>CM066312.1:11312500-16112500 GCA_033807775.1 Saussurea involucrata
ACCGTCAACATCAGACTGAACAGGGAAAGATGGTACATCCGAGTGATGGTGAGGCTTGGAAACACTTCGACAGGCTACATCCTGATTTTTCATCCGAGATCGGGAATGTTCGTCTGGGCTTATGTACGGATGGTTTCAACCCCAATAACTCGAACTCAAATCCGTATTCACTATGGCCCGTCTTTCTTACAAACTACAATCTACCGCCTTGGATGTGCATCAAGGAGTCCTACGTCCACCTCGCTTTGCTGATTCCCGGCAAGAAGAGTCCCAGACAAAACTTGGATGTATTTCTTCGGCCCTTGATCGATGAATTGAAGATGTTATTCTTGGAGGGTGTCCATACCTATGATGCTTTTCGTAGGACCAATTTTACCATGAGGGCCGTACTGTTGTGGACGGTTAGTGACTTCCCTGCTTATGCCATGCTTTCTGGTTGGAGCACGCACGGAAAGTTAGCTTGTCCATATTGCATGGGCAATGCAGGTGCATTCCAGTTACGAAGCGGAGGGAAGTCGTGTTGGTTTGACTGTCACCGCAAGTTTCTACCACAGACACATGCGTTCAGACATGACAGAAAGCAATTTCGTAGGGGACATACCGAGACGGCCGATCCACCCTTAGTGCCAACCGGTCAAGAAATATGGAATCAAGTGTGTAGCCTTCCTACGGTTTATGATGGTGTCCCACATAAGTCAAGGCACTATAGAAAGCCTGTGGGTTTTGGGGTAACACACAATTGGGTAAAGCGGAGCATTTTCTGGGAGCTGCCGTATTGGCACACTTTGTTGAAACGGCACAACCTGGATGTAATGCACATTGAGAAGAATGTATTTGATAATCTGTTTCACACGATTATGGACACACAAAAATCAAAGGACAACATCAAAGCAAGGAAAGACATAGAAGAATACTGCAATCGACCGGAGTTGCATCTCAGGGAGGAACGAAATAAAATATTTAAACCGAAATCGGAATACACTTTAAAAAAAGAGCAAATAATAAAGGTAGGTGAATGGTTGAAGACGTTGAAATTTCCAGATGGCTATGCTTCCAACATAGGGTCATTATTTAACCTTGAGGAGGGTAGTTTCTATGCCTTCAAGAGTCATGATTGTCACGTGTTCATGCAAAGACTGCTCCTCATTGCCATTAAAGGGACGGTACCCACCCAGATATGGGATGCCATCACTGAGTTATGCACATTCTTTCGTGCAATATGCTCGAAGGTGTTACATGTTGAAGACTTGATTCAACTGAAGACATGTATAGTTGAAACGATCTGTAAGTTGGAAAGAGTCTTTCCACCGGCGTTCTTTGATTCCATGGAACACCTTGTTGTACATCTGGCGGATGAGGCACTAGTTGGGGGTCCGGTTCAATACAGATGGATGTATCTCTACGGGAGACGTCTTGGATCTTTGAAAAGGACAGTGAGAAACAGAGCAAGGGTAGAAGGGTCGATTGTGGAGGCATATTTGGTGAACGAGCTCTCTAACTATTGTGCGCTGTATTTTGATCCAACTATAGAGACGCGTCTAAACCGTGAGCCTCAGAATTTTGCCCCCGAATGTGAGTCTTCTGACAAACGCTTGGAAATATTTAAAACCTCGTGTCGTCCATTATACGATAAGGCCGGAACACATTGTCAGTTGGATGCTGGAGATATGCACAAGGCTCACACATACATCTTGCTTAATTATAAAGAAGTCTTTCCTTTCATCCCCAAGTTCGATGATTGGATTAGACTTTCGGAGCCGTATATTGATGAAGCGGGGCTCGACAAACGTAGAGGTGACCACTTTGCTGATTGATTTCAGAACTATGTAAGTATTCCTTATGAACCTATCTTTTTCATCATCGTTTATATGTACTTAATATCATATTAAAAATGACATAATATTTTATAATATAGGTTATCACTCGGCCCGACCCCTCAATCGACCATCTGAAAGTTTTGGCACAAGGACCTCTCCGTTGGGCTTGGAGACACCCAGGTTTTTTTGTAAATGGTTACAAGTTCCACACCTAGCCTCACGGTAGGAATCGCATCACACATAATAGTGGAGTTTGCGTGAGAGGCTCTTGTTACTCGAAGTTTGATGCAGACTACTATGGATTGTTGGATGAAGTGTTAGAGATAGAATATCATTCGACACTCGGTCGTTGTGCTGTCCCAATATTCAAATGCACATGGTTTGATACAGTTAACGGGGTCCGAGTTCACCCAAAGCATAATCTCGTGGACATCAAACACAGATCAAGACTTCGTTCAGACGACCCTTTTATCCTAGCATCGCAATCTGAACAAGTCTATTATGTGCCATATCCATCGAAGGAATTAAAAGATTGGTGGTCTGTGGTGAAGACAAAGTCTAGAGGGGTCTATGACTTGGCATCAAGTACACTTGAAGTACCGGAAGTTGAAAATGTGGATGAGGAACAATTTTTCCAAGAAGATGATAGAATTGCACCCACAGTTGGAAACGGAGACGTTGATGAACCCATCCTTCTTAACACGGTTGGAGAGGGCATCGAAATTGCCAATGACGGTCGCGACTTCTGGCATGTTGACGAGAGTGGTGACGAAGATGACGAGTTCCAAGACTCGGGTAGTGACTCTGACGAAGAAGAACCTGACTTGTCTGATCACTCATCTGATGAATAAATACTATGTTAATCTTAGTATTGATATTAATTTGTCTAATTGTTTCCATGTTTTGCTATCTGTAAACTTTGTCTAATTGTTTCCATGTTTTGCTATCTGTTTTGTCACATTTACAAAGTTATCTATTGATTTGTGACCATGTTTATCTATCTAACAATTTGTTGTAAACTTGAATTACTGTTGTATGTTTTCTAACGTTGCTTTGTAGACAATGCCGCGTACCCCGGGATCCGGACGAGGTACTCCTAGCCGAGGTACCGGTGGAGCCTCGAGTAGCGGCTCGACACATCCAGAGGCAGAGTCTGGAAATGAGGACTGTGCCAGTGATATTCCGGAGCAGGTCCCGGCTCCGTCGGCGAGGAGGAGGATTGCTCCACTCTCTGAAAAAGCAATGGAGTAAATTCATTTATGTTAACTTATTGATCAAATTAATTGTTCTTTGTATCGATATTAATTAATTTCATTATGTAGGTTTGATTATGATCGAGCGAGCCGAGTTGCGACGAGCCTTAATCGGCTATACACTACCGGGGCATGTCGCACTTGGTCCCACATCCCTCTTTCTACTCGGAACCAAATGTTTGAGCGGTTCCAGGTTCGTAGTGTATATTTAAGTAATTAAATCCTTGGTAGTATTCTTGTAAACTTAAAAATAACTAAACATGTACGTTCAGCAATACTTCCAATGGGACCCGACGTTGGACTCTCGAATTCGTCTAATCTGGGAGAAGAAATCTGGGAAATGCTACAATGACAATCTTTCATCTGCACGAACTAGAGCCGCCAATTTGTGCAACAAGAATGGACGTCGTTATGACCGGAACGACCCAAATAGAGATATGGACTTGTTGCGGCCCTTCATACCCAACTGGTTAGATGCGAATCAGTGGAACGCAATGATCGATGGCTGGAACTCTGATCATTGGAAGTCGGTTTCAGTGACGGCGCGCTCGAACCGGATGACTGAGGTTGATGGAGAAATATCGAAGCACACTAATGGCTCGATTTCTTTCGGGCAGACAGCTTCAAGATTGGTATGACCTTCATATGTTATAATTAACCAATTGCGTTACTAGTTTGTTGTTTGCTTAACATGTTATAATTCACCATTGTTTGTATTATTTGATCTTTGCAGACGAGAGCAAAAGAAGGCGTGCCACCGTCGGGTATTGAGCTCTTCGACCATACCCATAAGAAGCGGCGGTCGGGAGCGAATAGCACATCTTCCGAATCCGGGGAGTATGTGACATCGCGGTGTAGCCGTTTTGCGGTAAGTGTTTTTTGACCAAGACTTTATAATATCTACATAGTTTGTGTTTAACTATAAACTTTATAACTAGGTAACTAGCTATCTTATATATCTAGTTTGTGTTGCCATTTTTTGGGCAAACGTTAGGATTGTTATATATACGGCATGCACTTTATTGTTTAACTTTAAGCTTTATAATTGTTTTGTTATATATCTTGCCGTTAATATCTATCTAGTTTGGGTTGCCATTTGTTGGGCAAACGTTAGGATTGTTTAACTTTAAGCTTTATAATTGTTTTCTTATATATCTTGACGTTAATATCTATCTAGTTTGGGTTGCCATTTGTTGGGCAAACATTAGGATTGTTTAACAGGAAAATAGAAACATCCTATTTACAGCCGTTATGCTGTCGAAATTGACTTGTATGATTTTGTAAATACCACAGAGTGAGTATCGGACAGGCGCCATAGAGAGATACGACGAGGACCCTGCCAATCATCCGCCACTTGATACCCAGTTATGGCATGACGTGACCGGGGGAACGAAGAGAGGTCGTTCGTTTGGGTTTGGAAACCATCCAGATCCCACTGCGATCTTGGGTGGGTCATCATCGTCAGGTGGTGCGTCGTCTTCCTCCCAGCAGGTGTGTACCAATTTTTTCCATCAAATGATGTTTATCAATTTGATTTTTAATTCATATTAAATATTCTAACGTCTTTTTTATTTTGTAGCACATCGTTGAGAACTTAATGAGCCAAGTGCAAGAGTTGAAGCAAGATTTGGAGGAACGTCGGGCAGAGGATGAGAAGCGTCGGGAAGAGGATGAGAGGCGTCGGGAAGAGGAAGCGAGGCGTCGGGAAGAGGAAGCGAGGCGTCGGGAAGAGGAAGCGAGATTTCGAGCACAATATGAAGAGATGTGCACGTTGGTCAAAAGTCTTAGTCAAAATACGCCGCGTCCGCCTCCGTAGTGATTATGAAACTTTTATAATTGTGTTTTGTGTTATTTGAAACAATTTGGAACAATTATTTGGTCGTTTTCGCCCGAACAATGTATTCGGCGTTTTAATTTATGATATTTAACATTTTAGCAGATTTTACAGTTTTTAGCAGGTTATTTCGCCGAAAAACATAAAAAATAAATATTAAATCAATAAATATAAATAATTTAAAATATATTTCGGCCTGAAATCCGCCGAAAACATTTTGTCGAAATTAATATTTTTTCTAATTTATAAATAAATAAATAAAAATATTTCAGGCGGAATAATCCGCCGAAAATTTAAATCCGCCGAAAATATTATTTTTAATTAATTTATAAATAAATAAATAAATAAATAAATAAAAATAGTTCAGGCGGAAAAATCCGCCGAAAATATATTTTTTAATTATGTTTTTAATTAAAGTTTTGTTAATTATGCCTATTGTTTTCCGACGGATTTTCGGCGGAAAAATCCGCCGAAAACTGTCAATTTCGGCGCCACTTTTCCCGGCGACCGCATCTGCCGAAAAATCCGCCGAACGGTCCATTTTGTATGTATATATATATGTATGTATACCGAACGGTCCATTTT
Source organism: Saussurea involucrata (assembly GCA_033807775.1). Lineage (NCBI taxonomy): Eukaryota > Viridiplantae > Streptophyta > Magnoliopsida > Asterales > Asteraceae > Saussurea > Saussurea involucrata. The sequence goes on from CM066312.1 coordinate 11,317,990, forward strand.
GTGAGCTTAAATCAATGATGAACGTATAATAAAGTGACGATACATTTTATGTTCATGGTCCATCACAAAAACTTTTATCAAGAAATATAATTATATTAATTAATACTGATAAAATTCAAACACAATAAATAAAAGGGAAATTAATTAATACCCTAACTTTGAAGTCGAGTTACCAAAATACCCAAAAAAAATTCAAGTTTACCCAAATGCCCTAAATTTCCGTGATGATGCCCGCGATGTCCCGCGATGGCCCGCGGTGGGGACTGGAAGTGTAAATAATGTTGCAAAATTTTTCACTTTCAGTCCCTGACCGCGATCACAGGCACTCACCGCGGAAATTTAGGGCATTTGGGTAAACTTTGAATTTTTTTGGGTATTTTGGTAAGTCAACTTCAAAGTTGAAGTATTTTAATTAATTTCCCTAAATAAAATATTGTGAACAAGGGGTTAATTTTTCCAAACCACGATACCTCACTTTTCACAAAGTGATTGTTATTTAATATTTATACAAGTTTAAAAAGTATGTACAATTTATAAGAAAGAATAAACATAAATAAATATGAATATAGGATGATAATTAAATGAGAATCAGAAGTATGTTATAAATCCGTGAGAATTAATATAAAAAATATTGTTTTAAATGATATTTTTTTCATCAAAACTTATGATTTTAAGATATATTGTTTCACATATATTTGTGTTCATATTCAGAAAAAATTACATGTGATTTTTTATGATCCATCTAGTGAAATAAAAATATACGTAAAAAATATTCACATAGTGAAACAAATCCATATGAAATTATTATATTATAAAACAAATATATGTGAAGTAAAATATTTTAGATCCTAACATTTAATAAAAAATATAGTATAAAAAATATTTGTATATCAGTTCTCTTAAGTTTATAACATATTTATGGTTCTTATTATTTAACCCCTAAATGAGTTTATAATATCATAATAATTATATATTTGTCTGAATATTTCTTTCTCTCTCTCACACACACACACACACACATATATATATATATATATATATATATATATATCTATCTCAAAATAATGGCATATCTAAAATAGAAGGTAAATATGATAATTCAGATATTGTTGAAAATTACATAATCCACTAGATAAAGGGTATCTTTGTAATTTTAAGTTATGCTAAGGCATGTATGGTTGGTATTTGGAATAAAAAATCAACCAAAGAATATACATGGTGATAGTTGATTCAAGATCATCCATTTGTAACAAATGCTACATTAACCAATCAAAATATAGATAATATAACTGGTATGTTTCTGTGTATGACTATTTCACTGTGATATTTGATTAGATTTTTTAAATTGTAGTACTAAGGCCATCCGTAGCGGAGCTCGGGCTCACGCCAGGGTTCGTGCGGGTTCAAGCGGGAATGGGTACGGGGGGCTCGGGCTTTAGGGCGGGTTCCAGGCCCCGGGTTCTCAAACCCGTTGTTACCCGATGGCTTTTATTTTTTTTAAATAAATTCAAATATGAACGTTTGGCAACGGTTACTTTAAAAAAAATTATTTTATTTTTCAATTTAATCACACTATATATATAATCCTAACCCATTTTATTTTTCACACAAAACAACTCTCTCATTCTCTCATTCTCTTCCATTCTCTTTCATTCTCTATATTTTAAACAATATGGATTCGCCACAACCCGGTTCACCGACCGCATCATCATCATCCGTAGACACCGACGAGTTGTTGCATTTACAAAGGGAAATTTTTGTAGGCTTGGTTCGAGAGACTGCACAATTAATTTATGGTAGCACCGCCTCATCGTCAAGAAGAGAGAGGGCCGCGAACATAGAAAGAGGTCGAGTAGCTGCAAACGAGCGGCTTATGCGGGACTACTTTGGCAACAACCTGGTTTATACACCGGATATGTTTAGGCGGCGGTTCAGGATGAGGAGGCAGCTATTCGAACGAATAATTGAAGATTTACAAGGACAGTATTCATATTTTACACTTCGGTTGGACGCCAGTTACAAAAAAGGTTTTTCTCCGATACAAAAGTGTACTTCCGCTATTCGAAAATTGGCGTATGGAGTAGCTGCTGACTCACTTGATGAGTACATCCGTATGGGAGAGAAAACGTCACGAGATTGCCTGCACCAATTCTGCACAGGTATTATTGAACTGTATGGTCAAAAATATTTACGCAAGCCTACTTTTATTGATATTCAGAAGTTGTACGTCGCGCATGAAGCTAAACACGGATTTCCCGGCATGCTCGGAAGCATAGACTGTACTCATTGGGCGTGGGCAAATTGTCCGATAGCATGGCGAGGTCAATTCATGAGAGGTGATCATGAGCACCCGACAATCATGCTAGAAACAGTGGCCTCTCAAGATCTATGGATCTGGCACGCATACTTTGGTGTTGCCGGTTCCAACAACGACATCAATGTTCTCAATCAGTCACCCATCTTCAACGATGTATATGATGGAAAAGCACCCGACTGCCCTTTTGAGGTGAATGGAGCCACCTACGAGCACATATGTTATCTAGCGGATGGGATATATCCGGAATGGGCTACTTTCGTAAAATCATTTACGTGCCCACATAACCCTAAACGACAAAAGTTCAAGTCCGCGCAAGAAGCGGCACGTAAAGATGTTGAACGAGCTTTTGGCGTGCTTAAACAACGTTGACATATACTTCATAACCCGGCACGCGGATGGGAGCCGACAAGATTGGAAAACATTATGTACGCTTGTGTCATATTACACAATATGATACTCGAAGACGAAGACCATGCTATTTGTGGTGGCGATGAAAACGACATTTTCACGGATGATATCGAAACCCAAATCAGTGAGTAACAACGCGCGGCAAATGTTCGAGAAGTCAAAAACCGGGACACTCATAATAACCTTCGGTCGGATTTGGTCGAACATATTTGGCGTATCCAAGTTCCCAACAATGACGACGAGTAGATTTTTAAACTTATTTTGTAATTTTTAAATTTATTTTGTAATTTTTATTTTTAATGAATGATATGAATTTTTATTTTTATTATTTATCTTATTTTTATTTATTAAAAAAAATATAAATATTTTTAGCTTGTTAAATAATTAAATGTATAAATAAAAGAATTAAAAAAAATGAGGTGGCAAGAGGGTTTGAGGGTATTGGTACTCCACTTTAGGGTAAGGAGAGGGTAAGGAGAAAAGCTGATGTGGCGCTGAGGTGACAAGAGGGTTTGAGGATATGGGTACGGATGGCCTAACAAGTAACAACTATGGGTAATTTATATAAAAACATTATAATAGTTTGTTGTGACTAATATGTTATTTATTAAACACATATAGAGAAAGGTTCAAACGAGAATGCTAACTATTTAAGAAAACACGAAAAATGTCGTCCATGTATAAATTCATATGTGATTTTACACCAACTACAAAAAGTTGGACGCGGACGACCTTGGCCGTGACTTTCAAGTCGCGTGGATCATATATGATTTTGTACGTGAATCACATATGATTTTGTACATGGACGACCAGCTTTTTCGTGTTTTTTCTTAAATAGTTAGCGTTCTCGTTTGAACCCACATCTAAGCATCTATCCATTAAATATTTATATGTTTAATTTACTTTATTGGATAAATATGACAGAGATTGGGAATTTTACCTGGTAAACGCGATGACAATGACCAAGAATCTTACCTGGTAATTGAGAGTGACAACTTCATTCGATAAAGCTTACTAGACAAAAATGTTGCATACGATATCGTTTTTTAATAGACTAAAATCTTACATGATAAATGAAGTGAAAGTGTTAACTATTACAGGTAAGCAATTACTGACTACGTAAAATTGAATAACTTAATAAATTCTACCCTTATGAAACATAGTTTTAAAAAAACCTTCTAATTACATTAAAGTATGACTAGTTACGTAACCGCGCGCGATGCGGCACGAAACATCTCGAAAATGAAACCGAGAACTCGAAACGACAATCATTTTTTATTTTTGTTCTACTTTTTTTCTTCTCGATGTTAATTTGATGGATTTATGTAGTTTATATCGCCATTTGAGAGTAATTGTGTGTATTGTCATGAGCCTTGAAGTTTAAACTTTTATTGTAAGCCAATAACTAAGAAGAAATGAACTCTTTACTAAAAATAAAATTACAACAATCATACACGTTCGTACGTAGACCTGGCAAAAACTGACACGACACGCTAACCCGACACGAACTCGACACGAAATAAACGGGTTTGGGTAATACATTTCAACCCGTTTAAGTAAACGGGTTGACACGACACGACACGAAAATTAAATGGAAAGAGACGGAAAGGTATAGAATTCCAAGTCAGAGACCACGTTCTGCTAAACGTGTCTCCTTGGAAGGGAGTGGTACGATTTGGAAAACGTGGGAAGCTAAGCCCACGTTACATCGGACCTAGGCATGGCAAATTGCCCCGACCCGCCCCGAAACCCGGTCCACCCGCCCCGACCGGGGCCGGGGATTCCCCGCCAAACCGGGTACCGGGGCCGGGGATTCCCCATTTAAGAAAACCGGGGACGGGGCCAGGGCCGGGGATGGGGGTCCCCGACCCGCCCCGGACCCGGTATATATATATATATATTAATAAAAATGTATATTTTTATTAAATATATATATATATATATTAAAAAATGTATATTTTTATTAAATATATATATATATTAAAAAAAATTATATATTTTATTAGTTATTAAGGGTTGACCGGGGTTTGACCGGGGCCGGGGGAGGGTATCACAAACAGGGGCGGGGCCGGGGCCGGGGAGGGTATTACAAACCGGGGGGGTCCCCGCCCCATACCCGCCCCGTTGACATGCCTAATTGGACCATTCGAGATCACCGAACGAATTGGAGAAGTGGCGTATAGGTTGGACCTGCCGGAAGAATTGCGCAACATCCACAACGCATTTCATGTGTCTAATTTGAGGAAATGTCTAGCCGACGTAACCAAAGCGGTGCCGTTGAATGACATAATGGTGGATGAGAGATTAAACTTTGTAGAGGAACCCGAAGCCATTACGGATTTCAAAGTGAGGAAGTCACAGAACAAGGAGACTAAGCTGGTGAAGGTGCAATGGCGCCATCACAAAGGTCCAGAAGCGACTTGGGAGTTGGAAGCGGATATGAAGGCAAGATACCCGCAACTCTTCCAGTAAGGAATTCCGGGGACGGAATTCTTTTAAGGAGGGAGTGTTGTAACAATCCAAATTTCCTAGAAAGTCGAAAATTGGTGGTCAATGTGAAAATATTGAAATTTAAGCTAAGGGACTATGTTGCAATATAGGAAAGGTATTTAAGGGCTCTAATCCCTAGGGCAACCTCATATTTCAGAAATCAGTATTTGGTGTGCTCTTTGTGTTTGGCGGCTTAGAGAAGAAAGAGAGGAGAAGGAGCTAAAGGTTGGAAACTCTCAATTTGTGCAAGGAACTTGTTAAGGTAATCATCTAGTATGTTTCTTCTGCTTAATTCAGGTCCATTGCTCTTATTTGTTCATGATTTGGGGAGGAAATCGTAAGGAATTGTTACATTTTTACCTAAGTATCTCCTTAATGAGTATTGTGGGATTTCATTGCTAATATGTCGATTTGATGGTTTAAAATGAAATTAATGAGTGTTTACGACTAGTGGATGAACCCTTGGGTTTGCCTAATCGAGTTAGTAGCAGAAATCACGTTTTTAATCACTTTTAGAGTTTGGTTTTTCGCACAGCCCGATGTTTCCGGACGTCGCCCCGTCCGGACAGTAGTGTCCGGACGGTGGGGGGTTTCCGGGTAGTGCCTGGTTTCCGGGTAAGTAGTCTCCGGATAAATGCTAGAATCCGGGTATTAGTATCCGGAATGTTTAGGTATCCGGAAAGTAGAATGTCCGGAGAGTAGTGTGTCCGGGTTGTGTCCGAAAAGCAGTTGGTGTCCGGAAAGTGTTATCCAGACAGTAGGGTTGGACTGTTTGATCTGATACGAATCTAATGCCCTTAGGTGTTCGATTGGATTAGCTTGGAGGTATTTAAGGAGTGCGTTCAGCGTTAGCAAGAGGTGAGTTGTAACATCCTGAATTTTCGTTAATAGTATTTTAATGAGAATTGGGATTTATTTGTATTTTGACTAACCTTGAATTATATGGAAGCTTTATAATTCAATAGGGTTAAAATACAAGGGATTTAAAGTTGGATGTTACTTGTGGGAATATTGGAAATTGAGGGGGGTGTTGGGTCACTTTTGGAAGTATGTATGGATAAAGGTTAAAAGGAATGAGATATTATCTCATTTTCTTGTTTTGAGTCGGCAAGAAGAGCAGAGAGAAAGGAAATAGAGAGAAAAGAGAGAAAGAAAGGAAAGAAACTTGGATCATCAAATTGGTAAGGACTTGTGTTGGTTTCTGATATAATTTGTTATAGATGTTGGGTTGTAAAACGAATCTGCTTGTTGATTAGGTTTCCAGAAATCAGTAACTGCAGATTGGAATCGAAATCGTGCAGAAAGTGGGTTTTTGCAAATAAGGTGAGTTCATTCGATTCTTTGTACAAATCAGTGTTTTTAAGTTATAGTAACCTTAGTATATTTGTATGAACTGACTGAGGATTGATTAGAATGAGTAGATTGAACTGATTTCATGTTTTACATCGATTTGAGGACTTGTTGAACGGACAGTACGCAAAACCTTGAATGTCCCGGTAGTTGAATGTCCCGGTAGTTGGAAGTCCCGGTAGTTTGAAGTCCCGGTAGTTGGAAGTCCCGGTAGTGGCAAGTCCCGGTACTTGAATGTCCCGGTAGTGGAAGTCCCGGTAGAGGCAAGTCCCGGTACAGGTGAGTCCCGGTACAGCATATCGGGAGTTGAGTAAAGAAACCAGTACATCTATATGGTATCAAAATTTGATATGGCTCAAGGATCTGATAAGTTAAGTATCTAGAGGCCTTGTATTTTATGTATCTTTCCGGATGTAATGAAATGTGCATTTATGTAAATCGTGGGAATATGCAATTTAGGAATTGTGATGGGAATTATATAGCTTGAACATACATACCCTTGAAGAGTAGTATGTTAGGTTTATAGACTGCGCTAGTGTGATACTAGGCAGGAATGTGTTAATTGTGATTTGTTCATACTGAATGATATGAGGAATCTGTAAGATATATATATGTGATTTGCTCATACTGAATGATATGAGGAATCTACGAGGTATAAATATAATTCGCTTATACAGTTGCTATGAGGAATTTATATTGAGTAAATACCTGTATGAGTACAATTAGGTGATATGGATCCATAGGCACTAAAGTTTGGTAATCACATGGAATAGGCGTGTGGTATTACTCGTTTAATCGTTATTCCAGTGTGTGGGTAATCACATGGAATAGGCGTGTGGTATTACTCGTTTAATCGTTATTCCAGTGTGTGTGGGAAATCATGGAATAGGCGTGTGGTATTAATCGTTATTCCTGATTTCTAAGGAAGAGAGTGAGGTTGACATAAGTGCTTGTAATCTCTGCTTCCTTACCGATAAATGGGCGTGTGTAATCGCGATTTATTGGTTGTGAGCATTGATCTAGAATCCATAAAGATTCGTAGTGTGGCTCTTAGGCATGATATGATGACGGAATTATTGTCAGTCATAGTCATGTGATTTGATGAAATTATGTAATGGATCCATAGACACTAAATGGTTATGTGCACGTAGAACAGATGAAGATTAATCATTGTTCTGATGTGTGTGAGAAACCCTGGAATAAACGAAATTCCTAGTTTCTAGTGGAGAGAAGAGTTTGGCATGTGTATATTGTAATCTCTCATCCCTTTCTAAGAAATAGACATGTGTATATTGTTATTTCCTAGATGTATACGGAGATGGGCATGTGTATATTGCGACCTCCGGAATGAGAGCATTAATCTAGAATCAGTGAAGATTCGTAGTGTGGCTCTGAGACATGGTATGATGATGGAATTTGTGTCATTCATATTCATTGGGAGAAATCGTGTGAACGGAATAGAGTTATGCGTATGGTAAGAAAAGGGGAATCAGGTTTGTTATAACTTGTTTACATTGATTTTACAAATGTTATCTTGGAAACGAATGTTCTCACTAGGCGTTGGCCTAATCGTTTCAAATGATGTTTTCTTACCAGGTACCAGCTCGGGGAAGTAAAAGGGTTGTGGGACGAGCGTTGTGATATAGCAGAGGTGGATGAATTTAACAAAGAGGAGATTTTGATGGATTGATAGATAACTTGATTAATCTGGTTGTAGTGACATAATTAGATTGATAGGTTATTTGAAGGATCTTCTAATGTGAATATACTCTTGATGGTTAATCCACTGTCTGTTTTTATAAGTTGAAGTATTTATTGTTATAACCTGTTATAACTTGAGGTTTAAATTGGCTCAGATTTTGGGGTGTTACAATATGGTATCAGAGCACTAGTTTAAGCGAACTAAGTATGCTGATAAGATACTTAGACTTAAGCTGAGATGGAGTAGGTTATGATATGTGAGATATGGGTAGAAGTGTTAAGACGGGATAGTCTTAGAGTCAACAGAAATACGTGAAATTAGTATTGTGACAATGGTAACGAGGATTCTCCTGTATGATATGTTCACAATTCCAATTAGCTACTGTTATTATGAATATATATTTACACGAGCATGCTTATTTCTGAATTATTACAGTGACTAACGATCGATAAGGTACGTTTTGTATGTGTGTACGTGCATAACCATTTCTTATGGTTATCCCTTTATGTTATAGTAGAATGATGGTGAATACGCCACCAAGGTCCTTTGAAGGACAGATCCGTATTGATTGGAGGTTGGAAGGATAACCTGGAATTGGCGGGACTCATGAAAGTCCGCCAAGGCAACCTTTAGTAGGTGGATTGTTATGTGTGGAGATAGAGTACGAGATAATTGATCAAGACGGAAATAGTATGACATGGTTGAGTATGTGGGGCGTAGAATGCATGTATAGAAAATATTATAAGGCCGAGAGGGCGACCACTGGTCGGAAGTAGAGTGTCAATGATAAGTTACGTAAGTAAGACGATTGACCTCGTTTGAGTAAGTAGCCTTCATTTGCAAGTAAAGTTTTATGCATGGTGTTCTAGTGTGTGTGACCTGAGTTTTCATGATTTCAAACCAAATGCATAAATAATAGTTTTAGTCAAGGTTGAATTAGCATGTGCGAAAGTGTATTTAAAGAAAAGGCAATTCCATTTACGTCGCACAACGAAAATTTTGAAGTTTTTACAAAGTATTTCTTACTTTACATGAAAAGTTGAATTGTAGCAAGAAAGCGTTGGTCAGCAAAACGTTTAATAACTAACAGGAGTATGGACCTATTAAACATCATATAAATAAGTGAGAGAACCGACTAGTTTATTTCGTGTCGATCAAACTTTTTCGAACTGTTGTCGTACGAAGAGATTTTCATTTAGTATATTACCGTCGTAACAACACTGTTTTGGTTGAGAAGGATTGAGTTTTCGGAAATTTAATATGCAAACGATTTTCGAGATCGTTGTGCAGTACTTTGGGGTATGTGTGCCCAAGCTGTTCCCAGTAGGGTTATTTAAAATGAGAAAATGTGCGAAATGATTTGTCATGCATAAAGGCTATGAACTCGCTAGGTCGTAGAGTATTACGTTATAAGCTAAGAAAGAACTCCAAGAGTGGAGAGGTGTTGGATAAACCTTGGGAGAAAGTTTGTAGTTTTGGTAATTGTGTTCAAATGAGAGATGAACAGTGTGAGAGTCGAAAGTGGACTTTAGTGTCGGTTGTATGAGGGTCTGTACCCTTGTTCGCTGACTAGGAAATACAGTTGCCGAGGAACGGTTGTGTCCGGAGGAAGAATTAGGTTCAGTTAGGGACCTTAAGGTTAAGGAAGTGTCGATATGTCAAATATTGACTTTGAAGTCGATAGTTGTGTAAGGTGTATGAGACCTTTCGTCTGTCATTGGGTGCGGTCTGGGTGCGTCCCGCGTATGCCTGTGCGGACAGGAACAAAAACCGTGAGCGGTACCGGTATGCTGTTATGCAGAGGGTATGCGCAAAGCAAATTTTATCGTGTACGACATAGTTAAGGATTTTGAGTGATTGACGAATAAATCACTAATGAAAGAAGTTTTGATTTATTGTTGCACAAGCGAAAGATATGTAGTCAAAGCACGCTTTTAATGTTTATTGTGGATGTGCAATATTTATGATGTATTACGTTCTAAAAAAAATGTGAACATGTGGGTTGGAGGATTTTGGTAAATCCGACCATGTAAAGTTTTAAGAGTGGTAAACCTTTGTTTTGGGGCCGATGGCCAATTAAGGGATTAAAAAGGGTAAAGATTTTGGGTAACAATGTATTTTGGTTTACGTAATCGTGTGAGTGACACATGTTTAACCAAACGTTTATTTTGGCCTTAAAGGCTTGATTTATATTCAAATGAGTCTTTTGAATGTTTGTCAGTTTTAGTGACTCGAGATGGAGTTTTGGATGTGTTATATGCTTAACTGCATTCTATTTGAACAAGTGTCGGTCTTAGGTGTAAAGACTGTTTGATAAATTTCGTGTTCTTAATACCTTTGGAACTAATGAACCTTGGCGAAATATATACATTGTGGAGTATAAAAGAGTTGCATATACGTGTACATATATATATATATACCTGTATAATTTGACTTCGTTGGGAAAGTAGCAATGAAGGGGTCGTAGGATTATCATGCCTCGGAACGTATGTTGCATAATGATCATTAGATCCTTTGAGTAGATGGCTCGGTTTTGAACTCAGTTGAGTCTTAAGAGCATTGACCCGATTTGATAAGCTCGACGTAGGCTTGGGGTTGAAATTGCATGAATGATATTGTAATTGAAGTTTACTTGACGTGAATGCATTGGTTATCCTTTTGGGGTCATGTATAAATGTTAAGTCTTGAATCAGAAATTTAGAAGTTGAAGGACCACCTTATGGGGATGGTAAGAACAGTGAAGGACTGTTGTGTTTAGATAAGTGTTTTACTTATGATGTGGAAGATTTATAAAAGATGAAGTACTAGAGACGAACAAAGGGGAGTGTATAGAAAATCGTGAGTGGTAGTTCAACTAAAGTTGGGGAGGAGTTTTTTTTAGTGAAATAAACTCGGTTATTTGGGCGAGAAAACAGGAATATAAAATGTTTTGTGTATGAGTCTTTGAGAGACCTGGTATGTGGTTAATGTTATGGGTGGAGATTGTACGAACGAGTAGTGGCATGAATTGCCAAGATAGATATGTCAACTAGTATGTAATGTGAAGTTAGAAAGAGGGGGTATCCGAATGGAAGTTTTCGGGGAATTCCGGTTGGAAAGTACTATTTGTCAGTAAAGTTGATGGAACATGTGGCTTGTAAGTTGCTTCTTATGTGTGAAAGAATTATACGAGATAGTATTAGTTAAAGATCAAGGAATGGGTAGTAACTTCGAACGGTAATGTCGTTTCAAGATAACTTGGTTGAATATTTTAAGTTAGAAATCTTGATGAAACTGTTTGGTTACGTTCGTAATGAGGAAATACTATCGGTATGTGGAAAGTTGAAAGAAAGAGACAAGTGATACTTGAAAGATAGTATTCCACGTTAACGTGGGGAAGCAATGATAGAAAGATTGGACTTAAGAATGTAGTCATACTACGAGTTCAATGGAGTTATCACCTTTGATATACAACCCTTTAGTGTTTGGCTGCAATGTGACTAAGTGGTGCGATAGTGATGTGAGAAGGTGATAGCATTTTGTATCGAAGAAACGTATAAGTCATGGATGCAATGATGGATTGCCGTAGTTATGGAAGTATATTTGATGAGAAAAGTGATTATGCGAAGGAGCGGGAATCGATTTTAGAAAATCTTTTGATAATTACAATCTAAGAGAGTGACTATAGGTATAATGGTATTATATCTTTGAGTTATTAATGTGACTTTAGAGTCGGAAGAAAGTATGAAAGATAGGTATCCTCATTTGTTTACCTGATTTCGATTTCGGGGAAGAAATCATTTTCAAGTTGGGAGTATTGTAACATCCTGAATTTTCGTTAATAGTATTTTAATGAGAATTGGGATTTATTTGTATTTTGACTAACCTTGAATTATATGGAAGCTTTATAATTCAATAGGGTTAAAATACAAGGGATTTAAAGTTGGATGTTACTTGTGGGAATATTGGAAATTGAGGGGGGTGTTGGGTCACTTTTGGAAGTATGTATGGATAAAGGTTAAAAGGAATGAGATATTATCTCATTTTCTTGTTTTGAGTCGGCAAGAAGAGCAGAGAGAAAGGAAATAGAGAGAAAAGAGAGAAAGAAAGGAAAGAAACTTGGATCATCAAATTGGTAAGGATTTGTGTTGGTTTCTGATATAATATGTTATAGATGTTGGGTTGTAAAACGAATCTGCTTGTTGATTAGGTTTCCAGAAATCAGTAACTGCAGATTGGAATCGAAATCGTGCAGAAAAGTGGGTTTTTGCAAATAAGGTGAGTTCATTCGATTATTTGTACAAATCAGTGTTTTTAAGTTATAGTAACCTTAGTATATTTGTATGAACTGACTGAGGATTGATTAGAATGAGTAGATTGAACTGATTTCATGTTTTACATCGATTTGAGGACTTGTTGAACGGACATTACGCAAAACCTTGAATGTCCCGGTAGTTGAATGTCCCGGTAGTTGGAAGTCCCGGTAGTGGCAAGTCCCGGTACTTGAATGTCCCGGTAGTGGAAGTCATGGTAGAGGCAAGTCCCGGTACAGGTGAGTCCCGGTACAGCATATCGGGAGTTGAGTAAAGAAACCAGTACATCTATATGGTATCGAAATTTGATATGGCTTAAGGATCTGATAAGTTAAGTATCTAGAGGCCTTGTATTTTATGTATTTTTCTGGATGTAATGAAATGTGCATTTATGTAAATCGTGGGAATATGCGATTTAGGAATTGTGATGGGAATTATATAGCTTGAACATACATACCCTTGAAGAGTAGTATGTTAGGTTTATAAACTGCGCTAGTGTGATACTAGGCAGGAATGTGTTAATTGTGATTTGTTCATACTGAATGATATGAGGAATCTGTAAGATATATATATATGTGATTTGCTCATACTGAATGATATGAGGAATCTACGAGGTATAAATATAATTCGCTTATACAGTTGCTATGAGGAATTTATATTGAGTAAATACCTGTATGAGTACAATTAGGTGATATGGATCCATAGGCACTAAAGTTTGGTAATCACATGGAATAGGCGTGTGGTATTACTCGTTTAATCGTTATTCCAGTGTGTGTGGGTAATCACATGGAATAGGCGTGTGGTATTACTCGTTTAATCGTTATTCCAGTGTGTGTGGGAAATCATGGAATAGGCGTGTGGTATTAATCGTTATTCCTGATTTCTAAGGAAGAGAGTGAGGTTGACATAAGTGCTTGTAATCTCTGCTTCCTTACCGATAAATGGGCGTGTGTAATCGCGATTTATTGGTTGTGAGCATTGATCTAGAATCCATAAGGATTCGTAGTGTGGCTCTTAGGCATGATATGATGACGGAATTATTGTCAGTCATAGTCATGTGATTTGATGAAATTATGTAATGGATCCATAGACACTAAATGGTTATGTGCACGTAGAACAGATGAAGATTAATCATTGTTCTGATGTGTGTGAGAAACCCTGGAATAAACGAAATTCCTAGTTTCTAGTGGAGAGAAGAGTTTGGCATGTGTATATTGTAATCTCTCATCCCTTGCTAAGAAATAGACATGTGTATATTGTTATTTTCTAGATGTATACGGAGATGGGCATGTGTATATTGCGACCTCCGGAATGAGAGCATTAATCTAGAATCAGTGAAGATTCGTAGTGTGGCTCTGAGACATGGTATGATGATGGAATTTGTGTCATTCATATTCATTGGGAGAAATCGTGTGAACGGAATAGAGTTATGCGTATGGTAAGAAAAGGGGAATCAGGTTTGTTATAACTTGTTTACATTGATTTTACAAATGTTATCTTGGAAACGAATGTTCTCACTAGGCGTTGGCCTAATCGTTTCAAATGATGTTTTCTTACCATGTACCAGCTCGGGGAAGTAAAAGGGTTGTGGGACGAGCGTTGTGATATAGCAGAGGTGGATGAATTTAACAAAGAGGAGATTTTGATGGATTGATAGATAGCTTGATTAATCTGGTTGTAGTGACATAATTAGATTGATAGGTTATTTGAAGGATCTTGTAATGTGAATATACTCTTGATGGTTAATCCACTGTCTGTTTTTATAAGTTGAAGTATTTATTGTTATAACCTGTTATAACTTGAGGTTTAAATTGGCTCAGATTTTGGGGGTGTTACATTAGTTCTCTCGACCCTTTTATGACGTACTATGTTTTACTGATATGGTTTCTTTTACGAGCTTGAAACGTTTATAAATGTTATGCATGTTTACTCAGCAAATGAATTAATATTAACGTTTTCATAAACATGATTTCGTAACGTTATGTGCATGCTATGTGGAGTCGGTTTACACAGTGGGGTCAGGGTGCCAGGGGATTTGATAATTCCTTGGGCATATGGAGGTTAGCTTGTAGGTTGGAATTCGTTTCCTCCTACATGAAGGAACATGGGGTCCACTTGGACTCCGGTGTAGTCGAGAGGGTGTCCGTTAGGCCCCGATCGTGGTAGCTTATGCGATCCCTGAACCCTGTGTTGAACCTTGGTTGATGTTTATGTAAAGGATATGAATTGTTTTCAATGAAATGATCTTTATACTATGATAAATCTTTTATGGAGGGAATTCACTAGACCTTTTTGTCTAACCCTCGCTTTTCAAAAACTAAACCATTTTCAGGTAAGCGCGTTACGAGTTCTTCTAATAAGAACTAGGAGATGGCATGGAGGATTTGGAGCTTAGAGCGACTCCAGGATTTTGGTTACCTATAGATAGAGCTCTCGGCTGTGGATTATAGACTTCCGCTGTCAATTTTGTTTAGTATAGAAGAATGAATGTTTATGGACAAGTTTAAGTACGTAATCTGAATGCTTATTTCTGGATGAATGCATGCTATGTTTTTGGGACGTTACAACAACCTCCAACGTTCAACATGATAATTAAAAATAAAATTATTTTTATTTTTAAATTACAATTTATACCATTATAATTAGTTATTTAATTTACTTTATATCCATTCTCCTTTCATTTTTCATTTTACATCTTTATCATATCAACATACATAAACTAAAATACATTAAACAAAATAAGTTTTTATTTTTTTATAAATTATACCATTATAACCATTCATCAAAACCTTCAAAATGAGCACAAATGTTATGGGTTTGAAGACCTCATTATCGAACGAATATTTTTCATTTTTTTGACCAATTAACCATATTGATCTTTAATTTTATACATTTAATATGTGATTTAAAAGCGAATAAATATGAACATGAAACAAACTTATTTTTTCGAATTCTTGGTTTTAGATTCGAGATACTTTGTGCCGCATCGTGCGCAGGTACATATCTAGTTAACTAATAAACCAATATGCAATGAAATGTAACTTTTATTATTTAATGAAATGTTTATTTTATAAACTTCTAGTTTATTTAGATAAAAAGAAGTATGACGATATAATTTTCGTTATAGTAAAAATAACAAAAATATGAGGTATAATTTGTAAAAGTAAATATAAGGGTGTTATTGATCATTTATATAGTTAAAGATAAAAAATAAATATACCTAAAATATTCTTAAATAGTGCAACAAATAATGTTACTAATGGAAAAAGAATTAAGCCTTGTTTGCTTTTAGAATTTCAGCTCTTAATTATCACTTATCACTTATTCAGTCAGACATTTTTCAATTCAGACGGTTTATTTTTTCAACTTTTTCAGACCCACTTATCACTTAAAATCATCTTTAAGAAAAAGTGGTAACCTAACCACTTATTTCTCACTTATTTTGGGGAGGTTTTTGTTTTGATTTTAGGAGTATTAGATTTGAGATTTTGGAATGATAATACTTTCAAAGTTTGAAATGATAACATCTTGAGGGACAAAGTAGACAATTATACATATTCAAACTTTTGTCAGTTTACAAAAAACAAACAGTCTCGTTGATTCAGATTTCAGACTTTAGCACCATCACTTAAAAATCAAAAGTGAAATCAGCTTTCAAACTTCAGCACCTTTTAAAAAACAAACGCCACCTGTTGGCACACTTTTTAAACCATTTTTTGAAAAAAGGGTGTAAAAAATGGTGTTAACCAACTTGTTTTTAAAGTCAAGATTGTTTATTTGAGCATGATGAAAGTCCATAACTATACGTTGAAACTAGAATCATATCTCGAAAACAAACAAAAAAGATGACTCTCGAATAAACTTTGGTAGAGAGATAAGATCTCGAGAATCACTTATGTGTTGGAAAAATAAAGTGAAAAAATAAGGTTATAAAAATACGTTACACAAAATAAAAATCAGATTAAATCATGTTGCATTTTCATACAATTTGTTGACGTTTGTAGTAACTGTGTCCAAAAAGAAAGAGTTTCAAGCCTTGTGGTAGAATTTTTATATTTATGAAAGTTGAGGGGCTTTTTGATAAATATGTGGTAGGGTATAAATGGGCACAAAAACCCTAGAGAGAGCATTCTTTTACTGAATTGGATTGTTGTTGGCGGCTGATTGAAGAAAGAATAGAGAGGAGAAAGAAGGGTTGGGAGTTCTTGAGCATTTTGGAGAAAAAGGACCCTTAAGCTTGGAAATCAGAAGAAAAGGGTGTGTGGGGATTCGATTTCTGCAAGAAGTCATCCAGGTAATTCTCTTCTACTCATCCTTAATCTGTGGTATGTGGTTAGGGTGATTTATCTTTTGAGGTTTTTGGCAAAAGTTGAGGTTGAAGCTTATTGGGGAAGTTTGGGCGTTATACTGTGTTATTATTGTCAAGATTTCAGTAATTGTTGAGTTTAGTGTCCGTGGTGTAGATGTTAATCTTCATCTGTGAGTTATCGACCGTTTCTGGGATTTATCGGACCAAGTAAGGGACAGGTCGACGTCCGGATACCTTCCTGGACGTCCGGACACCCCGACCAGTTGTAGGTTTCCGGGTAAGTATCTGTTATGTGTGTGTTGTCCGGATAGAGGTGTTGTCCGGATAGGTGTGTTGTCCGGATAGGTGTGTTGTCCGGATATGTGTGTTGTCCGGATAGAGGTGTTGTCCGGATAGGTGTGTTGTCCGGATATGTGTGTTGTCCGGATAGAGGTGTTGTCCGGAAAGGTGTGTTGTCCGGATAGGTGTGTTGTCCGGATAGAGGTGTTGTCCGGATAGGTGAGTTGTCCGGATAGAGGTGTTGTCCGGATAGGTGTGTTGTCCGGATAGGGGTGTTGTCCGGATAAGTGTGCTGTCCGGAATAGAGTGTCATCCGGGGAGTTGAGATGATCAACTTATGAGTTTATCCTTTCGCCAGGTAGATCGTTTGGAAGTGCATACCAGAATAAGAAAGGAACGTAAGCGTAACAGGTGAGTTTTTCTAACTAAAGCTTGATGGTACTTGTTCATTTACTCGTACATGCGTGCTTACTTAATGTATGTTGCATATGACTTACTTATGCATGATGTGATGTATATGGGGGGTGTGTCCCATACGTAATGTGTGATGTATATGGGGGGTGTGTCCCATACGCAATGGTGTGATGCTTATGGGGGGTGTGTCCCATATGTTATGGTATGACGCTTATGGGGGGGGGGGGGGTGTCCCATCTGTCATAGTGTGATGCTTATGGGGGGTGTGTCCCATATATTATTTGCCAAACTTTATATTGATTTATGATTCGCAAAACTCCTTAAATGCTATATATGGTGTGGATGTAACTGCGGGACCTCACTAGACCTTGTGGTCTAACCCTCGCATTTTCAAAACTGAAACCCTTTTCAGGTAAGCAGATTAAGGGCAGTTCCTCTAGTGGTAAAGAGAAGGCGTGAGAGCGGGCGTGGCTTGGCATTAGTGGACTTCCTTTACATTTTGTTATTAGAAACTCTCAGTTGTAAATTCGGGTTTATTCCGCAAACCCGAGAGCATAATTTTGATGGTGTGAACCTTGGGCCAAGTTTTGGCGATATATTATTATATATGTCTTGTTTTGGCATGTCTTGGATTGGGTTGTTACAAATGGTATCAGAGCCATAGTTTAAGGGATTTAGGTGACCGGATGGGCCTAAACTTAAACTGTAGGAGTACAACTGAGAATGTAGGAAGGCCTAGGAAGACCTCACTGGGGAGTGTGAATAATAGGTTGGTGAGAACTATCATGTAAGGTAAGTTTGGAATTACACCTGGCCAGTGTAATTGTGAATTTACAGGTGCATGACGGTGATCATTCTTGCCTTGTTATTTTGGGACGGTTGTTAATCTATATTTTGTGTAATGTTTCGGTAGTTGTGAATGTCAGGACGAAGTTTGAGGAGTAGGTCTGTACCAGTTGTGGAGGCTTTGCCTTTAGCGGGGGAAATCCGCGTGGAGGGGAGTCTGAAGGTGGGACCAGTGAGTCCTCTGAGGCAACCGGCTACCCGCGGGAGGGGCGAAGGTCGTGGAAGGGATCGGGGAAGAGCACCCTGACGTGCGGCTACCCAGACTGTGGTGGCCAGTGTGTGGAGATTATCAGTAGTGTGTGAAGTTTTACCTTGTCATGATGGCAACGGTTTAGTGTGTTGTACAGATTATTCGTGGTATGAGTGATGATTCTTTCTAGAAGAAGCGTTGTTTGAATGTTTGGTGCGAGTGTCCGTGTGAAGTAGAACCTTTAGGGTTCTTAAGTAAATAATTGATTGGAGGTGAGCTCCTAATCTCTTATGAGTCGTTATTCTGGGAGTTCCCGATGTCGGTGAATTGAGATCTTGAGAGTTTCGACTCAAGGATCGGATAGTGGAGATGTGCTTTCTTACTCTCTAGCTAGTGGAAGAGTAACAAGAGTGGTTGAAAAGTGATAGATGTATGGATTGGTAACATTGGTGTCGGTTAACCAATTTAGGACCGAGGTGAAGCCGTCTATTTTACAAATTAATAGTCAGGTGGTGACTGTGAGGTTGGAGCATCCAAGTGTGTGGGGAAGTATCGGTACCGAAGGTTGTTTCAAATGTTAGGAACCTGATGGTGTAGTGGGAAGTAGGGTGTCGGCGTTGATTTGTTGTAACTGCAAAAAGGTTAACCCTGCTTGAGCGAATAGCCTTCAATGTAAAGCGAGTCATGCATTACGTTTTCAAACCGGTTACATATGCCCCCATGTCAAAATGTGTGAGTGTGTGCGTGTGTCTTGTAAACTTCTGATTTTAAAAATGAGTCGACGTGTGCAAGTGTGTGCTGGAAGGTAAAGATAAATTTGTTTACATGGTGTAATAAATTTCGAACTTGGAGAAATAGTGAGTTACTTCACTTCTTTTGCGAGTGAGTTAAGCTTTGTTGTAAAAATCGTAACAATATTTGATCGCATGGTTTTATGGATGAAAACGATATGAAAACGTGGTTGACATATCAACAAGTGTGGAAGTCGGTCGACTATCCCAGTATGGGTGATATTGCTGTGTTTTCTTTTAAAAATTTTGCACAAGGAGAGTCTCAGTGAATGCACTTTCAAATGATGAACAAGGTTGCGTGTGAGCGATCTTTGAGATCGGTGTGTGTGGTGGTAACTTATGGGAGTATCGTGGCATGCATATCAAAACCTTGTTTTGTGGGATATTTTGAGTGTGTAAAGCAATTTAAATCATTGTGTTGTCATGCATGAAGGCTATGAACTCGCTAGGTAGTAAGAGATATCGTACCTGAGAATATGCGAAGTTCTGGGAGTGGAAAATGTGGTTGAGTCGTCGATGGTTGATTTGTGACCTTAGTGTTTCAGTATAGGGAGGGCAGTGTCTACCTGTAGTCTCAGGCTTTGACCGTGGAAATGATTGTGTGATGGTAGTTCTTGCTCTCATTTGGTAAGTTGACATATGACCGTCGACGGTGATTTCGATGTAGGCAAGATACTTTGAAGGTAACGTTGTGGTGTGTGAATAAATCAGTATCGGCGTGGAGCCGGAGTCGTGGTGAACCTGCCTTTAGGCTAATTGTCGGGTATTGAGGTTGAAGTCAACGACGGGGATGAATTTGTTGTCGAGAGATTTGAAATTTTGAAAGGTTAACTTTAGTGTGATTATTTTGTCGAGTGTAGTAGACGGTCATAATTTGTGATTCATCTAGATGGGAGAAAGACAAGGTTGTGAGTCTTTCTGAACCTAAATTTTATACAAATGTGACAGAGTTATTATATAATTGTGTGCTTCTCAGCTGCATTTATTGCAAAGCGACGATTAAGTGTGTGGTGGGGTTGTTATCTATTCGCGTGTTTCCAACTGCTTAAGTATGAAGCTATGAACAAGTGTGTGGTAGAATGCATGCATTAATTATGCATTGTGCTCTAGCAGTGTCGGAGAATGGGGGGTGTGTCCCATATTGAGTATGCATTGTGCTCTGGCGTTGTCGAGAAAATGGGGGGGGTGTCCCATATTAATTATATATATATTTGTTTCATATATAGCGAGTGTGCTCTTTGGCGCTGTCGCGGTGTGTGTAACTATAGCGTGTGCCAGTAGCAGGAGTTAAAAGGTGATTATCATTTTAAAAGTATGCTTATTTAAATGTGTAGTTTCATATAAATTGCATATGACTTGGTGTGATGTATATGGGGGGTGTGTCCCATATGGATTATTCGAACGAACTTGGTCTATTCCCGAGGGCGGGTGTGTGTGTGCCCTAGATCAGGCCACAAGTGTGTAGTGATCAGGCAGAAATTCCCGTTATTCGTGTAAGGGTGATGATTTGCAAAGCTAGCTATTGCATATTGTTTCGTATACCCTTTTATATAAATGTTGTGTTTGTTGTGAAGAAAGCGTGGCCTGGTGTGTGTGTAAATGATCGTGACGATCGAACCTCTGGTGTGTGGGGGTTATGTGGGTAAGTTGGTGGTAACTTATATCTAGTGAGCATGCGAAGCATGGTGGGGATGAATTGTTGTGAGGTTAAGTGGTGGGCTAGTGTTGATGGGGTGACGATGAGCGACTAGATAAGAAGAAAATTGTGTACTCTTGAGTTGATTGATGAGTGTGTTTGCCTTGTATCGTTGTAGTAATTGTGAAAATGTTGGATTGATTAGTCCATGATATCTTGTAGTAGATATGAAATCTCTGAGAATGTTGAACTAATCCTTGTGTGTAAAGGAATGCAAAGGAGGGGGTTAATATCGTTTGAGGAACGAGAAGTGTGTGGTCGCTTCGAACGTAGCGTGGAGGTCCGGTTTGACTTGGTCGAATTTCTCGTATGAGATGTGGTGAAACTGTGGGATTAGACATAGTAACCGTTGAAATTGTGTGTATGGAGTGGTCAACGTTGAAGGAGAAATGTTCCATGTTAGCCTGAGGTAATTGGGGGCGGTAGTATGGAATAAGAGAGTAAGTGTAAAGTAAAAAGTGTGACAAGTGGCTCGGAAAGAGGGAAGCAATGTTTCAGAAAGTCACCATTGAGTGCATGAACTCTAGTGAGAGTATGAGAAAGGGGATTTGTGTGTACGTGAGTAGTTTAAGCGTGGAGGAAAACTAGCTTATGTGATTGATCAAGAGTGTGTATCTGCTAGTGAGTTATTCTTTGGAAATGTGTTTTGAGAAGGAAGTGGAAGAAAGTAATAGAATGTAGTGCTCGGATGAAGGACCATGGGATTGGACTTAATAGTAGTATGGGGGTGCCGTTGTAGTAAAAGTGTGGGAATTGATTGTTATCAACGGGTTGTGGTCGGCACATTTAATGCAAGAAGGTGTTATCTGCCTTAGATGTATTTTGTGTTAGAAGAGTGATGGTAGAGTTGTGTATAGTCTGGAAAAAAAAAAAATCTTAACTGCGGAATTAAGGTGATAGTCAAGGTTGATCCGGTGATCGGTTGGCGAGTTAAGCGTCGTTATTTTTAAGGGTTTCGGGATGTGTGGCGTTAACTTCGGTAGAAGGCGTTCTTTTAAAGAGGTAAAATTTTGTGTGAAACCCTCAGGTTGACGCGTTTTAAGATCTTGAGACTAGATGTGTGAATGATTTTGGGTGAGACCGGGGGTCGTGTGGTTGACCACCAATAGGTCATGCATTTCGTAAGAAGTAAGCGTGGCTCGAGACCGCCACAGGGTGTAAGCAGAAGGAAGAGTTTGATCGAATGCCGTGTGGGAGACAGTGCAATACTTATGGATAGTAATGAAAAGACGTTGTGCGTTGGAGAGAAAAGAGAAACAAGACCCAGTTATGTTGGGCGTTCGCTATCATTGAGCGTGTAGGAGAAGTGGCGTACAAGTTGGAGTTGTATGACGGGCTCCGGGGGTTCATTCGATCTTTCCTATGTCAAACTTGAGGAAGTGTCTGGCCGAAGAAGCCATAGTAGTACAGTTGGAAGACATTAGTGTCGATGAGAATTGAGGTATGAAGAGGAGCCAATGGAAAACGTAGATAGTAAGATACGAAAGACGGGGAACAAAGAAGTTCGTTTAGCGAAGGTCCAGTGGAAGTATCATAGAGGAAGAGAGGCTACGTGGGAAGTGGGATAGGATATGATGTTCAGATACCCTCACCTTTTCGAGAACGGAATTCCGGGGACGGAATTCTTTTGAGGGGGGAGTGTTGTAGTAACTGTGTCCAAAAAGAAAGAGTTTCAAGCCTTGTGGTAGAATTTTTATATTTATGAAAGTTGAGGGGCTTTTTGATAAATATGTGGTAGGGTATAAATGGGCACAAAAACCCTAGAGAGAGCATTCTTTTACTGAATTGGATTGTTGTTGGCGGCTGATTGAAGAAAGAATAGAGAGGAGAAAGAAGGGTTGGGAGTTCTTGAGCATTTTGGAGAAAAAGGACCCTTAAGCTTGGAAATCAGAAGAAAAGGGTGTGTGGGGATTCGATTTCTGCAAGAAGTCATCCAGGTAATTCTCTTCTACTCATCCTTAATCTGTGGTATGTGGTTAGGGTGATTTATCTTTTGAGGTTTTTGGCAAAAGTTGAGGTTGAAGCTTATTGGGGAAGTTTGGGCGTTATACTGTGTTATTATTGTCAAGATTTCAGTAATTGTTGAGTTTAGTGTCCGTGGTGTAGATGTTAATCTTCATCTGTGAGTTATCGGCCGTTTCTGGGATTTATCGGACCAAGTAAGGGACAGGTCGACGTCCGGATACCTTCCTGGACGTCCGGACACCCCGACCAGTTGTAGGTTTCCGGGTAAGTATCTGTTATGTGTGTGTTGTCCGGATATGTGTGTTGTCCGGATAGGTGTGTTGTCTGGATAGGTGTGTTGTCCGGATATATGTGTTGTCCGGATAGAGGTGTTGTCCGGATAGGTGTGTTGTCCGGATAGGTGTGTTGTCCGGATATGTGTGTTGTCCGGATAGAGGTGTTGTCCGAAAAGGTGTGTTGTCCGGATAGGTGTGTTGTCCGGATAGAGGTGTTGTCCGGATAGGTGAGTTGTACGGATAGAGGTGTTGTCCGGATAGGTGTGTTGTCCGGATAAGTGTGCTGTCCGGAATAGAGTGTCATCCGGGGAGTTGAGATGATCAACTTATGAGTTTATCCTTTCGCCAGGTAGATCGTTTGGAAGTGCATACCAGAATAAGAAAGGAACGTAAGCGTAACAGGTGAGTTTTTCTAACTAAAGCTTGATGGTACTTGTTCATTTACTCGTACATGCGTGCTTACTTAATGTATGTTGCATATGACTTACTTATGCATGATGTGATGTATATGGGGGGTGTGTCCCATACGTAATGTGTGATGTATATGGGGTGTGTGTCCCATACGCAATGGTGTGTTGCTTATGAGGGGGTGTGTCCCATATGTTATGGTATGACGCTTATGGGGGGGAGGGGTGTCGCATCTGTCATAGTGTGATGCTTATGGGGGGTGTGTCCCATATATTATTTGCCAAACTTTATATTGATTTATGATTCGCAAAACTCCTTAAATGCTATATATGGTGTGGATGTAACTGAGGGACCTCACTAGACCTTGTGGTCTAACCCTCGCATTTTCAAAACTGAAACCCTTTTCAGGTAAGCAGATTAAGGGCAGTTCCTCTAGTGGTAAAGTGAAGGCGTGAGAGCGGGCGTGGCTTGGCATTAGTGGACTTCCTTTACATTTTGTTATTAGAAACTCTCAGTTGTAAATTCGGGTTTATTCCGCAAACCCGAGAGCAGAATTTTGATGGTGTGAACCTTGGGCCAAGTTTTGGCGATATATTATTATATATGTCTTGTTTTGGCATGTCTTGGATTGGGTTGTTACAAATGGTATCAGAGCCATAGTTTAAGGGATTTAGGTGACCGGATGGGCCTAAACTTAAACTGTAGGAGTACAACTGAGAATGTAGGAAGGCCTAGGAAGACCTCACTGGGGAGTGTGAATAATAGGTTGGTGAGAACTATCATGTAAGGTAAGTTTGGAATTACACCTGGCCAGTGTAATTGTGAATTTACAGGTGCATGACGGTGATCATTCTTGCCTTGTTATTTTGGGACAGTTGTTAATCTATATTTTGTGTAATGTTTCGGTAGTTGTGAATGTCAGGACGAAGTTTGAGGAGTAGGTCTGTACCAGTTGTGGAGGCTTTGCCTTTAGCGGGGGAAATCCGCATGGAGGGGAGTCTGAAGGTGGGACCAGTGAGTCCTCTGAGGCAACCGGCTACCCGCGGGAGGGGCGAAGGTCGTGGAAGGGATCGGGGAAGAGCACCCTGACGTGCGGCTACCCAGACTGTGGTGGCCAGTGTGTGGAGATTATCAGTAGTGTGTGAAGTTTTACCTTGTCATGATGGCAACGGTTTAGTGTGTTGTACAGATTATTCGTGGTATGAGTGATGATTCTTTCTAGAAGAAGCGTTGTTTGAATGTTTGGTGCGAGTGTCCGTGTGAGGTAGAACCTTTAGGGTTCTTAAGTAAATAATTGATTGGAGGTGAGCTCCTAATCTCTTATGAGTCGTTATTCTGGGAGTTCCCGATGTCGGTGAATTGAGATCTTGAGAGTTTCGACTCAAGGATCGGATAGTGGAGATGTGCTTTCTTACTCTCTAGCTAGTGGAAGAGTAACAAGAGTGGTTGAAAAGTGATAGATGTATGGATTGGTAACATTGGTGTCGGTTAACCAATTTAGGACCGAGGTGAAGCCGTCTATTTTACAAATTAATAGTCAGGTGGTGACTGTGAGGTTGGAGCATCCAAGTGTGTGGGGAAGTATCGGTACCGAAGGTTGTTTCAAATGTAAGGAACCTGATGGTGTAGTGGGAAGTAGGGTGTCGGCGTTGATTTGTTGTAACTGCAAAAAGGTTAACCCTGCTTGAGCGAATAGCCTTCAATGTAAAGCGAGTCATGCATTACGTTTTCAAACTGGTTACATATGTCCCCATGTCAAAATGTGTGAGTGTGTGCGTGTGTCTTGTAAACTTCTGATTTTAAAAATGAGTCGACGTGTGCAAGTGTGTGCTGGAAGGTAAAGATAAATTTGTTTACATGGTGTAATAAATTTCGAACTTGGAGAAATAGTGAGTTACTTCACTTCTTTTGCGAGTGAGTTAAGCTTTGTTGTAAAAATCGTAACAATATTTGATCGCATGGTTTTATGGATGAAAACGATATGAAAACGTGGTTGACATATCAACAAGTGTGGAAGTCGGTCGACTATCCCAGTATGGGTGATATTGCTGTGTTTTCTTTTAAAAAATTTGCACAAGGAGAGTCTCAGTGAATGCACTTTCAAATGATGAACAAGGTTGCGTGTGAGCGATCTTTGAGATCGGTGTGTGTGGTGGTAACTTATGGGAGTATCGTGGCATGCATATCAAAACCTTGTTTTGTGGGATATTTTGAGTGTGTAAAGCAATTTAAATCATTGTGTTGTCATGCATGAAGGCTATGAACTCGCTAGGTAGTAAGAGATATCGTACCTGAGAATATGCGAAGTTCTGGGAGTGGAAAATGTGGTTGAGTCGTCGATGGTTGATTTGTGACCTTAGTGTTTCAGTATAGGGAGGGCAGTGTCTACCTGTAGTCTCAGGATTTGACCGTGGAAATGATTGTGTGATGGTAGTTCTTGCTCTCATTTGGTAAGTTGACATATGACCGTCGACGGTGATTTCGATGTAGGCAAGATACTTTGAAGGTAACGTTGTGGTGTGTGAATAAATCGGTATCGGCGTGGAGCCGGAGTCGTGGTGAACCTGCCTTTAGGCTAATTGTCGGGTATTGAGGTTGAAGTCAACGACGGGGATGAATTTGTTGTCGAGAGATTTGAAATTTTGAAAGGTTAACTTTAGTGTGATTATTTTGTCGAGTGTAGTAGACGGTCATAATTTGTGATTCATCTAGATGGGAGAAAGACAAGGTTGTGAGTCTTTCTGAACCTAAATTTTATACAAATGTGACAGAGTTATTATATAATTGTGTGCTTCTCAGCTGCATTTATTGCAAAGCGACGATTAAGTGTGTGGTGGGGTTGTTATCTATTCGCGTGTTTCCAACTGCTTAAGTATGAAGCTATGAACAAGTGTGTGGTAGAATGCATGCATTAATTATGCATTGTGCTCTAGCAGTGTCGGAGAATGGGGGGTGTGTCCCATATTGAGTATGCATTGTGCTCTGGCGTTGTCGAGAAAATGGGGGGGGGGGGTGTCCCATATTAATTATATATATATTTGTTTCATATATAGCGAGTGTGCTCTTTGGCGCTGTCGCGGTGTGTGTAACTATAGCGTGTGCCAGTAGCAGGAGTTAAAAGGTGATTATCATTTTAAAAGTATGCTTATTTAAATGTGTAGTTTCATATAAATTGCATATGACTTGGTGTGATGTATATGGGGGGTGTGTCCCATATGGATTATTCGAACGAACTTGGTCTATTCCCGAGGGCGGGTGTGTGTGTGCCCTAGATCAGGCCACAAGTGTGTAGTGATCAGGCAGAAATTCCCGTTATTCGTGTAAGGGTGATGATTTGCAAAGCTAGCTATTGCATATTGTTTCGTATACCCTTTTATATAAATGTTGTGTTTGTTGTGAAGAAAGTGTGGCCTGGTGTGTGTGTAAATGATCGTGACGATCGAACCTCTGGTGTGTGGGGGTTATGTGGGTAAGTTGGTGGTAACTTATATCTAGTGAGCATGCGAAGCATGGTGGGGATGAATTGTTGTGAGGTTAAGTGGTGGGCTAGTGTTGATGGGGTGACGATGAGCGACTAGATAAGAAGAAAATTGTGTACTCTTGAGTTGATTGATGAGTGCGTTTGCCTTGTATCGTTGTAGTAATTGTGAAAATGTTGGATTGATTAGTCCATGATATCTTGTAGTAGATATGAAATCTCTGAGAATGTTGAACTAATCCTTGTGTGTAAAGGAATGCAAAGGAGGGGGTTAATATCGTTTGAGGAACGAGAAGTGTGTGGTCGCTTCGAACGTAGCGTGGAGGTCCGGTTTGACTTGGTCGAATTTCTCGTATGAGATGTGGTGAAACTGTGGGATTAGACATAGTAACCGTTGAAATTGTGTGTATGGAGTGGTCAACGTTGAAGGAGAAATGTTCCATGTTAGCCTGAGGTAATTGGGGGCGGTAGTATGGAATAAGAGAGTAAGTGTAAAGTAAAAAGTGTGACAAGTGGCTCGGAAAGAGGGAAGCAATGTTTCAGAAAGTCACCATTGAGTGCATGAACTCTAGTGAGAGTATGAGAAAGGGGATTTGTGTGTACGTGAGTAGTTTAAGCGTGGAGGAAAACTAGCTTATGTGATTGATCAAGAGTGTGTATCTGCTAGTGAGTTATTCTTTGGAAATGTGTTTTGAGAAGGAAGTGGAAGAAAGTAATAGAATGTAGTGCTCGGATGAAGGACCATGGGATTGGACTTAATAGTAGTATGGGGGTGCCGTTGTAGTAAAAGTGTGGGAATTGATTGTTATCAACGGGTTGTGGTCGGCACATTTAATGCAAGAAGGTGTTATCTGCCTTAGATGTATTTTGTGTTAGAAGAGTGATGGTAGAGTTGTGTATAGTCTGGAAAAAAAAAATCTTAACTGCGGAATTAAGGTGATAGTCAAGGTTGATCCGGTGATCGGTTGGCGAGTTAAGCGTCGTTATTTTTAAGGGTTTCGGGATGTGTGGCGTTAACTTCGGTAGAAGGCGTTCTTTTAAAGAGGTAAAATTTTGTGTGAAACCCTTAGGTTGACGCGTTTTAAGATCTTGAGACTAGATGTGTGAATGATTTTGGGTGAGACCGGGGGTCGTGTGGTTGACCACCAATAGGTCATGCATTTCGTAAGAAGTAAGCGTGGCTCGAGACCGCCACAGGGTGTAAGCAGAAGGAAGAGTTTGATCGAATGCCGTGTGGGAGACAGTGCAATACTTATGGATAGTAATGAAAAGACGTTGTGCGTTGGAGAGAAAAGAGAAACAAGACCCAGTTATGTTGGGCCGTTCGCTATCATTGAGCGTGTAGGAGAAGTGGCGTACAAGTTGGAGTTGTCTGACGGGCTCCGGGGGTTCATTCGATCTTTTCTATGTCAAACTTGAGGAAGTGTCTGGCCGAAGAAGCCATAGTAGTACAGTTGGAAGACATTAGTGTCGATGAGAATTGAGGTATGAAGAGGAGCCAATGGAAAACGTAGATAGTAAGATACGAAAGACGAGGAACAAAGAAGTTCGTTTAGCGAAGGTCCAGTGGAAGTATCATAGAGGAAGAGAGGCTACGTGGGAAGTGGGATAGGATATGATGTTCAGATACCCTCACCTTTTCGAGAACGGAATTCCGGGGACGGAATTATTTTGAGGGGGGAGTGTTGTAGTAACTGTGTCCAAAAAGAAAGAGTTTCAAGCCTTGTGGTAGAATTTTTATATTTATGAAAGTTGAGGGGCTTTTTGATAAATATGTGGTAGGGTATAAATGGGCACAAAAACCCTAGAGAGAGCATTCTTTTACTGAATTCGATTGTTGTTGGCGGCTGATTGAAGAAAGAATAGAGAGGAGAAAGAAGGGTTGGGAGTTCTTGAGCATTTTGGAGAAAAAGGACCCTTAAGCTTGGAAATCAGAAGAAAAGGGTGTGTGGGGATTCGATTTCTGCAAGAAGTCATCCAGGTAATTCTCTTCTACTCATCCTTAATCTGTGGTATGTGGTTAGGGTGATTTATCTTTTGAGGTTTTTGGCAAAAGTTGAGGTTGAAGATTATTGGGGAAGTTTGGGCGTTATACTGTGTTATTATTGTCAAGATTTCAGTAATTGTTGAGTTTAGTGTCCGTGGAGTAGATGTTAATCTTCATCTGTGAGTTATCGGCCGTTTCTGGGATTTATCGGACCAAGTAAGGGACAGGTCGACGTCCGGATACCTTCCTGGACGTCCGGACACCCCGACCAGTTGTAGGTTTCCGGGTAAGTATCTGTTATGTGTGTGTTGTCCGGATATGTGTGTTGTCCGGATAGAGGTGTTGTCCGGATAGGTGTGTTGTCCGGATATGTGTGTTGTCCGGATAGAGGTGTTGTCCGGATAGGTGTGTTGTCCGGATAGGTGTGTTGTCCGGATATGTGTGTTGTCCGGATAGAGGTGTTGTCCGGAAAGGTGTGTTGTCCGGATAGGTGTGTTGTCCGGATAGAGGTGTTGTCCGGATAGGTGAGTTGTCCGGATAGAGGTGTTGTCCGGATAGGTGTGTTGTCCGGATAAGTGTGCTGTCCGGAATAGAGTGTCATCCGGGGAGTTGAGATGATCAACTTATGAGTTTATCCTTTCGCCAGGTAGATCGTTTGGAAGTGCATACCAGAATAAGAAAGGAACGTAAGCGTAACAGGTGAGTTTTTCTAACTAAAGCTTGATGGTACTTGTTCATTTACTCGTACATGCGTGCTTACTTAATGTATGTTGCATATGACTTACTTATGCATGATGTGATGTATATGGGGGGTGTGTCCCATACGTAATGTGTGATGTATATGGGGGGTGTGTCCCATACGCAATGGTGTGATGCTTATGGGGGGTGTGTCCCATATGTTATGGTATGACGCTTATGGGGGGGTGTCCCATCTGTCATAGTGTGATGCTTATGGGGGGGGGGGGGGGGGGGGTGTCCCATATATTATTTACCAAACTTTATATTGATTTATGATTCGCAAAACTCCTTAAATGCTATATATGGTGTGGATGTAACTGAGGGACCTCACTAGACCTTGTGGTCTAACCCTCGCATTTTCAAAACTGAAACCCTTTTCAGGTAAGCAGATTAAGGGCAGTTCCTCTAGTGGTAAAGTGAAGGCGTGAGAGCGGGCGTGGCTTGACATTAGTGGACTTCCTTTACATTTTGTTATTAGAAACTCTCAGTTGTAAATTCGGGTTTATTCCGCAAACCCGAGAGCAGAATTTTGATGGTGTGAACCTTGGGCCAAGTTTTGGAGATATATTATTATATATGTCTTGTTTTGGCATGTCTTGGATTGGGTTGTTACAACGTTAAACTTACAGGACTTTCCAATACCGATAAAAACACATTCTCTAGGTTTATATATATATATATATATAGAGAGAGAGAGAGAGAGAGACTTGAGATCATGTGAGACCAGACTATTTCTGTGAGATCGTGAAACCAAAAAATTAACACTAAGTCTTCACAGTGATTCATTGTGAAGGTACTGTGATGGTAAACATTCACAGTGTTTTTGCTGTGAAGGTTAGCTGTTTTTCTTACCTTCACAATGAATCACTGTGAAGGTTTAGTGTTAATTTCATGAAGTTCTAAATATTGATCAATTAAGAAACTTAACAATGTATTAAGAAAATTTGATGAAATATGAATCCAATGTCTTCTACCAGGAACTTCCAAATATAGCTTTTCTCTTGCCATCTTGTTCCAAAGTCTTTGTTTAAATTATCTTGAATAAGAATAATCTATTTTTAAATTACTAAGGGGCCGTTTACAAAATGTTTATCCGGGTAAGTGATTACCAAGTCACATTAGCTTACAGGATGAATATGGCAAGAACCAAGAATCTTACCCGGTAAGAGCAGAAACAAGGACCGAGAGTCTTACCCGGTAAGTGAGTGCAACGACTCTTACCACGGTTAGCGCTTACCGGCTAAATTGTTGCATACGATGCCATTTTGGTGGACTAAAATCTTATCCGGGAAATAAGCGGTAGTGTTGAATTTTACCAATAAACACTTACCCGGATAAGTGATTAGGTAAACGAAGATGAAAACAATAACCAATTTTGCATAATTTTAGTTAAAGTGTATGTTTTCTTTTTTGAAGAAGTATATAATATTTATATACAACGAATGCAACAAATAAATTCACACACCCTCCTCACATTTGGTAAAGTTTGAACCCTTGACCTCCTAGGAGGAAAGACACTCACATACCGATACCGATAGGTCAAAGACACTTTGGTGTTAAAGTGTATGTTGAAGTTTATTTAGTGGCTTAAATGCATGTGAATTTGGGAAATGCAACTTTAAAAAGAAAATAAAAGCTATTTTATAATAAAAGTTTATAAAAGTTTATTATTTTTAATTTAAAACCGGGCCAATTAAGGAACCCAATTACATCAAACCCTACCGGTTAAGTAGGCCCAATCCATCAACCTAAAAATGGGCCTTTTCTTCTATACTTTTGATTTCGGAGTATTTTCATATATAAAAATTAAAGTAAGTGATCGTTTATTCAAATACATACCCGATAAATATTTTTCGGTAATAGTCAATACTCTATCAAAATATCACGTGCAACAATTTATCCGGGAAGCGCTAACCGGGTAAGACTCTCGCTCCTTGATATCGGGTAAGATTTTCGGTTCTTGCCAAGTTCATCGGGTAAGGTAAGTGATTCGGTAAACGCTTACTGGTTAAGGCCTAAGGGTGTGGTAAACAACCCCGGTTTTTATAAAAAAATATGCGTTGATGCACATACTCTTTGTTTATTTATTTTTTTGCAAGTTTGACGATGTTCATATATTTGCTTGTCTCACATTTTACAATCCAAATCAACAAAACCAGATTGTGTACGTGATAAATTTAATTATTGTTGAAAATTTTAATAATTCTTTGTTATATCACTGATAAAGCATTGAGTAATATACAAACGCACGATTCAAACAAATAAGTTTAAGTTGAAGTTATAAGAACTAGAATTGAGCGATCATTAGAACTTATAAGTGTTGAGAATGACCCTAAATCTAGTCTTAGGCCTTGTTTGTTTTCTTAAAATAAGCACTTAATTGGTTCTTAAGTCTGATTCGGTAAGACCTTTCATGTTTTAGATTGTTTGTTTTTTTCTAAATTTCAGATGCTCCTATGTCTGAAACAAATCTAAACAAAAAAGGTGAAAACATTAGCTCTGAATCGTTTAGACGTATAGAGTTCAATCAGTTTAGCGCATCCGACAAAAAAGTGAAAATCTAAAAGGAAGGATTTTCGCTAGTTTATTTTTTAACCCTTTTGCCGCCGCTTCTATTTTCATTATTTTATCTTTTAATAAAGACATTGTGTGAATTAGAAAGGATTTTGATTTGATTTTTTATTTGGGTAAACTACAAATTTGGTCCTTGTGGTATGTCTGTTATAACTTTTTTTTCCTTGCGTTTTTAAAATATAAGATGGTTATTATGATATGCAAAAAGGTTTAGATTTGATCGGTGAATTAAAAGACTTCTGTCTTGATTAATACAAAATGGAAATTTATTTTAGTTGTTACGAGTCGTTTATATTTTTTATTGTATTTAAATCAATTGACGTATTTAAGTTGCATTTTTTAATGTGTTAAAAAATGAATAGTAGTATAATTTAATTAAAATGAATTTATGTTTTTATAAATCCAATAGTATAACATTCTGAGAGATAAAATACACAATTATGTATACTTAGACGTTTGTCAGCATACATTAACACACAGTCTAATTGATTCAGATTTCAGACTTCAGCACCACCTCTTAAAAATCAGAAGTGAAATCAGACTTCAGACTTCAGTACCTCTTAAAAAACAAACGCCACCTTAGTAATAGCAAAAAACTTTGAACTTGTCAGACCTATGTCTTATTAAAAACATGTTTTATCAAGAAACTTGATATCGGAAAACCGTGTAGTTCCACACAGTGGCAATAGTGTTCCCACAGTGGGGGCGCAAGTATACACATCAACTATGATTGCTATAAGTAATAAATTAGTAAGAATTACCAAAGATCGTTTCCACAGTGACTGAACTACTGAGAATCAGAGAGTTTCATGAACTTCTTGCACACGCTTCGGTTGTAAGGAAAAATATCGTGTTTGTTGGTGAAATGACTTAAAAATATTAAATGTAACTTTTGAATTTAAAAATTGATATGTGTAACACCCTAAAAATAGGGGTAAACAAAAACCTCATAAAACGGAAGAACGGTATAAAATGTCATAGCACGAGCCTTCCAAAAAGGGGAATATACAAATGTCTGTTTAATTACAAATGCATAATATCGGAAAGTAAATGACAACCAACTAATTTATTTTCTAAAGTAGAAATAAGATTACAAAAGGGGTGTCATCTCTAGTCCGATTTAGTCTTCTAACGTCGACATCCCAAAAGTGTATCCCCAAGCTCACATGCTCCCGCCGAAGCCTTCTTAGAGGCAGCTCTGCTAAAATCTGAGACACATTAAACACCAAACAAGTGTTAGGCCAAGAAGCCTGGTGAGTTGAACAAATAACATAGCATGCAATATTTCATAAACATGATTCATATAAATAAATGGTCATTCACAATTGGAATCAATGGGGGAGACCCAAAACACCAAATTAAGTTACACCGCAAGAGACGATATACTTTAGTGTCTACTCCCACGAGTAACACCACAAGGCCTGGCACATTGGGGACTACCTCCATGGCATTACCCTAAAGGCGGAGATCTAGGCACATACCTCCAAGGTGGTGCCCAAGACTATATCCTCTTAGTGCCTACTTAATGATTCATCCAAAGTGTCAATACCATTAAACAACTACTCCAAGTAGTACATGTACATCTCAATGTATACCATTCCCATAAGACATGTTCCAACCATTCCATGAAACATGTACTTCCACATGGTAATCTTAAAACCACAATTACAAGCTTATTAAGCACATAAACTCCACATATATACTTTCAAAGCATATCCTTATACATAATTATGTATAAACATGAGTTATAGGGTGATTGAGAGGACAACTCAATCAACTCGGTGGATCCCCTATTGTCAAAATACTGAGAGAAGCCATAAGCCAAGTCTTTAAGCTCAAAACCCTAAATTAAAACATCATCATACAAGTGTAGATCCATATAGTGAATACTTCCCCATAACCTTTTCCCTTTGCCATTAAGCTCTGAATCCCCAAGATATAGGGGTATGCGCTTAATAACATCCATAAGAAGCTTTCCAAAAAAATGTTAGTTATTAAGATAGAGAAGGGTTAAAAGACTTGTATTTAGAGATATTAAGGGAGTAGGAACTCATAATCTAGGTTTTAAACCAAAAACCTAGAAATTAGGGAAAACCCTAGATTTGAAGGAGAAGATGAAGTGGAGGTGTGAATGTTGGTCTTCTTCTTCTTCACTTGGTGATTAAGTAAACTCTAGAGGGGATATTTAATGGCTTCCAACCACC
Organism: Saussurea involucrata; assembly: GCA_033807775.1. Classification (NCBI taxonomy): domain Eukaryota; kingdom Viridiplantae; phylum Streptophyta; class Magnoliopsida; order Asterales; family Asteraceae; genus Saussurea; species Saussurea involucrata. The sequence goes on from CM066312.1 coordinate 11,352,703, forward strand.
ATTAATGCAAGAAGTTAATGTGGGGAGAGGTTGAGAAATGTTGAGAGTGTTTTGGGGTGAAAATCGCACCTCCAAAGGAGAGGAAAACGATTTGGTAGTATGTGGTAAAGTAAGAAAGAGAGAGGTGGAAAAATGGGGTGATAAGGAGGAATTTTCATCAGACCGGACGCGGACGTCCGCTTAGTGACCATGCGAACGTCCGACCTTGACTTGGCCAGGACCCCCCTCTTTTGAAACCTCTGTTGCTTCTGCGGAAACCCGCTGACGTCCACTATGACACGGACGTCCGGCTCTAAGCCATACGGACGTCCGCATCCTCAATTTTCAGCATTTCTCATTTTCAGCTATGACCAACGACTCTGCATCAAACATCGGATTTAATAATGCAAATAACAAATAATTTTCACATAAGATTGAAATCTAATTTAAGCAAAGATCTTAAAGGTATAAGACGGTAATAGCACTTAAGTTACTTACCGAACGAAATCCGGGGTGTTACAATATGAGTGTAAGTTTCCTTGAGATGAACATAGTAACAAAATGGTTAATTACTTTGTAACACGAAGTGTCTATAAAATGTCTGATCTCTCGAAAGTGGATTTTTATAGACCGATCATACAAAGTTCTCATAAAGTGACTCTTAATCTTGCCGATTTAGGGGGTGTTTGGGAGTGCTTATATTTTTAACTTATGCTTATTTGCTTATGTGGTGAGGAAAAACAGTTTTTAAAAAGTGTTTGTTAAAAATTGAGGGTAAAAATGTAATTTGGATAGATAAGGAAATAAGGAGAAGGAAATAAGGAGGTATGGAATGACTTATCAAAAACAACTTATTTGTGGTGAGGAGAAGCAAATAAGCACTTTTGATTTTTTCTATCCAAACACTCCAAATAGCTTATTTGCGGTGGGGAGAAGCTATAAGCAAATAAGTCAAAAATATAAGCACTCCCAAACACCCCCTTAAACTAAGTTTGACTCAAAACGTCAAGTTCTACCAATATGAAGATTTATACCCAAATCTCTTTGTGATATAAATATCGACCGACGTTTGAATATTAGTAAATCATACAAAACCCGTCTCTCGACGTGGTTATCAAAGACTCTCTCAAATCTTTGTGCATCAATTAAGCCGTATTTCAAATCCTCCCCTCTCGAGGTCAAGATCTAATATTAACACTTCAAAGTGATCTACTTATCCATGTTGAGTTTAAGTCCTGACTCAAGTGTTGCCTACTAGTCTCAAGCTCACTCACACCCACACCCAATGGGGTGCTTAGCTGATAATTAAAACAAAAGCCATAAAAAGATGAGAGAATTGCATATAAACTACTTGCATAAATTTAAAACAGTGCCCACAGTGGGTCATTGTGGACAGAAATTTAATGCTTGAAATTAAGTACAAGTATAACTGGAAGCCATTAAATGCTTGAACTAAGTTGCTTAAATGTAAAAAGGAAGATGAATTGAATGAATGCCCCATGTCTCTTTAAATACTCCCCAAAAGTGAAATAAACCAATGAACTTTCTCTTCAAATTCCATTAGGCAAGGACCATGCAATATTCACCCATGCTTAAGATGATTTTCAGGGATTTTTCATATCTTCCAGCCTTCATAAGACCTTCATTTCACTGCTCCTATTGCCCAGAAAAAAACGCAATGTCTGCTAATGTCTAGAAATGGTTCGTCCGTGTCCACAGTGGGATGTCTTCGTGCCCATTGTTCGATAGTTGCAACATTTTAAACTTTTGGTACATCATTATCTCTTTATCACATTATAGACAAAATAAATAGGATAGAAGCAAAGTGGGTATAAAAGTAATATAAAATCCTAGAAAAGGGTAATAAATAACTCTAAAATAAGAGTTATCAAAACTCTTGCAAAAATAGTGCTAAAAATCATCCCCTTTAACTTTTATAAAAGTAGATATATGCTATCATAGTATTTATGGATAATGTCAATTCTTTATAAAAAAAACATTGTTTCGTTTCAATGTTTATAGTGATGAATACAATAATCGAATACAAGAAGAATGAAAAAAGTAGCTTTACTTTTCATTTTCATTTGGGAAAAATATCTAATCATCCAAAGTATTACATTAATACAAGTTGACAATTGTTTCGTTTCAATGTTTATAGTGATGAATACAAGAATCGAATACAAGAAGAATGAAAAAAGTAGCTTTACTTTTCATATTCATTTGTGAAAAATATCTAATCATCCAAAGTATTACATTAATACAAGTTGACAATTTTTAATTAATGATTGAAATTCATATTATTAAGGCATCTAATGTTGCAACATAAAATATTTATGCATGATGTTATTGGTAAGATCAATTATTTCATATATATATATATATACATATATATATATATATATATAGAGAGAGAGAGAGAGAGAGGAAGTTACCCCTGACTTAACGGAGTAGCAGTTAGTGAAGTTAGGGCAAGGGACCCAATTCATAACAAAAGTGAAGTCATGATGATCATACATGTAATTATTTCATTTGAGGGACCCAATTCAAAATTTCTAATAACCATACGAACTTAATTTGTAACTTAGGTGGCGTTTGTTTTTTAAGAGATGCTGAAGTCTGAAATCTGATTTCACTTCTGATTTTTAAAAGGTGGTGCTGAAGTCTGAAATCTGAAACAATAAGACTGTTTGTTTTTCTAAACTGACAAACGTCTGAATACGCATAATCGTCTATCAAAGTAAGTCAACTGATACAAAATTAACAATCAAAACCAAAGAAATACTGTTAATTCTTGTTCTGAAAATAAATGTCATGAAAATGGAAGCAATTATCAACCGTCATACATTGCACATCCTCAACCAAGCCAAAGTCAATCACAACTCAAGAAACAAAAAGGTCTTTCAGGCAACCGAGGTCTATAAATTTCTTGAATCTTCAATGTTTTTTTTTTGACATTTTCATTAAAAAGGGTTTTTGATGGTGGTTATAATATATATATATATATATATATATATATATATATATATATAGAGGGAGGTTCAAGGGAAAACCTCAAATAATTAGAAAACTAAAGAACACTCTTATAGACATAGGATTAGATAAATCAAGGGTTATTATTAGAATGACAGTTTTGTAATTAAAAGGAAGTTGAAGGTAAATTATATAACAAGTTATTTGAGGTTGGGGGTAAAATTGGCAAATGGAAATTAAAATATCATATACAAAAAGTTAGAAACCCTACGTATCATCTCATAACTCAAACCCTACCTCTCTCTCTCAAACCCTTCCCTCTCTCTCTCTCTCTCTGCCGCCGCCACCACCGCCGACCGCCACCACCTCTTCTCTCTACCGCCGCCACCACCACCGACCGCGACCACCGTCGACCTACCCTCTCTTCTCTCTGCAGCCACCACCGCCGACGACCACCACCTCCGACCTACCCTCTCTTCTCTCTGCCGCCGCCACCACCGCCGACCGCCACCACCGGAGTTACAGCTCAGTTTCACCGATCATTCAGAACTATACACGAAGCAACCCTTCTGCATCTGGAGATATTCTTCCATCATCATTTACCTGAACCAAAATGATGATGATCGACATCCTCTTCTGCATCTGGATATTCATCCCCATCTTTCGAATCAAGAACGATTTGATTCATCTTCTCACCATTCCATCTTCTACTTGTTTCAATGCAATCACACCACTCCACACCTCATATCTCTCCTCAATCTACCGATTATCAGATTTGAGGAGTTGCTGGACCGCCGGAACAGATCGGTGGACGAGATGTGTTTCATCTGCTCCGCCGCTTACCAAGGTTTGTTACGTGCTTCTCGTCGTTCGGAAACCGGAAATGAATCTGGTGGTTCTGGACTCTACTACGACGATCTAAAGTATAATAACCATCAGAATAATGAATCCAGTGGTTGCGGTGGTTGAATCGCCGACGGCCGTGGAGACATTGGTGGTAATATGCACAAGTGCATAATATGCACATCTGCATAATATGCACAAATCTGGATTTTACTGAGTTATGAATATTGTTATTCATTGAAGATGGGCTTATAGCGATTTTATCAATTTTCCATTTACTGAGTTGGAGTATTCTTGAAGCAAAACGTGTTTAGGAAATATTTATTTTGTTCCAAAGGAAGTGTTCATATTTTTATTTTAAATTGTGTTAAATTAACTTGTCCTCTGTTTATTTAAAAAGTGTACTAATTACAAAAAAAATCTCGAAATCAATTTTTACTATTCATCGATATCACTTTTATCTGGTGTTGAATCTCCAGATATTAGTAAATAAAAATATGCACATTTTTACTATTCATCGATATCATGTTATCTGGTGTTGAATCTCCAGATCTGTGCATAATATGCATTTGTGCATATCTTCAAGTTTTTGCCGGAATCTTCAAGTTTTTGCCGGAATCTTCAAGTTTTTCTTTTATATACTTGTTTGTTTTTAAATTTGGATTAGATTGCAAGTTTTAGAATTGAAAACCACTAAGTAATTTGTAATTTTTTGAAGTTTGGCGGTCGACAGCAAGCATCGCCGGAAAACCGTGAGTTCGTCGGAATCTGCAAGTGTTCGCCGGAAAACTATGAGCTCGCCGGAATCTGCAAGTGTTCGCCGGAAAACCATGAGCTCGCCGGAATCTGCAAGTGTTCGCCGGAAAACTCATGGATGTGGATTTGTGACTGATAGCAGTGATTAGTTGGGGTAGGTTTGTTTTGTTTTAGTGGTAAGATATAGTGGCCAAATGACTTTACTACCCTTTTCATTAATTTTAATTAATTTAATGGCTGATTATTATTAACCTTTGGATTGTGTTTAATCAATGTCTCTAAGGATGTTCTTTAGTTTTTCGGTTATTTGAGGTTTTCCCCTGAACCTGAACCTGACCCTATATATATATATATACTGTAGATTCAGAAGGAGTGATATCTTCATCACCCAAAACACAACACTCATGGCTACAAATCGATTTATATGTAACAAAGGGTTTCAAAGGGATCAAAATCTACAATTTCACAGAGGAGGACACAATCTGCCATGGAAGTTGAAGCAACGAAAAAAAAGTTAAGTTGTGAGGAAGATAAATCACAGGACATATATGGACGAAAATCACAGCAACAAGGACCAAGAAAACAACAAATTCAGGGACTAAATCACAGCAACAGGGACGAAAATCACAGCGACAAGGACAAAAAAAATTTCAGAGACGAAAATCACAGCAACAGGGATGAAAATCACAACAACAGGGATGAAAATCACAACATCAGAGACGAAAATCACAAAATCAGGGACGAAAATCACAAAATCATGGAGGAAAAGAACGAAAAAGGAGGATCGAACTTACCTTTGCAAGCGATGTGGAGGTGATATGGAGAACTAGCTGTGTTGACTGGAGGCGATGGGTGGAAACCAAATCAGAGGGAAAAAAGAGCCTAGGTTACCTCTAAGCGAATTAGAGGTAATTAAGTGATAAGTGTCTCTTAAATAAATAAATAAACAAACAATCTGATTATATAGTTATCTGACCGATTTAGATAAAGAGGAAATTAAGAGGCAAAAATTAGAAAACAAACAGGGTCTTACTCTATTTCTTATTTATTTCATTCACTTAATTATCATATTTCTTAATTATCTCAATCACTTAATTCACATCCCTTAATTATGTCATTCAATTATCATTTTGAAACAAAACTATAGTGGACTTTAAACAAAATAAAAATCATTGTTTCACTTATGAATTTTAAATAAGTCATTGTTTCACTATCAACCTTTTGCTTTCACCAATGAATTTTGTTTAAATTTTCTTATTATCTCATTCCTATTTTGATAAGTTGGCATATATATGGTTAGGTTCAAGGGAAAACTTCAAAAAAACAAAAAACTGAAGAACACTATAGGAGCCATTCATCTGGGCAGTATGCACTTGTGCATACAGGTAAATAGTTGACTTTTTGGTTTTATGTATGGACAAGTGCATACCGCCCAGATAAAGGGCTCCTAGGGTGTTCTTCAGTTTTTCGTTTTTTTTAGGTTTTCTCTTGAACCACTCTCTCTCTCTCTCTCTATATATATATATATATATATATATAAGGTTCTTATTAGTTATAAAAAAGGTGTTCTTATTAATCACTGAAACCGTAGATAATCTATAAATCAAAATTTTGAATCTGAAAATATTAGCAAATTCAAAAGATATGTAAGCTTAATCTTAAAAGAAATGTTCTTTTTATAAAATTATATATTTTTGAATATTATTCTTACGAACGACGATAATATGAGTTAGCTTAAAAATGACATGTTTATAGTGAAAAAAACTCAGTTCAAACAGTTCATATTTATTATAATTACGATCTAACAACTGAGAACATAAAAACTAGACTGTTCATATATCCTAAAACTAGATTGTTCAGATACAAGTTGTTATTCCCAAAATAAATGCGGAATACTTCACCAAACTAATTATTTCTCGTGCATACAACTAACTCTCACCTCTTTGTGGTGTCACTAGTACTATTCACCAACCGGAACCTGTTGCACATGCCGACAAATAAAAAGGTTAGGCTAACGCCTAGTGAGTTCAATAGTTTTCATCATGTTTATATAGATCGCTAAAAAGAATGAGTGCAACTTAAATCATGAAATCCAAAATAATTTACTTTAAATATGAGAACGACCCATATTCCAATACAAGTAATTTTGGTGATGGCAACACCAATATAGACGTTTTCCAATACGCACCATTTTAAAGACGAAACCCCAATATAAAACATTCATTCGTAAATTAAACTCAACCCAAAACTAACTAAAACGTGAATAGTAAATGAACTCCCAAATTATGAAATCGTGGACAAAACTTTACATCCCGAAACATTCAAACACGAATGGGGCATAATACTCAACTCATAACTCATAGATAATAATCTTTAAATATAAAACGTTACCGAAAACATGGATAATAAAACTCAATACCCAAAACAACACCTTTCGGTGACGGGGGAGACCCGATTGCATTGCACGTGACGGAACACAAAACTAGGTCACACATCTATTTAATAAAACAAGAGGCATGGATTATACTCACAAGACATATCGAGCTCAACCCCTCTGGATTTGTTGCCCGTGGAGACTCAAATTCAACCCCTCTAGGTCTATACTTTGAGATGTCTAAATCCACACAAACATACAAGCACATTGGAATTATACCTTTCTGCTCATGGGACAATACCTGACCATATAGGCACACATCTTACTTACCATGAAACTCAATGCCTATTTCGTGTTACAATGAGGGAAACTAGCGTCCCATCATTGAACGTAAAAATCAAGTGCCGAAGGATCCATAACAATAAAGTCTAAAACATTAGATGACTGCAAACGAATGAACTAGCGCATTCAAAACATGTAATCCTCAAATAAATATAAATCATGACCAAAACTCTACGTTGAATTATCAAAATTGGACAAATGTCCCCAAAACCCAACTTAATCAAATACGGAGCCACAAGCTCAATTAATCAAGAGACCATTTGTTAAAAGTCATAAAATGCAATAAAACGTAAATACCCCACGTTTATGCTAAACATGCTCCATAAACATAAATAACTCCACACAACTCTAGGTTAAGACAAATCATTTTCCAAAACGCCCATCAAGGTGCATTTATGCCAAAAGATTTACACTCGTAACATAAATCATTAAAATATCAATACCTAAGATTTACTCATCAAAATACTCAAAATACATCTTTTCCCCAAAACTAAATGTTTACAATTTCCAAAATGTTCGCAAGGACGGGAATGACCAATATTCAAAGACTCGCACGATCATATTTTCAAAGCGTACCATAACACAAACTATGCATATTTCCAACAAACACTAAAAGTGCATTTTTACCAAACAATCTCCATTTATGCAATAATTCATCAAAACACTTTCATTTATGATTCCTTTATCAAATTACCCAAAAAATCCCAAATGTGAGTGTTTTATAAGATTTGTAATGTTAAACACTTCAAATAATCAAACCCCACCAAATAACTCAAAAATGGATAATTTTCATGTAAAACACATAAACACTTTAAAATGGACATTTTTGGCATATACAACGTTTTCACAAATCAACTTAAACTCACCTTGCTAGATTTAGGCTAAATCTAGATTTTCTTCAAACTTTAGCTCCTTTGAAGAAACTTGAATCCTCAAGCCAAATCTTCCAAGAACCTAGATCCACAAGTTTTCAACCATCAATAATCATCCTAAACACTTAGAATCGTTTCTCCAAACATATAACATTTAAATCACCAAGAATACCAAAACCCTAATTTCTTAAATGAAGAGAAGAAAAGATTACCTCAGTCACAACATGAAACCACCAACAAAATACCTCTAGGTTAACAAATGAACCTAAATCTTCATTTCTTTAAAATGGGCAAAAAGGGTTGGATGAAACCCTAGAAAACTTGGTGAAGAAGATGAAGTGGAGGGGTTCTAGCTTTAGCTTCCCATAACCATGTTAGATGAAGAAAATCACTTGAAGTATTGAATCTTGGGGCTTGAAGGTTCAAAATAGGCTTTGGAGGCTTAGGGTTTCGGTTTGGGAGAGAAATGAATGAAATGGGAGAAGTGAGGAGTGAAATGGGACTGAAATGGGTTTTAAACGGTTTCCTGCACCCTGATCGCGAATATGCTCGGCGACTATGCCCTTAACATAGTCGTGCATCACTATCACGTCGGATGTATCGAAGGCCTTCTCGAGCCGGCGACCTTGCCCAACGACTATGCCCTATTGGCACTGTCACGGGCGTTGTCGCACTATACGTACTGAGGGTCATCCACCCCTCGCGAGTATTACACGGCGATAGTGGCCTTGTCACCATCGCAAGGCATTATCGCCCCAACTGTCCTGTAGCCCGATTTCGTTCTGATTAACGTGAAATGCTCCCGATCAGCTGATCTTCATACGTAAGGCATTTCCCAACTTTAAACATTCATCAAAACCTTTCAAGGGTCATGAGGTAAATTTTTTATTTTAACAAAATTCCGGGTGTTACATTCCAACAAAAAATCAACTTTCTGAATTTGAAGTATTTTGTTATTTATTTATTGGTGACTTATATCGTAGACATTCAATCTAACTCCACCGCACTCGTTCCTTTCACCACCACATTGTCACCATTTCTTTGTGTTATATGTCATATTCTTCCTTTGTCACGTTTTTCGTTCTCGTCAACGGGCTTCAAACCGGGAAACCATATGATTAACATAATATAAAATAAAGTAAAAATGAATTATAAAATGGGTGTGTCATAGAAAATGTTTAATAAGCAAGTTGTCTCCTACAATTGCTTTTTACGAGTATTCTTCTTCTAAGAGCGGAATTTTCATTAGTAACATTTTCAACCAATCGTTCAATGTTTTAATTAATCGAGATTGTTTTAGTAGTGTTTTCAATTTTACTGATCATTTGAAGAAGAAGAAAAGGCTCACATTACCAAATCTCTAATCCTCCCTCTCTTAATCAACAATTGTTTCTACTTAGTTATTGAACTTCAACTCATCATATCATCTACACACCATCACCACTCTTCTAATTCCAATCTCTTTCGGAAAAAAATCGACACTGCAAGTCCCAGGATTCCAATGGATTGTTAGCGACTCTACCACCTTCTTCATAATGTATATCGCCAACTTTACAATCTTAATATGCTTTGGATTAGATGTCAAACAACTCGAAACCATCCGGTTCCCCTAAAATAGGATTGTGGATCCGATCTAGGTCTCCAACGAAAAGCATGAACGTTTTAAATGTATAGACCTTCAGGTTATTTTTTTTTGATAAAATATTCAAAATATATTTTTCACATTTTTATCATCAAAGAAGTGTGAGATACATGTTATTTTTAGCATTTTGGGCCAGGCTTGGTGTAAATGAAAATAGTTCCAAAATTTAGTGACTCTTTCTTTGATGGTTCTCATAAATAGGGGTATATTAGTAATTTCATAATTCAGATTATAGAATTGAAATTATATAATATTACATTTTTACCTTTGAGTACCCCGCCTAAACCCACAATATTCAATGATTAAGTAATAATCACCAACTTTAAGAAAACAATGTAATCAAAGTTCTAAGAATTCCAAACAACTTATATATAAGAAAAAAATTTATTAAAAAACTTTTAGAATTTAAGACGACAAACACAAGAAAATCATTTGAATAACGACAAGAAGAAAGGCATACAAAAACTTGTCCGTAAACCACCGTTAAGAGATGACGTGTGCGGGCCCACAATCCGTAGGCTTTGATGAAATCCGACATCAGTCTATATAAGCACGAGTCACAATATCTGAAATTTGATTTGACAAGTTTTTAACAATTAGCTAATCGACACGAGTATTTTTATTGGGACGTCCTCTCTTTATTTGTACGGGTTAATGGGTCCTTAGGTTCAACTTGTACACACCTATTGTCAAGATTCGAAAACTATTTAAAATATTGAAAGGACACTTGACAGTTGACAACATCTTCTGACTGACATTATGCTTAGAAATAAAACTTGTAACGAAACGCAAACCACATGAATGGTTTTTGTAATGTTGAATAACGAGGACGATATCAATAATTTTGGTAAACCTCAAGGGTGATTTAGTAATTTACTTCTTTATTGTTATAATTATTTAATTATATATTAAAAAAGTTGATCAACTGAATACTTAATGGTTTTGTGATCGATCACATTAAGGGGGTGTTTGGGGTTGCTTATTTAAAACAACTTATGTTTTTTTGACAAAAGTGCTTATCAACTTATCACATGTCAAATTGGAGTTTTATATAAAAAGTAAATTAGGTTTCAAGGCTAATAAGTTGTTTTCAATAAGTTAGAATCATTTGACTTATCAAAAAGTGCTTATCACCGGTTTGGCACCGCTATAAGCACTTTTCTTTTTCTTCATCCAAACACTCAAAAGTGCTTATCACCGGTTTGACACCAGAATAAGTCAAAAAACCCTTAAAATAAGCAATCCCAAACACCCTCTAACTATATTTTTGTCAAATTCTAATAAAATAAAATAAATCATAAATAACATTTAAAATAATTTACATTTTTCTCTATCAAATTATTTCTTTTCTCATTTTCTTATTTGAAAACACCATTTAAATTAGTTAATTAATTAAATTTTAAAATACATTATACTTTTAAGTAGGTCAAATATACAGTCACTAAATATTATTTTTGTAATTAAAAAGTATGAAAAAAAAACAAAAAAGTGTTCTCACACTTGCACCCTTTCTCTTGGCATTATATACATAAAATGTGAATATGTACAACAAATCATGCACAAGGTACAACAAAGCAAATCTTAAGTGGCATATGAATATTTGTTGGATAGGGATAAAATGCCACTTGTGGCCTAAAGTGCTAATTGATGACTCACCTCCACATTGGCAAGAATTTATTCATGCCCTTTTTTACACATGGCAACCTCCCATTGGTCCACTTAAATTAAATTTTAAAAAAAACATAACCACAATTAAATGTAATCATTTTTTGAAACAAATACATCATTCTAGATGTGAATAAAATGAGAATGAAAAGTATTGTTGTCGGTAGGTTAAAGAACATTGAATTTTTTATTGAACAACTTGACATAGAATTTGTACACTTTTATGTCTAATAATTAAGTCGACAATCCTTGTTTATAACATCATAGATGAAATATAAAAATGTTGTTAAATAGCGATGTCTTGTTTAAAACGTTCACGGCAAAGAGTTTTAAGTATTTGTAAAGTGTCGTATATATCCTTAAATGGCGTGACAAAATATAAGTATCTGGTTGGAATATTAAACAGTCGATTCTTTGTAAAGCTGTTTAAGTAAGTAGTATTATATGAGGGGGTGTTTAGATATGAATTTAAACTAATTACTATGATTTGAAGTTCTAACAATCCGTTTTAAGTACGATAATTACACATTTATGTTACGAATTGGGGATTGGAGATGATACGTGGACCGAATAATCACTTGGGTCGTAGAAAATACGCTTTATGAATACAACAATCTGACCCTTATTGCATTGGGTGTCACGAATTTTGTATTGTGGTAACTCAAACGAAAACTCTTCTCGTAAAGGCGGTAAGATCTATTCTTTATATACACCTACATTCTCGTTCATATATATATATATATATATATATATATATATATATATATATATTTATATGAGAGATCGACGATTACGCACCGTTAAAATGAAGAAGACATAAATGCACAATAGTGCTTACCCTTAACGAAAAAGATTTGAGAACAATTACAATTGACACAGAGTCAGAAGCAACGAGTCCAGAAGGAGTCCAAATGCTCCAATCTTTAGCACCCAAAAAATTCTTGTGATGACTTCAGAGGCTCCGAGTCCACATGCCTCTGAATAACACTTGGCCAATTTTCACCAAGTTTCAACAGCACTTCAAGAAGGTTTCAACCTTCTTAAATATGTTCAAAATGTCCTGAAACCCAAAATTCCTAAGTAAACCTCTTCTTAAAATCCGTAGAAGGATCACTGCTAGAAATACGTTCAAAATGTCAAGAAAGACCACCGCCAGGGACACTGCCCCTAGGACCCCGCAAGGGGGCGCCCCGTGGCTCCACGTCTTAAGGCGCATGTCAATCTCATGTAAATCATAATCACGCTAAAATGATTGATGACACTAAAATCACCAACAATGTATAAACATATGTCTCTTTTCTAGGGGTGGGCTAAATACACCCCTATGCATTGCTAAGTGCATACTACCCATTGATTTTTTTCCCTCATAAATGTTAATATCAAGACTTATTTTTTCAATTTACAATGCATGAATTGACTAGATTTTACACTAGAAGGATGCAATTGGCATTGCCCCTTTTCTATTATAGATGATTATTTTAACATGTAATATTATTTGTTAAGTAACCACTTAAGTTCTAATATTATCATGCAACTTGACTCATACAACTTTATATTTTCATAATTACCTTCACTAAAAACCAAACCACTATCAAATATAATTATTAAAATTAGAAAGAAAAATAGAAACAAAAACCCAATTAATATATGTAGTTTATTTTTTTTATTTTCTAGAGTAAACTACAAATTTGGTCCATGTGAATTGTTGTTTGTAACACTTTCGGTCTATACAGTTTTAAAATTTCAAAACAACCGAATTTGGTCCCTGCTTCTAACAACTGTTAAATAGTCTCGTTAGATGAGGGGTATTTCAATCATTTTATTGTAATACCCCGGGTAAGTTCGTTAGTTAAATCCTAGTCCGTTAAATTTAGTTAACTCTAAAATAGGATGTTTAGAGTAAGTTTGGGTTAGTTTTTAAGTTAAAGGTATTATGATCATTAGTGAAAAGTGTAGGGGCTAAAATGGTAATTTTGGTTTGATATACACCCTTAAGAATTCAGCTGTTTTGAAAAATCAGAAACAAATCAGTGTGTGTGTGTGCGTGTGTTTTGGGAAGAAAGAAGAGGAAAAAGAAGCAAAGTTAGGGATTCAATTTTGGAGTAATTGGAAGTGAAATTAAGGTATGTCTCTGTTATGTTTTATGTTTGTAATCAAGAGTACTACATTTCTATCGGATTAGATTTACCAATTTCTCGAATATGATGAGTTGATTGATTCTGGGTTGAAAAAGGAACCGACTGTGTTCAGGGGTTTCCGGACGAGTTTGCTAGTGTTCGGATGATTTGGGTATCCGGAAACCCTTGTGCAGAGGTATCCGGACGAGGTGAGTTTTTCCGGTAAGTTTCTTTTTCTTAGTTTTTCCGGATGAAATAAGATACCGGATAATGTCCGAATTAATGAGGTATCCGGGTAATGTCCGGATTGTTGTTGTTATCCGGAAAGGTCATGCTGTCCGGATAGTTTTGAGTTGTCCGAATACTTTAGCTGATTTGGTCATTTTGAGAGTTTTGGTACTTTTGAGTATCCAGTAACCTGTGTTTTGTTAACTCTTAGATAGGGAATGAATGAGAATTGAATATACTGTGGACTCGACTTAAGTTCGGGTTTGGGGGTAACATTTGAGGATAGAGTTACCTAGAGCCTTTAGCTTTAGTAAGTCTTATGTGTTCTATCTGGTGAAAAGATACTTGTACCTATTTGTTTCAGATTCTGTGAATTTGAAGTGAAAGCAGAGTTGTTTTGAGAAAAGCTTGGAGAACGTTCTGATAGAATAACATGTGAGTTTTACTTAAAAATGTTTTTAAACTGGAATACATATATGTGTGTATTGGATATGTGATTGATGATGTATTTATATGCTTATGTTGGAAATATAATATGTTGAGATGTATATTATATTTACATGAGTATTATACGAGAGTATATTGGCCGGGCTTAGGACCGGTGATGTTGGCTGTAATACTCGTACAGTGGTGTTGGCTGTAATACTCGTACAACGATGTTGGCTGTAATTGTCGTACAGCGGAGTTAATTTATTAGTTGGCTTGCAACCAACTAATATGGCCATGGGAATGAGGAAGGAAAGTACTCGAAGTGTGAGTATTAATTGATATCTGTGATTGTGTTATGTGTATGGGATTTATGTAAATGGTTTCAAACTAGCCGGGATTTTCTCACTTAGACCATTAGGTCTAACCCTCATTTTTGTTTTAAATAATGTATTCCAGGTCGTGAAGCAAACAAAGACAAGTGATAGGAAAGATCTAGGAATTTCTTTTGAAGAACCATGAAGCATTTTTGTATCTATCATGTTTAGTAGTTATTATGTAAAACGTTTGTACTGAAAGACTTATTTTGTTAAGCTAAGGGACCATAAATGAAATATGATGTATCTTTGTGGTGAAATTATGTTATGAAATATGTGTTATTTGTATGTTTGGGAAATCGGGTTGTTACAGATGGTATCAGAGCCCTAGTTTAAGGGATTTAGGTGTTAGTATCTGTACCTAGACTTAAACTGCATGTGAAGTAGAATGTCCCTATTATTTTAGAACCTTGGGATGATTAAGTATAAAAGGTAGAAGGAACATCATGTAAGGTAATTTCATATTACACCTGGCCAGTGTAATTGTGATCTTACAAGTACATGTTTGGAATGGAATACCTTGTTATATGGGGTATGTGCTTATGTGTATATTAACCTTGTCTGAATCAACAGAATGGCAAGTGGTACTAGACAAACGAATCGGGAAGGAGGAGGAAATCCGAATAGAACAAATCCAACAGCCGGAGGAAGGGGAAGAGGGGGAGAAAGAGGTAGGGGCAGAACATGCGGCAGAGTTCATCCGCGAGGTGCTGAATTTGTAACAAGGGATGATTTGGCAACCGAAATGGGAAGATTACAAGCGAATATCCAAGCCATGTTTAATCGAACTCGTGATACTGAAACAGAAAGACCAGATCCTACTCATGAAGACGAAATTCCTATTACTCCTACTGTTGTACCAGTAACGAAAAAGTGTGATTATAAAATGTTTCTCAGTTGTAAGCCTCCGACCTACTCAGGAGACTGGGATCCAGTGAAAGCTATGAGATGGTTGAAGGAAATAGAAGCTATCTTCAAGACTAGTAAGTGCGCGGAAGAGGATAGGGTACTTTATGGACCCGCAATGTTGAAAGGCGATGCTTTATACTGGTGGGAAGCTCATATTTCTTCGGGAGGTTCTGATATATATTCTACCTTCTCTTGGGAAGAATTCGTTATAGCTTTCAGGAAACAGTTCTGTCCTCATGCAGCAGTTAAGCAATTGGAGGAAGAGTTTATGAACTTGCAGCAAGGAAATTTATCTGTTCGGGACTACACTGCTCGTTTTCTGGAAAAATCTCGTTTTGCGGAGTATTATGTTGCCACGGAGGCCATGAAGATTGAAAGGTTTATTTTTGGGTTGAATGCAGAAGTCAGAAGTTTTGTAATTGCTAAAGGACCAGAAAACTTATCCGCCGCAGTAGACGCCGCGGAAACCGTGGAGCAGGATAAAGGAAGAAATACTAGCGATAAAGGTGTGGGAAAACGAAAGTTGGAAGGACCACCGTACGATCCAAAGAAGTCCAGGTTTCAGAGATACGATAACCGTCCACCTTTCCGACCAGCGGAAAGACTTTGTCAGAAATGCAATCGTATCCACCAAGGAAACTGTGAAGTTGATACTCGGGTTTGTTATAGGTGTGGGAAGACCGGACATGTTGCTAAAGACTGTCGGGTAACGCAGTTTTGTTTCTTATGTAATTCTCCGGATCACATCCAGTCTGATTGTCCGAGGGGAAGAGTACAGCAAGGGGGTACGTCATGAAAACCAGCGCGTGTTAGACCGGTAGTTCCAAGACTAGAACCACCAAGAACAAGGGGTCGTTCATTTCAGATGACAACAAAAGAAGTGGAGGAAACTCCGGACGTGGTTACAGGTACATTTTTAATAAACTCTACACGTGCTAAGGTGTTATTTGACTTCGGTGCAAACCGATCGTTCGTATCTTCTTCATTTGCTGCTTATATGCATTTAAAGCCTAAAGTGTTAGATCATGCTTTAATGGTAGATACTGCAAATGATAATCAAGTGTCGGTTAAAGAAGTATTTGATAGCTGTGTGATAAATATAGAAGGGTGTGGAGTACCGATACAATTATTTCCTATAACTTTGATCGAGTTCGATGTGGTAGTGGGGATGTATTGGTTAGCTGAGAATCAAGCTAACATAGTTTGTGATAAGAAGTTAATAAATGTTGTCTTACCTGAGAAGGGGCCAGTAGTGATTTATGGTGATCGTAGAAATCATCAGTCTTGCCTAATATCTATGTTAAAAGCACGTAAGTGTGTCAGTAAAGGTTGCCCGAGTTACTTAGCTTATATGATATATACTAAGCTAGAGAAGAGTAAGTTGAAAGATATTCCAATTGTTAGTGAATTTACAGAAGTTTTCCCCGAAGACTTGAATAGTCTTCCGCCCGTTAGACAAGTAGAGTTTGGTATAGATCTGATTCCTGGAGCCGCTCCTGTAGCCCGTGCACCGTATCGTCTGGCACCTTCAGAAATGAAAGAAATGATGACACAACTACAAGACATAT
This sequence comes from Saussurea involucrata, assembly GCA_033807775.1. Classification (NCBI taxonomy): domain Eukaryota; kingdom Viridiplantae; phylum Streptophyta; class Magnoliopsida; order Asterales; family Asteraceae; genus Saussurea; species Saussurea involucrata. The sequence continues at coordinate 11,369,771 of CM066312.1, forward strand.
CCGATAAAGGCTTCATCAGACCCAGTCCTTCGCCTTGGGGAGCACCAGTTCTATTTGTGAAAAAGAAGGATGGTTCGATGAGAATGTGTATTGATTATCGGGAACTGAACAAACGCACGATCAAGAACAAGTATCCGCTTCCTAGAATTGATGACCTCTTCGATCAATTAGTTGGAGCTTGTTATTTCTCCAAGATTGATCTAAGATCTGGTTATCATCAGCTGAAGGTTAAAGAAGAAGACATTCTGAAAACTGCTTTTCACACAAGGTACGGTCACTATGAATTCTTAGTGATGCCGTTTGGACTGACGAACGCTCCAGCTGCCTTTATGGATTTAATGAATCGGGTATGTAAGCCATATCTCGATAAATTTGTTATTGTATTTATTGATGATATCCTTATCTATTCCCGATCCAAAGAAGAGCACGCGCAACATCTTCATTTGATTCTGGAGCTATTGAAGAAAGAAAAGTTGTATGCTAAATTTTCTAAATGTGATTTCTGGCTACGAGAAGTTCAGTTTCTGGGGCATGTAGTTTCCGAGAAGGGCATTCAAGTTGATCCGATGAAAGTGGAAGCGATTGAAAAGTGGGAACCGCCGAGAACGCCAACCGAAGTACGTAGTTTTCTGGGTTTAGCCGGCTACTATCGAAAGTTTATAAAAGACTTCTCTCGTATTGTGACGCCTTTGACTAAGCTGACTCAGAAGAATCTAAAGTTTGAATGGAAAGCAGAACAGGATGAAGCATTCCGGATATTGAAAGAGAAATTGTGCAGCGCGCCGATTTTGTCATTACCTGAAGGTTCCGAGGACTTTGTTGTTTATAGTGATGCTTCCAAACTGGGATTGGGATGTGTACTTATGCAGCGTGGTAAAGTGATTGCTTATGCTTCTCTTCAACTAAAAGATCATGAAAGACAGTATCCGACACACGACATGGAACTTGCATCAGTTGTTTTCGCGTTGAAGATATGGAGACATTATCTTTACGGCCCTAAATGTCAAATTTATACCGATCATAAGAGTCTCCAACATCTCTTTGATCAACGAGAATTGAATATGAGGCAAAGAAGATGGCTAGAATTGGTGAATGATTACGACTGTGAAATTCTTTATCATCCGGGAAAGTCGAATGTGGTAGCTGATGCATTGAGTCGTCAAGAAAGAAGTGGAACAATAAAAGCCATTGCACTACGAGCTGAACTTCTACCTAACATCTTTGACGAATTACAGGAGTGTCAAGTAGAAGCCTATCAAGAAGAACATTTGAAATCAGAACGGTTAGTGGGTTTATCAGCATTGCTTGTAAAAGATTATTGTGGGTTATTGTGTCTGGGGAACAGAATCTGGGTGCCTCGTTTGGGTGGTTTACGTGACCGGGTACTTCAAGAAGCTCATCAGTCTCGATTCTCTATACATCCAGGTACGAATAAGATGTATAAAGATCTAAAACAATTTTATTGGTGGCCGGGAATCAAAAGAAGCATTGCTCAACATGTGAAAAATTGTACAACTTGTAAGAAGGTAAAGATTGAACATCAAAAGCCGTTTGGTCAGTTGCAACGATTAGAAATACCTATGTGGAAATGGGATCAGATTACTACAGATTTTATCACGAAGCTACCAAGGACTCCGAAGGGATTTGATGCCATTTGGGTGATTGTTGACAGATTGACGAAGTCTGCTCACTTCCTACCAATAAAAGAAACTGATTCGTTGGAACGATTAGCCAAGTTGTACATTAACAAAATAGTAACTCGGCATGGAGTTCCAATCTCGATTATTTCTGATCGTGATAGTCGTTTTACTTCAAGATTCTGGAGGAGTTTTCAAAAAGAAATGGGTACACAGATAAAGCTAAGTACAACATATCATCCTTAAACCGACGGTCAGAGTGAACGAACAATTCAAACTTTGGAAGATATGCTCCGGGCCTGCATTGTTGACTTTGGGGGATCGTGGGATAAGCATTTACCGTTGATTGAATTTGCCTACAACAATAGTTATCATTCCATCATACAAGCGACACCGTTTGAAGTTCTGTATGGTAGAAAATGTTGAACGCCTCTGTGTTGGAATGAAGTGGGAGAGAAACAATTGGCGGGACCAGATATAGTTCAGTTAACCGCGGATAAAATTACTCAGATTTGAGAACGATTAAAATTGGCTCAAGACAGACAGAAAAGTTACGCTGACCGACGCCGAAAGCCGTTAGAATTCCAAGTTGGAGATTTCGTAATGTTGAAAGTCTCGCCTTGGAAAGGAGTCATTCGATTTGGCAAGCAAGGTAAGATCAGTTCGAGATACATCGAGCCATTTGCAATTACAGAAAGGATTGGTGAAGTAGCCTACAGGTTGGATCTTCCGCCAGAGTTAAGCAGGATTCACAACGCGTTTCATGTATCAATTTTTCGAAAGTGTTTAGTTACGCCGGATCAGGCCGTTTCTCTACCAGATATACAAGTTGATGAAAAGCTGAATTATGTGGAAGAACCTGAAGCAATAGTTGACCACAAGATTAAAGTGTTGCGGAACAAAGTAATCAGACAAGTGAAAGTTCAGTGGAGACATCATAGGGGTCAGGATGCTACTTGGGAATCAGAATCCGAAATGAGAACTAAGTACCCGTACCTTTTTGCCTAACCGAATTCCAGGACAGAATTCTTTTGAGGGGGAGATAATGTAATACCCCGGGTAAGTTCGTTAGTTAAATCATAGTCCGTTAAATTTAGTTAACTCTAAAATAGGATGTTTAGAGTAAGTTTGGGTTAGTTTATAAGTTAAAGGTATTATGATCATTAGTGAAAAGTGTAGGGGCTAAAATGGTAATTTTGGTTTGATATACACCCTTAAGAATTCAGCTGTTTTGAAAAATCAGAAACAAATCAGTGTGTGTGTGCGTGTGTTTTGGGAAGAAAGAAGAGGAAAAAGAAGCAAAGTTAGGGATTCAATTTTGGAGTAATTGGAAGTGAAATTAAGGTATGTCTCTGTTATGTTTTATGTTTGTAATCAAGAGTACTACGTTTCTATCGGATTAGATTTACCAATTTCTCGAATATGATGAGTTGATTGATTCTGGGTTGAAAAAGGAACCGACTGTGTTCAGGGGTTTCCGGACGAGTTTGCTAGTGTCCGGATGATTTGGGTATCCGGAAACCCTTGTGCAGAGGTATCCAGACAAGGTGAGTTTATCCGGTAAGTTTCTTTTTCTTAGTTTTTCCGGATGAAATAAGATACCGGATAATGTCCGGATTAATGAGGTATCCGGGTAAAGTCCAGATTGTTGTTGTTATCCGGAAAGGTCATGCTGTCCGGATAGTTTTGAGTTGTCCGGATACTTTAGCTGATTTGGTCATTTTGAGAGTGTAACAACCCGTATTCTCGCAAGTTGAAAGTTAGTGTCTATTTTAGAAAGAAGGAAACTTAGCATAAGGGGCTGTTTTTGTAATTAGTGATTATATATAAGGGACCAGAATTCTAGGGTTGATGATTGCTAATCATTCTCTATTATTCTCTGGCGGCTGAGAAAGGAAGACGAGAGGAAGGTGGGCAGAGAGAAAGGCGAGCAATTCAAGGAGGACTCCCTTGGTAGGTAAACATTCAATTTGTATGTATTTCATTTCACTGTAAATAACTAGATAAGTGGGTTCTTGGTTATTCCTCTTGTTGTCTGGGATATTGTCTTTAGAGCACGCTGAAAACTCTAGTCCTCTTTAATCGGATTAATAGTTGTTAAGAATCGAATTAACTGTAAGAACCATGTTACACAGAAGTTTTATGTAAGTAAACTGCGTTAAAAACCTTGTTCAGCGAAGTAATTAGGAAGAAATCAAGCAATGAAACGTATGAGGTTCGTCCCTGTTCGCTAGTCCGTAGTACCGGGAGTCGGGTACCGGGAGTCGGGGTACCGGGAGTCGGGTACCGGGAGTTCGGACCATACCGGGACTGTTGGTTTGGGCTTCGTCTGCCCGTCCGTAGTATCAAGCTAATTGGGCCGATGGATTTAGAGTTTAGCTTAAGTCTCTTGGGCTTAGTAAAGGATAAAAGAAATCCAATAACTAATAGATGGACCTAAATGAGTAGTTGAAATCGGATTAAGAGAAACGTAGGATGGGAATAGAGAGTTCATCTAATTAAATCTGTGAATCATTAATTAGGTGAGCGGTCGGTGCAAGATTCGAGTTTAGAGAAAGATTTGCAGTCAGGTGAGTTCTCTCACTCCCTTTTACGACGTACTATATTTTACTGAATATGGTTCCTTTATTGAGCATGAACTGACTTATAAAAATATGCATGTTTTCCATGAAATACCTATTTTACTTGAGAAAATGTATTGTACTTGATGAACTGAGATTGACGATTTACTAAGGTTTTAAAGGTGCATGTTTTACGAAATGAATGAAGTGCTATGTGGAGTCGGTCTACACTGTAGGATCAGAGATAGATCCTCGGGGTCTGATGATCCCTTGGATGTTTATGACAGACTGGTAGGTTGGAATTCGTTTCCTCCTATTTCGAGTAGAAAGGGGGGTCTGCATAAGCTCCGGGAAGGGGAGTTTGTGTAGGCTCCCGTTGAGGGCGAGAGGGTAGTCCTTTGGATCCCGATCGCGGAATATTTATGTGATCCTATATACAGTGTAGTACCATGCTTGATGTATGTTAAGGGTTACAATGGTATTTTCATAAATGTTTTTATACTGGTTATATGTTGTTTTTCGGAGGGAATTCACTAGACCTTTTGGTCTAACCCTTGCTTTTCAAAACTAAACCATTTTCAGGTAAGCAAGTAGCAAGAGGCTCAATAAAAGAGCAAGAGCAAGATAGGGTACAGGTACAGCTAGAGACAGTGCCAGTGCCACTTGTAATAGTTAGATTATTCTCAGTTGTGTATAGGTTGTTTTCGCCAACCTTCGCTTGAGATTGATGTAAAGAGAATTTTTGGGACCCGATTTTGTAATGTTATGACTTAATGCTAAGATTATTCAGATAAAATTTTTGGGTTGTTACAAATGGTATGAGAGCCATAGTTTAAGAGATTTAGGTGACCGGATGGGCCTAAACTTAAACTTGGGAGTAGAAATCATAACTGAGAATCAGGAAATGCGTTAAGAGGGCACTAATGTTGATACAAGGAATGCGTTAGGAGGACACTATTATAGAGATAGGACTAATAGGGTAATGAGGACTGTCATGTAAGGTAAGTTTGAAATTCAACCTGGCCAGTGAAATTACAAACTTACAGGTACGTGTATGTGCTTAATCTACCTTATTATTGCGAAGTGGTAGTCAGAAGCTAGTGTTTATGTCGTGTTCCAGTACTTTAGAATGTCAGCAAGATCCCTGAGAGGTAGACTGAGACCCCTTGTTGGGGAAGCTCCATAAGAAGTCACTTATGATGTGAGGTATGTATACATCATAGAGAAGAAATGTTGTATAGAGCGGTATGAGTTGTCTAGAGGTAACTCTTCGTGAATTCAGAGATGATGAATGTTTGAGTTTGAGTAAGACTCCAGTTTCGGGAGAGTCCTAGTTATGGAAATCATGGGATAGGTCAGTTGGGATGGTAAGATAGAACAATGTCAAAACCTTGAAAGTATCAATGGAGCCCTGACTTTTTAGTCGAGCTTTTCATTGGCAGGACAAATGGAATAAGATGCTTATAGTGAATTGAAAGCATGTAGAAGTAGAAAGTGAGGTAGTCGATCAAAGCGAAAATAGTGTGAAATGGTTGAGTAAGTGAGATGTGGAACGCATATACATCAAGTTAGTGCTTGACCGAGAGGGCGACCCTTGGTCGTAAGTGGAATATCAAGGATAAGCTGCGTAAGTAAAGCGGTTGACCTCGTTGAGTGAGTAGCCTTCTATTGCAAATAGAGTCTCATGCATGGCGTTCTTTTATGTAACATGAAATTTTCACGATTTAAAATAAAAATGTAAATGTCAACTTTGAACAAAATGAGTCAGCTTGTACGAGTGCACGTTTAAAGAAAAAGCGATTTCAGTACGTCGCACATTGAAATTTTGAGGTTAACGATTTGCAAAGTATTCCACACTTTTAATGATAAGTTAAATTGTTACAAAAATGGTCGAGAAAATGGTTACCTGCAATTCACTTATAACCAAAATGCTTAATCGGCCTTTTGATATCATACAATTGAGTGTGAGAACCGACTGGTTTACTTTGTGTCGGTAATTCTTTCAGAATTGTCTCATATGAAAAGATTTTCATGCAATATATTACTCTCGTAATAACATTGTTCGGATTGAGCAAGATTGAGGTTCACGGGAAGATGCATGCCAACGATTCTCGAATCGTTGTGCAGGGTTTTGAAGCTATAAGAGTGATGGGGTCATGTGTACCCAAATGTTTCCCAAACGTTGTTTATTTAAAATGATGAAATGTGCGAAAAGATTTATTTACTGCATTGTCATGCATGAAGGCTATGAACCCACTAGGTCGTAGAGTATTACGTCTTAAGCTAAGGAAGAACTCCGAGAGCGGAGAGGCGTTGGTCAAGTCAAGGGAGAACGTATGTAGTTTTAGTATTTGTGTTCAAGAAGAAAGGTGAACCGTGGTAGAGTCAGTAGTGGATTATAGTATCGGTTGTATGAGGGCTTGCACCCTGGTTCGGTAACCGGAAGTACATTTGTCAAGGGACGGTTGTGACCGGAGGAAGGACTTGAAGCCTTCAAGGTGATGGTTTTAGCAACTCGTTATGAGTAGTGTGGTGAGGAAGAATGAAATGTCTTTGGCGTAGGAATATGAGTTTCGAGGTGAGCTTGTAATGTTGCCGTTACATGAGTAGGTGTCGAAAGGAGGGAGACAGATCATGAAGGTGATTATGATATGTGGAAGGATTAGGCTCCGTAAAGAACTCATGTTAAAGGATAGGTTAAGGAAGTAGTTAAGAGCTGTCTTTTGTTGTTGAAGTCGGCAACGGTGTATGTTGGCCGAGGCCGAAGACTCAAACCAGATGAGTGTAAGTTGATAGAATATCTTGTAGAGGTGTTAAATTAGTAAGAGACTGTTGTTGTTGAATAGACGTTCTATTTATGAGGTGAGGAGGGTCCGTAGAAGGACAAGGTGTGTAACACAAGCGGAGTGAGTGTAGACTATACCAGTCAGTAAGAAAATGTGCCGTGTCTAAGAAAGGACTCGGATTATAAAGAGCTAGCTAGGATGTTTGTGTTTGAGCTAAGTATGAACTTGTGAGTCATAGTTCAACAAGTTAGGAGGGAACTAAGTAGCGAGACAGACTCGATTGTAGTATACGGGAGAATATGAAGGAAAGAGTGAATTGTGTACGAATGACCATGAGAGACTTGGTCGGTAGTGTGATGATAGGAGTGGTGGATGTACGAACGAATAGTAGCTTCAATTGCCAAGATATATGTGTCAGCCGGTGATGTAGTAAGGCGATGTTAGTAAGATGAAGGATTAGAGGAAGTCCTTTTGGGACTTCGGGTAGAGAGTACGTTTTGCAATCCCAGTTGTTGAAGTACGGGGTTTGTAAGTTGGCGCTTATTTTGACTGTTATCGGAATGGAATGTCGGGGCAGAATTGGTGATTGCCCAGCTGTGAGACAAAGCTTTGTGGTTATGTATGTTGTTAAGTATATTCTTGAAGGCAGAGTACGTTTAAAGAAGATGATGAATAGATTAGTCAAGTTGTAGTATAGTAGATGAGAAATCGTTAAAGAATGAAAATTGTTCCTTATGCGTGAGGGAATGATCCTAGAAGGAAATAGTTGGAAATTTTGGTTATGTTTAAGGAATGACATGATGATGATTGTGGGACGGAGTGGTAGTATGATCATTAGTTGATTTGAAATGTCATGATAGAGGTATAAGCCTTTGGTTGGTTGACTAAATTTTAGAGATTGGTTAAGTAATGACGTTCATTTGTTATTACAGGATGTGTTACAATTCTTGGGGAAATGTTATTGAGATTAACACACTGATTGTTAAAGAATTATTTAAGGTAAATCTAAATAAGAAAGCCGGGATGACGGTATATATATCTGTCTGATTTTATGATCCTGGTGGTTAATCGAAAGAATTGTGGAACCCGAGTTTCGGGGTGTTCCTGAGTTAATAGATCCGTTTGTAATAGGGAATCCAAGGGGGGTGGATTATTAGAGTGAATGGGGGACGTTACTAAGAAACACTTTGGGTCATTGGAAGTTTAAGCAGGTTGAGGATTGTGTTAGTCAAAATGTGGTGGGATAGATGTGAAATCCTTAAAGAATGTGAATTGTTGCTTATGTGTGAAAGACATGTCTGAGAAGGTAAAAGTCGGAGATTAAAGAATGTGTAGTGACGTCGAACATTGGTCTTGTTTCAAGACGGCTTGGTTGATTGCCTTAAGATAAGATCTTGGTGCAACTGTTTGGTTATGTGAGTAATGAGAAAGCGATACCAGCATGAGGAAAGGTCGGGAGAGAGGGGCAAGCAATGTTCGATGGGCAATGCTCCACGCTAACGTGGGGAGGTGAAGATAGCATGTCGGAATAAGTGAGTAAATTGGAAGTAGTAAACTTGACAGTAATGCCGAAAGGTGAAGGGTTGTGCAGATGGTTACTGATAAGTGTGCGAACCGTTAGAAAGGATATTGAGGAAGGAAATTGTGTATGATTTTGTGCAGGAAGGTAGTGGATAATACAATTGAATGGGTTAAGCTAGTGACTTTGTGAGAAATGTTTAAACGATTTGGTCGTGCAGTGTTTAAGCTAGTGGGAATAGTATGGCGTGACCATGGTTACTCCTCCCAGTGGAGTGAGGATAACTGGAGTTATGCTCCTTATGACTGAACGAACGTCGCAATCAGCGAGGAATTGATGTGTTTCAGGATAAGTTTAATTTGAGTAAGCGAACACTTCAACGATGGGTTTGGAGGTTCCTACTCTTAGTTACATATAAGGATGGAGTGGCGAAGTAGTGAGAATGTGAGAGAAGTTTGACGAACTGTGGTCTAAGTAGTCCGAGAGAAGGGAAATGTTATCTGCATAGATGTTTGATGAAGGAACTCCGGGTTGAGTTGTCGGGATGTACAGGGTTGGCCTTATGCCAAACTGTCAAGTGTGTGACTGGTTCTTAGTAAATGAATCTCTTGTTGTAACGGGGGATTCTGCCAAGTTCCTCCTTATAGGAAGTAAATGTGATTGAGAAGTTGTACTAAATCTTCTATTGTTAAGACCGATCGAATAGGAACAGTATCCTATGAGTTAGAGTACCGTAAGAACTGAAGGGGATGCATCCAATGTTCATGTTTCGAATTTATGAGGTGGTTAACTCAGTCAGAAGTGGCATTGTCTTGGGGAATTGTCAGTTTTGGTGTGGGCAGGACACCCGAATCTTTTCCAAGTGAGGAATTCCGGGGACGGAATTCTTTTAAGGGGGGAGTGTTGTAACAACCCGTATTCTCGCAAGTTGAAAGTTAGTGTCTATTTTAGAAAGAAGGAAACCTAGCATAAGGGGATGTTTTTGTAATTAGTGATTATATATAAGGGACCAGAATTCTAGGGTTGATGATTGCTAATCATTCTCTATTATTCTCTGGCGGCTGAGAAAGGAAGACGAGAGGAAGGTGGGCAGAGAGAAAGGCGAGCAATTCAATGAGGACTCCCTTGGTAGGTAAACATTCAATCTGTATGTATTTCATTTCACTGTAAATAACTAGATAAGTGGGTTCTTGGTTATTCCTCTTGTTGTCTGGGATATTGTCTTTAGAGCACGCTGAAAACTCTAGTCCTCTTTAATCGGATTAATAGTTGTTAAGAATCGAATTAACTGTAAGAACCATGTTACACAGAAGTTTTATGTAAGTAAACTGCGTTAAAAACCTTGTTCAGCGAAGTAATTAGGAAGAAATCGAGCAATGAAACGTATGAGGTTCGTCCCTGTTCGCTAGTCCGTAGTACCGGGAGTCGGGTACCGGGAGTCGGGGTACCGGGAGTCGGGTACCGGGAGTTCGGACCATACCGAGACTATTGGTTTGGGCTTCGTCTGCCCGACCGTAGTATCAAGCTAATTGGGCCGATGGATTTAGAGTTTAGCTTAAGTCTCTTGGGCTTAGTAAAGGATAAAAGAAATCCAATAACTAATAGATGGACCTAAATGAGTAGTTGAAATCGGATTAAGAGAAATGTAGGATGGGAATAGAGAGTTCATCTAATTAAATCTGTGAATCATTAATTAGGTGAGCGGTCGGTGCAAGATTCGAGTTTAGAGAAGGATTTGCAGTCAGGTGAGTTCTCTCACTCCCTTTTACGACGTACTATATTTTACTGAATATGGTTCCTTTATTGAGCATGAACTGACTTATAAAAATATGCATGTTTTCCATGAAATACCTATTTTACTTGAGAAAATGTATTGTACTTGATGAACTGAGATTGACGATTTACTAAGGTTTTAAAGGTGCATGTTTTACGAAATGAATGAAGTGCTATGTGGAGTCGGTCTACACTGTAGGATCAGAGATAGATCCTCGGGGTCTGATGATCCCTTGGATGTTTATGACAGACTGGTAGGTTGGAATTCGTTTCCTCCTATTTCGAGTAGAAAGGGGGGTCTGCATAAGCTCCGGGAAGGGGAGTTTGCGTAGGCTCCCGTTGAGGGCGAGAGGGTAGTCCTTTGGATCCCGATCGCGGAATGTTTATGTGATCCTATATACAGTGTAGTACCGTGCTTGATGTATGTTAAGGGTTACGATGGTATTTTCATAAATGTTTTTATACTGGTTATATGTTGTTTTTCGGAGGGAATTCACTAGACCTTTTGGTCTAACCCTTGCTTTTCAAAGCTAAACCATTTTCAGGTAAGCAATTAGCAAGAGGCTCAATAAAAGAGCAAGAGCAAGATAGGGTACAGGTACAGCTAGAGACAGTGCCAGTGCCACTTGTAATAGTTAGATTATTCTCAGATGTGTATAGGTTGTTTCCGCCAACCTTCGCTTGAGATTGATGTAAAGAGAATTTTTGGGACCCGATTTTGTAATGTTATGACTTAATGCTAAGATTATTCAGATAAAATTTTTGGGTTGTTACAGAGAGTTTTGGTACTTTTGAGTATCCAGTAACCTGTGTTTTGTTAACTCTTAGATAGGGAATGAATGAGAATTGAATATACTGTGGACTCGACTTAAGTTCGGGTTTGGGGGTAACATTTGAGGATAGAGTTACCTAGAGCCTTTAGCTTTAGTAAGTCTGTTAGGGTGAAATTTGTGTTGATTTCAAGTTCAAGGGTGTATTTTGTAATAGATTAAACTTAGTCCATAGTGAACGGGCCGTGGGCTTGTTAACCACGGGCCCGAACTATATAATGTTGTATTAGCCTAGAAAAATAGGTTAATCATCTCATTTGCTTTCCTACTCGTATTGTAAACACTCTGATTGAAAGCATAATACAGGGATGACCAGTTGAAATCATTGTTCTTATTGTTTATTATTTCGATTTCATATTTGTTGCACGGATCTGGATTCAACAATTGGTATCAGAGCAGAATCGGTGATTTGAATATACGAAAGAAGACGAACGAAAGAAAGAAAAATCAAGAATTTTCGCAGAAAATTTTCTGGAAAATCACAGCCGGCCGTTTCGCCTTTTCCCGGAGATTGAACCGTCGGATCATCGCGATTTTTGGACAGAAGCTTAGGGACACCTTGTTTCACATTGAGACCGGTTGGATTGGTCGTTCGACGTCCAGAAAGCTTCCAGAATATTTTCGAACTACAGCAGATTTTTGAAGAAAAGTGCAGTTTTTCTTGTTCAAAAATCGTTCTTCAATCGGGTTAGAAAAGCTTTTCGTTGATTTTTAATTTGTTTGTTTGATCTCGATTGTTTACTTGCGTTTATCTGATGTTTATCTGCGTTTACATCGAATCTCAAAGGTTTTAATCGTTCAATTTAAAAATCAAATCTTGAGATTTTTTGGTGTTCTTCAACTTTTTTGGTGGTTTGTGAAAAATATGATATATTTTGCTTAGAAATCGATTTGGATTTGTTTGTTTTTGTGTTTTTGGTCAAAATCTAACCCTACAGGAGTGAAATCAAGCAACCCTATCGATCCCAGATCCGAATTACAACCACAACCGCAGTGTCCGGGTAAGTTCTCTATTTCCCAAAGTGTCCGGATAAAATAAAGTGTCCGGATGAAAACCTCTCACAAACTATCCGGATGATTTTTTGTGGTTTCCAAACTTGTCCGGATGAAATTGATTTTCTAAGTTGTCCGGATGAAACTTTTGTCCCAAAGTGTCCGCATGAAATTCCATTTTTCGGGTAAACTCTCTTTTCCGGACATTTTTCCTTCTGCTTGCAGTAAATTCGATTCATAGCCTACTAATGTTGACCATTTTTGTTTCTATTGTTTGACCATCATTTTGCTTCCTTTAATTTCCATACACGACATACATAAATTATATGTTGGTTGTAATTTCTTTTGCTGCTTGCATACATACACATTTCACACGCATGCATACATAGTATATTCATTGAGATATTTTTTACATGTCATGCATACATACATCGCATCATACATATATGGTCCATAGTTTGATAACTTTTGTTTTATTTGTTTTAATTTTTCGCTTGGTTTGATTTTCATCCGGTAAACAAGGTTTATCCGGTAAGTTTGTATCCGGAAACAACCGTCATCCGGTAAGTTTCACTTTATCCGGTAAATCGTAAACCATCATCATCCGGAAAGCACATCTCATCCGGTAAACCATTTTCATCCGGTAAGTATCTTTTGTTTCCGGTAAGTTTGGTTGGTTAGTTCTCGTCGGTACCCGAGTTACCGCACGTCTCGTGATTGATAAGTTTTTTTTACGAAAGTTGCGATCAATTTGCAATTTTTGTGACGCTTGAGAACTTTTTGGGACAATTTGATTTTATTCGCGACGCTTATTATTCTTGTGACTTATTTTCGTCGTTCTTAACTTGGTGTGTTTTCTCGCAGGTTTCACCATCGAAGTTTGATTTCGTTCGTTCGAATTCGTCAATAATCAGATCTTAATTTTTGGAAATAAATTTATTTTATAAATTTGTTTTTCAAATTTAATTTTTGATTTTTCTTCCGCATTTTTGATTCTTCAAAATCAACACCGATTAACGATCATAATTTTTCAGGTAACAATGTCGTATTGCTTTAATCCTTCATGTAAAGCCACTATAAAAATGCATGAAGAGAATTGGAAGAGTGCAAATGAAACGTACAAAAAGCAATTCATTAGAGAGATTAGAGAGAGAGCTTATTGTAAGAATTGTTTCATTACTTTGATTATTGGAATACGAGAGAGATGACGAGTTGAAAACATCAATTATTCGTGTTCATATCGATTGTTATATTGTTACCTGATCAATTTGGGTCTAACAATTGGTATCAGAGCAGACAGACGGATTCGATTCAAAGGTTCATTCCTCAATTTCTGGTTAGTTTGACTTTTTCGCGTCTGACTTTTCTTGAATTTTTGATTCTGTGATTCTGTGTAAATTGATTGTTTTTGCTTATTGGGTTGTGTTAGCATTATCGTTATAAGTGTTTCTGCAAATTTTCACATCCTAATTTGTTCGTTTGGTTGGTCAATTTAGCAATTTAAGATCAAATGTTTTGGTAGTGTTCTTGATAAAGATTCGATTTTTTACCATCAAAACGTGTTCTTTGTGCATTGAAATCGATTGGATTAGTGTTATTTTGTGTTTGGCATTGTTACTAATCTTTCAGGATCGATTTTGGGCAACCCTAATTGAAAATCCAATCGAATTTAAGCACACAGCCGACTTGTCCGGATAACACAGCCGACTTTTCCGAACAATTTCAAGGTTCCCGGATAATTGTGTTAAATTCATCCGGGTTCTTTCATCCATCCGGACTCGTCAATCTTCCGGGTAAGTTAAGCATTCCGGGTAAGTTTTTCAATTCTTTCACTCTATCCGGGTAAACTTGTTTCCGGAAACCTAAAGGTCCCGGACATAATTTTTACCCGGACATCCTCGTATCCGGTAACATTTGTATCCGGAAACCCAGTGTTTCCGGACATATCTTATCCGAACAATCCATTGTACCCGGAAACTTCATTGTTATCCGGAAACTTAGTACATCCGGATTCCTTCACCTATCCGGACTATATCATCCGGATTCCTTGTTTTTCCGGATTCCGTATCCGGAAACCACCCGGATTCATTATCCGGGAGCTGTTTTGAACCCTCACTTAGCGGGACCCCCGTGCTAAGTCGCAGGAGGGGGACATTTAAGTATTCGTGAATCTGTGCCATCCGGATTCTTTGTTTTACCCGGACACTTTGTGATTTATTGAACTGTTCTTAATTGATCTGATTCGGACACTTCCTGATCAGACCCTTACTTGGATTCCTATCCAGTAAGATCACTCTTAGTTCATACCAGTCATAGAACCTGCGTTAGGTTTACACTTTGAATCAATCTACACGTCTGACGATCACTCCAGTGCAACTGAAGATGTCTCCTGCTGAAGAAGACATGAAAAAGCCGTGTCAGGTATGTGAACCTATCTTTTCAGAACTTTATGACCGAGTGAAACCTCTTGCTGAACGGGTAGTTTCCTTTAAGGCCATCTCTAAAGAACAAATGCTTGAGATTAGGTCTCTAACCGAAAATCTAGATGTTCAACAGAGATTAACTGAAAAATACAAGTCTGAAAATGCTATGTTAAAAGAAAAATGCAAAAATCTTTCAATAGCACCTAAAGACTTAAGGGCCATGTTATCTGAACTTCAGTCTCAGTTTGATCAGTGCATGAATGAGAAAGAGGATATTGTTTATCAATGTTCCTCTCTTCAGATTCAGCACAAGGAGTTTGTTGCAAAAATTCTTGATCTTGAAACCAAACTCCACAAAAGGGGTCAAACTGATCAAACCATCTCTCTGAATAAACACAAAGAGTTCACCTATTTCAACAAAGAATGGGGAATCGGATATGATAACCCACATTATTTGAAAAAGGGAAGATGGTTTACACCAACTTTGTATGATTTTGCTTGCTTTGGGTTAGATAAAAAGTATCCGGAATATGCAATCCAATGGACTGGTCCTCTTGAACCTGAGAAGGAAGAGGAAACCGAGGAATATAAGCGCAAACACAAACGAGGAATTCAACTTCCATTTTGTTACGAGCCTTTAAATTATTCTTATCAAAAGAACAAAAAGTACCTTTCCAATGACTACTTCGACCCCTACAAGGTAGCTACACCCAAGGATTCCTCCAAGAAGGATGAGGAAGTAGCACCTGCAACCAAGACTGAGACGGATGAGTTTAAACTCTATGTTCCCCCTCTCATCTTGGAAGCAAATATAGTCGAGTTGGAGGAGTCACTCGAAAAGGAAAGGTCTGTTTTTCAAAATGAGAAGAAAGAGTTAATTAAGGATCTTGAGAAACTCAAATCTGAGAAAACCGACGGTGTGTCAAGTGAGGAAAAAGAAAAATTTCAGTGGGAAATCAATACACTCTCATCAAAACTGTCTGAAATGACAAGAGAAACGATGAAAGAGCACCTGAGAAATGGTCAACTTCAAGAACAGATTGACCTTCTCCAGGCTCAAAAGCAGATTTCCCCTGATCTTTCCTCCAACTCATCTGACACATCCTCGTGTAAAGCTTTCATAGGAAATATCTCGTCTCAAGAAAGTCAAGTTTCTCAAGATGAATGTGTTACAAGGAATTTAAACTCTGATTTTTCAAACGCTTCCGCACCAAATTCCTCAAAGCACACTACAGAAAACACAAAGTGTTCCTCGCCTTCCTCGACCGATCCAAGTCCTGAAATTCCGGAGATAGATTTTTCAGAATACATGAACTCCGAAGGTAATTCTGATAGAGAGTTTGAGTCGTTCCCTTTCGACAAACCTCTTCCAAGTCATTCTGACTTTTTGTCTCCAGTGGTTAATCGTCCGGTCAGTTTTCAAAAGGGCGACCGTTCTCAATCCAAGACTCCGGCTGTGATCAAGATTCTTAAAAATGCTTCAAATTCTCAAAAACAATCACAGCCGAAGCAAAAGACCGGTCAACCACCTGCTAAGATCCCTGTTTCCTCAAAGGTTACTGACCGCACTGTCCCTGTTGTTTCGGATAAAACCGGTCGAGCTAAACAAACAAAACCAAAGTGGCCAGCCAAGGAATATGTCAAGGATGATACATCAAAATCGTTCAATACTGTCTTTCATCCTAGGATGAACAAAAACGATTGTGCCTGGAATCATAGGAATAATTTTGTTAATAGAGATGTTAATTTTCCGATGAAAATTTATTCCATTAAGCAATTGATTCAATTATCACACGATCGTTTGTGTTGTTCTAGTTGTGGTTGGAATGATTTTGATGACATTGTTAATAATGATTGGTTTGGGTCATATCAAAGGTTTAATCATACACCCAAACGCAAACCCCGTAATAACCAGCAGGAGACCAAACCTGCTCCTATATGGGTTGCTCCTACTGAGGTTAAACCGGCACCCAGGTGGAAAGCTGCTACAAAATATGTTCCTCCTAAAGGTGTAATTTCTGCACCGAAGAGGAAACAAGTGCCAAAACCAGTTCCCTCTAACGGTGTAATTCCTATACCTAAATGGAAAGTTGGGACAAAGCAAGCTTCCCCAAACGGTGCCAAACCTAACCCTCCCGGACCCAGGCAAATCTGGGTACCGAAGGTCCGCTAAATTTGTTTTGCAGGACGGTCATGTGTGGTCCTTAAACACTGGATGCTCCACACACATGACCGCAAGGAGGGAGCTGCTCACGATCTACAAAGAACAATATTAAGAAGACGTGAGGTTTGTCTATACCTGTGCTCTAACAAGCTGCTCACGTGTTTAGGGGGAGCATGATCAGCTATCAGGTATGTTACTCTACTGTTGAGGGGGAGCGTCACACACACTTTTTCCTTAAATATGTTAAAAAGTTTTTGTGTGTGGGGATACTCCCGTGTGCATTTCACACTACGCGCACATTCTGAGGGGGAGCATCCAACTGGATGTTCATCAGTTGAGGGGGAGCGACACAGTGTTTTTCTTTCAATGCCTAAAAGTTTTTATGTGTGTCGGACTCTCCATTGCACTATCCTAGGGAGAGCGAGAGAAGGTTCGTTTCTGAAATCCATATAGCTTTATTTTTGCAAAATGTCAAGAATCAGGGAAATTCTTGAAAATCCAGAAGTATCCGGACAGGTTTCCGGACCGGGTCCTTATCCGGATTGGAAGGGAACCCGGGTACCATATCCGGACTCTTGGTCTCTCTTAAATGTCATCCGGATTCTCTTTTGTCCGGATTGCTTATTTTATCCGGAAACTTTCATCATCTCCGGTATGCTCTTTTGTCCGGACACCTTTTGTCCGGATACCTGTGTTGTCCGGAATGTCTTGCAATTTCATCATTATGTCCGGACGCCCCTACTACTTTCAGTCCTGTACCTGTTTCATCACTACCTGTCCTCAATCTGTATCAGATTGAGCCACTTAATGCAAAGGTACGCACCAGAACTTGTTTCTCCGCCTCAGTTTCTAACTTTGGGTCTTTTTACAGATATTCCATGGCGGATCAACAACCTCAATCCGAGGGGAAGAGTCACACTGGTTTTCTTACAAAGTCTAAATTTTTTTTTCTTGTATTGATATCACTCTCACTCCGAGGGGGAGCAAGTCAATCCCCATGTATATTTTGAGGGGGAGCAGGATAATACCCGTGCTATGCATATGCCTGAAACCCTACCTATGATAATCCCATGGTCCAGCCAGAGCCGGAGGGACCTTCCCCGGGACATAGCACATGTGAAAAGGAGGGTGTTAAAGTCGAACTCGAACCAAGAAAGATTGAGCCGTAAAGAAAAAGAGGCTCATGAGCGACCCCAAACGAGTGATATCCGGGTAGCCACATCTGCTATCCCATCTCATTTGTTGGGACGGGGTATTGAAGAAGCCTCCGTGGACCCAGCGGAGAAATTGCACGACCCCCTCATCCACTCATCCGTCTCACAACAGACGAATGTTTCAATATTACACGGGGAACAAGCACAACTTCCACCGGCCTCTCATTTGGAGAGTGTTGGTGTTGAAATAAGAGACCAGCAGCCCCCGGTCTCGACTTCTTTGCGTGCACCATCGAGTCTAGAGCCTATTGTTACTGAACATTCTTCGCCTAGGACACTTGATGCGGAACAACACCAAGTCGCGGCTCTTAGTGACCCGACCGGAACGTCTATAGTGTCTCCGACTTCCGGAACACGAGGATTGGACGGAAATCCTACCACAGTTAATATCACGCCAGCTGTGAACGTAGGTGGCTCTACCTCTACGGTAGATGCCTCAACGGGTACTCTAAGTGAGCCCGACGTTATTTTACCCGACTTTGTGTCAAAAGGGTCTCTGGACAGCACCCTTGAGGCTGTCCGACAGGTTATGGAGCAACAAATGCAGGAACATGTAGCCGCTGAACTTGCCAAAGCGATGCGTGCTATCAAAGAAAAGGGCCCCCTCGTCGACACTGAAACCGCCTCTGTGCCTCCACCGACTCAACCGCAACCTACTTACTCGGTGGACACCCTGAAGACGATGCTCTTAGCCCAACTGCTCCAGGAATCCGACACATCCGCATCTGCCGAAGCAGACCTGATCTCAGTTCTTCGATCCCAGGTCACTGCTCCATCTTCATCCATCATCTCACGCCTTGACGCCATTGACTCGACATTCAACGACTACAACAATGCGCTCGCCACGCTGTCTGAGAGGGTCCGCTCACTAGAAGACACTTGTAAGAGTCAAGTCGGCGGTCTCAAACGCAAACACGATGACCAGGATGATCCTGATCACCGTGAGGGGGAGAAGCGACAACGTCTTACCGAGACCGCCTTCCTGATCCAGGCTGAAGCTACATCAGTGGTTCGACAGGAACCCCCAACTGCGGCACCTTCAACAGAAGCACCCGAAGCCTAGTTGCCATTAGCTCAGATGGTCATCGACATGGATATTTCAGATGATGAAGCCCCAACGGCTGAAAAGCACGAGGGCACAACACAGGAATTGGTCGCACAAGAACCATCAGACATGCCGACGCTCACTTTGATTGATCCTGCATGTGAAACCAACCCTGAAATTGAAGACGCATGGTACGAAAAAGCTGCCAGAGCCGTAAACTTCGAGGTAAACTTGGTGTTTCCCACTGATGAAGACGACAACGTTGATTACGACCAGTTTATGCTTCAGAATTTCTATGGTACGCCTCCCGTTCACTCGACTCAACCCGCTACGACTTCAGATCAACCCGAAAGCTCCAATGCAGAAATCCCGACATCTCCTCAGCAAACGACAGCTCCTGATCTTCCTCCCCCTCCTCAGCATCAAAACCGTTGGGAGAAGATCAAGGTCCTCATTCCTCATCTGGAGGAATCTCTGAAGAAGCTGTTTGTTCACAGAATTCGCCCGATTGAGCCGACCTTCTGTCTTGGCATCTACAGTCCTGATCCAGCACGCCAACTCCGATAGGTAAAAGCCATGAAGCGGTGTCTCCCGAGAGACCAGGTTCGAACCAAACATAAAATTTCAGAGGTGCTAAAGATTCAGTCAAACCGAATTATGAAGATCGTCTTTCCCGTGTTCACTGTTCGACGTGAAGACGGAAAAGAATTGATTTTTTCTGAAGCTGACTTTAAGCATCTCCATCCGTTCGACCTCCTGGTTATTCTGAGGGATCTTCGCACCAGAAACATCCGACCGCTTGCTGTAACAAAGGCGCTCGAAGCGGTTCGTCGATTCCTCGTCCGTTATATTATGATCTCTTATCTTACGGACTTTCAAATGGCAATCGAGAACCGAGCGAAGAAGGTAAATCTGCTCAAACCGAATCTGAAAGCTCCTGAACTGTCAATGTATCCCGAGAACGCAATGCTGCTTCAACCGGAATTTGGGATCGTCTTCCTCAACGCTCAGAAAGAAAAGAAGTTTATGAGGTTCAGTCAGGTAGATCGATTTTGCGACGGCACACTGCTCAAAGTTTAAGACGCTCTTCGAAAAATCATCAAACACGAATCAGAAAATCCAAAGGTATCCTATGTACCCAATCTGAATGAAAGAACTGCTCAGACTGCTTTGGATATGGTTGAAGAACGTCTCGACTACCGCCGCGCCATCAGATTCTTCGAGGTTCATTTCGCACTTCGCAAACGCTACGTATTTAACTGGCAAGAGATAGAGCGCGAACTTGAACTCAAAATCAAAGGGGGAGATTGTTAGGGTGAAATTTGTGTTGATTTCAAGTTCAAGGGTGTATTTTGTAATAGATTAAACATAGTCCATAGTGAACGGGCCGTGGGCTTGTTAACCACGGGCCCGAACTATATAATGTTGTATTAGCCTAGAAAAATAGGTTAATCATCTCATTTGCTTTCCTACTCGTATTGTAAACACTCTGATTGAAAGCATAATACAGGGATGACCAGTTGAAATCATTGTTCTTATTGTTTGTTATTTCGATTTCATATTTGTTGCACGGATCTGGATTCAACAAAGTCTTATGTGTTCTATCTGGTGAAAAGATACTTGTACCTATTTGTTTCAGATTCTGTGAATTTGAAGTGAAAGCAGAGTTGTTTTGAGAAAAGCTTGGAGAACGTTCTAATAGAATAACAGGTGAGTTTTACTTAAAAATGTTTTTAAACTAGAATACATATATGTGTGTATTGGATATGTGATTGATGATGTATTTATATGCTTATGTTGGAAATATAATATGTTGAGATGTATATTATATTTACATGAGTATTATACGAGAGTATATTGGCCGGGCTTAGGACCGGTGATGTTGGCTGTAATACTCGTACAGTGGTGTTGACTGTAATACTCGTACAGCGGTGTTGGCTGTAATTATCGTACAGCGGAGTTAATTTATTAGTTGGCTTGCAACCAACTAATATGGCCATGGGAATGAGGAAGGAAAGTACTCGAAGTGTGAGTATTAATTGATATCTGTGATTGTGTTATGTGTATGGGATTTATGTAAATGGTTTCAAACTAACCGGGATTTTCTCACTTAGACCATTAGGTCTAACCCTCATTTTTGTTTTAAAATATGTATTCCAGGTCGTGAAGCAAACAAAGACAAGTGATAGGAAAGATCTAGGAATTTCTTTTGAAGAACCATGAAGCATTTTTGTATCTATCATGTTTAGTAGTTATTATGTAAAAAGTTTGTACTGAAAGACTTATTTTGTTAAGCTAAGGGACCGTAAATGAATAATGATGTATCTTTGTGGTGAAATTATGTTATGAAATATGTGTTATTTGTATGTTTGGGAAATCGGGTTGTTACATTTATACTTTATCACATTTTCTAATAAATAAATAAAAATGTAAATTGCAGGGACCAAAATGCAATTTAGTCTAATATATGTATATATATAACCGGTATATATAGAAATGGTAGGGACGAACCCTCCGACGAAAGGTATCCCTTCCCTCTTCTAACTACCCGACGAATTCTTTGCTAGCCACAACCCTTCCCCCTTTGAACTCTCCAACGAACCAACACCATCTCCTCCTTCTTCGATATATGTATGTACACACACATAAGCAAAAATCCTAGATCTAAAGTTCTGGACCATCTCTAGATCTCCTCGGCTATCATGGTCGCCACAACACCTCACTAACCAAAACATAAACGTCGGAGCATCAACCTCCCTCTCCCTTCTTCCCCTTCCACATCTCTCTCTCTCTCTCTCTCTTCGCATTTCATGATGGTTGGATTATATTGTTCGTTTTCTTTAAACCATCGTTGTACTCAGTCAACCCTCAACTGCACCTTTCTTCAATCATTTGTGAACACAGTGACCAAAACCCCCCAAAAGAAAAAATCAGTGAAAACATTTGTAAACACATTTTTTGTGTTCGGTTAGTGTGGTTCTCCTTCCGGTTTAGAGCATGACCTTTATCTTGGAAGGAGTTCCTTCTTGGGAGGGAGTCCCTCACCATTTAGGTGTATTCTGTTTTTTTTCTATCTATATATTGCCAAAGTACCGCCTCCTTTCTAAAAAAAGAAAAAAATCGGTGAAAACCTTCAAATGAAAGCCTCATGGGGTTTCAAAGCTTCGTTGTTGTCAAGCAACATTTTGAGGCAATTCGTTGGAATTTTGGATGATATGTTGCAGGAACTTGAAGTTGTTTGAATAATGGTCTCACAATTTATTTAGAGTTTAGATTCTTTATTTTTTGGGTTTTGATTTTGGTTTAGGTTTTAGATTCTAGTTTTTGGTTTAACTTTGTTGGATAAGATGACTTTAGCCGGAGAAGAATTGTTGAAGAAGATGAGTTTTGCCCGAGAAGGATTGTTGGTCATAGAAGATGACTTTTGTCGGTGATTGAGTTCATCAAATGTGTGTGTGTGTGTGTATGAATTAGAGGTGGGAGACACTTGTCATTATTAATTAGAAATATATTTTTAAGAATAAACTGAAGAAAAAACGACAAAATACTGAAATACCCCTCATCTAATAAGATCATTTAAAAGATGTTAGAGGCATGAATCAAATTCGACCGTTTTTGCATACCACAATGGTCATCTTGTACTTTCAAAACCATTTGAACCAAAAGTGTTACAAACAACAAACCACTATGACCAAATTTGTAGTTTACTCTATTTTCTATTTTTAAGTTTTGCCTTTTGGATTTAATTATTTATAAATTAAGGTGTCGGTTAGGAATTTTTTTGCGATGAATAAAAAATGTTTAATTAATTGAAAAAGAAATATTCTTTTAAGTAAAAGTGTAAAAAAAGACAAAAAGTGAGGCAATAATCAAGATATATATTTATAAATAAAACAAGTAATTATAAAAATAATAACTATGGATTAGTTATGGACAATTGGAGCAAAGTGCCTTGTCATGATTAAAGTATTTTCCTTTCCAGGACAAAATCTAAGAATTTTATAAATATTTTTAAATTAATTTATATGGTTAAATAAATTACTATTAATTTAAATGTATTTTGCCACTTGCACATTATAATCAACTTTTATTTATATCAGGATATTTGATAATTGTATAGTCAATAGTTGATGTAAATATCCTAAATTAATTACAATTCTGTATAGTTATAACATAATTTTTATACTACTCACTTAGAGCATCTTCAACAGTTTCTTCATTTTGGAGAAAATAGAGAATATGAGGATTTTGAGCTATATTTTTGCTCCAACAGCTTCTTCAAAACTATCTCTAAAATGGAGAAAATATAAGAGAGAAGAAGTTTTTCTCCAAATATGTAGATAACCTCAAAAATATTTACTAAATGAGAGCATCAATAGAAATCTTTGAAAATAAATATTTAGAGAGAGAAATAATTTTTTATTAGATGAATGAAATATTTTAATATTATAATCAATGTTTGTTTCTATAAAATGGGGAATCTGTTGGAGATTAATGTAATTTTTTTTGGAGATTTTGACTTTTGTTTCGATATTTTGGAGAAATTTTAGGGAATTTGTTGGAGATGTTCTTAGTCTCAAATTTTATCACTTGCATATCTATGTTTTGGGTTGGGGTCAAGAGCAGCGGTTAGGCATGGGAATGGATCGTGGATCCCAATTCCCATCGCTACTAGAAATATGATCACGTCTCCATACATGTCCGACAATAGATAACGGGAATTTTTTTCTCCATTCATATGAGAATTTTAAATAAAATGTGTTAAACACCACGATCTATCCAAAATGGTCAATGTTTAGATCTCACACATTTCGGAAAGTTTACTTTTATAGAGTAACCAAATCACAACATTATATGTAATTGTTTAATCAAACACTCTCAACTTTCCGTATGTTTTATTTTAAACGCAAGACAAGTAAGAAAAAATGTATATATGAAGAAATGTCAAAATACTCTTTCTAAGTCTAAAAGATACTAAATTTAATTCTTTAGAAATAATATATTTAATAATAAAAATACAATATATATTATATTTAATATACGGGGGCGGGGCGGGGTTCACATTACCCAAGCTCGTCCCATCTCCGGCTTTTGACTTTTGGGGATCCCTACACCATCCCTGGTCCTCAGTTTTAATGGAAATCCACGGCCCTGCCAGGACGAGTTCACTAGTTTCCCTAATGGGGCGGGTCTTATTCTCATGCCTAACAATGGTTTGGCCTCATAAATTTTCAAGAACAAATGTTTTTATGCTATATTTTTTTAAAAATGCATCTTGTCATAAAATTGTTAATTTTTTGTTAATTGTTAAGGTTAAAATTTGTTATTTAATGTTTGATTGTTAATTTTTAATTGTTTTTCTTTTGAAGAGCAGAGACTTTATTAACTAGCAAGGAGCTAGGAAACAACAATTACAAATCATAACAAGCAAGCATGGAGTCTTGTAACCAACTCACCTAATTAATCGTGAGTTTACTACTCCTATTGGTGATCCAAAAAACGATTGACTAACAATACTATCCTACAACACCGCGTTTTTCGGCTTAGAGGTTCTAAACAATGTCCCGTTCCTAGAGACTAGATAGTCCAAAGCTTCGTATAGATAACCGCCTCTAGACAAGGCATACCCACTTTCTGTAGCCTCAAAGAATCCATCCAAACATTTAACTCCGAGATTGCATTAAAGTTCGGTATATCTAAACCCCGCCATTGACCAATTTTCTTCCAAATGCCCAGGGCCATTTGACAACCAAAGAACATATGGTCCACCTACTCAGTTTCTAACTCACATATCGGGCATAAAAAGGAATGCACATCAACCCCTATTTTCTCAAGATTGTCCCTGGTTGGAACCTTGTCCAAGCCCAATCGCCACCTAAAAATATTAACCTTAATGGGAATGAGTCTGTTCCATCTCGTACGACACTGAACAGTCACCATAATTTTAGAATCGATGAACTTACGGGCGGACGCCACCGAAAACTCATATGAACCTTCAATGCACCAACACCATCTATCCCTTTGACCGGAGAAATCACATTATCCAGGAGTTCCTTAAGTGCCATCAATTGAGACGATTCTATCCCTCCTCTCGGCATCCTTCGCAACACTGGGCCCCAGTCCCCCAAGCCCACACGATCTTGGCGCGATCAAGTTCATGCATCCTTGAGAATTGCATTTTAAGAGGAGACTCACCGAACCACACATCATCCCAAAAGGAGGCGGAACTCCCATCCCCCACTTTTTTCTTACAAAGAGATAAAAGATTTATATCACAATTTTCCAAATGATAAACTGCCTTCAAGATACCAACCCATGTAGAATTTGACTCCTTCTGAATCTGACGCCTGCCTATAAGGCCACTAGGGCCATTAATCGACTTAACTACGTTTACCCATAGTGAATTATGCTCCGCCCAAAACCTCCAGATCCATTTAAAAAAGAAAGCTTTATTCATAGCAATGATAGCATGAAGGCTTCCAATACCAAGCCCCCATCTTTTTTACTAGCCAAACACTTTTTCCATTTCACCCAAGTCATTTTCTTGTCCTCCCTTTCTCCTCCACCAAAAAACCGGGGAAGGATTCCAACACATTTTCGACCGATCTAGGGAGTTTAAACATGGAAAGATTGTAAGTAGGGAGGCTACCCAAAACGGATTTAAGGAGTGTGACTCGGCCCCCAACCGAGAGAATCTAAGCTTTCCAATTAGACGGTTTAAAAGTAAATTTATCAATCACTCCTTTCCACCCATCGATTTTAGTCATATTACATCCGACTGGTAACCCTAGATAAGAGAAAGGTAATTTATCCCAACCACAGCCCACCAGTCTTGCCATATCTCCAAGATCCGGTTAATCAGCACCAACTCCATACACTTTACTTTTTTGGATATTTATTTTGAGCCCAGAAATAATATAGAAGCAACGAATGATACACACTATGTTCCTAGCATTTGCGTGGGATCATTCACCTACAATAATTACATTATCCGCATAAAAAAGATGAGAAACTGACAAGTTACCTTTGCCAACAGTTGCCCAAAAAAGACTCTCTTACTTTCCGCTTCACGAATAACAGCATGCCCTTCCATAGCCAGGATAAAAAGAAGCGGCGATAACGGATCTCCATGCCGAATGCCACGGTTAATCTCAAACTCCTTAGTTGGAGAACCATTTACAAGCACCGACACCGACGAGTTTTTTTAGGCATCCTGCGATCCAGCCTCTCAATTTTCTACCAAAGCCCAATTTTTCAAGAGCCAAATCAAGGAAGTCCCAGCGCGGAGAATCGTAAGCCTTTTCAAAATCTACTTTGAAAATCATAATTTTCTCTTTTGTTTCTTGTACCACCCCATCACCTCATTCAAAATTAGCGGCCCATCTAAACATTGTATCCCTTTAATAAAGGCCAATTGCTCCATACTCACACAATCTCCAATAACCCGACTGACTCGGTTAGCTAAAAGTTTGCCAATAACTTTTCTTGGCACCCTATCAAACTTATTGGGCGATAATATTTGACAAACTTCGGTTTAGATACTTTCGGAATCAAAACAATAAAAGAGGGGTTACACCCTTTGGGAATACGACTAGTCTAAAAAAAATTATTCACTAATCTTACCACGTCATCTTCAACAATGCTCCAAAATCTCTTCATAAACTCGAAAGTGAAACCATTGCGACTCGGAGCCCTATCCCCACCACAGTCCCACACAACACGTTTAATTTCCTCTCTAGAGACCGATCCTTCCAGAGACACGACTTGTTCCATCGAAATAGACTTAGGAAATACCACATCCTGAGATGGACGAGCTTGTCCTACACAGCCAAACCGACAGCTAAAATGATCATAGAATATGTTTTTAACCTGCATAGGCTCCACAATCCACGTACCTTCCTTCATAATACCACGAATGGCAAGTTGACTCCTTTTCTGATTAAGAACACTGTGGAAGAATTTGGTATTCTCATCCCCTTCTACACCCCAAAGCTTTAGTACATGCCAACTCCCCCAAATCTTTCATTGCCTGGAATCGTAACTCTATATCTTCTCTAGAGGCTTCCCCTTTATCAAAATGAAGGTCAATGTCAGTAATTGTCTTTTGAAGACCATTTTTAGCTTATTTTCCAGCAAACGTTTTTCTCTAGTCCAAATACGAAGGACATTTCCAAGTTTTGGAGCTTCTTTTTAAATGTCACCATCCCGTGCGATTCTCGGATGCCATCATTCCTCCAAGTGTCGATAACAAGCCGATGAAACTCTTCCATCCTGAACCAGGTGTGAAATAACCTGAACGGGGTAGGTCTATAGTCCACTTGCACCATTTTGAGAAGAATAGGTCCATGGTCTAAGAATTTTTGGTCCAAGACAATCCCCGTTAGGTTAGGCAATCTCACACTCAACCATCTGAGAGGAGCAATCGATCCAATTTACTAATTTTAAGGCCCACTTATTGGACCAAGTAAACTGATAACCCCCAAGCGAGATATCATAAAGCTCCGCATCCGAATGAAAGTATTAAACGCATCAGTCGAGTGAACACATAACACAGACCCATACCTTTCGCCCTCTTTCCGAACCTCATTGAAGTCTCTTGTTACTAAAATTTATCCTTGCCACCGACTAGTCAGATTCAACACGAATAGCACAAACATCTTTTATCAATCAAACCTTGAGAAGCATAGACCGCAATCACCAGGATCAACATGTTGTTAGGGATCCACTTACCTTCAAGGGCGACGAACCAATTTGAATAGATGATGTGGTTCGCCTTAAAGGAAACTTTATCCCAAATACACAGAATTCCACCCGACCTACCTTTGGCCGAACTACATGCAAAGTCAAAAAACGAATTTCCCGAAAGTTGTCTGACCACAAGCATATCCATACAGGTCATTTTGGTTTCTTGGAGAGACACAAAATTAACCCTATGCACCGAACAACTCCTTAACTCATTTATTTTTATTAGGATCTCCTAGAACCTAGACATTCAACGAAAGAACATTCATTTAAACGCATCGAATTCTCCCATACCTTTGACGATTGCACACAAATCTTTTTCACAACCCTTCATTTTGAAGCCCAAAGCTTCCTGACACCAATAGTTTCCGACAACTTCAAAGATGGAGAAACCACCGCGAGCCAATTTAGTATCTTGCGATCCATTCTTGAAACACGAGTTACTTGAAGGAGCTGATTTCAAGGATAGATGTTCCCCCTCCCTCTCCATCTCAGCTTTTTCTTTAGCTGGTGACTCTACCTCAATTTCCTCATTTAACTCATCAGCACATGCCTTATTAACCCACCAGTTCTGAACACCCTCATCAACCAAATTCACTTTAGGTTCATCCAACGGTGGGGTAAATCCAGAGGGAAAAGCGGGAGTGTTGCTCTTCCCACCTTCATCCACAGTCAAAGTTTGGTCGGGATGATCTTCAAGCAACTGAATAATGCCAAACGGACCATCACTATTCCCATCCTCCTCGCCTCCAATCTTGCCTGTGTTATCTACCTTATCCCCGATAGGAGAGTCATCATAATGAAACGTATCTGGAATCTTCTCGGACAAGTCTTCATCCTCATCGACCTTTAAATTAGGTTGATCCTCAACAAAAACGTTGTCTTCCCCTTCCCCTTCTTCCCCTTCCAGACTCACTAGCATCTTCGAGGATAATTGTTAATTGTTTTTTGCATATGATCTTAAATTTTTTAGATTTGAGATGTATAAACTAATTTGTTTATAGTTTTATATAAATTTAACTTGTTAATCGTTATTGTTTAATACACTGTCACATACAAAACATCTGTATATATACTATATATACAGATTTATTGTCTTAAACGACTGTAACAACCCACACCCAACGAGCATGCCAAAAGCTACTTCTTTAATTCAAAACGCCAAAAATGGCCCAACATAGTCACACTATCAAGATTACAAAACTGGGTTTGCGGAATTAACCCTAACTACAGCTGAGAACATAACTACAAAATAAAAAGGGAAAGTCTTATAATCCTTCTATACGCAAGCTCCAACTCACGTCTTGTCATTTCATCTAAATGAGCTCTCGGCTACCTGTTTACCTGAAAAGGTTTTAGTTTTGAAAAGCGAGGGTTAGACCATGAGGTCTAGTGAGATCCCTCTTGCTACCGACACTACGCCACAATTATCAATTAAAGAGAGTTTATAGTCATTTATAAACAGTTACACCTTTGTCAGTTTAAGTACACACACACAACACATACTAACGGCTCGCACTTAGTCACGTACACACATGTGACAACGTGTTAAGGCACACACCCGCCCTTAGTGATCATATGAAGTGAATTCATATATTCTGCATGAGACACACTCCCCATATATCCATATTACATTCTCACATGTCTCGCACATATCCATAAGATAATTTACACTCTTTGATCATGCGTATTTAAAACAACGTAAATCATGCAACTCAATATATCGGTACAAGTAATAAATTCGAGTATCGATAAGGCTTCAGTTTAGAAAGACTCATGTGGCGTCCACGCTAGCACGTTCTTACTTAAAACCGCTATTCTCTAACTGCACACCTACATTTTCACCCAACACACGAGAGTGAATAAGTCACTCAACATCCTACAAGGACTTCTATCACACCTCCCGGGACACACCCCGGCTTCTTTTAGGCACTCTCTACTAGGCACACAAAGAGGATCCCAAAGGATTCCCTACACAGTCCCAAACAGTGGAGTTTTCCAGACAACCACTTCCGGACAAACCCACTTCCGGACAACTCACGACAATCCGGACTTCTTCCGGATTCTGCTACTTTCCCGGACCCTTCCAAATTCCGGGACTTTCCGGAGTCACGACTTTCGGTATCCGGTACCGCTTCCGGATTCCCGACTTCCGGTATCGGTTTCCGGATACCACTCGGATACTCAAGGTTTTATGGATAGAATATTCGGTACTCGACTTCCGGACTCATCCGGACAACTACCGGATTTCGGCATTTCTCTGAAAACGTCCCGACTTGGGAAAACCCTTCTGGCGACTCATCGATCACACATAAACACGCCTCAACTCAACAAAAACTCTTCCATTCTTATGATTAACCATTAGAGACGAACTTCCAAGTTTAAAAAGGATTAAACCAACAACTCAACTTGATTCTCACCCTTGAAGAAGATGAATAACATACACACAAATCAGACCCCATTTCTTAATCGACTTCATACTCAACTCAATCAACTTTTCATGAGTTTCATAGGAGATCAAGGGATTAAGAGAGAAGAATTTACCTTGAAGAAGGTGGAGATTCACACTTCAATGTTCCTCAATCCAAGCTCTCCCTTCTGAATAACAATGTCGTCTCACCCGATTTCACACACCCAGCCGCTAAAAATGGGGAATAGGAATGAGGATTTTGAGATTCAACCCTAATTCCAAAATTTACACCAAAGCCACTAAACTTTGCAACCTTCACAACTTACACACCACTTTACCTTATTTACAAAACAAATCCGGTTATTACAGCATCCTCCCCTCAAAAGAACTCCGTCCCCGGAATTCCATCTTCGAACAAATGGGAGAAGCGGGTCCTCATATCTGATTCCACTTCCCAAGTTGCTTCTTGCCCCAGGTAATTCGCGTACCATAACTATGACGCCTCAAGCCAGCTGTACACAATACCGTCCACACACCTAAACCCACGGTTTTGAAACGAATTAAGATTTTCACTCACAACTTCACCTCCGCGACAAACAGATTTACAAAGGTTAACGCCACAACAACATGAATCCCTTATTAGAATAACGAACGTTCAATTCCCCAACTTAGCGCAAGGTCAACCTCGAGTATCACCTTAACTCACAATTATGATCTTCTTCAACAGATAACACAATTCTACAATCACTTTTCCCAACACAATATGCGTCTAAGGCAGATAACACGTTCTCACCTGAATTGCATTGACTACAATCCATCAATAATAATCAATTCACACGTTTTCACCACATCATCACCCCGTACTATACTTAGCTAGAAGTAGGAAACTTCCACACTCCAACATCTGAAGCAACCATCAACCAAACCGATACCAATCTTGAAGACACACATTCAAATTCTCACTGCATCCAACAATCGTCCATCCACATATGAAATAAATTCAAGTTCCACCCACTCACCAGGAAGGAGTGTCCATGCTCGCACAAAACTATTCTCATCAGCCTAACTCCGAACGACAAGCCCACTTGGAATATTTCCCACACTATCACCAAGTCTAACCCAATGGCCCTTCATTCCGAGCACTACATTCAACTTCCTCCTTCCACTTCCTTCATAAAACATGTTTCCAAAGAACAGCTCACTTAGAATGTGCACACTTTCGACCAACCACGCAAGCTAGCTTCCCTCGATCCTTGAACCATCACATACACGCAATTCCTCTTTCTCACACTCCACTAGGAGTTCATATATCCGACAACGACACTCTGAAAACGTTGCTTCCCATCTTCTGCGTCACTTGCCACACTTTCTACCTCCGGTTTACTCACTTACTTCAACATACCATCCCCATTTCCTCAGGCTAGCGAAACATTTCCTGTCCAACATTGACCACTCCGTACACGCAATTCAACCAAGTCATTCCGAAATAACACCCAATGCTCGAAGCCACCACACATTTCTCGTTTTTGCCAAACGAGATTAACTCACTCCAGTGAATTTCCTTTACATACAAGGATTTTCTCAACATTCCCAAAGATTTTGTATCTACTACGAAACATCATAAACTAACCAATCCAACATCTTCACAAATATTTCAATGACTCAAGGAAAAACTCACTCATCAACTCATCGCAACCAAAGAGCACACAATTTCCTTATTAACTAGCCACCAACTACCACCTCATTCTTTTATTCTCATATGACAATACTACACGCCACTCAAACATCTATGCATCTCAACCTACATAATTTGTCACCATTGCATAACTTATCAGCAATCTCCGAGCAAGGATTTCCACTTACGCTCATCTCATATTAACAACACTAGTCCACCACTTATCTTCACAACAACTTGCTATTACACCAAAGACTCGCACATCTACCTTGCATAAGTTACCACTAACTTATCCACACAACCACCACACCACAACATCACACTAAAGGCAAAATCCTCACGATCCTTATTACACACAATAGGTTTTGCTTGTCCATGCCAAACACAACAAACATTTGAAATAAAGTTATCCCACGACCTGGTCTTTCCTCAAACCTAGATGAACCACATCTTATGATCGTCTACTTCACTCGATCAAGCCTTTGTCCCCAGCCGACTCTTCGGAATCCACACGAGACACGCTCAAATAAATCAGACGATAAGACGCTCCCTTGCAGACCAACATAATCCACGTGTCCCACATGAGTTGTGCTAACTACTTCATACATAAACGACACATCAACCACATAGGAAAATCACCTACCCAGCCAACGATTTTCCCACTTCCATAACACTCACATAAGGCGGTCCAGCACCCTGACAGATACACACATTTCCCCAACCGACCTCTTACCTTCGCGTATAAACCCGAAAAAATAATCACACCAGAGTTACTCATTCCAACTCCAATCTCCCGACAACGAGAATTTCCACCGAAATCTAATTCTTCCCACGTATCGTAACTAACTTTGTGCTCCACAGTCCTCATATGTTTGAGTCACAAGGCTTACCCGACAAATAGCCTAAATACAAGGCCACCTCAACTCCGTCCCCACGCCGATACCATTTCATCAACATGCTACAACGCTACCTTTCAAAGTATCTTGTCTACTTCGAAACACCCCCCGTCGTCAGTCATACGTCAAATTACCAAACAAGAGCAAAGACTACCATAATACAAACATCCCTAAAGTCAAAGACTGAGACTGCAAGTATTCGCCGCCCTCCCTAAAAGGAAACACCAAGGTCACGAATCGACCATCGACGACTCAACCACATACCAGGCCCGGTCCTGAGATTTCGGATGCCCATGGCGAAAGACAAAAAAAGGCCCCTATATTACGAGAATGAAAAACA
Organism: Saussurea involucrata; assembly: GCA_033807775.1. Taxonomy (NCBI): domain Eukaryota; kingdom Viridiplantae; phylum Streptophyta; class Magnoliopsida; order Asterales; family Asteraceae; genus Saussurea; species Saussurea involucrata. The sequence goes on from CM066312.1 coordinate 11,402,779, forward strand.
ATTTAACGGGGTTTGGAACCTAGTCAAGCTAGGCAGCTCATCCCCACGCCGGATCTTTATTAAAAGAAACAAAAATAGTACAACGAGGGGGACATAAACCAAAACCCCGTATAATAGAACATAAAATACATTACTTAAAACGATGCCTTCGTGCATTTTTCGAAGCAAAAGTATCAATTATTTTATCATACTTAACATCCGCTAAAAACTTACTCTCAATACTCAAAATTGCTAACTCGTTCAATCTTTCTTGTCAGTAGAACGTAGATATGACTTCAACAACTTTAACATCAAGAAGCATATCTTTAGATTGTAATTTCTTACTTACCAAATTAATTCTATACAAAACTTCATGCCAAATAACCAAACTAACAATAAAATCAAAACTTGAAAGCTCACCATCAACCGGATGTTCAATGTTTTCATTATCATCAACCGGATGCTCAATGTTTTCATTATCATCAACCGGATGCTCAATAGGATTTTTTGTTAGTGCAATATGTCTTCAAGGTTTAAATATAGAAAGGTCAAAGTCAAAGTCAATGTATTGAGTTGTTTTGTGTTGTTTACACCTTGTAATGTGTTTAGTATAAATAGGTTTTGTTGTGTTTTTGTAAGAGACTCTTAGAAACATTCTCAGAATTCACATTCATATCTTAGAGAGAGAAAGTGCAGAACTCCTATCTTGTATACAGTGTTCTTGATCAATGGATGACAAATTCACATCTTCTCTATCTTGATTGATCTTTAGGGTTTAACAATTGGTATCAGAGCAGGATCTTAGATTCAGAGAGTGTTTCTGTGATTATGCACAAATTTTTGTGAAGATTATCAAGAAAATTTGATCGATTTCTTGAATTTTTTTCAAGAAATCTCGTTTTCTTGAGATTTTTTCAAAAATTTTGTGTTTGTGATCGAATTGCTTCAAGTTTGTGATCAGTAGATTCGTCATCAGATTTGGAACGTGGTTAAAGAAGGTGTCGAAGGCCAATTTCATTGATTTGAGGTTCAATTTTGAAGATCTGTGAGTTTTTTTGGTTCGAACTCGAGGTTCTGTTCGATCTACAAGAATTACAATTCAGACGTTTTCGTAAGCCTTTGTTACGCAAACCTCAAGCTGTTCGTATACCACTCCTACGCAAATCTCAACTTTTCGCAAGCCACTCATCTGCGACTGTTGAGTATTTCGCAACTCCTCTTGCGATTTTTGACACTTAGTCAAATTTTCTGAACTGTTCATTTCAGACCTTTCTGTTTGGTTACTGTTTTTTTCTGATCTGTTCTGCTTAAGATTTTTTTTAGATCACGATGGCTTATGAAGTTTCAGTTAATCGTCCTCCGATGCTTAACAAGGATTCGGATTTTGTGAAATGGACGGTCGACTTCATGGATTTCATTTCGAGAAGAGAAAATGGAGATTTAATGATAAAATCTTTCACCGAAGGCCCGTTGATCCTTTATAAACGGGAAGAAGATTTTATTGAAAAAGAGATATATCGGAAGAGAGCTGATAAATATGCAACATTATATTTGATCCTTGTTATTTCCAAACTTCCACAATATACTTGTGCTCGATTAAATGCTTTCAAAAATAATCCTATGTTGTTCTTGAAGGAATTAACGAAGCTAATGCATGGATCGTATGTTGATTTCAGGGTAAAGAAAGTGAAGAATGCTGATAAGGAGGATACAAATCAGACAACATCAGAAATTCACAAAGAGGAACCGTCAAAAGCGGAAGAAAAGAAAGTTGATTTAGAGAAAAAGGAAGACATGAAGGATGTGATAGAAGATTCTGAGAAGATCACTGAGCTTACAAAGAGACTATCAGATTTAGAAAAATTAATAAAAGATGAAAGAGAAGAACATAAGAAAGAAAGAGAGGGTCTAGCTCTAAGAATTTCGGATCTTAAAAAGGAATTGAAGATGAAGACTAAAGCTTGTGAAGATAACAAAGCTTTTGAACTCCAATTCCAAAGACTTTCCAAGCATAACTCAGATTTTCAGAAAGTATTATTTTTAGAGAAGCAAAAGGTGGAGAAGGAAAGAGCCGAGTTTGAGGTTAAAATGAAAGAGTTTGAAGTGAAGAATGGGAAGCTTTCAGAGAAAATTTCTGAACTGCAAAAGGAGTTGGATTTGGAAAGAAGTGAGTTAGAAAAGAGAAAGAAAGCTGAGTTTCAAGGAAGGAGCATAAAGGATGATTTTTCTGTAGAACGGAAGATATTTCAGCAAGAAATTCAGAAACTCACAAAGAATTTGGCGGGTTTATCTACAGATATCATGAAGGAAAAGAGGGTGAATTGTGATATTCGGAAGAAGCTCGAGTTGATGACAAAGGAACGAAATGCCTTAAAAGACAAAGTGAGGTCGTTCAACAACTTCGAGTGTTTTTCAGAATGTCCGATGCGTCCTTCTAACATTTTCTACGAGCATTCTGTGGATATGTCTTCCAAATACTATGCTGATCTTCCTTCCTACAAAAGAGTCAACATGCAATGGAAGGTAAAAGGTAAATTTCCTGGAAAAGATGTACCAAAATCATCATTTCCAAATAAGAATTTTACAACGAAAGTTAATTCTTTTGTTAATTCTTATTGCGGAAATTATGATTTTGTTAATAATAATAGTGTTCAATATTGGTATGGTACTTACCATTTTCCTTCTTATAGAGCTCCGCTTAATGTGTCAGGACCCAAGACACGTTGGGTACCAAAATCAACTTAATCTATTTTGCAGATTTAGAGACAAGCGTTGAACTCTCGGAAGATGAAGTACTTGTGCATTCAAAGTTTATATTGAACATCACATAATTTCAGGGAGTTTTCTATCTTTTTATATATACATGTGAGAATTGATAAATCTTTCGGTATATTGTAGGGGGAGAGAGATACACGACAATGGCTTTTGAACACATCAGTTCAAAACCCGCACTTCAACGGTAAAGGCTTCTAAACAAATCAGTTTAGAACCCGTACTTCAAAGGCTATGACTTCTAAACAAATCAGTTTAGAACTCGTACTTATCAGGTGATATCTTTTTGAACTTTAACTGCCATATCTTTTTGTTTCTCAAATCAAGTGATAAAAAGGTAACATTGTGTTATATTTTATTTCTACTAACGTTGAAAGTTTGAACCTTCACAAATTTAATTCAATGAAGTGAAATTCTTCAATTTTTCATTCAATGAATAAAATGTGTGTTAAGGATGATTTTACGAGCATTTTTGTATCGTCGGAGTTATATTTGTTTCTACTTTCGCTTCTGAAATAAGTCGAAAGGTCAGCGAAACATGTTTGAGATTTTGATATAAACGCAAAATTGTGTAAATCTAGACTTATACAGAATACAATGCTCACAAAACCTATTCGTCTTAATCATGAATGGAAACGAAAATATGGGGGAAGCACTACGTTTTTGAACCAAGTGATTGAGATGCTATAATAATAATTAGTAATTAAAAAATATATATATATAATAAAATCATTCAGTTTGATAGTCTGTGCATGTGGCCTATCTGGTTTGGGAGATTAAGTCCCAAGGGGTACTCGTTACCTAGCCCCTAAGATCAACTGATCTGGGATTGGCTGACCCAAATCTTGCTATAGAACCAGGTAGAAAGCCATGTTCTACTGGTACAGATGGGATTAAGGTATATCGATGTAGCCTTTCTGGTTCGGGAGAGTAAGTTCCAAGGGGTGCTTGTCACCTAGCCCCTAAGGCCAACTGGTCTGGGATCGGCTGACCCAAATCCTGCTATAGGACCAGTTAGAAAGTTACGTTTACGGTGTATCTTAGTCTTAATAAACTGTTTGATTATAAAAGATGCCAATGAGCACATAATAAAAGTTGCCAATGTGCACAATATGAAAAGATGCCTAAGAGCACACATCTCTTGAAAATTGGGGAAAATTACAATGTCGCGATAAACTTATAAGTTTGTGGAAATTCAGATTTCAGATATATAGTGTGAGTATGAGCAAAGTATTCTTTTAGGTCTATGAGATGCATTTACTTGCTGCTAATCATATTTCGCATGCTAGCACACCAAATAGATTTAATAAAGGAGTTGAAACTGAACATTTTTAACTTGATATGCAATGATGTCTTGTTTTTGAATCCAAACGCATGCATTTGATTTCACTTGAGGGAAATATCTGTTACATTTCATTAAGTTGAATTTCTTTTGTTTGGTGTTCAAATGATTAAATGTTAGCAGTTATAAAATGTTGTTCAATGAATTCTATTTTTTCTTTATATAAGTTTGTTAAAATGTGCGCTTATATGATTTTTATGCAAATTTTCAGGGGGAGAAAATCATCTTGCTCTACAATTCTTATTTTTAGGGGGAGCAAGATCTTTCGTTTATGGGGAGATTGTTTGTGTTTTTCAAGGGGAAGAAATGTTTTTGAAGAGGGAGATTGTCCGTGACTGAAATTGAAAAGATTTTCGATGCTCGTGATGCTCACTTTCATCGAAAAAGGGGGAGAATGTCTACTTCAATTTCATGTCAAAGAAAGTTTAAAATCAAAGATTCGTTTTAATGTCAACGGGGAGATTTGTAGAAAGAAGACGTCATTTCAAGAAATGATAGTGGGAGTTTTATTCTTCAAGAGTTTTTAATAAATCGATTGATCATTTCAGTGATCTCTTTCTTTTGAACTCGCGCGTTTATGAAGATCGACACTGAAGAATGAAATTCTCAAGTCAATGGAAATGGGGAGAATTCTTCAAGAGTTTGAGGAAAATCGATTGATCCATTCAGTGATCTCTTTTTCTTGAACTTGTGCTTAATTGTATTAAAAAGCTTTGTGTGAAGATTCATATTCTCCTGCTCGAAGAAAGAAGTTCGTTATTTGCCGTTTGAAGATTGGATGACGTTTTGACTTTGACAAGCTTTGATGAAGACCGAAGATTCAAGAAAGCTAAAGCTTGCTGATCGCATTTATTTAAACCTTGAATCCAAGGGGGAGATTGTTAGTGCAATATGTCTTCAAGGTTTAAATATAGAAAGGTCAAAGTCAAAGTCAATGTATTGAGTTGTTTTGTGTTGTTTACACCTTGTAATGTGTTTAGTATAAATAGGTTTTGTTGTGTTTTTGTAAGAGACTCTTAGAAACATTCTCAGAATTCACATTCATATCTTAGAGAGAGAAAGTGCAGAACTCCTATCTTGTATACAGTGTTCTTGATCAATGGATGACAAATTCACATCTTCTCTATCTTGATTGATCTTTAGGGTTTATCATTTTCAACCGGATTATCAATAGGATTTTCAACCGGATTTTGAGAAATGTTTGATGGTTTAACAAGAAATTTATTCAAAGATCCTTGCATCGATTTTTCAATTTCTTCCTTCTGTTTTTTCCTTTTCCTCTTTTGAGCACCCGAAAGATGTGATCTTGGAAACATGTCTATTTATTACTCTATTATGTAATAAATTGAAAGACAACAATCCAGCAGTCCACAGTAAGTTCAATGAGGCAAAATGCAAGCAAAACACAGCAAACAAACAATGATTCAATGAACAACAATCAGCAAGTTCAATGAGGCAAAATGAAAATGCAAGCAAACCACAGTCCACAGCAAGTTCAAACTTCAAAGTTTAAAAAAGGATAGAAAACACCTGATTTAGGGCAGAAGCAAATCAAGCGACGATTTCAATCGACTAGGGAAGCAACGATTTCAATCGACAATCAATCGCACCGTTCGTCCGTTCGCAGTTTCGCACAATCGCACGCAACACTTTGTCTGATTGTCTCTTGACCCTTCGTCTCTTCCAGTTCCTATTATCTAATTCGCACAATCGCAGTATCGGCTATCGCACTCGCACACAGACGCATGTGACTTCTCGCTCTCGGCCGGCCGTAAATTGATGGATTGATGTTATACGTCTATACATATAAAAGCCCTAGGAAATTTGTGAGGCCCCTGTTGGACCTGGGGCCCATGGCCCAAGCCACACTTGCCATGGGCCAGGGCCGGGCCTGCCACATACTTCCACTCTCGAAACTTTCCACATCCTTAGGCGCGATATCTCTCACTACCTAGCGAGTTCATAGCCTTCATGCATGACGACACAATGATTTAAATCGTTTTACACACTTAAAACACACCGTGAAACAAGGTTTGATATGCATGACACGACGCCTCCATAAGGAATAGCCACACACACACATCGATCACGAGGATCACTCACACGCAATCCATGATATCTCACAACCTTGTCCATCAATCGAAAGTGCCTTCATTGAAACTCTTTTCGTGCAATTTTTTTTAAATTCGGCAAAATCACCCACACTGGGAGAGTCGATCGACTCTCACACTCGCTGATATGACAACAACATGTCCATATCGATTTCGCTTATAAAACCATGCGATCAAATGTTGTTATGATCTTTACAACAAAGGTTAACTCACTCGTAAAAGAGGTGAAATAATTCACTATTTCTCCAAGTTCAAAATTTATCACACAACGTAAATAAATTTGTCTTTTCCTTCAAACACACACTTGCACGCGCCAACTTATTTTTAAAACCAGAAACTTGCAAGGCACACACACACACATTTTGACAGGAATGACTCATGTAACTTGTTTGAAAATACAATGCATGACTCACTTTACATTGAAGGCTATTCGCCCTAGCAAGGCCAACCGTTTGCAGTGACAACAATTCAACACCGGCGCCATACTTCCGATCAAACCATCAGGTTCCTCACATTTGCACCAACCTTCGGTACCGGTTCTTCCCCACACACTTGTATGCCCTAATTTCACAGTCACCACTTGACTACTGATTTGTAAAATATGCGGCTTCACTTCAACCCCAAATAGGTTAACCAACAATAGCCTCTCTTCATCCTATCCTCGCCTCATATTACCGACCAATGCGTTTATCATTTCTCAACCACCCTTGCCACTCTTCCACTGATAAGAGAGTAAGAAAGCACATCTCTACTACCCGATCCTTGAATTGAAACTCTCAAGATCCCAATTCATCGACATCGAAAACTTCCAGAATGAAGAATCATCAGAAATTAGGAGATCACCTCCAATCAATTATTCTTCCCTTTAGATCCCAGAGATTCTACCTCACACGACCACCCATCGTTCAAACAATACTCCTTCTAGATGGTGTCATCAATCACACCATGAATGATCTCGCACAACACACTAAACCATCGCCATCATGGCAAGGTTGGAACTCTCTACACACTACCACCGATATCTACACACTACCACCACTTTCTACACACTACCACCAATCTCTACACACTACCACCATCGATCATCTAAACAACAATAATCGAGCACACCCATGCACTTGTAAATTCATAATGACATTGGTCAGATGTGATTTGAATTTACCTTACATGAGAGTCCTCACTACCATCGTCCTGAATTCTCGGTGATTCAGGTCTTCCCTAAAGGCTTCCTACATCTCAGTTGTGTCCTCCTACTCCACAGTTTAAGTTGAGGCCCATCCGGTCACCTAAATCCCTTAAACTAGCGCTCTGATACCAACTGTAACAACCCACACCGAACGAGCATGCCAAAAGCTACTTCTCTAATTCAAAACGCCAAAAATGGCCCAACATTGTCACCCTAACTACAGCTGAGAACATAATTACAAAATAAAAAGGGAAAGTCTTCTAATCCTTCTATACGCAAGCTCCAACTCACGTCTTGCCATTTCCTCTAAACGAGCTCTCGGCTACCTGCTTACCTGAAAAGGTTTTAGTTTTGAAAAGCGAGGGTTAGACCATGAGGTCTAGTGAGATCCCTCTTGCTACCGACACTACACCACAATTATCAATTAAAGAGAGTTTATAAGCATTTATAAACAGTTACACTTTTGTCAGTTTAAGTACACGCACACAACACATATTAACGGCTCGCACTTAGTCATGTACACACATGTGACAACGTGTTAGGGCATACACCCACCCTTAGTGATCATATGAAGCAAGTTCATATATTCTGCATGGGACACACTCCCCATATATCCATATTACATTCTCACATGTCTCGCACATATCCATAAGATAATTTACACTCTTTGATCATGCGTATTTAAAACAACGTAAATCATGCAACTAAATATATCGGTACAAGTAATAAATTCGAGTATCGATAAGGCTTCAGTTTAGAAAGACTCACCTGGCGTCCACGCTAGCACGTTCTTACTTGAAACCGTTATTCTCTAACTGCACACCTACATTTTCACCCAACACACGAGAGTGAATAAGTCATTCAACATCCTACAAGGATTTCTATCACACCTCCCGAGACACACCCCGACTTCTTTTAGGCACTCTCTACTAGGCACACAAAGAGGATCCCAAAGGATTCCCGACACAGTCCAAATAGTGGAGTTTTCCGGACAACCACTTCCAGACAAACCCACTTCCGGACAACTCACGACAATTCGGACTTCTTTCGGATTCTGCTACTTTCCCGGACCCTTCCGGATTCCGGGACTTTCCGGAGTCACGACTTCCGGTATCCGGTACCGCTTCCGAATTCCCGACTTCCGCTATCGGTTTTCGGATTCCACCCGGATACTCAAGGTTTTCCGGATAGAATATCCGGTACTCGACTTTCGGACTCATCCGGACAACTACCGGATTCCGGCATTTCCCGGAAAACGTCCTGACTTGGGAAAACCCTTCTGGCGACTCACCGATCACGCATAAATACGACTCAACTTGTTGGTCCCGAAGGCCTATACAAGTTTGTAGAAGGGGGGGGGGGTTGAATACAAACACACAGATTTTACTTTTCTAAATTGTTTATTGATAAATCATTAACAATTTACAGCTTGTTGAGGAAACAAGATTAAGGATAAACCTAAATCTAAACAAGTTGGAACACTAAGGTTTCTTGCACTAAGAAAGATAAGGAGATTACTAATAAAATCCTATCTTGAGAGAGATTTGAACTTGTCCAGAGTTAGCAAGTTACTTCAAAAGAAGTGAGTTCATCTCTTTATATACTGCATGCATTTAATGCAAGTCGGTATACACTTTACACGTGTCATCAGCTGGTTGGTTGCATGTCATTGACCTTGGTTGACAACCTTAGTAGCCGTAAGGATGAACAGTGTAGTATCAGAGTGGTTGTACGATTTCAGATATTCGGAGGTTCTTTTCTGACATTTCGTACGGAGGCGTGCAAGGGTGGTTAAGACAAAAGTACTTTGTACGGAGGACTTCATGATTAGCTTTCGTTGATTCAGCGATTATCATTTACTATTCAGCAGATGATAAAGTTCAGCGATAGCTAAAGTCTTGTACTTGATACTTCACGTTGAGTGGACAAATCTGAGTCTTCGCTGATCCGCATCAGTTCATTAGGAGACTTGTCGCTGGTTCTTGAGCTTGATCTTCGACTTCAGCGTAGAACCTTCGTTGACGTGAAACTTGTCTTCAGGGATCATAAGTAAACAACTAACTTATCAACGATCATCATAATGACTGAACAGACTCAGTATTAATGGTGAACAGTTTCGCTGAATGTTTAATCTAAAAAGCGAGAGTTCCTATCAGCGGTACTGGAAGATCTTAGTACTTATCAGCGATAGTGAAACTCTGATACATATTGTTTACTTACAATTTTCACTAAGTATAAGAGATGGTCATTATCAAATCACTGAGGGTTTGGATCAACAATCTCCCCCTATTTGATTATGACATAGCAACAAAGAAAATTTCTATTTAATGAAAACATAAGGATAAAAAGAACTCATAAAATATTTGTCCCTTTTACTGTTTTCTGGGATCTTTTCAGTACTGATGGAGTAAAGTACATTCGTTGAAATCTTTCTTTAAAATATTGAATCAGGTTACAATGAAGAACAGAAAGATTACAAGTACAAGCAAAATAATTTACAAGTACAGAAGGATAACTGATACAATATAGAAAAAAATTTATATCAGCTTTCAAAAGGTTCTTCCTTAATGAGAAGTTCATCAAGGGTCGTCTTTTCAGTGGGGATCATCCAGTCAGGAACCGTTACGCCTTGTTTTCTTTTGTTCAGCGCTTCTTTAAAGATCAAGGGTTTTAGGTGTCGTGCCTGAATGTCTTTTCTGAAGTCACACCAGTAGATAAGATCTCTGAGCTGTTCGATTGGAGTGATTGGAAGCTCAGCGATCCGTTGAAAGCATTTACGTCCGTCGTAGTCAAGAAAGAATATTCCATAAGGATTACTGATGACTTTACCAGGGACGAAAAGTTCACATGGTGGCAAAGAAATGTCAAGGGCAGATAGATCAGGGTCAGGACCAAGCACTTCAGCGCGAGAGAAACCAATTCCAGTTTCATTTCGTATGACAGGACCTGAGTTTGAATCTTGACGTTTCTTCTTTGGAGAGCCCCTTTTTCTTTTCAGCTTTAGATCAGGAAGAGGAGGAATATCCACACAAGAAGATATCAAATCGATCTGTCTGTTTATCAGCTTTTCGAAATGATTCTTGTACTTAGATTGTGACGATTGGATAGCTAGCCTCATCTCTAGCCATTCAGAGAGACCATACCTTGTTGATCTTCGCTGGACGATATCTGAAGTGAATTTTCTCTTTACACCAGATCAGGGTGGTCTGAGAAACTTCAGTTTTCTTTTCCACGATCTTCTGGGCTTCTTCCCAAAGTTTTCGTTGGACTTGAATGGGAACACGCTTCAGCTTTGGGTCTTTGACAGATTCTTGAGTAAGTTTTATGGCGTATTCTCTGTCTTTCTCTTCAGCTTCCTTTCTATCAGCGATGAGGCGTTCAGCTCTGAGGTGTTCCTTGTATTCAGCTTTTGAAATTCTGAACTTAGGAGGAACTGAAGGCAGTTGATCACGCCTTAGAATGATTCGCTGATCCTCGAATCGCTTTATCATTTCTTCTCTTTTCTTCTGTTCTTCTTCTCTTAGCTTTTGAGGAGCCAAGGAAGGTCTGTTTCTGTGAGAGAGAGTTTGTTCTTCAGGTTCATCAGTCTCAGAGATCAAATCCAAGAGTGGGATTATTTCTTCAGCGGCAGCTGGAATTATTGGTGAAGTCGCAATTGTAGAGCCTTCAGCGATATCCTCAAACAGGGGAGAGGACTAGCTGAAACGCGGCGATCTTACAAATAAGAACTGGGTAGAAGAACATGGGTAGAAAAGATAGAAAAAGATTGTGGATGCGTAGAGAGGTTGTTGAGTAGAGAACTGATTGTGTATTGAGATGTTCAAGGAAAGAATATAAGTAAAGTTTAGTGTACCTGACAACCCGGCTTTTCAAGCAAGATCGCCAGATTTTCAAATTCAGCGAGGCCTTTGCCTTTGCTTTTCTCAGCGCCAGAGGCTGAGGGCTTTGTCTTTGTCTTCTCCCCTGAAGGTTCTTTTATTGAGATTCCCTTAAGATCTTTGATCCTTGGGGCAGGTTTGACGATAAAGAAATCATCGTCATCTTCATCATCATCATCATCATCCTTTTTTGGAGAGAAGGATGGTTCATCTTCAGGGATGTCGATGTCTTCATATTCTTCTGCTTCGGATTCCTCAGCATCTTCTTCGAGTTGCTCCCCCTCAGATACAGAGGCGAGCTTCTCGGTTCCCTCAGGGTTTTCATCTCCCTGAGGTCCAGCGGTTAGATCTTCATTCCTCTCTCCCCTGATAGATTCATCATGGGAAAGGTCTTCAGCGCTTTTGTTTAGATCTTCAGCGCTCTTCTCCCCCTCTTTCTCATGATTGGGGGAAGAATGAGTAGACTCAGCATTGGTGTTATCTCTGTCTTCTGGGCCAGAGATTTTCACACAACCTTCAAGCTTTGCTATTCTCTCTTCTAGGCCAGAAATAGCAGGCGTGATTTTCTTCAGCTCTGTGCGATCCGCCGCTGTGAAAGATTCCAAAATAGGGGCAGGGGCAGGAGCAGGAGCTGGATTATTTGCCTTGATGACCAGCGTCTCGATCATCGTCTTCATAGAACTAACGTCGGTCTTTACAGAGCCTAAGTCAGTCTTGACCGCTGACATATCACCCTCGAGTTTTCCAACCGATGTCTTCAGCGTTGTTACTTCGCTGGACACGGTCGAAACTGAGCTTTTGAGGCTGGTGTAGTCAGTGTAGATGTCAGAGAGCACCTTGGCAAAATCGGCGAGAGTCTTATCAAGTCCCTTGATGTCTTCAGTGGAAGCTTTCTTCTCCACCACCGTCGTCAGCTTTGTCAAATTTTCTCCAGCGTTTGTTACAGCTGTAGAATTGTTGGAGAGTGTGGTGGTGAGACTGGTCATCTTTGTTTCCACGGACTTTAGAGAAGCGTTGATGTCTCCCAAATTAGGACCTGTAATATATAAGTACTTGTGAACAAAGGAAAGCTCAGAAGTTTCAGGTATAGTTACAGTGTTTAAGGTGGGATTTGTACCTGCAGGAGGATTGATGAACTCGTCAAAGTTGCAAGTTCCTGAATAATGTTCCATATCCTCTTCGAAAGTACGGTGAGGTATGGTGATCTCTGCAGGTCCTTTCTTCATCATTTGTTGAGAAGCATCAGCGGTGGCCTCTGGAATGATGGCATCTCCAGTGTTAGCTGGAGGAGTGTCCAAAGAAGTGGAGGGAGGAGCGAAGGATAAGATTGGGATTCGGGTTCTGAGTTCAGCGTTGGAATCGCTGACAATCACTTCATCAGTCTTTTGAGAGACTGAGGGAGGTTGGGTAGTTTCCAAGTTTCTAACCTCAGCGTTTAGAGACGCTAAAGTCTGGATTGGAGGGATGGCTTGCACGGGTGTGGCAGAGCGTACCACGGAACTTTCCTTCAGCTCGTCAGAATGAGCTGAGGAGTCTTCAGCATGGAATTGCTGGGGTTGCTCCTTGGTTTTCTTGATCCTTTTGGAATCAAGTTGGGTGTGAGAGGGTTTCCTTTTCTTAGAAGGAGAGGATTTTGTGGCCGGGGTATCAGCGATGGGTATTGTCGCTGAAGGAGCCACAGAAAGCGGAGAATTTAGAAGAGTGAGAAGAGTAGAGAGACGTACCTCATTGGCGACAGGCTTGAAGTCGAGAACTTTAGGGCCAATCTGAGAAAGTTTCAGATCACCCTCTTCAGGATAGCTGTCCTTTAGGCCATATTGAAAGATGGCGCTGATGAATCGTGGGTAAGGAACCCATGCTGGTCTGTCAGCGGCAGAATCGACACGTTGAATCAGGTCATCATAAATAATGGAGGCCCAGTCAATGTTTAGACCTTTCAGCAGTGCGTATCCCATGGACTGCTGAGGTTGGGCGGCTTGATCAGAAGAGCCGGACTTCGCTGTCATGCAGCTGATCAGGTGTGCGAAGATGAAGTTCATCTCGCTGGGCATCTTGGATTTCTTTATCAGCGTCAGTTTCTTCTCAGGTTTCTTGTCCCTTCCAATATCCCAGATATAACCCATTGCGTCAAGGAAAGCAATGATTTCTTCTTTGTCAGCGTGCCTCTTGTGGTCAGGGAATGGAACGAAGGGTTTTTCTTTGGTAGCATTTGGGAAGTTCAGGGCTTTTCGGATTATGGCAGGGGTTATCTTGATGGTGCCATACTCAGTATCGCTGAGTATGCAGTCGATGGTTTTGGATGCATCTTTGGCAGAGGGTAGCTCAGTGTGTCTGGCAGAGTACCAGAACTGGGATAAGAGCCGCTGACTGGCAGGAGGTGTTATGGTCAGGGCTGTGTAGATGGGGCTGTTCTTCAGAAAACTCACAGCATCGTCCAGATGTGATACTTGCTTCCGAGGAGGAAACTTGAGAAGAGCTGAGAGATTGTTGGCCTTGGTCCAATCTAGTTGATCCAGCTCGAACTTAACCTGAGGGGCTTTGACGATGTCCACTTCCTCAGAGTCAGTGGAGATGGACTCAGTGGTGACATTGATTTTAGAAGATTCCATTTCTCTGTATTATCAGTTCAACCAAAGATGTTAACAAATAAGAATTGTCTTAGTATGGAAAGAATTTCCATTAAGATTTTTCGAATTTTGTCCATTTCATTCAGACATAAATGTCTTAATGAAGATTAGGGTTTTTCTTGATTTTTTTTTTAAAAAGAAATGTAAAACCCATAAAGTCTTGTATTCCAGTTTCTGAAAGAAAATTGGATACGAATGAAGAACAAGTTTAAGATTTTAGATTTAAAACTTGAAGAACAACCATGAAATGGTTGTGTTCATAAAACCATGAAAGAAATGATTTTATTTTACAAAGTTCTTTTGTTTGATCTTGTTAGAACAATGAGAAGATCGAAAACAAGTTATACGCATTTGATAAAAGATAAGAACATATTAACCTTGAAGTTTTGATGAAGAAGATGATGAACAGTTCTTGAGGTTTTTGAGAGCACAAATGCAACAGAGGATTCTTTTCTTGCGGAGAAAGATTGTTCGCGTAAAAGACAAATATAAACCAAGAGTTGTTTATATAGGGATTTTTAGAGAGAGAAAACCTTGAGCGGGAAAAGGTTTTCATCATGACACGGACACGTGTTTGCATTTGATTGGAAGTTTGAACGAAACGTGCAAACGTGTGTCAGAAAGAAATCGTGTCTGGTGTTATCCGTTGCAATGACGTCACAACTGTCCTTTCACATTCTTTTAGGATGTCTCTGAGGTTTTGAAAGCTCAGGGACTCTTTTGAAAAACATGAAGCACTGAATAGAAAATATCAGTGAAGGTTTAAAGAACTTTCAAAATATCGCTGTTAAGGAAGAGATATTCAGCGATGCAATTTATTTTGAAATCTTGCATTTACATGCGATTGTCAGAGAGAGAAAACATACCTGGATATCAGTTTAACCAAGTTTATTTAGAGAGAAGATGATGAAATGGATTATACAAGTTGATTTTATCCCGAAGGCTATACAAGATTGTATAAACGTATCGCTGATCAAATGTGAACCGCTGAAGATTTTACCCTTCAAAGTTCAGCATTCCAAGCTCGCTGATGAGAAAGTTGAATCTTGTCTCATCAAGAGGTTTGGTAAACAAATCAGCTAACTGATAATCAGTTGGGATAAAATGAAGTTCTATATCACCATTCATCACATGATCGCTGATAAAATGATATCTGATTTCTATGTGTTTTGTCTTTGAGTGTAGCACTGGATTGTTTGCTATAGCGATGGCACTTATGTTGTCGCAATAGATTGGAATTTTGGAGAGCTGAAGATCATAGTCTAGTAGCTGATTTCTCATCCACAAGACCTGAGAACAACAGCTTCCAGCGGCTACATATTCAGCTTCAGCTGTGGAAGTGGACACTGAGTTTTGCTTCTTACTTGTCCAACTTACCAGCTTTCCACCCAGGAGCTGACATCCTCCTGTGGTGTTTTTCCTATCCATTTTGCAACCTGCAAAATCACTGTCTGAATAGGCGGTTGGATCGAATCCTGAGTCTTTAGGATACCAAAGACCTAGATTCGTTGTACCCTTAAGATATCGAAAGATTCGCTTTACAGCTTTCATATGGGATATCTTAGGTTCAGCTTGATATTGTGCGCACAGACAAGTTGCAAACATAATATCGGGTCGGCTAGCTGTAAGATACAATAGTGAGCCGATCATCCCACGGTACAGCGTGACATTGACAGGAACACCCTTTGTGTCCTTGTCAAGTGTCAGCGGTGGTGCCATAGGGGTTTTCATAGCTGAACTTTCAGTTAAGTCGAATTTCTTCAGCATATCTTTAACATATTTTCCCTGATTTATAAAAGTTCCTTTTTCAGTTTGCTTAATCTGAAGACCAAGGAAATATGTTAGTTCACCCATCATGCTCATTTTATACTCATCTTTCATTCTATCAGCGAAACGAGTACAAAGCTCAGGGTTAGTAGAACCAAATATAATGTCATCAGCATATATTTGAACTAAAATGATATGACCTTTCACTTTTCTAAAAAATAAAGTTTTGTCAATCTTTCCTCTCTCAAATTTTTCAATATGGAGATAAGTAGAGAGAGTATCATACCATGCATGAGGGGCTTGCTTTAAGCCATAAAGTGCCTTGTCCACTTTATAAACGTAACCTGGACGCTTAGGATCTGAGAATCCTGGAGGTTGTTCCACATACACTTCTTCATTCAGCCTTCCATTTAGAAACGCTGACTTAACATCCATCTGATGTACAGTGAAGTTTTTGTGTACAGCATATGCTAAGAAAAGACGAATAGATTCAAGTCTTGCTACTGGAGCAAAAGTTTCGTCGTAATCTATGCCTTCCTCTTGCCTGTATCCCTGAGCAACAAGACGAGCTTTGTTGCGAGTTACAATACCATGTTCGTCCAACTTGTTTCGATAGACCCATTTAGTGCCTATCACCGTTTTGTCAGTTGGTCTCCGAACAAGTTTCCAAACTTTGTTTCTTTCGAATTCAGTCAGCTCTTCTTGCATAGCGCTGACTCAGTTTGGATCTCTGAGGGCATCATCTATTTTCTTTGGTTCAGTTAGAGAAATAAAGTTAACAAATAAACAAATATTACCTGCACTTCTACGAGTCTGAATACCAGCGTTGGGATCACCAAGAATTTGATCGATTGGGTGATTTACAGTCCATCGCTGAGCCGGAGCATTCGTCGCTGACTCAGTCTGAACTGGAGAAACTGAAGATGAGGCTTCAGCTACTTCTGGATTATCAGCTAAGAGAGGAATGTTTGCATTTGTCACTTCATTCACTGATTGCTGAGAAATAGACGGAATTTCTGAGGCATTTGGATCAACTGCAGGTATAGTGTTTATAGGAACAACTGAGACCCATGATGTTTCAGCTTCACTGTTCTGCATGTTTGGAATGATAGTGGGACTATCATCTTCTACTAGATGAGCATGAGTGGGAACTTCTGAATCACCAAGATGAGAAAACATCCATTGATTCAGTTCTTCAGTATCAGCGTTCGGTTTAGAGTTCGCTGAACGGGATTCGTCAAACGTGACGTGAATAGTTTCTTCTACAGTTTGTCTTCTACGGTTGAAGACTCTGAAGGCTTTGGAGACTGAGGAGTATCCAAGAAAGATTCCATCATCAGCCTTAGGATCAAACTTTCCAAGGGCATCTCTGTTGTTCAGTATGAAACACTGACATCCAAAGATGTGAAGAAAGCTGATTGAAGGTTTTCTCCCATGAAAAAGTTCATAGGCTGTCTTTTTGAATCTTTTAACTATCAGCGACCTGTTTTGCGTAAAACAAGCAGTGTTGACAGCTTCTGCCCAAAACTGAGTAGGCAGGTGAGAATCGCTGAGCATTGAACGTGCAGCTTCAATAATTGTTCTATTTCTTCTTTTAGCGACTCCATTTTGTTGCGGTGTTCTCACTGACGAAAGGTTGTGAGAAATACCCTTACTCTCAAGGAAGGAATCAAGAGAACTGTTTTTGAATTCAGTTCCATGATCACTCCTTATTGAGCGAACAGTCATATTGTTAAGAGTTTCCATCTTCCGAACAAAGGTGATGAGTTCTTCAGGGGTGTCACTCTTAGAACGGAGAAACATTACCCATGTGTAACGAGAGAATTCATCAACTATGACCAGCGTATATTTCTTTCCATCGATGGATTGTTTGTTAACGGGGCCAAACAAATCCATATGGAGTAGTTGTAGAGGAGATGACACTGAGGAGACTTGCTTTGACTTGAAGCTTGCCTTGGTCTGCTTCCCTTTTTCACACGTTGAACATAAAGACTCTTTGGCGTATGAATGCTGAGGTAGACCAGTGACTAACTCTTTGGAAGAAAGAGTATTCAGTGTCTTGAAATTTAGATGTGAGAGCCTCTTGTGCCATAGCCAGTTGACATCAGAAGATTCCTTTGAGAAGAAACAGGAGTTCTCAGTGGTTGTTGAGTCCATGTTTATTACATAAACATTTTCCAAACGATAATCGCTGAGAGCTATCTTCTCCTTTTTGTCAGAGACAAAGCAGGATTCCTTAGTGAAAATCACTTTGTTATCCATGTCGCAAAGCTGACTGATGCTCAGAAGATTATGCTTCAGCCCTTCAACATATGCGACTCTTCTGAAGGAGGTTGTACCATTTGAAAGTACACCATACCCTCGGGTATGTCCTTTTCCATTTCCACCGAAAGTCACAGAGGGACCTTTCTCTTCCTTGTATTCAGCGAGCAGGCTTTTCTTTCCAGTCATGTGTCTAGAGCATCCGCTATCGAGATACCAGATACCCTTCTTAACCTGCAATACAAAGGAAGATTAGTTTTTCTTAGGTACCCACTTAACCATGTATACACGTTTGTCAGTGGAAGTAGTTGGAATGGAAGGTTCATCGGTCTTCGCAGCATTTGAAGATTCAGCTTTGTCTTTCTTCACTTTGGTTAATTTCTTAACCTCAGTGGTAGGAGTCACCTTGACCTGATTTTTACCAAGGTTGGTCTTCTTTGCCTTGGGGGCAATCTTCACCTTAGCTATCTTTTCAGCTTTGGTGGCTGTGGGGCACTTACTAGCAATATGATCGGTAAGTCCACAGTGATAACATTTCCTATAACTAAAAGTAGTTCTAGGACCACTTGTATGCTGAGCTTTTAATTTTGAATTAGAAGTGCCAGCACCAAGTAAACTATTGGCTTTAGAAATGGGACGAACATTCAGTTCTTCAGATTTTTTACCAAGGATATCCACTCTGAGTCTAGGAGTAGATCGCTGAATAGATCCAGAGATCAGCTTTCTAGATCCAGAGGGGTAGGTCACTGAGGCTTTTGAAGCATTCAGCTTTGGTACTAAGGTACCCTTCTGAGGATTTTGATAAATAACAATTCCTTTACCTTTGTCTTTAGAGACAGAGGTAGGTTTTGAATAAACCATTTTCTCCTTACCTTTTGAGGAGGTAGGAGTTTCCTCAGGGATTGGTGTAATGGACGAGGAACACTGAGATGATGAAGTGTCAGCGACTGAGGATACGAACGTTCCAAATTTAAGCATTGAACGTTCAGTGGTTGGTTTTGGAGTATCATATTTATAACCCAGACCACGTTTATCACTCAGAGGAATCTGAGCCTTAATTATCTCAGTGATCTTTGTTGAAGAATTACACCATCCTTCAACAGTAGCTTGTTCAGCTTTTAATGCAGCGATATCTTCTGCTCGTTCGATTTTGACTAGCTGATTTAAATAGACTTGATCTTTAAAATCATCTTCAATTTTAGAAAGCTTTTCTATTTGAAGGTGGCAGTTTTTAAGCTTTTCAGCGAGATTAAGATTTTGGTTTTCAACCACAGCTTTGCCGTTCATGGCTTCGTATAAACTTCTAGTCAATAGATCGATTTTACGGAGACTATCAGCTTCATCAATATTTGCAATATTGGTAAAGAAAGAAGGTGATACCTGAATGGCAGATGTTGAAGTGGAGGGAATGTCTGAACTTTCTTCCTCTTCTTCAATCTTGGCCATGAGACATTGATTTGCTTCATCATCTTCAGAATCAGATGATGAGGCTTCTTCATCAGAAGCAGCCCAATCATAGTCAGCCATCAGGCCTTTTCCTTTCTTTTTAAAGCTTTTCAGCTTTGCATACTTCTCCTTCAGCTTTGAGTATTTGTCATCTTTATTCCTTGGAACAAATGATTTCTTTGTAAAAGCTGAAGGTCTCATGATTTTCTTTGACATGCACTCGTTAGCGAAATGACCTGTCTTTTCGCAGTTGAAACAAGTAGCAGTAGCCTTATCAACAAAAGCTGATGATTTAGGCTTGTCAGCTATGGAAAGAGTTTTGTTCTTTCTAAACATTTTATTCTTGGCGAATCTCCTGAACTTTTTAGTTAGGAGAGCCAAGGATTCATCATCATCTGAAGAATCAGAATCTGATGACCTTTCAGAGTTACTCTCTAACTCAGTGATAGTGACCGAGGGTCGCTGAGTAGAAGGTTCCTCTGAGATTAAAGCAACAGGGGTGCTTTTGGAATCTTTTACAAGATTCTTCTTAAGATGGCTAGATTGCTCATGATTCAGCAATGTGCCATATAAGGTAGCAAGGGTCATTGATCTTAGATCCTTTGACAGCTTGAGACACATGGAATAATTGTCCCAGCTTTCAGGTAAACATTCTAGAAACTTTGTCAGTACTTCAAAGTTAGAATATTCCTTACCAACAGTTTTAAGATCTATAATTAGACAATTAAAACGTTGGTGAACTTAAGAGAGAGTTTCATTTTTACCAGAAATGAAGCTTTCGTATTGTCTTACCAGGTTGATCTTTCTTGAGTCCTGGACTTCATACGTTCCTTCATACTGAACACATATTGTGTCCCACATGGCTTTTGATGATTTCAGGTTCATGACGGAATGGTAGACTTCGTCAGGAAGGGCCATGGATAGTATGGATCTGGCTTTTGTATCTATAGCCACTTTCTTCTTATCTTCGTCGGTCCACTGATGGATTTCTTTAGGAATCAGCCTTTCTGGAATAGCAGCTCTAGTTGCAGTGGCTGGAACTAAAGGATCAATTGTTACAGGGATGTGTGGGCCGTTCTCAAGATAGTAAGGTATAGTAGGGTCTACACCTTCTAAGAAGAGTGTCATCCTATTTTTCCACAAGTTGAAGTTGTCTCTGGAAAATCTAGGGGGTTTTGCAAGAGAACCATTGTCTATATAATTTGTGTTTGTGTGGGAGGCCATTTTCAGATAATAGCAAGGAAGAGAAATATCTTAGATTAGATCTTGTTTATGAGATTAAACAAATCCGCTCTGATACCACTTGTTGGTCCCGAAGGCCTATACAAGTTTGTAGAAGGGGGGGTTGAATACAAACACACAGATTTTACTTTTCTAAATTGTTTATTGATAAATCATTAACAATTTACAGCTTGTTGCGGAAACAAGATTAAGGATAAACCTAAATCTAAACAAGTTGGAACACTAAGGTTTCTTGCACTAAGAAAGATAAGGAGATTACTAATAAAATCCTATCTTGAGAGAGATTTGAACTTGT
This sequence comes from Saussurea involucrata, assembly GCA_033807775.1. NCBI lineage: Eukaryota > Viridiplantae > Streptophyta > Magnoliopsida > Asterales > Asteraceae > Saussurea > Saussurea involucrata. The sequence continues at coordinate 11,423,686 of CM066312.1, forward strand.
CCAGAGTTAGCAAGTTACTTCAAAAGAAGTGAGTTCATCTCTTTATATACTGCATGCATTTAATGCAAGTCAGTATACACTTTACACGTGTCATCAGCTGGTTGGTTGCATGTCATTGACCTTGGTTGACAACCTTAGTAGCCGTAAGGATGAACAGTGTAGTATCAGAGTGGTTGTACGATTTCAGATATTCGGAGGTTCTTTTCTGACATTTCGTACGGAGGCGTGCAAGGGTGGTTAAGACAAAAGTACTTTGTACGGAGGACTTCATGATCAGCTTTCGTTGATTCAGCGATTATCATTTACTATTCAGCAGATGATAAAGTTCAGCGATAGCTAAAGTCTTGTACTTGATACTTCACGTTGAGTGGACAAATCTGAGTCTTCGCTGATCCGCATCAGTTCATTAGGAGACTTGTCGCTGGTTCTTGAGCTTGATCTTCGACTTCAGCGTAGAACCTTCGTTGATGTGAAACTTGTCTTCAGGGATCATAAGTAAACAACTAACTTATCAGCGATCATCATAATGACTGAACAGACTCAGTATTAATGGTGAACAGTTTCGCTGAATGTTTAATCTAAAAAACGAGAGTTCCTATCAGCGGTACTGGAAGATCTTAGTACTTATCAGCGATAGTGAAACTCTGATACATATTGTTTACTTACAATTTTCACTAAGTATAAGAGAGGGTCATTATCAAATCACTGAGGGTTTGGATCAACACAACTCAACAAAAACTCGTCCATTCTTATGATTAACCATTAGAGACGAACTTCCAAGTTTAAAAAGGATTAAACCAACAACTCAACTTGATTCTCACCCTTGAAGAAGATGAATAACATACACACAAATCAGACCCCATTTCTTAATCGACTTTATACTCAACTCAATCAACATTTTCATGAGTTTCACAGGAGATCAAGGGATTAAGAGAGAAGAATTTACCTTGAAGAAGGTGGAGATTCACACTTCAATGTTCCCCAATCCAAGCTCTTCCTTCTGAATAACAATGTCGTCTCACCCGATTTCACACACTCAGCCGCTAAAAATGGGGAATAGGAATGAGGATTTTGAGATTTAACCCTAATTCCAAAATTTACACCAAAGCCACTAAACTTTGCAACCTTCACAACTTACACACCAATTTACCTTATTTACAAAACAAATCCGGTTATTACAACGACGCGTCATAACTAGTAACGTTTGAGGCGTCGCTGTCATGGCTCAGTTAATAGAACCTTACATGATATCATAATATAATATAAAATCTAGGAATTTTTAATTTGAATTTTTTTTAAGCAAATTTGAAAATATATTTTAAAACTGTAAAATATCTTATATCATAAATATCATCAAAGATATTATCGTCACTCTATTTTGGATACTTTTCTTCCCTTTTTATTATTGTAAACTAGTCTTTGGCTCGCCCGTTGCGCGACGATTAAATTTGTGTTTTAAGTTAATTATTTAGTGTTTAATAGTTGTTGAATAATTTTGTGACACATACAATAATTGATAAAAAGAAAACAAAAATTCCACAAATAGAGAATATTATCTTGAAGATAAAAACATGTCTATTAAGTTTGATACCTATTATAAATGTCGTTACTAAATGAATTTATCAAACGAATACACAATAATTGCATATTTATATTTTTGAAAAGTGTTCGAACTCATAATCAAAAAGTCAGTTGATAAGTGATATCTTTTTTTTCCAAGTAATTAAATCTCTTATCATAATTCTAAGAGTGTTTCGTTGACAGAATGGAATTTGATAGAATTGTAATTCGTCGAAATAATTCGACTTTAAAGTAAAAATTGATATGAAGTTGCAAAAAGAAAATCACGACAATTTAGTGATTATTTGTATCAAATTTCATACTAATTTCAACAAATCTCAAACTAATTACGACACATTAATTCGTATATATTTATGATATTTAATAATATAATTAAATCCAAATATATTCAATATTTGGCTCATTTCGAAGGTATTGACAAAGCGATTACAATGGTATAATTTTTTAAAAAAAGAAATGTTTTTTAATGCATTTTAGTTCATATACATTATTTATGTTTATATGATAAGGGTCTAAAAGGAAAAATAAAACAATAAGGGATTAAAAGTAAACTACATACCTATTATAAGAGTAGTAAATGTAACGTACAAATTAAAAAAAATTGAATTAAGGAGGAGTGAATGCGGGTGTGCTAATTGAACCTATAATGTAAACTGCGTCCAGATACATGTTTAAGCGGGAAAATACTGAAGTCGGTTCACCAGAAGACGACACGTGACATGCTCGTTACTCATTTATTATATGTATAGATTTTTGGGATTACTATACACGATGGAGATTTTTTTGAATTTATTATAAGTATGGATATGCACGTATGTATAAAAGATATTCAATATTGGGCTTATTTCGAAGGTATTGACGAAACGATTACAATGGTATAATTTGTAAAAAATAGAAATGTTTTTTAATGCATTTTAGTTCATATACATTATTTATGTTTATATGATAAGAGTCTAAAATGAAAAATAAAAAAAGTAATGGATTAAAAGTAAACTACATATGTAATTATAAGGGTAGTAAATGTAAGTTATAATTATTAAAAATTTAATTAATGAGAGATTTAAGGAGGAGTGAATGTAGCTGTGTTAATTGAACTTATAATGCAAAGGCGTCCAGATACATGTTTAGGCGGGAAAACAATAAAACCGGCTCACCAGACGACGACACGTGTCAATGTAGTTACTTATTTATTATATGTATAGATTATATTAGTCAAAAAAATATTGTAAAATAAAATACCCCTTTAACTATTATACACTATTGATTTTTTTTTGAAATATATACACTATTGATTTCTTTATTGTGAATAATTTTATTATATGAAAATGTCGTTTTTGTCCCATGTTATAATATTTTTGCATAATTGTCGTAATGTCAAAAAGGCATCGTTTCTTCGTCAAATATTGTCACTGTTATTTAAGTACCGGATCAAAAGCTTAGGGCATCTCCAAGAGCTATGCTGTCCTCTATGCTAAAATAGAGAAAAGATAAAAGAGATTGTAAAAATCTGTAAATTTAGAGAAATCCCTAAATAGATGATATTCTCCCAAAAGTAATCATTACCTCTAAAAAAACAAACTTTTCTTCTTTCAACTTTCCATATATTGAATATTTTAATAATATAATTAAATAAATTAAATATTTTAATAAGATAATTAATACTAGAGTTGCTAAAATAGCATAGCTGTTGGAGTTGAATGCAATTTTTTATAGAGATTTTAAATCTTTTTACTCTATTTTAGAAAAACTTTAACATAGTTGTTGGAGATGCTCTTATTTTTTTTCTTTTAACCCATCCTATAAACTCATATATAGAATTTTTCATTTGATCTTGAAACCAAAGCAGAAAAAGAAAGGCCCATGTCCATGAACATCAAACTTCATTTATGGTGTAATAACTTGTGCAATACTTATCTAAAAAGGTGTGATTTGTGAGTTCATTAAGTGGGGTGGGGTTGTTAAAGGCTATTCCACTTCCACATGTACATAAATTAGATTTATAATTTTCTTATAAACTCATGTTGTATACTACTACCAACAACTTTCAACATCATTGGTTAAGTTGGTTTAGAAATTGTTGAGTTTATACTGATGGGCATGAATACCTGAAAATTAGTTTAAGGCCCGGATTTAGATTAGGATTTGTTACATTTTGACCGGCTATAACTGATCAATCATAATCTAATACGAATTTTTAACGACTTGTTAAGGTTAAACGCTTAGTACCAGTTATTTTTTAAAAACATCAAAAACTTTAATTACACAAAAAAACTCGAAACACACTCTCGTAAATATTTATTTGTTATTAGTGCATCCCTAAAAAATAAAATAATAATTTATATTTAATAATATGATTAATCTCAAAAATATATAACAATTACATGATTATCAAATTATAAAATTATAATCTTTGTATTTTTGTTTTCATATATAATTTTAAAATTATGAAATATTATAAATATCATCAAAGATCTTTTTTCATCCAAACTTAACTTTGGAATATTTGGCATCCTTACCAAAAGGCCAGGTCATATAACGGTTTATTCAATTCATATATCGTAAATTGCAAGATGCCCCTTCATCTATTTTATAACATCCAATTTTTTAAGTTAATAATTTTATTATCGGAAAATGCCGTTTTCAACGTACATGATTATATTTTAGCGTAACTGTCAAAACGTCGCACGGGTATTGACTCTTCACCCAAATGCCATAACTGTTATTTTATTACCAGAAACTTACTCTCTCGTTTAATCAATCATCATATCCATTATACTCAACCTATTTATATCTGGTATGATCTTGAAATCGAAGTAAGGAAAGGAAAAATAGGTCCAACGCCAGTGACCTTAATCCAACATGTCCAAATGGGAAAGTGGGTTTTGCGATTAGTGGGGGGAGGGGGGATGATGGTGACGACTAACAACACATAAAATGAGTATGGAACTCATAAATCTCGTTGAGTCTTTCATTGAAATGCCCCAAGTTTGAGTCCTCACTTGTTAAAATGCCCAAACTCTCCCCAATTTAACCAAAATACCCAAAAAAATCCGCGAAATACCCCGTGATCACGGACTCCCTTAAAAAAGCAAGCTTCGAGGACCAAAACCAACCCCATCGCGGACATACCACTCCACGATCGCGGACATACCATGGTTGATCGAGGACATTTCATGGGTGAAATCCAACTTTTTAAAGGTGTCCGTGACCATTCACGGATTTTTTTGGGTATTTTGGTTAAATTGGAGAGAGTTTTTGGGCATTTTGGTAAGTCAAAGTCAAACTTTGGGCATTTCGAGTAATAATGTCGGGATTATATGTTAATTTAAATGTTATTCACACACGGATTTTTCAAGCATTTCTATTCATTACTTTATTCTCTAGCGTCTAGGGGGTTACTTGGTGTGATGGAAATAACATTAACAGTAGGGCTGTAAACGAACCGAACGTTCAGCGAACCGTTCGTGAATTGTTCGGTGGGAAGTTCGTTTATGTTCGTTTATTTAATAAATGAACGAACATGAACAAGTTTTTTTGTTCGTTTAGTTAAATGAACGAACATGAACAATGGTCTCGTTCGTTCATTTATGTTCGTGAACGTTCGTTCATTTATGTTCGTTAATGTTCGTTCGTTTACGTTCGTTTATGTTCGTTTACGTTCGTTTATGCTTGTTCATATATAAATATATTTATATAATATGAAATTAATGTGTAAAATCATCAAGTAAATTTATCTTTTAGAATTTATTTTTCATACCTCGTAAGTTAACCCGGTTTTTCATTTTGTTAAGGTATTTTTTACGAACGAAATGATGAGTATGGTGGTTGTTTTTTGTTCATTTGGGTTCGTTCGTTTATGTTCATTTAAGTTCGTTCGTTTATGTTCATTTAAAGTCGTTCGTTTACGTTCGTTTATGTTCATTTATGTTCGTCCGTTTACGTTCGTTTATGTTTATTTAAGTTCGTTCGTTTAACTCTTAATGAACGAACATAAACGAACACTAACAAGCAAAAATTCTTAACGTACGAACATGAACACAAAATATCTCGTTCGTTTACCGTTCGTGTTCGTTCGTTTGTTCGGTTAAGTTAAACGAACGAACATGAACAAGCCTTCGTTCGTATTCGTTCGGTTCGTTTACAACCCTAATTAAGAGTATAGTCAGACAAAACAAAGAAATAGTCGACCTATTGATTCAGACGCTTTTTTTATATCTAACATTGATTTTATTTTATCAAGGCCTTAAAGGTCTTTTTTGCCTTCTAGATATCTTATGGATGAGAATCTTCTAAAATATCTCGTGTAAAAAATAGATATTTGCAATTATTGTATACCTCTTCAAAAGTTTTTATGGAAAGAAATCATGAATTCACTAATCACTACTATAAATGATGATATTATATACTCAATTTTTTTGTATATTTCAATTCTAGACGACCACAACAATTGAGGCCAACGAGTTTATCAAAGATGATATATTACAGTCATAATGTACTGGAATTAATCTGAACATAGATTTAAGACACTTTTCAGTAGAAAAAAACATACCACGTTTTATTTTACATAAGGTCTTTAAATAAACTGAAACAACAAAAATCGATATGGTTTAACTTCAAAGCTTGATCCTCGAAAAAATATTATTTTTCAAAGACTTTAACAATTCGATTCCTTAACGTGGTAATTCAGCCTCCACCATAAAGTGTAGTGAAACCTAACTTTATTCTATATTTATTTTAATAAATTTTAGAGTAAATTACGTTTTTTGTCCCTGTGGTTTGCTATAAATTGGGTATTTCGTCCTTGTGGTTTAGAAATTTTGATTTTTGTCTCTATAGTTTACAATTCATTTATATTTTCATCTCTGAGGCCAAAACACTATTTTTAAGTATGAAGGAGTAAAAAAAATTAATTATAAACTATAGGGATGAAAATAGCAATAAAACTTAAATCTTAAGAACAAAAAAAGTTATGAATTATAAACCATAAGAATGAAAATTGCAATTTCAAAACCAAAAGGATAAAAATATAAATTTTCAACAAACCACAGGGATTAAAAATGTAATTTACTCTAAATTTTATTTATTCATATAATTAAACACTTAGATTCTATAAATTAATTGCTTTTGTGTAATCCACTATAATTAAAAACAAAATTAATTTTTTTTCACCATTTTGTAAAAGTTTTAAGTTATAACACTTTCTTTCTTTATCTTCTGAGATCTATTTTTAAGCTACCAATTACCATGTACAACAATCTACTTTCTTTTAATAGAAAATTATTTGCAACCATTTTATTATGGGGGAATTTTGGTATATAAAAGCATTTTTATTTTGTAGATATTTAGAAAAAGTTGCTTTTAATACTATAAAGAGGAAAAAAAACAAAGAAAGAAAACAGAGAAATCTCCAAATTTAAAAGAATAAAAAGAAAATAAAACATATATGTTGGAGATACTTTCATCTTAAATAATACTCTTTGTCACAAAATAAGTATCTATAAAAAAAATTACATACGTAATTATTATACTTTTTAAGTAACAAAATGATAACTTTACCCTTAATTAATTTACCCCTCTTCATAATTTTTAAATATATGTTTATTAATTAAAGGTAAATTTAAGAATTTAGTTATTTATTTTTGAGTGAATTGCATTTTTGGTCCCTGTGGTTATCTGATTTCTTTGAAAGAGGGACCTGAACTTCAATATCTCAAGAAGTGGTCCCTCAGTTCTCAAATTTGCTCAAAATGGAGGACCTGGTCACTAACCCTGTTAAAAAGTTTTGTTAGAGTCAAAGGCAAAATCGTTCAATCATGCTTTTATCCTCCTTTTGCACTTTTTTTGTTTTTCTTTTTATTGTGACAAAATCATTCAACTTTAGGGGCCAATGTTGTAATGTGATACAATTTAGAAAAAAGTCTAAAAACCTCATTTTGATTGTTTAACTCTCTCAAGTTTTTAACAAATAAATTTCTAAACTTTTCTAAATTTTTACCAAATATATTCTTGAACTTTTAAAAAATATAAACAAATAATAATTAAAAAAATTATAGAAATTGATGATTAAAATATATTGATTAATATTAAAAAGTAAATAACAATAATTTATATGATTAACAGTAACTCTAAATAATTAAAAATTAATATCAATGTATAATTAAATTTAATTTAATAATTTTTAGTCAGTATTAATTAATAATAGTTAAATTTAAAAAAGTAATCTTTATTTATAATAATAGTTAATAAACAATAATTAATATTAATGAGAGCAAAATTGAAATATTCATAAAAAGATACCGAAAAGCTACTCTAAGTAGCAATTCAAAAAGTTAGCTCATAGGCTAGCTAACTTATGGTCATCCATACATGTAACTAAAAAGTAAGCTAGCTTTATTTTGCCAAACAATGTCTTACCTGGTATTCCTTTACGTATATAAACATGATATTACAATTTGTTACTTATTTTGTTCATTTAAGGGAAAAGTATAAAAAACCAACAAACTATTTAATTTTGCTTCTTTAAGTTTTTAGCCTATTTTTTTAAATGATAAAACCCTTAAACTTTTTAAAATCGGTTAAATACATTCTTGTAACTTGTTAAAACAGGTTAATGTGATACAAATTTAGAAAAAATGTATTAAAAAAACCCAACAAACTATCTGATTTTGAACGATTAAGTCCTTCCAATTTTTTAACAAATAAATCTTTACTCTTTTTCCTAAAAAAATTAACAAATAAATCTTTAAACTTTTTCCTAAGTTTTTTTACCAAGTAATTCTTGAACTTTTTTTGAACAAATAAATCCCATTTTTTTTGAAGAAACAACATAATACACTTAATTTTCAAAAAATAAATCCGATACTTTTGTTGAACAAAATGTACAATTCCTATCACGAAAACAAAGTAAAACGAACCAATTAAACAGAGAAAACTTATACCATTTCTTTTCTAATTCCAAAACATTTAAAAGTTATTCATGTTAGCGAGATGAATATATCTTTTGGACATTATATATATATATATATATATATATATATATATATATATATATAGCCTTAGGTTCAATAGAGAAGTCCAAATATTTAGAGAAATAGAGAAGTGATCTTGGCCATTTATTCGGTCAAGATCGGTTATAATTGGTCAAAAGTTGCGGCTTTGACTGGTCAAAAATTGCGGCTTTAACTGGTCAAAAGTTGCGGTTGTTCCAAAAATAGAAGGGCAATTTCGTAACTTTTACAAAAAACACGGACTGAGTTCATATATGAATCTGTGTGATTCACATATGAACTATACGTTCATATATGAACCTTTGTAATTCACATATGAACTCTTTATAACTAATTCATATATGAATCTTGTGATTCATATATGAACCTTTGTGTTTCATATATAAAACTAATTAACTGTAGGTTCATATATGAATCAGTTGAACCAATTAATTGATTCATATATGAATCTTTGTGTTCATATATGAACCTTTGTGATTCATATATGAATTTTTTTAACTAATTCATATATGAACCTTCGTGTTCATATATGAATGTTTGTGATTCATATATGAAAATTTTTTTAACTACTTCTCATATGAACAAATTAACTGATTCATATATGAATCACAAAGGTTCATATATGAATCACAAAGGTTCATATATGAATCAGTTAAAAAGAGTTTATATGTGAATTACAAAGGTTCATATATGAACGTATAGTTCATATGTGAATCACACAGATTCATATATGAACTCAGTCCATGTATTTTTTACGAAACTACCCATCTATCTTGTGCAGACCACGCGAGTAATTATCCGCTACTTCTCGGTCAAAGCCGCCGATCTTGACCGAATAAATGGCTAAGATCACTTCTCTATTTCTCTAAATATTTGGACTTCTCTATTGAACCCTTCCCTATATATATATATATATATATATATATCTATATATATATATATATAGCCTTAGGTTCAATAGAGAAGTGCAAAGTTTTTGAGAAATAGAGAAGTGATCTTGACCATTCATTCGGTCAAGATCGGTTATAATTGGTCAAAAGTTGCGGCTTTGACTGGTCATATATGAAAAACATTTCGTAACTTTTACAAAAAACACGGGCTGAGTTCATATATGAATCTGTGTGATTCACATATGAACTATACGTTCATATATGAACCTTTGTAATTCACATATGAACTATTTATAACTAATTCATATATGAATCTTGTGATTCATATATGAACCTTTGTGTTTCATATATGAAACTAATTAACTGTAAGTTCATATATGAATCAGTTGAACCAATTAACTGATTCATATATGAATATTTGTGTTCATATATGAACCTTTGTAATTTACATATAAACTTTTTTTAACTAATTCATATATGAACCTTTGTGATTTATATATGATTTTTTTAACTAATTCTCATATGAACAAATTAACTGATTCATATATGAATCACAAAGATTCATATATGAATCCCAAAGGTTCATATATGAATTAGTTAAAAATATTTTATATGTGAATTACAAAGGTTCATATATGAACACAAAGGTTCATATATGAATCACACAAATTCATATATGAATCTGTCCCACGTATTTTTTACGAAACTACCCATCTATCTTGTGCAGACCACGCGAGGAATTATCATCTGCTTCTCGGTCAAAGCCGCCGATCTTAACCGAATGCATGGCTAAGATCACTTCTCTATTTCTCAAAATATTTGTACTTCTCTTTTGAACCCTTCCTTATATATATATAAATAATAAACGATTTTTGGTATGTTTTGTAAAAAAGATGGTGCTTTTTTGGTATATTTTCTGAAGAGATGATCGGATGGGTATAGTTTTTGTATGTATCTATTAATGTTTTAGACATAATTTTTGAATAATTCGGAATTGGTAAAAAAAATCTTGTTTAATTAGTTCATTTTATTTTGTTGTTAGTGAGATTATTAGTATATTTTTTGTTCATGATTTTGTCCAAAAAAACGTTTTGGATTTATTTGTTCATAATTAAGTTCATGATTTTGTTTCTTTATAAAACATTGGGATTTATTTGCTAAAAAAAGTTCAAGAATATATTTGGTAAAAATTTAGAAAAAGTTTAGAAATTTATTTGTTAAAAAATTGAGAGTTAAACAATCAAAATGGGTTTTTAAAACTTTTTTTCTAAATTGCATCACATTACAACATTAGCCCCTTAAGTTGAATGATTTTGTCACAATAATAAGAAAAACAAAAAAAGTGCAAAAGGAGGATAAAAGCATGATTGGACGATTTTTGCCCCTGACTCTAACAAAACTTTTTAACGAGGTTAGTGACCAGGTCCTCCATTTGGAGCAAATTTGAAAACTGAGGGCCCACTTCTTGAGATATTGAAGTTCAGATCCCTCTTTTAAAGAAATCAGACAACCACAGGGACCAAACATGCAATTCACTCTTTATTTTTGAAGTTGGACATTTATTATGGAACAAACATAAATAAATATGTGTACATTTATTTTATGACAGTGGGAGTATTTTAAATAAGCTCATGATCTTCCAATAAGTATGAAATCATTTTTTTAATAAGCAATGAGAAGTCATAGGAATTTAATTAAAATACTCAAAGTTTGACTTTGACTTACCAAAATACCCATTTTCTCTTTGATTTTGCCAAAATACCCATTTTTTCCGCGATTGGGTCCGCGATCGCGGACCAGGGTTCATTTTGAAAATTTTGTATCCCGCGATTGAGGGAGTGTCCCGCGATTGAATCAATTTGGTGAGTTTTGATTTGATATTTACACTTTCAACCCTTATATTTATTTACTTACTTTACTTTATACCTTTTACTTTCATAATTTTAATTTACATTTAACACATATAATCGTTTTTTAACCAAAGTACGTTAAAAAAATACGTTTTAATTTTAACAAGTTACACCATTATAATCGTCTCTTCGATACATTCGAAATGAGCCCAATATTGAATAATTTTGGATTTATTTATTTTAATATATATCATATATACTACATAAAAATATTTTTTATATTTAAAATTCATATTCTTATAATTAATTATTTAATTTATGGTACTCTTATAGTTAAAATACGTTTTATTTATTTTATTATCGATGGTCCAAGTGTAAGTATTAAAAATTGGCGGAGGCTTTGTGATGGACAGACATCGATCCTTTTATGCATACTCTGTAACTGCAAATACTTCAGCTCCAAACACACATGAATCATCATTCGCCAAATACCCATTTTCACAATTCTTAAATGAGTCCAGTGATACCAACCTGTCAAAACCCCATTTCATATTCTTCTCTGTAACGTCCCAAATTTCATAACAGGCAAACAACCATAAATAAGCATTCGAATTACATAAAATCTTGTCTTTACATCATCAATAATTCATACTAAACAAAATTGACAGCGAAAATCTCTAAATCCACAGCCGAGAGCTATTCTATAGTCATCATAGCCAAAACTTGAAGTTACTCTAAGCTTCAAGTCCTTCTTATCGCCTCCTAGTTATTACTGGAAGAACCCTTAACATGTATGTGTTAGGTAGGCCCAGGGATCACTGATTAGTCGAATGAGCCACCTGAAAATGGTTTACTTGTAACACCCTAAAACAGGGGTTAACAAAAACTTCCATAAAACGGAAGAGTGGTACTCAATACTAGAGTATAAGTCTACATAAATCATTACATAACCGAAAATACGAAGATTTAGTTAATCATAATTACTAATAGGCCACTAACTTATTTGATCACTACTATAGCGGCCAAATATCAAAAGAGTGCCGGAAAGTTCTATCATCAAACTTCCAATCTTTATCTCTCTAACAATGATCCCATGCTCACAACCCCGTTCTAGACCTTCTTGTCCGGAGCCACTAAAATCTGTAATACATAAAACACACAACAAGTGTTAGGCTTTTAAAGCCTAAGTGAGATTTACACATAGCACATAGAGCATAATCATAGCATGCAGGAATAACAATTCGATACATTCACAAATTGGATTCCATGGAGAAGGTCCATATCGCTACCTAGTTACATCATAATTGAAGATATGCCTTGATTGATACCCCACGGTACAAGGCATAACACAACGGAAAACCCCACGGTATCCGAAGGTATGAACGAAATACATTTACCCCACGGTATGTATGATTATATCCTCCAATGCCTACCAGGTGCTCCTCCAATTATGTGAATACCAAATATGTTAATCCTAATAATATTCAAGCATATTTAGCATATAACAATGGTCCAACCATTTAACATAACAATGGTCCAACCATTTAACATAACAATGGTCCAACCATTTAACATAACAATTCTACTTCCATGTAGTTCATATACATCCATATGTAATAAATCATATTCTATAAGATATCAAGCATATTTAACACATATCAATGGTCTAACCATTTAACATAATCAATACTACTTCCATGTAGTTCATATACATCCATATGAATTAAATCACTTTCTATATGAATTCAATAATAAACCACCATGTTTACAACTCAATAATAAGTCCATTTTGACCATTAAGCCATCAATTCATCATTAAGACATCTATTAAGCCCTCATCAAAATCACATCCTATTGATGTATAATCAAAGCTAAACTCTTAGCACCAACAATTAACATGACATACTAAGCCATAAATACACTTAAGCCACCATGACTTACTTGAAATCTTCTTGTTTCCCTCTCAACCATTAAGAGCTTAATCATCAAGATTTCTCATTAATCATACCAAATCAAGATAAAAATGGTAGATAAGTATAATACAATCAATTAGATAGATGTTACTCACCTTTAAATCTTCAATTGCAATAGCCCTAATCTTGATGATTTGAACTCAAACACTCCAATAAGAAGGATGAAGATATATAGCCCTAAATGGAGTTTAAATGGTAAGATTCATCTAATAGTTGGTTGAATTGAATTAGGATTAAGAGATAAGAGTTTACCTTAGGTTTAGATGGAGAATCGCCTGAGAAGAAAGTAGCAGAGCATAAATCTGATTTGAGAGTTCTTAAGTGAAAGAATGGATGTCTAAGGATAAAGAGGTGGGTTTAACCCCCTTTTGGCACGTCAGGAAATCGGCGCCGATCACCCGCGCCGATGCATCGGCGCCAAGCCATTGGCGCCGGCTTCTGTTTGCTAGTCTTCTTAACCTCCACTAATTTAGTCGTAACTTCTTCGTTAGAACTCCGTTTTTGCTCCGGAAAGAACCGTTGGACTCGTATTCATATTACCCATCCAACTAATCCATAATATCTAATATTTAACTTTATCATCTATTTTTCATTTATTTCCTTAAGGAATAAACTTACTGATTTCTATCGGGAGTTCTCAAATAATAAGTGACAATCACGGAAATTACTTAGGAAATCACTTATAATCTAAGAAGTCAAAATATAAAGAAATATTAGGACTATTTTTACTCACAAGGATTTTCCGGGTGTTACAGTTTTGAAAGCGAGGATTAGACCAAAAGGTCTAGTGAATTCCCTCCGAAAACAACATGTATCAACAGTAAAAATCATTTTGATGATAACATCGTAACTCATCACATAAGGTACTGCACTGTGTAATGGATCACATAACCATTCGCGATCGGGGCCCAAGCAGACTCCCCTTTTCGCCCTCGAAGGTATCGGGGCCCAAGCAGACTCCCCTCCACCCGCATAGGAGGAAACAAATTCCAACCAATAGGCTCATCATCCATAACCAAGGGATCATCGGATCCCGAGGCTCACTGATCCCACAGTGCAGACCAACATCACATAGCATGCACATACGTTACATAAAGCATGAAATAAAACCTTACAAAGCATGCCTTACATTTCATTATGTCAAACTTTCTTTTAGAAATAAATAGGTACGTTCGTGAGAAACATGCATTTCGATTATAAGCATTTCGTGCGCTTTAAGAACCATAATCAGTAAAGAAAACGTTTAACACTTTACGCCGTAAAAGGGTTAGGGAACTCACCTTGCTTGACGTACAACACACTTATTAAATACCTCCAAGCTAAGCCATACGAACACCTAAGGTAACAGTTTCGCATCAGAAAACAGTTCACCCTTCTGTCCGGAGAACTCAATCCGGACACGACTATTTTCCGGATACAACTATTTTCCGGATACAGCATTGTCCGGACGTAACATCTTTCCGGACGAGAAATCCGGACACTAGACCCATCCGGGCAAACCACCCAGACACTAAACCTATCCGGAGACCTCAGTGTAATACCCCGGATAAGTCCGTTAGATAATTTAACTATAAGATTTGATGTTCAGGGTAAATTTAGGTAAATTATAAGTTTAGGGGTGTTTGGGTCATTAATGAGAAGTTCAAGGTCTAAATGGTAAATATGGAATTGATATACACCCTTAGGATATTCAGATATTTCATTCAGCAGTAATATCCAGATTTTTGTCTGTGTGTGTGTGTTCCTGAGGCGAGAAGAAGCAGAAAAGAATTCTACGGTTAGGGCTTCGATTGATTTCGTTGGAAGTGATTTTGAGGTAAGTCCCTTACATATTGTGTTGGTAATCATGTATAGAAGATATCTACCGGTTTAGAATTTCTAATTTCGCGTCTTGATTAGATTTCAATCGATTTCTGGGTAAGTGGAAACCGACTGTGTTCTTGTCGACTCCCGGTGGAGTCCCGGTACTGTCGACTCCCGGTAAAGTGGAGTCCCGGTATAGCGAACTCCCGGTATTAACAACTTCCGGTAATCGAACTCCCGGTACCAAAGAGTCCCGGTACTGTGAAGTCCCGGTACCCTGTGTAGTCCCGGTAGTGGGTTAAGTGCAGTGAATACAGTTGAGATCAGGAACTAGTAGGCTTTACATGTTTGGCTATAAAGCGGTGTATGTATCTTAAATTGTTTCAGATTCTGTGGAGTCGTGGTAAGAGATAAGATCATTTTGAAAGGAGCTTGCGAGCGTGTGTAATAATCAAAACAGGTGAGTTTTACTTTAAAAACGTTTTTAACTGGAATACATATACGTATGGTTTGGGAATGTGATAATTGGTGATTATGTGTTTATATATGCGGTATATGTGAATTATAATATATTGAGGTATTATATTTACAGGAGTATTATAATGTGTTATAATACGTTGGCCGGGCTTAGGACCGGTGTGTTTGGCTATAGAATCTGTATAGCGTTGTTTGGCTGTAGATGTTGTACAACATTGTAAATTTATTAGTTGGCTTGCAACCAACTAATATGGCCAGGAGGAATGAGAAGGGAAGGTATATGTTGTGTGAGTTCAAATTTATATATTTGATAGTGCTGTGTGATTTATATAAATAAAGTTTATATAAATGATTTCAAAATAACAGGGATTTTTCTCACTTAGACCCTTAGGTCTAACCCTCATTTTTGTTTTAAAAATATGTATTCCAGGTGGTGGATCGAGTAAGAGCAAGTAATTAGCGTAACCGATGGATGGCTTTTTGGTGAAGGATTATAGAATGAAGATTTTGGCATGTTTAGCAGTTGTATTACAATATTAAATGTTATGAATGTATTTAGTACAAAGTTTGTAGTAGAATGGCTTCTGCTAATTGTAAAAGACTATGGGACCGTACTTGTAATATGATGTCTCTTTGGTTATATCGATGTTGTGTTACATTATGTGAATTGTTGTGTATATGGGAATTGGGTTGTTACAAATGGTATCAGAGCCCTAGTTTAAGGGATTTAGGTATTTGTATCTGTACCTAGACTTAAACTGCATGTGAAGTAGGATGTCCCTATTATTGTAGAACCTTGGGATATTAAGTATAAAAGGTAGAAGGAACATCATGTAAGGTAATTTCATATTACACCTGGCCAGTGTAATTGTGATCTTACAGGTACATGTTTGAACTGAAATACCTTGTTATATGGGGTATGTGCTTATGTGTGTATTAATTTTGTTTGAATCTACAGAATGGCAAGTGGTACTAGACGAAAGAACCAAGGAGGAGGAAATCTGAATAGTACTAATCCGCCAATAGGAACAGGGGACAGGGGAGGCAGAACTGGGGGCAAAGTCGGGAGTAGAACTAGGGGTAGGGATGGAGGTCGAGCCGGAGGCAGAGTCCAGCCACATGGTACAGAGTTCGTTACCAGGGATGATCTAATGGCAGAAATGGGAAGACTGCAGGCTAGCATACAAACAATGTTTGATCGAAACCGTCATAATGAAACTGAAATACTGGATCCCGGACCGGAAGATGAAATGCCTATCACACCGACTGTTGTACCAGTACAAAGGAGGTGCGACTACAAAATGTTTTTAAGCTGTAGACCTCCGACCTACTCAGGAGACAGGGATCCCGTGAAAGCAATGAGATGGATGAAGGAAATAGAAGCTATTTTCAAGACAAGCAAGTGTGCAGATGAAGATAGGGTATTGTACGGGGCAGCAATGTTAAAAGGGGATGCTTTGTATTGGTGGGAATCTTTTATTCATTCTAAGGGATCTGATGTTTACTCTACCCTCTCTTGGGAAGAATTTGTGATAGCCTACGGGAAACAATTTTGTCCCCAAGCAGCCGTCAAACAACTGGAAGGGGAATTTATGAACTTACCACAAGGAAACTTATCCGTTCGAGACTACACCGCTAGCTTTCTGGAAAAATCTCGGTTCGCAGAATACTACGTTGCTACGGAGGCTATGAAGACGGAAAGGTTTATCTTTGGGATGAACTCAGAAGTCAGAAGGCTAGTGACTGCAAAAGGACCCGATACCTTCTCAGCTGTAGTTGATGCCGCGGAGAATGTTGAAAGAGATATTAGAAGGGATGCTGGCGATAAAAGTATCAGGAAGAGAAAGTGGGAAGGACCACAACACGATCCGAAGAAGTCCCGATTTCAGAGGTATGATAACCGTCCGCCGTTTCGACCAGCGGAAAGACCATGTCAGAAGTGCAACCGTGTCCACCAAGGAAATTGCCAAGGTGATTTACGAGCGTGTTATAAGTGTGGGAAGACCGGACACGTCATTAAAGATTGTAAGGTAACGCAGTTATGTTTCTTATGCAATTCACCGGATCACCTTCAGTCGGACTGCCCGCGGGGGAGGATACAACAAGGTGGGTCTTCGGGCAGGCCAGCGATTGTTAAACCAGTAATACCAAGACTGGAACCTCCAGTAACCAGGGGTCGTGCATTTCAAATGACCGAGAAAGAAGCGGAGGAAACTCCGGATGTGGTCACAGGTACATTTTTAATAAACTCTACACGTGCTAAGGTGTTATTTGATTCCGGTGCAAACCGATCGTTTGTGTCTCCTGCATTTGCTGCTTGTCTGTGTTTGAAACCTAAAATGCTAGAACATACTCTATCAGTAGATACGGCAAATGATAATCAAGTGTCGGTTAGAGAAGTATTTGATGGCTGTGTGATAAATATAGAGGGGTGTAGAGTGCCGATACAATTGTTTCCTATAACTTTGATAGAGTTTGACGTCGTAGTGGGAATGGACTGGTTAGCCGAGAATCAGGCTAACATAGTGTGTGATAAGAAGTTAATAAATGTGGTATTACCTGAGAAGGGACCAGTAGTGATTTATGGTGATCGTAGGAATCATCAGTCTAGCCTTATATCTATGATAAAAGCCCGTAAGTGTGTGAATAAGGGTTGTCAGAGTTACTTGGCTTACATGATAGATATTAAACCAGAAAAGAATAGGATGGAAGATATTCCTATTGTTAGTGAATTCCCTGAAGTATTCCCCGAAGACTTGAATAGTCTTCCGCCCGTTAGACAAGTAGAGTTCGGTATAGACCTGATTCCTGGAGCCACTCCTGTAGCCCGTGCACCTTATCGTCTGGCACCTCCAGAGATGAAAGAGATGATGGCACAACTACAAGACTTATCTGATAAAGGCTTCATCAGACCTAGTTCTTCGTCGTGGGGAGCACCAGTGTTATTTGTGAAAAAGAAGGATGGTTCGATGAGAATGTGTATCGACTACCGAGAACTGAATAAGCGCACGATAAAGAACAAGTATTCGTTACCCCGAATTGATGACCTCTTCGACCAGTTAGTTGGAGCTTGCTATTTCTCCAAGATTGATCTAAGATCCGGTTATCACCAGTTGAAAGTTAAAGAAGAAGACGTTCTAAAGACTGCTTTTCGAACAAGGTATGGACATCACGAATTCTTAGTGATGTCGTTCGGACTGACGAACGCTCCAGCTGCCTTTATGGATTTAATGAATCGGGTATGTAAGCCGTATCTCGATAAATTTGTTATTGTATTTATCGATGATATACTTATCTACTCCCGATCCAAAGAAGAGCATGCGCAACACCTTCGTGTGATCTTGGAGTTACTAAAGAAGGAAAAGTTGTACGCTAAATTTTCGAAATGTGAATTCTGGCTACGAGCAGTTCAGTTTCTAGGGCATATAGTTTCTGAGAAAGGTATACAAGTTGATCCGATGAAAGTGGAAGCAGTTGAAAAGTGGGAACCGCCGAAGACAGCAACCGAAGTACGTAGTTTTCTGGGTTTAGCCGGCTACTACCAGAAGTTTATAAAAGACTTCTCTCGTATCGCAACGCCTTTGACTAAGCTGACCCGGGAGAACCTGAAGTTTGAGTGGAAAGTAGAACAAGACGAGGCATTCCGGATATTGAAAGAGAAACTGTGCAGCGCACCGATTCTATCACTACCTGATGGTTCGGAAGACTTTGTTGTTTATAGTGATGCGTCAAAACTGGGATTGGGATGTGTACTTATGCAGCGTGGAAAGGTTATTGCTTATGCTTCTCGTCAATTGAAGGATCATGAAAGACAGTATCCTACGCACGACATGGAGCTTGCAGCAGTCGTCTTCGCGTTAAAGATTTGGAGACATTATCTGTATGGTTCCAAATGTCAGATTTATACCGATCATAAGAGTCTCCAACATCTCTTTGACCAGAAGGAACTAAATATGAGACAAAGGAGATGGCTAGAATTGCTGAATGATTACGACTGTGAAATTCTTTATCATCCGGGAAAGGAAAATGTGGTAGCTGATGCATTGAGTCGTCAAGAAAGGAGTGGAACAATAAAAGTTATTTCGCTACGAACTGAACTCCTACCCAACATATTTGACGAATTGCAGAAGTGCCAAGTGGAGGCTTATCAGGATGAACATCTGAAATCAGAACGGTTAGCGGGGATGTCAGCATTGCTAGTAAAAGATGATTGTGGGTTATTGTGTCTGGGAAACAGAGTGTGGGTACCTCGTTTGGGTGGGTTGCGTGATCGTGTTTTACAAGAAGCTCATCAATCCCGTTTCTCTATTCACCCAGGTACAAACAAGATATATAAAGACCTAAAGCAATTCTATTGGTGGTCGGGGATAAAAATAGGGATTGCTCAGTATGTGGAAAGATGTGATACTTGTAAGAAAGTGAAGATCGAACACCAAAAGCCGTTTGGTCAACTACAGCGGCTAGAAATACCTATGTGGAAGTGGGAGCAGATTACCACAGATTTCATCACGAAGCTACCAAGGACTCCGAAGGGATTTGATTCTATTTGGGTGATCGTCGACAGATTGACAAAGTCTGCACACTTTCTACCGGTAAAGGAAACCGATTCGATGGAACGATTAGCTAAGCTGTACATTGACGAAATAGTAACTCGGCATGGAGTTCCAATCTCGATTATTTCTGATCGTGATAGTCGTTTTACTTCAAGATTCTGGAGAAGTTTTCAAAGGGAAATGGGGACACAGATAAAGTTAAGTACGGCGTATCATCCCCAAACAGATGGTCAGAGTGAACGAACGATTCAGACCTTAGAAGATATGCTCCGGGCTTGCATTGTTGATTTTGGGGGATCATGGGATAAGCACTTACCGTTGATCGAGTTTGCATATAACAACAGTTATCATTCCAGCATACAAGCGGCACCGTTTGAAGTACTATATGGTAGGAAATGCCGAACGCCTCTATGTTGGAACGAAGTGGGAGAGAAATAGTTAGCAGGGCCGTAAATAGTTCAATTAACTGCCGATAAGGTTACTCAGATTCGTGAACGATTGAAAGTGGCTCAAGATAGACAGAAGAGCTACGCTAACCGACGTCGAAAGCCTTTGGAATTTCAAGTTGGAGATTTCGTAATGTTAAAGGTTTCGCCGTGGAAAGGAGTCATCCGATTTGGACGACAAGGTAAACTTAGCCCAAGGTATATCAGACCATTTGCGATTACAGAAAGGATCGGTGAAGTAGCTTACCGATTAGATCTTCCGCCGGAGTTGAGCCGGATTCATAACACATTTCACGTATCAAACTTTCGAAAGTGTCTGGTTAGTCCAGATCAGTCAGTCTCCCTACCAGAGATACAAGTCGATGAAAGATTGAATTATGTGGAAGAACCGGAAGCTATAGTTGATCATAAAGTCAAAGTGCTGCGGAATAAAGAGATCAAGCAAGTGAAAGTTCAGTGGAGGCATCATAGAGGTCGGGACGCTACGTGGGAATCAGAATCGGAAATGAGAGCCAAATACCCTCATCTTTTTACTTAACTGAATTCCGGGACGGAATTCTTTTAAGGGGGAGATGATGTAATACCCCGGATAAGTCCGTTAGATAATTTAACTATAAGATTTGATGTTCAGGGTAAATTTGGGTAAATTATAAGTTTAGGGGTGTTTGGGTCATTAATGAGAAGTTCAAGGTCTAAATGGTAAATATGGAATTGATATACACCCTTAGGATATTCAGATATTTCATTCAGCAGTAATATCCAGATTTTTGTCTGTGTGTGTGTGTTCCTGAGGCGAGAAGAAGCAGAAAAGAATTCTACGGTTAGGGCTTCGATTGATTTCGTTGGAAGTGATTTTGAGGTAAGTCCTCTACATATTGTGTTGGTAATCATGTATAGAAGATATCTATCGGTTTAGAATTTCTAATTTCGCGTCTTGATTAGATTTCAATCGATTTCTGGGTAAGTGGAAACCGACTGTGTTTTTGTCGACTCCCGGTGGAGTCCCGGTACTGTCGACTCCCGGTGGAGTCCCGGTACTGTCGACTCCCGGTAAAGTGGAGTCCCGGTATAGCGAACTCCCGGTATTAACAACTTCCGGTAATCGAACTCCCGGTACCAAAGAGTCCCGGTACTGTGAAGTCCCGGTACCCTGTATAGTCCCGGTAGTGGGTTAAGTGCAGTGAATACAGTTGAGATCAGGAACTAGTAGGCTTTACATGTTTGGCTATAAAGCGGTGTATGTATCTTAAATTGTTTCAGATTCTGTGGAGTCGTGGTAGGAGATAAGATCATTTTGAAAGGAGCTTGCGAGCGTGTGTAATAATCAAAACATGTGAGTTTTACTTTAAAAACGTTTTTAACTGGAATACATATACGTATGGTTTGGGAATGTGATAATTGGTGATTATGTGTTTATATATGCGGTATATGTGAATTATAATATATTGAGGTATTATATTTACAGGAGTATTATAATGTGTTATAATACGTTGGCCGGGCTTAGGACCGGTGTGTTTGGCTATAGAATCTGTATAGCGTTGTTTGGCTGTAGATGTTGTACAACATTGTAAATTTATTAGTTGGCTTGCAACCAACTAATATGGCCAGGAGGAATGAGAAGGGAAGGTATATGTTGTGTGAGTTCAAATTGATATATTTGATAGTGCTGTGTGATTTATATAAATAAAGTTTATATAAATGATTTCAAAATAACAGGGATTTTTCTCACTTAGACCTAAGGGTCTAACCCTCATTTTTGTTTTAAAAATATGTATTCCAGGTGGTGGATCGAGTAAGAGCAGTAATTAGAGTAACCGATGGATGGCTTTTTGGTGAAGGATTATAGAATGAAGATTTTGGCATGTTTAGCAGTTGTATTACAATATTAAATGTTATGAATGTATTTAGTACAAAGTTTGTAGTAGAATGGCTTCTGCTAATTGTAAAAGACTACGGGACCGTACTTGTAATATGATGTCTCTTTGGTTATATCGATGCTGTGTTACATTATGTGAATTGTTGTGTATATGGGAATTGGGTTGTTACACTCAGCCACCCGGATACCCAAAGAAAACACCCGGACACTCTCAAGGGATACTCACCCGGACACTCTCAAGGGATACTCACCCGGACACTTGCAACCACGTCCGGACACTACTGAACATTAGTGTCCGGACACTACAGCTGTTCGAACCCAGACTTAATAAAAGTGATCATTAACCCGATTTTTGCTATTAGTTTGATTAGATAACTACAAGGGTTCATCCACTAACTCCAAATACCCAATTTAAACCATAATTACTCCCTTAAATCGGTTTATAGGGACAAAAGCCCATAAGACTCATTTTCAAGAAAATATGGTGAAAACTCAAGAATCATCAACATCCGTCTTAAGAATCCAAAACAATAAGAAGGAGAAGCACCACACTAAACAGAAGAACAAATTAGGAAGTATTACCTTGCAGATTCTAGCTTGATTTCTCTTTTCTCTTGATTTCTTCTCAAACCCTTCTTTCTCTCTTTCTTTCTTTTGCTCCCTCTCTTAGCCGCCAAACACCAACACTAAAATACTGAATTGCAGCAAATAGAGGCTGCCCTAGGGATTGGAGTCTTTATATACATTTCACTAATTGCTAAATAGTCCCTCAACTTAACTTTCATTTCTTTCACAATAGACACAAATCTTATGCATACTTGCAAACGAAACCCGGTTGTTACATTCTCGTGAAACCTTGTCCGATTGCCATTCACGATATCTATAAACACATACAATTAATAATAATTTAAAACGATTTAATGAATTAGTTAATATATAATTATTATGTTAATGCGATAGGAGTGTAAAACAAAATTGAAAAAATAAGAGATGTACCATAAATTAAATAATTAACTATAAGGGTATGAATTGTAAATATTAAAAATATTTTTATATAGTATATATGATATATAATAAAATAAATAAATCCAAAAATATTCAATATTGAGCTCATTTCAAACGTATCGAAGAGACGATTATAATGATGTAACTTGTTAAAATTAAAACGTATTTTTTTAACGTATCTTAGTTAATAAACGATTATATGTGTTAAATGTAAAATTAAAATTATGAAAGTAAAAGATATAAAGTAAAGTAAGTAAATAAGTATAGGGGTTGAAAGTGTAAATATGAAATCAAAACAATCAAAATCACATGTGTCGCCGGACTTTTCTTCGCGATCGCGGGATGAATATTTTCAAAAGTGGTCCCTGTCCGCTAGGGGTGTTCACGGTTCGGTTCAACTCGGTTAGTAGAAAAATGCAAACCGAACCGCATAAGGCGGATACCTAGTTACCCGAACCAAAACGGAACCGCGGGCTGAACCAAAACGGACCGAACCGAACCGTAGTTAGTCGGTTACCAGCGGTTCGGTTCACGGTTACCCGAATTTATCGAAAAATATTATTTGCATCATAAAAATAATATCAAAATAGAAAATTTAAACCAATTACATAACAAATATATAAAAATAATCCAAGAACAAGAAATTAAAATAAGTTCTATTGTTTAAAAATATCTACTATTCAGTTGATGACTACTCAAAAGTTAAATAGTTAATATTAAATATAATATTATTAATTGTATTATATATATCGGTTCGGATCGGTTACCCGCGGATTCATATAGCTTAAAACCGAAACCGATCCGTGAATACTCGGTTTTTCGGTTTTCTCGGTTTTCAGTTTTTCCGGTTTTCGGGGTTTTCGGTTTCGAATCAAGCGGTTCGGCTCGGTTTCTTGGTTTTCCGGTTTTTTTGAACACCCCTACTGTCCGCGATCGCGGACCCCAATCGCGAAAAATGGGTATTTTGACAAATTCGAGAGAGAAATGGGTATTTTGGTAAGTCAAAGTCAAACTTTTGGTATTTTAATTAAATTTCCTTTTAGTTAAGCTTATATACCTATATGACACATTATTATGCTATCTAAAATGAAAGAAATATAACAAAATGTAACAAATTTTGATTTAAATATGTTTATTGTACCTAAAAAAATATTCGTAGGTAAAAAAAATTTGAAGATTTTTTTACTTAGTTATTGTAGTAAAGTTTTAAAATCTCTGATTTTTTTTTTGATTTTATGTAATAAGGTTTTATAATTTCTTATTTAACCACTTGGGTTGTGGTGTACTGGTAAAGCCTTGGGGGATGTAGTGGAAGCTCATCTACCCAAGGTTCAAATCCAGGCACTGCCAAAGCCCTTGTGGCCATGGAGGTTCACCTGCGATGACTCCAGGCCATTCGTGGTCGCCCGGGATTAGTCAGTGCGCGTAAGCTGGCCCGAAAACCCACGGTTATCAAAAAAAAAGTTCAAGAATTTCTTATTTAATGTAATGTTTGTTGATGTGAATGTCACGTTTTTTGTCAATTCATTGTTACCTCTTCCATAAATATTTCTTAAACAGGATTGACGTCGTCGAATGTTAAAAAAATCACCGGTTTACCGGTAAAAATTGTGAAAATAATAAATTTTGGAATTTTGTTACATTAAATGGTGAATAAACAAATCTCATTTACACTAAATAGAAATTAAATCAAACTTTGTTACATTTGATATATTTTATTCAAGGTTCTAGATGGCATGAGGTGTGACGTGGTGACGATGTCAAACCTCGAGCATTACGAGTTAAGGAGAGCTCACGACGTTTATCAAAACGTTCCCTATGGTGGCATATGTATACATATATGTTAGTCCCAGATGGCTAATAAGAACAAGAATATGTATTGTAGAATGGGGGGGGGTTGAATACAATACACAAATTTTTCACTTTAATTAATTCTTTTATTGATTTTTCAAATCAAGAATTACATATAAAACAATTAGATTGTTGCGGAAAAAACAGATGAAATCTATTCTAACAATCTTCACAATGTAATACTGAAAACAAAACAACTTCTAAAACACAAAGATTAAAAGCTATAAAGTTCAATGGAGGAGAAGAGTAGAATGTCTTGAACACAGAGAAATCTTCAAGAGTTCTTATCTGCATGGAGAAGTCTTCATCTTTAAATAGTGCCATGAGCCTTTAATGCATGAGACACTTGTCACTTTGTCATTTGAAGGTCAGGTTTGACTCTCAAAAGTTGAAGTGTCTTTTCCCATTTTTCATGGTGCTAAATAACTTTGATGGTGACAATATCTAAGAATGGGAAAAAGGACAAATGAACATTTTTCCCCCATACCCACTGTTAGGACATTATTGTATTCAAGATTTACTGTAAAGTCAACATCTTGTAATAGTCAATGTTATCTTGTAAATGCCTTTATACCTTGTAAGTTGTGGGTATAAACAGGCTTGTAGTTGTATTAGTTAGAAGTGATTCTTTGTAACTCTTCATAACTCATTGTAAAGCTTGTAACTCTTTAATATGAATGACAATGGCTTTCTCTCTCTAGAATCTATGTTTAACTCTGATTGATTTCACTAGATTGGGATTAACATTTGGTATCAGAGCAAAACAGATGATTTCAAGCAGATTATCAAAAAATTTGAAGATTTCTTGGCTTTCTTGAAAGTTTTCGGATACTGTTCATTTGTGGATTTCGAGTTTATTCATTTTTGGACAATTGGATCAAGATTTGATACTATTGTGTTCGATTCATCTTCCTGAACAAGTTTATTTCAGGAATCATCACCTAATTCATCCTAGATTTCAAGAATTTTGAAATTCTTGAAGTTTTTGTTAAAAAAGTTGAGTTCACTGTGATTGAATCGAATTTTGAGTTCTTTGACGAATCAAACATTTGTGATAACTAGAAATTTGTGTGCAAATCAATTTCGAACCTCTCTGTCAAAGAATCATCAAAATTGGTTAAGATTTGAAATAGATATGGCCGATTTTGTGATTTTTGGTTAAGTTCTCGGAAGATCTGAAGTTTTCGGATCATTCAAGAGGTTCTCGGATCATTCAAGTGGTTCTCGGATCATTCATCTGTGGTTTTCGGATTGGCCTGCACATTAGTTTAGTGGTTTTCAGATTGGCTTGATTCGAAAAAGATTATTTTTTGGATTGTGTGTGATTTGATAAGTGTGGATTTTGGATTACAATTGATCCGAAAAGCTGAGAATTCGCATTCATTTAATCCGAGAAGTATCAGATTTCACCTGTGTTTGAGTCAAGAAGTATAGCTTTAGGATTGAGATTGATCCGAAAAGCAAAGTATTCGTATCTCCTTGTACCGAGAAGTTGAGAATTCGGATCACGTGAAGTCCGAAAAGTTTAAGAACTCGCATTCCTTTGATTTAAGAAGTACAGTTCTTGGATTGTGTTTGTTTAGAGAAATTCAGAATTCGGATAGTGTTTGTTCCGAAAAGTTGTGTTTTCGAATCTGGTTGTACCGAGAAGTTAAGGATCTCGGATTCAGCTTAATCCGAAAAGTTTTATTTTCGGATTCATATATTCCGAAAAGTGTAGAATTCGGATCTAGAAGTGTCCGAAAAGTTTGTCTATTTGATCCGAAAAGTTTGATAGTATACAGTTTGGTCCGAAAAGTTTTCAGAAAGCAAGAATTTTTTTTAAAAGTTTTCCAAGTGTATTTCATACACTCTGTTTGAATCTCTGGAAGATCTACTATATAGTGCGTGAAATTCTTATCAAGATGTATCATTCATATGAAAAAGAGAGAAAATGGACTCTTCTTGAAGCTAAAGATGAGATCAAGCGTCTTGATTGTTTGACTACTAAATACATGGATCTTTTTAATCAAGTTGCGGATAAAAACAAAAAGATCAAGTATGAGAAAGCTAAATTGGAAGATAAAGTCTCTTCTCTTGAATCCGAGCTAAAAGATTTGAATGGCAAGATTGTAGTTCTTGAAGCTACAAAAGAGAAGAATAAGGCACTTGATAACTTAACTCATCAAGATGATATGAAAAAGCTTCAAGGGAATATAAAAGCATTGGAAGATGAAAATGCTGATCTGAAGAAACAGATTTCAGAAATTTGATGGTGACAATATCTAAGAATGGGAAAAAGGACAAATGAACATTTTCCCCCCATACCCAGATATTTCTTCTTTGATGAAAAACTTCTTTGGAAGAGACAAGGGAGGATCCTCCTATTTGAGTATCCCACCGATTTGTCATGGACAAAACAGGTGAGAAACTTCTTAGCAAGGAGACATGGGAGGATCCTCCTATTTTGAGGATCCCACCGATTTCTCATGCAGAAAATCGGTGAGACAACTTAGTTTGGGTTGAGAAGTTCATCTTCAATCCACATTGGTAGATTTACTTCATCTTGATTTCGGCTGATCTTTGACTTCACCGAACTTTGACAGTATGACTAAGCTATTACAAAGAACCTAAAATTTCTCCAAGTATAAAAGATGTTTTTCAAAGAATGTAAATAGATCAGAAGGTCATCTTCAAATCTTTGATGACCCAACAATCTCCCCCTATTTGAGGATGACATCCATACTTAGAAAAACATGAGTAAGACAATGAATAATACATGTTGACCCTGTTTTACTCTTTTGGGTTCTTTTTCACACAGTTCTTTTTTTGTATATATGATATTTACAGATGAATGAAATGAATGGAAGAATAAAGAATAAACAATATGAATGAATTTGAATGTACTTCCATCATAGAAGAGACAGATATGCCCAGACCCAAATCGGTGATCATCTTTGAGGAAGGTTTGAGTTTGAGTGAATTAGCCTCAGGATGCCTCTGCCTATATCTTGCATCTTCTTTCTTTCTCATAGCATCTTCAGCTTCCTATTCGGCAGTCATCACCCTTTTTCCTTTGTCTTGGTTTGCCTCCCCCTTAGTTACATTGGCTAGACTGATCTGCTCCCCCTGGGTTGATTCGTCGGTTCCCTTATCTTTGACCAAAATTTGAGTTGGATGTTGAATATGAGTACTGAGGGTTGGTGTTGATCGAGTTGGATGCTGATAATGCTCCCCCTCAGATGGTTTCTTCCCCTCAGATAGTTTCTCCCCCTCAGATGGTTTCTCCCCCTCAACGGCCGACGGAGAAGAAACACCATGAATAATGAAAAACATCGGCAACAACTTTATATATATATATATACCTTCCCACCGATTTTGGAAGTCATTCCACCGAAATTTAGCAAGTTTTGGACACAATTTCGGTAGGAATTTTCGGAGATTTTTTTTGGAAACCCACCGAAATTTAAAGGGGTATTCACCGATATTTGGCAATTTTCGGCCAAAATTTCGGTAGAAAATCGACGAGAATTGTTTTTTTGCAAACCCATGGAAATTTAAAGGGGTACCCACCGAAATTTGGCAATTTTCGGCCAAAATTTCGGTAGAAAATCGGTGATTTCTTTTTTAAAGATCTTCGGCAAGATTTTCCAGGCATCTTCAAAAGTAACATCTTCAAGATAATTTCAACAGGAAATCTTCAAGGTATTTTTAGGAGGGTTTGGAAGAGATCTTCAAGGCATCTTCAGGATAGTTTGGAAGAAATCTTCAAGGCATCTTCAAGACATCTTGAGGAAATCTTCAAGGTGAAGAAGAAGATTGGAATTGCATCTTCCAATCTTTGATGACCCAGGATAGATTATCTTCGGAGGATTTTAAGAGGGGAGGTTTTGACGGTTTGGTGAAGTAGGAGGAACATTTTGAGGAGAAAGATTTGGGATGGCATCTTTAGGAGAGTTTGTAGTAGGAGGGTTTTGTGGAAAAGGAAAGTTGGGTTGCTGACCAAGAGTGAAATTTGGTGAAGTAGGAGGATCACCAATATAAGAGGGAGTGTCTTGAGAAAATGGCACATAGGGAGTTGGGTCTGGTGAAGTAAGTTGGGATCCTTCACCAACACAAGAAGAAAACCATTTATTTTTTAGAGAGCCATCGATTTTTTGAGGAAACCCACCGAAATTTCGAAGGTGTTAGCAAAAAATCGGTAGGAACATTTTTTTTTAGGTAGATCAGTAGGTGGAGAATCATGCTGATCAGGAATGAATTTTGAAGAAATCGGTAGACCATCATTTTTTAGATGGATGAAAATGATTGAAGGGACCTGAGAAGTTAGGATGGTATTGGGGGAAGGTTTCCTGAGGAGAAGGTACAGTTAGGGGTGAGCATCGGTCGGGTCGGGTCGGGGCCCAAAACCCATAACCCGATCGGGTTTCGGGGGGACATACGGAACCCTAAACCCGTCCAAACTTAAGTTCGGGGATCGGGTGTCGGGTAGATTCGGGTTTCGGGTGGGTCGGATCAGGTGGTTCGGGTTGGGCCTGATTTCAGCCCACTTTCAGACATGTTTCAACTCAGTTTTATGTGCTTTTCAGCCCAATGAGACAAATAGAGAAAATGGATTCTGGACTAATAGAGGATACTGTCCATACTCCATTGAGAACATGCCAAAATTTTGATATTGAAATTACTTTAAACAGGTAAACTACACAAGCAAAACTTCAAACAAAAAAATTAAGATGATGACAGTGGCCTGTGGCTATGAAACCAAAAGTTTAGAATATGTGATGTTCAAAATATGGAATACCAAATGAATATGACAGTAGCTATGACAATTCATATAAAATGTTAGTTTTAGGAGAATAAAATGAACTGATACATTGATTTACGTATTTATATTTTAAATATTAACAATTATTTTTTTTAAACTAAAATAAAGTTCGGGGTTCAGGTCGGATCGGGTGTGGGAAACGGAGACCCAACCCGAACCAAAATATTCGATCAAAAACTTCGGGTTCGGCTTATTTGGGTTGTGGGTTTTTGGGTTGCATTTTTTCGGCTTTTTCGGGTTCAGGTCGGTCGGGTGGTTCGGGTTTTGCTCACCCCTAGGTACAATAGGGGTGATGTTAGGATAGAGAAGTGTGTAGGATAAGAATGATAACCATATCGGAGAGATTTCGGTGAGGATCTGTGAGGGCCATCGGAGGGATTGATCGGTGACGATAAGAATGATAAACATATCGTTGAGATACGATCTCACCGATAGACCATTCAGTGAGGTGTCAGTGAGTTTAAGGTTAGGGTTTTCGGTGGTCGTCTACCGGAGAAGGTTTCTTGAGGAGAATGTACAGTAGGAATTGAGTCTGGTGATGTAGAGTGGGAACCATTTCCAATACAAGAGGAGATCCAAAAGTTCACCATTTATCACTTCAGATTTCTTGATGAACTTGATGATTTCTTCAATTGTGTCACTTTTATACTAGTCCACATAGATCCATCTGGAGCATTGGAAGAGGTAAAGAAATGGAAAACACTACTTGGACTTGAAAGAGGATTTGATGAGATTTCCTTTTTTTAACATGTTGCACATAGCTTACAAGATAATAACCACTGTCTAGATAACATATATGTTGGTATCCAAAGACCTGCAGTCACAGATAAATTAGCTCCTTGGTACCCATTTGGAGATGGGTCCTTTTGGGTTAGAAGAATGGGAAGAATTGGTATTAATCAGGTCAATTCTTTCTTTTGGACAGTCTTTGGAAAAATAAAAAATATCACCACAGATATAACATTTTCTATAAAGAAAAATATTTTTAGAATCTTGACATTTTTCCTTACTTTTGCCTTTTATTTTCAAAGATTTTGATGAAGTATCAAAGATTTAGGGTGCAACACCTAAAATTCATTTTTCAGAATTTGGGAGGAAAAGAATCTTTTCTTTTGAATTGGACATTTTGAGGTTCACAGATCGGGGAACAAAATCGGTGGAGGAAGTCACAAAAGTATTTTTAGAAAGATTTGAGGAATTTCTTTTTAAGAAAAAAATCGGCAGCTACAGACTTGCCTTTTTCAGATGCAGAAAAACTTTTGTTTGAGTTGGAAAAAAATTCTTTGAGAGTTTTAGAAGGCATGGGTTCAGAGGAGGATGCTTCATCTAAAGTCAAGATTTTCAGATAGTCATGAATAGGTTTGGGAGAGTCATTTGAATCTTGAGCTTCTTCATTTGGAAAGGAGATGGGATCTTTTGCTTTTATAAACATACCAAATTTTAAAGCTTCAGACAAATCACCAGAATTCATGGACACAGACCCGATGGAACTTGAATCGGAGGTTTCATAAAAAGTAGGTGAAACACAGGACGTGGGAGCATGAGTTTTTTGAAGATTGATCAATTTCCATTTTTCCAAAGCCTAAACCATTTTTGTCATCACAAGAAATCTGATCTTGAAAAATATTTTCTAGATTTTTGGAGGAACTGGTCCATTTTCTCACAATTTCTTGCTCCTTTTGAAAACGTTTAAATATTTTGTTTTTCTCCTTGGCAAGAATAAATTTGATGGATTTTAGATCTTCAAGCTCAGCCTTAACTTTGTCAAAGTGTTTCAGTTGAGAGAGACATATTTGAAGTTGAGAGGAAAGAGATTTTATTTCAACATTTGCCTTTTTCTTATCAGTTTTAGCATCATAGAGATCTATGGTTAAAGAATCAAATGCTTCAATCTTCTCAGCATCAGAGAGAGATAGAAATGGATGTACCTGTGATGAGGAGGAGAAGCACTTAGCTGATAAAAGAGCAGTTGAGGGGGTGTGGCCTTCTGGATCATCCATGTCATTTACCTTAGCCATGAAGCACACATTTGAAGTGTCATTCTCGCTTTCAGATGTGGGTTTATCTGCCAAATCATGAGTTTTAGCAGGCAGACCCTTTTCTTTTCTGACAAGTCTTTCATTTCTTTCCTTTTCTCTCTTGTATTTTTCTTTGTATCTTTCAGACCGGTCAGAATTTGCAGAAGAGGGAGTGTTGATCCAAACCCTCAGTGATTTGATAATAACCCTCTCTTAAACACTTAGTGAAAATTGTAAGTAAACAATATGTATCAGAGTTTCACTATCGCTGATAAGTACTAAGACTTTACAGTACCGCTGATAGGAACTCTCACTCTTTAGATTAGATATTCAGCGAACATTGTTCATCATCATATAACTCTGAGCCTGTTTAGTCTATGAGATGATCGCTGATAAGTTAGTTGTTTAGTTATGATCCCTGAAGACAAGTTTCAGGTCAACCAAAGTTCTACGCTGAAGTCGAAGATCAAGCTCAAGAACCAGCGACAAGTCTACTCATGAACTGATGCGGATATCAGCGAAACAAGACCTGTCCATTCAACGTGAAGTATCAAGTAGAAGACTTCAGCAATCGCTGAACTTTATCATTCGCTGATAAAGATCTGACTCAACGAAAGCTGATCATGAAGTCTCCATGTATGTTACTATTGTCTTACCTCCCTTGCACGTCTCCGTACAAACTGTCAGGATGGACATCCCTTTTGTCTGTAATCGTACAACAACTCTGATTCTACACTGTGCACCATGCGGCTACTAAGGTTGTCTACAAAGGTCAATGACATGCAACCACTCAGCTGTTGCCACGTGTAAAGCCATACTGCCATGCATTAAATGCATGCAGTATATAAGAAGAACCTTACTTCAGTTTTGAAGTGTGCTCGGACCATCTTCTTATTTCTTATTGTTAAGTTATTATTCGTAATTTCTTTAACTCTTTCTAGTGCAAGAAACTTAGTGTTTCTTAAGACTTGTTTAGATTAGGTTTATCCTTAATATTGTTCCGCAACAAGTTGTAAATTGTCTTGATTTGTCAATAAACAATTTAGAAAAGTAAAAACGTGTGTTTGTATTCAACCCCCCCCCCCCTTCTACAAACTTGTATAGCCCTTCGGGACCAACAAGTGGTATCAGAGCAGATTTGTTTAATCTCATAAACAAGATCTGATCTATACTAAGATTTCTCTTCCTAGTTATTTCTTAAAATGGCTACCAACACAAACACAAACTATATTGACAACGGTTCTCTTGCAAAACCCCCTAGATTCTCCAGAGATAATTTTTATCTATGGAAAAATAGGATGATTCTCTTCTTAGAAGGTGTAGACCCTACTATGCCTTATTATCTTGAAAACGGCCCATATATTCCTGTAAGAATTGATGTTGCAGTTCCAGCCGTTGAGAATAGACCTGCTATTCCAGAAAGGATGATTCCTAAGGAAATTCATATGTGGACTGATGAAGATAAGAAGAAAGTGGCTATCGACACCAAAGCCAGATCCATACTCTCCATGGCTCTTCCTGACGAAGTCTACCATTCCGTCATGAACCTGAAAACCTCAAAAGCTATGTGGGACACAATCTGTGTTCAGTATGAAGGTACTTCTGAAGTCCAGGACTCTCGAAAGATCAACCTGGTAAGACAGTATGAAAGCTTCATTTGTGGTAAGAATGAAACTCTCTCTGAAGTACACCAACGTTTTAACTGCTTAATATTAAGATCTAAAAATTGTTGGTAAGGAATATTCTAACTTTGAAGTACTGACAAAGTTCTTAGAATGTTTACCTGAAAGCTGGGACAGTTATTCTATGTGTCTCAAGCTGTCAAAGGATCTAAAATCAATGACCCTTTCTACCTTATATGGCACGATGCTGAATCATGAGCAATCAAGTCATCTTAAGAAGAATCTTGTAAAAGATTCCAAAAGCACCCATGTTGCTTTAATCTCAGAGTCACCTTCCACTCAGCGATCGACTATCACTGTCACTGAGTTGGAAACTAACTCTGAAAGATCATCAGACTCTGACGTTTCAGATAATGATGAAACTCTGGCATTCCTGCCTAATAAGTTCAGGAGATTTGCTAGAAAGAATAATTTCAAGAAGAATAAACCTCTTGCTATTACTGACAAGCCAAGATCATCAACCCCTGTTGATAAGGCTACTGCTACTTGCTATAACTGTGAAAAGATAGGACATTTTGCTAGCGAGTGCAGGTCAAGGAAAGTCTCTAGACCCTCAGCTTTTCCCAAGAAAAACTTTATTCCCAGGAATAGAGATGAAAAATATAAAAAGCTGAAAGAAAGGTATGCAAAGCTGAAAACCTTTAAGAAGAAAGGCAAAGGCCTCATGGCTGACTATGATTGGGCTGCCTCTGACGAAGAAGAATCATCTGACTCTGAAGATGATGATGAAGCCAATCTATGTCTCATGGCCAAACTTGAAAATGAGGAAGACAATTCTGACATTCCCTCTACTTCAACCTCTGCAACTCAGGTATCACCTTCCTTCTTTACATATATTGCAAATATTGATGAAGCTGATAGTCTTTGAAAGATCGATCTCTTGACTAGAAGTTTATATGAAGACATGAATGGCAAAACTGTAGTTGAAAATCAAAACCTTGATCTCGCTGAACAGCTTAAAAATCGTCACCTTCAAATAGAAAATCTTTCTAAAATTGAAGTAGATTTTAAAGATCAAGTTCACCTAAATCAGCTAGTCAAAATCGAGCGCGAAGAAGCTATCGCTGCATTAAAAGCTGAAAAAACTACTGTTGATGGATGGTATAATTCCTCAACAAAGATCACTAGGATAATTAAGTCTCAGATTCCCTTGAGTGATAAACGTGGTCTTGGTTACAAAGCTGATACTCTAGAACCAACCACTGATCGTTCCATGCTCTTATTTGGAACTTTCGTATCCTCAGTCTCTGATACTTCATCCTCACAGTGTTCCTCTTCTAAACCGACTATTCCTAAGGAAATCTCTACCTTAACTTCTAAAGGTAAAGAAAAAGTTATTTATCCAAAACCTACCTTAGTCTTTAAAAACAAAGGTAAAGAAATTGCTTTTAACCAAAATCCTCAGAAGGGTACCTCTGTACCAAAGTTGAACGCTTCTAAAGCTTCAGTGACATATCCCTCTGATTCAAAGAATAAGATCTCTGGATTTATTCAGCGTGGATCTATTCAGCGATCTACTCCTAGAATCAAAGTGGAAATCATTGGTAAGAAATTCGAAGAACTAAATGTTCCTCCCATTTCAAAAACCAATAGCTTACTTTGTGCTGGTCCTTCTAATTCAAAATCTAAAGCTCAGCATGCAAATGGTCCTAGAACTACTTTTGGTTATAGGAAATGTTATCATTGTGGACTTACAAATCATATTGCTAGTAAGTGCCCCACAGCCACCCAAGCTGAAAAGATAGCTAAGGTGAAGATCATTTCCCCCAAGGCAAAGAAGACCACTGAGGTTAAGAAATTAACCAAAGTGAAGACTGACAAAGCTGAATCTTCAAATGCTGCGAAGACTGCTGAACCTTCCACCTCTTCTTCTAACCCCACTGACAAGTGTGTACACATGGTTAAGTAGGTACCCAAGAAAAACTAATCTTCCTTTGTAATGCAGGTTAAGAAGGGTATCTGGTATCTCGATAGCGGATGCTCTAGACACATGACTGGTATGAAGAACCTGCTCACTGAGTACAAAGAAGAGAAGAGTCCTTCTGTAACTTTCGGTGGAAATGGAAAAGGACATACCCGAGGGTTTGGTGTACTATCTAATGGTACAACAACCTTCAGAAGATTCGCATATGTTGAAGGGCTGAAGCATAATCTTCTGAGCATCAGTCAGCTTTGCGACAAGGATAACAAAGTAATCTTTACTAAGGAATCCTGCTTTGTCGCTGACAAAAAGGAGAAGATAGCTCTCAGCGGTTATCGTTTGGAAAATGTTTATGTAATAAACATGGACTCAACAACCACTGAGAACTCCTGTTTCTTCTCAAAAGCCTCATCTGATGTCAACTGGCTATGGCATAAGAGGCTATCTCATCTAAACTTCAAGACACTGAACACTCTTTCTTCAAAAGAGTTAGTCACGGGTCTACCTCAACACTCATACGCCAAAGAATCCTTATGTTCAGCGTGTGAGAAAGGCAAGCAGACCAAAGCAAGCTTTAAGTCAAAGCAAGTTTCCTCAGTATCATCTCCTCTACAACTTCTCCATATGGATTTGTTTGACCCTGTTAACAAACAATCCATCGCTGGAAAGAAATATACACTGGTCATAGTTGATGAATTCTATCGATATACATGGGTTATGTTTCTCCGTTCTAAGAGTGACACCCCTGAAGAACTCATCACCTTTGTTCGGAAAATGGAAACCCTGAACAACTTGATCGTTTGCTCAATAAGGAGTGATCATGGGACTGAATTCAAAAACAGTTCTCTTGATTCCTTCTTTGAGAGTAAGGGTATTTCTCACAACTTTTCTTCAGTGAAAACACCGCAACAAAACGGAGTCGCTGAAAGAAGAAATAGAACTATTATTGAAGCTGCATGTTCAATGCTCAGCGATTCTCACCTGCCTACTCAGTTTTGGGCAAAAGCTGTCAACGCTGCTTGTTTTACGCAAAACAGGTCGCTGATAGTCAAAAGATTTAATAAAACAACCTATGAACTTTTTCATGGGAGAAAGCCTTCAATTAGCTTTCTTCACATCTTTGGATGTCAGTGTTTCATACTGAACAACAGAGATGCCCTTGGAAAGTTTGATCCTAAGGCTGATGATGGAATCTTTCTTGGATATTCTTCAATCTCCAAAGCCTTCAGAGTCTTCAATCGAAGAAGACAAACTGTTGAAGAAACTATTCACGTCACTTTTGACGAATCCCGTTCAGCGCATTCTCGACCTTCTGCTGATACTGAAGAACTAAATCAATGGATGTTTTCTCATCTTGGTGATTCAGAAGATATTCCCACTCCTCATACTCATACAGTTGAAGATGATAGTCCTACTATCATCCCAAACATGCAGAATAGTGAAGCTGAAACATCATGGGTCTCAGCAGTTCCTTAAAACACTATACCTGCTTCTGAACCAAATGTCTCAGACATTCCATCTACTTCTCAGCAATCAGTAAATGAGATGACATCTGCACCTACTCCTCTCTTGGCTGATTTTCCAGAAGTTGCTGAAACTTCATCTTCAGCTCCTCCAATTCAATTTGAGTCAGCGACTTATGCTCCTGCTCAGCGATGGACTGTAAATCACCCAATTGATCAAATTCTTGGTGATCCAAACGCTGGTGTTCAGACTCGACGATATGCAGGTAATATTTGTTAACTTTATTTCTCTGATTGAACCAAAAAAATAGATGATGCCCTCAAAGATCCAAACTGGGTCAACGCCATGCAAGAAGAGCTGACTGAATTCGAAAAAACAAAGTTTGGAAACTTGTTCGAAGACCAACTGACAAAACAGTGATAGGCACTAAATGGGTATATCGAAACAAGTTGGACGAACATGGAACTATAACCCGCAACAAGGCTCGTCTTGTTGCTCAGGGATACAGACAAGAGGAAGGCATAGATTACGACGAAACATTTGCTCTAGTAGCAAGACTAGAATCTATTCGTCTATTCTTAGCATACGCTGTACACAAAGGCTTCAAAGTATATCAGATGGATGTTAAGTCAGCATTTCTAAATGGAAAGCTGAATGAAGAAGTCTATGTGGAACAACCTCCATGATTCTCAGATCCTAAGCGTCCAGGTTATGTTTATAAACTGGATAAGGCACTTTATGGCTTAAAGCAAACTCTTCATGCATGGTATGACACTCTCTCTACTTATCTCCATATTGAACAATTTGAGCGTGGTAAAATCGATAAGACTCTATTCTTCAGGAAAGTAAAAGGTCATATTATTCTTGTTCAGATATATGTTGATGACATTATATTTGGTTCTACTAACCCTGACCTTTGTACTCGTTTCGCTGATAGAATGAAAGAAAAGTATAAAATGAGTATGATGGGTGAGCTAACATATTTCCTTGGTCTTCAGATAAAGCAAAATGAAAAAGGAACTTTCATTAATCAGGGAAAGTATGTTAAAGATATGCTGAAGAAATTCGATTTAACTCAGAGTTCAGCTATGAAAACCCCTATGGCACCACCGCTGACACTAGACAAGGATTCAAATGGAATACCTGTTAATGTCACGCTGTACCGTGGGATGATCGGCTCTCTCTTGTATCTTACAGCTAGCCGACCCGATATTATGTACGCAACCTGTTTGTGTGCACGATATCAAGCTGAACCTAAGGAATCTCATATGATCGATGTAAATCGAATCTTTCATTACCTTAAGGGTACTATGAACCTAGGTCTTTGGTATCCCAAAGACTCAGGGTTTGATCTAATCGCCTATTCAGACAGTGATTTTGCAGGTTGCAAATTGGATAAGAAAAGCACCACAGTAGGCTGTCAGCTCCTGGGTGGAAAGCTGGTGAGTTGGACAAGTAAAAAGCAAAACTCAGTGTCCACCTCAACTGCTGAAGCTGAGTATGTAGCCGCTGGAAGCTGTTGTTCTCAGGTCTTGTGGATGAGAAATCAACTACTAGACTATGACCTTCAGCTCTCGAAAATTCCAATCTATTGCGACAGCACAAGTGCCATCGCTATAGCCAACAATCTAGTGCTACACTCAAAGACAAAACACATCGAAATCAGGTATCATTTTATCAGAGATCATGTGATGAATGGTGATATAGAACTTCATTTTATCCCAACTGACTATCAGTTAGCTGATCTGTTCACCAAACCTCTTGATGAGACAAGATTCAACTTTCTCATCAGCGAGCTTGGAATGCTGAACTTTGAAGAGTAAAATCTTCAGCGGTTCACATTTGATCAGCGATAGGATAAAATCAACTTGTATAACCCATTCTATCATTCTCTCTCTGAACATAATTGATTCGCTGATGTCAAGGTATGTTTTCTCTCTTACTCGCTGACGTTCGCATGTGAATGTAAGATTTCAAAACAAATTGCATCGCTGAATATATGTTCCTTAACAGCGATACTTTGTAATTTCTTAAAACCAACACTGATATTTCTATCCAGTTCTTCATATTTTCAAAAGTGTCCCTGAGCTTTCAAAACCTCAGATACATCCTAAAATATGAAAGGACAGTTGTGACGTCATCGCAACGGATAAGCCCTGGCACGTTCTTTTTCTGACACACGATTGCACGTTTCGTTTACCTTCCAATCAAATGCAAACACGTGTCCGTGTCATGATGAAAATCTTTTCCTGCTCAAGATTTTCTCTCTCTCTACTCTCTCTATATAAACCAGTTTGGGTTTATATTTTTCTCTTTACGCGAAAAACTTCTCCTCCAAGCAAGAAAAAGATTTACTGTTGCATTTTGAGCTCTCAAAATTTCCAGAAACTGTTCATCTTCTTCTTTGACGAACCAGGTTAATACTCTTATTATTTAACTACATTACTTGTTTATGATCTTATTCTTTGCTTTTAATAGATCAAACAAAAGAACTTTTTAAAATGAAATCATTTTCTGTTCATGATTTTATGAATACAACATTCATGGTTGTTCTTCAAGTTTATATCAAAACTCGTAAACTTGTTCTTCATATGTTTTTCCAGAATTTCTTCTTCAAATGAAAACTGGAAAACACATAATCTCTACGTTTTGTAACTCTTTCTCAAAACAAGAAAAACCCTAATCTCTCTCACCAAAACAGACCTTCCTTGGCTCCTCAAAAGCTGAGTGAAGGGGATCAAGAAAAGAGAGATGCAATGATCAAGAGATTCGAAGATCAGCGAATCATCCTGAAGCGTGATCAACTTCCTTCTATTCATCCAAAGTTCAGACTTTCACAAAAGGAATACCAGGATCACCTCAGAGCTGAAAGGTTAATCGCTGAAAGAAGGGAAGCTGAAGAAAAAGACAGAGAACTCGCCATCCAGCTTGTCCAACAATCGGTGAAAGACCCCGCGCTGAAAAGAACTCCCATTGATGTCCAACGTCAGCTATGGGATGATGCCCAAAGGATCATTGAAGAAAAGACGAAAGTATCTGATACGACTTTGAAATGGTGTAAAGAAATGCTGAATTATCGATCTCGACCATCCAAAATCATCAAAGTAAACATCAGAGGAAGACTGTTCGTTAACGTTCCTGTTGTTGAAATTGATGTATTCAGAGAAGACAAAACCAAGCAAACCTTCTATGCTACTACTTTAGAGAAGTTTGGTTTCTCTGAATGGTTGGAAGTGAAATTAGCCATTCAGGGATCGCGCTCAAAGTTCAAGAGCCATGTCGAGAAAATTTTAAATACTCAGATCGACTTGGTTTCTTCTGTTGTAGATATTCCTCCTTCCACTCTTCTTCCTCCTCAACAAAGAAGAGTCTCTGCAAAGGAAAAAAAGTCTCAGACTCAGGTCCTCCTATACGAAATGAAACAGGTATTGGTTTCTCTCGTGCTGAAGTTCTTGGCCCTGATGCTGATCTCTCAGCGCTTGACACCTCCCTACCACCTGGAGAAACTTTCATTCCTGGCAAAGTTGTAAGTGATCCTTATGGTATATTCTTTCTAGACTACCAAGGAAATCATCACTTTCAACGCATCTCTGAGCTTCCAATCACTCCCATCGAACAA
This sequence comes from Saussurea involucrata, assembly GCA_033807775.1. Lineage (NCBI taxonomy): Eukaryota > Viridiplantae > Streptophyta > Magnoliopsida > Asterales > Asteraceae > Saussurea > Saussurea involucrata. The sequence continues at coordinate 11,464,506 of CM066312.1, forward strand.
CTCAGAGATCTCATATACTGGTGTGAAGTCAGACGCGACATTAAAGCTAGACACCTGAAGCCCTTGATTTTTGAAGAAGCTCTGAACAAAAAGAATCAAGGAGTAAATGTCCCTGACTGGATGATTCCCACATCAAAGACCCTCGATGAACTTCTCATCAAGGAAGAACCTTTTGACGGATAGGATCGCCTTGTAATTCTTTCTATCCTTATCTGTCTACATCTTTTGTACTTGTAATTTTATTTGTTGTACTTGTAATTTTTCCACTTCCCTATGTAATCTTTACGAAGTTTAAAGAAAAAATTCAGCGAATGTACTTTACTCCATCAGTACTGAAAAGATCCCAGAAAACAGTAAAATAGACAAATATTTTATGAGTTCTTTTTATCCTTATGTTTTCATTAAATAGCAATTTTCTCTGTTGCTATGTCATAATCAAATAGGGGGAGATTGTTGATCCAAACCCTCAGTGATTTGATAATGACCCTCTCTTAAACACTTAGTGAAAATTGTAAGTAAACAATATGTATTAGAGTTTCACTATCGCTGATAAGTACTAAGACTTTACAGTACCGCTGATAGGAACTCTCACTCTTTAGATTAGATATTCAGCGAACACTGTTCATCATCATATAGCTCTGAGCCTGTTCAGTCTATGAGATGATCGCTGATAAGTTAGTTGTTTACTTATGATCCCTGAAGACAAGTTTCACGTCAACCAAAGTTCTACGCTGAAGTCGAAGATCAAGCTCAAGAACCAGCGACAAGTCTACTCATGAACTGATGTGGATATCAGCGAAGCAAGACCTGTCCATTCAACGTGAAGTATCAAGTAGAAGACTTCAGCAATCGCTGAACTTTATCATTCGCTGATAAAGATCTGACTCAACGAAAGCTGATCATGAAGTCTCCCTGTATGTTACTATTGTCTTACCTCCCTTGCACGTCTCCGTACGAACTGTCAGAACGGACATCCCTTTTGTCTGTAATCGTACAACAACTCTGATTCTACACTGTGCACCATGCGGCTACTAAGGTTGTCTACAAAGGTCAATGACATGCAACCACTCAGCTGCTGCCACGTGTAAAGCCATACGGCCATGCATTAAATGCATGCAGTATATAAGAAGAACCTTACTTCAGTTTTGAAGTGTGCTCGGACCATCTTCTTATTTCTTATTGTTAAGTTATTATTCGTAATTTCTTTAACTCTTTCTAGTGCAAGAAACTTAGTGTTTCTTAAGACTTGTTTAGATTAGGTTTATCCTTAATCTTGTTCCGCAACAAGTTGTAAATTGTCTTGATTTATCAATAAACAATTTAGAAAAGTAAAAACGTGTGTTTGTATTCAACCCCCCCCCCCTTCTACAAACATGTATAGCCCTTCGGGACCAACAGGGAGGTTGGCCGAATTTTTGGGAAGGGGAGAGATTGGTAGAATCATATTTGGATCTTCCCGATTTTGAAGAAAATCGGCCTGAGGAAGAAGTTATGGGTCTTTGAAAGTTTTTACTTCTGCACTCAGAGGCAAAATGACCCCTTTTACCACAGTTAAAACATTTCTCATTAGTTTTGTCCAAAGAGGGGTGTTTGGAAAGAGAAGAGGAGGATTTTCTACTAAACTTAGATTTTCCAGAAGAGAAGTGAGATTTGGATTTAGAATACCCATCCAACATGGCCATTTCATCTGATAATTTGACAACTGGAGTTTCCTCACATTCATCCTCAACATCACTAAGATATTCTTAAAAATGATCATTGGGATCTTCTTGACTATCATGGTCAGAGTCAGATGAGTAGGTGATTCTTGGAATACACTTAGTTCTTTTGGAAGAGTGAAACATCCAAAAATCACAACAAATTTAAACCTTAATTTTATAAGGTCCAAGACAACTGTTTCCAAGAACTTCATATATAGACGGAGAAGTTATAACAAGATTCTTATATATATCCAACTTTTATAAACAACCTACTAATCTAATCCATAACGTACATGATCAGATTATGAGGGTTGTCTACAAAATCTACAAAACATCAATGCTTCCCCTAACTTCTCCATTACATCACCAAAAGTATAGCTCTGGAACTTCTCGACACTCATCCCTGCTTATCCCTTCCCGAGCTAATACCTGGTAAGAAAAGTTAATTTGAAAAGATTAGGCTTACGCCTAGTGAGAACATCAAGTTTCCCAAATTAAGACTTTATAAGCTTTGAAACCAAATGTAAGCAAAGCATATAAAAAACCTGATTTGCCATCATAGCATCACGTTCGAGAGCCTACTACGAATCACCACGGATTCTAGATCATTGCTCATGTCCAAGGAATTATAATTTACTTTATGCCTATTTATTGGAGTGGAAGTAGAGATTACAATTAACTCATGCCTATCTCTTATCTTCCCATAGAAATCAGGAATTACAATTAACTCACGCCAATTCCAAGATTTCACATCACAATACGAAATGGGAATTACAATTTAACTCATGCCTATTCCACGTTTTCAATTAATTCCAGTGCATATGGATCCATCACACTTACTAGCATACGTGCATGTTAACTCAATCACATACGTCTCATTTTGTACTCTAAATTGAGTTATAATGATATTCGTACTTTTAAAATGATTAAGATACTTTTCATTTCATACTGGGAAGACACTTAATCATAAAAACTTCATTCAGTAAGTTATCCGGAACACCTATCAGGTAAACTAATCTGGAACTCAAAGAATCCGGTAGCATCCGGAAATAGTATCCGGACTCTCAAGTCCGGAACCATCCGGGATCAAATTCGGTACATCCATTCCGGAAAACCATCTGGTATCCCGATCCGGGAACCCCAATTCCGGAAACCTCAATTCCGGGCCTATCTGGAATCCGGTAAAAGCATCCGAACACCTATCCGAAATCCGGTACATTCCGGACAACCATCCGGAATCCGGAACCATTCCGGTAAACTATCCGGGAATCCGGGACTGTGCTGGAATTCATCTTCCGGACTTCTCAATTTTACCCAGTTTCAATTCTTACAATTTCCATTCCAAATCTTTCCAATAAGTTTTTATTGATCATTTCAAATAACTATCATTTCAATAGTTTGCTGATTTAACTCAAATAGTTAGATGAACTCACCTTAGAAATTCAAAGTAGACCAAAGCAAGATCAGAATCAAAATCAATCCTCTATCACCAACACAACTCATAAACCTACCCAAATACTGAGTTACTTTGTGATTTCAACTCTTAAGGAAAGAAAACTACAAGAATTGAGATGGAAATTCTTACCGAAAGCAATCCAAAAATTCTTTTCTTTCTCTGTCTTACAAACCGCCCTCCAGAACCAAACTTGATATATCTCCTCAATTCAACCGACTCAATCTTTAAATACCAAATCAACTATCAACAAATGACCAAATCAACCTCCAAGTTCAAGTTCCACAATTTACTTAAACTTTGAGTCAATTACAAATTCAACCCTTTCGTCATTCCGTTTAAAAATAATACTTCCATTATTTTAAACATTCTTCCCAAAAATAATAGTACATTAACTATGGAAATTTCGAGGTGTTACAAATCTCCCCAACTTGAAAATGATTTCGTCCCCGAAATCAAAGTTAGGTAAATAGATGAGGATATATGTTCCCCATATCCTCTTCAGCTTCCCACGTCACGTTAGCACCTCTGTGATGTTTCCATTGTACTTTAACCATGACCACTTCCTTATGTCGTAACTTCTTAGTCGTTCTCTCTAAAATTGCTTCCGGCTCCTCGACACAACGACTCTTCTCATCCACTCTTATTTCAGAAAGTGGTATAACATCATCCTCTTCTTCGGCTAAACATTTCCTAAGATAACAAACATGAAAGGTATTATGGATTTCTTCCAATTCTGGTGGAAGATCCAACTGATACGCTTGAAGCCCTATTCCATTATTTTAAACATTCTTCCCAAAAATAATAGTACATTAACTATGGAAATTTCGAGGTGTTACAAATAGTCACTTAAGAGAGCTAGAGAAGAGATCTTTATATTTGTGATGACAGACTTCCTTTGCAGTTTAGTCTGCTCATAGTTGAAGAGAATTCCATAAAGAACAGTGAGAGGCATATGATCAAGATCATTGGTTGTTTTTATACAAGTACAAATATTTTCCCAAAAATCAGGAAGATAATCTATAAACTTGCACAAGACTTCCTCATTGTCATACACTCTACCTAACAGCTTTAAGTCATTAAGAAGATTGTTAAAGCGGTTATAGTAGTTGGAGAGAGATTCTCCTTTCTCATAAAAAAAGAGTTCATATTTTCTAACAAGAGCAATCTTTTTGTTCTTTTTAACTTCATTTGTACCTTCATACAAAACACATAGAGTGGACCACATCTCTTTGGCAGTAGAGAAATTTACCAGAGAGTGGTACACTTCATCGGAAAGAGAGAGAGCAATGATAGTTCTGACTTTGGAATTAAAGATACAAGAGGTTTTTCTTCATCAGTATATTTCTTGGGATTCTTAATAATTAGGGGTGAGCAAAACCCGACCGACCCGAGCCCCGAACAACCCGAAATGTGGTCAACCCGAATGGTCCGAACCCGAAACTTAAGATCGGTTAAAACGGATCGGGGCGGGAGGCTAAAATTTCAGGCCGAACCCGCCCGAAACCCGAATTAGGTATATATATATTTTTTTTCTTAAATATTTATTTATATTTTATATTTTATTAGGGTTTCAAACTTTCAATTACGCTTCTCGCAATCTCGCCTCTGTCATTCAGTTCACGATTCTCGTCTCTGTTAGTCGAAGCCATCCACGATTCTCGATTGTCGAAGCCTCGAAGAGTCGAAGTCGAAGGTCGAAGCCTGTGAGGTCGAAGCCATACCGAAGTCGAAGGAGGGTTTCTTGATTTCTTCTCATCTCTGTCGAAGCCTCGAAGTCGAAGGTATTGTAAAATGTAAACCTTTTCAAAATCCTTCAAATTTAGATTTATTTGCTCATTTAACTTTAATTGGGTTTCTCGATCGATTTATTTTCTCATTTAATTGGGTTTGGTTTGGTTTGGTTAATTTGTTATGTGCTTAATTTTCTGTTTCTAGCTGCCATTTTTCCTGTGTGATTATCGATCCCACAGTCACCATGTTTACTGTTTAGAGGTGTGTGTTCTGGAATACAAAGGTTACTTAATCTTATGGAATAATTATGAACATTTTTACACCAATGGACCACCCCAACCCGAACCACCCGACTCGAAAAACCCGTCACCCGAAGCCACCCGAACCTCGAACCCCAAAGTATTGTTTGGACGGGTTTCGGGTTACCTAAGTCCCACCCGAAACCCGATCGGGTTGTGGGTTTTTGGGCCGAACCCGACCGACCCGACCCGATGTTCACCCCTATTAATAATATACTGACCGATTGCATTAGATTTTTCTTCATCAGATGTATCATCAGAATCATCTTTTGCAGCACTTTCTTTGCCGGACTTTTGAGTTTCATGGCGAGCCCAAACTCTAGGGACAATGGGTCCCTCACTGAGAATGGTTGGATATCTGCTATCCACTTCTTCCATGAAAAGCATCATCCGACTTTTCCACAAAGAGAAGTTGTTGGGGTTAAACTTAGGAGGTTTGCCTATAGAGCCATTTTCAGAAAAAGTATTTTGAAAGAAAGCTTCATTGTTTGAGGAAGAAGCAACCATTGCAGATCAAGTTTAATAAAATTAAACTTTCTGCTCTAATACCACTTGTTAGTCTCAGATGGCTAATAACAAGTATTGTAGAAGGGGCGGGGGGGGGGGGGGGTGAATACAATACACAAATTTTTCACTTTAATTAATTCTTTTATTGATTTTTCAAATCAAGAATTACACATAGAACAGTTAGATTGTTGCGGAAAGAACAGATGAAATATATTCTAACAATCTTCACAAAGTAATACTGAAAACAAAACAACTTCTAAAACACAAAGATTGAAAGCTATAAAGTTCAATGGAGGAGAAGAGCATAATGTCTTGAGCACAGAGAAATCTTTAAGAGTTCTTACTTGCATGGAGAAGTCTTCATCTTTAAATAGTGCCATGAGCTTTTAATGTATGGGACATTTGTCACTTTGTCATTTGAAGGCCAGGTTTGACTCTCAAAAGTTGAAGTGTCTTTTCCTATTTTTCATGGTGCTAAAAAACTTTGATGGTGACAATATCTAAGTGTAACACCCCGCTTACCGCGACACAATATTGTCCGCTTTGCCCCACTGGCTCACGGCTTTGTTCTTGGCGACCTGGCAAGGACTTCGCAAGGACTTCCCAGGAGGTCACCCATCCTGGTACTACTCCCACCCAAGCACGCTTAACCACAGAGTTCCCAAGGAACCCGCATGCTTGTGGCCCCAAAACGCGTTGTGTCTGGTAAGGCCAAGGTTTACTAATATACCCAGCATCTCTCCTGCCCTCTAAAGGATGTGGGATATGCCTAAGGTGTTACACACACCCCCCCTTAAGGACTCATCGTCCTCGATGAGGTTTGCCCCACCATCCCGAACGGCACAGGAGTGGCTCTGATACCATATTGTAACATCCTGAATTTTCGTTATTAATATTTTAATGAGAATTGGGATTTACTTGTATTTTGGTTTAAAACCTTGAATTATGTTGTAATTGATAATTCAATAGGGTTAAAATACAAGGGTTTGATGTTTGGTGTTATTTTGGAAATAATGGAACTTGAGTGTGTTTTGTGTAATTAGCTAAAGTGTATTTGGATAAAAGAACTGAGATATCAAACAAATATCTCATTCTTGTGTTAAGTCGGCTAAAGAAAGTAGAGAAAAAGAGAGAAAGGAAGAAACAGGAAGGAAAGAAGTTCAGTTCTTCATTTGGTAAGAATTCTACTCACGTTTCTGGTAAATCTTGTTGCTGATTCATGTTGGTAAATCGATTTTGTGTGTGGAATTGATTTCTAGAATCAATAGCAGCAGTTTGGAGTTCATACTGTGCAGGAAGAAGGGTTTTGCAATTATAAGGTAAGTTCATTCAGTTCTTTGTACAAATCAATGTTTTTAAGTTGTTATAAACCTTGATGTAACTGTATAATTTGACTATGGCTAAATAGAATGGCTTGAAATAAGCTAATTTGATGAATCAGAAGGAATTCTGGGCAAATTGAACGAACAAGTACTTGATAGTCCCGGTATTTAAGAGTCCCGGTACTCATAGTCCCGGTAGTTGAGAGGTCCTGGTACTCATAGTCCCGGTAGTCGAGAGGTCCCGGTACTCATAGTCCCGGTAATTGAGAGGTCCCGGTAGTTGAGAGTCCCGGTACAGGGAGTCCCGGTACAGGTGAGTTCCGGTCTTAGCTTTTATACCGGGAGTTGGCAGCATACTGTAATAGTTAAGACATTCTGAGGTCTTGGATTATTTGTACTCTCCTGATTGTTTTGGAGTCTATAGTTCGGTAAATCGTGAAAAGATACGATTAGGCATTGTCATATAACTTATGCAGTTCGGACATACGTACATTCATGTATAGTATGTTAGGTTTATAAACTGCGCTAGTGTGATGCTAGGCAGGATTATATTGAGTGTAATGGATCCATAGGCATTAGTGTTTGGTAATCACATGGGATAGACGTGTGGTATTAATCATTATCCCAGTGTGTGTGGGAAACCAAGGAATAGTCAAGTGGTAATAAATGTGTATGTGTAAGTGCCATTTATAGGTTAAGAGCATTAATCTAGAATCAGTAATGATTCGTAGTGTGGCTCTAGGCGAGATATGATGGCTGAAATATTGCCAGTCATATTCTAGGAATTGGATAAAGGAGCTTTAATCTAGAATCAGTAATGATTCGTAGTGTGGCTCTAGGCGGTGAGAAAAGGAGTAACCAGGTTTGCTATAACTTGTTTACATTGATTTTTGCAAATGTTATTATGGAAACGAATGTTCTCACTAGGCGTTGGCCTAATCGTTTCATGTGATGTTTTCTTACCAGGTTCAGGCTCGGGAAAGTAAAGGGTTGTGGGACGAGCGTTTTTGGATTAGCAGTGGTGGCAATTAACAAAGAGGAGATTTTTGGATGGATAGCTTAGATACCTTAATTAATCTGATTATAGTTACATAATTAGATTGATAGGTTATTTGAAGTATCCTGTTTGTAAATATACTCTTGATGGTTAATCCCCTGTTATTTATATAAGTTGAAGTTTTGTTATCATAACCTGTTGTAACTTAAGGTTTAAATTGGCCCGGATTTTGGGGCGTTACAATATGGTATCAGAGCCACTCCTGTGCCGTTCGGGATGGTGGGGCAAACCTCATCGAGGACGATGAGTCCTTAAGGGGGGGGGGGGTGTAACACCTTAGGCATATCCCACATCCTTTAGAGGGCAGGAGAGATGATGGGTATATTAGTAAACCTTGGCCTTACCAGACACAACGCGTTTTGGGGCCACTAACATGCGGGTTCCTTGGGAACTCTGTGGTTAAGCGTGCTTGGGTGGGAGTAGTACCAGGATGGGTGACCTCCTGGGAAGTCCTTGCGAAGTCCTTGCCAGGTCACCAAGAACAAAGCCGTGAGCCAGTGGGGCAAAGCGGACAATATTGTGTCGTGGTAAGCGGGGTGTTACAAATGGTATCAGAGCAATAGTTTAAGCGAACTAAGTATGCTGATGAGATACTTAGACTTAAGCTGTAATGGATTAGGTTATGATATGTGAGATATGGGTAGAAGTGCTAAGACGGGATAGTCTTAGAGTCAACGGAAATACGAGAATTTAGTACTGTGATGATGGTAACGAGGATTCTCCTGTATGATATGTTCACAATTCCAATTAGCTACTGTTATTATGAATATATTGTTACATAAGCATGCTTGTTACTAAATTGTTATAGTGACTAATGATCGGTAAAGTACGTTTTGTATGTCTAGATTGGTGTAACCATTTCTTATGGTTATTCTTTTGTGTTATATCAGAGCGATGGTAAACACGCCGCCTTTATCCCCTATTCGTGAGATGGATAGAACTGAGATAGATTGGACAGAAGAAGGGCAACCTGGAAGAGGCGGGATTCATGAGACTCCGCCGGGGTTTCTTTCTCTTGGAGGAACATCAAGTCAGGTGCATAGAACGGGTACCAGTACCGCTGGCCAAGGAACGCCGGAAGTAACTATGGAGACTCGAATGATGGAAAACATGACACGAATGATGACTACTGCTATGGCTCAGCAAACAGAAATGTTTATGAAAGCTTTGAATGATCGAAGCTCAGATTTAAGGCGAACCAGAACGGATACTGGAGTAATTCCTCCACTTCATACTCCAGTAGCAGAAATAGAAAGGAGGACAGAAAGAGTTTGCTCGTACAAAACGTTCTTAAGTTGTAAACCACCGGAGTTTGCTGGAGCTGATAATCCAGTGGTCTGCATGAATTGGTTAAGAGAAATGGAGCAAGCATTTCGAGCATGTGAATGCGATGATAAGTCAAAGGTCAGGTTTGTTTCCCATATGTTGAAAGGGAATGCACTGACTTGGTGGAACGTGTTTACGGCGACAAATTCAGCTTCGATGCTAGCTGCTATGAATTGGGAATCGTTCAAAGGAAAGTTTTGGAAGAATACTGTAACGAGAACGAAATGGATAGAATCGAGGAAGAGTTCCGAAATCTCAAGAAAGGACAAATGTCGGTAAGGAAGTATACAGAACTGTTCATGGAGAAGTTAAATTTGGTGGGGCATGTGGCTCCTAACGAGAAGGAAAGGATAAAGGCTTATTTGAAAGGTCTACCCGCGGATATGATGTCCCGAGTAAGGAGTGCAAAGGTTTCAACACTGAGGGAAGCTATTGAAGAAGCGAAAGTGACGGAGGAAGTGTACTCGCGAGATAAAGAAGAAAAGACCCAAGTTGGGGAAAAACGAAAGTGGGATAGTCGATCGGACTCTTCACAGAAATCTAAAGTGGTTAATAAAAGTGCTCGTTATGATTCACGGCGTGAACCAAATTGGTGTCCGAAATGCAAAAGCAAACATTTTGGGCAGTGTCGGGCGATAGCTTCGGAATGTTACAAATGTGGAAAAAGTGGGCACTCTATGAATAACTGTCCAGTACAGAGAAATCTGTGTTTTGAGTGTAAGCAACCGGGTCACTTTCGTCGGGAGTGCCCAAGACTGAAAAAGAGCGGCGATCATAGTAAAAAACCAGTTATTCCAAAGCCAATGGGCCGTGCTTTTCAGATGACTACTGAGGAAGCTAAGGAGTCAAAGGATGTTGTTTCGGGTACATTCCTTGTTAATTCTTGTCCTGCGCGCGTATTATTTGACTGTGGTGCAAATTTGTCATTTGTGTCCAAGTCATTCTTTCATAAATTAGTTACGCATGTTACTACTTTGGAGGATGCTTTGGTAGTAGAGGTAGCTAATGGGGGTCAAGCTTTGGTTCGAGAAAGGCTTGATGGTTGTATTATTCTTATAGAAGAGACGAAATTTCCGATCAACTTGTTGTTGATGGAGATTGGTGGGTTTGATATAATTGTGGGTATGGATTGGCTGACGGCCAATCAGGCAGAGATATTTTGCGCAAAGAAATTAATCAGGATTCCGATGACCGATAAGGGTGATATATTCATCTTCGGAGAGAAGCAAAAAGGGGAAATTCCGTTAATTTCTGTTGTAAAGGCGCGAAAGTGTTTAATGAAAGGATGTGTATCCTATTTGGCTTATGTCTTAGATGGAAGGTCAGAAAAGAAACAAATGGAAGATATCAAAGTGGTACGTGAGTTTCCTGACGTATTCCCTGATGATCTTCCTGGCCTACCGACTGAGCGGCAGGTAGAGTTTAGAATTGATCTCATTCCAGGTTCGGCACCGATTGCGCGGGCACCGTATCGCTTAGCGCCGGCCGAAATGAAAGAAATGATGACTCAACTCCAGGAGTTATTAGATAAAGGTTTTGTCAAACCGAGTTCTTCGCCTTGGGGAGCTCCGGTTTTGTTTGTTAAGAAGAAAGATGGTACCATGAGAATGTGTATAGATTACCAAGAGCTGAATAAGGTAAATGTTAAAAGCAAATATCCGCTTCCAAGAATTGATGACTTGTTCGATCAACTTCAAGGGGCAGGATGTTTTTCTAAGATTGATTTGAGATCAGGGTATCATCAAGTTCGGGTAGGAGATGAAGATGTTCCTAAGACAGCTTTTAGAACCAGATACGGGCATTATGAGTTTTTAGTAATGCCATTTGGTCTGACGAATGCCCCAGCTGTATTCATGGATCTGATGAATAGAGTGTGTCGACCTTTCTTGGACAAGTTTGTTATCGTCTTTATCGATGACATACTCGTGTATTCGAAAACTGAAGCAGATCATGAACAACACTTACGTAAGGTCTTAGAAGTATTAAGAAAAGAGAAATTGTACGCGAAGTTTTCAAAATGTGAGTTTTGGTTGAAAGAAGTACAATTTCTTGGTCATGTAATCACTTCAGAAGGAGTCAAAGTAGACCCAGCTAAGATAGAAGCTATGGCGAATTGGGAGACACCTAGAAGTGCGTCGGAAATAAGAAGTTTCTTGGGATTAGTTGGGTATTACAGAAGATTTATTAAAGACTTCTCTAAGATTGCATCAGCTTTGACTGTTCTGACTAAAAAGAATGTGAAATTTGTTTGGACGGAGAAACAGGAATCGGCTTTCAGAACTTTGCGTCAAAAGTTATGTGAGGCTCCGGTTCTTGCTTTACCAGAAGGAACGGAAGATCTGGTAGTGTACAGTGATGCTTCAAAAATGGGGTTAGGATGTGTTTTGATGCAACGAGGCAAGGTGATAGCTTATGCGTCGAGACAACTAAAAGAGCACGAGAAGAACTACCCTACACATGATTTGGAGTTAGCAGCGGTCGTTTTTGCCTTGAAACTGTGGAGGCATTATCTGTATGGAACTAAGTGTACTCTTTTTACTGACCATAAAAGTTTGCAACATATTTTTGATCAGAAAGAGTTAAACATGAGGTAGCGAAGATGGTTAGAATTACTTAAAGATTACGATTGTGAGTTGCATTACCATCCTGGTAAAGCAAATGTCGTAGCCGATGCTTTAAGTAGAAAGGAGTATAGTGGATGTTTAAAGACGACCAATGCTAGAATTGATGTGACGTCAAGTTTGATGGAAAAGATAAAAGAAGCACAAGTGGTGGCTTTGCGAGAAGAAAATTTGAAAGAAGAAGTGATGAGCAAACAACATCTTCAGTTGACTGAAGATGGCCGTGGGATCAAGTTGTTCCAAGGTAGAGTTTGGGTGCCAAAAATTGGAGGAAATCGAGAGTTGATTCTCGAAGATGCCCATAGATCTAAGTATTCCATACATCCCGGGAGTATGAAGATGTACCGAGATTTGAAGTTGATTTATTGGTGGCCGGCTATGAAAGTAGACGTGGCCCGAAAAGTGGAAACGTGTAGAACATGTTCGTTGGTGAAGGCAGAGCATCAGAAACCTTACGGAAGTTTCCAATCCTTGGAAATTCCGGAATGGAAGTGGGAGAAGATTACCATGGACTTTGTGACAAAGTTACCAAAGACACAAAAGGGTAACTACACGATATGGGTAATCGTGGACAGATTAACTAAGAGCTCATTTTCTGGCTATGAAAGAAGCGTCACCAATTGAGAAATTGGCGAAGCTATATATCGATGAAGTGGTGTCAAGGCATGGTATACCGGTGTCGATAGTGTCAGATTGTGATAGTCGGTTTACCTCGAGGTTTTGGCGGTCACTACAAGAAGAATTGGGTACTAAAGTTAATTTGAGTACTGCTTTTCATCCACAGACTGATGGGCAGAGTGAAAGGACTATACAAACTTTGGAAGATATGCTCAGATCGTGTGTTTTGGATTTCGGTGGTAACTGGGATACGCATCTACCGTTAGTAAAATTTGCGTATAACAACAGTTATCATTCGAGTATTGGAAGGGCACCTTTCGAAGCTTTGTATGGTAGGAAATATAGGACTCCGGTATGTTGGTTAGAAGTCGGAGAGAAACAGTTTGTTGGACCGGAATTGGTACAACAAACAGCGGATAAAGTGAAAGAAATTCGGCAGCATATGAAGGCAGCTCAGGATCGACAGAAGAGTTATGCTGATCTGAAGAGAAGACCTAAAGAATTCCAAGTTGGGGAGCGCGTGATGCTTAAGGTATCCCCATGGAAAGGTGTAATAAGGTTTGGTAAACGTGGAAAGTTAAGTCCTCGTTTTCTAGGACCTTTTACTATTACTCAGAGGATTGGTTTACAAGCATATCAGTTGGATCTTTCACCAGAATTGGAAAGAGTTCATAATACCTTTCATGTTTGTTATCTTCGGAAGTGTTTAGCCGAAGAAGAGGATGTGATACCACTATCTGATGTGAGAATAGATGAGAAGAGTCGTTGTGTGGAAGAACCAGAGGCAATTTTGGAGAGATCGGTTAGAAAGCTACGTAGTGGCAAGGAAGTGGCTATGTTGAAAGTACAGTGGAAACACCACAGGGGTACCAATGTGACTTTAGAGTCGGAAGAGAGTATGAAAGATAAGTATCCTCATCTGTTTACCCGATCTTGATTTCGAGGACGAAATCATTTTCAAGTTGGGGAGTATTGTAACATCCTGAATTTTCGTTATTAATATTTTAATGAGAATTGGGATTTACTTGTACTTTGGTTTAAAACCTTGAATTATGTTGTAATTGATAATTCAATAGGGTTAAAATACAAGGGTTTGATGTTTGGTGTTATTTTGGAAATAATGGAACTTGAGTGTGTTTTGTGTAATTAGCTAAAGTGTATTTGGATAAAAGAACTGAGATATCAAACAAATATCTCATTCTTGTGTTAAGTCGGCTAAAGAAAGTAGAGAAAAGGAGAGAAAGGAAGAAACAGGAAGGAAAGAAGTTCAGTTCTTCATTTGGTAAGAATTCTACTCACGTTTCTGGTAAATCTTGTTGCTGATTCATGTTGGTAAATCGATTTTGTGTGTGGAATTGATTTCTAGAATCAATAGCAGCAGTTTGGAGTTCATACTGTGCAGGAAGAAGGGTTTTGCAATTATAAGGTGAGTTCATTCAGTTCTTTGTACAAATCAATGTTTTTAAGTTGTTATAAACCTTGATGTAACTGTATAATTTGACTATGGCTGAATAGAATGGCTTGAAATAAGCTAATTTGATGAATCAGAAGGAATTCTGGGCAAATTGAACGAACAAGTACTTGATAGTCCCGGTATTTAAGAGTCCCGGTACTCATAGTCCCGGTAGTTGAGAGGTCCCGGTACTCATAGTCCCGGTAGTTGAGAGGTCCCGGTACTCATAGTCCCGGTAGTTGAGAGGTCCCGGTACTCATAGTCCCGGTAATTGAGAGGTCCCGGTAGTTGAGAGTCCCGGTACAGGGAGTCCCGGTACAGGTGAGTTCCGGTCTTAGCTTTTATACCGGGAGTTGGGGATACCGGGAGTTGGGGATACCGGGAGTTGGCAGCATACTGTAATAGTTAAGACATTCTGAGGTCTTGGATTATTTGTACTCTCCTGATTGTTTTGGAGTCTATAGTTCGGTAAATCGTGAAAAGATACGATTAGGCATTGTCATATAACTTATGCAGTTCGGACATACGTACATTCATGTATAGTATGTTAGGTTTATAAACTGCGCTAGTGTGATGCTAGGCAGGATTATATTGAGTGTAATGGATCCATAGGCATTAGTGTTTGGTAATCACATGGGATAGACGTGTGGTATTAATCATTATCCCAGTGTGTGTGGGAAACCAAGGAATAGTCAAGTGGTAATAAATGTGTATGTGTAAGTGCCATTTATAGGTTAAGAGCATTAATCTAGAATCAGTAATGATTCGTAGTGTGGCTCTAGGCGGGATATGATGGTTGAAATATTGCAGTCATATTCTAGGAATTGGATAAAGGAGCTTTAATCTAGAATCTGTAATGATTCGTAGTGTGGCTCTAGGCGGTGAGAAAAGGAGTAACCAGGTTTGCTATAACTTGTTTACATTGATTTTTGCAAATGTTATTATGGAAACGAATGTTCTCACTAGGCGTTGGCCTAATCGTTTCATGTGATGTTTTCTTACCAGGTTCAGGCTCGGGAAAGTAAAGGGTTGTGGGACGAGCGTTTTTGGATTAGCAGTGGTGGCAATTAACAAAGAGGAGATTTTTTGGATGGATAACTTAGATACATTAATTAATCTGATTATAGTTACATAATTAGATTGATAGGTTATTTGAAGTATCCTGTTTGTAAATATACTCTTGATGGTTAATCCCCTGTTATTTATATAAGTTGAAGTTTTGTTATCATAACCTGTTGTAACTTAAGGTTTAAATTGGCCCGGATTTTGGGGCGTTACACTAAGAATGGGAAAAAGGACAAATGAACCTTTTTCCCCCATACCTACTGTTAGGACATTATTGTATTCAAGATTTACTGTAAAGTCAACATCTTGTAATAGTCAATGTTATCTTGTAAATGCCTTTATACCTTGTAAGTTGTGGGTATAAACAGGCTTGTAGTTGTATTAGTTAGAAGTGATTCTTTGTAACTCCTCATAACTCATTGTAAAGCTTGTAACTCTTTAATATGAATGACAATGGCTTTCTCTCTCTAGAATCTATGTTTCACTCTGATTGATTTCACTAGATTGGGATTAACATTTGGTATCAGAGCAAAACAGATGATTTCAAGCAGATTATCAAAAAATTTGAAGATTTCTTGGCTTTCTTGAAAGTTTTCGGATACTGTTCATTTGTGGATTTCGAGTTTATTCATTTTTGGACAATTGGATCAAGATTTGATACTATTGTGTTCGATTCATCTTCCTGAACAAGTTTATTTCAGGAATCATCACCTAATTCATCCTAGATTTCAAGAATTTTGAAATTCTTGAAGTTTTTGTTAAAAAAGTTGAGTTCACTGTGATTGAATCGAATTTTGAGTTCTTTGACGAATCAAACATTTGTGATAACTAGAAATTTGTGTGCAAATCAATTTCGAACCTCTCTGTCAAAGAATCATCAAAATTGGTTAAGATTTGAAATAGATATGGCCGATTTTGTGATTTTTGGTTAAGTTCTCGGAAGATCTGAAGTTTTCGGATCATTCAAGAGGTTCTCGGATCATTCAAGTGGTTCTCGGATCATTCATCTGTGTTTTTCGGATTGGCCTGCACATTAGTTTAGTGGTTTTCAGATTGGCTTGATTCGAAAAAGATTATTTTTTGGATTGTGTGTGATTTGAGAAGTGTGGAATTCGGATTACAATTGATCCGAAAAGCTGAGAATTCGCATTCATTTAATCCGAGAAGTATCAGATTTCACCTGTGTTTGAGTCAAGAAGTATAGCTTTAGGATTGAGATTGATCCGAAAAGCAAAGTATTCGTATCTCCTTGTACCGAGAAGTTGAGAATTCGGATCACGTGAAGTCCGAAAAGTTTAAGAACTCGCATTCCTTTGATTTAAGAAGTACAGTTCTTGGATTGTGTTTGTTTAGAGAAATTCAGAATTCGGATAGTGTTTGTTCCGAAAAGTTGTGTTTTCGAATCTGGTTGTACCGAGAAGTTAAGGATCTCGGATTCAGCTTAATCCGAAAAGTTTTATTTTCGGATTCATATATTCCGAAAAGTGTAGAATTCGGATCTAGAAGTGTCCGAAAAGTTTGTCTATTTGATCCGAAAAGTTTGATAGTATACAGTTTGGTCCGAAAAGTTTTCAGAAAGCAAGATTTTTTTTTAAAGTTTTCCAAGTGTATTTCATACACTCTGTTTGAATCTCTGGAAGATCTACTATATAGTGCGTGAAATTCTTATCAAGATGTATCATTCATATGAAAAAGAGAGAAATGGACTCTTCTTGAAGCTAAAGATGAGATCAAGCGTCTTGATTGTTTGACTACTAAATACATGGATCTTTTTAATCAAGTTGCGGATAAAAACAAAAAGATCAAGTATGAGAAAGCTAAATTGGAAGATAAAGTCTCTTCTCTTGAATCCGAGCTAAAAGATTTGAATGGCAAGATTGTAGTTCTTGAAGCTACAAAAGAGAAGAATAAGGCACTTGATAACTTAACTCATCAAGATGATATGAAAAAGCTTCAAGGGAATATAAAAGCATTGGAAGATGAAAATGCTGATCTGAAGAAACAGATTTCAGAAATTTCATGCTCAAATGAAAAGATTATTTTAGAAGAACATAATATTAAACTTTCTAAAAGAATTACTGATCTTGAAGTTTATATTGCAGATCTTGAAGCAAAGAGAGACAACTCAAGTCTGCACGATCAAATCAAGAAACTTCAAGAGAAAGTAACAACTTTCCAAAGAGAAAATGTTGATCTGAAAAGCATAGAAGACAAGAGAGAGAAGGGGAATTCATATCTACGAGATCAATTAAAAAAACTTCAAGAGAAAGGAAAAATTGTGGACAGTGAAAACGCTGAGCTGAAAAGAAAATTTTCTCTTCTTGAAACTAATTTTTCAAAAGAAAAAGAACAATTTAAAAAAGTTTTCATACAGAAGTTGTCCAATTTATCAAAGAAATCTCAAGAAGAGAAGAAAGAGATTGAGCTGAAATGTATAAAACTTTTGAAACTAGTTTCTGATTTTTAAAAAGTTTTATTCTTAGAAAAAGAGAAACTTGAGAAAGAAAGATCTGAGTTTGGAATTGAACGAAAATCTTTTGAGATAAAAAATAATGAGCTTTCCGTAAAAATCTCAGATTTGGAAAATATTTTGGAAAAAGAAAGGAAAGATTTTGCGGAAAAGAAAGATCTCTTTGAAAAAGAAAATAAAAGTCTTAAAAAGAAAAATATGGAGATTTTCAAAGAGATAATTGATAAAATGAAGTTTTTGGAAAAAGATTTTGAATCGGAACGTAAATATTTTGAAGATGCAATTCTCAATCTTACAAGAAAATTATCTGGTTTATCAGCAGATATTATGAAGGATCAAATGATAAAATCTGATCTCCAAAAGAAATATGATCTAATTTTTAAAGAGAAAAATGTTTTGATCAACAAAGTTAAAGAACTTGAAGACATCATTTTTAAAATTGATGTTTCAAAGCAGATCAGTACTGACACAATCATTCAGACTCCATTCGTTGATTCAAATGATTTTGAATGTTCTTTTAAAACTGCTTCAAGTTCAAGCTTTAAGAACATTTCTTCTAAACAGTTTAATAGATCAACTGATTTCTCAAAAGATCAGATTCGGTCTTCAAATCTCTTCTATAATCCTCTGTTTGATAAATCAGATGATAATCCAAATGTGCCTAAAGTTGATACTCCTTTCAAGCCTAAAGAAACTCCAGTCTTCAAGAAGGTGAAGATGGAATGGAGAGTCAAAGGCACAACAACTCCAAAGAAAGATGTACCAAAATCATCTGCTTCCACATCAAATTCAAAGAGGAACAATGCTCCGAAAGGTAAAATTATGTTCCACCTAATCATGTTTACTCTACAAATCATCTGATTAGATTGGCACACAAGCAAATTTGTTGTTCCTACTGTGGATCAAATGATTTTGTGCATAAAAAATTTGTTCCTTATTGGTACGGTACATACAGAGTTTCTTCAATGAAATCTACACCTTACAAACCAGGACCCAAGTTCCGTTGGGTACCAAAATCTGCTTAATCTGTTTTTGCATGATCATCATGTGTTGTGCTGAATGTTACATATATACCACACACATGACTCAAAACAGAAGAAAAGCGGTGCAAATTTTTGAAGAGTACATGTGCCATTAAGGGGGAGCAGTGTATATGGTTTCTAAACACTTCAGTTTAGAACTCGAGCGTTAAAGAGATTATGGTTTCTAAACACCTCAGTTTAGAACCCGAGCGTTAAAGAGATTATGGTTTATAAACACCTCAGTTTAGAACCTGGGCGTTAAAGAGATTATGGTTTCTAAACACATCAGTTTAGAACCTGGGCGTTAAAGAGATTATGGTTTCTAAACACTTCAGTTTAGAACCCGAGCGTTAAAGAGATTATGGCTTCTAAACATCTCAGTTTAGAACCCGTTCTTCAACGACATTGGCTTCTGAATAATTTAGTTCAGAGCCCGTACTTCAACGATAATTTTGACTTCTGATCATATCAGATCAGGACTCGTTCCTCAACGACTATGACTTCTGAATTTATCTTCAATCCTGGTAATTCAGAACTCGTTTTAATGATTAAGGATATTTTGATCCAAGTCTTGTTATTTGTGCAGATTTTGTCAACATAAAGATCTTTTGCACATGTTAAGGGGGAGATTATCTGATTTTAAATCATTTTATCATGATTTGAGGGGGAACTCAAACATTTCTGACTGTAAGTATCTTCTAAACTTAATCTCTGATTGTTTGAAAGAAGAACGACTTTCAAGCATGAAAAATGTTTTCTTAAATGTTCAAACCACTTCTCTAATTCAAACAGATTTTATAATTTTAGAAGTTTGATTTTAAATGTTTTTCATACACACACACACACACACCTATATATATATATATTAATATATATATATATCTCGGATTATCGTAACATCAATTCTGACCGTGTGTTTCCAAAGATTAATACTTGCGTATTATCTTTTCCTATAAACTTTCAAGTATTCATACACACCGGTTCAGCTTCATATTGACTTTGTTATTACCATGTCTCAAAACGAAACAAATTTTCGATGTAATACTCCCGTTTGTATTCCAACTTTTGTTGAGCATCATACATTCTTTCAGCGTTAGAACTTAAACGTTTCATTCAAAGATTGTTTATATTTGTTCATATAAACAAATTTCAATTCTTTGATACCCTAAACCTTACATGATTATCATTCATATTTGATCTGATTGATACATTGTCAGATTCTCAAACAAGTCTTTCGAATTCATTTCATTCATTCATTATCCTTGTTTTGAGAAAATCTTCAAAGTTCAATTGCTCAAATATTTCATGATATTATTGAGGAGCATACAATCTGATTGCAATGTTAATCAAATGCCGATATTCATATTTGTTCAAGCTAAACTGTTGAACAACGCAAATTTTAGGACAAAATTTCATGGGATCAGTGTGAGATTATTAAACTTCTATGGATTCACGTTAACCAGTGTTTCCTACCCAAGAAGTTATCCTTGAGTGATTGAGGGGTGATGGGTCTACATCAAAGAGTGGGTAGGATAACTCATCCGGTTGAGTAATCTCATTGTGCTGAGGTAAAATGTAAATGAGAGTTTGGGTAGAAGTGAGTGGATTAAAAACAGAAAGAGGGTGTGAGAACAGAGTTAAAAGAATAAGAGAACTTTGCACCAACCATTTCTGAGCCGGGAAGCCACATTACTGATTGGTTCACATTCTTTGGTGACCATCATTGAAACAGGCAGTTAGCCCATGCCAACTCTTGCTTTAACCCCACCAGCTACTCATTTCTTTCTTAACAAAGAAATGTTTCATTTTTCTTGGGGACGCAACATATAATCTATCTAATCTTCATTCGGAAGGTTTGGATATTGAAAAAGAAGGAAGTTTGCCCCACCTTCGCTCTTCATTCATGCACATTGAGTCCGTGGAAAATTGTTGTTGTCTAAACAATTTACACGCTTTGAGCCTATTGTTCAAGCATATGTTGCTTTATTCTTTCTACACATGCACGTACACACAAGGAATATGTTTTCTTGTCATAACGTTCATAGAAATTCCTTTGTGTTTTTCGATGATTGAATGGAAGCCCTGAGGGAGTGAACATCAAAAGCTTCTTTCCAAAGTACATCTGTTGTACTAAGTAGTTACGTGCTACTTACAGGCATTTTAACTGATTCATCCGTTATTTCAGGGTTACCACATTCTTTTGTCTGAATTTGAAAAGATTCGGATAAATTCTCTTGGAATTGACGGTTTATCATATCAAAAAGGAGGAGAATGTTAGTGATGAACAAAGATCGTGCTGAATTGATATGGTTTTGATGATCATGATGCTCACAATCATCAAAAAGGGGGAGAAATAGTATACTGAAGATCAGAGGGAGAAATAATATCCAGAAGAAAATGAAGTTTTGTCAATAAAAGATTAAGGGTGAGAAATTATAAGTCAAAGTCAAGAAGATGTTCTGAGATTGTTCGAGAAAGTTCATTTTTCAAACGTTTTTCAAAGACAGTTCAAAGTCAGAGTGATGAAGATACAGAAATTCAACCATCAGTCAATGTTTTCGCATCAAAGCTCAAAATGAACAGTAACCTTCAAAGTTCTCGCATCAGAAGGATCCGAGAAGTTCATTGTTCGCATCAAGAAGGATCCGAGAAGTGAAGAACTCGCATCAAGAAGGATCCGAGAAGTGAGGTTTTCGTATCAAGAAGGATCCGAGAAGTGAGGAATTCGCAAAACTTCTTTGGAAGAGACATGGGAGGATCCTCCTATTTGAGGATCCCACCGATTTGTCATGGACAAAATAGGTGAGAAACTTCTTAGCAAGGAGACATGGGAGGATCCTCCTATTTTGAGGATCCCACCGATTTCTCATGGAGAAAATCGGTGAGACAGCTTCAAATCTTTGATGACCCAACAATATACGTATGTATGTGTGTTAGTGTTTAAATAATACCTTAAAACAATGTAAATTCATATAAAGTTATAAAATTAAAAAGAAAGAAAAATCATTTGTACTAAACATATTGAGCTTATAAGAAAAATGATTTCAAGAGTGTAAAATCAAATTAAATTTCTTAAGTTCATACTCACTACTTTCTTCAATAGTCATAGAACTCTTCTGCTCATCGTGCACAATGATGAGAGTTAAGATTTATCTATTTAGTTTTTATATCTTCTTTTAATGTTTATTTAAATCCTAAATGTTGTACATAATTATCGTTTATCCCCCAACTTATATGTTTATTAAAAAAACTCAGGTCTTATTACAACATAACACGTTGTAAAGCGTTATAACAGTAGTCAAGTCTTACGTTGCGTTCTCAAGTGTTTTTTTATTACGAAGGAAAGGAATGGAAAGGGAACGAAAGTAGGAGGACATGAAAAAAATGTTGTGTTCTAGAGTTTTTTAAGGAATGAAAACAAAGGAAAAGAAAGGAAACTATTACTAATTTTTCTCCCAAAATTTTCCGTCCAAGAGTAGGAGGAAAATGAAGGAAAGAAAAGAAATTAATTTAAGAAAAATTAAAAATATATCTAAAATTATACATGCACTCATTAATTACATTCTACTATGAACTAAATAGGGGTATATCGGTAAAAGTGGCATATTTTATTTCATACTCAAGAACATGAAAATTTATTTTATTTGCTTCTCTTTTCTTTCTTTTCCTTCAACCTTAAGAACACAAAAACAAATATTTCTTTTTTCCTTCCATTTCTTTTCTTTCTTTTTTCCTCCTTTTTTTTCCTTCCAAAACTCGTGAACACAACGTTAAAGTGGAGTCACAAGGATTAACACGATGGTGAAGCCAACCTTGATGCCGTAACTATAACAAACTATTTAAAACCATGATTTTATTATAACTTTTTGTCTGTCATAATAAATTTAGTAAGATCATCTCCAATAGGGTTACTAAATCTTACACTAAACCTTAAATTTGATGTAAATGATCTTATTCACATCTCCAATGGGGTCTCTATTTTTCACACTAAATTACACTATATTTGGTGTAACACTATTCATTTGCACTATTTTTTATCTCACTTTAAAAAAATAGTGTTACCCATTAGATAAGATTTACTATTAACATTAAAATTTACATTACTTTATACACTACTTTTAAAATTTAATGTAACATATAGTATGACTCGTTGAAGTATCAATTCAAAATAGTCATTTCACACGTTTGAGTCGATTTCCGTAAATTTAAGGGTCAAAAGTTAGAATAATGTAAAATTAAGCGCGTGTAATTCACACATTGATTCTTGTTCTTTAAACCGCGAGTGGTATTAAAATATTCCAATTTCCACGTCATCGTTCCAACCAAAACCGGATAAAACCGCGTCCTCCCCCTTCTTACGCACCTCAATTCCACGTTTCTCTATCCGACGAAATCCACCTTCCAAAACCGCCGTTAACCACCGTCGACTACCACCCCTACCTACAAACAACCTCCTATGGGCGCCAATTCATCCATACTAACTCTGGAGAGCTCCGACGGCTCCAACCATCCGGCAAAGCTCAAGCTCGGCGACATACCGGAATCCTGCGTTGCTCTCGTCTTATCTTACCTAGATCCGCCGGAGATTTGCAAATTGGCGAGGCTCAATCGCGCATTTAGAGCCGCTTCATCCGCCGATTTCATTTGGGACGCTAAATTGCCGTCAAATTATCAGTATTTGGTCGATGAATACCTAATTAAGAACCATAAGAAATTGGGGAAACACGAGATTTATTCGCGATTGACGCATCCCGTTCCGTTTGACGCCGGAAACAAGGTTCGATTTCACCGATTTTCTCTTCCTTTTGATAGAATTTTAAATCGTCACTGGTCAAATCGATTTTTAGGGTTTTGAATTTATTTTGTTGAATCGATGTGCATAAAAAGTCAAAATTACAACATCGTGAATAATTTAGGATTTCACCGATTTTCTCTCCCTTTGATAGAATTTCAAATCGTCACTAGTCAAATCGATTTGTAGGGTTTTGAATTTATTTTGTTGAATTCGATGTGCATAAAAAGGTCAAAATTACAACATCGTTAATGATTTAGGGTTTATTGTTACAGGAATTTTGGGTGGATAAGAGGACTGGAGGTGTATGTTTGTCGATATCTTCCAAAGCACTGACGATCACCGGAATCGATGATCGGAGATACTGGAATTATATTCCCACCGATGAATCAAGGTATATTTTCTTTTGGGGTAATCATGCTTTAATAACTTGTACCTTATGCGTTATGAGTAGTACTTTACACCGATCTCGACCAGATGTTGTACTCTTGGTTTTGTTTTGATGGGATCGATTGATAACATGGTACAAGTTATTAATGCATGCAATTTCAACAGGTTACCAGTCAAAATACAAGAAATAACTTGTCGGCAAATTTTGATACATTTTGTCGTTATAAATACAATGTAAAATCAAGAAATCTTGGTGCAACAAGATCATCGATTGTTCAAATCTCTACCACGAACCTTGACTTTCCAAAGGTACCCTCGAAAAATGTTTCGTTTTCCGTTGTTACCCTCTTGTTTCTAACATCCCATTTCCGCATGTAAAGATCAAGAAGTCTTGGTGCATCAAGATCGTCTTTTGTTTGAACCCAACCACGAACCTTGATTTTCCAAAAATACCCTCGAAAAACATTTCATTTTCCATTATTACCCTCTTGTTTCTAACTTCCGTTTTCGTCACCAGGTTTCATACAATCGCATACCTTCAACAAATATGGTGGCTTGAGGTCGAAGGCGACATCGACTTCCAATTTCCATCCGGGACGTACTCATTATTATTCAAGCTTCGACTCGGGCGGGTCACGAAGCGACCCGGTCGCCGGTTATCGACCCAGGATGGGGTCCATGGTTGGGACATAAAACCAGTCCAATTTCAGCTCACGACACCCGATGGTCAACACGCCGTTTACAAGTGTTTCTTGGAGAACACTGGAAACTGGGAGTACCATCATGTCGGAGATTTTGTGGTCGATGATCCAAACGTGTCCACAAAGATAAAATTTTCGTTGACGCAAATCGACTGCACCCATACGAAAGGCGGTCTCTCCATAGATTCGGTTATTATATGTCCTAGTAACGTCGTTAAAGATTTCAAAGTTTTACTATAACGACTACTTTTTGGGTACTGTGGGTGTTTGAGTCAGCCCGTAAAATAATGGCCAACAAAATTCCAGTGGCTCTAAAATAGCCAGGAAAATCTCAGTTGATCCTAAGGATAATAGCCATGAAAATCTCAATAGTTTTAGGATAATAGGCTGGAAAATTCTAGTGGTCGTAAGGATAACAGCCAGGAAAATCCCAGTAGTCCTTAGGGGTCTTGAACTGGCGACCTATTGGTGTACTTTTAAACACATTTTTTGGTGGTTTTAGACCTTAGCGAGAAGATGTAGATCCTAGAGTAAAGTGTGTCACGAATGGTGTCGGTTTCGTGTTCTACATTCCTCGAGATTCGGCTATTCCGGTTTTGAGAAAAGACGGTGTTTGTATTTTGTAATTAGCGTTTGAAGAATCTCGCGCAGAATTCTACGACGCGGATGAATGTAAATAGATTTGAGTTGCATGAATATTATGTACATAGAAAATGTTTGTACATGTTATGACCGTGTAAACCGTCGATTTTATTGGTTAAATTAATGAAATTGTTTCATGAATTTCTTTATTTTGATGAAATTGTTTCATACCATTCATTTCTTGATGAAATTGTTTCATATGTTTGTGTTTTTATGTAGTTTCATATATTTCTTTCATTCTTACGAAACTGTTTCATATATTTTCTCAGTTTGATGAAATGTTTTCGTTTTTACATAAAAAAAAACACAAATATACGAAACAATTTCATCAAGAAATGTATGATATGAAACAATTTCATTAATTTAACCAATGAAATCAACGGTTTGCAAAATTAAGATATGAATTTGCAAGTTAGGTGATGGGGATACCAAAGAAATCCATATCGGGTTAAACGTCTCATGCTATTCAGTTTTGGATTATTCGAAAATTCTTAGGGGTTATTTGTTTACCTCTTTAATAGTTCCATTAAGGCAACCTTTGAATTGTTTAGAGGTGAATCTTGTTTAGCAAAAAAAATAATATGTCTCTTAATGGTTCTAAAACCCTCTGAATGATTTGGCATCTTGGAACTACCTTAACCATTCAGCACCCTGATTTCATTCTAAACAATTACCATACAACCATATTTTATTTTGCACTGTATTATAAAAGCCTCTTAATCATTCTGCATCAAACCATTCAGCAACTGCCAAACAGCCCTTTTATAGTGAGAAATATAAAGGTGCGGTAAGAGTGCCATCCATAACGACAACGAAAAATATATGACCCGACAAAATTAACAAGCATTTCAAAGAAAATGTCAAGATTAAGTAATGAGTGAGTCGCTGGGAATAGTAAGAGAAGGTTAGGGACAACAACGGAAACGATCAAGGTAAATACAAGATTTAGGGGCAGTTTACCAAATGCTTATCCGAGTAAGGACTTACCAGTCAAATTTAACACTATCACTTACTTACCGGGTAAGATTTTAGTCCGCCAAATCGGTTTCGTATGCAACAATTCACCCGGTAAGCGCTAACCGTGGTAAGAGTCGTCGCCATCACTTACCGGGGTAAGACTCTCGGTCCTTTCATTCGCTTTTACCGGGTAAGATTTTTGGTCCTTGGCATATAAATCCGATAGATAATGTGACTTGGTAAACGCTTACTCAGGTAATTAAGTGTTTGGTAAACGGCTCCTTAGAATTTAAAAGCTAATTCTCTTTTTTTTATTTCTGGGATGGGGTCGACGTGCCCCCTATCCCTAAAGGGTGCATCGGGAATTCGGGAACAAGAAATTATGCTTCAATTAAATGCATTTCTAGTATCTTAAATAATTTTTTTTATTTTTTATTTTTTATTTTTTATTTTTTATTTTTTGTTCTTGTCATAATATGAGAAGTTGAATTAGATGTTGGAGAAGCATGGGCTTAATCGGGATGGCTTGCATGATTCTAAATAATTTGTAGCTGAATTAGATGTTGGAGAAGTTGAATTAGATGTTGGAATGATTAAGATGTTGTAGCCTCGTTATGGTAATAAGATTTTGTTTCGTGGTTATATTGACTCACATGGGCGGACTTAGTATATTGGATACGGTGGCATGTGACACCATAATATTTCTCCGATAAAAAATTCGGTTCGTGAAAGATGCAACCGTTTTGTTTTAGAAGGTGCTACGTATTATTTTGGAAACTTCAAGAAGGTGCAACTGCACCTCGTAATCAACCAAAAAAAACTCTTAAAATCAACCAAAAAACCGGGAAAAAACTCTTGAGATTAACCAAAAAATCGGAGAAAAAAACTCTTGAAATTAACAAAAAAAACCGAAAAAAATCCTCAAAATCGATAAAAAAAAAAACTTAATACCTTTTAAATCAAGCAAGAAGTTTTAAAAATCTCTCGAAATGGCATAATTACGCTAAAAGCACATTAGACAATATTGAATGTTGGTAAAAAGATGTTGACACGTCGATAAAAACTGTGTTTTTTGTAATTACTTTTGTCAATATTATATAATGTCACCGTATGAAAAAATTTGTGAGGCCGCCCCTGTTGACCCATCTGGCTCCGCTGTAATGTTTGACTGCCGTTGTAACGCATTATGGCACATTATGTTGCAGGGCAAAGAGTTTTTTTTACTTCTGCTTTTTTAAACATGTAACTTGGTGGATTAATTTATCATTAAAAATATATAAACTAAAATCATAAATAGGTAAATCATTACACTTTGAAGAAAGTAATGAATAGAAACTTGAGAGATCTAATCTCGATTTTACACTCTTGATATCATGTTCTTGTAAGCTCGATATATTTAATATAAATGGGTCTTTTCTTTTTTTAGTTTTCTAACGTTTTATGTATTTAAGTTGTTCTAAGGGATTATATATGGGCAGATGAGCTTAATCATTTGAGAACTCCAAAAAATTTTAAGATCCGTAAAAACTTCTACCTTACGGTTAACGGTTTTGTTTTCACATGATTTTATCTCATGTAAGGATAGTATTAATGTATTTATTAACATATATTTGTTTCACAGTGTGATTGCTTCATATTGATTTGTTTCACATGCTTCATATTGATTTGTTTCACAATATGAAACTCTTTTATGTGTATTTTTTATTTCACGAACACGTAAAAAATGTGCATATTATGAACCGAGTACATGTGAAACAAACGCAGTGTGAAACAAATATATGTTAATTAATATTCTAGTCCTAGTCTTATATGCAAAAAAATCATATGAAATAGCACATGATGCATTAATTCTCAAAGTTATCACAATTTCATAGGTTTTTAAAAGAAGTTCCCCTATATATACACTACACATACAAGTGTATATATAGATTATATACACACATATACATACATACATATATGTATACATATATTGCCTTAGGGGCCGTCTTAAAAAACTTTTTGGTCTTACCATAACTCATAAGGCTCGAGACTTTTCCTCACTTTCACGAGACACCTTACGTCATTTATGTTAAGAGATTTGTGTGCATGATTGCAATAATTTTTTACATAAATTTTGTATTTCTTTTTTTAAATAAGAGTAAATTACGATTTTCATCGAATGGGTTGTTAATATTTTTGATTTTCATCCCTATGGTTTGCAATTCTTTGTTATTTTCGTCCCTGGACTAATTACACCCTTAGTATAAGGAACTAAAACCATAAAAACTTGTAAATCACGTGAACCAAAACAACAATAAATTGTAAATCGTAAAAACGTAAATAACAATGAATTACAAACCATAGAGATAAAAAACCGTAACTTCTAAGCCACGAGGACAAATAGTTGCAATTTCTAACAAGCAATAAGGACAAAAAAACGTAATTTACTCTAAAAATATATTATAAGGACAAACACCATCGTACTATAATTCCCAATACATACATATACGTATGCATACACGTACCATCCATAAACGAAACAAAATACGAACATCATTTTCGTTCAATTTTTTTTTAATATACTAAAACCTTAGAATCGAGTCGAAGTGACATGCTATGAATAAGACGATAAAAACAGACACAACATACATTATTATTTTTGTATTTCTTGACTGCAAATTAATAAAATCATACATGAACAACGCATGTGACTGCAATATACGCGTATAATTATTTTAACGCCCTTCAAACCACCTACGTAATTGCCATCCATATTCTGCTTCAAGGCGTTTTCGACTTCGGTGGTGATGGAAGTAACTGCAAGAACCAACTACTAGTTATGATCGATATGTATTATCCGCTCGTTTGCAAAACCAGATAAAAATATATAAACCAACCAAACCAAACCAAACCAAACAAAGTCAGTATACAACCCACACAGATAGTGTCTAGCTTGCTATGTTGTATCTAATTTGGTGGGACAAAAAGATGCATTTTTATCTCACTCAATTTTGTCTTGTCCATCCGAGTGGGTTGTTTACTTTTTATTTCCATTAAACTCTGTATGGGTTAAGTTGTCTGTCCAGATAAAATTTTCTAAGGGATGGTAGAGTGATGGATTTGTGGAAGGCAAAGGAGAAGGTTGGATTATTTCTGGGGCACTTCTGATATTAATTTGTTTGAGGTGGCTTAACGGGGGACAAGTGAGGGATTTTGGCTTATTCCATATAGCCATTTTTGACTTAATGGCCCATCAGCTAGATGTATGTATAAGTTGCATATCGTGATATATTATTCATGATCAAGGTTCTAAATGGCATGACGTTCTGTGATATATTATTCATGATCAAGGTTCTAAATGGCGTGACGTGATGTGATATATTATTCATGATCAAGGTTCTAAATGGCGTGACGTGATGTGATATATTATTCATGATCAAGGTTCTAAATGACGTAACGTGCTGTGGCGGCGACACCACAATGTTTTTTCAAGGCATAGACTTATGGTAGCAAATCTTTATATCATATATAATTATATATTTACACATACGTTTTATACTATTACTCAACAAGTCAATGATCTTAAACAATTTAAATTAGGTGATACACTAAAACCTAAAATGTAAGACACTAAAAAGGTAAGAAATATCATGTTACAAAAACTGCACATTGGGCCATGGCGTGCCACAGGCTTAATGTGGCGTCAGGTTCTGGTTCAGTTCGGTTCAATCAGGGTCTGAACCGATGAGCACATATGGGGCTGTTTGTTTACCTCTTAATAGTTACATTAAGAGGCAACCTCTGAATCGTTAAGAGGTGAATCTTGTTTGGCAAAAAAAAGTCTCCCTCCTAATGGTTCTAAAACCCTCTGAATGTGTATCTTGGGCCTCTCTTAACCATTCAGCGCCCTAATTTCATTGTAAACAATTACCAAACAACCATATTTCATTTTGCACTATATCATAAGAGCCTCTTAATCACTCTGACCACTTAATCATTCAGTACCAAATAGACTGAAGTACCAATGTTATCCTTTTTTGATGGGTCTAAATGAATGTGATGACATGAAAAAATTATTTTACAAGGTTACAAATGTACCTGATAACAAGATATGAGAGAGCTGACGAATCCAAAGGCTCCTGTAACACGAGGAGTGATCTTTTGGGGAGCCAATTGAAGCAGACCAGCTGCAACCACGATATCCATGGCTGATTTGATCAATGCCAATGACCTCTCGTTTGACGCTTTAAGTTTGGCACGATATAGTTCGTCCTGCATTTAGTAGAGGTAAGTAATAACCCAAAAATTTATCATAAAACAAAGTACACATTCAATCAAGAAACGTTGATCTATACACAAACCTTGTATTTATCGGTACCCTTGAGTTCCTTGTCCAGTTTCTTCATTGATTTCGAAAGCCTCCCAATCTCTCCTATCTAAATAAAGATATGCAATCATTTATGAGAAAAGACGATAGTTGACATTGCGAAAAATGTTAAAAGACAAGGGTCAGATATCTACCTCGACTAAAGTAGTACAGACTGATGAGCCCATCCAACAGAAAAGGGATATCCTGCCAAGTATTTCTGCACGATCTTTGTTCTAACAAAACCAACAAAACTATTAAGTTCAAATCGACATTCTATCTGTTAATACCATTTCCCGTTTTGTGGGTTTCTCATGGTAAACGGGACCCATGAAACAGAAATGTTAAATGGTCAAAACAAAGAAAACCTAACATTGTAGGTTAAATAAAATCAAAGTAGAAATGATATCGTACCTTGTAAATGCCTGATCTATGGAGCCAAACAACTTGGTCAAGGAACAAGAAAGTCGACAATAATGCATTTTTTGACTGAAACAAGACATTGTGATCAGAAATATTGGAAAGAAAAAAAAACATGTAAAACTAACATATAATCAAAGAATATGTACCTTCCCAAGTAAAACAATCGGAAGGGGGGTTCCTGGAGCAGTCGGACTGATAAGAGCATGCAAATCATTGATAAACTGCAAATACGATTTACAAGACCTTAAAAAAGACGGAAAAGACGTATGCAAAAAATATTTAAAAATATTAATTACTTATACATGATCCAGACCTTAAAAAGACGGAAAACTTTCCTAGCCGAGCTAGTCGATTTGTCAACATTTTGGGCTGTGCCTGGCTCCCCATTACTCACAAACTTTGACCCATATTGTATTGCTCTGCATATCTTGTCCCTGGCTTCAGCTTTGTTCAAATACAGAACAGCAAGAGCAAGTTCTGTCCTGGCAACGTCTAGCGTACTCATATTTTATTTTGTGTTGAGCCTAGAAAGCAAAGACGGCACAACCTTGTCGTTTCAGGGACATGAAAGCAATAATAAAATGACATGATTGTCCCTTAGAAAAAGATATGGTCCTTCAAGTCAATATTAAAAAGGTTAAATATTCAAATTGTTCTTCACGTTACAAGAAAATTATCATGCATGCAAAAATCACAAATTTTGATATGCTAAAGGGCTGTTTGGTTCTCGGAATTCAAAGAAATTTGATGGAATTGGAATGACAAATTCCTTTGACCAAATTCCAAATCATATGTTTGGTTCACCTAATGAAAATGATGGAATCTTCTGAATTCCATTGAATTTCACAATTTAAGAAATTCCTCATTCCTTGGCTTAAGTGAATGAATTGAATTCCTACCAACCAAACACATGGTCAAATTCCATCAAATTCCATTCCAATTCCTTATAAGTCAAATTCCTGCGATGGATTCCAATTCCATCAAATTCCATTTTGCGAACCAAACGCCCCCTAAGTTTTTCTGTCAAACACTTATGCAATACATGATTTGTTCATTAACCAACCCCCACAATTATTTGAGATATAACCATATTGCAATTCATTCGTTTACAGCATTTTCTCTATTCTCCATTTTATAGATCTTATCTTCATTTCTTGTCGCATCAACAAAACAGATCCCCCTATTATATTTCCATTTCTTGTCCCACATATAAGTGCAACCCACAACAGAAAATCCTATGTATTGTAAGTGATAGTTTAAATTAAAAGCCATCCTCTTCGATGGAAAACCAAACACGTGGGATAGCAGCTATGTCCCAGTCAAACACTAGAAACTCATTCTTTGATTAGTGCATGATTCACCCCTGTCCCATAGAATTTACACAGCTCACCTTTCTATCAAAGGCAAAAATAAACAACCTTTGTTGTAATACAAGGGCCTGTAAATAAAGAAAGAATCTCTTCCAGGCATCATAATATTGTGGAAGAATAAGATGAGTTTCCAACGTGCCTAGTAAGACTACAAAATCACATTGGGACAAGTTGAGCAAAAAACCAAGGATTGCTAATTTTGATTTTAAAAAAATCAATTCAAGTAATAAAATGAATCAATTTTCTCTCCCTTCTGCCAACAAATCAGAATCTCCGTCAAGACTGACCAGATATACAAATTTTCAACTGCCTACATTGGATTAAGCTCAAAACAATCAAGAATCTGTTTACTTTGAAAAGGCACCTAACTGAACTTTTACACAATTGTGTCCTACTTTCTAATGCAGGTAAAACACCATTCAACCCAATCACAGATACATCATCAGGAACAAAAGCAATCAGATGGCAATCAGTGTCACAACAAACCCAGACCATATAATCAACCTAATCATATGTGATAACAAACAATCCCCGAGTTTCTTTATATGTTATCTCATTTAATTCCCGCACACATAACAAAATCTTACTAGAGGATGACCCTTACACATTTCCACACAAGGACTCCTTTTATACTAGTAATTACCTGTTCCTTTCTATGAACCTAACAAAATTTCCATTGAAAATGTCAAATATGTTTTCCATTTGACAAATTTTGAAGCTACAATTACCTAACCAAACCAAACCTAGGAGGGGTAAGGAGGCTGTTTCAGTGAGGACCCTTGGCTTGTGAAAAAAACTTGCGAAAAAGATTTTTGCACGATGAGAGGAACTAATAAAACTATAAAAGCAAGAAAAAGTTAAGAAGAATGAAAAAAGCATTAAGTGTTAAGTTTGTATTTTTTATTATGTAATCTATTTTATTGTATTTTAATATAAATTATATTTT
Organism: Saussurea involucrata; assembly: GCA_033807775.1. Taxonomy (NCBI): domain Eukaryota; kingdom Viridiplantae; phylum Streptophyta; class Magnoliopsida; order Asterales; family Asteraceae; genus Saussurea; species Saussurea involucrata. Next base: position 11,497,722 of record CM066312.1, read on the forward strand.
GCATTTTTTAATATTCGTCAATTAACAAAAAAAAATCATACATTTTTTCATAAACATATTCTACAAAACAACACAAAACATGATTCGACATAAAGCAATTTCTAACTTAGAAATTATTTCCTACAAAAAGTATTGATTTGACATTTGCAATTATCCAAAAACAATTTCTAAATTAGAAATCATACTCACAACCACCATAATTTCTAAAACAGAAATCCTACGTGCCACATTTACAATTCATATGAAATCACTGTTGTGAATGCTCTAAGAAGCTAGAATTACCTACTTTCCCATAGTTACTGTTATAAACTATCGACACATCACTTTTGGTCCACAAATTCTCCTACTTATTCAATTGTAATTCAAATAATTGATCAACAGTCGAACAGAGGAATCTAGTCACAACTTCAAGTTCATTTCATAACCCTCAAACTTTCCACAAAGCTCGCTTATCAAACACAGTTTCTCCAAAATCTAAACAAAAGCACAAACAATTAATACTCGAGAACAACTCCAAATTTAACAAATTAAGTTCAACAGACACTAAATCACTTCCACTTCGAACAAAAATCGCAGCAAATCAAACTTATCTTTTACCACACCAAAATCAACAACTTAATCCAAATCAAAAACTGGAAAACATAAACAGAATCACTAAACAAACAAATCAACGATTCGATCAAACTTCAACACAAACAATTCAACAATAATCCGATTTATACATCAAATTACAAGTTCAATAGAGTACAGAAATTCGTTTACCTGTAAGTTGAGATAGAGAATTAGAGATCGAGAGCAGAAAATTTAGGGCTCAAATTTTCCCCAACTTATAGACAACACACAGTGTGTGTGTGAGAGAGAAAGAAATTGGATTGTGTATTGGCGAGTGTGCCGAGCCGTCTATCTTCGAATATCACGAAAAATAAAAATAAAGAAAAAAATTAGATTTTAAATAAATTTGTGTTTTTATTAGGAAAAAAAAAGATATGATAAGGCCATGTTTGGCTCTCTATTTTTCTTTTTAAGTAAAAATATATATACCAAGTTAATTACAATTTTGCCCCTAATCGGTTAGAGCATCTCCAACAAGCATTGCTAAAATAGAAAAAAAGATGTTTTGTTTGCTATTTTTCTCCAACAGCATTGCTATCTTTTTTGTTAAAATATAGATTCTTTGTAAAAAACTCTAAATATAGAGAATTCTCTATAATTCTCTAAACATGAGAGAGAAATAATTATTTTATTCAATCCACCAATAACATAATTCTTTTATCATTTTATATTAAGCTTTTTTTTCTTTTAAAGTGTATTGAAAATATAAATTAGAGAATATTATATTAATATAATTTGTGTTAAAATCTCTAAAATAGCAAAGCTGTTGTAGATGAATGTGACTTTTTTTAGAGATTTTAACTTTTGATTCTCTATTTTAGAAAAATTATGGCAAATCTGTTGGAGATGCTCTTATCCTATTATCAGTATGTCTTTTTTTTAAATGAGTTGTGAATTTTTTTACTTAAAAAACTAGTTAATAAAGTATTAAAGTAAGCTATGTTTGATAAAAAAAATGTTGATCAATGATTATAAAAGACATATTAAAAAATTATTTAATTTGATATTATATAATACAAGGGACCTGATCGAAAAAGAATCATTAAGAAAAGAATTGAAAACCCCATCCAAACCATTGGAAGGTGTTTGATTTGCAGAATGAAATTTGGTGGAATTGGAATTCGTCAAAGAAATTTGACTTTGAAAGAATCGAAATGGAGTTTGACCACGAGCTTTGATTGTGTTTGGTTAGATGAAATTGTAATGGAATTTCTAAAAATAAATGGAATCTCCATTTTGTTTTTTGTTATGGAAGGGGGGGGGGGGGGGGTAGTGGCAAGGACAGAAGGGATGGGTGTGGCAAGGATGAGGCGAGTGGGCAGCATCGATGGAGGGGACAAGGTGGGATGCGTGGGGTAGGATGGTTGGGATAGGCAGGGTGGGATGGGGGTGGGTGGTGAAGGTGGGGGAAGGCAGGGGCACGTTGGGGGTAGGGATAGGGTAAGGGGTCAGGGGCATGAGAGGATTGGCAAGGGTGGGGTGTGGGTGGACAGGGTGAAAAGTGGGTAGTAGGACAGGATGGGGGTGGCAGCAGGGCAGAGTGGGGTAGGTGGGGTAAGGATGGGGAGTGACATTGACAATAGTTGCATGGTCGTGGTGGGGCACGAGGTAGTCGATGTTGGTTAAAATGAATGCAAAAGGATGGAATTCAGTGTTTTCCATTAGGTAAACGAATGATGAATTCATTAATTTGTGGAATTCAATAGGATTCGAATGATTTCATCCATTTCAAGAATTGAACCAAACAAAGTAATTGAAATTTGATCAAAGGAATTTGGCATTGCCAAATTCCATCAAATTCCGCAAACCAAACGACCTCTGGGGGCGTTTGGTTCACGGATTCTGATGGAATCTGATGAAATTGGAATGTCGAATTCCATTGACCGAATTTCATTCCTTCGTTTGGTTCATTCTTTTCGACGGAAAGGAATGTCCAATTCCACCAGATTCCATAAATAAGTGAATTTGAAATTCCTTAGCAATCTTGAAGGATTTTGATGGAATTGGAATTGATGGAATGTTGTATTTTAATAATTCCAAATATACCACTTAACTTAAATATAACATAATTTAATTTAATACTTTAGGTTTTGATTTTATATTTTATATTTTGATTTTATTTTTATATTTATATTTATATTTATATTCATATTTTATTTTTATATTTTATATTTTAATTTTAATTTAATTTTATATAATATAATTTAATACAATTTTTTATTTTCTCGAAATATATTTTATTTTTTTAAAATATAATTTTGTTTGTTTGACAATATATTTTATCTGGGTTGTGTATATTATAATTTTTTGCGCATTAAAGTATTTAAAAATTATTTTATTAAAGTTTTTTAGTGAAAAAATATATTTAATGATTATTTTAATTAAAGAATTTTTTGTTTTAAAAAATTAAAACTTATAAAAATGGATATTTTGGCCATTTATAATAAATTCATTCTAATTCCAAAGCTACATTCTGTGAACCAAACAGACAAATTTCAATTTCTTTAATAGATTTCATTCCAATTCTGTCAACTAAACAGGTGGTCAAACCTGACAACATTCCATTCCAATTCCTTCAAAGTCAAATTCCTTTGACAGATTCCATTCCATCCAAAAACATTCTGCGAACCAAACGCCACCTTAGATTACAAGGACAAAAGTTTTGAGCTTACTGAAACATTAGGGTGTGTTTGGTACAGGGAAATGAGAGGAGAGAAATGGAAATGGAAATGAATTCTCTTGTTTGGTAGAGAGAAATGAGAGGAGAGAAATGAGTTGGTATTTCCCGAGAATTGAGAGCCTTTGTATTTTCAGAGAATTGATTTCTCTGTATTATTCAGAGAATTGATTTCTCTGTATGGGCACGACCACCACCACCACCACCGACCACCGCCACCACCACCGACCACCACCACCGACCACCGCCACCACCACCACCACCGACCACCGCCACCACCACCACGACCACCACCGACCACCGCCACCACCACCACCACCACCACCGACCACCGCCACCACCACCACGACCACCACCGACCACCACCACCGACCACCACCACCACCACCGACCACCGCCACCGACCACCGCCACCACCACCACCGACCACCGCCACCACCGCCACCACCGCCACCGACCACCGCCACCACCACTGTCGCCACCATCGACCACCGCCACCGACCAAGAGAAATCATTCTCTGTTGCATTTCTCTGCTGAATTCTCTGTGCTACCAAACAGGATAGTCAATTCCTATTCTCCTGACCAATTCTCTTTCTCTGCAATCATTTCTCTGGAAATGAATTCTCTGCAATTCCATTCTCTGTACCAAACGCACCCTTAGAGTTTGGTTAAAGTTTTCATCTAAACCACTAGCCGTACAAACCGGACCACGTAAGGGGGTTTAGGACATTCACGATGTGGTTTGCGTTTTTATCAAATTAGATTTTACAGTGTGGTTTACGGTTTGAATTACAAAACCGCAACTTAAACTACACCTCACCTCATATATTTTTGATATTTTCTAATATATGTTATACTATCATCAATTAATAAAAATATTTAATACATTATTGATTATTTTGTAAGTTTTCAATTTTCCTTTTAAGTTTTATATTTTACGTCCTTATTAGATATACTTGAGTTATTTCCTTTTATCCTATGTTGGGACTCGAGATAAAAAGACAATGGATGAAAGGGGTGAGCATAACCGGGTACCCGGTCAAATTTTATGGAATCGGAGCCAGAGCCGGCGGTTCCTAGAACGAAGGAACCGGAACCGTTTATATCGATTCTCTATATTTTGGAACCGGTCCCGGAACCGTTGGTTCCGGTTCTGGTTCAGGGTACCCGGTGTCAATTGTTTTTTTTATATATTTTTTTTAACATTTTATACAATAAAAATATAATTTTAACTCTATTGCAAACTACAAAATACCAACTTAAATATATATTGCAAAAAAATACCAACTTAAAGTAATAAATATAACAAATGCGAAAACTAATACGATAAAAACTAATTATTACATAAATAAATTAGATACTCTCGAGTATTGAGTCTTGACATCAATAAAACGACTTCCATAACACAGCACGTCTTTACGTCAACATCTAACAAATAAAATAAAATTATCAAAACGAATAAAACACCTAACAAAACCAATACAATATCATCAAATATTTAAATATATGAATAATTTTTATCAAAAAAATAGCGGGTACCCGTAGGTTTCGGTTCTGGGTATCCAGCAGGACCGGGTACCCGGTCCCGAAACCAGCTCCGGTAGGTACCCAACGGGTAACGATTCCAAAAAAATGAGAATCAGAACCGGGACCGGTCTTAATTGGTTTCGTATTTTAGGAACCGAACCAATTACATCAGTGATGCGGGTACCCAGTTCTGTTGGTCCCGAAGGCCTATACAAGTTTGTAGAAGGGCGGGGGGGTTGAATACAAACACACAGATTTTACTTTTCTAAATTGTTTATTGATAAATCATTAACAATTTACAGCTTGTTGCGGAAACAAGATTAAGGATAAACCTAAATCTAAACAAGTTGGAACACTAAGGTTTCTTGCACTAAGAAAGACAAGGAAATTACTAATAATAACCTGTCTTGAGATAAGAGATTTGAACTTGTCCAGAGTTAGCAAGTTACTTCAAATGAAGTGAGTTCATCTCTTTATATACTGCATGCATTTAATGCAAGTCAGTATATACTTTACACGTGTCATCAGCTGGTTGGTTGCATGTCATTGACCTTGGTTGACAACCTAAGTAGCCGTATGGATGAATAGTGTAGTATCAGAGTGGTTGTACGATTTCAGATATTCGGAGGTTCTTTTCTGACAATTCGTACGGAGTCGTGCAAGGGTGGTTGAGACAAAAGTACTTTGTACAGAGGACTTCATGATCAGCTTTCGTTGATTCAGCGATTATCATTTACTATTCAGCAGATGATAAAGTTCAGCGATAGCTGAAGTCTTGTACTTGATACTTCACGTTGAGTGGACAAATCTGAGTCTTCGCTGATCCGCATCAGTTCATTAGGAGACTTGTCGCTGGTTCTTGAGCTTGATCTTCGACTTCAGCGTAGAACCTTTGTTGACGTGAAACTTGTCTTCAGGGATCATAAGTAAACAACTAACTTATCAGCGATCATCATAATGACTGAACAGACTCAGAGCATTAATGATGAACTGTTGATCCAAACCCTCAGTGATTTGATAATGACCCTATCTTAAATACTTAGTGAAAATTGTAAGTAAACAATATGTATCAGAGTTTCACTATCGCTGATAAGTACTAAGATCTTACAGTACTGCTGATAGGAACTCCCGCACTTTTAGATTAAACATTCAGCGAACACTGTTCACCATATCGCTGAGTCTGTTCAGTCCTTATGGTGATCGCTGATAAGTTAGTTGTTTACTTATGATCCCTGAAGACAAGATTCACGTCAACAAAGGTTCTACGCTGAAGTCGAAGATCAAGCTCAAGAACCAGCGACAAGTCTCCTAATGAACTGATGCGGATCAGCGAAGACTCAGATTTGTCCACTCAACGTGAAGTATCAAGTACAAGACTTCAGCTATCGCTGAACTTTATCATCTGCTGAATAGTAAATGATAATCGCTGAATCAACGAAAGCTGATCATGAAGTCCTCCGTACAAAGTACTTTTGTCTTAACCTCCCTTGCACGCCACCGTACGAAATGTCAGAAAAGAACCTCCGAAAATCTGAAATCGTACAACCACTCTGATACTACACTGTTCATTCATGCGGCTACTAAGGTTGTCATCAAAGGTCAATGACATGCAACCAATCCGCTGATGACACGTGTAAAGTATATACTGGATTGCATTAAATGCATGCAGTATATAAAGAGATGAACTCACTTCATTTGAAGTAACTTGCTAACTCTGGACAAGTTCAAATCTCTCAAGATAGGATTTTATTAGTAATCTCCTTATCTTTCTTAGTGCAAGAAAACCTTAGTGTTCCAACTTGTTTAGATTTAGGTTTATCCTTAATCTTGTTTCCGCAACAAGCTGTAAATTGTTAATGATTTATCAATAAACAATTTAGAAAAGTAAAATAGTGTGTTTGTATTCAACCCCCCCTTCTACAAACTTGTTTAAGCCTTTCGGGACCAACAAGTGGTATCAGAGCAGATTTGTTTAATCTCATAAACAAGATCTAATCTAAGATATTTCTCTTCCTTGCTATTATCTGAAAATGGCCAACTCAAACACAAACACTCACTATATCGACAATGGTTCTCTTGCACAATCCCCTAAATTCTCCAAAGATAGTTTAAATCTATGGAACGATAGGATGATAATCTCAACTTTTCCTAAAGAATCCTCTAACCCCAGGTATAGAGATGACAGGTATCAAAAGCTGAAGGAGAAGTATGCAAAGCTGAAAAGCTTTAAGAAGAAGGGAAAAGGCCTAATGGCTGACTATGATTGGGCTGCTTCTGATGAAGAAGCCTCGTCATCTGATTCTGAAGATGATGAAGCAAATCAATGTCTCATGGCCAAGATTGAAGAAGAGGAAGAAAGTTCAGACATTCCCTCCACTTCAACATCTGCCATTCAGGTATCACCTTCCTTCTTTACCAATATTGTAAATATTGATGAAGCTGATAGTCTCCGTAAAATCGAACTACTGACTAGAAGCTTATACGAAGCCATGAACGGCAAAGCTGTGGTTGAAAACCAAAATCTTGATCTCGCTGAAAAGCTTAAAAATTGCCACCTTCAAATAGAAAAGCTTTCTAAATTTGAAGAAGATTTTAAAGATCAAGTCCATTTAAATCAGCTAGTCAAAATTGAACGAGCGGAAGCTATCGCTGCATTAAAAGCTGAACAAGCTACTGTTGAAGGATGGTGTAATTCTTCAACAAAGATCACTGAGATAATTAAGGCTCAGATTCCTCTGAGTGATAAACGTGGTCTGGGTTATAAATATGATACTCCAATACCAACCACTGAACGTTCAATGCTTAAATTTGGAACGTTCGTATCCTCAGTAGCTGACACTTCTTCATCTCAGTACTCCTCGTCGATTACACCAATCCCTGAGGAAACTCCTACCTCCTCAAAAGGTAAGGAGAAAATGGTTTATTCAAAACCTACCTCTGTCTCTAAAGATAAAGGTAAAGGAATTGTAATTTATCAAAATCCTCAGAAGGGTACTTTAGTACCTAAGCTGAATGCTTCCAAAGCCTTAGTGATTCATTCATCTGGTTCTAGAAATCAGACCTCTGAATCAGTTCAGCGACCTACTCCTAGACTCAGAGTAGATGTCCTTGGTAAGAAATCTGAAGAACTGAATGTTCGTCCTATTTCAAAAACCAATAGTGTACTTGGTGCTGGCACTTCTAATCCCAAATTAAAAGCTCAGCACACAAGTGGTCCTAGAACTAATTTTAGTTATAGGAAATGTTATCACTGTGGACTTACCGATCATATTGCAAGTAAGTGTCCCACAGCCACCAAAGCTGATAAGATAGCTAAGGTGAAGATAGCACCAAAGAAGACCAAACCAGTTGCAAGTCAGGTCAAGGTGACTCATACCGCTGAGGTCAAGAAATTGACCAAAGTGAAGAAAGACAAAGCTGAATCTTCAAATGCTGCGAAGACTGCTGAACCCATTCCAACCACTTCCACTGACAAACGCGTATACATGGTGAAGTGGGTACCCCAAGCAAAACTAATCTTCCTTTGTATTGCAGGTTAAGAAGGGTATCTGGTATCTCGATAGCGGATGCTCTAGACACATGACTGGAAAGAAAAGCCTGCTCGCTGAATACAAGGAAGAGAAGGGTCCCTCTGTAACTTTCGGTGGAAATGGAAAAGGACACACCCGAGGGCATGGTGTACTTTCAAATGGTACAACATCCTTCAGAAGAGTCGCATATGTTGAAAGGCTGAAGCATAATCTTCTGAGCATCAGTCAGCTTTGCGACATGGATAACAAAGTGATTTTCACCAAGGAATCCTGCTTTGTCTCTGACAAAAAGGAGAAGATAGCTCTCAGCGGTTATCGTTTGGAAAATGTTTACGTTATAAACATGGACTCAACAACCACTGAGAACTCCTGTTTCTTCTCAAAGGCATCTTCTGATGTCAACTGGCTATGGCACAAGAGGCTCTCACATCTCAACTTCAAGACACTGAATACTCTTTCATCCAAAGAGTTAGTCACTGGTCTACCTCAACATTCATACGCCAAAGAATCCTTATGTTCAGCGTGTGAAAAAGGGAAGCAAACCAAGGCAAGCTTTAAGTCAAAGCAAGTTTCCTCAGTGTCATCTCCTCTTCAACTACTCCATATGGATTTGTTTGGCCCCGTTAACAAACAATCCATCGCTGGAAAGAAATATACGCTGGTCATAGTTGATGAATTCTCTCGTTATACATGGGTAATGTTTCTCCGTTCCAAGAGTGACACCCCTGAAGAACTCATCACCTTTGTTCGGAAGATGGAAACTCTGAACAATATGACTGTTCGCTCAATAAGGAGTGATCATGGAACTGAATTCAAAAACAGTTCTCTTGATTCCTTCCTTGAGAGCAAGGGTATCTCTCACAACTTTTCGTCAGTGAGAACACCACAACAAAACGGAGTCGCTGAAAGAAGAAATAGAACAATTATTGAAGCTGCACGTTCAATGCTCAGCGATTCTCACCTGCCTACTCAGTTTTGGGCAGAAGCTGTCAACACGGCTTGTTTTACGCAAAACAGGTCGCTGATAGTCAAAAGATTCAAAAAGACAGCCTATGAACTTTTTCATGGGAGAAAGCCTTCAATCAGCTTTCTTCACATCTTTGGTTGTCAGTGTTTCATACTGAACAACAGAGATGCCCTTGGAAAGTTTGATCCTAAGGCTGATGATGGAATCTTTCTTGGATACTCCTCAGTTTCCAAAGCCTTCAGAGTCTTCAACCGAAGAAGACAAACTGTAGAAGAAACTATTCACGTCACGTTTGACGAATCCCGTTCAGCGAACTCTAAACCGAACGCTGATACAGAAGAACTGAATCAATGGATGTTTTCTCATCTTGGTGATTCAGAAGATGTTCCCACTACTCATACTCATACAACTGAAAATGATGGTCCTACTATCATTCCCAATATGCAGAATAGTGAAGCTGAAACATCTTGGGTCTCAGCTGTTCCTATAAATACTATACCCGCAGTTGATCCAAATGTCTCAGAAATTCCATCTATCTCTCAGCAATCAGTGAATGAAGTGACAAATGCAAGCATTCCTCTCTTAGCTGATTATCCAGAAGTAGTTGAAGCCTCATCTTCAGTTTCTCCAGTTCAGACTGAGTCAGCGACGCATGCTCCGGCTCAGCGATGGACTGTAAATCACCCAATCGATCAAATTCTTGGTGATCCCAACGCTGGTGTTCAGACTCGTAGAAGTGCAGGTAATATTTGTTTATTTGTTAACTTTATTTCTCTAACTGAACCAAAGAAAATAGATGATGCCCTCAGAGATCCAAACTGGGTCAGCGCTATGCAAGAAGAGCTGACTGAATTCGAAAGAAACAAAGTTTGGAAACTTGTTCGGAGACCAACTGACAAAACAGTGATAGGCACTAAGTGGGTCTATCGAAACAAGTTGGACGAACATGGTACTGTAACTCGCAACAAAGCTCGTCTTGTTGCTCAGGGATACAGACAAGAGGAAGGTATAGATTATGACGAAACCTTTGCTCCTGTAGCAAGACTTGAATCCATTCGTCTTTTCTTAGCATATGCTGTTCACAAAAACTTCACTGTACATCAAATGGATGTTAAGTCAGCGTTTCTAAATGGAAAGCTGAATGAAGAAGTTTATGTGGAACAACCTCCAGGATTCTCAGATCCTAAGCGTCCAGGTTATGTTTATAAGCTGGATAAGGCACTTTATGGCTTGAAGCAAGCTCCTCGTGCATGGTATGACACTCTTTCTACGTATCTCCACCTTGAAAAATTTGAGAGAGGTAAGATTGACAAAACTTTGTTTTTTAGAAAAATAAAAGGTCATATCATTTTAGTTCAAATATATGTTGATGACATTATATTTGGTTCTACTAACCCTGAGCTTTGTACTCGTTTCGCTGATAGAATGAAAGATGAGTATAAAATGAGTATGATGGGTGAACTAACATATTTCCTTGGTCTTCAGATTAAGCAAACTGAAAAAGGAACTTTTATAAATCAGGGAAAGTATGTTAAAGATATGCTGAAAAAATTCGACTTAACTGAAAGTTCAGCTATGAAAACCCCTATGGCACCACCGCTGATACTTGATAAGGACACAAAGGGTGTTCTTGTCAATGTCACGCTGTACCGTGGGATGATCGGCTCACTACTGTATCTTACAGCTAGCCGACCCGATATTATGTTTGCAACATGTCTGTGCGCACGATATCAAGCTGAACCTAAGATATCTCATATGAAAGCTGTAAAGCGAATCTTTCGATATCTTAAGGGTACAGCGAATCTAGGTCTTTGGTATCCCAAAGATTCAGGATTCGATCTAACCGCCTATTCAGACAGTGATTTTGCAGGTTGCAAAATGGATAGGAAAAGCACCACAGGAGGATGTCAGCTCCTGGGTGGAAAGCTGGTAAGTTGGACAAGTAAGAAGCAAAACTCGATGTCCACTTCCACAGCTGAAGCTGAGTATGTAGCCGCTGGAAGCTGCTGTTCTCAAGTCTTGTGGATGAGAAATCAACTACTAGACTATGATCTTCAGCTCTCCAAAATTCCAATCTATTGCGACAGCACAAGTGCCATCGCTATAGCAAACAATCCAGTGCTACACTCAAAGACAAAACACATAGAAATCAGATATCATTTTATCAGAGATCATGTGATGAATGGTGATATAGAACTTCATTTTATCCCAACTGATTATCAGTTAGCTGATTTGTTTACCAAACCTCTTGATGAGACAAGATTCAACTTTCTCATCAGCGAGCTTGGAATGCTGAACTTTGAAGGATAAATCTTCAGCGGTTCACATTTAATCAGGATAAAATAAACTAGTACAATCCATTTCATCATCTTCTCTCTGAATAAATTGGGTTAAACTGATATCAAGGTATGTTTTTCTCTGACAAAACGCATGAAAATGCAAGATTTCAAATTCTTTCATCGCTGAATAATATTTTGAAATTTCTTAAAACCCTCACTGATATTTCTATTCAGTGCTTCATATTTTCCAAAGAGTCCCTGAGTTTTTCTTTCAAAACCTCAGAGACAACGAAAGAATGTGAAAGGACAGTTGTGACGTCATTGCAACGGATAACACCAGGCACGTTTCTTTTTCTGACACACGTTTGCACGTTTCGTTGTCTATCCAATCAAATGCAAACACGTGTCCGTGTCATGATGAAAAACTTTCCCGCTCAAGTTTTTCTCTCTCTACTCTCTTCCTATATAAACTCTCTCAAAGTTTATATTTGTCTTTTATGCGAGTCAATCTTTCTCCGCAAGAAAAGAACACTGTTGCATTTTGTGCTCTCGATCTTCAAGAACTGTTCATCATCTTCTTCATCAAACTCAAGGTCAATATGTTCTTATCTTTTATCAAATGCAAATAACTTGTTTTCGATCTTATCATTGTTTTACACAAGATCAAACAAAAGAACTCAAAAATAAAATCATTTTCTTTCATGGTTTTATAAACACAACCATTTCATGGTTGTTCTTCAAGTTTTAAATCTAAAATCTTAAACTTGTTCTTCTTTCGTATCCATTTTTTAAAAAAAAAACTGGAATACAAGGCTTATAGGTGTTATATTCTTTTTTTTTAAAACAAGAAAAACCCTAATCTTCATTAAGACTTTTTTGTCTGAATGAAATGGACAAAATTCGAAAAATCTTAATGGAAATTCTCTTTCCACAGTAAGATATTTCTTATTTGTTAACATCTTTGGTTGAACTGATAATACAGTGAAATGGCAACTTCAAAGCTGAATGTTACCGCTAAGTCCATCTCCACTGATTCTGAGGAACTGGAAATCACCAAAGCTCCTCAGGTTAAGTTTGAGCTGGATCAACTAGACTGGACAAAGGCAAACAACCTTTCAGCGCTTCTCGAGTTTCCTCCTCGGAAGCAGGTATCCCATCTAGACGACGCTGTGAATTTTTTGAAGAATAGCCCCATATACACAGCACTGACAATCACACCTCCTGCCAGTCAGCGTCTATTATCCCAATTCTGGTACTCTGCCAGACACACCAACCTACCCTCAGCCAAAGATCCATCTAAAACCATCGACTGCATACTCAGCGATACTGAGTATGGCACCATCAAGATAACCCCCGCAATAATCCGCAAAGCTCTGAAATTCCCTAACGCTACCTCAGAAAATCCTTTCATTCCATTTCCTGACCACAAGAAGCACGCTGACAGGGAAGAAATCATTGCTTTCCTTGATGCGATGGGTTACATCTGGGAGACTGGAAGAGACAAGCTACCTGAGAAGAAGCTGACGCTGATAAAGAAATCCAAGATGCCCAGCGAGATGAACTTCATCTTCGCTCACCTGATCAGCTGCATGACAGCGAAATCCGGATCTTCTGATCAAGCCGCTCAACCTCAGCAGGCCATGGGTTACGCACTGCTGAAAGGTCTCAACATTGACTGGGCCTCCATCATCTATGAAGACCTCATTCAACGTGTTGATTCTGCCGCTGACCGACCAGCATGGGTTCCTTACCCGCGATTCATCATCGCCATCTTTCAATATGGCCTGAAGGACAGCTATCCTGAAGAGGGTGATCTGAAACTCTCTCAGATTGGCCCTAGAGTTCTCGACTTCAAGCCTGTCGCCAACGAGGTACGTCTCTCTACTCTTCTCACTCTTCTAAATTCTCCGCTTTCTGTGGCTCCTTCAGCGACAATACCCATCGCTGATACCCCGGCCACAAAATCCATTCCTTCTAAGAAAGGAAACAATCTCTTACCCCTCTTGATTCCAAAAGGATCAAGAAAACCAAGGAGCAACCCCAGCAATTGCATGCTGAAGACTCCTCAGCTCATTCTGAAGAGCTGAAGGAAAGTTCCGTGGTACGCTCTGCCACACCAATTCAAGCCATCTCTTCTAAACCTACTTCAGCGTCCTTAAACGCTGAGGTTAGAACTTTGGAATCTACCCAACCTTCGTCAGTCTCTCAAAAGACTGACGAAGTACTTCTCAGCGAATCCAACGCTGAACTTGAAACCCAACCCCAATTCTTATCCTTCGCTCCTCCCTCTACTTCTTTGGACACTCCTCCAGTCAAAACTGGAGATGCCATCATTCAAGAAGCCGTTGAAGCTTCTCAGCGAATGACGAAGAAAGGACCTGCAGAGATCTCCATCCCTCACGGAACTTTTGAGGGAGATATGGAACACTATGGAGGGACTCGAAACTTTGATGAGTTCGTCAACGCTCCTGCAGGTACAGATCCCACCTTAAACACTGTAACTAAACCTGAAACTTCTGAGCTTTCCTTTGTTCACAAGTACTTATATGTTACAGGTCCTTTTTTGGGAGACATCAACCAGTCTATGAAGTCTATGGAGATGAAACTTACGGATCTCACCACCGGTCTATCAAATAACTCTACAGCTGTAACAAACGCTGGAGAGAATCTGACGAAGCTGACTACTGTGGTGGAAAAGAAGGCCTCCTCTGATGACATCAAAGACCTTGATAAAACTCTCGCCGACTTTGCCAAAGTGCTCTCCGACATCTACACTGACTACACCAACCTCAAATCATCAGTTTCCACCATTTCCAGCGAGGTTACAACGCTGAAGAAATCGGTTGGTACACTCAAAGGTGATATGTCAGTGGTCAAGACCGACTTGGGCTCAGTGAAGACCGATCTTAGTTCTGTCAAGACAATGATCGAGACGCTGGTGAACAAGGCAAATAATCCAGCTCCTGCTCCGGCCCCTGCACCTGTTTTGGACTCATTCACCGCAGAGGATCGCCAAGAGCTGAAGAAAATCACGCCTGCTATTTCTGGCCTAGAAGACATAATAGCTAAGCTTGAAGGTTGTGTGAAAGTCTCTGGCCCAGAAGACAGAGACAACACCAATGCTGAATCTACCCATTCCTCCCCCGCCCATCATGAGAAAGAGGGGGAGAAGAGCGCTGAACAGGAGAAGAGCGCTGAAGATCAAAATAAGAGCGCTGAAGACCTTTCCCATGATGAATCTATCAGGGAAGAGGGTAATGAAGATCGGATTACTGGACCTCAGGGAGATGAAAACCCCGAGGGAACCGAGAACCTCGCCTCTGTATCTGAGGGGGAGCAACTCGAAGAAGATGCTGAGGAATCCGAAGCAGAAGAAGACGAAGACTTCGACATCCCTGAAGCTGAACCATCCTCCTCTCCAAGGAACGATGATGATGATGATGAAGATGACGATGATTTCTTTGTTGTCAAACCTGCTCCTCGAACCAAAGCTCTTAAAGGTATTTCAATAAAAGAACCTTCAGGGGAGAAGACAAAGACAAAGCACTCAGCCTCTGGCGCTGAGAAAAGCAAAGACAAAGGCATCGCTGAAGATGATAATCTGGCGATCCTACTTGCAAAGCCGATTTGTCAGGTACACTAAACTTATTTTTCCTTCCTTGATCATCTCTGAAAAATCAGTTATCCATTCCACAAACACCATACACATCCACATTTTTTTCTATCTTTTCTACCCAAGTTCTTCTACCCAGTTCTTATTTGTAAGATCGCTGCGTTTCAGCTAGTCCTCTCCCCTGTTTGAGGATATCGCTGAAAGATCTTCTATTGCGACTTCACCAATAATTCCAGCTACCGCTGAAGACATAATCCCAGTCTTAGATTTAATCTCTGAGACTGATGAATCAGAAGAACAACCTCTCTCGCACAGAAACAGACCCTCCTCAGTTCCTCAAAAGAGGAGAGAAGATGACTCATCAAAAGAGGAGAGAAGAACAACCTCTCTCGCACAGAAACAGACCCTCCTCAGTTCCTCAAAACAGAACAACCTCTCAGTACCTATTGTTGACATCAAACTGTTCAGAGAAGATGACTCATCTGAAACCTTTCGTGCTGACACTGTAAAAAGGTATGGTCTCTCTGAATGGCTGGAGATGAGGTTAGCTATCCAACCATCAAAATCTAAGTACAAGGATCATTTCGAAAAGCTGATAAACAGACAGATCGATTTGATATCTTCTTGTGTGGATATTCCTCCTGTTCCTGATCTAAAGCCGAAAAGAAAAAAGGACTCTCCAAGGAAGAAACGTCAAGATTCAAACTCAGGTCCTGTCATACGAAATGAAACTGGAATTGGTTTCTCTCGCGCTGAAGTACTTGGTCCTGATCCTGATCTATCTGCCCTTGATGTCTCTTTGCCACCATGTGAACTTTTCGTCCCTGGTAAAGTCATCAGTAATCCTTATGGAATATTCTTTCTTGACTACGACGGACGTAAATGCTTTCAACGGATCGCTGAGCTTCCAATCACTCCAATCGAACAGCTCAAAGATCTCATCTACTGGTGCGACTTCAGAAAAGACATTCAGGCACGACACCTAAAACCCTTGATTTTTGAAGCTGCTCTGAAGCTAAAGAATAAAGGAGAAAAGGTTCCTGACTGGATGATTCCAACTGAAAAGACAACCCTTGATGAACTTCTCATTAAGGAAGAACCCTTTGAAGGCTGACAACAATCACCATTTTCTCTATTGTATCAGTCATCCTTCAGTACTTGTAATTTATTTCGCTTGTACTTGTAATCTTTCTTATTCATATTGTAACCTGACTCAAAGATTTAAAGAAAGATTTCAGCGAATGTACTTTACTCCATCAGTACTGAAAAGATCCCAGAAAACAGTAAAAGGGACAAATATTTTATGAGTTCTTTTTATCCTTATGTTTTCATTAAATAGCAATTTTCTCTGTTGCTATGTCATAATCAAATAGGGGGAGATTGTTGATCCAAACCCTCAGTGATTTGATAATGACCCTATCTTAAATACTTAGTGAAAATTGTAAGTAAACAATATGTATCAGAGTTTCACTATCGCTGATAAGTACTAAGATCTTACAGTACTGCTGATAGGAACTCTCGCACTTTTAGATTAAACATTCAGCGAACACTGTTCACCATATCGCTGAGTCTGTTCAGTCCTTATGGTGATCGCTGATAAGTTAGTTGTTTACTTATGATCCCTGAAGACAAGATTCACGTCAACAAAGGTTCTACGCTGAAGTCGAAGATCAAGCTCAAGAACCAGCGACAAGTCTCCTAATGAACTGATGCGGATCAGCGAAGACTCAGATTTGTCCACTCAACGTGAAGTATCAAGTACAAGACTTCAGCTATCGCTGAACTTTATCATCTGCTGAATAGTAAATGATAATCGCTGAATCAACGAAAGCTGATCATGAAGTCCTCCGTACAAAGTACTTTTGTCTTAACCTCCCTTGCACGCCACCGTACGAAATGTCAGAAAAGAACCTCCGAAAATCTGAAATCGTACAACCACTCTGATACTACACTGTTCATTCATGCGGCTACTAAGGTTGTCATCAAAGGTCAATGACATGCAACCAATCCGCTGATGACACGTGTAAAGTATATACTGGATTGCATTAAATGCATGCAGTATATAAAGAGATGAACTCACTTCATTTGAAGTAACTTGCTAACTCTGGACAAGTTCAAATCTCTCAAGATAGGATTTTATTAGTAATCTCCTTATCTTTCTTAGTGCAAGAAAACCTTAGTGTTCCAACTTGTTTAGATTTAGGTTTATCCTTAATCTTGTTTCCGCAACAAGCTGTAAATTGTTAATGATTTATCAATAAACAATTTAGAAAAGTAAAATAGTGTGTTTGTATTCAACCCCCCCCCCCCCTTCTACAAACTTGTTTAAGCCTTTCGGGACCAACATGAACAGTGTTCGTTGAATGTTTAATTTAAAAAGCGAGAGTTCCTATCAGCGGTACTGGAAGATCTTAGTACTTATCAGCGATAGTGAAACTCTGATACATATTGTTTACTTACAATTTTCACTAAGTATTTAAGAGAGGGTCATTATCAAATCACTGAGGGTTTGGATCAACAATCTCCCCCTATTTGATTATGACATAGCAACAAAGAAAATTGCTATTTAATGAAAACATAAGGATAAAAAGAACTCATAAAATATTTGTCCCTTTTACTGTTTTCTGGGATCTTTTCAGTACTGATGGAGTAAAGTACGTTCGCTGAAATCTTTCTTTAAAATATTGAACAGGTTACAATGAAGAACAGAAAGATTACAAGTACAAGCGAAATAATTTACAAGTACAGAAGGATAACTGATACAATAGAGAAAAAGGAGATTATATCAGTTTTCAAAGGGTTCTTCCTTAATGAGAAGTTCATCAAGGGTCTTTTTAGTGGGGATCATCCAGTCAGGGACATTTATTCCTTGATTCTTTAACTTCAGAGCAGCTTCAAAAATCAAGGGCTTCAGGTGTCTAGCTTTGATGTCGCGTCTGACTTCACACCAGTATACGAGATCTCTGAGTTGTTCGATGGGAGCAATTTGGAGCTCAGAGACACGTTGAAAGTGAGGATTTCCATCATAGTCAAAGAAGAATATACCATATGGATCACTTACCACTGTGCCAGGGATGAAAATTTCTCCAGGTGGTAGGGAGGTGTCAAGCATTGAAAGATCAACATCAGGGCCAAGAACTTCAGCGCGAGAGAAACCAATACCTGTTTCATTTCGGATGATTGGACCTGAGTCAGAAACTTTCTTCTTCTTAGCAGAGGCTTTCTTCGGTTGAGGAAGAGTAGGAGGAATATCCACAACAGATGAAAGCAAGTCGATCTGTTTGTTTAAGATCATTTCGACATGGCTTTTGAACTTTGAGCGTGATCCCTGAATGGCTAATTTCGTTTTCAACCATTCAGAGAGACCAAACTTTTCTAATGAGGTAGCATAGAAAGTTTGCTTGGTTTTGTCATCTCTGTAGATATCCATTTCAACAACAGGAACATCAACGAACAATTTTCCTCTGATGTTGGCTTTGATTATCTTGGATGGTCTTGATCGATAGGTCAGCATTTGATTAGCCCATTCCAAGGTTGTATCAGAGACCTTTGTCTTTTCTCTAACAATCTCTTGAGCATCATCCCAAAGCTGACGTTGAACATCAATGGGAACTCTTTTCAGCTTGGGGTCTTTGATTGATCGTTGAGTGAGCTTTATAGCATATTCTCTGTCTTTTTCTTCTGCTTCCTTTCTTTCATCGATGAGGCGTTCAGCTCTGAGGTGTTCCTTGTATTCAGCTTTTGAAATTCTGAACTTTGGAGGAACAGAAGGCAGTTGATCACGCCTTAGAATGATTCGCTGATCCTCGAATCGCTTTATTATTTCCTCTATTCTCTTTTGATCCTCTTCACTCATCTTTTGAGGAGCTGAGGAAGGTCTGTTTCTGTGTGAGAGAGGTTGTTCTTCTGGTTCATCAGTCTCAGAGATCAAATCTAAGACTGGGATTATTTCATCAGCAGCAGCTGGCTTTATTGGAGAGATCGCAGTAGTTGAGCCTTCAGCGAAATCCTCAAGCAGGGGAGAGGACTAGCTGAAATACAGCGATATTACAAATAAGAACATGGGTAGAAGAACTTGGGTAGAAAGAGAAAGATAAATATGTTCAGGTGAAGGCTAGGAAAGTAGAACTTATAGTGTGGAGGAGGGATGGAGTAAGAGATGTTTAGTGTACCTGACAAACCGGCTTTTCAAGCAAGATCATCAGATTGTCATCTTCAGCGATGCTTTTGTGTTGGTCCCGAAAGGCTTAAACAAGTTTGTAGAAGGGGGGGGGGGGTTGAATACAAACACACTATTTTACTTTTCTAAATTGTTTATTGATAAATCATTAACAATTTACAGCTTGTTGCGGAAACAAGATTAAGGATAAACCTAAATCTAAACAAGTTGGAACACTAAGGTTTTCTTGCACTAAGAAAGATAAGGAGATTACTAATAAAATCCTATCTTGAGAGATTTGAACTTGTCCAGAGTTAGCAAGTTACTTCAAATGAAGTGAGTTCATCTCTTTATATACTGCATGCATTTAATGCAATTCAGTATACACTTTACACGTGTCATCAGCGGATTGGTTGCATGTCATTGACCTTTGTTGACAACCTTAGTAGCCGCATGAATGAACAGTGTAGTATCAGAGTGGTTGTACGATTTCAGATTTTCAGAGGTTCTTTTCTGACATTTCGTACGGTGGCGTGCAAGGGAGGTTAAGACAAAAATACTTTGTACGGAGGACTTCATGATCAGCTTTCGTTGATTCAGCGATTATCATTTACTATTCAGCAGATGATAAAGTTCAGCGATAGCTGAAGTCTTGTACTTGATACTTCACGTTGAGTGGACAAATCTGAGTCTTCGCTGATCCGCATCAGTTCATTAGGAGACTTGTCGCTGGTTCTTGAGCTTGATCTTCGACTTCAGCGTAGAACCTTTGTTGACGTGAATCTTGTCTTCAGGGATCATAAGTAAACAACTAACTTATCAGCGATCACCATAAGGACTGAACAGACTCAGCGATATGGTGAACAGTGTTCGCTGAATGTTTAATCTAAAAGTGCGAGAGTTCCTATCAGCAGTACTGTAAGATCTTAGTACTTATCAGCGATAGTGAAACTCTGATACATATTGTTTACTTACAATTTTCACTAAGTATTTAAGATAGGGTCATTATCAAATCACTGAGGGTTTGGATCAACAATCTCCCCCTATTTGATTATGACATAGCAACAGAGAAAATTGCTATTTAATGAAAACATAAGGATAAAAAGAACTCATAAAATATTTGTCCCTTTTACTGTTTTCTGGGATCTTTTCAGTACTGATGGAGTAAAGTACATTCGCTGAAATCTTTCTTTAAATCTTTGAATCAGGTTACAATATGAATAAGAAAGATTACAAGTACAAGCGAAATAAATTACAAGTACTGAAGGATGACTGATACAATAGAGAAAAATGGTGATTGTTGTCAGCCTTCAAAGGGTTCTTCCTTAATGAGAAGTTCATCAAGGGTTGTCTTTTCAGTTGGAATCATCCAGTCAGGAACCTTTTCTCCTTTATTCTTTAGCTTCAGAGCAGCTTCAAAAATCAAGGGTTTTAGGTGTCGTGCCTGAATGTCTTTTCTGAAGTCGCACCAGTAGATGAGATCTTTGAGCTGTTCGATTGGAGTGATTGGAAGCTCAGCGATCCGTTGAAAGCATTTACGTCCGTCGTAGTCAAGAAAGAATATTCCATAAGGATTACTGATGACTTTACCAGGGACGAAAAGTTCACATGGTGGCAAAGAGATGTCAAGGGCAGATAGATCAGGATCAGGACCAAGTACTTCAGCGCGAGAGAAACCAATTCCAGTTTCATTTCGTATGACAGGACCTGAGTTTGAATCTTGACGTTTCTTCCTTGGAGAGCCCTTTTTTCTTTTCGGCTTTAGATCAGGAACAGGAGGAATATCCACACAAGAAGATATCAAATCGATCTGTCTGTTTATCAGCTTTTCGAAATGATCCTTGTACTTAGATTTTGATGGTTGGATAGCTAACCTCATCTCCAGCCATTCAGAGAGACCATACCTTTTTACAGTGTCAGCACGAAAGGTTTCAGATGAGTCATCTTCTCTGAACAGTTTGATGTCAACAATAGGTACTCCGATGGAGGTTCTTCCAGAGATGAATACCTTGTTGATCTTCGCTGGACGATATCTGAAGTGGATTTTCTCTTTACACCAGATCAGGGTGGTCTGAGAAACTTCAGCTTTCTTTTCCACGATCTTCTGGGCTTGTTCCCAAAGCTTTCGTTGGATTTGAATGGGAATACGCTTCAGCTTGGGGTCTTTGACAGATTCTTGAGTGAGCTTGATGGCGTATTCTCTGTCTTTATCTTCAGCTTCCTTCCTTTCAGCGATGAGGCGTTCAGCTCTGAGATGATCCTGGTATTCAGCTTTTGAAATTCTGAACTTAGGAGGAACTGAAGGTAGTTGATCGCGCCTTAGGATGATTCGCTGATCCTCGAATCGCTTTATCATTTCTTCTCTCCTCTTTTGAGGAACTGAGGAGGGTCTGTTTCTGTGCGAGAGAGGTTGTTCTTCTGATTCATCAGTCTCAGAGATTAAATCTAAGACTGGGATTATGTCTTCAGCGGTAGCTGGAATTATTGGTGAAGTCGCAATAGAAGATCTTTCAGCGATATCCTCAAACAGGGGAGAGGACTAGCTGAAACGCAGCGATCTTACAAATAAGAACTGGGTAGAAGAACTTGGGTAGAAAAGATAGAAAAAAATGTGGATGTGTATGGTGTTTGTGGAATGGATAACTGATTTTTCAGAGATGATCAAGGAAGGAAAAATAAGTTTAGTGTACCTGACAAATCGGCTTTGCAAGTAGGATCGCCAGATTATCATCTTCAGCGATGCCTTTGTCTTTGCTTTTCTCAGCGCCAGAGGCTGAGTGCTTTGTCTTTGTCTTCTCCCCTGAAGGTTCTTTTATTGAAATACCTTTAAGAGCTTTGGTTCGAGGAGCAGGTTTGACAACAAAGAAATCATCGTCATCTTCATCATCATCATCATCGTTCCTTGGAGAGGAGGATGGTTCAGCTTCAGGGATGTCGAAGTCTTCGTCTTCTTCTGCTTCGGATTCCTCAGCATCTTCTTCGAGTTGCTCCCCCTCAGATACAGAGGCGAGGTTCTCGGTTCCCTCGGGGTTTTCATCTCCCTGAGGTCCAGTAATCCGATCTTCATTACCCTCTTCCCTGATAGATTCATCATGGGAAAGGTCTTCAGCGCTCTTATTTTGATCTTCAGCGCTCTTCTCCTGTTCAGCGCTCTTCTCCCCCTCTTTCTCATGATGGGCGGGGGAGGAATGGGTAGATTCAGCATTGGTGTTGTCTCTGTCTTCTGGGCCAGAGACTTTCACACAACCTTCAAGCTTAGCTATTATGTCTTCTAGGCCAGAAATAGCAGGCGTGATTTTCTTCAGCTCTTGGCGATCCTCTGCGGTGAATGAGTCCAAAACAGGTGCAGGGGCCGGAGCAGGAGCTGGATTATTTGCCTTGTTCACCAGCGTCTCGATCATTGTCTTGACAGAACTAAGATCGGTCTTCACTGAGCCCAAGTCGGTCTTGACCACTGACATATCACCTTTGAGTGTACCAACCGATTTCTTCAGCGTTGTAACCTCGCTGGAAATGGTGGAAACTGATGATTTGAGGTTGGTGTAGTCAGTGTAGATGTCGGAGAGCACTTTGGCAAAGTCGGCGAGAGTTTTATCAAGGTCTTTGATGTCATCAGAGGAGGCCTTCTTTTCCACCACAGTAGTCAGCTTCGTCAGATTCTCTCCAGCGTTTGTTACAGCTGTAGAGTTATTTGATAGACCGGTGGTGAGATCCGTAAGTTTCATCTCCATAGACTTCATAGACTGGTTGATGTCTCCCAAAAAAGGACCTGTAACATATAAGTACTTGTGAACAAAGGAAAGCTCAGAAGTTTCAGGTTTAGTTACAGTGTTTAAGGTGGGATCTGTACCTGCAGGAGCGTTGACGAACTCATCAAAGTTTCGAGTCCCTCCATAGTGTTCCATATCTCCCTCAAAAGTTCCGTGAGGGATGGAGATCTCTGCAGGTCCTTTCTTCGTCATTCGCTGAGAAGCTTCAACGGCTTCTTGAATGATGGCATCTCCAGTTTTGACTGGAGGAGTGTCCAAAGAAGTAGAGGGAGGAGCGAAGGATAAGAATTGGGGTTGGGTTTCAAGTTCAGCGTTGGATTCGCTGAGAAGTACTTCGTCAGTCTTTTGAGAGACTGACGAAGGTTGGGTAGATTCCAAAGTTCTAACCTCAGCGTTTAAGGACGCTGAAGTAGGTTTAGAAGAGATGGCTTGAATTGGTGTGGCAGAGCGTACCACGGAACTTTCCTTCAGCTCTTCAGAATGAGCTGAGGAGTCTTCAGCATGCAATTGCTGGGGTTGCTCCTTGGTTTTCTTGATCCTTTTGGAATCAAGAGGGGTAAGAGATTGTTTCCTTTCTTAGAAGGAATGGATTTTGTGGCCGGGGTATCAGCGATGGGTATTGTCGCTGAAGGAGCCACAGAAAGCGGAGAATTTAGAAGAGTGAGAAGAGTAGAGAGACGTACCTCGTTGGCGACAGGCTTGAAGTCGAGAACTCTAGGGCCAATCTGAGAGAGTTTCAGATCACCCTCTTCAGGATAGCTGTCCTTCAGGCCATATTGAAAGATGGCGATGATGAATCGCGGGTAAGGAACCCATGCTGGTCGGTCAGCGGCAGAATCAACACGTTGAATGAGGTCTTCATAGATGATGGAGGCCCAGTCAATGTTGAGACCTTTCAGCAGTGCGTAACCCATGGCCTGCTGAGGTTGAGCGGCTTGATCAGAAGATCCGGATTTCGCTGTCATGCAGCTGATCAGGTGAGCGAAGATGAAGTTCATCTCGCTGGGCATCTTGGATTTCTTTATCAGCGTCAGCTTCTTCTCAGGTAGCTTGTCTCTTCCAGTCTCCCAGATGTAACCCATCGCATCAAGGAAAGCAATGATTTCTTCCCTGTCAGCGTGCTTCTTGTGGTCAGGAAATGGAATGAAAGGATTTTCTGAGGTAGCGTTAGGGAATTTCAGATCTTTGCGGATTATTGCGGGGGTTATCTTGATGGTGCCATACTCAGTATCGCTGAGTATGCAGTCGATGGTTTTAGATGGATCTTTGGCTGAGGGTAGGTTGGTGTGTCTGGCAGAGTACCAGAATTGGGATAATAGACGCTGACTGGCAGGAGGTGTGATTGTCAGTGCTGTGTATATGGGGCTATTCTTCAAAAAATTTACAGCGTCGTCTAGATGGGATACCTGCTTCCGAGGAGGAAACTCGAGAAGCGCTGAAAGGTTGTTTGCCTTTGTCCAGTCTAGTTGATCCAGCTCAAACTTAACCTGAGGAGCTTTGGTGATTTCCAGTTCCTCAGAATCAGCGGAGATGGACTCAGCGGTAACATTCAGCTTTGAAGTTGCCATTTCACTGTATTATCAGTTCAACCAAAGATGTTAACAAATAAGAAATATCTTAATGTGGAAAGAAAATTTCCATTAAGATTTTTCGAATTTTGTCCATTTCATTCAGACAAAAAAGTCTTAATGAAGATTAAGGTTTTTCTTGTTTTTAAAAAAAACGAATATAACACCTATAAGCCTTGTATTCCAGTTTAAAAAAAATGGATACGAAAGAAGAACAAGTTTAAGATTTTAGATTTAAAACTTGAAGAACAACCATGAAATGGTTGTGTTTATAAAACCATGAAAGAAAATGATTTTATTTTAGAGTTCTTTTGTTTGATCTTGTGTAAAACAATGATAAGATCAAAAACAAGTTATTTGCATTTGATAATAGATAAGAACATATTAACCTTGAGTTTGAAGAAGAAGATGATGAACAGTTCTTGAAGATTGAGAGCACAAAATGCAACAGTGTTCTTTTCTTGCGGAGAAAGATTGAATCGCATAAAAGACAAATATAAACTTTGAGAGTGTTTATATAGGAAGAGAGTAGAGAGAGAAAAACTTGAGCGGGAAAGTTTTTCATCATGACACGGACACGTGTTTGCATTTGATTGGATAGACAACGAAACGTGCAAACGTGTGTCAGAAAAAGAGCGTGCCTGGTGTTATCCGTTGCAATGACGTCACAACTGTCCTTTCACATTCTTTCGTTGTCTCTGAGGTTTTGAAAGAAAAAACTCAGGGACTCTTTGGAAAATATGAAGCACTGAATAGAAATATCAGTGAGGGTTTTAAGAAATTTCAAAATATTATTCAGCGATGAAAGAATTTGAAGTCTTGCATTTTCATGCGTTTTGTCAGAGAAAACATACCTTGATATCAGTTTAACCCAATTTATTCAGAGAGAAGATGATGAAATGGATTGTACAAGTTTATTTTATCCAGAGCCTATACAAGAATGTATAAACGTATCGCTGATTAAATGTGAACCGCTGAAGATTTATCCTTCAAAGTTCAGCATTCCAAGCTCGCTGATGAGAAAGTTGAATCTTGTCTCATCAAGAGGTTTGGTAAACAAATCAGCTAACTGATAATCAGTTGGGATAAAATGAAGTTCTATATCACCATTCATCACATGATCTCTGATAAAATGATATCTGATTTCTATGTGTTTTGTCTTTGAGTGTAGCACTGGATTGTTTGCTATAGCGATGGCACTTGTGCTGTCGCAATAGATTGGAATTTTGGAGAGCTGAAGATCATAGTCTAGTAGTTGATTTCTCATCCACAAGACTTGAGAACAGCAGCTTCCAGCGGCTACATACTCAGCTTCAGCTGTGGAAGTGGACACCGAGTTTTGCTTCTTACTTGTCCAACTTACCAGCTTTCCACCCAGGAGCTGACATCCTCCTGTGGTGCTTTTTCTATCCATTTTGCAACCTGCAAAATCACTGTCTGAATAGGCGGTTAGATCGAATCCTGAATCTTTGGGATACCAAAGACCTAGATTCGCTGTACCCTTAAGATATCGAAAGATTCGCTTTACAGCTTTCATATGAGATATCTTAGGTTCAGCTTGATATCGTGCGCACAGACATGTTGCAAACATAATATCGGGTCGGCTAGCTGTAAGATACAGTAGTGAGCCGATCATACCACGGTACAGCGTGACATTGACAGGAACACCCTTTGTGTCCTTATCAAGTATCAGCGGTGGTGCCATAGGGGTTTTCATAGCTGAACTTTCAGTTAAGTCGAATTTTTTCAGCATATCTTTAACATACTTTCCCTGATTTATAAAAGTTCCTTTTTCAGTTTGCTTAATCTGAAGACCAAGGAAATATGTTAGTTCACCCATCATACTCATATTATACTCATCTTTCATTCTATCAGCGAAACGAGTACAAAGCTCAGGGTTAGTAGAACCAAATATAATGTCATCAACATATATTTGAACTAAAATGATATGACCTTTTATTTTTCTAAAAAACAAAGTTTTGTCAATCTTACCTCTCTCAAATTTTTCAAGGTGGAGATACGTAGAAAGAGTGTCATACCATGCACGAGGAGCTTGCTTCAAGCCATAAAGTGCCTTATCCAGCTTATAAACATAACCTGGACGCTTAGGATCTGAGAATCCTGGAGGTTGTTCCACATAAACTTCTTCATTCAGCTTTCCATTTAGAAACGCTGACTTAACATCCATTTGATGTACAGTGAAGTTTTTGTGTACAGCATATGCTAAGAAAAGACGAATAGATTCAAGTCTTGCTACAGGAGCAAAGGTTTCGTCATAATCTATACCTTCCTCTTGTCTGTATCCCTGAGCAACAAGACGAGCTTTGTTGCGAGTTACAGTACCATGTTCGTCCAACTTGTTTCGATAGACCCACTTAGTGCCTATCACTGTTTTGTCAGTTGGTCTCCGAACAAGTTTCCAAACTTTGTTTCTTTCGAATTCAGTCAGCTCTTCTTGCATAGCGCTGACCCAGTTTGGATCACTGAGGGCATCATCTATTTTCTTTGGTTCAGTTAGAGAAATAAAGTTAACAAATAAACAAATATTACCTGCACTTCTACGAGTCTGAATACCAGCGTTGGGATCACCAAGAATTTGATCGATTGGGTGATTTACAGTCCATCGCTGAGCCGGAGCATGCGTCGCTGACTCAGTCTGAACTGGAAAAACTGAAGATGAGGCTTCAGCTACTTCTGGATAATCAGCTAAGAGAGGAATGCTTGCATTTGTCACTTCATTCACTGATTGCTGAGAAATAGATGGAATTTCTGAGACATTTGGATCAACTGCGGGTATAGTATTTATAGGAACAGCTGAGACCCAAGATGTTTCAGCTTCACTATTCTGCATATTGGGAATGATAGTAGGACCATCATTTTCAGTTGTATGAGTATGAGTAGTGGGAACATCTTCTGAATCACAAAGATGAGAAAACATCCATTGATTCAGTTCTTCTGTATCAGCGTTCGGTTTAGAGTTCGCTGAACGGGATTCGTCAAACGTGACGTGAATAGTTTCTTCTACAGTTTGTCTTCTTCGGTTGAAGACTCTGAAGGCTTTGGAAACTGAGGAGTATCCAAGAAAGATTCCATCATCAGCCTTAGGATCAAACTTTCCAAGGGCATCTCTGTTGTTCAGTATGAAACACTAACAACCAAAGATGTGAAGAAAGCTGATTGAAGGCTTTCTCCCATGAAAAAGTTCATAGGCTGTCTTTTTGAATCTTTTGACTATCAGAGACCTGTTTTGCGTAAAACAAGCCGTGTTGACAGCTTCTGCCCAAAACTGAGTAGGCAGGTGAGAATCGTTGAGCATTGAACGTGCAACTTCAATAATTGTTCTATTTCTTCTTTCAGCGACTCCGTTTTGTTGTGGTGTTCTCACTGACGAAAAGTTGTGAGAAATACCCTTGCTCTCAAGGAAGGAATCAAGAGAACTGTTTTTGAATTCAGTTCCATGATCACTCCTTATTGAGCGAACAGTCATATTGTTCAGAGTTTCCATCTTCCGAACAAAGGTGATGAGTTCTTCAGGGGTGTCACTCTTAGAACGGAGAAACATTACCCATGTATAACGAGAGAATTCATCAACTATGACCAGCGTATATTTCTTTCCAGCGATGGATTGTTTGTTAACGGGGCCAAACAAATCCATATGGAGTAGTTGAAGAGGAGATGACATTGAGGAAACTTGCTTGGACTTAAAGCTTGCCTTGGTCTGCTTCCCTTTTTCACACGCTGAACATAAGGATTCTTTGGCGTATGAATGTTGAGGTAGACCAGTGACTAACTCTTTGGATGAAAGAGTATTCAGTGTCTTGAAGTTGAGATGTGAAAGCCTCTTGTGCCATAGCCAGTTGACATCAGAAGATGCCTTTGAGAAGAAACAGGAGTTCTCAGTGGTTGTTGAGTCCATGTTTATAACGTAAACATTTTCCAAACGATAACCGCTGAGAGCTATCTTCTCCTTTTTGTCAGAGACAAAGCAGGATTCCTTGGTGAAAATCACTTTGTTATCCATGTCGCAAAGCTGACGGATGCTCAGAAGATTATGCTTCAGCCCTTCAACATATGCGACTCTTCTGAAGGATGTTGTACCATTTGAAAGTACACCATACCCTCGGGTGTGTCCTTTTCCATTTCCACCGAAAGTCACAGAGGGACCCTTCTCTTCCTTGTATTCAGCGAGCAGGCTTTTCTTTCCAGTCATGTGTCTAGAGCATCCGCTATCGAGATACCAGATACCCTTCTTAACCTACAATACAAAGGAAGATTAGTTTTGCTTGGGTACCCACTTCACCATGTATACGCGTTTGTCAGTGGAAGTGGTTGGAATGGGTTCAGCAGTCTTCGCAGCATTTGAAGATTCAACTTTGTCTTTCTTCACTTTGGTCAATTTCTTGACCTCAGCGGTAGGAGTCACCTTGACCTGACTTGCAACTGGTTTGGTCTTCTTTGGTGCTATCTTCACCTTAGCTATCTTATCAGCTTTGGTGGCTGTGGGACACTTACTTGCAATATGATCGGTAAGTCCACAGTGATAACATTTCCTATAACTAAAATTAGTTCTAGGACCACTTGTGTGCTGAGCTTTTAATTTGGAATTAGAAGTGCCAGCACCAAGTACACTATTGGTTTTTGAAATAGGACGAACATTCAGTTCTTCAGATTTCTTACCAAGGATATCTACTCTGAGTCTAGGAGTAGGTCGCTGAACTGATCCAGAGGTCTGATTTCTAGAACCAGATGAATGAATCACTAAGGCTTTGGAAGCATTCAGCTTAGGTACTAAAGTACCCTTCTGAGGATTTTGATAAATTACAATTCCTTTACCTTTATCTTTAGAGACAGAGGTAGGTTTTGAGTAAACCATTTTCTCCTTACCTTTTGAGGAGGTAGGAGTTTCCTCAGGGATTGGTGTAATCGACGAGGAGTACTGAGATGAAGAAGTGTCAGCTACTGAGGATACGAACGTTCCAAATTTAAGCATTGAACGTTCAGTGGTTGGTATTGGAGTATCATATTTATAACCCAGACCACGTTTATCACTCAGAGGAATCTGAGCCTTAATTATCTCAGTGATCTTTGTTGAAGAATTACACCATCCTTCAACAGTAGCTTGTTCAGCTTTTAATGCAGCGATAGCTTCCGCTCGTTCAATTTTGACTAGCTGATTTAAATGGACTTGATCTTTAAAATCTTCTTCAAATTTAGAAAGCTTTTCTATTTGAAGGTGGCAATTTTTAAGCTTTTCAGCGAGATCAAGATTTTGGTTTTCAACCACAGCTTTGCCGTTCATGGCTTCGTATAAACTTCTAGTCAGTAGTTCGATTTTACGGAGACTATCAGCTTCATCAATATTTACAATATTGGTAAAGAAGGAGGGTGATACCTGAATGGCAGATGTTGAAGTGGAGGGAATGTTTGAACTTTCTTCCTCTTCTTCAATCTTGGCCATGAGACATTGATTTGCTTCATCATCTTCAGAATCAGATGATGAGGCTTCTTCATCAGAAGCAGCCCAATCATAGTCAGCCATTAGGCCTTTTCCCTTCTTCTTAAAGCTTTTCAGCTTTGCATACTTCTCCTTCAGCTTTAAGTATTTGTCGTCTTTATTCCTTGGAACAAAGGATTTCTTTGTAAAGGCTGAAGGTCTCATGATTTTCTTTGACCTGCACTCGTTAGCGAAATGACCTGTCTTTTCGCAGTTAAAACAAGTAGCAGTAGCCTTATCAACAAAAGCTGATGACTTAGGCTTGTCAGATATAGAAAGAGTTTTGTTCTTTCTAAACATTTTCTTCTTGGCGAATCTCCTGAACTTTTTAGTTAGGAGAGCCAAGGATTCATCATCTGAAGAATCAGAATCTGATGATCTTTCAGAGTTACTTTCTAACTCAGTGATAGTGACCACGGGTCGCTGAGTAGAAGGTTCCTCTGAGATTAAAGCAACAGGGGTGCTTTTGGAATCTTTTACAAGATTCTTCTTAAGATGGCTAGATTGCTCATGATTCAGCAATGTGCCATATAAGGTAGCAAGTGTCATTGATCTTAGATCTTTTGACAGCTTGAGACACATGGAATAATTGTCCCAGCTTTCAGGTAAACATTCTAAAAACTTTGTCAGAACTTCAAAGTTAGAATATTCCTTACCAACCGTTTTAAGATCTATAATTAAGCAATTAAAACGTTGATGTACTTCAGAGAGAGTTTCATTCTTACCAGAGATGAAACTTTCGTATTGTCTTACCAGGTTGATCTTTCTTGAATCCTGGACTTCAGACGTTGCTTCATACTGAACACATATTGTGTCCCACATGGCTTTTGAGGATTTCAGGTTCATGACGGAATGGTAGACTTCGTCAGGAAGGGCCATGGATAGTATGGATCTGGCTTTTGTATCTATAGCCACTTTCTTCTTGTCTTCATCGGTCCAATGATGGATTTCCTTTGGAATCAGCCTTTCTGGAATAGCAGCTCTAGTTGCAGTGGCTGGAACGGCAGGATCAATCGTTACAGGGATGTGTGGACCGTTTTCAAGATAGTAAGGTATAGTAGGGTCTACACCTTCTAAGAAGAGTGTCATCCTATTTTTCCATAAGTTGACGTTGTCTCTGGAAAATCTAGGGGGTTTTGCAAGAGAACCATTGTCGATATAGTGAGTGTTTGTGTTTGAGTTGGCCATTTTCAGATAATAGCAAGGAAGAGAAATATCTTAGATTAGATCTTGTTTATGAGATTAAACAAATCAGCTCTGATACCACTTGTTGGTCCCGAAAGGCTTAAACAAGTTTGTAGAAGGGGGGGGGGGGTTGAATACAAACACACTATTTTACTTTTCTAAATTGTTTATTGATAAATCATTAACAATTTACAGCTTGTTGCGGAAACAAGATTAAGGATAAACCTAAATCTAAAAAAGTTGGAACACTAAGGTTTTCTTGCACTAAGAAAGATAAGGAGATTACTAATAAAATCCTATCTTGAGAGATTTGAACTTGTCCAGAGTTAGCAAGTTACTTCAAATGAAGTGAGTTCATCTCTTTATATACTGCATGCATTTAATGCAATTCAGTATACACTTTACACGTGTCATCAGCGGATTGGTTGCATGTCATTGACCTTTGTTGACAACCTTAGTAGCCGCATGAATGAACAGTGTAGTATCAGAGTGGTTGTACGATTTCAGATTTTCGGAGGTTCTTTTCTGACATTTCGTACGGTGGCGTGCAAGGGAGGTTAAGACAAAAATACTTTGTACGGAGGACTTCATGATCAGCTTTCGTTGATTCAGCGATTATCATTTACTATTCAGCAGATGATAAAGTTCAGCGATAGCTGAAGTCTTGTACTTGATACTTCACGTTGAGTGGACAAATCTGAGTCTTCGCTGATCCGCATCAGTTCATTAGGAGACTTGTCGCTGGTTCTTGAGCTTGATCTTCGACTTCAGCGTAGAACCTTTGTTGACGTGAATCTTGTCTTCAGGGATCATAAGTAAACAACTAACTTATCAGCGATCACCATAAGGACTGAACAGACTCAGCGATATGGTGAACAGTGTTCGCTGAATGTTTAATCTAAAAGTGCGAGAGTTCCTATCAGCAGTACTGTAAGATCTTAGTACTTATCAGCGATAGTGAAACTCTGATACATATTGTTTACTTACAATTTTCACTAAGTATTTAAGATAGGACATTATCAAATCACTGAGGGTTTGGATCAACATTTTGCCTTTGCCTTTCTCAGCGCCAGAGGCTGGGGGCTTTGTCTTTGTCCGCTCCCCTGTTGGTTCATTTATTGAAATTCCCTTAAGAGCTTTGATCCTTGGGGCAGGTTTGACGATAAAGAAATCATCGTCATCTTCGTCATCATCATCATCATTCTTCTTTGGAGAAGAAGATGGTTCATCATCAGGGATGTCGATGGCTTCATCATCTTCTGCTTCGGATTCTTCAGCATCTTCTTCGAGTTGCTCCCCCTCAGATACAGAGGCGAGCTTCTCGGTTCCCTCAGGGTTTTCATCTCCCTGAGGTCCAGCGATAAGATCTTTATTTCCCCCTCCCCTGATAGATCCATCATGGGAATGGTCTTCAGCGCTTTTCTCCTGGTCTTCAGCGCTCTTCTCCCCGGTATGTTCAGCGCTCTTCTCCCCATCTTTCTCATGATGGGGGGAGGAATGAGTAGACTCAGCGTTGGTGTCATATCTGTCTTCTGGGCCAGAGATTTTCACACAACCTTCAAGCTTTGCTATTCTGTCTTCAAGGCCAGAAATAGCAGGCGTGATTTTCTTCAGCTCTGTGCGATCCTCCGCTGTGAATGAATCCAAAATAGGGATAGGGGCAGGAGCAGGAGCTGGATTATTTGCCTTGTTTACCAGCGTCTCGATCATCGTCTTCATAGAACTAATGTCGGTCTTTACAGAGCCTAAGTCAGTCTTGACCGCTGACATATCACCCTCGAATTTTCCAACCGATGTCTTCAGCGTGGTTACCTCGCTGGACACGGTGGAAACTGAATTTTTGAGGCTGGTGTAGTCAGTGTAGATGTCGGAGAGCACTTTGGCAAAATCGGCGAGAGTCTTATCAAGTCCCTTGATGTCTTCAGTGGAAGCTTTCTTCTCCACCACCGTTGTCAGCTTTGTCAGATTCTCTCCAGCGTTTGATACAGCTGTAGAGTTATTCGATAGAGTGGTGGTGAGACCTGTAAGCTTTGTCTCCACGGACTTCAGTGAGGCGTTGATATCTCCCAAATTAGGACCTGTAACATATAAGTACTTGTGAACAAAGGAAAGCTCAGAAGTTTCAGGTTTAGTTACAGTGTTTAAGGTGGGATTTGTACCTGCAGGAGGATTGACGAAATCATCAAAATTGCGGGTTCCTGCATAATGTTCCATATCTTCCTCAAAAGTTCGGTGAGGGATGGTGATCTCTGCAGGTCCTGTCCTCATCATTTTTTTAGAAGCTTCAGCGGAGGCTTCTGGAATGATGGCATCTCCAGTAATTTTTGGAGGAGTGTCCAAGAGAGTGGGGTGAGAAGCGAAGGATAAGAATGGGGTTCGGGTACTGAGTTCAGCGTTGGAATCGCTGAGAATCACTTCATCAATCTTTTGAGAGACTGAGGGAGGTTGGGTAGGTTCCAAGTTTCTAACCTCAGCGTTTGGAGACGCTGAAGTCTGGATTGGAGGGATGGCTTGAACGGGTGTGGCAGAGCGTACCACAGGACTTTCCTTCAGCTCGTCAGAATGAGCTGAGGAGTTTTCATCATGGAATTGTTGGGGTTGCTCCTTGGTTTTCTTGATCCATTTGGAATCAAGTTGGGTGTGAGAGGGTTTCCTTTTCTTAGAAGGAGAGGATTTTGTGGCCGGGGTATCAGCGATGGGTATTGTCGCTGAAGGAGCCACAGAAAGCGGAGAATTTAGAAGAGTGAGAAGAGAAGAGAGACGTACCTCGTTGGCGACAGGCTTGAAGTCGAGAACCTTAGGGCCAATCTGAGAAAGTTTCAGATCACCCTCTTCAGGATAGCTGTCCTTTAGGACATATTGAAAGATGGCGCTGATGAATCGTGGGTAAGGAACCCATGCTGGTCTGTCAGCGGCAGAATCGACACGTTGAATCAGGTCATCATAAATAATGGAGGCCCAGTCAATGTTTAGACCTTTCAGCAGTGCGTATCCCATGGACTGCTGAGGTTGGGCGGCTTGATCAGAAGAGCCGGTCTTCGATGTCATGCAGCTGATCAGGTGTGCGAAGATGAAGTTCATCTCGCTGGGCATCTTGGATTTCTTTATCAGCGTCAGCTTCTTCTCAGGCTTCTTGTCCCTTCCAATATCCCAGATATAACCCATTGCGTCAAGGAAAGCAATGATTTCTTCTTTGTCAGCGTGCTTCTTGTGGTCAGGGAATGGAACGAAGGGTTTTTCTTTGGTAGCATTTGGGAAGTTCAGGGCTTTTCGGATTATGGCGGGTGTGATCTTGATGGTGCCATACTCAGTATCGCTGAGTATGCAGTCGATGGATTTGGATGCATCTTTGGCAGAGGGTAGCTCAGTGTGTCTGGCAGAGTACCAGAACTGGGATAAGAGCCGCTGACTGGCAGGAGGTGTTATGGTCAGGGCTGTGTAGATGGGGCTGTTCTTCAGAAAACTCACAGCATCGTCCAGATGTGATACTTGCTTCCGAGGAGGAAACTCAAGAAGAGCTGAGAGGTTGTTGGCCTTAGTCCAATCTAGTTGATCCAGCTCGAACTTAACCTGAGGGGATTTGAAGAATTCCACTTCCTCAGATTCAGAAGATATGGTTTCAGCGGTAACATTCAGCGTTGAAGATGCCATTTCACTGTATTATTAGTTCAACCAAAGATATTAACAAATAAGAGTTATCTTAATGTGGAAAGAATTTCCATTAAGATGGTTCGAATTTTGTCCATTTCATTCAGACAGAATGTCTTAATGAAGATTAGGGTTTTTCTTGTTTTTGAAAAACAAATTTTACACCCATTAAGTCTTGTATTCCAGTTTCTTAAAAAAAACTGGATACGAATGAAGAACAAGTTTAAGATTTGGATTTAAAACTTGAAGAACGACCATGAAATAGTCGTGTTCATAAAACCATGAAAGATATGATTTCATTTTAAAAAGTTCTTTTGTTTGATCTTATTTAAGCAAAGAGAAGATCAGAAACAAGTTATTTGCATTTGAAAAAGAAGAACATATTAACCTTGAAGTTGATGAAGAAGATGATGAACAGTTCTTTGAAGATTGAGAGCACAAATGCAACAGTAATTCTTTTCTTGCGGAGAAAGATTGTTCGCGTAAAAGACAAATATAAACGATGAAATTTTTTATATAGGAAGAGAGTAGAGAGAGAAAAACTTGAGCGGGAAAGTTTTTCATCATGACACGGACACGTGTTTTCATTTGATTGGAAGTTGAACGAAACGTGCAAACGTGTGTCAGAAAGAAGTCGTGCCTGGTGTTATCCGTTGCAATGACGTCACAACTGTCCTTTCACATTCTTTTAGGATGTCTCTGAGGTTTTTGAAAGCTCAGGGACTCTTTGAAAAACATGAAGCACTGAATAGAAGATATCAGTGAAGGTTTTAAGAACTTTCAAAATATCGCTGTTAAGGAAGAGATATTCAGCGATGCATTTGTTTTTGAAATCTTGCATTTTCATGCGTTTGTCAGAGAGAGAAAACATACCTGGATATCAGTTTAACCAAGTTTATTCAGAGAGAAGATGATTGAATAGGTTATACGAGTTGATTTTATCCTATCGCTGATTAATGTGAACCGCTGAAGATTTTACCCTTCAAAGTTCAGCATTCCAAGCTCGCTGATGAGAAAGTTGAATCTTGTCTCATCAAGAGGTTTGGTAAACAAATCAGCTAACTGATAATCAGTTGGGATAAAATGAAGTTCTATATTACCATTCATCACATGATCTCTGATAAAGTGATATCCGATTTCGATGTGTTTCGTCTTTGAGTGTAGCACTGGATTGTTTGCTATAGCGATGGAACTTGTGCTGTCGCAATAGATTGGAATTTTGGAGAGCTGAAGATCATAGTCTAGTAGCTGATTTCTCATCCACAAGACTTGGGAACAACAGCTTCCAGCGGCTACGTACTCAGCTTCAGCTGTGGAAGTGGACATTGAGTTTTGCTTTTTACTTGTCCAACTTACCAGCTTTCCACCCAGGAGCTGACATCCTCCTATGGTGCTTTTCCTATCCATTTTGCAACCTGCAAAATCACTATCTGAATAGGCGGTTAGATCGAATCCTGAGTCTTTGGGATACCAAAGGCCTAGATTCGCTGTACCCTTAAGATATCGAAAGATTCGCTTTACAGCTTTCATATGAGATATCTTAGGTTCAGCTTGATATCGTGCACACAAGCATGTTGCAAACATAATATCGGGTCGGCTAGCTGTAAGATACAACAGTGAGCCGATCATCCCACGGTACAGCGTGACATTGACAGGAACACCCTTTGTGTCCTTATCAAGTGTCAGCGGTGGTGCCATAGGGGTTTTCATAGCTGAACTTTCAGTTAAGTCGAATTTCTTCAGCATATCTTTAACATACTTTCCCTGATTTATAAAAGTTCCTTTTTCAGTTTGCTTAATCTGAAGACCAAGGAAATATGTTAGTTCACCCATCATGCTCATTTTATACTCATCTTTCATTCTATCAGCGAAACGAGTACAAAGCTCAGGGTTAGTAGAACCAAATATAATGTCATCAACATATATTTGAACTAAAATGATATGACCTTTCACTTTTCTAAAAAATAGAGTTTTGTCAATCTTACCTCTTTCAAATTGTTCAATATGGAGATAAGTAGAGAGAGTATCATACCATGCACGAGGAGCTTGCTTTAAGCCATAAAGTGCCTTGTCCAGTTTATAAACATAACCTGGACGCTTAGGATCTGAGAATCCTGGAGGTTGTTCAACATAAACTTCTTCATTCAGCTTTCCATTCAGAAACGCTGACTTAACATCCATCTGATGTACAGTGAAGTTTTTGTGTACAACATATGCTAAGAAAAGACGAATAGATTCAAGTCTTGCTACTGGAGCAAAAGTTTCGTCATAATCTATGCCTTCCTCTTGTCTGTATCCCTGAGCAACAAGACGAGCTTTGTTGCGAGTTACAGTACCATGTTCGTCCAACTTGTTTCGATAGACCCACTTAGTGCCTATCACCGTTTTGTCAGTTGGTCTCCGAACAACTTTCCAAACTTTGTTTCTTTCGAATTCAGTCAGCTCTTCTTGCATAGCGCTGACCCAGTTTGGATCTCTGAGGGCATCATCTATTTTCTTTGGTTCAGTTAGTGAAATAAAATTAACAAATAAGCAAATATTACCTGCACTTCGTCGTGTCTGAATACCAGCGTTTGGATCACCAAGAATTTGATCAATTGGGTGATTTGCAGTCCATCGCTGAGCCGGAGCATAAGTCGTTGACTCATCTAGAACTGGAGGAGCTGAGGATGAGGCTTCAGCTACTTCTGGATTATCAGCTAAGAGAGGAATGCTTGCATTTGTCACTTCATTTGCTGATTGCTGAGAAATAGATGGAATTTCTGAGGCATTTGGATCAACTGCAGGTATAGTGTTTATAGGAACAGCTGAGACCCAAGATGTTTCAGCTTCACTATTCTGCATATTTGGAATGATAGTAGGACCATCACTTTCTACGGTGTGAGCATGAGGAGTGGGAACTTCTTCTGAATCACCAAGATGAGAAAACATACATTGATTCAGTTCTTCAGTATCAGCGGACGGTTTAGAGTTCGCTGAACGGGATTCGTCAAACGTGACGTGAATAGTTTCTTCTACAGTTTGTCTTCTACGGTTGAAGACTCTGAAGGCTTTGGAGACTGAGGAGTATCCAAGAAAGATTCCATCATCAGCCTTAGGATC
The DNA here is from genome assembly GCA_033807775.1 of Saussurea involucrata. NCBI lineage: Eukaryota > Viridiplantae > Streptophyta > Magnoliopsida > Asterales > Asteraceae > Saussurea > Saussurea involucrata. Next base: position 11,535,854 of record CM066312.1, read on the forward strand.
AAACTTTCCAAGGGCATCTCTGTTGTTCAGTATGAAACACTGACAACCAAAGATGTGAAGAAAACTGATTGAAGGCTTTCTTCCATGAAAAAGTTCATAGTCTGTCTTTTTGAATCTTTTGACTACCAGCGATCTGTTTTGCGTAAAACAAGCAGTGTTGACAGCTTCTGCCCAAAACTGAGTAGGCAGGTGAGAATCGCTGAGCATTGAACGTGCAGCTTCAATAATTGTTCTATTTCTTCTTTCAGCGACTCCATTTTGTTGCGGTGTTCTCACTGACGAAAAGTTGTGAGAAATACCCTTACTCTTAAAGAAGGAATCAAGAGAACTGTTTTTGAATTCAGTTCCATGATCACTCCTTATTGAGCGAACAGTCATATTGTTCAGAGTTTCCATCTTCCGAACAAAGGTGATGAGTTCTTCAGGGGTGTCACTCTTAGAACGGAGAAACATTACCCATGTGTAACGAGAGAATTCATCAACTATGACCAGCGTATACTTCTTTCCAGCGATGGATTGTTTGTTAATAGGGCCAAACAAATCCATATGGAGTAGTTGTAGAGGTGATGACGCTGATGAGACTTGCTTTGACTTAAAGCTTGCCTTGGTTTGCTTCCCTTTTTCACACGCTGAACATAAAGACTCTTTGGCGTATGAATGTTGAGGTAGACCAGTGACTAACTCTTTGGAGGAAAGAGTATTCAGCGTCTTGAAGTTGAGATGTGAGAGCCTCTTGTGCCATAGCCAGTTAACATCAGAAGCTGCCTTTGAGAAGAAACAAGAGTTCTCAGTGGTTGTTGAGTCCATGTTTATTACATAAACATTTTCCAAACGATAACCGCTGAGAGCTATCTTCTCCTTTTTGTCAGTGACAAAGCAGGATTCCTTAGTGAAAATCACTTTGTTATCCATGTCGCAAAGCTGACTGATGCTCAGAAGATTATGTTTCAGCCCTTCAACATATGCGACTCTTCTGAAGGATGTTGTACCATTTGAAAGTACACCATACCCTCGGGTATGTCCTTTTCCATTTCCACCAAATGTCACAGAGGGACCCTTCTCTTCCTTGTATTCAGCGAGCAGGTTTTTCTTACCAGTCATGTGTCTAGAGCATCCGCTATCAAGATACCAGATACCCTTCTTAACCTGCATTTACAAAGGAAGATTAGTTTTGCTTGGGTACCCACTTCACCATGTATACGCGTTTATCAGTGGAAGTAGTTGGAATGGGTTCAGCGGTCTTCGCAGCATTTGAAGATTCAGCTTTGTCTTTCTTCACTTTGGTCAATTTCTTGACCTCAACGGTAGGAGTCACCTTGACCTGAATTGCAACTGGGTTGGTCTTCTTGGACTTGGGTGCTATCTTCACCTTAGCTATCTTATCAGCTTTGGTGGTTGTGGGGCACTTACTTGCAATATGATCGGTAAGTCCACTGTGATAACATTTCCTATAACTAAAATTAGTTCTAGGACCACTTGTATGCTGAGCTTTTAATTTTAAATTAGAAGTGCTAGCACCAAGTAAACTATAGGCTTTAGAAATGGGACGAACATTCAGTTCTTCAGATTTCTTACCAAGGACATCCACTCTGAGTCTAGGAGTAGATCGCTGAATAGATACAGAGATCAGCTTTCTAGATCCAGAGGGGTTGTTCACTGAGGCTTTAGAAGCATTCAGCTTTGGTACTAAGGTACCCTTCTGAGGATTTCGATAAATAACAATTCCTTTACCTTTGTCTTTAGAGACAGAGGTAGATTTTGAATAAACCATTTTCTCCTTACCTTTTGAGGAAGTAGGAGTTTCCTCAGGGATTGGTGTTGAGGAGCACTGAGATGATGAAGTGTCAGCGACTGAGGATACGAACGTTCCAAATTTAAGCATTGAACGTTCAGTGGTTGGTTTTGGAGTATCATATTTATAACCCAGACCACGTTTATCACTCAGAGGAATCTGAGCCTTAATTATCTCAGTGATCTTTGTTGAAGAATTACACCATCCTTCAACAGTAGCTTGTTCAGCTTTTAATGCAGCGATAGCTTCTGCTCGTTCGATTTTGACTAGCTGATTTAAATAGACTTGATCTTTAAAATCTTTAAAATCATCTTCAATTTTAGAAAGCTTTTCTATTTGAAGGTGGCAGTTTTTAAGCTTTTCAGCGAGATCAAGATTTTGGTTTTCAACCACAGTTTTGCCGTTCATGGCTTCGTATAAACTTCTAGTCAATAGATCGATCTTACGGAGACTATCAGCTTCATCAATATTTGCAATATTGGTAAAGAAAGAAGGTGATACCTGAATGGCAGATGTTGAAGTGGAGGGAATGTCTGAATTTTCTTCCTCTTCTTCAATCTTGGCCATGAGACATTGATTTTCTTCATCATCTTCAGAGTCAGATGATGATGCTTCTTCATCAGAAGCAGCCCAATCATAGTCAGCCATCAAGCCTTTTCCTTTCTTCTTAAAGCTTTTCAGCTTTGCATACTTCTCCTTCAGCTTTGAGTATTTGTCATCTTTATTCCTTGGAACAAAGTTTTTCTTTGAGAAAGCTGAAGGTCTCATGACTTTCTTTGACCTGCACTCATTAGCGAAATGACCTGTCTTTTCACAGTTGAAACAAGTAGCAGTAGCCTTATCAACAAAAGCTGATGATTTAGGCTTGTCAGTTATGGAAAGAGGTTTGTTCTTTCTAAACATTTTCTTCTTGGCGAATCTCCTGAACTTTTTAGTTAGGAGAGCCAAGGATTCATCATCATCTGAAGAATCAGAGTCTGATGACCTTTCAGAGTTACTTTCTAACTCAGTGATAGTGACCGAGGGTCGCTGAGTAGAAGGTTCTTTTGAGATTAAAGCAACAAGAGTGCTTTTGGAATCTTTTACAAGATTCTTCTTAAGATGGCTAGATTGCTCATGATTCAGCAATGTACCATATAAGGTTGAAAGGGTCATTAATTTCAGATCCTTTGACAGCTTGAGACACATGGAATAATTGTCCCAGCTTTCAGGTAAACATTCTAAGAATTTTGTCAGCACTTCAAAGTTAGAATATTCCTTACCAACAGTTTTTAGATCTATAATTAAACAATTAAACCGTTGGTGAACTTCAGAGAGAGTTTCATTCTTACCAGAAATGAAGCTTTCGTATTGTCTTACCAGGTTGATCTTTCTTGAGTCCTGGACTTCAGACGTTCCTTCATACTGAACACATACTGTGTCCCACATGGCTTTTGATGACTTCAGGTTCATGACGGAATGGTAGACTTCGTCAGGAAGGGCCATGGATAGTATGGATCTGGCTTTTGTATCTATAGCCACTTTCTTCTTATCTTCATCGGTCCACATGTGTATTTCCTTTGGAATCAGCCTTTCTGGAATAGCAGCTCTAGTTGCAGTGGCTGGAACTAAAGGATCAATTGTTACAGGGATGTGTGGGCCGTTTTCAAGATAGTAAGTCATAGTAGGGTCTACACCTTCTAAGAAGAGTGTCATCCTATTTTTCCACAAGTTGAAGTTGTCTTTGGAAAATCTAAGGGGTTTCGCAAGAGAACCATTGTCTATATAATGTGTGTTTGTGTTGGCCATTTTCAGATAATAGCAAGGAAGAGAAATATCTTAGATTAGATCTTGTTTATGAGATTAAACAAATCCGCTCTGATACCACTTGTTGGTCCCGAAGGCCTATACAAGTTTGTAGAGGGGGGGGGGTTGAATAAAAACACACAGATTTTACTTTTCTAAATTGTTTATTGATAAATCATTAACAATTTACAGCTTGTTGCGGAAACAAGATTAAGGATAAACCTAAATCTAAACAAGTTGGAACACTAAGGTTTCTTGCACTAAGAAAGACAAGGAAATTACTAATAATAACCTGTCTTGAGATAAGAGATTTGAACTTGTCCAGAGTTAGCAAGTTACTTCAAATGAAGTGAGTTCATCTCTTTATATACTGCATGCATTTAATGCAAGTCAGTATATACTTTACACGTGTCATCAGCTGGTTGGTTGCATGTCATTGACCTTGGTTGACAACCTAAGTAGCCGTATGGATGAATAGTGTAGTATCAGAGTGGTTGTACGATTTCAGATATTCGGAGGTTCTTTTCTGACAATTCGTACGGAGTCGTGCAAGGGTGGTTGAGACAAAAGTACTTTGTACAGAGGACTTCATGATCAGCTTTCGTTGATTCAGCGATTATCATTTACTATTCAGCAGATGATAAAGTTCAGCGATAGCTGAAGTCTTGTACTTGATACTTCACGTTGAGTGGACAAATCTGAGTCTTCGCTGATTCGCATCAGTTCATTAGGAGACTTGTCGCTGGTTCTTGAGCTTGATCTTCGACTTCAGCGTAGAACCTTTGTTGACGTGAAACTTGTCTTCAGGGATCATAAGTAAACAACTAACTCATCAGCGATCATCATAATGACTGAACAGACTCAGAGCATTAATGATGAACAGTGTTCGCTGAATGTTTAATTTAAAAAGCGAGAGTTCCTATCAGCGGTAATGGAAGATCTTAGTACTTATCAGCGATAGTGAAACTCTGATACATATTGTTTACTTACAATTTTCACTAAGTATTTAAGAGAGGGTCATTATCAAATCACTGAGGGTTTAGATCAACAAGTTCCGATACTCACCCCTAAATGGATGGACATGTTAAATGTCATCATCGGACTTTTTTTGAAATTAAATTTTCAGATATGTTTGAATAATTATGGAATTCTTTAGTGTTTTTAGACTATTTTAAATTATGTATTTCCGTCGTATTGAAACTTCTGATTGTATGGACTATATGCATGTGAATTTATTTTGAAGTTATTATTTATAATTATTTGATAAAATGCGGTGTCGTTTTATGCGGTTAGAGGCATATGCGATGCAGTTTACGGCTTTGCCCTATACTGCACCAAACCGCATAGCGAACAACCCTGGTTAGAGTTAGAGCATCTCCAACATATTATCTAAAATAGATAAAATTGATATTTTTGGCAAATTGTAGTTCCAATGGAATCTCCTAAAGGAAAAAGTATGAGAGAATGAGTGAAATTCTCCAAAAATGATTATCAAGATAGATAAACATTTTCTTATTACAATTCCACTAATAAGAAAAATTGATATTAAATGTTTTAATAATTTATTACATATATAAAATATTTTGATAATTTAATTAATATTGTAATCTACAAAAGAGATAATGTGTTGGAGTTGAATGTAATTTGTTTTTGGGTTAGGCCATCAGTACCGCTGCCCTCAAGCGCCACATCAGCTTTTCTCCTAACCCTCAAGCCCTAAAAAAGTGGAGTACCACTACCCTCAAGCCCTAGCTTGCCACATCAGCGCCACATCAGCTTTTCTCCTTACCCTCAAACCTTCCATTTTTTTAATTCTTTTATTTATATAAATCCAAAAAAATTCAATGTTGGGCTCATTTCGAACGTATCGAAGAGACGATTATAATGGTGTAACTTGTTAAAATTAAAACGTATTTTTTAACGTGTTTTAGTTAATAAACGATTATATGTGTTAAATGTAAAATTAAAATAATGAAACTAAAAGGTATAAAGTAAATTTAGTAAATAAGTATAGGGGTTGAAAATGTAAATTTGAATTAAAAATCATTAAATTTTGTTAACATTTCACTCGGGTTCCACGGGTTTACAAACCCGCTCCCTCAAACCCGCTACGGAGCCCGCCACCCCCGTACCCCTTACCCGCGTACCCGTTTGCCATTTGGCGAAGCCCGAGCCCGTGGGCGGTACCGATGGCCTTATGAGTTTTGATTCCCTTTCTTAGAAAATTTTTAGAGCATTTAGGTATGTTATGCTTTTTCTACAACAAAGTATAAAAAATAAAGGTCTCTAAAAGATATTATATTCACCTATAACAACTACTCTATTTTAGCAATTGTTACATTCATTATCTATATTAATAAAATATTTAAACTTTTAATAAAATACTATTTCTCTTCCGTACACATATAATTGCAATATATTTTATTGGTAGAAATTTTAAAATATTATTTGTCTCACTCCTATATACTTTTAGATGTTTTTCCAAATTTGGAAATTTTCACCTTATCCCTATCATTGGGACAAGCAAATTGCTAAATCTTCAAATGTTTCTATTTTAAGATAATTGTTGGATTATTGTTTTAGAGATGCTCTTTTCTCAAAAGGAGCTTCAATAACCTAGCTTCTCCATGATCTAAACAAGGTTTTTTCAAATAGCTCAAAAAATAAGCTAGCATATTGTCACTTCTCATACAAAGTTGCCCGAGAATTTGAAAAAGTATTGACTGATCAGGAGAATGATGACAACTTAGAGAATCATCAAGAAGAGTAAAATTCTAGACAACTTCCTCCACTACTTTGACCGCCAGTCCGCCACCACCACCATTTTTCACCATCTTTACATACTCCACATCCACCTTCTATCAGTCCCGACCGCCTCTATCTTCACCACCATTATCGCTACAACAAGCTCCATCATGCCTCCGCCAGTTCATATGGATCTTCCGAACATAATGAAATATAGTTTTTTTCTTGTGTAAGAACCGAGTTTTTTCAATCTACCATCAAGTTATATCAAACTCTTCATTGAAATGTGGTGTTATATATGCATATGTATTTATATATATGAAAATTGTGTTAAAATGTTTATAAATTAAATTATTTAAATATTTGTGTCATTTATAACTATTATATGATGTATAAAATTATTAAACAATTTTTAATGACAATTTTTCTAGCTCTGTCTTATCAACCTCTAGTCGTACCAAACATCAGACGACACAATATGTCTTGTTCAATCTTGTTTTGTCCAGTCTTGACCGATTATGTCCAGTCCTATCCTCTTAATCTGTTCAGTCTAATCCAGTTTTGTTTTATCCAGTCCAATTTAACTATATCTACGTACCAAACGCTACTTAATATCAAAAAGGTGAGCGAATGATTTTTGGTAATACGCATTAATGATTGTATGGTACTAATAATTGATGCATAACAAGCATGTGCCTCACGAGCAATCATTTATGAGCACAACATTAAGGAGATTCTTTTTTTTTGGTTGTTATGCTAAAGAAGAAATAAATAAATGGAACTTGAATTTTTTCTCAAAAATTATTATAAAAACTATATTATTAAATTATTTATGTATTAGAAGATACAGAGTGCATGATGTTTTTTAAAACGTAACTTATGATGATAAATATATATAGTATATACTTCATTCGTTCTAAATTAAGTGTCTACATTTCTATTTTAATTTGTCTCAAAATAAGTATCCACTTTTAAAAGTAAATTTTCTCTTTCTTATTCTACCCTTAAACATGAGATGAAGAAATTTTCTCTCACTATTATTAAGGGTAAAAATGTAACTTGGTTATTTAAAAAGTGTAATAATTACACAATTCTAAAACTGTGTATCATTTTCATTGTGGACATTAATTTTGGGACGGAGGGAGTATTTACCTATATACAACAAACAGGTTCTCGTTTATTACTTAATTAATAAGTCCATAATCATTAAAGTAGTATTTGGTTAAAGGTATTAAACAGTAACTAATGTGATTAAAAAAATATTATTTAGTTACATAGAATATAATGAACTAATTCTTTCATAAATCCAAATTTTAATCCCAGGTTAAATCGGAAGGAATGAAAATTCATTCTTATTTTCATTCTTCTATGTAACAACTCAGTCTAAATAAAGCATACATAGCACTAATATTAAATAGTTACAAAACTGGATCCATAAAATTTCATTTCTTCTGTCTACATAACTTAGGTTGGCGGAAACAACCTATTCACAACTGAGAATATCTACCACTAAAGGCATGAGTGACACTGTCATTAACTGCATCTGTACTCTACTCTGCTTTGCTCGCTTACCGAAGCCTTCTATTATCGGCTCACCTGAAAAGGTTTAGTTTGGAAAATGCGAGGGTTAGACCATGAGGTCTAGTGAGTCCCTCCTGACAGTTCTCAAAATCATTTTAAAAACTTTTCATAACTTTCAGATATATAAACTTTCAATGTAAATCATTCATAAAATATGATGATAAAAATCATCCATGGATAAAGGTCCGCCCCTCGTAATCTGACACCCTGAAGCCACCCTAAGGTGACAACGAGTCAGTCTCATGCTGCCTTATATCGGGGTCGCGTCTCCCCTGGCATAAAGGGTCTACTCTCCCGCACGAGCACTGGCGGGTCTACTCTCCCGTCTTGGCCAGTTTACGTCTAACACAATGTATGCATACATCTCATATAAAACTTTAAACACCTTTCATGCAATTAAAAGCATAAAAACAATCATGGCATTTCTCATCATGGAATCACTTTAAAAGCACTTTAAAAACACTTTAAAAAGGGCACGTATTTTAGTTAGAAAACTCACCTGGCTAGCTTGCTCCAAAGCTCCTCACTTACACTTCCGATCTCTAGGCGGAACACCTATTATATAATAACGTTCGTCATAATTCGTTCAATTATTACTCGAGTTAAATCTCGAACTCAACCCTAACTTATCTAAATCGGTAGATTACACTTCTAGTCCAAAAATCATAATTAATGGTCCTTGCTCTCCCATCCATTAGAAATGCTATATCGGGTCCATTAATTTACCCGCCTCTAGGTTCTCAACATAAAATTATAACACTTGATTCTAAATAACAGAACCGGATCACGTTACTAATAATATGACCAAATTTAATAAATAGACTACCAATTGCATACTAGGCCTTTATTATACTTATAGACTTTAATAATAACCAAGCCCAAAGGACTTAATAATTCTTTCGGCCCAACACTCTATACGGCCCAATAAACCCAAAAGAAAAAATTAATCTTGAACATTTCTTAACTTTGTAGTTCCATTAAACTCAACCTCAAACATTCCATTTCATTATTTAAATTACGACCCACTTAAAGATTTACTTTCGGCCCAACAAACCATACCGGTGAAATCTTGCAAGTACCGGTAAACCAAATCCCGGCGTATTGCGATTACGAACATAACCTTATTATTTCAATTTAATCGGCCTAACGATAAAATGATTTTTCTAACAATCTCTTACCAGAATTGGCATGCGATGACCTCGACCCCATACTTTGCAATTTAAATCCAAATCAGCTTTTTAAGACATCCGAATAGTGTTATCCCCATTTATACTCTTAACCCGTTTCCACATTCAACATTCGAGTTAACTTTAACCATATCATATAAAGATTAGAATTGAACTCTAAATTAATACTTTTATCTGTTTTTCTCAACTTACAAAACTGATATCAAATAGAACCCAACAATTCTCACGTTTCATGGATAAAGAAAGAACACGAGGAGATGGTTTCTTACCCGAAAGAACCCTCACGAACCGGGAAAACCGCTGCCAAAAAACTCCGGCGACCACCACCAGCTGCCACCACCGCCGGCGACCACCAGCAGCAGCCACCGCCGCCGGTGACAACCAGTAGCAGCCGACTGCCGGCGCTCCCAGTCGCCCCTCCGACCATCTTCTCCGGCGCTGGCGAACCCCGCCACCTTCTCTCTCTCATCGTCTATCTCTCTCTCTCGCAGCCTTCATCTTCCTCACGCAGTTCCATCTCTCTCTCGATGCTCTCTCTCTCACACGACTCTCTCTCCCTCTCGCTGCTCTCTCTCTCTCTCTCTCGCAGCCTCTATCTCTGCCGCTGCTCTCTCTCTCCCGATGATACTGCTCGGCGCCCCGCAGGACACACACACAGCCATGGTAGTTTCTTTCTCTCTGTTTCTCCTCACGAAAAAATACCCAGGGGGCTTCCATGGCATCATCTTTCTCTCCTTCTTCTCTATCTCTCTCTCTCGATGTGTACCAGTTTACACTCATAACCCACCAAACCCTAAAAACAAAAGAAATGTTTCCTCCTAATCATCAGTGTGCGGCGCATTCCAAAAGAGAAGGGAATTTAATTTCCCCAATTTACACATCTTACCCTCATACTTTTCGTAATAACCAAAAACAGCCCCAAACTTTTATCTTTTGAACACTTTAGATAAATTTGGGTTATTACAATCTCCCCTCCTTAAAAGAATTCCGTCCCGGAATTCAATCCAACGATAACCGGCGAAAAATTTTGATCATCAAGACTTAAATCCCGACTCTCGGAATAAATCCTTCTAAAACAAATCAATAACAACATACTTTCACGCCCTGGTTGCGCAATTCTGATTAAACCCACCATCTTTGCTTATAACAGAAAACCCAATCATCATATATTTATCTCCCAAACAAATCTACCCATCCCGGGGCCTTACGAACCTCGGTTCCAACATTCTTCCTATTAACAACAATGACTATTAAAATCAGATAGCTATAAACGTAGAGCCATCCTGTACTTCTTACTTAGATTTATCTTAAATGACTCATTAACGATCAGTGCGCTAATCTCAATAACACTTTCCCACGAATTCTCGTAATCCATTTTATAAATCATAACATGTGAACGAAAGTTATAAGCATCTCAATACTTACCACTCCCTAATTATCCTTATCTGCCTCATGACCACATTAACAATTTCCGAACCCAACTGCCCTTTTCGGCTAGTGCAAATAACCACTGATCCTTACCGCACAAAACAATACAATTTCCTTCTCTTCATCACAAACAACTTTAACTCGACCCACTCAACACAGTTTTAATTATCAACTTGTTTCAAAAGACACACCCCAAAATGCGATGCAATTCATATCTTTTTATCCACCACGAACTATCATTTATAATAACTTAGCATCAACCTCTCGTTAAGCTGGTATTCACAAAAACCATCAGTCAAAAACTGATTTCTCAACTAACACTCCCACTTAGTAACTCAACAATCCACAATTTCCCAAAATAAAAGTTTGAAATTACTCATTCCATCACTCTACTATCAACTCTTAGTAAGAATCTCGGTAGGATTATAACACATCCTGCAATAACAAAAGAATGTCATCACTTAACAACTCTATAAACTTTTAATCAACCAACCAAAGGTTTATACATCTATCAACTAATGATCATACTACCACTCCGACTCCTAATCATCATCATGTCATTCTTTAAACATAACCAAATTTCCAACTGTTTCCTTCTAGGATCATTCCCTCACACATAAGAAATAACTCCCGCTCTTTAGAGATTTAGCATTTACTATAACACAGTTTGACTAACACACTCTTCATCCTCATTAAACTTCCAATGGTCCCAACATATACCTACCTAGCGACTTTTACAACCAAAACACTTGGTTTCTCCTTTGGGTAATCTCCCATTACTACTCCGTCATTCCATCCCGATCATAAACACACCACAACGTCAACTTACCCCTACGTGCTCGAACATTCTGGTTAACAATCATACATCTCACACGAAAACCCCCAAAATGCTTCTATTTGATGCTTTCATTCTCTCTATCACCACATCACTACGACACTAGCTGATACATTTACCTTGGCAATTAATGCCATTACATAACGGTGCATTCCTCATCCATAACCTCACCCTGCAGACCAAATCTCTCATGGTTATTCGTACACACTTCAAACCTGTCTTCATATCCTCCCGAATACTACAATCGAGTTTATCTCACTAAATAGTCCTTTCCCAACTTGTTAAACTATAATTCACGAGTTCTCAATTAGCTCCCACGCAACCATTCCAGTTAGCTCTTCTCGATCTGAGTCCTTACAAAACACAACACATCTCTAACCGACTAGTAAAATCTACACACTCATTTCGTTTGTGCTACACGCCTCCTCATTCTACGTATCTCTCCATACCTCGTAAATAGAGCGTTTATTCAAAATGATCACTTCACATCCTCTTAACACCCCTATAAGGTGTCCTATCAATTTCTAACCTTTTGTTTCACGTCTTCGGCCTCGGCCATCTTATGTAGCTATCGAATTCTACAGCAACCGACAACCTGAAACTACTTTCTTAATTTATTCTTAAACATGGGTTCCTTTACGGAAGCTAATCCTACCATCATATCATAATTACTTCGCAATACGTCTCCCTCTTTTTTATGAACTCATTCCTGTAACATCAATATTACAAGCTCACCTCAAGACTCATACCCAACACCGTGGGCACTTCGTTTCTTCTTCACAATAATACTTATAACGAGTTGCTAAAACTATCACTTTGAAGGCTTCAAGTCCTTCCTCTAGACACAACCGTCCCTTGACAATCGTACTTCCAGTTGCCGCGCAAGGGTGCAAACCCTCATACAACCGATACTATCATCCACTACTGACGGGACACATATCCCGGTACTACAACGTCCTCTCCTGATTTGACCAACAACTCTCCACTCTCTGAGTTCTTTCTTAGCTTTAAAAAATGCAACATCCTACGACCTAGTGAGTTCATAGCCTTCATGCATGACAACGCATTAAATAAATCTTTCCACACACTTTATCATTTTAAATAAACAACACTTGAAAACATCTTGGGTACACCTGCCCCCATCACTTATAAATTCAACGCCCTGCACAATGATCTCGAGAACCGTTTGCATGCAACTTTCCATAAACTTAATCTTACTCCTACCGAACGGTGTCAATATGACAATGATATATTGCATGAAAATCTTTTTATTTGGCACAATTTTGAAAGAATTATCGTCGCCAGGTAAATCAGTTGGTTTTCGTACTCATAAATACTCCAACGTGCCATTACTCACTTTGGTTATAAAAGTTTTGCATTTAATCGATCTCTTGACTTTTGCAATAATTTAACTTGTCATGAAAAAGTGGAATATTTTGCAAACCGTAAACCTCAAAACTTTACTGTACGATGTAAATGGATTTGCATTTTACTTTAAACATACGCTTGTACACGCCGACTCATATTAGTTCAAATTTGAAATTTACACATTCGTTTTACTTATAAAAATTCATGTACACATGTACAACTCAATGCATGAAACTCTACTTGCAATTGAAGGCTACTCACCCAACTAAGGTCAACCGTCTTACTCACACAACTTGTCCTTGACACCTCACCTACGACCAACGGTCGTCCTCTCGGTCATACAACAACTTACTGAACACGCTTTCCACATCTCACTTACTCAACTCTTTCATACTATTTCGCTTTAATCACTTATCTCACCTTCTACCTCCACACGTTTTCAATCAGACACTGAAGAGCTCGACTAAAAAGTCGGGACTCTAATCCTCTACTCGCTCTTTGAATTTACACCTTCAAGATCTCGACACTGTTCTTCTTACCATCCCAACAGATCTCTCTCACAATTTCTACAACTGGGACTCACCAGAACCGTGAGTCTTACGAGCAATTTCTCACCCTCTTCGAATCCACGAAGATTTACCTCTAACCGCCTCATAACATTCCGAACAACATTCCGACTCTATGAAGTATATACACATCACATTATGAATGCTCTCTCACGATGCTTTCCAAACTATGGGTCTCACTCTACCCCCATGGACCTTGCTGACCTTCTAGATTGCTAGAATTCGACACACGCCTAGCTTCAGACTACCACTTCGGAATAATAAGGCTGGTTAAGCACATACATGTACCTGTAAGTTCGCAATTTCACTGGCCAGGTGAAATCTCAAACTTACCTTACATGACAGTCCTCAGTACCCTATTAGTCTTATTCCTATAATAGTGTCCTCCTAACGCATTTCTTGATTCTCAGTCGTGATCTCTACTCCAAGTTTAAGTTTAGGCCCGTCCGGTCACCTAAATCCCTTAAACTATGGCTCTGATACCAACTGTAACAACCCAGTCTAAATAAAGCATACATAGCACTAATATTAAATAGTTACAAAACTGGATCCATAAAATTTCATTTCTTCTGTCTACATAACTTAGGTTGGCGGAAACAACCTATTCACAACTGAGAATATCTACCACTAAAGGCATGAGTGACACTGTCATTAACTGCATCTGTACTCTACTCTGCTTTGCTCGCTTACCGAAGCCTTCTATTATCGGCTCACCTGAAAAGGTTTAGTTTGGAAAATGCGAGGGTTAGACCATGAGATCTAGTGAGTCCCTCCTGACAGTTCTCAAAATCATTTTAAAAACTTTTCATAACTTTCAGATATATAAACTTTCAATGTAAATCAATCATAAAATATGATGATAAAAATCATCCACGGATAAAGGTCCGCCCCTCGTAATCTGACACCCTGAAGCCACCATAAGGTGACAACGAGTCAGTCTCATGCTGCCTTATATCGGGGTCGCGTCTCCCCTGGCATAAAGGGTCTACTCTCCCGCACGAGCACTGGCGGGTCTACTCTCCCGTCTTGGCCAGTTTACGTCTAACACAATGTATGCATACATCTCATATAAAACTTTAAACACCTTTCATGCAATTAAAAGCATAAAAACAATCATGGCATTTCTCATCATGGAATCACTTTAAAAGCACTTTAAAAACACTTTAAAAAGGGCACGTATTTTAGTTAGAAAACTCACCTGGCTAGCTTGCTCCAAAGCTCCTCACTTACACTTCCGATCTCTAGGCGGAACACCTATTATATAATAACGTTCGTCATAATTCGTTCAATTATTACTCGAGTTAAATCCCGAACTCAACCCTAACTTATCTAAATTGGTAGATTACACTTCTAGTCCAAAAATCATAATTAATGGTCCTTGCTCTCCCATCCATTAGAAATGCTATACCGGGTCCATTAATTTACCCGCCTCTAGGTTCTCAACATAAAATTATAACACTTGATTCTAAATAACAGAACCGGATCACGTTACTAATAATATGACCAAATTTAATAAATAGACTACCAATTGCATACTAGGCCTTTATTATACTTATAGACTTTAATAATAACCAAGCCCAAAGGACTTAATAATTCTTTCGGCCCAACACTCTATACGGCCCAATAAACCCAAAAGAAAAAATTAATCTTGAACATTTCTTAACTTTGTAGTTCCATTAAACTCAACCTCAAACATTCCATTTCATTATTTAAATTACGGCCCACTTAAAGATTTACTTTCTTCCCAACAAACCATACCGGTGAAATCTTGCAAGTACCGGTAAACCAAATCCCGGCGTATTGCGATTACGAACATAACCTTATTATTTCAATTTAATCGGCCTAACGATAAAATGATTTTTCTAACAATCTCTTACCAGAATTGGCATGCGATGACCTCGACCCCATACTTTGCAATTTAAATCCAAATCAGCTTTTTAAGACATCCGAATAGTGTTATCCCCATTTATACTCTTAACCCGTTTCCACATTCAACATTCGAGTTAATTTTAACCATATCATATAAAGATTAGAATTGAACTCTAAATTAATACTTTTATCTGTTTTTCTCAACTTACAAAACTGATATCAAATAGAACCCAACAATTCTCACGTTTCATGGATAAAGAAAGAACACGAGGAGATGGTTTCTTACCCGAAAGAACCCTCACGAACCGGGAAAACCGCTGCCAAAAAACTCCGGCGACCACCACCAGCTGCCACCACCGCCGGCGACCACCACCAGCAGCCACCGCCGCCGGTGACCACCAGTAGCAGCCGACTACCGGCGCTCCCAGTCGCCCATCCGACCATCTTCTCCGGCGCTGGCGAACCCCGCCACCTTCTCTCTCTCATCGTCTATCTCTCTCTCTCGCAGCCTTCATCTTCCTCACGCAGTTCCATCTCTCTCTCTCTCTCTCTCACACGACTCTCTCTCCCTCTCGCTGCTCTCTCTCTCTCTCTCTCTCTCGCAGCCTCTATCTCTGCCGCTGCTCTCTCTCTCCCGATGATACTGCTCGGCGCCCCGCAGGACACACACACAGCCATGGTAGTTTCTTTCTCTCTGTTTCTCCTCACGAAAAAATACCCAGGGGGCTTCCATGGCATCATCTTTCTCTCCTTCTTCTCTATCTCTCTCTCTCGATGTGTACCAGTTTACACTCATAACCCATCAAACCCTAAAAACAAAAGAAATGTTTCCTCCTAATCATCAGTGTGCGGCGCATTCCAAAAGAGAAGGGAATTTAATTTCCCCAATTTACACATCTTACCCTCATACTTTTCGTAATAACCAAAAACAGCCCCAAACTTTTATCTTTTGAACACTTTAGATAAATTTGGGTTATTACAATCTCTCCTCCTTAAAAGAATTCCGTCCCGGAATTCAATCCAACGATAACCGGCGAAAATTTTTGATCATCAAGACTTAAATCCCGACTCTCGGAATAAATCCTTCTAAAACAAATCAATAACAACATACTTTCACGCCCTGGTTGCGCAATTCTGATTAAACCCACCATCTTTGCTTATAACAGAAAACCCAATCATCATATATTTATCTCCCAAACAAATCTACCCATCCCGGGGCCTTACGAACCTCGGTTCCAACATTCTTCCTATTAACAACAATGACTATTAAAATCAGATAGCTATAAACGTAGAGCCATCCTGTACTTCTTACTTAGATTTATCTTAAATGACTCATTAACGATCAGTGCGCTAATCTCAATAACACTTTCCCACGAATTCTCGTAATCCATTTTATAAATCATAACATGTGAACGAAAGTTATAAGCATCTCAATACTTACCACTCCCTAATTATCCTTATCTGCCTCATGACCACATTAACAATTTCCGAACCCAACTGCCCTTTTCGGCTAGTGCAAATAACCACTGATCCTTACCGCACAAAACAATACAATTTCCTTCTCTTCATCACAAACAACTTTAACTCGACCCACTCAACACAGTTTTAATTATCAACTTGTTTCAAAAGACACACCCCAAAATGCGATGCAATTCATATCTTTTTATCCACCACGAACTATCATTTATAATAACTTAGCATCAACCTCTCGTTAAGCTGGTATTCACAAAAACCATCAGTCAAAAACTGATTTCTCAACTAACACTCCCACTTAGTAACTCAACAATCCACAATTTCCCAAAATAAAAGTTTGAAATTACTCATTCCATCACTCTACTATCAACTCTTAGTAAGAATCTCGGTAGGATTATAACACATCCTGCAATAACAAAAGAATGTCATCACTTAACAACTCTATAAACTTTTAATCAACCAACCAAAGGTTTATACATCTATCAACTAATGATCATACTACCACTCCGACTCCTAATCATCATCATGTCATTCTTTAAACATAACCAAATTTCCAACTGTTTCCTTCTAGGATCATTCCCTCACACATAAGAAATAACTCCCGCTCTTTAGAGATTTAGCATTTACTATAACACAGTTTGACTAACACACTCTTCATCCTCATTAAACTTCCAATGGTCCCAACATATACCTACCTAGCGACTTTTACAACCAAAACACTTGGTTTCTCCTTTGGGTAATCTCCCATTACTACTCCGTCATTCCATCCCGATCATAAACACACCACAACGTCAACTTACCCCTACGTGCTCGAACATTCTGGTTAACAATCATACATCTCACACGAAAACCCCCAAAATGCTTCTATTTGATGCTTTCATTCTCTCTATCACCACATCACTACGACACTAGCTGATACATTTACCTTGGCAATTAATGCCATTACATAACGGTGCATTCCTCATCCATAACCTCACCCTGCAGACCAAATCTCTCATGGTTATTCGTACACACTTCAAACCTGTCTTCATATCCTCCCGAATACTACAATCGAGTTTATCTCACTAAATAGTCCTTTCCCAACTTGTTAAACTATAATTCACGAGTTCTCAATTAGCTCCCACGCAACCATTCCAGTTAGCTCTTCTCGATCTGAGTCCTTACAAAACACAACACATCTCTAACCGACTAGTAAAATCTACACACTCATTTCGTTTGTGCTACACGCCTCCTCATTCTACGTATCTCTCCATACCTCGTAAATAGAGCGTTTATTCAAAATGATCACTTCCCATCCTCTTAACACCCCTATAAGGTGTCCTATCAATTTCTAACCTTTTGTTTCACGTCTTCGGCCTCGGCCATCTTATGTAGCTATCGAATTCTACAGCAACCGACAACCTGAAACTACTTTCTTAATTTATTCTTAAACATGGGTTCCTTTACGGAAGCTAATCCTACCATCATATCATAATTACTTCGCAATACGTCTCCCTCTTTTTTATGAACTCATTCCTGTAACATCAATATTACAAGCTCACCTCAAGACTCATACCCAACACCGTGGGCACTTCGTTTCTTCTTCACAATAATACTTATAACGAGTTGCTAAAACTATCACTTTGAAGGCTTCAAGTCCTTCCTCTAGACACAACCGTCCCTTGACAATCGTACTTCCAGTTGCCGCGCAAGGGTGCAAACCCTCATACAACCGATACTATCATCCACTACTGACGGGACACATATCCCGGTACTACAACGTCCTCTCCTGATTTGACCAACAACTCTCCACTCTCTGAGTTCTTTCTTAGCTTTAAAAAATGCAACATCCTACGACCTAGTGAGTTCATAGCCTTCATGCATGACAACGCATTAAATAAATCTTTCCACACACTTTATCATTTTAAATAAACAACACTTGAAAACATCTTGGGTACACCTGCCCCCATCACTTATAAATTCAACGCCCTGCACAATGATCTCGAGAACCGTTTGCATGCAACTTTCCATAAACTTAATCTTACTCCTACCGAACGGTGTCAATATGACAATGATATATTGCATGAAAATCTTTTTATTTGGCACAATTTTGAAAGAATTATCGTCGCCAGGTAAATCAGTTGGTTTTCGTACTCATAAATACTCCAACGTGCCATTACTCACTTTGGTTATAAAAGTTTTGCATTTAATCGATCTCTTGACTTTTGCAATAATTTAACTTGTCATGAAAAAGTGGAATATTTTGCAAACCGTAAACCTCAAAACTTTACTGTACGATGTAAATGGATTTGCATTTTACTTTAAACATACGCTTGTACACGCCGACTCATATTAGTTCAAATTTGAAATTTACACATTCGTTTTACTTATAAAAATTCATGTACACATGTACAACTCAATGCATGAAACTCTACTTGCAATTGAAGGCTACTCACCCAACTAAGGTCAACCGTCTTACTCACACAACTTGTCCTTGACACCTCACCTACGACCAACGGTCGTCCTCTCGGTCATACAACAACTTACTGAACACGCTTTCCACATCTCACTTACTCAACTCTTTCATACTATTTCGCTTTAATCACTTATCTCACCTTCTACCTCCACACGTTTTCAATCAGACACTGAAGAGCTCGACTAAAAAGTCGGGACTCTAATCCTCTACTCGCTCTTTGAATTTACACCTTCAAGATCTCGACACTGTTCTTCTTACCATCCCAACAGATCTCTCTCACAATTTCTACAACTGGGACTCACCAGAACCGTGAGTCTTACGAGCAATTTCTCACCCTCTTCGAATCCACGAAGATTTACCTCTAACCGCCTCATAACATTCCGAACAACATTCCGACTCTATGAAGTATATACACATCACATTATGAATGCTCTCTCACGATGCTTTCCAAACTATGGGTCTCACTCTACCCCCATGGACCTTGCTGACCTTCTAGATTGCTAGAATTCGACACACGCCTAGCTTCAGACTACCACTTCGGAATAATAAGGCTGGTTAAGCACATACATGTACCTGTAAGTTCGCAATTTCACTGGCCAGGTGAAATCTCAAACTTACCTTACATGACAGTCCTCAGTACCCTATTAGTCTTATTCCTATAATAGTGTCCTCCTAACGCATTTCTTGATTCTCAGTCGTGATCTCTACTCCAAGTTTAAGTTTAGGCCCGTCCGGTCACCTAAATCCCTTAAACTATGGCTCTGATACCAACTGTAACAACCCAGTCTAAATAAAGCATACATAGCACTAATATTAAATAGTTACAAAACTGGATCCATAAAATTTCATTTCTTCTGTCTACATAACTTAGGTTGGCGGAAACAACCTATTCACAACTGAGAATATCTACCACTAAAGGCATGAGTGACACTGTCATTAACTGCATCTGTACTCTACTCTGCTTTGCTCGCTTACCGAAGCCTTCTAT
Organism: Saussurea involucrata; assembly: GCA_033807775.1. NCBI lineage: Eukaryota > Viridiplantae > Streptophyta > Magnoliopsida > Asterales > Asteraceae > Saussurea > Saussurea involucrata. The sequence goes on from CM066312.1 coordinate 11,555,926, forward strand.
TATCGGCTCACCTGAAAAGGTTTAGTTTGGAAAATGCGAGGGTTAGACCATGAGGTCTAGTGAGTCCCTCCTGACAGTTCTCAAAATCATTTTAAAAACTTTTCATAACTTTCAGATATATAAACTTTCAATGTAAATCAATCATAAAATATGATGATAAAAATCATCCACGGATAAAGGTCCGCCCCTCGTAATCTGACACCCTGAAGCCACCATAAGGTGACAACGAGTCAGTCTCATGCTGCCTTATATCGGGGTCGCGTCTCCCCTGGCATAAAGGGTCTACTCTCCCGCACGAGCACTGGCGGGTCTACTCTCCCGTCTTGGCCAGTTTACGTCTAACACAATGTATGCATACATCTCATATAAAACTTTAAACACCTTTCATGCAATTAAAAGCATAAAAACAATCATGGCATTTCTCATCATGGAATCACTTTAAAAGCACTTTAAAAACACTTTAAAAAGGGCACGTATTTTAGTTAGAAAACTCACCTGGCTAGCTTGCTCCAAAGCTCCTCACTTACACTTCTGATCTCTAGGCGGAACACCTATTATATAATAACGTTCGTCATAATTCGTTCAATTATTACTCGAGTTAAATCCCGAACTCAACCCTAACTTATCTAAATCGGTAGATTACACTTCTAGTCCAAAAATCATAATTAATGGTCCTTGCTCTCCCATCCATTAGAAATGCTATACCGGGTCCATTAATTTACCCGCCTCTAGGTTCTCAACATAAAATTATAACACTTGATTCTAAATAACAGAACCGGATCACGTTACTAATAATATGACCAAATTTAATAAATAGACTACCAATTGCATACTAGGCCTTTATTATACTTATAGACTTTAATAATAACCAAGCCCAAAGGACTTAATAATTCTTTCGGCCCAACACTCTATACGGCCCAATAAACCCAAAAGAAAAAATTAATCTTGAACATTTCTTAACTTTGTAGTTCCATTAAACTCAACCTCAAACATTCCATTTCATTATTTAAATTACGGCCCACTTAAAGATTTACTTTCGGCCCAACAAACCATACCGGTGAAATCTTGCAAGTACCGGTAAACCAAATCCCGGCGTATTGCGATTACGAACATAACCTTATTATTTCAATTTAATCGGCCTAACGATAAAATGATTTTTCTAACAATCTCTTACCAGAATTGGCATGCGATGACCTCGACCCCATACTTTGCAATTTAAATCCAAATCAGCTTTTTAAGACATCCGAATAGTGTTATCCCCATTTATACTCTTAACCCGTTTCCACATTCAACATTCGAGTTAATTTTAACCATATCATATAAAGATTAGAATTGAACTCTAAATTAATACTTTTATCTGTTTTTCTCAACTTACAAAACTGATATCAAATAGAACCCAACAATTCTCACGTTTCATGGATAAAGAAAGAACACGAGGAGATGGTTTCTTACCCGAAAGAACCCTCACGAACCGGGAAAACCGCTGCCAAAAAACTCCGGCGACCACCACCAGCTGCCACCACCGCCGGCGACCACCAGCAGCAGCCACCGCCGCCGGTGACCACCAGTAGCAGCCGACTGCCGGCGCTCCCAGTCGCCCATCCGACCATCTTCTCCGGCGCTGGCGAACCCCGCCACCTTCTCTCTCTCATCGTCTATCTCTCTCTCTCGCAGCCTTCATCTTCCTCACGCAGTTCCATCTCTCTCTCGATGCTCTTTCTCTCACACGACTCTCTCTCCCTCTCGCTGCTCTCTCTCTCTCTCGCAGCCTCTATCTCTGCCGCTGCTCTCTCTCTCCCGATGATACTGCTCGGCGCCCCGCATGACACACACACAGCCATGGTAGTTTCTTTCTCTCTGTTTCTCCTCACGAAAAAATACCCAGGGGGCTTCCATGGCATCATCTTTCTCTCCTTCTTCTCTATCTCTCTCTCTCGATGTGTACCAGTTTACACTCATAACCCACCAAACCCTAAAAACAAAAGAAATGTTTCCTCCTAATCATCAGTGTGCGGCGCATTCCAAAAGAGAAGGGAATTTAATTTCCCCAATTTACACATCTTACCCTCATACTTTTCGTAATAACCAAAAACAGCCCCAAACTTTTATCTTTTGAACACTTTAGATAAATTTGGGTTATTACATTCTACCTGAACGAAACAACTCACTAAATAATTTAAATTAGGTTATACTCTATAGTATAAACTAAAAGGTAAGAAAAATCACTATTATGTTATAGAAACCACACATTAGGTCTTGGTATGCCACGCGTTTAGTATGACATTTGATACGAGTCTTGAGTTATGATGGGTCATGACGACTGTCATATCAAATATTTTAAAACATAGCTAATAGGTAGATAAATAAGAACGGAAGTGAACTCTAAGCTTATAATTAGGGGTGTCAAATTTGTACCATGACAAATCAACCAACTCAATTAAATTGGTACCAACTTCAATTAAATTAAATTGGTACCAACTTCACAAACTTTGTTGGTACGTGGTACTGAAAATTGTCTACCATACCGACTTATATATATTATTTTTAATTATTTCTTAAATAGAAAATCAATGAAATGTAATATATTTGATTATTAACGTATTATTCATACGTTTGATGATGAGACGCAGTGATTGTTTTTAAAGAGATTTGATTATTTAGTAAATTGACATTTTTATTTTTTACAATTTATAGTAAAAGACTTAAAAATTTTAACCGGTCCACAAACTCAAAGAACTAAACTCGTGCATTTTATTGTTTTACAACTAACAGCTTTACGGACAACGGGTTTTGAACAACAAATTTGTATACTTTTGAGATGTTCCGTACCAACATATACCAACCAAAAATAGTTGGTACCAATTAAAATTGATTGGTACATAATATACAATTTTACGCATCAATTATAATTGATTGATACACCGTATTATTAAGAAAAAAATGACATCACACCATGTACACCACTACTTAGGCCATGAGTACCCGTACCCTTTGAACCCTTGTCACCTCAACGCCACATCAGCTTTTCTCTCTTACCCTTTCAACCCTAAAAGTGGAGTACCAGTACCTTTTGAACCCTTGCCACCTCATCCCTTTTAATTCTTTTATTTATACATTTAATTATTTAACAAAATAAAAATATTTATATATTTTTTAATAAATAAAAATTCATATCATTCATTAAAAAATTAAAAATTACAAAATAAATTTAAAAATTACAAAATATTAAAAATCTACTCGTAGTCATTGTTGGGAACTTGGATACGCCAAATATGTTCGGCCAAATCCGACCGAAGGTTATTATGAGTGTCCCGGTTTTTGACTTCTCGAACATTTTCCGCGCGTTGTTCCTCACTGATTTGTGTTTCGATATCATCTGTGAAAAAGTCGTTTTCATCGCCACCACAAATGGCTTGGTCTTCGTCTTCGAGTATCATATTGTGTAATATGACACAAGCGTACATAATGTTTCTCAATCTTGTCGGATGTCATCCGCGTGCCGGGTTATGAAGTATATGCCAACGTTGTTTAAGCACGCCAAAAGCTCGTTCAACATCTTTACGTGCCGATTCTTGCGCGGACTTGAACTTTTGTCGTTTAAGGTCATGTGGGCACGTAAATGATTTTACGAAAGTAGCCCATTCCGGATATATCCCATCCGCTAGATAATATCCGTGGTTGTAGGTGACTTCATTCACCTCAAAAGGGCACTCGGGTGCTTTTCCATCATATAGATCGTTGAAGATGGGCGACTGATTGAGAACATTGATGTCGTTGTTGGAACCGACAACACCAAAGTATGCGTGCCAAATCCATAGATCATGGGAGGCCACTGCTTCTAGCATGATTGTCGGGTGCTCATGATCACCTCTCATGAATTGACCTCGCCATGCTACCGGACAATTTGCCCACGCCCAATGAGTACAGTCTATGCTACCGAGCATGCCGGGAAATCCGTGTTTATCTTCATGCGCGGTGTACAACTTCTGAATATCAACATAAGTAGGCTTGCGTAAATATTTTGTACCATAGAGTTCAATAATACCAGTGCAGAATTTGTGCAGACAATCTCGTGACGTTTTGTCTCCCATCCTCAAGTACTCGTCAAGTGAGTCGGCAGCTACTCCATACGACAATTTCCGAATAGCGGAAGTACACTTTTGTATCGGAGAAAAACCTGGTTTGTTGCTGGCGTCCACCCGAAATGTAAAATACGGATACTCTACTTCTAAATCTTCAACTATTCGTTCGAATAGTTGCCTGCTCATCCTGAACCGCCGTCTAAACATATCCGGTGTATAAACCGGGTTGTTGCCAAAGTAGTCCCGCAAAAGCCGCTCGTTTGCAGCTACCCGACCTCTTTCTATGTTCCCGGCCCTCGGTTCTCTTCTTGACGATGAGGCGGTGCTACCATAAATTAAATTTGCAGTTTCTCGAACCAACCCTACAAAAATTTCCCTAGAATGATTCAAGTACTCGTCGGTGTCTATGGATGATGATGATGCGGTCGATGAAGCGGGTTGTGGCGAATCCATATTGTGGAAGAAGGTATTGAATTTGAGAGATTTTGGTGTGAAAAAATAAGATGTTTGGATTAATATATATAGTGTGATTAATTTGAAAAAAAAAGATTTTTTAAACAAACTAGCCGTTCAACGACATTTTTTTCAAAAAATTTAAAAAAATAAATAAAATGGCAACGGGTATGCGGGTTAGGGAACCCGGTAGCTGAACTCGCTTTTTAATCAAAAATAAGAAATAAGAATTGTCGCCCACAAATTTTGACCTACATATTTGGTATTTACATGGCAACTTTTGGATGGCCCACTATTATCGAATTAAAATATTATTTTATTATATTTCAGGATGTGATTTAGTTTTGAATATAACTATGTTATATAAATTATTGGAAAATTAATTAAAATTGACGAAGTTTAAAATCCGGTTATAAAAATACCTCCTCTTTCTTTTACTTTACGAAAATACCCACTTTTTTCGCGATATGACCCTCTATCGCGGACCCAGATGAATATACCCTCGACCGCGGACAAAATTAGAGAGATCGCGGACAAATTTTGAACTGTCAGAAACATATATTGTTAAACATTTAAACAAATTTTGATTGGTCCCCCATGTAATTTCCCTATTAATTAGTCCCCTCGATCGCGGCTCCCTCGTGTGCAGCCCCTTTTAATACCTAACTATATAATATGAATTTGACTTGATGTCATTTGCTCTCCATCCTCGATCGTGGCTCCTCCATGTGGTTTACGGACAAATCACGGGAAAATTGGGTAGTTTTGTAAAGTGAAAGAGAGATGAGGTACTTTTGTAACCGAATTTTGAACTTCGTCCATTTTAATTAATTTTCCTAAATTATTTTATTTTGAAAACACATTAAAATTTGTTTTTTTATTTTAACTACTCCTTTATCAAAAATACCTTTAAATATTCATTAGAAGACTAATTCATAATAAAGTTAACATAATTATGTAATGTAAATGATATATTGTAAAATTTAAGTTTGTAAAGTTTATAAAAAATTATATGATTTGCAAATAAAATTCACTCTATATATAATTATTTGTTTTTTTAATTTATCATGTCAATTAATATATAGATATATATATATATATATATACATATTAAAAAAATTAAATAAGATAAAAAAATGTAACATTAACATATTAGAATAGTACCCTACCTCAGTACAGACCCGGGTTCGATTCCCGGGTGGTGCAACCCCCATATTTGGGCCATGATGACACGCCTTAGTCCTTACTTGATGGCTGGGTTCATCAGATCAGCTTGATTTACAAGATTGACAAAAGAGGCCCTTCTGAGCTCAATATTTTTACATTTCTGCCCCCTCTATTTTTTCTTTTCTTTTATTTTTTATACTTCATTTTGGCCCCATAACTTTCTGTTGAGCCCTATTTTTATGTGTTTATTTGTCTTCACTTCTATGGATTTTTAAATAAATTAAATTAAGAAACATAAAGGAGTAGGATCAAGATTTCTATTAAAGTTTTAAGAGTTTCTTTAAGATGAAGAAAATATGAGATAGAGAAGATGTTTTTCCAAATTTGAAAATTCTTTAAAAACTTTATTTTATTATTAATAAGAGCATCTCCAATGCAACGTTTTTATAAGCAAAAATGTTGTGACTTGTAAGAACTAGCATTATGGAGAGTTCTTATAAGAACCTCATCCCCTTTGAGTTCTTATTTAAGAACCTATGAAGTTTGTGTGAAATGACAATTTCCTCATTTTTATTAGTGTTTAAATTAAATATTTGATTTTTATTTATAAATATATTATAATTATTGATGTTGACAAATACATGAGACCCATAAAAATGAGGTTCTTATAAGAACTATCATTGTGGATTTCTATATGAATTTTTAGTTTGATGAGTTGGAAATGAGGTGACATCAAAAGGTACAAAAAGAATGTTCTTATAATAACCTCCATTGGAGATGTTCTGAGAGATTTAAAAAAGAATGTTCTTATAATAACCTCCATTTGATGAATTTTTCTAACGTCGTTTTTGTTCTTCAACTTTCCGGATCAATGGTTGGCAGAAGATTTATGAAAAATGCTCAAAAAAAATTGGTTGAAAAGATTTGTGTAAGATCCCACATTGGTTGGGGATGAGAGCGAACGTTGCCTTATCAAGGACTTGATACCTTCTCTATCAGACACATTTTAAAACCGTGAGTCCAGACATGTGGACAAAACGGACAATAATTGATACAGTTAGTTTGAGATGTTATAGATGATTGTGTTATTAAATGATGATCATATATTTTCCATTGAATTAGTTGAGCAATTTTTTTTATTAAATTATATTGCATGAACTTTCATTTTTACATTCTTATGATATTCACCATTTATATGTGAATATCCCACTATTTAAATTGAACTTTCATTATATTTATGAACTAATATCGACTCATATAGACAATCTACCGATTACTTCCAAAATTACATAATGTGCGGTTCTCAAACTAGTATTACTCTACTTCTACTAGTCATTCGAGTTAACTGTACCGACTCTATCAAATAGGATATCAAATTTCAATTAGGATTAGAGGCATGAGATCAAGTGAGAAGTGTCATTTTTGTTGAAAAATGTGAGAAGTGATTTTAAACCGTTGATCACTTTTAATTAAATACCCTCCCATGAATTACAACTTAAAAGGGAATTGATTCGGTGCATCCCATCCTAATGTACGTCAATTACTCATCCAACAGTTGATAAAACCACTTCTCGCGAAATTTAACGCTTCTCATCGAAACCCAACCCTATGATTAGATTCAAAATTTCAACTTTAAATTCAATCAGTTAACTCGTTATTAAAAGACTTATATTTTAATGGTTAATGTTTATAAATTAAGTGGCTCGTTTGATTTTATATATAAATGATTTAAAAAATATTAGATAAAAAGGCCCTTCTCAGCTTTACCTGATGGGTCCATCAGATCAGCTTGATTTTCAAGATTGACAAAAAAGGCCCTTCTAAGCTCAAATTTTTATATTTTCCGCCCCTTTATTTTTTCTCTTATTTTTCTCTCATTTTTAATTTTTTTACTTAATTTTGGCTCCATAATTTTCTGGTGAGTCTTATTTTTATGTGTTTATTTGTTTTCACTTTAATGGATTTTTAAATAAATCAAAGTATTAAATAATAGGACTCGTAACAAAAGATTTCTATTAAAGTTATAAAAGCCTATCTAAAATAAAGAAAATATAAGATACAATAGATTTTTCTGTAAATTTGAAAATTCTTCAGAAAAATCATTTTATTATTACTAAGAAATTTATCACCGACCAACCAATGAAATTAAATAAAAAAGTTGTTTTATTATTTTAATAATATAATTAATGTTAAAATATCTATGATAAAAAAGGATGTTGAAATCAAATTTATTAAAGAAATTGGGTATAAGTTATTTATGCATATAAAAAAAGTTAATCAAGCAAATTTGATCATTTATTTTAATTCATTATAAACGGGTAAAAAATCAAAATATATAAAATTGGTGAATATTATATTTTATATTTTGGGAAAATAAATTACGGTTTTTAAGTTTGAAATTTTACTCCAAAGTTTGAATTTTGTATAAAAAGTCAACAACAATTCATAAAGAATCCTGCCTGACACCATGTCTTTTGTTTGTATCTTGATTTGTCTTATATATTAGGAATCTTATTTCTCTTTTGATAACAATACAATTAGAGATATACATAAAAGCCTAACCGAAGTCCTGAGCTAGGGCGTGTTTAAGTCCGACCTAAAATGTCTGAACTTAGCAAGTCTGAAGTTTGGTGCAGATTGTCTAACCTGAAAAAATCCGGTCTGAAAAAGCTTGGAAAACCTGTTAAGCCCGAAAAAGTTTGATTGGGCCCTTATTCAACCCCAAAACCTAGCCTGTTGTGGGACCTTTTTTCGTTCATTGTTGTAGTTAAAGTTTCTCATTTTAGAGAGAGTGCTTCTTCGAAGAAGAGTACGAGTGATCATTCTTTTTGGTGCCCCCCTTAGGGTATTATGTTAGTGTTACTTAGTACACATACAAGTTGATAACAGATGTACAAATTGTTCTTAGTCTAAAAATATATGATGCAACATACTTAGGTTGTAATAAAACTCTATTTCAACAAGCTGAATTCCATGATCAAATCTTACATCCAACCTACAACAACTACAATCTCAGACGTTGCACGAGTTCTTAGGCAATTCTATTTTCTTTGAGGATAACGTTACGAACAATGATGCGACCATAAACTATGATAGCCGAGGAGCAGATCTAACGATGACAATCAAGGTGTTTGATAAGGACATAGACGAATACATAATGATGTAGGAATCACAGATAGAGATGAACAAGGACAAGTCATTGGTCTGGAAATTACATATGAGCGACCTAGGCGTCACAGTTTTGAATCAGTTTTGACCATGCCCATACTTTTTCTATTTTAAAAAATGTAAAAAGCTTTAATATTGCATTCATGAAAGTACCTTATTTTAAAAAATAGTTGTTGTAAAATGTTGACCAAGCCCAATTGGCCAATTCTATCATTTACGCGATCGGGTGATCGGTCGTCAACCGCTTAGACCATTATAGATACAACACTATTCTCTTACATTATTGTTTCATTTGTTTTAACAAAAAGTTCATTTTAATCAAGACACTATTGATACGCTTTTTAAATATGTATTCTCGTAACAACATCTAAAGTATTTATCTTATTGAAGCTTAATTAATACAAGATGAATACCTATTCAAAATTTTAGTTGATATGATGGACATTCTTGATGATGATTTATATCCACTTATTATTGTGTAATGATATAGACAAATCATACACAAAACCCCCACATGTGATATATGATGTTGCTATTTAACCAAAACCAATATCTAAAAATATCTGAAAATATTGTAAAATTGATTATTATAATTTAAAGATTTTAATTTAAGATATCTGTTGATATAAAATGTTTTAAAATATATATTAATTTGGATAATACAGTTTTTAATTATGTTTTATAACTTTTTTAATGTAAAAACTATTCAAAATGTATAAGGCCATCCGCAGCGCCCACGGGCTCGGGCTTAAGGGCTTTTATCTATGCGTTGTGGATGGCCTAATATGTTAAAGTATCCAACCAAACCCATAACCAACCACTAAAAAAATAATATGAGAAAACTACAATTTTCGTTCTTGGTGTATACCAAAAACCATGAAAGTAGTCCCTAAACTTTAAAAAGTGCAAGAATAGTCCCTGGTGTCTTAATTTTGCTATGAAAATGGTCCCTGCTCACTAACTCCGTTAAAAACTCAGTTAAGTAAGGGGTATTTTCGTCTTTTTACCCATTTTTTGTCTTTTTCTGTATAAATAAATAAAATATTTTATATTTTATATATTATACTATATTAATATTATTATATATATATATATATAAATATTAGAGTAAATATTAATATATGTATATACACGACACAACACATTCTTCTTCTTCTTCCTTTTGATTATATATATATATATATATATACACACACACGTACGCATAGCAACACCACCACCTCCGGCACTCTCCGACGATCTTCTCCGGCACCATCCTCCGGCGACCACACCACCACCTTAGGCATTCTCCAGCCTTCCCCATCCCCCTCCCCTTTCTCGTTTTCAACCTCTAACTCCGGTGGTACATCCTCTGACCAGGCTCCAAGCATGAACGTGACAGGGTAGCTGTCTAATTTCACATAGCAAAAGTTAGTGGTGCCTGATGATGAGAAGAAATAACTCTATCCCAATGGTGGCAATGCAAAGTCAAGCTCCCTCTCTCTTTCTTCCTCTCACTCTCTCTCATGGTCTGAAACTGGATTACAGTATGGGCCACGTTAGGCCAGTGGGTCGGGCCCGAGCACAGTTTTGGCCCGTGGGTCGAATGGTCGATACTCCATGGCTTGTCAAAGGGGGGAAACCCAAAACGGTTCCATCTCAAGGTACGACCCGGTTTTGTGTTTCAATGGAATCCTCTTCGTGTTCCGTACAACATTTTTCTTCGTGAGATCTCCTGTGGGAAACCACCAGATTTTGCCTTCTGTAGAGCACAAGTAGCAGCAGTAGCAGTAGTAAGTTGTTCATATCGTCTAAAATGGAGATTGGGTGGTCATATTTGCTCTTTCTATTATCTGCTACACATATGGTTTTCTCTGTTACATGTGATGTGAGTTCCTCAATATGATCTACTACGATATGCTTCTGCTTCTTTCAATTTGGTTAAATATGGAGAATTATTCTCTTCTTATGCCTTTGTTGCTTCTGTCTTACAATGAAGGTCTCAACGAGTTTAGAGAAAAATGGACCACAAGTAGACATCCACAGAAGTTAAGCAAATGGATATCGATGGTGGTGGTGGTCGGACCATTGCCGGAGATGGTGACCGGAAGGGAGGTCGCAAATACATATATATATATATATGTATATATATGTATATATATAATATAATATAAAAATATAAAAATATAAAATATATAATATAAAATATTTTTGTTTTATTTATTTATACAGAAAAAGACAAAAAATGGTAAAAAGACGAAAATACCCCTGACTTAACTGAGTTTTTTAACGGAGTTAGTGAGCAGGGACCATTTTCATAGCAAAATCAGGACACCAGGGACTATTCTTGCACTTTTTGAAGTTTAGGGACTACTTTCATGGTTTTTGGTTTACTCAAATAATATTTTAAAACGCACACATGGTGTGATTTACGCAACAAAGAGTTAAATTCAAACTTGGTCCTTATGGTTTACATAAATTAACGAGTAAGGTCCCTGGACTTTTTTTTAGTGAAGAACGTCCCTATAGTTTCATGTTTTATAACGGATAAGATCTCTCTCTCTAACGCCGTCAATTAATTTTCGTTAGTGACCATCCCCTTCCTCAACTTTCATTTTTATTAACAGGTTTAGTCCCTCCAACTACTTTAACAGATTTGGTCTCTCATAGTACTTTTTCAATTTTATAAAAGATTTCGTCCTCCCTCAACTTTCATTTTTAGGATATGGTCCCTCAATTTTTTCAATAAGTTTTTTTGGCACAAACATATATCTTCTTAATATAAAGAGCAAATTAATTAAATAAAACCTGAATCTTAAATTTATCATTAAAATATTTTATCCTATCATAACTTTTATTTTGATTTCTTAGCCAAGTGAATTATACTTTTGATAAATTTTATATTTTAATTAGTCAAAACATTAAAAAATCTAATTGGTTAATGCTAAATTATAACATTTTATTATATTTAATATATAATCAATATTTCTTTAATATATATTTATTAATTTGTCATTTGACAGTCCCGTATTTAATATATATTAAATAGTTTAAATAAATTAGTTCAATTTATATTTTTATATCATATTTAACCATAATATTTTTTTTATATATTAATTAGTTCTAATTTGACATCTAGGTTTATATCTTAGTATCTAACATATTAGATATTTAAGTTTTGCGGGTTTTTTTTCAACAAATCAAAATAAAATAGTTATCAAGTTTATATTCTATTTGAGCTAAACGATTTATGAAAATAAAATTCCAGAAAAGATAAAATACTTTAATAGTAAAATTTAAGATTCAAGTTTTATTTAATTAATTTTCTCATTATATTAAGAAGATATATGTTTGTGCCAAAAAGCTTATTGAAAAAATTGAGGGATCATATCCTAAAAATGAAAGTTGAGGGGGACCAAATCTTTTAAAAAAAATGAAAAATACTATGATGGACCAAATCTGTTAAAGTAGTTGGAGGGACTAAACCTGTTAATAAAAATGAAAGTTGAGGGAGAGGATGGTCACTAGCGGAAATCAATTGACGGCGTTAGAGGGAGGGACATTATCCGTTATAAAACATGAAACTATAGCAACGTTCTTCGTTAAAAGAAAAGTTCAGGGATCTTACTCGTTATTTTATGTAAACTACAAGGACCAAATTTGAATTTAACTCTATAACAAATATATATTTGTATGAATTTAGCGTTTTTTTAAGGATACAAATATATCTCAATTTTTATTCTATAAGTTTCGTATTATCGTCATATACATTTAAACCAAGGAAAAATTTCCGATTTTCGTAAAAGAAGATTAACATCAACATAACGGAAGATCGCTTTGATGCAAGGACGACCTCACATATCCGTTTGGTTGTATATGTCCCGAATAAGAAAATTTCCGATTCTCAATTGTTGTAACAAAGTTTCCAAATTTTCTATTTAGTACTCATTTTGACCCGTAACCTATTGAATTTGTAACATTTGATGGCTTGGATACTCTTTACAAGATCTTTACAGGAAAAACAATTACAATGTACGTCTATTACTCTTCCATAGTTGATAAAACCACTTCTCACCGAAACCCAAACGCTATGATTAGATTCAAAATTTCAACTTTTAATTAATAAAAGGTTAAATAAATCTGTGTTGATCTAATCTAATTATCATTTAAACATCAGTAATAAATAGTCTATGTTATGTAATATTGATTTTTAAGACTTATATTTTAATGGTTTATGTTTATAAATTAAGTTGCTCGTTTGATTTATATAAAGAATTAATTATAAGTGAAAATGTATGAATAAATGATTTAAATGTGTATTTACTGAAAATGTTAACAAGAAGCACCAGTGGTCTAGTGGTAGAATAGTACCCTGCCACGGTACAGACCCGGGTTCGATTCCCGGCTGGTGCAACCCCCATTTGAGCCATGATGACACGCCTTTTCTGATGGCTGGGTCCATCACATCAACTTGATTTTCAAGATTGACAAAACAGGCCCTTCTGAGCTCAAACTTTTTCATTTTTTCTCCCTCTTTCATGATAGACAGGTCATTTAGGCCATCCGTACCCATGAGGGAATCTTTCAATGATTCCAGCGCCACATCAGCTTTTCTCCCATCCCTCACTCAATCCCTAAACACCCTTACCCCATTCCCTCAAACCCTTTTGACACCTCATTTATTTTAATTCTTTTATTTATACATTTAATTATTTAACAAAATAAAAATATTTATATATTTTTTAATAAATAAAAATAAGATAAATAATAAAAATTAAAATTCATATCATTCATTAAAAATAAAAATTACAAAATACAAAACACTACCAATTATGAAATTTTTGAATTTGCTCTTTTCTCGCTAAAGTAACCCTCAAAGCGTTTCCCGTAAGGTGAGCATGCGGGGTCATGAAAAACTCGAAGTTTTTGTCAAATCGGTTTGAGCGTTCGATTTCGAGTTCTTGATCCAACCTATGTCGTTCGAGTTTTGAGCGTTCGATTTCGAGTTCTTGATCCAACCTATGTCGTTCGAGTTTTGAGCGTTCGATTTCGAGATCGAGTTTTTTCATTTTGTATTCCATTGTATCATCAATCTTGTCGTTGAACGTCGTCAACAACTGAGTAACACTTTCGTCCGTATTCGCCCCGGACGTATTACTCGTTGATGATTTTTTTGCCTTGTTTCTCCCGATGGGTCGTTGAATTTGCTCGTCATCGTCATCATCGGAAGGTTGGGTACGTTTTGAACCCCGCGATGAAGTTGTCGTCATCGTTGGAACGGCTCCCCATTTTGGACATTTTTTTAGGACGTCCCAAGCTTGTTCGTGAGTGAAAGCAACTTTATGGCGTGCTAGATACCGTTCGTGTGCCGTTCGGGATATATCAGCCTCACTCATCCCGCTTGATCTATTATTGAGCAAGTTGTTGTAGATGCCGCCAAACGAATTAACTCTTTTATTGAGGTCGTTGAACTTGCTATTGAGTTGATGGGTTGATCTATAACCTGGTTCACGACCCATGCGAGTAAAGAACACATGCCCTATTCGGCCCCAAAAACTTCCTACATTTATGTAAAATTAAGTATAATAATAATAATAATAATAATAATAACAATAAAAATAATTACCACCGCTTTGTGCGTTACCGACCACGAGGTCCTCCGAAACGTCAACCCACGCCGACACTAACGCGAGTTCCTCGACTTTACTCCACGTTTGTTTGGCGGCTTTCGTTGGTCTCGGATTTGATGGTTCCGGGTTAGATTGTTGTGTCGGGATAGATTGTGGTGTGTTCGGGGTAGAAGGTTGGGTTTCCGGAACAATGTCGTCGTCGAGATTGAAGTTGGCCGGAGTAAAACCTTGTTCAATCAACCCGGGACGTGTAAATTGGTAAGGAATTTGTTGGTGAAATTGTTGGTGAAATTGTTGGGGAAATTGTGGCGGATTTTGTTGCGACCATTGTGGCGGAATTTGTTGCGAAAATTGCGGATGATAACCTTGTTGTGTAAACGCTTGGAAACCAAGCTCTTGATCTTCTTGCGATTGTGGTGTATTCGGTCGGTTACGACGGGATGTAGGTGTTCTGTTTGAATTCATGATGAGAGAGGTGTGAAAAATAAGAGGTTGAGAGAATTTGAGAGAGTTTGAGAGGTGTGAAAAATAAGAGGTTGAGAGGTGTGAGAAATAAGAGGTTGAGGGTTAAATATATAGTGGGATTAAATTGAGAAAAATATTTTTTTTAGTAATAGAGCCGTTCAACGGCATGAATTTTAAAAAATTTAATTAATTTTTTTTTTAAAAACCCTTCGGGATGGATCGGGATCCCATCCCTTACCGCCATCCCCGCAACCTCCGCATGATCCCCGCACCATCCCGAGCCCGGGTACGGATGGCCTTGTAAGCTCAACTTTCACATTTCCGCCTTGTATTTTCTTTCTTTTCCATTTTGCCCCATTATTTTTTTTCCTTTCTTTTTTTGCCCCAGATTTTTTTCATTGTTTGGATGTTGTTACAAGAAAAGTATTAAGTAATATTGTAATAACACTAGAACATATTTTCTCCCCTTTTCGTTATTCAAACGTTTGTATAACAAAATTAGGAAGTATACCTCCATTTAAATAAAATGTTTATAATAAAAAAATATCTATTCTACTTATAAAAAAGAATAGTGCAACCGTTTTTCAACACTTCTCACTTTCTAAACTTTCAGTTTCTTCTGCATAACATACAACCCTTTACGGCATACTTGAAATCAGTTATTTTCTAAATTCAAGAATACTATTTTTAAAACACAATGTACAATCTCTTACAGCATGCTTGAAATCAGATCCCCTCCACGACCTCCCGTCTCCTTCGACCTTTCTCCCCACGTCTGCACCAATTTCTCACACTCTTCCATAAACTGACCCATCTCCCTCATTTATCTTGCTCTCAAATTTCATGCTCCCCGATTTCTCTATACTCATCATTATACGCCTTTCCCTAATCTCTCCCTCTCTCGCCCTCACCCAACAAGAGACGGATCGATACTCTCTCTTAAATGGGTTGTGAAAAGGTTATTGGGTCAGCAGAGACCCATAACCTGTTCCTTATCAAATCTTTCTTCAAATCTTTCCATGAACCATTTACAATTGATTTGGTGCAGAGGACGATGGTGAAAGTTTTTAGTTTTCCGTGGGTTTTTTCTATGCAATTTCGTATTGAGTTTATTTGGGCATTTGATCAAACACCTGGCGAGGTAAATCTTGATTTTGGGAATTTCATGTTATTGTTTGATGTTATGTTGTTTTGGAATAATAAAGTGATTTTTCTGTTCAGATCACGGATTGATGATAATGATGACCATGAGAATAGTTTGGATACGACTGTGGTTTTCAATGAGCAAGAAGAGCGAGCTGTTGGAAGCTCCGGTGGTTTGCATAAGGCCTCCACACCACAGCGCAGGGAATAGAATCATAGACCTTGTATACTGATGTTCAATCTTTTGTTTTTGTTTTTCAAGATACTAGTAGGTCGTCCGTATCCAAACAAAGACAAAAGCTTCGAAGGTTCGTTTCTTCTTTTCTTGTTTCCGATTTTGTTCTTCAAGATTCAATTTCTAGGGTTTTAAGATTATATCTTGGAGTTTAACATTATATATGTTATTTACGATATGGGTTTCTTCAAGCGGAGTAGTAGTGTGAAGAGGAATTTAACCAAGGAAGGATCATTAAACGATGATGGAGTTGTTGAATGGAACGAAGAATTCGTTGTGGTTTGTAATTTGGTGGGTTTTAGAAATGGGTTTCATCAGTGGGAAGTTGCATTCAAGGTGTTTGATGTAAGTCCTGACCGAATCTCCCTAATTTCAGTATGATTTATTTCTTGGTTGATCATAATTAAATGTCTCTATTTTATCTTAAATTTGATTGTTTCTTGCTTTCCTATTGTTTTCTGTATGATTTTGTTAAATCTATGATTTACAAGCTTTGATTGAATTGGAGTTTTTTTTCTTTCAAGAAAAGGCTTACCTGAGATTGATAATCTTGTTTATAAAGGATCCATGACTTTTCTTGATCATGATCACATATATGCCAAAAGAGAGATTACAAAATTCTTCATTCTACTGTTTATTGTATAGTTCTATTAAATTTAACAAGTATTTACTTATTGTCAAGCGAACAATTCGATGAAATATGTTTCTCAAAATCCACATTTTGGTGTTATAAGTTAAAAGAGTGGATTGATGTCATATTTGTTCATAATAAAAAGAATCCATCTATTATAACCCTTTGTTCCTATAAAGCCAGTTGCTTTGTATCTTGTTTATTGTATAATTTGTTTAAAGATTTTATGATCATTTCTGTTTTTTGTTTAGGGCTTAAACCAAGGACCAAAAAGACGGGATCACGCAGTTGCAACCGGATCATTGAGTGTAGTCCTATACTCTCTGTAAGTGCCTTCTAAAATGTATCTTGTTCAATAAATGACCAGTCTACCCCTATTGAGTTGTTTATATCATTTATATATTTTTGATTAATTTATGTAATTTATTAAATTATAATAAAATAAATATTTTTATAACAAAATGTATCATTAGAAAGTTTTCATCAATACGATTAAAATGCCATGAAGAAACCAACTTTTTACAGTTTTTTAGCTCAGGGATTTCACCTTGGATGTAATTGTGTGAGAAATTGATGATGCTCATAACAGGTGAATCACAAAAATTGGGTGGGAGTTTACCATATAAGCCATTAAGAGATGCAGAGAATCTGTACAAGGTTTTAACAAGGCCAAGACCATGAGGGATTTGAATACCTTTGGCAGAGTTTGGGTTCTTGAATTATTTTAGGGGACCACCTGAAGCTTCTGTAGATGCAGTAAGCAGCTTTGAATACCTTTAGCAATTAAGCTATTACACAAGTTTGAAAAGAATGTATAGTTTGTGTAATGCATCACAAGCTTATGATAAATTCCTCCTGTTAGTGTGCACGTTTTTATGTTGCCACCATCTTTTACCCTTATCTATGAGTAGCAAGTTGGTCATCCTGCAGCTATTATAATGATTAATGTGCAAAAAAGGAATTTCTTCGAGAATGTGATGTTCTATTCCATTAACTTATTGTTGATTCTTTTTCAGAGCTTAGACAAGTCTGAGAATGATAAATACAAGATCAGTTTGAGAAGGCATCATGTTTCAGACTTTCAGCAGTACTCGACCTATGTAAAGTATGTTTTTTTGGAGCTTGTAAGGTTATTGCGCTCGTGTATTTTTTTTGTTCTGTTTTTTATTTGTGACATGGTTATACCATCAGTTCTGTTATTTTTTAATCATGATGTTCCAGATATATGATTAGCCTCACAAATCAAAGACTGCCAAAAGTTAACACGTAAACACATGTTAGAAACTACATAGCGTTCACTAATTAATTAAGTTGAGAGGATTACAGATTTACAATCTCAGCATAAAAACATTAAATTTTACCTACTCTTATACATAAGATATGTGGGGGAAAAGGAATTTGAGAAAAAGGAGACATTTTCATATTTGCTAATTGTGTATTTAGCTTTGGAGTGCATGTAGTTATATGCGGTTGGTTGGAATCAGCCATGCGGCTGACCCCCATACAACCCTGTTCCGCAACACAGCAGCAAGGTTCTGGACAGTTCAGCTAAGCTTTCTGGTTCGAGTGTGATCGGGTAAGGCTGCTGCAGTCCAGCTTTCTGTGCAGGGTGGCTCACGGCTGAACCTGGACAGCTGCAGGGCTGCTGGATGGCGACTGCTGAATCTGGACAGCTGCGCTATTCCGGAACAGCAGCTGAAGCTGTTCTTGAGCTGTCGTTTCAGCCGCTGATTCTGGATAGGGTTCCTGGACAGCGAGGTTCGGGTGTTAATTGCTCGCCATTAAGGTTTTTTGCTTTCTGTGAGTTGGGTTCGTCCCTAGCGAACTGTAACATTCCAAATTTTATAAATGTGATGTTTTGGATTTATTAAATAAATTGTGTATATTTATTTGATAAGTTGTGTTTGGTTATGTGATAGATTAATTTTAGAATTTATCTCCAATTAAGTTACGAAATCTATTTTTGTGGAATTATAAGTAAGGGGTAAGTTTTAAATTTAATTTGGAAGTTTGAGGGTTTATATTGTCATATGTTGATAGTTAGAGGGTTGTGGGGTAAATAATACATGAGGTGTCAAGACCTCAGTGAAAAAATGGATTTGAAAGGGCAGGTGTCCTCATTCTATCTATTTTGGTCTTTTGTGTGGATTTCTTCTCGGCAGAAAGAACACAAATCAGAGAGAAAGAGAGAACTCAAAAAGAAAGAAAAGAAGAAGAAAGGAGAATTGCACCTGAAAGTTAAGAGATCCAGTGATAAGGTTTATAGGTACGTCTTCTTCTTCATGATTATCTCCTTTTTGGGTATGTAAGTTTTACTGGGAGTTTTAAAAATCTGGGTTTTTGTTGATGTTATGCTATTATGAAGAATTGAGGTTTTAACTATGGTCTGTAAGTGATATTGATTATATCTGCAAGTTGGTAAATGTATTATGGTTTAAAATCTGTTAAAATTCTGGGTTAGTATGATTTTACTAGGCTGCGATGGTTTTGAATGTGGTTGATGTTCATATGTATCGCAACTCAAACAAATTCATATAAATCGCAACAGTGTGTTACGAGGAAAGAAGAATCGCATCCATGGCTTGCGAGGCCATGAGCTGCGAGGCATTGGCTTGCGAGGGGAGTGGGTTGCGAGCCTATGTTGGCTGCGAGCCCATATGGGTTGCGAGACCATGTGGCTTGCGATGGCCACTTGGTTGCGATAGGTCATAGCTTGCGATAGGTTATGACTTGCGATGAGAATAAGAGGTTTTAGGATTTTGGTATTTAATTATATCCTAAACAGTAGATTAATACCACATATTTTATATGGGTATTTCTCAGATAATTGTGAAGTCAGTGGTGAATACTCTTACAACTTTGAGAAAGAAGTTTAGCTCTCGACCAGATGAGTTCATTCTTACCTTACCTGTTTTTATAATGCTTTTAAATTGTGGTAAGGTTTTTATAAATGAACTGTTTGAAAGGTTTTGATAAAGGTTTTGGAAAGGAATTTATAATATAAATTCAGTTATTTAAATTGATGGTTTTGGCTTAAATTCATTTTTATATTGAGAAATGATTTATAGCATTGACCTGCATACGGACAAATAGGTGATATGGATCCATAGGCACTTAAATCCATGCTCTCAACGTACTGCGATACTTTTCCCGCTATTTGACTGCTCACGATATGTCTTGCATTAGGCTGCTAGAGCAAAATTCTAATATACATATACAAGTTTAGTTCTTGAAAAATCAGGAGGGATCAAATTTACATGTATGTGGTTACATACACCTTTAATCGTTGATCAAGAACAACACTTAAACAATATCTGAAGCTGAAATCAAAGAACAAATTAAATGAAAAGGGAATGGTACTATACCTGACCGGAAGAAATCCTTGGCTCTTATTTTCCCTCTTTAACAATACAATTACGTTATCGAGATCTTTTGAGCTCCAGAATTTCAATGGTGCTCATTTCTTCGTCCATAAATCCCATTATAGTTGTTGAAAAATGTGTATATTCTAAAGCATCAAAAATGGCAATTTTGAGTGGCCACATTTTAGCTCTCAAGACAACCATATTGAAGAGAAAGCTAAATGAACTTCGTATGGATAATTCCTAAATTGTAGTATCTAAAATTTCATAATGCAAAATCCTTGTGTGGCAATTCGAATGTAGTTGAAGGAACATGTAAATAAAGTTTATGTGGGTAGTGATATCTACAATTATCAGGTGGAAGATTGTGGTGGGATGGTGTGCATGTAATAAATATTATTTTTTTAGACTTTTAGCTTGTGCAAATGGTTGATGATTAAAAGCCCTTTGAAAATGATAGTCTTCATTGAATAATATAGTATGTGTTTTGCTTATAATATAGTATGCTGGTTTCATATAATTACTTGTAATTTTTTTGAAATGATATATGTTATGGAAAGGACCATGCGCCCATAATTTATTAAAGTATGTATTGGGTTTGTCTTCTGAGCAAATCTGTTAAAAGATAGGAATATAAATCTGTTAAAAGATAGGAATATGTGGTTATTGCTTTTTTTATCTTGTGCCCCTTTGCATACACAACCTATCTGTTTTTCCGTAAAATCACATTGGTTTTGAAATTCTTATTCGGCAAATGAGAAAACTTCTGAATTCTTACTTCCGATGCATTAAATGGTATGCAAACGTATGCATTCAATCTAATGGAATATGTTTTTGACATCCTAATCACAAATTTTCACACTACATGAGATAAACCAAACTATGTGTTGCTTTGAAAAAACATAATTGTATCATGCAAACTTTACTTATACTTATTCGGATTTTGTATCCCGCCGCATCGCGCGGGTACATTACTAGTATTTTAAAAAAAAATGTATCTATTATGCGTTTAATGAACTAAATGACAGCTTTATCGTCGTTAATAGTAGAGGGAGTAATTAATTTCATCACTCATAACTAAGGGTAAAATAAAAGTAGACATTTAATTTGGAAGAGACTAATATATAAATATGTACACTTTTATCTTGAGATGGAGGAAGTATGTTTTAATGTTTTTTTTCTTTTCAATAAGAACAAATACTGGTTTACAACAAAACTACGAATACGTTAAAGAACCCTTTTATATGTTAAGAGATCATAGCGTCAACACTACTACGTTCTTTCACGTTATTTATTACTCCGATATGATCATACTATGCTTTGTCGTTTATGTAATATATATTAGAACGTAATACTAAATATGCAGATAAACCATCATATGAGAAAAATATTTAGATAAACCGTTACATGAGAGAAAATGATTAAGGTGAGAAACGTAGAAAAAAATCTAGATCTTGATTATTTTAAATCTCACCTTCCATTCATGAATTACATTTTTTATGAGAATTAATTCGGTACATCTTGTAGTATCACATTAGTATTAAGAGAAAAGTCTAAAAAAGCACAATAAACTATTTGATTTTAAATGATTAAGTCCTTAAAACCACGGTTTAAGAAAATAAGAGAATACTTAAATTATGCATTCAATATTAGGTAATAAGGAAATCCATAATGTATGAAAAAACAAAGTTAGTTTTGAAATCTTATAGATAGATATACGGTGGATAGTCTCATATGGTTGGTAATTTTATCAAAATGAATGAGTTTTCTTAATAACAAGAAATCTACTATATTCTAAAATAAATGTTTGAGCCCTTAATATAATGTTAAATTATTTTTGGATCCTATTAGGCCATCCGTACCCATACCCTCAAACCCTCTTGCCACCTCAGCTTTTCTCCTTACCCTCTCCTTACCCTAAAGTGGAGTACCAATACCCTCAAACCATCTTGCCACCTCATTATTTTTAATTCTTTTATTTATACATTTAATTATTTAACAAAATAAAAATATTTATATCATTCATTAAAAAATAAAAATAAAAATTCATATCATTCATTAAAAATAAAAATTACAAAATAAATTTAAAAATTACAAAATAAATTTAAAAATCTACTCGTCGTCATTGTTGGGAACTTGGATACGCCAAATATGTTCGACCAAATCCGACCGAAGGTTATTATGAGTGTCCCGGATGATGATGATGCGGTCGGTATCTACGGATGATGATGATGCGGTCGGTGAACCGGGTTGTGGCGAATCCATATTGTTTAAAATATAAAGAATGGAAGAGAATGAGAGAATGAGAGAGTTGTTTTGTGTGAAAAATAAAATGGGTTAAGATTATATATATAGTGTGATTAAATTGAAAAATAAAATAAATTTTTTTAAAGTAACCGTTGCCAAACGTTCATATTTGAATTTATTTAAAAAATAATTAAAAGCCATCGGGTAACAACGGGTTGGGGAACCCGGGGCTGGAACCCGCCCTAAAGCCCGAGCCCCCCCCCCACCCATTCCCGCTCGAACCCGTAGCCAGCCCGAGCCCGCCTCCGCTACGGATGGCCTTAGATACAAAAAAATTTGTGTCTTCTTTATTGACTAATTTTTTTGAACACTACTATATACTTAAAAAGTTTGGGCCCTTATTTTTTGTGGATCCTTAATATAATGTTAACTTTTTTTTGAGTCCTATTAGATACTAAAAAAATTGTATGTCTTTTATTGACTATTTTTTTAACTAATACTATATACTATATAGTATATATTAAAAAAAATTGAGCCCCTACTTTTTGTGGGCCGTTAATATAATGTTAAATTATTTTTGGGTGTTATTAGATACTAAAAAAATGTGCTATTTTATTGACTAATTTTTTTGAACTACTACTATATTAGTATATACTAAAAAAAATTGGACCCTTACTTTTTGTGGGCCCTGGGCGTGCGCCCGACCCGCCCTCCCCCTGGCACGACCTTGCTTAAGGTTTGTGTCTCACGCCACGTTAAGCTCTGTGGCATGCCATGGCCTAATGTGCGGTCTTTTGTAATATATAACCTTTTAACTTGTTTATTATCATTAATATATAACCTTTTTGTAATATATAACCTTTTGTAATATACTAGTTGAGTACCCGCGCAATGCGGCGGGGATGTTAAAGTTCTATCAAGATACATTTAAGTTTTAAACATAAAATTTTGCAAAATATTTGGTGGTTCATATATTGTATTAAAAGTTTTTCACAATGCGACGGGATATATCGTAGATTAAAAAAATGAAAACTTAATGCAATTTCTTATCCAAAAAGTCTAAATTTTTGTTTAAACAAAATAGAAATTACAATCATGCTTTAATCATATACAACCATCACTCAAAACTTCTCGATAAACCACAATTGATGTGTAAACTCCCTTTGGTTTGAACTTTTTGGTATATCATAATAGTTTGTTAATCATTGTGCACCAAACCATCAGCAGTGCCTAAGGGCATCTCCAATGTATTTCTGTATTTTACTCTTTATTATAAAGAGTAAAATAGAGAATGTATTAAATCTTCTCCAATGTATTACTCTATTTTACTCTTTAAAAGAGAATATTCTAAGTATATTCTCTTTTATTTTGATTACATATATTTTCAATAATACTTTTATATTTATTAACTTTATAAATTGCATCCTTATATTTTTTATTTTCACAATACCCTTATATTTATTAACTTTATCATATCATTTTAACAACGTTATAATTCATATTTAGTTGGATAAATTTAAATTAATTTAAAACTTAAAAGATAAAATCTAAATCTAATTTTATTAAAATTGGTATTAGACAACAAATAAAATAAAAATACAAGAATCTAAAAAATAGAAGGGTCATTTGTAATTTCGGAAGTTAGAAAAAAATAGAGAGTAGTGAATAGTAACTCTTTATATATATAGAGTTACTATTCACTTCTTGATAACGCCACTTTTTGGCGTTATTTCCGGTTCTCAAACCAATGAGATTGGCTTGTATTCAAGTAAAAAGGCGTGTATTTTACGGTTTATCTAGTGATTTACACAGGTTATCTAAAAAGCGGCATCCCTCGAGAAAAGAAGCTAAAAAGAGCCCAAAACGATTCCAAATGAAGCCTAACGGAAGCCCACGAGTCAAGCCCAAGACCCACGACTGAACCAGGACCCGAACCGCGAACCAGAAAACGACCCACGCAGCTAATTGGACACACGCGACTTACCACGCGACTTGCAAGTCGCGTGGCAAGTGGCGTAACCCACTGTTTCGCGTTTTTCAGCTACAAAATCCGATTTTAGGTTATTATTCGAGAGGGAACTTTCACGAGACAGGCAGAGGCGATTTTGGGGCGATTTCCAGCGACTTTCGGAGCAGTCAGAGTCACGTTAGAGGGCCGATCACGGAGACATTCATTACGTAACGTAGAGACGAGCACGAGAGAAGGGAGTTACCATTACATTCTTTACGATTTCATCTTTTACGCGTTACCATGTTTACATACACTTTCGTATCTTTTTCTCTTGTGTTTGAATCCACCACCGACATGAACTAACCGGTTCGTGTTGGGGGTTGGAATGAATTCGGTTTATTAAGCATGTAACCCGATGATTTGACTTTTATCAGTTTTTCCTTAATTAATGAAGCATGTGAGTTTGTGTTTAATGCCTTTGAAAGTCTAGCTAGCTTTTAATTGATTTATTATTTCCAGTTGAGTTCGAGAGAATTAACTGTTAAATAGAACTAAGAATTGCATGCCTAAGACGATAAATCAGTGATAGAGATATACTGAATAAGTCTTAGTCCCAATTAAACCGTTAGGTTGATATCGAGAGATAAAATCTAGCCAATTTAACATAAATCGAGTACTTAATGTGTTTTGGAATCCATAGGTGAGATCGAGAGATTAAACTCATCCTTTTCAAAGTAAAACCCGTTGTGGCTTGAAAGAGAACAACGGTGACTTTAAAAGATTTGGGAATCATTAAGGGGATTTACTGGTAACTGTTTGAATTAATTGTTTGCATGTGTAGAACCGGAGGATTTCCAACCCTCAACTTTTCTCTCTATCGAAGTTCTTAACTTGTTCTTTGTTCCGTTTACGTTTAAGTTGTGATTTGCTAGTAATTAGTTTTAAAACCCATCTTCCAATTTCGACAGTCCAGTTAATCGAGCTTATAGTAATTGTGATACTTAGTTCCTAGTTCCCCGTGATTCGATACTCGTACCTTCTCAAGTACTATTACTTGACTTCGACCCGTACACTTGCGGTTAGATTCGCGGGGTGTCAAAACCCTGTGTCACTTCTCTATTTTAGAGAGTAAAATAGAGAGTTTATTGGAGAGAATATAGAGAGTAAAATAGAGAGTTCATTGAAGATGGTCTAACCCCTAATCCAATTTCGTCTAACAATTGTCCTATCCAAAGTCCAAACACACTGAATTATATATAAACTTAAAAATGGGCCATATGTTGGGTAAACTATAAATGGGCCTATTACTTTAACCCGATAACCGTTTAAAGTAATCAATCGTCGATTTGAGAAATAGGAATCGATCCACTACTTCATTTTTTGACCTAGGGTTTTCTTTCATGGCGTACTCTGCTCTCATCTTCATTCTCTATCTCCCAAGATCACCACCAAGCTCTCTGCTTCTGTATCACCCCGTTCATCATCGTTCGTCAAATCGACGTCAAATCCCCAAATTTCATCTTCCTCTCGACGTTTTTCAAGGTTTGTTTCTTAGAAAATCGCAACCTCTTTTATTGATAAGTTGATTGACTGTCTTGTTTTAGTTTTAATTTTACAATATTATGTGACATCGAAATGAAATCGATTGGAGTAACTTAGTTAATCTGATTATGATGTATGATTAGATTAATATGTTATTTGAGTTAGACGTGTTGTATATATAAAACATTTACATTTGATCCTCAGGTTATCAAAGTTTGAAGTTCTATGATCAAAACTTGTGTAATTTTTAAGGTTTAAATTAGCCCTGTTTTTAGGGTGTTACAGGTTTATAACTGAAGTCTTTTATGTCTAAATTTTTGTTTAAACAAAATAGAAATTACAATCATGCTTTAATCATATATAATCATCACTCAAAACTTCTCGATAAACCACATTTAAATAAAAAAAGATTTAAGACTTTAAGACTTTTGAAAATATATCATGTGATCGTAATTAATTGTTTTTATATTCATGTAATCGCATTAATTGTTTTTATTAAATTATAGTGTATTATATGAATTTTTTAACTTCTATAAACCGTTTTTTCGATTTTTTTCATGTTCATAAACTGTTTGTATGAGTTTTATAAATTATTTTTTCAAAAACTTCAAGATTTTTATGTTTCATAAATCGTTTTTCGAAATTTTCAAGTTTCATAAATGATTTAATAATCTGTTTGTTGGATTTTTAATTTTAATATATTTTTCTCTAACATAAATAATCTTATTTTTTCATAATAATTATATATTTTCAGGCTTAAATAAAAGAAGAAAATGAATTTAATTAATTTTTTAAATAAAAAAGATTTGAGTTTAAGTTGTTAGAAAGATAGGAACAAATAACTACAACAATTAATTTTTAGTTTTATTAAAAATAATAAAAGAAAAGCAGAATTAGCAGACTTAAATAAAGGAAGAAAAAGAATTTAATTATCTTTTTAAATAAAAAAGATATAAGACTTTAAGACTTTTGAAAATATATCAATTGATCGTAATTAATTGTTTTTATATTCATGTAATCGCATTAATTGTTTTTATTAAATTATAGTGTATTATATGAGTTTTTTAACTTCTATAAACCGTTTTTTAGATTTTTTTTCATGTTCATAAACGGTTTGTTTGAGTTTTATAAATTATTTTTTCAAAAACTTCAAGATTTTTATGTTTCATAAATCGTTTTTCGAAATTTTCAAGTTTCATAAATGATTTAATAATATCTTTGTTGGATTTTTAATTTTAATATATTTTTCTCTAACATAAATAATCTTGATTTTTTTAAAAATAATTATATATTTTTCAGGCTTAAATAAAGGATGAAAAGAAATTTAATTAATTTTTTAAATAAAAAAGATTTGAATTTAAGTTGTTAGAGAGATAAGAAAAGATAACTACAACAATTAGTTTTCAGTTTTATTAAAAATAATAATAGAAAAAGCAGAATCAACATGCTTAAATAAAGGAAGAAAATGAATATAATTAATTTTTTAAATAAAAATAGATTTAAGACTTTAAGACTTTTGAAAATATATCTTGTGATCGTAATTAATTGTTTTTATATTCATGTAATCACAGTAATTATTTTTATTAAATTATAGTGTGTTATATGAATTTTTTTAACTTCTATAAACTGTTTGTTTGAGTTTTATAAATTATTTTTTTAAAAACTTCAAGATTTTTATGTTTCATAAATCGTTTTTCGAAATTTTCAAGTTTCATAAATGATTTAATAATCTGTTTGTTGGATTTTTAATTTTAATATATTTTTCTCTAAAATGAATAATCATATTTTTTTCAAAATAATTATATATTTTCAGGCTTAATTAAAGGAAGAAAAGGAATTTAATTAATTTTTTAAATAAAAATAGATTTGAGTTTAAGTTGTTAGAGAGATAGGAAAAGATAACTACAATAATTAATTTTTAGTTTTATTGCTTAAATATAGGAAGAAAAGGAATATAATTAATTTTTTAAATAAAAAAAGATTTAAGACTTTAAGACTTTTGAAAATATATCATGTGATTGTAATTAATTGTTTTTATATTCATGTAACCGCATTAATTGTTTTTATTAAATTATATAGTATTATATGAATTTTTTAACTTCTATAAACCGTTTTTTCGATCTTTTGCATGTTCATAAACTGTTTGTTTGAGTTTTATAAATTATTTTTTTAAAAACTTCAAGATTTTTATGTTTCATAAATCGTTTTTCGAAATTTTCAAGTTTCATAAATGATTTGATAATCTGTTTGTTGGATTTTTAATTTTAATATATTTTTCTCTAACATAAATAATCTTATTTTTTTTTTCAAAATAATTATATATTTTTTCAGGCTTAAATAAAGGAAGAAAAGAAATTTAATTAATTTTTTAAATAAAAAGGATTTGAGTTTAAGTTGTTAGAGAGATAAGAAAAGATAACTACAACAATTAATTTTCAGTTTTATTAAAAATAATAATAGAAAAATCAGAATCAGCATGCTTAAATAAAGGAAAAAAAGAAATATAATTATTTTTTTAAATAAAAAAAGATTTAAGACTTTAAGACTTTAAAATTTTTGAAAATATATCTTGTGATCGTAATTAATTGTTTTTATATTCATGTGTAAAGCCCGTATCCCGGTATGTATTCTCGTTATTCCTTTTTTTTAAAAAAAGGAGCATTTAATTAATTAACGTGGTTTCCGTTAGCGGGGTTAGCCGAGTCGGGCCAAAAAGTTAAGTGAAGTAACCTTTGTGGGATTTTGCTAAGAAGTGTAAGTTGAGGGGCTGTTTGGGACTTTCTCCATAGTTGGGCAAGAGGATCGGCCAAGAGGCACGACCCCTCCCCTCCCCTTCGGTTTCATCTTAACAATCCTCCCCCAAAACCCTTAGCCATTTTCTTTCCCTTCCCCTTGTTGTTTTCGGCCAAGAAGGAAGGGAAGTGAAACCGAGAAGAAAAGAGAGAGAGACCGAAAGAGAAAGAGAGCGAGAGTCGAGAGGAGGAAGGAGGCGATCACCGGCGTGAGGGAACCAGCGTCGGGACTGGTCGGAAAGGAGGAAGAAGAAGGATTCCGTTAAGGTAAGTGTCCCGTTCGTTTTATTGATGTTTTCTTCGTCGGAAATTGTAAACCGCAACCACCGTGTCACCGCCAATCACCACCACCTCCGGAGGCGGCAGTGGGTGGTGCTTGGTGTGTTTCAGACCATGGTAACCCTAAAACAGTAAGTCAAGTTGTTTTGCGGGTCTGTTTGGATTAAGACGTCTTATTGGGATCAAGTTCAAAAGGTTATCATTTTATGTAATTTTTTTTAGTGTTCTGTCCAGTTCTTCAATCGTGCGTAACTTTCTCTTCGTAACTCGGATTGAGGCGAATCCGGTGCCCACGGTTCACATTCTGTGTCGGGCACGTTTTTCGTGTTTTAGAGAAAGTTTGGTTCGGCCTCTAGCTAGGCGAAAAAGTGTGGTTTTTTACAGCAGGTCGGGATTTTAGACAGCTTTCTGTCCCTGTTTTGTATGGAGCATAACTCCTGATAGGAATGACGGATTGGGATGAAACTGGTGTCACAAGTTCCCATTCTGAGCCTAGTAACTTTTCTATGTTTTGGGGAAAAACCAGTTCGGACCGTAGCCTATGTCAAATCGTCGTTTTGTACTGAAAGGTTCTGTTTTTCGCTGTTCTGCGAATCGTTCTTGTAAAATCCATATTAAATTATAGAAAAATCGTTAGGACGCGTGCGATACGTCCCTGGAACCGTGAAACTTAGAACTTCGTGATTATGGAATTTGATTTCTGTATTTATCAGTTTTTAGGGGGTAAATCAGGTCCCGAACAGACCCGTGTTTTAGATAAAAAGCTGGAATGTTTAGTCTTATAAAATCTAGTAAAGGTGTCGTGAGTTGGGACCTTTCGTTGACGTTTTTAGTGCGTAATTAGGTGGGAAAATGTGAGGAAGGTTGACTTGCTGGTGTTGCGGCTCGGGAGCGCGTCGCTTTGCTTTGAGGTGAGTTCTCTCACCGCGTAGTTAGGAATTTCATGTATGTCGTTCTTTTGTGTTACATGTTATTACGTGTATTTATGTGCTTACATGAATTAGATGGGATGTGATAACTGGTTGTGATTTGTTAAATTCGTATGTGGAATATATATATATATATATGCATGTGTACACCTCGGTGGGACTGAGGGGCTCGGTGGGACCGAGGGCTTGGTGGGACTAAGCTAGTACAGTAATCTTTACTCGGTGGGACCGAGGGCTTGGTGGGACTAAGCTAGTACGGTAATCTTTACTCGGTGGGACCGAGGGCTCGGTGGGACTGAGCTTGTATTAATGTGTTTTGTGTACTCGGTGGGACCGAGGTTCGTACTTATATAATAATCATTATGTGGCTTGATATTCGTAGTGATGGTGATGTTGCCTACTTGCGAGTAGGGGTGATATGCGTGGGGTTGCTACCTACGTGTGTGGTTGGATTCACTAAGCGTTTAGCTTACCCTTCCCCAATATGTTGTGACTGCAGGTGCGAGCGGCAGTCGGGCTTGACGGTACACACAAAGCGCAGGCGTCGGGAATTGTTGGAATTTACACTTTTGAACTTTTAGATTTTATTTATAATATTTCCGCTGCATAAATTCTTTTGACTGTTTGAGTTGACGATATTAACTTTAATTGAGTTACGGTTTATTAAAAATGTGGTTGTTTTATAATGGAATATATGTTCTAGAAAATTTAAATTTCCTTGTAATTTTTGGGACGTTACAACTTGGTATCAGAGCACAGCTTGAGTGAATCAAACACATCTCGGTGTGTTTGGTCTCAAGTTGCGGCTATGAAGTTTTTAAACTCTCTTATTAAAATCTTTGAAAATAAATGAACGGAGGAAGCCCGTTTGGGAAACGGTGATCGTGGGCGCAGTGTGTACAGTCAGCCGACGCCAACTGGGAAGGTACAGCACTTAGTGTATTTATTGCTTTCTAGGCATAGGGTATGCATGCTAGATTGCCGAAGTTGTTTACACTGTACTGTACGATGACTGCTTGCTAGTAGGAATCAATGCTAGTTATAGTAGATTGTCAAGTGAAGGCCCTATAGGTTGCATGCAGTAAGAATCATATAGCCTTAGAATATTTGATTTAGTTCTATTGCGCAGCTCTTGTTTGAGTCCAACCGTTCTAGGATAGAATCTTGTATTCGAATGTCTATTTGATTCACGCTGCGTGCGACTGGGTATTCGTGAGGCAACTCGTTATGGCTAACATGGATTCCGTTGTAGCAAGAGTAGTGGGATGAGATGAAATTCCTAGTGAGCTGGGAATAGCGTTTACATATGAGTACGTATGCTAGATTGCTTTCTAGAACATAGGAGTATGTATGCTAGATTGCTTACGTGGATTTTGTGGTACTGTATACTTGTTACTTGCTATTAGGAACTCATGCTAGCCTTGATAGGTTGTTATGTGAATGCACCTTAGGTTGTATACAGTAGGAACTAAATAGCCTTAGAATGTTGGATTTAGTTCTATTGCGCAGCTCTTGTTTGAGTCCAACCGTTGTAGGATAGAATTTTATATTCGAATGTCTATCTGGTTTCACTGTATACGACGGTGCGTTTACGAGGCGACTCATCAGGGCTAGTGGGGGTTCCGTTCTAGCAAGGGTGGTGGGGTATTACGACTTTTCTAGGGAGCTAGGAAAAGTGTTTGCATATGCCGGAATGGGCATATGTGTTAGTTTGTGGTAAGCAACTACTTGGACGTCCTGGGACAGGACTCGAAACGAGTAAGGATAGGTGTGAAGGGTAGTAGCAGAGCTCCTACTATCTGAAGCACAGGATCCGTGCTCGAGTCGGGGAAAGTCACGGAGAATCCGAAGAGTTGAGTGTGAGCGTAGTTAGCAGGTTTTAATGTGTGCTAGTAGCTCGTTAAGGAGGAACAACAATGTTGATCCAGATGCTGATGCTGGAATTATTGCTGATCAGATTCGTGAGATGTTTGCGGTCGAGGTGACGCATATTTTGAGGAGGCGATCCCCGAAATTATTACCGCCATTCGTGATGAGGTAATAGTGTCGATGGAGGAGCGCATCGCGGCGATTCCACCCCCTGCGGGTGGGCAGCCCCGAACAAGAGGGTCGGGATCGGTTATAAAGTGCACATTCCTTATCGGTGGTTGTCCTGCGAACTAGAAGGTTCGCTTCGCGGTGAATCTGTTACGAGACAGAGCGAAAGACTGGTGTGCTATTGCTTTGACGCTTAACGGGCGCACTACTTGACCTGGGAGGAGTTCGTCGTATGTTTCGTGTAGATCATGTGCCTCTAGTGGAGATGGAGAGGAGTGCCAAAGAGTTCTTGGAGCTCTATCAGACTGCGGAGGCCATAAAGGAGGTGAACCGAAAGTTTACGGAAATGACATTATTCTATCCTTAGCATGCTTCTTCTGAGGACATGAAGAGGACACGGTGCAAGGATATGTTACGTACCAAGATCAGGGAGTTCGTGAGTACCGCGCAGTATGCTTCACTTGCTGTAGTGATGGAGGCGGCCCGAGGTAGAGCTCGTCAACTGGGAGTGGAGGAGGCACAAGCTACGTATAAAGTGGTGACAGGTACGTTCTTGGTTAACTCGGTGCTTGCTATGGTGACGATTGATAGCAGGGGCTACTCATCCTTCTGTGTCTCACATAGTCAGTGAGTGTTTGGGGCCGAGTTGTAGGACGGTTAGGCTGTCCACTTGTGGTTGCAGTTGCTGAAGACAGGACCTCGACGGTTACTGACGTGTACCGGGGGTGCACTATGGAGATCTCTGGTGTGAGGTTCCTGATTGATTTGATTCTGATCGCTATGCGGGAGTTGTGCGTGACTGTGGGCATGGATTGGATGGATGCGTACGATGCGGAGATTGTTTGTCGTCGCAAACAAGTACGAGTTCGAACCCCAAGTGGGGGAGAAATGCTAGTTCAGGGCGGCTTGCCCAGGCGGACCTCAGCGATATGTTCGGCTGCGAGGGCTCAGAGGTACTTGCAGCACAGTGGTCAGGGAATTTTGGCGTATGTGATCGACACGCGCGTCGACGGAGAGAAGAAGTCTGTGGAGGATGTGCCAGTTGTACGGGAGTTTGCTGACGTATTTTCCTGAGGAGTTACCGGGGATACCTCCCGATCGACAGGTAGAGTTCCACGTTTATTTGATTCCGGATGCTGCTCCGGTGGCCAAGGCACCTTATCGCTTGGCTCCACCGGAAATGAAGGAGTTGTACACTCGTTGCAGGTACTTATCGAAAAGGAGTTCATCAAGCCGAGTTGTCCACCGTGGGGAGCCCCGATTCTGTTTGTGAAAAAGAAAGACGGGTCCCAACGGATGTGTATAGACTATCGTGAGTTGAATAAGCTTACGGTGAAGAATCGTTATCCTCCGCCAAGGATCGATGACTTGTTCGATCAGCTTCAGGGAGCCTCGTGGTTCTCTAAGGTTGATTTGAGATCGGGGTATCATCGAATGCGGGTGAGGAGAGAGGATACGGAGTAGACGGCCTTTCGTTCACGTCATGGCCATTTACAAGTTTGTGGTGATGCCTCTCGGGCTCACCAATGCACCCGCAGCGTTCATGGACCTCATGAACCGGGTATGTAGCCCTATGTGGGATCGATCGGTGATCGTGTTCATCGACGATATTCTTGTGTAATCGAAGTCGAAGGAAGAGCATGAGATGCATTTGCGAGAAGTTTTGGAAGTTTTGAGGCGGGAGAAGCTGTATGCTAAGCTCTCCAAGTGTGAGTTCTGGTTACGAGAGGTCCACTTTCGAGAACATGTCGTGAACCAGAATGGTATTATGGTGGATCCGGCCAAGATTACGGATGTGATGCGGTGGGAAGTGCCAAAGACTCTCACTGAAGTACAGAGTTTTCTTGGGTTAGCAGGGTACTTTCGGAGATCCATTCAGGATTTCTCCAAGATTGCTTTACCGATGACCCGATCGACGAAGAAATCTGCGGCTTTTAGTTGGGGTGAAGAGCAGCAGAGGGCTTTGGGGAGCTACGCAGGCGTTATGCGAGGCTCCGATGCTGACTTTGCCGGAGGGTATGTAAGAATTGGTGGTGTTTGCTCTCAAGATTTGGAGGCACTATTTGTATGGCGTCAAGTGTATACACTAACCATAAAAGCCTCCAGTACTTGATGACCGGCAAAACCTCAACATGCGTCAGAGGAGGT
This sequence comes from Saussurea involucrata, assembly GCA_033807775.1. Lineage (NCBI taxonomy): Eukaryota > Viridiplantae > Streptophyta > Magnoliopsida > Asterales > Asteraceae > Saussurea > Saussurea involucrata. Next base: position 11,590,166 of record CM066312.1, read on the forward strand.
GACTTGACGTGGTCAAGGATTATGATGGTGAGATACTTTACCACCCCGGTAAAGCGGATGTTGTTACGGACGCACTTAGTCGACATCTGGATGGTGAGCCACTGTGGGGCTTGTGTCAACGGTTAACAGTGGTTGCACCTCTTCTCGAGTCGATAGGTAGTGCTCAGGAGGTGGCAGTTTTGGAGGAAAATGCCAATAGCGAGAGAGTTTCGAGGGAAATTCCGAATTTTGTCCGTGATAGTCATGGGTCAATTGCTCGGTCTTAATGGAAGGTTGGGTATCCCACGCGTGTGGGTACTGTAGGCCGAATAGTATCGATTAGGGAATGCTGCCCTTTGTAATAAAGAGGATAAATGCGTAGAATTTTTGAGGTAAATAGTATACTTAGGTGTCGACTTTCGGGCTTAAGGACAAATGCCTTAGTGTAATTGGGGAATTGTAGTCGATTTTAAGGAAATTATGTTGATGGTAGTAGTAATCCTGAGATGTTTGCTTGTGGTGAATGGTTGTGGTGGAGTGACCTTCGTGGATGATTATAAATTTACTAGTTTGATAATTCATGTGGAATAAATTGTGGGAGTCTAATAGAACTCGTGAAAGTTAATCGACAGTTAATGATAGGAATGATCGAATTCGAGTATCCTGTAGGGTATATTGGTGAGCAACTTTAGAATGGTTAGAGCTTGAAATTTGAATCGGGATGTTTTGATTATCTATGGTTGGGAGACAACCGAAGTCGTTTGACTAGGAATGAATCCAGTTGTTGGAATGTTCCTCCGATCATACTTGCGGTGTGCTTGAAGGAGTTTTGTGGTAAGAAAAGTATTCGAGAGATTTTTAGGCGGTATGGGAAATCTTAAATTCCAGTTAGTGAAGGTCTAGTGGAAACACCGAAAGTGTTCCGAGTGAACTTGGGAACCTGAGGTTGAGATGTGGGAGACCTATCTATAGCTACTCACGGGCATAGACTTCGAGGACGAAGTCTAATCCAAGTGGGGGAGAGTTGTAAAGCCCGTATCCCGGTATGTATTCTCGTTATTCCTTTTTTTTAAAAAGGAGCATTTAATTAATTAACGTGGTTTCCGTTAGCGGGGTTAGCCGAGTCGGGCCAAAAAGTTAAGTGAAGTAACCTTTGTGGGATTTTGCTAAGAAGTGTAAGTTGAGGGGCTGTTTGGGACTTTCTCCATAGTTGGGCAAGAGGATCGGCCAAGAGGCACGACCCCTCCCCTCCCCTTCGGTTTCATCTTAACAATCCTCCCCCAAAACCCTTAGCCATTTTCTTTCCCTTCCCCTTGTTGTTTTCGGCCAAGAAGGAAGGGAAGTGAAACCGAGAAGAAAAGAGAGAGAGACCGAAAGAGAAAGAGAGCGAGAGTCGAGAGGAGGAAGGAGGCGATCACCGGCGTGAGGGAACCAGCGTCGGGACTGGTCGGAAAGGAGGAAGAAGAAGGATTCCGTTAAGGTAAGTGTCCCGTTCGTTTTATTGATGTTTTCTTCGTCGGAAATTGTAAACCGCAACCACCGTGTCACCGCCAATCACCACCACCTCCGGAGGCGGCAGTGGGTGGTGTTTGGTGTGTTTCAGACCATGGTAACCCTAAAACAGTAAGTCAAGTTGTTTTGCGGGTCTGTTTGGATTAAGACGTCTTATTGGGATCAAGTTCAAAAGGTTATCATTTTATGTAATTTTTTTTAGTGTTCTGTCCAGTTCTTCAATCGTGCGTAACTTTCTCTTCGTAACTCGGATTGAGGCGAATCCGGTGCCCACGGTTCACATTCTGTGTCGGGCACGTTTTTCGTGTTTTAGAGAAAGTTTGGTTCGGCCTCTAGCTAGGCGAAAAAGTGTGGTTTTTACAGCAGGTCGGGATTTTAGACAGCTTTCTGTCCCTGTTTTGTATGGAGCATAACTCCTGATAGGAATGACGGATTGGGATGAAACTGGTGTCACAAGTTCCCATTCTGAGCCTAGTAACTTTTCTATGTTTTGGGGAAAAACCAGTTCGGACCGTAGCCTATGTCAAATCGTCGTTTTGTACTGAAAGGTTCTGTTTCTCGCTGTTCTGCGAATCGTTCTTGTAAAATCCATATTAAATTATAGAAAAATCGTTAGGACGCGTGCGATACGTCCCTGGAACCGTGAAACTTAGAACTTCGTGATTATGGAATTTGATTTCTGTATTTATCAGTTTTTAGGGGGTAAATCAGGTCCCGAACAGACCCGTGTTTTAGATAAAAAGCTGGAATGTTTAGTCTTATAAAATCTAGTAAAGGTGTCGTGAGTTGGGACCTTTCGTTGACGTTTTTAGTGCGTAATTAGGTGGGAAAATGTGAGGAAGGTTGACTTGCTGGTGTTGCGGCTCGGGAGCGCGTCGCTTTGCTTTGAGGTGAGTTCTCTCACCGCGTAGTTAGGAATTTCATGTATGTCGTTCTTTTGTGTTACATGTTATTACGTGTATTTATGTGCTTACATGAATTAGATGGGATGTGATAACTGGTTGTGATTTGTTAAATTCGTATGTGGAATATATATATATGCATGTGTACACCTCGGTGGGACTGAGGGGCTCGGTGGGACCGAGGGCTTGGTGGGACTAAGCTAGTACAGTAATCTTTACTCGGTGGGACCGAGGGCTTGGTGGGACTAAGCTAGTACGGTAATCTTTACTCGGTGGGACCGAGGGCTCGGTGGGACTGAGCTTGTATTAATGTGTTTTGTGTACTCGGTGGGACCGAGGTTCGTACTTATATAATAATCATTATGTGGCTTGATATTCGTAGTGATGGTGATGTTGCCTACTTGCGAGTAGGGGTGATATGCGTGGGGTTGCTACCTACGTGTGTGGTTGGATTCACTAAGCGTTTAGCTTACCCTTCCCCAATATGTTGTGACTGCAGGTGCGAGCGGCAGTCGGGCTTGACGGTACACACAAAGCGCAGGCGTCGGGAATTGTTGGAATTTACACTTTTGAACTTTTAGATTTTATTTATAATATTTCCGCTGCATAAATTCTTTTGACTGTTTGAGTTGACGATATTAACTTTAATTGAGTTACGGTTTATTAAAAATGTGGTTGTTTTATAATGGAATATATGTTCTAGAAAATTTAAATTTCCTTGTAATTTTTGGGACGTTACATCATGTAATCACATTAATTATTTTTATTAAATTATAGTGTATTGTATGAATTTTTTTAACTTCTATAAACCGTTTTTTCGATTTTTTTCATGTTCATAAACTGTTTGGTTGAGTTTTATAAATTATATTTTCAAAAACTTCAAGATTTTTATGTTGCATAAATCGTTTTTCGAAATTTTCAAGTTTCATAAATGATTTAATAATATGTTTGTTGGATTTTTAATTTTAATATATTTTTCTCTAAAATGAATAATCATATTTTTTTTCAAAATAATTATATCTTTTTCAGGCTTAAATAAAGGAAGAAAAGAAATTTAATTAATTTTTTAAATAAAAAAAGATTTAAGTTTAAGTTGTTAGGCCATCAGTACCCCATCCCTCCTATCTGTGAAAGATTCCCTGCCACGTCAGCGCCACATCAGCTTTTCTTCCATCCCTCACCCCATCCCTCACGATCCCTAAACATCCGTACCCCATTCCCTCAAACCCCTTTGCCACCTCATTTATTTTAATTCTTTTATTTATACATTTAATTATTTAACAAAATAAATATATATATATATATTTATTTAATAAATAAAAATAAGATAAATAATAAAAATTAAAATTCATATCATTCATTAAAAAATTAAAAATTACAAAATAAATTTAAAAATCTACTCGTCGTCATTGTTGGGAACTTGGATACGCCAAATATGTTCGACCAAATCCGACCGAAGGTTATTATGAGTTTCCCGGTTTATGACTTCTCGAACATTTGCCGCGCGTTGTGTCTCACTGATTTGGCTTTCGATATCATTCGTGAAAAAGTCGTTTTCCACGTCACCACAAATAGCATGGTTTTCGTCTTCGAGTATCATATTGTGTAATATGACACAAGCGTACATAATGTTTCTCAATATTGCCGGTTCCCATCCGCGTGCCGGGTTATGAAGTATATGCCAACGTTGTTTAAGCACGCCAAAAGCTCGTTCAACATCTTTACGTGCGGATTCTTGCGCGGACTTGAACTTTTGTCGTTTAGAGTCTTGTGGGCACGTAAATGATTTTACGAAAGTAGCCCATTCCGGATATATCCCATCCGTTAGATAATATCCATGCTTGTAGGTGGCTCCATTCACCTCAAAAGGGCAGTCGGGTGCTTTTCCATCATATACATCGTTGAAGATGGGCGACTGATTGAGAACATTGATGTCATTGTTGGAACCGGCAACACCAAAGTATGCGTGCCAGATCCATAGATCTTGAGAGGCCACTGCTTCTAGCATGATTGTCGGGTGCTCATGATCACCTCTCATGAATTGACCTCGCCATGCATTCGGACAATTTGCCCACGCCCAATGAGTACAGTCTATGCTGCCGAGCATGCCGGGAAATCCGTGTTTAGCTTCATGCGCGGCGTACAACTTCTGAATATCAATAAAAGTAGGCCTGCGTAAATATTTTTGACCATACAGTTCAATAATACCTGTGCAGAATTTGTACAGACAATCTCGTGACGTTTTCTCTCCCATACGGATGTACTCGTCAAGTGCGTCAGCAGCTACTCCATACGCCAATTGCCGAATAGCGGAAGTACACTTTTGTATCGGAGAAAAACCTTGTTTGCCTAACCCGTCAAACTGAAGTCTAAAATACGGATACCCTACTTCTAAATCTTCAACTATTCGTTCGAATAGTTGTCTGCTCATCCTGAACCGCCGCCTAAACATATCCGGTGTATAAATCGGGTTGACGCCAAAGTAGTCCCGCATAAGCCGCTCGTTTGCAGTTACTCGACCTCTTTCAATGTTTGCGGCCCTCTCTCTTGTTGACGATGAGGCGGTGCTACCATACAGCGATTGTGCAGCATGTCGAAAAATTTCCCTTTGTAGATTCAACAACTCGTCGGTGTCTACGGATGATGATGATGCGGTTGGTGAACCGGGTTGTGGCGAATCCATATTGTTTAATATATAGAGGTTGAGAAAATTTGAGAGAGTTTGAGAGGTGTGAGAAATAAGAGGTTGAGAGAATAAGAGGTTGAGAGGTGTGAGAAATAAGAGGTTGAGAGGTGTGAGAAATAAGAGGTTGAGGGTTAAATATATAGTGGGATTAAATTGAGAATTTTTTTTTTTTTTTAAGAAAGAGCCGTTCAACGGTTATTTTTTTAAAAATTTAATTAAATTTTTTTTTTTTTTATAAAACCCTCGGGATGGCTCGGGAACCCAACCCCGCTCACCATCCCGCCCCGCAACTCCATCCCGGGCCGTAGCCCAACCCCGCCCTCACCCCGCTGCCACATCCCCCATCCCGAGCCCCTTCCCCGCTGGGGTACGGAAGGCCTTAGAGAGATAGGAAAAGATAACTACAATAATTAATTTTCAGTTTTATTGCTTAAATATAGGAAGAAAAGGAATATAATTAAAAGAAAAAGATTTAAGACTTTAAAGCTTTTAGTATATATGCTTTATAAGATAGTATAGACTTAAATATAGGAAGAAAAGGAATATAATTAAAAGAAAAAGATTTAAGACTTTAAGACTTTTAGTCTATATGCTTTATAAGATAGTATAGATATAGATAACCTTTTTGTAATATATAACCCTTTTGTAATGCGATATTTGATTTTTCTTTAATTTTTAATGTCTTATTTGCTATTTTTTAATATATAACCTAGTTTAACTTGTTTATTATCATTAACTCATCGAGTAATAGTACAAATTAAACATATTTTTCTGTATATAATATATTAAAATTTGTTGCCATACGTCACGCCTTGAAAAACGCTATGACATCGCCGTGACTCCTAAGACTTGGGGTTTAGCCTTGTCGCCACGTCACAACTCACGCTATTTAGAACCTTGAATTGAACATAAAAAAAACTGAAGTAACCCAATTCAATTACTAATATACTATACAAGTACGATTTATTTTATGTGATATATGTAATGGTTTTTGTTTTTTTTGTTTTTTTTCCTTGAGATTTTTAGATATACAAGCTTAAATGAGATTTTAATTAAATTCATGACATTTTATGAATTTAACTAAAAACTCATTAACGTCATTTCCCTGTTAAAAGTTATTTTTTTTATTGTTATGGTTTATATCGCTCATTTTAATTAGGGTAATTACGATGTATATTTACGTTGAGGTGACGTTTGTTTTTTAAGAGGTGTTGAAGCCTGATTTCACTTTTGATTTTTGAGAGGTGGTGCTGAAGTCTAATATCTTAATCAATAATATTGTTTGTTTTGTAAATTGACAAACGTCTGAATATGTATAATTATCTATTTTATCCCTCAATAATTTAACTTAAATACGTCAACTGAAATGAGCATCGATGATCGAAGGAGAAGAAAAGAAATAAAAGAAAAATGTTGGTAGATTTGCGAGACTGAGTTTTGATCATATCTCACACACTGAAGTCTCGATTTAAGCGATTCAAGATGTTCAGGAAAGCCAACACACAGATCTACACTATTCGTGTTTTGCGTTTTTGCAAATTCGGGGTGCATCTGGGCCAAATATGAAGTTGAAATCGAAAGAATGATGTTGAACAAAAATAAGAGGAGATTTAAAAAATACCGTTACCACCTTTTTTGTCCGGACCATATTTAGAGATAAGAAAATTTCCGATTCTCAATTGTTGTAACAAAGTTTCCAAATTTTCTATTTAGTACTCATTTTGACCCGTAACCTATTGAATTTGTAACATTTGATGGCTTGGATACTCTTTACAAGATCTTTACAGGAAAAACAATTACAATGTACGTCTATTACTCTTCCATAGTTGATAAAACCACTTCTCACCGAAACCCAAACGCTATGATTAGATTCAAAATTTCAACTTTTAATTAATAAAAGGTTAAATAAATCTGTGTTGATCTAATCTAATTATCATTTAAACATCAGTAATAAATAGTCTATGTTATGTAATATTGATTTTTAAGACTTATATTTTAATGGTTTATGTTTATAAATTAAGTTGCTCGTTTGATTTATATAAAGAATTAATTATAAGTGAAAATGTATGAATAAATGATTTAAATGTGTATTTACTGAAAATGTTAACAAGAAGCACCAGTGGTCTAGTGGTAGAATAGTACCCTGCCACGGTACAGACCCGGGTTCGATTCCCGGCTGGTGCAACCCCCATTTGAGCCATGATGACACGCCTTTTCTGATGGCTGGGTCCATCACATCAGCTTGATTTTCAAGATTGACAAAACAGGCCCTTCTGAGCTCAAACTTTTTCATTTTTTCTCCCTCTTCACAGTCATTTAGACCACCCGCATCGGTCCCTTGGGTTCAATGGGGTTGGTGTGGGATGGTTTGAAACACCATCGCTGCCCTTTGGGTTGGCTTGGGATGGAGCCCTCCCGGGTTGGGCAACCCAGCTCGGGTTGGGATTTCAATTTTTTTTCCAAATATATCCGTTGGAAATATATCCGTTACCATTAATTTTTTTTAATTTTTTTTTATTATTTCTATCCTATAAATACAAATATTAACCTACTTATTTTTTCACACAAACAAATTTACTCTCAATCTCTCCCATCTTCCCCACTTCATTCTACTCTCTCAATATTATTTCTTTCTTCAAAAAAATCATAATGGATAAAGAAACACAAGGGTTCACAACACCACGACGAGGTTCCAAATCGCGAGGCACGAGCTCGCAACCGTCCCCGACGGAAAATATTTTCAATCTTACACCACCACCATCAACCTGCCATGGAAACATACAACAATACCCTATGTATTCACCCAACACCCTCCCGGTTGGGTTCCAACAATTTCATTCGGGTGGATTCGCCCAATTTAATTCGGGTGGATTCCAACAAGTTAATCAAGGCGGCTTTCAACCATTTATGCAAGGTGGCTTTCCACAATATAATCAAGGTGGGCAATTCCAACAACTACTACAACCAGAAACATATTCGGAGGACGTTGAGGTCGAAGAAACGGTTCCCGAAACCCCACCCGATTTGGTTCCCGAAACACAAGGGAAAAAGAAATTTGCAAATAGAACGAAAGCGGTTTCGTGGACTTCCGAAGAAGAGGTTTTGTTGGCACGTGCATGGCTTCACGTCTCCGAAGATAGCATCGTTGGAAACGCACAAAAAGCGGGTATATATATTTATTAATGTGTTTATCTTTATTATATATACGTATTCATATATATATTTATTAATGTGTTTATCTTTATTATATATACGTATTCATATATATATATTTATTAATGTGTTTATCTTTATTATATATACGTATTCATATATATATTTATTTTTGTAGGACAATTTTGGGGAAAAATACTCGATTATTTCAACTCAAGTCGCCAACATCAACGCAATAAAGACCAAGTACAATCCAAATGGGGTGACATGAACAAAAAATGATGAAGTTTAACGGGATCTACAATAATCTAAGAGCCCAATATAAATCCGGATGGGGTGACGCGGACTTCATGGAGAGGGCACACACGATGTATCGGGCATATAATAACCAAAAGCCTTTCTCCCACGAGACGGCTTGGAGATTTGTGAAAGACCACCCTAAGTGGAAGATCGTACATTCCATGGACGATAACACGAGGCCCTCAAAACGGAGCAAGTCCACGTCGGATTCAAACCCAAACACGACGTCTTCTGACGCACGTGTTCGGTTTAACCTTAATGAAGAAAGCCATGAGGAGGATGTCTTCGTACAAGAACCGACACGACCGACGGGGAGAGATAAAGGTAAACGTGCCGCGTCATCCTCCACAAAGACGGCGGAAAAGGACGAGGCGTTGAAGAATCTTATGGCGTATGTCGAGAATATAAACGTTGCAAATACAAAAATACTAACCGTGGAGGAGGAAATGTTGAAAACCGCGAGGGACAAAGCCGAGGCGACAAAGACAAAAGCGGAAGCGGCAAAGACAAAAGCGGAAGCTTTGAAACAAAGAGAAATGCGGAAAGATCTCAAGTTTTACATCAAACCACATGATCATCTCACGGGTAACGAGTTAAATGCGGTTTTAGCCCACAAAGAGTTGCTTCGACAACTATATGGTTGGTGAAATTTGTAGTTTTTTAATTTGAAATTATGTATTTTTTTATGTTTTTAATTTGGTTATGTAAGGTTAAAATTGTAGTTTCAATTTATGAAATATTTTATTAATTGTTTTATCTTATATTAAATTATAAATTATTTATAAAATTTAAATTATTTAAATTAATATACTTGTAACAAAAATAAAAATAAAAATAAATAAAAGATGGGATGGTGGTGTGGGATGGATGTGGGGGTTTGTGGGTTAGAATGGGTTGGAAGGAAAAAATGATGTGGCACTGATGTGGCAGTGAAAAAATATGGGTTAGAATGGGATGGATGCGGATGGTTTTATAAGCTCAACTTTCACATTTCCTTCCACCTTCTTTTCCCATTTTTTGCCCCATCAGATCAGCATATTTTAAACTTTTAGATAAATCTTTATGACCTATAAAACTAGTTAATGGGGTAAAAGTCATAACTTATTTGTTCTAAAAAATTGTTCAAAAATTTATTTAACATGTTTTGAAAAATCCAATGACTTATCTGTTATAAACAATTGTCCAATGACTTAATCATTCTAAATAGTAAAGTCCGTTGGGGTTTTTTTAGACTTTTCCCATAAAAAAACTAAAGAAATCGGATTTATTTAAGAAATCGGGTATAAGTTAGTTATCTATAGCATATAAAAAAATTAATCAAGCAAATTTGATCATTTATTTTAATTCATTATAAACGCTTAAATTATTAAAATATATAAAACTTGGTGAATATTATATTCTTTTATTTGTATTTTCGAAAAATAAATTATGGGTTTTAAGTTTGAAATTTTACTTGCCTTCAAAAAAAAAGTTTGAATTTTGTATAAAAAGTCAACATCAATTCATAAAGAATCCTGAAACCATGTGTTTTGTTTGTATCTTGATTTGTCTTATATATTAGGAATCTTATTTCACTTTTGATAACAATACAACTAGAGATATACATAAAAGCCTAACCGAAGTCCTGAGCTAGGACGTGTTCGAGTCCGACCTAAAAAGCCTGAACTTACTAAGTTCGAAGCTTGGTGCGGAGGGCCCGACTAAAAAAAATCCGATTTAAAAAACCTTGGAAAAACCTGTTAAATCTTATTAAGCCTGAAAAAGTTTGATCGGGCCCTTATTCAACCCCAAAACCCAACTTGTTGTGAACCTTTTTTTTGTTCAGTGTTGTAGTTAAAGTTTCTCGTTTTAGAGAGAGTGATTCTCCGTAGAGAAGCACGAGCGACTGTTCTTTTTGGCGCTCCCCCTTAGGGTATTCTGTTAGTGTTACTTAATATTCATACAAGTAGATAGCAGAGATGTACAAATTGTTCTTACTCTATAAATATATGATGCTAACATACTTAAGGTTGTAATAAAACGCGACTTCGACAAGCTGAATTCCATGATCAAATCTTACATCGAGCGTAGCAACTATAGTCCGAGACATTGCACGAGTCCTTAGGCAAACTATTTTCTTTGAGGATAGTGTTACAAACAATGATGCAACCATGAAGTATGATAGTCGAGGAGCAGATCTACCGAAGGCAATCAAGTTGTTTGATAAGGACATAGACGAATACATAATGGTGTAGGAATTGCAAGTAGAGATATACAAGGACAAGTCATTAGTCTGGAAAATACATATGACCGATCTAGGCCTCACAGTTTTGAATTAGTTTTGACCATGCCCATACTTTTTTTATTTTAAAAAAATGTAAAAAACCTCAATATTGCATTCGTGAAAGTAACAGTCAACCACTTTATTTTAAAAATAGTTGTAAAAATATTGACCAAGCCCAATTGGCCAACTCTATCATTTACGTGACCGGGCGACCGGTCCTCAACTGCTTATGAACAAAATAAACAGAGACCATTGTAGACAAGACTAACTCGAACCTGTGTTCAATCCTTGAAAGGACCAATGTTTGGATCAAGCTCAGTTCAAGTTTAGATAACGACACTTTTATGTATTTCTATCTACAAGTAGGCGATGCTTGAGAATACAAGGAGAGTGAAGATAACGACATTCTCAATCGACGAAAATGACGAAGAAGCTTTGTTAGATCTAGAGTTTTGTCAAAAACACAAGTGTTGAGATCTGAATTGAAGATTCAGAGTTCTGAGTAAGAAGACTCAGAAGTTCTGAGTAAGAAGACTCAGAAGTTCTGATCAGAGAATCTTGATAAGATTACTAAGTGTGAAGTCTGAATAGAAGGCTCAGAGTTCTGAGTAGGAGACTCAGAACTTCTGAAGGTGAAGATGAAAATGTCCAAGTGCTTGAAGTGTGTTCTGAAGTACTTAATCAGAAGGATGTTCAGAAGTTCTGAACATGTTGTTCAGAACTTATGTCTTGGGATATTTTCAGTTATATTCTGTTACTAATTAGGACACGTGTAATTGTTCTATTAGTCTTTCACTTATATGTACTGTAGTATTAGCCTTTCTTTACAGTATATATAGAAGTTAGCAGCTATAAGCTAACTAACGCTTCGCATAACTTTGTATTCACTTTGTAATCTTTGAGAGATTCTCTCTCTATATCTGAAATTTGTTCTTGAATGAATACGATGTTTTTTGATCCAATTCTCTATCATTTTACTGTTTGATTGTTCTTGACTGTTCTTAATTGATTGTAAGATCGAATCCTGGTTTCTACAAGCTTAATTAATATAAGATGGATTATTCAAAATTTTAGTTGATATGATTGACATTCTTGATGATGATGATGATGATTATATCCACTTATTATTGTGTAGTGATAATAGACAAATCATACACAAAACCCCCCTTCATGTGATATATGATGTTGCTATTTAACCAAAACCAATAACAACAAATATCTAAAAATATTGTAAAATTGATTATTGTAATTTAAAGATTTTAATTTAAGATATATGTTGATATAAAACGTTTTAAAATATATATTAATTTGGGTAATACAATATTTTTTTTGAAGTATATAATAATTATTAAATGGTAAATGAAACAAACAAACACACACATCTTCCTCACTTTCGGTGAGGATTAAATCCATGACCTCCTACAAGGTCAAGGGCTCAGATATCGCTAAACCAAAGACTTTTATAACTTTTTGAAATTAAAAACGATTTAAAATGCATATGTTAAAGTATTCTTAGTTTCGATAAGTGTTGGATTTAAATTCCATAAATATTTTCCATTTTTCTTTGTAGCTCATTTGTCGGTTTCAATTCCCAAAGTTTGCATGTAAATTATAAAAACTAAAGGAAACTTATAATAATTAATTTACACCTAAAATCACTAATTTTTTTAGTTTTCTAACATAGGCTTAGGTTCACGTGAGATCAACCGGTTTTCGTGAGACCGTGAGACTAAAAAACAACAATGAAACTTTACAGTGATTTATTGTGAAGGTACAAAAAACAACCAATATTCACAGCAAAAACATTGTGAAGCAGTGAAGGTTTTACCTTCACAATACCTTCATAGTCTTTTACTGTGAAGGTTTAGTGTTATTTTTGTGGCCTCACGGGCTCACGAAAATAGTCTGGTATCACGTGATCTCAAGTCTTCTAACATGTTTAAATCATTTTACACCTAATTTTTAGTGTACCAAAAGATATTAGTTATATGCTACATAATACATTATTTTTTGAATTTTAATAACTCAGATTAGATTCAAATAACCCTATAAATTCTATTTAATCAGATACCATATTTAGAAAAAGATCTACAAATATTGGTGAACATTGAGGCATTTTCTTCAATTATTTTCCAAACATTGATGGTGGAAGTACAACTTATAATGGAGATAACCCAACCAAACCCATAACCAACCACTAAAAAATGATATTTTAAAAATGCACACATGGTGTGATTTATACAACAAATATATGTTTATATGAATTTAGGGGCTGTTTGTTTATCTCTTAATAGTTCTATTAAGAGGCAACATCTTAATCCGTTAAGAGGTTAATCTTGTTTGGTAAAAAAAAAATCTGTCTCTTAATGGTTCTAAAATCTTTTGAATGACTTTGTATCTTGAGCCTCCCTTAACCATTCAGCGTCTTAATTTCATTGTGAACAATTACCAAACAACCATATTTCATTTTGCATAATATCATAAGAGTCTCTTAATCATTCTGCACCAAACCGTTCAGCAACCGCCAAACAGCCCCTTAGCCATTAATGCATATATCTCAATTTTTATTCTATAAGTTTTGAATTTACTCTCAAATACATTTAAATTAAAGAAAATTTTCGATTTTCAAGAAACAAGATTGACCTCAACACGTACGGGGCAAGTTCGCTTTGATCCAGGGACGACCTCACATATCCGTCTGGGTGTACATGTCCCGAATAAGAAAATTTCCGATTCTCAATTGTTGTAACAAAGTTTCCAAATTTCTATTTAGTATCGATTTTGACAGGTAACCTATTGTGTTTGTAACACCTGATAACTTGGATACTCTTTACAAGATCTTTATCGGGAAAAAAATTACAACAAACTGAACGATAAACTCGATATTCATACCATCATATGTTACAAGAAAGATCAGTTAGTTACCGATAAAAAATAAATACAAAATAAAAATATTTTATAAACCTGTTACGTTAAAATAATAAATTATTATATTTTAAGATATTTTACCAACAGAAAACATCAAGAACATAGTTTTAATAATTATTTATTTTTGTAGAAACTTAGGAAAACATCCCAAAAGTTAATTCATTCATACATTCGATTCGACTACTAATGTTTCATACAAGATAATGAAACAATAAAAATAAAAACCTACTTTTTCCCAAATAAACTTCTCAATTTCCCCCTCTCCAATTTTTCTAGCAACTTTGTGGAACCGGGTATCTCCAACTCACTGAGTTTCTTGAGATACCCGATTGCACCGTAGGAAACCATCAGTTTCCTACACCTTTTGCTCGACGAGAGCAAACCGAGGCAACACACCGCGTATTTCTTCGCAGTGTTTTGCGGACTCGGATCAAGCAACTGAACAAGGCTCGGAACACTCTTATCGTCCTTTTTGACCTCTCGACGGTTATACTGAATCGCCATTAAGCTCGCAATGGCCTGAGCCGCCACCTCTCGGGCCCCGTTTGATTTCGCTTCGAGTAATTTGATTAGTAACGGAATACACCCGCTTTCGCCCACAAGTTTTTTCACTTCGATTGTGTTGCAAATACGGCATATTGATGACGTGGCGGCCTTTTGGGCCCCGAGCGATCCGGATCTCAATACGTGGACGAGTCTCGGGAGAATCCCGAGCGAGATCAGGGATTCCCCCGAGACTAATCCGACGAGATTTCGAACCGCCGCAACCGCCGGTTCTTGAGGTAACGGGCCGTCGAGATACGTCAGAAGACTGCGGACACCACCCTCAGCAATCACGGCCCGTTTAAGGTCGTCATTGCTCGAGGTCAGATTCCGCAGGCATTCAGCCGCGTATTCTTTCGATCCCAACAAGATTCCGCTATTGAGCACACTAATCATTATCTTTACGATTCCTTCTTCGGCTAGGGTTTGGCGGATCTCCGGAATAACGGATAAATTTTTCAAAGTACAAGTGGCGGAAGCTTGAGAAACAGAATCACCCGTTTGGCAAATGTCGATTAGCGGCGGCACGCCGCCGTGGCCCACTATCGCGCGTGCCGTTTCTTCCGACATAGACAATCTTTGAAGGGCAATCGCGGATTTTTCACGACCGATTGAGCTTCCAGACTCGAGCAACCGGATTAGCGGCGGAAGAACGCCTTCGGAAACAAGCCAACTCTCGCAACCACCGGATTCCGCCAACGAACATATCAAAGTAACGGTTTTTTCCCGGATTCTTGGAGACGTTGCAGTGAGGAGTTGTACCAAAGCCCCGATATTGCTTCGACCAACCAAGGACAAAACCGTCTTTTCGTCTTCTTTCATCACATCAACAAGGGTATCAAGAGCTTTATGTTTAGCTTCCAAATGACCAATTTGCAACCTCGCAAGCAATTCCCGAATATCGCTGCTTCGATGACTTGTACCTTCATCCGACGACATTGTAACTTCGCCAAGAACCCCGGTTTTTATCAAAAGCCCACAATCTTTTAGGTTCAAATCAAGTTTTCCCGATAACGAATCAAGATCGCTTTGCATTCGAAGCTTCCCATCATACTTTCCTTTTGAACAAATCTCCGCCAATTTTATTGATTCATTTAGGGTTTTGGAAATTGCTTCTAATTGCTCGTTGCATAACGTGTTCTTCGAGAAGCACGGATGGCTGGATAAATCCGATAAACGAGATGGGATTTGTTCTAAACGAGATACGATCATTTTCCACCTTCCTGGAAACTCTTTAACTTCTCGGGCTTTCTCCAAAGCCACCGGAACAAGATCTTTGGCATACGAAAGCCACTCTTCGGCTGAACGGAAGTCAGCCATTGACTTATTATCGTGATCACCAATCTTCGGTTAACTGGAACTCGAACAACTGTAATCTGCAGAAAATTTGAAGAAAAACATCAAATTTAGAGATCGAAGAACTCGAATTCGACTAATTTGAGGTCAAGTTTGAATCTTTAAGCTTAAAGAAACCAATATATTCATGTTAACTAATCTAAAATCAATAAAAAGTCAAGAAATAATGAAAATGGTTTGATAAAATATATACAGGAAAAGGGATTTCGATCGAAAAATATGAATTCTGGGAGAATCTATGAACAAGAAACAAGGTTTTCTGATATTTCAAGACGGAAAAAGATCAAAAAGTCGATTTATAAGATACTTAAAGATCAAGAACTCGAATTTAACCGTTTTTTGGGTGAAATCGGAATCTTTAAGCTCACAGAAACCAAAATCCGCAAGTTACGTGATCTAAAACTCGATAAAGATCGAAACTATTTCATCAAAAATGTGAAAATAAATATCGTCATCAAACTTTATTTTATGAACAAATGAAGAAAAAAGGAGGCCAAGATCAAGAATTCAAGATCAAATTTGATTCTTGAAGCTTTGGAAACCATGTTGTTGAAGTTAAGTGATCTAAAATGAGATTAAAAATTGGAAAAAAATAAAGAAAAGTTTTTGCATCACCCAACTTTAGTTCATCAAATAATTAAAAAAATTACTAAAATAAATAAAGAAAAAGGACAAAGATTTAAAAAATTTGGGGAATCTTGCATGATCATATATAGAATTTGGGTACTTAAATAAGGAGAGACAAAGTATAATTACAATGGAAGTGCAAACCCCACATGTGTGTAATGACCATCAAGTGTTTAATTATATATACATATATAGATACAAAAATGTGTATCCATAATTCTTTTTTTCTTTACTTTCACATAGTAGAAGTGCAAGCAGGATGAAAGGGAAAGGAAGAGCTTTCCATGGCTAAGAAATTGCCAACCATTTAAGTCTATCATCAAGAAAGTTTTCATCTTTCTGATCATGAAAATGACATTTTTCATTTAACCATTTATTTAAGGAGAAATTATAATAATTTTTTTTTGAAAATTAGATGTATATATATATATATATTTTATAAATATTGAATCATTACAAACCCATAAATAAATTGTATAAGTATTGAATTTTAAAATCAAAAAATTGGACTTTTTGGTGTACTTGTTAAAAAATAAAGAAATTGGATGAGACTTTGCTTTGAAGTGAGGACTTTACAAGAGGATCTCTATCTACCTTCACTACCTATACAAGTATTTACAAATTTGAAATGGCACCAAACCATCAATTCATTTTTCAAATAATTTAAAGTTCTTTCTTTTATTCCATTTTTTTTTAAATTATGGGTCCATTATTATAATTTCATTTATACCCATGACAATTCAATGAACACCCATGAAATGAAAATCAAAATTTGAAGCAATTCTACAAAAAAGGCATTATCCTTTATATCGTTGTATTGTATCGGTCCCTCAGTCATCATGAGAATAGCAAATCTTGAGACACAGGGGAAGTCGGTGGTCCCACTTATTTAAGGATTCGTACCTCCCTATCCGCTAAAATGTTAATACGAGATCGAATCCATACCTCAATGTGATCGGTTCCTTGCAATCATTTGAAATTCCCAAAATCCTTTCGGAGTATTGCTTCTATAAGAACAAACACAAAACGATAAATAACGGTAAATTAGAAAATTAAAGAATTATAAACTTTGATAAAAGAAAGAGGGGTTCTTGAAGAAGAAGATCTTAAAGAACAAACCTTTAAGCAAAAGATGCTTACTAAACTCACCTTCACTCCAAAAGATTTGAACTTTATGTGAAAAACAAAACTTTCCCAATTAGGAAAGCACAATCTAGGATTCAACTAGTAATTTCTAAGAAACTTGTGAAATACCTACCAAAGATTATCTTTAAGCCTCTTTCGATGAAATTGAAGTAATGTACAAGCTTTAATGCATGAATTCGGAGTAAAGTACAAGCTTTAATGCAATATGATAATCGTTATTGCTTTGGCTATAAAAATTGTTGCTTTATATAAAAGCAATACCAAGATTATGCTTCAAAAACAGTGTTTTCTAACTTAATAAAGTAAAATCAAAGATTAAACCATATAATTTTCTAAAGATTTTAGAAGTATTCACCAAAGATTTGATCATCAAAACCCTAATTTCTAAAATTAGAAAGCACAACCAAGGATTCAAAATTTCAAACAGTAAAGTTTTAGAAGTTTTGACATTTGCCTACCATGGATTTGACCTTGACTTTAACCATATTTCCCAATATTAGAAAACATAGAAAAGGATTGAACAATGGATTTAAACAAATTTGAGAATTACCCACAAAGGATTATACAATAATCTCAACTAATTTTACTTTTGAGAAATACCCATCAAAGATTTGATCTTAAAAACCCTAATTTCCCAAATTAAAGCACAGAAAGTGTCAAGTCTCAAGAAAAATGTTGACTTTGTGAAAATACTGAAATACCCACCAAAGATTTGATCTTAAAACACAAATTTCCCCTAAAAAATTGAAAGCTTAAACAGTTATTAAACAACAAATTTCTTATAAATTTGACAAAAATCCACCAAATATTTGATCCTAAAACACCCATTTTCCAAAATTACATGAGGAACAATTTAAGAACACCCACCAAAGATTTAATCTTGAAACCCAATTTTCCCGTAAATTAGAAAGCTTAAACAGTTATTTAACAGCAAATTTCTTGAGAATCTGACAAAAACCCACCAAAGATTGATTTAAAACACCATTTTCCAAAATTACATAAATCTTAGGAACAATTTAAGAACACCCACCAAAGATTTGATCTTAAAACCCAATTTTCCCCTAAATTATAAAGCTTAAACAGTTGTTTAACAGCAAATTTCTTGAGAATTTGACAAAAACCCACCAAAGATTTGATTTAAAACACCATTTTCCTAAATTTCATAAAGATTTGATCTTTAAAAACACCATTTTCCAAAATAACATAAAGACTTGATCTTTAAAAACACCATTTTCCAAAATTACATAAAGATTTGATCTTTAAAAACACCATTTTCCAAAATTACATAAAGATTTGATCTTTAAAAACACCAACTTCAACCATGAAATGCTGAAGAACTACAAGACTCAACATCATAATGCATCATCCAAAAATGGCGATAGACAAAAACAAAAACAAAAAAACCCAGTAAAAATCTTGAGATTATAGAGGCAAAAATGTGTAAAAAATATTAAAATTTAGAAATTTACCAGGCATGAAGTTGATCAATCTTGAAATGGATGCCAATGGAATGAAGCAAGAGAAGAACAATATTTTGCATTCAAAAATCAAAAACGCTTCTTTCTTCTGCTTCGAATTTCTCTCTAAAATGTCAGACGCAAGCTCCAAGATTCACTTTATGAAACGAGTGTGCAGAATAATCAGAGATAAATAATAAAAAACAAATTCAAAATGAAATATATGAGGTGTAATGCATAATGTACAAGTTATTAATGCATGATTGATCTGGTTTGTACTAGTTATAGATGTGGACAAAGTAAGACTTTAAATATAGAGTAAACTACAATTTTGGTCCCTGAGGTTTACCACTTGTTACGAAAATCGTCCTTAAACTTCAATAAGTCTAAAAATCATCCTTACTGTTTGGATTTTGCTCTGAAAATGGTCCCTCGTCGTTAACTCCATTAAAAAACTCAGTTAAGTGAGGGTATTTTCGTCTTTTTACCCATTTTTTTTTGTCTTTTTTTGTTTTTGTCTTTTTCTATTAAAACATGTATACCACCCTCTCTTCTTCCCCAAACTCATCTTCTTCCCCAAACCTAAATCAAAAACTTTCAAACCACAAATCAAGATCAAATGTAAATAACCAAATTTTAGAAATAAAAGAGACACACAATTAGATAAAAACAAATACGCATCTGCTCTGGAACTCGCATATGCTCACGAACTCGCTCTCTCGACTGTTGCCCTCTCGAACGATCGAACTCGTCTTGACTCTATCCCTCTCGAACTCGTCTCTGACGGCTCCCTGCCTCCTGTATCAGGTATTCTTTCTCAGTTTCTGCTCAGATGATAAAAATAAATGGAAAACAAATAAACCCATTTTGGAGATTGAAGGTTGAAGATCAAATGGAGGTGGGAGCTGCAGTGGAGGTAAGTTTCGAAACAAATGGAGTACATAAGATGGAGGAGGTTCACGAGGGTGGTGGTGAGGATCGTCGGTGATGTGCTAGTGTCGGCTATGTGTTGTCGGCGATGTGCTGCTACAAAGAGAGATGGATTTCGAAACAAATCGAGTACAAAATTTCTTTCTCACCGGTGTGGAGGGTCGATGGAGGTGGTTGACGGGTGGAGGGATGAGATGGAGGTAAGTTTACGACAAGGGGTCACGGATATAAAAAAAGAAGTTACGTGATTGGAGGAGATGAGTTTGTACAGTTTGTACAATCTATTTGGTTTGTACCCGATACCATATATATATATAATATCAATATAACTTAAATGAAATTACAATTAGATCCTTAAGGTTTTATGGTTTTTACAAGAGTAAGAAAAATCAAAGGAAAGTTGCAAAAAGAGAGAAAAAAATGTGGTTTGACGAAAATACCCTTGACTCTAACAGATAATTTTAACGGAGTTAGTGAGCAGGGGCCATTTTCAAAGCAAAATCCAAACAGTAAGGATGATTTTTAGCCTTATTGAAGTTTAGGGACGATTTTCGTATCAAGGTGTAAACCTCAAGGACCAAAATTGTAGTTTACTCTTAAATATATTTACCATAAATAAACAATGGTTGATAGGAGAGAACCTTCGAGTTTTGTATATTGTTGATTTTAGTCCTTGATGATCTATATAAATTTGCATTATTTGGCCATTAACTTTTGTTTGAAAATCAAAGTGTTGTTATGTAACTGTGGATTTGTGGTCATCTCTAAAGTTAGCTTTAAATAGTGGAATATTATCGGAAGACTATTTCATATTGAACTTTGTGTGGATCCATAATTTCTGTTTAGTGAGGACACTTTTAAGGTAGCTTAAGGATGCGTTTGGTACACGGACAGGATAGGACAGGACAAGGTGGGACATGACAAGACAGAACAGGTGTTCCACGTTTGGTAAGACAAAACTGGACAGAACAGAACAGATAACATTGACCAATTTATCCTTACTAAATTTAAAGAATGAATATATGAAATAGAAGATTTATTTGATGTTTAGAAGAGAATTAGATTTTATTTTGAGGATATATTGGTAAAATATAAGTCTGTTCCAGCTTTTCCATGGGGTGGGGGTGGAACAGGCCTGTTCCAGTTTGTTCCACCTTGTTTCAGTCTGTTCCACATAAAAGTCCTGCCAAACGTGGGACAGTGGACCCTGTTCTGTTCTGTCATGTCCAGTGTACCAAATGCACCCTAAAAGCTCACAAAGTCGTCTGATGTGTTGGTAGCCTAATTCCACCCTTTCGAGGATTTTTGGAGTTTTTCTAGTTGATTTTGAGGAACTTTAAGGTCTTTTTTTATCGATTTCGATGGACTTTTTCGGTTCTTTGGTTGAATTTAAGAGTTTTTTTTGCCTTTTTTGTTGCTTTTGAGATTTTTTTTGGTTGTTAGGGGCCTGATGAGAAATTACTGGTGAAACTATGGTAGAAATATGAAAAAAATAACTTGAACCTAGGAATAATTAGGGGCCATCCTCCCTGTTTTATATGGTAATTCCACCATTGGTATTTTGTCAAATCAAATCAATCATATATATATATATATACATTTTTCTTAGCACAAAAAACAATGCATGTTTTTTTGACTTTTTGGTGCCATTAGCCATTTTTGGTGCAAATAGCCCCCCCCCCCCCCCCTTTTCTTATAATGACACTTTTTAAAAGAAGGCTTGATTGAATCTGTTTACATATTATACATACAACACTCTTATTCAAACTCACAAGAGTCGTTACAGTCGCATAACTTTTCACACACACACACATATATATATATATATATGTATATATCTATATATATATATATATGTGTGTGTGTGTGTGTGTGTACAAATGTGCATAAACAATAAATGTAAGTCATAAGTTACTAAGAGTTATGGGCTATTGAACTTTTTTTGAGAAAGCAAGTCCTAAATGAATTAAGCAACAAAAGGTGCAATTAGATCCATGCGCCTAAAACAAATCTGAAAAGCTTTTGTTTCTAAGTGCTCAATCATATGCAATCCAAAGTATCCGGTAATTTTATATCCTGTTCTATTATTACAGAGCTAGAAAGATTAGTGAAATCTTTGAACAATGTGAATGTAATTAGAGGGTGGTGTTGATTGTAATAGTATACCACATATGATACACATGTGATGCTAAATCATAGATGCGAACGACCTCTGACTCAACCTAGGTTGCGGGCCAAGTCCCCCACACATTGTTAGGCCGACTCACATGTATTATCACATGTGGTACGGGCGTTCTAGATGCGATACTATTATCCATCATGCATGACACTAAAACATATAAGCATACGACCTTTGGCTTGACCTATATTGCTGGCCATGTCGTCCACACACCACCAGGTCCCCTTACGTGTATTATTACTTGTGATGTCGTGTTCTCGCAGTTTCATAAAATAAAGGTGATTTCGTTTGAATATCCACCTGTACATACATACATATATACGAGGGGTATTTTAGTCATCGAAAAAATATTTAAATGACTAAAATACCTCTTATTTAAGTGGATTTAACATAAAAATTAATGGTCGTTAAGAGGACAAACCAAATATGAGTTTTCATAAATTTAGAAACAATATCCGTTGAAATTGACAAACGTTATTAGTTTATGACCAAAAACGAAGTTTACTCTATTCTTTATTATGTTCCAAGTTTGCCAAAAAAAAGTATGTGGGAATTTAGTGAGAAGTTGTGAAAAGTTGAGGGGGTATAATCGGTAAGTAGCTGTGTTCTTAGACGATCGTACGGTGTAGATCAGATCAGACCGTTGGAATTGGTTGAAATTTCGAACGTGAGACTTTTCAAAATATATGTATCTCCCATTGTGCCAGCATGGCAATGTGGGGACCACTTATATTTTGTAATTATTATTATTATTATAAAATAAAATAAAATAAAACATACTTTGGAATGATTTGCATTTAATCTTGATATATAAATCATGGTTTCTTTTTTTGCAGCAATAATTATTATTCCACTTTTTTGGTTACTTTTTTAAATCATTAAAATGTGTTTAGAGGGCACATAAGTACATATATTTTGTAATTATTATTATTATTATAAAATAAAATAAAATAAAACATACTTTGGAATGATTTGCATTTAATCTTGATATATAAATCATGATTTCTTTTTTTGCAGCAATAATTATTATTCTACTTTTTTGGTTACTTTTTTAAATCATTAAAATGTGTTTAGAGGGCACATAAGTACATAACCAGCATGATGAGAATGGTTAATATGATTGACTTAGGCATTGTTTGGCAAAAAAAAACTAGCTTATAAGAGCATCTCCAACAGCTTTCCCATTTTGGAGAAAATGGAGAAAATGAGGATTTTGGAACACAAATAAGCTCCAACAACTTTCCCAAAATGGGGATAATAGGATTTTTCCCAAAATTTTCTCCAAATATGATTACAAGTGTTTTTCCAAATATGGGGAATCTGTTGGAGATGGGTGTAATTTTTTTTGGGATTTTGACTTTTGCTTCCCCATTTTGGAAAATTTTTGGGGAAGCTGTTGGAGATGCTCTAAGCTAGTTTTTTCTGTGTTTACATGTTTGGATAACCATAAACTAGCTTATAAACTAGCTTTTTGAACGCTACTTGAAGTAGCGTTTTAGTAGCATTTTGTGAATATTCTTGCCCCTTATCCGAAAACGACATATCAACCACATAGGAAGAATCACCTATCCAACTATCAAATCTTCACCTTCAGGATACTCACAAAAAGGGTGGTCCACCCTCTTGACAGATACACACCTAACCCAACTGTCCTCTTATCTCTGCGCACACACCCGACAAAATAATCACACCAGGGCTAACTTTTCAATTTCAAATCTCCCGACAACGACTCACACCCGTCGTTGACTTCAACATCAATGCCTGACAATTAACCTAAATGCAAGTTCAACTCAACTCCGGCTCCACGCCGATACCGTTTCATCCACATACCACACGCTACTTTTCAAAGTAACTTGCCTACTTCGAAATCACCCGGGACACCCCCCCCTCGACAGCCACACATCAACTTACCAAACAAGAGCAAAGACTACCATCATACAAGACTTTCTAAAGTCAAAAATTGAGACTACAATTAGACGTCGCCCTCCCTAACTGTAACACCAAGGTCACGAATCGACCATCGACGTCTCAACCGCATCTTCCACTCTCTGAACTTTGCACATTATTAAGCGCGATATTTATTACCACCTAGCGAGATCATAGCCTTCATGCATGACAACACAATGATTTAAAACGTTTTACACACTCGAAATATCCCACAAAACAAGGTTTGATATGCACGACACGACACCTCCGTAAAGAACATCCATACACACACTGATCTCAAGGATCGCTCACACACACTTATCCATCAATTGAAAGTGCATTCACTGAAACTCTCTTCGTGCAAAATTTTAAAATACAACAAAATCACCCACACTGGGATAGTCGACCGGCTCTCACACTCGCTGTTATGTCAACAACGTGTTCATATCGTTTTCACCCATAAAACCATGCGATCAAAATATTGTTAGGATTTTCACAACAGAGTTTAACTCCCTCGTAACAGAAGTGAAATAATTCACTATTTCTCAAAGTTCAAAATTTGTCACACCACGTAAATAAATTTATCTTTTTCCTTCAAACACACACTTGCACACGTCAACTCATTTTCAAAACCAGAAACTTACGAGGCACACACACACTCACACATTTTGACACAATGGACTTATGTAATTTGTTTGAAAACGCAATGCATGACTCACTTTACATTGAAGGCTATTCGCTCCAGCAAGGTCAACCGTTTGCAGTCACAACAAATCAACTCCGACACCCTGCTTCCAACCAAACCATCAGGTTCCTTACATCTGGAACGACCTTCAGTACTGGTACTTCCCCATACATTTGGATGTTCCAACCTCACTGTTACCACCTGACTACAAATTTGTAAATATATACGGCATCACTTCGACCCCAAATAGGTTACCCAACACTAGTGTTGTCAATCCATTCATCTATCATTTCTCCACCACTCTTGTCACTTTTCCACTAACTAGAGAGTAAGAAAGCACATCTCCACTAACCGATCCTTGAGTCGAAACTCTCAAGATCTCCATTCACCGACATCGGGAACTCCCAGAATACAGACTCATCCGAGATTAGGAGCTCACCTCCAATCAATTATTTTTCCTTAAGAACCCTAAAGATTCTACTTCACACGGACACTCACACCACATTCAAACAATACCCTTCTAGATAGTGTCATCAGTCACACCAAGAATAATCTGCACAACACACTAAACCGTTGTCATAATGACAAGGTTAAAAATTTACACACTACTGTTACTCTCCACACACTAATCACCACACTCTACACACTATTATTATCAGACCAACGGTAATTGATATGCATTATTTATTTAATGTATATTGTGTCTTTTTCTTATATTTTTATATATAATATTTTGTTTTATCCCCACTTTTGTGTCATTTTATTCTCTTATTTGTATCTTTATTAATCATGGAGCTAAGTGATGGATTTTACTTGTTTTACTAAGTAGAATGGCTAAAAATAAAGAAAACTGCAGGCAATGCTATTTCGATGCTGCAGCATTCATGGCTGACGAGAGCTGAATGGAAAACAAGGCTGGAAATGCGGAATTTTTGGGAAGACAACAACATGCAAGATGAAGTTCAATGCTTTGGGTTCTTCATAAAATAGTTTATGTGTTGTAATGGTAGTAGTACAAAAGACATCTCCTAGGAATAGTTTTTGGTACCATGAATAGTATGCATGGTACATAAATAGTGTTAGTTGTTGTGAGTTGGTATGGCTTAGTCCATGACTCTTTTTGTATAAATAGGAGATGTCTTGTGTTGTTTAAGTAGCCTTCAATCAGATCACAATTTGATAGGAATTCGATGAAAAACCGATCTTAGATAGAGGTATTAATGAATATCAGATCTGCACTCGATGAGAACCATGGTCTCAACAATATGCAGTAAACAAAAACAGAAGCAGAAACTTTAAAGAAGAACAAATCTAGACAAGATCTGAGTTTTTTGCAGCTCGAGATCTTCTCAAGAACACCAGATCTCAGAGTACAAAAACCGAAGATTTTGAAGAAGAAAGATTCTAAACAGTTTTAAACAAAAAATAAACCAGATCAGTTCAAAAATTCATAGAGAGAACTCGTCTTCATCGATGAGAATGTGTCTCCTAGAACCATCCTTGTTACTAAAGTAACTCCGGTAAAGAACAAGAAGAAAAACACAGAATCAGATCGATAAGGTACGAATAATGGATCGAGCCTTTAGCTCTGATACCATGATGAAATACACAACTCGTTTATTAACAAAAGATTACGAACTCATTAACATACAAACTCTAGTTATACAAGAACTTACAAAGTAAACCTAACTAGAGAGAAAGAAATGAGAGCTACTACTGAGAATTCGTATGAGAAAAGTTGTGTGTGTAAAATGAAGAGAGAACTCCACATTAAATACTCCAATCCCATATTTTCACAATCAGCCCCTGAGATATTACACCTTCAGTCCTTGTAGTATGCATAATGACTCCGCTACCCTTTAAGACCTTCCAAATGTGAGGCGCAACCCCTTGAGTCCTCAACAACCAGAATCTTGTTCAAACAACCCTCTTATTTTATTTGTTTACAAATAATACCCTAAAACAAGAAAAACACTTTAAGTTAGAAAAGTTAAATCTCAAGAAGTCAAGATTGCAGATTCTAATAACATCTTTTAACACCATTCCCGTAAACCAAACGCACCCTAAGTGTTAAAGTATTCTTAGTTTCGATAAGTGTTGGATTTAAATTCCATAAATATTTTCCATTTTTCTTTGTAGCTCATTTGTCGGTTTCAATTCCCAAAGTTTGCAGCAATAATTATTATTCCACTTTTTTGGTTACTTTTTTAAATCATTAAAATGTGTTTAGAGGGCACATAAGTACATATATTTTGTAATTATTATTATTATTATAAAATAAAATAAAATAAAATAAAATAAAACATACTTTGGAATGATTTGCATTTAATCTTGATATATAAATCATGATTTCTTTTTTTGCAGCAATAATTATTATTCTACTTTTTTGGTTACTTTTTTAAATCATTAAAATGTGTTTAGAGGGCACATAAGTACATAACCAGCATGATGAGAATGGTTAATCTGATTGACTTAGGCATTGTTTGGCAAAAAAAAACTAGCTTATAAGAGCATCTCCAACAGCTTTCCCATTTTGGAGAAAATGGAGAAAATGAGGATTTTGGAACACAAATAAGCTCCAACAACTTCCCCAAAATGGGGATAATAGGATTTTTCCCAAAATTTTCTCCAAATATGATTACAAGTGTTTTTCCAAATATGGAGAATCTGTTGGAGATGGGTGTAAATTTTTTTGGGATTTTGACTTTTGCTTCCCCATTTTGGAAAATTTTTGGGGAAGCTGTTGGAGATGCTCTAAGCTAGTTTTTTTTGTGTTTACATGTTTGGATAACCATAAACTAGCTTATAAACTAGCTTTTTGAACGCTACTTGAAGTAGCGTTTTAGTAGCATTTTGTGAATATTCTTGCCCCTTATCCGAAAACGACATATCAACCATATAGGAAGAATCACCTATCCAACTATCAAATCTTCACCTTCAGGATACTCACAAAAAGGGCGGTCCACCCTCTTGACAGATACACACCTAACCCAACTGTCCTCTTATCTCTGCGCACACACCCGACAAAATAATCACACCAGGGCTAACTTTTCAATTTCAAATCTCCCGACAACGACTCACACCCGTCGTTGACTTCAACATCAATGCCTGACAATTAACCTAAATGCAAGTTCAACTCAACTCCGGCTCCACGCCGATACCGTTTCATCCACATACCACACGCTACTTTTCAAAGTAACTTGCCTACTTCGAAATCACCCGGGACACCCCCCCCTCGACAGCCACACATCAACTTACCAAACAAGAGCAAAGACTACCATCATACAAGACTTTCTAAAGTCAAAAATTGAGACTACAATTAGACGTCGCCCTCCCTAACTGTAACACCAAGGTCACGAATCGACCATCGACGTCTCAACCGCATCTTCCACTCTCTGAACTTTGCACATTATTAAGCGCGATATTTATTACCACCTAGCGAGATCATAGCCTTCATGCATGACAACACAATGATTTAAAACGTTTTACACACTCGAAATATCCCACAAAACAAGGTTTGATATGCACGACACGACACCTCCGTAAAGAACATCCATACACACACCGATCTCAAGGATCGCTCACACACACTTATCCATCAATTGAAAGTGCATTCACTGAAACTCTCTTCGTGCAAAATTTTAAAATACAACAAAATCACCCACACTGGGATAGTCGACCGGCTCTCACACTCGCTGTTATGTCAACAACGTGTTCATATCGTTTTCACCCATAAAACCATGCGATCAAAATATTGTTAGGATTTTCACAACAGAGTTTAACTCCCTCGTAACAGAAGTGAAATAATTCACTATTTCTCAAAGTTCAAAATTTGTCACACCACGTAAATAAATTTATCTTTTTCCTTCAAACACACACTTGCACACGTCAACTCATTTTCAAAACCAGAAACTTACGAGGCACACACACACTCACACATTTTGACACAATGGACTTATGTAATTTGTTTGAAAACGCAATGCATGACTCACTTTACATTGAAGGCTATTCGCTCCAGCAAGGTCAACCGTTTGCAGTCACAACAAATCAACTCCGACACCCTGCTTCCAACCAAACCATCAGGTTCCTTACATCTGGAACGACCTTCAGTACTGGTACTTCCCCATACATTTGGATGTTCCAACCTCACTGTTACCACCTGACTACAAATTTGTAAATATATACGGCATCACTTCGACCCCAAATAGGTTACCCAACACTAGTGTTGTCAATCCATTCATCTATCATTTCTCCACCACTCTTGTCACTTTTCCACTAACTAGAGAGTAAGAAAGCACATCTCCACTAACCGATCCTTGAGTCGAAACTCTCAAGATCTCCATTCACCGACATCGGGAACTCCCAGAATACAGACTCATCCGAGATTAGGAGCTCACCTCCAATCAATTATTTTTCCTTAAGAACCCTAAAGATTCTACTTCACACGGACACTCACACCACATTCAAACAATACCCTTCTAGATAGTGTCATCAGTCACACCAAGAATAATCTGCACAACACACTAAACCGTTGTCATAATGACAAGGTTAAAAATTTACACACTACTGTTACTCTCCACACACTAATCACCACACTCTACACACTATTATTATCAGACCAACGGTAATTGATATGCATTATTTATTTAATGTATATTGTGTCTTTTTCTTATATTTTTATATATAATATTTTGTTTTATCCCCACTTTTGTGTCATTTTATTCTCTTATTTGTATCTTTATTAATCATGGAGCTAAGTGATGGATTTTACTTGTTTTACTAAGTAGAATGGCTAAAAATAAAGAAAACTGCAGGCAATGCTATTTCGATGCTGCAGCATTCATGGCTGACGAGAGCTGAATGGAAAACAAGGCTGGAAATGCGGAATTTTTGGGAAGACAACAACATGCAAGATGAAGTTCAATGCTTTGGGTTCTTCATAAAATAGTTTATGTGTTGTAATGGTAGTAGTACAAAAGACATCTCCTAGGAATAGTTTTTGGTACCATGAATAGTATGCATGGTACATAAATAGTGTTAGTTGTTGTGAGTTGGTATGGCTTAGTCCATGACTCTTTTTGTATAAATAGGAGATGTCTTGTGTTGTTTAAGTAGCCTTCAATCAGATCACAATTTGATAGGAAGAACTCTTTAATTGCTTTCTTTAAATATATGCAAGTTATCTTCATCTTGTTCATCTTTTTCTTGTTGTTCTTAGCCATATACATGAGTTGCTGCAGCATCGACAGCAACATTGCTGCACTTCTTTAGTGTTTTAATTCTTACAATTTACATTATTATCATTTACGTTTACGTCATTTACATTACGTCTTTAATTTCAGTCATTTATATTTATTGCAATTTTAATACACGTATGAGTAGCTAACTTTTATAAGCTTGGGCGTGAGATTAAAGGGTGGAGTTTTAATTATAAAGAATAGTGGACATTATTTCTCAATAATGATGTTCACCATTTCATGTTAAGTTTTATAAAGATAAGTTTACTTCGTGACGTTTTGATCACTTTAAAAGTGTTAAAGTGCCAAGGCATCAGGAATGAGCCATTGATATGCACGTCAATCCGAATGACAAAGAAAGTAAGACTTGGAAGAGCTATTGACAAAGGAATTTGTCGTCTCTGTCTTTTCTAGGTTGATTTTGCCCGATAAGTTGGTCATCGTGATGATGGTAAAAGTGTAGAGTGCGTATCAGGAATGGACCACTCAGACACGTCAACTTAACAGATATGGGATCAACTTGGAAGAGTGATTTTTAACAAAGTAATTTGTTTATCCATATATTTGAAAGGCATCATTTTATTATTAATAGTCCTAATACATCACCAGGAATGAGTTGTTGAAAGCTAGATTAATAATATAATGTTGAAGTTCCGGAAGGACATCCTAACAAATAGATGGTGAATTTAATTATTGAGGAACCAATGCTGTAGCATTAACATAGCATTGGTCTGCTGGAATTTATAATTAAGCTTCACCCCACGTCTTGCACCCTTGCTTGCTTTCTTTATTATTTGTTTAATATAATCTGCGATAGTCCAACTCCAAACAAACAAATATTGTCTTCGAACTGATCCTTGGAAACCATTTCTTTTATTAGACTTTTATTACGCTTTTACTCCAATCTCTGTGGGAACGATATCTGGTATTTTACCAATTTATTACTTGAAAGACGACGTTAGATCTCGATGTATACTTGCGTTGAGGTTTAATTATTACACGTCTATTGGTGTATTCAAAAGCAACCATCAAGTTTTTGGCGCCGTTGCCGGGGATTGGCACGCTAAAAGTTTTTAAAAGAATTTTAAAAGATTTAGTTTTTCTAACACCGTCCGAATCATACTTTGTGTGGTATATGCCACAAATCCAACGTGGGGAACTTTTTGAGTTAGATCCTGACATAGAAAGAACCTTTCATCTTAGACGGAGGTTACAAAGAGCTTCAAGTTCTATGGATCCTCCCGACATGGATGCACCACCCGGATTTGAGCGTAGACACCTACGACCATTCGTTGTAGAACCACGACCACCTGGGGTAGAACCACGACCACCTGGGGTAGAAGTACGACCACCACCTTTAGGAAACCACATGAGACCACCCGATTTTGGAATTCCACCAATTTTTGGTAACCCACCAATTTTTGGTAATCCGCCACGTTTTGGAAATCCACAAAATCAAAATTTTCAAGAGCACCACATTAATAATGAAGAAGATGATGGTGAAGAATCTCATGGTAACAATGACCAAAATGAACCGTTAAATATCATTGATCTTGCAAACTCGAAAAATGGGAGAATTATGGATTATGCAATTCCTAACTTTGAGCAATTAAATTCAGGAATTGTAAAGCCTCATATGGATACGACGCATTTTGAACCAAAACCCATTATGTTTCACATGTTGCAAGCCAATGGTCAATTTGCCGGATTCCCATCGGAAGATCCACACTCACATTTAAAATCTTTTAAAGAGATCACCGATGTTTTTCTGATTCCTGGAGTATCTTCTGATGCTCTAAGACTCACATTGTTTCCTTTTTCGTTAAGGGATCGGGCAAAGATTTGGTTTAATTCATTGACACCAGGTTCTATACCATCATGGGCTGACATGGCTGAAAAGTTTTTGAGAAAATATTTTCCACCTACCCGGAATGCTAAGTCCCGAAATGAAATTTGCATGTTCAAACAAATGGACGATGAAGCAATTCCCGACGCATGGGAAAGGTTTAAAGAATTATTAAGGAAATGCCCTCACCATGGCATTCCCTACTGTATTCAACTCGAGACGTTTTACACTGGACTTGATTCCAATGCAAAACAAATGCTCGATGCGACATCAGGAGGGGCCTTTACTTCCAACACCTATAATACCGGGTATGAAATTCTTGAAAAGATTTCCACAAACAATGGGCATTGGGCAGATCCAAGGGCACCAACTACAAAGAAGACTGCTGGAATGCATGATTTAGATGCTTACACCGCATTGACAGCTCAGCTTGCTTCTATGACCAATATGCTTAAAAACATAACTACCGGTCAGGGAACACAGCCGACTGCCACTAAACCCACTCCAGCTGTTCTTTCTGTGCAATGTGTTTGTTGCAGTGGAGACCATTCCTATGAACACTGTCCTGAAAATTCTGAATCAGTTAACTATGTTCATAATAGAAATGGTCCTTACTCTAACAATTACAATGCTAGTTGGAAACAACACCCAAATTTTTCATGGACCAGCCCAAGTTTAAATCAACCTGAGCATAAGCAACAAGGAAACTCCAATTTTCAAAACCAGCATCATGCCAGCAGTTCTCAAAACTACCAAAACAATCAAAACCATCAGAATCAGAATTTCCAAAACAACAAACCCTCTTTTCAAAACAAATCCTCTTCACAAGCTGAACCTTCCTTGGAAGCAATGCTGAAAAGTTTCATTGCTCAAACCAATGCTGTGAACAACCAAACCAATGCTGCCTTAAGGAATCTTGAGACACAAGTTATTCAACTTGCTCTTAGTCAAAACAACAGACCCAATGGGACTTTACTGAGTAACACAGAAATCCCAAGATTCCCAGGAAAAGAGCATGTGAAAGCTGTGACACTTAGGAGTGGGAAAGACTTAGAGAAAACCCAAGCTGTAATAGAAAAGAATCCCAAGTCAAAGTCTAATGCTACAGCATTGCCCACCATCTTAGAAGATCCACATCCTAAGGACTTAGAGCCAAAAACCCCAATCCCAAAGGAAAACACAGTAGAAATTGAAGTCAACAACCCCAAAGATGTTGTCAAAGAAAACATAACAAAAGGTATTAATGATACAAATTTGAGGGTGGAGGAAGTCCACCCTAAAAGCTCAACACAAACAAAGAAAGCCGTTATTGAACCAATTCCTTCTTATGTTCCTTTTCCCCAAAGGTTAAAGAATAATAAGGAAGAATTGCAATTCAAGAAATTTTTGGATGTGTTTAAACAATTGCATATCAACATACCCCTTGTTGAAGCAATCGAGCATATGCCTAGTTATGCCAAATTTCTTAAAGACATTTTAAGCAAGAAAAAGAAGTTGACTGAATATGAAACTGTGGCCATGACTGAAGGGTGTAGTGCTCTCTTGACCAACAAAATTCCACCTAAACTCAAAGATCCAGGGAGTTTTACCATTCCTTGTTCCATAGGTGGGAAAGAAGTTGGAAAAGCCTTATGTGATTTGGGAGCAAGTGTCAATCTTATGCCTTTGTCTATTTTCAAAAGCTTAGGTATAGGAGAAGCTAGACCAACCACTGTCACACTCATCTTAGCTGATAAAACCATTGCCTATCCTAAGGGTAAAATTGAAGATGTCATAGTTCAGGTTGACAAATTCATCTTTCCTGCTGACTTTATCATCTTAGATTTTGAGGCTGACCAAGATATTCCTATTCTCTTAGGAAGACCTTTCTTAGCCACTGGAAGAACCCTGATAGATGTCCAGAAGGGAGAGTTGACCATGAGACTTCAAGACCAAAAGGTCACATTCAATGTCTTCAATTCCATGAAATACCCTGATGATATGGAAGAATGTTCTAGCCTAAGTGTGATTGAAAACATGTGTAATGAAGAAGGAGTTAGAGAAATTTGTAGGTTGGAAGAAGAGGATGATGAGGAATATGATGATGATGATGAGGAGAATATAGATGAGACTGTTGCTAAGTTTGAATCTTTGGAACCCAGTGAACAAAAGACTTTCACATCATCAGTCATTTCACCACTTGACCTGGAGTTGAAACAACTCCCACCCCATTTGAAGTATGCTTTTCTAAAAGATGAAAACAAACTGCCTGTCATCATTTCATCCACTTTAGAACTGCATCAGGAGAAGAAGTTAGTGGATTTGTTGAAGTTACACTCAAAAGCCATAGGATGGACCATTGCTGACCTTAGAGGAATTAGTCCCTCTATCTGTCAACATAAGATCATCTTAGAAGAAAAGAACTTCACATCCATCGAACCACAAAGAAGGCTAAACCCTGTCATGAAAGAAGTAGTAAAAAAAGAAGTGCTAAAATGGTTAGATGTAGGAATCATTTTTCCTATAGCCAGTAGCTCTTGGGTTAGCCCTGTCCAATGTGTCCCTAAGAAGGGAGGTTTTACAGTAGTAGCCAATGAAAAAAATGAACTCATCCCAACTAGAGTAGTTTCAGGATGGAGAATTTGCATGGACTACCGTAAACTTAACACAGCCACACAAAAGGACCATTTTCCACTACCATTTGTTGACCAAATGTTAGACGGGTTAGCCGGAAAAGAATATTATTGCTTCTTGGATGGATATTCCGGATACAACCAAATAGCCATTTTACTTGAGGACCAAGAAAAGACCACCTTCACTTGTCCTTATGGTACTTTTGCCTTTAGGAGAATGCCCTTTGGACTCTGTAATGCTCCGGCAACTTTTCAAAGATGTATGATGTCCATATTTTCTGACATGCTTGAAGAATCCATTGAAATATTTATGGATGATTTTTCTGTATATGGCTCATCTTTTGATAATTGTTTGGAAAATTTGAAAAAGAGTCTTGAAAGGTGTGAGAAAACTGATTTAGTCCTCAATTGGGAAAAGTGTCACTTTATGGTCAAAGAAGGGATAGTTCTTGGACACTTGATTTCAAAAAGGGGGGTTGAGGTAGACAAAGCCAAACTGGAAGTTATTGAAAAACTACCTGAACCAACCACTGTTAAAGGAATCAGAAGCTTTCTTGGTCATGCAGGATTTTACAGAAGGTTTATCAAAGACTTTTCAAAAATTTCAAAACCTTTATGTTTACTTCTGCAAAATGACCACAAATTTGATTTTAATCAAGAATGCAGAAATGCATTCATCACTTTAAAGAAAGCTTTGGTAACTGCTCCAGTAGTTATGGCCCCAGATTGGACCAAACCTTTTGAAATCATGTGTGATGCCAGTGATTGGGCTGTAGGAGCTGTCTTATGTCAAAGAAAGGAAAAAGTGTTTCATTCAATTTATTACGCAAGTAAGACTTTGAATGAAGCACAAATCAACTACACAACAACTGAAAAAGAACTCTTAGCAGTAGTTTTTGCCTTTGAGAGATTTAGATCATATTTAGTGGGAGCAAAAGTTATTGTGCATACAGATCATGCTGCCATTAAGTACTTAATCTCTAAGAAGGATGCTAAACCTAGGTTGATTAGGTGGGTTCTTCTGTTGCAAGAGTTTGACCTGGAAATTGTGGATAGAAAAGGAGTAAACAACCAAGTGGCAGATCATTTGTCTAGGTTAGAAAACCTAGTGGAAAAGAAAGGAGAAGGAAATATCATTGAAACCTTCCCAGATGAGAAAATCTTGATGCTACAGCATTCATCCAGCATTCCTTGGTATGCTGATTTTGCTAACTACTTATCTTGTGGCATCAAACCTCCTGATTGCACTGGCCATAAGCTGAAAAAGTTTTTCCATGATGCTAAGTTTTATCTTTGGGATGACCCTTTTCTGTTTAGACTTGGTACAGATCAAATCTTGAGAAGGCGTGTCCCAGAAAATGATGTGGCAGAAATCTTACACCATTGCCACAACTCATCATATGGAGGTCATTTTGGGAGCCAAAGGACATCAGCCAAAGTTTTACAATCTGGTTTCTATTGGCCAACCCTCTTCCAAGATTCTCACAATTTTGTCAAAAGATGTAATGAATGTCAAAGAACTGGTTCCATTTCTCAAAGAAATGAAATGCCTTTGAATGGAATCTTGGAAGTGGAATTGCTTGATGTGTGGGGAATTGACTTTATGGGACCTTTTCCACCATCCAATAATTGTCAATACATTCTAGTGGTTGTTGATTATGTGTCAAAGTGGGTGGAAGCAATTGCATGTGCTTCCAATGATGCAAAAACTGTGGTTAAATTTCTTCAAAAATACATATTTACAAGATTTGGTACCCCCAGGGCACTAATCAGTGATGAGGGCACCCATTTTTTAAATAAGGTATTACAAGAACTCTTGATAAATACAATATTAACCACAGAATAGCTACTGCATACCACCCACAGACAAATGGACTGGCTGAGCTTTCTAATAGGGAAATCAAAGGAATTTTGGAAAAAGTGGTGAAACCACACAGGAAAGACTGGGCTTTTAAATTAGATGACGCTTTATGGGCATACAGAACTGCTTTTAAAACACCAAGGTATGTCCCCATACAAGCTAGTCTTTGGAAAAGCCTGTCACCTCCCTTTAGAGCTTGAGTATAAGGCATACTGGGCCATCAAAGAATTGAACATGTCCTTAGATGAGGCTGGAAATAAAAGGAAATTACAACTGTGTGAAATGGATGAACATAGGAATGTGTCCTATGAGAATGCCAATCTCTATAAAGAAAAAACCAAAAAATGGCATGACAAGAGAATCCAACATAGGGAATTGAAAGCAGGACAACAGGTTCTTCTGTTCAATTCTAGACTAAAATTGTTTCCAGGAAAACTCAAAAGTCGATGGTCTGGTCCATTTACCATTCACAAAGTCTACCCCTACGGGGCTGTAGACTTGATCAATCCAGAAAACAACAATGTGTTTAAAGTGAATGGCCAGAGAGTTAAACTCTATCATGATGCTGTAGCAATCCCAGAGCAATGCTCTGTGTTTTTGGCTACCATTTGACAAAATCTTCATAACAAAAAGTCATGGACTCTTTCTAGTCCATAAGTGTTTGTAAATAATTATGTTATTAAGATAAGAGTAGTATAAAAATAACAAGCTTTATTAAACTCCATGTTTTGCAGGTTTGCGTTCAAGACAAAAAGGCTCTGAATGCTGCAGCATTCATCCAGCATCCAACGCCAAGTGCTATTCTTAGCAGGTTTAAAATTTAAAAAGTTGAGATTGCTAAATATATAGCATTGGCTTAAAAAGGTACAGGAGTGGGTGTGTTTGGTGAAGACCACATGGCCCATGCACATGCTATGTACCCTGGTTGCTTCTTGACTAAATTAAGGTACACAATAAAATCCTTCCATATTTTATAAAGTACCTTGAAATAGTATAGTTGTTCTCTAGGTAAAACATCCGGCTATAAACAAAAATCACCAAAGCTTTAAAAAGAGTAAAGTTGTTTAATAGCATCCACATCCTTCCCTTTCATTTTCAAAAAGATCTCAAAAGGCAAAAACCTTTTGTCTTCCACTCCCATCGCTTTCACCCGAACACCACCCACACACCTCCATTTTTTCCGGCGAAAATCCCGATCATCCGAAAAATCATCACACACGATGGCACGAGTGAAGCGAGTGGCAGTACGAGACGATGACGAGCAACCCTCACGCAGAAGTAATCGACAACGAGCCATAGTTCGACCTCATTCCAATGTCGAACCTGAGTATGTGGACCTCGAGAGCGATGAACAAACATCTATCAACAATCCTACTGCTCCTCTTATGTCTCAGAATGTCGAAATCCCCACTGTGAGTAAAAACCCAGAAAAACCCTTGAAGAATCTTTGCTCTGAAAATCTTGCTATTGGGTCTTCTGCTTTCAAACACCCCACTGTGATTGAAGCCTCGACTTCACGATCATCTGAATCAGTGGTAGCAACCAATGTTCCAACACCACACACTACCACTGATCATGAGACCATTCCTCTGTCACCCACTATGGTGACAAAGGCAGAAATCACATAAGCATCTAAGGATGCAAGGGGGCATGATAAAAGCACAAGTTCCATTCCTGACTTGAACATGGATGCAGATGAGGTATTTTCTGAACTATCAGTTTTAGTAGAAGATTATTTCACGTCTGAAAATGAGGTTGAAATCAATAGACCACACACATCACCAGTCTTATTGTTAACATGGCCTTATGATGAACCACGAACCCCTCCTAACTTTCAAATAAACAATTTTTTGGAGGAACCTAAGTGGGAAATTTGGGATAACTTTGATTTTGATGAATTGTTTGTCAACAAGATGGCACAGGACTCACCACTGAACACTGATGCTGGAGTATCCACACAACATCAGGCTGATAAAACAAAAAATCCTTCTGTGGAGATCCGTGCTAGTCCCATTGGTGAAACCTCTGAAATTTCCACCAAGAGAAAGGCCTCAGAAAGTATGGACGCCAATCTCATTAACCCTGCAGATGATGGTCCAAGAGAGAAGAAGCCAAGGAAGAAGACTGTTGATGTCAAGCCTAAAAGAAAACAAAAAGTCTCTGCCAAGAAATCGAATGCTGGAGCATCCATAAAGCATTCAGGGCCTGAGGTGACCAAACCATCTGGGCCACATGTCATTCCACGGCCAAATAAGATGAACGATGGTTTCAGCAATCCAGAGGCACAACAAACCATTGAGAAACAGAAGTTCAAAGGTGCATTGTTAGATAAAGGGTTCGATTCCAAAAGCATCAAAGATTATGAGTTCATCAGAAAGGTGATCAAAGAGCAACACTGGGATGATTTCTGCGAGGTGAAACTTTCTTACAACCTCACTTTGGTCAGAGAATTTTATGCTGAAATAGCTCAAGCAACAACCAACCGACTCACCATAAGAGGAATAAGTTTACACTTCACATCCGAAGCCCTCAATAACTTTTTGAACATCACCACACCCACCACAACTGCCTTTGATACTCTGCTTAGAACTGCCACCCAAAAACAATTGGATGACATGATCAAAGTGATAGGGAAACCCGATTCTGCATGGAAAGGACACCCAAATTACATGCTTAGAACCTTCCTAGCAATCAACTTGCTCCCTGATGCCAACGTATGGATGAGTTTTATTCGAAGTTCTCTATCCCCTACTACTCATGATAGTTCAATCAATTGTGAAAGAATGATTTTGTTATACTGCATCATGACGGGTCAAAAAGTTAATACCGGTGATATCATTTGCAAATCCATTAACTATTCTGCTAAAAGGAATCAAGGGAAGTTTTTCTTCCCTGGGTTGTTGTCTCAATTCTTAACTGCAGTTGGCATTCCTCAATATGAGGAAGATGATATTCACAAAGAAGGAGATGAGAAGTGGGCCATCGACACTAAGAGTGTCTCAAGGTTGAGGCACGAAAAGTCAAGCCAAGGAGACATATTGGGCATGATGCAAACCGTGTGTGCTCAAAACAACACGTTGATGGATAATATGATTAAGCAAACTTCAGAGATGGAGATACTGAAGAAATAGGTGCTGAGTTTGAAGAAGGAAGTGAGATTGGGAGCTGACTCCAAGAAAGGACAGAGGATGAAGAAAGTGCTAACTGAGGTAAGAAAGCTAAAGGGCAGAAACCAGAAGTTAGCTGAGGAGAACAAGAGGCTGAAAGAGGCAAAGGATGATCTGGAGAAAGGAAAGCTGCAGATTGATGCTGCAGCATTGCACCCAACAACAGAAGAAACAAGCCTTGTTGCTGTAGCATCCAAAGCAACAACAGCAACTGCACGGAAGAAATCACAGCCTACTCCTATGGAGTAGGACAGGTCAAAATCAATCCCTTAGCTTCCATGTTTTTATTTTATTGTGTCTGGGATAGTTTGCTATTTTTTAGGTTTGTTTTATCTTGCAAAATCACACATAGTGTAACACCCCGCTTACCACGACACAATATTGTCCGTTTTGCCCCACTGGCTCACGGCTTTGTTCTTGGCGACCTGGCAAGGAATTCGCAAGGACTTCCCAGGAGGTCACCCATCCTGGTACTACTCCCACCCAAGCACGCTTAACCACAGAGTTCCCAAGGAACCCGCATGCTTGTGGCCCCAAAACGCGTTGTGTCTGGTAAGGCCAAGGTTTACTAATATACCCAGCATCTCTCCTGTCCACGGCCGATGTGGGATATGCCTAAGGTGTTACACCCCCCCCCCCCTAGGGACTGATCGTCCTCGATGAGGTTTACCCCACCATCCCGAACGGCACAGGAGTGGCTCTGATACCATTTGTAACACCCCGTTTACCACGACACAATATTGTCCGCTTTGCCCCACTGGCTCACGGTTTTGTTCTTGGCGACCTGGCGAGGACTTCCCATGGGGTCACCCATCCTGGTACTACTCCCACCCAAGCACGCTTAACCACAGAGTTCCCAAGGAACCCGCATGCTTGTGGCCCCAAAACGCGTTGTGTCTGGTAAGACCAAGGTTTACTAATATACCCAGCATCTCTCCTGTCCACGA
This sequence comes from Saussurea involucrata, assembly GCA_033807775.1. Classification (NCBI taxonomy): domain Eukaryota; kingdom Viridiplantae; phylum Streptophyta; class Magnoliopsida; order Asterales; family Asteraceae; genus Saussurea; species Saussurea involucrata. The sequence goes on from CM066312.1 coordinate 11,630,408, forward strand.
CCGATGTGGGATATGCCTAAGGTGTTACACAATTTGTAACACCCCGCTTACCACGACACAATATTGTCCGCTTTGCCCCACTGGCTCACGGTTTTGTTCTTGGCGACCTGGCGAGGACTTCCCAGGGGGTCACCCATCCTGGTACTACTCCCACCCAAGCACGCTTAACCATAGAGTTCCCAAGGAACCCGCATGCTTGTGGCCCCAAAACGCGTTGTGTCTGGTAAGACCAAGGTTTACTAATATACCCAGCATCTCTCCTGTCCACGACCGATGTGGGATATGCCTAAGGTGTTACACACACCCCCCCTCAGGGACTCATCGTCCTCGATAAGGTTTGCCCCACATCTCGAACGGCACAGGAGTGGCTCTGATACCATTTGTAACACCCCGCTTACCACGACACAATATTGTCCGCTTTGCCCCACTGGCTCACGGATTTGTTCTTGGCGACCTGGCAAGGAATTCGCAAGGACTTCCCAGGAGGTCACCCATCCTGGTACTACTCCCACCCAAGCACGCTTAACCACAGAGTTCCCAAGGAACCCGCATGCTTGTGGCCCCAAAACGCGTTGTGTCTGGTAAGGCCAAGGTTTACTAATATACCCAGCATCTCTCCTATCCACGGCCGATGTGGGATATGCCTAAGGTGTTACACATAGGTAGTATGTTATTTCTGTGTTCATATCCATAATAATTATGTGATGCATGCTAATCACATGGTTGTGTGTTCCTGTTAGAACTAGCATTATCTTCTTGGGCCACAAATTGACCAACATGACCTAAATGCATTTAGGAGAATGATCTAGGCCATCTTCTCAATTTGAATAGCCACTTGTAGCCTTTATACACTCATACACTTCATGGGATACAATGGGGACATTGTATATTCTAAATTTGAGGGTGGGAAGGTTACACCCTAAAAGGAGGGTTACACCTTGGAAAAACAGAAAATTCAATACAAAAGAGCAAAGCTCTAATCTGAATTGCGTAATCAAAGAAGTACCAAAAATGTCCCATAGGGGCAAGGTACACAAAGTCAACAAAAAGAAGCACAAAGTGCCAAAAAGTGAAATTTTTTGTGAAATTTGTTGAGAGAAAAGGCTATGTGAGAAAAGATATGCCAAAAAGAGTGAACCCAAAAAGTCCTAGTGATCCTAGATATAGGTTGTGTTGTGACTAACAAAAAGAAGAGAAGTGCTAGCCTATGATTCATACACACACTCATGCATGATTGAATACTAGGAGAATTATGAAAGGCTATGAACTACATATGATAAAGATTACAATATGTGTATGCACTTAATGCCAAGATTTTGCAAAAACTTTAAAAATTGAGTCAATTTCTTTTTAGTCTTTTTGTTGTTTGGGGACAAACAACACTTTAAATTTGAGGGTGTGATATGCATTATTTATTTAATGCATATTGTGTCTTTTTCTTAATATTTTTATATATAATATTTTGTTTTATCCCAACTTTTGTGTCATTTTATTCTCTTATTTGTATCTTTATTAATCATGGAGCTAAGTGATGGATTTTACTTGTTTTACTAAGTAGAATGGCTAAAAATAAAGAAAACTGCAGGCAATGCTATTTCGATGCTGCAGCATTCATGGCTGACGAGAGCTGAATGGAAAACAAGGCTGGAAATGCGGAATTTTTGGGAAGACAACAACATGCAAGATGAAGTTCAATGCTTTGGGTTCTTCATAAAATAGTTAATGTGTTGTAATGGTAGTAGTACAAAAGACATCTCCTAGGAATAGTTTTTGGTACCATGAATAGTATGCATGGTACATAAATAGTGTTAGTTGTTGTGAGTTGGTATGGCTTAGTCCATGACTCTTTTTGTATAAATAGGAGATGTCTTGTGTTGTTTAAGTAGCCTTCAATCAGATCACAATTTGATAGGAAGAACTCTTTAATTGCTTTCTTTAAATATATGCAAGTTATCTTCATCTTGTTCATCTTTTTCTTGTTGTTCTTAGCCATATACATGAGTTGCTGCAGCATCGACAGCAACATTGCTGCACTTCTTTAGTGTTTTAATTCTTACAATTTACGTTATTATCATTTACGTTTACGTCATTTACATTACGTCTTTAATTTCAGTCATTTATATTTATTGCAATTTTAATACAAGTATGAGTAGCTAACTTTTATAAGCTTGGGTGTGAGATTAAAGGGTGGAGTTTTAATTATAAAGAATAGTGGACATTATTTCTCAATAATGATGTTCACCATTTCATGTTAAGTTTTATAAAGATAAGTTTACTTCGTGACGTTTTGATCACTTTGAAAGTGTTAAAGTGCCAAGGCATCAGGAATGAGCCATTGATATGCACGTCAATCCGAATGACAAAGAAAGTAAGACTTGGAAGAGCTACTGACAAATGAATTTGTCGTCTCTGTCTTTTCTAGGTTGATTTTGCCCGATAAGTTGTTCATCGTGATGATGGTAAAAGTGTAGAGTGCGTATCAGGATGGACCACTCAGACACGTCAACTTAACAGATATGGGATCAACTTGGAAGAGTGATTTTTAACAAAGTAATTTGTTTATCCATATATTTGAAAGGCATCATTTTATTATTAATAGTCCTAATACATCACCAGGAATGGGTTGTTGAAAGCTAGATTAATAATATAATGTTGAAGTTCCGGAAGGACATCCTAACAAATAGATGGTGAATTTAATTATTGAGGAACCAATGCTGTAGCATTAACATAGCATTGGTCTGCTGGAATTTATAATTAAGCTTCACCCCACGTCTTGCACCCTTGCTTGCTTGCTTTCTTTATTATTTGTTCAATATAATCTGCGATAGTCCAACTCCAAACAAACAAATATTGTCTTCGAACTGATCCTTGGAAACCATTTCTTTTATTAGACTTTTATTACGCTTTTACTCCAATCTCTGTGGGAACGATATCTGGTATTTTACCAATTTATTACTTGAAAGACGACGTTAGATCTCGATGTATACTTGCGTTGAGGTTTAATTATTACACGTCTATTGGTGTATTCAAAAGCAACCATCAGTAATCAAGCACACCCATGTACCTGTAAATTCATAATGACATTGGCCAGATATGATTTGAATTTACCTTACATGAGAGTCCTCACTACCTTCGTCCTAAATTCTCAGTGATTAATGTCCTCCCTAAAGGCTTCCTATATCTCAGATGTGTCCTCCCACTCCACAGTTTAAGTTTAGGCCCATCCGGTCACCTAAATCCCTTAAACTAGTGCTCTGATACCAACTGTAACAACCCAGACCAAACTATCTAGCTAGAAGATACATCTTTAATTCATAACCCCATAAACGGCTCAACGCGAACACACTAACAAGATTACAAACGGGGTTTGTGGAAATAACCCTAACTACAGCTAAGATCATGACTACAAAATAATAGGAAAGCCTTCTAATCCTTCTATATGCAACCTCCGCCTCACGCCTTGCCAAACTTCTAAGCAAGCTTTCGACTACCTGCTTACCTGAAAAGGTTTTAGTTTTGAAAAGCGAGGGTTAGACCATGAGGTCTAGTGAGTTCCCTCCACACCAGGTCACACCATAAAACATCACAATTTTATAAAATAGTTATGAAAGAATTTATACAATCATAACAAGCACGCTTAAAATGATATGCACAAAATGACACATGCTACTGGCACACGCTATAGTCACACACACCGTGACAGCGCACTAGGGCACACACTGCCCATATATGAAACAAATTCATATATATAATTAATATGGGACACCCCCCCATTTCTCAACAACGCCAGAGCACGATATATAATTAATATGGGACACACCCCCATTTTTCAACAACGCTAGAGCACGTTCACACACATTTAAACCATACATTCTGCCACACACTTACTCATCGCTTCATAATTATAAGCAGTTGAAAAGCACACAGTTAGATAATAACATGCCACACACTTACTCTTCGCTTTGTAATAAAAGTAGTTGAAAACACACAGTTAAATAATAATCATCAACCACACTTGTATAAAGTTTAGGTTCAGAAAGACTCACCTGGAGTCCTGATTAGAAATGCATACTCGCACCGATCGCCTCTACTCGCACCTACAATTTAAACCCAACACACATACCAGGTAAGGCACACTGGTTCTTTTACTAAATTTTTACTACCTTAAAAGTCTCAGCCGAAAATACCCGGGTTCCGGATACAATCGGCCCAACCACTAACTTCCGGATCCAATTAAATTAATATCGGATCACGGCCCAACACCGAATCACTTTTAATTAACTTTGGATCCTATTAAATTTAAAGCCCAAGATTCAACCAATTCTGGATCACGTGGCTATAGTCCAAAAACAATCCACAACCCACGTGACTAGCCCGAGAAATAAAATTGAAATTCCGAATCACGTGGCTTGATTCCGGTTCCTTTCTACCTCGGCCCAAGAGCATTCCGGACTATATTTTCAAACTCAGTTCCGGATCCAAAATTTGGATTCCGGATCCACTAACCCCAATATAAAATCCGGTTCCATATTAATTCTTAACAAATTCCGAATCTGACATGTTTTTCCAAGATAACAAATTCCGGATTACCGGCCCAACACCAAAACTACCGGAACTATTCCGGTCCAACATTCCGGATCCACTTCTTATTTTTTTTTAATACCGGATCATGAGAAAACAGGGCCCAATTCCGGTTCTTTACATTTTAAATACCGGAACCCAATAAAAAATATTACCGAAACCTAAATTAATTCCGGATCACATGTTACAAATTCCGGATCCCTTCCTTTGGTTCCGGATCCACGGACTCTGAAACAATTTCGATTTAATCTTGACTTCTTTTCATGCAAAACTTAATCGATGTTGACCATTAACATAGGGAAGAGTTATTAACGATTATCTTAATATCTAACCCATTCAATTTCAACCCACACAAAAAGGAGAACACACACAGTCTCCTATTTCTTTCTTTCAATCTGAACAACTCAACTCAGATTATCTCACATCAGATCTTAAGATTAGAATGTAGAGGAGAAAGGATTGAGAATTACCTTGCTAGATGAATCTTCACACAAACAGGAGAATTTCAATCAACTTCACTCTTGAAGAAATCGCACTCTCTACACCTCAGCCGCACACACACAATTCCCTGAGATGATTAGAATTCTTAGGGTTTCTCACCTTTTATACTTCCCCACCAACACACTAAACTTCCTCCTTTTTACACTTTGCACCACAAAACTTTCATTTATCCAATTAAGAACACGGTTATTACAGGTGTCAACTCCTTCTTCCCGCCCGTTGGGAAAGAAAGCCTCGAAGGATAAAGGTTAAAAAGTCCCTTTTCCAACAAGTTCTACCGAAAACGAACAAGTGACAATGTTAGAACACCTTAATATTGAAAAAGAAAAAAATCAGGTGATGAGAGAATTCCATACATCATTTGTCGAAACATAAAAACTTAAGAACAAACGGGAAAATGATCATGAAGTTGATGGAAATGGATCCCACAACAATGAGCGAACCACAACGGAGATTGTACGAACATCAACTTGAAGAACTTCTAAACGAACAACGATGTATTTTTATTTGTTAAGTTTGTATTTTTTTAATATGTAATTTATTTTTTTGTATTTTAATATAAACTATATTTTGTATTTTTTAATATTTATTAACAAAAAAATTTATTCATACATTTTTTTATAAACATACTCTACAAAACATCACAAAACATGATTTGACATTGAGCAAATTCTAATTTAGAAATTATTCCCTACAATTTCTTATACTATTCACTGCCACATCAGCAAAAAGTACTGATTTGACATTTGCAAATTACCAAAACCAATTTCTAATTTAGCAATCATACTCACAATCACCATAATTTCTAAAATAGAAATCCTACATGGCACATTTGCAATCTATATGAAATCCATATGAAATCCTTGTTGTGGATGCTCTAATACTTATTCTATGACAAAATAAAATAGTAATTATTACACTTTTTAATTAATAAAAGAAATTTTTTACCCTTAATCATAGAGATAGAATATTTTTTATCTCATAATTAAGGATAGATTTAGGAAGTAGACATTTACTTTTAAAAGTGAACACTTGTGTTGGAACAAACCAAAAATAATAATGTAGACACTTATTTTGAGATGATGGGAGTAACAAGTAAATGACTGTTTGACAGTTGTTGAATGGTCTTGTGTAGAATGATTAAGTAGTCAGAATGATTAAGAGACTCATATGATATGGTGTAAAATGAAATATGGTTGTTTGGTAATTGTTCATAATGAAATTAAAATGTTGAATGTAGGGGCGGATGCATATGGTTGGTAGTGGGGGAAGGGCCCCCATGAAAAGGAAAAAAAAATGAACTTTTTAGGGTAAAAAAAATCATAATTTTCAGTTTTATACCTTAATGTTCCCCCAGTCATTTATCGTCTGGGACCCATAAACCAAAAAAAAGTGTCTGGAAATCGACCAAAAAACCAAAATTAACTTTCAAAATCGACTAAAAACCAAAAAAATATATTGAAATCGACAAAAAAAACTTAAAAATCCCTTAAAATCAACCAAAAAAAGCTTTAAAAAGCCCTCGAAACGTTGGATTTAGGCTAAAAATACATCAGACAACTTTACGGGCATTTAAGCTACCTTAAATGTGCCCCAATGAAGAAAAAATCATAGATCCACCATTGCTGAATGGTTAAAGGGAATCCAAGATACAAAATCATTTTATGGGTTTTACCTCTTGGAATAAGATACAAAATTAAGTGACAATTTCCTTTTTTTTGCCAAATAAGATTTAGAGTAAATTACATTTTTGGTCCTTGTAGTTGCCACCCATTATCAAGTTTGGTCCTTCTTTTAAACTAATTACAATTTTAGTCACTATGGTTGCCATTGTGTTTCACTTTTGGTCCCTTTGACCAACTTTAGTTAAAAGACTTGGTTAAATTAAGGGTATTTTGGTCCTTTTGCCTTTTCTTTGTCTTTTTCATTTTTTGTTTTATTAGATTATATAACAAATTCCAGTTATAGTCCTTGTGTGGTTTGTCTTTTCTTCTTTTCTTTTGTTTTCTATTCTTTCTTTATCTTTTTTATTTTATACACTTATTATATTAATTAATGATAATTATACTAAAAATACATATTCAATTTTATAAATTACACCATTAGAAAAGTCTTGTCGACACCTTTAAAATAAGTTACATATTAAATATTTTTATATTTTTATGCAATTTATCTGATATATATCTGCAAATCCGCCTACACTAATCCAAACAAAACTTTCTATTTTAAGGGGTCTTAAAAAAATTATCCGTTTTTTCTTAATTAAGTAATATAAAATCGAAATTTATCTATGTCTATTAATAAGAGAAGGGGAGTGCTAATGGCACCCCAAAAAGGGGTGTTGAATGCATTAAATTCCGCACCAATCATTTTTTGAATGCATTAATTTCCACACCAATCATTTTTTATTTAAATATATATATATATATATATATATATATATATATATATATTATTTATTTGTTTTATATATATATATATATTAGAAATATAAAAATATATATATTGTTATTATTTTTGTTTATATATATATATATATATATATTACTTATATATATTGTTATTTTTTTGTTATATACATATTAGAAATATATATATATATATAGTTATTCTTTTTTTGTACATTTTACGTTCTTATCTATATTTATCTAATATACTCCATTATAACCATTCATCAAAACCTTCAAAATGAGCACAAATGTTATGGGTTTGAAGACCCCACTATCGAGACTTGTATTTTTCAAGTTTTTTGACCAATTAACCATATTGACCTTTAATTTTACATTTGATATGCGATCTAAAAGCGAATAAATATGAACATAAAACAAAATTATTTTTTCGAATTCTCGACTTTAGATTCAAGATACTTCGCGCCGCATCACGTTTGTATTCGTCTCATCAATTCTTTCAAAATGAGTCCAATATGATTAAATCAAAAAATATTCAATATTAGGCTCATTTCGAAGATATTGACGAGGCGAATACAATGGTATAATTTGTAATAAAAAATGTATTTTTAATATATTTTAGTTTATATACGATTATTTATGTTAATATGATAAGGGTATAAAATGATAAATGATAAAGTAAGGGATTAAAAGTAATATAATAACTAATTACAACACTTTAAACTTCTTTCAATATGATGGAGGTGCACCAGTTGAACACTGGATGACAATGCCTGAAATAGGTGTCTTGATTGCTTCAAAGTATAATGTGATATTACATGTTATAAATATGGCAGGCTGTGTGACGTACTTGCCGCTTAGGTCCACTCCGCCATCGTGGTATCAACATGTTGTTTTTACAATTGGGTACGTTAATGGTAACCATTATGTGAAATTAGATATGGCAGAAGGATACCCGTTCCCTACTATAACTCAACATTTTTTCCACTACAGTTATCAATGTGCTGCAGGATGGGCTACCCTGTATTCAGATAGAATACAGAAGTACCAACGACTTTTACGTGTTAATTGTACTACGGATAATGTTATTTTAGAATAATCGAATGTAATATAGATGATTTTATGTTCTATTTATATGTTAAATCGCAATGTTTATGTTTTATTTTTATAATTATATAATTATTAAAAACTAGTAATATAAATATTTTTAAATATTTATTTATTTTTAAATAAAATCAAAAAGTAAAACAAAAAATATATAATACAAATAAATAAATAAAATAAAAAAAACAAAAGACAATAAAAAGACAAAAAACAAAAAAAACAAAAAAAAATCATGAATATTAATCATTTGGTAATCATGGGGTGCAAATAGCCCTTTTTGGGGTGCCATTAGCCTCCCCCAAAAAAGAAATGTATCATTTTTAGATAGTTCAATTAATTACATGGTTTTTTAATGTGTACCAAATAAAGAAAATTATAATGTACTTATTAAAAGATTCAAACTATAAACTTAAATTTATCGTAACGAAAAAAAATCAAAATATAAACTTAATTTTATATAGAGAATGATATTCAGTTTTATTCCAAACTACGAACCAAATACCCCCAAAATTCCAAACATTTACAATTCCAAATCCTTACATAAAATCCAAATCTCTCGAAAATATTATATCAACCCAAACGAGCCCTTATTGCTTTGTTTGATCTGAAATGCACATAAACCATGCATACTTCACCTTGTAAATCATTCTTTTCTGATCTTCTGATTCATGAAAATAAATAAAATAAAGAAAATGTGTAGTTGTTAGTTGGTTGTTTATTTTTCATTATGATAAATTTAAGTTTATATTTGAGAAAAAATTAAACAATAGTTATATTATGGAGTTTTTATATATATTTTATCCACATTTGATAGAAATATTTAAGTAAATAAAAGATCAAAAAACGATACATTTTTTAAAGGTATCAACAAAAAATTTCTGAAGGTGTAATTTACAAAATGAAATACGTATTTTTAAGTAATGTTAGTTAAAATTATCACTAATTAATTAATATAATAAGAATATAAAATGAAAAAGATAGAAAAGAAATGAAAAAAAAGACAAACCACAAGGACTGTGATTGTAATTATCATATAATGTAATAAAACAAAAGTAGGAAAGGACAAAAGAAAAGGTGAAAGGACCAACATACCCTTAATTTAACTAAGCTTTTTAACTAAAATTAGTTAGAGGGACCAAAAGTGAAATAAAATGGCAACCACGATGACTAAAATGGTAATTAGTTTGAAATAGGGACCAAAACTGATAATGGTGGCAACCACAAGGACCAAAAATGTAATTTACTCTAAGATTTACCTCTTAAGGATTTAGAGCATCTCCAATGGTTGGTTGAGCATGACTTGAAGAATGACTTGAGAATGGATTGATCATTGGAGTAACAACTTGAGGATGAGTTTACTTATCAACAACTTGAGAAACCTCAAGTCTTTGAAGAAAATTTCAGTGAGAGGCAAAGAGAGAGAAAGGTAGGACCATGATTTTTTTAGTATTATTTTTATTTTCATCAAGTCATTTACATAGTTAACCATTGTGGATGCCCTTAGATTGTCTTTTATTTAAACTATTAAGAAGTATTATTTTTTAATTTGAAAAGTTATGTCTTCTATGTAGTTTTCTGTATTTGAAAGACCTTTTAACATAATTGTTAGACCACCCGTACCGCCATCGGGTACGGGCTCGGGCTCAGCTGAGGTGGCCAGCGGGTTTCATCGGGCAGCGGTAAGGGGGGTGGCCGGGTAGCAAGCGAGTTCGGCTACCGGGTTCACCAACCCGATCAACCCGTTGTGGTTTATTTTTTTTTTATATTTTTTAAATAATACCGTTTACCAACGGCTATATTATTAATTTTTTTATTTTTTTATTTTTTTTTCAAATTATACACACTATATATATTAACCTCTATCATCTTCATTTTTTCACACCAAACAACTCTATACTTTCTTCCATTCTCTATACTTTCTTCCATTTATTTCTTTAATTTTAGACAATATAGATTCGCCACAACCCGCTTCATCGACCGCATCATCATCATCCATAGACACCGACGAGTACTTGCATCATCAAAGGGAATATTTTGTAATTTTTTAATTAATTTTTAATTTTTTAATGAATGATATGAATTTTTATTTTTATTATTTATCTTATTTTTATTTATTAAAAAATATATAAATATTTTTATTTTGTTAAATAATTAAATGTATAAATAAAAGAATTAAAAAAGATGAGGTGGCAAGTGGGTTCATTGGGTTCATTGGGTAGTGGTACTCCACTTTTGGGTAAGGATTGAATAAGGAATGTAGGAAAGAGAAAAGCTGATGTGACGCTGAGGTGACAAGTGAGTTCATTGGGTTCATTGGATACCGGTACTCATGGCCTTAGAAGTAAATTTTAAAGTAGGTTAAAATTACATCATTTTTTTTATTAATATTGAATTCCAATAATTTAATAATGTTTCAGCCTTAAATTTTTATGAATTAAAATCGGTCAAACCATTACAAATAATTTCCATGGAAAATTAAAGTTTTATAATGATTTGAATATTATTTTTGAATTATTTGATCAATCCTAAGATCATGAGTATCGCTTCCTATCATACCCTCTGAACCCTGATGTCACCTCAGCACCACATCAACTTTTCTCTTTCCTACCATCCTTACCCTAAGGTGGAGTACCGCTTCCTATCATACCCTCTAAACCCTGATGCCACCTCAGCGCCACATCAACTTTTTTAATTCTTTTATTTATACATTTAATTATTTAACAAAATAAAAATATTCATATATTTTTTAATAAATAAAAATAAGATAAATAATAAAAATAAAAATTCATAACATTCATTAAAAATAAAAATTCATAACATTCATTAAAAATATTCATATATTTTTGAGTAAATTACATAAATGGTCACTGTGGTATAGTGGTTTTACCACTATGAGTCCCTAAATTGAAATAATTACACTGAGCATCCTCGTGGTTTACACTTTCTATCCCATTGAGTCCCTAAAAGTAACTCCGTCCATTTTTTGGCCGTTAAGGTACCCATGTGCCAAGCACATGATGGGTATTTTTGTCATTTCATGTAAATAGACCATTTATGAAATTTTATTGACTTTTGACCCATTTATTTAGCCATTCTTCTTCTTCCTTCTTTCTTCTTCCCCAAATAACATCTGACCAATTTTCTTCTTCTTCTCTCTCTTTTCAAACTCATTTTCAGTCTTCTCAAATGGGTTTTCATCACCTTCCTCCGACCACCCAAAACCCTAACCAACTACGGCTGGTGGGCGGTCATCACCGGCGCCACCGACGAGAATGTGGCGGCGGATTTCTCTGGCGAGAATGTGGCGGCCGGAGTAAGGGAGATGAAGGAGTAAACCATTTAATTTTTGTTTGGCCTTGTCCAAACATCTCCTTCTCAATCGGAACTTGAATCTGAATGATGAACCCTTCGCCATTTCTAGAATTGTTGACGAAAAAGTAGATGAAAAAAATCAAACCCTGTTTCTGAAACTGTTAATGATATCGAAGTAGATGAACAAAGTCCACATCCCCAATTTTTTTTTGGGTGGTTTTGTTTCTACCCAAATCCAGAACAAGGTTTGTTTTGATTTGTGCTTACACAATGAACCTAAATCCAGATTTGTCCCTATATATGATGTGAAATCATCTATGATATCCGATTTGATGAAAATGGAAATGAAAAAGGAAAAGAAGATGAAGAGGATTAGGGTTCTTAATTGTAGGTCAGAGTTTTGATTTTATTTTTAATTTGATTGTAGGTTCGGGTTTTGTTTTTGTTTTAAGATTTTATTTTAGGTTTGAGTTCATAAATGCTTGATTAATGTAACAACCCGGTCTAAATAAAGCATACATAGCATTAATATTAACAATTTCAAAACTGGGTCCATAAAATTTCATTACATCTGTCTAAATAACTTAGGTTGGCGGAAACAACCTACACAACTGAGAATACTACTAAACTGAACTATAGTGTCGCTACACTACTGAGCTTCCTCGCTAACCGCCCTGCTCACTTGCCAGAGCCTTTCGTTACCTGTTTCCCTGAAAAGGTTTTAGTTTAAAAATGCGAGGGTTAGACCATGAGGTCTAGTGAGTCCCTCTCAACAGTTATCAAAGCATTTAAAAGCAGTTTACAACTTTTCAATGTAAATCATTCATAAACCTGCTTATATAAAATCATTCACGGATAAAGGTCCGCCCCTCGTAAATTGGCAACCTGAAGTCACCCTAAGGTGACAACGAGTCAGTCTCATGCTGCCTTACAGGGTCACACCTCCCTTGGCATAAACGGGACACACCCCCCGGCACGAGCTGGCGGAACACACCCCCCGACTTAGCCAATTTACATCAAAACCAATGTATGCATACATCCCAAATAAACTTTAAACAACTTTCATGCAATTAAAGCAACAAAACATGGCATTGCTCATCATGTACTCGCTTTAGAAAACACATTAAAAGTCACGCGTTTTAGTTAGAAAACTCACCTGATGCTCTTACTTCTCTTCTCTAAACTGTTCCCGACTCCCAAACGATTTTTCCTGAACGAAATGACCAAACATAAACTGATCACCATACTATCCGGACACGAGACTTTCCGGACAACGCTACAATCCGGACACAACTCCTTTCCGGGTAACACTACAATCTGGACACTAACTTACCGGGCACTTCCTACTTTCCGGGTGCTTTTCCGGAAACCCTCATCAAATGAGACTTACCGGATACTTATCCGGAAACTCTCATCATTTGAGACTTTCCGGATATGGCGCTGATACGAATATCAGAGGCCCACTCCCACTTAAAACCCTTAAAACGATGCAATACGGTAGAAAAATAACCCCATAACGATTTACAACCAATTCCCGTAAAGCTTTACTACTAAACACGATTTTAAGACACTTCAATCTTCCTTTAGAGCCATAAATGACTTTAACTAGGAAAACCTTTAAATCCTAACAATCATCAACATATCATAAATAGAGTTATGGGTTAAGGATTACCTGCTATGTTTCTTGTAGAAAACGAAGTCCAATCCTACACTTTCTTCTGATTTCGAGGCTTGATGATTCTTCTCCTCAAATGCACAAAACCTTCACAACTCTCTTCTCCTTTCTCTCAAAACTCAGCCGTCAAATGCTCAAGAATGGAATGCTACATAGGGTTTTGTGCCCTTTTATACCTTGTCCTTTATTTACCAACTAGCCCTTCAACTTCCATTATTTTTAAAACTTAATACAAGACATTAAAACTCTTCCACTTTGGTCCTGGTCGTTACAATTAAAGTATGAATATTTTGTATCATTCTAATTTTAGATTTTTTGTTCTGAATGTTTTGTTATAAATCTTATTTAGAATTTAATTTTGATTGAAGTACGATGGTTTGAGGTGGCCACCCAAACTCCGGCCACCTCCGCTCACCGGTACCAACTCCGGCAGCATCTACCGTGATTAACTTATATAAAATAACTCCGGTGACATGATCAAACAGAAATATTATATATACAACTGTAAAATTACAAGTTAATAAAGATGGAAAACAAGATGTGCTTAAAAAAAACAACTACCTTTGGGGAAGAAGAAAGAAGGAAGAAGAAGAATGGCTAAATAAATGGGTCAAAAATCAATAAAATTTCAAAAATGGTCCATTTACATGAAATGACAAAAATACCCATCATGTGCTTGGCACATGGGTACCTTAACGGCCAAAAAATGGACGGAGTTACTTTTAGGGACTCAATGGGATAGAAAGTGTAAACCACAAGGATGTTCAGTGTAATTATTTCAATTTAGGGACTCAGAGTGGTAAAACCACTATACCACAAGGACCATTTATGTAATTTACTCTATATTTTTTAATTATTTTTTCTTTTTTCCCTCTTGCGTTGGTGTCGGGTTTGGTTGTCGTTCCGGGTTTGATTGTTGTGTCGAGATCGATCGTGGTGTTTGCGGTTCTTGGGTTTCAGGAACAAACTCCTCTTTGAGATCGATTCCAGTGTTGAAAGTCGCGGGTTGAGGAAGTTGGTGATTAGTGGGAGTAAATGGAAGAAAGTATTGAATTTGATATATTTTTTGGTGTGAAAAAATGAAGGTGGTAGAGGTTAATATATATAGTGTTAATAATTTGAAAAAAAAATAATAAAAAATAAAAAAATAGCCGTTTAGCAACGGTTATATTTAAAAAAAATAAAAATAAAATAAAATTAGGCGGGTTCCCGAACCCACCCTTTACCCGCGACCCACCTACCCGCCCTACCCGTACTGTCTACCCGTGGTACCCGCGCCCTACACGGTGTGAACCCGCCGTGGTACCCGAAGGTGGTACGCACGGCCTAATAAATTTGTGAAACCAAACAAATTATATTTTGATTTTAAATATGTCCATTATAATTAATAATGATAGCTATAAGACATATAAATTCAAAATAGAAAAATTACAATGATTGAAGATATATTTGAAAGTAGGGTTAGCTTCAAATAAAAACCAAAATTTTATTATAAATTAATGGATAAATCTTGATTATTGTTCAATCTCAAAAAAATAAAATCTAATTAATGGTTAAGACATAAAATTATTAATTAAAATGTGATTAGAAGTAAAACTGAAATTAATTACAAATTTGAATAACATGTCTATTTTATTTGATTTTTCTTTTTTAAGTCAAAAAAACTTTTACCCTCTTAATTTTTGAACTAAATTATCTTAAAATAACTAATATTTTAATCAAAGGAATTATAAAAAAACGAGTATTTCATTCTTTTTTATTTGACATCCATCTCGATATAATAGTTTTTTTTACGTGAAATAGTATATTTGTGTAATATTCATCACGGATATTTATGCATGTTCATGTGTGTACAACATAAACACATAACCGATGGAAAATGAAGGTAGTATATTATGTTTTTACACATATAAACACACACCTAGTCAATGAATGAATTCTCAATCGGTCTCTATAGGTTCTCGCTTGGTCTCGGTTGATTATCGATCGATCTCAAAGGGTGTTGGGTTACAATGATGAAGAACGTGGTGTTAGATTACTGTAACATCCTGAATTTTCAATAATAGTAATTTAATGAGAATTGGGATCTATTGTATTTTGGTTTAAAACCTTGAATTATATGGAAGTTTTATAATTCATTAGGGTTAAATTACAAGAGATGAAAGTTGGATGTACTTTTGGAATTAATTGGAATTTGGAGGTGTGTTTGGTAAATATTGAAAGTATGTATGGATAAAGCAATTGAGATGGAAAAATATCTCAGTTTTGGTTTTGGGTCGGCAGAGAAAAGGAGAGAAAAGAGAAAAGAAGAAAAAAGGGAAGAAAAGCAAAAGAATCATCAAATTGGTAAGGAAAATTGATCATGTTTTCTAATTAACTTGTTGTGAATGAATGATGATGAACGAATCTGTGTATGGGATTGATTTACAGAATCATAAACAACAGATTGAAGTTCCAGATTTGTGCAGAAAATGAGTTTTCTTCAAGAAAGGTGAGTTCATTGGTTGTTTGCTTAAATCAGTGTTTTCATGTTAAATTAAACCTTGAAATAGCTGTATAAATTGGTTATGAACTGTATGGAATGGTCTGGAATGAGCTGGATAGAACAAACATCGAATTAGGTTGAATTTTAAGCTGCAGGTCGAAGGTTTCCGGATAAAACGTCGTATCTGGAAAACCGAGGTGATGAATGTGTCCGGACGTGATCAAGTATCCGGTAAAGTTCATTTTATTGTAGTTTCCGGATAGCATTAGTTACCGGATGGTATCCGGATTTCTTTAGTTTCCGGGTATCGTCCGGATTAAATAGGTATCCGGAAAGTAGGATTTACCCGGAAAAGTAGTGGTATCCGGAAAGTATGGTTTACCCGATAAGTTGTAGTTATCCGGAAAAGTTCAGTTGTCCGGAAACCCCTGTTGTCCGGACACTTTTGTGAAATTGAAAATGTTAGGTTTTGATGTTTGGAACCCCCGTGCTAAGTCGCCGAAGGGGGGGCATTTGAGGATGAAGATACGGTAGGTTATCTAGTATTCTTAGATTTGAGAATATGATATGAGCTGTAATATGTTGTTATGCATATACGTTAGTAAAGTGTAATGGATCCATAGGCACTAGTGTTTGGTAATCACATGGAATAGGCGTGTGGTATTAATCGTTATTCCAGTGATGTGAGTAGTACTAATGGTTATGTGCGCATGGAATAAATGAAGTTAGTCATTATTCTGATGTGTGTAGTACTAATGGTTATGTGCACGTGGAATAAATGAAGTTAATCATTATTCTGATGTGTGTGAGAAATCATGGAATAAACGTAATTCCTTATTTCTAAGGAAAAGAAGAGATTGGCATGTGTATATTGTAATCACTATTTCATTCTCTAAGAAATAGGCATGTGTATATTGTTATTTCTTAGATGTGTACAGAAATGGGCATGTGTATATTGCGGTTTCTGGAACAGATGTGTACGGAACTGGGCATGTGTATATTGCGATTTCCGGAATAGAAACATTACTCTAGAATCAGTGCAGATTCGTAGGGTAGCTCTGAGACATGATATGATGATGGAATGTGTGTCAGGCATATTCATGGAATTGGGTAAAATCGTGTTAACGAAATAGAGTTACACGTATGGTAAGAAAAAGGGTAATCAGGTTTGATATAACTTGTTTACATTGTTTTTGCAAATATTATTATGGAAACGAATGATCTCACTAGGCGTTGGCCTAATCGTTTCAAATGACGTTTTCTTACCAGGTACCGGCTCGGGAAAATAAGGGTTGTGGGACGAGCGTTTTGGAATATCAAGGAAGTCAATTAACAGAAGGAGATTTTGAGGGATTGCTTAGATAACTTAGTTAATCCGATTATAGTGACATAATTAGATTAATAAGTTATTTGTAGGATCCTGTATCTGTAAATGTACTCTTGATGATTAATTCACTTGCGATTTATGTAAGTTTGAAATTATTATTATCACAGCTTGTGGAAATTTGAGGTTCAAATTAGCGCAAATTTTTGGGGTGTTACAATTACGTACTAACGACGTCGAAGAAAGTGTCGAACTGTTGTACACACCTAAACGTAAAAAACAAATATTACATGAATATTAGTAACAAATATCACACACACACATACATATATTACGTTAAAAAACGAAAAAACTATATTCAGGAATGTCATATGGAAGAGAATGAAATTCAATTTTTTTGATATAATTTGTTTGATTGAAATATTAGTAATTTTTAAGATATTTATTTTAAAAATTAAGTGGTAAATGTTTTCAATTAAAATAAATAAAAAATTCATATAAATAAACGTGACTATGATTGAAATGAACTTCCTTTTATTCTTAATCACCTTAATTAACAATTTTAATTAAAACTTATATTTAATTTGAATTGTTGCATCAAATAAAGATGGAGGGAGGAGATTTGTCCATTGGTTTGCAATGGAAACTTGGTTTTTATTTGAACTTTTCTCTATTTATCTATCATTAGCTTTATATATAGGATCTAATCAAATGAGAAATCGATAGTATGTGACAATTGTGAGATCCATTGTGAGCCACACATTTAGGATAATTAATACAATTTTTAAATAAACAGTCAAAGCCGATAACCATGTACGTGATTATCATTGGTTTTTGATCTATCACAACATTATCTGTAACACCCGCGATTTCAAGGATCCCGTTTATGATTTATTTCCTTATAAAACGACATTTGGAATGTTGAATTCATGAAGGTTTTACAAATTTGTTTTATTGGAAAGTTTGAGGATCAAACCGGGCAAGGAAAACAAGAAAATCTGACGCAAGAGAAACTATCTCGTGCGATCTGAAATCATATTAAGACTATGTTTACTCACAATCTCAACCAACCCAATCTCAATTAAAATATTACTTTCTCTCTCATCCACTTACATAATCTTCAACTCCAATCCAATCTCACTTATTTTCTCATTTAACCACAATCTCAACCAACCCAATCCAATATAAAATATCATTTTATAAAAATTATATATTGATTTTTTTATCATATATAATTATTATTTTTAATTTGAAACATAAAAAATAGATTAAACGCACACAACTAGTTAATTAAACGTAATTATTATTATTAGAAAAAGCTTACCATACAATTGAAATTCAATAAAACAAGTACGAAATTACATATCTGAAATACATAAATAACCATAGTTAATTATTGATAACCGAATTTTTGCCATATATGAAGAATTGAACAAAACCCTTGAAAATCGGGGTGATGGAAATATGTCAACATTAGACTCCATTTCTAAGAAATTAAAAAAATATGTATTTTGGTATATATATTTTTATTATTTATTTTTTTGTTAAAACCATTTTTTAATTATATAAGTTTTATCCTAAAAATATAAATCTACCCAATCAGTTTTTGCCACCTATCACTTCAATTGGAAAAAATTCTCACAATCTTGGATCGCACAGTGATTGAGATTGCATGAGATTGTCCTAATTAATTTACTTTTTGTTTTTATTTTTAATTTATTTTTTGTCTTATTCACAATCTGGTTGTGAAGGATCACCACTAAACATAGTCTAATAGCGCTTGATGATTATCTTTAACTTGAATATGCATTTAGTTACTAATTTATTTTATAAAATCTAAGGAGTCTCGAAAAAAATTAAATGTACATGTAGAGGTCCCTTATTTTATAAACCAAAAAAAGGTATAAACTTGTAAACCAAGGGTATTTGAGTCTTTTTCTTCAATTCGTAATTTCAGACATAATTTATACTTTTTAAATTTTTTTAATTATTTCGGTAACTAATTCGGTTACCATATATAACCGTCTACATATTTTTAGGAAATTCAATTTTTTTCTGTTATTTATTCCTTAATTTCATAACTGTAACAACCCAAATTTAGTAGGCTGGAAAGTTAGTGTCCAGAATTAAAAGAATGAAAGTTTGGGCTTAGGGACTATAGTGTAAATTGTGAAACATATTTAAATGAGCCAAATCCCTAAGTTGTCTTTGTGATTCAGTATTATTATTGTTGTGGCGGCTGAGAAGAAGAGCAGGAAGAGGGAGACATCGGTTTGGCATCAGGATCGGGAGAAGACTCTTTTGGTAAGTAAAATCTCAAATCAGTGTTATCTTCTTATGCAGTAATAGCTAGAAAAGTTAGTTTCCTGGATGGGTTTTCATGTTTAAGCTGGGATATTGTTTAAAATCACTGTGGAGAGTTTTAGTTCACGAATGGGATTATAATCTAATGAAATCAATGGACTAGAAATTTATGTTGTTTAAGGAGTTGTAATAGAACAAATTGGGTAAGAATGCTGTGTTAAATTCTCAATTTACTGGACTCCGTAGGAAGAAATCGAGTAATGAAGCGTATAAGGTTCGTCCCTGTTCGCTAGACCGAAGTACCGGGAGTCGGGGTACCGGGACTTCGGGGTACCGGGAGTCGGGTACCAGGAGTCGGGGTACCGGGACTTCGGGGTACCGGGAGTCGGGGTACCGGGAGTCGGGGTACCGGGACTTCGGGGTACCGGGACTTCGGGGCACCGGGAGTCGAAACATGCTGAGATTGTCGGTTTGGGCTTCGTCTGTCAGGCCCGTAGTGTCTAGCTATTGGGCCGACGTGTTTAGAGTTTAGCTTAAGTCTCGTGGGCTTAGTAAAGGATAAAAGAAATCCAATATGTAATAGATGGACCTAAATGAGTTATTTGAGACCGAATTAAGAGGAGGACTTAGGATCAGAATTTGGAGACGTTCCTAATTGATCTATAATTATGCATTAGGTGAACGGACGAAACGAGACACAAGGTTAGAAAGGAAATTGCTATCAGGTGAGTTCTCTAAACCCTTTTTCAACGCAAAGTGATAAATGTTTTAACTGATTATGGTTCTTATTGAGCATGCAACGTTTACGAACTGATTTACATGTTTCCCATGAATGCACTTATTGTATTAAAAGGAATGTTTAGCATGATTTATGATGAACACATTTTACATGTTTGCATGAACGTAAGTGTACACTATGTGAAGTCGGTCTGCACTGTGGGATCAGAGAGAGGTTCTCGGGGTCTTAGGACTCTTGGTTATGAATGATAGACCGGTGGGTTGGAATCCGTTTCCTTCCTATTCGGTAGAGGGGAGTCCGCGGGGATTCCAAAGCAGCGAGAAGGGAGTCTGCTGGGGCCCTGATCGCAATATGTTTATGTGATCCACTACACAGTGCAGTACCATGTTTGATGATATTTATGGTCGTTGTTAAATGTTTTTCCAAATGTTTTTATATGCTGTTTTCGGAGGGAATTCACTAGACCTTTTGGTCTAACCCTCGCTTTCAAAACTAAACCATTTTCAGGTAAGCGTGTAGCGAGTTCTTCTAAGTAGAACTAGTGACGGCATGGAGGTGATGGAGCTCGTGAGGCTCCCAGTTTTGGATCATGATATGTTTAGATAGTGCTCGGCTGTGACATAGAAAGACTTCCGCTGTTTATGTTTAATGTTAACGTTAAATTTTTGTTAAGTATGTTTTAGCGTTGATGTAAGTACAAGTACATTTATGTCTTTTGAATGGTTAATCTCATGATTTGACTTTTATGGAAAGTGGGACGTTACAAATGGTATCAGAGCCTTAGTTTAAGAGATTTAGGTGACCAATAGGGCCTAAACTTAAACTGTAAGAGGAGAAACACAACCGAGACATAGGATTGCCTCTAGGAATGATCACTACAGATGCGTTAGGAAATAAGGTGCCAAGGACAAACATGTAAGGTAAGTTTGGGAGCACACCTGACCAGTGTAATTACATTACGAACTTACAGGTACATGTGCGTGCTTAAACTTACCTTATATAGCAAGATTATTGTGTCATGTCTAGCAAAAGTTAATTATTGTCTTCTTTCAGCATTAGTGAAATGGCTGGAAGAACCCTGAGGAGTAGGTCGGCACCTGCTGTGCCAAGGAATCAAGATGACGAGGTACTAGAGAACGGACCGGTGGAGCCGACAAGGGCGACTGTTACCCGTGGAAGGGGAAGAGGTAGGGGTCGTGGAAGGGGTCGGGGAAGAACACCCCGCCGGGCCGCCACCCAAGTGGCCGGGGATGGGGGAGACCCGAACCTGAGAACGACTCGTGCAACTAGAAGGACGAGGAGTGTAGAAGCCCCCGTTCATCAAGAAGACTCTCTTCAGGAGAGTTCAGCTTCGGCAAGGAGGGTAACACAGCCAAGGGGACGGGGTCGAGGCCGCGGATCTACTTTCGTCACTCGAGAGAACCTAGCTGCTGAACTGGGTAAAATTCAGGAGACTCTGCAAGCTCTCCTGACCAAACAGAATGAGTCAGCCTCGGGAAGTAAAGAAGCAAGTGAGAACATGGAGAGTGTAGAATTGTCAAGCCCAGTAGAGACTGGTAATGGGAGTCACTCAAAGGAAGTTTCTCTAGTGGTGAATGAGTTAGCAGCTAAAGGGTGCAGTTACAAGGCCTTTGCCTCATGCAAGCCCCCTACTTTCAAGGGTGAGTGTGATCCGGTTATGGCAATGAAATGGGTGAAAGAGATGGAGCTGGTGTTCGATACATGTAAGTGTGCTGATGGGGATAGGGTGATGTATGCCTTATTAATGTTGAAATCTGAGGCCGTTTATTGGTGGGATGCGAAGACTGGGGGGAAGGGATCGGCAGTGGCAAAGGGAATGTTATGGGAAGCTTTTGTAGACAGGTTCAAAGCTCAATTCTGCCCGCTCGCGGCAGTAAAAAGATTGTAAGAAGAGTTCTTGGGGTTGGATCAGGGAGGGATGACAGTGCGAGAATATACTACAAAGTTCATCGAGAAATCTCGCTTCGCAGACCTTTATGTGCCAACAGAAGAACGTCTAGTGGAACGTTTCATTCACGGATTGAAGGGCAACATTCGAGAACTAGTTATGACAAGGAACCCCACTACTTTTCAAACGGCCATTAATGCGGCCGAGATGATCGAAAAGGAAAAGGATCGTCAGACGACTGAGAAGGGAGGTGATAAACGTAAATGGGATGGGCCGGGTAATGATTCCAGAAAGGGGAAAGTGTTCCGACCAGAAAACCGTGCTAGTAAGGGTCCAACCAGCAGACCGTGTAGTAAGTGTAGCAGGGTACACCGGGGAGAGTGCATGGCAGGTTCAAACTCATGCTACCGGTGTGGGGTGCCCGGTCATATGTCAAAGGATTGTCCCAAGGGGAAGACATGTCATCAGTGTGGGGAGATGGGTCACGTACGGTACGACTGTCCGCAGTTGAAGAGGGATGGGTCAGCTCAGTACGGGAGCCGTCAAGAGGGAAGAAGCATCGATAAGGGGGCAGAACCGGCGCGCCCAAAGGGACGTGCGTTCCGCATGACCGCTGAAGAGGCGGAGGATGTACCGGATGTTGTTGCAGGTACGTTTCTGGTGAACTCTCTATGTGCTAAAGTGTTGTTTGATTCGGGAGCGAATCGCTCTTTTGTATCGCATGTGTTTATGAAATGTTTAGGGGTAAGGCCTAGACGCTTGGAGAGGGCACTAGAGGTGGAAACCGCCAATGATAGTCTGGTGTACGTTAAGGAGGTGGTAGAGGGTTGTGTTATAAAGATAGAAGGGAGGTTAGTGCCTATGAAATTATATCCCATGGAAATGGGAGAGTTCGATGTGGTGTTGGGTATGGACTGGTTGGCCGCGAATGATGCGAATATCGTTTGCAATAAAAAGCTGATCAGGGTTCGGTTACCTGATGGAGATACCGTAGTGATCTATGGGAATCGCCGTAATAGAACCACTAGTCTTATCTCCATGATTGGGGCTACTAAGTGTTTGAGGAAGGGGTGTCAAGGGTTCTTGGCGTACGTGTTGGACGTAAAGAAAGAGAAGCGTGTGATGGGTGATGTGCGGGTGGTAAATGAGTATCTGGAAGTATTTCCGAACGACTTGACAAGTCTACCTCCGGATCGTCAGATCGAGTTCAGAATCGATTTGATGCCCGGAGCTGCACCGATTGCCCGCGCACCTTATAGATTGGCACCATCCGAAATGAAAGAAATGATGACCCAGTTGCAAGAACTGTTATACAAGGGATTCGTTCGACCAAGTACATCACCATGGGGAGCACCTGTGCTCTTCGTGAAGAAGAAGGACGGTACTATGCGGATGTGTATTGATTACCGAGAACTCAACAAGGTCACGATCAAGAACAAGTACCCGATACCTAGGATTGACGACCTGTTCGATCAGTTACAAGGAGCCAATTACTTTTCCAAGATAGACTTGAGGTCAGGGTATCATCAGCTCAAGGTACAGGAGGAGGATGTGCCGAAGACTGCCTTCATAACCAGATATGGACACTACGAATTTCTGGTGATGCCGTTTGGATTAACCAACGCCCCGGCAGCATTCATGGACTTAATGAATAGGGTATGCCAACCCTATTTGGATCAGTTCGTGATAGTGTTCATAGATGACATCCTGATATTTTCAAGATCGGAAGGGGAGCACGAAAGCCACCTTCGTACAATTCTCGAGCTATTGAAGCAAGAGAAATTGTATGCGAAGTTTTCCAAGTGCGAGTTCTGGCTGAGGGAAGTGCAGTTCCCCGGGCACGTGGTGTCTGAGAAGGGGATCATGGTCGACCCGACTAAGATTGAAGCCATCCGAGATTGGGAGCAACCTAAGAATCCGTCAGAAGTTCGAAGCCTCCTCGGGCTGGCGGGGTACTACCGAAAGTTCATCAAGGATTTTTCGCGTATTGCCACACCACTGACCTCTTTAACGAAGAAGAATGTCAAGCTCGTCTGGTTAGAGAAACAAGAAGAAGCATTTCAGAAATTAAAGGATATGTTGAGTAGCGCTCCAGTTTTGTCATTACCGGACGGTTCGGGTGATTTCGTGGTTTTCAGCGATGCATCGAAGCTCGGTTTGGGTTGCGTACTCATGCAGCGGGGAAAGGTGATTGCGTATGCCTCGCGGCAACTAAAGGATCACGAAGTTCGGTACCCCACTCATGATTTAGAACTGGCGGCAGTGGTCTTCGCTCTGAAGATTTGGCGACATTACCTATATGGGACGAAGTGCCAGATCTTCACGGACCACAAGAGTTTATGTCATCTCTTTAACCAAAAAGAGTTGAATATGCGCCAAAGGAGGTGGATTGAATTGTTGACTGACTACGACTATAAGATCGAATAACATCCGGGAAAGGCAAACGTGGTGGCGGACGCTTTGAGCCGTAAGGAACGAAGTGAAACCCCCAGGATTGTGGCTATGAGGGCCGAGGTCACCTTCAACCTGTTAGCTGAAATAAAGAAATGTCAGGCTGAGGCGCTCGAAACTGAAAATCTTAAGAAGGAGAGAATGGTGGGGCAAGCGTCCATACTAGTGGAAGATAGTCGAGGGGTGAGGTGTCTGAATGGGAGTATCTGGGTTCCGAAACTCGGAGGGCTCCGAAAGCTGATTCTCGAAGAAGCTCACAAATCGAAGTACACGATTCACCCCGGAACTAGCAAGATGTACGGAGACCTACGACGAGACTACTGGTGGCCCGGATTGAAGAAAGATGTGGCTCACCTGGTAGAAACCTGTATGACGTGTTCACGTGTAAAGATCGAACATCAAAGACCGTACGGGAAGCTCCAGTCGTTAGAGATACCGACATGGAAGTGGGATCAGATCACGATGGACTTCGTGACCCATTTGCCTAGAACTCCGAAGGGTCATGACGCTATTTGGGTGATCGTGGATCGACTCACTAAGTCAGCCCACTTTTTGCCTATACGAGAGTCTTACTCGTTGGAGCAGCTAGCCAAGTTGTACGTTGATGAGATCGTAACCCTCCATGGCGTGCCTTCGTCGATAATTTCCGACCGAGATAGCAGGTTTACCTCTAACTTTTGGAGAAGCTTCCAAAGAGAAATGGGTTCGCAGATCAAGTTGAGTACCGCTTATCACCCTCAGACCGATGGTCAGAGTGAGCGTACGATCCAAACATTGGAAGACATGTTGAGAGCATGTGCGTTAGATTTCCAAGGCTCGTGGGAAAAGCACCTACCATTGATCGAATTCGCTTATAATAACAGCTACCATTCGAGCATCAAGGCCGCGCCATTTGAGGCACTCTATGGTAGAAAATGTCGGACACCTTTGTGTTGGAACGAGGTGGGTGAAAGGCAGTTAGCCGGACCAGAATTGGTACAACTGACTTCGGACAAGATAGTTCAAGTGCGAGAAAGACTGAAGGTCGCACGCGACCGACAAAAGAGTTATGCGGATAAGAGAAGAAAGGATATAGAATTTCGGGTCGGAGATTTCGTGTTGTTAAAGGTCTCCCCGTGGAAGGGAGTTGTACGGTTTGGAAAACGTGGGAAATTAAGCCCACGTTACATCGGACCGTTTGAAATTACCGAACGAATTGGGGAGGTGGCGTATAGACTGGATCTAGCGGAAGAGTTGCAAGGCATTCACAACGCGTTTCATGTGTCAAATCTGAGGAAATGTTTAGCCGACGTGACTAAAGCGGTGCCGTTAAACGACATTAAGGTGGATGAAAAGTTGAACTTCGTAGAAGAGCCCGAAGCGGTCACAGATGGTAAAGTGAGGAAGTCACGGAACAAGGAGACTAAGCTTGTTAAAGTACAGTGGAGGCACCATAAGGGCCCGGAGGCTACTTGGGAGTTAGAATAGGAGATGAGGGCGAGGTACCCGCATCTTTTCCAATAAGGAATTTCGGGGACGGAATTCTTTTAAGGGGGGAGTGTTGTAACAACCCAAATTTAGTAGGCTGGAAAGTTAGTGTCCAGAATTAAAAGAATGAAAGTTGGGCTTAGGGACTATAGTGTAAATTGTGAAACATATTTAAATGAGCCAAATCCCTAGGTTGTCTTTGTGATTCAGTATTATTATTGTTGTGGCGGCTGAGAAGAAGAGCAGGAAGAGGGAGAAATCGGTTTGGCATCAGGATCGGGAGAAGACTCTTTTGGTAAGTAAAATCTCAAATCAGTGTTATCTTCTTATGCAGTAATAGCTAGAAAAGTTAGTTTCCTGGATGGGTTTTCATGTTTAAGCTGGGATATTGTTTAAAATCACTGTGGAGAGTTTTAGTTCACGAATGGGATTATAATCTAATGAAATCAATGGACTAGAAATTTATGTTGTTTAAGGAGTTGTAATAGAACAAATTGGGTAAGAATGCTGTGTTAAATTCTCAATTTACTGGACTCCGTAGGAAGAAATCGAGTAATGAAGCGTATAAGGTTCGTCCCTGTTCGCTAGACCGAAGTACCGGGAGTCGGGGTACCGGGACTTCGGGGGTACCGGGAGTCGGGTACCAGGAGTCGGGGTACCGGGACTTCGGGGTACCGGGAGTCGGGGTACCGGGACTTCGGGGTACCGGGAGTCGGGGTACCGGGACTTCGGGGTACCGGGACTTCGGGGCACCGGGAGTCGAAACATGCTGAGATCGTCGGTTTGGGCTTCGTCTGTCAGGCCCGTAGTGTCTAGCTATTAGGCCGACGTGTTTAGAGTTTAGCTTAAGTCTCGTGGGCTTAGTAAAGGATAAAAGAAATCCAATATGTAATAGATGGACCTAAATGAGTTATTTGAGACCGAATTAAGAGGAGGACTTAGGATCAGAATTTGGAGACGTGCCTAATTGATCTATAATTATGCATTAGGTGAACGGACGAAACGAGACACAAGGTTAGAAAGGAAATTGCTATCAGGTGAGTTCTCTAAACCCTTTTTCAACGCAAAGTGATAAATATTTTAACTGATTATGGTTCTTATTGAGCATGCAACGTTTACGAACTGATTTACATGTTTCCCATGAATGCACTTATTGTATTAAAAGGAATGTTTAGCATGATTTATGATGAACACATTTTACATGTTTGCATGAACGTAAGTGTACACTATGTGGAGTCGGTCTGCACTGTGGGATCAGAGAGAGGTTCTCGGGGTCTTAGGACTCTTGGTTATGAATGATAGACCGATGGGTTGGAATTCGTTTCCTTCCTATTCGGTAGAGGAGAGTCCGCGGGGATTCAAAAGCAGCGAGAAGGGAGTCTGCTGGGGCCCTGATCGCAATATGTTTATGTGATCCACTACACAGTGAAGTACCATGTTTGATGATATTTATGGTCGTTGTTAAATGTTTTTCCAAATGTTTTTATATGCTATTTTCGGAGGGAATTCACTAGACCTTTTGGTCTAACCCTCGCTTTCAAAACTAAACCATTTTCAGGTAAGCGTGTAGCGAGTTCTTCTAAGTAGAACTAGTGACGGCATGGAGGTGATGGAGCTCGTGAGGCTCCCAGTTTTGGATCATGATATGTTTAGATAGTGCTCGGCTGTGACATAGAAAGACTTCCGCTGTTTATGTTTAATGTTAACGTTAAAGTTTTGTTAAGTATGTTTTAGCGTTGATGTAAGTACAAGTACATTTATGTCTTTTGAATGGTTAATCTCATGATTTGACTTTTATGTAAAGTGGGACGTTACAATAACCATTTTAAAATATATGATTATTTAAAAATTTGATTATTCATATAGGAAGAAAAAACTATGAAACAAGGTAGAAACTATGAAAATCGTGAGTCTGAAAAGTATGAAACTATGGAAATCTCCAATTCGCCGCTATATGAATATCGTGAATCTGGAAACTATTAAACATGGTAGAACCAAGGTAGAAAACTATGAAAATCATAAGTATGAAAACTATGAAAATCGTAAGTATGAAAACTATGCAATTATGAAAAAAATACCAATTTGCCGTTTTCCCAAAAAAGTATTCTTAAGCCGATTTCATACTCTAAAAACCATGAAACATGGTAGAATCAGTAAATCGTGGATGTGCCTCGTGGTTATCCTCTTCACTTGGAAATCGCGGTTCACTTTCCTTCTCAATCGATTCGTAAAATCCCGTTGAAATCGCCCGAGAGAGAGAGAGAGAGAGAGAGAGAGAGAGAGAGAAAGAGATGGTCGCCGGATGGAATAGTGGAGAACGACGATGGTTCTCGGTTGTCGGCGTAGTGATGTTGGTGGAGATGGTGGTCGCCAAAATTTTGTGTGTGTGTGTGTGTGTGTGACTGTGTGAGAGAGTAGGGATGAGATCGGTACCGGACCGGTTGGTACCGAATTATTTTGGGAGTAAAAACCGGTATCGAAAACCGAACCGTATGCACCGGTTCGGTACCGGTTCGGTTTCGGTTTTAGGACGGGAAATTCGGTACTAACACCATTTAGGACCGAATTTTTTAAATGATTCCCTTCTTCTTTTTCTTGTGTGATACAGTCGTCTACCAAACCAAACATATATATATATATGATTTATTTTTATGTAAATAAAAAGTAACTTAGAGATATTTTGATATTTTCACACTGAATTCAAGTGACCATCACTCTAACTGTGGCTCCTAGAAATGCTTCTTCAACCTATCATCTAGAAAATGAGGTCAATTGACCAAATTCAATTTTTGAATAGGAAGTTACCCACATACAAAGTATCAAAAACTCAATAGCTCACCAAATCAACCATTCATTTAATAATTTTTTCCCTCCAATCATACATGTATATATATATATGACATTGACTTATTAAGAACTTCAAATATGTATCAAAACTAATCGTAAATCAAAGAACTTTAAAAGACACTATCCTTTAATATTCTCGGTTCGGTTTCGGTATTTTCGGGAAATTCCCGGTACCGAATACCGAAATACCGAATCCCGAATTTGAAGATTATATGGAACCGAAAACCGGACCGAATACATGGTACCGGTTCGGTTCGGGAAAACGGTCCGATTTGCTCATCCCTATGAGAGAGTGTGAGAGAATTAGGGAGATATGAAGATAATTAATGATAGATTGTAACCATAATTAGATAAATACAAATTAATTACTAAAATTTAAATTTAAAATATTTAAATCTATTCCTAAACTACTCTTTCTCTATTTTTAAACAAACCTAAATTCGGAAATTTCTCAGCCGTCGATCAAGATAATGGATGACCTAGATTGATTAACACAGTTCACAGAATAAAAGTAGTTTACAAAAGAAGCTTCCTCTATACATACATATATATATATATGATTGTTTATTTGGTGTAGTTTATTTCGCTTGGATTGTGTTGATATTTTGTATTTTTTTTGGAATAAAAAATAAGGGAGTTGAGTTTTTAATTTAAAAATATTATTATAATCGCTAGTCTAATCACACACATTAGATCATTTAATCTAACAATTGATAAATTGTTTTTTTATTTTTCATTTATTTGAGATTTTTTCAATATATAAAATAAATATTTATAAAGTTAAATTTTATAAATAACACCTAATATTTAATAAATTATTTTAAAGATTTTTAATTTAAATTTAAATTTATATTGACTGTAACTTCAAATTTTGTGCAACGTGGACCAAGGCGCGTGGGATGGGCGTTTTGGACATTTTGCATTTGTACGTGAGTTTTTATAGCCTTTGGATTCGGGCGACGGGGCTGTGACGCTATCTGCTGTCGGCCGAAAGCCGTGCACAGACACTACTTTCATCGATATGTCAATAATAGTCCCTATAAATTCATCAATTTCCATGTAATCGCCTTATTTTATCCATGTTTCATCCTTTCTGCCCTTCTTCTTTTGATTAAATTCATTATAACCCTCGTATATGTAATTCTACTTCAAACTAATCAATTATACATGTTAATAAAAAACAATATTACATGAATAACCGTTTCAAAAGTCAAAACTGTTATGTAATAAAACTTACACCGTTATAAAAAAAATGATGCATTTTATATTTTTTAAGCACAAAAATAAATAAAAATTTATGGTATTATTTTCTTATTAAAAATCAAAATTCTTTAAAACATTATGTACAAATTCAATTGCTACTTACTTTATTTTTGCAATTCGAACATTAATAATACTGTTAAAATATTTTATTACTTTATAATCTCAATACATATAGAAAAAATCTATACACATAATAAATGAGTAACTAGCATGCCACGTGTCGTCTTCTGGTGAGCCAACTTCATTGTTTTTCCCGCCTAAACATGTATCTGGACGCATTTACATTATAGGTTCAATTATCACATTCACTCCTCATTAACTCTCTCATTAATTCATTTTTTAATATTTATATCTTACATTTACTACCCTTATAATTACCTATGTAGTTTATTTTTAATCCCTTACTTTTTTATTTTTCATCATAGACTCTTATCATATAAACATAAATAATGTATATGAACTAAAATGCATTAAAAAACATTTCTATTTTTTACAAATTATACCATTGTAATCGTTTCGTCAATATCTTTGAAATGAGCCAAATATTGAATATTTTTGGATTTAATTATGTTATTAAATATCATAAATATATATGAATTAATGTGTCGTGATTAGGGTTAACTTCATTTTGTCTAATTGATGTTAATTATTCAGTTCCAATTCAAAAAAAATTACCCTTATTTTATCCCAAAATAAACTTATTTTACCCATAATAAACGTATATCCTAAAAATAAACTTATTTTACCCCTCGTCTCCTTCTCTGCTCTCGTGTCCTTCTCTACTGCAAATTAATTGATCAATTTGCCTCTCTTCTCATCACCTGCTCTGCTCCTCTCACATGTACAATCAAATTGAGTCCTCAAATTTTGTGAAGATTCTTAATTGGAAAGTTAAATCTTGAAATATATCCACCTAAACCCATTTTTCATATTATATTATCCAACAATTTGAGAAGAACCCTATTGGGGTAGACCCCAAAGGATTCAAGAGTTTTTGTTTGTTTCTTTTGGTTGAGAAGAACCCTATTGGGGTTTCGCAATCCAATTGAGGTGGGATACAATCAGAACCTTAATGTTTTTTTGCCAAGAAAAAAGTTTTAAATTAAATGGGTTTCATCTCAATGTTCATAACTGATTATTTTATGAATTTATGTTGTGTCGATTTAGATCTTTCACGAAAAAACAATCAAAACTACTGTTTTTGGACCAATTTAGGGAATTGGGATTTGACTGAAACTAATTTGGGTTTGTTTTATTTTTTGAAATCATCTTTTCTTTTTTGATTTTGATTTCTAAGAATCTTTTACAATTTTACTATCTCTTTAGTAATCAAGCTCTGTTTTATTGTTAATATGAACAGGTTTCCATTTCTGTTGTTGGAGAATGTTGTTTTGATCTTTTTTTGCTACTAAACTATGAACAATTAAGATATGAGAGAAGAAGTCATATGACATCAGAATGAATTATGCAAATTAATTGATCAATTTACAGTAGATATTTACACCGCTGGGTTTTGCACCAAGTTGCTGTTTAAATATGAGTTCGAACCTTTTTAAAAAATATAAATATGCAGATTTTTTAGTATAGTATATTTAATTATTTATATTTTCTTAATCATGATTGTATTATTTCCTCTATTAGCTTATCACGTTTTGGTACAACAATAAGCTAATCCAAACACGTTTTGTACATTTCGGTGACAAGGGACACCCGATTTCATTGAATTTGACATAAACAAAAGTTAGCCACATATCTATGTTAATAAGCCCTATGACAAACCAATGGCCCTCAAGTTCAACCACCCAAAACCTATAGCTTGAGACCGTCAGATTTTAAGTTAAACCACCCACGATCTATAACTTAGGATTAATCAAGTTCAACCACACACACTCTATAGCTTGAGATCTAGTCTAGGGGTGCTCACGGGTTGGGTTGGCCGGGTTGAAGGCACTTTAACAACCCAACCCAATCATTGCGGTTTGAAAAATCTCAATTCAACCCAACCCAATCAAAAGTGCAACCCAACCCAACCCAAATCGTTCGGGTTGAGTTGGGTTGGCCGGGTTGAAACTTGTATCGATCATTTCACCATTTAACTAAGTTATCACGTCTAAAAAAATTACTAAATGTTTCTAAATATTTAAATGTTCAACAAATTACTAAATCGTCTAATAAAACATTTCTTATAAATATTATGTAACAACCTAGTCCAAATAAAGCATACTTAGCATTTGTATTTAAATAGTTACAAAACTGGGTCCATAAATTTCGTTATATCTGTCTAAATAACTTAGGTTGGCGGAAACAACCTATTACACAACTGAGAAAACTACCACTAAAAGTATGAGTGGCACTGTCTCTAACTGCATAAGTACTCTATCCTGCTCTTGCTCGCTTACCGGAGCCTCCTATTATCTGCTTACCTGAAAAGGGTTAGTTTGCAAAATGCGAGGGTTAGACCATGAGGTCTAGTGAGTTCCCTCCTGACAGTTCTCAAAATCATTTAAAAGCAGTTCATCACTTTCAAACATCTTTGCATAAAACTTTCACATAACTTTTTATGAAACTATCATGTAACTTTACATAAAACTTTCACGGATAGATCCGCTCCCGTAAATGGCACCCTGAAGTCACTCGAAAGTGACAACGAGTCAGTCTCACGCTGCCTTATTGGATACTCCCTTCCATGGCATAAACGGAACCTCCCCCCGACGTGAGTACTGGCGGAACCTCCCCCCGACTTAGCCAATTTACATCTACCACAATGTATGCATACATCTCATATAAAACTTTAAACAACTTTCATGCAATTAAAAGCATAAGAATAAAACATGGCATTTCTCATCATGTAATCACTTTAAAAGGCACGTATTTTAGTTAGAAAACTCACCTGATACGTTTGCTTGCTTTTCCCTACTCTGCTCCTTACATCCAAATTGTCTACCTGGTAGTTCCTTGCAGAAATTGAATCCCCAACACACCCTTTTCTTCTAGTTGCTACTTGGAAATCTTCTTCTTCTCTTGCTCTAGAATTCTAAAGGAAACTTTCTCTTTCTCTCTATCACAAATTCTCAACCGACAAACACATTCACAAATCAGGAAAATGGAATGTTGTCTAGGGTTTTGTGCCCTTATATACTTCATCTCATATTTACCAACTAGCCCCTCAACTTCCACTTTTATTACACCTATCCACAACACATTAAATTTAATCCGTTTTGGTCCTGGTCGTTACATATTCTTTTTATAAATGTGGTATCAAAAATCCATAACAAGATTACTAAAGTAACAAGTGGCCGACAATTGTCTGTTTATAAATTTTCAGTAGTAACAAGATTGCTTTGACAGTAACAAAAATGACGGTAACAAGAATTCAAAATTAGATTTAAATGTTTTTCGCGGGTTCGCGGGTTGGGTCGGTTTAGTTTGGCCTAACCCGTTTTCAACCCAATGTATGTGGGTTGGTAAAAAATAGTATCGATTATACATCGGGTTGGCTCGGTTTGAGTTTTTTTTGCCTCAGGTTGGGTTGGGTTGGCCGAGTTGGTCGGGTTGGTCGAAAATTTGAGCACCCCTAAGATCTACGGTGATCCTAGATATGCTTGTACACTAGAAATTATACCATATGATCAATGACCAATGTTCGACTACAAGAGCACACACCATATTGCTCGATGATCCAATGCCTATTTATAGCTACACTACATGAATAATCATCCCATTTAAATGATAAAATGACTCATATGGTTCCATTGTATTCCAATCTAAACTACACGACTCCAACTGAATGACCAACATATTCAAAGTGTGTAATTTCTAAATAAGTATGCAATAAATAATAAATTACAAATACTCAATGTTTAAGCAACTTATACACCAAAAGGTTGAAAATAATTATTACAAACTCAAAGAATGAGTATTTATCGTAAATTCATGCTAATAAGCTCTTCAACTTGTTTTACTAATCCAAGATGAGTCACCATAAACTCCAAAATGCATTCAAAAAGTTTAATAAATCTCAGGACCCAAATTAACATAAAATACAACAAACTCAAATCATATGGAATTTTTGGATGATTTCTAAAATTAATATACCAACAATGCATCAACATCAAAGAATGCCCTTATGTCCAACCCCATCCCCCCCAATATATATGTACTTCTCAAGATTTTATGAAACCAAATGTGTATAAAGGTGCAATTCATCAACTAACCAATATTATCTGATAAATCTTAAGAAAATCTTTTAAGCCTTCAAAATAAACATTTTTGGTATGTATAAAGTTATTACAGAACAACTTGAAACTCACTTTGCTAGATCAGGTTAAACCTACTTTCCCTAACTCCAAACTCTAGCTTCCATTGGTGAAGGTCTGAGATCCACGAGTAAAGACCTCCATAATCTCCTCAAGACAACATCCCATGTCTATAAAGGCACCAAAAGCAAATACAAGACTAGATCTCAAAATACCCAAAACCTTGCCTCTTTCAAATCTTAGAACCCATCCATTAAAGAATCTCTCCAACTTTTTTGATCAAGGTTGTCCCATTTTATTGCAACTACCATGAAATATTTTCTGCTATAAATATAACACAAACTTAAATGACACCATACATAAATCAAGAGCTATCAAAACCAAATTTAATTTAATAATAATAAACATCAAATCTACACATAATCAAATAAGTAAATAACCTAAAGGGAATTTAATTAAAATACCCAAAGTTTGACTTTGACTTGCCAAAATACCCATTTTCTCGTCGAATTTGTCGAAATACCCATTTTTCCCGCGGTGGGGCCCGCGATCGCGGGACCCACATGTAATAACCCGGGTAAGTCCGTTAGTTAAAAATATAATCCCGTTAAATTATTTAACTTTAAAGTTACTATTTTTGGGTAAGTTTAAGTGAATTTATAAGTTAATAGTGTTTTAGTCATTAGCAAAGAGTTTAGGGGCTGAAATGGTAATTTGGCTAGATATTATCTGAATTAGGTGTCCAGATTTATATTCATTTTCTCAGCAATTCAGTGTGTGTAGTGTGTGTGTTTGGAGAGAAAAGAAGCAAAAGAAGATAGGAAAGGTTAAGGCATCATTTGACTTCATTTGGAAGTGTTTTGAGGTATGTTTCTTTGTAATTTATGTTTGTAATTGATAGTATGTACTTCCTATCGGATTAGAATAGTTAAATTCATGATTTAGTAAAGATTCAATCGGTTTCTGGGCAAATTCAAGCAAACCGACAGTAGTGTCCGGACACAGTATGAATGTGTCCGGATAGTTTTGTTGATGGTGTCCGGGTACTGTTTGAAGGTGTCCGGACGAGTCCTTTATCCGGGTAAGTCTCTCTTTTCTATAGTTTCCGGATGAGTTAAGATACCGGATGGTGTCCGGATTACTTTGGTGTCCGGATGACGTCCGGATTGTATAGGTTGTCTGGAAAAGTCACGTTGTCCGGAAAAGTAGTGTTGTCCGGGTAACTTGTGGTATCCGGATACTTTAGCTGTTTGGTTATTTTTAACTAGTTTTTGATTGAGGACTGAATAAGGTTTTCTGAAAATTTTCCAGGGGCGCTGTCCCCAGACCCCGCAAGGGCGTTGCCCCTTGACCCCATCCGCTAACCGGGTAGCGGAACCCCCGTGTTAAGTCGCCTTAGGGGAACATTTGAGGATTTGAGTTCTTTAGAGTTCTTAGCCTTAGTAAGACTTATGTGTTTTATGTGGTAAAGAGATATCTGTATCTATGTGTTACAGATCCTGTGAATTCTGGGTAAAGGACTGAACCTGTTTAGAAGGCTTGGAAACGTGTTGATAAGCAATCAGGTGAGTTTTACTTTAAAAGTATTTTCAACTGGAATACATACGTATGGTTTGGGAATGTGATAATTGGTGATTATGTGTTTATATGTATGGTATATGTGAATTATAATATATTGAGGTATTATGTTTACATGAGTATTATAATGTGTTATAATACGTTGGTCGGGCTTAGGACCGGTGTGTTTGGCTATAGAATCTGTATAGCGTTGTTTGGCTGTAGATGTTGTACAACGTTGTAAATTATTAGTTGGCTTGCAACCAACTAATATGGCCAGGAAGAATGAGAAAGGAAGGTACACTATGTGTGAGTTCAAATTGATATATTTGATTGTGCTGAATGATTTATATGAATAAGGTTTATATAAATGATTCCAAACTAACAGGGATTTATCTCACTTAGACCATCGTGTCTAACCCTCATTTTCGTTTTAAAAATATGTATTCCAGGTGGTGAATCGCGTAAGAGCAAGTAATTAGAGTAATCGATGGATGGCTTATGTGACGAAGATTTTGGCATGTTTAGCAGTTGTATTATAATGATTAAATGTTATGTATGTATTTAGTAAGAAGTTTGTAGTAGAATGTCTTCTTTTGATTGTAATAGTTTAAGGGACCGTATTTGTAATATGATGTTTCGTTTGATTAATCAATGTTATGTTACATTATGTGATTTGTTGTGTATATGGGATAAGGGTTGTTACACCACAACCACGTGGCACCACGTGCAACCATCTTTGGCCAAATCTCCTGCTATGCCCCCTCAAGATACCCCCGCGGCTACAAAAATAGCCCCTATCCCGCGACTTTATCCCGCGATCGCGGGATTACCTGGACACGTGTAGGGATGGGGTTGAAACCCTAATTTTTTATAACTATAAAGAGAGAGGGTGGGGGACCAACATCCGGCCACCATACCATATTTTTAAACTCTCTCCCAACTCTCTTCCAACTCTCTCAACTTCTCGTGTCGATTATGCGTTCAGTTTGAAGATGTCACGTGTTAGGGATGTGGTAAGTCATTTTTCTTAACTTTTTGTAGTTTCTTGTTGTTAACTTAAATTTTCAAAATATATGATATGTAAACTTTGTTGTTTAAAGTTTGTTGTTTGAACTTTGTTGTATAAACTTTGTTGTTTGAATGTTGTTGTTTAAATGTTAGAGTGAGTTTATAAAAAATAAGTTAGTGTTTTTGTTAAAAACGTTGGTGTTATTTATAAAAAAATGTGTTAAAGTGGTTTTATAAAAAATATGTTAGTATTTTTTTGTTAAAAAAAGATGAGTGTATTTTAAAAAAAAAATTGTTAAAGTGTTTTTTTGTTAAAAATAAATGTTAGAGTGAGTTTATAAAAAATAAGTTAGTGTTATTTATAAAAATAAATATTAAATTTTTTTTATAAAAAAGTAGGTGTTAGTGTTTTTTTGGTTATAAAAAAAGAGTGTTTTTTGTTAAAAATAAATGTTAGAGTGAGTTTATAAAAAATGAGTTAGTATTTTTTTTTAAAAAAAGTTGGGAATATAACCTAGCAAGGTGAGTTCAAGTTACTTTGCGAAAACTTTGTACATGCCAAAAATGTCAATTTTGAAGTATTAAAGTGTTTACTTTGTGTTATCAAACTTGTTGCTTATTTGATAAAAATTACGGTGTGGATACACTTGATTTATAAATATTGTAGAATGTCATTCATTTGGGGTCTTTGAACATTTTGATAAAGAAATTATAGTAATATGTCTTTTGATGGTTTATTATAAAAATAGAGGTCATTTGACGTAAAAGCACTTTGAGTGTATTTGGTTTTATAAGACGTGTGGAACATGTATATTTTTTAGTTATATAATATTTTGGAATTATAAAGAGTATAGTTTCAATTGGAAAACTATTTATCACAACTCATAAATCATATTTTGGAGCATTGTAATTGCATAAACGTTTGTTAAATACATTTTATTGCTTATGATGACTTCTATATTATAGTCAATGGTGTTGCTAAGCTATTGACTCGACTTTGATTTTAATAAGTCTTTGGGAATATTTTACCGGTTTAATTTTGATTTATGACGGGCTTTCGAAGTTATATGCAGTAATGACATATTTATCTGAAATGTTACATGCTTTGAGTGTGTTGTCATTCATTTAGAGTCATGTAAATTTTAGACTGTAATGCAATGGATCCATAGGCATAGGAGTCAGTCTTTATTGTTTTAAATGGGATGGTTGTTCCCATGTTGTAGCTAGAAATAGGCATCAGGTCATCGGGGGCAACTTGGTACGGTCTTATGGGAGTCGGATACTAGCCATTGGCCACATGGTGTAACTTCTAGTGAATGGGTGTACCCTGGATCATCGGGGGCCCCGTTTATGAATCGCGAATTATTGATCCCATTGGGGCCATTGATCCTCAAGATGGGCTCTATAACGTGGATTGGTGGCCTACTTTTGTGTTCCGCCACTAACCATGGAAATCGGGTCTCCCCCGTCACCGAAAGGTGTTGTTTTGGGTATTGAGTTTTATCCATATTTTCGGTGACGTTTTGAGTATGGAGCATTCTCCATAAGTTATGATTTTGTGTATTGAGTCTTACTTATATTTTGGTATCATGCATAATAATAAAGTTTTACCTGAATTTCAGTAAGAGTATTAATTATATTATTCACGTTTTGGGTGAGTATTGGGTTTCAAATTCATATTTGAATTAACGTTTTATATTGGAGTTTTCATCACGAAAATGGTGGGTTTAAGGAAAAATGTTGCATTCATATTTATACTTGTCATTTTAGAAGTTGGGATTTCAATAACATTATTTCGGTTTACCGTTTTATATAAATGATGAAAACTCTTGAACTCACTAGGCGTCAAGCCTAACCCTTTTTATTTTTCGGCATGTGCATAAGGTCCTAATTGGGGAATGTTACTAGTGACGCTATGAAGAAATGAATGCTAGTGATAGGCACAAGAAGTAATTAGCAAATTGGATGTCTTCCGCATTTGGAGATAGCGACCGTTGTTGGAGTTTACTAACACCCGCCCTTAATTTAGACTATATGTACGGTCTTCATTAATTAGTGTTGATGTTAAATCTTAGATTGCCATTATAGGTAATCAACTGTTGACTTTTAGAAAGGAGTTACTCCTTATTTGATGTATTATCGAAAATTTAAAATTGGTCGCTATTTTCAGATTTGAGTGTGTAACACCTAAGTTGTAAATTAGCAAAGTTTAGGGACCTAAGTTGGCATTCACTAAAGTTTATGGACCTAAGTTGTCATTCACCAAAGTTTAGGGACCTAAGTTGTCATTCACCAAAGTTTAGGGACCTAAGTTGTAAATTAGCAAAGTTTAGGGACATAAGTTGTAAAGTAGCAAAGTTTAGGGACCTAAGTTGTCATTCACCAAAGTTTAGGGACCTAAGTTGTAAAAACACTCATCTTTTTATAACCAACACTTTAAACAACAAAGTTGGATGAATAACACCAATTTTTTTATAAAAAAAACACTAACATTTAATTTATAAAACTCACTCTAACATTTAATTATAACAAAAAAACACTCTCTTTTTATAACCAAAAAAACACTAACACCTACTTTTTTTATAAAAAAAATTTAATATTTATTTCTATAAATAACAAACCTAGTTTTTCATCCAACTTGCGTAATCCTCTTGTTACCTAGATAAACCATGTGTAATCACCAAATTAATGAAATAACTCTAAACAAAATATTTATACACTCTCTTGAATTTTCCAACTCACTAAAGACCACTCCATTCAACCCACACTTCACATGGATTAATCCATCTAAAATCCATAAACTTGAAATTTAAGATTTAAAACCCTTAAACCTCATATGAACTTATCAATAAAAATAATTCATCAATTTAATTCATCTACAAAATACTAACAAACCCACTATTTATCATATAGAATATTTCTTCCAACAAATGACTTTAAATAATATCAAAGTTATAATATTTCAAGAGCTCTAAATTTTACATAAACACTAGAGAAATCCTAAGTTAAAAGTTAGGATATTTATACCTTTCAATTTCTAGAACCACAAGTCATCAAGGAAATTAGTCTTCTTTAATCTCATCCTTGAAGAGCTAGTTGTGCATCACTTTCTAAAATCTTCAACTTGGATCTTCAATCACCATTACCAACTAACCAAGACAAATATATATATATATATATATATATATCTATATATATATTTCTCAAAAAAACCAAGCAGAATACAGTAAGCAAGCTAGCTGCTGCTACTACCTCTCTCACTCTCACGTTCTTCCTTACCAAAGAATGGTATTGAATGTGGTGCCCTAACTATCCTTAAAATTAAATAAAGGAGATGGGCCAGGGGTTATAATGGACATAAATCTCAACTGGACCATGGGACAGCCTTCATACCGGGTCTGCTCTTCTTGTGTAATTCCAGATATGGATCTTGGAGATGTTTCCCATCGCCCGTCAAAGTTTCACCATGCGCACCGACAGGTTAATTAGGGGAACCCGTTGGGACAGGGTTATTAACCTTAATAGGAACAATTGCATTGCGTTCTTCAGCCGGTCACGCACCGTAAGTTCTTTCACTATGTTTACAATGTTTCCTACGTTATTCCCTGTTATTAAGTTTTTGTGTTTTACCATATATTTAGCCGGCGTATGCGCCTCTCGAAAACCTTGTGGCTATGGATACCGAGAGGGACACGCCTTGGTACAGAAACAGCGTGACCTTTATTGATAGAGAGGAGGCACGACATCATGGGTCTAGTTCCTCATCTGACGAAGATGAGGAAGACGACGCGAGGCCCCCTTCCGATCGATATCAGTCATCCCCTTCCGATCGATATCAGCCGCCCCCTTCCGATCGATATCAGCCGCCCCCTTCCTCCTCCCATCAAGATCCAACTTCCACCGAGCCATCTTATGGCACTTTACACCAGCTGTGGGACTACGTCAAGGGGCCTCTAGACACACGTGTTCAAGATCTAGAGGAATTCGTCAGACAGTTTCGCTCTATAAATGTTAGTGTTTAACTTAATTTGTCGGCCACGATCTTTTAGTTTGTATATTAATATTACGTCCCATATTTGTTTTAGCTGTCGGGTACGACGCCGATCTCCGCTCCGTTCGGACAGGGGGCACCGGCGACGTTTGCCACCACATCCCATCCGTCATTCCCGGAGAGTGTAAGTCACACTGAATAACCAATGTAGTTATATATTCGTTCCTAAATTTTTAACTCTTATAATGGATCAATGTCACGCCGGTCGGGATGTCGGGGCCAGGGGGTTACACAACCCAAATGCCGTCGTTTGGCACCACATCCTATTCGTCATTCCCGAAGAGTGTAAGTCACACTGAATAACCAATGTAATTATATATTTGTTCCTAAAATTTTAACTCTTAAAATGATCAATGTCACGCAGGCCGGGATGTCGGGGCCAGGGGGTTACACAACCCAAATGCCGCCGTTTGGTACCACATCCTATTCGTCATTCCCGGAGAGTGTAAGTCACACTGAATAACCAATGTAGTTATATATTCGTTCCTAAATTTTTAACTCTTATAATGATCAATGTCACGCAGGTCAGGATGTCGGGGCCAGGGGGTTACACAACCCAATTGCCGCCGTTTGGCACCACATCCTATTCGTCATTCCCGGAGAGTGTAAGTCACACTGAATGACCAATATAGTTATATTTTCGTTCCTAGGTTTGTAACTGTTAAAATGAAATATGTCATGCAGACTGGGATGACAACGACAGGGGCTTATACACACCCAACGTCGACGTTCGGCACCTCATCATTCACGGACCTCCTTGAGATACTGGTGACAGACTATTACAGGCCGGACATGCCGAGGCCGTCGTACGTCACACCACCACCACATACTATGACTGTAAGTAATTTTGGTTTAATTTTGAACATGATGAAATTGTACTTAAAACATCTAATAAGTTAATGTAACACCCTCGAATTTAAAAAGAGCAACTAAATAAAATTTCGATAAAATACCCAACAAGATAAAATCATTTCTACAATTCATACCTTAAAATACCTCATAATTTAAAACATTATAGTTCCCCAAATAAAATAACTTAAACGGGTGTCACTTAACACGACACAAGTTGCTAATCCCAAAATAAATGCGGAAGACTTCACTAAACGATTCACATCTCGTGCACACTACTAGCACTCGCCACTTCATAATGTAGCTAGAGATACCCCAACCTGAGCCTGTTGCACATGCCGACAAATAAAAAGGGTTAGGCTTACGCCTAGTGAGTTCAAGCATTTTATCATGACTACATAAAAGAAATCATAAATCATAAATCGGAAGGTTGTAGTTTTAGTCATGATTTAGATAAATCTTTCATTGAAAGTTTGCGACCAAGATTATTATTTCCAAAGGTTTTCCCAAACGGGCATACATGACTCATTTTTCCAACGTACCCAAAATCCATGGAAACCATTCCCGAAAAGTGTAAAGCGTTTTCCAAAATGAGTTACGACTCCAACTCACTCAAAACATATTTGGGCATAAATAACCCAAGGAATACAAACGTGGACAAAACTCCAATATTCCAAAACACCCGATAAGTATGAAGCATAGAACCCTGCCAATAACCATGAATACAATTCGTATAAATAAAGTACGTCACCGAAAATATGGATAAAAACATATAACCAAAACCACACCTTTCGGTGACGGGGGAGACCCGATTCCATCGAAAGTGACGGGCACACAAAGTTAAGTCACTCGTGATGTTACTGGATTACAACTCAAGCCCCGACCTTAGTTCCCATGCCATAAAGACATCACAACCTCAAGCCATAAATAGATTGCCTTTATTGCATACCCCGTAGAGTTACACCTCAAGGACTTACAGACGACCTTATTGCATATCCAGCCTAGACGAGTTACACCTCAAGCCCCGACCTTAGTTCCCATGCCATAAAGACATCACAACCTCAAGCCATAAATAGATTGCCTTTATTGCATACCCCGTAGGGTTACACCTGTAACACCCCGTTTCCCAATTTACGTGATTTAACTGTCACTTTTGGGGTTGAGTTAATTTTTGGGTCGTTATGTACGTGTTCAGGAATCTAGGGGCCAGTTTATCAATTTTGTAAGATGAGGGTGTGTTTTGGCATGTATGTAAAGGGGATGGAAACCCTAAACACCCTCATTTGCAGCCATTTGTTTCTTTAGCAAAGAAGAGAGAAAAGAGAAAGGGATTTTCGGAGTTCTTGTGAGCTGCTGTGAAAGACCGACCGATTCTCCTTCGTTAACCGTTGGATCGTCGTGAAATTTGGACAGCGACTTCACGACCCTCTAATCTACATTCTGACCGGAGGGATTTGGCATCGGAGTTCCCAGTAGAGAGAACCAAGTGTCCGAAGTTACTGTGAAAGGGATTTTCGGAGTTCTTGTGAGCTGCTGTGAAAGATCGACCGATTCTCCTTCGTTAACCGTTGGATCGTCGTGAAATTTGGACAGCGACTTCACGACCCTCTAATCTACATTCTGACCGGAGGGATTTGGCATCGGAGTTCCCAGTAGAGAGAACCAAGTGTCCGAAGTTGCTGTATTTTCCAGGCGAAAGATTTGGTGATTTTG
This sequence comes from Saussurea involucrata, assembly GCA_033807775.1. Taxonomy (NCBI): domain Eukaryota; kingdom Viridiplantae; phylum Streptophyta; class Magnoliopsida; order Asterales; family Asteraceae; genus Saussurea; species Saussurea involucrata. The sequence continues at coordinate 11,674,215 of CM066312.1, forward strand.
GAAGATTCAAGTTGTGAAAGGTTCTAGGAGGATTGTTGTTCGCGGTCTAGAATTGCAAGGTATGTGTATTATGTTTAGAAATCAATAGAAATGGGGTGTATGAAATGGGATGTTTGGCAAAGTTTTATGGTATTTGGACTATCCTAGCTATGTCATTTCGGGATGAGAGTTGGGATAGAATTAGAGTTCCATTTTTGGGCTTGTTATGATATGTGTATGTATGAATGTTATAGGTGGTACGAGGTGATTATTATACACTGTGAAGTACTTGGTAATTGACATCTTGACAAGTGAGTACTCTACCTATATTATGTAAGTTATGTGTACGTAGTTGGATTGCATGTGTGATTATGTGTATGTTGGCTTTGCCAAAGGAAAGAGTACCTATGGTGGTAGTAATACCCCTAGGGAATATGTTATGTAAGAAGAGGCCTGGTACCAGTGTCTAGTTATGACCTTCCTTATTGGCTTTGTGCCTTAAGGAATGGAAGGATGTTACATGTATGTGATTGCTATGTTTATGCGATTATGTATGCATGATGATATGTGGTACAGGTGCGTGCTCACTAAGCGAAAGCTTACCCCGTTGTTATTCATCTTTTAGTGGCAGGTACATCTTCGAAGAATAAAGGAAAGGCTCCAGCTTGAAGCTTTTGGATTTGCGGCAGCTCAGCAGCTTATATTTTCTTTTGATGAATGATAGTTTTGGATTCTCTAAGCTTTTCAGTTGAATATTGTTTGTCTCAAACGTATTGGTTTTAAGTTGCAAACTTGTACTCTTTTCTATAAGATTATGGGATTTTATCTAAATGTTTTAATTACAAATCTTCCGCTGTATTTTAAGGTTACTTTCCGTTAAATGAGTGTTTTAAAGATAAGGGATGTTACAGTTGGTATCAGAGCCTTGGTTTAAGGGATTCGGGCATTCACAAGTGGTGAGTGTTTGAACTTAAACCCAAGTGCTCAAGTTTTCAAATAAGTAACCTTTAAAAAAAAGGTTGTTTCGTGTAAGAAAATGGTTTATAAGGAAAGGGTGTTTTAAAAGAAAAAGTTTTCACGGCTGAGCTGCGGTCCAGAGCATCAAGACGGGGGTGAGCACACTATTCCATATTAGGATTTATGATAAAGCATGTTCAGTTTTGTGAAAGACCAGTTTTATAACTCGTATTGGATGAGTAATTATGTTTATGTATGCTAGATATGGTCAATGTGACAAGGTTATGATTTCAAGTATGTTTTGTTGATGCATAATGTGAATTAGAATATGATTATAATGTTTATATGATAAGTGGTAGATATGGAAAATGTTGTGATATATATGTTAAAGGTACCAACTAAGCTGGGAATTGGAACCTTAGTGACGGTGTTGAGTCTAAACATGGAGGGTGTAATTATAATGGTATAAGGGCCCATACCATTGCAATTACATTGTACATGCCGGGACTTGATATAGTTGCAAAAGAATTCTATGAACCAGACAAGGTTGAGGGTTGGGTAGTAACATGCTAGAAAGGGATTTTGTTAAGAGAGTATAAGCAGAAGGTTTCTAAGGAGCATGTTAGAAAGAAAGACAACTAAGCTAGGACCTCTGGACTATGCTAGGAGTTTGCTCAGGGGGGGGGATGTAGATGAATTATTCTAAAGTATCATGTTTATGTATCAGAATGGTGAACACTAGAAGGCAAGGCAAGAGACCGATTATTGAAGAGGATCAGGAAATTCCTGATCTGAGAGGTGTGATCGCTGCTGAGGTCGGGGAGGTTCTTCACGAGTTACTCCCAAGTCTCTTTGAGCAGGTAAAGCAGGAACTGGCTAATGAAATTCGTAGTCAGGTAGAGGCAGCTGTGGCCAGCAGGGCCAGTGGATCAGGGGGCTTGTCAGGCGTACAACCACGGGGGACAAGCTACAGAGATTTCTCGGCCTGTCAGCCGCCACAGTTTGAGGGGCAGAAGGACCCCGTAACCAGCACTCGTTGGATAGCTGAGGTGGAGGGTGCTTTCCGCACCAGTTTTTGTACCGAGGAAGTCAAGGTTCGCTACGCATCGAACCTTCTGAGGAAGGCAGCGAAAGACTGGTGGAACCTTATTGTTCGTGCTCGGACGCCAGAACAAGTGGATAGCATGACTTGGGAACAGTTCAAGGAACTGTTCATGGAACAGTATGTGCCCCAAATTGAGGTAGAGAGACTCACAAATGAGTTTCTATCTATGGAGCAAACTACGGAGTCGGTGAACGAGATCACTGACAAGTTTTTGGAGCGGTCCCTTTTCTGTCCTGAGTATGTCAGGAATGAAAAGGCCAAAATGTACAGATATGGGAGAGTTTTGAAACAGGAGATTAGAGAATTTGTTGTTATGGCAAGGTGCACTGATTTTCAGCAGATGCACGAGGCGGCTCGGGCTAGAGAGCTCGAATTAGAGAGCCAAAGAAAGACAAGAAGGGCAGAAACGGTTCAGACTCAACCTCAGCAGACTAAGAGGTTCAAAACTGGGAGTCATAAACCGGAGGTAAAGAAAGAGTTCAAGAGAGAGCATCCCCGCTGTGGGAAGTGTGGACGACAGCATCCGAGAGAATGCTGTATGGGCTCCGGAACCTGTTACAAATGCGGGCAACCGGGTCATATCAGTCGAGACTGCAAGGCGACCGCAAAGATATGTTTTAAGTGCTACAAGCCGGGCCATTTTGCTGACGAGTGCCCAATGAATACCGGGTCGGTCCAGAACTCGGGAACCGCACCGGTGAAGATGCTAGAGGGTGGATTGGGAAAGAAGAACGACGCACCCAGGACTCGGGGGCGAGTGTTCCATATGACCGTAGATGAAGCAAAGGAGGAGCCAGATGTCGTGATAGGTATTTTTCCTGTTAATGCATCACCTGCCCTTGTCTTATTTGACTCGGGAGCTACTAAATCTTTTGTTTCTTTATCGTTTTGTAAAGACTTTGCTATTGTAAAGGACAAGTTAGAGAGTCCGCTAGAAGTAGAAATAGCGGACGAGGAGTTTCGTTTTGTGAGTGATGTGTATAAAGGTAATGTAATAGAGATAGCCGGAGTGAAGTTTAGTATAGATCTTATTCCTATTGCGATGAGGGAAATAAATGTAGTAGTTGGGATAGATTGGCTTAGTCGGAATGGAGCGCGCATTGATTGTGAAAAACAGCAGGTAGTGATTCGAACCCCAAGTGGGGGAGAATTAACTATCTCGAGTGAAGGAAGAAAAGGGGTACCAAAGGTGTGCACTTTGGCCAAAGCTAGAAGATATGTGCACCATGGTGGTAGCAGTTACTTGGCGTATATTGTTGATGAACGGGAGGAGAAAAAGAAGAGAACAGTGCCAGATGTACCAGTGGTCAACGAGTTTCCGGATGTTTTCCCGGATGACTTGCCTGGCATTCCTCCCGGGAGGCAAGTGGAGTTCCGAATAGACTTGATTCCGGGGGCGGCACCGGTAGCAAAGACTCCTTACCGTTTGGCACCTCCGGAGATGCATGAACTGTCTAAGCAGCTGGAGGAACTGTTGGATAAGGGTTTCATCCGCCCTAGTAGTTCACCTTGGGGAGCCCCTATCCTTTTCGTGAAAAAGAAGGACGGGTCGATGCGGATGTGCATCGACTATAGAGAGCTTAACAAGCTTACGGTGAAGAACAGATACCCGTTGCCGAGGATCGACGATCTCTTCGATCAACTTCAGGGAGCCGTTTGGTTCTCTAAGATAGATCTTCGCTCAGGGTACCACCAGTTGAAGGTCAGGGAAGAGGATGTTCACAAGACAGCGTTCAGAACCAGGTACGGGCATTTCGAGTTCATCGTGATGCCATTTGGACTGACGAACGCACCGGCGGCATTCATGGATCTTATGAATAGAGTTTGCAGACCGATGTTGGATAGGTCAGTCATCGTGTTTATAGACGATATACTGATCTACTCCAAGTCGAAGGAGGATCATATGGAGCATCTACGAGAGGTTTTGGAGATTTTGCGTAAGGAGCAGTTATATGCAAAGTTCTCCAAGTGTGATTTCTGGTTACAAGAGGTTCAATTTCTTGGACATCTTGTGAACCGAGAGGGTATCAAGGTAGACCCAGCGAAGGTGGAGGCAGTGATGAAGTGGGAAACCCCGAAGACTCCCACTGAGATTAGGAGTTTCCTTGGATTAGCCGGGTACTACCGCCGGTTCATCCAGGATTTCTCCAAGATAGCAGTTCCGTTGACGAAGCTGACGAGGAAGAACGAACGTTTCGTTTGGGGAGAGGAACAGAAAACAGCGTTCGAAACCTTAAGGAGAAAGTTATGCGAGGCTCCGGTGTTGACACTACCGGAGGGAGTTGAAGACATGACAGTCTACTGTGATGCGTCTTATCACGGGCTAGGCTGCGTTCTTATGCAGAGGGGAAGGGTGATTGCCTATGCGTCTCGTCAACTGAAGACGCATGAGGTGAATTACCCGACTCACGATTTGGAGCTTGCGGCAGTGGTGTTCGCTCTCAAGTTATGGCGGCACTACCTGTATGGGGTGAAGTGTACTATCTATACGGACCACAAGAGTCTTCGTTATTTCATGGATCAACAGAATTTGAACATGAGACAGCGGAGGTGGTTGGATGTGGTGAAGGATTATGATTGCGAGATTCTTTATCACCCGGGGAAGGCAAATGTCGTAGCGGATGCCTTGAGTAGAAGAGCGAGTAGTGTTCTACTTCGGGTACCGTTGATGAGACTAACAGTATCAACGTCGCTTCACGACTTGGTAAGAAGGTCTCAAGAGGAAGCGATCAAGGGTGAGAACCAGAAGAAGGAACGGATAAAGGGACAGGTGGATCAGTTAGTGCCCGACAGTCGAGGTCTATTGACTCGGTACGGTCGGGTATGGGTTCCAGTATCGTGTGAGGCAAGGCAGACACTTCTGGACGAGGCGCATAAGTCAAGGTTCTCTATCCATCCCGGTGCTACTAAGATGTATAGAGATCTGAAGACTGACTACTGGTGGCCGGGGATGAAGAGGGACGTGGCTAAGTACGTGGAGAAATGTTTGACTTGTTTAAGGGTCAAAGCAGAGCATCAGAGACCGCACGGGAAGTTACAGCCATTAGAGATACCAGAGTGGAAGTGGGAGCATATAACAATGGATCTGATTACCAAGTTGCCTCGAACACCTAGGAATCATGATGCCATTTGGGTGGTTGTAGATAGGCTGACAAAGAGTGCCCATTTTATCGCGATCCGTGAAAGTTCATCTGCAGAAAAGTTAGCTGACATCTATGTCAGTGAAATTGTAGCAAGGCATGGGGTACCGGTAACAGTGATATCAGACAGGGATGTTCGGTTTACGTCGCGGTTTTGGGGGAAGTTCCATGAAGATTTGGGTACGAGACTTCAGTTCAGTACAGCCTTTCACCCACAGACGGACGGGCAAAGCGAGAGAACAATTCAGACTCTTGAGGATATGTTGAGAGCCCGTGTTTTGGATTTTGGGGGCAGTTGGGATACGTATTTACCGTTGGCTGAGTTCTCATACAACAACAGTTTCCATGCCAGTATTGGCATGCCTCCGTATGAGATGTTGTACGGGAGAAGATGTAGGACTCCTATCTGTTGGGGAGAGGTAGGCCATCGGGAGTTAAGCAGCACAGAAGTGGTTCAGAAAACGACGGAAAGTATTGAGATGATTCGGGATAGGCTACGAACCGCACAGAGTCGTCAAAAGAGTTACGCCGACAAGCGAAGGTCGGATCTGGAGTTCAACGTGGGAGATAATGTTTTGTTGAAGGTATCACCTTGGAAAGGGGTGATCCGATTCCGGAAGAGGGGCAAGCTAGGCCCTAGGTTTATCGGACCTTTCAAGGTGATAGCACGGGTTGGGAAGGTTGCGTACCGGCTGGAGCTTCCGCCGGAACTCAGTCTGATACACAACACCTTCCACGTATCTCAGTTGAGGAAGTGTTTAGCTGACGAGTCGGCGCATGTCCCTATAGATGACATACAGGTCGACGAACGGTTGAATTATATTGAGAGATCGATAGCAATCTTGGAAAGGAAGACCAAATCCTTGCGAAACAAGGAGATCAGCTTAATGAAAGTTCAGTGGGAACACCGAAAAGGATCAGAATGGACATGGGAACCGGAAGCTGAGATGAGATCGAATTATCCGGAACTCTTCCAAGTCTGATCGATTTCGAGGACGAAATCCTTGTAAGTGGGGGAGAGTTGTAACACCCCGTTTCCCAATTTACGTGATTTAACTGTCTCTTTTGGGGTTGAGTTAATTTTTGGGTCGTTATGTACGTGTTCAGGAATCTAGGGGCCAGTTTATCAATTTTGTAAGATGAGGGTGTGTTTTGGCATGTATGTAAAGGGGATGGAAACCCAAAACACCCTCATTTGCAGCCATTTGTTTCTTTAGCAAAGAAGAGAGAAAAGAGAAAGGGATTTTCGGAGTTCTTGTGAGCTGCTGTGAAAGACCGACCGATTCTCCTTCGTTAACCGTTGGATCGTCGTGAAATTTGGACAGCGACTTCACGACCCTCTAATATACATTCTGACCGGAGGGATTTGGCATCGGAGTTCCCAGTAGAGAGAACCAAGTGTCCGAAGTTGCTGTGAAAGGGATTTTCGGAGTTCTTGTGAGCTGCTGTGAAAGATCGACCGATTCTCCTTCGTTAACCGTTGGATCGTCGTGAAATTTGGACAGCGACTTCACGACCCTCTAATCTACATTCTGACTGGAGGGATTTGGCATCGGAGTTCCCAGTAGAGAGAACCAAGTGTCCGAAGTTGCTGTATTTTCCAGGCGAAAGATTTGGTGATTTTGGAAGATTCAAGTTGTGAAAGGTTCTAGGAGGATTGTTGTTCGCGGTCTAGAATTGCAAGGTATGTGTAATATGTTTAGAAATCAATAGAAATGGGGTGTATGAAATGGGATGTTTGTCAAAGTTTTATGGTATTTGGACTATCCTAGCTATGTCATTTCGGGATGAGAGTTGGGATAGAATTAGAGTTCCATTTTTGGGCTTGTTATGATATGTGTATGTATGAATGTTATAGGTGGTACGAGGTGATTATTATACACTGTGAAGTACTTGGTAATTGACATCTTGACAAGTGAGTACTCTACCTATATTATGTAAGTTATGTGTACGTAGTTGGATTGCATGTGTGATTATGTGTATGTTGGCTTTGCCAAAGGAAAGAGTACCTATGGTGGTAGTAATACCCCTAGGGAATATGTTATGTAAGAAGAGGCCTGGTACCAGTGTCTAGTTATGACCTTCCTTATTGGCTTTGTGCCTTAAGGAATGGAAGGATGTTACATGTATGTGATTGCTATGTTTATGCGAGTATGTATGCATGATGATATGTGGTACAGGTGCGTGCTCACTTAGCGAAAGCTTACCCCGTTGTTATTCATCTTTTAGTGGCAGGTACATCTTCGAAGAATAAAGGAAAGGCTCCAGCTTGAAGCTTTTGGATTTGCGGCAGCTCAGCAGCTTATATTTTCTTTTGATGAATGATAGTTTTGGATTCTCTAAGCTTTTCAGTTGAATATTGTTTGTCTCAAACGTATTGGTTTTAAGTTGCAAACTTGTACTCTTTTCTATAAGATTATGGGATTTTATCTAAATGTTTTAATTACAAATCTTCCGCTGTATTTTAAGGTTACTTTCCGTTAAATGAGTGTTTTAAAGATAAGGGATGTTACAACACCTCAAGGACTTACATACACGGGGACCATAGTGCATACTCGCTAGTGGCCCCATGGCCTACGCATATAACCATGCGTCCCTACAGTCCACTCCTCGTGCACAAAGAGATAGACCATCAAATAAAGACTGACTCACTTGCCTATGGATCCAATGCAACACAGTCTACCAAAACATGCTCAACCCGGAATGACAAAACACCCAAGCATGTAAATATCAATAATGTGCAATAAAATGCATTTAAACATCCGTTAGGTAAACAAGTACCACAAAACCACTATTAACCCAAAACCTGACACGGTTAAGCAAAAGGGTTTTCCCAAAAGAACTTACACCTTTACAATTCTCAAAATAACTCTTGACGCTAAATCGGATATTTCCCAAATGGTTTATAAAATCAATTACACTAACATGATGTACTCGTCAAATAAGCCTCTCTTTGAGCAATTAACCTTTTAAAGACAAAATATGGTTTCTAACCATCCAAATATTCAACAACCCCAATTATAGGTGTTTTGCACATTTATGAAGATAAATATTTCCAAAAGAGTTAAACTATCCAAATAACTCAACCACATATCTTTTCAAGTAAAACACACACATATTCGTAAAATACTCATTTTGGCATGTACAAAGTTTTCACAAAGTAACTTGAACTCACCTTGCTAGATTAGGCTAAATCTAGATTTTTCCCAAACGTAAGCTCCTTTGAAGAAGTCCGAACCTTCAAGTCCAAATCTTCCAAAAACCACTTAGGTTTTGATGAAAACCTAAAAAACCTCAAAAATCTCTTAGGATGTTGTGGATTGAACTTGCTCTTGCATCACCACCAAACACCCTTGAATCTTCCAAATTCTTTCTAGATCCTTGAAGAGCTCTCAAAAACGAAACCATGGCCACTTGAATCGCCAAAATCGGAGTTGAAACGAGAGAGATATGAAGAAATGAAGTTTGGGTTGTGAAATTCGTATTTGACAGCAACCAGGTACCCGTCCGCGACAATGACACGCGACAATGACACGGTCATTGTCGATGGTCATTGTCGCTGGTGGTGTACCGAAGTTTGTACCATTGGCGCGACAATGACACGCGACAATGACCGTGTCATTGTCGCTGGTCATTGTAGCTCCGCGGTACCGAAACTGTTTTGGCCATAACTTCTTCGTTATAGCTCCGTTTTTGCTCCGGGAAGAACTGTTGGACTCGTATTCGAATTCCTTATCCAACAAGACCATAAAATCTAAGATTTAACCCAAAATTCTATTTTTCATATTTTTCTTAAAAGATCGATTCCACACTGATTCGAAGTCGTACTTATCCGAAAATTACGGGTGTTACAGTTAATTTTCAGTCGATAGGGTCAGGAGAGGACTTACGGTGCTCGGAAATTCTCGAGGACCACTTCTCGGAGCCGGAAGTTGACCCGATGGATGTGGTAGAACCTGATAGGCCGGTTCGAAATAGGAAACGTTCAACATGGTTCGGATCCCCAATATTTGGCCGACAAAAATCTACCACACCGCCCCCTGAAAAGAAAGTCAGGCCAAAGGTGACAGGAAAGGGAGCAGGAAAGAAGGCGGGAAAGATGACCACTTCACCGGAGCGTCTTCCGGCCTCGAAGATATTGAACCTGTGTCAGGCTGGTGACCTCCCCCGCCTGATATTCATCCCTTACATGAAACTGGACACCACCCCCTGGTTTTTCAGAGTATTGCTGGCAGTTGACCCTATAGAGTCTGAATTAGAGGATGTAGTTAGTATTGAAGTTTAACTATAGTCATATAATCAAATATATTTATATTACATGTCTAACCATCTATTTTTTGTGTATAGCATATCGATTGTTGGGTGGCCATGCTCCTACGTTCCCGTCAACCAAACACGAGGTGGACCATCATGCACACTATTTTCTTTCCGTTCATGATCCTTCCACATCAAGGTCCCGACTCCGTGGTTCGCTCATGCAATGGTGTGGAAGGGGTTTCTTGGCGGCACGTCGATATTGTATGTAAATCGTTTTACTCTTATTTTATTTAAGTTGTTTGGTTTCTAACTAAGTTGTCTAATATTGTAATATTTCATGTGTACATCCCTATCTGCATTCATCCCAAACATTGGGTGCTCGGAGTGTTTGAGCTTCGTCGTATGTTGATGACCATATATGACAACGACCCTGCCCGTATATACACAGAGCCTTTGCATCAGCATCTTGACACATTTAAAGGTGAGCTGATGAAGTTGTTTAGCCTGATCGGGGACGTGGGCCTACGCGAGAGCTCAGTGCACTTCCGTCACAGGACCCACAGGACTGCACCACGCCAGCAAGGGATGAATGCGGATTGCGGTGTCTGGGTATGCCGTAATGTCAGCAGCTTGATTGAGGGCGATGTGGTAGATTTAGCCCCTACTCGCACCGAACAAGTGGCTAGGGACTTTCGCATACATATGCGGAGACCATTTATGCGCATTGTGTTCCACGTCAAGATGATTAGGTTGTTTATGTAACATTAAATAATTGTTATTTTTAGTGTTAACTTATTTTGTTAAAGTATTGTGATTGAAGTTATAATTTTGTTTATTATTTTGTTAAAGTATTGCACATATGAATACCTGAAGCCTAAAAAGTGTGACAAAAACAGTAAAAACATGCAACAACACTTTACTCTCTCTTCCTATGTGGGACACATTCCCAAACCCATTTGGTTTGCTAATTTCATCCAATTACTCAACTTTGAGTATCGATATCTCATTCACACATACTCCGTTTTGGACGCATTATATATCGTTTCGAAGCTCTCATATAGTAGAACATAAACCCACTAAGAGTTAGTTATATATAACATACATATATATATATATATATATATATATTTAAATATGTCCAAAGTTTAGTAAAAACCATATTTTTACTAAAATTTTCCAACACCTAGTAAGTAGGTTTATGAAACTTGCGGTAATCCTAATACAGAGATTATTGGATGAACAAGCATTTATTTCTTGATTCACATGTGCATTAATCCTTGACTACTTAAAGACTACTTTTCAGCCTAATGAAAGACCTTTATTCATGAGCAGACTTCCTTTTGCAGACGAAAGTTACTTTTTTAGTCGAATCTTACAGGCTCTTTTCAGACGAATCTTGCAGTTACTTTTTCAGTCGAATCTTACAGGCTCTTTTCAGACGAATCTTGCAGTGAACTATTCAGACGAATCATGCAGACAACTTTTCAGACGAAATCTTTGACCATATCCACATCCCTGATGAAGAACATACATTTTCACGGCTATAAGTAGATGGCATGATGAAGTAGTAATTCACAACTTACTATCTATCTTTTATACCCTCTACACCGTTTACAAAAATTCTCTCGCTTTTCTTAACACTATGGCTGGAGGTTCAAGATCAAGGGGAACAGGTCGAAGAATGGGGCTGGAACTTCACGTTCGCCAGCCTACCAACCACTGAACGATGAAGCTCGCCGGAGTACCTGGAAGGTACCAGAAACAGACGAGGAGTGGAGAAACTATGGGCGAACTGCGGCCGATTATCCATTCCTGGTTTAGGAGGAAGAAGACTGGGAGATGGCATGCGAGAATTACCACTTCAATAATGACAGAACTACCCCACCAATGTATCATTGTACCCAGCCAACGGGTCTTCCACAAAGTCAACGAATTGCTCCCTTAGTGCAAAAATCCATTGATAAGGCGAACGCCGATATCGAAAAGGTAAAAGGTATGTGGAACCATAACAGGGGGATTCAGCAGGGGAAAATGGAGTATCTAGCGGTGAAGAAACGAGAACTGGCCATGACTAGGGCTCACGTTCGGGAGATGCAACGACAGATTAAGGAAGTAGAAGAGGAATTACAGGAAATCGAAGACGACTACACGGGAATGGAGGACGTCATCAAGGAAAAGGTTAACTTCATCACCGGAATCCAGGACGCATTCCAGTCATAGATTTCTTTGTTTACCTGCACTGTATCCGTTTCGTTTGGGAAGATGATTTGCAATAACTGATCTTTTAATTAATTTCCTTATTAAATAACTTAAAATGGGAAAAACATTTTCTTTAATTAATTTCTATATTAAATACATTAAAATGGAAATGAAACAATACATTAAAAACCTCAACTACATAAAATGATAACCTAAAAAAACTATAGGGACCATTTATGCTTTTTTAAATTTGCCCCAAACTGGAGGGGCCAAAACTATAAATATCAAAAAATCGCGGGACTACCGCGAGACCCAATCGTGGGACAGGGGCCAAAAGTGGTCCCGCGGGCATAGTTGGGGGGGAAGTTGTAGCCACGGGGTATCTTGAGGGGGCACAACGGGAAATTTGGCCAAATATGGTGCCACGTGGTTGTGGGTCCCGCGATCGCGGGCCCCACCACGGGAAAATGGGTATTTCGGCAAATTCGACGAGAAAATGAGTATTTTGGCAAGTCAAAGTCAAACTTTGGGTATTTTAATTAAATTCCCTAACCTATACCCTAAATCAAATAAGCAAATTGTTTAAATGTCTAAGATTTCTAAGACGTTTACTCGATAAAACAAATAACTAACCTAAGACTATTTTCTATGTCAAAACCATACAAATTTAAAAAATAAAATTGAGAGAAACAAAGTAAAGATGTATTGCATTACATTGCACAAATATACTTATAGTTTTGTGTAAAGTTTGCAACATAATTATTTGGTGAGTGAACACCACCACGGCCTTAGGAAGCCCACGTGATGACCTCAGTGCTATGAACAAAGTTCTAAATGACATGAGGCGTGACTGCGAGGTCAAGCCTTACGAGTTACGACGAGACCGCGCCGTTTTTCAAGGAATGCCCTATGATGAGATATATATATACATATGCGCATGCGTATGTGTGTGTGTGTGTTAGTATTTGAATAATTCCGTAGAACAATGTAAATCCTTTCTCTATTTAAAGATTGAAGAGAGTAGTGAGTAGGGACTCGAGAGATTTAATCCCAATTTTACACTTTTTTTTTATCATTTTCTTATAAGTTCGATATAATTGATATAAATGGTTTTTCTTTCCTTTGTAGTTTTATTACTTTACACTGAATGAGAGTAAGGATTTACCTATTTAGGGTTTTAGTTTTTATATTTCATTTGAATGTATATGCAAGTCTCACGTGTTGTACATAATTATCATGTATCCTCCAAGATATTTTTCTAATTAAACATATTAAAAGATGTTTTAGATATCCATTATTAATAAAATACTTTATTACAATATGTTCTTATCTCATGAAAATAATTGTATATCGATTACGACTACTTTTGGGTAAAATTTTAACTAGTTTTCAAACTAGGTTTATTTTAACATGAAAATGGAATTTAAACTGATATATATATATATATATATATATTCATCATATATTTGGTTAATAATTACGTTTAGATCAATAAGTAAGTGAAATCCATAACTATATATTTAGTTTCTTTTTACATTGATAAATAAGAGCTGTAAAATAAAGATGATAAAGAAGCAGAAACAAGAGGGTGTTTCTTGTAAACCTGATAAACTTCCTCTAATTAATTATACTTATTGGTTTCACCATGGAAGAGCAGAGTCGCTAGTTTGATCACTAAACTTTGGAGGAACAAAGACCGATGAAGAAACCTTAAACCTTTTACTCCTTGAGCCACCATCACTGATATCTGGACTACTGATCCACCCTCCGATCATTTGATCTCCAAAATAACTACCATCACCGATATCTGAACCATCTGAGTCCAACCCATGATGCATAGTGTTAAAACCCACCAGTTCATTGCTACAATCAGACACACTTGAGGTCTCCCATGACGAATTATACGTTGTATAAGCAACATCGTGATTTGCCATTGTTTGTGGTGGCACAATCACGCTAGGTTGCACCACTTTATCCAAGTAGCTGACGCCATTATTGCTTTGGTATTGGTAGTTTCCCTTGAAGTTGAATATACTCGCGAAAGTGAAATGATCACTCACCCTACTTTTTGGTGACGACTTATTTTCAGTTGTTCGTGCCATGATACTTTGTAAATTCTTGCTTAGCCTTGCTTTCAATGAAGAAAAGCTAAGCGAATGTCTTGAATCTGGTTCACCAGATCTCGAGTTGATTTGACAATTAGGGTTAGAATTTACCATTGGTGCAAAGTTGGTTCTGGCGTTTTCGCCTCTCAAAGCTCGAGCCGCTTCATCATAGGCTCGAGCTGCTTCTTCAGGGCTATCATAAGTACCGAGCCATAACCTCACCTTCTGAGAAGAGTCTTTAATTTCAGCCACCCACCGCCCGGATGGCCTTTGTCGAACCCCAACAAATTTTCTTATCATCGGTTTCACTACTTTCATGGTGGTTGTTGCAGCGGCAACAACAGTAGATGTGGTTGGTGTTTTGGTAGTTTCTGGTGTTGCAATGATCATCATTTACTTTAAGAACTAAAAAGAAACTATTATTGTCTTGATTTTTCAATTAAAACAAATTTGTTGGTAGGAGAGAAAGTTGTTCCATGGTTGCATCTGGTGTGAAACTATATATAATGCTGTTACAAAAGGAGTTTATAATACTATATATTATAAATATTCCTCCATTATTTTCATATTTTACAACAATATAATTTTTTATATCCTCTTGCACAAAAACTTTTTGGCTTGGCTCCCAACAACTAAGTATATACCCAAGTAGATTACTAATTTATCTTTTTATATAGTATTTAATTGAACATATATATATATATATAGATAATAATTTGTAAACCTCTAAATGTGTGTAAACTTTAGATTTCATAGGTTTTTTTTGATAAAATTGTTTATTTTGATGAAAGTGTTTCATATCATTCATTTCTTGATGAAACTGTTTTATATATTTGTGTTATTTATGTAAAAACGACAAAGTTTCATCAAACTGAGAAAATATATGAAACAGTTTCATATGAATGAAAAAAAAATATGAAACTACATTAAAAAAACACAAATATATGAAACAATTTCATCAATAAATGAATGATATGAAACAATTTCATCAAACAATTTCATCAAAAAAACCTATGAAATCCAAAGTTTATACGAAAAAAAAGTTTACAAAATAGTGGATCTCTCTCTCTCTCTATATATATATATATTAATAATACACATTGTTATTTCTCAATATTTATAATAAATCAATTTAAATCAAACAAATTCGATATATTATACGAAAGTATCGTATAAGAGATGTATAACGTATCTTCTATCAGTAAAAATAAAACGATTATTTTCATAAATACCTTTGATTTGGGAAACATGTTTGCAAAAAAGTATTAGAAAATATTTGATATCAATATCTTATAATAGTAGGATAAGTTAAAGGAAATTTAATTAAAATATCCAAAGTTTGACTTTAACTTACCAAAATACTCATTTCTCTTCCAAATTTGCCAAAATACCCATTTTTCCCGCGATAGTGGTCCGCGATCGCGGAGAGGGACCACTTTTGAAAATATGGATCCCGCGATCGCGGGGAGTGTCCGACGACACACCCATTTCCTACAATTTGATGACTTTTTAATTGAAATGTTACACTTTCAACCTCTATACTTATTTAATTACTTTACTTTATACCTTTTACTTTTATAATTTTAATTTTACATTTAACACATATAATCGTTTATTAACTAAAATACCTTAAAAAAATACGTTTTAATTTTAACAAGTTACACCATTATAATCGTCTATTCGATACGTTCGAAATGAGCCCAATATTGAATTTTTTTGATTTATATATTTTAATATACATCATATACACTACATAAAAAATATTTTTTACATTTAAAATTCATATTATTATAGTTAATTATTTAATTTATGGTACTCTTATAGTTAAAATACGTTTTATTTATTTTATTATCGATGGTCCAAGTGTAAGTATTAAAAATTGGTGGAGGCTTTGTGATAGACAGACATCGATTCTTTTGTGCATACTCTGTAACTGCAAATACTTCAGTTCCAAACACACATGAATCACCATTCGCCAAATACCCATTTTCACAATTCTTAAATGAGTCAAGTGATACCAACTTGTCAAAACCCCATTTCATATTCTTCTCGTGAAACCTTGTCCTATTGTCATTCACGATATCTATAAACACATACAAATAATAATAATTTAAAACGATTTAATGAATTAGTTAATATATGATTATTATGTTAATGCGAAAGGAGTGTAAAACAAAATTGAAAATACGTTAAAAAAACGAATTTTAAATATAAAAAATATTTTTTATGTAGTGTATATGATATATATTAAAATATATAAATCAAAAAAATTCAATATTTGGCTCATTTCGAACGTATCGAAGAGACGATTATAATGGTGTAACTTGTTAAAATTAAAACGTATTTTTTAACGTATTTTAGTTAATAAACGATTATATATGTTAAATGTAAAATTAAAATTATAAAAGTAAAAGATATAAAGTAAAGTAAGTAAATAAGTATAGGGGTTGAAAGTGTAACATTTCAATTAAAAAGTCATCAAATTGTAGGAAATGGGTGTGTCGCGACACTCCCCCGCGATCGAGGGATCCATATTTTCAAAAGTGGTCCCTCTTTGCGATCGCGGACCACTATCGCGGAAAAAATGGGTATTTTGGCAAATTTGGAAGATAAATGAATATTTTAGTAAGTCAAAGTCAAACTTTGAGTATTTTAATTAAATTCCCTAAGTTAAATCTTCTATGAGAATACTAGGCAAAAATTACTATTAAACAACTTAAAGTACTTATACACCCTTTGTCATTATTACAAGTTACTCACATGTAAATCTCAAAATTTGGTTTTTGCAATCCTTTATTTTGGTATTGTTGAAGCGTATTGGAGACATATAACTATTAGTTAAATAATCTTGTAATACAATTAGATTGAGTTTACAGGAGGTAAAAAATATGTAGTTGTTCTTAGAGGTGGATCTAGAAAATTTTCGAATTGATTGCACCAACTAACTACCAACAAAATTTATCCAGAGAAATTTTAGTCGGTGATTACCCACGGATCACCTAGAAAATACCAATGGTTCGATAGAATTCGATGTTTTTCGAGAAAACACCCATGGATCATGTAATGACCCAGACCTTTTTCGAAGTGTTTTGCGTTTGGTGTGGAGTTTTTTTTAATAAAAGCAGAAGTTGAGGGGCTAGTTGGTAAATAAGAGTTGGGGTATAAAAGGGCACAAAACCCTAGACAACATTCCAAAATCCCTGAATTCATTATGTGTGGCGGCTGTTTTGTTTAGAGAGAAAGAGAAAAGTGATTTGGAGGTTTAAGGTGCAAAGAAGAAGAGACTCATCAATCAGCAAAGAACCAGAAAGGGTTGTTAGGATTCATTTGCTGCAAGGAATCCTCCAGGTAATTCCTATTCTACATCCCCATCTAAGAATTTGATGATTGTTAGAGTGGTAGTGAGTTTCTTGCTAAAAGTCATTCAAGACTCCTAAAGAAGGTTTAAGGATCATTAAAACAAGTTTAATCAGTAAAGTTTGTGGAGAAATGGTTATAGATGCTTAAGTAAGTGATTCGTCGCATTATATTACTGATTTCAGAGTGTTTAGTAAGATTTCGAACCAATTAGTTCACCCAGCAGTCGTCCGGAAACCTTCAAGTATGAAGGTGTCCGGGTGAGTGTCCGGGAAGTTCTTGACCGTAGTGTAGAAGGTGTCCGGACATAGAGTTGTCCGGAAAATCTATGTCGTCCGGATAAGAGTCGTTGTCTGGGTACTATTCGGTAACCGGAAAAGTGTGGTTGTCCGGAAAAGTGTGGTTGTCCGGAAAAGTAGTGATGTCCGGAAAAGTGTGGTTGTCCGGAAAAGTAGTGATGTCCGGAATTGAGTAGAGTGGCAAGTGAGAAGTGTCCGAATAGTTCTAGTCAACTTATAAATCTGTCCCTTCGTTCATGTAGGCAATTTGGGAGTAAAGAGCAGAGTAGGAAAAAAAACAAGCAAACGTATCAGGTGAGTTTTCTAAACTAAAACGTGTGGATTTTAACATGTTTTCTAAAGCAAGTACATGATGAGAAATGCCATGTTTTATTCTTATGCTTTAAATTGCATGAAAGTTGTTTATAGTTTTAAATAAGATTTGTGTATGATTTATGGGGCGGACCTATTCCGTGAATGCTTTTATGTGAAAGTTTTATGTGAGATGTATGCATACATTGTGTAGACGTAAATTGGCTAAGTCGGGGGGAGGTTCCGCCAGTACTCACGTCGGGGGGAGGTTCCGTTTATGCCATGGGAATGAGTCCCAGTAAGGCAACGTGATACTGACTCGTTGTCACCCTCGGGTGACTTCAGGGTGCCATTTACGGGAGCGGATTTATCCGTGAAAGATTTTTACTGTTCAGCTATGTGAAAGTTTATTATTGAAAGTCTTGTATACATTTGAAAGTTATGAGAAAGTTTTATGCAAAGATATTTGAAAGTTAGAAACTGTTTTTAAAAGTTTTGAGGACTGTCAGGAGGGACTCACTAGACCTCATGGTCTAACCCTCACATTTTCCAAACTAAACCTTTTCAGGCAAGCAGATTGCATGAGGCTCAGGTAGTCGAGCAAGAGCAGGATAGAGCACAGATGCAGATAGAGATATCGTCACTCGTATTCTAGTAATAGTTATTCTCAGTTGTGTATAGGTTGTTTCCGCCAACCTAAGTTATTTAGTCAGATGTAAAGAAATTTTATGGATCCAGTTTTGTAATTGTTTAATATTAATGCTAGTTATGCTTAATTTAGACTGGGTTGTTAAAATTGGTATCAGAGCATTAGTTTAAGGGATTTAGGTGACCGGACGGGCCTAAACTTAAACTTGGGAGTAGAAATCACAACTGAGAATCAGGAAATGCGTTAGGAGGACACTATTATAGAGATAGGACTAATAGGGTACTGAGAACTGTCATGTAAGGTAAGTTTGAGATTCCACCTGGCCAGTGTAATTGCGAACTTACAGGTACATGTATGTGCTTAACCTGCCTTATTATTCCGAAGTGGTAGTCAGAAGCTAGTGTTTATGTCGTGTTCCAGTACTTTAGAATGTCAGCAAGATCCCTGAGGGGTAGACTGAGACCCTTGTTGGGGAAGTTTCATGAGAAGTCATGGTGATGTGATGTACGTATACATCGTAAGAGAAGAAATGTTGTATAGAGTATTACGAGTCGTCTAGAGGTAGCTCTTCGTGGATTCGGGGAGGAAGAATGCTTGGGTTTGAGTAAGACTCCTGTTTCGGGAGAGTCCCATTTCTAGAAATCATGGGATAGATCAGTCAGGATGGTAAGGAAGGTCAGTGTCAAAACCTTGAAGGTATCAATGGAGCCCTGGGTTCTTGGTCGAGCTTTCCATTAGCTGGATAAATGAAATAAGATTCCTATAGTGAAATGAAACCATGTAGAAATGGAAAGTGAGATAGTTGGTCAAAACGAAATAGTATGAAATGGTTGAGTAAGTGGACCGTTGGATGTATGTATAGCAAATCGTTGCAAGACCGAGAGGGCGACCCCTGTTCGAAAGTAGAGTGTCTATGATAAGTTGCGTGAGTAAAGCGATTGACCTTGTTTGAGTGAGTAGCCTTCAAATGCAAGTAGAGTTTCATGCGTTGAGTTCGTATACGTGTACATGAGATTTTTCATAATCGTGTAAATATCAAATTTGATCGGATATGAGTCGGCGTGTGCAAGTGTATGTTTAAAAAAAATATATATATATACAAATCCATTTACATCGTACAATGAAGTCTTGAGGTTTACGATTTGCAAAAATATCCCACTCTTTTCATGATAAGCCAAGAAAACGTTTGAATGCACAACTTTTATAACCAAAATGAGTATTGACATTTCGAAGTTATATAAATGAGTGTGAGGACCGACTGGTCTACTTCGTGTCGGTAAATTTCTTTCAAATTTTGTCGTATGGGAAGATTTTCATCCAATATTTATTTCTGTCGTAACAACACATTTTTGGTTGAGTAAGATTAAGTTTTACAGAAAGATTGCATGCAAACGATCCTCAAAATCGTTGTGCAGGGCATTAGAGTTATGAGAATGTTGGGGTCGGGTGTACCCAAGTTGTTTTCAAGTGTTGTTTCTTTAAAATGATCAAAAGTGTGAAATGATTCATTTATCGCGTTGTCAGGCATGAAGGCTATGAACTCAATAGGTCGTAGAGTATTACATTTTAAGCTAAGGAAGAACTCCTAGAGTGGAGAGGTGTTGGACAAATCAGGAAAGAATGTTTGTAGCTTTGGTAGATGCGTTCTAGAGGAGAGGTGAGCAGTGGAAGAGTCAGAAGTGGACTTTAATGTCGGTTGTATGAGGGTCTGTACCCTCGTGCGGTGACTGGAAATACAGTTGCCGAGGGACGGTTGTGTTCAGAGGAAGTACTAGAAGTCATCAAAGTGTTGGTATTAGCAACTCGTTATGAGTAGTGTGGTGAAGTAGAGATGAAATATCCGCGACGTTGAATAAGAGTTTAAGGTGATCCTGTAATATTGACATTACGTGAGTCAGTTTGAAATGAGGACGACGGGATGTGAAGTTGATTAAGAGGTTGGTGTTGGAAAGATTAGGTCCTGTAGGAGACCCTTGTTGAAGAATAGGTTAAGGAAGTATCAACGAAGTATCAACAGGTCAACTATTGACGTCAGAGTCGACAGTTGTGTAAACTGTATGAGGTCAAAGACTTGAATTAGAAGGTTGAAAGTTGAAGGACCCCTTTGTAGGGTGTTAAGATAGTGAGAGGCTGCTGTTTAGATAAGCGTTTTACTTATGAGATGGATGGTTCGTAAAGAATGAAGTATTTAGCACAAACGAAGTGAGGGTATAGATTATGTCGATCTGTGAGGAAATGCGCCATGTCGATGTAATGGTTTGGTATTGCAAGGAGCTAGCAAGAATCGAGTATGTTAGAATCAATCAGAAACTCGGGCGTTGTGGTTCAACTAGAGCTGGGGAGAGACAATGTAGCGAGATAGACTCGTTATTTATGCGTGAGGTCTTGAAGATAAGTTTGAGTTGTGTATGAATGGCTATGAGAGTCTTGGTCTGCAGTGTGATGTTATGAGTGAGGAATGTACAGTTATGTAGTGGCAATAATTGCCAAGTTAAATGTGCCAGCTAGCGTCGTAGTGATGTGATGTTAGGGAAAGAGGAAACATCAGATAGAACTTTTTGGGAGTTTCGGATGAGGTGTTCGAGTGTTAACCAGGTTGTTGGAGCACGTAGGGTGTAAGTTGACGTGGTGATATGTTTATGTTCGAGATAGCATCACGGAGTGGTGGTGGGTAGTTACCCAAAGGAGAAACCAAGTGTTTTTAGTTGTAAGAGTCGCTAAGTAAGCATATTTTGGGATCATTGGAAGTTTAAAGAAGAGAATGGATGTATTAGTCAAAATGTGGTGGAATAGATGTGAAATCCTTAAAGAATGTGAGCTGTTGCTTATGTGTGAACGAATTGTCTGAGAAAGTAAAAGTTGGAGTTTAAAGAATGTGTAGTGACGTCGAACTCTGGTGTCAGTTCGAGGTGATTTAGTCGAAAGCCTTAAGTTAGAATTTTAGTGCAACCGTTTGGTTATGTATAGTAATGAGACAGCATTTTGCAGCTTGAGAATTGTCGGAAGAGTGGGACGAGTAATGTTGGTGGGCAGTGCTCCACGCTAACGTGGGGAGGTGAAGACAATATGTTGGAATAAGTAAGTAAATCGGAAGTAGTAAACTTGACAGTAATGCCGATAGGCGTAGTGTTGTGTAGATTGTCCTTGATAAGTGTGCGAACTTATGGAAAGAGTATTGAGGAAGGAAATTGTGTATGATTTCGTGTAGGAAAGAAGTGGATAAGACAACTGAATGAGTTAAGTTAGTGACTTCGTGAGAAACGTTCAAAACGAATTGATCGATCAGTGTAAGCTATTGAGAATTGTAGGGTGTGATTGTGGTCACCCCTCCTAGTCGAGAGGGAGTAACCGAAGTTATGTTATATGACTGGACGCTTGTGGCAAGCAGCGAGAAATTTATGAGCCTTCAGGATAAGTGTAATTCGGATAGGTGAGTACCCCAATAAGGAATTATAGAGATCTCCTACTATTAGACACGTTAAGTGTGAAATGATGAAGTGGTGAGAACGTACGAATTAGTTGTCGAGTTGTAGCCGATGTGATTCGGGAAAGGAGTATGATCTGCATAAGACGAACGTAGGTTGGAAGAAGTAACCTAGAAATTTCAGGCATACCGAGGAGAGGACTCCTAGGAGTGAGCTTGTCGGGATGTACAAGGTTGGCCTTGTGCCAAGTTTCCAGTGAGGGAGTTCTCCTGGTGGAAGATTCTCGTTGTTGTGGCGGGAATTCCCGCCAAGTTCTTTCTCTTAAGGAGGTATAATTGTATGAGAGACCTTATTTAGACGTGATTAAAACCGTGAGTCCCGATGTGTGGACGGAGGCGAGCAAATGGAGGCGCGGTTGGCCTTGGTTTTATCAGGTAGTTTTAAGCGAGTATAGTGGTCGAAGAGGGTGCAAGTAGGTAGTGCAAGATGGCACGTTTTAGCAAGTGGTGTCTCGCCGAGGGCGGCTTCAAGTATGGGGTGTGGTTATGTTTCCCATCTGAGTGGTCTGAGTCAATCGGGTAGAAAAGAGTGGATGGATTGAAAAATATAAGGCTTTGAGCTTTGAAGTTTGAGAGAGAGGTAAGGTGGACTAAGTCTGCGGATTCGCCGAAGCATGAAAGTTGAATAGATAGTGCTCGATCTTGAGGTACTCGATGTGAATTTGAGAAGAAATTCATAGTGTGATGCACGTCTCTTTTGTGGAGAGCCGATGTGAGAAGTGAGATGATGGCGACCTTGCAAGAGATGCAGGCCATAAGAAGTTGACCTTGTCATTAGTGAGCGAGTTAGAATAGCAGCATACAAGTTAGACTGGTCAGAAGAATTAAAGAGTGTTCATCCGACATTTCATGTCTTAAAGAAGTGTTTGTCAGGGGTCGTTGTGACTGTTCCGTTGAGGGGACATCAGTATAGATGGGAGGTTGACTTACGTAGAAGACCCGATATAAATCGTGAGCGGTAAGGTTTGCTAAACTAGGAACATAGAAGTTTGTCTAGTAAAAGTTCAGTGGAGATATCATAAGGGACGAGAGACAACGTGGGAAGTAGAATCAGATATGATGTCCAGTTACCCACACTTTTTCGAAAACGGAATTCCGGGGACGAAATTCTTTTGAGGGGGGAGTGTTGTAATGACCCAGACCTTTTTCGAAGTGTTTTGCGTTTGGTGTGGAGTTTTTTTAATAAAAGCAGAAGTTGAGGGGCTAGTTGGTAAATAAGAGTTGGGGTATAAAAGGGCACAAAACCCTAGACAACATTCCAAAATCCCTGAATTCATTATGTGTGGCGGCTGTTTTGTTTAGAGAGAAAGAGAAAAGTGATTTGGAGGTTTAAGGTGCAAAGAAGAAGAGACTCATCAATCAGCAAAGAACCAGAAAGGGTTGTTAGGATTCATTTGCTGCAAGGAATCCTCCAGGTAATTCCTATTCTACATCCCCATCTAAGAATTTGATGATTGTTAGAGTGGTAGTGAGTTTCTTGCTAAAAGTCATTCAAGGCTCCTAAAGAAGGTTTAAGGATCATTAAAACAAGTTTAATCAGTAAAGTTTGTGGAGAAATGGTTATAGATGCTTAAGTAAGTGATTCGTCGCATTATATTACTGATTTCAGAGTGTTTAGTAAGATTTCGAACCAATTAGTTCACCCAGCAGTCGTCCGGAAACCTTCAAGTATGAAGGTGTCCGGGTGAGTGTCCGGGAAGTTCTTGACCGTAGTGTAGAAGGTGTCCGGACATAGAGTTGTCCGGAAAATCTATGTCGTCCGGATAAGAGTCGTTGTCCGGGTACTATTCGGTATCCGGAAAAGTGTGGTTGTCCGGAAAAGTGTGGTTGTCCGGAAAAGTGTGGTTGTCCGGAAAAGTAGTGATGTCCGGAAAAGTGTGGTTGTCCGAAAAAGTAGTGATGTCCGGAATTGAGTAGAGTGGCAAGTGAGAAGTGTCCGAATAGTTCTAGTCAACTTATAAATCTGTCCCTTCGTTCATGTAGGCAATTTGGGAGTAAAGAGCAGAGTAGGAAAAAAAACAAGCAAACGTATCAGGTGAGTTTTCTAAACTAAAACGTGTGGATTTTAACGTGTTTTCTAAAGCAAGTACATGATGAGAAATGCCATGTTTTATTCTTATGCTTTAAATTGCATGAAAGTTGTTTACAGTTTTAAATAAGATTTGTGTATGATTTATGGGGCGGACCTATTCCGTGAATGCTTTTATGTGAAAGTTTTATGTGAGATGTATGCATACATTGTGTAGACGTAAATTGGCTAAGTCGGGGGGAGGTTCCGCCAGTACTCACGTCGGGGGGAGGTTCCGTTTATGCCATGGGAATGAGTCCCAGTAAGGCAGCGTGATACTGACTCGTTGTCACCCTCGGGTGACTTCAGGGTGCCATTTACGGGAGCGGATTTATCCGTGAAAGATTTTTACTGTTCAGCTATGTGAAAGTTTATTATTGAAAGTCTTGTATACATTTGAAAGTTATGAGAAAGTTTTATGCAAAGATATTTGAAAGTTAGAAACTGTTTTTAAAAGTTTTGAGGACTGTCAGGAGGGACTCACTAGACCTCATGGTCTAACCCTCGCATTTTCCAAACTAAACCTTTTCAGGCAAGCAGATTGCATGAGGCTCAGGTAGTCGAGCAAGAGCAGGATAGAGCACAGATGCAGATAGAGATATCGTCACTCGTATTCTAGTAATAGTTATTCTCAGTTGTGTATTGGTTGTTTCCGCCAACCTAAGTTATTTAGTCAGATGTAAAGAAATTTTATGGATCCAGTTTTGTAATTGTTTAATATTAATGCTAGTTATGCTTAATTTAGACTGGGTTGTTAAAGATCACCTAGATAATCCCTGGGTAATATGTAACTGATTTGTATTACCCACAAAAAACTTTATCCACCAACTTTTGTGACGGTTTTGTGACGAATCACCCTTTAGCGACAGATTTCCCAGAGAAAGTTCGTAGACTAAAGTCTTTCGTGTAGTAGTGATGTGATACCACAAGTCTTCATGTGTATCTGCCCCCGTGTTCTAATAGACTAGTTTATAGGACCAAACAATTGTGTATCATACGTAAAAATGTTATAATAAGTTTATATAATGTTTTTCCACATATTAAAAGGTTTTTAGAACACTTTTAAATAAAATCAAAGTGTTTACACATTTAAATTAATTATTTGTTTTTATCAAGCATTTTTCAAATAATTTATAGAGTTAATCAACAAAACTCGGTAAGTTCCTAGATAGTAAGTCGTCCAAAATTATTCCATAAACTTATTGTCATACTTTTACTTTTTTTTTGAATGGCGGAATTTTATTAAACTAGCAAAAAGCTAAAAAAAGATACAATTACATAAAAACAGTGGCAAGGGAATGATTTTAAGCCAACCAACATAATTAATAGGCCAAATGCTACTTCTATGATTTACCCAAAAGTAAGCACGAATTATAATGTTCTCAAAAATCGTCACATTCTGTAACAACCCAGATCCAGAAATAAAACATAAACATTCGATTCTAATTTAACCAGCCAAAACGACCCCAAAATTTCAACTGTAATCAACCACTACAAATTTGGTTTGCGGAAACAACCTATACACAGCTGAGAGATTTCTAAACAAAACTTGAATCAATAAAAAAAACGAAAATCTATAAGTTATTCCTCGCCTCACGCCTAGGCCTTCTCCTTGCCCTTGCCCGAACCTTCTACTAACTGCTTTCTTGAAAATGGGTTTAGTTTGAAAATGCCAGGGTTAGATCTTAAGGTCTAGTGAGTTCCCTCTAGAATCACTTTCTCACAAATAAATAATTTAAAGCAGTTTATAAACATCTGTAAACCATTTAATGCTTTAAAACAATAATCTTCCAACAGTAAGACAACAACACATGAAATGGCACACTGAAGTCCTACACACCGATGACAACGTGTCAGTCTCACACTGCCTTAATTGGAACACACCCTCCATGGCATAAACGGGACACACCTCCGGTAGGAGCACTAGCGGGACACACACCCCGACTTAGACGTATCATGTCCACTTTCAAATGTATGCATACATAATAATATATTTTTCTCAAACATGGCAAACATGCAGTTTCATATACGAAAGATAAAACATGCAATTTCATAATATCTCATGCGTTTAAATAGCGTACCAGTCAACTCATTTTCAGTTAGAAAGACTCACCTACTCTTGCTCGTCACTTCTCACTTATGCTTCGAACCTTCAGGCTGAACACCTATGTGAAATACCAAAAACGAAAGTGATGAGTCATCCGACCGAACCATGCAGTTTCATAATATCTCATGCGTTTAAATAGCGTACCAGTCAACTCATTTTCAGTTAGAAAGACTCACCTACTCTTGCTCGTCACTTCTCACTTATGCTTCGAACCTTCAGGCTGAACACCTATGTGAAATACCGAAAACGAAAGTGATGAGTCATCCGACCGAACCTTCCCCAAATACCTAGCTAATACACCCTCTCCTCATCCGGATTCCGCCATCCGGATCCCGCTTCTCGGACACCTACTATCCGGACCCACTGTCCGAAAAACTCACTGTCCGGTCAATACTGTCTGGACTCTCTATCCGGAACACTATCCGGACCCTCTATCCGGAAACACTATCTGGACTCTCTATCCGGAAAACCTCATCCGGACTCCTCTTACCGGAAAACCTCATTCGGACTCCTCTTACCGAAAACCAAACATCCGGACTCCTCTTATCGGAAACCAAACATCCGGACTCCTCTTACCGAACACCAATCTTTGTCCGGAACTTCACCCAGACATGGGCGATATTCGGACACACAGGGTTTACCGAACAACTCCACTACTCCTTAATCGAATTATTACATTATTTTAAAATCGATTAAGACTTCAACTTCACATATGCGCATACCAAAACAACTTAAATAGCATTTTAATCCAACATAATCTCTTCCTCATAAGCATTAACTCTTTGATTGAAAGCAAAATCCCAAAAAGGGTCGACTTACAGTAAAATCTCAAGACCCCTTTAACACTCTCTGATAAAAAATGAATCAACAAGGAATAGGGTTAGAGATTACCTTTTGATGATGAGTTCCTTCTCCAATCGACCTTCTTATCCCAAAAATCGAAGTTCCAAACTTTCCTCTCTTTCTTCTTTCCCAAGAACGCAGCCGCTAGAAATAAACTCAAAAATATGGTTTTGCCAATCATTGTGAGTATTTATACCCCCCTTCCCAATTGTTTCATAATAGCCTCTGAAGTTCAAATCTTCTCCTCTTTCCTTAAAACTCTTATTTAATTACATTAAAACCCTAGTTATTACAATATCTCCCCCTCAAAAGAATTCCGTCCCCGAAATTCCATCGTCGAACCAGCTTGGGTACTTGGACTTCATGTCCGTCACTACCTCCCAAGTTGCCTCTTGTGCTTTGGATTTACTATTTCATCTTCACACGATCAAATTCCTTGTTTCTCAACTCCTTGACTTGACTTACGGTCAAAGATTGTCTCCAACCCTACGATAAAGTTTCATTTCTCATCCACCCGTATCCTTTGCAAAAGTATCGCCATGTCAACTTCCAACAAGCATCCTCAAATATAGAGACGTGATACACATTATGACTTCCTCATAATCTCATCGGGTACAACCAATTTACACACAAATCTCCAACTCATTCAATAATTGCAACGGACCCACCATATGGCCCAACTTCACCTTTTTCTCACACGCACCACCCCATTCTATAGGGATGTCTTCCGCATCAAGTTGTCCGCCAACTTGAGATCACAAGACTCACACTTTTCAGCCTAATCATCTTAGCTCCACCCATGTAACACCCTCAAATTTGGAACGAGCAACTAACATTAAAATTTAATAAAATAACCAAAATGGATAAAATCAGTCCTAGAATTCATTCCTCAAAATACCTCGGAATTAAAACATCGTGATTCCTACAGTTTGTAACTTAAAAACGGGCGTTACGTAATAAAACATAAGTTGCTAATCCCAAACAAGTGCGGAAGACTTCACTACTCAAGTCACCTCTCGTGCACCCTACTAGCACTCGCCACTTCACAAAGTAGCTAGAGCTACCCCAACCTGAGCCTGTTGCACATGCCGACAAATAAAAAGGGTTAGGCTTACGCCTAGTAAGTTCAAATATTTTATCATGACTATATAAAATCATAAATCGGAAGGTAGTTGTTATAGTCATGATTTAAATAAATCTTTAAATGAAAGTTCGCGACAAGATTATCATTTCCAAAAGGTTTCCCAAACGGCATAAATGACTCATTTTCCAACGCACTCAAAATCCATGGGAACCATTCCCAAAAGTGTAAAGCGTTTTCCAAATCGAGTTAAGAAACCCAACCCACTCAAATACGTGAATAAATCTAGTGTTAGGCATAACCTTCAAATACGGTTGACAATACATACTCAACCCGTAAAACATGGAAACCATCCATTTAAATATAATCTTTTATTGGAAACATAATACGAAGCAAAACTCACGCAAACGTAAAATGTATTAAAATCCAAATACCATAAAATAAAACTCCAGCAGTTAAAACATCCAATAAGAATGTAATATAAATGTAACACCCCAAAATCTTCGCCAATTTAGACCTCAAATTATAACAGGTTATGACAATAAATACTTCAACTTATAAAACAGGCAGTGGATTAACCATCAAGAGTATATTCACATTACAAGACCCTTCAAATAACCTATCGATCTAATTATGTCACTACAACCAGATTAATCAAGTTGTCTATCAATCCATCAAAATCTCTTCTTTGTTAAATTCATCCACCTCTGCTATATCAAAACGCTCGTCCCACAACCCTTTACTTCCCCGAGCTGATACCTGGTAAGAAAACATCAATTGAAACGATTAGGCCAACGCCTAGTGAGAACATTCGTTTCCAAGATAACATTTGTCAAATTCAATGTAAACAAGTTATAACAAACCTGATTCCCCTTTTCTTACCATACGTATAACTCTATTCCATTACACAATTTTATCCACTCCCATGACTATGACTGACAACAATTCCATCAGCATATCATACCCCAGAGCCACACTACGAATCTTCTTAGATTCTAGATCAATGCTCTCCACCAATAAATCGCGATTACGCACGCCCATTTATCGGTAAGGAAGCAGAGATCACAAGCACTTATGTCAATCTCACTCTCTTCCTTAGAAATCATGAATAACGATTAATACCACACGCCTATTCCATGATTTCCCACACACACTGGAATAACGATTAAACGAGTAATACCACACGCCTATTCCATGTGATTACCAAACTTCAGTGCCTATGGATCCATATCACCTAATTGTACTCATATAGGTATTTACTCAATATAAGTTCCTCATAGCAACCGTATAAGCGAATTATATTTATACCTCGTAGATTCCTCATATCATTCAGTATGAGCAAATCATATATATATATATATATATATATATCGTACAGATTCCTCATATCATTCAGTATGAGCAAATCACAATTAACACATTCCTGCCTAGTATCACACTAGTGCAGTCTATAAACCTAACATACTACTCTTCAAGGGTATGTATGTTCAAGCTATATAATTCCCATCACAATTCCTAAATCGCATATTTCCACGATTTACATAAATGCACATTTCATTACATCCGTAAAGATACATAAAATACAAGGCCTCTAGATACTTAACTTATCAGATCCTTGAGCCATATCAAATTGTGATACCATTTAGATATGTTGGTTTCTTTACTCAACTCCCGATATGCTGTACCGGGACTCACCTGTACCAGGACTTACCTCTACCGGGACTTGCCTCTACCGGGACTTGCAACTACCGGGACTTTCAACTACCGGGACTTGCCTCTACCGGAACTTCCAACTACCGGGACATTCAACTACCGGGACTTGCCTCTACCGGAACTTGTCACTACCGGGACTTGCCACTACCGGGACATTCAACTACCGGGACTTTCAAGGTTTTGCGTACTGTCCGTTCAACAAGTCCTCAAATGGATTTAAAACATGAAATCAGTTCAATCTACTCATTCTAATCAATCCTCAGTCAGTTCATACAAATATACCAAGGTTACTATAACTTAAAAACACTGATTTGTACAAAGAATCGAATGAACTCACCTCTTTGAAGAAAATCCACTTTAATCTCGATCTGTTGCTCCAATCTGTTTTGAACGATTTTGAAAACCTAATCCAAACACAGATTCGTTTATAACCCAACGTCTATAACAATTATATCAGAAAACATGATCACTTTCCTTACCAAATTGATGATCAAAGCTTGCTTTCTTCCTTTTTCCCTTTCTCTCTTTCTCTCTGCCTTTCTTTCTTCTGCCGGCTCAAACAAAACCAAATGAGATATTATCTCATCTCTTCAGCCCCTTATCCATACATATTATCCATATTGACCAAACACACCTCCAAGTTTCGTTATTTTCGAAAGTAACATCCTACTTTAATCTCTTGTATTTTAACCCTATTGAATTGTAAAATTTCCATATAATTCAAGGTTTAACCCAAAATACAAAAGATCCCAATTCTCATTAAAATACTTATTATTGAAAATTCGGGATGTTACAATAAATCCGTCCATCAATCATGGAAAACAATCCATATGCATGTAATATAACCTCAACAATGCGAATAGATAAAATACCCGAAATCAACACCCTTCGGTGACGGGGGAGACCCGATCTCATCGAATGTGGCAAACACATAAATTAAACCACGATTAAATAAATGCAAGTAAGCTTCTGGGATGTGGAAAACGGATGACATCAACCATACTAGGTCTTTAGTCAATCCTCGACATCAATCATACTAGATCTTTAGCCCATCTTAGACATCAACCATACTAGGTCTTTAGTCCATCTCAGACATCAACCATACTAGGTCTTTAGTCCGTCTCAGACATCAACCATACTAGGTCTTTAGTCCATTTAAAACCACCAAGTTCAACCATACTAGGTCTTTACCTTGGAAACCCACCATCCAAAATAAGCTTACTCGACTTAAATATAAATACATGACCCCAAAAGAATAACTAATGCGTTTAAATCATGTAAACCTCAAATATGATGCAACTCATGCAATGCAAACCCCAAGCCCACGTCGAACTTATTAAAACCGGGTGAATGCCATCAAGACTCAATCGAATCCAAAACCGAGCCCTCTGCTCAAAAGATCTAAAGATCATTTATCAACGTCAAATCATGCAAATGAAATGCAATTAAGCATATAACACATCCTAGACTCCACCCTGAGCATGTAAACATCAACAACGTACAATAATATGCAACACGGTGCAATAAAAGCAACCCGTAAATAAGACTCCACATCGAGCCATTTAAACCGGACAAATGTCCCAAGACTATCTCAAAGTCAAAACCGAGCAAAGTGCTCTAAGCTTGCTAGACCCACAATGTCGGTCATCATCGCATAAAACGCGTTTAAACATTGTTTAAGAAAAACACGTATCCTAAAATCATCATTAACCCCAAAACTCAACACGGGTTAAACAAAAGGGTTTTCCCAAAGGACTCACACCCTTAATATTCTCAAATTGACTCATAACACTAAAAATGCATTTTTCCCAAATGGTTTATTAAAATCATTTACACTAACATGATTAAACCATTAAATAAACCTCATTTTGAGCAATTAATCTTTTAAAGACAATTTTGGCTTCTAATCACCCAAATATTCAAAAGCCCCAAATATGGGTGTTTTACACATTTATGAAGATAAACACTTCAAAAAGAGTTAAACCATTCAAATAACTCAACCACATATATTTTCAAGTAAAACACACAAATATTTGGAAAATACTCATTTTGGCATGTACAAAGTTTTCGCAAAGTAACTTGAACTCACCTTGCTAGATTTAAGCTAAATCTAGAGTTCTCCAAACGTAAGCTCCTTTGAGAAACTTGCATCTTCAAGCCAAATCTTCCAAAAACCTCTTAGATGGAGAAAAGTGAGAAGCTTACCTCAACCACCGCCGAATACTCCTGGACCATCCAACATACTTCAAAACTCTTCCTAGTTCCTCGAAGATCTCTCAAAAACGAAACCGTAGCAACTTGAATCACTCAAATCGGAGTTGGGATGCAAAAGTTATGAAGAAATGAAGTTTGAGGGTTTGAGATTCGCGACTTAAAGCTCCAGATCACTCCCGCGGTTTTGAAGTCGCGTAACATGTCGCGCGGGTCATAAACAGAGGTTTACGCGGCTTGGGTCGTGGCCCAAAGTCGCGCACCAACCCGCGCGACCCTTTTTTGATCCGATACTATTTCGGCCATAACTTCTTCGTTATAGCTCCGTTTTCGCTCCGGAAAGAACCGTTGGACTCGTATTCGAATTCCCCATCTAACAAGACCATAAAATCTAAGATTTAAACCAAAATCCCATTTTTCATATTTTTCTTAAATGATCGGTTTCCCTCTGATTCGAAATTGTACTTATCCGAAAATTACGGGTGTTACAATCCTCCCAACCTTAGAGTGATTTCGTCCTCGAAATCTAGTTCTCACACGATCCCTGGCTACCGCGCCCAACACATTCCAAGTTCCTTCTGCTTCAACTAGATTCGAATCTTAATCCCCACAGAATTGCACATAACAACTTCTTGGTGTTACTCACAACGAGTCCATGCTTAGGCATAATACACATACATCCAATTGAAAGCCTAATCTGCTGGAGTGGCTTTCGAATACCAGACATAAATTGTCTCCCAACATTAAGTGATCCATACCATCCAACGACATATTCGAGCTCCCCAATCACTTTAGATCCACATGTTCTTAAATTTTATCTTCAAACTAGTCCAAAGTTCAATCACCACCGAAATCAATTAAAATCTCTGAATCCCAAATATTCCCGCCACTTGGACTAGCATTCATTCTTAACGGATTCCATTAATGCCAACACCGACGGTCATCACTGACCCCTCAATTACACAACTCCAAAAATGTGTTTAATTATTAATCATCCAATCGACAGATTCTCTTACCACACAAGGAAAGTCATTTCACTAGATCCTCTTATCACAACTGAACATCTACAAATTACTACAATCATTACCATCATTCATTTAAAATCGGACTACAATCCCCCGATTACACTAAAGGTGCTTGGCCTCAAGCCCAAAAGTTGACACCTAGTCATACCACTAAGTTGAATCACCACAGACTCTACACACGAGTTTCACTCGTCGAGCCTTCTTCCAAAACCAAGGTTATCGATATGGTGTCTAAAGGGTCCCACATACGAAAGTTGACCAAGACCCCAAAATAAGATTCCCAACACGAAAGGTTACCACCAACCTCAATATAAGATATCGCGAATCAGATGTCTTAGTTACAAAAGTGCATCATCCCCGCACCCAACAGCATTCGGCCTACAACGCTATCATGCGTGGAATGCTCAAACCTTCCACCAACAAAGTGCTACGCGCATTTACTCTTAACTGGGTCACTTACCCTTTCCAAGGTCCTAACGAGTTCAAGGTTTTCAAGTGAATTATTTAACAAATATGCCAATTAACAAAGTCTTTAACAAAATTTTCAACACAAAGATTTTCATATCAAATAAATCATACGCATAGAAAACTACTATCAGTTAGGTAGTTACGCAAAAATGGACACGCTCGTCCCACATATGAAAATCATGTTGAAAATTATTTCCTTGCAGTTCAGTTCACCCACAAAACGCAAAAGCGTAATAAACAATTTCTTTAAAATGAACCGCCACGGTTCTAGTATGGATTGACTCATGACATTCACGTAAAGTGGCTGCCCGACTTTAAACGGGGTGCAACAAAAGGTGTGCACGTATTTCAAAAGAAGTCCAAACGACATTTGACTCCTAAAATTTCCTTGTCAACCATAAAATGGTATGGAACAAGATTTACCAAACAAATTTGCGCGCGTCAGTTTATTACCCAAAAAAACGATGAAACGATTCACAAATTCACCTTAGTCAAAACACAAAATGATATGTGCAAGTTCGATATTTAAGACAAAACCAATCCATTTCCATCATTTGAAAATATCGACTAAAACATCATAAAACCTCAAATTGGGGGTAGGCATGCAAGCTTGTAACATTTCCTTAAGGTTTTCTTGCAATGGTACACATGCACTAAATAACTCATACCAAAATTTCAAAAATGAAATTCTTTACATTCGTTTTCCAAAAATTTCCTCAAATGGTCACATGACGACACACGAGCAAAATGTTTCTGACAAACTGTACACAACAATGCGTTTTTCCAAAACATACGAGGAAGTATGTGTTAATAATTTATTGACACCAAAAAGGGTTCAAACCTATTTTCAAATCTCAAATTGCACTAACGGTGCGCGTCAATGTTCAAAAACATAAGAAATTACACACACCATAGTTTTATACAAACAATTTTTCTAAAATCTTCATCACGAAGCATTTCCTCAAAGTTTCGTACTTGGAACATAAAACGTCAAAACATCAATGCTTAAAATGTAATTGTTAAAAATACTCAAAACGCACATTTCCTCCAAAATCAAAAGGTTTTCAACTTTCCAAAACATTCGGCAAATCAAAATTGACCAATGTCAACGACTCATACTTTCGTGTTTTTTTTTTCAAAATGTAAGTATTGCGAACTATGCATGACTTCTACAACACCAAAATACTCTTTGACCAAATGGTCACCATTTATACAATGAGTTAATAAAATAATTTCACTCTTATTTCGTTTAACAAAGTGTCGAGAAACATGGTCACCAAGCTATGCATACCCCTAAGTCGATATAACACATTTTACATAAAAATGCAAATAAAACATTTAGCTGACCAAAAGCGTACCAAACAAATTATTATGAATGTTACCAAAATGTTCTTTCATGCAATACTTAAGTCACGTATAAGTCAATCCATACACTGAACTATTTGCAACGAAATACTTAATAACACAAACTCTTGAAAGAAAAGTTACGCGACACTAGAGTTCCAAACTCATCTCTTCTTAGTCGCCTTATGGCATAAAATTGACATTTCTCGACAAAACTCAAGTGGGACAAAATGCCCAACATAACTTATAAACCTTTCACATAAGTAATTAAAGTATGCACCTTGTGAAATTATACTCACACGACTCAACATGTCGTAAAACAAAACTCCATGAACCTCAATGGACTCAATGACTCCAAGTCAATAAAACGACGCTAAACATCATGCTTCCAAAGCCAAATTGCTATAAGCAAAATCATAAATGAAACGCCAAAATCTCAAAAATCCCCTTCTAGGGTAATACCATATAAACAACATTGTTTAACAACTCACATTAAACAAATTCCCCAAAATAACTTTACATAGACATAATGGAAAATAACTTTCCGTCCAAACTCTAACATATGTGGAGGAGATCCAATGTTAAAGTCACAAGCCGTAGTTATTGCCCAACATCTTAAACATCATAAAATATGATTGTCATTATATCCGAAATCAATGTTGAACAATAATGAAATAAAGCAAAACAATTCCCGGCGGAGTTTGCAACTCTCGCAATAAAATGGTTTCATGCACGTTAAAACCATGATTCAAAATCTTGTGTGTGTGCCATACATTTCTCATAATTCATAACACAATCCATATAAGGATTGGAAACACAAGAAATAGTTGATGCAATTTATTTTCAAAATAACTTTGTGCATGACTTAGTCGGCATTCAACATCTCACTAATACCCTTCCAAATCCCTCCGGTCCACTATTGTCATCCGGATGCTTTAACCTCTTAAGGCAAGTTGGGAAATACATCAATCAACTTTTCGGTTTTTCCTCAAATCAAAGTCGGCTCAATAAGCCTATGGTTCTAGTCCAACCATCAATCTCGACCCGAAACGGTCTACTTAAAGCAAATATCATGTTTATCGTCACTCCAAGTGACTAATACTAGAATCGTCCATCTGTTCCAACGACTACTAGCTTAGAACCTCCTTTACTACCCCAACGATCATCACATGAAAGCAATTCAATTATGCACATGTACTAGTAGGTTCACCATGACACTGGCCAGGTGTCACTGTGAACGAACCGCACATGATTATTCTTGCTACTCTCGACGTGATTCTCATTTCTAACAACATCCATTGACCTCAAAACATCCTATATTAAAATGCCTAAAGGTGAATTTCACTCTCATTTACTTAAACAAACGCTAGTTTGAGTCTAGGTATTCAAAATCAACACCTAAATCTCTCAAACTTATGCTCTGATACCAACTTGTAACACCCTCGGATTTGTAACGAGCAACTAACATTAAAATTTAATAAAATAACCAAAATGGATAAAATCAGTCCTATAATTCATTCCTCAAAATACCTCGGAATTAAAACATCGTGATTCCTACAGTTTGTAACTTAAAAACGGGCGTTACGTAATACAACATAAGTTGCTAATCCCAAACAAGTGCGGAAGACTTCACTACTCAAGTCACCTCCCGTGCAGCCTACTAGCACTCGCCACTTCACAAAGTAGCTAGAGCTACCCCAACCCGAGCCTGTTGCACATGCCGACAAATAAAAAGGGTTAGGCTTACGCCTAGTGAGTTCAAGCATTTTATCATAACTATATAAAATCATAAATCGGAAGGTAGTTGTTATAGTTATGATTTAAATAAATCTTTAAATGAAAGTTCGCGACAAGACTATCATTTCCAAAAGGTTTCCCAAACGGCATAAACGACTCATTTTCCAACGCACTCAAAATCCATGGAAACCATTCCCAAAAGTGTAAAGCGTTTTCCAAAATGAGTTACGAAACCCAACCTACTCAAATACGTGAATAAATCTAGTGTTAGGCATAACCTTCAAATACGGTTGACAATACATACTCAACCCGTAAAACATGAAAACCATCCATTTAAATATAATCTTTTATTTGAAACATAATACGAAGCAAAACTCACGCAAACGTAAAATGTATTAAAATCCAAATACCATAAAATAAAACTCCAGCAGTTAAAACATCCAATAAGAATGTAATATAAATCCGTCCATCAATCATGGAAAACAATCCATATCTATGTAATATAACCTCAACAATGCGAATAGATAAAATACCCGAAATCAACACCCTTCGGTGACGGGGGAGACCCGATCTCATCGAATGTGGCAAACACATAAATTAAACCACGATTAAATAAATGCAAGTAAGCTTCTGGGATGTGGAAAACGGATGACATCAACCATACTAGGTCTTTAGTCAATCCTCGACATCAATCATACTAGATCTTTAGCCCATCTTAGACATCAACCATACTAGGTCTTTAGTCCATCTCAGACATCAACCATACTAGGTCTTTAGTCCGTCTCAGACATCAACCATACTAGGTCTTTAGTCCATTTAAAACCACCAAGTTCAACCATACTAGGTCTTTACCTTGGAAACCCACCATCCAAAACAAGCTTACTCGACTTAAATATAAATACATGACCCCAAAAGAATAACTAATGTGTTCAAATCATGTAAACCTCAAATATGATGCAACTCATGCAATGCAAACCCCGAGCCCACGCTGAGCTTATTAAAACCGGACGAATGCCATCAAGACTCAATCGAATAAAAAACCGAGCCCTCTGCTCAAAAGATCTAAAGATCATTTATCAACGTCAAATCATGCAAATGAAATGCAATTAAGCATATAACACATCCTAGACTCCACCCTGAGCATGTAAATATCAACAACGTACAATAATATGCAACACGGTGCAATAAAAGCACCCCGTAAATAAGACTCCACATCGAGCCATTTAAACCGGACAAATGTCCCAAGACTATCTCAAAGTCAAAACCGAGCAAAGTGCTCAAAGCTTGCTAGACCCACAATGTCGGTCATCATCGCATAAAACGCGCTTAAACATTGTTTAAGAAAAACACGTATCCTAAAATCATCATTAACCCCAAAACTCAACACGGGTTAAACAAAAGGGTTTTCCTAAAGGACTCACACCCTTAATATTCTCAAATTGACTCATAACACTAAAAGTGCATTTTTCCCAAATGGTTTATTAAAATCATTTACACTAACATGATTAAACCATCAAATAAACCTCATTTTGAGCAATTAATTTTTTAAAGACAATTTTGGCTTCTAATCACCCAAATATTCAAAAGCCCCAAATATGGGTGTTTTACACATTTATGAAGATAAACACTTCAAAAAGAGTTAAACCATTCAAATAACTCAACCACATATATTTTCAAGTAAAACACACAAATATTTGGAAAATACTCATTTTGGCATGTACAAAGTTTTCGCAAAGTAACTTGAACTCACCTTGATAGATTTAAGCTAAATCTAGAGTTCTCCAAACGTAAGCTCCTTTGAGAAACTTGCATCTTCAAGCCAAATCTTCCAAAAACCTCTTAGATGGAGAAAAGTGAGAAGCTTACCTCAACCACCGCCGAATACTCCTGGACCATCCAACATACTTCAAAACTCTTCCTAGATCCTTGAAGATCTCTCAAAAACGAAACCGTAGCAACTTGAATCACTCAAATCGGAGTTGGGATGCAAAAGTTATGAAGAAATGAAGTTTGAGGGTTTGAGATTCGCGACTTAAAGCTCCAGATCACTCCCGCGGTTTTGAAGTCGCGTAACATGTCGCGCGGGTCATAAACAGAGGTTTACGCGTCTTGGGCCGTGGCCCAAAGTCGCACACCAGCCCGCGCGACCCTTTTTTGATCCGATACTGTTTCGGCCGTAACTTCTTCGTTATAGCTCCGTTTTCGCTCCAGAAAGAACCGTTGGACTCGTATCCGAATTCCCCATCTAACAAGACCATAAAATATAAGATTTAAACCAAAATCCCATTTTTCATATTTTTCTTAAAAGATCGGTTTCCCCCTGATTCAAAATTGTACTTATCCGAAAATTACGGGTGTTACAACCCAGCTGCCCCAACCATTTTGATTGAAATCATAGTCGCACCCAATCCTTCGAAACCGCCCCTCAGTTAACCACCACTTTCTTACATCGGGGTATTTCGTATAACATACTTGCAACGTCTCTGATCGAATGCACTGTAACATCCCAGGCCAACCGTACCAGATATTGTCTGCTTTGTCCATACACCTAGACTCACGGTTTTAAAACGCGTCTAATCAAGGTTTTCTCGAACAACTCCACTTTCTTAAAAGAAGGATCTCTGCTGAATTCCATGCCACAATAACGGGAATTCTTTACTAAGTGAAAACGCTCAACTTGCCAACTTGGCACAAGACCAACCTTGAATATCCCAAAAAACTCACAGTCAAGAGTTCCCTCATCGTATAACATGCAATTCTAGATTACTTTCCCAATACGACATATGTCCAACGTAAATAGTACTTTCTTTCCCGAAGCACATTGACTACGACTCATCGATGATAACCAAACATTCATACGCTCCCACCACGTCAACACCCCACACTTATACATAGCTAATAGCAGCAAACCTCCACAATCCATCATCTGAAGTACCCGCCAATCAACACTGAATCAGTCTTGGAAACACATTCAAATCCTCACTGCATCCAACAATCGTCCAACCATAGATGACATGAGTTCAAGTTTCATTCGCTCAACATGAATAAGTGACTAAGTTCCTGCATAACTACTCCCACGGGCTTAACACTGAATGATAAGCTCATTTAGAACCTTTCCCACGACAATACCACGCCTAAACTAACGGTCCTCCATTTCGAGCACCACTTTCCACTACCTTTCCCAATATCTTCTCGAAAACATCGCTCATGTCTCCGAAGAACCGCTCACTAGCAGGTGCATGCTTTCGACCAACCACACAAGTTAGTTTCTTCTTGACCCTTGAACCACTACACAAACACAAATTCTCTTTCTCACGCTCCCACCAGGAGTTCACGCACTCGATAATAACAATCTGCAAACATTGCTTCACAGTTCCGGTGCTACTTACCAAACTTCATAATTCAAACTTACTCACTTATTTCAACGTATCATCTCTACTGCCTCTGGCTAGTATGGAACATTGCCCACTCTATTTTCCAATCACACCAATGCACCGATAACACATAGACATGGTTATGCCTAACCAAACGGTTTCACCACCAATCCCACTTGAGAAAAACAACGAAGTCATCCCGAAACAACACCTAGTGTTCGAATCCACCACATACTTCTCGTCCCTCAAACCGTTACCTATTCAGAGAATTCCTTCGTACCCAAGGAACAATTCACATTCCCCAAAGATTTCGTACCTACTACATCACATCATAAACTAATCAATCCAACATCTTCATCAATCCTTCAATGATCCCAAAATAAACTCACTCAACGACTCACGCAACCAAAAAGCACATGGTTCCTCTTTTGGTTAACCACCAACTACCGCTCCACCCTTTTATTCCGAGAATAGCCATATGATATCGCCAACTTACAATCCATGCGTCCCAACATCATGCTTAACACTTTGTATAACTCATTCGAAATCTCCAAAAAGGACTT
Organism: Saussurea involucrata; assembly: GCA_033807775.1. Lineage (NCBI taxonomy): Eukaryota > Viridiplantae > Streptophyta > Magnoliopsida > Asterales > Asteraceae > Saussurea > Saussurea involucrata. The sequence continues at coordinate 11,714,571 of CM066312.1, forward strand.
CCATCTGTGTTTATCCTCCTTTAACAACACATTACCGTATCACTGACTTGCACGTCTACCTTGGCAAAAGATGCCACTAACTTATCTACACAACCTCCACCCACAACATCACACGGCAGACAACGTTCTCACGTCATTTGTACGCATAATCAATCTTGCCTTCATATTCACCTGCATAAGTGTGAAACAAGTCTCCCTCACGACTTTGTCTTTCCTCGAATCTAGATGAACCACAACTCATGATTTCCCAATTTACTCAAAAATATTCGTTTTTGTCGGTTCATTGCGATCTCCAAGAAACCATTCCAAACGACAAGACACATCCCCTTTCAGATCGATATAATCAACGCATCCACTTCGGTCGCGCTAAATACCTCATTCTTTAACAAACCATCAAAACCTCGAAGGGAAAACACTCATCCAAATAGAAATCTTCCACAATCAGAACGCCCACCCAAGGTGGTCTACCATCATGCAAGTATATGTCTTTCCTGGATGATCTCCTACATATACACACCTTAGGGCGATTTTCTCAACTTTCAACCTCTTGACAATACCTTCAGCTTCAGACATCTTAAACAGTTGCCGACTTCAACATCAATAGACAACGAGATGATGCTTCCACGACCTTCCCGACAAAAAGGGTTCCTAACGGGACCTACTTCTCCCAACGTATCATAATCAACTTTATACCCCGCCGTCCTCACTTGAAGAAAACTCAAGACTTACCTGGTGCAAGGTCAAAATTACAAGACCACCCCCAAATTCTCAGGCTCAACGTCGACAATATTTCATCAATGCATTTCAATGCTACAAAAAATGAGTTACTAAAATCAATACCTTGACGACTATGTCTTTTCCCCGGACACAACTGTCCACCGACAACCGCATCTCAAGTTACCGAACAAGAGTACAAACTACCATAGTACATACAAAACCAAAGTCCATTTCTGACATCTCCATTATTCACATCTCTTCCTTAATAAGAATACCAAGATCACAAATCATTCGCCATTGTCATAACCGACACATCTCCACTCTCGGAACCCTTCCTTATCTTTAAATGCAATAATCTCCACGACCTAGTGAGTTCATAGCCTTCATGCATGACGACACGATAATTTAAATCATTTCACACATTTGAACATTCAAAAAATACAACACTTGAAAACAACTTGAGTACACTTGACTCAACACTCTCATAATTTCAATGTCGTACGCAATGATTTCGAGATCGTTCGCACGTAACTTTTCGATAAAACATAATCTTAACCAACCACAACGACGTCGTTACACCAGAAACATATTGAATGAGACCTTTCCTATATGATTAGAAAAGTTCTGAACGAAATCACTTACACGAAGTAAATCAGCCGACTCCCACACTCATTTATATGATATCAACGTGTCAATGCTCATTTTGGTTATAAAAGCTTTGCAGTCAAACGTTTTCATAATTTTCTCAACGAAGGTTATCTCAACATAAAAAGAGCGATATAATTCACAAGTCACTAAGTTCAAAAATTTTATTGCGCAACGTAAACAAGTTTTTCCTTTTCTTTAAACACACGCTTGCACGCGTCGACTTATTTCCAAAACAAGAAATTCGTTATTTACGCATATACTTTTGATCATGAAAGAGCTCATGTAACACGTTTAAAGACACAATACATGAAACTCAACTTGCAATTGAAGGCTATTCACTCTAACAAGGTCAACCATTGTATCCATACAACTATCATTAGCACTCTACTTTCGACCAACCGTCGCTCTCTCGTCCTTGCAACAACTTGCTGTACAAGTGTTTCACAGCCTACCTGTTTGACCATCCCACACAGTTCTCGTCTTGAGCAATGATATATAATTCATATAGTTTCAATCTTTAACCCCTACAGGTCGGTAAACCACCAATTTTCTTCACATTCTGCTCTTTCAATAATTCAATCCAATCCCGATATCTCCTCTCCAACATCCTTGCCGCTCTACCGTTGATTAGAGAGTCACAGTCTCACTTCCTTCATTCGGTCTTTGAGTTAAAGATTTCAAAACTCTAATCCAGTCCTCCTCTCCTGTCCGAAATGATCGTCACCTCAACTCCAAGAATGGGGACTCACTAGAAACTATGAGTTTACTCTTAATCCGTCATTCATCACATTCGAACCCAAGAAGTTCTACCTCTAGACGACTCGTAACATTCCGAACAACACTTCTTCTGGAAGATATAAACATTACATCATACACAATCTCTCACAATACCACAACCCTTTGCTATCATTGCAAGGTCAAAACTCACTACATACTACCACACCCATTGATCTTCTCAACAAGAGCAATTGAGCACACTCATGTACCTGTAAATTCACGATTACATTGGCCAGATGTAATATCAAATTTACCTTACATGACGGTCTTCACTACCCTATCATTAGCGCACTTGTAATGACCTTTCCTAAAAGCCTTCTATATCTCAACTGTGTTCCCCTCTACTCCACAGTATAAGTTTAGGCCCATCCGGTGACCTAAATCCCTTAAACTATGGCTCTGATACCAAATGTAACAACCCAGATCCAGAAATAAAACATAAACATTCGATTCTAAATTAACCAGCTAAAACGACCCCAAAATTTCAACTGTAATCGACCACTACAAATTTGGTTTGCGGAAACAACCTATACACAGCTGAAAGATTTCTAAAAAAACTTGAATTAATAAAAAAACTGAAAATCTATAAGCTAGTCCTCGTCTCACGCTTAGGCCTTCTCCTTGCCCTTGCCCGAACCTCCTACTAACTGATTTCCTGAAAATTGGTTTAGTTTGAAAATGCGAGGGTTAGACCTTAAGGTCTAGTGAGTTCCCTCTAGAATCACTTTCTCACAAATAAACAATTTAAAGCAATTTATAAACATCCGTAAACCATTTAATGCTTTAAAAAATAATCTTCCAACAATAAGACAACAACACATGAAATGGCACACTGAAGTCCCGTACACCGGTGACAACGTGTCAGTCTCACACTACCTTAATTGGAACACACCCTCCATGGCATAAACGGGACACCCCCCGGTATGAGCACTGGAGGGACACATCCCCGACTTAGCCGTATCATGTCCACTTTCAAATGTATGCATACATAATAATATAACTTTCTCAAGCATGGAAAACATGCAGTTTCATGTACGAAAGATAAAACATCCAATTTCATACTATCTCATGCGTTTAAATAGCATATCAGTCAACTCATTTTCAGTTAGAAAGACTCACCTGCTCTTGCTTGTCACTTCTCACTTATGCTTCAAACCTTCAGGCTGAACACCTATGTGAAATACAGAAAACGAAGGTGATAAGTCATCCGACCGAACCTTCCCCAAATACCTAGCTAATACACCCTCTCCTCATCCGGATTCCACCATCCAGATCCCGCTTCTCGGACACCTACTATCCGGACCCACTGTCCGGAAAACTCACTGTCTGGTCAATACTGTTCCGGACTCTCTATCCGAAAACACTTCCGGACCTCTATCCGGAAACACTATCCGGACTCTCTATCCGGAAAACCTCATCCGGACTCCTCTTACCGAAAAACCTCATCCGGACTCCTCTTACCGGAAACCAAACATCCGGACTCCTCTTACCGTACACCAAACTTTGTCCGGAACTTCACCCAGACATGGGCGATATCCGGACTCATAGGGTTTACCGAACAACTCCATTACTCCTTAATCGAACTATTACATTATTTTAAAATCGATTAAGACTTCAACTTCACAAATGAGCATACCAAAACACCTTAAATAACATGTTAATCCAACATAATCTCTTCCTCACAAGCATTAACGCTTTGATTGAAAGCAAAATCCCAAAAAAGGTCGACTTACAATAAAATCTCAAGACCCCTTTAACACTATCTGATAGACAATGAATCAACAAGGAATAGGGTTAGAGATTACCTTTTGATGATGAGTTCTTCCTCCAATCGACATTCTTTTCCCAAAAATCGAAGTGCCAAACTTTGCTCTCTTTCTTCTTTCCCAAGAACGCACCCGCTGGAAATAAACTCAAAAATAGGGTTTTGCCAATCATTGTGGGTATTTATACCCCCTTCTCATTTGTTTCAAAACAGCCCCTGAAGTTCAAATATTCTCCTTTTTCCTTAAAACTCTTATTTCATTACATTAAAACCCTGGTTATTACACCTTCCATGGCATCAGGTTGCCAAAGAGAATGTCATTCCGAAAAACCCATATAGACTACAAAATGGTAAGCGTAATGACCTCAAAGCACAAAAAACCTCCATCTTCAACTGAATTGTGTCAATCCATGAAACCTAATCCGAATAAGTATGACGATTCGGAATATCCATTTGCCACCAACGACCAATAAAAACCCATAAAAGAAAAGATGATTGCAGTTCTCCACAACCGTATCACAATTTAGGACATAAAAGAGACGAAACATCGATACCTATTTTATCTAAATTTATCCGAGTAGGGAGCCGATTGAGATGAACATGCCACGCGAACACATTAACTTTAGTGAGAACAAGTCTTTTTCATCTAATAGGATGAGAATCCACCTCCAAATGACTAGAATCAATTAAACGCCTATAAAATTCGTATAAATTATAATTGTTAAAACATTCTATACATTTAATAAAATATTAATTTTTTATCGTAAATAATCAATTTTAGCAAGTTCTCAATTTAAAAAAAAAATTGTTGAAAATAATTGGTAACAAAAAGCGACTATTTAAGGATCCAAAGTTCCCACGGCTTTGGGAGCCACGCCTTGAATGAGCCGAGCCAAGCAAGCCATTTTCTGTAGCAAAAAGATAGAATCAGAAGGAAGCCAACAAAACAACAGGCGGACTTCGTTTGTCGGCTTATAAATGATTAACGGAATTGCAACGTTGAGTCACAATTTTAAAATCCGGCGTTAAAACCTTTGTTTATATGGTATCCTTACGTAACGTGTTTCTTCTTCTGTTTTTTTTACTTTATTTCCCAAAATACCCTTGGTCGAATTTGAACACGAGAACTCGTCAAACAATCATTCTCAATAAAAAGAAACAATCTAAGGGGGTGTTTGGATGTGTGTTTTCAAAATTATTATTACGATTTCAAGAATTAAAATCGGAACTTAAAGATTATTTCATTTAAGTTAGGGTAATTAGGTAAATTTACATTTATACGAGGCTTGGCTTCGCCGCAATGTTAACCTCTTGTGGATCAACTCTAAGGGTTGCTTTTCGTTGTAACGTTTTATGACATGTTATGATACGGGATGGCGCATTAATTACGACGCGTTATTTTTTGTAAGACATGTTTGTAATACTTTTTTAAACATATAATTTGGAGAATAAATGATAATTATATATAGCACCTATATAAATATTAAAAAATAAACATAAAAACTAAACTCTAAATCAAGCAAAAATTCTTTGAAGACCGAAGAAAGTAACGAGTAGAAACTCAAAGAGATTTAATTTCGATTTCGCACTCTTGATATCATTTAATTGCTATTTGATATAAATGGTTATTTTTTTAGTTTTATAACTTTATTTGAGATTAGATTATTCATTATTCTAAACACTAACATATACAGAAGTAGAAGAAGGTTCAAACGAGAACGCTAACTATTTAAGAAAACAAAAAATCATGTGCAAAATCACATGTGATTTTACATTAACTGCAAAAACTGGACACACGCGACTTTGGCCCCGACTTAAAGTGGCGGGAAAAGTCACGTAATCATATATGATTTTATACGTGAATCATATATGATTTTGTACATAACGACTGTTTTCTTAAACAATTAGCGTTCCCGTATGAACTCACCTCTACAGAAGTATAAATACATACATATTATGTATACATATGCTGCCTTATGACATGCCTTGAAAAACGTCGTGACGTCACTGTAACCCATAAGACTTAAGGCTTGATCTCACCGCAAGCCACACCTCACATCATTTAAAACATTGGTGTTACGGCATATACAAACACTTCCTAAAGAACACAAAAGTCTATGTCAATATTTTTATAGAAGTTAGTTTAAAACGGTTAATGAAGGGAAACTTGGGAAATAGAAAAAGACGTCAAGCGCGTTTTAATCACTTGTTTCATTCGAATGCGGCCATTTGATTCCTTGGCCTCTCATTACTCAAAGGGTGGAAGTGAAAGCTTTTGTTTCGTAGTGTTTGAACCTTCTTACGAGTGATAAGTGAGATACTGACGTGTTACACGAAGTATATCATGATTTTTTTTAAGTTTAAATCATGTTTGTAGGATTCATTTGTCATCGGTCTTTTTATCTTTTTTTACTTTTGTAACCAAGAGCATTGCACGCCAAATATATGGCTCACCTTAAGGGCTGTTTGTTTACCCCTTAATAGTTCCATTAAGAGGCAACTTCTGAATCGCTAAGTGATGAATCTTGTTTGGCAAAAAAAGTCTGTCTCTTAATGGTTCTAAAACCCTCTGAATGGTTTTGTATCTTGAGTCTCCCTTAACCATTCATGGTTTTGTATCTTGAGTCTCCCTTAACCATTCAGCGCCATAATTTCATTCTAAACAATTATCAAACAACCATATTCCATTTTGCACTATATCATAAGAGCCTCTTAATCATTCTGACCATTTAATCATTCTGCACCAAACCATTCAGCAACTGTCAAACAACCTCTTAATCACATATATGATTTATAATACGTTATACTTTAACAAAATATAATAACATCAAAAAAGTTCACGTAAAAGATACATATCTATTATATTAGGATTTAAGAACAACATTGTCTATGCTCTAGCTATGACTTGTTAGTGTTTCAATTTGTTTTTCAAAATGACTATTAAAATGTTTATTAATCACATATATGATTAATAATACGTTATACTTTAAAATGTTTTCGAAATAATTTTTTAATTTTTTTTAAAAGTCATAATTTTTTAGAAATAACCGGCGAAAGTTAATTTTTTTTTTGAGCGGAAAACCCAGGCAAATTTCCCGGTGAAGTTTTCGGCAGATTTACCATTTCTGGCGGATAAAGGCCGCCGAAAATCTGCGTAAAAGTTATTTTCTGTTTACGGAATTACTTAATTAGATTAGTAAATAAGCTTAGCTTTATGGCGGAATATTCTACCGGTAATTATTTAATTTTTTTAAAAATCTTATTCATGAAATTGATTTAGATAAAGAAATTAAATTTTCCGCGGATAACCAACGGAATATTCAGCTGAAAAATAAATAGAGAAATTGTTTTTTAAATGATATTTTTGGTGGATTTTCGCCGGATATATTATTATTTTAAATAAAAATAAAATTCATCAGAAATCCGTCGGAAAACAAATCGAGAAATTATTTTTTTAAATGATATTTTTGGCGTATTTTATTATTTTAATTAAAAAATAAAATCCGCCGAAAATTTGTCAAAAATCTTTTTAAAATTTTAATAATATCTACAAATGTTTTTTTTCTAAATAACTAAATAAATTAATTGTTAATAATTAAAATTTCCGACGGATTTTAATTAATTATAAATTCGTTGGAGATTCGCCAAAAACATTAAATAATTTTAATTCAATGTTTTTAAAATTAAATAGATAAATAAATATATAAAAACCACCAAAAATATGTCGGAAAGACATAAGAATTATTTTTTTTTAAAAATTTAATATAATATTTTCGACGGTTTTTCGGCGGAGGTCAACGTCAATTGACTTTTTTAATTCCTATCACAAATGCACGGGAACATTTTCGGCAGAATCTCCGTCGAAACATTTCTGATATTTGCGTGTTTGTTTAGCATTGTTGTATATGTCCAAACGTTGCATAATAAATGTTATACGGTTGATATGATTGTACTTTAAATGGGAACTTAGGTGTTTAATTAACTTTAAGGCGTGACAATTTTTAGTGGTTGATTACGAGAAATGTCGCAAGTGAGGGAGGGGTATTATTGAATACAACTTGTTTGCATACATCTTACCCTTCCAAGCTCTTCTTCGAGGTGAGATATGTTGAATTTGTTTGGTTTGATATCATTGAATACAATCTTAATTAACCATCTCAACATTTCTCGTTGTTTTTATGCAACTACCATAAAAGAATTGTATTGATGGTGACAACGAGAATTAGTGCTTACTTGTACGTTGTAACTTGTAACTAAGTACCGCACGTATGGTACTAGACTTAGAAATTAATTAATATATAACACCACACAAGTTCAAACAAGAACAATTTCTATTTGCCTACATCCACATTTATATATTCAATTTTCAAATACAAACAAAATAATCTACTTTCTAATTTTCAAGACATACTCAAAGCATAACTCAAGAACCAACCATCATCTGTAAGGATAGCTAATCGAACCATAGATCCTTTTGTACAATAGATATAACGTGTAGCACCATGTGTAAAGATCAAGGATGACGTACGGAACTTTAGATATCATATCGTTGTGAAGCAAGTGCACAAACTAGGGTTCGTCAACAACAAATTCATCTAAATGGTCTGATTTTCGATGGAGGATGGATACCTATATATGCAACATTAAGAATGGAGTTAAATGGTTAAAAATTGTTCTACTTGGTGCTAATGGAAAACATATTCGGAAAACTTAAAACATCATATAAAAATACAACTTATAGCCACATGAATGTTTTTCACACAATTATTTGATCAATCAAAGTCAAATCTTGTTCGAATCATTTAAAAAACACATCTTTTTAAGTTCGAAGTCGAGTTTAACACGTTTTCTACTTTTTCATATACCCCTTTTGTAACATGTTCAAAATTCGGATCAAATAATTGATTATAATTTTGGGAAATTAATTAAAATACCCTAAGTCAAACCACGTTTTACTGAAATACCCAAAATCTCTCCCATGTTACAAAAATACCCCAAAAATCCGCGATGGAGCCCACGATCGCGGGATCCAGGCCACGTGTCACCAAAGTTTGCCCACTTTGCCCGCGTTGGTCCCTCAAGAAAGCCCGCGGTCCAGCTTCCCCCCCTCAAGAATGCCCGCGTGTGCAGTTTTGGTCCCTGCCCGCGTTTGACTCTCGTTGTTAAGAGTGTTTTTTTATAAAAAAATTGTTAAGAGTGTTTTTTTATAAAAAAATTGTTAAGAGTGTGTTATTATAAAAAAATTGTTAAAATGTGTTTTTTTATAAAAACACACTCTAAACAATTTTTTTTATAAAAACACACCCTTAACAATTTTTTATCAAAACAGTTTTTTTATAAAAAATTGTTAAGAGTGTGTTTTTATAAAAAAATTGTTATAGTTTTATGGTTTTATGTTTGAATGTGATATTTGTATGTTATAATGTGTATGTTGTTATAGTGTGTTTTTTCATAAAAAAATTGTTAAGAGTGTTTTTTATAAAAAAAAATTGTTAAGAGTTTGTTATTATAAAATAATTGTTAAAAATGTGTTTTTTTTTTATAAAAACACACCCTTAACAATTTTTTATAAAAACAGTTTTTTATAAAAAATTTGTTAAGAGTGTGTTTTTACAAAAAATTGTTAAGGGTGTGTTTTTATAAAAAAAACACATTTTTAACAATTTTTTTATAATAACACACTCTTAACAATTTTTTTATAAAAAAACACTCTTAACAATTTTTTTATAAAAAAACTGTTTTTATAAAAAATTGTTAAGGGTGTGTTTTTATAAAAAAATTGTTAAGAATGTGTTTTTTAAGAATGATACGTTGAAATAAAATAAACCGCACTTTATCTATATATAACACTATTATAAGTTGAAATAAAATACCACCACACTTTATCTATATATAACAATATGATACGTTGAAATAAAATAAACCACACTTTATCTATATATAACACTATTATACGTTGAAATAAAATACCACCGCACTTTATCTATATATAACAATATGATACGTTGAAATAAAATAAACCGCACTTTATCTATATATAACACTATTATAAGTTGAAATAAAATACCACCGCACTTTATCTATATATAACAATATGATACGTTGAAATAAAATAAACCGCACTTTATCTATATATAACACTATTATACGTTGAAATAAAATACCACCGCACTTTATCTATATATAACAATATGATACGTTGAAATAAAATAAACCGCACTTTATCTATATATAACACTATTATAAGTTGAAATAAAATACCACCGCACTTTATCTATATATAACAATATGATACGTTGAAATAAAATAAACCGCACTTTATCTATATATAACCTATTATACGTTGAAATAAAATACCACCGCACTTTATCTATATATAACAATATGATACGTTGAAATAAAATAAACCGCACTTTATCTATATATAACACTATTATAAGTTGAAATAAAATACCACCGCACTTTATCTATATATAACAATATGATACGTTGAAATAAAATAAACCGCACTTTATCTATATATAACCTATTATACGTTGAAATAAAATACCACCGCATTTTATCTATATATAACAATATGATACGTTGAAATAAAATAAACCGCACTTTATCTATATATAACACTATTATAAGTTGAAATAAAATACCACCGCACTTTATCTATATATAACAATATGATACGTTGAAATAAAATAAACCGCACTTTATCTATATATAACACTATTATACGTTGAAATAAAATACCACCACACTTTATCTATATATAACACTATTATACGTTGAAATAAAATACCACCGCACTTTATCTATATATAACAATATGATACGTTGAAATAAAATAAACCGCAACATCTATATAAAATAAAATAAACCGCAGCATCTATATATAACACTAACTATAACATCTGTGAATGACTATGTAGAAGGATTTCTTTAACATCGACTTGACGCTAAGGTGCAAAGTTTCCTACATCGAGGAATTAGGAGCGCTCTTTAGGGGATTAGGTGATCGCGCGGATACCCTTGAGACCATCTATAGAGGGACACCGTTCGGGCCATGGATGGATGTGTCTTACTCTGGTGGCGACCCTACGCTAGTACACATGTTTCTACAGTTGGAGGTCGAGGACGCCAACGCTGAGCCGGAGGAGATGCATTTTGATTTCTTCGGCTCTCAATTGCATTTTGGGCGTCGTCAGTTCTGTCTAATTACAGGACTACGTTTTGGAGAGGCTCCCCCCTTCCTCCCTTAGAAGACTGCTCCTTCCTTCCTAGGGTTTGGGGCATTTCAGCATCTCGTTTGAAGCTGAAGGCAGCCCGGGAAATGATGAAAGAGGGCCTTAGTGCCCTAACCGACGACGATGCTGTCTGTGTATGCTTGGTGGTGATCGTGGATATGGGCTTCCTGGGCCGTGAGTATAGCCAGTATGCTTCCGAGACGGTCCTTAGGGCCGTCGAGGACCTTGAGCTGTTTAACAGCTACCCGTGGGGTAGCCATATCTGGACACATTGCTACTCTATTCTGCACCGAGCCATAGCCAGACGCGTTGATCGACATGCAAAGATGAATCTTTGTGGTTTTACATACGCCTTCAAGGTTAGATACGTAGTATAACAATTGTTAATAATACATACAAACTGTTTGGCTTTTCTTTTTACATACTTGCTCTTCTTGTCTAATTCCAGATATGGATCTTGGAGATGTTTCCCGCATCAATCCGATATTTCGTCAAGCGCGACGATCGAGTACTTAGGGGAACCCGTTGGGACAAACGTGTTACCCTAAGTAGGCCGCTTTGGTTTCAGTTCTTCAATGCGTCTAGAAATGTAAGTTCTTTTACTATGTTTACAATTTGCATACGTTAGTCCCGCTTATTAATTTCTTTTATGTTTTATCATATATTTAGCAGCCACTCTTGCCTTTCGATCGCCTTGTGCCTACTGTCGACGAGATGGGCACAGATTGGTACAGAGACAGCGTGGACTTTATTGACGCAGAGGCGGAAAGGGCTCGACGTCCCCCTACTTCCGAAGATGAGGAAGACGACGACAGGCCCCCTTCCGGTGGATACCAGCCGCCCCCTTCCTCCTCCTACCAGCCGGCCCGTTCCTCCTCCTACCAGCCGGCCCGTTCCTCCTCCTACCAGCCGCCTCATTCCTCCTCTTACAATCCATATGAGGCGGCCCCTTCCTACGAGCCACAACGTGGCTCTCATGAGCACCTGTGGGACTACATCCACGGGCCGCTAGAGTCACGTGTACAGCTTCTGGAGGGATTCTACAGACAGTTTAGCGCTGTCAATGTTAGTGTTTAACTTAATTTGTTGGCCACGTTTATTTAGTTTGTATATTAATATTACGTTCTAAATTTGTTTTAGTTGTCGAGTACGACACCGATCCCCGCTCCGTTCGGACAGGGGGCACAGGCGACGTTTGCCACCACATCCTATCCGTCATTCCCTGAAAATGTAAGTGACATTGAGTAACCATTATAGTTATATGTTTGTTCCTAAGTTTGTAACTCTTATAATGATCAATGTCACACAGGCCGGGATGTCGGGGGCCGGGATGTCGGAAACGCCGTTCGCCACCACATCCTATTCTACTATCCCGGAGAGTGTAAGTGACACTGAGTAACCATTATAGTTATATGTTTGTTCCTAATTTTGTAACTATTTTAATGATCAATGTCACGCAGGCCGGGATGTCGGGGGCATACACCTCGCAGATGTCGCCGCTGTTCGCCACCACATCATATTCTACTATCCCGGAGAGTGTTAGTGACACTGAGTAACCATTATAGTTATATATCGATAATCCTAATTTTGTAACTATTTTAATGATCAATGTCACGCAGGCCGGGATGTCGGGGGCATACACCTCGCAGATGCCGCCCCCGTTAGCCACCACATCAATCACAAACATCTTTGGCGGTTCGGCCGATGACTATTACAGGCCGGAAATGCATACTGTAAGTTATTTTGGTAGTTTTGGTTTAATTGTGAACATTTCCTAAATTGTACTTAAAACATTGAGTAACGTAATTTTCAGACGGGGTCTCCTATTATCCAGGATCACTTCTCGGAGCACTTCTCGGAGCCTGACGATGACTCGATGGATGTTGTAGATCCACCACCACAGGTGACCCCGCTCCCTAAAAAGCGGTCGCATAAAATTTCACAATGGTTTCGTCACCCGTTTGGCCAACAAGGATCTACGACACCACCGCCCGCTAAAAAACAAGCAAAGAAAGCGGGGGGAAAGAAGGGAGGAAAGAAAAAGGGAAAGGTGCCTTCACCGGAGCCTCAACCGGCATCAGAAATATTGAGGATGTGCCGGACTGGTCGCCTCCCCAACTTGACATTCACCCCTTACGGGGGCTTAGAAATCAACCCCTCGTTTTTTGAAACATTGCTTGCGGATGACCCTGTGAACTCTGACTTAGACGATACGGTTAGTATGAAGTTAAATTATAGTCATATATAATCAAATATATTTATATTACATGTCTAACCATCGTTTTACTGTTATTTTATTTAATAACATATATGACATATATTGTAATATTTCAGGTGTACATCCCCATATGCTTGCATCCCAAACATTGGCTGCTTGGAGTGTTTGAACTAGACACTATGGTCATGACCCTATATGACAGCGAAAAGGACGGTCTCTGCAAACAACAATTGACAGAGCAGATGCAATCGTTTAAAACAAAACTATATACGTTCTTTTCATTGATCGGGGATCATAGACGTCGCGAAGTGTCAAGTATCTTTCGCACAAAGATGGCCGGCCAAGTACCCCAGCAGACCGGGTTATATGCGGATTGCGGTGTATGGGTATGCCGTAATGTCCAAAAGTTGATAAATAACGAGGAGATATGGGTACCCCCTAACGAAACCGACGATGAGGCAATGAATTTCCGCCGACATATGGCGGAGTCAATTTATGCGCATTGTCTAATAGGGCCACGTTAGGTTGTTTATGTAACATTAAATAATTGTTATTTTTAGTATTAACTTATTTTGTTAAAGTATTGTGATTGACTTACTGTTTACTTCATTTGGTTTTTGCTAATTTCATCCATTTACTCAACTTTGAGTATCGATATCTCTTTCACACATACTCTATTTTGGACGCATTATATATCATTTCGAAGATCTCATATAGAAGAACATAAACCTACTAAAAGTTAGTTATATATAACACATATATATAAATTTAAATGCGTCCAAAGTTTAGTAAAACCCATATTTCCAACACCTAGTAAGTAGGTTTATGAAACTTGCGATAATGCTAATACAGAGATTATTGGATGAACAAACATTTATTTCTTGATTATTGGGGTATTGGTTCTTGTTGTCTGGAAGTGATTCATATGATGCAAAAATTGGTATCATGTAATGTAGAACAATATCTATATTATAGAAACTTGCATTTGATAGTACCATATAAATCTGATCTAAATTCTCATTAATTAGCTATGTTAGACTACTTAAAGACTAATTTTCTGCCTAATGAAAGACCTTTATTCAAGAGCAGACGAATATTGCAGTTACTTTTTCAGTGGAATCATGCAGGCAACTTTTTCAGACGAAATCTATAAACACATTCAAATAATAATAATTTAAAACGATTTAATGAGTTAGTTAATATATGATTATTATGTTAATGCGATAGGAGTGTAAAACAAAACTGAAAAAAAATAAGAGATGTACCATAAATTAAATAATTAACTATAAGAGTATGAATTTTAAATATAAAAAATATTTTTTTTATGTAGTGTATAACTGTATATGATATATATTAAAATATATAAATCCAAAAAAATTCAAGATTGGGCTCATTTCGAACGTATCGAAGAGACGATTATAATGGCGTAATTTGTTAAAATTAAAACGTATTTTTTAACGTATTTTAGTTAATAAACGATTATATGTGTTAAATGTAAAATTAAAATAATGAAAGTAAAAGGTATAAAGTAAATTTAGTAAATAAGTATAGGGGTTGAAAGTGTAACATTTCATTTTAAATTCGTAAAAATTGACGAAATGGGGTGAACAGTGCCAAAAATATCAAAATTTTCATAAATGGTCCCTGGAATTTTTCAAAAATGGTCCCTTGCAATTGAAAAGTCACAAAAATAACCCCATCGCGGGATGAGCCCGCGATCGCGGGATTCCATTTTTCAAAAATGGTCCCTGCAAGTTTAAAAAAGTGTCAGAAAGGTCCCTGGCCCGCGATCGCGAGCTCCCATCGCGGATTTTTAGGGTATTTTTGCAAAGTGGGAGAGATTTTGGGTATTTCAGTAAAACATGGTCAAACTTAGGGTATTTTAATTAATTTCCCTATAATTTTCTATTTGTAATCAATAAAGACAAATATAATTTATTTTATACAATTTAATTACATCCAAAAACCTATGATTAACTAATTAAATAAACGGGAAATTCCAATTTGATGTGTAGATTTTTGTTTTTTTGTTTATTTATTTAAATATTGAGGTAGACTAATAAGAAAAATCCATCTTGTTCAACTTTCACTATTTTTTTTCTTGTTTGATGCTTGCATTTGTGGGAACAAATTATAATTAATTAAGTTTAAAATTTATTTATGTTAATTACTTGATGAAAATAATTCTGTAAGAATTCCTGTTAAATACTCTATACTTTGATAAAAATATTATAATTTTGCAGATTATACAAATTTGGTCGTACAAATTCGAACATGTAATTGTAAAAAAAGAAGTTTACAGTATTTTCAGGGTTTTTTGTTCTTTTCAAATTGGTTTTATTGTTTTCCATTAACTAAATTTCTTTCTTGGAAATTATTTTATAAGTTTGAAAGATAAAAAGAAATATATTTAGTATTAAAAGGTTGAAAACAAACTAATATTTATAAGAATATATCCAACCTAGAGTTTTGCAAAATTTAATTATTCTCTTAAGGTAGCCTCCAAATATATAGTGTTAAAATTGATTTAATCATGTAACTTGACACATCTAACTTTCCACAAATAATTAAAAAATGATTAAAAAAATATTAATTTATTGTTTTTCAATATCTTGGCAAGTTCAATACAAACAAGTCATATTAGATAATAAAGAACTTCCAAATACAAACAATATTTATCATTCCTTTACTAATAAAAAAAATGCATGGTTTATGGTTTTTAATTTTGGGAAAATAAATGATCATAAGTTATTGAAATCTTGATTAAAATAGTGGTATTGATATACTTGGGAACACAATTTAAGAATCACCTCCACAAACCCTAGATACAACATATCATAGTCTTGTGAAGTGATTGAGGATGATTCAATGTGCATTATTTCTTACCTTTTGTTAGTGAATATATTATCCAGTTAACATTCGCAATGGTAAGTATTAAATATTCGAGTATGTCATGTTTGGACGGACACTTGGATATGCAACATCAAAATGATGGATAAAGATTCTCTGAGTCGGCTTTGGAGGAACGTTTTCGATGTATAAATAATTAATACAGGTTATTCCTTTTGCCTCAAAATAAGTGTCAACTTTCAAAAGTAATTGTCCTCTTTCTCATTCTACCATTAATTATGAGATGAAGAAAAATTCCCTCTCTATTATCAATGGTAAAATTGTCTTTTAACTAATTAAAATGTGTAATAATTATGAATTCCTAAAATTGTGTACTCTTTTCATTGTGGACATGTATTTTGAGGCATTGAAAGTATTATGAATTATATGTATCACATAATTCGTGATAGAAAAGTTAAACCTGTACATGATAACTCTCAAATAAAAAGCAAACAAAGTATATTGAATTCCACGTACACACATATAGACCGGTGCGGTTGAAAACCGCATTTCTATTGCAAACCCGAGAAGCGCCAAGAGTGAGTCACGTGTCTGGGACATTCATCTTGAAAATTGAAAAAGTGTACGCCCATTATTTATGATAAATATTAACACATGGCGCGTGCTCGGTGGTTTCCTGTTCGCAGTGGAAATACAGTTCTCAACCAAACCCCCTCATCTCTTCTCTCTCTCTCTCTCTCTCTCATATATATATATATAGGGAAGGGTTCAATTGAGAAGCTTAAATATTTTAAGAAATAAAGAAGTGATCATATCCATTGGATTAAATAATCCACGGTCAAGAAATTCGCGTTACACCTGATTAATGGCGCGTCCACATTAATTAATAAACGACGCTCAGGGGTATTTTGGTAATTTTGCACATCTATATCAAAATAGGCGGCAATTGAATCATAACACTACACAATACTACTCATTACGCTATTTCAACAAAAAACGTACCAAATTATCAACAAAAAACTCTCCAAAAACCTCATTCATCACCAACACATCCAAAATCCATCACTGATTCATCGCAAATCTGAAACAAAATGGCAAAAACTCGAAAGGATTCTACAAAAGCTCAAAAGAATTCTACAAATACTGAAGATGAAGCATCAACAAATCCGATAATAGAACAAAATCCGAATGAAGAAGATCAAACGTTGATTTCGTTGGTTACAGATGGTATTTTATAGATATTTATTATAAAATGTTTGTATGTTCATCGTTATATACAATGAATCTATGTTTAAAAACATGATGAAATGATTCAGTAAACTTTTAGGGTTTTAACAAAGTTCATAAATGATGGTTTGTTTTTTATTACAGGGAAGAACACCAGTGCAATTCCAAAAATCAAAATAAAACGAGTAAAACAACCAAAAACAACAGCAGGTATATTCGTTCATTTATGAATTTTAAAATTTTAAAATATTTGAAAATTCATATATGGATTTTTAATATTAGATTCTTCATATATGAATGTTTCTCAATAGATCTAGGGTTTTGAATATTCGAAAGTTCATATATGAATATTTCTCAATAGATCTAGGGTTTTGAATATTCGAAAGTTCATATATGAATATTTCTCAATAGATCTAGGGTTTTGAATATTCGAAAGTTCATATATGAATATAAATTTTTCTTCGTTTTTAATATACTTTTTAATAGATCTAGAGTTCATGTATGAATGTTAACAAAACTCGAAAGTTCATATATAAACATTCGTATATGAACTTTCGAATATCGACTAAATTTCAAATATGAGAGTTCATATATGAAGGTTCGAAAATCGACTAAATTTCGAATATGAGAGTCGATATTCCAAAGTTAAAATAGGGAACGTTCATATATGAACATTCGAAATATATGAACGTTTATATATGAACATTCATATATGAAGATTAAAATATATGAACGTTCATATATGAACGTTCATATATGAACTTTCGAAATATATGAAAGTTTCCAAATATAAACTTTCCAAATATATAAACGTTCATATATGAACATTCCCTATTTTAACTTTCGATATATATGAACTTTCATATATGAATATTCACATTTGAACTTTCTAATATTTGTAAGTTCATATATGAAAGTTCACATATGAACTTTCGAAAATATACAAATTCGTATATGAAGGTTCATACATGAAGGTTTATATATTTCTAAACTTCATATATGAACATTCCCTATTTTAACTTTGGAATATATGGACATTCATATTTGAACGTTCAAATATCTGAACGTTCATATATGAATATCGATATATGAATAAAAATCTTTTAATATTCAATATAGAAAATTTAATGTATGAATGTTTTAATTTTGATTGATTTGTTATTTATAGGAAATGAAGAAGAAAGAAAAAACAAAGTTCAAGTTCAAGTTAATAAAGAAGAAAAAGGTAAAAAGAAAGAAGAAAAATCGATGCAAATAGTTTTATGTATGTAATCTATCATTAACACTAATAACAATATATATTATCATGATGCTTCATTAATTATATTAACAAATATCTATATACAGATACTGGAAAAGAAACAAAAACAACTAAAAGAAAAAGAAAAGACGTACAGATAAATGATTCAGAAGATGAGTTGGAAAAAAAAGAAAAGAAAACCAGCAAAAAAGGAAAAGATAATGCAAAACAATCTTTTCCAATCATCAAGGTTAGGACATCCCCGAAGCCTCTTTTTGAAGCAATACAAGCGTTAACAAAAGATCAACGGGATTGCATCAAAAAAATGGGATTCACTGACATCTTAGACATGAAGATCGATGGAATCCCATCAAAATTAGCATTCTTTCTGGTTGATAATTTAAACTGCAATACAATGGAGCTTGTCATTGGAGATAACAAGGTTAAAATAACTGAAGAATCTATCCACTTTATGCTTGGTGTTCCCATATATGGAAAGAATCTGTTTGATGAAGAGTACATTAGAGATGATGATGAGATCTATGTCAACTGGACGTCACAATTTTCAAGCAAAATAATCCGACCAACAGATCTCAAACAAAAAATAATTGACAGCAAGTGTAACAACCCAGTTCCCATAACATACAACATATAACATAACCTGCATATATATCATTGATTTACAACGAAAGTTACATAACAAACCAAGTACGGTCCCTTCGGTCTCCTAAATTACAAAATATATATATAAAAGCTTCCTTCACTTTATCCCCTCCTTTGCCGATCCTTAACCTAGAAAACATATTTTTGAAAACAAAATGAGGGTTAGACCAAACGGGTCTAGTGAGTTAATCCCGGTCCTTTCCAAAATTCATTATAAAACCTTTCATCAATCAAAATAGTTTAAATACAACCTTTGCCAATACACACACATATACCATAAGTATATAAACGTCACATATATATACCACACGTATTTTAATTACTACATCAAGACTCGTGCATCGTGCTCAACTCCTCCTCATTCCTCGTTACCATGGCCATATTAGTTGGTAGCAAGCCAACTAATAAATCAACGCCGTACAACAACTACGACACATCACCGGTCCGCACACCGGAACCCGGCAATACACCGGTCCGCACACCGGAACCCGGCAATACACCGGTCTGCACACCGGAACCCGGCAACACACCGGTCCGCTCACCGGAACCCGGCAAAAAGTGCACTCGTGTAGTGCAAAGCTTATATAAATACAATATATATCTCATTACATCATATTGTCATTTATATACACATAATCATATTCCTACCACATAATCATCTCACATATATATATATACACATATATATGTATCCCAGTTCAAAAACGTTTTAAAGCAAAACTCACATCGATCGCTTATCCATAAACACTTCCAAGCTTTTCTCCAAAAGATTCAGTCTTTCAATCCAAATCCACAGAATCTGTAACAGATTAAATACAAATATCGCCTTACTAGTCAAACACATAAAGCCTACTAAAATCTTATCCTCAACAGCTCTCCCTTCAGCGACTTATCACGGGGGTTCCGCTACCCGGATAGCGGATGGGGTCAAGGGGCAACGCCCTTGCGGGGTCTGCCCCCCCAGGAAGTTTTCGGAGAAACTTAAACCAAAAATACAATCAGAAACTATAACCGGGCACTACCAAAACTACCGGAACTCACTGCACCGGGACTCCACTGTACCGGGACTCTCCAGTACCGGGACTCCATATCACCGGGAGTTGGCATTACCGGGTCTTGTCGTTACCGGGAGTCGACAATACCAGGAGTTCACTATACCGGGAGTCCACCGGGAGTCGACAGTACCGGGACTCCAGCGGGAGTCGATAGTACCGGGACTCCACACTACCGGTACTCAATGAAATATACCGGTACTCTCAAGAACACAGTCGGTTCCATTTTACCCAGATCGAAATTAAACCTATACAACTACAAATTAAACATTCTAATCCGATAGAAGTCTAATACTACTGATTATAAACATAAAACATAAAGGACTTACCTCAAAATCGTTTCCAACCAAGCCAATTGAAGCCCTAACCGTACGAACTCTTCTTCTGCTTCTTCTCGTCTCCAAACACACACTCACACACTGATAAATCTGATTTTAGGTTTTTGAAATATCTGAAGTCTACAAGGGTGTATATCAAATCCCCATTTACCAATTGAACCTTCAACTATCAACTAATGTCCAACACCCCTTTAACTTATTATTTTACCCAAACTTACCCTAAACCTCGTTTTATAAAGTTAACTAGATTTAACGGAATTAGGATTTAACTAACGAACTTACCCGGGGTATTACATTATCTCCCCCTTAAAAGAATTCTGTCCCAGAATTCGATTAGGCAATAAACGAGGGTAGTCAATTACCATAAATCGCTTTCAAACTCATACAACATAATTATACCCTTTCCAGATAAAACTTGCTTAGCAATTACAACCTATTCCTTATACTCTTCCAAATAGAACATAGTTTCCAAAAACAATACAATGTCTTAACATAATTGCAAAACTGAGAAGTCAAAGACTTACGCCTCTACTTTAACTTACAACGCCAATTTCTCAATTGTACAAATACTACACCAAATATCATTCACACATCTAGACTCCATATTTTACATTAAGCTCCAATCTAATGGTTTCACACAGAATTTCATCATTCTTAAAAGAACGCTTTCTACCAATGTTAATGTCTCATTAATCTAACACCCCAAAAGTAACGACACCCTACTCTCCAATAGATCACAGAATCAACTTGGAGTATCACCTTAACCCGTAGTTAAACTTTTCTCCATAGACCAATCACAACTCTACTGTCACTTCTCTAACCCAAAATACGTCTAAGACAGACCACTTTCTTGCATTAACTACACCAATCACGAACCATAGATACTACCATGTCCTATCCAATGGTCCATCACTCTGAGCATTACATTAGACTACTTTCTTCCACTCTCTTCTCAACATAAAACATGTTTCCCCAAGGACAGCTCACTAGGAGGTACTCACTCTAGATTGATCCTACGAGCTAACTTTATTTCATTCTAAGCCAACCGCACACACTCAATTTCAACAATTACCATATTCACTCAACAATTTCACCACACCTCATATTAGGAACTTAATCGAGTTAATCCGAAATCGCATTCAATGCTCGAAACAACCACACACTTTTCATTTCTCAAACAGTAATACTCCACTACTTAGCCAACCACCTACTACCACTCCAATCACTTATTCTCGAATAACAATACTACACACCACCTAGTTATGCCTTTCCACACATACTTGCCACATCTGAAAAACTTATAAACAAATCCTGAACAGAGGTTTCCACTAACACTCACCCCATCACAACGTTAATCCGTCACTAGAAATTTATTACTACCACGCTTACAAATTATAAACTGCCACCATTTTATCCACATCACCCCACATATTTAAACAATACCTTTCTAGGTAGCGTCAACAATCATACTAAGTGTAATCCACACAACACACTAAACGGTCGCCTTCATGACAAGGTCAAGACTATCATTCTTTACACTCTGGCCATCATACTCCACATTTTAACAAAATCAGGACAACAGTAATTAAGCACACCCATCCCCAAAATATAACAACCATAAAAACATCTTATTAACAAAATCAGTACATCTTTGTTTCACCTCGTGCCTCGATTAGCACAAAATATATCATCATGCCTCTATTCGGAGCAACTTAATCCAAAAATACAATCAGAAACTATATCCGGACACTACCAAAACTACCGAAACTCGCTGCACCGGGACTCCACTGTACCGGGACTCCACTGTACCGGGACTCTCCAGTACCGGGACTCTCCAGTACCGGGACTCTCCAGTACCGGGACTCCACCGGGAGTCGACAGTACCGGGACTCCACCGAGAGTCTCAAGAACACAGTCGGTCTAAACTTTCCCAGATGCGATTGAAATCTATACAAAACACGAAACTGGAAATTCTAAACCGATAGGAATTTACTACTGATGATTACAAACACAAAACCTAAAGAATACATACCTTAATTTTGATTCCAACACACTCAATCGGAGCCTTAACCGTACTTCCTTCTTCTGCTTCTTTTCTCCTCAAGAACATGCACACACACACACACACTGATATTTTGAGTTATGAAATATCTGAAAATCCTAAAGGGGTAATATCAAATCCCCATTTACCAAATGAACCTTCAACTATCAACTAATGCCCAACACCCCTTTTACTTATTCAATTATTTTAAATAAAATAACACATAAACTAAACAACAAATAATTCAAATACGAATGTTTTATAACAATTACAACAATTCATACATGAATGTTTTATAATACAAAACATTATAAAAGCAATTCAACAAATGTTCATATATGAATGTTTTATAATAATTCTAACAATTCATATATGAATGTTTTATACTGTAAAATTGTTTGAAGTAATTCAACAAATGTTAATATATGAATGTTCTATAACAATACAAATAATATGGACATTTCATAACAATTCTAATAATTCATATATGAATGTTTTTACTATAAACATTTAACACAACTCAACAAATGTTCATATATGAATGTTTTATAAAAAAACAAACAATTCATTTATGAATGCTGTATATAATAAATTTTTTAAAAGCAACTCACAGTTGAATAAATGTTCATACATGAATCAATTTAATTATTTACAACTAAATAATTAATGAGCTAAGAATCAAAATAATTCATATATGAACGTTAGCATAAATTCATATATGAATGTTTTATAATATCACATTTTAAAAATTGAAATCAAACAAAATCAAACAAAATCATATATAAATCTATAATGTTTCTAACAGAATTAAAACAAATATTCAATTTAAAAATCAAAAAGTTGAAAATAACTACAAGTGTTCAATATTCAGTTCAACGATTAATTATTTAAAATTCATCTTAATCAAATAACCTATAAATCGAAAAAAACAGTAAAAAAACTAAAATTAAATCAAAATGCCTTCATCTTCATCAAACAAATCTTCATCGTTGGAAAATTGATCAACTTCTTGATCCACTTCATGATCAGGAACGATTACCGAATCAGACATGCTGTTAGATTGATTGATCGATCACTTTTTAAAACCTAAATTTTTGAATAGAAGAAAATCGAGAGCAAAACAACGACTATGTAATCGATCAATTGATTGAATAGCGATAGAAGAAAATCGATAACTAATAAGAATAGGGTTCAATTAGGAAGAGATCTGTTTTATTTGAATTAAATTAGGAAGAGATCTGTTTTATTTGAATTAAATTTTAAACGGGATGACTAATTACCAAAATACCCTTCCGTGTTTAAAATCAGCGCATTTAATCGAAGAGTCACGATCACTTCTCTATTTCTCAAAATATTTAGACTTCTCAAATGAACCTAACACTATATATATATATATATATATATTTATTATATTTATAAGGTTGGATTCACGCGAGATCAGTCTGTTTTCGTGAGACCCACAAAACTACATTTTTACACTTGAAATTTCACAACAAAACACTATAAAGGTAAAAAAAAGTCCGAACATTTACAACAAAACAACTTGATCTCACATGATCCCAACCTATATATATATATATAGGGGCAGGTTCAAACAAGAAACTAAGGGGCCGTTTACCTAATCACTTACCCGGGTAAGTGCTTACCGGTAAAATTCAACACTATCACTTACTTTCCGGGTAAGATTTTAGTTCACCAAAATGGCATCGTATGCAACAGTTTAGTAGGTAAGCGCTAACCGTGGTAAGAGCCGTCGCACTCACTTACCGGGTAATACTCTCGGTCCTTGCTTCCGCTCTTACCGGGTAAGATTATTAGTCGTTGCCATATTCATCCGGTAAACTATTGTGACTTGGTAAGCACTTACCCGGGTAAGGATTTTGTAAACGGCCCCTAAACCTTATGCGAGAATGCGAGAAGTGTGATATCATATATAATACACAAGCTTAATCATATACGACAAAACACATGTTACATTGACAATACATAGACGTTTAATCATATATGATTAAATACATCCACATGTCGTGTAATCATATATGATGTTACATTTCTCGCCTTCTCACATAATGTTTAACTTCTCCATGATCTTTCCTCTCTCTCTCTCTCTCTCTCTATATATATATATATATATATATATATATATATATATAGAGAGAGAGAGAGAGAGAGAGAGACGGGTTCAAACGAGGAGCATAACAATTTAAGAAAACGCGATGAGCACCGCCCATGTACAAAATCACATGTGATTCACAGTACAAACCGCGGGACAAACCGCGCGGGTCCAGAATTTTAATCACATATGATTTTGTATGTGAATCATATGTGATTTTATACATGGGCGGCCGTTCTCGTGCTTCTCGTAAATAGTTAGCGTTCTCGTTTGAACCTTTCTCTCTCTCTCTCTCTCTCTCTCTCTCTCTCTATATATATATATATATATATAATCCTTAAAAATCCTATAGTTGACTCAATAATCATATGATCTACTCTAAAAGTTGAAAATTGGTGTCTTTTGGTATTTACGATGTTCTACGATTAACCTTTTTAAATATTTATTTTCAATAATTAGAAAAATCCAAGCTTTAACTCCCTTCATTTTTGTTTGATGCTTGCAACTAAAATTCACTCCCTTGATCCATTCATTTTGTTTGATGCTTGCAACTAGAATGTTATGTACAAAAATGTATATTTTAAATATTTTTCCAAAATATATATTACGTCATAATATCCTTAAATATATAACTTACACTATAACAATGGTTACAAATATTTTAGGGGAATAATAACTTATGATTTGTTAATTTTGTTAGTCCCAGTCTCCCAGATGACTAATAAGAACAAGAACAGGTATTGTAGAAGGGGGTGTTGAATACAATACACAATTTTTTCACTTTAATTAATTCTTTTATTGAAAATATTCAAATCAAGAATTACACATAGAACACATAGAACAATTAGATTGTTGCGGAAAGAACAAATAAAATCTATTCTAACAATCTTCACAAAGTAATACTGAAAACTAAACTTCTAAAACACAAAGATTGAAAGATATAAAGTTCAAGGAGAGAAAATGTAATAAACGGGTTCGTTTTGTAAATTTATAAAAGTTGGTGTGTAAAGTGTGAGGGTGGAAAAGTTTAGTGTTCAAGTGTGAGTGATATAAATAGGAGTAAAACCCTAATAACCCTAATTTCATCCAAATCAGTGTGCGGCTAAGGAGGCGATTTGGGTGGGTGCAAGAATCATCAAAGAGTCAAAACATTGGAGATTTCTCTAAGTAGTGTGTGGAATTATCATCTTTCGCAAGGTAACCTTCTCCTCTTTCCCTTTGCTATTTAATCAGAAGGTTTGGAGTTGTGGGGTTTGATAACTTTTGTTCACCACTGAAAAGAAATGGGGTCTGTATGTTTTTCTAATTTATTCAGTGTGGAAATTGGATGGATTAACTTACTAAAATGGCTAGAAATGATATCTCCTTGTTTATATTGGCATAACATCGGGTATGAAGTCTTGTTACGGAGTAATCGGTTGAGTTTTTGGAATAAAGCGTTCAATTAGGAAACCTAGTTGTCCGAAATTCGCTAAGTCCGGAAATGATTGGGAGATCCGGAAAGGGCATCGGATGTCGGTATGATCCGGAAGACATCCGGAAACCGGATGTGTTATCCGGGACGTGGGAGTCCGGATGAGCCGATGATTAATTCCGGAACAAGGAGCGGAACCCGGAGGAGGGTCCGGAAATGAGTCTGGATCCGGATTGACTGATTCGGAAGCTGAGTTAGGGTTATTTCCGCGAACCCAATTTTGTAATTTTGATAGTGTGACTATGTTGGGCCATTTTGGCGTTTTGGAAATAAAGGAGTAGTTTTTTGGCATGCTTGTTTAGAGTGAGTTGTTACAGTTGGTATCAGAGCGCTTGTTTAAGGGATTTAGGTGACCGGATGGGCCTAAACTTAAACTGTGGAATAGGAGTACACAACTGAGATATATGAAGCCTTTAGGGAAGACTTTGATCACCTAGAATTCAGGACGATGGTAGTGAGGACTCTCATGTAAGGTAAATTCAAATCACATCTGGACAATGTCATTGTAAATTTACAGGTGCATGGGTGTGCTTGATTATTGTTGTTCAGATGATCGATTGAGGTGGAAGTGTGTAGAGATTGGTGGTAGTGTGTATAGAGTGGTGGTAGTGTGCAGAGATTGGTGGTAGTGTGTAGAGATTAGTGGTAGTGTGCATAGATTAGTGGTATTGTGTAGAGAGTGGTGGTAGTGTGTAGAGATTGGTGGTAGTGTGTAGAGAGTTATAACCTTGCCATGATGGCTTAGTGTGTTGTGCAAGATCGTTCATGGTATGATTGATGACACCACCTTGAAGGATCATTGTTTGAAGTTGTGGATGGCTGATGTGAGGTAGAACCTCTTGAGTTCTTAAGGGAAGAATAATTGATGGGAGGTGAGCTCCTAATTTCTGATGATTCTTCATTATTGGAGTTTTCGACGTCGATGAATTGGGATCTTGAGAGTTTCAACTCAAGAATCGGGTAGTAGAGATGTGCTTTCTTACTCTCTAGTCAGTGGAAAAGTGGCGAGGGTGGTTGAGAAATGATGGACGTGTGGATTGGTAATTTGAGGCAAGGATAAATGAAAAAAGGGCTATTGTTGGTTAACCTATTTGGGATTGAAGTGAAGCCGCGTATTTCACCAATCAATAGTCGAGGTGGTAACTGTGTAGTTGGGACATACAAGTATGTGGGGGAAGCACCGGTACCAAGGTTGTTTCAATTGTGATAAACCGGATGGTTTGGTCGGAAGTAGGGCACCGATGTTGAATTGTTGTGAATGTCAATGGTTGACCTTGCTAGAGCGAATATCCTTCAATGTAAAGTAAGTCATGCATTGTATATTCAAACAAGTTACATGAGTCCTTCATGTCAAAATGTGTGTGTGTGTGCCTTGTAAGTTTCTGGTTTTGAAAATGAGTTGGCGCGTGCAAGTGTGTGTTTGAAAGAAAAGACGAATTTATTTACGTTGTGTGGTAAATCTCGAACTTGGAGAAGTAGTGAATTATTTCACCTTTTTACAAAAGAATTAACCTTGTTGTAGAAATCATAACATTATTTGATCGCATGATTTTATGAGTGAAATCGATATGAACACGTTGGTGTCATATCGGCGAGTGTGAGAGTCGACCGACTCTCCCAGCGTGGGTGATTTTGCCGTATTTTAAAATTTTCACGAAAATAGTTTTAGTGAATGCACTTTCGATTGATGGACAAGGTGGTGAGATATCATGGGTTGTGTGTGAGCGATCTTTGAGATCGATGTGTGTGTAGCTATCTTATGGCGGTGTCGTGTCATGCATATCAAACCTTATTCCGCGGTGTATTTCAAGTGTGTAAAACGATTTAAATCATTGTGTTGTCATGCATGAAAGCTATGAACTCGCTAGGTAGTGAGAGATGTCGAGCCTAAGGATGCGGAAAGTTTCGAGAGTGGAAGTATGTGGTTGAGTCGTCAATGGTTGATTCGTGACCTTGGTGTTTCCTTTTAGGGAGGGTGGCGAATAACTGCAGTCTCTGACTATAGGAATGTTTGTATTATGGTAGTCTTTGCTCTTGTTTGGTAATTTGACGTGTGGCTGACGACCGGGGGGGGGGTGTCCCGGGTGATTTCGGAGTAGACAAGATACTTCGAAAGGTAGAGTTGTAGCATGTTGATGAAATGGTATCAGCGTGGGGACGGATATGAGGTGGCCTTGTATTTAGGCTATTTGTCGTGTAAGCCTTGTGGCTCAAACGTAAGAGGTCGGTAGGGGAAAGGTATGTACCTGTCAAGATGTTGGACCGCCTTGCGTGAGTGTTCTGAAAGTGGAGAATTGATAGTTGGATAGGCGTTTTTCCTGTGTGATTGATGTTTCCTTTATGAATGCAATAGTTAGCACAACTCATGTGGGGCACGTGGATTATGTTGGTCTGCAAGGTAGCGTCTTGCCGTTTGGTTTACTGGAGCATGTTTCGTGTGGATTCTGAAAAGTCGGCTGGGGATAAAGATTCGATCGAGTGAAGTAGACGGTCATAATTTATGGTTCATCTAGATTGGGGAAAGGCAAAGTCGTGAGATAATATTATTTCAAACATATGTTGTGTTTGGCATGGAAAAGGCAAGGACTAATGTGCGTACAAGTGACCGTGGGGTTTGTCCTCTAGTGTGTGGTGGTTGTGTAGATAAGTCGATGGTAAGGAGTTGTTGTGAGGTTAAGTGGTGGGCTAGTGTTGTTATGAGATGAGCGTAAGTAGAAATCTTTGCTCTGGATTTGCTTGTAAGTTATTCAAAGGTGGTAAATTATGTGTGTTGAGATGCATGGATGTTTGAGTGGCGTGTAGTATTGTTATCTGCGAATAAAAGAATGGGGTGGTAGTTGGTGACTAGCTAAGAAGTAAATTGTGTGCTCTTTGGTTGCGATGAGTTGATGAGTGAGTTTACTTTGTGTCATTGAAATTTTTGTGAAGATGTTGGATTGGTTAGTTCATGATGTTTCGTAGTAGATACAAAATCTTTGGGGAATGTTGAGCTAATCCGTGTATGTGAAGGAAATTCAAGGGAGTGGGTTAATCTCATTTGGAGAAACGAGAAGTGTGTGGTGGCTTCGAGCATTGGGTGTTATTTCGGAATGAATTGGTTGAATTTCTCGTATGAGATGTAGTAAGACTGTTGTTTAGGCCTGGTAACCGTTGAATTGCATGTTTGGAGCGGTCAATGTTGGGCGAGAAATGTTCCACACTAGCCTGAGGAAAAGGGGATGGTATGTTGAAAGAAATGAGGAAAATTGAAAGTAGAAAGTTTGGCGAGTGACTGAAAATGTGAATCAGTGGGTGCAGGGCGACATTGTCGGGTACATGATCTCCTAGTGGGAGTATGAGAAAGAGGGTTTGCGTGTATGTGTTGGTTTAAGGGTCGAGGAAAGCTAGTTTGTGTGGTCGGTCAAAAGCGTGCACCATATGATGAGCCGTTTTTGGAAACATGTTTTATGTCTTGAGAAGGAAGTGGAAGAAGGAAATTGAATGGAGTGCTTGGAATGAAGGACAATTGGATTAGACTTGGTAGTAGTGTGGGAAGTATTCCAATTGAGCTTGTCGTTCGGTGTTAAGCTAAGGGAAATGGTTTTGCGTGAGCATGGACAGTCCTTTCTGTTGAGTGGATGAAACTTGAATTATTTCACATGTGGATGGACGACTGTTGGATGCGAGGAGAATTTGAATGTATGTCTTCAGTATTGGTTTAGTGTGGGGTGATGATGTGGCGAGAACGTGTGAATTGATTATTGATAGATGGTAGTCAATGCAATTCAGGTGAGGAAGTGTTATCTGCTTTAGACGTATATCGTGTTGGGGAAGACGATTGTAGAATTGTGTGTGAAGCTCCTATTTTGAGGCGTCTTTATGCTACACGAATTTAAAGGGGTAAGAGTTGTAGTTAACCGAAAGTGTGATAATTCGTGGGTATACGCCATATTGTTGAAGGGTTATGCTTAGTGGGAGTGATAGAATCCTTTTAGAAGCAAAAAGGTTGGCATGTGCAGTTATCTGTGAACCTTCCAAAAATAAAGAGGTATCGTGGGAAAAAGGCTTTGGGTGAGACCGGAGGTCGCGCGGTTGACCACTGTTAAGTCAACCAGTTTCGTGAGAAGTTAAGAGTGGCTTAAGACCACCACAGGGTGTATGCGAGCACAAGAAGGAAACCGATTGAATTCATGGTGGGGGATAAAGTGATGCTTAAAGTGTCACCGTGGAAAGGCGTCGTGCGGTTTGGAAAGATAGGGAGGCTAAGGGCCTAGGTATGTCGAGCCGTTTGCCATTACCGAACGTGTGGGCGAAGTGGCGTACAAGTTGGAATTTGCCTGAGGAACTTCGAGGAGTTCATTCGACCTTTCATGTGTTGAATTTGAGAAAGTGTCTGGCCGAAGGAAAACATGGCAGTACCGTTAGAAGACATTCGTGTGGACGAAAAGTTAATTATGTCGAGGAGCCAGTGGCGATTGCAAGGTCAGAAAGTTGGGAAAAACTAAAGGGGTCTCGCAGGTGAAAGTTCAGTGGCGCTTCCATAAGGGACAAGAAGCAACTTGGGAAGTGGTGTTGATCCAAACCCTCAATGATTTGATAATGACTCTCTGAAAAACACTTAGTGAAAATTGTAAGTAGACAATATTTATTAGAGTTTCACTATCGCTGATAAGTACTATGTCTCTACAGTACCGCTGATAGGAAACTCATGTTCTTTAAATAACACATTCAGCGAAACTGTTCATCAGCAAGCCCTGAGTCTGTTCAGTCTTACTGATGATCACTGATAGTTTTAGTTGTTTACTTATGATCCCTGAAGACAAATTTCATGTCAACTATGTTCTACGCTGAAGTCGAAGATCAAGCCAAAGAACCAGCGACAAGTCTACTAATGAACTGATGCGGATATCAGCGAAGCCAAGACCTGTCCACTCAACGTGAAGCTTCAAGTAGAAAACTTCAGCAAACGCTGAACTTTATCACTCGCTGATAAAGATTTATTCAGCGAACGCTGATCATGAAGTTTCCTCTACAAGTTACTTTTGTCTTATCCCCTTGCACGCCTCCGTACGATAATGTCAGAATGGACACTCCCTTTTGTTCAGAATCGTACAACCAACTCTGATTCTACACTATTCATCATGCGGCTACTAGGTTGTCTACAAAGGTCAAACCATGCAACCAACCAGATGCTGCCACGTGTAAAGTTTTACTGTTGTGCATTAAATGCATGCAGTATATAAAGGGAACCCTACTTCAGAAATGAAGTGCTTGGCCATCTCCTTCTTCCTATTATGTGTGTTAGAATATTAGTCTTTAATATTCTTATTTTCTCTCTATCTTATTTCTAGTGCAAGAAATCTTAGTGATTCTCTTAACTTGTTTAGATTAGGTTTATTCCTTAATCTTGTTCCGCAATAAGTTGTAAATTATTTGATACATATCAATAAACAATTTAGATAAGTAAAAATCGTGTGTTTGTATTCAACCCCCCCCCCCCCCCCTTCTACAAACTTGTATAACCCCTTTGGGACCAACAAGTGGTATCAGAGCAGTTTGTTTAATCTCATAAACAAGATATTGCTTATGCTCTAATCTTTTCTCTTCCTTGCTATTTTCTAAAAATGGCTAACAACACAAACACAAACTATATTGATAATGGTTCTCTTGCAAAACCCCCTAGATTTTCCAGAGATAACTTTAATCTATGGAAAAATAGGATGATGCTCTTCTTGGAAGGTGTAGACCCTACTATGCCTTACTACATCGAGAATGGTCCATATATCCCTGTTAGGATTGACCCTGAAGTTCTAGGCACTGCTAATAGAGCTGCCAATCCTGAAAGAATCGTTCCCAGGGAACCTCATACATGGACTGATGAAGACAAGAAGAAGGTGGCTATCGGCACTAAGGCCAGATCCATCCTCTCTATGGCTCTTCCTGACGAAGTCTACCATTCCGTCATGAACCTGAAAACATCCAAAGCCATGTGGGACACAATCTGTGTTCAATATGAAGGTACTTCTGAAGTCTAGGACTCAAGAAAGATCAACCTGGTAAGACAGTACGAAAGCTTCATTTGTGGTAAGAATGAAACTCTCTCTAAAGTACATCAGCGGTTTAACTGTTTAATTATTGACCTAAAAACCGTTGGTAAGGAATATTCTAACTTTGAGATCCTGACAAAGTTTCTAGAATGTCTACCTGAAAGCTGGGACAGTTATTCAATGTGTCTCAAGCTATCAAAGGATCTAAAATCTATGACCCTATCTACCTTATATGGCACTATGCTCAATCATGAGTAGTCGTGTCATCTTAAGAAGAATCTTGTAAAAGATTCCAAAAGCACACATGTTGCTTTACTCTTAGAGTCACCTTCCACTCAACGATCAACTATCACTATCACTGAGTTGGAAACTAATTCTGAATGCTCATCAGATGCTGATCCTTCAGATCTTGATGAATCTCTGGCACTCCTGACTAATACATTTAGGAGACTCTCCAGAAAGAGTAACTTCAGAAGAAATAAACCTCTTGCACTCACTGATAAGCCAAAATCATCAACCCCTGTTGATAAGGCTACTGCTACTTGCTATAACTGTGAAAAGATCGGTCACTTTGCTAGTGAATGCAGATCTAAGAAAGTCTTCAAACCCTCAGCTTCCTTTTCCATGAAATCCTCTAACCCCAGGGCTAGAGATGACAAATACAAGAAGTTGAAAGAAAAATATTCAAAGCTGAAAAGCTTTAAGAAGAAAGGCAAAGGCTTGGTCGCTGACTTCGACTGGGCTGCCTCTGACACTGAAGAATCATCTGACTCTGAAGATGATGATGAGGCCAACCTCTGCCTCATGGCCAAGATAGAAGAAAATGAAGAACAAACTGAAATTCCCTCTACTTCTACTTCTACCTCTAAGGTATCAACTTCTTTCTTTACTAATATTTCAGATATTAATGAAGCTGATAGTCTTCGGAAAATCGAACTTCTGACTATAAATTTTTATGATGCCATGAATGGAAAGACCATAGTTGAAAATCAAAACCTTGATCTAGTTGAACAGCTTAGAAACGGTCACCTTCAAATAGAAAAGCTTTCTAAAATTGAAGAAGATTTAAAAGATCAGGTCCATATAAATCAAATAGTCAAAATCGAGCGTGAAGAAGCTATCGCTGCATTAAGAGCTGAAAAGGCTACTGTTGAAGGATGGTGTAAATCCTCAACAACGATCAATGAGATAATAAAGTCTCAGATTCCCCTGAGTGACAAACGTGGACTTGGTTTTAAAGCTGATACTCTAGAACCAACCACTAATCGTTCCATGCTCAAATTTGGAACGTTCGTATCCTCAGTCCCTGACACTTCCTCATCTCAGTGTTCCTCTTCTAAAAACCCCATCCCTGAGGAAAAACCTACCTTAATCTCTAAAGATAAAGGTAAAGAAAAAGTTTTTAATCAAAAACCTCAGAAAGGTACTTTTGTATCTAAGCTGAATGTTTCTAAAACATCAGTGATACATCTCTCTACTTCTCATAACAAGATCCCTGGAATCATAGTAGATGTAATTGGTAAGAAATCCGAAGAACTGATTGTTCCTCCAATTTCCAATGCCAAAGGTATACTTGGTGCTGGCCCTACTCATTTAAAATTAACGGTTAAGCATGCAAATGGTCCTAAAGCTACTTTTAGCTATAGGAAATGTTATCACTGTGGACTTACAAATCATATTGCTAGTAAGTGCCCCACAACCACGAAAGTTGAAAAGTTAGCTAAGGTGAAGATCAATACCCCCAAGGCAAAGAAGACCAATCCTGGTGGAAATCAGGTCAAGGTGAAACCAACCACTGAGGTTAAGAAATTAACCAAAGTGAAGACTAGTCCTGAAGCTGAATCTTCAAATGCTGCGAAGATTGCTTAACCTTCTACTTCCTCTACCACCACTAACAAGTCAAACTAATCTTCCTTTGTTTGCAGGTCCTGAAGGGTATCTGGTATCTTGATAGCAGATGCTCTAGACATATGACTGGCAAAAAGAACTTGCTCACTAAATATAAGGAAGAGAAGGGTCCCTCAGTGACCTTCAGTGGAAACGAAAAAGGCTATACCCGAGGGTTTGGTGTACTCTCTAATGGTACAACAACCTTCAGAAGAGTCGCATATGTTGAAGGACTGAAGCACAATCTTCTGAGTATTAGTCAGCTGTGTGACAAGGATAACAAAGTGATTTTCACTAAGGAATCCTGCTTTGTTAGTGACAAAAAGGAGAAGATAGCTCTCAGCGGATACCGTATGGAAAATGTTTATGTTATAAACATGGACTCTACAACCACTGAGAACTCCTGTTTCTTCTCAAAAGCCTCATCTGATGTCAACTGGCTATGGCATAAGAGGCTCTCTCATCTCAACTTCAAGACACTGAATACTCTTTCTTCTAAAGAGTTGGTCACTGGTCTACCTCAACACTCATACGCTAAGGAGTCTCTATGTTCAGCGTGTGAGAAAGGGAAACAAATCAAGGCAAGCTTCAAATCTAAGCAAGTTTCCTTAGTGTCATCTCCTCTACAACTTCTCCATATGGATCTGTTTGGCCCTGTTAACAAACAATCCATCACTGGAAAGAAATATACATTGGTCATAGTTGATGAATTCTCTCACTATACCTGGGTAATGTTTCTCCGTTCCAAGAGTGACACCCCTGACGAACTCATCACTTTTGTCAGGAAAATGGAAGTCCTGAACAACATGACCGTTCGCTCAATAAGGAGTGATCATGGGACTTAATTCAAAAACAATTTTCTTGATTCCTTCTTTGAAAGCAAGGGTATTTCTCACAACTTTTCTTCAGTGAGAACACCGCAACAAAATGGAGTCGCTGAAAGACGAAATCGAACTATCATCGAAGTTGCATGATCAATGCTCAACAATTCTCATCTACCTACTCAGTTTTGGGCAGAAGCTGTCAACACTGCTTGTTTTAAACAAAATTGGTCGCTGATAGTCAAAAGATTCAAGAAGACAGCCTATGAACTTTTCCATGGGAGAAAGCCTTCAATTAGCTTTCTTCACATCTTTGGATGTCTGTGTTTCATACTGAACAACATAGATGCCCTTGGAAAGTTTGATCCTAAGGCTGATGATGGAATCTTTCTTGGATACTCTTCAGTCTCCAAAGCCTTCAGAGTCTTCAATCGAAGAAGACAAACTGTAGAAGAAACCATCCACGTCACTTTTGACGAATCCCGTTCAGCGAACTCTAGATCTTCTGCTGATACTGAAGAACTGAATCAATGGATGTTCTCTCATCTTGGTGATTCAGAAGATGCCCCTATCCCTCCATCTCATACTCTTACCGCTGAAGATGATGATCCTACTATCATCCCAAGCATGCAGTCAAGTGAAGCTGAATCCTCATGGGTCTCAGCTGTTCCTCTTAACACTATGCCTGCTTCTGAACCTTCTATCTCAGACATACCATCTACTTCTCAGCAATCAGTGAATGAAATGACATCTGAACCTCTTCCTCTCTTGACTGATATACCAGAAGTTGTTGAAGCCTCATATTCAGCTCCTCAAGTTCTGATTGAGTCAGCGAATCATGCTCCGGCTCAGCGATGGACTATTAATCACCCCATTGATCAAATTCTTGGTGATCCAAACGCTAGTGTTCAGACTCGACGAAGTGCAGGTAACATTTATTTATTTGTTAACTTTATTTCTCTGATTGAACCAAAGAAAACAGATGATGCCCTCAGAGATCCAAACTGGGTCAGCGCTATGCAAGAAGAGCTGACATAATTCGAAAGAAAACAAAGTTTGGAAGCTCGTTCCCAGACCATCTGACAAGTCAGTGATAGGCACTAAATGGGTCTATCGAAACAAGTTAGATGAACATGGAACTGTAACCCGCAACAAGGCTCGTCTTGTTGCTCAGGGATACAGACAAGAGGAAGGCATAGATTACGACGAAACCTTTGCCTCAGTGGTAAGACTCAAAGCCATTCGTCTATTCTTAGCTTACGCTGTACACAAAGACTTCAAAGTTTATCAGATGGATGTTAAATCAGCGTTTCTTAATGGAAAGCTGAATGAAGAAGTCTATGTGGAACAACCTCCAAGATTCTCATATCCTACGCATCCAGGTTATGTTTATAAACTGGATAAGGCACTTTATGGCTTAAAGCAAGCTCCTCGTGCATGGTATGACACTCTCTCTACTTATCTCCATATTGAAAAATTTGAGCGTGCTCAAATCGATAAAACTCTGTTTTTCAGGAAAGTAAAAGGTCATATTATTCTTGTTCAAATATATGTCGATGATATTATATTTGGTTCCACTAACCCTGACCTATGTACTCGTTTCGCTGAAAGAATGAAAGCTGAATATAAAATGAGTATGATGGGTGAGCTAACATATTTCCTTGGTCTTCAAATCAAGCAGAATGAAAAAGGAACTTTCATTCACCAAGGTTGCAAATTGAATAGGAAAAGCACCACAGGAGGCTGTCAGCTCCTGGGTGGAAAGCTGGTGAGTTGGACAAGTAAAAAGCAAAACTCAGTGTCCACCTCAACTGCTGAAGTTGAATATGTAGTCGCTGAAAGCTGTTGTTCTCAGGTCTTGTGGATGAGAAATTAACTACTGGACTATGACCTTCATCTCTCGAAAATTCCAATCTATTGAGACAGCACAAGTGCCATCGCTATAGCCAACAATCCAGTGCTACACTCAAAGACCAAACACATCGAAATCAGGTATCATTTTATCAGAGATCATGTGATGAATGGTGATATAGAACTTCATTTTATCCCAATTGACTTTCAGTTAGCTGATCTGTTTACCAAACCTCTTGATGAGACAAGATTCAACGTTCTCATCAGCGAGCTTGGAATGCTGAACTTAGAAGAGTAAAATCTTCAGCGATTCACATTTAATCAGTGATACAATGAACTTGTATAACCCTATTAATCACCTACTCTCTGAACAAAATTGATTCGTTGATATCAAGGTATGTTCTCTCTTACTCGCTGATGTTCGCCTAAGAATGCAAGATTTCAAAACAAATTGCATCGCTGAATATCTCTTCCTTTCAGTGATACTTTTGAAATTTCTAAATCTCACTGATATTTCTAATCAGTGCTTCAGGTTTTTAAAATGTCCCCGAGTTTTCAAAATCCTTAGAGACACCTTAAGATGTGAAAGGACGTTTGTGACATCATCACAACGGATAAATCATGGCACGACTTTTCTCTGACACGTTCGCCCGTTTCGTTTTCCTTGTCCAATCAAATTCAAGGGACGTGTCCGTGTCATCATGAAAAACTTTCCCGCTCATAGTTTTTCTCTCTCTACTCTCACTATATAAACCCATTTGAGTTTATATTTTTACCTTTTATGCGAACATCATCTCTTTCAAGCAAGAACACTGTTGCATTTGAACTTATTTTCTCCAGAAAACTGTTCATCTTCATCTTCAACATCAATGGTTAATATTCTTGTTATTTTCCTTCACATAAACTTGTTTTTGATCTTATTCTTGTTTCAAAAGGATCAAACAAAAAACTTTTTCCAAATGAAATCATTTCTCTTCATGATTTTATGAATGCAATCTATTTCTCAGATTGTTCTTCAAGTTTAAAATAAAAATCTTAAACTTGACAATTTCATATGTTTTTCCAGAATCCCTTCTTTAAAAGGAAACTGGAAAACAAGAACATTCACTACCTTTTGAATTTTTGATTCAAAAATAGAAAAAACCCTAATCTCCATTAAGACATCTTATTCTGAATGGAAAGTACAAAACCCTAAAACATCTTATTTTGGAAAATCTTTCCACATTAAGACCTTATTCTTTATCTTCTTCGTGTTTATATGTTGTAAACAGAAATGGCATCTACTGAAGCTACCACTGATCTGTCTCCTACTACTTCTGAAGGAATTGAACTCATCAAAGCTGCTCATGTCAACATCAAAATCGAGCAAGTTAATTTTCAAGGAAACAATCCTTATGCCCTCTTAAATTTTCCTCCAAGGAAGCAGATCACACACCTGGATGAAGCTGTCGTTTTCCTTCAAACCTGTCCTCTATCGACAACCCTGACCATTAATCCTCCTGCTCACAGGAACCCACTCGCTCAGTTCTGGTATACTGTCAAAAGAGCTCAGATCACCTCCACTAAAGACCCCAAAAAGAAG
Source organism: Saussurea involucrata (assembly GCA_033807775.1). Taxonomy (NCBI): domain Eukaryota; kingdom Viridiplantae; phylum Streptophyta; class Magnoliopsida; order Asterales; family Asteraceae; genus Saussurea; species Saussurea involucrata. The sequence goes on from CM066312.1 coordinate 11,753,099, forward strand.
ATCGATGTCATCCTCTTCGACACCGAACATGGTTCCTCCAAGATTACTCCCGGCGCTATCAGGGCTGCCCTCAACCTCCCTGGTAGTTCAAAGGAAAAACGTTTCGTTCCTCTGCCAAATCCCAAGAACCCGGCTGATAGAGAAGAACTCATTGCATTCTTTGATGCAATGCAGTATGTATGGGAAACAGGGAGAGACAAACTCCCTGAGAAGAAGCTGACCTCCATCAAGAAGTCCAAAATGCCAAGCGATATGAACTTCATCTTCGCTCATCTGATAAGCTGCATGACAGCTAAAGTTGGCTCCACTGACCAAGCATCCAAACCCAGCAGGCTATGGGGTACGCACTGCTGAAGGGCCTTCACATCGATTGGGCCAAAATCATTTTCGACGACATGCTGCTAAGAGTCGACGAAACAAAGAGACAAAAGACTGTTCCATATCCCCGGTTTGTCAACGCTCTCTTCCTTCAAGGGCTCGGAGACAAATACGCGAAGGTGGGCGACCTGAAACTCTCTCAGGTTGGCACTAAGGTTCTCGACTACACGCCCATGCCAAACGAGGTACGTCTCTCTAAACTCTTAACTCTTCTCAGACCTCCTACTTCTTCTACTTCTGCAGCTACCACATCGGCAGCGGTAATCCCAACCGCTGATACCCCGGTTGCAAAATCCACTCCTTCTAGAAAAAAGAAACCTTCTGACACCCCCCTTGGCACTTCTAAGCCCAAGAAGATCCTCAAGGAGCAACCCTCTAAGTCTACCCAGGATGAAGACTCCACGACTCTCTCTCTCCAAGAGCCGCTGGAAAGTTCTGTGGTACGCTCTGCCACAGCTGCTGAATCCACCCCTTCAATACCTGCTTCAGCGTCTCTAAACGCTAAGGTTGTCTTGGAACAGAACCTGCCTCCCTTAGTACCTCCAAGTACTGCGGAAGTAATTCTCAGCGAATCCAACACTGAACCTCTTACCCAATCCCTCTTCTCAACCTTCATTCCTCCTACTACTGCTTTGGTCACTCCACCTCTATTACCCCCATTCTCTACGACGAATGTCATTCAACTAAGTGACACATCTGCTGAAGCTCTACAACAGCTGATGGATAAAAACATAGGACCTGCGGGCACTTCTCAGCGTAAAGGCTCTCTGGAAGACGACATGGAAACATGTACAGGTTATCGAGGCTTCGATGACTTCGTCAACCATCCCGCAGGTATACACAAAACCTTAAACACTCATCTCTCAAAATCCCCAACTTCTGAGCTTTCCTTTGTTCATAAGTTCTTATCTTCTACAGGTCCTAATTTGGGCGACATCAACACTTCGCTCAAGGATCTGTCTACAAAGGTGGAATCTCTCACCACCACTCTCTCTTCGAACTCTTCAGTGGTTACAAACGCTAGAGAGGCTCTCAAGACACTCACCGATGAGGTGAAAGGCAAAGCTTCCAGTGCTGATCTGGAAATGATGGAAGGTAGTCTCTCCAAAGTTGCTGAGATTCTTGCTGACAATTCCACCTCCATCAACACTCTGAACTCTACAAACAACACCCTCTCCACCAACTTTACTACCCTGTCGAACGAAGTCACATCGTTGTCGACAGTGGTTGGAAATCTTCAGGGAGAGGTATCCACTATGAAGTCAGAGGTAAGCACTGTGAAAAATATTCTGCAGTGAATCCTCGACCGCCTGGATGCCCCAACATGTCCTCCCTCACACTTTACTCAGGTGGATCGAGAAACTCTTGAAAGAATCAACCCTGCTATTTCTGGCCTGGAAGACAGATTAGCTAAGGTTGAAACTTGCGTTGGGATCACTGGCCAAGAAGACAGTGACCCAAAGCATGCTGATGATGTTGTTGCTGCTGCTATTTCCTCCCCCATCCATCATGTGGAAGAGGGGAAGAAGAATCAAGAAGATCTTCCCCATAATGTTGAAGGGGAGAAGAAGACTAAAGAAGACCTTCCCCATAACTCTGAGGGGGGGGGGGTATTATTTCTACTACTGCTAATAAACCTCAGGGAGTTGAAAACCCTGAGGGAATCGAGAAACCTCCCTCTGAATTTGAGGGGGAGCAACTCAATGAGGACGCTGATGCTGATGTCCTAGAACCATATGCTGATGACGACGAGGCTGAAGAAGAAGAAGAAGACGATGAAGACGTCGATATCGCTGATGATGAACCATCATCATCCCCTAAAGATGATGATGATGATGATGTCGACCTCTCCTTCCAGCCTATCTAAAGTACCCCTGATCTCAAAGGGATAATCATTACCGAATCATCAGGGGAGGGGAACACGAAAGAGCCTGCAGCGACTGAAGCAGACAAAGACAAAAATAAAGGCCTCGCTGCAGAAGGCAATCTGACTATCCTACAAAGAAAGCCAGTTTGTCAGGTACAATATCTTTTCTTCCCTTACACTGCGTCCCTCCTCTATCCCTTCTCAACCTCAGTTCTCCTCTCCATAAAACCTATATACACTTAAACCTCATTTTTTCTCTATCTCTTCTCCCAAATGATCTTACTTAAACGATCGTTACATTTTAGCTAGTCCTCTCCCCTGCTTGAGGATCCAGCTGAAGTTCCTCCAGCTACATCAACAATACTTCCAGCCCCGAGTGCTGAAGAAATAATCCCAGTCTTAGACTTCGCTGAGACTGATGAACCAGAAGAAGAAGTGCTCTCTCACAAAAACAGACCTTCCTTGGTTCCTCAAAAGCTAAGTGAAGAAGAACAAAAAAGAAGAGAAGCAATGATGAAACAGCTTGAAGATCAGCGAATCATCCGTGCTCCTCGATACAAACTATCAAGAAAGGAACTCGCTGAACACTTCAAAGCTGAAAAACAACTCGCCGATCGAAGAAGAGCTTAAGAAAGAGATAAAGCTTATGCTACTGAGCTTGTTCAACTATCGGTGAAAGATCCTGCACTGAAAAAGACTCCCATCGATGTTCAACGTCAACTGTGGAAGGACGCCACAAAGATCATCGAGAAGAAGACCAAGGTATCTGATTCAACTCTGGAATGGTGCAAAGAATGAATTAACTATCGATTCCATGTTTCCAGAATCAACAAGGTGAACATCAGGGGAAGGATGTCAATAAAAGTTCCTGTTGTTGAAGCTGACATATTGTAACACCCTAAAAACATGGCTAATTTAAACCTTAATATTTCACAAGTTATGATCAAATAACGCCAAACTTATATAATAAGAGGATCAACAGTAAGGTTTTTATATACAACAGACATCTATTCAAATAACCTATTAATCTAATCATTACATCATAATCAGATTAACTAGGTTATCTAATCATCTGTCCCAAAATAACAAAAGAATAACTAGATCCTCTGTCATCTCCAAGTTTGAGTCCTTCAAAAATTTCTCATCTCACATCCCAACTTACTACCGTACCTGGTAAGAAAATTTAACTTGAAACATTAGGCTTTCGCCTAGTGAGAATATTCAAATCAAATTAAAATTAACAATTAAAATCTCAACAGATGAATCAAACCTGTTCTCGCCCATCTTACCGTACAACAACTCCTTTCAACACTGGGAATCTACCCTACTCCCATACTTATGACTAATTCATCTAGCCATAATAATACTACTAAGAGTTTACCATAAATCATCCCAGATTTAGAGTCAATACTCTTATCCAAGAAATTACAAGTCAAAACCTGCCTATTTCTTAATCCGGAAGTAGAGATTACAAATTACTTTATGCCTATCTCAAATCTTCCTTTCACCACTGGGAAATCTCCGATCTTCCCTAAAAATGGAAATCTCCGATCTTCCATTCGAAATGGGAATTACAAATCAAAATCTGCCTATTCCATATTTCACATCCTTCCCACCTCAGAATCAATGGTCCCAATGGGATTAATATATCGCGATACACAACCGGGACCCCCGATGATTCAAGGTACACTCAATCACTAAAAATTACATCCCTTTGGTCAATGGCTAGTAACCGGTTCCCATTTTATCGTACTAAGCTGCCCCCGATGACCGGATGCCTATTTTTAGCAATCACAATATAATACATAAGTATTATACTCTTACTATCTTATGTGCATAACATACCATATATTTATCCCAAAACATATTCTTAACTTCATATCCAAGATCTATTACCAAAATCTGTAAACTGACTCTTTTTATCCAACTCCCGGTATTCCCAACTCCCGGTATCCCCAACTCCCGGTATTCAACACATGTACCGGAACTTCACCGGAACTCATAAGTACCGGGACCTGCCACTACCGGGACTTGCCTCTACCGGGACTTCCAACTACCGGGACCTGCCACTACCGGGACTTCCACTACCGGGACTTCACTACCGGGACTGCACTATCGGGACTGCACCGGGACTTAATAGTACCGGGCTTTCATGTACCGGGACTACGTACAGTTTATTTCAACAAGTCCACAAATCGATTTAAAACATAAAATCAGTTCACTCTACTCATCAATTAAGTTCTACTAACACGTTAAGACACATATAATACACATCTATTTCAACATTAATTGCTGAATTTTAAAGAGAGTTTGAATAAACTCACCTGATCAATTTCTGTACACTGCGCAGTTCTTCAAAACTTCAAATAAGCTTCCCAGAACAGTTCTAAACAGATAATTATGCAATTAATTACCTTCCTTACAAGGAATCAGTAACACAACCTCAAATTCTTACCAAGATTTCTCCAGAATCAGATTTCTTATCTTCTGTTCTTCTTTTCTTTCACGCCTCTCTCTCGCTCTCTATTTCTCTGCTGTTTCAAAAGTGACCGACTCCTCTTAATATCTCAGTATTTAGGAAATCAACTTTCCATTAATTACCAAATAAACCCTCAAGTTAATTTTCACATTTAACTTCATACTTTTGCCAAATTACAAACTTAACCCCAAAGTTCATAATTATAATTTACGAAAATACAACGGAAATTCGAGATGTTACAATACTCCCCAACTTGAAAATGATTTCGTCCCCGAAATCAAAGCTAATCAAACAAATGGGGATATCTATTCCCCATATCTTCCTCCGTTTCTTACGTCACGTTAGCACCTCGATGGTGTTTCCATTGTACTTTTAACAAAGACACCTCTTTACCACTTCGTAACTTCTTAACTGACCTTTCCAGGATTGCCTCCGGTTCTTCAACACATCGGCTCCCTTCATCCACCCTTACATCAGTAAGTGGAATCACATCTTGTTCTTCAGCTAAGCATTTCCGAAGATAACATACATGAAAAGTATTATGGATTCCTTCCAATTCAGGTGGAAGATCCAATTGATACGCTTGTAGACCAACTCTTTTGGTGATAGTGAAAGGTCCTAGAAAACGAGGACTCAATTTCCCACGCTTTCCAAACCGAATCACACCTTTCCATGGGGATACTTTAAGCATTACACGCTCCCCAACTTGAAATTCCTTTGGCCTTCTTTTCGGATCAGCATAGCTTTTCTGTCTATCTTGAGCCGCTTTCATATGTTGCCGAATTTCCTTCACTTTGTCCGCGGTTTGTTGCACAAGTTCCGGACCAGCAAACTGTTTCTCTCCGGCTTCTAACCAGCACACCGGAGTTCTGCATTTCCTACCATATAATGCCTCGAAAGGTGCTCTTCTAATACTGGAATGGTAACTGTTGTTATAAGCAAACTCTACCAATGGCAAATGCGAATCCCAGTTACCCCCAAAATCTAGCACACACGATCTAAGCATATCTTCCAAAGTCTGTATTGTTCTTTCACTTTGGCCATCAGTTTGTGGGTGATATAAGCAGTACTTAGATTAACCCTCGTACCCAATTCCTCTTGAAGCGACTGCCAAAACCTGTAAGTAAACCGACTGTCACGATCAGACATAATAGACACCGGTATAACGTGTCGTGACACTATTTCATCAATGTATAGCTTTGCTAACTTATCTATGTGTGATGCTTCTTTCATAGCTAAGAAATGAGCACTCTTCGTCAAACGATCGACGATTACCCAAATGGTATCGTTACCTCTTTGCGTCTTTGGTAACTTTGTCACAAAATCCATAGTAATCTTATCCCATTTCCACTCCGGAATTTCCAAAGATTGAAAACTTCCGTATGGTCTTTGGTGTTCTGCTTTTATTAACGAACAAGTTCCGCATTTCTCTACTATTCGTGCCACATCCACTTTCATAGCTGGCCACCAATACTGTAACTTCAAATCTCTATACATCTTAGTACTCCACGGATGTATAGAATACTTAGATCTATGCGCATCTTCCAAAATCAACTCCCGATTTCCACCTATCTTTGTTACCCAAACACGGCCTTGGAATAACTTAATCCCTCAGCTATCTTCAGTCAGCTGAAGATGTTGCTTGCTCATTACTTCTTCTTTCAAGTTGTTCTCTAACAAAGCTTCCACTTGAGCGGCTTTTATTCTTTCAATCAGACTCGACATTACATCAATTCTGGCGTTTGTCGTTTTTAAACATCCACTATACTCTTTTCTGCTCAAGGCATCGGCTACAATATTTGCTTTACCCGGGTGGTAATGCAATTCACAATCGTAGTCCTTCAACAATTCAAGCCATCGCCTTTGCCTCATATTCAGCTCCTTCTGATCAAAAACATGCTGCAAACTCTTGTGATCAGTGAAGAGCGTACACTTTGTTCCATAGAGATAATGACGCCACAGCTTTAAAGCAAACACAACTGCTGCTAACTCCAAATCGTGGGTAGGATAGTTCTTTTCATGCTCTTTTAGTTGCCTTGATGCATAGGCAATCACCTTGCCTCGTTGCATCAATACACATCCTAAACCCATCTTTGATGCGTCACTATAAACTACCAAATCTTCAGTTCCTTCTGGCAGTGCAAGAATAGGAGCTTCACACAACTTCTGTCGTAAGGTTCTGAAAGCTGACTCCTGCTTTTCAGTCCAAACAAACTTCACATTCTTACGAGTCAACATCGTCAGAGTAGTAGCAATCTTTGAGAAGTCCTTAATAAACCTTCTGTAATAACCGGCTAGACCCAAGAAACTTCTTATTTCAGACGCGCTTTTTGGAGTCTCCCAATTCATCATTGCTTCTATCTTTGCTGGATCCACTTTCACACCTTCCGAAGAAATCACATGTCCGAGAAATTGTACCTCTTTCAACCAAATTTCACATTTAGAGAATTTCGCATACAATTTCTCTTTCCGTAACACTTCTAAAACTTCCCAAAGATGGCGTTCATGGTCATTTTCATTCTTCGAATAAACAAGTATATCGTCAATGAAAACGATAACAGACTTGTCTAGGAACGGTCGACATACTCTATTCATCAGATCCATGAATATAGCTGGAGCATTAGTCAACCCAAACGGCATCACAAGAAACTCATAATGCCCGTACCTCGTTCTAAACGCCGTCTTTGGAACATCTTCCTCTCTTACCCGCACTTGGTGATACCCCGACCTTAGATCAATTTTAGAAAAGCATCCCGCTCCATGGAGTTGATCAAACAAATCATCTATCCTTGGAAGCGGATACTTATTCTTTATCGTTACCTTGTTCAGCTCCCGATAATCTATGCACATTCTCATAGTGCCATCTTTCTTCTTAACAAACAAAACTGGAGCTCCCCAAGGTGAAGAACTCGGTCTAACAAAACCCTTATCTAACAACTCTTGCAGTTGAGACATCATTTCTGTCATCTCAGCTGGCGCTAGACGGTAAGGTGCAAGAGCTATCGGTGCTGCTCCAGGAATAAGATCAATGCGAAACTCTACTTGTCTTTCAGCCGGTAGACCTGGAAGATCATCCGGGAATACATCCGGAAATTCACGCACCACCTTGATATCTTGCACTTGTTTCTTTTCTAACTTCATATCTATAACATAAGCTAGATAGGACCAACATCCCTTCACTAAACATTTACGCGCCTTTGCCACTGAAATCAACGGAATATCTCCTTTCTGATTTTCTCCAAAAATAAACACATCATCTTTATCAACCATCGGAATTCGAATCAACTTCTTTGCACACATTATTTCTGCTCGATTAGTTGACAACCAATCCATCCCCACAATAATATCAAATCCTCCAATTTCCATTAACAACAAGTCAATTGGAAATTTTGTTCCCTCTATCAAGATTGAACAATCAACCAGTCTTTCGCTAACCAAAGACCGAACCCCATTAGCTATCTCAACTACTAAGGCATCTCCTAAAGTAGTGACAGGCATAGCTAGCTTACGATAGAACAACTTGGATACAAATGAATAGTTCGCGCCACTATCAAATAACACATGAGCAGGAATGGAATTTATAAGGAATGTACCCGAGACAACATCTTTCGATCCTTTCGCTTCTTCGGCAGTCATTTGAAATGCACGGCCAGTTGGTTTAGGGATAACCAACTTCTTTCCCTGATCTCCTTCTTTCTTCAACTTCGGACTATCTCTCCGAAAATGGCCCGGTTGCTTACATTCAAAACACACTGATCCCGGCATTGGACAGTTCACAGCTATATGCCCCGCCTTCTCGCACTTGAAACATTCATTTCCAACCACCCGACACGGACCAAAATGTTTGCTTTTGCATTTAGAACACCAGCTTGGTTCCCTGCGAGAGTCGTACCGAATATTCTTGTAACACCCGGAAAATCCTTGTAAGTAATAATAGTCCTAATATTTCTTAATATTTTGACTTTTTAGATTATGATTGATATCCTAAGTAATTTCTGTAATTTTTACTTGTTATTTGATAACTTCCGGTAGAAATCAGTAAATTAATTCCTTAAGGAAATTAATGAAAAATAGATCATAAAGTGGAATATTAGACTTTATGGATTAGTTGGATGAGTAATTTGAATACGAGTCCAACGGTACCTTCCGGGGTAAAAACGGAGTCCTAACGAAGAAGTTACGGCTAAATTTGTGGAAGTTGAGAAGATTGGCAAACAGAAGCTGGCGCCGATGGTTTGGCGCCGATGCATCGGCGCGGGTGATCGGCGCCGAGTACCTGACGTGCTAAAAGGGGATTAAACACACCTCTTTATCCTTAGTCATTCTCTTCTCTTCTTAGAATTCTCAAAACCGGACTTTGCCTCTGCTCTACACATTTCAGACGATTTTCCATCTAAAGCTTAAGGTAAATTCACATCTCTCAATCATAATCCAATTCAAACAATTAGTAGATGAATCTTACCCATTTAAACTTGAATTAGGGCATTTCATCTTCTTTTCATCCTGTTGGAGTGATTGGGTTCAAGTATTCAAGTTAGGGTTTTACCAATTGAAGAATTAAGGTGAGTAACTTGTATCTAATTGATTGTATTATACTTTACTACCATTCTTTATCTTGATTTTGGTATTGTTAATGAGAAATCTTGAGTAATAAGCTCTTAATGGTGAAGAGGGAAACAAGAAGAGTCCAAGTAAGTTATGGTAGATTAATTGTGTTCTATTACTTGGAATACCATGATAAATGTTAGTGTTAAAGATTTGGGTTTGATTATACATAATTGGTATGTGATTATGTTGATGGCTTAATTTATGTCTTCATGAAGTAAGGATGGCTTAATGGTCAATATGGACCTATTATTGAATTGTAAACATGGATGTTTATTATTGATATTATATAGAATGTGATTTGATACATATGGATGTATATGAACTACATGGAAGTAGTATTAATATTGTTAAATGGTTGGACCATTGTTAAATGTTAATTATGCTTTGAATATTATTTGGATTAACATATTTGGTATTCACATAATTGGAGGAGCACCTATTAGACATTGGAGGATATATTCTTAGACACCGTGGGGTAAGTGTAATTGATTCATACCTTCGGATACCGTGGGGTTTTTCCGTTGTGTTATGCCTTGTGACAATACCGTGGGGTACCGATCAAGGTATATCTTCAATTATGATGTAACTGGGTAGCGATATGGACCTTCTCCATGGAATCCAATTTGTGAATGTATCGAATCGTTATTCCTACATGCTATGATTATGCTCTATGTGCTATGTGTAAACCTCACTTAGGCTTTAAAAGCCTAACACTTGTTATGTGTTTTGTGTGTTACAGATAATAGTGGTTCCGAACACAAGAAGGTCTAGAACAGGGTTGTGAGCATGGGATCATTGTTGGAGAGTGAAAGATTGGAAGATTTATGATAGAACTTTCCGACATCCTTTTTGTAATTTGATTGCCATAGTAGTGATCAGATAAGCTAGTGGTCCAATAGTAGTTATAATTAACTAAATCTTTGTATTAATGATTATTAAATGTTAATTAGGTATACTCTTACTTTAGTAATGTGTACCACTCTTCCGTTTTATGGAAGTTTTTGTTAACCCCTGTTTTAGGGTGTTACAAGTTGGTATCAGAGCTCTAGTTTAAGTGAACTAAGTATGCTGAGGAGGTACTTAGACTTAAGCTGAGATGAATTAAGTTGTGACTTGTGAGATCTGGGTAGAAGTACTAAGACGGGATAATCTTAGAGTCGACGGAAATACGTGAATTTAGTACTGTAGCGATGGTAACGAGAATTCTTATGTATGATATATTCACAATCGCAATTAGCTACTGATATTATGAATATATTGCTACATGAGTATACTTGCTTATAAATTGTTACAGTGACTAACGTTTGGTATTATATGTTTTGTATGTTTAAATAGATGTAACCATTTCTTGTGGATATGCGTTTGTGTTATAAAAGAACAATGGTGAATACACCACTAAGATCCTCTAATTCTTTTGAGGATAGAGCGGTAAATGAGTGAAGGTTGGAAGGACAGCCTGGAACTGGCGGGACTCATGAAAGTCCGCCGAGACAACCTTAAATAAGTGGATTGAAATGTGTGGAAATAGAATGTAAGATGTTTGATCAAGATGGGAATAGTATGAAATGGTTGAGTAAGTGAGCCTTGGAAGGCATGTATAACAAGTGTTAGAAGGCTGAGAGGGTAACCACTGGTTGGAAATAGATCGTCAATGATAAGTTGCGTGAGTTAAACGATAGACCTTGTTTGGGTGAATAGCCTTTAATTACAAGTAGAGTTTTATGCATGGTGTCCTCGAGTGTGTGTTACATGGGTTTTAGTGATTTCAAAACAAATGCATAAATAGCAATTTAGTCGATGATGAGTCAGTATGTGCACGTGGGTATTTAAAGAAAAAGGCAGTACCATTTATGTCGCGCAGCGAAATTTTGAGTTTAGCAATTTGCAAAATACTTCATGTTTACAAGAAAAGTTAAAAATAAATGAGTGTGAGAACCGACTAGCTTACTTCGTGTCGGTAATTTCTTTCAACTTTTGTCGTATGAAAAGATTTTCATTAAATATATTACGGTCATAACAACATCGTTTTGGTTGAAAAAGATTAAGTTTTTCGGAAAGTAGTATGCAAACGATTCTCGTGATCGTTGTGCAGTACACTGAAGTTATAAGAATTTTAGGTCATGTGTACCCAAGTTGCTCCAAGTGTTGTTCTTTAAAATGAGGAAATGTGAGAAATAATATATTTAATACATTGTTATGTATGAAGGCTATGAACGAACTAAGTCGTAAAATATTACTATAACCTAAGAAAGAACTCTGAGAATGGAGAGGTGTTGGATAGATCATGGGAGGATGTTTGTAATTTTGGTAATTGTGTTCAAGAGGAAGGTGAACAATGGGAGAGTTGAAAGTGGACTTAGCATCGGTTGTAAGAAGGTCTATACCCTTGTTTGGTAACTAGAAATACAGTTGGCAAGGGACGGTTATGTCCCGAGGAAGGATTAGTAGTCATCAAGGTGATGGAATTAGCAAATTGCTATGAGTAGTGTGGTGAGACAGTAAGGAAATACCCTCGACGTTAAATAAGAATTTATAGTGATTTTGTGATATTAGTATTGCACGAATAAGTTTGAAATGAAGACGATGAGATGTAAATTGTATTATGTTATGTTGAAAGGATTAGGTTCGGTCCTTGTTAATGAACAGATTAAAGAAGTATCGATAGGTCGACTATTGACATTGAAGTCGACAGTTGTGTAAGATGTATGAGGCCTTTTGCCTGTCACAGGGTGCGGTCTGGGTGCGTTCCGCGTATGCCTGTGCGGGCAGAAACAAAACCGTGAGCGGTACTGGCATGCTGTTATGCAGAGGGTATGCGCAAAGCGGACAATATCGTGTACAGTGGACTGGGGATATTTGTAATACCCCGGGTAAATCCGTTAGTTAAAAATCTAATTCCGTTAAGTTTATTTAACTTTAAAGTTTCTATTTAGGGAAAGTTTGGATAAGTTTATAAGTTAAGGGTGTTTGGGTTATTATTGAGAAGTTCAAGGATCAAAGTGGTAAATTAAGTTTGATATTATTATCTTAGAAATCAGATATTATTCAAACATAAGAAAATATCAGCTGAAGGTGTATGTGTGTGTTTTGGGAAGAAAAGAAGAAAAAGAAGAAAAGCTAGGTTAAGGCTTCAATTGGTGTGCTTAGAAGTGATTCAAGGTATGTTTCCTTTACATTTTGTGTTTGTAATTGCTTTTAGAAGGGTTCTATCGGAGTAGAAACATCACAAACACATCTGGGGTTGATTCTGTCGATTTCTGGGCAAAATTGGGGTAAACCGACAGAGGTGTCCGGATAAGTTGAATGTGTCCGGGTAGATTCTTGGGTGGTGTCCGGGTAAGTTGTTGATAGAGTCTGGACGATTTGATTGATGGTTTTCGGATAATTTAGAGACCGGATGGCATCCGGATTCCTTGTGTTGTCCGGATAAATCGTGTTGTCCGGATTAGTCTTGCTGTCCGGATTACTGATGTTGTCCGGAAAAGTTATGTTGTCCGGAAAAGGTGGTGTTGTCCGGGTTGTTTGAGTTATCTAGAGTTCTTGGTCTTCTAGTATGTTTTATGTGATCAGTTAGTAAGGGGATATTTGTATTTAATCTAATTGCAGACTCTGTGGATTGGGATTGATAGACTGAATCTTTGGAAAAGGCTTGGAAGAGTTGTAATAAGCATTCAGGTGAGTTTTACTTTAAACGTTTTCAACTGGGGAACATATATATGTGTTTATATATATATGAGTATGTGTGGATTGAGAATTTGTGAAATATATATATATATGTGTGTGTTTATATATATATATATGAAAAGGATATGTGTGATGATGTGGTATATCGTATATTGAGATACGATTGAGTATATGCTTTTAAATATAAAATAATGAGATGTTATATTTATGTAAGTATTATACTACACGAGAGCACGCCGAACTATGCCGGCTGAAGTGTGTGTCGTAGTTGTTGTACGGCGTTGTTGGTCGTAGATGTTGTACGGCGTTGTGTGTCGTAGTTGTTGTACGGCGTTGATTTATTAGTTGGCTTGCTACCAACTAATATGGCCATGGGAACGAGGATGAGGATGAGTGGAGCACGATGCACGAGTCTTGTTTGGTATTTATATACGTGTGGTATGTTTATATTTTACGAAAGAATTACCAAAGGTCTATCTAAACTATTTTGATACAAAGGATTTACATAAAAGGTTTTATAATGATTTTGGAAAGGACTGGGATTAACTCACTAGACCCGTTTGGTCTAACCCTCATTTTGTTTTCAAAAATATGTTTTCCAGGTTAAGGATCGGCAAAGGAAAGGATTAAGTGTAAGGAGCTTTTGATGGGCGTTGATTAGGAAGCTTAATGTATTTTGTAGTTTCGAGACCGAAGGGACCGTTTGTGGTTTATTATGTATCTTTTATTATGAATGTAATGAAGTTATGCAATGTATGTTATTTGAAGCATGTTTGGGAAACCGGGTCGTTACAAATGGTATCAGAGCCCTAGTTTAAGGGATTTAGGTATTTGGATTTATACCTAGACTTAAACTGTATGTGAAGTAGGATGTCCTTATTATTTTAGAACCTTAGGATGTTAAATATAAAAAGGTAGAAGGAACATCATGTAAGGTATTTTCAAATTACACCTGGCCAGTGTAATCATGAACTTACAAGTACATGTTGAACCAGAATATCTTGTTATATTGGGTATGTGCTTACGTGTATATTAACCTTGTTGAATCAACAGAGTGGCAAGTCGAACTCGACGTATGGATAGAGATGAAGACAGGTATATTTCTATAAACTTTATACGTGCTAAAGTGTTATCTGACTTCGGTGCAAACCGATTCTTTTGTGTTTTCAATTTTATTATTTGTGTTAGAAAAATATTTGATAATTGTGTTAGAGATATAGAAGGGTGTGTTTAATTATTGTTGTTCTAATTTGTTAGTGTGTGGAGTGTGATGGATTGAGTGTAAAGAATAATAGCAATATGTAGAACGTGATGAATTGTGTGTGGAAGGTAACGATAGTGCGTGAAGTCTTGACCTAGTCATGAAGGCGACAGTTTAGTATGTTGTGTAGATTATACTTAATGTGATTGTTGACGCTATCAAGAAAGGTACTATTTAAATGTGTGGGGTAATGTGGATAAGATGGTGACAGTTTATAATTAGTGAATGTGCGAGGTGTAGTAGTAATGAATTTCGTGAGATTAAGTGGTCGATTTATGATGATATGGGGTGAGTATAAGTGGAAACCTCTGCTCAGGATTTTGTTTATAAGTTGTTTAGATGTGCCAAAAGTATGTGTGGAGAGGCATGGATGTCGAGGTGGTGTGTAGTAGTGTTATTCAAGAATAAGAGAATGGAGTGGCAATAGATGGTTAGCTAAAGAATAGAGTATTACCGTTTGAGAAATGGAAAATGTGAAGTTATTTTGAGCATTGAGTGTGATTTTGGATTGACTCGATTAAGTTTCTGATATGAGGTATGGTGAAGTTGTTAGTAAAGTATAGTAATTGTTGAAATTGGGTGCGTGCAATTGGTTTGGAGGTGAAAGAAAGCTAGCTCATAGGATCCGTTAAGAGTGAGTACCTCCTAGTGAGCTATCCTTGGGAAAACGTGTGTTATGTTGAGAAGAGAGTGGGAGAAAGTAGACGAATGTAATGATCAGAGTGAAGGACCATTGGGTAGGACGTGATAAGTAGTTACCCTCGTTTATTGCTTAACCGAATTCTGGGACGGAATTCTTTTAAGGGGGAGATAATGTAATACCCAGGGTAAATCCGTTAGTTAAAAATCTAATTCCGTTAAGTTTATTTAACTTTAAAGTTTCTATTTAGGGAAAGTTTGGATAAGTTTATAAGTTAAGGGTGTTTGGGTTATTATTGAGAAGTTCAAGGACCAAAGTGGTAAATTAAGTTTGATATTATTATCTTAGAAATCAGATATTATTCAAACATCAGAAAATATCAGCTGAAGGTGTATGTGTGTGTTTTGGGAAGAAAAGAAGAAAAAGAAGAAAAGCTAGGTTAAGGCTTCAGTTGGTGTGCTTAGAAGTGATTCAATGTATGTTTCCTTTACATTTTGTGTTTGTAATTGCTTTTAGAAGGGTTCTATCGGAGTAGAAACATCACAAACACATCTGGGGTTGATTCTGTCGATTTCTGGGCAAAAATGGGGTAAACCGACAGAGGTGTCCGGATAAGTTGAATGTGTCCGGGTAGATTCTTGGGTGGTGTCCGGGTAAGTTGTTGATAGAGTCCGGACGATTTGATTGATGGTTTTCGGATAATTTAGAGACCGGATGGCATCCGGATTCCTTGTGTTGTCCGGATAAATCGTGTTGTCCGGATTAGTCTTGCTGTCCGGATTACTGATGTTGTCCGGAAAAGTCATGTTGTCCGGAAAAGGTGGTGTTGTCCGGGTTGTTTGGGTTGTCCGGATACTTTAGTTGTTTTGGTCACTTTTGAGGATTTGAGTTATCTAGAGTTCTTGGTCTTCTAGTATGTTTTATGTGATCAGTTAGTAAGGGGATATTTGTATTTAATCTAATTGCAGACTCTGTGGATTGGGATTGATAGACTGAATCTTTGGAAAAGGCTTGGAAGAGTTGTAATAAGCATTCAGGTGAGTTTTACTTTAAACGTTTTCAACTGGGGAACACATATATGTGTTTATATATATATGAGTATGTGTGGATTGAGAATTTGTGAAATATATATATATATATATATATATGTGTGTTTATATATATATATATATATGAAAAGGATATGTGTGATGATGTGGTATATCGTATATTGAGATACGATTGAGTATATGCTTTTAAATATAAAATAATGAGATGTATTAGTTGGCTTGGTACCAACTAATATGGCCATGGGAACGAGGATGAGGATGAGTGGAGCACGATGCACGAGTCTTGTTTGGTATTTATATACGTGTGGTATGTTTATACTTTACGAAAGAATTACCAAAGGTCTATCTAAACTATTTTGATACAAAGGATTTACATAAAAGGTTTTATAATGATTTTGGAAAGGACTGGGATTAACTCACTAGACCCGTTTGGTCTAACCCTCATTTTGTTTTTTCAAAAATATGTTTTCCAGGTTAAGGATCGGCAAAGGAAAGGATTAAGTGTAAGGAGCTTTTGATGGGCGTTGATTAGGAAGCTTAATGTATTTTGTAGTTTCGAGACCGAAGGGACCGTTTGTGGTTTATTATGTATCTTTTATTATGAATGTAATGAAGTTATGCAATGTATGTTATTTGAAGCATGTTTGGGAAACCGGGTCGTTACAAATGGTATCAGAGCCCTAGTTTAAGGGATTTAGGTATTTGGATTTATACCTAGACTTAAACTGTATGTGAAGTAGGATGTCCTTATTATTTTAGAACCTTAGGATGTTAAATATAAAAAGGTAGAAGGAACATCATGTAAGGTATTTTCAAATTACACCTGGCCAGTGTAATCATGAACTTACAAGTACATGTTGAACCAGAATATCTTGTTATATTGGGTATGTGCTTACGTGTATATTAACCTTGTTGAATCAACAGAGTGGCAAGTCGAACTCGACGTATGGATAGAGATGAAGACATGTATATTTCTATAAACTTTATACGTGCTAAAGTGTTATCTGACTTCGGTGCAAACCGATTCTTTTGTGTTTTCAATTTTATTATTTGTGTTAGAAAAATATTTGATAATTGTGTTAGAGATATAGAAGGGTGTGTTTAATTATTGTTGTTCTAATTTGTTAGTGTGTGGAGTGTGATGGCTTGAGTATAAAGAATAATAGCAATATGTAGAACGTGATGAATTGTGTGTGGAAGGTAACGATAGTGCGTGAAGTCTTGACCTAGTCATGAAGGCGACAGTTTAGTATGTTGTGTAGATTATACTTAATGTGATTGTTGACGCTATCAAGAAAGGTACTATTTAAATGTGTGGGGTAATGTGGATAAGATGGTGACAGTTTATAATTAGTGAATGTGCGAGGTGTAGTAGTAATGAATTTCATGAGATTAAGTGGTGGATTTGTGATGATATGGGGTGAGTATAAGTGGAAACCTCTGCTCGGGATTTTGTTTATAAGTTGTTTAGATGTGCCAAAAGTATGTGTGGAGAGGCATGGATGTCGAGGTGGTGTGTAGTAGTGTTATTCAAGAATAAGAGAATGGAGTGGCAATAGATGGTTAGCTAAAGAATAGAGTATTACCGTTTGAGAAATGGAAAATGTGAAGTTATTTTGAGCATTGAGTGTGATTTTGGATTGACTCGATTAAGTTTCTGATATGAGGTATGGTGAAGTTGTTAGTAAAGTATAGTAATTGTTGAAATTGGGTGCGTGCAATTGGTTTGGAGGTGAAAGAAAGCTAGCTCATAGGATCCGTTAAGAGTGAGTACCTCCTAGTGAGCTATCCTTGGGAAAACGTGTGTTATGTTGAGAAGAGAGTGGGAGAAAGTAGACGAATGTAATGATCAGAGTGAAGGACCATTGGGTAGGACGTGATAAGTAGTTACCCTCGTTTATTGCTTAACCGAATTCCGGGACGGAATTCTTTTAAGGGGGAGATAATGTAATACCCCGGGTAAATCCGTTAGTTAAAAATCTAATTCCGTTAAGTTTATTTAACTTTAAAGTTTCTATTTAGGGAAAGTTTGGATAAGTTTATAAGTTAAGGGTGTTTGGGTTATTATTGAGAAGTTCAAGGACCAAAGTGGTAAATTAAGTTTGATATTATTATCTTAGAAATCAGATATTATTCAAACATCAGAAAATATCAGCTGAAGGTGTATGTGTGTGTTTTGGGAAGAAAAGAAGAAAAAGAAGAAAAGCTAGGTTAAGGCTTCAATTGGTGTGCTTAGAAGTGATTCAAGGTATGTTTCCTTTACATTTTGGGTTTGTAATTGCTTTTAGAAGGGTTCTATCGGAGTAGAAACATCACAAACACATCTGGGGTTGATTATGTCGATTTCTGGGCAAAAATGGGGTAAACCGACAGAGGTGTCCGGATAAGTTGAATGTGTCCGGGTAGATTCTTGGGTGGTGTCCGGGTAAGTTGTTGATAGAGTCCGGACGATTTGATTGATGGTTTTCGGATAATTTAGAGACCGGATGGCATCCGGATTCCTTGTGTTGTCCGGATAAATCGTGTTGTCCGGATTAGTCTTGCTGTCCGGATTACTGATGTTGTCCGGAAAAGTCATGTTGTCCGGAAAAGGTGGTGTTGTCCGGGTTGTTTGGGTTGTCCGGATACTTTAGTTGTTTTGGTCACTTTTGAGGATTTGAGTTATCTAGAGTTCTTGGTCTTCTAGTATGTTTTATGTGATCAGTTAGTAAGGGGATATTTGTATTTAATCTAATTGCAGACTCTGTGGATTGGGATTGATAGACTGAATCTTTGGAAAAGGCTTGGAAGAGTTGTAATAAGCATTCAGGTGAGTTTTACTTTAAACGTTTTCAACTGGGGACCATATATATGTGTTTATATATATATGAGTATGTGTGGATTGAGAATTTGTGAAATATATATATATATATATATATATATATATATATATATGTGTGTGTGTGTGTGTGTGTGTTTATATATATATATATATGAAAAGGATATGTGTGATGATGTGGTATATCGTATATTGAGATACGATTGAGTATATGCTTTTAAATATAAAATAATGAGATGTTATATTTATGTAAGTATTATACTACACGAGAGCACGCCGAACTATGCCGGCTGAAGTGTGTGTCGTAGTTGTTGTACGGCGTTGTTGGTCGTAGTTGTTGTACGGCGTTGTTGGTCGTAGATGTTGTACGGCGTTGTGTGTCGTAGTTGTTGTACGGCGTTGATTTATTAGTTGGCTTGCTACCAACTAATATGGCCATGGGAACGAGGATGAGGATGAGTGGAGCACGATGCACGAGTCTTGTTTGGTATTTATATACGTGTGGTATGTTTATATTTTACGAAAGAATTACCAAAGGTCTATCTAAACTATTTTGATACAAAGGATTTACATAAAAGGTTTTATAATGATTTTGGAAAGGACTGGGATTAACTCACTAGACCCGTTTGGTCTAACCCTCATTTTGTTTTCAAAAATATGTTTTCCAGGTTAAGGATCGGCAAAGGAAAGGATTAAGTGTAAGGAGCTTTTGATGGGCGTTGATTAGGAAGCTTAATGTATTTTGTAGTTTCGAGACCGAAGGGACCGTTTGTGGTTTATTATGTATCTTTTATTATGAATGTAATGAAGTTATGCAATGTATGTTATTTGAAGCATGTTTGGGAAACCGGGTCGTTACAATATTACAGAATGTCATAGAATGCGGACAATACACATCTTGTGAAACACCACATGTGGGGATTTTGAGTGATTGGCGAATAAATCACGAGTGAAAGAGGTTTTGGTTAATTCATTGGATAAGTGAAAGCTAGGTGGTCAGAAGACGCTTTTAGAATTTATTGTGGTTGTGCAATAATTATGATGTGATATGTGCTTAATTACATTCCATTTAAATAAGTGTCGGCTTAAGTATTGGTCTTATATGTGAGGACCGTTTGATGATCTTGTATTCTTAGTACCTTTGGGATTAATGAACTTTGGCAAAATAATATATATATATATTGTGGAGTATATAGAGTTGTATATACATGTACATATAGATACATATATGGATTGACTTCATTGGGAAAGTAGTAATGAAGAGGTCGTGAGATTATCATGTCTCGAAGCGTATGTTGCATGATGTGGGATTAGATGTATTTTAAATTTCATGAGTTGATATTGATAAATGATCAATAGACCCTTTGAGCAGATGAATTGGTTTTGGACTCGGTTGAGTCTTATGGGTATTCGTCGGTTTAATTAACTTGACATAGACTTGGGGGTTGGAATTATATGAATTGTATTATAATTAAAGTTTACATAATGTGAATACATTGATTTTTTCTTTTGAGATCATGTATGAATGTTAAGTTAGAATCGGAAGGTTAAAAGTTGAAGGATCACCTTGTGGGGGGTGTTAGGATAGTGAAAGACTATTGTTATAGAAGAACATTCTACTTATGATGTAGATGGTTTATATAGAATGAAGAATTAGGCACGAACATGGTAAGGGTATGGACTATGTCGATTTGTGATGGACCGTGCACTGTATATATAATGGTTTGGAATCACAAAGAATTAGTAAGAAGCGAGTAAGTTTAAGTTAATTAGAAACTCGTGAGTTGTAGTTCAAACTAAAGTTGGGGAGGAATAAAGTAATGAAACAGATTCGGTTAATTGTGCGGGAGAGCATGAAGGTAAATTTGAATTGTGTACGAATGACCATGAGGGATTTGGTCTGCTGTGAGATGTTATGGGTGGAGAATGTACGAACGAGTAGTGGCATTAATTCTCAAGATAAATGTGTCAACCAGTAATAAGAAGTTATAAAGAGGGAACATTAGATGAAAGTATTTTCGGGGATCCCAGATGAATAGTACTAGTTGTCAATAAAGTTGTTGGAATATGTGGTTGTAAGATGGTGTAGTGATTTGGCTATAATTGGAATAGAATGTCGAGCGGTAGTGTGAGTTTATCCAAAGTGATTTTGGTTGTGTGAGTCGTTAAATAAGTTTATGATTTTGAATCATAGGAAGTTTAATAAAGATGAGAAAGCGTTATCGGTATGTGGAAAAGTTGGGAGAAAGAGACAAATAATGATTGGAGGGTAGTACTCCATGCTAACGTAGGAAGTAATGATAGAAAGGTCGGACCTAAGAATGTAGTTATACTATAGGTTCAATGGAATTATCACCTTTGATATATAATATTTTAGTGCTTGGTTGCAATGTGGTCGTGTAGTGCGATATTGATGTGAAGAAGTGGTAATACCTTATACTGAAGAAACGTGTGGGTCATAGATGTAGTGATGATTGCCGTAATTATAGAAGTATTCAAAACTGGTAAGTATGCTCAATTTAAAGTAAGTATGGATTTTCAAGCAGTATACGTTAATGTTATTTTGAGATCTGGAGATTGAGATGTGGATGATGACGGTATTGAAGACCAAGCAATAGTCGGATAAAGGTTTAATGATAAACAGTAACTCTAAGGAGGCTTACAAATCTAAGTTGGGGAGCGGATAATGAGTAAAGAAGTAAGGTTCAGGAAAAATGAAAGATGAATCCTTGTTCCTTCTAGATTTTAATTGTGAATAAGTATATAAGACTTGAAATGAAGAGATGTATACAAAATATTTCGTATTGATATGATGAGATTTCACTTGTTAAAGTGAGAGCGAATAGTATGAGTCGTTGGGTGAAGGAATGGGGAAACAATCTTAGAGAGATCATTGAGAAATTGCAATAGAGGAATGGGGTTATAGGTACAATAGTATTATATCAATAAAATGTTAATGTGACTTTAGAGTTGGAAGAAGATATGAAGATTAAATATCCACATTTGTTTTCCAAAATCTAAGATTTCGAGGACGAAATCTATTTCAAGTGGGGGAGAATTGTAACACCCGGAAAATCCTTGTAAGTAATAATAGTACTAATATTTCTTAATATTTTGACTTTTTAGATTATGATTGATATCCTAAGTAATTTCCGTAATTTTTACTTGTTATTTGATAACTTCCGGTAGAAATCAGTAAATTAATTCCTTAAGGAAATTAATGAAAAATAGATCATAAATTGGAATATTAGACTTTATGGATTAGTTGGATGAGTAATTTGAATACGAGTCCAACGGTACCTTCCGGGGTAAAAACGGAGTCCTAACGAAGAAGTTACGGCTAAATTTGTGGAAGTTGAGAAGATTGGCAAATAGAAGCTGGCGCCGATGGTTTGGCGCCGATGCATCGGCGCGGGTGATCGGCGCCGAGTACCTGACGTGCTAAAAGGGGATTAAACCCACCTTTTTATCCTTAGTCATTCTCTTCTCTTCTTAGAATTCTCAAAACCGGACTTTGCCTCTGCTCTACACATTTCAGACGATTTTCCATCTAAAGCTTAAGGTAAATTCACATCTCTCAATCATAATCCACTTCAAACAATTAGTAGATGAATCTTACCCATTTAAACTTGAATTAGGGCATTTCATCTTCTTTTCATCCTGTTGGAGTGATTGGGTTCAAGTATTCAAGTTAGGGTTTTACCAATTGAAGAATTAAGGTGAGTAACTTGTATCTAATTGATTGTATTATACTTTACTACCATTCTTTATCTTGATTTTGGTATTGTTAATGAGAAATCTTGAGTAATAAGCTCTTAATGGTGAAGAGGGAAACAAGAAGAGTCCAAGTAAGTTATGGTAGATTAATTGTGTTCTATTACTTGGAATACCATGATAAATGTTAGTGTTAAAGATTTGGGTTTGATTATACATCATTGGTATGTGATTATGTTGATGGCTTAATTTATGTCTTCATGAAGTAAGGATGGCTTAATGGTCAATATGGACCTATTATTGAATTGTAAACATGGATGTTTATTATTGATATTATATAGAATGTGATTTGATACATATGGATGTATATGAACTACATGGAAGTAGTATTAATATTGTTAAATGGTTGGACCATTGTTAAGTGTTAATTATGCTTTGAATATTATTTGGATTAACATATTTGGTATTCACATAATTGGAGGAGCACCTAGTAGACATTGGAGGATATATTCTTAGACACCGTGGGGTAAGTGTAATTGATTCATACCTTCGGATACCGTGGGGTTTTTCCGTTGTGTTATGCCTTGTGACAATACCGTGGGGTACCAATCAAGGTATATCTTCAATTATGATGTAACTAGGTAGCGATATGGACCTTCTCCATGGAATCCAATTTGTGAATGTATCGAATCGTTATTCCTACATGCTATGATTATGCTCTATGTGCTATGTGTAAACCTCACTTAGACTTTAAAAGCCTAACACTTGTTATGTGTTTTGTGTGTTACAGATAATAGTGGTTCCGAACACAAGAAGGTCTAGAACAGGGTTGTGAGCATGGGATCATTGTTGGAGAGTGAAAGATTGGAAGATTTATGATAGAACTTTCCGACATCCTTTTTGTAATTTGATTGCCAGAGTAGTGATCAGATAAGCTAGTGGTCCAATAGTAGTTATAATTAACTAAATCTTTGTATTAATGATTATGAAATGTTAATTAGGTATACTCTTACTTTAGTAATGTGTACCACTCTTCCGTTTTATGGAAGTTTTTGTTAACCCCTGTTTTAGGGTGTTACAATTCTTGCCAAACAATCTGGTTTTCTGAGAAGATTCCGAACGACCATCCCACTTTCTCTTTTCTCCTGCATGTGCTTTCTCTTCTTTATCTTTGGCGTACATCTCTTCTATTACTTTCGCTTCTTCGATCGTTTCCCTTAAAGTAGCAGCTTTCGAACTTCGGACCCTGGTCATCATATCCGCCGGCAAACCCTTCAAATAAGCTTTAATTTTGTCTTTCTCAACTGGAGCCACATGCCCCACTAGATTCAGTTTCTCCATGAAGGATTCAGTATACTTTCTCACAGTCATATTGCCTTTCTTGAGGTTTCTGAAATCTTCCTCGATTCGGTCCATTTCGGTTTCATTGCAATATTCCTCCAGAATCTTTGCTTTAAACATTTTCCAAGTCATGGCATTCAGAACTGTAGCTGACACAGAAGTTGACAGCACATTTCACCAAGATAATGCGTTACCGCGTAACATTTGTGACCCAAATCTAACTTTCGACTTTTCATCATTACACTCACAAGCCCGAAAGGCTTGTTCTATTTCTCTTAGCCAGTTCATACAGGCTACAGGACTATCTTCTCCTTTGAATTCAGGCGGCTTACAGCTCAAAAACATTTTATAGGAGCAATTCCTATCAACCCTTCTTTCCACCTCTGGACCTGTGTTACCAGTTGGGTTTATCACACTGGTATCAATCCCTGTTCACCTCGGTTCCGCACTCCGATCATTAAACATTTTCATAAACATCTCTGTTTGTCTTCCCATAGTGGTGTTCATCATTTCAGCTTGCCTTTCCATTGATGCATTCATCAATCTGGTTACATTGTCCATTATGCGACCTTCCATACTCGAATCCGATGGTGTGTGATCGGCAGTACTGGTACCCCCTCTATGTACCCGATTCCACACTCCTCCTAAGGAAAGAAAATCTGGTGGCGTCTCATGAACTCCGCCTACTCCAGATGGTCTTTCTCCCGGCTCATCAAGCCAAGTCCTATTCATAGAAGAATTTGGAGACCTCGGAGGTGTATTCACCATTGTTCTGATCGAGCACAACAGAATACTCATCAGTAATGATTTCTACACAACTAAACATACAATACGTACTTTACCGCTAATCAGTTACTGTAACAATTTGAAACAAGTATGCTTGTGTAATAATATATTCATAATAACAGTAGCTAATTTGGAATTGTGAACATATCATACATGATAATCCTTATTACCATCGTTACAGTACTAACTTCGCGTATTTCCGTCGACTCTAAGACTACCCAGTCTTAGTACTTCTACCCATAACTCACTGATCATAACTTAATTCATCACAGCTTAAGTCTAGGTATCTCAAAATCATACCTAGTTCGCTTAAACTACTGCTCTGATACCATATTGTAACACCCTAAAAACAGGGCTAATTTAAACCTTAATATTTCACAAGTTATGATCAAATAACGCCAAACTTATATAACAAGAGGATCAACAGTAAGGTTTTTATATACAACAGACATCTATTCAAATAACCTATTAATCTAATCATTACATCATAATCAGATTAACTAGGTTATCTAATCATCTGTCCCAAAATAACAAAAGAATAACTAGATCCTCTGTCATCTCCAAGTTTGAGTCCTTCAAAAATTTCTCATCTCACATCCCAACTTACTTCCCGGAGCTTGTACCTGGTAAGAATATTCAACTTGAAACATTAGGCTTTCGCCTAGTGAGAATATTCAAATCAAATTAAAATTAACAATTAAAATCTCAACAGATGAATCAAACCTGTTCTCGCCCATCTTACCGTACAACAACTCCTTTCAACACTGGGAATCTACCCTACTCCCATACTTATGACTAATTCATCTAGCCATAATAATACTACTAAGAGTTTACCATAAATCATCCTAGATTTAGAGTCAATACTCTTATCCAATAAATTACAAGTCAAAACCTGCCTATTTCTTAATCCGGAAGTAGAGATTACAAATTACGTTATGCCTATCTCAAATCTTCCTTTCACCACTGGGAAATCTCCGATCTTCCCTAAAAATGGAAATCTCCGATCTTCCATTCGAAATGGGAATTACAAATCAAAATCTGCCTATTCCACATTTCACATCCTTCCCACCTCAGAATCAATGGTCCCAATGGGATTAATATATCGCGATACACAACCGGGACCCCCGATGATTCAAGGTACACTCAATCACTAAAAATTACATCCCTTTGGTCAATGGCTAGTAACCGGTTCCCATTTTACCGTACTAAGGTGCCCTCGATGACCGGATGCCTATTTTTAGCAATCACAATATAATACATAAGTATTATACTCTTACTATCTTATGTGCATAACATACCATATATTTATACCAAAACATATTCTTAAGTTCATATCCAATATCTATTACCAAAATCTGTAAACTGACTCTTTTTATCCAACTCCCGGTATTCCCAACTCCCGGTATCCCCAACTCCCGGTATTCAGCACATGTACCGGAACTTCACCGGAACTCATAAGTACCGGGACCTGCCACTACCGGGACTTGCCTCTACCAGGACTTCCAACTACCGGGACCTGCCACTATCGGGACTTCCACTACCGGGACTTCACTACCGGGACTGCACTACCGGGACTGCACCGGGACTTAATAGTACCGGGCTTTCATGTACCGGGACTACGTACAGTTTATTTCAACAAGTCCACAAATCGATTTAAAACATAAAATCAGTTCACTCTACTCATCAATTAAGTTCTACTAACACGTTAAGACACATATAATACACATCTATTTCAACATTAATTGCCGAATTTTAAAGAGAGTTTGAATAAACTCACCTGATCAATTTCTGTACACTGCGCAGTTCTTCAAAACTTCAAATAAGCTTCCCAGAACAGTTCTAAACAGATAATTATGCAATTAATTACCTTCCTTACAAGGAATCAGTAACACAACCTCAAATTCTTACCAAGATTTCTCCAGAATCAGATTTCTTATCTTCTGTTCTTCTTTTCTTTCACGCCTCTCTCTCGCTCTCTATTTCTCTGCTGTTTCAAAAGTGACCGACTCCTCTTAATATCTCAATATTTAGGAAATCAGCTTTCCATTAATTACCAAATAAACCCTCAAGTTAATTTTCACATTTAACTTCATACTTTTGCCAAATTACAAACTTAACCCCAAAGTTCATAATTATAATTTACGAAAATACAACGGAAATTCGAGATGTTACACATATTCAGAGAAAATGGTACTAAGGAAACCATCTATGCTTCTATGATCATCAAGTACGGTTTCTCTGAGTGGTTGGAGATGCGAATAGCCATTCAGCGATCTCGCTCAGCCTTTAAAAACCATGTCGAGAAAATTTTAAATAAACAGGTCAACTTGGTTACATCTACTGTGGATATTCCTCCTCCTCCTCCTGCTCCAGTTCAACAAAGAAGGGCCTCTGCAAAGAAAAAGAGAATACCTTCAGACTCAGGTCCTCCTATCCGAAATGAAACCGGAATTTGTTTTTCACGCGAAGAAGTTCTTAGTCCTGAACCAGATCTTTCAGCTCTCGACATCTCCTTACCCCCTGGTGAACGCTTTGTCCCTGGTAAAGTCTTAAGTGATCCTTATGGTATCTTCTTCAGAGTCTACGATGGACGAGAATGCTTTCAAAGAGTCTCTGAGCTTTGCATTGCCCATATCGAACAGCTCAGAGATCTCGTCTATTGGTGCGGATTCAGAGAAGACCTTCTCGGACACTTCTTCAAGCCCCTGATCTTTAAAGAAGCAAAGCAAAGACGGGATCTTGGACAAAAAGTCCCTGACTGGATGATCCCTACCACAAAATCCCTTGATGAACTTCTCATTAAGGATGAACCTGTATAGCTGATAGGATTTCCTGTAATTCTTCTATCTTTATCAGCTTATATCTTTTGTACTTGTAAATTTTATTTGCTGTACTTGTAATTTTTCTACTTCCCTATGTAACTTATACGAAGTTTAAAGAAAAATTTCAGCGAATGTACTTTACTCCATCAGTACTTAAAAGATCCCAGAAAACAGTAAAAGGGACAAATATTTTATGAGTTATTTTTATCCTTATGTTTTCATATTTAGCAATTTTCTTTTATTGCTATGTCATAATCAAATAGGGGGAGATTTTTGATCCAAACCCTCAATGATTTGATAATGACTCTCTGAGAAACACTTAGTGAAAATTGTAAGTAGACAATATGTATTAGAGTTTCACTATCGTTGATAAGTACTATGTCTCTACAGTACCGCTGATAGGAAACTCATGTCCTTTAAATAACACATTCAGCGATACTGTTCATCAGCAAGCCCTGAGTCTATTCAGTCTTATTGATGATCGCTGATAGTTTTAGTTGTTTACTTATGATCCCTAAAGACAAGTTTCACGTCAACTATGTTCTACGCTGAAGTCGAAGATCAAGCCAAAGAACCAGCGACAAGTCTACTATTGAACTGATGCGGATATCAGCGAAGCCAAGACCTGTCCACTCAACGTGAAGTTTCAAGTAGAAAACTTCAGCAAACGCTGAAATTTATCACTCGCTGATAAAGATTTATTCAGCGAACGCTGATCATGAAGTTTCCTCTACAAGTTACTTTTGTCTTATCCCCTTGCACACCTCCGTACGATAATGTCAGAATGGACACTCCCTTTTGTTCAGAATCGTACAACCAACTCTGATTCTACACTATTCATCATGCGGCTACTAGGTTGTCTACAAATGTCAAACCATGCAACCAACCAGATGTTGCCACGTGTAAAGTTGTACTGTTGTGCATTAAATGCATGCAGTATATAAAGGAAACCCTACTTCAGAAATGAAATACTCGGCCATCTCCTTCTTCCTATTCTGTGTGTTAGAATATTAGTCTTTAATATTCTTATTTTCTCTCTATCTTATTTCTAGTGCAAGAAATCTTAGTGATTCTCTTAACTTGTTTAGATTAGGTTTATTCCTTAATCTTGTTCCACAACAAGTTGTAAATTGTTTGATACATATCAATAAACAATTTAGAAAAGTAAAAATCGTGTGTTTGTATTCAACCCCCCCTCCCCTTCTACAAACTTGTATAACCCCTTTGGGACCAACAAGTGGAATCAGACACAAGGACCTGTTTCCCTCATTTGTTCGAAGATGGAATTTCGGGGACGGAATTCTTTTGAGGGGAGAATGCTGTAATAACTGGGTTCGTTTTGTAAATTTATAAAAGTTGGTGTGTAAAGTGTGAGGGTGGAAAAGTTTAGTGTTCAAGTGTGAGTGATATAAATAGGAGTAAAACCCTAATAACCCTAATTTCATCCAAATCAGTGTGCGGCTAAGGAGGCGATTTAGGTGGGTGCAAGAATCATCAAGGAGTCAAGACATTGGAGATTTCTCTAAGTAGTGTGTGGAATTATCATCTTTCGCAAAGTAACCTTCTCCTCTTTCCCTTTGCTATCTATTCAGAAGGTTTGGAGCTCTAGGGTTTGATAACTTTTGTTCACCACTGAAAAGAAATGGGGTCTGTATGTTTTTCTAATTTATTCAGTGTGGAAATTGGATGAGGATCCAGAGTTGGGGAGTTCGGATGAGCCGATGATTAATTTCGGAACAAGGAGCGGAACCCGGAGGAGGGTCCGGAAGTGATCCCGGATCCGGATTGACTGACCCGGAAGTGGAGATACCGGAATCCGGAGCTCCTTTGTCCAGTACTCCGTTTTGGGTCTTTTAGAAAAAAAGAGTGCGAGAGGGTCGGAATGCTTCATGAATAGTAGAGTGACTTGTTTTCTCTCGTGTGATTTAGGTGAAATGTAGGTGCGACTAGAGGATAAGCAGTTTCAAGTGAGAACAAATAGCGTGGACATCAGGTGAGTTTTCCTAAACCCAAATCTTATACAAGTGTGATTACTCATCGACTGCTTTTTAAATACGAAATGAAGAGTGTGTGTAGCGAAATGAATGATCTTAATGTGTGTAGACATGCTATGGCTATGGTGTGAAATGGGGGGTGTGTCCCATAATATCTATATATATGAATGTGTTTCATATATGGGCGGTGTGTGCCCTGTTACGCTGTCACGGTGCGTGTGGCTATAACGTGTGCCAGTAGCATGTGTCATTGTGTGCATATCATGTTAAGAGTGTATCGTTATAATTTTATATAAACACCTTTATCATCTATCTTTATAAATCATGTTAATTATGGTGTGGCCTTGAGTTGAGGGAACTCACTAGACCTCATGGCAAGAATTAAAATTAGGTAAGCAGGTAGCCGAGAGCTCGTTTAGAGGATTGGCAAGACGTGAGTCGGAGCTTGCGTATAGAAGGATTAGAAGAGCTTCCCTTTTTATTTTGTAGTTGTGTTCTCAGCTGTAGTTAGGATTATTTCCTCGAACCCAGTTTTGTAATTTTGATAGTGTGACTATGTTGGGTCATTTTGGCATTTTGGAATTAAAGGAGTAGTTTTATGGCATGCTTGTTTGGAGTGGGTTGTTACAGAAAGAAGTAGACTCTTTTGGGTTCTTTTTCACACAGTCCATTTTTTATGTGTATATATCTGATATTTACAAATGAATGAAATAAATGAAAGAATAAATAATAAACAATATGAATGAAATAGAATGTACATCCATCATAGAAGAAGCAGATATGCCCAGATCCAAATCGGTGACAATCTTTGAGGGAGGTTTGAGTTTGAGTGAATTAACCTCAGGATGCCTTTGCCCATATCTTGCATCTTCCTTCTTTCTCATAGCATCTTCAGCTTCCTATTTGGCAGTCATCACCCTTCTTCCTTTGTCTTGGTTTGCCTCCCCCTTAGTTACATTGGCTAGACTGATCTCCCACTGGGTTGGTTCGCCGGTTCCCTTATCTTTGACCAAAATTTGAGTCATAGTTGAATATGTGTACTGAGGGTTGGTGTTGATCGAGTTGGACGCTGATATTGCTCCCCCTCAGATGGTTTCTCCCCCTCAGCGTCCGACGGAGAAGAAACACCATGAAGATAGGAAACTTCAGCAAATATATATATATGTATATATATATATATTTTATGACTCACCGAAATTTAATTAATAATATATATATATATATATATATATATATATATATATATATATATATATATATATATATATATATATATTTTGGTTAGTACTCACTGATGCAATTTTTTTTTTAATTTTTTGTTTTTTTTTTGTTTTTGCTCATCGACATTTCACAATTTTTTTTTGGTTTGTACTAACCGATGCAATTTTTTTGTCTTGTTGCACTCATCGATGATTTTTTTTTGAAAACCCACCGAAATTTTGGAAGAATTTCAAGGTGGAGAGAAGATTGGAGTTGCATCTTCCAATTTTTGATGACCCAAGAAAGATTAAGTTCGGAGGATTTTAAGAGAGCAGGTTTTGAGGAGGAATATTTTGAGGAGAAGGATTTGGGATGTCATCTTTAGAAGAGTATGTAGTAGGAGTGTTTTGTGGAAAAGGAAAGTTGGGTTGCTGACCAATGGTGAGATTGAGGAGAAGTAAGTTGAAGTGTTTCACCAACACAAATCATCAACACAAGAAGAAAGTCATCTGTTTTGAGAGAGCCACCGATTTTTGAGGAAACCCACCGAAATTTCGGAGTGGTTGGCTCAAAAGTCGGTAGGAACATTTTTTTGTGGTAGATCAGTAGATGGAGAATCATGTTGGCTAGAAATGGGATTTGGAGAAATAGCTAGTCTATCAGGTTTGAGATGAACGAACAAGAGTGAAGGGAACGGAGGAAGTTGGTTGGTAGAGGTTGTAAGAGAGGAGAGAGAGAGTTGGATGATGATATGATAAAGAAATGAGGTTGGGGTAATGTATTTAGTGGGATGGATGAGAAAAGGTAAGGTGAGAGGTATCATGGGAAATAGAATGTAGGTAATAATGGAGAGTGATGGGAGATGTAATGATTTCGGCAGAGAAGAGGTTGGCACTAGTGAGTGGGCCAATGGGAAGGATTTTCTATACAAGAGGAGATCCAAAAGTTCACCATTTGACACTTCAGATTTCTTGATGAACTTGATGATTTCTTCAATTGTCTCACTTTTATACTGGTCCACATAGATCCATCTATTTAGCTAAGAACCTGCAATCACAAAGAATTTATTTCCTAGGTACCCATTTGGTAGTAGGTCCTTTTGGGTTAGATGTTGAAGAGAAAGAATTGGTATCACTCAGGTCAATTCTTCCTTTTAGACAGTCTTTGGCAAAATGAAAAATATCACCACATATATCACATTTTCTATAAAGAAATGCCTTTTTAGAACCTTGACATTTTTCCCTATTTTTGCCTTTTATGGTTATCTTCAAAGATTTTGATGAAGAAACAAAGAGTTGGGGTGCAGGACCTAAGATTCCCTTTTCAGAATTTGGGAGGAAATAAATCTTATCTTTTGAATTGGACAATTTGATGTTCACAGATCGGGGAACAAAATCGGTGGAAGAAGCCACAAAATTATTTTTGGAAAAATCTGAGGATTTTCTTTTTAAGAAAAGGTCGGCAGACAAAGACTTTCCTTTTTCAGATGTAGAAAGAATTTTGTTAGAGTTGGAAAATTTTCTTTTGAGAATTTTAGAAGGCATGGGTTCAGAGGAGGATGCTTCAGCTAAAGTCAAGATTTTTAGAAAGTCATGGATAGGTTTGGAAAGGTTATTGGAATCTTGAGCCTTTTCATTTGGAAAGGAAATGGGATCTTTTGCCTTTATAAACATTCCAAGTTTTAAAGCTTCAGACAAATCACTAGAATTCATGGACACAGACCCAACGGAACTAGAGTCGGAGGTTTTAGAAAAAGAAGGTGAAGCACATGAGGTGGGAGCATGGGATTTTGAAGATTGATCAATTTCCATTTTTCCAAAGCCTAAACCAGTTTTGTCATCACAAGAAATCTGATCTTGAAAAATCTTTTCTAGATTTTTGGAAGAGCAGGTCCATTTTCTTACAATTTCTTGCTCATTTTGAAAACGTTTAAATATTTTGTTTTTCTCCTTGGCAAAAATAAGGTTGATGGATTTTAGATCTTCAAGCTTAGCCTTAACTTTGTCAAATTGTTCCAGTTGAGAGAGACATATTTGAAGTTGAGAGGAAAGAGATTTTATTTGAGCATTTGCCTTTTTCTTAGCAGTTTTAGCATCATCAAGATCAATGGTTAAAGAATCAAATGCTTCAATCTTTTCAGCATCAGAAAGAGATAGAAATTGATGTACCTGTGATGAGGAGGATAAGCACTTAGCTGATACAAGAGCAGTTGAGGGGGTGTGATCATCTGAATCATCCTTGTCATTTATCTTGGCCATGAAGCACACATTTGAAGTGTCATTCTCGCTTTCAGATGTGGGTTCATCTGCCCAATCATGAGTTTTAGCAGGCAGGCCCTTTCCTTTTCTGACAAGTCTTTCATTTTTTTTTTCCTTTTCTCTCTTGTATTTTTCATTGTAACTTTCAGCCCGGTCAGAATTTGCAGAAGAGAGAGGTTGGCCGAATTTTTGGGAAGATCTTCCAGATTTTGAGGAAAATCGGTTTAAGGAAGAAGTTATGGGTCTTTCAAAGTGTTTACTTCTGCACTTAGAGGCAAAATGACCCCTTTTACCACAGTTAAAACATTCCTCATTAGTTTTGTCCAAAGAGGAGTGTTTGGAGAGAGAAGAGGAGGACTTTCTACTAAACTTAGATTTTCCAGAAGAGAGGTGAGATTTACGATTTAGAATACCCATCCAACATGGCCATTCCATCTGATAAATTATCAACTGAAGTTTCCTCACATTCATCCTCAGCATCACTAAGATATGCTTCTGAATGCTCATTGGGATCTTCTTGACTATCATGGTCAGAGTCAGATGGGTAGGTGATTCTTGGAATACACTTAGTTCTTTTGGAAGAGTTACTTAGGAGAGCTAGATAAGAGCTCTTTATATCTGTGATGACAGACTTCCTTTGCAGCTTAGTCTGCTCATAGTTAAAGAGAGTTCCATAAAGAACAGTGAGAGGCATATGATCAAGATCATTGGTTGTCTTTATACAAGTGCATATATTTTCCCAAAAATCAGGAAGACAGTCCATAAACTTGCATAGGACTTCCTCATTGTCATACACTCTACCTAACAGCTTTAAGTCATTAAGAAAACTGTTAAAGCGGTTATAGTAGTTGGAGAGAGATTCTCGTTTCTCATAAGAGAATAGTTCATATTTTCTAACAAGAGAAATCTTTCTGCTCTTTTTAACTTCATCTGTACCTTCGTACAGAACACACAGAGTGGACCACATTTTTTTGGCAGTAGAGAGACTTACCAGAGAGTGGTATACTTCATCAGGAAGAAATAGAGCAATGATGGTCCTGACTTTGGAATCTAATGACACAAGACGTTTTTATTCATTAGTATATTTCTTGGGATTCTTAAGAATATACCGACCGGTTATAGTAGATTTTTCTTCATCAGAGGAATCATCAGAACCATCTTGACCAACACTTATTTTGCCAGATTTTTGAGTTTCATAGCGATCCCAAACTCTAGGGACAAAAGGTCCCTCACTGAGAATAGTAGGGTATCTGCTATCCACTCCTTCCATGAAAAGCATCATTCTGATTTTCCACAAAGAAAAGTTGTTTGGATTGAACTTAGGAGGTTTAGCAATAGATCCATTTTCAGAAAAAAGTGTTTTGAGAAGAAACAATATTGTTTGAGGAGGAAGCAACCATTGCAGATCAAGTTTATTGAGATTAAACTTTCTGCTCTGATACCACTTGTTAGTCCCAGATGGCTAATAAGAACAAGAACAGGTATTGTAGAAGGGGGGTTGAATACAATACACAATTTTTTCACTTTAATTAATTCTTTTATTGAAAATATTCAAATCAAGAATTACACATAGAACACATAGAACAATTAGATTGTTGCGGAAAGAACAGATACAATTTATTCTAACAATCCTCACAAAGTAATACTGAAAACTAAACAACTTCTAAAACACAAATATTGAAATCTATAAAGTTCAAGGAGAGAAAGGAGTAGAGTGGCTTGAGCAAAGAGTAATCTTCAAGAGTTCTTTTCTGCATGGAGAAGTCTTCATCTTTATATAGTTCCATGAGCATTTGATGCATGAGACACTTGTCAATTTGTCATTTGAAGGTTAGGTTTGACTCTCAAAAGTTGATGTGTCTTTTCCTATGATGCTAGAAAGGTTTGATGGTGACAATATCTAAGAATGGGGAAAAGGATAAATGAACCTTTTTCCTCCATACCCAGACTTTCCTTCTTTGATGAGAATTCCTTTTAGCAAAGACACAAGGGAGGATCCTCCTATTTGAGGATCCCACCGATTTGTCATGGACAAAGTAGGTGAGAATCTTCTTAGGAAGGAGTCATGGGAAGATCCTCCAATTTTGAGGATCCCACCGATTTTCATGGAGATAATCGGTGGGATAGCCAAAGTTACATCTTATGATGAAAATCTTCTTGGCAAGGAGATAAGGGAGCATTCTCCTGTTTGATGATCTCACCGATTTTCATGGAGACAATCGGTGAGACAGCTTAGTTTGGGTTGAGAAGTCCATCTTCAATCCGCATTGGTAGATTTCCTTCTTCTTGATTTTGGCTTATCTTAGACTTCACCGAACTTTGACTGTATGACTAAGCTATTACAAAGAACCTAAAAATTCTCTAAGTATAAAAGATGTTTTTCAAAGAATGTAAAGAGATCAGGAGGTCATCTTCAAATCTTTGATGATCCAACAATCTCCCCCTATTTGATGATGACATCCACACTTAGAAAAACATGAGTAAGACAATAAATAATACATGTTGACCCTGTTTTACTCTTTTGGGTTCTTTTTCACATAGTCCATTTTTTGTGTGTGTATATATCTGATATATACAAATGAATGAAAGAATAAATTATAAACAATATGAATGAACTTGAATGTACTTTCATCATAGAAGAAGCAGATATGCCCAGATCCAAATCGGTGACAATCTTTGAGGGAGGTTTGAGTTTGAGTGAATTAGTCTTAGGATGCCTTTGCCCATATCTTGCATATTATGTCTTTCTCATAACATCTTCAGCTTCCTATTTGGCAGTCATCACCATTCTTCCTTTGTGTTGGTTTGCCTCCCCCTTAGTTACATTGGCTAGACTGATCTGCTCCCCCTGGGTTGGTTCGTCGGTTCCCTTATCTTTGACCAAAATTTGAGTCGGAGTTGAATATGTGTACTGAGGGTTGGTGTTGATCGAGTTGGACACTAATATTACTCCCCCTCAGCGTCCGACGGAGAAGAAACACCATAAAGATAGGAAACTTCGGCAAATATATATATATATATATATATATATATATATATATTGGTTAGTACTCACCGATGCAATTGTTTTTTAATTTTTTGTTTTTTTTTGTTTTTGCTCACCGACATTTCACAATCTTTTTTTGGTTTGTACTCACCGATGCAATTTTTTTTGTCTTGTTGCACTCACTGATGTAATACATCTCACCGATGATTTTTTTTTTGAAAACCCACCGAAATTTTGGAAGAATTTCAAGGTGGAGAGAAGATTGGAGTTGCATCTTCCAATTTTTGATGACCCAAGAAAGATTAAGTTCGGAGGATTTTAAGAGAGGAGATTTTGAGGAGGAATAATTTGAGGAGAAGTAGGTGGAATATTTTGAGGAGAAGGATTTGGGATGTCATCTTTAGAGAGTATGTAGTAGGAGAGTTTTGTGGAAAAGGAAAGTTGGGTTGCTGACCAATGGTGAGATTGAGGAGAAGTAAGTTGAAGTGTTTTACCAACACAAATCATCAACACAAGAAGAAAGTCATCTATTTTGAGAAAGCCACCGATTTTTTAGGAAACCCACCGAAATTTCGGAGGGGTTGGCTAAAAAGTCGGTAGGGACATTTTTTTTGGTAGATCAGTAGATGGAGAATCATGCTGACTAGAAATGGGATTTGGAGAAATATGTAGTCTATCAGTTTTGAGATGAAGGAACAAGAGTGAAGGGAACGGAGGAAGTTGGTTGGTAGAGGTTGTAAGAGAGGAGAGAGAGAGAGTTGGATGATGATATGATAAAGAAATGAGGTTAGGGTAATGTATTTAGTGGGATGGATGAGAGAAGGTAAGGTGAGAGGTATCATGGGAAATAGAATGTAGGTACTAATGGAGAGTGATGGGAGATGTAATGATGTTGGCAGAGAAGAGGTTGGCACTAGTGAGTGTGCCAATGGGAAGGATTTTAAATATAAGAGGAGATCCAAAAGTTCACCATTTGACACTTCAGATATCTTGATGAACTTGATGATTTTTTCAATTGTCTCAAATTTATACTGGTCCACATAGATCCATCTATTTAGCTTAGAACCTGCAATCACAAAGAATTTATTTCCTAGGTACCCATTTGGTAGTGGGTCCTTTTGGTTTAGATGTTGAAGAGAAAGAATTGGTATCACCTAGGTCAATTCTTCCTTTTGGACAATCTTTGGCAAAATGAAAAATATCACCACAGATATCACATTTTCTATAAAGAAATGCCTTTTTAGAACCTTGACATTTTTCCTTATTTTTGCCTTTTATGGTTATCTTCAAAGATTTTGATGAAGTAACAAAGAGTTGGGGTGTCAGACCTAAGATTCCTTTTTCAGAATTTGGGAGGAAAGAAATCTTATCTTTTGAATTTGACAATTTGATGTTCACAGATCGGGGAACAAAATCGGTGGAAGAAGCCACAAAATTATTTTTGGAAAAATCTGAGGATTTTCTTTTTAAGAAAAGGTCGGCAGACAAAGACTTGCCTTTTTCAGATGTAGAAAGAATTTTGTTAGAGTTGGAATTTTTTTTTGAGAATTTTAGAAGGCATGGGTTCAGAGGAGGATGCTTAATCTAAAGTCAAGATTTTTAGAAAGTCATGGATAGGTTTGGAAGAGTCATTGGAATCTTGAGCCTTTTCATTTGGAAAGGAAGTGGGATCTTTTGCCTTTATAAACATTCCAAATTTTAAAGCTTCAGACAAATCACTAGAATTCATAGACACGGACCCAATGGAACTAGAATCGTAGGTTTCAGAAAAAGTAGGTGAAGCACATGAGGTGGGAGCATGGGATTTTGAAGATTGATCAATTTCCATTTTTCCAAAGCGTAAACCAGTTTTGTCATCACAAGAAATCTGATCTTGAAAAAT
Source organism: Saussurea involucrata (assembly GCA_033807775.1). Taxonomy (NCBI): domain Eukaryota; kingdom Viridiplantae; phylum Streptophyta; class Magnoliopsida; order Asterales; family Asteraceae; genus Saussurea; species Saussurea involucrata. Next base: position 11,790,866 of record CM066312.1, read on the forward strand.
CTTTTCTTGATTTTTGGAAGAGCTGGTCCATTTTCTTACAATTTCTTGCTCCTTTTGAAAACGTTTAAATATTTTGTTTTTCTCCTTGGCAAAAATAAAGTTGATGGATTTTAGATCTTCAAACTTAGCCTTAACTTTGTCAAATTGTTCCAGTTGAGAGAGACATATTTGAAGTTGAGAGGAAAGAGATTTTATTTTAGCATTTGCCTTTTTTTAGCAGTTTTAGCATCATCAAGATCAATGGTTAAAGAATCAAATGCTTCAATCTTTTCAGCATCAGAAAGAGATAGAAATGGATGTACCTGTGATGAGGAGGATAAACACTTAGCTGATACAAGAGCAGTTGAGGAGGTGTGATCATCTGAATCATCCTTGTTATTTATCTTGGCCATGAAGCACACTTTTGAAGTGTCATTCTCGCTTTCAGATGTGGGTTCATCTGCCAAATCATGAGTTTTAGAAGGCAGACCCTTTCCTTTTTTGACAAGTCTTTCATTTCTTTCCTTTTCTCTCTTGTATTTTTCTTTGTATCTTTCAGCCCGGTCAGAATTTGCAGAAGAGAGAGGTTGGCCGAATTTTTGGGAAGATCTTCCAGATTTTGAGGAAAATCGGTTTGAGGAAGAAGTTATGGATCTTTCAAAGTGTTTACTTCTGCACTTAGAGGCAAAATGACCCCTTTTACCACAGTTAAAACATTCCTCATTAGTTTTGTCCAAAGAGGAGTGTTTGGAGAAAGAAGAGGAGGATTTTCTACTAAACTTAGATTTTCCAGAAGAGAGGTGAGATTTACGATTTAGAATACCCATCCAACATGGCCATTCCATCTGATAAATTATCAACTGAAGTTTCCTCACATTCATCCTCAGCATCACTAAGATATGCTTCTGAATGCTCATTGGGATCTTCTTGACTATCATGGTCAGAGTCAGATGGGTAGGTGATTCTTGGAATAGACTTAGTTCTTTTGGAAGAGTCACTTAGGAGAGCTAGAGAAGAGCTCTTTATATCTGTGATGACAGACTTCCTTTGCAGCTTAGTCTGCTCATAGTTGAAGAGAGTTCCATAAAGAACAGTGAGAGGCATATGATCAAGATCCTTAGTTATCTTTATACAAGTGCAGATATTTTCCCAAAAATCAGGAAGACAGTCCATAAACTTGCATAAGACTTCCTCATTGTCTTACACTCTACCTAACAGCTTTAAGTCATTAAGAAGACTGTTAAAGCGTGTTAGGCCACGTTAGTGGAATAGAAGTATAGGGACTATTCTTGACAAATCTTGTAAATACCTTTTGGGTATAAATAGTTTGCTTAAACCTAGGGTTTAATGATCATTATTGCTTATCAGATTACATTGTACAGCTCTGCCAAAAACTCTTTCTGTTCATATGAATGACAAGTGAGATTTATGACATATTAAGCTATATTGTGTTGATTCATTGTGATTGATTGTTAAGCTGGGATCCACGATTGGTATCAGAGCAAAAGGACGTTTGATTCAAAGGTAATATTCTTTTTCGATCATTCAAAAGTTTAGTCGACTGTTTCATCAAAAATATTTTTCTTTGCTTTGATTTTGGGTGTAAAAACTTGAAATTGAGTTTTGAAGAATCATCTTTGTTGTGTCCCCAAGCAACTAAGACACAAAAAGAAAAAGACTCAAGTTGGTAAGATTTGCAAAATGAGAGCAATAAGTGCACACAATATCATGATAGATGCATGGCTACAAAACATAGCGATTCATAAATCCCAAGTCTATAACACTTAGGAGTGGAATGGATCTGAAAGATATCATTTTTGAATCTGATGATCCGCCTCAAATACCCACTGTCCCTAACCCCACAGTGGCCACTCCTCAAGTCACTGTCATTCCCACAGTGAGGACCGATGTCCCTGAGCTTCCCACTTTTGGACCCATACCAAAACCTACTGTTCCAAGGACAACACCACAGCAAACTCAAATCGATCCACGAAATGTGCCTTTTCCTGAAAGGATGAAGACTAAAAATGTCGATGTTCAATTTAAAAAATTCTTAGACATTTTTAAACAACTTCATATTAACATACCCTTGGTAGAGGCTCTAGAGAAAATGCCAAGCTATGTTAAATTTTTAAAGGATATTTTGAACAAAAAGAGAAAGTTGTGTGAATTTGAGACTGTGGCTTTGACCAAAGAATGTAGTGCCCTCATTACTAGCAAGATTCCACCTAAGTTGAAAGATCCGGGTAGTTTCACAATTCCATGCACAATAGGAGGACAAGAAGTAGGTCAAGCACTCTGTGACTTGGGAGCTAGTATCAACTTAATATCGTTGTCCATTTTCAAAAAGTTAGGTATTGGAGAGGCTAGACCCACAACCGTGACATTACAACTAGCCGATCGGTCCATTGCCTACCCAAAGGGAAAAATAGAAGATGTCTTGGTCCAAGTGGATAAATTTATCTTCCCCGCCTATTTTCTAGTACTAGATTATGAGGCCGATAAAGATATCCCAATCATCTTAGGACATCCGTTTCTTGCAACCAGACGTACTTTGATCGATGTGCACAAAGGGGAACTCACTATGAGAGTCAAGAAAATGCTTCGCAGTGACTTCGCGCATGTCACTGCGCTTCCCACTGCCGAACTAAAGCTGAGATGGGACTGTTTTGGGGGCCCAAGAGCAGACACACATCACCTTTTTCTTACACTCAAGTCTACTTTTGCTGCCACTAGTACCCATTTCGCCATTTTTCAAGAAAAGCTATCATTATCACTCTCTCTCTCTCAAAAATAACCGTTCCCTCCAATTTCTAATACCCAAAAAAATAACTCCTTTCCACACCAAAAGCCAAAAGATACCTTTTTCATCCCAAAGTTCAAAAATACTTTCATCTTTTCTCATTTCTCTCTCACGAACCAGAAACTCGTCCTCTTCAATGGCAAGAAGCAAAAAAACTTAACCCAAACCCTAATGAACCAAGCCGAGCAGTGCGCCGCCGCACCACCGACGATAACCCGCCGGAAAACATCACCGGCGAAAAAACGAGCCTCCGCCATCCTCCGGCGAACTTCCAATGACGACCGTCGCACCGGATGCAGAGTCATCAAAGCAAGAAGGGTCGAAGGCTGCTTCATCTTCGAAGGCCTCAGACGCTAGTCTGAGCGGTTTTGATACCGAAGTGCAGCAAACTGATGAGGAAATGTTAAAGTTGCAAGAAGAATACAACCAAAAGATCCTTGCACTTAAAAAGATTTAAGAAAGAGGAGGAAGAAAGATTTAAGAAAGAGAAGGAAGAGAGAATCCGAAAGGAAGAAGCCGACAGATTGTTGAGAGAGGAGGAGGAAAGGCAAATGGTCGAGAAGGAGAGAATGATCCTCCGCAGAAAGTTCACCGACGGCAACTCCTACTCACTAACTGGTTTGTTGGGACTGTGGTTCCCACTCTAATTGCTCTCAAAAACAATTTTTATTTTTTATATCTGTTTGATATTTGCCTATGGCTAGGCTCTTTGACAATTTGCTACTCTTTATCTTTTGGTTGAATGCATGATTACCTACTGTACAGTAGGTCCTTTTGGGTACTAACATATTTCTCGTTTGAATGATTTTTAATCCTCTTCCATTTCAAGGTGCACAACTTTCGGCTTCCGACTTAAAAGGTCCCTTTTGTAAGTACGAATCTCAACTTGTCACGTTGAAATAATATAGGCCATTTTTGCATCCAAACACAACCTTTTTGTACACCCAAAACACCTCCTTTCGCACCAATTTCCAAGTCACAGTGGGGACACTGGGCAATCTTAAATTTGAGGTGGGGTCGTCCAGAGTGACTTCCAGTCTTTCCACAGTGGGGACACTGAGAGGTCATAAGTTTGAGGTGGGTAAGCCATACCCCCCCCCCCAAAAAAAAACACAAAAACAGAAGAAAATCGGAGTGTCACTGCAAAAGATTGATGGTGTGCCTTTTCTGGACCATCAAAGTGCCCACTCTCAGAAAAAGATGGTGTGTCTATTCTGGACCATCAGAATACCCACTCTCACAAAAATAGCCATACCCAAATATAAAGCCTGAAAGTGTACGTACTTACCCTTGCAAAATACAAATCACTCACTTCTTGAAATAAAAATCTCAAAGCGAGATCTTCGGTCCATGTTTGGAACTACTTGCCGAAACCCTTGGGAAAATATTCAAAGCCATAAACCCTTCTAACCCAAGAAAGTCCTATTGATCAATTGTGAACAAGGGAAAGATTTCGTCGAGTACAAAAGTGAAACTTTAATTTTGGAACCGAAAGAAGTATCTGTGGAGGGAGATCAACATCCATTCAGAGTGAGAAGTCGGTAAGTCCCTGAAAGTTCAAAAGTGCATAATGTTATTTTCTTTCTTTCTTTTTATTACTTGGGGACAAGTAATGGTTTAAGTTTGAGGTTGTGATAACTCTATTTTTAGAGTTATTATTTCCTTTTATTTTTATTTTATTTTGTCAAATTTTAGCCATTTCACTTCTCAAAACCCCCATTCTTGGTAACATTCACGAAAATGAGCAAAAAGAGTGAACCATAGTCTTTAATAAATTATTTGGTGGAGTTTGTTGCTTTTTCACGAAAATCTCGCAGTGACTTGCGCATCCCACTCCACTCCCCACTATCGAGCAGAAGAAGAAGACAAAAGAAAAGAAACTCTTAGTTGGGATGTAAATGCTCTGGAGAATGAAAGTTTCAATGGCAGAAATATGGGGTTGAGAAGTACAAGCATCTTTCTTGAAGATGGCATCAAGTACACCCATGGTACTTTAAAGTTGACTTGGTGAAAAGGTGAAGGGTCCATTGGGTAAAAGAGCTACAAGATGATGGATAAAAGAATTGTTCAAAGGACAGAATCTCATCTTGATACTTCAGTCCTTATTCACTAGATAACCCATTTTTTGTGTAAAACCCAAACCTTCCTTTGAGTATAAAAAGGGGTGTTGGGTTCCATTTAATTCATCTTGAAAATCTTGAATATCTCCAACTACCACATTATAGTGATAGTTTTAGTTTAGCTCTCTAGTTTACTGTTGTAGTTCTTAATTTCTTGCATTTAATTTCCTTAGTGTAATCGCTAGTTTCTCGTAATCAGTGGCAGTGATGTACCTTCGTTCCCCACTGCAGTTTTAATACAAGTCACTTTCAGTTTACTTATATGCAAATCTTCATCTTTTGTTTTCTTTACTTCGGAAATGTTAGGCTAAACATCCTTTGGGATGTAGGAAAGAGAAGTACCTGGATTTTAGAGAAAATGCTTGAGTAATCTTTATACTTGGAATATTTGTTGTTTTGGTTATTCATTCTCGATTATTGCCCAATGATGCGAACAAGCCGATCACTTGTAAGGATCTAAAGTCTAGTTCTTAACTCAGAAATGAGTAGAACGCAGTGACACGAGCTTGGATGAAGCTAGGGGATTCGAAAGAATTCTTATGACACTTGCGAAAGTGAGGTCGGCACAGTGAGCTAATCTCAACCCACTGGAGTAGTAGGCAAGCTAGTTGGTGTATTTAAAAACACTTAGAGTATTTGTCTCTACACATTCCATCGAGACCTGAAAAGGTCCATTTTGAGATTACCATTGACAAAACAACAAGTACTAAGAGTATAGGATTTTTACCTAACGGTGTGAGTATTTTGTAACCGGGCTTTTCTAGCGAAAATGCCCACCTCAAGTACAAGGATCACTTTAAGGATCAGGTATTTAATATAAAATCTAGGGAAAATCCAACCTACATTCCTCCTTTTAAATCTTTAGTAAAATCGTTAAAGTAGCTATTTCACCGAACAAACCAAAGTATTGCTTCTTCTGTAATTAAAACCTGTAAAAGAAGCTCATGAGAATCGTATTGTCTTGATTGCCCAGTCTCTGTGGATTCGATTCTGGTATTTTACCAACTATTACTTGATGTGACGATCATAGTGGACAGTGTACACTTGCACTTCCCACTGTGGACAGTTTGCAACCCACTGCGATTAAAACACATATTTTGCACGTAACACTATGTATGCATGCCTAGACCTATCACATGTACTCATAATGCAAGAAATAAAATCCTAAAAATATAAAAACAATCCCAGACTCAAAAAGTGTAAAATAAACAGAAAAATTGGAGCTAAATAGACATGAATGAACCTGTCCTACTCCTGAGGAGTAGGCTGTGTGTCATGCTGTAGAGTTGCTGCAACATTGGATTACTCAGCCAATGTTTTCTTCAAGGCATTGTTCTCCTACTCTAATCCCTTGATCTGAGCTTTCATTTTTCTGGCCCTCTTCTTGAACTTTCCCACCAAGTCAGATTTCATCTTCTACAATTCTTCCATGCTCTTTTTACCTTCTTCCTCAATCTTTTTCAAAAAGTCTTCTTTTTGCTTCTCCAACAGCTCTGTCAGCATTGTGTTCATTTCTTTGTTGGGCAGCCCCTTCTCCTTTCTGTATCTAAGCCTAGAAACAGACTTCAGGTCTATTTTCCATTTGCCACCAGTCTCACTGATGATTTGGTCATCAGTATACTGTGGCACTCCTCTTTGGATGAGCAGCTGTGTGATCAAACCAGGGAAGTACAATTTCCCTCTTGCATTCCCAGTACATCCCTTTAAGCTGTTGAGGATCACCTTCCCAAAATTTATGGACCTACCCTGCATGAGACAGAAGAGCAGAAACATCCTCTCCACAGATATAGAGCTATCATGTGTGGTGGGTGAAAGAGAGTGTCTCAAGAAATTCACTGATACATTGGCATCAGACTTAAGGTTACGGGCTTTAAACTTTCTGACCATGAAGTTGGTATGGGATTCCCAAGGGGCATCAGGCTTACCTAAGACTTGTGCAACCTCAGTTATGGTGTCCTCAGATGCTGCAACAAGCATCTCCTTATAATATGTCTTCTTAGGAGGGGACAAACCATAGAACCTATTGATCTTTTTGGAAGAGAGCATGAACTTTTTCCTCCTTATCCTAATCTGGGTTGTACTGGATGTGGCTACCTCAGCATAAAACTCTCAGGAGGATCAAATTATAGGAAGAAGGCACCTCACACATTTTTGCAATCCCCTGCTTCTCAACCACATTTCTAATAAATGCATACTCACTCAAACTTAGTGGATGGAATCCCTTATCGGCCAACCCAATCTTAGTCTTGATCTTTTGAAACATATCCCAGGCCTCAGTTGAACTTAAACCTTTGTGCAAAGTTTTTGGTCTAGGGATGGGTTTAGATGTTGTTTTCTTTGGTTTGGGTTCATGCTGCAGGGTTGCTGCAGCATGTTCAGTGGTACTCCTAGTGACCCTTTTGGTTTTCTTTTTAGAGGTCCCCTCCCCACAGTCATCCTTCTCACTGGTTTTCTCTTTTTCCAGATTTACCCTTTTTCTTTTTATACTTCTTAACCACAGGGGTTGGGTCATCATCAAAATCAAAGGCGTTTACGACAATGTTTAGATCAAGGATTTTTGTGTGTGTATTTTTAGTGCATTCTTCCTATGTGTTTTTAGAAATCCCAAATAGAGATAGATATTTATTTATCTCATCAAAAAAAGGATCAGAATTCCTCTTTGTAGCTTCCTCAAAATAGGGCACAAGTGCCCATTGAAGTGCCTCATTTTCAGGGGACAAACAGAGGGGTATGCCCTCTGTTTTGTTGGGGATTTCATCCTCTTCATCAGAAACAGAGGAGAGATAGGATTCAGGGGACACCTTAGTTCGGTGCTCTTTCGATGGTTTCTCTTGAACGACAGAAGTGGTGGTGGAAGAGTGTTCGGTAGTTTCAGGGTTCGACGGTGGTGAGAAGTCGGCGTCGAGGTCGACAGTTTCTGGCTCTCTCGGTGGTTGTGGTGGTCGGACTATAGCTTGTTGACGAAGGTTGCGATGGACAGCGACGAAATCCGAGGGGTTTCTTACTGTAGGTCTTTTTACTCGTGCCATGGAAGCGATTTTGTGCGATGATCGAAGAAAGGAAGATGGTGGCCGGTGGTAGTTTCAATGGTTATCGAGAGGGACGAGAGAAATGGGGAGAAAGAACAAAAGTGGGTTTTTGGCAAGTGAAGAGACAAGGTTGTGTTCTTATCCTTTTAATCAAAAAGAAAACTTCCATGTTGTTACTCATTTAGTTAGATTCCAACTGAGTTTGTAATTAAATGGGTTTTTGTTTTTAATATAAAAAAAATTATTTTAAGGTTTAATACACAAATACCATCCCTTCAAAATGTAGATAAGACATTTCCTTTTTTAATGAATAGTAATCTGGTACAACCTTGTACCTTCCAAAAATGAACTTGTCTCCCAAGTTTTTGCTTTTCCCGCCGAAATCTCAAAAACTGAATTTTCCAAAATTAGGGTTTCATGCTGTAGGAATGTTGCAACATGACTTGCCATTCTTCCATTCTTGATCCAGGCTGCAAACTTAAACAAACAATTAAACTTAACTAATCTAGAAAGCATTTAAATAATTAGAAACTATTTACAAACATGGTTTTTGAAGCTTTTTAGCACATTGTGACCAAATCCACAGAGCTAGGCTCTGGGATGGTCACTGGATCATGGTAGACTTTGACTCTTTGTCCATTAACTTTGAACACAGTGTTGTCCTCAGGGTTAACTATATCTATGGCTCCATAAACATGATAAATGACAAAAGGCCCAGAACATCTAGATTTCAGTTTTCCAGGGAAAAGTTTCAACCTAGAGTTAAACAAGAGGACCTGTTGACCAGCTTTCAGATCTCTATGATGAATTCTTTTGTCATGCCATTTTTTGGTTTTTTTTCTTTATAGAGCTTGGCATTATCATAGGACATGTTCCTATGTTCCTCTATTTCACAAAGTTGCAGTTTTCTTTGGTTCCAGCATCATTTAAGCACATGTTTAATTCTTTGATAGCCCAAAATGATTTGTGTTCAAGTTCTAAAGGGAGGTGACAAGTTTTGCCAAAAACTAGCTTATATGGGGACATACCAATTGGTGTTGTAAAAGCAGTCTGGTATGCCCATAAAGCATCATCTAAATGTAAGGCCCAGTCTTTTCTGTTTGGCTTGACAACCTTTTCCAAAATTCCCTTTATTTCTCTGTTGGAGAGCTCAGCCAATCCATTGGTTTGTGGATGGTATGCAGTAGCAATCCTGTGGTGAAAGTTGTATTTTTAAAGAACTTTTTATAACAAATTGTTTACAAAGTGGGTACCCTCATCACTGATTAGTGCCCTGGGGGTACCAAACCTTGTAAAGATTTGCTTTGAAGGAATTTCACCACAGTTTTAGCATCATTTGAAACACATGCTACTGCCTCCACCCATTTTGATACATAATCAACAGCAACTAGTATGTATTGGTATTGGTTTGATGGAGGAAAGGGTCCCATGAAGTCTATACCCCACACATCAAACAACTCTACTTCTAAGATCCCATTTAGTGGCATCTCATTTCTTTGGGAAATAGAGCCACTTCTTTGACATTCATTGCATCTTTATGCAAAGTTATGGGAGTCTTTGAAGAGAGTTGGCCAATAAAATCCAGATTGTAGTACTTTAGCCGCTGTTCTTTGGCCTCCAAAATGTCCTCCATAAGGTGATTGATGGCAATGTTGCAAGATTGTTGCCACTTTCATATTCAGGAATGCACCTTCTTAAAACTTGATCTGCACCGATTTTAAACAAAAAAGGGTCATCCCACAAATAAGTTTTAGTATCATGGAGAAATTTCTTAAACATTTGGCCAGTGATTCCAGAGGGTCTTATGCCACAAGCCAAGTAATTTGCTATATCAGCAAACCATGGTGGTTCAGCATGCTGTAGCATAAGAATCCTCTCATCAGGGAAGGTCTCAATGATGTCTTCTTCTCCATTGTCCTCTTTAGGTTTCTTTAACCTAGACAAATGGTCTGCCACTTGGTTGTCCACTCCTTCCTATCCACAATCAATAGGTCAAATTCTTGTAACAACAAAATCCATCTTATCAGCCTTGGTTTAGTATCTTTTTTTGAAATCAAATATTTGATGGCAACATGGTGAGTGTGAACAATGACTTTTGCACCTATTAAATATGACCTGAATTTTTCAAATGCAAAAACAACAATTAATAACTCTTTTTTAGTGGTTGTGTAGTTAATTTGAGCCTCATTCAATGTCTTACTAATAAATTGAATGAAAAATCTTTTCTTTTCTTTGACCTAAGAATGCTCCTACAGCCCAATCACTGGAATCACACATGATTTCAAAAGGTTTTTCCCACTCTGGAGTAATAACCACTGGTGTAGTTACCAAAGCTTTCTTTAAAGTGTGAAATGCATTTCTGCATTCTTCATTGAAATCAAATTTGTGGTCATGTTGTAATAGAAGACACAAAAGTTTTAAAATCTTTGAAAAGTCTTTAATGAATCTTCTATAAAAGCCACCATGACCAAGAAAGCTCCTGATTTCTTTAACAGTGGTTGGTTCAGGTAGTTTTTTAACTATTCAATTTTTGCTTTGTCTACCTCAACCCCCTCTTGGAAACTACATGTCCAAGGACAATACCTTCTGTAACCATGAAATGACACTTTTTCCAGTTGAGAACCAAATCAGTTTCTTCACACCTTTCAAGACTCTTTTTCAAATTTTCCAAACATTGATCAAAGGATGAACCATATACAGAAAAATCATCCATAAAGATTTCTATGGATTTTTCAAGCATGTCAGAAAATATGGACATCATGCATCTTTGAAAGGTTGCAGGTGCATTGCAAAGTCCAAATGGCATTCTCTTAAAAGCAAAAGTACCATAGGGATAGGTGAAAGTGGTCTTTTCTTGGTCCTCGTGTGATATGGCTATCTGATTGTAACCGGAGTATCCATCCAAAAAGCAGTATTATTCCTTACCAGCTAACCTATCCAACATTTAGTCAATGAAAGGTAAGGGAAAATGGTCCTTTTGGGTAGTATTGTTTAGTTTACGGTAGTCCATGCAAATTCTCCATCCGGAGACTACCCTAGTTGGGATAAGTTCATTCTTGTCATTTGGGACAACAATAAACCCTCCTTTCTTTGGGACACATTGGACCGGACTAACCCAAGAACTACTGGCTATTGGGAATATAATTTCTGCATCTAACCATTTCAGAACTTCCTTTTTCACTATCTCTTTCATGACAGGGTTTAGCCTTCTTTGTGGTTCAACAGATGTGAAGTTCTTGTCTTCTAGAATGATCTTATTTTGACAAATAGAGGGACTAATCCCTTTAAGGTCAGCAATGGTCCATCCTAAGGCTTTAGTGTGCAATTTCAACATTTCCACAAGTTTCTTTTCTTGATGCAATTCTAAAGTTGATGAAATGATAACAGGCAATTTGTTTTCATCTTTTAGAAAAGCTTATTTTAAATGAGATAGGAGTCGTTTCAACTCCAGCTCAGGTGGTGATATGACAGATGGTGTGAAATTCTTTTGCTCAGTATTTTCCAAAGACTCAAACTTGGCAACCTGTAAGGGCACAATCTCATCTATCTTCCTATCATCATCATCATTATCATATTCCTCATCAACTTCCTCCATCCTACGGGTCTGATTGACTCCCTCTTCATGACATGATGATTCAATCACACTTAAACTAGAACAATCTTCTAAATAATTTGGTTACTTTAAAGAATTGAAGAAATTAAATGTGATTTTTTGGTCTTGGAGTCTCATGGTCAATTCTGCTTTCTGGACATCTATCAGAGTTCTATTTGTGGCTAAAAATGGTCTTCCTAAGAGAATAGGAATATCATGGTCAACCTCAAAGTCTAAAATGATAAAGTCTGCTACAAAAATGAACTTATCAACCTGGACTAAAACATCCTCAATCTTTCCTTTTGGATATGCAACTGTTTTGTCAGCTAGGATGAGTGTGACAGTGGTGGGTCTAGCATCTCCTATGCCTAGGCTTTTGAAAATGGACAAGGGCATAAGATTGACACTAGCTCCTAAATCACACAAGGCTTTTCCAACTTCTTTCCCACCTATTGAACAAGGAATGGTGAAACTCCCTGGATCTTTAAGCTTATGGGGAATTTTGTTGGTTAGGAGGGCACTACAACCTTCAGTCATGGCAACAGTTTCATACTCAGTCAACTTCTTCTTCTTGCTTAAGATGTCTTTAAAGAACTTGGCATAACTAGGCATTTGCTAAATTGCTTCAACAAGGGGTATGTTGCTATGCAATGCTTTAAACACATCGAAAAATTTCTTAAATTGCAATTCTTCCTTGTCATTCTTTAACCATTGAGGATAAGGAACATAAGGAGGAATTGGTTCAATTATGGCTTTCTTTGTTTGTGTTGAGCTGGATGGGTGGACTTCCTCCACCCTCAAACTTGGATCTTTTATGCCTTTTGTTATACCTTCTTTGATTGGACACTTAGGATTGGACTCTTTACCTTCTATTGGCTTTTCCTTAGAGGTCTCAGGTTCTAATCCCTCTAAAGTTTGAAATGGTTTTTCAACAATAGTGGGTAATGTTGCAGCATGAGGTTTAGACAATGAGCTTTTTTCAAAATTGGTTTTGGTTATTGGTCCACTCTCTTTGTCTAAGGCTACATCTAAGTCTTTCCCACTTCTAAGAGTCACAGCTTTGACATTGAAGATCTTGGGATTTCTGTGTTACTAGGTAGAGTCCCTGAAGGTATGTTACTTTGGTTAAGTGCAATTTGACTTACCTGTTTCTCTAAGTTTCTTAAAACAACATTGGTTTGGTTGATTGAAGCATTGGTTTGGGCAATTATGGCGCTATTTTTTTCCATATAACTTTTCACAAGTGCTTCAAAGGATGGCTCGGCTTGTGAGGAGGTTTTATTTTGAAAAGGTGGTTGGTTATTTTGAAAACCTTGATTTTGGTTGTTCTGATGATTATTCCCTTGATAGTGGTTTTGAGAACTGCTTGCTTGATTTTGAAAATTTGAGTTCCCTTGTTGCTTTGGTGGAGGTGGATTCAAACTAGGACTGGTCCATGAAAAATTTGGATGCTGCTTCCAACTGGCATTGTAATTGTTGGAGTTGTACCCTGATCTATTTTTAACATAGTTCACAGATTCAGAGTTATGAGGGCACTGTTTATAAGAATGTTCCCCACTACAACAAACACATTGCACTGAGAGGATAGCTGGAGTGGGTGTAGTGTCAGTCGGCTGTGTTCCCTGACCGGTAGTTATTTTTTTAAGCATATTGGTCATGGAAGCAAGCTGAGCTGTCAAAGCAGTATATGCATCTACATCATGCATTACAGTTGTCTTCTTTTGAGTTTGAGCTCTTGGGTCGGCCCAATGTCCATTGTTTGTTGAAATCTATTTAAAAATCTCATACCCGGTATTGTAGGTGTTGGAAGTAAAGGCCCCTCCTGATGTCGCATCGAGCATTTGTTTTGCATTGGGATCAAGCCCATTGTAAAACGTCTCGAGTTGAATACAGTAGGGAATGCCATGGTGAGGGCATTTCCTTAACAATTCCTTGAACCTTTCCCAAGCATCGGGAATTGCTTCATCGTCCATTTGTTTAAACATGCAAATTTCATTTCTGGACTTCGCATTCCGGGTAGGTGGAAAATATTTTCGCAAAACCTTTTTAGCCATGTCGACCCATGATGGAACAGAACCTGGTGTTAATGAATTGAACCAAACTCTTGCTTTATCCCTTAGAGAAAATGGAAACAAAGTGAGCCTTAAGGCTTCAGGAGAGACTCCAGGGATAAGAAAAACATCAGTGATCTCCATAAAAGATCTCAAATGAGAATGGGGATCCTCTGATGGTAATCCAGCAAATTGACCATTGGCTTGCAACATATGAAACATGATGGGTTTTGGTTCAAAATGTAAAGTGTTCATGGTTGGTTTTACAATTCCCAAGTTTAATTGCTCAAAATTAGGAAGTGCATAGTCCATGATTCTCCCATCTTTAGAGTTTGCAAGATCAATGATATTAAGTCGTTCATTATCACCATGTGATTCTTCATCATCATGTTCATTATGATTATTTATTTGTTGTTCTGGAAAATTATGAACATGATGATTTCCAAAGTTTGGTGGGTTTCCAAAATTTGGTGGATTTCTTGGGTTTTCTAAAATTGGTGGATTTCCTTGAGGTGGATTTACAAAGTTTTGTTGCACTCTAAGGTTGTCCAAGATTGGTGGTCTTGGTGGACTTCCTGGAGGCCGTATGTCTAGGACTGGTGGTCTTGGGGGTCTGACTTCAAATCCTGGTGGTGCATCCATATCGGGAAGATTTCTAGAGCTTGTGGTTCTTTGAATTCTCCTTCTATGATGAAAGGTTCTTTCTATGTCCGGATCTAAATCAAAAAGTTCCCCACGTGATATCCTTGGCATACACTATACTCACAACGAACGGTGTTAGAAAAATTAATTTTTTTAAACTTTTTATAACTTTTAGCTTGCCAATCCCCGGCAACGGCGCCAAAAACTTGACAGTGCTTAGAATACACTTATAGACGTGTGCTAATTAAACCTCAAAGCAAGTATACAATGAGATCTAATATCGTCTTTCAAGTAATAAAGTGGTAAAATACCAAATATCGTCCCCTAGAGATTGGAGTAAAAGTTCAATAAAAAGTAGAAGAAAGAAATGATTCCAGATGGCGAATTTGAAGAGATTGATTTGTTTTGTTTGGATTAACACTTTGATGATGTTAACAGAGAATAAAGCAAGCACGGGTGTAAAACTTTAAGGTGGGACTTAAACACAAATTCCAGCGGGCCATGCTGCAGGAATGTTGCAGCATGCAGTTTTGCCACAACTAGATCCACCATCTATTTTGAGGGTATTCCTCTCGGACTTCAGTAGTCCCACTACTGTTAGATTCAACTTGACACATCTCTGTGTAGTCTCCAGCTATTTATAGTGTAAAATAAAGTCCTCAAAATATATGGACGACCAAATCTCTTTGTATCAACAACCGCTCTCTCGAGCCGATTCCCATATCATTCAAGTTGGTGTGTTCCAAGTGGCCTATCTTTAAGTCCACTACACTTTAACACTTCTGATTCGTGACCAACTTGTCGAGAATAAATCAGTTTAAAAAAACATGGATGATAACTGTCACTTTATCAGTAACTTTCTCAAGTCTACTTCACATATCATTCAAACTGACGTGCATTCAGTGGCTTATCTCTAAGTCCACGACACTTTAACACTTTAGCAAGTGATCAATTCGTCAAGAAGTGTCATTGGTTTTTATAAAACTTGAATGAAATAATGGAACATCGTTATTGCGAAACAACATCCACCTTTCTTTGGTTTAAAATCCCACCTTTCCATTTCACACCCGAACTAATAAAATTAGCTACTCATAACGGAAAGTAAAGAAAGCAATAAATGACGTAAATTAAATTGCATGAATGTAAATGACAAGAATAATAAATGATGGAATGTAAATTGCAAGAATTAAAAGACGGAAATTAAAGGTGCATGAATTGTAGACAAAAGTAACTTGGATTAAAATGCTTAAAGTTGTAAGGCTTAGAGAGCAAAAATCTCTAAAAGACTTAGAACAACTCTAAGATAATAACAAAGATGATCATAATAGTAACCCAAGCTCTCCTTATATAGGAAGGAAGAGAAGGGGTAAAAAAGTAAACTTACACAAAAAGTTGGCCCTAAAGTAATTAAAGGTACATAAAGTAAACTAAAAGGTCTTGAAAGTAAAAAAGGGTTATAACACACTTAAATTAAATGACTTCAGCCTGTTTCACGATTCTAGAAGCTTCTCTAGTCAGCACCAAACAGCCATTTTGTCTTCAAAAATTCAGCTCCACGTTCAAAAGAGTAATCTGCCCAGGCTAGTCATGCTGCAGCATGGATCTGCACTATGAAATCTGCCAAAATGAACATAAATCAGTCATTCTCCCATCATAAAACAGATCATTCTTTACTCTAGCTCCAATAATCAATAAAGTGGAAAATAAGTAAACAAAATGACTCAATTTAAGGATCTTAACGATAAAATGACTCAAAATGAAAAGAAAAAGACTTAATATGCATTAAATAATTAATGCATATCAATTTTCACTATAAATAGAGACCTTGGGGAAGCTTTGGAGGGGCCTCCAAAAATGTAGTTCTAGCTTTGCATTTTGTTATCTTAGTTGTAGTTTAACTTATAGTCTTTAACTTTCTTGCACTTAATTTCCGCATTTACTTTCCGTCTAAGTTTGTAGTTTATTTCTATCTTTATCCTAATGCAAGTAGTTAACAAGTATTTCCTTTCTTACATTATGTCCTTTATTATGAGCTAAGCACCTTCATGGGTGTCGGTGTGAGCCTAACTTGAGATTAGTAGGCCACACTTGGGTGTGACCGTTGTTACTAGCTCTTGAGATTGGTCACTTGAGTCGAGACTTCACCCAATGTAGATAAGTTGATCACTTATGTGTTAATATTATATCTTAGACCTCGAGAGGGGCGGATCCGAAATACGGCTTAAGTGATGCACAAAGATTTGAGAAAGTCTTTGCAGACCACGTCGAGAAGCGGGTTTTGTATGATTTACTAAGGTTCAGTTGTCGGTTGAGTATTCCAAAGAGATTTGGGAGTAAATCTTCATACTGATGGAAATTTGATTTCTGAGTCATACTTAGTTAAATCGGCAAGATCAAGAGTTATTTACAGTGGGCACTGGTGGGCACAGTCTATAATTAGCCACTTTCGAGAGATCGGGTTTCTTATAGATGACTTGTGTCACGAAGTGACTGACCATATTGTTCTACGAATGTCTCAAGGAAAACTTACACTCATACTCATTGTTATTTACTTGTTTAGTTTTTGTTGTTAAAACCCAAAACTCGCTCAAAAAATATTATTTTCTTCTCCCATTGAAATCGGTGCATTCTCGACTTAGGACTCGGAACTTTGAAGTCCAATCCCTGTGGATACGATCTCGGTATTTTACCACTTTATTACTTGTAGTGATCCCAATGTTGGTGTATACTTGCGCCTTCATGGTGGAAATATTGTGCATATAATCGGGGTACACGATAATTAGCTACCAAGAGCCAACATACAAGATGGCAACACCGTAGTGGTTTGGTTTTTACTTGCTTGTATCCCTATAAATAATTTATAACGTACGTCGGTCACATATGCATCTTCAAATGATTTTTTCCCCGAATTTGTCATGGATTTAAATATGAACTTTCTTTTCTTACCTTCTCAATCTTTTAATTTAAACATATTCCTATATATGTGAGCAAATGTTTTGGAGGGTGTGCAATAGAAACAAAACATTAACTTTGAACTTATCGAAGAGAAGTCAACTTGGGTTTTTCTTTACAACCATTTCAATCAAATTACTTAGATCGATTATCCTAAAACAAACATAATGATGTAAAAAATCAACCACCATTTAATCTTTAAAAATTAATTTATTTAAACATTAAGACATATAAAACACCCTGAATTTTTAGTTTTTAAAAGCTATCGTTGTATCATCCAAATGTATATTGTAAAACTAATTTATTCATGTTCTTTATTCGTATAAAAAGATGTATCACAGAAAACCGTCAACTCGTGAAACCCGCTAACAACCCAATTAAACCCAACCTGGCAAACCGCTAAACCGCTAATTAGAAGGGTTGAAATTGGGTTAGCATAACTCAACCCAACCCAAACCGCCAACCCGCCGCTAATATATATTATTTCGATAAACTATATATATATATATATATATATATATATAGGGGTGGGTTCAAATGAAAACTCAAATTCAATTGTAAACGTGAGGACAAACCACAGCCGTTGATTAATAATCTGGTGAAGAGATCAATGGCAAAAAAACACGGTGACAATTTTGTAAATAAGTTGAAAACTCTGTCCATGGCTTAATGAATATTTTACGCGCATGGGTATTTTCGTCAAATTAGAATCAGCGCATATTTTTGTTGAATTTTTATTTTCTTTTTTAATTAAAAAACTTTTACCCCCTTAAATTTTAAAATAAATTATCTCAAAAATTACTAACATTTTAATCAAACAAATTACATCAAAAAAACGAGAATTCCGTGCTCTTCGATATGACATCCATCATGATATAGTTTTTTTCGATTTAACCGTTTTTTACGTGAAATCGTGTATATGTGTTATATTCAGACTGAATATGGAATTATTCAGTCTGAATATAACACATATTCAGACTGAATATAACACATATTCAGACTGAATATAACACATATTCAGACTGAATATAACACATATTCAGTCTGAATATAACACATATTCAGACTGAATATATCAACTATGAACTATTTTTTTTGTTAAGTTTGGTAAATTATTGAAAGAATACCTGCATCGAGTGATGATTTTCTGGAACTGAAAGGTTTACTGCAGTTTTCATGCTTCATTTTTTGTGCTTGTTGCTTTGTTTTCTTTGGCAAAACTTCAGATCTAGTCATGGTTGTCACTCAAAACTGCTTGTGCTTTGGACCATACTGGTCGTGATTTCGGTTGTATGATTTGATTTTTGTAGCAAACCATATGAATCACAATAACAAATTGTGATCTAGTTTGAAACGCAACCTTCTTTGTATCAATGAATCATCCTCTTATCAACATTAAATTATATATTAACCAGCTTATCTTAAAAAGATTGTTTGATTTGGGCAGAGCTTAATTATTGGTAGGAAACTTATTAGAGCAACATGGAAGCGACTATCTTTTGTTGACATTTCATGAAAAATTAAAGAATACAATTCTCATTTGGCCATTTCATAGTTCATGAAATTAGATATGTGTTATATATATATAACACATAAATATGTGTTATATTCAGACTGAATATGTGTTATATTCAGTCTAAATATGTGTTATATTCAGACTGAATAATTCCATATATTCAGTCTGAATATAACACATATACACGATTTCACGTAAAAAACGGTTAAATCGAAAAAAAACTATATCATGATGGATGTCATATCGAAGAGCACGAAATTCTCGTTTTTTGATGTAATTTGTTTGATTAAAATGTTAGTAATTTTTGAGATAATTTATTTTAAAATTTAAGGGGGTAAAAGTTTTTTAATTAAAAAAGAAAATAAAAATTCAACAAAAATAGGCGCTGATTCTAATTTGACGAAAATCCCCCTAAAGCTGAATTTTAGGAATGTCTTAAATATGGCTGCGATCAATGGACGAGATTTGTCCTCATGTTTACAATTGAATTTGAGTTTTCATTTGAACTTTCCTCTATATATATATCAAGCTTTTAAATGATGGGAGGCGTGGCGGCAAGGTTAAGTCTCAAACCTTACAAGTTACGGCGACATATATAAACACACACACACACACACACACATATATATATATACACACATTGTGTGTTATGTATTGAATAATAGCGTAGAACAAGATAAATCCATGTAAAGTAATAAAACAATAAATAAATAAAACATTGATTCCAAATAATATAGAGCTTATAGAAAATGATATCAAGAGTGAAAAATCTAGAATCTCTACTCACTACTATCTTTAATTCTCATAGTTCGCGTTTTAACTCTTCGTGTACGAAAATGAGAGTAAGTATTTACCAATTTAGGGTTTTTAGTATTTAGGTTTTCTTATTATGAGTATTTAAGTCTTAGGTTCCGCGAACAATTATCATTTATTCTTCAACTTATGAATTAAAAACAATCTTACACCTTACAAAATAATCCGTCAACACATCATAACGTGTCATAACGTACCATAACGCGTTAAAAAGCAAGTCAAGCCTTATAGTGGAGCCATAGGGTTAACGTGGTGGCGAACCTATGCTTTGACGCCATAACGCGCCGTAAGGAGGTGTCATTTAAAAAAGAGAAATGTCGAAAAGTCGTGGCTAAGGATGAACAACACTTTATTGTTTTGGAGGTGAAGGATTTAGAGAACTTGTTAAAGAGTTGTAACCTAAACTTGGTGTCCCTAGTAGAGTCTTTGTTGCTAGAGATATTTATCGGTTGTTCTGCGATGAGAGGATTAAATTGAAGAAAGAGTTAACAAATATCAAACAAAGAATATGTTCAACAACTAATTGGAGTCGGGGGATCCAACACGATCACATGTGATTGATGATTTGAATAAGATGTTATCATTCAAACTTTTGAAGTTTAATTCCAAGACTTGCGGATATATATATATATATATATATATATATATATATATATATTTGGATGATTGTAATAATTAATAACTTTGTCGAGTATATTTTTTGAATTATTTATTGTATTTCATTCGTAAAATTTATGTATATTTCTAACCCGCCAACCCAACCCAACCCGTCTTAACCCGCAAGGGTTGGGTTGGGTTACACTTTTGAATGGGTTGGGTTAGGTTGAGAATTTTCAAACCGCCATAATTGGCATGGGTTGGATTGTAAAAATGTCAAAAACCGTCCAACCCAACCCGCGTACACCCCTACGGTGAATCAAGCAATAGGGTTTGAAACATAACCAAGGTTGATAAATATCACGAGGGGCGGATGCAGCTGGACAAAGGTGGGGTCTCATCCCCCCACAAAAACAAAAAAATCTTGAATTTTCAAGCTTAAAAACAAAAGAAATTTAACGTTCTATAACGGTTTCCCCCCAGTTATTTTTTGCATGCCCCCCCCCCCCCCCCCCCCTCCCCCCCTCCCCCACTAACTAAAAAAATCAAAGAAAGTACCTCAAAATCAACCAAAAATCAAAAAAATATCTTTTGAAAGCAACTAAAAAATCGAAAAAGTCTCTCGAAATCGATAAAAAAAAACTTAAAAATCCCTCAAAATCAACCGAAAAACTTCAAAAATATCTGGAAACCATAGAATTAAGCTAAAAACACATTGAACGATTTTGTTGACCTTTAACCTACCTTAAAAAGCCTCCCACTATGCAAAAATCCTTGATCTGCCACTTGTTAAATCACCTTGGTGAGTTTTGATGGAACGTTTTGGACAAACAAATATTTGATGTGTAAGGGTTCTAATCCAGGCGTACACAACAATTGTGGCCACTAAGGTTTAATTAAGGCTGATGTCTTACAGTCATAATTTGTCAAGGGATTAGTCTAAGCATAACCTAGGACACCCTTCCGAAAAATATATATATATTTGATATGTATAATATATTTACTAAAAAACTATATGAATTCTATTAATCACAAACATCTCTTCTGAAAAAAATTAAGTCTTTACTATATATTTTTATTAAAAAAATTAATGTTTAATTCAATATTATATCTCTTTATCTTTCTGAAACTTTTCTTTTAGGCCATCAGTACCCCATGACCCCATCTTTCAAAGATTCCAGCTCCACATCAGCGCCACATCAGCTTTTCTTCTAACCCTCACTCAATCCCTAAACACCCTTAGGCCATCAGTACCCCATCCCTCTATCTTTCAAAGATTCCAGCTCCACATCAGCGCCACATCAGCTTTTCTCAATCCCTCACTCAATCCCTAAACACCCTTACCCCATTCCCTCAAACCCTTTTGCCACCTCATTTATTTTAATTCTTTTATTTATACATTTAATTATTTAACAAAATAAAAATATTTATATATTTTTTAATAAATAAAAATAAGATAAATAATAAAAATAAAAATTCATACCATTCATTAAAAATAAAAATTACAAAATACAAAACACTACCAATTATGAAATTTTTGAATTTGCTCTTTTCTCGCTAAAGTAACCCTCAAAGCGTTTCCCGTAAGGTGATCATGCGGGGTCATGAAAAACTCGAAGTCTTTCTCAAATTGTTTTGAGCGTTCGATTTCGAGTTCTTGTTCCAACCTATGTCGTTCGAGTTTTGAGCGTTCGATTTCGAGATCAAGTTTTTTCATTTTGTATTCCATTGTATCATCAATCTTGTCGTTGAACGTCGTCAACAACTGAGTAACACTTTCGTTCGTATTCGCCCCGGACGTATTACTCGTTGATGTTTTTTTTGCCTTGTTTCTCCCGATGGGTCGTTGAATTTGCTCGTCATCGTCATCATCGGAAGGTTGGGTACGTTTTGAACCCCGCGATGAAGTTGTCGTCATCGTTGGAACGGCTCCCCATTTTGGACATTTTTTTAGGACGTCCCAAGCTTGTTCGTGAGTGAAAGCAACTTTATGGCGTGCTAGATACCGTTCGTGTGCCGTTCGGGATATATCGGCCTCACTCATCCTGCTTGATCTATTATTGAACAAGTTGTTGTAGATGCCGCCAAACCAATTAATTCTTTTATTGAGGTCGTTGAACTTGCTATTGAGTTGATGGGTTGATCTATAACCTGGTTCACGACCCAAGCGAGTAAAGAACACATGCCCGATTCGGGCCCAAAAACTTCCTACATTTATGTAAAATTAAGTATAAGAATAATAATAATATTAATAATAATAATAATAATAATAATAATAATAATAACAATAAAAATAATTACCACCGCTTTGTGCGTTACCGATAACGGGGTCCTCCGAAACGTCAACCCACGCCGACACTAACGCGAGTTCCTCGTCTTTACTCCACGTTTGTTTGGCGGCTTTCGTTGATCTCGGATTTGATGGTTCCGGGTTAAATTGTTGTGTCGGGATAGATTGTGGTGTGTTCGGGGTAGAAGGTTGGGTTTCCGGAACGTAGTCGTCGGCGAGATTGAAGTTGGTCGGAGTACAACCTTGTTCAATCATATCGGAACGTGTAAGTTGGTAAGGAATTTGTTGCGTATGGCCTAATGAGTTGTAAAAATATTGTGGCGGATTTTGTTGCGACCATTGTGGCGGATATTGTTGCGAAATTTGTGGCGGAATTTGTTGCAAAAAATGCGGACGATAACCTTGTTGTTGTGTAAACGCTTGGAAACCAAGCTCTTGATCTTCTTGCGATTGTGGTGTATTCGGTCGGTTACGACGGGATGTAGGTGTTCTGTTTGGATTCATGATGAGAGAGGTGTTAAAAATAAGAGGTTGAGAGAATTTGAGAGAGTTTGAGAGGTGTGAAAAATAAGAGGTTGAGAGAATTTGAGAGAGTTTGAGAGGTGTGAAAAATAAGAGGTTGAGAGAATTTTAGAGAGTTTGAGAGGTGTGAGAAATAAGAGGTTGAGGGTTAAATATATAGTGGGATTAAATTGAGAAAAAAAATTATTTATTTTTGTTTAAAAAGAGTCGTTCAACGGCATTATTTTTAAAAATTAAATAAAGTTTTTTTTTAATAAACCTTCGGGTTGAATCGGGATCCCGAACCCGGAATCCATCCCGCACCCCGCATCCCGCAAGGGCCGTAGCCGACCCCGCACCATCCCGCCCTCCATCCCGAGCCCATCCCCGCTGCGGTACCGATGGCCTTATGATGCTAGCAAAACTCATTCAAAACGTTGAATTGTTTCTATATTAATTTAACATATAACAAAAATTGTATCTTCACGTTACATATATATATATAGGGTTGGGTTCACGTGAGACCAACATGTTTTCGTGATACCGTGAGACTAAGAAATTAACACTAAACCTTCACAGTGATTCATTGTGAAGGTAAGAAAAACAGCAAACATTCACAGCAAAAACACTGTGAAGGTTTACCATCACAGTACCTTCACAGTCTTTTGCTGTGAAGGTTTAGTGTTAATTATTTGATCTCACGGTGTCACGGAAATAGTCTGGTCTCACATAATCTCAAGTCTCTCTCTCTCTCTCTCTCTCTCTATATATATATATATATATATATACTAGTTGAATACCCGCGCAATGCGGCGGGGATGTAAAAGTTCTATCAAGATACATTTAAGTTTTAAACATTAAATGTCTGGACACGTGCGGCCTGAGCCGCAACTTACAGGTCGCGTGGCAAGCCGCGCGATCACATGTGATTTTGTACATTGGAGCAAGTCGCGCGATAAGGTGTGAATCACATGTGGTGATTTTGTACGTGAATCACATGTGATTTTGTACATACGCGGCCGTTCTCGTATTCTCATAAATAGTTAGCGTTCTCGTTTTTCTATATATACCTTAAAACATTCACAAAAATTTCACTAAATGGTCACATACATGTTTTGAACATTTAGAAAACACTCATTCACAAAACATTCAAAGAATGGTAACATACATGTTCAAAACATTTTGAAAACATTCATTCACAAAACCTTCACTAAATTGTCACATACATTTCAAAATATCATTAGAACCAATACAAAATACCACAAAAGTTAACAAATACATGTTCCAAATGTTTTCACAAAAAAACACAATTTTAATCAACTTGACTGATCACATATTTTTAACTCAGAATAATTCTTATGTAGTGTGCTTCCAGCATTTCTAGGTCAAATGCAATCTGGGTTGAAGCCGTAGAATTCAAAACGTTCGGTGAAAATATTAGAAAATACCATTTATCTTTCATGATAGTTATTTTTAGATTGTTTTCCAAATTTGGAGAGATTTACGCTCTCTTATTTTCTCTAATGAAATAAAAAATTGCCTAAAATTTTCATTTTGTCCCACCCTTACTGTCTAAAATACGACCTAAATGATTTTCTTTTAGCAGTTAACTCTTTTTTTTCTTTTAGATACAAAATATCAAAAATGAAATATATTATTTATACAAAAAGACTACATTGTTTTTCCACCATATACAAACAATGGCTATTATAATTTGTTTTGATAATTATAAACAACTATTTTGATTAATATATAAACTATTATAAAAGTTGAACTAAAACAATAAATCTAATAAAAATCAATTAATTAACTATTAACCAATAAAATTTAGTAAAAATCCTTATAAACAGGGGCTAAAAAATGCACAAACAGAAGCAAAGGAAGCTGGAAAAACAAGGATATGGTTAACAGAGCTAAAACAATAAAGCTAAGAAGCTAAATTTTTTTGAAAAGCAATATATTAAAAAGAAGCCAAACTAAACAAACACCAAACAAACAGGGCCAAAAAGGCACCCCAACACAGAAACAACAAGCAGTTGCAAAGACAACCAAAACAGAAGGAAATAAACAGAAGGAAAGAACACAAACAGAAGCAAAGGAAGCTGGAAAAACAAGGAAACCACATTATTTTACAGAGCTTGGGGGCTGTTTGTTTACCTCTTAATTGTATGAAATATGGCTCTTTGCTTACCTCTGAATGGTTAAGAGGTGAATCTTTTTTGGGTTCAAAAAAATGTCACTCTTAATGGTTCTAAAACGCTCTGAATGATTTTGTATCTTGGGTGTCCTTAATCATTGGAGCACTAATTGATAAGATTAGAAAGAGGTCAGATTTTATGACCTCAAGTCCACCACTGACCACAACACACATCCATAACCTTTGAAACTCTAATCGTGAACAAAAACAACGAGGAAACCAGGACCGCACAAGTACAAAAGAAAAGTATAAAATTATGATTAAAACCCAAACTGCACAAGTAATTTCTACACTAAAAAACCCGATCAAATTGAATGATTTCTTGTACCAACAAAGGAACCATAAAATCGATCGATCAGAGCCATAAGTTATGACAGGAATTTGATTATAAAAAGCGAACAAATTAGTCATGTACAAGGGTCTGTTTGTTAGCAGCTTAATGGTACTCACAACTTATTCCGTCAACTATATATGATTGTGATGTAAGATTTTTCAAACATACTTTGCCATCTCATCAAAATCAGAGGCATTCTCTTTGTTTCACAATGATCTTTACCTTCAAATCCCGCCTGCAAGCAAAAAGGTTGTTTGAATAAAAGTTCCATATGCAATTTTTGCTTCAATCAATTCAACAATATCAATAGATGAAAATCATCGAAATCGAGTTATACTTGTTTGACCTCATGGCTCCCTTTTTCCCCTCTTTTAAAATACATTGCTTACTATTCTCCTTCCTCGTCTATCCCAAAAATAGAAAAACAAACCAAGGAAGCAGTCACAAAGAGGAATGAAAAAAACTCAGAGAAATCCAACTTGACATACTAATCACTATAAATACTTAAAATGATATTTTTCTTTATGTTGAAATGGCAGTTACATAATAGCAAACACAAGTGTCGCACTTTTAAATAAATTCAGAAAAAGCAAGCAAGCTAAATAGATCTTTTCCCTATGATGATTGGTACATATTGAGCATTCATCTGCATTTTTGTCCAATTTAGATGTATGCTAAATAGTTCATCAAGCATGTTTTAAGACCGCAAATGAATAGCAAAAATTGAAGAAGTGTTAATGGACAAAGTAGAACGCACACATTTGATGAAGGTCTTACAAGGTTTGCCAGCTGCTCTTTTAAAGATCCGATGACTACAAGATTGGAAATTGACACCACAAGAAATCGAGATTAGAAACCCTAAAACAAAACATATACCTGATTTGAATCTTATGAAAAATCAGCTGACCAATTTGACTACGCTTTTCTCCCTTTGACATCTGGAAAAATAAATGAAACGATTAAACTATAAAGAGAAATAAAAACTCAGAAATTATATAGAATAGAGCAAGACATGGTTTGAAAGTCAAAAATTGTGAGGAAATTTAACACAAGCTTTTCAACATCTATTGTTGTAAAAATATATTTCTTGAAATTCACAATTATTTAACCATGTTCTATCTAGCAATCTATCTATTTCTATTAGTTCTTGGCTTGTAACCTTCTGCAGAACAAAAATGAGCAGCATAAGTATAAGATATCACAACATAGTGCAGTTTTTTTCATTTGACATAGTTCTAGACATCACACTATTGGAACCCTAACCATATCCCACACCTCATCCTCCTTTCCAAACTCATCAAACTAAACAAATCCCACACCTCATCCTCTTATCAAAATTCAAATAAAATGAGATGGTTCAAAAGAATGCCTCTATTTTAATAATTCCTTTGAGCATTTGGGGTTTCATCTTAACAACACCTGTTAAAACCAGAAATTATAACTAAAGATCAAGATTAGAGCATACCAAAACCTTAACCAACACGCATAAAAATCAACAATAGAAAAATCTCCATATACCACTTAAAATAATATATCCATATTATTGTATTTTAAGCGGATGGTATTTCTTCTTTTGCAGAATAGTAGAATCATTATATTGTGATTTGTGAGCAAACTAACAGTAATGAACCGATAGAGAAATCAACACGCAAAAGTCGGAAAACAAAATGAAAATACCTCGATTGGAATCGGTAAAGAAACGTTGGATCGAGAGTGAATCGATAGAGAAATCAACACACTAATTGGAACCCCAATCGTATGCATACAACGTCTTGAATCTATCGGCAAAGCGTGAATCGTCTTTGGGGAATCGGTTTACGGAGAGAAAGATGAGAGTGTGAATCATGATTTTGGTAGCGTGTTTGGCAAGATGAATCTGTCATTTGGGAGCTGTTTTGAGAGTGTGTGTCTGAGAGTGATGTTAGGTATAGTTGCAATCGTACTCTCGGTATGGTTTGATTTGAAATGTGAAGGGTTAGAAAAAGATAGTGTATGTCCTATGGTACTTTCGGTAAGGTGTGAAACGTGAGGGGAGTATTTGAAAATCAAAAGCGTTTTCAACTTGTACATCATGCATAAAATCTTGTAATTAAGAGATTTTAAGAATTCATGCATAAATGAGTTGTACTCACTGCTTAAAGACTTGTCTTTAAGACTTTTGATGAGAATGCTTATATATATGTAGTATATATATATATATATATATATATATATATATTCATGTGATTGTTATTCTAAAAGACTTATTTTCATCTAAACATTTTTCAAGTCTATAGTTTAAAGAAGATTTCTTTAGAAGTGTATATAGTTTAAAAATGTTTATTTTAATAAACATATTTTTCAAAACCACATTTTTCGAGACTGTAATTTAAACGGATTTATTTTAAAAATGAATTGTTTGAAAAGCTTTTATTTTAGAAAACGTATTTTCGAAAATCACATCGAAAACTAAATCTGTAAATATTGTTTGTTCCGATTTATAGATCATAGTTCAATATAGTCGAAACACAATTGATCAATAAGAACATATGAAGATCATTTCATCAGGAATTCATGTCATTTGTATTTAGGGGTGAGTATCTCGACCAATTTTCATGGAACCGGCGGTTCCTAGAAAGAAAGAACCGGACGGAACCACTCCCGTCGGTTCTCATTATTTTGGAACCGGTTCCGGGTACCCGCCTGTCATTTTTTTTAATTTTTAACATTTCTTATAATAAAACGTAATTTTAAAACACTTGTAAATTAGAAAAAAAAAACAACTTAAAATACCAACATAATTTTCATACAACAAACGATAAAAACTAATCCGAAACCAACAGAATATGCAACACATTCATGGAAATAGTTCAAAACCAACAACAAATAGCCATACAAAACCAGCAGCAAAAAGAGACGAGCAAATTGAAATCAAGAGCAGAAAATCGAGAGACAAGCACCTTTGATACATTATCAAACAGATTCTTCCATAAAAACGGATACATTATCAAACTGTCAAGTACCTTTGATATAAAAAATGGAACAACAAATACCTTTGAAATAAAAAACTAACAGCAGATTATAATTGGAAACAAACAAAACACCCTAAAAAGAGACCTTCAAATTGGAAATCGAGACCACTATCAAGTACCTTTGTAAAAAAACCTTTGAAATAAAGCTTGTAAAAAACGAACAACAGATTGTAAATGGACAGCAGATTGTAAAAAACGAACATCAGGTTGTAAAAACAAAAAACAGGAGATGGTAAATGGAACAGCAAATACCTTTGAAATAAAGCTTTCGTTCGTTCGAGTTCGAGTTCGACTATGAGACCTTCAAATCTTCATGAGAGCATCGACTTCTAGAGAAGAGAAAGAGATTAAGAGAGCATCGAATTTCAGAAGGAACCAGACATAAATCGAATAACCAGATTGTAATCGAGATTGTAAAAATCGAATAAGATACAACAAATAAATCGATTGTAATCTAATCGAGATTGTAAAAATAAATACCAGATTGTAATCGAAAACGAGATGAGGTGTGGCGGATTTAGTTCGACTATGAGACCTTCAAAGAGAACAGCAGCTGAGCTGACCAAGTGACCATCGACTTCAAAGAGATGATGAGGTGCGGCGGCTGAGAGAAGAGAAAGAGAGTTCTGTGTAACTCTAAACATTAAACCCTAAAAGGTAAAACTTTTATTTTTTTTAGTTTATTAATTATTAAACACATAAATCTAATAAGTATTAAATATATAAATATTTTTTTTGTAAAAATATACCGGATACCCGTCGGTTCCGGCAGGTACCCAGCGGGTAACAGTTCCAAAAAAATGAGAACTGGAACCGGAACAAGTCTTAATCGGTTCCGTATTTTAGGAACCGGAACCAGAACCAATCACATCGGTTTCGGTTTCGAAACCGGCAGTTCCGGAGCGGTTTCGGTTCCAAAGACGGGTACCCAGTTCCGCTGCTCACCCCTATTAAACACATATGAGGATTACACTTGAGAGAGAGAGGGAGAGATGAATACTTGAGATTATGATATAAGTTCTTTCAAGTGTTGATCAAAAGTTATATGTTGTTTGTTTGTTTACACCCTTTAAAAAATGTTTATAAATAATCCTTGACGCAAGTATACATCTCAATCTATTATCGTCTTAAAACAAGTAATAATGGTACAAAGTACCTAATATCGATCCCACAGGGAAGCGTGGAAAAGCTTCTCTTAAAAAGTCTAGTTTGTAAAAACGAGTTTCAGATGGCGAATTCGAAGATAATCTTTTGTTGGAGGTTTGGTTAACAACTACAGAAAAATCAATTATAAAGAGAAGCACATGGTATAAAGATCCGTTGGGATGAAACAAATAATTATATAAAAAGATGAGACAACGTTCCTTCATTATCTCAAGAGTCCGGTATTTTATGATACAACGAATCAGTTGTCAATTGATTAATTGTGATTCACCACAAAATATAACCTTGATTTAAATAACGTTGAACAATCATGTCATACGATACACCTCTTTATATTATTATCGGTCTCGATCCCAACTTCACTTTATACCCCGAACTAGGACACTTAGCCCATCATCTTTCGTCTTCTAATTATAAAGGATGTACGAGCTTGAAAAGTAAATAACGAAAATGGACAATGCATAAAATAAATCACAATAATTCTACTAGAGAAAACATAACTTATTATGCAAGTAACCAACTTTTGAAAATAAAGCGAATATTAAAGTGCAGGTAATAAAGGACAATAAAATAAATTGCATAAATTAAATAGCGAGAAAAGTAATTTGCATAAATTAAAGTGCAAGAAATTTAAATGACATAAATTAAAGTGTTGAAATTAAAATGCGTTAAGTAAATTGACATTAAAATAAAAACATGAATTATAAAGCTAGAATTTAACGACAGAGTTGGAATATTGCATGGGAAATCTTGTTTCGTGGAATTAAGATAAGAATTACTAAAAAAAAGGCAAATGGAACGCTTAAGTAAACCACCACCGGTTACGATTGAAATATAATTTCAATCGTTAAGCTATGAATTTGGTTACTTAAAAAGACCGAATATTGACTAACGAAAATTTAAACACTTGAAAACGATTGAGTTGTGAGATTAACGATTAACACTTGAATTATAGTAAAAAGCTTAAGGTAACTAGAAAACGGATTTCTATTGATTGGATTTCTAACAAAGACATTATAATAAGTAACCGTGAACCAAGTGAAATTGGAGACCCGAAATGATTAGTCGGACTTCCGGTTAATTATAGTAACGAAATTGAACTAGAACCAATTATCTAGAAATCATGAGTTTAAGACTAAAACCATAGGAGATTTGTAAGTGAGAAAAATAGAAAGGTGTCGAAAGCATAAAACCAAAGGTAGCAAAAGTAATTAAAACCAAGAGACTTTGTTATCTAAAAACCGTGAGTATGAGGAAGAAAATGATGGGAAGCAAAGTAAATCGTAAGTAAGTGGAAAGAGTAAAGACGAACAAGTAACTAACGAGTATTGCAAAACGTCGGAAATACAACAGAACTAATATTAGATTATGTAACCAAACAACGGCCAAACCAAAGCGGTTCAAACCGTGAGCACTAGCTACGGTTGTGAGAACCGTGAGCTTGGTGCTCACTACTAGTACCAAACTACTACTACTAACTAAATAATGTTAAGTAATGCCTTTGTTTATGGAGCCTAGCATACATATATATATATATATATATATATATATAGTTGCAAAATACTTGATCAACAAATATTACCCATGGGCCAAGATCCAACAAATACTAAAGGCCATAAAAAATAAATCAAGAAGCCCATCAAAAATGCCAAGTATTTAGCCCAAGAGTTGTTGAATCCACAATGGCACAATTCGGCCCATTAGCTCGGCTGACCCAAAAGAGGTTATCTGCAAAAACGTAAGCTCGGTCTTCAAAAATTGGAGTATTCGTTTCTGTCCGCACGTTGCAATCCGCATTTTTCTTAAGCATTTTATACTCCGAACGACCTTCTTTTTCAACCTAAAACACACATAAATTATAAACTTAGATTTTTGGTGCGATTTTCATATGATTTGAACCAAGTTAATACCCGAAAGTATTAAACTTTTATTCACTTAAATAAACACTAAAATTGATTAAAATGACTCAATGGGTTAACTAAAAATAGCTCAAAAATTAGAATTAAACATCTAAAATAGGGTTAAATAAATAACCCTATAATTATCCCAGATGTTCTGAAAAGTTACAATGCAAAAGCAACTACTTTGGGCGAGAAGCTCCCAAAAGCAACTTCAATACAATCTGAATTTATTACAATACAATGCAATAAGCTCCAAAAAGCAACGTCAATGCATCATCCAATGAGAAGCTTCCACATGTAAAGATGCATAACTAACTTTGGGCGAGAAATATCAAGCATGTCTTTAGGATAAATGTAACACCACAAGTCCATAAAATCTGAATCTTTTGAAAATTTTGGGGCTAAATTGTGAAGTGGGCAATTTTCAGGATTTAATAGCAAACCTGGAAATTTATTAAAGGGGTAAAACCCCTAAACCCCCATTTCATGTTTCTCTCAAACGTATTGTTGGTGGCTAGAGAGGGATTTGAAGAATTCTTGAAGGGATCTTAGAATTGGAAGTTGAATGTGGTGTTTGTTCTTCATCTCCTTCAAGGTAACCATTCTCTCTCTTGTTTTCCTTATTTGGAGGGATTAATGGGATGAGTTTGGTGTAGGAATTCCTATTCTGGTAATGTCTTGGAGTGAATGCTTCAAGGAAGATTGTTTTGTTTGAGTTTTTGATTGATTTCCACTGAGGTATTGTTTAAGAATCACCATGTTGGTGATTTGTTCATTTTCTTTCTTGTTTGGGGTTTTGGTGGGTTTTGTGAGAAGATAATCAATGATTGGATGGATTTCAATGGATTAATTGATGGTTTGATGTTTGGTTTTCATTGGAGTTGATTTATACATATATCCCTTGGGAGTTTATTTATACACCCCGTATGCCTGGAATCTGTTTCCTGTGTATGTTGGAATTGGGGAGTATGCTTGTTCCCCGTAGGCAAAAGAGGAGTCGACTTGGGGCCCAATCGTGGATACTACCGCATGGTAGAGTTTGTCTATGAACACTGTGCAAATACCCAAGTGTGATGTTGAATGGTTGAAATGATTTTAATGGGCCTTTATTGCGGTTTGCATATTGCTATATGTAGTTTGTTAAACTGTTTTCAAGAGGGAATTCACTAGACCTCATGGTTTAACCTTCGCTTTTCAAAAATTAAAATCATTTTCAGGTAAGAGTTTTGTTTTGGGTTTCATCTAATGAAGATGGAAAGAGGTTATGTAACACCTCGAGATTTCCATAATAATCGTACAATTTGGAAGAACGTTTAAAATATTAGGGGATGTTATTTTAAACAAAGTGTACGGTTTAGTGTTGAAGGGTCAAAGTGTAATTGACCAAAGTTTGAACCAATTTGTGAAATTTGAGGGTTGGTTTAATCTTTTGTTGATAGTATGGAGGTATAAATTGAGGGAGTCGGCTGAAATTTGAGATATCTCAATCTCAATTTCCTTAGGTCGGTTCAGGGAAGTGCAGGGAGAAAAAGGAACTGAGCTTTTCATTTCCATTTGGAACTGATTTGTTGGAATAATCGGTTGAAATTTGGAAGTTGCAGAAGACTGTGGATCGAAGTGGTCCAGGTGAGTTCATCTCACTTTTTGAAGTAATTGAAATTGAAATTGGACGATTTATGTGTTATTAGATTGTCTAAGAGTTTTAGAAATACTGTATTGGTATGTATTCAACTGAGAAGTGGATTTCAATGGGTTTTGAGTTAATAATTGATATGTAGGCCGAATATACCGGGTAAGTTCTTAGTATCCGATCAATTTTTATCTGATAGTGTCCGGTAAGAGTTACTTCCCGGAAGTATCCGGAACTTAATGTTTTTCGGAAGAATCCGTAATAATTTTCATGGATTATCCGGTAAGTCCTATTTTCCGGTATTATCCGGTAAAGACTTACTTTTCGGATAGTTTGGTTACCGAATATTACCCGGATTGCCTTTATTTTCGTACGTTATCCGGATTGTTTGTATTTCCGTTATGTTTTCTGAAAGTATCTGGTAGATTATGTGTAACACCTCGAAAATCCTAACTCAAATTGTAAATGAATTTATTTGGAATTATTAAAGGACAAGGTTTTGCATTGGAATGTGGGGCACGTAATGTTAATTGGATCGCATGAGAAATCTGGCCAAAATTGGGCTCGGTACATGGACCGCAAGAATGCTCGGCGATTGTGACATGGTCACTCTCGCCAGAGCACTATCGCCTATTATGTACCGAGAGTGTTGGGAGAGGTCAGCGAGTATGCCACTCGCGATTGTGACATGGTCACTTTCGCAGTGGCACTATCGCCAAGAATGTACCGCAAGTATTTGGGTAGCGGGTGAGTATGCCCGGCGAAAGTAACCAGTGTCACTATCGCGGTGTCACTATCGCGGTCGGGGTGCAGGGACTACTTAGTCCGATTTTTGTTACCTTGTTCTCATTCTTTCTCTACCCATTTCCTTAATTCTCTCTCAAAAACCCTCCCCAAACCCTAAATCCATTGTGGAGCCTTTAGAGCCATATATTTTGTGATTCAAAGAAAATCCCTTACCTTTTAGCAAAGATTCATGGTTAAAGATCAAAGTTCTCCATTTCACTTTCGTTTTGAGAGATTTCTACATTTATAGAGTTTTACTCAACCCTCTCCTAAACCCTTCCCTTTCTTTGGATGAAATGAAGATTGAGGCTCACTTTGGTAACACTAGAAGTGTTTGGTTGGTGGATTCACATGATGGTTGAGGTAATCTTCTCTTCTCTTCATTTTGGAAATTAGGGTTTCGATCTATTGGTGATTTTGGGTGTAATATGTTGGGGGAAATGATGCTAAGTGTTCGGGGATAAATATTTATGGTTGGAGATTGTGGATCTAGGTTTTTGGAAGATTTGGAGCTTGAGGATTCGTGTTTCTTCAAAGGAGCTTACGTTTGGGGAAAATTTAGATTTAACCTAAATCTAGCAAGGTGAGTTCAAGTTGATTTGCGAAAACGTTGTACATGCCAAAAATGTTATTTTCCAAGTATTTGTGTGTTTTACTTAAAATTATCAATTGTTGAGTTATTTGGTAAGTTTGACCATTTTGAAGTGTTTAACTTTATAAAGTTTGTAAAACACCCATATTTGGGATTTTTGGATATTTTGATGTGTGGAAATCATAAATATGTCCTTAAATGATTTATTGCTCAAATGAAGTTTATTCAATGGTTTAATCATGTTGATATATTTGATTTTATAAACCGTTTGAGAAAAAGCACAATTTAGTGCTCAAGAGGTGAATTGCTTAAGTGAGGTCTTCCGCGTTAATAATTGGGAATAACATTTTGTACTTGAGTTAAGTAACACCCGAGGTGAACTTAGCCTTTGTATTGAGATTTGAGTTATGTATTGTTTGAGGATAATCATAGATTTTAAATTAAGTTATTTCCCGTTTTGGATTATAGGGAGAAATCCTATTATTTTGAATGTATTATCGAAAATTTTATTTAGTTGCTTTTTCCCAATTCGAGGGCGTTACATTATGTTTTCCGGATACTAGTTCTGGCTGTTCCCGGATTCTGATGGTTTTCGGGTATGAGTTCCGGACAATTTGTCTGGATAGTTTATTGTCCGGTAAATTTATGGTGCCTGGATAGTTTGGATGTTCGGTAACTTTTGACCGGGAACATTTTATTACTTGAAATTCAATCCTAGCAGCATGAACATAATTATAATTTGATTTTAGGTATGTTATGATTTGATTAATGGTTTGGTTTAATACCATGCACGTATGCTAGGAAGTGTAATGGATCCATAGGCACTGACATTATGTGAAAACGTGGAATAATTGTAATTCCCGTTGACGAGAAAACGTGGAATAATTGTAATTCCCGTTGACGAGAAAAAGTGGAATAATTGTAATTCCCGTTGACGAGAAAACGTGGAATAATTGTAATTCCCGTTGACGTGAAATGAGGAATAGGCATGAGTTAATTGTAATTCCCATTTCGTATTGTGACATGAAATCTTGGAATAGGCGTGGCTTAATCATAATTCCTGATTTCTCTAGGAAGATAAAAGATAGGCATGAGTTAATTGTAATCTATACTTCTACTCCAAGAAATAGGCAGAGTTAATTGTAATTTTGTTGGACATGAGCAATGATCTAGAATCCATGGTGATTCGTAGTAGGCTCTCGAACATGATGTTATGACTTACGTAGTGTTTGTCATATTCATGGAATCGTGTATATTCCCGTCATTGAAAGATGTTATGTGTAGGGTAAGAAAGATGACAATCAGGTTTGCTTATATGCATTGTTTACATTTGGTTTTCAAAGCTTATAAAGTTTTAATCTTAAAACCGGATGTTCTCACTAGGCGTAAGCCTAATCTTTTCAAATTAAATTTTCTTACCAGGTATTAGATCGGGAAGGTTATAAAGGGATGAGTGACGAGTGGTATCAGAATTCTACTTTTGGTG
The DNA here is from genome assembly GCA_033807775.1 of Saussurea involucrata. Lineage (NCBI taxonomy): Eukaryota > Viridiplantae > Streptophyta > Magnoliopsida > Asterales > Asteraceae > Saussurea > Saussurea involucrata. The sequence goes on from CM066312.1 coordinate 11,826,852, forward strand.
ATGAAATGGAGAAATTAGCGTATACGGGGATGTTTTTGATGAATGGCCTAGACAACTAATATAATTTGATCTTAGTGTAACAACCGGGTTTTCTAGCAAGTATGAGAGTTTGGTGGCTAATGTATAAAAAGTGAAAGTTTAATTGGAGGGTCAAAATGGGAAATTGTGGAAAGGTATAAAAGGGACCCAAATCCCTAGGTTTAGCTTATTTTCTTCATTCCTTGTGGTTTTTGGCGGCTGAGAAGAAGGAAGGGAAGGAGAAAAGAGGTTTTGGGAGAGAAATCAAAGTAAAGAAGAAATCAGTAAAGGTAACCTCCTCCTAATTCTTCCTCCTTGTTTTCTTTCGGATTGGTCTAGGTATTTGAGTGAGAAAACTATTATTTCAATGAGTTCTTCACCCAACTATCCTTAAAAGTGTATTTTGGAGTTTTTGGTTTATATAAATCGATTTAAGGGTTAAAAGTGGAATAGATGGGTGTTTATGGTTGAGGAATGAACCCAGATGTTTGTATAATCAACCCTTTGGTAGGAAATAAGATTTTAATCATTTCTGGGAAGTGGGTTTTTCTCCCAGTGCGTAGTTACCGGGTGAGTTTGTAGTTTCCGGGTAAATGCGTAGTTACCGGGTGAGTTTGTAGTTTCCGGGTAAATGCGTAGTTACCGGGTGAGTTTGTAGTTTCCGGGTAAATGCGTAGTTACCGGGCGAGTTTGTAGTTTCCGGGTAGGTGCGTAGTTACCGGGTGAGTTTGGAGTTACCGGGTATGTTGGTTACCGTATGCGTAGTACCCGGTAAGGGGTGTGGCACCCGGAAAGTCCTCGCAACCGGTAAGTGGAGTCGTCCGATAAGTAGTTGTATCCGGTAAGTCATTGTTATCCGGTAAGAGTATCCGGTAAGTGGAGTTGTCCGGTAAGTGAGTCCGGATAGTGTCCGGAAAATTGGTATTAGGGTCTGAGCAGTTGATATTTCATCCATTTCTCAGGTAATCCGATTGTAAGTCAGAAGCAAAGTAAGGCAAGAGGTTAAATGCACCAGGTGAGTTTTTCTAACTATAATACGTGATTTTACGTGCTTTTCCAAAGAAAGTGATTATGTGGAAATGCCATGTTATTTTACATGATTTTTACGTGAATGAAAGTTTAATATTTCACTGATCATGGTGTGTGTACGAGCATGATTTATTTACAAGCTTTTACGTATGTTTTCCCATGAAAAGTATGTTTTAATGAAAGGATTATTCGGCAAGGTGAAATGAATTATAAAGTGTTACACGGATTTCATGTTTTATGATCATGACGAGCTATGTGTATGTTATGTGGAGTCGGTCTGCACAGTGGGATCTGAGTACCTCGGGGTCCAATGATCCCTTGGGTGGTTGTGAGTAGCTTGTAGGAGGGAATTTATTTCCTTCCTACTCGGATATATGAGTAGCTTGTAGGAGGGAATTCGTTTCCTTCCTACTCTGATATGTGAGAAGCATGTAGGAGGGAATTCGTTTCCTTCCTACTCGGATATATGACTAGCCGTGTGATCCTTATATATTGTGCAGTACCATGATTGAATGATTATGTGAAGAATGTTAATGTGTTCTATAAAACGATTTTATAATGTTGATGTACGCTGTTTACGGAGGGAACTCACTAGACCTCATGGTCTAACCCCCGCTTTTCAAAACTAAAACCTTTTCAGGTAAGCAAATAGTAAGAGGCTCAGATAAGTGAGCAAGAGCAAGATAGAGTACAGATGCAGATAGAGACAGTGCATGTGCCATGTATAGAAGCTAGTGTGTTCTCAGTTATGTATAGGTTGTTTCCGCCAACCTCAGTTTTAGATTAATGTAATGAAATTTTGGGACCCAGATTTGTAAATGTTATGATTTAATGCTATGTAAGTCCTGTTGTGTTTTGGGACGTTACACTTAGTCATAAGGATTAGATTAGCAGGTTGTTTTGATAGTTCAAACGTATATGTGAACCTTTATAACTAATTCTCCATTTATGTATAAAGGATTGGATGATCTTGTGGATATCTCTGATAAGTTTTAAGGTTTAAATTTGTTGTGGTTTTTGGACGTTTCAATTTGGTATCAGAGTTGTAGTTTAAGTGAACTAGGTATGATAGTGAGATACCTAGACTTAAGCTGAGATGAATAAGATATGATTTGTGAGATTGGGTAGAAATACTAAGACGGGATAGTCTTAGAGTCGACGGAAATACGCGAATTATGAACTGTGATGATGGTAACGAGAATTCTTATGTATAGTATGTTCATAATTTCACTTATCTATTGTCATTACGAAAATAGTGTTACGTAAGTGTACTTGTTTATGATTGTTACGACAATTAATGAACGTTGAAGTACGTTTCCTTGTATTCGAGTTATATGTATCTTCCTTATGATCATTCTTATGTGCTTCAGCAAAATACGATGGTTAATACACCAAATAGATCTCTTACTTCTTCAGAGGACAGTGTGGCAAATGAATCTGTAGTGAATCAACTTGAAAGGGGTGGAGTTAATACAAGTCCACCAAGGCCACCTATCCTGGGGGAAGGAGGAAGTCAAACTCATCGACCTGATGTTGGTACTTCTAATCCAGCAATGACAGAATCTACTCTGGAGTCACGTCTGATGGAAAACATGATGAGGGTTATGAATGCTGCACTGACTCAGCAGCAAGAGATGTTTATGAAAGTGTTAAATGACAGAAGTGCCGAGTCACAACGACCGGAAACGGGTACTGGTACTGTAACTCCGCCTGTTAATCCAATCTTAAATGTTAATAGAAGAATAGAGGGAGTTGATGCTAGAGGTAAAACTGAGAAAGCTCAAGGAGAAAGAAAAGAAAATGGGAGGCTCGATCAGAATTTTCCCAGAAATCGAAATATTTTACCAAGAATCCCTGTTTTGAATCTGTTCGAGAATTCAATTTGTATCAGAAATGCAGAAGTAAACATTGTAGCCTGTGTCGAACATGTTTCAAGTGCGAAAAGGGTGGTCATGATATTGGAGATTGCCCCATTCAAGGACCAACCTGCTATGAATGTAAGAAACCTGGTCATTACCGAAGGGATTGCCCAAAGCTAAAGAATAGTGGGATTTAGGAATCAAGAGAAGAAACCCAATACCCCAAGACCAACAGACTGAACATTTTACATGACGGCGAAAGAAGCTAAGGAATCGTCGGATGTAGTTTCTGATGCATTCCTTGTCAATTTTATACATGTGTGTATATTATTTAATAGGATGTCAACTTTTCTTTTGTAGTGTAATCTCTTATTTAAAAGTTAGCTATGCCAGTCACTATTTTGGAAGATGTCTTAGTAGTTGAAATAACTAATAGGGATCAAGTCTTGGTTCGTGAGAAACTTGAAGACGGTACCTTTATGATAGAAGTTAAGGAATCTTTAATTGACTTGATTCTAATGGAAATTGGTGGGTTTTGATATGGTTGTTGGTACGGATTGGTTGATGAGCATATAGGCAGAAATTTGTTGTGCTAAAAAATTAATTCGGATCCTTATGCCCGAAAATGGTGTCGTACTTATCTATGGGGAGCTCCAGTATTATTCGTCAAGAAGAAAGATAACACTATGAGAATGTGCATTAACTATAGAGAATTTAATAAGATGATCATTAAGAATAAGTATCCATTCCCAAGGATTGACGACTTGTTCGATCAACTCCAAGGCGCGAGATGCTTTTCCAAGATTGATCTGAGGTCGGGCTATCACCAAGTACGAGTAAAGGATGAAGATGTTTCCAAAACGGCGTTTAGAACAAGGTATGGGCATTATGAATTTCTTGTGATGCCATTTGGGTTGACAAACGCTCATGCGGTGTTCATGGATTTGATGAACATGGTGTGTAAACCATTATTAGACAAGTCAGTCATCGTCCTCATTGATGGCATACTTGTTTATTCAAAGAATGAAGTCGATCACGAATGCCACCTTCGTGGAGTATTAGATGTTTTGAGAAAGGAGAAATTGTACGCCAAATTTTCAAAGTGTGAATTTTGGTTAAAAGAGGTACAATTTCTTGGCCATGTAATTACTTATGAAAGGGTCAAAGTAGATCCGGCAAAGATAGAAGCAATGGCGAATTAGGAGAGACCAAAGAACGCATCAGAGATACAAAGTTTCTTGGGTCTGGCAGGCTACTACCGGAGGTTTATAAAATATTTCTCAAAGATTGCTTCTGCCTTGACCATTCTGACATGAAAGAATATGAAGTTTGTATGGATTGAAAAGCAAGAGTTAGCTTTCAGGACATTACAAAAGAAACTATGTGAAGCCTCTATTCTTGCACTACTGGAAGGAACGGGAGATTTAGTCGTTTATAGTGATGCGTCAAAGATGGGTTTGGGGTGTGTTGATGCAACGTGGCAAAGTAATTGCGTACGCATCAAGACAACTCAAGGAACATGAAAAGAATTATCCTACCCATGATTTAGAATTAGCCGATGTGGTATTTTCTTTGAAGTTGTGGCGGCATTATCTATATGGAACGAAGTGCACTGTTTTCACTGATCATAAGAGTTTGAAGCATATCTTTGATCAGAAAGAGCTGAACATGAGGCAACGGCGTTGGTTAGAGCTACTTAAGGATTATGATTGTGAATTGCATTACCATCCTTGTAAGGCAAATGTTGTGGCTGATGACTTAAGTAGAAAGGAATACAGTGGATGTTTGAAAACGATTAACACCAGAATTGATGTAACGTCGAGTCTGATTGAAAGAATTAAAGTAGCGCAAGCGGAAGCATTATTAGAAGAAAATCTGAAAGAGGAAGTCATGGTTAAGCAACGTCTTCAACTGACTGAAGATGGTCGCGGAGTCAAACTGTTTCTAGGCCGCATTTGGGTGCCAAAGGTGGGAGGAAACTGAGAACTAATTCTCGAAGACGCCCACAAGTCTAAATATTCTATATATCCTGGAAGTACTAAGATGTATAAAGATTTGAAGCTACACTTTTGGTGGCTGGCTATGAAGTTAGATGTGGCACAACGTGTAGAGAAATGTGTGACATGTTCGTTGGTAAAGGCTGAACATCAACGACCTTATGGGAGTCTACAGTCTTTGGAAATTCCCGAATGAAAATGGGATAAAATTACCATGGACTTTGTAACTAAGTTACCAAGGACGTTGAAAGATAACGATACTATTTGGGTAATCGTGGATCGATTAACTAAAAGTGCTCATTTCTTAGCAATGAAAGAAGATTTACCGATTGATAAGCTAGCCAAGTTATATATTGATGAAGTGGTGTCAATACATGGTCAACCCGTGTCTATAGTTTCTGATCGGGACAACCGTTTTACTTCAAGATTTTGGCAGTCACTACAAGAAGAATTGGGTACAAGAGTGAATTTGAGCACTGCTTATCATCCACAAACGGACGGGCAAAGTGAAAGAACCATTCAGACTTTGAAAGATATGCTCAGATCCTGTGTGATTGATTTCGAGGTAACTGGGATACACATTTACCCTTAGTGGAGTTTGCGTATAACAATAGTTATCATTCCAGTATTGGAAGAGCACCTTTCAAAGCCTTATATGGACGGAAATGTAGAACTCCAGTATGTTGGTTAGAAGCTGGAGAAAAACAATTTGTTGGTCATGAAATTGTACAACAAACGGCCGATAAAGTGAAAGAAGTTCGGAAACATATGAAGACGGCTCAAGATCGACAAAAGAGTTACACCAATCCGAAAAGGAGGCCGAATAAATTCCAAGTTGGGGAGCGGGTGATGCTAAAGGTGTTGGTGCAAGTGTACCACATCTCTATATATTTTATATATTTATTTTGATGATTACAAACACACCGTATTATTGTTTTTCTAACAATTTTATCCAAGTGTGCAGTTAATTGGACAACATGAAGATTTTATCTGAAGAGTCCAAGACTGGTGTTTACGTCATCATATATCTCATAATAATAAACACCCTAAAATAATATACCACTTGGATATTTCAAAAACCTAACCCAATATTTTAATTAAATCCTTGATTTAAATAAATTTAGAAAAGTTTTGAGTTTAAAATTTAAATTTAAGCCAAAAGAATATTGTTGACTCTTTTTGGAAGAATGCAAAAAGAATTCAGATGCTATTTTAAGCTATGGTCTTTCAACAATGGATGTGACTCCTCTCTGGCGCCGAGCTGTTTTCTTCAGGCGGTATACCGCGTGGTGCTCGGCGGTATACCGCGGCTCTGTTATACGTGTGGCAGGTTCTTGCAGGTTGACCTTCCTGCTGTCAGCTACTTTTTCTGGGAGGTATACCGCGCCCATATAGGCGGTATACCGCGGTACCCATTCGACCGTTGCTGCTTCCAAGTATAAATATCATGCATCATTCTCAACTCCAAATATAGAATTGAATACCCATCTTTTGGAGAAACTCTCAGCTACATCCATTCATTTAAATCACTTATTCAATATATTTTTTTGAGTGATCAAACCCTCAAAAATCCAAGTGTTATACTTATACAAGAGTGATCAATATTGTGAGATATATTCTCTTGTAAGTATTTGAATAGTGTGAGTGATTCACGTTCTCGAGCAAAAGCAAGAGATCTTATTATCATTGTATCAAGGTTTGTGTTCTACCATAAAGAACACTTATAGTGAATCAGTGTGTCGAGAAGTGTCTCGGCAAGTGGACTAGCCAGCCAGTTGGTGGTGAACCACTTTAAATCTCGGTGTCGGTATCAATATTCTCTACCCTTATCTCTTTATATTCCCGTTGTGCACTTAATTTTATTTATATATTTGTTGTGCATGCAATATTTGTTGTTGATTTTGATAAGAGAATTTTTATTTGTGAAATATTTTTAAATACAACCTTTACCCCCCTAAGGTTGTCCTAACAATTGGTATCAGAGCGGGTTGCAAGTTTCTTTAAAAATATTTGTGCTTTTTAAAAAAAAAACTTGTTCTTATATTTTAAATGGCAACCTCTGAGGGAATTATTTCTACAAAGATTCCGCAAATTGACACCGAAAATTTTGGTCTTTGGGCAAATCTTTTTGAATGCTACGTTCGTGGCAAAAGTCGAAAAATTTGGGACATTATTAAAAATGGAGATTATAAACCCACCAAAACCAAAGATGGAGTAATTAGTGAAAAACCAGTAGCGGAATGGTCCGCCGCTGAGGATGCTTGGGTTTGCTTAAATTTTGAAGCTAAAAATATTCTTTTTTCGGCACTTACTAAAGATGAGATTGAACGTGTTTATTCTTGTGAAACTGCTCACGATATTTGGGAAAATCTAAATAATACTCATAGAGGAAATTCTCAAGTCAAAAGCTCAAAAATAAATATTCTTGTACATGATTATGAAATGTTTGAGATGTTAAAAGATGAGTCAATCGACTCAATGTTTAAACGTTTTAACCTTATCATGGTGAGCTTGAAAGGTCTTGGTAGAACATATCCTAACGAAGATTACGTGCGAAAAATTCTTCGAGCGCTTCCTCCGGAGTGGATGCCGAAAATCACATCCTTGGAAGACTCCCGTGACCTCTCAATGATGAAATTAGATGATCTCATTGGAAATCTCAAAGTGCATGAAATTGCACTAAAAAGGAACAAAGATCGGGAGCATGATAAAAAGAAATCTTTGGCGCTTAAAGCTTCAACTTCAAGTGACGAGAAGGAGAAGAAGAAAAAGAAGGAGAAAGCTAGCTCCTCAAAGGATCAACCCGAACATCTTGACGATGTAGCCATGTTGGTAAGAAATTTTTCTAAACTTTTAGCTAACAAAAAGTTTTCAAGAAATGATAGGTTTCAAAGAAAAGGAGATTATCGCCGTGGTGGAGAAAACCGAAGCCGAAAGTTCCATAAACGGAACGACAAAATAAATAAAAATGGCGAATCAAGTGATGATGAAGAAGCCAAGAAAAAGAAGGGCTTTTGCTACTCATGTGGAGACAAGGATCACTATGCCAACGAGTGTCCAAAAAGAAATAAACCTAAAATCAAGAAGGAGAAAGCCTTCGTTGGAGGCGCGTGGAGCGCAAGTGAAGATGAAAATGAGTATGAAGCCATTTGTCTCATGGCGGAAAGCGACGATGAGGTAAACTCGTGTTACTCAAATTACTCTAGCGATGATGAATGTAATGATGATGATGATCTTGATATGTTAAATGATGCCTTTCAAAAAATGGTTATGCTTACAAATAATTATAAAGATGAGAACGCAAAATTAAAGGAAGAATTATTATTAAGTAAAAAGGAAATTCATGATAGCAAACAAAAAATTGCATGCGATAATGAAAAAATCATAAATTTAGAAAATAAATTAAGTGAAAAATATGTTTGCAATTCTTGTGACATTTTAAATAAAGAAATTGCATGCCTTGAGAAAAGAATAGTTGAAAATGATTTATGTGCTAATTGTGATGTGCTTAAAAAGGAAAATGCATGTTTAAAAGAAAAATGTGATAAACATGAAAAAGATAATTTGTTAGCACATGCCTTTCAAAGTAGCAATGAGAAAGTGCTTAAAATGTTAAATATGTCAAATAGCACTAATTGTAGAAAAGGCGTTGGTTCCGATACGTGTAAAGATAAGTGCTTATGTATGCCTATCAAAAGATATTTTGAACCACCTAAAAATGTTGAAATGAGAAAACCGTATGTGCAAAAATCCTCATATATGTCCAACATAAATAATGTGAATTATAAGTCTAGGAAATCTTATGCATGCATGTATAATAGTAAATTTTCTAGACCAAAAAATAGTGTGAATATGCATGCTCCTTTTTACGTCTTTGATAAATATGATCGTAAAATTAAAACGGTACCAAAGTGGATTCCTAAAGGCTCCTTTAGTGTTGATAATCCCGGTGGCATGCGTTTATGGTTTTAAATTTTTTTTTGTATATATATATTATATACATATATATATATATATATTCTGTGTTTGAAAATTATGAATCAACTCCGAATAGGCTCACCTATTTGGATACGATGTCTAGGAAAGATAAAGGCGAATTCTTCGAATTCTAATGAGGTCGGTTTTTAAAGTGCCTTCGCGCTTACCACCCTCACCGTCTTTCCTGGTCGCTTCCAAGTAGAGCTACCGAAAAGGGTTGAGTAAATAATTTTCTTGTCTGTATATTTTTTGTGAAAATATATTTATTATTATATGTGGTTTTCTATGCTTTCTAGACTAACTTCCAAAGGACCCATAAGATGTGGGGACCATTAAAGTTGTACTTTAAATGTTGTAGATAAATCTTGATATGGATTGGATTCTTGATAGTGGATGCACACGTCACATGACCGGTAACCATAATCTTTTTTCATTATATGAGTCATGTGATGATGGACTAGTAATTTTTGGAGGAAACTCCAAAGGAAAGGTAATTGGGAAAGGTACAATTTCTTGCAACAATGTTACATTTTTAGATGTTACGCATGTTGATAATTTGAAATTTAACTTGCTAAGTGTTCGTCAACTGTGCAAAAATGGTATAATTGTTGTTTTTGAAGAAGACTCTTGCAAAATTCTGAAAAATGGTAAAGTTCTTTTGAATGGGGTTATAAAAGGAAATCTTTATGTTTGTAAAACTGATGTAAATAAAAATGTTTGTTTATCTTCCGTATATGATAATTCGACTTTGTGGCATAGACGTTTAGGTCACGCTAACCTTAGATTAATTCAAAATTTGAAAAATAAGGAGCTTGTGAGTGACCTTCCAAAATTAAAATTTGATAATCATTTTTGTGATGCATGTCGTGTCGGCAAACAAACTCATGTCTCTCATAAATCAAAAAATGTGATTTCAACTAAAAGAGTTTTAGAACTTTTACACATGGATCTTTTTGGCCCTATGGCCATTCAAAGTTTTGGAGGAAATTATTACACTCTAGTAATTGTAGATGATTTTTCCCGATATACGTAGACTTTGTTTTTAAAACATAAAAATGAAGCTTTTGAAAAATTTAAGATTTTGGGAAAACGAATTCAAAACCAACAAGGTTGCACGATTGTTTCGATTCGTACGGACCATGGACGCGAATTCGATAATGAAACTCAATTTGGTGCGTTTTGCGACAAATATGGTATAACGCACAATTTTTCTGCTCCTCGCACTCCTCAATCTAATGGGGTTGTGGAGAGGAAAAATAGAACCCTACAAGAAATGAGTAGGACAATGCTCAATGAACATCAAGTTCCCCAAAAGTTTTGGTGTGATGCCGTAGCTACCGCGACCTATGTCCTCAATCGTGTGCTAATTAGGAGTATCCTAAATAAGACCCCTTATGAGATCCTACGTGGTAGAAAGCCTTCCTTAGCCCATCTTAAGGTATTTGGTTGTAAATGTTTTATTTTAGATACCAAATCTTATTTGACCAAATTTGACCCAAAAGCCTATGAGGGAGTATTCCTTGGTTATTCTTGGAATAGCAAAGCCTATAGAGTCCTTAATAAAGAGACCATGGTTGTAGAAGAATCCCTAAATGTAAGCTTTGATGAAAGTCCTCCTAAACCTAGTGCACCCTTAGTAAATGATAATGGTTGTGAAGGAGATGCACTAGCCCAACATCTTAGAACCTTGGACTTAGGAACCCAATCTCTTACAAACAATGTAGAATCTAGTGATGCCCCTCCATGTTATGTTCCACAAGGAGTAGATGATCCTAACCTTAGAACATCTAGAGGCCATCCCGTAGATCAAATCATAGGTGACCTAAACCAAAGAACAACTAGATCACAAATCCATACCCTTTGTGCCTTTCACGCCTTTATCTCAGCCATAGAACCTAAAAACATAGAAGAAGCTTTAGGTGATGAGGATTGGATAATGGCCATGCAAGAAGAGTTAAACCAATTTACTAGGAATGATGTGTGGGACTTAGTTCCTTGCCCTAGCGGTCAAACCATTATTGGCACACGATGGGTCTTTCGTAACAAGGTAGATGAAAACGGTGAAGTCACCCGAAACAAGGCACGTTTAGTTGCCAAGGGGTACAATCAACAAGAAGGTATCGATTATGATGAAACCTTTGCACCAGTTGCAAGGTTAGAGTCTATTCGAATGCTTCTCGCTTTTGCAAATGCTAAAAATTTTAAATTATATCAAATGGATGTCAAAAGTGCTTTCCTAAATGGTTTTATAAATGAGGAGGTATATGTTTCCCAACCTCCCGGCTTTGAAAATTTTGAAAATCCGACGCATGTTTATAAATTAAAAAAGGCGCTTTATGGTTTAAAGCAAGCTCCGCGTGCGTGGTATGATAGATTAAAATCCTTTTTAATTACAAGTGGTTATATTATGGGTAAAATAGATAATACTTTGTTTGTCAAATATGCTCAAAATGATATTGTGGTTGTGCAAGTGTATGTTGATGATATTATCTTTGGTTCTACAAATGAAAAACTTTGTAATGAATTTGCTACAAAAATGACTAATGAATTTGAAATGAGCATGATGGGAGAATTAAAATTCTTCTTAGGATTGCAAATAAAACAAAGTGAAAATGGTACCTTTATAAGTCAATCAAAATACTGTAAAGACATGTTGAAAAAGTTTAATTTTGAAAATGTCAAACCTGTTGAAACTCCGATGACCACCAATCTAAAATTATCTAGTGACGAAGAGGGAACCGATTTTAATGAAAAGATTTATCGTGGCATGATTGGTAGCTTATTGTATTTAACTGCTAGTAGACCTGATATCATGTATAGTGTGTGTTTATGTGCTCGCTTTCAATCTTCGCCTAAACAATCTCACTATGAAGCCGTCAAGCGTATCTTTAGATATCTTAGAGGGACTACGAATCTTGGACTATGGTATCCAAAACAACCCGAGCTAGAAGTAACATGCTTCACCGATTCCGATCTTGGTGGCTCGATGGTTGATCGAAAAAGCACTAGTGGAGTATGTGCCTTTATAGGTCTCTCGCTTGTGTCTTGGTTTTCCAAGAAACAACATTCCGTAGCCTTATCCACTACCGAAGCGGAATATGTAGCCGCCGCGAGAGCGTGTGCTCAAGTTCTATGGATGAAGCACACACTTACCGACTTTGAGGTACGTCAATCCAAAATTCCAATTATGTGTGATAACTCAAGTGCCATAAACCTAAGTAAAAATCCCGTTTTACATTCTCGTACCAAACATATTGAGTTGCGACATCATTTTCTACGAGATAATGTTCAAAAAGGCCACATCGTGCTTGAAAAAGTTGATTCCGAAGACAATTTGGCCGATATTTTTACTAAAGCCCTAAACAAAAAATCGTTCTTTAAATTAAGACTTGGTTTAGGCATGCTTGAGTATAACCCATGAGATAATGCTACTCTCAATTATATGCATATTTTGAGGGGGAGCATCTCTCGAGGGGGAGCATAGCGTCTTTCTTAACCCTTTTTGCTTCGACAAAAGGGGGAGAGAAACCGAGTATGCTCTCGTGTTTAGCGGTTGTGTTTGTCATCATCAAAAAGGGGGAGATTGTTGGTGCAAGTGTACCACATCTCTATATATTTTATATATTTATTTTGATGATTACAAACACACCGTATTATTGTTTTTCTAACAATTTTATCCAAGTGTGCAGTTAATTGGACAACATGAAGATTTTATCTGAAGAGTCCAAGACTGGTGTTTACGTCATCATATATCTCATAATAATAAACACCCTAAAATAATATACCACTTGGATATTTCAAAAACCTAACCCAATATTTTAATTAAATCCTTGATTTAAATAAATTTAGAAAAGTTTTGAGTTTAAAATTTAAATTTAAGCCAAAAGAATATTGTTGACTCTTTTTGGAAGAATGCAAAAAGAATTCAGATGCTATTTTAAGCTATGGTCTTTCAACAATGGATGTGACTCCTCTCTGGCGCCGAGCTGTTTTCTTCAGGCGGTATACCGCGTGGTGCTCGGCGGTATACCGCGGCTCTGTTATACGTGTGGCAGGTTCTTGCAGGTTGACCTTCCTGCTGTCAGCTACTTTTTCTGGGAGGTATACCGCGCCCATATAGGCGGTATACCGCGGTACCCATTCGACCGTTGCTGCTTCCAAGTATAAATATCATGCAGCATTCTCAACTCCAAATATAGAATTGAATACCCATCTTTTGGAGAAACTCTCAGCTACATCCATTCATTTAAATCACTTATTCAATATATTTTTTTGAGTGATCAAACCCTCAAAAATCCAAGTGTTATACTTATACAAGAGTGATCAATATTGTGAGATATATTCTCTTGTAAGTATTTGAATAGTGTGAGTGATTCACGTTCTCGAGCAAAAGCAAGAGATCTTATTATCATTGTATCAAGGTTTGTGTTCTACCATAAAGAACACTTATAGTGAATCAGTGTGTCGAGAAGTGTCTCGGCAAGTGGACTAGCCAGCCAGTTGGTGGTGAACCACTTTAAATCTCGGTGTCGGTATCAATATTCTCTACCCTTATCTCTTTATATTCCCGTTGTGCACTTAATTTTATTTATATATTTGTTGTGCATGCAATATTTGTTGTTGATTTTGATAAGAGAATTTTTATCTGTGAAATATTTTTAAATACAACCTTTACCCCCCCTAAGGTTGTCCTAACAAAAGGTATCCCCTTGGAAGGGTGTGATAAGATTTGGAAAACGTGGAAAGTTGAGTCCTCGTTTTCTAGGACCTTTTACTATAACCAAGAGAGTAGGACTTCAAGCATATCAGTTGGATCTTCCACCTGAATTGGAGGAATCCATAATACCTTCCATGTCTGTTATCTTCGGAAATGCTTAACCGAAGAGGATAATGTTATACCACTTTCTGAAATAAGAGTGGATGAGAAGAGTCGTTGCGTGGAGGAACCGGAAGCAATTTTAGAAAGAACGACTAAGAAGTTACGACATAAGGAAGTGGTCATGGTTAAAGTGCAATGGAAACATCACAGAGGTGCTAATGTGACTTAGGAAGCTGAAGAGGATATGAAGAATAGATATCCTCATCTATTTACCTAACTTTGATTTCGGGGACGAAATCATTTTCAAGTTGGGGAGATTTGTAACACCTCGAGATTTCCATGATAATCATACAATTTAGAAGAACGTTTAAAATATTAGGGGATGTTATTATAAACAAAGTGTACGATTTAGTGTTGAAGGGTCAAAGTGTAATTGACCAAAGTTTGAACCTATTTGTGAAAGTGTAAGCTTTGAGGGTTGGTTTAGTCTTTTGTTGATAGTATGGAGGTATAAATTGAGGGAGTCGGTTGAAAATTGAGATATCTCAATCTCAATTTCCTTAGGTCGGTTCAGGGAAGTGCATGGAGAAAAAGGAACTGAGCTTTTCATTTCCATTTGGTACTAATTTGTTGGAATAATCGGTTGAAATTTGGAAGTTGCAGAAGACTGTGGGTCGAAGTGGTCCAGGTGAGTTCATCTCAATTTTTGAAGTAATTGAAATTGAAATTGGACGATATATGTGTTATTAGATTGTCTAAGAGTTTTAGAAATATTGTATTGGTATGTATTCAACTGAGAAGTGGATTCAATGGGTTTTGAGTTAATAACTGATATGCATGCCGAAGATACCGGGTAAGTTCTTAGTATCCGATCAATTTTTATTTGATAGTGTTCGGTAAGAGTTACTTCCCGAAAGTATCCAGAACTTAATGTTTTCCGGAAGAATCCGGAATAATTTTCATGGATTATCCGGTAAGTCATATTTTCCGGTAGTATCTGGTAAAGGCTTAGTTTTCGGATAGTTTGGTTACCGAATATTACCCGGATTACCTTTGTTTCCGTACGTTATCCAGATTGTTTGTATTTCCGTTATGTTTTCTGAAAGTATCCGGTAGATTGTGTGTAACACCCCGAAAATCCTAACTCAATTTGTAAATGAATTTATTTGGAATTATTAAAGGACAAGGTTTTGCATTGGAATGTGGGGTACGTAATGCTAATTGGATCGCATGAGAAATCTGGCCAAGATTGGGCTCGGTACCTGGATACTAATTGCATTGGAATGTGGGGTACGTAATGCTAATTGGATCGCATGAGAATGCTCGGCGATTGTGACATGGTCACTCTCGGTAGATTATGTTTTCCGGATACTAGTTCCGGAGTGTTCCCGGATTCTGATGGTTTCCGGGTATGAGTTCCGGACAATTTGTCCGGATAGTTTATTGTCCGGTAAATTTATGGTGCCCGGATAGTTTGGATGTACGGAAACTTTTGACCGGGAATGTTTTATTACTTGAAATTCAATCCTAGCAGCATGAACATAATTATAATTTGATTTTAGGTATGTTATGATTTGATGAATGGTTTGGTTTAATACCATGCACATATGCTAGGAATGTAATGGATCCATAGGCACTGACATTATGTGAAAACGTGGAATAATTGTAATTCCCGTTGACGAGAAAACATGGAATAATTGTAATTCCCGTTGACGAGAAAACGTGGAATAATTGTAATTCCCGTTGACGTGAAATGAGGAATAGGCATGAGTTAATTGTAATTCTCATTTCGTATTGTGACGTGAAATCTTGGAATAGGCGTGGCTTAATCGTAATTCCTGATTTCTCTGGGAAGATAAAAGATAGGCATGAGTTAATTGTAATCTCTACTTCTACTCCAAGAAATAGGCATGAGTTAATTGTAATTTCTTGGACATAAGCAATGATCTAGAATCCATGGTGATTCGTAGTAGGCTCTCGAACATGATGTTATGACTTACGTAGTGTTTGTCATATTCATGAAATCGGGTATATTCCCGTCATTGAAAGATGTTATGTGTAGGGTAAGAAAGATGATAATCAGATTTGCTTATATGCTTTGTTTACATTTGGTTTTCAAAGCTTATAAAGTTTTTAATTTGAAAATTGGATGTTCTCATTTGGCGTAAGCCTAATCTTTTCAAATTAATTTTTTTTACCAGGTACTAGCTCGGGAAGGTTATAAAGGGAGGAGTGACGAGTGGTATCAGAATTCTACTTTTGGTGATGAAATGGAGAAATTAGCGTATACGAGGATGTTTTTGATGAACGGCTTAGACAACCAATATAATTTGATCTTAGTCATAAGGATTAGATTAGAAGGTTGTTTTGATAGTTCAAATGTATATGTGAACCTTTATAACTAATTCTCCATTTATGTATAAAGGTTTGGACGATCTTGTGGTTATCTCTGATAAGTTTTAAGGTTTAAATTTGATGTGGTTTTTGGACGTTTCAGGTGATGTTGTAGAAGAGGTATAGTCTAGTGGAGGCTTGTAGTTCACCATCGGGCTTCCTGTAGCATCTCAGTTGTGAAGGTGTTTATCCGTTGCGTACCTATAATTGAGATCAATGTATGTTGTATACTTTGGGACCGATTTTGGTTAATATGTAATGGATTATGTTTTATGGATTTTGGGTCGTAGGGTCGAAAACGACCTTTCAAACGGAAAGTCGAGAAATTGTGATACAAAGAAGTTGGTCTTGTAGATGAGTTTGGTGTAGGAGTTCCTATTCTGGTTGTGTTTTGGAGTGAATGCTTCAAGGAAGGTTGTTTTGTTTGGTTTTTGATTGATTTCCACTGAGGTATTGTTTAAGAATCACCATTGTTGGTGATTTCTTCATTTTCTTCCTTGTTTGGGGTTTTGGTGGGTTTTTTGGGAAGATAATCAATGATTGGATGGATTTCACTGGATTAATTGATGGTTTGATGCTTGGTTTTCATTGGAAATAGTTTGGGGCTTTGATTCCCTCGTTTTGGTGGCCTAAAATCGAGTTTCAAAGTTTTGGTTTGAGAAGATGTGAGAGTTTTGGCTGGAAAAGTCGAGCATTGCAAGACCAGAGCCCCGCGCGGGAGGTCGCGTCAGGTCCTGCCTAGGCGTCTTCCATTTTGTCTCATTTTTCATATGGGTCTAGGATCGAGGCGTCGATTGGGGTATTGTCTTAGGGAT
The DNA here is from genome assembly GCA_033807775.1 of Saussurea involucrata. Lineage (NCBI taxonomy): Eukaryota > Viridiplantae > Streptophyta > Magnoliopsida > Asterales > Asteraceae > Saussurea > Saussurea involucrata. The sequence goes on from CM066312.1 coordinate 11,843,761, forward strand.
TATCGGGGATGATTTTTGGATGTAGTTAGATGGTTTAACACCATTCTTAGGACGTCCAATTCAGGTGTTCGGTTTGAGCTAAAGTGAGTTTCGGAGCGTGTGTCGTTTTGCTAAAGCTCGGGTGAGTTCCCTTAACTCTTTTGTGTAAACGAAATGTTTTGCTAAAGTTTTCATAACTGAATTTGGTATTGAGCATGATAGCATGATTAGACACTTTGAAAATTTTGTTATTACATGATGTGGAAATGTTTAGTAACGCACACATGTTATAAAAATGTTTATAAATGTACATGTTTTGCTTACGTGTTGTTATCCATTACTTGACATGATGTTTTGGAGTCGGGTTGCACTGTGGGAATAGTGTACCTTGGGATATCATATATCCCTTGGGAGTTGATTTATACACCCCGTAATGCCTGGAATCTGTTTCCCGTGTATGTTGGAATTGGGGAGTCTGTTTGTGCCCTGTAGGCGAAGAGGAGTCGACTTGGGCCCCAATCGTAGATACTACCGTATGGTAGAGTTTGTCTATGAACATTGTGCAAATACCCTAGTGTGATGTTGAATGGTTGAAATGATTTTAATGGGCCTTTATGGCGGTTTGCATATTGCTATATGTAGTTTGTTAAACTGTTTTAAGAGAGAATTCACTATACCTCATGGTCTAACCCTCGCTTTTCAAAAGTTAAAACCATTTCCAGGTAAGAGTTTTTTTTGGGGTTTCATTCGATGAAGATGGAAAGAGGTGATGTTGTAGAAGAGGTATAGTCTAGTGGAACACCATCGTGCATCCTGTAGCATCTCAATTGTGAAGGTGTTTATCCGCTGCGTACCTAGAGTTGAGATCAATGTATGTTGTATACTTTGGGACCGATTTTGGTTTATATGTAATGGATTATGTTTTATGGATTTTGGGTCGTAGGGTCGGAAACGACCATTCAACCGGAAAGTCTAGAAATTGTTATACAAAGAAGTTGGTCATGTAGATGAGTTTGGTGTAGGAACTCCTATTCTGGGAGTGCTTTGGAGTGAATGCTTCAAGGAATGTTGTTTGTTTGGTTTTTGATTGATTTCCACTGAGGTATTGTTTAAGAATCACCATTGTTGGTGATTTCTTCATTTTCTTTTTTGTTTGGGGTTTTGGTGGGTTTTCTGGGAAGATAATCAATGATTGGATGGATTTCAATGGATTAATTGATGGTTTGATGCTTGGTTTTCATTGGAAATAGTTTGGGGCTTTGATTCCCTCGTTTTGGTGGCCTAAAATCTAGTTTTGAAAGTTTGGTTTGAGAGGAGGTGAGAGTTTTGGCTAGAAAAGTCGAGCATTGCAAGACCAGAGCCCCGCACGGGTTCTGGTGCGAATTGGGCCGCGCGGGAGGTTGCACCAGGTCTGCCTGGGCGTCTTTCGTTTTGTCTCGTTTTTCGTATAGGTCTAGGATCGAGGTGTCGATTGGGGTATTGTCTTAGGGATTATTGGGATGTAGTTAGATGGTTTAACACCATTCTTATGACGTCCAATTCAGGTGTTCGGTTTGAGCTAAAGTGAGTTTCGGAGTGTGTGTCGATTTGTTAAAGCTCATGTGAGTTCCCTTAACTCTTTTCTGCAAATGAAATGTTTTGCTAAAGTTTTCATAACTGAATTTGGTATTGAGCATGATGTCATGATTAGACACTTTGAAAAGTTTTGTTATTACGTGATGTGGAAATGTTTAGTAATGCACGCATGTTATGAAAATGTTTATAAATGTACATGTTTGGCTTACGTGTTGTTATCCATTACTTGAAATGATGTTTTGGAGTCGGGTTGCACAGTGGGAATAGTGTACCTTGGGATATCATATATCCCTTGGGAGTTGATTTATACACCCGTATGCATGGAATCTGTGTCATGTGTTTGTGGAAATTGGGGAGTTTGCTTGGGCCCCGTAGGCGAAAGGGGAGTCGGCTTGGGCCCCGATCGTGGATACTACCACGTGGTGGAGATTTTCTATGAACCTTGTGCAAATACCCAAGTGTGATGTTGATTGCTTGAAATGATTTTGATGGCCTTTATGGCGGTTTGCATATTGCTATATGTAGTTTGTTAAACTGTTTTCGAGAGGAAATTCACTAGATCTCATAGTCTAACCATCGCTTTTCAAAAATTAAAACCATTTTCAGGTAAGAGTTTTGTTTGGGGTTTCATCTGAAGAAGATGGAAAGAAGTGATGTTGTAGAAGAGGTAGTCCCCAATGTGACGGGCCTTGTGGTGTTACTCATGGGAGTAGATGCTAAGGTATATTGTCTCTTGAGGTGAAACTTGATTTGGTGTTTTGGGTCTCCCATATTGATTCCATTTGTGAATATTCATTAACGTGTACCGTTACTATATGTTCTTGCATGATATTTTCTTTGTTCAACTCACTAGGCTTTTTGGCCTAACACTTGTTTGGTGTCGATGTGTATCTCAGATTCTAGCGACGCCATTGCTAAGTAGGTCTAGGCGGCTTTTAGTGTGAGCTTGGGGAAATACTTATTTTGGTGATGCACCGTCTTTTGGAGTACATGTTGAAGTAGAGGCGACACCCCTTTTGTAATATTTTATCCTTGTGGAATTAGATTAGTTAGTTGTCGTTAAACTCCATTAGTTGTAATTAAACTTTTCGGTGTTGTACATTTCCCTATTTCTGGGAGGCTCTCGTTAACAATTTATATCACTCTTTGGTTTTATGTAAGCTTTTATTTATCCCAATTTTTGGGGTGTTACAGTAAATCTCAGTTGTGGATGTGTAAGTCAGCTGCGAAGAAGGTGAATTGAGATTAATGTATTTATTTTATTTTGGACCATTTTGGTTGAAATGCTACGTTTTAGCTGTTGTTGGATTTGGATTGTTACACATAAAACAACGTACAAATATGTATCAAACGTGACAAAATAATTGTGTAAAAAGGAATATTTGAATTATTCTTCAATAATAACATCGTATAAATACCATTTTAGCATGAAGATGTAGATTTTTTACAAGTAGTTTATCAACTTTGGTTTTTAGTTGCAAATGATTTTTATATAAATATAACACACTCTCATTTATTGATTAATGAATCTTGAAAGTGTTTGTTCTCTTATATGCAGAACTCGTTTTGGCCTTTCAGTCTCGGACCGGACTTCCTCGCCCACGGACCCGATGTTGGTCTCATTACTCGAACACGTATCAGTTTGTATGTGAAAACCTATAGGGGGGGATAGGTTCTCGAAATTTTCAAATATGAACGGTATTTGATTTGCAGAAGCATAAATTGAAATTAACAACTCAAAGACCAAATATAAAGAGTTTTAGGTTTAAAATGTTTGCATTGTGATGTAGAGTTATTTAGACCGTAAGATCTCACATCGGTCGGGCAGGGAACTAATAAGGGATTAGATACCTTCTTTATCAAACATGTTTTAAAATTATGAGTCCAAATTTAGACAAATCGAACAATATCTGGTAGGATTAGTCTAGATTATAGACAGACCAATTTGACATACTCCACTTTCTTGACCACATCTTGAGAGAGTTTTTTACTAAATCACTAGAAAAGTGCTTTAGAATCATCATGCAAAAGATCTAGTTTCAAAAGCTTTGCATGCATTTATCACAAATGATATCATAGTTCATTGACTGCACCAAGGGGCCGTTTATCAAATGTTTACCCGGATAAGGGTTTACCAGTCAAATTTAACACTATCACTTACTTACTTACCGGGTAAGATTTTAGTACGCCAAATCGATTGCGTATGCAACAATTCACCCGGTAAGCGCCAACCGTGGTAAGAGTCGTCATCATCACTTATCGAAGTAAGACTCTCGTTCCTTTCATTTGCTCATACCGGATAAGATTTTTGGTCCTTGTCATATCAATCCGGTAGGTAATTAATGTGACTTGGTAAGCACTTACCTGGATAAGTTTTTGGTAAACAGCCCCGAGTGTCTTGAAATTTAGCGTTCACTTTTTTTTCAAATCATATTTTTCTGTCATGCCACACTTCTTATACTCTTACGTCAATTCCCATGTGAAATATAACAGTCTTATGGAACCTCACTTCGACTGAACGAGTCAACAATCCTTCACATAACATACAAAAGAAACTCATATCCATTCATTCTCAACACGGTACACATATTTCCATGCATCAAACTACAATTTTAACTTAACCGAACCAACAGGAACGGAGGTTTGTTCATGTTCGTTCGTTTAACTTAATCGAACAAACGAATGAACACAAACGGTAAACGAATGAGATTTTTTGTGTTCATGTTCGTTCGTTAAGAATTTTTGTTTGTTCGTGGTCGTTTATGTTCGTTCATTAAGAGTTAAACGAACGTAAACGAACGAACCCAAATGAACAAAGAAACAATCACCGTACTCATCATTTCGTTCGTAAAAAATACCTTAACAGTATGAAAAACCGGGTTAACTTAGGAGGTATAAAAAATAAATTCTAAAAGATCAATTTACTTGATGATTTTACACATTAATTTCATATTATATAAATATGTTTATATATATAAACAGGCATATAATCAACATAAACGAACATAAACGAGGAGGATGTGTGAGTTTATTTGTTGCAATTGTCATATGTAAATATTATATACTTCAAAAGTAAATGTTGATAGGATATAATATACAATGGTACACTTTACACTCTTGTATCACTTAGGTAGCGTTTGGTACCCAGACTGGATGGGACGGGACAGAACTGGACGGGACTGGACTGGATGGGACGGGACTGGAGGAGATAATTTTGATCTAGGTTACATTGGAAAAAAATGGTATTTTAGTAATCTTATGTTTTAGTCCCATGTTGTTCCACCTATTTTGGTGGAACAAAAAATCTTAAGTTTTGTCCCATGAAAACTTGTTTCTGTCCCATGTTGTCTCATCTGATTTTTGTCCCATGGCATACCAAACATGAGACTATTTTTTTGTCCCGCCCCATCTCATCCAGTTTGCGTAACAAACGCACCCTTAAGAATGGTCTATGTATGTATTAGATAAGTCCGCTTTCAAAACCGATCTATTAAAATCTTTTTAGCCCATTTTTAAAAATTATTCTGTTAAGTAGCTTTCAAATATATAATGTCCAAATTGATTTAATTTAAAAGCTGTTAATTCTTGACATCTTGCCCACTCATGTAAAAAATTATATTAGAATTAACAATGCACAATATATACAGAGAGAGAAAAGTGGGTTTATACGAGAACGTAACTATTTAAGAAAAATAAGAAAACAATCGTTATGTACAAAATCATATATGATTCACGTACAAAATCATATATGATTACGCGACTTTTCCCGTCACTTTAAGTCGCGGCCAAAGTTGCGCGTGTCCAATTTTTGTATTTAATGTAAAACCATATGTGATTTTGTACATGATTTGTTGTTTTCTTGTTTTCTTAAATTGTTAACGTTCTCGTTTGAACCTTCCTATATATATATATATATATATATATATATATATATATCAAATGAGAACCACAAATATGTTATAAACCGTGAGAACCGGTATAAAAATATTTTTTACATGATATTTTTTTCATCAAATGCTAGGATTTATTATATTTTGCTTTACATATATTTGTTTCATAATATGATAGTTTCACATGGATTTGTTTCACAATGTGAATATTTTTTACGAGTATTTTTCATTTCACTAGGTGAAACAAAATTTGTTTTTCGCATGTAATCTTTTCACAAAGTGAACACGAACATATGTGTAACAATATCTTAAATCATAGGTTTTGATGGAAAAAAATCATGTAAACAAATATTTTTATATTGGTTCTCACGGGTTTATAACATTTTTGTGGTTCTCATTTGATTATCGTCATCTCTCTCTCTCTCTCTCTCTCTATATATATATAAATAAGGGCTTCATCAAATGAGAACTAGTTAGTTTGTGGTAACTGTGAGATCGAGTCTCAACCAATCATTTTATGTAATTAATTTTCAAATTAAATAACAACTCCCCAAATCTTCTCATCTGATTATCGCCTTATCAATATATTCCAAAAAAATTAATCCATATTAACAAAATCAATCCTATTTTGTAGGTTCAGTCCAATTATGTTCTACATAGGAAACATTCCTTTGCAGAATCCCGTAGTGAACGTCTCATATATATCAAAGAAGCGGTGAGAGACGAGGCACAGTCACGTCGAAGCGGTGGTGGTGACAGACGTGAAGGTGAGAGACGCAAGCGGTGAGAGGCACCATCGAGGGGATGAACGGCCAGAGCCTTTATGGTCGTAACATCACAGTCAACGAGGCACAGTCTCGTGGAATGTAACGTCCCGAAAATTACAATAAATTTGAACTTTTAAAATACCATTTTTAATAAATAAACCACAAGTGATTAAACCCAAATAAACGTGTTGTCCAAAACCTCGTTAAGTTAACAACCAACTCAATTTAAAACAGCGGAAAATCGAATAAATCTAAACATAGAGTTTAAAAATAAGTAACGGTGAAAGTCTCCTCAACGCGCCAGTGTGTATCATCACGCCTTACTGCCACTCGTACCTGAAACAGTAATTTATAGGAAAAGGGTAAGCACAAAGCTTAGTGAATTCAAACACATACATAAGATAGCAATCATATGAACACCACCCCAAACAGCAGATAGATATAATCAACCAATCACACGTCAGTTTAAGAATGTATTCTAAACAAACAATCTCATGCAAGAACACCTGAGCATGTACTCATCGGTCTCCCCGAATTCATACAATACCCGTACACGTGTCCCTCGGTCTCCCCGAGTTCATACGGCACTCGTGTACGTATTTCCTCGGTCTCCCCGAGTTTTATACAATAAATATCCAAGGTCTTATACTAGACACCAACCCGGCCTAGCACTGCACACAAATAAATCAGCTAACACACACACGAACTACAGCAATGCACATATAATCCCTATCCTACGCAGTGAGTGAACTCACCTCGAATAGCAGTGCAGAACTCCACGAACGACAACAAGAACCCGTCTACTCCAACTCACTTCTTCACGCCTAAAGAAGGGTTATAAAGAGTCAATACGTAGCCCCAACCCGAAATTACCACTACAAGACTAAAAGAGCATTTTCCAGCTTTTGGTCCAAAACTACAGGTCTGTTCGTGACCTGTTTAGCCCCCCTTAAACCCATCAACCCGAAATATTATTCCATAATTAGAAGGTTCTATGTCTTAGGTTTCCAGGGACATATCGCACGCGTTCATACGAGGTCCCTACTATTTTATATGAATTTTCTAAGACCGACTATCCAAACTGCGAATTTCGGACCAGTCTGTACTAATTGTTAATTTGGCCCTAGCTAGAGGCTTTATTAATTTTTCTGCAAAACATAAGAAACCTACTCAACACAATTTTGAGATTTGGGCACTGGTTTCACCTCAATCCGAGCTTCCTAGATTATTCTACGGATTTTACAAAACAGGGACAGATTAGCCGATTTCACATAAAATGATAACTTTGGTTCGATTTAGGTTTAGGATTAGGGTTTGGCCTCTAATGGCTGGGTTAAATAAACACCACCCACTGCCACCTCAGGCAGCGGTGGTCGGCGGCGGCGTTGGGCGGCAGTCTCCACCGGCGGTGGTGGTGGTTCGACATTAACACCCACCGACGAGGCCAAGAAACGGTCAACCCGAAACAACTCAGCCACACACACCTACACTCGACCTAATAGCCACCCTCCCGCACAATACAACCACCGAACTGGTGGTACACGGCGGCGCCACCGACGGCAGCCATGGATGCCGTGGCGGTGGTGGTTTCTTGGTTTTGGTGCAAGAGAGAAGGAAACGAGATGGGGGCATACCTCACGATAAAAACGCAGCAGCAATCCTTCGACTCATCGGATTCCTCTCTTCCCGATCGTCTCTCTCGCTCTCTCTCCTTCTCTCGCTGCTTCTCCTTCTCGCCGGCAGCCGCTAGCGGCGGCGGTTCTGGTGGTTTCTCGCGGTGGTTGGCGGTGGCAGCAAAAGGTAGGAAGAACTAGGGTTTTTGGTTTGCTTGCTTGCGATCGATCTCTTGCGTGGAACACAAAAACGAGACAAAAGGAAAGGGGGTCGGTCCTATGGGCCGATCCCATGCAAGCCTTATGACACAATTACACTTTTAGTCCCTAGGTTTTAAGGTTAAGTCATTTCTTACCACTTTAAGTTAGGATTTTACTAGATAAACCAAACATCGCAAAATTAATTCATTTTGGTCCTTGCCGCCAAAACCCGTTAATAAATTCATTTAGAGAAAAAAAAATTAAATAATTAAATAAAAATAAAAATAAAAACATACCGGAACATGGGCTTTACAACTCTCCCCCGCTTGAATTAGACTTCGTCCTCGAAGTCTATGTCCGGAAATAATTCCGGATAATTCTCTCGCATCTCAGTCTCGGGTTCCCAAGTCCACTCGGAACCCTTTCGGTGCTACCACTGAACCTTCACCAAACCAATTACCTTGTTACGCAAGGTCTTCGTCTTCCTCTCAATAATAGCAATCGCCTTCTCCACATAATTAAGCCGCTCGTCAATCTGGATATCCTCAAGAGGAATCACCGCTGACTCATCCACCACACACTTTCGCAACTGAGACACATGGAATGTGTTGTGGATCAAGCTCAACTCGTCCGGTAACTCTAAGCGGTAAGCTACCTTTCCCACCCGAGCAATGACCTTGTAAGGTCCAATGTAACGGGGCCCCAACTTTCCCCGTTTACGAAACCGAATCACTCCTTTCCAGGGTGAAACCTTCAACAAAACGTAATCCCCCACCTGAAACTCTAAGCCTGATCGTCTCTTGTCGGCGTAACTCTTCTGCCGACTCTGTGCAGTAGTTAAACGGTCCTGCACCATTTGTATCATCTACGTCGTCTTCAGCACAATGTCAGTGCTCCCCAATACTCGCTGACCAACCTCGCCCCAGCAAATGGGCGTCCTGCACTTCCTACCATACAACATCTCGTACGGCGGCCTGCCAATACTGGAATGGTAACTGTTGTTGTAGGAAAACTCCGCCAAAGGAAGGTACTGATCCCAACTACCTCCAAAGTCAATAGCACATGCCCGAAGCATATCCTCGAGTGTCTGAATAGTACGCTCACTCTGCCCGTCGGTCTGTGGATGAAAAGCCGTACTAAAATGCAACCGCGTACCCATCTCCTCCTGAAACTTCACCCAAAACCGGGAGGTAAAACGGGTGTCCCTGTCAGAGACAATCGAAACTGGCACTCCGTGCCTGGCTACAATCTCCCGCATGAAGACCTCTGCGAGCTTCTCCGCCGAGGAGCTCTCCTTGATGGCCAAAAAGTGAGCACTCTTCGTCAGACGATCGACAATCACCCATATAGCATCATTCCCACGGGGAGTCCTTGGAAGTTTAGTAATGAGATCCATCGTGATCTGTTCCCATTTCCACACTGGAATCTCTAAAGGCTGCAACTTCCCATGCGGCCGTTGGTGCTCAGCCTTGACTTTTCGACAAGTCAAGCATTCTTCTACATACTTGGCGACGTCCCGCTTCATGCAGGGCCACCAATAATCCTCCCGTAGGTCACGGTACATCTTCGTAGCTCCAGGATGAATGGAAAACTTGGACTTATGCGCCTCGTTCATCAATGTCTGTCTGTTCCCACCAGTGAAAGGGACCCAAACTCGACCATACCGTGTCAATAGACCTCGACTATCACGGGCAAAATTCGGAATTTCACCCGAAACTCTCTCGCGTTTGGCATTCTCGTCCAAAATCACCACTTCTTGAGCTTTACCTATCGACTCAAGGAGAAGTGCAGCCACCGTTAGCCGCTAACACAAACCTCGAAGTGGCTCACCAACCGGATGTCGACTAAGTGCGTCCGCAACAACATTCGCTTTACCCGGGTGGTAAAGTATCTCACAATCATAATCTTTGACTACGTCGAGCCACCTCCTCTGTCGCATATTGAGGTTTTGCTGGTCCATCAAGTATTTGAGGCTTTTATGGTCAGTGTATATCGTACACTTGACGCCATACAAGTAATGCCTCCATATCTTGAGTGCAAACACCACTGCTCCCAACTCTAGGTCATGTGTTGGGTAGTTCGCCTCATGAGGCTTCAACTGCCTCGAAGCGTAAGCTATAACCTTGCCGCGCTGCATGAGCACGGAGCCCAACCCCTGGTGAGAAGCGTCACAATACACCACCATATCCTCCATTCCCTCGGGCAAAGTCAACACCGGAGCCTCGCATAAACGTCTGTGTAGCTCCTCAAAAGCCCTCTGCTGCTCTCCACCCCAACTAAAAGCCGCAAATTTCTTCGTCAAACGGGTCATAGGTAATGCAATCATATGAACACCACCCCAAACAGCAGATAGATATAATAACCCAATCACACTTCAGTTTAAGAATGTATTCTAAACAAACAATCTCATGCAAGAACACCTGAGCATGTACTCATCGGTCTCCCCGAATTCATACAATACCCGTACACGTGTCCCTCGGTCTCCCCGAGTTCATACGACACTCGTGTACGTATTTCCTCGGTCTCCCCGAGTTTTATACAATAAATATCCAAGGTCTTATACTAGACACCAACCCGGCCTAGCACTGCACACAAATAAATCAGCTAACACACACACGAACTACAACAATGCACATATAATCCCTATCCTACGCAGTGAGTGAACTCACCTCGAATAGCAGTGCAGAACTCCACGAACGGCAACAAGAACCCGTCTACTCCAACTCACTTCTTCCCGCCTAAAGAAGGGTTATAAAGAGTCAATACGTAGCCCCAACCCGAAATTACCACTACAAGACTAAAAGAGCATTTTCCAGCTTTTGGTCCAAAACTACAGGTCTGTTCGTGACCTGTTTAGCCCCCCTTAAACCCATCAACCCGAAATATTATTCCATAATTAGAAGGTTCTATGTCTTAGGTTTCCAGGGACATATCGCACGCGTTCATACGAGGTCCCTACTATTTTATATGAATTTTCTAAGACCGACTATCCAAACTGCGAATTTCGGACCAGTCTGTACTAATTGTTAATTTGGCCCTAGCTAGAGGCTTTATTAATTTTTCTGCAAAACATAAGAAACCTACTCAACACAATTTTGAGATTTGGGCACTGGTTTCACCTCAATCCGAGCTTCCTAGATTATTCTACGGATTTTACAAAACAGGGACAGATTAGGCGATTTCACATAAAATGATAACTTTGGTTCGATTTAGGTTTAGGATTAGGGTTTGGCCTCTAATGGCTGGGTTAAATAAACACCACCCACTGCCACCTCAGGCAGCGGTGGTCGGCGGCGGCGTTGGGCGGCAGTCTCCACCGGCGGTGGTGGTGGTTCGACATTAACACCCACCGACGAGGCCAAGAAACGGTCAACCCGAAACAACTCAGCCACACACACCTACACTTGACCTAACAGCCACCCTCCCGCACAATACAACCACCGAACTGGTGGTGCACGGCGGCGCCACCGACGGCAGCCATGGCTGCCGTGGCGGTGGTGGTTTCTTGGTTTTGGTGCAAGAGAGAAGGAAACGAGATGGGGGCATACCTCACGATAAAAACGCAGCAGCAATCCTTCGACTCGTCGGATTCTTCTCTTCCCGATCGTCTCTCTCGCTCTCTCTCCTTCTCTCGCTGCTTCTCCTTCTCGCCGGCAGCCGCTAGCGGCGGCGGTTCTGGTGGTTTCTCGCGGTGGTTGGCGGTGGCAGCAAAAGGGAGGAAGAACTAAGGTTTTTGGTTTGCTTGCTTGCGATCGATCTCTTGCGTGGAACACAAAAACGAGACAAAAGGAAAGGGGGTCGGTCCTATGGGCCGATCCCATGCAAGCCTTATGACACAATTACACTTTTAGTCCCTAGGTTTTAAGGTTAAGTCATTTCTTACCACTTTAAGTTAGGATTTTACTAGATAAACCAAACATCGCAAAATTAATTCATTTTGGTCCTTGCCGCCAAAACCCGTTAATAAATTCATTTAGAGAAAAAAAAATTAAATATTTAAATAAAAATAAAAATAAAAACATACCGGAACATGGGCTTTACAACTCTCCCCCGCTTGAATTAGACTTCGTCCTCGAAGTCTATGTCCGGAAATAATTCCGGATAATTCTCTCGCATCTCAGTCTCGGGTTCCCAAGTCCACTCGGAACCCTTTCGGTGCTACCACTGAACCTTCACCAAACCAATTACCTTGTTACGCAAGGTCTTCGTCTTCCTCTCAATAATAGCAATCGCCTTCTCCACATAATTAAGCCGCTCGTCAATCTGGATATCCTCAAGAGGAATCACCGCTGACTCATCCACCTCACACTTTCGCAACTGAGACACATGGAATGTGTTGTGGATCAAGCTCAACTCGTCCGGTAACTCTAAGCGGTAAGCTACCTTTCCCACCCGAGCAATGACCTTGTAAGGTCCAATGTAACGGGGCCCCAACTTTCCCCGTTTACGAAACCGAATCACTCCTTTCCAGGGTGAAACCTTCAACAAAACGTAATCCCCCACCTGAAACTCTAAGCCTGATCGTCTCTTGTCGGCGTAACTCTTCTGCCGACTCTGTGCAGTAGTTAAACGGTCCCGCACCATTTGTATCATCTCCGTCGTCTTCAGCACAATGTCAGTGCTCCCCAATACTCGCTGACCAACCTCGCCCCAGCAAATGGGCGTCCTGCACTTCCTACCATACAACATCTCATACGGCGGCCTGCCAATACTGGAATGGTAACTGTTGTTGTAGGAAAACTCCGCCAAAGGAAGGTACTGATCCCAACTACCTCCAAAGTCAATAGCACATGCCCGAAGCATATCCTCGAGTGTCTGAATAGTACGCTCACTTTGCCCGTCGGTCTGTGGATGAAAATCCGTACTAAAATGCAACCGCGTACCCATCTCCTCCTGAAACTTCTCCCAAAACCGGGAGGTAAAACGGGTGTCCCTGTCAGAGACAATCGAAACTGGCACTCCGTGCCTGGCTACAATCTCCCGCATGAAGACCTCTGCGAGCTTCTCCGCCGAGGAGCTCTCCTTGATGGCCAAAAAGTGAGCACTCTTCGTCAGACGATCGACAATCACCCATATAGCATCATTCCCACGGGGAGTCCTTGGGAGTTTAGTAATGAGATCCATCGTGATCTGTTCCCATTTCCACACTGGAATCTCTAAAGGCTGCAACTTCCCATGCGGCCGTTGGTGCTCAGCCTTGACTTTTTGACAAGTCAAGCATTCTTCTACATACTTGGCGACGTCCCGCTTCATGCAGGGCTACCAATAATCCTCCCGTAGGTCACGGTACATCTTCGTAGCTCCAGGATGAATGGAAAACTTGGACTTATGCGCCTCGTTCATCAATGTCTGTCTGTTTCCACCAGTGGAAGGGACCCAAACTCGACCATACCGTGTCAATAGACCTCGACTATCACGGGCAAAATTCGGAATTTCACCCGAAACTCTCTCGCGTTTGGCATTCTCGTCCAAAATCACCACTTCTTGAGCTTTACCTATCGACTCAAGGAGAGGTGCAGCCACCGTTAGCCGCTGACACAAACCCCGAAGTGGCTCACCAACCGGATGTCGACTAAGTGCGTCCGCAACAACATTCGCTTTACCCGGGTGGTAAAGTATCTCACAATCATAATCTTTGACTACGTCGAGCCACCTCCTCTGTCGCATATTGAGGTTTTGCTGGTCCATCAAGTATTTGAGGCTTTTATGGTCAGTGTATATCGTACACTTGACGCCATACAAGTAATGCCTCCATATCTTGAGTGCAAACACCACTGCTCCCAACTCTAGGTCATGTGTTGGGTAGTTCGCCTCATGAGGCTTCAACTGCCTCGAAGCGTAAGCTATAACCTTGCCGCGCTGCATGAGCATGACGCCCAACCCCTGGTGAGAAGCGTCACAATACACCACCAGATCCTCCATTCCCTCGGGCAAAGTCAACACCGGAGCCTCGCATAAACGTCTGCGTAGCTCCTCAAAAGCCCTCTGCTGCTCTCCACCCCAACTAAAAGCCGCAGATTTCTTCGTCAAACGGGTCATAGGTAATGCAATCTTGGAGAAATCTTGAATACATCTCCGGTAGTATCCGGCTAACCCAAGTAAACTCCGTACTTCAGTGGGAGTCTTCGGCACCTCCCACCGCATTACTGCGGTAATCTTGGCCGGATCGACCATAATACCCTTCTGGTTCACGACATGTCCTAGGAATTGGACCTCTCGTAACCAGAATTCACACTTGGAGAACTTGGCATAAAGCTTCTCCCGCCTCAAAATCTCCAGAACTTCTCGCAAATGCATCTCGTGCTCTTCCTTCGTCTTCGAATACACAAGTATATCGTCGATGAACACAATCACCGACCGATCTAGCATCGGGCTACACACCCTGTTCATAAGGTCCATGAACGCTGCTGGTGCATTGGTGAGCCCGAAAGGCATCACCACAAACTCGTAATGGCCATAATGTGTACGAAATGCCGTCTTCTCCGTATCCTCACTTCTCACCCGTATCTGATGATACCCCGACCTCAGACCAATCTTAGAGAACCATGAGGCTCCCTGTAGCTGGTCGAACAAGTCATCGATCCTTGGCAGAGGATAACGGTTCTTCACCGTAAGCTTATTCAACTCACGGTAGTCTATACACATCCGTTGGGACCCGTCCTTCTTCTTCACAAATAGAATCGGGGCTCCCCACGGTGAACAACTCGTCCTGATGAACTCCTTTTCGAGAAGTTCCTGCAACTGGGTGTACAACTCCTTCATTTCCGGTGGAGCCAGGCGATAAGGTGCCTTAGCTACCGGAGCAGCACCCGGGACCAAGTCAATGCGGAACTCTACCTGTCGCTCAGGAGGTATCCCCGGTAAATCATCGGGAAATACGTCAGCAAACTCCCGTACAACTGGCACATCCTCTGCGGTCTTTTTCTCTCCGTCGTCGCGCGTGTCTATCACGTACGCTAAGTATCCCTGGCCATTGTGCTGTAAGTACCTCCGAGCCCTTGCAGCCGAACATATCGCTGAGGTCCGCCTGGGCGAGTCGCCCTGAACTAGCAGTTCTCCCCCGCTTGGGGTTCGAACCCGTACTTGTTTGCGACGGAAAACAATCTCTGCATCGAAAGCATCCATCCAATCCATGCCCACAATCACGCACAACTCACGCATAGCGATCAGAATCAGATCAATAGGGAATCTCACGCCAGAGATTTCCAAAGTACACCCGCGATACACGTCGGTAACCGTCAAGGTCCTATCATCAGCAACCTCAACCACAAGTGGATAGCCTAATCGTCCTACACTATGGCCCAAACACTCACTAAAAGTGTGAGACACGAACGAATGAGTAGCCCCGGTATCAAACATCACCACAACAGGCACCGAGTTAACTAAAAAACGTACATGTCATCGCTTTAGGCGTAGCCTGTGCCTCATCCACCTTCAGTTGATGAACTCTACCTCGGGCCGTCTCGGTTCCAGCCTGACCCACACGACCATCAGTAATACGCAAAGGAGCAGCCGCAGGAGTTCTCTGTGCCCCACCCCCATCAGCAGCTCTCGGATTCGGGCAGTTGGCCTTCACGTGACCCGTCTGTTTGCAGTTGAAACAGACCATTAGTGGTACTCTGCAATCACGACCGTAGTGTCCCACTTGGCCGCATTTAAAGCATTTGTCATATCTCCTTTCGCTACTATCCCTGGGTTTGAACCCACCGCTCCTTTGATTCGAGCGCGAGTCCGAAAACCTCGTTTTCTTTGGATCCGCCGATACTGGTGCCACGGCCTGCACCGCTTTCCTCTTTTTAGCCTGTGTCTCTAACTCAAGTTCCCGTCTTCGGGCAGCCTCCATCATCGCAGCAAGCGTAGCATACTACGCAGTACTCACGAACTCCCTGATCTCGGTACGTAACATATCTTTGTACCGCGTCATCTTCATGTCCTCAGAAGCAGCATACTGGGGACAGAATAGTGCCATCTCCGTGAACTTTCAATTCATCTCCTTCACGGTCTCCGTAGTCTGTGTGAGTTCCAAGAATTCTTTAGCAATCCTCTCCATCTCTACTGGAGGAACATACTCTGCACGAAAACGTACGGCGAACTCCTCCCAGGTCAAAGTAGTGCGCTCATTAAGCGTCAAAGCAGTAGCACACCAGTCTTTCACTCCGTCTCGTAACAGGTTCACCGCGAAGCGAACCTTCAGGTTCTCAGGACAACCACTAGTAAGGAATGCGCACTCCATATCCGAGATCCAGCACATACTGACGATCGGGTTCGAGTCTCCCTTGAACTCAGGAGGAGAACAAGCAGAGAGATCCCGATACTGAAACTCCCTCGCTCGGGGCTGCCCACCCGCCGGGGGTGGAATTGCCGCGATGCGCTCCTCCATCAACACTACTACCTAGGGGTGTTCGCGGTCCGGTTTGGGCGGTTTAACCCCTCAAACCACAAACCAAACCACTAGTGGCGGTTTGGTAAATTTTCAAACCGAGCGGTTTGATATCAAGTGTCCAAACCGGTCAACCGGACCGCGGTTTAGGCGGTTTGGTCCGACCGGTTTAGGCGGTTTGGGCCTTTTATGGGCTTTAAAAGTTAAACTTAAAAAAACACATACAATTAGGAAACAAAACATAGTCTACAAGTCCTTAAAAAAACAAAACATAGTCCACAAGTTCTTAAAAAACAAAACATAGTCCACAAGTCCTTGAAAAATGAAGTCGGTCGTATCGCCGTAGACTGGTGGTGGCGGACTGGCGGTGGTGGCGTAAAAGTGAAGGTGAAGGTGAAAGTTTGAAAAGATTAGCCGATTAGGGTTTGTAATCTGATTCTATCGAGAAAGTAAACTGTAAAAGTGTAAAACATATTTGGGGCTTTGGGCTTTGAATTATTTGGGGCTTGGGCTGACTTGTTAACTGATAAAGACTTAAACTCTTAATAGTTATATACACAAAATAAAAATAATATATATATATATATATGTGGCGGTCGGGTTGGTCCAAACCGCCCAAATGTTTTTCCAAACCGCAGACCAGACCGCCCGGTTTGGCAATTTTTCAAACCAGGTCGGACCGCCAGACCGCTCAAACCGCCAAAAACGGTCCGACTTGACTTGGTTCGACCGGTTTGAGCGGTCCGACGGTTTTTTTGAACACCCCTACTACTACCTCATCACGAATGGCGGTAATAATCTCGGGAATCGCTTCCCCAATAGCATGCGTCACCTCGGCTGCAATCATCTCACGGATCTGCTCGGCAGTAAGTCCAGTACCAACATTTGGTTCGACGTTGTTGTTCCTCCTTGTGATGGCCATTCTGGGTAGATATTACAACAAGTTATTAGCACACAATAAATCCTACTATCTATGCTCACGCTCAACTCCTCGGATTCCCCGTGACTTTCCCCGACTCGAGCACGGATCCTGTGCTTTAGATAGTAGGAGCTCTACTACTATCTTCCACACCTATCCCTACTCGTTTCGAGTCCCATCCCGGAGTGTCCAAGTAGTTCCTTGCCGACAGTTCTAACCCATATGCCCGTACCAGCATATGTCAACACTCTTCCTAGTTCACTAGGAATTTCACCCCATCCCACTACCCTTGCTATGACGAAATCCCCACTGGCCATGACGAGTCACCTCGCGAATGCACAGTCGCATACAGTGTGAAATCAGATAGACATTTAAATAAGAGATTCTATCCCACAACGGTTAGAATCAAACAAGAGTTGCGCAATAGAACTAAATCAAGCATTCTAAGGCTATTTGATTCCTACTGCATACCACTTAAAAGGCATTCACTTAACGACCTATCAGGACTAGCATGAATTCCTACTAGCAAGTAATAATCATGCAGTACAGTGTAATAAGCACTAGGCAATCTAGCATACATACTCCTATGTTCTAGAAAGCAATAAATTACACTAAGTACTCTACCTTTTCCCTTGGCACCGGCTGACTGTACACACTGCGCCTTCGATCACCGTCTCTAAAACGTACTTTTCCTTTCTTTTATTTCTCGAAAATTTTAAAAGGAAAGTCCCGAGCCGCAAACTTGAGTTCAAACACACCAAAATGTGTTTGATTCGCTCAAGCTGTGCTCTGATACCAAGTTGTAACGTCCTGAAAATTACAATAAATTTGAACTTTTAAAAATACCATTTTTAATAAATAAACCACAAGTGATTAAACCCAAATAAACGTGTTTAACAACCAACTCAATTTAAAACAGTGGAAAATCGAATAAATCTAAACATAGAGTTTAAAAATAAGTAACGGTGAAAGTCTCCTCAACGCGCCAGTGTGTATCGTCACGCCTTACTGCCACTCGTACCTGAAACAATAATTTATAGGAAAAGGGTAAGCACGAAGCTTAGTGAATTCAAACACATATATAAGATAGCAATCATATGAACACCACCCCAAACAGCAGATAGATATAATCAACCAATCACGCGTCAGTTTAAGAATGTATTCTAAACAAACAATCTCATGCAAGAACACCTGATCATGTACTCATCGATCTCCCCGAATTCATACAATACACGTACACGTGTCCCTCGGTCTCCCCGAGTTCATACGGCACTCGTGTACGTATTTCCTCGGTCTCCCCGAGTCCTCGGTCTCCCCAAGTTTTATACAATAAATATCCAAGGTCTTATACTAGACACCAACCCGGCCTAGCACTGCACACAAATAAATCAGCTAACACACACACGAACTACAGCAATGCACATATAATCCCTATCCTACGCAGTGAGTGAACTCACCTCGAATAGCAGTGCAGAACTCCACGAACGGCAACAAGAACCCGTCTACTCCAACTCACTTCTTCCCGCCTAAAGAAGGGTTATAAAGAGTCAATACGTAGCCCCAACCCAAAATTACCACTACAAGACTAAAAGAGCATTTTCCAGCTTTTGGTCCAAAACTACAGGTCTGTTCGTGACCTGTTTAGCCCCCCTTTAACCCATCAACCCGAAGTATTATTCCATAATTAGAAGGTTCTATGTCTTAGGTTTCCAGGGACATATCGCACGCGTTCATACGAGGTCCCTACTATTTTATATGAATTTTCTAAGACCGACTATCCAAACTGCGAATTTCTCGTAACAAATGTTTTAACGGGAGTTAACGAGAATGACCTTAAATGTAATTTATCGCAAAACCGTAATTTGTTTGCAAGGGCTTAGTAGTGCAAGGGCTAAAGTTGTTAATTGGGTAAAGTAGTGCATAGGGGGTCGGCCCATGCAAATTCAAAACCGAGCCCCCATTTGTTTTTGGTTTTGTTTGGGTTTCGTAGTGTGAAATCGAGAGGAAGAAAGAAAAGATAACCCTACCCTCTTTTCTTGGTACTCACGGCTGCAACCCCCCCTCCCCTCTCGTTTTTCTGCGTCATCACCAAACCGGCGGCACCACCGGCGCTGCTGTCCGCCGGCGAGAGAGAGAGAGCAGCGGCGGGAGAGAGAGAGAGCAGCGGCGGGTGAGGGAGAGAGAGAGAGCAGCGGCGGGAGAGAGAGAGAGAGAGCAGCGGCGGGAGAGAGAGAGTCGTTAGCGGCAGCCGGGACGTGAAGGTCGGGATCTCTCGTGGCTTTCTGCTGAGTGGTAAGGTTCCGTTTCCTTTACGTTTTCTTTTGTTACGTCGTTTTCAATCGCAAACCACCACCGCCGGTGGTGGCTGCCGCCGCCGACCACCACTGCCGGAAGTGGCAGTGGGTGGAGCGTGGACTGTCCAGCCCTAGTGGCTACCTAAACCCGAACCTCATTATCTAAACCGTGACCGGATCGCGAAAACATTAATCGTTTCGAAAATCGTCATTTTATGTGAAAACGTTTTTCTGCCCTTGTTTTGCGACGGCCATAACTTTTCCGTCGTAGCTCGGATTGAGGCGAATCCGGTGCCCACGGTTCACATTCTGTGCCGGGCATACTTTTCATGTTTTAGCGGAAGTCTGGTTCGGCCTCTAACTAGGCGTAAATTGGCTGTTTTCACAGCAGGTCTGCACTTGACAGCTTCGTGTCCTGTTTTTAGAAAATTCATAGTAAATTGTAGAAAAATCGTTAGAGCGCGTGCGATATGTCCCTGGAACCCTAAGACATGGGACTTTGTGATTATGGAAAAATATTTCTGGATTTATCAGTTTATAAGGGGTTAAACAGGTCCCGAACAGACCTGTGTGTTGAGAGTAAAAAACTGGAAAATGTATTTTTAAATTTAGTAGTCGTGGCTTTGGTTTGGGGCGTCACTTTGACAATTGTTAACACTTATTTAGGTGGAAAAAGGTGAACTGGTGTTGGCCGGTTCGTGTTGCTGTTGAGGTCATAAGCTTTGCGTTTGAGGTGAGTTCTCTCACTAAATAGGATGGGAATTATATTTGTGTTACTATAGCTCGAGTGTGATAGTTATGATTGTTTGCTGATATTATTGTGTTATTGGGTATATATAATTGTGTATATATATTGAACTGTGATTGATGTACTTCTTGATGGTTGTTCCAAGAGGTATATGTGTTTGTATAATAAGTTGCGATTATATCTTCTTGATGGTCGTTCCAAGGAGTATAAGGCTTATTGTTAATGGTGATATATTTTTTTGATAAGGATGATGTTTGTTTCGGGTCAAGATGGATGATTGTGCTAGAATCATAGGCTTATAGAGCCGACTTTGATTTGAGGAAAAATCGTAGGGATTATTTGACGTAATTTCCCAACTTGCCTAAGAGGTTTAAATGTCCGGATGACGTTAGTGGATCGGAGAGATTGGAGGAGTAGGAGTCGAGGCGTAGAATGCCGACTGAGTCATGCACAAAGTTTGATTTTGGAATAGATTGCATTAACAAATTCTTGTGTTTCAAATCATTTTATGGATGATGTTTTGGAATTTTGGGAAATGTTCAGCACACACACAAGATTTTGAAATATGGTTTTGAAAGTGTATGAAATCGTTTTATCACGGGAGTGCAAACTTTGTTAGAATTTGTCTCATTTCGTTATTTTTTTCAACGGTTCTTTCGGGTAAGATGATATCCGTGTTTTGTGGTGTTTAAAATGTTGGGCAAGTGACTACGGCTTGTGACTTTAACATTGGAACTCCTCCACATATGTTAGAGTTGGGACGGAAAGTTACATTCCACGATGTCTGTATAAAACTATTTGAGTGATTTGGTTAAAATAGGTTTTGTTTTACGGCGTGTTGAGTCGTGTGGGTTTAATTTCACGAGATGCATATCTTATTTGTTTATGTGACCATTTGGGGAAATCTTGGAAATCAATTTAAAGAACTCCACCTTTTGAGAATTTATGAGGTTTTAGTCGATATTTTCAAATGATGAAAACAGATTGGTTTTTTTTTTAAAGTTTGAAACTTACACGAGACAGTTGTGATTTAACAAAAATATATTTGTAAACCGTTTCATCGTTTTGTATGACTAGCCGACGCGCGTAAGATTTGTTGGTGAACCCTGTGCCACGACATTTTATGTTTAAAAAGAGAAATTTTAGGGTCAAGTGTTGTGGAACTGATTTTGAAATTATGTACACACTTTTGTCGCACCCGGTGTAAGGTCGAGCGGTTACTTTGAGTACATGTCATGAGTCAATCCATACTAGAACCGTGACGGTCCATTTTTTTAAAAGAAATTATTCATTACGCTTTGTGTTTTGTAAGTAAACTGAACAGAAATTGAATGATTTTCAACATGATTTTACTGTGTGAGATGAGCGTGTCCATTTTTGCGTAACTACCGACCTGGTAATAGTAGTTTTATTGCATACGGTCTTTTTGAAATGAAAAAAAAATTCTTGACGTTGAAAATAGTTTGTAAATGATTTTGTAAACCATTTGGGAAAAGCGTTTTTAAGTGTTATGTGTCATTTTGAGTATTTCCATGTTTGGGTGAGTGAGTCATTCCGGGATAGGCATGTTGTTGGTAGACTGGTTGCATTGGATCCTTGGTCATGTCAGTCAGTCGTTGGTAACGGTCGGTTGGATATCTCGGGGTGAGACCCCGGTATTCATGTGTTATGACCTTGACTTTCCAATAGGCACTAAGAGGATATAGTCTTGGGCACTTACCTGGGAGTTAGTTCCGATGTGTCGGGCCTGAGACGTACCTGGGAGGTAGACGTTAAGGTGTATCTTGATACGGTGTAACTAGGCTTCGTAGAGCGAGTGTGGAGGAATAGTAGACGGTGGAAGGTTGGGTATTCCACGCGTGTTGGTAATGTAGGCCGAATAGTATCAGTTAAGGAAATGATGCCCTTTGTAATTAAGAGAATAAATGCGCAGTAACCTTTTTGAAGTAAGTAGTATATTTAGGTGTCGACTTTTGGGCTTGAGGCCAAACACCTTTAGTGTAATCGGAGATTTGTAGCCGATTTTGAAATAATTATGGTGATGGTAGTAGTAACCCTGAGATGCTTAATTGTGATGAATGGTTATGGTGGAATGACCTTCGTGGGTGATTATAAGTTTACTGGTTTGATGATCCGTGTGAAATAAATTTTGGGAGTCTATTAGAACTCGTGGAAGTTAATCGGCAGTAATGGTAGGAATGATCGGATTCGAGTATCCTATAAGGTATATTGGTGAGCACCTTTAGAATGGTTAGAGCTTGAAAGTTGAATCGGGATGTATGGAACATCTAAGGTTGGGAGGCAACCGAAGTCGTTTTGACTAGGAATGAATCCAGTTGTTGGAGTGTTCTTCCGATCATATTTTCAGTGTTTTTGAAGGAGTTTTGTTAGTAAGAAAAGTATTCGAGAATTTCTAGACGGGGTGAGAAATTTAGATTCTAGTTAGTGAAAGTCCAGTGGCAGCACCAAAGGGGTTCGAGTGGACTTGGGAACTCGAAATGGAGATGCGCGAGGACTATCTCGAGTTATTTGTCGGTCGAGACTTCGAGGACGAAGTCTAATCCAAGTGGGGAGAGTTGTAAAGCCCGTGTCTCGTTATGGAATTTTTATTTGGTTTATTTATTGTTCAATAATTTTTCTCGTAACGAATGTTTTAACGGGAGTTAACGAGAATGACCTTAAATGTAATTTATCGCAAAACCGTAATTTGTTTGCAAGGGCTTAGTAGTGCAAGGGCTAAAGTTGTTAATTGGGTAAAGTAGTGCATAGGGGGTCGGCCCATGCAAATTCAAAACCGAGCACCCATTTGTTTTTGGTTTTGTTTGGGTTTCGTAGTGTGAAATCGAGAGGAAGAAAGAAAAGATAACCCTACCCTCTTTTCTTGGTACTCACGGCTGCAACCCCCCCCCCCCCCTCCCCTCTCATTTTTCTGCGTCATCACCAAACCGGCGGCACCACCGGCGCTGCTGTCCGCCGGCGAGAGAGAGAGAGCAGCGGCGGGAGAGAGAGAGAGAGCAGCAGCGGGTGAGGGAGAGAGAGAGAGCAGCGGCGGGAGAGAGAGAGTCGTTAGCGGCAGCCGGGACGTGAAGGTCGGGATCTCTCGTGGTTTTCTGCTGAGTGGTAAGGTTCCGTTTCCTTTACGTTTTCTTTTCTTACGTCGTTTTCAATCGCAAACCACCACCGCCGGTGGTGGCTGCCGCCGTCGACCACCACTGCCGGAAGTGGCAGTGGGTGGAGCGTGGACTGTCCAGCCCTAGTGGCTACCTAAACCCGAACCTCATTATCTAAACCGTGACCCGATCGTGAAAACATTAATCGTTTCGAAAATCGTCATTTTATGTGAAAACGTTTTTCTGCCCTTGTTTTGCGACGGCCATAACTTTTCCGTCGTAGCTCGGATTGAGGCGAATCTGGTGCCCACGGTTCACATTCTGTGCCGGGCATACTTTTCATGTTTTAGCGGAAGTCTGGTTCGGCCTCTAACTAGGCGTAAATTGGCTGTTTT
The DNA here is from genome assembly GCA_033807775.1 of Saussurea involucrata. NCBI lineage: Eukaryota > Viridiplantae > Streptophyta > Magnoliopsida > Asterales > Asteraceae > Saussurea > Saussurea involucrata. The sequence continues at coordinate 11,867,632 of CM066312.1, forward strand.
CACAGCAGGTCTGCACTTGACAGCTTCGTGTCCTGTTTTTAGAAAATTCATAGTAAATTGTAGAAAAATCGTTAGAGCGCGTGCGATATGTCCCTGGAACCCTAAGACATGGGACTTTGTGATTATGGAAAAATATTTCTGGATTTATCAGTTTATAAGGGGTTAAACAGGTCCCGAACAGACCTGTGTGTTGAGAGTAAAAAACTGGAAAATGTATTTTTAAATTTAGTAGTCGTGGCTTTGGTTTGGGGCGTCACTTTGACAATTGTTAACACTTATTTAGGTGGAAAAAGGTGAACTGGTGTTGGCCGGTTCGTGTTGCTGTTGAGGTCATAAGCTTTGCGTTTGAGGTGAGTTCTCACACTAAATAGGATGGAAATTATATTTGTGTTACTATAGCTCGAGTGTGATAGTTATGATTGTTTGCTGATATTATTGTGTTATTGGGTATATATAATTGTGTATATATATTGAACTGTGATTGATGTACTTCTTGATGGTTGTTCCAAGAGGTATATGTGTTTGTATAATAAGTTGCGATTATATCTTCTTGATGGTCGTTCCAAGGAGTATAAGGCTTATTGTTAATGGTGATATATTTTCTTGATGGATGTTCCAAGAAAAATATGTGCTGGTATATTTGGTGTATTTGGTATATATAAATTTGGGTGCAAGACGTGATTGCATGGTATGAGTTGGTTGCAATAACTAGCTGTTTAAGGGTGATGCTGATATAATTGCGATTCTATTTATGGTTTGAATTCACTAAGCTTCGTGCTTACCCCTTCCCAGTATCTTATGATTTCAGGTGCGAGTAGCAGTCGGGCATGACGGTACACACGGGCGCAAGGCGAAGACTGTTTAAGTTAAATTTTTATTAAATGGGGATTTAATTATATAACTTTTCCGCTGCTTAACTTTGTCTGACGGTTTAAATCAACGACGTTTATTTTTATTGTAATGAGATTTGTTAACTTGTGGTTTGATTATAGTGAAATGCATTATTTTTGAAAATTTGAATTCCTTGTAATTTTTGGGACGTTACACACAGTGAGTATCATGTAGGTTTTATTTTAATCTTAGGGTTTTTTTTGGAAAGGAGGCGATGGGTGATCAGATCGAATCAGAATTTTAGGGTTAGGGTGTAACACAATATGTATCATAATGGTATCACAATGTATCTTGGATTTTTTTTGGGTATCACATTGTGTCTATCGGTATCACAGGATAAGGTATGACAATGTGTATCTTGAGTTTACTGGGTGTTCGTCGGAAAACGGTTCGCCGGAGAGAGGAGAGAGGATATTTCTAAAATACCCTTTAACTCAAATTTTAATTAAACTTACCAAAATTAATAATTTCTTAATTTATCCTATAATTTATGGTTGAGATTGGATCTCACGGTTACCACAATCTACTTAAATCTTCCCATGAAGGGCCTATAAATGATTTTGTCATTATTTTAGCAATTCCCAACAAATCAATTGAGGTAAAAGTATTAAATCAATTTAAATTTGACCATTAAAATTTGGTCAAAACCATTTTGAAAAATAGATACACGTCATTACTTTGGATATATTTAGGCTATGTTTGGCAAACTAGCTGATAAGTAAGCTAATAACTAATAAGCTAGTTTGTAGTTGATAAGTTAGGTGTTGACTGTAAGCAAGCTGATGAAGAATTCATGGTTGACAAAAACTAGGTTATAAGCATGTAAAATGACCAAAAAGATCATCTTCAAAAAATTATCAATTACAATATTTAATATATAATTAAAACAAATTTATAGCAATATAATATGTTAATTAATACAACCAATGTAGTAAATAAAAATTAAATAATATAACATGTTAATTAAAAGAATTTAAAATTTATTTTACATATATACTATAAATTTTAAATTTGTTAAAACAAGTTTTAGAAAAAATATATATTAATTATGATTTTAAATAATCGTTACATATAATATGAGAAAAAATAATCAAATAATACTTAAAAAGATAATAGAAATTGATAATTAAAAAATATTGATCAATATTAAAAAATATATAAAAATAATTTATATGATTAACAATAACTCTAAATAACTAAAAATTAATATCAATGTATAATTAAAATTTAATTTAATAATCTTCAGCTAATACTAAATAATATTTATTAATTAATAATAATTAAATTTAAAAAATTGATTTTTTTTATAATAATAGTTAATAATTAATAATTAATATTAATGAGAACAATATTGAAATATTCACAAAAAACCATTCAAAAGCTACTCCACGTAGCGATCAAATTGCTAGCTTATAAATTAGCTTATAAATTAGCTTATAAACTAGCTTATGGACATCCAAACATGTACCAAAAAAATAAGATGGCTTATAAGATAACTATTTTTTGCCAAACAATTCCTTATATTTAATAATAGAATGTACACCCTTAACCAAAAATAATTGAAAAGAAAAGAAGAAATTGACCAAACTAGTTATTTTAGATAACGTTAATTTTTTACTTTTATGACATCTCCTTTTTAACTTTGATAAAGGATTGTTTATTCATCTTTATCCGGTAAGTGTTTATTGATAATAATCAATATTTTAGTTTATCTTATCGGGTAAAATTGGGGTGATTTAGGTACGACCATCGAATGATTTTTATTTTGCAAAATGACCATCGTTTATTCTCTTAAAAAGTAAATGACCATACTGCCTTATCCCTAGCAGAAACAACTTTCACGGTGGACCATCATGCTTCGTCCACCACCACCATCTGTTGAAGAATAAGGGAGTTGATCAGGTTTCGACCACCACCACAGTCCGATGAAGAGAAGGGAGGGGAAGAGGCGTCTGACGAAGAAGAAAGGGAGGGGCTGATCTGGACTGACCTGGAGAAGGGGGAGGGAGCAGATATGGGGCAGAGGAGTCCGAGGAAGAAGGAAGGGAGGGGGCTAATATAGAGAAGAAGGAAGATGATTCATTAAGGTTAGTTTAGGAATAACACATTTATAAGTTTATTGATTTAATTTTAAATTTTAAAGGTTATGGACCTAATTAAAACCTCATTTAAGGTCATTTAACTAATTACTTCGGTAAAATTAGTCCATCAAAACGATATTGTATGCAAAAAAAATACCCATTAAACGCTTATAGGGTAAGAGTCGTCACTATCGCTTATTGGGTATGCCTTCATTCTTATATCAATCTTATTGGGTAAGATTCTCGGCCATTGTCATGTTCATCCGACAAGGTAAATGATTTAACAATTGTTTACCGAGTAAGCATTTAATAAACTGCCCCTAAAATAGCCAATATTTTGCATATAACCATTTGACAACTTGCGAAAGATATTTTTTCTGAATTAAATATAATTATGATAGGATCGACTTCCGAAATGGACCCGGTGGCTTGCAAAATGTCCTTTTTGGTTGCAAAACCTCTTTAGTGGCTTGTGAAATGGCCAACTAGAATCATATTTATTCTAAGAATCTGAATGACGTGAGGTGTAGCAAGCTGACTGTAATAACCGTAACTCGTTTGTGCAGATTTTGGTTAAGGAAATTTTAGTGGAAACATAAGTTCAATGGCCTAAGTGCAAATAAGGGAAAGATGGGTAAAGACCCTAAAACCCTACTCTCCTTTTCATTGTGTGCAAGTGTGGAGGCGGAGGAACGCTGTGTGAGAGTGTGTGAAATTGACAGGGTGATTTGGAAGAATCTAGGAGAGTGCTGGATTGGGAGATAACTCTTGCATCAAGCTCTTCAAGGTAAACTCTAAATCTTACTCTATTATTTCTTTTGTGGATAGCTTTCATGCTTAAAAAGGGGTTTTTAGAGCAATAAAGTTAATAATGGTGGAATTTCGATGGAAAAGAGTTTATGATGTTTAATCTTTGGTACGGAAGTGTTTGGTATAAAAATCTAATGGTTTTAAAGGCTTGGAACGGTTTGGGTTGAGCCTAATCGTAAAAACAGAGTTTCTCCCAATCGCACAGTGCGATTTTTCAGGTAACCGTCGGTATCCGGAAAGGGGTTACAATCCGGACGTGGTTGTATCCAGATGTGGTTTGTACCTGAGCCTGGTATCCGGATACGTGATATGTTGGAATTCGAATACGGTGGGAATTCGGATAGGGGGTTTTCGGATGAAGAAGTCGGACATGTGTATCCGGAAAAGAGTATCCGGATATGCTAACCGGATTGTGGAAACCGGATGCGCGCATCCAAAAAGGGGATTCTGGAAGTGTTATCCGGATTTGGGATCCGGATGTAGGTATCCGGACATGCAATCCGGGTAAATGCTCTTGGCTCTGATTATTTCCATTCTTTTATGAGAATTCGAATTGTATGCGAGATGAGTTAAAGTAGCCCTAAGTGAGAATGAGAGTGAATCTCAAGGATTATTCGGGTGACTTATCGCTCTCATTATTTATCATAGGTATTCCATTTAGAGATTCGAGGCGTAAGTAAGGAGACTTAATCACGAACAATGGATGAGTTTTCCTAACTGAAATGAATTGATTCGTATGATATTTTCTTTACGCATGAGATGTTATGAAACTGCATGTTTTATTGTCTATATGGAACTGCATGTTTGTTATGTCGTAAGAAGGTTGAGTTTTCCGTATGCATACATTTGAAAGTGGACATGATACGGCTAAGTCGGGGGGGGGGGGGGGGGTGTCCCGCCAATGCTCATACCGGGGGGTGTCCTGTTTATGCAACTGAGGGTATGTTCCAGTAAGGCAGTGTGAGACCGACACGTTGTCACATGTGTGCGTGACTTCAGCGTGTCATTTACATGTGTAGTTCTTGTGTTTGAAAGTTTATTGTTTTAAAGTGGAGACCTGTTTATAAATGTTGTTGTTGGCGTGAATGTTTGTTATTAGAGGGAACTCACTAGACCCCGTGGTCTAACCCTCGATTTTCAAAAACTAAACCATTTTCAGGTAAACGCTTAGTAGAAGGCTCTAGTAAGGGCAAGAGGAAGATGTGAGTGTGGAGCTTGAGAGTAGAAGAAAATTGTTATATTTCGCATACCAGGCTTTGTGTATCATCGTTCTCAACTGTGTAATAGGTTGTTTCCACAAACCTTGTATGTACTTGTGTTTTCGAGATGGTATTTCGGGGCCGTTTTGGCGAGATATTTAATTATTGATGAATATGCTTAATTATTGATTTGGGTTGTTGCAGTTGGTATCAGAGCCATAGTTTAAGGGATTTAGGTGACCGGATGGGCCTAAACTTAAACTATGGAGTAGAGGGGGACACAACTGAGATATACGATGTATTTAGGAAAGATCACTCTAAGTGCGCTAATGATAGAGTAGTGAGGACCGACATGTAAGGTAAATTTGGAATTACATCTGGACAATGTAATTGCGAATTTACAGGTGCATGAGTGTGCTCAATTGCTCTTGTTGAAAAGATCGTTGGGTGTGGTAGTAGGTAGTGAGTTCTGACCTTGCAATGATAGCAAATGGTTGATGTATCGTGAGAGATTGCGTATGAAATAATGTTTATATCTTTTAGAAGAAGTGTTGTTCGGAATGTTATGAGCCATCTAGAGGTAGAACTTCTTGGGTTCAAAAGGGATGATTGACCGATTAAGGGTAAAACTCCTAGTTTCTAGTGAGTCCCCAATCTCGGAATTGTTTTGTCGATCAATTGGGATGGTAAGGAAGGACCGTGTTGGAATCTTGAAAGCTTCAACTCAGGAGCGAGAGGAGGGTTTGGGCTTTAAATCTTTAGTCAAACGATTCAGTGGTAAGAATAATGAAGGAAAGATATCAGTGTTGGATTGAAATATCCGTAGGAGTAAAATGTGGGGTAATTGGTTAAGACGAAAACTATGTGGAGTGGTCAAACAGGTAGGTTGTGAAACACATGTACCACAAGTTGTTGCAAGGGTGAGAAAGCGACCGTTGGCCAAAGGTAGGGTGTCAATGATAAGTTGTTATGAGTACAATGGTTGACCTTGTTAGAGTGAATAGCCTTCAATTACAAAATGAGTTTCATGCATTATGTATTTAAATGAGCCACGTGAGCTACTTCACGTCAAAAGTATATTCGAGCATAATAAGTTTCTTGTTTTGGAAATAAGTTGACGCATGCAAGTGTGTGTTTAAAGAAAAGGAAAAACTTATTTACGTTGCACGATAAAATTTTGAACGTAGTGATTTGTGAATTATTTCACCTCTTTAAGATAATCTTCGTTGTGAAAATCATGAAAACGTTTGACTGCAAAGTTTTTATAACCAAAATGTGTATGGACATGCTGCTATCATACAAATGAGTGTAGGGGCCGATTAACTCACTTCGTTTAATTGATTTCGCTCAGAAATTTTAATAATCGCATGAGAAAGATTTATTGAAGATGCTTTCATTTGTATCAACGTTTATTTGAGCGGTCAAGGTTGAGTTTTTACCAGAATGTTGCGTGTGAACGATCCTCGAGATCGTTGTGCATGACTTTGTAGTTATGTTGGTGTTGGGTTGTGTGTACTCAAGCTGTTTCTAAGTATTGTACTTATTGAATTTTTTTCAAATGTGTGAAGTGATTTAAGTTATTGTGTCGTCATGCATGAAGGTTATGAACTCACTAGGTCGTAGAGGATTTTGTATTTAAAGATAAGTAGGGGTTTCAGGAGTGAAAATGTGTCGGTCGAACCATTGAAGGTTGTTAGACAACCTAGGGGGGGGTAAGGTTGTATTTAAAACTTTTACTTTCAGAAAATCCTTTTATAAAAATATCTTAATAATGTAAATACAACAGAGTATATGAAAACACAACAGATACGTATAAATACAGGATAGTATAAATATAGTAAATAAAGCAGAGTATAAATGCAATGAATATACAATAATTATATAAACAGATATAATTAAATGCACAGCGGAAATATAAAGAGATAAGGGATAGAGATACTTGACACGGAGATTTAGTGATTTACCACAACTTGGTAAACCACCAGTCGAGACACTTCCCGACACGATCCAATAAACGTATTCTTTACGGTAGAATACAAACCAAATACAAAGGTAAGCAATAGGCTCTCAAGCTTCAGCTTATTGAGATATACAGGATCACACACCCGTTATTCAAACACTTACAAGAGGAGTATAACTCACAATGGTAATCACTCTTGTATAATATTTATCACTTGGATATTTTATAAAAACGTTTTATAAAATAAATATGTAGTGATAATATGTAGTATGGAATATTAGTTGGGAGAGATCAGATGGATAGATGGCAGTGTGTTGTTGATCTGTTATTCTATTCTTCTCCACCATCGCATGCATTATATAGCAACTCTTCCAACGGAAACAATGCATCCGCGGTATACCGCCAAAAGCACGCGGTATACCGTGCAGTAATAAAAGTACTTTTGCAGAAGAGAAAGTCAACCCTGCAAAACAAACGTAAACTTGTACCCGCGGTATACCGGCTAAACATCGCGGTATACCGCCCAACTGTACCCGCGGTATACCTGCTAAACACCGCGGTATACCGCCCAGACAAAAGTACGACCAATCAATCAGAGATCTACAGTAAGCCGCCGCGGTATACCTGCTGAACCTCGCGGTATACCTGCGTCAGAAAAGGACAGTTTCTCAAAAACCTTATTTAATTAAAATCATTTATGGTTTTTAGAAATATCCAAGTGGTATATTATTTTAGGGTGTTTATCATTATAAATTATAAACACTAATGACAACGTAAATCTTCCGTCTTGAACTCTTCAGATAAAATCTTCGTGTTCTTCAAGAACTGTACACTTGGATTGGATTGTTAGATAAACAATAATATGGTGTGTTTGTAATCATCAAAATAAATATATATAAATATATAGAGATGTGGTACACTTGCACCAACAATCTCCCCCTTTTTGATGATGACAAACACAACCGCTAAGCATGAGCATATGCGGTTTCTCTCCCCCGTTTGTCGAAACAAAAAGGGTCAAGAAAGACGGTATGCTTCCCCTCGAGAGATGCTCCCCCTCAAAATATGCATATATTTGAGAGAGCATAATCTCATGGTTAAAAGATAAAAAGCTCCCCCTCAAATTAATAACAAATTATAAAATTTGAGGGACAATAAAATATGCATAAAAAAAAGCATATAATAGACATAAAACAAAATAACCAAAAAGAAACACTTGCACCAAAAAAAAGGATCTTAAGGCTTCGATTTTTCGGTTAATTTTATGTGAGCAAAAAATTACCACGTATTATGACCTCGTCAGGGAACACGTATTATATCCTCGTCAGGAAACACGTATTGTATCCTCGTCAGGAACCACGTATTATATCCTCGTCAGGAAACACGTATTATATCCTCGTCAGGAAACACGTATTGTATCCTCGCCAGGAACCACGTATTATATCCTCGCCAGGAACCACGTATTATATCCTCGTCAGGAAACACCTACAAAAGGCAAAGAAAATATTTCGTGGTACCCTTTTCTTATGGGTCCTTTTAACAGTTAGTATAAAACATAAACTGCAAATAAAAAATTAAAATATGTTGTCGACATAAAATAAAACATGACAACATACAATCCACAAAAATTTGTTTAAAACCACAAACGCATCCCACCGGGATTGTCAACATTAAACATTCCTTTCGGAATCCATTTTCTAACCATTCTAATTTTGCGATTGTATTTATCATACACATAAAATGAAGCATTTATATTCGCATTAGGTCTAGAAAAATTACTATTATACATGCGAGCATACGGTTTCCTCCCATAATTCACATTTTTCATTTTTGACATATATGGGGGTTTTTGCACATAAGGTTTTCTCGTTTCAACTTTAGGTGGTTCAAAACACTTTTTAATTTGAATACACGAGCACGTATCAATACATGTATTAGAACCAATGCCTTTTCTACAATTAATGCGATTAGACATATTTAGCATTTTTAACACTTTATCATTGCTATTTTGAAATGCTTTAGCTAACATATTATCTTTTTCATATAAATCGCATTTAGCTTTTAAACAAGCATTATCATTTATGAGAATATCACATTTTGCACATATGTCATTTTCTTCTATTCTTTTATCTAAACATGCAAGTTTCTCATTTAAAACATCACATGATTTGCAAACAATATTTTCGCATGCTTTCTTTTCTAAAGTGATAACTTTATCATTTAACTCATTTTTGATTTTATTATCACATGCAATGGTTTGTTTACAATTATTCAACTCATTTTGACATAATAATAATTCTTCTTTTAATTTAGCATTCTCATTTTTATAACTATTTACGAGAACAATCAATTTTTGAAAAGGGACATTTAGCATATCAATATCATCATCGTTATCACTACAACTAGAATAACTTGAGTATGAAGTACATACCTCTTTCTCGCAGTCGACGATGAGACAAGTTTCTTTATTTCTTTGATCTCGGGTTTCGTCTCTCTTTTCTTTTGAGTTTTCACCATAGGTGATGTTCAAGTTCTCCCAAATATCACGAGCAGTTTCAAAGAGATAAACACGCTCAATATCATCGTTAGTAAGAACCGAAAAGAGAAAATTTTTGGCTTCATAATTTAAACAACAATTATCCTTATCTTCGTCGGACCATTCCGAGCTAGGTTTTTCAACAACTTTGTTGTTTTGAAATTTTGTGGGTTTGAAATCTCCTTTAATAATAATATCCCAAATATTTTGATTTATCCCACGAACATAACGTTCAAAAGAAATTGCCCAAAGATCAAAATTTTCGAAATCAATAAGAAGAGATTTAGAAAACCAAGCATTTTGTTGAGCCATTAAATAAAAGATATAACTTTAAAAAATTAAACAGATAATTTTTTGAAAGCCCCGCTCTGATACCAATTGTTAGACAACCTAGGGGGGGTAAGGTTGTATTTAAAACTTTTACTTTCAAAAAATCCTTTTATAAAAATATCTTAATAATGTAAATACAACAGAGTATATGAAAACACAACAGATACGTATAAATACAGGATAGTATAAATATAGTAAATAAAGCAGAGTATAAATGCAATGAATATACAATAATTATATAAACAGATATAATTAAATGCACAGCGGAAATATAAAGAGATAAGGGATAGAGATACTTGACACGGAGATTTAGTGATTTACCACAACTTGGTAAACCACCAGTCGAGACACTTCCCGACACGATCCAATAAACGTATTCTTTACGGTAGAATACAAACCAAGTACAAAGGTAAGCAATAGGCTCTCAAGCTTCAGCTTATTGAGATATACAGGATCACACACCCGTTATTCAAACACTTACAAGAGGAGTATAACTCACAATGGTAATCACTCTTGTATAATATTTATCACTTGGATATTTTATAAAAACGTTTTATAAAATAAATATGTAGTGATAATATGTAGTATGGAATATTAGTTGGGAGAGATCAGATGGATAGATGGCAGTGTGTTGTTGATCTGTTATTCTATTCTTCTCCACCATCGCATGCATTATATAGCAACTCTTCCAACGGAAACAATGCATCCGCGGTATACCGCCAAAAGCACGCGGTATACCGTGCAGTAATAAAAGTACTTTTGCAGAAGAGAAAGTCAACCCTGCAAAACAAACGTAAACTTGTACCCGCGGTATACCGGCTAAACATCGCGGTATACCGCCCAACTGTACCCGCGGTATACCTGCTAAACACCGCGGTATACCGCCCAGACAAAAGTACGACCAATCAATCAGAGATCTACAGTAAGCCGCCGCGGTATACCTGCTGAACCTCGCGGTATACCTGCGTCAGAAAAGGACAGTTTCTCAAAAACCTTATTTAATTAAAATCATTTATGGTTTTTAGAAATATCCAAGTGGTATATTATTTTAGGGTGTTTATCATTATAAATTATAAACACTAATGACAACGTAAATCTTCCGTCTTGAACTCTTCAGATAAAATCTTCGTGTTCTTCAAGAACTGTACACTTGGATTGGATTGTTAGATAAACAATAATATGGTGTGTTTGTAATCATCAAAATAAATATATATAAATATATAGAGATGTGGTACACTTGCACCAACAAAGGTGAATTCATGACCTTGGTATTCTCATTTGGGAAGAGAGATGAATAGCGAAAATTTCAAGAATGGACTTTAGCGGTGTTCGTATTATAGTAGCTTGTACTCTTGTTCGATAACTTGAGATGTGGTGGTTGGTGGGTGGTTGTACCCAGGGGAAAGTGTGAAGTCATCAAGATACTTCTAATAGTAGCTCGTTAAATGTAGCATCGTGATGCATTAATGAACATTATCGGCGTCGAGCCGGAGTCTCGAGGTGGCCTTATAATCAGACCACGTAGCAAGTAAGTCTTGTGCCTTCAACATGCGAGGACGGTGAGGCACAAAGTTAGTTATGATGCGTTGGAAGAAGTAGATTATGTTGGGAATCCTTATTTGTTGGAAACATTGTTGAAACACCACCATGTCGACTGTTGATGTTGAAGTCAACAAACGTTTGTTGAGATCGTTGTCAGGAGGCTAGGATTGGAAAAAGTAACTATGGTGTGGTTATGTTGAATTTTGCAAGGGTGCGTGAGGTCATTCGGGGGAAGAGTGTGTACTTAACGGGATGCTAGACCACCTTGCGTGGGCGTTTGATGATGGAAGAATGCTAGTTGGATGGGTGATTTCCTACAGAGTTTTGATGATTCGCATAGGGATAAAATGTTTAGCACAACTGAAGTGGGTTCACTGATTATATTGAATTGAAAAGGGAATGCGCCTTAACTCTTTGGACTATTTGGACTGGTTACTTGGATATCGCAAGGAACCAACAATGAACGAAGACTTGTTTAAGTAGACTAGATAATCATAATTTTGTGGTTCATCTAGATTCGAGAAAGACAAAGTCGTGAGGTAGCCTTAGTTCAATTATATGTTGGTGGGTATGAAAGCAAGAATTATTATGGGTACTAATGATCGTGAGAATCTTGTCTGCGGTGTAATGCTGTGGTGTGAGGATTGTGTGGATAAGTTGGTGGCATCTTTTGCCAAAGTTGACATGCAAGACATTGGGGTGGTAATGGGTTGTTAATAGAGGATAAGTTTAGATGGAAGTCCGTGTTCGGAGATTTCTGATGAGTTACCCAAAGTGTTAAGTATATAGTTGAGATGTATGGATTTTAAGTTGGTGTAATAGTATTGCTATTTTCAGAATAAAAGGGTGGAGCGGTAGATGATGTTTACCTAAAAGAGGAACCACGTGCTTTTTGGTTGAGTAAGTTCATTTTTGGATCATTGAAAGATTGATGAAAGTGTTGGATTGGTTAGTTGCAATGTGGTGTAGTAGATACGAAATCTTTAGGAATGGTGAATTATTCCTCGTATGTCAAATAATTCTCATGTGTAGGCAAAACCCCGTTGGAACAACTGCTTAACTTCTCCCCATGTCATGCATTGGTGTGTGGCGGCTTCGTGTGGTGGGTGCCATCTCAGGATGACTTGGTTGATTACCTCGAGTGAGAACTTTGGTGAAACCGTTTGGTTATGTATAGTAATGAAAATGCGTTATCGGCACATTTAGAGCGGTCGGAAAAAAGGGGTAAGTAATGTTTGGTGGGCAATGCTCCATGCTATTGGGAGGAGGTGAAGATAATATGTCGGAATAAGTGGGTAAGCTGGAAGTAGGAAGTTTGGCAAGGGACACCGAAAATGTGGAGTAGTGTGTACAGATTGTCTTTGACGGGTACATGAACTCCTAGTGAGAGTATAGGAAAAGGGATTTGTGTATGTTATGGTTCAAGGGTTATGGAAAACTAACTCGTACGGCTGGTTGAAAACGTACACCTTTTAGTGAGCTATTTGTTAAAAGCATATTTTATATTTCGGGGAGGAAATGGAAAAAGGTAGTTGGATGAAGGACTACCGGATTAGACTTGGTGTTATTGTAAGAAGTGTTTCAAGTGAACTTGTCATTCAGCGTTAAACTAATAGGAATAGTTTTATGTGAGCATGGTACCTCCTCCTTGTTGAGCGAGTATGACTTGAAGTTATGTTCATATATGGTTGGACGATTGGGGATGCAATGATAATTTGAATGTGTCTTCAAGATTGGTTCAGTTTGGATTGGTGGACACTTCAAGCGATGGATTGTGGAGGTTTCCTGCTATTAGTTATGTCTAAGTGTGGGGTGATAACGTGGTGTGAGCGTATGAATTGATTAACACTGACGAGTTGTAGTCAATGGGGCCAGGAGAGGAAGTATTATTTTACGTTAGATGTATGTCGTGTTGAGGGAAGTGATTTTAGAACTGCATGTTATTCAATGAAGAAATTCATATCGGTGAGTATTGGGATATTTAAGATTGACCTTGTACTGAGTTGGCAAATTGAGTGGTTATAATTTTTGGTAAAGGATTCGTGTTGTTGTGGCGTGGAATTCAGCAAAGATCCTTCTTTTAAGGAAGTGAAGTTGTATGAGAAAACTTTGATTAGACAAGTTTTAAAACTGTGAGTCCAGGTGCGTGGACGAAGCGGACGATATCTAGTATAGTTGATCGGAGAGGTTTAAAGTATATTGTACGAGATTTTTCCGACATAGCAAAGTTGTGGCTTATCGAAGGGTGGCACCGAAGGACTAAATACGACTAAGATTTAAATCAGAATGGTTTGGGCAGCTGAGTGGAGCTAAGTTGATTGAATTGAAAAGCATAAGTCTACTGAACCTCGAGTTTGAGAAGGGGGCAGTTTGATGCGGAAGACATCCTCATGGGAGGGGTGGTGCGTTCGAGAGAAAAGTGGGTTGGGCCACACTTTTGGATCCGTCGAAATTATGGAAAGAGCTAGAGAGATAGTGTATGATTTGGTTGTGCTCGATGAGGTTTTAGGAGAATTCATAATATACTTCATGCCTCTATTTTAGAGAGCAGCAATGGAAGTTGGCATGACGATAACTTTACAAAGAAAGCGAACGACAAGAAGTTGACCTTTGTCATAGGATCGGGAAACAAAATCAATGACTGTAGAGTCAAGAAGTTAAGAACCAAGGAAATTGACCTTATGAAAGTACGGTGGCGATATCATAAGTGTAACATCCTAAATTTTCTGTTATATTATTTTATGAAATTATAAACTAACTTGGGGGTTAGGTTTGTAATTGATTGAAAGTGTTGTTGAAATGGATTTTCATGTTGAGGGTTTGTTGTGCAATTCTTTGAAAGTTGGAGGTTTAATTTGGAAATGGTCTATGACTCATGTTTTAAATTATGAGGTGTCATTAATTTAGCTATGTAAGCTAAGTAATTGAGAGTGTGTGTGTGTCTTATGTTGGTGTGTGTTCGGTTTGCTTGAGAGAAAGAGAAACCGAGATTTGAGATAGAGAAGTCGAGAGGAAGAAATAGCAAGGAGAAACAAAGAAATCAGTGGTGAAATTAGAGATTGTTGATAAGCTGCCATTAAGCTGTTCGTTAAGCTCCTACGTGAATCAGTGTATAAATCGACTTTTGAGGTGAGTTTAATTGATTCTTGCTTAAAACTTAACATGTAAACAATTGTGTATGTGTTTATTGAGCTTATATATTATTTTATGTGCTTAATGCTTAATCTGGTAAGAAACAGCTTAATGAGAGGTAGATGATGATGAACAGTGAATGAATCTCGCAGCCTTGGCTTGCGAGAATCAGATAAAGTTCGCAACCGTTGGTTGCGAAAATAAGAATTTCGCAAGTGTAGCTTGCGAGTTTTGTGAAACTCGCAACCATAGCCTGCGAACTTCTGAAATTCGCAGCTTTGGCTTGCGAATTATATGAAACTCGCAATCAGTAGCCTGCGAACTTTGATGCTTTTTGAGATAAAAATGCATGATGATTTTATGTGATGTTTCATGTTATTGTTTATATGCTCTTGACATGATTTAATGATGAAGAATATGCATGAGATATTATCATATGAAGAGTTTATATCAGTTATTAAATATAGAGATTTATCTGATATTATTAGCACTATGGATGTGATAGAAAGAGTGATGATACATATTTATTGTGTTGCGATGGCTAAAATTTACATTTGGTCTAGTGGGCAACTTAGTACGGTTTAATGGGAACCGCATACTAGCTGGGACCTATAATGTAGTTCTAGTGGTGGAGTGAATTCTGAATCATCTGTGAGGGTTCCCGGTTGTTGTGATCAGCGATGAATAAAATCCCATTGGGAACCAATGATTCAGGATGGTGAGGTATTGAAATGTGAGAGAATTACATTAAGGTGTAATTCGCATTTCCGGTGTTTATTAAATAATGAAGTGTGAGAAAATTACATCGAGTTGTAATTTGCATTTCAGGCGATAGGAAGTGTGAGAGAATTACATTAAGGTGTAATTCGCATTTCCGGTGTTTATTAAATAATGAAGTGTGAGAAAATTACATCGAGTTGTAATTTGCATTTCAGGCGATAGGAAGTGTGAGAGAATTACATTAAGGTGTAATTCGCATTTCCGGTGTTTATTAAATAATGAAGTGTGAGAAAATTACATCGAGTTGTAATTTGCATTTCATGGGTTGTTGAGTTTAATTTCTTATAAATCTGGTGGGATTATAAGTAGTTGATGTTGTTATTCTATTTAATGACTAGGTGAAATAGTCATAGTGGTTGGAATTTGATTTGGTAAGATGAAAGATGCAGGTTTGAGACACCTGATGTTTTAGTTGTTGAGTTTTAAATTTGAATTGATTAACCTCACTAGGCGAAAGCCTAATGTTTTAAGTTGAATTGTTTTACCAGGTTCAGGTTCGGGAAAGAAGTTTGGGGAGTGAATTTCATATCAAACTTTGAGGTGTTGAAGGATCCAGCAATTCTTTTGGAGATTTTGGGACGAAGCTTAGATAATCTAGTTAATCTATTTATGTTGTAAGAATAGATTAATAAGATTATTTAGGACAAGTTTAAATGTTGTATATAAAATGATGCTGTAGATCCTTGTTGTTATAAAAGTTTGGTATCTTTAATGATCATAGCATTTATTTTGGGGTTTAAATTTACCCTATTTTTAGGGCGTTTCAATATGGTATCAGAGCACTAGTTTAAGCGAACTAAGTATGATGATGAGATACTTAGACTTAAGCTGAGACGTAGTAGGTTATGATATGTGAGATATGGGTAGAAGTGTTAAGACGGGATAGTCTTAGAGTTAACGGAAATATGTGAAAATAGTGCTATGACAATGATAATGGGGATTCTCCTGTATGATATGTTCACAATTTCAATTAGCTACTGTTATTATGAATATATTGTTACACGAGCATGTCTATTTCTAAATTGTTACAGTGACTAACGATCGGTAAAGTACGTTTAGTATGTATGTAAGTGCATAACCATTTCTCGTGGTTATCTCTTTAAGTTATAGTAAAATGATGGTGAATTCGTCACCAAGGTCCTTTAGAGAACAGAGCAGTATATGATTGGGGGTTTGAAGGACAACCTGGAATTGGTGGGACTCATGAAAGTCTGCCAAGGTAACCTTTAATAGGTGATTTGATAGGTGCAGAGATAGAATATGAGATGATTGATTAAGACAGAACTAGTATGACATGGTTGAGTATGGGGGCCATGGAATGCATATATAGCAATTATTATAAGGCCGAGAGGATGACTTCGGGTCGGAAGTAAAGTGTCAATGATAAGTTACGTAAGTAAAACGATTGACCTTGTTTGAGTAAATAGCCTTCATTGCGAGTAAGTTTTGTACATGATGTTTTTGTGTGTGTTACATGAGTTTTCTTGATTTCAAATCAATTGTATAAATAACAATTTTATTCAAGGATGAGTTAGTATGTGCAAGTATGTATTTAAAGAAAAAGGGCAATTTCAATTACGTTACCTAACGAAATTTTGAAGTTTAGCAACTTGCAAAATATTTTATACTTTACATAAAAAGTTGTATGATAACAAATAGGTCAAGAAAGTGTTGATCAGTAAACTTTTATAACCAACCAAGGGTATTGATTTGATAATATCATATAAAAGAGTATGAGAAACGACTAGTTTACTCTGTGTCAATAATTTAAACTTTTGTCGTATGAAAAGATCTTCATCTAAGATATTAGTGTTGTAACAACATTTTTGGTTGAGAAAGATTGAGTTTTACGAAAGTTGTAGACAAACGGTTTGAGATCGTTGTGTAGAGCATGGGAGTTATGAAAATGGTTGGGGCGTGTGTGCTCACGTTGTTTCGAATATTGTTTATTTAAATGAGAAAAGTGTGGATTGAGTTATTTATTATATTGTCAAGCATGAAGGCTATGAACTCGTTAGATCGTAGAGTATTACGCTGTAAACTAAGAAAGAACTCCAAGAGTGGAGAGGTGTTGGATGAACCTTGGGAGAAAGTTTGTGGTTTTGATAATTGTATGAACAGTGGGAGAGTCGAAAGTGAACTTTAGTATCAATAATACGAGGGTCTGTACCTTTGTTCGGTGATTAGTAATACAATTGCCGAGGGTCGGTTGTGACTGAAGGAAGAATTAGGTTCAGGGTTAAGGAAGTATTGAGATGTCGAGTTTTAACTTTGAAGGCGAGAGTTGTGTAAGGTGTACGAGACCTTTTGTCTGTCACTGGGTACGGTCTGGATGCGTCCGCGTATGCCCGTGCGAGTAGGAACAAAACCGTGAGCGATACCGGTATGCTGTTATGCAGAGGGTATGCGCAAAGTGGGTATTAGTGTATGCGACGCAATTGAGGGATTTTGAGTTTGATTAATTATAACCTAAGTGAAAGTTATGTGGTCGAAGCACGTTTTTGGTATTTTGTGGTTGTATAATAATTTTGTCGTGTTACACTTTGAAAATGTGAAGGTTTTGAGAGTGATAAACTTTTATTTTGGGGTCGATGGCCAATTAAAGAATTAATAAGGTTAAGATCTTGAGTAAAGAGGAATTTTGGTTTACGTAACCGTGTGAGTGACATGTGTTTAACCAAACGTTTGTTTTGACCTTAAAGGCCTGATTAATATACAAACGAGTCTTTCGAATATTTGTCAGTTTAATGATTCGAGATGGAGTATTGGATGTGTTATATGTTTAACTGCGTTGTATTTGAACCGATGACAGTTTAAGTGTTGGTCTTAGGTGTAAAGACTATTTGATATTTTACTTAGTATCTTTGGAACTAATGAACCTGGGCATATAATATATTGTAGAGTATGAAAAGAGTTGCATTTACGTGTAATTGCAAATATTTTGACTTCATTAGGAAAGTAGCAATAAAGGAGTAGTAAGATTATCACGCCTCGGAGAGTATGTTGCATAATGTGAGTTGGATGTATCTATTCGCGTGAGTTAATATTGATAAATAATCTTTAGATCCGTGAGTAGATGACTCGGTTTTGGATTCAGTTAAGTCTTAAGAACTTTGACCCGATTTGATAAGCTTGGCGTAGGTTTGGGGTTGAACTTGCATAATCGGTATTGAAAATTTAAATTTATATAACATGAATGCATTGGCTATCCTTTTGGGATCATGTATGAATGTTAAGTATAAAACAGAAGCTTAAAAGCTGAAGGACCCTTTGTAAGAATGATAAATTTTGAAAGACTGTTGTGTTATAGAAGTGTTTTACTTGCGATGTGGATGATTTACAAAGGAGAAAGTATTAGGCACAAATGAAGTGAGGTATGGAAAATGTTGATCCGTAAAGGATTGTGCCGTGTTTTGGTTTTGGTTTGGAATCACAAGGAGTTAGTATGAACGAATAAGTTCAAGATATGTTAGCAAATCGAGAGTGGTAGTTTAACTAAAGTTGGGGAGGAGATATTTAGTGATATAGACCCGTGTATTTGGACGAGAAAATGGGATTGTAAAATTAAATATGTACAAATAAATATGAGAGACATGGTCTGTGGTAAAGGTTATGGGTGGAGAATGTATGAACGAGTAGTGGCATTAATTGCCAAGATACATGTGTCATCTAGTATGAGATGTGATGTTTGAAAGAGGAAGTATCCGAATGGAAGTTTTGGGAATTCCGGTTGGAAAGCGTTAATTGTTAATAAAAGTTGATAAAACATGTGGTTTGTAAGATAACTGGGTAATATGGCTTATATCGAAGTAGAATGTCGGAGCAGTGGAGAGTGTTTATCCAAAGAAATTTTGATGGTATGAGTTGCCAATTAAGTTATATTTTGAATCACTGGAAGTTTAATAAAGATGATGAGTATGTAGATCAATGTGGTGTAGCGAAGGCAAGATTGTTAAAGAATATAAGTGGCTCTTTATGTGTGAAAGAAATGTATGAGAAATTATTAGTTGAAAATCTAAGAATGGTAATAATTTCGAACGGTAATGTCGTTTCGAGATAGCTTGGCTGAATGTTTTAAGTTAGGGATTTTGATGAAACTGTTTAAATATGTTTCGTAAGAAGATAATTCTATTGGTATGTGGAAAGTTGAGAGAAAGAGACAATTAATACTTGAAAAATAGTAAACTAACGTGGGGAAACAAGGATAGAAAGATTGGACTTAAGAATGTAATTATATTGCAAAGTTCAATAAGAGTTATCACTTTTGATGTTCGATACTTTGGTGCTTGGTTGTATTGTGGTGGTACGATGAAATAGTGATGTGAAGAAATGATAGCATTCTTTATCGAAGAAATGTGTAAGTCATGGAAGTAATAATGGACTGCCGTGGTTATTGAAGTATTTAATAGTAACATGTATGCTTAATTTATAGTGAACATATTCAGGTAGTACATGTTAATGTTATTTTGAGGCCTGGAGAGTGAATTGCGATGATGATGCGATGAAAGGAAGACTCTTGTTCTTCTCAATCCCATTGGTTTTAGGTGAAGAGAATACTGTAACCGTTAAGCTATGGTGTTGGAGTATTCAGTAGATGTAAAAGAAATACATCAAATGCAGTTCTCGGTGTTACGAGGGTTTGGGTAGAGATCTTAACTGACGTTTTTAGAAAAATTGTCCTTTTTGAACTGTAGTTGTGTGTGGTGGATAATTCGTGTAAACAAGAGAGAAATGATAACGGTATGTTAGACTAAGAAGTAGTCAAACATGGATTTGATGATAACAATTACTCTAAGGAGATTGGTTACAAGTATAATATTTGGATCTTCCGCCAGAATTGGAAGGGGTTCATAATACCTTCCAAGTATGTTATATTTGGAAATATTTTTGGCTAAAGAGGAAAGATGTGATTGAACTCACTAAGGTGAGAGTTAATGAAAGAGTTGCGGTGTGGAAGAACCAGAGGTAATTTTAGAAAAATCGGTTAGAAAGCTACGTAGTAGTAACGAAGCAGCTACGTTGAAAGTACAATGGAAACACCATAGAGGTACTAATGTAACTTTAGAGTTAGAAGAGAGTATGAGGGCTAAGTATCCTCATTTGTTTACCTGACTTTGATTTCGGGGACGAAATCATTTTCAAGTTGGGGAGTATTGTAGCATCCTAAATTTTCTGTTATATTATTTTATGAAATTATAAACTAACTTGGGGGTTAGGTTTGTAATTGATTGAAAGTGTTGTTGAACTGGATTTTCATGTTGAGGGTTTGTTGTGCAATTCTTTGAAAGTTGGAGGTTTAATTTGGAAATGGTCTATGACTCATGTTTTAAATTATGAGGTGTCATTAATTTAGCTATGTAAGCTAAGTAATTGAGAGTGTGTGTGTGTGTCTTATGTTGGTGTGTGTTCGGTTTGCTTGAGAGAAAGAGAAACCGAGATTTGAGATAGAGAAGTCGAGAGGAAGAAATAGCAAGGAGAAACAAAGAAATCAGTGGTGAAATTAGAGATTGTTGATAAGCTGCCATTAAGCTGTTCGTTAAGCTCTTACGTGAATCAGTGTATAAATCGACTTTTGAGGTGAGTTTAATTGATTCTTGCTTAAAACTTAACATGTAAACAATTGTGTATGTGTTTATTGAGCTTATATATTATTTTATGTGCTTAATGCTTAATCTGGTAAGAAACAGCTTAATGAGAGGTAGATGATGATGAACAGTGAATGAATCTCGCAGCCTTGGCTTGCGAGAATCAGATAAAGTTCGCAACCGTTGGTTGCGAAAATAAGAATTTCGCAAGTGTAGCTTGCGAGTTTTGTGAAACTCGCAACCATAGCCTGCGAACTTCTGAAATTCGCAGCTTTGGCTTGCGAATTATATGAAACTCGCAATCAGTAGCCTGCGAACTTTGATGCTTTTTGAGATAAAAATGCATGATGATTTTATGTGATGTTTCATGTTATTGTTTATATGCTCTTGACATGATTTAATGATGAAGAATATGCATGAGATATTATCATATGAAGAGTTTATATCAGTTATTAAATATAGAGATTTATCTGATATTATTAGCACTATGGATGTGATAGAAAGAGTGATGATACATATTTATTGTGTTGCGATGGCTAAAATTTACATTTGGTCTAGTGGGCAACTTAGTACGGTTTAATGGGAACTGCATACTAGCTGGGACCTATAATGTAGTTCTAGTGGTGGAGTGAATTCTGAATCATCTGTGAGGGTTCCCGGTTGTTGTGATCAGCGATGAATAAAATCCCATTGGGAACCAATGATTCAGGATGGTGAGGTATTGAAATGTGAGAGAATTACATTAAGGTGTAATTCGCATTTCCGGTGTTTATTAAATAATGAAGTGTGAGAAAATTACATCGAGTTGTAATTTGCATTTCAGGCGATAGGAAGTGTGAGAGAATTACATTAAGGTGTAATTCGCATTTCCGGTGTTTATTAAATAATGAAGTGTGAGAAAATTACATTGAGTTGTAATTTGCATTTCAGGCGATAGGAAGTGTGAGAGAATTACATTAAGGTGTAATTCGCATTTCCGGTGTTTATTAAATAATGAAGTGTGAGAAAATTACATCGAGTTGTAATTTGCATTTCATGGGTTGTTGAGTTTAATTTCTTATAAATCTGGTGGGATTATAAGTAGTTGATGTTGTTATTCTATTTAATGACTAGGTGAAATAGTCATAGTGGTTGGAATTTGATTTGGTAAGATGAAAGATGCAGGTTTGAGACACCTGATGTTTTAGTTGTTGAGTTTTAAATTTGAATTGATTAACCTCACTAGGCGAAAGCCTAATGTTTTAAGTTGAATTGTTTTACCAGGTTCAGGTTCGGGAAAGAAGTTTGGGGAGTGAATTTCATATCAAACTTTGAGGTGTTGAAGGATCCAGCAATTCTTTTGGAGATTTTGGGACGAAGCTTAGATAATCTAGTTAATCTATTTATGTTGTAAGAATAGATTAATAAGATTATTTAGGACAAGTTTAAATGTTGTATATAAAATGATGCTGTAGATCCTTGTTGTTATAAAAGTTTGGTATCTTTAATGATCATAGCATTTATTTTGGGGTTTAAATTTACCCTGTTTTTAGGGCGTTTCAATAAGGGGCAAGAGGCGACTTGGGAAGTGAAGGCGGATATGAGGACCAAGTACTCAAGTTTGTTCGACGATGGAATTCCGGGGACGAAATTCTTTTGAGGAGGAGGTATTGTAATAACCGTGACTCGTTTGTGCAGATTTTGGTTAAGGAAATTTTGGTGGAAAGATAAGTTCAAGGTCCTAAGTGCAAATAAGGGAAAGAGGGGTAAAGACCCTAAAACCCTACTCTCATTTTCATTGTGTGCAAGTGTGGAGGCGGAGGAACGTTGTGTGAGAGTGTGTGAAATTGAGAGGGTGATTTGGAAGAAATCAAGGAGAGTGATGGATTAGAGATAACTCTTGCATCAAGCTCTTCAAGGTAAACTCTCAATCTTACTCTATTATTTCTTTTGTGGATAGTTTTCATGCTTAAAAAGGGGGTTTTAGAGCAATAAAGTTAATAATGGTGGAATTTCGATGGAAAAGAGTTTACGATGTTTAATCTTTGCTACGGAAGTGTTTGGTATAAAAATCTAATGGTTTTAAAGGCTTGTAACGGTTTGGGTTGAGCCTAATCGTAAAAATGGAGTTTCTCCCAATAACAGAGTGTGATTTTTCGGGTAACCATCGGTATCCGGAAAGGGGTTACAATCCGGACGTGGTTGTATCCGGATGTGGTTCGTACCTGAGCCTGGTTCGTACCTGAGCCTGATATCCGGATACGTGATATGCTGGAATCCAAATACGGTGGGAATCCGGATAGGGGGTTTCTGGATGAAGAAGTCGGACACGTGTATCCGGAAAAGAGTATCCGGATATGTTAACCGGATTGTGGAAACCGGATGCGCGTATCCGAAAAGGGGATTCTTGAAGTGTTATCCGGATTTGGGATCCGGATGTAGGTATCCGGACATGCTATCCAGATAGGTTATCCGGGTAAATGCTCCTGGCTCTGATTATTTCCATTCTTTTATGAGAATTCGAATTGTATGCGAGATGAGTTAAAGTAGCCCTAAGTGAGAATGAGAGTGAATCTCAAGGATTATTCGGGTGACTTATCGCTCTAATTATTTATCATAGGTGTTCCATTTAGAGATCTGAGGCGTAAGTAAGGAGACTTAATCAGGGACAACATGTGAGTTTTCCTAACTAAAATGAGTTGATCTGTATGCTATTTTCTTTACGCGTGAGATGTTATGAAACTGCATGTTTTATTGTCTATATGGAACTGCATGTTTGTTATGTCGTAAGAAGGTTGAGTTTTCCGTATGCATACATTTGAAAGTGGACATGATAATGCTAAGTCGGGGGGGGGGGGGGGTCCCGCCAGTGCTCATACCGGGGGGTGTCTCGTTTATGCCATGGGGGGTGTGTTCCAGTAAGGCAGTATGAGACTGACACGTTGTCACAGGTGTGCGTGACTTCAGTGTGCCATTTACATGTGTAGTTCTTGTGTTTAAAAGTTTATTGTTTTTAAGTGGAGACCTGTTTATAAATGTTTCTAAACTGTTTTAAATGTTGTTGTTGGCGCGAATGTTTGTTATTAGAGGGAACTCACTAGACCCCGTGGTCTAACCCTTACTTTTCAAAAACTAAATCATTTTCAGGTAAACGCTTAGTAGAAGGCTCTAGTAAGGGCAAGAGGAAGATGTGAGCGTGGAGCTTGAGAATAGAAGAAAGTTGTTATATTTAGCATACCAGGCTTAGTGTATCATCGTTCTCAGCTGTGTAATAGATTGTTTCCGCAAATCTTATATGTACTTATGTTTTCGAGATGGTATTTCAGGGCCGTTTTGGCGGGATATTTAATTATTGATGAATATGTTTTAATTGTTGAGTTAGGTTGTTACACTGACGAGGTCAAACTTCAAGTTTTACGAGTTACGACGAAGCCACAACCCACAACTTATTTCAAGGCGTGTCTATGACGGCATAAGTATACTTATATGTGTGTGTACATATATACTTGTGTGTGTTAGTGTTTGAATAATTCCGTAGAACAATGTAAATTCATATAAAGTTATAGAACTAAAAAGGAAAAAAGAACCATTTGTATCAAAAACATCGAACTTATAGAAAATGATATCAAGAATGTAAAGTTGGGATTAAATCTCTTGAGTCTATGCTTAGTACTTTTCAATCTTCAAATAATTCTTGTTTGACTCACCCTGTACGAAAATGAGAGTAAGGATTCACCTATTTAGAGTTTTAATTTTGTATATTCATGGACTATGCGCGTTAAAAAACAACAACTACAAGAACCTAACTTGTTAAGAAATTGCAACCACATGAACACGTTTCACTAATCTCTCAAAATAGGGACGAGATCATTAAAATCACACAACCACAGAGTTACCTCATAGACGAAAAATGTAATTCACTCAAAGAACTATAATCGTAAAAGAAGGTCAATCAGTTTTTAAATCCTGTCATCTACATATACGTTTATGGTCACCGAACGATTATCTCACGATTGTATGCAAGTCCATAATCACAACTTGCCATGAGGTTTATGGACGAAGCTCGTTTTTACAAGAAAATGATCCAACATTTTCAAACTTCAATGGGACATGGGCTCAAGTCTTTGGGCTCATTTTTACATGATCCATTAACAATTTTGACAATTTTAATTATTTAGGGGTCGTTTACTTAGTTACCACGTTTTTAAATTGTGTTCTATAAAATAGCTAATACGACCTTTTTTTAATAAAAATGTCATTAAAAACTTGTTACGACGTCCTAAAACGTTATATAAACTTATTATAACGTCTTTAGATAAAACACTTTTATATTTTGGTTCTAAAAATTAACTCTTATAAAGCGGTATATTAAGATGCTTATAATATTTTGGCGTCCTATAAACTCAATATATATTGAGTGTTTGCACATCAGTTGGATTCCCGTATATGAATGTGTAAAATGAGAGGAATGAAACGTAAATAAACTAGAAAAGGAGGGATATTTTGGATATAAAATAAAAGAAATCATTTTATGGAAGAATATAATATTAAAGCATATTTTTTAAAATGTAGTATTGGAGCATAAAAATTAAAATTTTCAAAAAAGAATTCAAATCAAATATGAACCCCACATAAGATATGATCAAAAATCAAGACTCCATTATTGATTTTAAAAAGTCAAAAATCGTTGTTGATTTGTATTTGTCTTAAAAGCTTTTTATTTGTTATAATATAATTATAGGAATCAAAAAAATATTTTTTTTTACATATAATCAATAAAATATTCAATTGTTAGGTTAGTAAAAAAAACTTTATAAGGTATAAAGCCACAATATCAATAAATTATTATAATAATAAATAAACAAATATTTTTTGCTAAAAATAATTTTATTATAGTATTAAGAAACAATGAATATGAATACTAACTATCCGTCTTTAAAGATATCAATGTGAGAGTTTTGCTTACTTAACGACCGAGTCTAGCGGGGGTTGAGATGAAACCTCGTACATCTCTTGTATTTGTACTAATTCGCCTCACCCTTTTACCAAGTAAGTTACATGCAAGAGACAGTTTTTATCGTATTTGATGGAGTTGAATAGTAAATTTATTAAAGTACGATTTATGTTGTTGATTTTAAAGTTTTAATCTTGTTTTTTTTTTAAGAAAGAACAGTTTTGTCAAGTATTCTTAGTTTCGTATTAAAATAGAATTCATTTTTTCGTTTAAATTACAAAAAAGAAACCATATAAATGCGTTAACAATCGACCTTAAATTGAAGATTTCTTAAAATAATTAGGGCCCGTATTTACAAGTATTGTAATGACGATGGAGATCTTTCTTCAGAGCCCTTGAAATTAATTGAGATGCATAAAAACTGACTCAAAATTCACATATATGATAAAGAACATCAACATTAGCCAATGTTGAACATTAAAATATTTTTTAAAGTATAGGCTTTTAAATAAAATTTCAAAAATATTTAATAAAAATTAATTTAAATTATGTTCCATTTCTATATAGTCCCTCCATTGATCATTTGAAAAGGCAACAATCTTTTGATAGTAGCAACAAGAAATGTTGAAACAAAATAGGTTTTTAATTATTCATTACAATTATGTGTAATAATTGAATAATTGTATATACATTACCAAAATATGTATGTTGTTAATTATTCATTCATCAATGAATATATGCTATGTATATAAGTAAATATCCATTAATGTATATATTTACTGAAATTCGTTAGTGTACATCAGGTTTGTTCATGGTTGGGTTCAGTTATTAGGGAAAAATAAACCGGACCATATGATGATGATACCTGGTTAACCAAACCGAAAGATGAACCGTTGGTTGAATCAAATCGAACTGAACTACAGCTCCTTTCACGGTTACCCGATTTTATAGGAAAAAAACCATTTACAATATAAAAATGTACTGCAATATAATATTTAAAACAATTACACAACAACTAAATAAAATAATCTAAAGACTACTAATTAAAATAAGTTTAATTGTTTAAAACATTCATTTCGACTTATTCACGACTTCATATCACCAAATTTAATCATTCATTGTTAATGTTTGACACCAAAAGTAAAGATTTTTACTCATTAAGCTCTGAATTAATAAATAATACTATAAATATTTAATATTTACTTATTTAATATTTAATATTTACTTATTTAATTTATGGCCATCCGTACTCATACCCTCAAACCCTCTTACCACCTCAGCGCCACATCAGCTTTTCTCCTTACCCTCTCCTTACCCTAAAGTGAAGTACCAATACCCTTATAGCCGCTACCCCCAACCCCCCACCCTCACCCTCCTCTCACACACACAAGACTCGGGTTCAACGGGTTCCCAAACCCGCTGCCCAAGCTCGCTGACGAAACCACACCCCCCCCCCGTAGCGGTACCCGTCCAAGCCCTGGTGGAACCCACTCCCAAGCCCGCTGCCGCTACCGATGGCCTTATATACTACATAACTTTTCTGCTTTTATTATACAGGAAATTTTGATATTTTAAAGTATAACTGAACAATATATTGTAGTTATATTTGAATTCAAAAATACTGAATCTGAAATTTCTTTTTCATCAAATTAGAAGTGTAAATCATATACACTCAATGAAAAAGAGAGCATAAATTGGGCAAAAAAAAGTTGATTACCGACAACCCTAACCGGTCACATACGGAACCTGCCTCTAAAGACACAAATGTGAGGGGGCATTTTTTTTACTCACTCAATGGCTGAGGTTAGTGGAGGGGCTTGAGATCGAACCCAAGACCTGTTATGTATTGGACAAAGTTACCTCATCCATTTGCCAACTGAGATATATGTCAGAGGCAAAAGAGAGCATAAATAGATATAGAATGATTAAAGAAGGGGAAATGGAATGAAAGTCTTAAAACCTAAGAAAAGCAAAGGAGTTTATCTTCGATTAGATTTTACTCTTAAAAAGTATTTCTTTTTTAAGTTTTGATTTATAAGTTTATTTTACATCATTAAAATGTTTTTTATTGTTATTTTTTGAGTCGTAACTAAATATAATAATTTTTTAGATCAATCCCAAATTATGATTATTTTTTTTATCAGTAATCATTATTTGATTTTTTTTAATTTCGGTAATCAAGTTTTCTTTGATTTTCATTGTTAAGGTGTATTTTAGGCATTTAATTATTAATGATACATTTTATTATATAATTTATCAAGTTAAATATTATATTTTAAGACAAAAGAAGTATAGGATTTGATAAAAATGTAGGGAAAATTCTGAAAACAAAATAATGAACTTTTTGAATCATTAAGTATCTAGATAGGCCCAATCAATTGGTTGGGTCTGGTCTAACCGAGGATTAGTCGGGTCGGCCCGTAAAGGAGCCCGGATACCTTGGGGGCGTGTGCGTGAGTTCTCTGCCGTTCAAAAAAAAAGTATCTAGATTTGATAAAATGTAGGGATGTACTATTTCCATTAACTATTATTTGATTTTCACATTCAAAATGACAATCACATGATGTGTTTGTTATAATTATCATTTGAATCTGAAAAATAAACAATAACTAATGAAAATGAAAACAATATATTCTTTTCGTTTGATCGGTTCGTTGTACTTTACTACTAAGAGCATCTACAATGATATTTGAATAAAACTTGAAAATGAGTTGATCATTGGAGAAGATAACTTGAAGATGACTTTTTTCATCAACCACTTAAGGATCCTCTAAGTGTTTGAAGAAATGGATGTGAGAGGCAAAGATAGAGACAAAAAGGTATAATGTGGTAGAACCAAATTTTTTTTATATATTTTTATTTTGTTTAAGTCATCTACATGGATTAACCATTGTGGATGCCCTGATGTTAATAAATTAAGAGAGAAATAATATATTATTATTATTTATAAGCATAAATTACTCCTACAAAAAGATATTTAAAGATTTCCCTCCAAATATGACAGTATGTTAGTTTTTTTGAGAATTTAATTAAAATACCTAAAGTTTGATATTGACTTACCAAAATACTCATTTTTTTGAAAATTTTACCAAAATACCCAATTTTTCCGCGAAGGGAGCCCGCGATCGCGGGCAGGGACCAAATGTGAAAATTTTAGGGCTTCATATTTACACTTTCAGTCCCCATCGAGGGACCCCATCGCGGGACAGGGACTGAAAGTGTAAATATGAAGCCCTAAATTTTTCACATTTGGTCTCTGCCAGCGATCGCGGGCTCCCTTCGCGGAAAAATTGGGTATTTTGGTAAAATTTTCAAAAAAATGGGTATTTTAGTAAGTCAATGTCAAACTTTGGGTATTTTAATTAAATACTCTAGTTTTTCCTTACAATTGTATTTTGGTAAAATTTTCAAAAAAATGGGTATTTTAGTAAGTCAATATCAAACTTTGGGTATTTTAATTAAATACTCTAGTTTTTTCTTACAATTGTAGTGAATGCAAAAACTTAATTACTGGTTTCAATAAATACAATAATTTATTTGCTCAAAAATTTAATCATTCAAATATAAAGCTATAGTATTCAATTTATTCATAAAAACATCTAAATAATTATTGTAGTAATAATAATCTTTTTAAATATTTTACATGTTTTCTACCTCTCTCTCTCTCTCTCTATATATATATATATATATATATATATATATATATATATATATATGATATTTTCTTCACCACCATATATTAAACCATTGATTGAAGTAGGTCCCATCCCCATGGAATCCCAAATTATCAAGTAATGAGGGAAAACTCAAGGGCTAGGAAATAGGAATCATGATTTATTAGATTTGATCTTGCTTTCAGAATTTTTCTTTCTTTAATTGCAAGTTTAGAACTTGGTTTTATGGCATAATTATGACTTTTGACCACTTTTATTTTTGTGAATTTAACTATTAACTAATTGTATCATGTGTGATAACTTGTCTCATATAGTTGTAAAATGGAATTTGTAAGCTCATTTAAGTGGGATGGGATTGTCACAACTCGTCCCATATGAATTATAAATTGTGAGCTTTTTATAAGTTCTAATAGCGTCCATCACGATTTTAAGTTTGATTTAAAGGTTATTGTGTTAGTCTGCTATTTTGCGCTTGAAAAGTTACAAGTTATAGATGAGACTTATTTGTGTATCCATCTCCATCTCTGTAGTTTCTTGTCAGACTTATGAATCTTTTGTTTTGAAAAATTAGATTTACAGGCAAACTCAATAAGCTTGTTCTAGTAATCTTCTTAAAAAAAGTTGTTATACAATCTATTTTATAGGGCAATTTTTTCATATTCTTGATATATAATGCAAGAAAAGAATAAACGAAAGAAATATCGTGTACAAGATATATGCAATTTATAACAATTTATTGATGGTCAAACATGATACAAAGGTCCAAATGTGTAAAAGAACATAAATTTTGAGGATGTAAAAGTAAAAAGGTGAAACGTCAAGGGCTTGTTTGTAATAAAATTGAAAGTGACTTTTTAAGTTTATAACATAATTTACCCCCAAAGGGAACAACATTGGAAGGCATCAAGAATCAATATTTATTCACCAAAATGTCTCCATCTTTGCCTCATCAAGAATCAATATTTATTCTTTCTATCAAAAGTAAAAGAATAATTAAATTCTATATGTTTTTCAAGTGTAAGGTTATATAATATAGTTGGTTTGTTATTTGACACCTCAATCTTATCTCTATATTAAATATACTAAATTTGTTTGATTAGTTGTATGATAAGTAAATCAAGGATGTATGTATTTGTTACTGTTCTTCACGATAATGATAATAACAAGGGTCTGTGTGATTTGCGGGATTTGAAACTGAATTTCATTTCAATCATGTAAATAGTTTGAAAAAAAAACTTTGGATTTGAAATTATGTGATTTCAATCAAATTCAAAAACCGACAAATTTAGAAACTATAAATCCTTTAGAGATAACTGTCATTTCAAATCTAAACCCCAACAATTTTAATTGTTTCCATTGTATCTCTATCCTGACGCCTCTTTTGTCAAATATGTCCTAATCTTTCCATGACCTCCACTTCTTACCGAAATAAATATATTATTTAGAAAACAAACAAATTCACAAAAATTTGAATTTAATTCAAAATCCTATAATCCAAACAAAATTTATAAAAATATAAAATTTAATTATATTTTAAATAGTACAAACCAAACACACAAAATACTTTAAATATTTCCAATTTCAAAGTCTCCAAATTCCAAATATTTTCACTTTCTAAAAAACATCATTTCAAATTCCAACTATTATTAAATGATATTATACTCTTTTTAACATATGCATATAATAACTTATAGAGTAAATTACACGATTGGTCCCTGTGGTTTACACTTTCTACCTATAGTGGTCCCAAAAACAAAATAAGTACGCAAAAGGCCCCTGTGGTACGCATTTTCGCACCCTTTGGGTCCCTCCCTCTAACAAACTCAGTTAACCCTGTTAACTCAAAGGGGTATTTCGATCATTTCTTACTATTTTGTCTTTTTCTAGTTTGTCTTTTTCTCACTTCATCTTCCCCAAACCCTTCTCTCTTCCTCTCTCTTTGACCAACAGCACCTGCAACTTATATATATATATACAACACATACACACACAAAGAAACAGTGGTCTAGTATGACTCCAGTAACTCCCCACGGTTCCTATAATCGGCATCTCATCAGGGTTGCGGCATGGTGACTTTCTTGGAGATGATCTTGCAGATACCTGTCTCACTTCATCAATGGTCCAAGCTCCTAAAATGGGTCTATCTTCAACGCTCTTCCAAGAAGTTGCCTCATCAGAATATGAAAAAGAATTCCCTATAGATGTATATATTTTCTCTCTCTCTCTTATTAACCCACATCTGCAAAAAATTTATATATGTATATATACACACATACACAGGTTGCAGATGCAGATGAGACAGAGAGGAGATCGAGAAATCGAGACCAGACGAGATAGAGAGGAGATAGGGATCGTCCCTATGCTTCGCCGAAGTTCTGAGAGGATATAGAGCTCGAGAGATCTGAGAGATCGACAGAAGAAATATGAGAGATCGAGAGGAGTATGAGAGATCGAGAGAAGAGATCTGAGAGAGGGAGAGACAGAGAGATGCAGTCGTTTTTTCGGCGTCTTCTTCATTGTCCGGCGTCTTCTCCGGCGTAATCTCCGGCGAACTTCGATTTTCCGGCGTCGTCTCCTTTTCTCTCTCTCTACCTGTTCTATCTCCATTCACCTTTCTCTACCATTTTGAGTTTTAGTTTTGATTGTTCTTGTTTAGGATTTTGAATTAATGGATTGTTCTTTGATAGATTTTCATTTTTTCTTATAAATGTATGTTCTTGATTGTAACACCCTAAAATCAGTGTTAATTTGAGCCTTAATGTAACAACCCAAAGCCTGCTTAACATAAAACATTAGCCAAAAAGCCCATAAGGGTCCCAAATACATCATAAACTCCAATATCAATTACATTGATTAAGGTCCTCAAGCAAATACAACCGAGATGCTAACTAAACAAAAACTGGAACTTGACGGTCTCTAATCTCGCACCTCCGTCTCAAGCCTTCTCCTTTCCCTTGCTACAAGCACCTAAGTCACCCTTTCCTGAAAATGGTTTTTAAGTTTTGAAAGCGAGGGTTAGACCATGAGGTCTAGTGAATTCCCTCCTTAAAAGTGTAACTGCAAAACATTAAAAACAAAACACTTTTCCATACACATAACACTTGACAAGTTTGAGCTCAAACAAGGGTATACACAGTGGTACGGACCAATAACACCTTACAAAGCCAGGCACGGCAACTCATCACCTTACAAAGCCAGGGACAGCAACTCATCACCTTACAAAGCCAGGGACGGCAACTCATCACCTTACAAAGCCAGGGACGGCAACTCGGGGGTCCTCCACTGTGTAACCCGACTCTATCACAAACATAAACACTTAGAACATGCTTTAAACTTACTCGAGGAATATCCTCCTTCCACATTACAAACTAACACTTTTCATGCATAAGCAAAACATAAGATTCATGATAAACAAGTAACTCATTTTCAGACATATCAATTCTTCGCATTTCATTTTAAAAGATAGAAATAATGCATAAGGGAACTCACCTGATGCTCGGCTAAACGACTCACTACTTGGGAGCTCGCTTAAACACCAAACGGTCACCTGAATTGGGGTTAACAAATGAGGTATTAGACTCCCCAATCATGCTCTAAAACACTTTCCATAATGTCCTAAGACAATCCCCTAAACCAAGCCTCGAACCCAAGCCCAAACAACCAACGAAGCAAAAACGGAAAAACAAGAAACAGCGACTGGCGCCGATGCTGGCGCCAGTCCATCAGCGTCGCCATCGGCGCGGACCCCTGGACAGATTTTCCTGCACGAGATTTCTTCCCAAAACTCAAAGATTTCTCATCCCCAAACTTCCCCAAATCAGATTCAGCTCTCCTAAAACAATATTTTAGAATCAACACCCAAAATGGATGAACAAAACTTATAAACCTCCCTTGAAAAGGTGAACTATCACCAAGAGTTCTCAAACTCCTCAAGGGATTCATCCAACACACCCTTCCACAAGATTTCATCTCAAAATACAAAAATGAGAAGAGATTGGGATCAAGAACATGCATCTAAACCCCATTCTAGACACAAAACTTAAAGAAAGGTGGGTGGTGTTATACCTTAGCAGCAACTTCTTCAATCTCTAGCTGATCCACCTTCTCCAAACCTTCAATGGTGGAACTTGAGCTCCTTTCCTCTCTAGAGAAGTTCCAGCCGAAAACAAGAAATGGAAATAGGGTTTTTGAAGGGTTTTGTCTTAATAAACTTCTCTCTATCACACTCCAGCCACATAACTTTCAGGTTTTTACAAAAGAGCCCCAGAATTCTTATTTCTGCACTAAATACCACAAGAGATGAAATATGGGATGTTACATCACCTCCCCCTTAACAGGATTCCGTCCCCGGAATCTCATCACTGAAAAGGTGCGGGTACCTTGCCCTCATAACGATCTCGGGTTCCCATGTTGCCTCAAAATTTTCTTAGGAAGTTACCACTACATCCCTACCAAACTAACTTCTTTGTCTGTCCAATTCTCAACCATCCGGCCTCAATTGCTCACACTGACTGCGAAGCTACACCAAACTTCTTCCCAACCAACATTCCCCAAACATGGGTTAAGACATACCAAAAGCACTCTAGATTTTCACCGAGTGCCTCTAAACAAATCAATAATTCCCAGTTCTTTCGAAAACTGCCACTACTCCATTACAATGTAGTCCAATTCAATCTCCTATTGAAACACACTACTCCAAACCATGGGAATATTTTCCCATCCAACTGTTCTCCCGACTTGAGATTGACAATGTTCGAACCTTCTAATCCAATCATCTTAGTTCCATTCACCTATCCATCCACTCCCGATCAGCATCGACAACGTACAGTATTCTTTGACATCGTCCCTAGGCCAACCACTACACTCTCGGGTCTGCAGCACGCCCAGCCACACACTTGTAATCTCTTCGTTCAAACATACTACTCATCCAAAATACTCTCTTTAATAGAATACGACTCTACTCGAGTTAACACCGCAATAACCCGAATTTCTAAACGGAGGCTTATCACTCCTTTCGTCGACATTACACACTACCATTCTCATAACGTTACCGCCTTCTCACCACCACATAACATTCATCAAAGGAAGAACGCCCTCCTACCAAAATAGCGTTCGCCTGGCACAATTGCGTTTCCTCAAATCACCGATCACACGTGCCTTAACAGTTACAAATCAACGATCCAAACTCCCCACATTCGCTAAGCCATACTTCCATTCTATACACAATCATGTCCTTCGCTCAAATCCACTGAATGGTTCCACTAACTAGGAACTGCCTCCAACGTTCACTTGCCCTCTCACACGGAGGAGTGACCAAGCTCATTCTAACTATCTCCCTTAATCGGACACTGGTCAACACGCTCGTGTGAAACATTCTCCTCGACGATATCGCATCTAAACCCACGGTCTCTCAACTAGAGCACCACATTCGACCACCTGTTCCCATCCTAACCTGATACATTAAAGATCCCTCAAAAGAATGACTCACCCACAAGCACCAACTTTTAGACCGGTCGCATGAACTTAGCTTTCTCAACTCATTAACCAAGACATAACAACAATCCCTTATCTTATGCCTTAAAAAGAACAGTTCTTCAACTATAGTCCGCCCAATCAACGTCTCATGACATCGTCTTACCGCGAGTCTGTCAATACTTGATCTTTTATACTGTCAACATCTTCTCTCATGTTTACACAAACTTTCCATCGCACACCGCTACAGCCTAACAGAACAACTTCTCCATACTTATCAGTCAAGACCTTTAGCCAAGTTCTCATGAGGTACTTAACACCAAGAACTACCAAGAGTTCCTAATTTTCCAACACCGCCGACCCGCTCATTCTAATTCATTACATCCACGAAATACTCCAACGCTCTTGCCTAAACTTCACGACGAAGCACTACAACTTAACGGGTACATTATCCTGCTCGACAATCGAGTGAAGCATGAAAACTCACCCAAATCCAATGGGATCGAAAAGGACAAGGGTTCTCCTGTCATCTCGTTACCAACCGCAACTTAATCTCTTGATCTCAACCTAGTATTAACGTATACCGCCCGCAAAACCACACACTTAAACCAGGCATGCTCATTACCTTTGACTATTCCAACATTACAGCAATTCAACATTACATCTATGACCTACACGTTCCTTTGATTCCGAGTGCTACCACTTCCTCATGCTACTATCGCACCACACGACTACTTTGCAATCAGGCTATCATGATTTCCTTACACACACAAAGGATACTACTTACTTCACGACACCCATAACACCAAACCAAACAAAGCCAAAACGTTAATCGACTTTGCCCTTCCCGGGTCTAAATGAACCACTTGACAAGGTCAATTACTCAAGGTACACCTGTTTCGATTACCCTAATGTCTCGTTCTTAAATGGATCATCATACCCCATAAGAAAATCACTTAAGCAATCACGATCTCTTACTTTTGTACACCCACACAAAGTGGTCAAACGTCACGTCGGATACCTACCTTTCTCCAAACAACTTCTTGCCTCTTTGTAAGAAAACTCAACAAGATAGCCACACTATAGCTACTTCTCCAATACCAACCTCCCGACAACTATCCAACAAACGGCCACTGATTCGACATCGATAATCGACATGCAGTTGCCCAGTCGCCTCACGACGAATCAGGATTCTCGAAAGAATCTATTTCTCCTAACTCCCGAACCAGTTCTCGCTCCTCGTTAACTCCTCGCAATTTATCTCCGCTGTACTAGACACCTTACCCATAAGCTAATCATCCAAAGCCTCAATGGACATTACATTCACACCGGTGATCTCCCGTTCTCCCAATGCCTTCACTAGGTATTCCTATTCCATACCATTTACACAATTCAACGACCTCATCCACCCACACCCAACGGGTTCACTCTCACGTTTCAATCTCCTGAAAAAACCTCCACATTAATGGACTACATGATGATTTCATTCTTTCCTGACCATCTAGGATTCCTAACATAACCCACTTCGTCCTACGCCTTATAACCAACTTATACCCCACCGTTCTCCCTCGAGAGACTAAACACAAGATCTTTCTTAGCAAGATCTAATTATCAAACCATCTCAGTACTCCAACTCGAAACCGAAAACATTACATTAGGTAACGTAACGCTACTGATTACTATTCCACCAACAGAAACACTTTGGCCATTTCAACTTTACTGCGATTAAAACTATTCTCACATATCCCGACAATAGTTCAAACTACACTCATACCAACATTCCAGCTTCACTACCCAAGACTCCAGGTACTCACCCACTTACTCTAACGGAACACTATGGTCATAACTTGACCACATCTTATACAACTAGCAATTTAACTCCCAAAGCCCTTTCCTTGGCTTAAATCGTAACATCCCCCCCCCCCCCCCCCGACCTAGCGAGTTCATAGCCTTCATGCATAATGACACAACGATTGAAATCATTTTGCGCGCTTTTAAGAAACACGATAGATGCAAAAGTATAAAGCGAGTTTGAGTATGCATGAAACAACATTACTCAAAATGAATAGTAAAACACAACGATCGCAAAGATCACTCACAGGCACTCTTACGATAATTCGTAACCCTGTCCATCCAAATCGGTGCTGACACTACGATTGTCTCCAATGAAACCCTTTCGCGTATGGCCGGAAAATTTTCGAACGAAATTACTTACCCAAAGTGGGTCTGTCAACTCCAACACTCGTTTACATGAAAATAACGAGTCAGTACTCATTTTGTTTGTAAAACAAACCTTGCAATAATGATGTTCTTTCATATTTTCGTAACGAAGATTCTCTCCACAAGAAAAACGTGAAATAATTCGTAAATCACTAAGTTCAAAGCTTTATCGTATGATGAAAACAAGTTTGTCTTTTACTTTAAAGAAAACACGCTCGTACGCGTCACTCATTTCCCAAAACAAGAAAACATATCATACACGTACATGCTTTTTATCACCAAGGAATCTCGTATAATGCGTTTAACAACAAAAATGCATGGAATTCAATATACGAAGGAAGGCTATTCACCCTAACTAAGTCAACCGTTGCACTCACTTTAACTCTTTACTGGTACCATACTATAACCAACAACCGCTTCCTTACTTATGCTACAACTTGTAGCACAAGTGCTTCATAACCTACCTGATCGACCACTCTTACATGCATACCACAAAAACAACACTGATCTTTTGCAATCATTAATCTTTCCACTAAACCGCTTGACTAGGGAATCCAAGACTAGGTTCCCTAACTTGATCTCGAATTAAAGGTTTCAGGATGTCCGCATAATTCTCACTCCTAACTCAACTGACCGACCCACGATCCTAAGGGTGGGGACCCACTAACACTAGGAGTCGTTCCCCCCCCCCCCATACCACCATTAATTAATTTGAATCCTAGAAAATTTACTTCTAGACAACACTTCCTCTAGAAGTTGCAGACATTCCATCATAAGGAATCTCTTCCATGACACATCAACTATTTGCTATCAAACACAAGGTTAGAACCCTCTACATACCACCACCCTCACCACTCATCCCGACAATAGCGATTGGTCACACCCATGCACCTGTAGATCCATAATAGCATTGGCCAGATGCTACTTGAATTTACCTTACATGAGGGTTCTCATTACCATTGTCAAGATATCCTATGTTTACGGTCATTCCTAATGACTTCCTATATCTCGGTTGTGTCCCTATCCTCAAAGTTTAAGTTTAGGCCCATCCGGTCACCTAAATCCCTTAAACTATGGCTCTGATACCATTTGTAACAACCCAAAGCCTGCTTAACATAAAACATTAGCCAAAAAGCCCATAAGGGTCCCAAATACATCATAAACTCCAATATCAATTACATTGATTAAGGTCCTCAAGCAAATACAACCGAGATGCTAACTAAACAAAAACTGGAACTTGACGGTCTCTAATCTCGCACCTCCGTCTCAAGCCTTCTCCTTTCCCTTGCTACAAGCACCTAAGTCACCCTTTCCTGAAAATGGTTTTTAAGTTTTGAAAGCGAGGGTTAGACCATGAGGTCTAGTGAATTCCCTCCTTAAAAGTGTAACTGCAAAACATTAAAAACAAAACACTTTTCCATACACATAACACTTGACAAGTTTGAGCTCAAACAAGGGTATACACAGTGGTACGGACCAATAACACCTTACAAAGCCAGGCACGGCAACTCATCACCTTACAAAGCCAGGGACGGCAACTCATCACCTTACAAAGCCAGGGACGGCAACTCATCACCTTACAAAGCCAGGGACGGCAACTCATCACCTTACAAAGCCAGGGACGGCAACTCGGGGGTCCTCCACTGTGTAACCCGACTCTATCACAAACATAAACACTTAGAACATGCTTTAAACTTACTCGAGGAATATCCTCCTTCCACATTACAAACTAACACTTTTCATGCATAAGCAAAACATAAGATTCATGATAAACAAGTAACTCATTTTCAGACATATCAATTCTTCGCATTTCATTTTAAAAGATAGAAATAATGCATAAGGGAACTCACCTGATGCTCGGCTAAACGACTCACTACTTGGGAGCTCGCTTAAACACCAAACGGTCACCTGAATTGGGGTTAACAAATGAGGTATTAGACTCCCCAATCATGCTCTAAAACACTTTCCATAATGTCCTAAGACAATCCCCTAAACCAAGCCTCGAACCCAAGCCCAAACGACCAACGAAGCAAAAACGGAAAAACAAGAAACAGCGACTGGCGCCGATGCTGGCGCCAGTCCATCGGCGCCGCCATCGGCGCGGACCCCTGGACAAATTTTCCTGCACGAGATTTCTTCCCAAAACTCAAAGATTTCTCATCCCCAAACTTCCCCAAATCAGATTTGTTGGTGCAAGTGTACCACATCTCTATATATTTATATATATTTATTTTGATGATTACAAACACACCGCATTATTATTTATCTAACAATTTAATCCAAGTGTGCAGTTGTTGAAGAACACGAAGATTTAATCTGAAGGGTTCAAGACGGAAGTGTTTTCGTCGTCATTATTGTTTATAACTAATAATGATAAACACCCTAAAATAATATACCACTTGGATATTTCTAAAAACCCAACAATTAATTTTAATAAGTTTTTAAGAAGATCCAGCAAGATTTGGTTGCTGTCCTGGAAGGTTCTTTTCTGACGCCGGTATACCGTGGAGAATACCCGGTATACCGCGGGTACACTACAGCCGGTATACCGCGGGTGTTCAGCCGGTATACCGCGGCAGGCCGTGTGCATCTCTGATTGGTTGAAGTTACCTTTTCCTGACGGCGGTATACCGCGGCGGTACAGCCGGTATACCGCGGGTACTTTTTCCTGCCAACTTTGCATGTAGCCGTTTGGTGTGTCAGCGCACTTTTCTGACGGCGGTATACCGCATGCTTTTGGCGGTATACCGCGGCTGCACAATGCCGTTGGAGATGCTATGTATAAATGATGCTTGCTGGTAATGAAGACCAGACCAAACAACAGTAACAAGCAACAACAAACAGCACCTCTCAGCTCTCTCATCTATTTATAATATATATTTTATAAAACATTTTTTATAAAATATCCAAGTGTGAGATATTATACAAGAGTGATTACCCATTGTGAGTTATACTCCTCTTGTAAGTATTTGAATAACGGGTGTGTGATCCTGTACATCTCATAGCAGAAGCTTGAGAATCAATTACGTTACCTTTGTACTTGGTTTGTATTTCTACCGTAAAGAATACATTTATTGGATCGTGTCGGGAAGTGTCTCGGCTGCTGGTTTATCACAGTTGGTGGTAAATCAGTAAATCTCTGTGTCAAGTATCTCTATCCCTTATCTCTTTATTTATTCCGCTGTGCTTTATTATATTTATTTATATAAACTGCTTTGCATTTATATTTATTTATATAATCTCTGTGCATTTTAATTATATCTGTTTATATAATTGTTGTGTATTTACTATTTGTATACTCTGATTTATTTATACTGTTTCTGTACTGTATTTATTTATAAAAGAATTTTTGAAAGTAAAAGATTTTAAATACAACCTTACCCCCCCCTAGGTTGTCTAACATTTGGTATCAGAGCGGGGCTTTCAAAATTTTCTGTTTAAATTTTTAAAGTCATTTCTTTAATGGCTCAACAAACTAATTTTGTGTTCTCTAAAACTCCTTTGATAGATTCTGAAAAGTTTGGCATTTGGGCCGAGCTATTTGAATGTCACGTTCGTGGCAAAAGTCAAAAAATTTGGGATATTATAGAAAATGGGAATTTTAACCCTACTATTATAAAAAATAATGTTATTGTTGATAAACCTGTTAAGGACTGGACTCCCGCTGAAGAATCTCTTTTTTGTTTAAATTTTGAGGCTAAAAATATATTATATACTGCTTTAACTTCCGATGAAATAGAAAGAGTATATACCTGTAAAACTGCTAATCAAATCTGGCAAAGCTTGAGTGACACTCATCGTGGAAATACTCAAGTTAAAAGTTCTAAAATAAACATTTTAGTTCATGATTATGAATTATTTGAAATGTCAAAAGATGAGTCAATCGACTCAATGTTTAAACGTTTTAACCT
Source organism: Saussurea involucrata (assembly GCA_033807775.1). NCBI lineage: Eukaryota > Viridiplantae > Streptophyta > Magnoliopsida > Asterales > Asteraceae > Saussurea > Saussurea involucrata. Next base: position 11,908,688 of record CM066312.1, read on the forward strand.
CATCATGACTACTTTGAAGGGATTAGGTCGCACTTATCCTAACGAAGACTATGTAAGGAAAATTCTTCGAGCACTTCCTTCGGAGTGGATGGCAAAAATCACATCCTTGGAAGACTCCCGAGATCTCGCAACTATGAAGCTCGATGATCTCATCGGCAATCTTAAAGTGCACGAAATCGCACTAAAAAGAAATCAAGTCCGGGAGCAAGTCAAAAAGAAATCCATCGCTCTCAAGGTCGTTGCCTCAAAAGAAAAGGAAGAGGAGGAAGATGCAAGTTCATCCGATGATGAACCCGAAAATCTTGACGATTTAGTCAAGTTGGTAAGAAAACTTTCTAAACTTCTATCTAACAAAAAGTTTGCCAATATTGATAGGTTTCAAGAAAATGAAGACTACCGTCGTGGTGGTAAAAACCAAAGTCGCAACGTCCACAAAAGTGAAGACAATTATGACGAATCTAGCGACGATGAAAAAGCCAATAAAAAGAAAGGCTTTTGCTATGTGTGTGGTGACAAGGATCACTATGCAAGTATGTGTCCGAATCGAGCAAAACAAATCAACACACCAAAAGCTTTGGTTGGAGGCGCCTTGAGCGCAAGCATAAATGAGACCAAAGATTTTTGTTTCATGGCCGACCATGATAATGAGGTATCTTCATCATGTCCTTTTGAAAATAATTGTGATAGTAATTATAGTGATAATTATTATAGTGACGATGAAAATAATCTTGACGAATTATATAAATCATTTCATGATATGGCCGCTCTTGCAAATAGGTATAAAGATGAAATCTCAAAATTAAAAGAAACCGTATCTGCATGTGAAAAGAAAATTAATGACGGTAAACAAAAATCTGCAAATGATATGGATATAATTGCTAAGTTAGAAAATAAATTAAGTAAAAAAGATGTTTGCAAATCTTGTGATATTTTAAAAAATGAAATTGCATGCTTAAAAGAAAAACCAATTGAGAAAAATGATTGTAAATCTTGTGTTATTTTAAATGATAAAATTGCATGTTTAAATAAAAATACATATGAAAGTGTTGCATGTATAAAATGTGATTTGCTTAAAAATGAAAATATTTATTTAAAAGCTAACTGCGATTTATATGAAAAAGATAATCTATTAGCTAAAGCTTTTCAAAATAGCAATGATAAAATGCTTAAAATGCTAAATATGTCGAATCGCATTAATTGTCGAAAAGGCATTGGTTCTGATACATGTGTTGATAAATGCTCGTGTAAACCCATTAAAAGATTTTTTGCATCTCCTAAAGTTGATACAAGAAAACCCCCATATATGTCAAAAATGAAAAATGTGAATTATGGGAGGAAACCGTATGCTCGTATGTATAATAGTAATTTTTCTAGACCTAAAAATAATGCGAATATAAATGCTTCATTTTATGTGTATGATAAATACAATCGCAAAATTAGAATGGTTAGAAAATGGATTCCGAAAGGAATGTTTAATGTTGACAATCCCGGTGGGATGCGTTTGTGGTTTTAAACCATTTATATGGCTTTGTATGTTTGTCGTGTTTGTTTTATGTCGACAACATATTTTTTGCAGTTTATGTTTTTATACTAACTGTTAAAAGGACCCATAAGAAAAGGGTACCACGAAAAATTTTCTTTGCCTTTTGTAGGTGTTTCCTGCCGAGGTTATAATACGTGGTTACCTGCCGAGGTTATAATACGTGGTTACCTGCCGAGGTTAGAATACGTGGTTACCTGCCGAGGTTATAATACGTGGTTACCTGCCGAGGTTATAATACGTGGTTACCTGACGAGGTCATAATACGTGGTGATTTTTTTTAATCACATAAAATTAACCGAAAATTGAAGCCTTAAGATCCTTTTTGGTGCAAGTGTTTCGTATTGGTTTGTATATCTTTGTCTCTATTGCTTTTTGCATTTTATTTTATCCCTCAAATTTTATAAAATCAAATTGATATCGTTATTAATTTGAGGGGGAGCGTTTTATTATATTTACCCATGAGTTTATGCTACCTCAATTATATGCATATTTTGAGGGGGAGCATCTCTCGAGGGGAAGCATACCGTCTTTCTTGACCCTTTTTTGTTTCGACAAACGGGGGAGAGAAACCGCATATGCTCTTGTTTAGCGGTTGTGTTTGTCATCATCAAAAAGGGGGAGATTGTTGGTGCAAGTGTACCACATCTCTATATATTTATATATATTTATTTTGATGATTACAAACACACCGCATTATTATTTATCTAACAATTTAATCCAAGTGTGCAGTTGTTGAAGAACACGAAGATTTAATCTGAAGGGTTCAAGACGGAAGTGTTTTCGTCGTCATTATTGTTTATAACTAATAATGATAAACACCCTAAAATAATATACCACTTGGATATTTCTAAAAACCCAACAATTAATTTTAATAAGTTTTTAAGAAGATCCAGCAAGATTTGGTTGCTGTCCTGGAAGGTTCTTTTCTGACGCCGGTATACCGTGGAGAATACCCGGTATACCGCGGGTACACTACAGCCGGTATACCGCGGGTGTTCAGCCGGTATACCGCGGCAGGCCGTGTGCATCTCTGATTGGTTGAAGTTACCTTTTCCTGACGGCGGTATACCGCGGCGGTACAGCCGGTATACCGCGGGTACTTTTTCCTGCCAACTTTGCATGTAGCCGTTTGGTGTGTCAGCGCACTTTTCTGACGGCGGTATACCGCATGCTTTTGGCGGTATACCGCGGCTGCACAATGCCGTTGGAGATGCTATGTATAAATGATGCTTGCTGGTAATGAAGACCAGACCAAACAACAGTAACAAGCAACAACAAACAGCACCTCTCAGCTCTCTCATCTATTTATAATATATATTTTATAAAACATTTTTTATAAAATATCCAAGTGTGAGATATTATACAAGAGTGATTACCCATTGTGAGTTATACTCCTCTTGTAAGTATTTGAATAACGGGTGTGTGATCCTGTACATCTCATAGCAGAAGCTTGAGAATCAATTACGTTACCTTTGTACTTGGTTTGTATTTCTACCGTAAAGAATACATTTATTGGATCGTGTCGGGAAGTGTCTCGGCTGCTGGTTTATCACAGTTGGTGGTAAATCAGTAAATCTCTGTGTCAAGTATCTCTATCCCTTATCTCTTTATTTATTCCGCTGTGCTTTATTATATTTATTTATATAAACTGCTTTGCATTTATATTTATTTATATAATCTCTGTGCATTTTAATTATATCTGTTTATATAATTGTTGTGTATTTACTATTTGTATACTCTGATTTATTTATACTGTTTCTGTACTGTATTTATTTATAAAAGAATTTTTGAAAGTAAAAGATTTTAAATACAACCTTACCCCCCCTAGGTTGTCTAACAAGATTCAGCTCTCCTAAAACAATATTTTAGAATCAACACCCAAAATGGATGAACAAAACTTATAAACCTCCCTTGAAAAGGTGAACTATCACCAAGAGTTCTCAAACTCCTCAAGGGATTCATCCAACACACCCTTCCACAAGATTTCATCTCAAAATACAAAAATGAGAAGAGATTGGGATCAAGAACATGCATCTAAACCCCATTCTAGACACAAAACTTAAAGAAAGGTGGGTGGTGTTATACCTTAGCAGCAACTTCTTCAATCTCTAGCTGATCCACCTTATCCAAACCTTCAATGGTGGAACTTGAGCTCCTTTCCTCTCTAGAGAAGTTCCAGCCGAAAACAAGAAATGGAAATAGGGTTTTTGAAGGGTTTTGTCTTAATAAACTTCTCTCTATCACACTCCAGCCACATAACTTTCAGGTTTTTACAAAAGAGCCCCAGAATTCTTATTTCTGCACTAAATACCACAAGAGATGAAATATGGGATGTTACACTTAAATTATGACAAGTTATGATTAAATAACATCCAAACTTTTATATAAGAAATGAATTAACCGTGAGGAGTTATATTTACAAGTACAGAATCCTTCAAATAACCTATTAATCTAATCATGTCACTATAATTAGATTAACTAAGTTATGTAAACAGTCCATCAAAATCTCCATTCGTTAATTGACTCTTTCGCTATCTCAAAACGCTCGTGCCACATCCCTTTACCTTCCTGAGCTAGTACCTGGTAAGAAAACATCATTTGAAACAATTAGGCTAACGCCTAGTGAGAACATTCGGTTTCAAAATAATATTTGTATAAATCAATGTAAACAAGGCATGACAAACCTGGTTTACTCTTTTTCTTACCATACGCATAACCATCCTTCCATAGCGGGGATAAACCCGATTACATGACTACGATCTGACACTAGGTCAATCATTTCTCATGTTCCAATTCCATGACTACGACCTGACCCTAAGTCAGTCATTTCTCATGGTCCAGAGCCGCACTACGAATCCTAACGGATTCTAGACTAATGCTCATATCCAATAAATCGCAATAACACATGCCCAGTTATTGGAAAGGAAGTAGAGATTACAAATACTTATGTCAACCCCTTTTTCTTCCTTAGAAATCGGGAATTACGTTTATTCCACGATTCCTCACACACATCAGAATAACGATTAATCTTCATCTATTCCACATGTACATAACCACTAGTGCCTATGGATCCATTACACTTACTACACATCTGCCTAGTATCAAACTAGAACAGTCATTAAGCCTAACAACCTACCATTCAGCTGTAAGTATGTTCAAGCCACTAGAATTGCATTTCAATTCCTAAATCGTACCTGTTTAGAAGTCAGCAAATCCTAAAGTTACTGAGCACTCCAAAAGTGACCGGACAGCACCAGTTTCCGGACACCTCAAAACTATCCGGACAATACAAGTTTTCCGGATACCCAAGACTTACCGGATACACCAACTCTTCGGATACATCAACTTTCCGGATACATCAACTTTTCGGGTACTTCACTAATCCGGATGACATCCGGTAACCAAGGTAATCCGGATACCATCCGGTAACTTATTTCATCCGGAAACTATACGAAATTTAAGACTTACCGGATACTTCGTCTTGTCCGGAAACATTCATATGAGAGGTTTCCGGATACTTTCATTTTACCCGGAAACCATGACCTGCAGCTTAGAAATTCATCCTAAAACCATATCTGTTCCATTCAGCTTGTTCTTAACTCAACCATACAGTCCCAAAACAGTTTATACACACATCTGTAACATTTAATTTGGCATAAAACATAGATTTAAGCAAAAGTGAATGAACTCACCTTTAAAGGAGATAAACCCACTTTTGCACAACCCAAAAGCTTCAATTCTACTGTCAATGATTCTGGAATCTAAACACAAATGAATCTGTTTACAACTAAGCAAATACAACAAACCATATCTGAATCTATGGTGAATTCCTTACAAATTTTGAAGACCAATCTTGAGTTTCCTCTTCTCTTTCTTTTTCTCTTTTCTCTCTAATTCTCTTTCTCTTTCTCTTGTCTCTCTCTAAACCGACCCAACAAGATGATAAATCAGATATTTCTCAACTTTCATCTCTTATCCACACACTTTTTTCAAATGACCCAATACACCTCCAAGTTTCTTATTTTACATAAAAACATCAAACTTTGGTTACTTAACTTTTAACCTCAAAGATTCAATTACTTGTAAAAATACCACAAAGATACAACTCAATTACATAAATAACTTCATTTATATTATAGCATAATATAACGAAATTTCGGGATGTTACAATACTCCCCAACTTGAAAATGATTTTGTCCCCGAAATCAAAGTTAGGTAAACAAGTGAGGATATCTAACCTTCATATCCTCTTCCGATTCTAAAGTTACATTAGTACCTCGATGATGCTTCCACTGTACCTTTAACATAACCACTTCCTTACCACTACGTAACTTTCTAACTGACCTTTCTAAAATTGTCTCTGGTTCCTCCACACATCGGCTCTTTTCGTCTACCCTTACATCAGTAAGTGGAATTACGTCGTCCTCTTCGGCCAAACATTTCCGAAGGTAACAAACATGGAAGGTATTGTGGATCCCTTCCAATTCAGGTGGAAGATCCAACTGATATGCTTGCAATCCAACTCTCTTAGTAATAGTGAAAGGTCCTAGAAAACGAGGACTCAACTTTCCGCGTTTACCAAACCTTATCACACCTTTCCATGGGGATACCTTAAGCATTACACGCTCCCCAACTTGGAATTCTTTTGGTCTTCTTTTCGGATCAGCATAACTCTTTTGTCGATCTTGAGCCGCTTTCATATGCTTCCGAATCTCTTTCACTTTATCAGCTGTTTGTTGCACAAGTTCCGGACCAGCAAACTGCTTTTCTCCAGCTTCTAACCAACACACCGGAGTTCTACATTTATGACCATACAAAGCTTCAAAAGGTGCTCTTCCAATACTGGAATGGTAACTATTATTATACACAAATTCTACTAACGGTAGATGCGTATCCCAGTTACCTCCAAAATCTAACACACACGACCTTAGCATATCTTCTAAAGTTTGAATGGTTCTTTCACTTTTCCCGTCAGTTTGTGGATGGTAAGCAGTGCTCAAATTGACCTTCGTACCCAATTCTTCTTGAAGTGACTGCCAAAACCTCCAGGTAAATCGACTATCACGATCTGAAACTATAGACACCGGTATACCATGCCTTGACACCACTTCATCAATATACAACTTTGCCAACTTATCGATTGGTGATGCTTCTTTCATAGCTAGAAAATGAGCACTTTTAGTCAAGCGATCCACGACTACCCAAATTGTGTCGTTACCCTTTTGTGTTCTCGGTAACTTCGTCACGAAATCCATGGTAATCTTGTCCCACTTCCATTCCGGGATCTCCAACGATTGAAAACTTCCATAAGGCCTTTGGTGTTCCGCTTTTACCAACGAACATGTCATACACCTTTCTACTATTTGTGCCACATCTATTTTCATAGTCGGCCACCAATAGTGTAACCTCAGATCCCTATACATCTTAGTACTCCCAGGATTATAGAATACTTAGATCTATGGGCGTCTTCGAGAATTAACTCTCGATTTCCTCCAATATTTGGTACCCAAACACGACCTTGAAACAACTTAATTCCACGGTTATCTTCAGTCAATTGAAGATGTTGCTTGCTCATTACTTATTCTTTCAGATTTTCTTCCCGTAAGGCTTCCGCTTGTGCCTCCTTTATCCTATCAAACAATCTTGACGTCACGTCAATCCTAGCATTAGTTGCTTTAATACACCCACTATACTCTTTTCTGCTTAAAGCATCAGCTACAACATTTGCCTTACCAGGATGGTAATGCAATTCACAATCGTAGTCTTTAAGTAGTTCTAACCAACGTCTTTGCCTCATATTCAAATCTTTTTGATCAAAGACATGTTGTAGGCTCTTATGATCAGTGAATAAAGTACACTTTGTTCCATACAGATAATGACGCCATAGCTTTAAAGCAAACACGACTGCTGCCAATTCTAAATCATGAGTAGGATAATTCTTTTCGTGCTCTTTAAGTTGTCTTGATGCATAAGCAATCACCTTGCCTCGTTGCATCAATACATATCCCAAACCCATCTTTGATGCGTCACTATATACTACCAAATCTTACGTTCCGTCTGGCAACGCAAGAATAGGAGCTTCACACAACTTCTGACGTAAAGTTTTGAAAGCTGCCTCTTGTTTCTCCGTCCAAACAAACTTTACATTCTTTCGAGTCAACACGGTCAATGCAGAAGTGTTAGTCCCAGATGGCTTACAAGAACAAGAACATGTATTGTAGAAGGGGGGGGGGGGTTGAATACAATACACAATTTTTTCACTTTAATTAATTCTTTTATTGAAAATCTTTCAACAAGAATTACACATAGAACACATAGAACAATTAGATTGTTGCGGAAAGAAAAGATAAAATCTATTCTAACAATCTTCACAAAGCAATACTGAAAACTAAATAACTTCTAAAACACAAAGATTGAAAGCTATAAAATTCAAAGAGAGAAAGGAGTAGAATATCTTGAGCACAAAGTAATCTTCAAGAGTTGTAAATGATATTCTGCATGGAGAGGTCTTCCTCTTTATATAGTGCCAAGAGTATGTGTAGCATATGACACTTGTCACTTTGTCATTTGAAGGATAGGTTTAGCTCTCAAAAGTTGATGTGTCATTTTCACCTTTTCCTTGGTATCAGGAAGAATGCCCATGCTAGAAGAGACTTTATATGGTAATGGATAAAAGGACAAATTGTCACTTTTATCTGACAATAGGATATTGTCCCATAATAAAAGATCTTCTCAGTTTGTCTTCAAGGAGTACACCACCGATTCATGCTATGAGATATGTGACACCTCTTGAAGAAAATCATCCTTGAGACTTAGAAGAATTCCCACCAAAATTGGACTTTCATTGGTGGGAAGCAATTTGGCCGACCAAGAGATATGTCGGAGGAGAAGTGTCCACCGATGTGTGAGACAACCATCGGTGGACAATGACTTGCATGTGTTGATAAAGAGTCTCTTACTTCCACAATGAGAGATTCTTCAATCTTGACTTTGGTTGATCTTTGACTTCACCAAACATTTGCTATCTTGTACAAGTCATTATAAAGAACCATGCTAAAATATTCTAAGTAAGATTTAGAGGAAACATCGGTGAGTCAATTTCAAATCTTAGGTGACCTAACAATCTCCCCTTATTTGAATTTGAGCTCCATACTTAGAATATTGAAGAGTATCTGAATAAAATTGCATTTTGACCCTTTTTACTCTTTTTGGGTTCTTTTCACATAGACCATTTTTTTGATCTATTTTGTCTTTTATGGATTTGTGTGTGTATGATATTTACAAGTAAGAAAAAAATAAAAAGGTATAGCTGTACAAACAAAATAAAAAAATGGAAAGAAGTATAAACAATATGAACAAAACAAATATTACTTGCATCTTTGGAGGGGTGAGTTGAAGCTTGTGTCTGACTTGAGGATTCTTCATTTTGATCAGCAGCCTGTTGATGTTTTGGAGAACTTTATCTTTCAGGCACTTTTACTTTTCTTCAGATGTTCCAAATCTTCAAGTCATTCACTTACTTTAAAAGATTTCAGCCAAATGAGTATGTGTTTAAGAAGGAGACACACCCATAATGATGAAAATCTTTGAGGGAGGTTTGAGGTTAGGTGAATCAGCCTCAGGATGCTTCTGCCCATCTGTTGCATCTTCTTTCTTTCTCTTGGTATCTTCAGCTTTTCCTGTTTAGCATCATCAACCTTTGTCTTTGATTTGCTCCCCCTCAGTTAGATCCGTCCGGACTGATGTGCTCCCCCTTAGTTGGTTCGCCGGTTTCCATATGTTTGACCAAAATTTGAGTTGGATGTTGACTATGAGTACTGAGGATTGGTGTTGATCGAGTTGGACGCTGATATTGCTCCCCCTCACATGGTTTCTTCCCTTCAGATAGTTGCTCCCACTCAGATGGTTTCTCCCCCTCAGCGTTCGACGGAAAAGAAACACCACAAACAATTGGAAACACCGATTTTTTTTTTATTTTTTGCTCATAACCACCGAATTTGGGGGCCAACCACCGAAATTTCGGTGGTGTGGTCAGTGGTATGGTCAAAAAAAAAAATTTTTTTTGCTTCCCCACCGAAACTTGGCTAATTTCGGTAGGATTTTCGGTAGAAAAATCGGTAGGTTTTTTTTTCGAAATTTTAGCATGCCCACCGAAAATTTGCAAGAGTTAGAAAAAAATTCGGTGGAATTTCTTGAAGAGATTGAAGGAAATCTTCTATGACATCTTCAGAAGAGTGTGGAGAAAGTCTTCTAAGGCATCATGGAGAAAATCTTCAAAGTAAAGAAAAGATTGGAATTTCATCTTCCAATTTTTGATGACCCAGAAAGATTGAGTTTGAGGATTTGGGGAGACATCTGCATAAGAGTTTGTAGTGGGTGGGTTTTGTGAAAAAGAGAGATGGGTTGCAAACCAAGAGTGAAAAATGATGGAAGAAGGGATGGGATGAGGAGATGGCACATAGAAATTTTGTTCTGGTGATGGTAGTGGATAGGGATCGGTAGAGATGCTCTTTGGCTCGGTGGAGTTTGTCGGCAGAGAACACAACCGAGAGCTGTTCGGTGGTGTGATTTGTGTGGTGTCGACAGCTGGCTGTTTTGGTGGGTCTATCGGCAGGCAAAAGTGTAGATAAGAATGGGTTTCGGTAGATGCGAGTGTCGGTAGCAATACAACAAAAAGGAATGAGATTTAGAAGGTGATGACATCATGATGATGTCATCAAAACAAAGAATGTGTTTCAAGATTACTGCCGACATATGAAGTTTACTTTTTGACTATTTTTCTTTCTCACCAAACATATATATATATATATATATAAATATATATTAATGAGATTTGGAGTGTTGGGTGGGTGAAAAGAAATATGTAGCTGATGAGAAAAGGTGGGGTGAGATGTATGGTGGGAAATATAGTGTAGGTAATGAATTGGGTGATGGGAGAAATGATGATGTCGGTAGAGAGGAGGTTGACACTTTTGAGTGTGCCAATGGAAAGGATTTTCAATACAAGAAGATCTAGGAGTTCATCATTTGACATTCCAATTTTGCATGATGATCTTGAAGATTTTGTCAACTTTCTCACTTGTCCACATAGATCCATCTGTCCAGTTCAAAATCTGCAATCACACAGAATTTATTTCCTAGGTACCCATTTGGTAGTGGGTCCTTTTGGGTTAGATGATGAGAAAAAAAATATGTCACTCAGATCAATTCTTTCTTTCGGACAGTCTTTGGCAAAATGAGAAACATTTCTATAAAGAAAGTTCCTTTTAGAATCTTGACATTTTTCTTTACTTTTGCTCAAAGATTTTGATGAGGTAACAAAGAATTGGGGTGCAGCACCTAGAAATCTTTTTTCAAAATTTAGGAGGACATAAATCTTTTCTTTTGAATTGGACATTTTGAGACACAGATTGAGGAAGAAAATCGGTAGGAGAAGTCACACAGGTAGTTTTAGAAAAATTTGAAGAATTTATTTTTAGGAAAGAATCAGCACCTGAAGATTTGCCTTTTTCAAAGATAGAAAAATTCTTGTTTGAGTTTGAAAAGGAGGATGCATCATCTAAATTCAAGAATTTTTGAAATTCATGGATAAGTGTGGAAGAATCATTGGAATCTTGAGCCTTTTCCTTTGGAAAGGAAATATGATCTTTTGCCTTTAAAAATATTCCAAATTTTAAATCTTCATATGAATCGGCAGAATTGACATGGATTGAGAGAGATAAAAAAACTGTGTTTGTTGGGTGAGGGAAAGTTGGTAAAAATAAAGTAGGAAAAAGAGGGTTAGAGGTGAAAGGAGGTTGACTTTTCTTATAACAAAGAAAGTATCAGTTCTTGAACTTCCTAACTGATAGAAATATATACAGAAAAAAAATTATTATTATTTTTTTTTGAAGATGAATTTCGGCAGAGGTTCGGCAGAAATAAGTTCGGGAAAAAAAAATCGGCAGTTTTTTTTTTTTTTTGAATTTTGAAGATGAATTTCGGCAGAAACAAGGTTCGGCAGAAATAAGTTCGGCAAAAAAAAATCGGCAGATTTTTTTTTTGAAGATGTTTGTCCTTGATCTTCGGAAGATGATAGAAACGATTTATCTTCTGAAGATTGTGGAAAAATCTTGAAGTCATCTTCAATCTTCAAGTGTAGTCTTCAAATATAGATCTTCAAGGCATCTTCAAGGGTAGATCTTCAAGGCATCTTCAGGGGTAGAAGAGGGCAAATTGGTAGAAGTGGAGGAGAAGGGAATATTTGGTGAGATGTGAGAGTGATGGGAAGTTAGGGAAGTTGGAAAAAGGTATGGGAAAAAAATAAGAATAAGATAGAGAAGTATGTAGGCAAAGTCGGTAGGCAAGAGTCTGAAAGATGTAGGAGGGGATGATGGCAATCTGTCAATGATAGGATCTTCAGAAGGTGGTAGACTTGAAGAGGAATCATCATGCTTTGATGTTCAGTATGGACTTGTGGAGATGGAGAGTATATGAAGAAAAGATAGACTTAGGAAATGATACACTTAGGAAAGACATACTTAGGAAATGAGGGTGAGAGGTAAGGTAGAAAGGTGAGAGGGTTAGAATGTATAGTTAAGAAGGGTAGTGATAAGGGTTGAGAGAAGGTGAGGGAGATTGAACTAGCAGGTAATAATGGGAAGGGTGTTTTTAAGAAAATGGAGGTAGAGTGTTTGAATGGAACAAGAAGGGTGAGGATTAGAAGTAAAGACATCTTTGGTAGATTACCTGTCAAATCTGTGAAGAAGATGAGAAACACTTAGCTGGTACTAGAGCAGTTGAGAGGGGGTGACCTTCAGGATCATCCATGTCATTTATCTGGGCCATGAAGCACAAATTTGAAATGTCCTTCTCGCTTTCAGATGTGGGTTCATCTGCCAGATCATGAGTTTTAGCAGGCAGACCCTTTCCCTTTCTGACTAGTCTTTCGTTTCTTTCCTTTTCTCTCTTGTATTTTTCTTTGTATCTTTCAGCCCGGTCAGAATCATATTTGGATCTTCCCGGTTTTGAAGAAAATCGGCCTGAGGAAGAAGTTCTGGGTTTTTCAAAACGTTTACTTCTACACTCAGAAGAAAAATGACCCTTTTTACCACAGTTAAAACATTCCTCATTAGATTTGTCTGAGGAGGAGTGTTTGGAGAGAGAAGAGGAGGGTTTTCGACTAAACTTAGATTTTTCAGAAGAAAAGTGAGATATGGATTTAGAATACCCATCCATCCTGGCCATTCCATCTGATAATTTGTCAACAGAAGTTTCCTCACATTCATCATCAGCATCACTAAGATATGCTTCTGAATGCTCATTGGGATCTCCTTGACTATCATGGTCAGAGTCAGATGGGTAGGTGATTCTTGGAGTACACATAGTTCTTTTGGAAGAGACACTTAAGAGAGCTATAGAAGAGCCCTTTATATCTGTGATGATAGACTTCCTTTGCAGCTTAGTCTGCTCATAGTTGAAGAGAGTTCCATAAAGAGCAGTGAGAGGCATGTGATCAAGATCCTTGGTTGTCTTTATACAAGTACAAATGTTTTCCCAAAAATCAGGAAGACAATCCATAAACTTGCATAGGACTTCCTCATTATCATACATGCGACCCGACAGTTTAAGATCATTAAGAAGACTGTTAAAGCGATTATAGTAGCCTGAAAGAGATTCTCCTTTCTCATAAGAGAAGAGTTCATATTTTCTAACAAGAGCAATTTTTCTGCTCTTTTTCACTTCAGACGTACCTTCATAGAGAACACACAGAGTGGACCACATTTCCTTAGCAGTAGAAAGGTTTACAAGAGAATGATAAACCTCATCAGGCAAAGAGAGGGCAATGATGGCTCTGACTTTAGTGTCAAGAGCTACAAGACGTTTATCTTTATCATTGTATTTACTGAGGTCCTTTACAATGTATCCCCCAGTAGCAGGTGTTCGTTCTTCCTCATCAGAAGAAGACTCATCACCATCCTCATGTTTATTTTTGGCATTAAAACGATCCCAAACTCTAGGGACAAGAGGTCCTTCATGGAGTATGGTAGGATATATGCTGTCAACTCCTTCTAGGAAGAGCATCATACGACTTTTCCACAAAGAGAAGTTATTGGGGTTAAACTTTGGTGGTTTGGCTATGGAGCCATTGTTGTATGATCCAGCAATAGAGTTTTGAGAAGAGACATTTTTTAAGGAAGAAGATGAAGCCATTGCAGATCAAGTTTATTAGACTAAACTGACCTGCTCTGATACCACTTGTTGGTCCCAGCTATGGATTAGCAATGGTAAACAAGTATTGTAGAAGGGGGGGTTGAATACAATACACAAAATTTTTCACTTAATTTAATTCTTTTATTGAAAAACTTCAAATAAGAATTACACACAGAAACTTAAAGATTGTTGCGGAACAGAACAGATAAAATCTACTCAAACAATCTAACACACAGTCACACACAGAATGAAGAACAATTGTAAAACACTAAGAAAACAATGAACTTCTTTGAGAGAGAAATGCCAGCACTTGAAAGCTTGAGAGTCTGTAAACTGGGTGGGTTGCAAGGTTGAAGATGATCTCCTTTTATAGTGCCTCATGCATTAAATGCAATGGACACTTGTCAAGGAGAGCTTGGAAGGAAGGATGGAAGCAGTCTTCTGAAAAGTACTGGGATGTACTTTTGTCTTTGCTCTCATTTGTCCTGAAGTGTTGACCTGCTTGTTGAAGCTGAAGTTTCTTGAAAGAGATAAGAAATCCAAAGAACCTTTTTCTGATCTTCGGATGATGTCTCTATCAATGCAAGATATTCTGAATATATTCTGGTGGAATATACCTGTTTGAAATTTCTTTGCCGAAGACTTCTTTGCCGAAGATATGCCTAACATGTCTTCAAGGATTTTGCCTAACATGTTATCTTCTTCAAAGATCTTGCCGAAGATATGCCTAACATGTCTTCAAGGATTTTGCCTAACATGTTATCTTCTTCAAAGATCTTGCCGAAGATATCCCTAACATGTCTTCAAGGATTTTGCCTAACATGTTATCTTCTTCAAAGATCTTGCCGAAGATATCCCTAACATGTCTTCAAGGATTTTGCCTAACATGTTATCTTCTTCAAAGATCTTGCCGAACATTTCATCTTCCAACATGTCTTCAAAAACTTCAAGTGAACTGGCTAAGACTTTAGGAAGTCTTCAAGTAGCAGCTTAATCTTTGGTTGAGAAATCTATCTTCAATCTGCTTTGAAGATATACTTCTACTTTGTTTCTTCAGTTGATCTTCGACTTCACCGAACATTTTTATACAATTAAACTGCTTGAACCTAAGAATTATTCTAAGTAATTAAGAGACTGAGGTCATCTTCAAATCTAAGTGATTGTAACACCCGGAAAATCCTTGTGAGTAATAATAGTCCTAATATTTCTTTATATTTTGACTTCTTAAATTATAATTGATTTCCTAAGTAATTTCCGTGATTGTTACTTGTTATTTGAGAACTTCCGATAGAAATTCGTAAGTTGATTCCTTAAGGAAATTAATGAAAAATAGATGATAAAGTTAAATATTAGATTTTATGGATTAGTTGGATGGGTAATTTGAATACGAGTCCAACGGTACTTTCCGGGGTAAAAACGGAGTTCTAACGAAGAAGTTACGGCCAAATTAGTGGAAAATGAGAAGCAAACAAACAGAGGTTGGCGCGGATGGTGGCGCCGATGCACTGGCGCGGGCGCTGGCGCCGAGCACCTGACGTGTTGAAAGGGGGTTAAAACCCACCTCTTAGTCCTTAGTCATTCCTTTATTCAATTAGAACTCTCAAAACACATAGTTTGCTCTGCTCTTCAATATTCAGACGATTTCTCCATCTAAACATAAGGTAAATCCAAATCCCTCAATCCTAATCCAATTCAAGTAATTAGTAGATGAATCTTAACAATTAAACTTGATTTAGGGCATTACACCTTCATCCTTCTTGTTGGAGTGATTATGCTCAAGTATTCAAGTTAGGGTTATATCAATTGAAGATTCAAGGTGAGTAACTTGTATCTAATTGATTGTATTATACTTATCTACCATTCTTTATCTTGATTTTGGTATTGTTAATGAGAAATCTTGATTTATAAGCTCTTAATGGTTAAGAGGGAAACAAGAAGAGTTCAAGTAAGTTATGGTGGATTAATTGTGTTTTATTACTGAGAATGCCATGGTAAATGTTGTATTAAAGGTTTGGGTTTGATTTTACATCATTGGTATGTGATTATGATGATGGCTTAATATATGTCTTAATGAAGCAAATATGGCTTAATGGTCAAAATGGACCTATTATTGAATTGTAAACATGGATGTTTATTATTGATATTATATAGAATGTGATTTGATACATATGGATGTATATGAACTACATGGAAGTAGTTTTAATTATGTTAAATGGTTGGACCATTGTTAAGTGTTAAGTATGATTTGAATATTATTTGGATTAACATATTTGGTATTCACATAATTGGAGGAGCACCTAGTAGGCATTGGAGGATATATTCTTACACACCGTGGGGTAAGTGTAATTGATTCATACCTTCGGATACCGTGGGGTTTTTCCGTTGTGTTATGCCTTGTGACATTACCGTGGGGTACCGATCAAGGTATATCTTCGATTATGATGTAACTGGGTAGCAATATGGGCCTTCTCCATGGAATCCAATTTGTGAATGTATCGAATTGTTATTCCTACATGCTATGATTATATTCTTTGTGCTATGTGTAAACCTCACTTAGGCTTTAAAAGCCTAACACTTGTTATGTGTTGTATGTGTTACAGATATTAGTGGTTCCGGAGACAAGAAGGTTTAGACATGGGTTGTGAGCATGGGATCATTGTTGGAGAGCTAAAGATTAGAAGATTTATAATAGAACTTTCCGACATCTTTTGTAATCTGATTTCTATAGTAGAGATTAGATAAGCTAGTGGTCCATTAGTAGTTATAATTATCTAAATCTTAGTATTAATGGTTATGTAAAGATAATTATGTATACTTTTACTTTAGTAATGCGTACCACTCTTCCGTTTTATGGAAGTTTTTGTTGACCCCCGTTTTTGGGGTGTTACAAGTTGGTATCAGAGCTTTAGTTTAAGTGAACTAAGTATGATGAGGAGGTACTTAGACTTAAGATGAGATGAATTAAGTTATGAATCGTGAGATTGGGTAGAAGTATTAAGACGGGATGGCCTTAGGGTCGACAGAAATATGTGAAATTAGTACGGTAACGACGGTAATGAGGATTCTCATGTATGATATATTCACAATCTCAATTAGCTACTGTTATTATGAATATATTGTTACATAAGCATACTTGTTTCTAAATTGTTCCAGTGACTAATGATCGGTAAAGTACGTTTCGTGTGTCTATATTTATATAACCATTTCTCAGGGTTATCTTTTGTTTGATAGCATAATGATGGTAAAAAAAACGCCACCAAGGTCTTTCAATTCTTTGGAGGACAGATCGGTAAATGATTGAGGATTGGTAGGACAACCTGGAACTGGCGGGACTCATGAAAGTCCGCCGAGACAACCTTAAATAAGTGGATTAAAATGTGTGGAAATAGAATGTAAGATGTTTGATCAAGATGGGAATAGTATGAAATGATTGAGTAAGTGAGCCTTGGAAGGCATGTATAACAAGTGTTAGAAGGCTGAGAGGGTAACCACTGGCTGGAAATAGAGCGTCAATGATAAGTTGCGCGAGTTAAATGATAGACCTTGTTTGAGTGAATAGCCTTCAATTGCAAGTAGAGTTTATGCATGGTGTCCTCGAGTGTGTGTTACATGGGTTTTCGTGATTTCAAAACAAATGCATAAATAACAATTTAGTCGATGATGAGTCAGTATGTGCACGTGGGTATTTAGAGAAAAAGGCAATACCATTTATGTCGCGCAGCGAAATTTTGAGTTTAGCAATTTGCAAAACACTTCATATTTACAAGAAAAGTTAAAAATAAATGAGTGTGAGAACCGACTAGCTTACTTCGTGTCGGTAATTTCTTTCAACTTTTGTCGTATGAAAAGATTTTCATTAAATATATTACGGTCATAACAACATCGTTTTGGTTGAAAAAAGATTAAGTTTTTCGGAAAGTAGTATGCAAACGATTCTCGTGATCGTTGTGCAGTACACTGAAGTTATAAGAATTTTGGGGTCATGTGTACCCAAGTTGCTCCAAGTGTTGTTCTTTAAAATGAGGAAATGTGCGAAATAATATAATTAATACATTGTTATGTATGAAGGCTATGAACGAACTAAGTCGTAAAATATTACTATAAGCTAAGAAAGAACTCTGAGAATGGAGAGGTGTTGGATAGATCATGGGAGGATGTTTGTAATTTTGGTAATTGTGTTCAAGAGGAAGGTGAACAATGGGAGAGTTGAAAGTGGACTTAGCGTCGGTTGTAAGAAGGTCTAAACCCTTGTTTGGTAACTAGAAATACAGTTGGCAAGGGACGGTTATGTCCCGAGGAAGGATTAGTAGTCATCAAGGTGATGGAATTAGCAAATTGCTATGAGTAGTGTGGTGAGACAGTAAGGAAATACCCTCGACGTTAAATAAGAATTTATGGTGATTTTGTGATATTAGTATTGCACGAATAAGTTTGAAATGAAGACGATGAGATGTAAATTGTATTATGTTTTGTTGAAAGGATTAGGTTCAGTCCTTGTTAATGAATAGATTAAAGAAGTATCGATAGGTCGACTATTGACATTGAAGTCGGCAGTTGTGTAAGATGTATGAGGACGGTTTGATGATCTTGTATTCTTAGTACCTTTGGGACTAATGAACTTTGGCAAAATAATATATATATATATATATATATATATATATATTGTGGAGTATATAGAGTTGTATATACGTGTACATATAGATACATATATGAATTGACTTCATTGGGAAAGTAGCAATGAAGGGGTCGTGAGATTATCATGTCTCGAAGCGTGTGTTGCGTGATGTGGGATTAGATGTATTTTAAATTTCATGAGTTGATATTGATAAATGATCAATAGACCCTTTGAGCAGATGGCTTGGTTTTGGACTCGGTTGAGTCTTAAGGGTATTCGTCGGTTTAATTAACTTGACATAGGCTTGGGGGTTGGAATTACATGAATTGTATTATAATTAAAGTTTACATAATGTGAATACATTGATTTTTTTCTTTTTGAGATCATGTATGAATGTTAAGTTAGAATCGGAAGATTTAAAAGTTGAAGGATCACCTTGTGGGGGGTGTTAGGATAGTGAAAGACTATTGTTGTAGATGAACATTCTACTTATGATGTAGATGGTTTATATAGAATGAAGAATTAGGCACGAACATGGTAAGGGTATGGACTATGTCGATTTGTGATGGAGTGTGCACTGTATATATATTGGTTTGGAGTCACAAAGAATTAGTAAGAAGTGAGTAAGTTTAAGTTAATTAGAAGCTCGTGAGTTGTAGTTCAAACTAAAGTTGGGGAGGAATAAAGTAATGAAATAGATTCGGTTAATTGTGCGGGAGAGCATGAAGGTAAATTTGAATTGTGTACGAATGACCATGAGGGATCTGGTCTGCTGTGAGATGTTATGAGTGGAGAATGTACGAACGAGTAGTGGCATTAATTGTCAAGATAAATGTGTCAACCAGTAATAAGAAGTTATAAAGAGGGAACATTAGATGAAAGTCTTTTCGGAGATTCCAGATGAACAGTACTAGTTGTCAATAAAGTTGTTGGAATATGTGGTTGTAAGATGGTGTAGTGATTTGGCTAAAATTGGAATAGAATGTCGAGCGGTAGTGTGAGTTTATCCAAAGTGATTTTGGGTTGTGTGAGTCGTTAAATGAGTTTATGATTTTGAATCATAGGAAGTTTAATAAAGATGAGAAAGTATTATCGGTATGTGGAAAAGTTGGGAGAAAGAGACAAATAATGATTGAAGGGTAGTACTTCATGCTAACGTAGGAAGTAATGATAGAAAGGTCGGACCTAAGAATGTAGTTATACTACAGGTTCAATGGAATTATCACCTTTGATATATAATATTTTAGTGCTTGGTTGCAATGTGGTCGCGTAGTACGATATTGATGTGAGGAAGTGGTAGTACTTTATACTGAAGAAACGTGTGGGTCATAGATGTAGTGATGGGTGCCGTAGATATAGAAGTATTCAAAAGTGGTGAGTATGCTCAATTTAAAGTGAGTATGGATTTTCAAGCAGTATACATTAATGTTATTTTTAGACCTGGAGATTGAGATGTGGATGATGACGGTATGGAAGACCAAGCAATATTCGGATAAAGGTTTAATGATAAACGGTTACTTTAAGGAGGCTTACAAATCTAAGTTGGGGAGCGGATAATGAGGAAAGAAGTAAAGTTCAGGAAATATGAAAGACGAATCCTTGTTCCTTCTAGATTTTTATTTGTGAATGGAACTCATGTGTGGGTTTGGTTAGAGTGCAAAGGTTGGTGATAATTAGGTGTCAACTTTTGGGTTTAAGGCCAAACATCTTTAGTGTAATCGGGGAATTGTAGCCGATTTTAAAAAGAATGATGGTGATGGTAGTAGTAACCTTAAGATACTCATTCGTGATGAGTGGTTTTAGTGAACTAATCTTTGTGTATGGTTAATGAACCTGTCCGTTTGATGATTAATTATTGAGATGGATTTTGGAGTCTATTAGAGCTCTTTGGATGTGTATGGCCGTTAACGATAGGGACAATTGAAATTAGAGATCCGGTTGGTCTCAGTATTAATTGAGCCTTAAATAGATTTAGAGTTTGAAACTGAAATCAAGATGTATAGAACATTTTAAGGTTGGGAGACGACTGAAGTTGTATGGTTGGGAGTTTCTCTATGGTTGGAACGTTTATCCGTACATAAGTACAACGTATGTGTAGTGACTTTGTTAATAAACAATTGTTCGAGGAATTGTCTTTATAGACCGTGTGGATGGAATTTAGATTCCCGTTAAGAATTGTTGAATTTTGGTCGACAGTGAGTCGGTTGACTTTGGGTTGTAAATAATATAGATTTCGAGGACCAAATCGTTTTAAGGTTGGGAGAATTGTAACACCCGGAAAATCCTTGTGAGTAATAATAGTCCTAATATTTCTTTATATTTTGACTTCTTAAATTATAATTGATTTCCTAAGTAATTTCCGTGATTGTTACTTGTTATTTGAGAACTTCCGATAGAAATTCGTAAGTTGATTCCTTAAGGAAATTAATGAAAAATAGATGATAAAGTTAAATATTAGATTTTATGGATTAGTTGGATGGGTAATTTGAATACGAGTCCAACGGTACTTTCCGGGGTAAAAACGGAGTTCTAACGAAGAAGTTACGGCCAAATTAGTGGAAAATGAGAAGCAAACAAACAGAGGTTGGCGCGGATGGTGGCGCCGATGCACTGGCGCGGGCGCTGGCGCCGAGCACCTGACGTGTTGAAAGGGGGTTAAAACCCACCTCTTAGTCCTTAGTCATTCCTTTATTCAATTAGAACTCTCAAAACACATAGTTTGCTCTGCTCTTCAATATTCAGACGATTTCTCCATCTAAACATAAGGTAAATCCAAATCCCTCAATCCTAATCCAATTCAAGTAATTAGTAGATGAATCTTAACAATTAAACTTGATTTAGGGCATTACACCTTCATCCTTCTTGTTGGAGTGATTATGCTCAAGTATTCAAGTTAGGGTTATATCAATTGAAGATTCAAGGTGAGTAACTTGTATCTAATTGATTGTATTATACTTATCTACCATTCTTTATCTTGATTTTGGTATTGTTAATGAGAAATCTTGATTTATAAGCTCTTAATGGTTAAGAGGGAAACAAGAAGAGTTCAAGTAAGTTATGGTGGATTAATTGTGTTTTATTACTGAGAATGCCATGGTAAATGTTGTATTAAAGGTTTGGGTTTGATTTTACATCATTGGTATGTGATTATGATGATGGCTTAATATATGTCTTAATGAAGCAAATATGGCTTAATGGTCAAAATGGACCTATTATTGAATTGTAAACATGGATGTTTATTATTGATATTATATAGAATGGGATTTGATACATATGGATGTATATGAACTACATGGAAGTAGTTTTAATTATGTTAAATGGTTGGACCATTGTTAAGTGTTAAGTATGCTTTGAATATTATTTGGATTAACATATTTGGTATTCACATAATTGGAGGAGCACCTAGTAGGCATTGGAGGATATATTCTTACACACCGTGGGGTAAGTGTAATTGATTCATACCTTCGGATACCGTGGGGTTTTTCCGTTGTGTTATGCCTTGTGACATTACCGTGGGGTACCGATCAAGGTATATCTTCGATTATGATGTAACTGGGTAGCAATATGGGCCTTCTCCATGGAATCCAATTTGTGAATGTATCGAATTGTTATTCCTACATGCTATGATTATATTCTTTGTGCTATGTGTAAACCTCACTTAGGCTTTAAAAGCCTAACACTTGTTATGTGTTGTATGTGTTACAGATATTAGTGGTTCCGGAGACAAGAAGGTTTAGACATGGGTTGTGAGCATGGGATTATTGTTGGAGAGCTAAAGATTAGAAGATTTATAATAGAACTTTTCGACATCTTTTGTAATCTGATTTCTATAGTAGAGATTAGATAAGCTAGTGGTCCATTAGTAGTTATAATTATCTAAATCTTAGTATTAATGGTTATGTAAAGATAATTATGTATACTTTTACTTTAGTAATGCGTACCACTCTTCCGTTTTATGGAAGTTTTTATTGACCCCCGTTTTTGGGGTGTTACACCCAACAAGTCTCTTCTAGCATGGGCATTCTTCCTGATACCAAGGAAAAGGTGAAAATGACACATCAACTTTTGATAGCTAAACCTATCCTTCAAATGATAAAGTGACAAGTTGTTGGGAACTGAAGATTTGCTAAGTATGGTTAGTACTGCCAGAACAACGTTAGTACTGCCAGAACAACATTAGTACTGCCAGAACAACAATACTACTGCCAGAACAACAATACTACTGCCAGAGCAAGGTTAGTACTGCTAGTAAAAGTTAATGCTGCTGGAACAATGTTAGTACTACTTGTGCATAACGATGTTAATACTGCTTGTGATCATAATTATGGAATGCGAGAATGTTGGAGATAAAGATGGAATGTTTGAAGATAAGCATGAAAGAATATTCTGAAGATCAATTTTGTTTTGATAGTTATCTTGTAATTATTTAGTATAAATAGATGTTGATAGATAGCTATTCGAAGAGAGATTCATTAAGAATTCGTTTTTGTTTTAGAGAGAATTAACCTCAAGGTATAGAACCCTATTTCTAGAGAAGTAGAAGTCGTCTTGTTGAGCCTGTTCAACAAGATTGAGGTTTGGTTGTAAACTTGTGAGTTGCAGTATTGAATACAAACAGATTGTGTTTTCTGATTAGTTGTTCATTGAGTGTGTTTGAATTAAAGTTCTATTCCGCAAGATTCTTTAATTCTGATTTCTAAGTATAATTATTCTTGTTTGGAATCGATCCTGACAAGTGGTATCAGAGCTTGGTTTCTTAGAAATCTACAATCATTATGGACAACACAGTTGAATCAAACAGTACTCTTGTTTCAAAGGTTCCCATGCTCAGGCCTAATGAGTTTGACATGTGGAAGATTAGAATCA
This sequence comes from Saussurea involucrata, assembly GCA_033807775.1. Taxonomy (NCBI): domain Eukaryota; kingdom Viridiplantae; phylum Streptophyta; class Magnoliopsida; order Asterales; family Asteraceae; genus Saussurea; species Saussurea involucrata. Next base: position 11,931,904 of record CM066312.1, read on the forward strand.
AGCAGTATATTTTGCTTACTGATTATTCCATCTGGGATATTATAGAGAATGGTCCATGTGCTGAAGGAAAAGTTGGACCAGATGGCAAAAGACCCCCTCCAAAGACTGATGCAGAAAGAAAGGTTAGACAACCAGAGATGAAAGCCTTAAGCACTCTGCTTTTGGCTATTCCCAATGAGTATCAGCACCAATTTCATCACTGCACTGATGCTCAGATTTTATGGAATGCATTAGAAAAGAGATTCACTGGTACCAAGAGCACCAAGAGGAACCAGAAGGCAATTCTTAAGCAACAATATGAAAACTTTACTTCTACAAAGAATGAGTCTATGACTCAAACTTTTGATAGATTTAATAAGTTGATTGGGGAATTGGCTACAGTTGGAGTTCGTATGGAGGCTGATGATGTAAACAGGAAGTTTCTAAGATCATTAGGTGAGGAATGGACAATGTATAATGTGTCTTTCAGACAGAATGACCAGTTAGAAGATAAAGAGCTTGATGATCTTTACAATGATCTTAGGGTATTTGAAGCAGAGGTTGAAGCCAAGAAGAAGCCCTCAGGATATGTGTATAATGCTGCACTCCTATCAGCATCAACTGATTCTACTGCTAACCCTGAATCAGTTAGTACTGCTGGTGGAGTCAATCAGGAGAAGGCCAATGATTCTGTACTAGAAGCTTTCTTTTCTAGTCATGTTAACTCCTCATTAATTAATGATGACTTAGAACAGATTAATGCTGATGATCTTGAGGAGATGGATATCAAGTGGCAGATGGCTATGCTTTCTATGAGGGTGAAGAAGTTTATAAAGAGGACTGGGAGAAACAACTTTTCTCAAAGAAGAGAAGATGGTGCTGGGTTTGACAAGTCTAAGGTGGAATGCTACAAGTGTCATAAGATGGGACACTTTGCCAGAGAATGCAGAGGTGGAGTATCTCAAAACAACCATCAACAAGCTCAGACTGGAAGCTTCAACCAGAACAGAAACTCTGTTCAAGCCCTTGTTTCTCAACAAGGAATGGGATTTGATTGGAGTTATCAAGCAGAAGAGGCAATTCAGAATCATGCACTCATGGCAGAAGTCTCAGATCTTCCTACTGAGGTAAAATCTAATCTCTGTTCTCAAGCTTGTATAGACACTGTGAAAAGGTATAGAGATCACAACCAGGGAATGTGTGATGACCTTAAGAGATTAGAAAAGGATAGAAGAGATTATGTAGTGATTGTTGAGAGGTTTGAAGAACAAATTAAGGCTTTTCAAGCCAATGAACTTCAACACTCATATGATACAAACTACTGGAAGTGGGAAAAGAATGGTCTGGAGTTCCAACTGAAAGAGTCTAGGGAGGAATGTGAGAAATTAAAAGGAGAACTTGAGAAAGTAAAACTTGATGTTGAAAAGTTTTCATGTGCTTCTAAGGTAATGGACACCATAATAAATGCTCAAATCCACAGTAAGATGAAACCAGGCATAGGGTACAATGCTACACCCCCACCCTACAACAACACATACATCCCTCCTAGGTCAGACCTGTTAGAAACTAAGGATAGGAAGGACTTACCTGAAGGAGCTACTAAAGTAGATCCATTAAATGAAGCTGTATGGAAATATGTTGAATGAGAAAGGGATGTCTATCACCAAAATGGTTCTTGAATACATGTGCCTAATGTTCAAACCAGAAGCAGTCCAGTATATGATAGAAAGAAATTTTCAAGCCATTACCAACTGGATGCTCATTGAAAAATGTGGAGTGTATGTCATCACACTTGACCATACATATCATGAGTATTATTTGGTGGATGTTGCATACAAGCACATCATGAAAAGGTTGAATGGAATGCTACATGCTAAGTTGGCTTGCAACAAGGATTCTGTAATGGGAAGATACTTGGTGAGAAGGATTATCAATCAAAGTCTGGGTTTGAATCCTGATTTATGTGTTCATGATTAGGTTTTGGAAGCATCATCTGAAGAACTTGACTTCTCAATCTAAAAAGTCAAGTTAGGGGGAGATTGTTGGGAACTGAAGATTTGCTAAGTATGGTTAGTACTGCCAGAACAACGTTAGTACTGCCAGAACAACATTAGTACTGCCAGAACAACAATACTACTGCCAGAGCAAGGTTAGTACTGCTAGTAAATGTTAATGCTGCTGGAACAATGTTAGTACTGCTTGTGCATAACGATGTTAATACTGCTTGTGATCATAATTATGGAATGCGAGAATGTTGGAGATAAAGATGGAATGTTTGAAGATAAGCATGAAAGAATATTCTGAAGATCAATTTTGTTTTGATAGTTATCTTGTAATTATTTAGTATAAATAGATGTTGATAGATAGCTATTCGAAGAGAGATTCATTAAGAATTCGTTTTTGTTTTAGAGAGAATTAACCTCAAGGTATAGAACCCTATTTCTAGAGAAGTAGAAGTCGTCTTGTTGAGCCTGTTCAACAAGATTGAGGTTTGGTTGTAAACTTGTGAGTTGCAGTATTGAATACAAACAGATTGTGTTTTCTGATTAGTTGTTCATTGAGTGTGTTTGAATTAAAGTTCTATTCCGCAAGATTCTTTAATTCTGATTTCTAAGTATAATTATTCTTGTTTGGAATCGATCCTGACACAAGTGTCCTATGCTACACATACTCTTGGCACTATATAAAGAGGAAGACCTCTCCATGCAGAATATCATTTTACAACTCTTGAAGATTACTTTGTGCTCAAGATATTCTACTTGTTTCTCTCTTTGAATTTTATAGCTTTCAATCTTTGTGTTTTAGAAGTTATTTAGTTTTCAGTATTGCTTTGTGAAGATTGTTAGAATATATTTTATCTGTTCTTTCCGCAACAATCTAATTGTTCTATGTGTTCTATGTGTAATTCTTGTTGAAAAGATTTTCAATAAAAGAATTAATTAAAGTGAAAAAATTGTGTATTGTATTCAACCCCCCCTTCTACAATACATGTTCTTGTTCTTGTAAGCCATCTGGGACTAACAAGTGGTATCAGAGCAGAAAGTTTAATTCATAAACTTGATCTGCAATGGCTGCTTCTTCTTCCAAAAATGAAGCTTTTTCTCAAAACATTTTTTCTGAAAACGGCTCTATAGCCAAACCTCCCAAGTTTAATCCCAACAACTTTTCTTTGTGGAAAAGTTGGATGATGCTTTTCATGGAAGGAATGGATAGTAGATATCCAACTATTCTCAGTGAGGGACCCATAGTCCCTAAAGTTTGGTCTCGCTATGAAACCAAGAAATCCGGTAAGGAAGTTGTTGGCAAAGATGATTCTGATGATTCCTCTGATGAAGAAAAATCTGCTGTTAATGGTCGTTACATTCTTAAAAATCCAAAGAAATATACCGATGAGGAAAAACGTCTTGTGTCTCTTGATTCTAAAGTTAGAACTATCATTGCTCTCTCTCTCTTCCTGATGAAGTGTACCACTCTCTGGTAAATCTCTCTACTGCCAAAGAAATGTGGTCCACTCTGTGTGTTTTGTACGAAGGTACAAATGAAGTTAAAAAGAGCAGAAAGATTGCTCTTGTTAGAAAATATGAACTCTTTTCTTATGAGAAAGGAGAATCTCTCTCCAACTACTATAATCGCTTTAACAGTCTTCTTAATGACTTAAAGCTGTTAGGTAGAGTGTATGACAATGAGGAAGTCCTGTGCAAATTTATGGACTGTCTTCCTGATTTTTGGGAAAATATCTGTACTTGTATAAAGACAACCAAGGATCTTGATCATATGCCTCACACTTCTCTTTATGGAACACTTTTCAACTATGAGCAGACTAAGCTGCAAAGGAAATCTGTCATCACAGACATAAAGAGCTCTCCTCTAGCTCTCCTAAGTGACTCTTCCAAAAAGACTAAGTGTTTTCCAAAAATCACCTACCCATCTGACTCTGACCATGATAGTCAAGAAGATCCCAATGGTCATTCGGAGGCATATCTTAGTGATGCTAAGGATGAATGTGAGGAAACTTCAGTTGATAAATTATCTGATGAAATGGCCATGTTGGATGGGTATTCTAAATCTAAATCTCACCACCTTTCTGGAAAATCTAAGTCTGGTAGAAAATCATCCTTTTCTCTCTCCAAACACTCTTCTTTGGACAAATCTAATGAGGAATGTTTTAACTGTGGTAAAAAGGGTCATTTTGCTTCTGAGTGCAAAAGTAAACACCTTGAAAGACCCAGAACTGCTTCCTCAGGCTGATTCTCCTCAAAGTCGGGAAAATCCAAATATGATTCCCAAAATCGGGCTGAAAGATACAAAGAAAAATACAAGAGAGAAAAGGAAAGAAATGAAAGACTTGTCAGAAGAGGAAATGGTCTGCCTGCTAAAACTCATGATTTGGCAGATGAACCCACATCTGAAAGCGAATAACTCCTCAAATGTTTGTTTCATGGCCAAGATAAATGACATGGATGATTCAGAAGGCCACACCTCCTCAACTGCTCTTGTATCAGCTAAGTGCATCTCCTCCTCATCACAGGTACATCCACTTCTATCTCTTTCTGATGCTAAAAAGGTTGAAGCATTTGATTCTTTAACCCTTGATCTTTTTGATGTTAAAACTGCTAAGCAAAAGGCAAGTCTTCAGGTGCTGACTCTTTCTTAAAAATAAATTCTTCAAATTTTTCTAAAACTACCTGTGTGACTTCTCCTGCCGATTTTCTTCCCCAATATGTGTCTCAAAATGTCCAATTCAAAAGAAAAGATTTTTGTCCTCCCAAATTTTGAAAAAGGAATTCTAGGTGTTGCACCCCAATTCTTTGTTACCTCATCAAATCTTTGAGCAAAAGTAAAGAAAAATGTCAAGATTCTAAAAGGAACTTTCTTTATAGAATGTTTCTCATTTTGCCAAAGACTGTCCGAAAGAAAGAATTGATCTGAGTGACATAATTTTTTTTCTCATCATCTAACCTAAAAGGACCCACTACCAAATGGGTACCTAGGAAATAAATTCTGTGTGATTGCAGATTTTGAACTGGACAGATGGATCTATGTAGACAAGTGAGAAAGTTGACAAAATCTTCAAGATCATCATGCAAAATTCGAATGTCAAATGATGAACTCCTAGATCTTCTTGTATTGAAAATCCTTTCCATTGGCACACTCAAAAGTGCCAACCTCCTCTCTACCGACATCATCATTTCTCCCATCACCCAATTCATTACCTACACTATATTTCCCACCATACATCTCACCCCACCTTTTCTCATCACCCATCCAATCTCATTAATATATATTTATATATATATATATATATGTTTGGTGAGAAAGAAAAATAGTCAAAAAGTAAACTTCATATGTCGGCAGTAATCTTGAAACACATTCTTTGTTTTGATGACATCATCATGATGTCATCACCTTCTAAATCCCATTCCTTTTTGTTGTATTGCTACCGACACTCGCATCTACCGAAACCCATTCTTATCTACACTTTTGCCTGCCGATAGACCCACCAAAACAGCCAGCTGCCGACACCACACAGATCACACCACCGAACAGCTCTCGGTTGTGTTCTCTGCCGACAAACTCCACCGAGCCAAAGAGCATCTCTACCGATCCCTATCCACTACCATCACCAGAACAAACTTTCTATGTGCCATCTCCTCATCCCATCCCTTCTTCCATCATTTTTCACTCTTGGTTTGCAACCCATCTCTCCTTTTCACAAAACCCACCCACTACAAACTCTTCTGCAGATGTCATAAAATATCTTCTCATTTTGTCTTCAAGGAGTACACCACCGATGCATGCTATGAGATATGTGACACCTCTTGAAGAAAATCATCCTTGAGACTTAGAAGAGTTCCCACCAAAATTGGACTTTCATTGGTGGGAAGCAATTTGGCCGACCAAGAGATATGTCGGAGGAGAAGTGTCCACCGATGTGTGAGACAACCATCGGTGGACAATGACTTGCATGTGTTGATAAAGAGTCTCTTACTTCCACAATGAGAGATTCTTCAATCTTGACTTTGGTTGATCTTTGACTTCACCAAACATTTGCTATCTTGTACAAGTCATTATAAAGAACCATGCTAAAATATTCTAAGTAAGATTTAGATGAAACATCGGTGAGTCAATTTCAAATCTTCGGTGACCTAATAAGAAGCAATCTTTGAAAAGTCTTTAATAAACCTCCGATAGTAACCTGCTAGACCCAAGAAACTTCTTATTTCAGATGCACTCTTCGGTGTCTCCCAGTTCGTCATTGCTTCTATTTTTGCTGGATCTACTTTAACTCCTTTAGAAGTAATTACATGCCCTAGAAATTGTACCTCTTTTATCCAGAATTCACACTTTGAAAACTTAGCGTACAATTTCTCTTTCCTCAGAAGTTCTAAGACTTCACGTAAATGATGTTCATGATCTACTTCAATCTTTGAATAAACAAGTATATCATCAATGAATACAATAACAAACTTGTCCAAAAATGGTCGACATATTATGTTCATCAGATCCATGAACACATCTGGAGCATTTGTTAACCCAAATGGCATTACAAGAAATTCATAATGTCCATACCTTGTTCTAAACGCTGTCTTAGGGATATCTTCATCTCTTACTCGAACTTGATGGTACCCCGACCTCAAATCAATCTTAGAAAAACATCCCGCACCTTGAAGTTGATCAAACAGATCATCAATCCTTGGGAGCGGATACTTGTTCTTAATTGTCACCTTATTCAACTCACGATAATCGATGCACATTCTCATAGTGTCATCCTTCTTCTTAACAAACAAAACCGGAGCTCCCCAAGGCGAAGAACTCGGTCTAACAAAACCTTTATCCAACAACTCCTGAAGTTGAGTCATCATTTCCTTCATTTCGGCCGGCGTTAAGCGATACGGTGCACGCGCTATTGGTGCCGATCTAGGGATAAGATCAATACGAAACTCTACCTGCCTTTTAGTCGGTAGACCTGGAAGGTCATCGGGGAATACATCCGAGAATTCACGTACCACCTTAATATCCTCCAATTGTTTCTTTTCTGACTTTACATCTAAAACATATGCCAGATAGGATGAACATCCTTTCATTAGACATTTACGCGCCTTTACAACAGAAATTAACGAAATTTCCCCTTTTCGCTTTTCCCCAAAGATGAGTACATCATCCTTATCAGCCATTGGAATCCGGATTAATTTCTTTGCACAAAATATTTCTGCCTGGTTGACTGTCAGCCAGTACATACCCACAATCACATCGAATCCCCCAATTTCCATCAACAACAAGTTGATCGGAAATTTCGTTTCCCCTACTGAAATAAAACCACCATCTAGTCTTTCACGAACCAAAACTTGACCCCCGTTAGATACCTCAACTATTAAGGCATCTTCCAAGGTAGTGACATGCACATCTAACTTGTGATAGAACGACTTGGACACAAAAGAAAAATTTGCACCACAGTCAAATAAAATGCGTGCAGGAAGGGAATTAACAAGGAATGTACCCGAGACGACATCTTTCGATTCTTTAGCCTCATCAGTTGTCATTTGAAATGCCCGACCCGTTGGCTTTGGAATATTTGGTTTCTTGTTTTGATCTCCGCTCTTTTTCAGCTTTGGGCACTCCCGACGAAAGTGACCCGATTGCTTACACTCGTAGCATAATGATCCTTGAATAGGACAGTTATTCATAAGATGCCCACTTTTACCACACTTGTAACATTCCAACGCTGTCACTCGACACGGTCCATAGTGTTTATTTATACACTTTGAACACCAATTCGGTTCACGTCTCGATTCATAATGAACACTTTTTCCCACTGCTTTTGATTTCTGGGAAGACTCTGACCTGCCCTCCCATTTTCGTTTTTCTCCAACCTGGGTCTTTTCTTCCTTGTCTTTAGCGTAGACTTCTTCCATCACTTTATCTTCCTCTATTGTCTCTCTTAATGTTGATACCTTAGCATTTCGGACACGGGACATCATGTCCGCTGGCAAACCCTTCAAAAACGCTTTAATTTTCTCCTTTTCAGTTGGAGCCACATGCCCCACCAAATTCAGCTTTTCCATAAAAATTTCAGTATACCTCCTAACAGACATATTACCCTTCTTAAGAGTCCGAAACTCTTCTTCGATCCTATCCATCTCATTCTCATTACAATACTCTTCCAAAATATTTTTCTTGAATGACCCCCAAGTCATGGCAGTTAAGACTGGAGCTGCGATTGTAGCTGTCACTACATTCCACCACGTTAGTGCATTGCCTCTTAGCATTTGAGATGCAAATCTAACCTTTGACTTCTCATCGCATTCACACGCTCGGAAAGCTTGTTCCATTTCCCTGATCCAGTTCATGCAAGCTACTGGATTATCTTCTCCTTTAAATTCAGGTGGTTTACAGCTTAAGAATGTTTTATACGAGCAGATTCTTTCCACTCTTCGCTCTGTCTCTAACATCGGGTTACGAATTGGATTTATTGCCCCAGTACCAATCTCTGGTTGTCGTAACTCTGAACTCCGATCATTTAGTGCCTTCATAAACATTTCAGTTTGTTGATCCATTGCGTTAGTCATCATTCTCGTCATATTTTCCATCATTCGGGTTTCCATATTTACTTCCGGTGTTCCTTGGTCGGCAGTACTGGTACCCGTTCTGTGTACCTGACTATTCGTGCCTCCCATGGTAGGTTGCCTTGGCGGACTCTCATGAAATTCACCAATTTCCGGTCGCTTTTCCCTCGACCAATCAATCATAGACCTATCCATCGAAGAAATAGGGGATAATGGCGGCGTATTCACCATCGTTCTGACATAACACAAAGAAATAACCATAAGAAATGGTTACACATAACTAGACATACCAAACTTACTTTATCAGTCATTAGTCACCGTAATGAATTTAGAAACAAGTATGCTTATGTAACAATATATTCATAATAACAGTAGCTAATTGGAATTGTGAACATATTATACATGAGAATCCTCGTTATCATCATTACAATACTAAGTTCACGTATTTCAGTCGACTTTAAGACTATCCCGTCTTAGTACTTCTACCCGTATCTCACAAAATCATAACTTAACTTCTCTCAGCTTAAGTCTAAGTATCTCCTCAGCATACTTAGTTCACTTAAACTATTTCTCTGATACCATATTGTAACACCCTAAAATCAGTGTTAATTTGAGCCTTAAATTATGACAAGTTATGATTAAATAACATCCAAACTTTTATATAAGAAATGAATTAACCGTGAGGAGTTATATTTACAAGTACAGAATCCTTCAAATAACCTATTAATCTAATCATGTCACTATAATTAGATTAACTAAGTTATCTAAGCAGTCCATCAAAATCTCCATTCGTTAATTGACTCCTTCGCTATCTCAAAACGCTCGTCCCACATCCCTTTACCTTCCTGAGCTAGTACCTGGTAAGAAAACATCATTTGAAACAATTAGGCTAACGCCTAGTGAGAACATTCGGTTTCAAAATAATATTTGTATAAATCAATGTAAACAAGGCATGACAAACCTGGTTTACTCTTTTTCTTACCATACGCATAACCATCCTTCCATAGCGGGGATAAACCCGATTACATGACTACGATCTGACACTAGGTCAATCATTTCTCATGTTCCAATTCCATGACTACGACCTGACCCTAAGTCAGTCATTTCTCATGGTCCAGAGCCGCACTACGAATCCTAACGGATTCTAGACTAATGCTCATATCCAATAAATCGCAATAACACATGCCCAGTTATTGGAAAGGAAGTAGAGATTACAAATACTTATGTCAACCCCTTTTTCTTCCTTAGAAATCGGGAATTACGTTTATTCCACGATTCCTCACACACATCGGAATAACGATTAATCTTCATCTATTCCACGTGTACATAACCACTAGTGCCTATGGATCCATTACACTTACTACACATCTGCCTAGTATCAAACTAGAACAGTCATTAAGCCTAACAACCTACCATTCAGCTGTAAGTATGTTCAAGCCACTAGAATTGCATTTCAATTCCTAAATCGTACCTGTTTAGAAGTAAGCAAATCCTAAAGTTACTGAGCACTCCAAAAGTGACCGGACAGCACCAGTTTCCGGACACCTCAAAACTATCCGAACAACACAAGTTTTTCGGATACCCAAGACTTACCGGATGCATCAACTTTCCGGATACATCATCTTTCCGGGTACTTCACTAATCCGGATGACATCCGGTAACTAAGGTAATCCGGATACCATCTGGTAACTTATTTCATCCGGAAACTATACGAAATTTAAGACTTACCGGATACTTCGTCTTGTCCGGAAACATTCATATGAGAGGTTTCCGGATACTTTCATTTTACCCGGAAACCATGACCTGCAGCTTAGAAATTCATCCTAAAACCATATATGTTCCATTCAGCTTGTTCTTAACTCAACCATACAGTCCCAAAACAGTTTATACACACATCTGTAACATTTAATTTGGCATAAAACATAGATTTAAGCAAAAGTGAATGAACTCACCTTTAAAGGAGATAAACCCACTTTTGCACAACCCAAAAGCTTCAATTCTGCTGTCAATGATTCTGGAATCTAAACACAAATGAATCTGTTTACAACTAAGCAAATACAACAAACCATATTTGAATCTATGGTGAATTCCTTACAAATTTTGAAGACCAATCTTGAGTTTCCTCTTCTCTTTCTTTTTCTCTTTTCTCTCTAATTCTCTTTCTCTTTCTCTTGTCTCTCTCTAAACCGACCCAACAAGATGATAAATCAGATATTTCTTAACTTTCATCTCTTATCCACACACTTTTGTCAAATGACCCAATACACCTCCAAGTTTCTTATTTTACATAAAAACATCAAACTTTGGTTACTTAACTTTTAACCTCAAAGATTCAATTACTTGTAAAAATACCACAAAGATACAACTCAATTACATAAATAACTTCATTTATATTATAGCATAATATAACGAAATTTCGGGATGTTACATTGATTTTTATTTAGGTTATTATATATGGGTTTGATTTGGGTATTTAAATCTGAATTGTTATTGGTGCTATATGTTCTTGAATGAGATGGTGTTTTTGAAGGAGATGAATGTTAAAAAAAATTAGAATATGATTTTCTTATTTTTATTATAAAAAAGACAAAATACTGGGAAATGACAAAAATACCCTTTTGAGTTAACAGGGTTAACTGAGTTTGTTAGAGGAAGGGACCCAAAGGGTGCGAAAATGCGTACCACAGGGGCCTTTTGCGTACTTATTTTGTTTTTAGGACCACTATGGGTAAAAAGTGTAAACCACAGGGACCAATCGTGTAATTTACTCTAACTTATAAATCATATCATGAGAAAAGTAAAAAGAAAAGAAGACCCTTTAAAAACCAGAAAGCTGCCATAGATCCTCTTTTCAGGTCATTCATTTGTTGTTGATCTTTTAACATTTGTGTCTTGTGGAGTGTATTAATTCTTTATCTTTTTTTATTTATTGTAATCTTTTTCTGCTTTTGCCATTTCTAGTGAATTCTAATTTTAGACTTAGAAAATCCAGGCAACACTCTCCAAGGTGGGACCCTTAGCCATGGAAATGGACCCACCTCAGATGCAAGTCCAAAGGAGCAAGCCAAGAAAAGAAATCACAAGGAGAATGGTCTCAAATATCTTGTTTCTTCTTCTCATCTACACCTTCATCTATCAATGGCCTTAACACTCTTTTTAACATTGAGTCCACCCAAAGAGACGTGGATTCCATTTATTGACCAATGATTTTCCTCCATCCTCTGTAAATCCCATCATTTTCTGAATGAATCTTGATCTGGGGTTTGATCAGATTTCAATCTTTTTGGTGTTTCTTGTTGATTTGATAAGAAATTGAAGTCTTTTGTTGTTGGGTTTCTTGAAATCTTGCAAGAAAAAACTCAATAATTTGTGCAATCTTTCATGTTTCTTTGATGTTCTTGATTTTCTTGCTTTTGTTGTAAATTAAACATGTTCATAATGTTGATTCATGTGTTTTTGCAATAGGGTTTTCCATAATCTTGATTAAAAATTGTTAATCTTGGGCTTTTAATCTTGATTTCTTTACTCTGTAATTAGGGTTCTAAGTTTAATTTTTTCTTCCATAACTTTAATGGAAATTGGTTGACCAATTAGGGTTTAGTTAGTGCTTTGTACTCATTGTTAATCTGGGTTTTTGATTGTTTTATTTAATTCTTGAAATCTCATTTTGTAAATGGTGTTTGTTTAGTTTTTTGTACTCATTGTTAATCTGGGGTCTTAATCTTGATCTGTTTCTTTAATCTTTCTCCATTGTTCTTGAATCTTATTCTGTAATTAGGGTTCTGGGGGTTTGATTTTTCATAATTTCTGGGTATTTTGGGTAACATGAAGTGATTAAAGGCACAAGTTGGGGGTTTTCACGAAAACGGTTGTTCTACTTTTTAAGATAGAGGTCAGGTCTGTGTACATCTTACCTTTTCAGACTCTATTTTCGAGTGGAATTTACTGGGTTTGTTTGGTTTGGTTTAGATGTTTGGTAAAAATATGAATTTGATTACAACGGTTATAGGCTTTGCAATGAGTGCCACTTTCATTATATTCGTATGCGCGAGACTCGTTTGTGGAAGGTTTCGTCGATATGAATCACGCCAACCCTTCGAGATTGACTCGAGGATTGACCTTGAGATGGTACATTTTCAATCCGTAAAGCCTTGTGCTTACATTTCTTAATATGTATGTCGATATATCCTTAAAAAAATCTTTTTCTTCACGGAAACATTCTCTCTACCCTTTGGGATAGAGGCAAGATCCGTATATATCTTATCCTTTCAGGTTCAAGGGAAAACCTAAAAAAAAACGGAAAATAGTATACAAGTAATTTGTAACATGCACAAGTGCATAATGCACAAGTGCATAATGCACAAGTGCATAATGCACAAGTGCATGAAAACCAAAAAAACAACTTAATTTACTTGTATGCACAAGATACCATCCAGATGAAGGGCTACCAGGGTGTTCCTCACTTTTCCATTTTTTTGAGGTTTTCCCTTAACCTCTCTGGTGTGGGATATATAGTGTTCGTTTGTTTTGGTTGATGTCGCTTGAATTAGATTTTACGGGGTTGGGATGTTTTACACAAGAGGCATGGCGTTTAATACCATATATAAATATCATTTGTGGGTTGTTGAGTTAAAAAAAGAAGTTTTATACTCTTAATTGAAAAGAGCAAAATGCAACGAAGTTTGTCTTAGTTCCTATTCAGTGTAACAATTTTCTATTTTGACCCATTTTGACGGTAACTCGCCGATCTTGTAACATTTGATGACATTGGATACCCATTTATAAAAGGGTCATGACAAAGTGGACGATAAACTTGATATCCACGTCATTAGATGTTACAAGATTAGCAATTTACATGTCAAAATGGGTAAAGAAAATAGGAATTTTTGAAAATTTGTTACATTGATGTATTTCCCCCAATTGAAAACTCATTTAAGGTCCATTGAAATTATCATAAAAGAAAACACGTTGCAGATCGGTTTCTTATGTTAAGTTCACTGTTAGAATTGACACCAATTTTCATATTTACATCAATATTTACGGTTGGAAATTTGTAAACGTGTATTTTTGCTTTAACGACAGTTTTTCATTCTAACTTTTGGAAACACAATGGCAGCAAGAGCATCATCGGATCGCTGGCCTTGCACCAGTTATGGTTGCAGCCATTCCGACAATGAAGTTTGAACGCGAAGCCTTTGGTTCAATGGAGGATGCCCAGTAAGTTCGGTCCAACCCACCCCACCCCACCCGCACCTTAGCTAATATCTTGTTTTTTTGAAGTATATATAATATTTATATATTGCAAAACTCACACACACTCCTCACCTTTTGTGAAGCTCCAACTCTTGACCTCTAAAAACGTCAAATATTTCTAAATGTCCTAATAGACTACTGCTTTTATAGGACCAAACAGTTGTGTGTCCTGTGTAAAAGTGTTACAATAAGTTGATAGTACACTTTTGGCGGCAATCTCAAAATTTTGTGGAACTTTTTTGAAATGAAACGTAATATTAGTCTTTCTATATACCTGCTCCTTACCAAAATAAATGTTCCCGATAGAAATGACACAGTTTTAGATATGCATAGTTATTACACTTTTTAGTTGATCAAATGACAACTTTACCCTTAATTAATTTATCTATCTTGTTAACTCTTAAATGTATGTGCTTTAATTAAGGGTAGGTTTGGAAATTTAGTTATCTATTTTTGAAACTGGACACTTAGGAGTGTAGACAGAAAAGAACAAAACAAGGATCATTGTTCCAAGTTTGGCAGGACTTTTTTTATGTGAAACAGAGTAGAACAAGTGTGTTCTACCCCCACCCCATGGAACAAGGTGAAACGGACCTATATTTTACTCATATAAACTCAAAATAAAATCTAATTCTCTTCTAAAACTTTAAATACGCCTCCCTCTTTACATTTTATTCATTTTTCAAATTTAATTTTATGTATTTTATGATCTTTAAACTTTCACTTTTACTTTCCTCAAAATATTGTTTTTATACGGTTTCTATATTTTGACTATTTTTTGTAATTTATTAAATATTAATAATAATAAAATAATATACAAAAGCCATAAAATAAAAATTGGTACATAAACTTTTTATTTTATTATCATTTTAATCGTGTTGATGAAAACTTTCTAATGATATACTTTGTTACAAACATATTTACTTTATTAATCGGAGTATATAAAATATATAAACACCTCATTAGGGGTAGATTGGTAAATTGGTCATTTTATTTGTTCTGTCATGTCTAGTTCTGTCTTACCAAACGTTGAACAGTTGTCCTGTCCAGTTCCGTCTTACCAAACGCTGAACGACTGTTCTGTTCTGATATGTCCATCCTGTCCGGATGCCAAACGCACCCTTATTTTAGGACAAACATAAATAGAAATTTGAGCACTTGTATTGGGATGGAGGGAGTAACATTATTTGAAAACGTGGCTTATAAAAAAACAAAGTTTCCTATAAAGAGGACATTTCTCAAAACTGTCCCATAAAAAAACCCAACAATGCACTTTATTATAAAAGTGTCCTAAAAAACTTGTCGGGATGCCAAAATACATCTTATTGTTACACCTTTATATTAAGTCATATAAAACAGTCTATTATGACATTTAGACATCTTTGGCATCCTATAAAGCCGATTTTGTTGTAGTGACAGAAGTTAGAACCACCAAAACTACAACGTTTAACTCGGTTGATGATTTTTTCTTGAAAAATCGCAGGTGCACAATATGTTTAGGCGAGTACGAAGAGAAAGAGGTACTAAGAATCATGCCGAAATGCGGACATAGTTTTCATCTTTCTTGCATAGATTTATGGCTACGAAAGCAGTCGACTTGCCCCGTGTGTCGGCTCTCCATCATCGCCGCCGTGAACAGCCCTGGGATTTCGAGAGAGGTTTCGATGGAGCGATCTCGTCAGTGGCTCCTACCTCACTCCGATCAAGGAAGTAGTCAAAGTCAAAGTCAAAACCGAGCTGATTTGACCATGGGAGATGCAGGAGCAGTAACAGAAGCAGAAAGATGACAGATTATGAGGGGGAAAAAGTATAAATATTTAGGGGTGTTTATCATTCTTGATTGATTGGAGGTTGTAGGAGATTTGGGATTTGGAGGATATGAAAATGGTGTATATAGTTGTTTTTTTACTTTTTATTTGCTGAATTTAACAAGATGGATATTGCTTATTTTATAATAATCATTAAGATGGCTGTTAGAGTTATATATAAGTTGGACTTAGACCATTTTTTCTCTGTATATATTGGAACTTTCTTTCTTGAAAATATCTATTCGAAGGATAATATAATGGGTTCCATATATTCTTACGTGATGTAATAACTGATTCTACCACACTAGAAATTTGACACTCAGTATAATCTGTATTTGTCTAGCTCCCTTTTGACACTTTGTGATAAGATGTATCCATCTACACCTATTAAGGGTTAAAAGTCCCATATATGCTATATCGGGACCTCTCACACTTTGGGAGTTTGGGGTAATCTGTCATGTACCCATCTTAGGCTCAAGCCCATCAATACTTGTTATTCTAGAAGCGTTTAGAAAGTGCATTCTGGGTAGTTTCTTACACAAAATCTAGTATAAAAAAGGATGATAAAGGTGTCTACAGGGTAAGTAGAAAATTAGTGGGTTCTTTTGGGAGAGACTAGCACTCTCGAATTGCTAGAGTTCCTTTCATTTCTCTACATTTTCCATTCAGTTAATGTGATTGAATACCATTTTGCCAAGCATTTCCTTTTCCGTTATTGTGTTGGTTTCACCCTATTAAGGTAGTTCATAATATAATCTTTATTCGTCTAGCCCCCTTTCTGACACTAGAGGAAAATTTGTTTTCTAGCACTCTCTTGACACTATGGACAATCAGTATGTCGGCTACATTTCACCATTTCTAGCGAGATATATATAGGGTCCGGTTCCGATGAGAAGTGATGTTATGGTGAGAAACGTAAAAAGAGATCTCGACCCTTGGATCAATTCCAGTGAGAAGCACAAATGAGTGAGGGTGTGATTTAAGGTGATCAAGGGTCCAAAACACTTATAACACCACTCATCTTAACTATTTTTTCTTACACGATCATATATATATATATATATATATAGAGAGAGAGAGAGAGAGAGATGGAGAAACCCAAACAACCGAAGAAAACCTTGATAACAAATCATTTGAACAGTAAGTAATTGAAGATGTTTTCTGGTTTATATGCACGTGTGCATGTTATGCATATTAGTATACCGAAAAAATTACTTACAAATTACTCGTATTTACATATGTATAGTAGCAGGTGAATGGTTGCTAGGATGATCCTCAATTTTTTATTTTTACAGTTTTCCAGTCTGACCCTAAATTAACCCAACTAGCCATTTTAGACTAACAAATTGGTCTTCTAGCCATTTCTCTCCCATTTTGATCGAAATGTCACTACGTCCGTAAAAACTGGGTCCAAAATTTACGTACCTAGCTAAAAGACAAAAGAAAACAAATCTGATCAATTTTCCTTAAAATATTTTTTACAGATCTAGGCCTGAAATTTTTTCGGACCTAAATCTAAAAATTACAGATGTATTGACATTTTGATAAAAATGAAAGAGAAATAACTAAAGACCAATTTAAAAGCATCAAATGACTATTTAAGTCAATGACATGAGATCATGTGAGAAGTGTCATTTTTGGTGAGAAATATGAGAACTACTTTTAAACCGTTAATCACTTTTATTCAAATACCCTCCCATGAATTGCGGCTTAAAAGGGAATTGATCTGGTGCATCTTTGGTACATCTTATCTCGCTACATTTCATCCTAACGTTCGTTCATTTCTCATCCAACGGTTGATAACCACTTCTCACCAAATTTGACATTTCTAACCAGAACCCAACCCTAGAGCATGGACGGACCTCACTTGGGGCACGTGCCACCGTTAGAATTTTCCGACGAAATGTAATTTTTTTTGTGAAGGTGCTACCGTAACGATTTAGGAGGTGCTACCGTATTCATTTGGAAACTACAATGGGTGCACCTAAACTGAAAAAAAGACCAAAATCTTATACCCATCCAACCAAAAAAACCGAAAAAATCACTTGAAATCAACAAAAAATACCGAAAAATCTCTCGAAATTGATAAAAAAAAAACTTAAAATTCCTCCGAAATCAAGCAAAAAACGTTAAAAATCTCTCAAAACGCCAAAATTTGGCTAAAAACACATCAGCCGATATTGAACGTTGATAAAAAGATGAAAGACACTTCGATAAAAACCGTATGAAAAAATATGGTGCCACCGTATGAAAATTTGTCTAGGTCCGTCCCTGCCCTAGAGTCAATTTCTCTCTCTCTCTATATATATATATATATATATATAGAGAGAGAGAGAGAGAGAGACTCACTATTTTGTAAAAAAAAAACCGTGTAAACTTTGGATTTCATAGGCTTTTTTGATGGAATTGTTTAATGAAATTGTTTATTTTGATGAAATTGTTTCATATCATTCATTTCATGATGAAATTGTTTCATATCATTCATTTCATGATGAAATTGTTTCATATATTTGTGTTTTTTATGTAGTTTCATATATTTTTTCTCATTCCTATGAAACTGTTTCATATATTTTCTCAGTTTGATGAAACTTTGTTGTTTTTACATAAAAACACACAAATATATGAAACAATTTCATCAAGAAATGAACGATATGAAACAATTTCATCAAAATAAACAATTTCATTAAACAATTTCATCAAGAAAACCTATGAAATCTAAAGTTTACACATATTTAGAGGTTTACAATTTATTATCCCTCTCTATATATATATAGAGGCTCACTATTTTGTAAAAAAAATTCGTGTAAACTTTGGATTTCATAGGTTTTTTAATGAAATTTTTTCATGAAATTGTTTATTTTGATGAAATTGTTTCATATCATTCATTTCTTGATGAAATTGTTTCATATATTAGTGTTTTTTTATGTAGTTTCACATATTTTTTTTTCAATCATATGAAACTTGATGAAACTTTTTCGTTTTACATAAAAAACACAAATATATGAAACAATTTCATTAGAAAATAAATGATATGAAACATTTTTATCAAAATAAACAATTTCATAAAATAATTTCATCAAGAAAACCTATGAAATCCAAAAGTTTACAAGTTTACACACATTTAACGGTTTACAATTTATTATCTCTCTCTCTCTCTATATATATATATATATATATATATATAGGGGTTAAATCATGTGAGAACCACAAATATGTTATAAACCGTGAGAACCGATATAAAAAATATTTTTTTACATATAGGATTTATTATATTTTACTTCAAATATATGTGTTTCATAATATGATAGTTTCACATGGATTTGTTTCATCATGTGAATATTTTTTACGAGTATTTTTCATTTCACTAGGTGAAACAAAATTCGTTTTTCACATGTAAACTTTTCATAAGGTGAACACAAACATATGTGTAACAATATCTTAAATCGTAGGTTTTGATGAAAAAAAATCATGTAAACAAAATTTTTTACATTGGTTCTTACGGGTTTGTAATCTATTTGTGGTTCTCGTTTGATTATCGTCATATATATATATATATATATATATATATATAAAAGTCAATTTCTATATATAGGGGACGTAAGAAAAAAATCCAAAGAAAGAAAGAAAGAAGAAACCTCCACCAATTATTGGCGATGAGTAGGATTAAAAAGGGGCAAAGTGTGTGTTGAAGAAGAATCAGCAAGAAATAGAATGGTGGCACAGTTGGGTGTCATCTCCTCCACCTCTTCTTCTCATCTCTTTCGTTCTTCACCTCCATTTTCTCTTCGTCTGCAAAAACCCATGGCTAGTAAGTATCATCATCTCCATCTCCATCTCTTTCATCAAGATTCTGCTTTTCTTTTATTAGGGTTTCATTTTGATCCAATTAACCCATCAATTTTTTCTTTACTAGGGTTTCATGAACTTTTCTTCTTTACTTTTGCAATCTGAAATTTTGAAATCAACCCGTATTCATCTTCTTGTGTTCGGATAAGATTCTTGATTTTTGAAATGCTCATGTAAGTGACTACACAAGCGCTTACCGCTTACCTGGTAAGCATTTGATAAACAATCCTAACTGTTAACTAGACATAATAATGTAAAAAACCAGGTGGCCTTTGACCCAATGTAATAAGTGGATTTCTAAAACTATTTAGAGCATCTCCAACAACTTCTTTAAAATAGGAAAAAAATGAGTTTTTGTTCTCTAACCTCTCCAATAGCTTTGCTATTTTGTTCTCTAAAACTTGAAAATTTTCCAAGTTAACTTGATGGCCGGAGTGAGAAATGATTATTTTATTCAATACCACCGACGAGATTGAACTTTTGTCATTTTATATTAATATTTTTAAAAAGTGTCTTGATAAATTAGAGAATATTATATTACTATAATTTGTGTTAAAATCTCTACAATATAGAATTTGTTGGAGATGAATGTAATTCTTTTTAGAGATTTTAACTTTTGGTTCTCTATTTTAGAGAAATTATAGAAAACCTGTTTGGAGATGTTGTTAGGTTGTAAGTTTGATTAATTAATTAAGTTACACTAATTATAAAGAGAAATTTTCTCCATCTCAATATTAAGGGTAGAATGGGAAAGTAGATACTTACTTTTAAAAGTGGACGCTTTGTTTTGGGACAAACTTGCCATTGAAATGTGGACAATTTAATAATTTAGTAATAAGCATCAACATTTCACTCTTACATGTTACATAAAGATTCAATATTTGAGCTTTCTAAGATCAAGCCACCATTAATTTCATGCCGTCTAACATGATATTCAAAAATATCATGAATTTATCGTTCATCTACATTTTATTTCCAAAAATCTTGTAGAAAAGTGACATTATGATCGTCTAAAGTGTTCGCCATTGACAGTGGCAACAGTGAGTACGGATCCAATACGAGAATGGATTCTATCCGAAGGAAAAGCAAGTCAAATAACGGGGATTAGTCCCGTTGGTGGTGGTTGCATTAATCTTGCTAGCCGATACAATACAGATGCTGGTTCTTTCTTCGTTAAGACAAACAGGTTGCTTATTTTATCTACCCGTGTCAAGATTTCCGATTATACCCTTTGTAGCTATATTTGGCTCTTATACGTTGTGCATTGATGCGTACTTTGCTCTAAGGGCTTTTTCGTCATTTCGCATTACTAAAAAGGTGCTGTAAATTTTGTTTTAGGAGTATTGGACCGGAGATGTTTGAAGGAGAGGCTTTGGGGTTACGGGCGATGTATGAAACAAAATCCATTCGAGTTCCTCAACCATTTAAGGTAAAATTTCTCTATTTGAATTCATGTGCTGTTTCATATATGAAAAACATGAAACATTCAGGACTGTTTACAAAGTGTTGTTTCATATGTGAAACATTTAGGACTGTTTTGCATGTGAAAAAAATGAAAATATGTTTCGTACATATGAAACATGTACACACAAAAAAGAACAAAACATGTGAAATAATATGAATTATAACTTAAATCTAACTCGAGTGGTTTGGATTTATTTTCACGGGTTTGGAACATATTTGTGGTTTTTTATTTGATTTTCACTCGGTTTCCTTTAATTTATTGAAGTAAGAGTGAATTACATTCTTGGTCCCTATGGTATGCCCAAATTCTGGATCAAGTACCCAACATTTGATTTTCATAACAAGTTAGTCCCTCGATTTAACACCGATAATTTGAGCTTCGTTAGTCACTCATGTGCCCCTCAAGGGGTAATTATGTCATTTTACACTTGACCCATTTTGTAAATAAGCCAATGACACTCATTTAGGTCCACAAAATTTCTTTATTTTTACTTATTGAAGCATGATTTGAGATATTTGTTTTGGATTTGCACTTTCGTTTTGTAAATAAACACTCTTTGGTCCTTGAAGGTCGGTGCATTGCCTACGGGAGGTTCGTATATCATTATGGAATTCATAGAATTTGGTTCGTCGAGAGGTGATCAGGTAAAAACCCTAAGTACGCCTTTAGCATTCCAATCGTGGTTCACAATTTTCTTTTAATTTTTCTATTAAATTAGTCTTTACTAGGAAGGAAGCTCGCGGAGATGCATAAAGCCGCAAAATCCGAAAAGGGTTTCGGGTTCCATGTCAACAATACCATTGGCAGGTACGTTTACCTCTCTTTCCCTACGTCCCAAAATAAGTGTCCACATTTCTATTTTAGTTTTTCCCAAAAATAAGTGTCCGTTTTGAAAAAGTAAGTGCCTAATTTCCAATTCTACCCTTGATTATGAGATGTTGGAATTCATTACTCCCTAAGGGTAAAATTGTAATTTGGTTAATCAAAAAGTGTAACAATTACATATTTCTAAAACTGTATGTCATTATGACCCGCCGGCCGTAGGAATCTTCATGGTTCAAATGGAACGCGCGAAATGACTTTAGAAAATACGTTATTTTTGGCTCTTTTGAAACCGTTTTGAATCTTTCTTACGGTTTTTTTTTAATCTTTTTATCTTTTTACGATACTCTCTAGACTTCATTGCTCTTAGTTTTAACAAGCTCGAGTGGTGGCATGTAGCACGCCACAGATAAACACATGGACGTCAAATTGGATCGAGTTTTACGCCGAGCATCGTTTGAGCTTTCAACTTAAGCTAGCACAACAACAATATGGCGATTCGGCTATATATGAAAAAGGTTTGTGGATCTTTCTTACCCTCCCCACACCCCACTCCGTGTGAAATTTACTGGGTTTGTTTGGTTTGTGATCCTAAAGTAATTTCTCGGACTAAAAAAAGAGTACTTTGGGTGCGTTTGGTACACAAGACAGAACAGAACAGGGTTCACTGTTCCACGTTTGGCTGGACTTTTATGTGGATCAGACAGGAACAAAGAGGAACAGAGAGGAACAAAGTGGAACAGGCGTGTTCTACCCCTACCCCATGGAACTAGGTGGAACAGACCTATAATTTACCAATATAAACTCGAAATAAAACCTAATCCTCTTCTAAAACATCAAATGTGCCCCCTCTTTACATTTTATTCATTCTTTAAATTTTATTTATTATATTTTATGCTCTTTAAACTTTCGATTTACTGTCCTCAAAATATTATTTCTATTCGGTTTCTATATTTTGGTTAGTTTATGTAGTTTATTAAATATTATTAATATAATAATAATATAATAAGGTATAAATAAAAATTGGAAACTACATAAACTTTTATTTTGGTGTTATTTTAATCCTTTTGACAAAAATTTCAAATGGTATATTTTTTATAAAAATAATAATTTTATTAAACTATAATAAATTACATAAATTAATCAATATATATTGAATATATAAACAACTCATTAGGGGTAAATTGGTCATTTTATCCGTTATGTCCATGTCTCCCCATAGGTCACCAGTTCAAGTCTCGTCAGGGTCACGGGTATTTTTTCTGGCTGTTAATTTATTTTTTTGGTGATCTAAATGCAGGACAAAGATTAGTGAAAAATCTTGGAGCTTTGTTTGAAGATGTGACGATTGAGCCTTGTTTATTACATGGCGATCTATGGAGCGGGAATATCAGTTCCGACAAGAATGGGGAGCCCGTTATACTCGATCCAGCTTGTTACTGTAAGTGCGTATTCGGTTTTCAGAATTCCGTTTTTACCCACACCCTTTTATACTCTTTGGAGTAGATTACGCTTTTAGTCCCTGTGGTTTGTTGAAACTTTCTATTTTCGTCCTTATGTTTTGAAATTACAATTTTCATCCCTATATTTGCAATTCATTACTTTTTTCGTCCTTATGATTTCATCCCTATGGTTTACAATTAATTTCTATTTTAGTCCTTCATACTTAAAAGTAGTGTTTTAGCCTCAGGGACGAAAATAGAAATGAATTACAAATCATAGGGATGAAAACCAAAATTTTAAAACCACAGTGACGAAATCTGCAATTTTTAACAAACCACAGGGACGAAAACATAATTTCCACATAAAATTATATTCAACTCCAACAGTTTCTTTATTTTGGAGATTTTAGTATTAAATATAATATTAAAATATTTGATTGTTTATTATCCCAACAAATTTTCGGATAAATTTTATATAAAATATAATACATTCTACTTCATTGTTGGGAACAATAAAAAAACCATTTCTCTTTTTTCAAAACATTTAATTTTGGAGAGTTCTCCGAATTTGGAGTTTTTTTTTAATTCTCTTTCTACTCTCTCCATTTTAAAGAAAGTTTTGGAGGATCTGTTGGAACAGTTAAAAAAAACTCCAAAAATTCATATTTGGAGAATTTTGGAGATGCTCTAAGAAAGCGGTTCGGATGTACCCGTTGTGTCCATGCCATTTCTCGTTCTGATTGTTCCGGTGTTATGTTCTTTAGCGTAAACTGGAACAGGGCCCACAAAGTGAAGATCGGTAACAGACTTCTTTTTCTCCGTTTCTATAAATATATTTTCTTGAATCTCATGTAGATGGACACAATGAAGCAGAATTTGGGATGTCATGGTGTGCTGGTTTCGGAGGCTCGTTCTACAACTCCTATTTTGAGGTACGTACTTACGTTTATCGTTTCTGCACAACAAATGTAACGGATATTGCAAAAATCCGATATCCGTCTAAAATTACAGAGACGTTGACCATTTTGTTGTCATTGATTGTATTTTTTGTTGTTACTTGTTTTCACACTCTCTCACATGTAGATTGCCCGGTTGTTTCTTTTAGTTGTTTTGCCAGTCGGGGGTATTCACAGAAACAACCTCTACCCTTTGGGCCTGGGCTTGAGCCTTCCGAGCCCGTTTTTTCAGTAAGCAAGAAAAAAGCCTAGGCCAAATGGGCCCGGCCTGGCCCGGGACCGGCGGAGGACCGGTTTGGGTCCGCCGCTCCTTCACCGGTTACGATTTTCATCCAAAAACAAGGCCCGGACCTTTTTTTTATATAAAATTATTTTTAAGTATATTTTAAATAAAAACGTATTTGTTAGTGTATTTGATTGACCCACTTATAATAAAATGATTTTTTTTAAAACGTAAGTATTTTTTTAGTGAATTTGATAGACCCAAATCCCCAATTATAATAAAACGTATTTGTTAGTGTATTTGATTGACCAAATTTTTTACAAGTTAAAAATCAATTAAAAAAAATTAAGTGGGACCGGTTTGGGCCCGACTCGGGACCGGGACTGATTCTCATAACTGGGCCTTATAAAGCTTAACTGGTCCTTCGTATTTGGGTCGGGACTGGTTACGAAATCACTATTTGGGATCGGGACCGATTTGGATTTGGGCCTGACCCAGCCTGGCTCGAGACCCATTTTTGGCCATCTATTGTTGAATGAGGGCTTTTTCAGGTCGGGCTCTAACGAGAGCTTAGAAGGAAAAAGTTGGCCTAATCGGGCTTTAATGTCAGGTTTGGACTTTTTTGGGCCAGGCTTAAGGTTAGGCCTTTTTTGCATCTCTAATTGGGGTAGAGACAATGTTTACGTACATCCTACCTCCAGGCTCTACACCTGTGTACGATTTATTGGGTCCGTTTGGTTTTGTTTTACTGGTGGTGGTGGTGGGATTTTAATTTGTGACATCTTTTAGGTGATGCCGAAGCAACCAGGGTTCGAGAAAAGGAGAGATCTTTATTTGTTATACCATTACTTGAACCATTACAATCTCTTTGGTTCGGGTTACCGATCATCCGCTATGTCCATCATTGACGATTACCTTCGGATGTTAAAAGCTTAGGAGACCAAAATACGTACATATTTGACTGATGTGTTTTCTCAGACTTCAAACATTTAAGATGTATCTTTTTGTATAATATCCATGTAAAATCGACTTACGCATGTAAATATGTGCGGATGTGTATTGATTACGAGTAATCGAATGTTACCGAGGTATAAGTTTGATCATATCGAACAGATTATTTTTTAAGAGATGCATTTTGAATGTTATAATCAAGATTTTAAAGTAGAGTAAATTACATTCTTGGTCCCTATGGTTTATGTGTTTTTATAGTTTGGGTTCCTATTTTGAAATATCTTGGATTTTATTTTATAACGCGTTGGGTCTCTAAATCTAACTTCGCAAAAAAATCCTATTAAATAGGCTATGTATAGGGTATTTTAGTCATTCTATTCATTCTATATCGTTTTTTTTTGTTTTCTATTAAAACAACAGGACCAAGCACGTAATTTACTCTAGCCCTTGCATTCGATCTTCCCAAACCCACCCACATATCTAGTTCTGAGACCACCGCCCACCTCCACATCGCCTACACCTCTACCCACGTTCACCTTATGTCACCATCGTCGCCTTCACTGCCCGCCACCAAGACTGTGAAACCTATAGTTGTCGAGAGACTGTGACTATTATTACTCTGGCCCACCTCCCTCCCCTCAGTTAACTCCCTTCCCCTTCCCACCTCTATCGCTGCAACTACATCACCAGGGACGTAAGTGATGCAAGTCGAGCTCGAGTATCATTATACTTGACCCGAACTCGAACCCCAATTCCCAAGCTCGAGTATCAACTAGAAACTCGATAACCAATTTCCAAGCTCGAGCTCGTTTTATGCATAAAAGAACTCAAGGTGAACAAACAGCTTAAAAGAACTCAAGGTGAATCCGCTTTCATAGGCTTAAACCAGTACACTTAGAACCCTTAGGTGGTGTTTGGTTCGCAGAATGTTTTGGATGAAATGGAATTTGTCAAAGGAATTTGACTTTGAAGGAATTGGAATGGAATGTTGTCAGGTTTAACCACCTGTTTGGTTGACAGACATTGGAATGGAATCTATTAAGGAATTGCAATATGTCTGCTTGGTTCACATAATGTAGCTTTGGAATTGAAATGAAATATTGATAAATGACCAAAATGCCCTTTTTTGAAAATTTTAATTTTTATAAAACTAAAATACTTTGAAAAAATAAAATAATTAAAATAAATAATAAATAAAATATAATAAAATAAATAAAATATTAAGTATTTTGAAAATATAAAAATAATAAATAAAGTATAACTCAAAAAAATATCAATTAAAATAAAATAAAATAAAAAGTATTAAAGTAAATCAAATTAAATTAATTATATATGGGTTACGGTATATTTGGGATTATGAAATTACAAGATTCCATTCCATCAAAATTCCAAGGTATTGTGAAGGAATGTTCAATTCCTTTGTTAGAAACGTTATGCGAATCAATCGATGAACTGATGAATGGATTGAGAGAGAGATATGGCTGAAGCTTCAGCAGCTTTTCATATATTGAGAGAGCGATTACATAAAGTGATTAACCTAATTATGAAACATAAGAGACCTATATATACTAGATAAGTTACAGATAATTACAGAACGACCCTTGTACTTTACATATGTACGATAATAACTCTAACACCCTCCCTCAAACTCAAGTGGGGGAAGAATGAGCCAAGTTGAGTTTGGAAACAAGAGCCCGAAAACGCCCCGGAAGATGAGCTTTGGTGAAGATGTCCGCTGTCTGATCAATGGTTGAAATCGGGAGAAGTTGAACCGTCTTGCGAAAAACATGTTGACGAGTGAAATGACAGTCAATCTCGATGTGCTTTGTACGCTCATGAAAGACATCATTGTGAGCAATCTGAATAGCACTATTGTTATCACACCACAATGGTGTTGGAGAGATCTGATGAGCACCCATATCAGATAGTAACCAGCGCAGCCATACAAGTTCTTACGTAGTGTCAGCTAAGGCTCGATACTCAGCTTCAGTACTAGACCGAGCTGTCAGAGATTGTTTCTTGATGCGCCAGGAAATAAGAGAGTCCCCAAGGAAGAAACAATATCCGGTGGTCGAACGACGGTCTGTTATGTCTCCATCCCAGTCAGCATCTGAGAATGCACGGAGCGTTAAAGACGATGTGGATGAGAAGTGAAGCCCATGAAACATTGTCCCTTTGAGGTACCGAAGGATACGAAGAACCGCGACATAGTGATCGGAGCACGGAGCAGACATGAACTGGCTAACTATATGAACTGCATATGCAAGATCCAGTCGAGTAACAGTCAGGTAGACCAGAGATCCAACTAGTTGACGGTACCGTGTAGGGTCCCGCAGAGGGGTTCCGACATTGGGAGCAAGGTGCAGATTTTGCTCAATGGGTGTAGATGCAACTTTGTTGTCTGTAATCCCAGCTTTGGACAACAGATCTGAAATGTACTTGGCTTGACAGAGATAGATGCCGGAAGAGTCTGACAGAACTTCAAGACCAAGAAAGTAGTGTAGCGTACCAAGATCTTTCATCTCAAAGCATGAGCTGATAGAATGTTTGAGATGGGTGATACCTGTAGAGTCACTGCCGGTAATGATCATATCATCAACATACAATAGGAGTAAGATAGTACATGCATCAGTGGTCCGAGTAAACAGGCCAGAATCATAATTACTCGGAGAAAACCCCAATGAAATGACAGTAGTGCTAAAATTTTCAAACCAAGCACGAGGAGCTTGTTTGAGACCATAGAGGGGTTTTCGAAGTCGGTATACATGACCCTGTCGAGAGATCACACCTGGAGGGGGTCTCATGTAGACTTCCTCTGAGAGATCACCATTTAAAAAGGCATTCTTGACATCCATCTGGTAAAGTGGCCATCTTTTGGTGGCAGCTATGGCGAGAAGACTACGAAACGAGGTGACCCGAGCCACAGGAGCAAACGTTTCCTCGTAATCAATGACATATTCTTGATTGAAGCCTTTTGCCACAAGACGTGCTTTATATCGATCAATGGATCCATCCGACTTTGTTTTAATTTTGAAACCCCATTTGGAACCAATATGTGACGACCCGCCAAGCATGAGACGGATTTCCTGAAGGTTCACCGGAATCCGGAACCTTCTACACTACTCAAGAAACATGGAGGAACTTATGGAAGCTTCTCTAGAAGTCTCTCCATGGAAGGAGGTAGAAACTCCTTGTAAATAGCATACTACTTGATAGATCTAGAATGATCCATGTACATATCTAGATAGTTGTTCTCTAGAATGTTCTCTTTAGTAGTATAAATAGGTGGTGGCCTCATTTGGCACAAGACACCTCAAAGTATTCTTCTAAGCTCTCTTGTAAGTTCTCTCAAGCAATACAAGTTTCCTTTGCATTCCAATAGTCTCTTGTGTTCTCTTTACTTGCCTTAATCGTTAGTTGTTTCGAGAGTTTGGCTGACTTAGTTCGAGAACTAAGGCCGCACGCGATCTTGTAGAGACAAGTCCGTGACATTTGGTATCAGAGCCAGGTCGATTGAAGGCATGGCAAAGGAGTCCGATAAGAACGTTGGTTCATCCGTGGTTGACGAGGACCGTGGCCGAGAAGAGTCTCGCAAAGAAGGAGCTAACAAGAACCGAGGTAAGTCCAAAGATTTACTCTCTAACTTGGAGATGAGGACGACGGGTGTAGAGACATCCGTAGCCGAGATGAAGGCACAAGTTGAGGAGGTAAACCAACATGTGGAAGGTTTGGACTCCGACTTTGCCGATATGCGGGATGATTTCAAGAGCGCCCTCAATGTCTTGGGAGGCGACTTGAGTTGCGAGCTTCATGACTTAAGAGATATGTTCATGAGCGAGCTAACTAAGCTTCGAGGTGAAGTGGAAGAAGAGATCTCCACGATTCACCAAAGCTTGGAGGAGATCCAAGCCGACATAAGTTTGGCTAAACGGGCCATGGCTAGTGGAGGTGGCAACACTAGCAACCATGCTCCAAAGGTTGAGATTCCGAAACCATCACCGTTTGTGGGAAAGCGGGAAGCTAGGGCGGTTGATGATTTCCTATGGGAAATGGAGCAATACATGGATGGGGTCAACATCGTGGAAGATGCGACGAAGAACAAGACGGCCACGAGGTACTTGAAGGATACCGCGGCCTTGTGGTGGCGACGTCGATATGGAGATATCGAAAAAGGTACGTGTAACATCTCTACTTGGGGTGATTTCATTCGCGAGTTTAAGAAGCAATTCTATCCGGAGAATGCCGAGGACGAGGCGAGGAGTCGTCTTCGTAAGCTCAAGCATTCCGGAACGATCCGGGAGTATGTGAAGGACTTCACCAATCTTGTATTGGAGGTCCCGGATCTTTTCGACAAAGACTCTCTCTTCTACTTTCTTGACGGCTTGCAAGCATGGGCCAAGACGGAGTTGAGGCGACGTGGGGTACAAGATCTCGCAACGGCTATTGCCGAGGCAGAGGCCTTGATCGATTTTAGCAAAAAGGAACCGTCGAAGCCAAAGGATCGGAAGGGTAACCATGAGAAAGGTGGGGGAGAGAAGTCGACCCAAGCAAGAAACAATGATGTATGGAAGCCACCAACCGGGAAGAACAAAGACTTGAGGACGACCTACAAGAACAATGGATGCTTCCTTTGTGATGGACCACACCGAGCCCGAGATTGCCCAAGCAAAGCTAAGCTTCATGCCATAACTCGAGATGAGGGTTGCTCTTAAGACGGCGATGAATGCATGGGGTCGATGCGGATCTTAAACGCAATCAAAGGCAAAACTGAGGTGACCAAGATAGCCAACAAGGGGTTGAAATTCGTTGAAGCTATCATCAATGGAAATAAGGTACGTACTCTTGTCGATACAGGTGCTACTCATAACTTCATGTCCATTGAGGAAGCCGCAAGGCTAGGGATCAAGGCGGTAAAAGGCAGTGGCACTATCAAAACGGTGAACTCTACGGCTAAACCAATCAATGGTGTAGCCAAAGCGGTGCGAGTAAAGATCGGTGAGTGGGAAGGAGAGATCGATTTCTCGGTGGTTCCTATAGATGACTTCAAAGTGGTACTCGGGTTAGACTTCCTCGATAAGGTACGCGCTTTCCCTATGCCATTCGCAAATTCGTTATGTGTCCTAGATGGGGGAAAGACTTGTATGGTGGATACGGAACGTGGGCCTAAGAGAAGTTCCAAGTCCCTATCAGCCATGCAATTCAAGAAGGGATACAACAAGAATGAGCATTGCTACTTGGCGGTTACAAGGCAAGGGGATGATGGTGGGAGAAGCACGGAGAAGATACCGGAAGATATCGAGAAGGTTCTTGTTGAGTACAAGGACGTGATGCCCAAAGAGTTAGCAAAAGGACTTTCACCTAAGAGGGAGGTGGACCATGAGATAGAGTTGGAACCGGGATCGAAGCCACCCTCCAAAGCCCCATATCGAATGCCTCCACTGGAGTTGGAAGAGTTGCGGAGACAACTCAAGGAGCTACTTGATGCGGGATACATCCGACCCTCTAAAGCTCCCTATGGTGCACCGGTACTATTTCAAAGGAAGAAGGACGGGTCCTTAATAATGTGCATAGACTACCGGGCGCTAAACAAGGTAACTATCAAAAACAAATATCCAATTCCTCTTATTGCAGATTTGTTTGATCAATTGGGGAAGGCGAGATACTTCACCAAGTTGGATTTGAGATCGGGATACTACCAAGTACGGATAGCCGAGGGAGACGAAGCAAAAACGACTTGCGTCACGAGGTATGGCTCTTACGAGTTCTTAGTCATGCCATTCGGCTTGACCAATGCTCCCGCTACATTTTGTACTTTGATGAACAATCTCTTTCACCCCTTTCTTGACAAGTTTGTGGTAGTATACTTAGACGATATAGTCGTCTATAGTCATACCTTGGAGGAGCATGTGTCTCATTTGAAACAGGTGTTCCAAGTGTTACGAGACAATGAGCTTTATGTCAAATTGGAGAAGTGCTCGTTCGCTCAAGAGGAGGTGGAATTCTTGGGACACAAGATCAAAGACGGTGGCCTAATGATGGATGGAGCAAAGGTTAAAGCTATCCGGGATTGGGAGACGCCAACCCAGGTTACGGAGGTGAGGTCCTTCCTTGGCTTGGTGAACTAATATCGGCGTTTTATCAAGGGATATTCGGCCAAGGCGGCACCCTTGACGGACCTATTGAAAAAGACGAAGGCTTGGGAGTGGGATGAGCGGTGCCAAGCAGCCTTTGACGAGTTAAAGGATGCGGTGATCGAGGAACCAGTGTTGAGACTACCGGACGTGACCAAGCCGTTCGAGTTACACACGGATGCTTCAGATTTTGCCATTGGAGGAGTTCTAATGCAAGAGGGACATCCGATAACGTTCGAGAGCCGAAAATTGAATGATACGGAAAGGAGGTACACTGTGTGTAATAACTAGGTATTTTATTTATTTATTTTATAAGTCTTTAATTTTAATAATTTTTGGAATTAGAAGTTAAGGGATAAGTTTTATTTTATTTGGAAGTTTAGGAGTATTTATTGCCAAGTGAGATAAGTTTAGGGTTTGTTTGGTCTTTTATCCAAACCTCTTTAGCCAAAACCGACTTCCTATTTTAGTAAGGATAGGTGTCCATATTTCAATTAAGAGAAAATATCCTAAGTGTTAGTGTGTGTAGTGTGTTCGGTTTAGAGAGAGAGAGAGAAGGAAATCGAGAGAGAGATTAAGGGAAAGAAGAAGGAGGAAATCCAGAGTTTGCTGCTGTGATTTAAAGGACCAAACTGAAGTAAGCAAGGTAACAAATCCATCCTTGTATGTGTTTTAATTTCTTAAAAGTGTTCTTGAGTTTGCTAGTTAAGTTTTTAGGTGGGTTTTGTTAAAAATGGATGTTTTGGGAAATCTAACTTTAAGGTTAGGTTATGTTCATAGTCTTAAACATATCTGCACCTTTACAGCAGCATGCATAGCTTAAAAGTACGATTTCTGGGTTTTTAGGATGAACAGTAATTTTTCAGGTTTTCGCAACAGTGGGTTGCGAGTTCTGAGGTTTTCGCAATAGTGGGTTGCGAGTTCTTTGGTTTTCGCAACAGTGGGTTGCGAAAAGTAAGGAATTCGCAAGCTGTGGGTTGCGAAAAGTGTTAAAGTACAAATTTATTAATGAGGTGTATTCTTGTTAATTAACTATTTCAGATAGTAAAATTCAAAGATAAAAGTGGGACTTGTTGAAGAGATTTTTGGAGAACTTTTGGAAAAGCATTCAGGTGAGTTTTATTTAAAAAACGTTTTTCAACTGGAATACATATATATGTGATTTATATCTATATGAAATGGATATGTATGGATTGAGAATGTGATACATAATGTGATTATGTGTTTTTATTGAAATGTTTATATACATGATAATATACTGTAATTATATGAGTATTCTGCGAGAGTACGGGGCCGGGATTCGAGGTGCGGACCGGTGTGTTGCCGGGTTCCGGTAAGCGGACATGCGTGTTTAATGTAGATGTTGTATAGCAGAGTGAATTGACTAGTTGGCTTGCAACCACTAGTTTGGCCAATTGTGGAGGAATAAGGGGGAATGAGTGGATACGAAACGCAAGTCTTGGTTGGTATTTAATTACGTGTAATATATGTGTGTTTGTATAAAAAGGTTTTATTTAATTGGATTCTTGGCAAGTTTCAACTGGCAGGGATTTTCTCACTGGACCATTAGGTCTAACCCTCATCATTTCTGTTTTAAAAATATGTATTCCAGGTTGAGGATCGTTCGTTAGCAAAGGGAAGAATTAATGTGTAAGGCGGGGTTAATAGATGACAAGGATTAGGAACTGAATATGTGTTATGTTGTATCGTTTCGAGACTGCTGGGACCGTACGTGATTTGTTTGGTAATTTCTTTTATGAATGTAACGATGTGATGCAATATATGTTATTTGAAACATGTTTGGGAAACCGGGTTGTTACAGATGGTATCAGAGTCCTAGTTTAAGGGATTTAGGTATTAGTATATGTACCTAGACTTAAACTGCATGTGAAGTAGGATGTCCCTATTATTTTAGAACCTTGGGATATTAAGTATAACAAGGTAGAAGGAACATCATGTAAGGTAAATTCGAGTTACACCTGGCCAGTGTAATTGTGAACTTACAGTTACATGATTGGACTGGAATACCTTATTATATGGGGTATGTGCCTATGTGTATATTAACCTTGTTGAAATCTACAGAGTGGCAAGTCGGTCTCGACGTATGGATAGAGACGAAGACATGTATATTTATATAAACTCTACACGTGCTAAAGTGCTATTTGACTTCGGTACAAACTGATTAATTGTATTTTCAATCTTTTCTTGCTTGTATGCGTTAGAAAAGAATTTGATAATTGTATTGGTAATATAGATAGGAGTGGAGTGCCTATTAAGTTATTTTTGATAATGTTGTCGGAATTTGAGGTAGTAGTAAGTATAGGATGGTGTTGTAACTTGATTTTTGTTATAATTGTCGATTAGGTAATGATAAGTGATCCACGGTAATTCGGTATATATTGGAATAAGTAGTTATGATGAAAGAAGAGATTGTCGAGTGATTGATTTAAAGTTTCCGTTTGTTAACAAGTTTTATATTAAGGATATATGAATTAATTTCGATAAGGCTTAGTAAGAGTGTAGGTTTGGAAGCATTTGGTGTGAAAAGAGGTTGGTTCTAATTTAGTAAGAGTGTAACAAATATTTTGGATGATATCGAATTTAGTATGCTTATTCATTATGATATTGCTTGAGATAAATTTAAGTGAGAAATCAGGGATAATTGAACTAGAAAATGAAGATTGTTTTTGGGAGTGATTAGTAAGGAAAAGCTATTAGTGATCAAGGTGATAACCCGTTATCATATGTGTTTGGATTTGAAAGATTTATCAAGGTGGTAGTAAAATTTATTGTATGAGAACGAAAGTGGATGGTAGTTTAAATTGGAATGAATGATCTAACACTTGCAATTGTTTACAATTTTTCAAATTGAAGGTGCATGTTAGAATTTTGGAAAGTTATTGCGAAAGTGTAGAATGTGGCGTTATGTATAATTCAGTATTTCAAACGCTAGGTTATGCCTCCAAATGTTAAAGTTTATGTTATGAATAAAATTTTAAACGTGTTAAATGATTTGTGATATATAAAAATATATATGTATATATATATATATATATATAATTTTGTGCTGAAAGAGGCATGATGACATATTTTGTGCTGAAAGAGGCACGAGGTGAAATAAAGATGTACTGATTTTGTTATAAATATGTTTTTATGGTTGTTATATTTTGGGGATGGGTGTATAGTGTAGATCCAATTTGTTTATTATCGTTTTGAAAGAATATGTTAACGATATTTGAAAAATGAAAAAGTGTGTGGTTGTTTCGGGCAATGGATGTGATTTCGGATTAACTCGGTTAAATTCCTGATATGAGGTGTGGTGAAATTATTGGTTAAGTATAGTAATTGTGGGAATTGGGTGTGTGCGATTGGTTTGGAGGT
This sequence comes from Saussurea involucrata, assembly GCA_033807775.1. Classification (NCBI taxonomy): domain Eukaryota; kingdom Viridiplantae; phylum Streptophyta; class Magnoliopsida; order Asterales; family Asteraceae; genus Saussurea; species Saussurea involucrata. The sequence continues at coordinate 11,966,725 of CM066312.1, forward strand.
GAAAGAAAGCTAGCTCATAGGATCGGTCTAGAGTAAGCACCTCCTAGTGAGCTATCTTTGGGGAAACGTATTTTATGTTGAGGAAAGAGTAAGAAGAAAATAGTCGAATGTAATGATCGGGGTGAAGGACCATGGGATAGGACGTGGTAGTAGTATGAGAGTGATGTTGTGGCAAGTGTGGAAATCAATTGTAATCTAAGGTTCGGGGTCGGTGTAATTAATGCAAGAAAGTGTTGTCTGTCTTAGATATATTTTGGATTAGAGAAGTGACGGTAGAGTTGGGGATGACCTATGGAGAAAAGTTCAACTACGGGTTAAGGTGATACTCCAAGTTGATTTTGTAATCTATTGGGGAGTAGAATGTCGTTATTTTTTTGAGTGTTGGATTGTTGGGACATTTTAGAGACGGTGATCGAAGGCGCAGTGTGTACAGTCAGCCGAGGCCAAGGGAAAAGGTAGAGTACTTAGTGTAATTTATTGCTTTCTAGAACATATGAGTATGTATGGTAGATTGTCTGGTGCTTATTACACTTTGCTGCATGACTATTACTTGCCAGTAGGAATTTATGCTAGTCCTGATAGGTTGTTAAGTGACTGCCTTATAAGTGGTATACAGTAGGAACTAAATAGCCTTAGAATATTTGATTTAGTTCTATTGCGCAGCTCTTGTTTGAGTCTAACCGTTGTGGGATAGAATCTTTATTTCGAATGTCTATCTGATTTCACGCTGTATGCGACTGTGCATTCGCGAGGCGACACGTCATGACTAGTGGAGATTCCGTCATAGCAAGGGTAGTAGGATGAGGTGAACCTGGAGTCTGGATTTGTGAATGATATTGGTATGATTGATCTGGGATATTATACCTTGTTTGTATCACGCGGGTTTTCCTCTTGGAGTACGAGTTGTTGTAGTTAGGAGGGTACTAAATTGTTGGTATGCGCCTTGGTATTGAAGGGTTACGCATAGTGAGAGTTCATTCAGCCTTTCCCGTGTCGATTCTGCGAAAGGGCTTAGCCGAAGCAAGTAAGGTTGTACCGTTAGAAAACACCGGATTGGGTCAAAGGTGGAATGATGTGGGGGAAGCGTTGGCGATAGTGGGTCGCAAGGTTAGAAAACTAGGTTGCTGATAACCTGGACTTAACTGAAAGAGAATATGCATACTATGATAATAAAGTATAAGAAATTGATGCTTGAGAGTTTGCTGGATATAGAAAAATGGTTCAATGGGTTGGATGTTTACCTAATACTTCCCATGGATTGGAGAATTTAAGTTGAAAAAGGGATTTATATTAAGTGTTATGATTAGTGGGAAGAAAGCAATGATCAATAAATATTTTGATGGTCATGTGATGAACCTTCTTTATGGAGTTGTTTAAGATAAAGAGTTGTTTTAAACTTGGTGCTGGACTTTGCATGTTAAGTCGTTAATGAGTTATATGATTAGTGACATGAAATTTTTTAACGGAGTTGTGATGAATTCTTTTCGGCTTAGTTTTGTAGTGAAATTATTATATGATGATTTGGTAATTATTTTAGTTGGGTAAGGTGAGACCGGTGTTGATAAATTTCAAATTGCGGAGTGGTTTAAGTGAAACAAATGTCTAAAGATTTGTGTTAGTATTTTTGTGCTAAGTTGGAGATGTAAGGAATTGATGTGATAGCGAGTTTGTTATTTTATTAAGGAATGAATTGGTAATGATATTTGGATGGAAGTCGGTATGAGTTATGGTGGTGAGGTTATTGAGATAATTGAAATGTTTGAAATTGTGTTTTGCTGATATTCGAGAAATTAAGTTGCTATTTAGACTTTGTTTTAATTTGATGGATGAATTGGTGTCAAGTGAAATTAAGTATGGTTGTGTGATTATAGTAATTATGCTATGCTTTCATGGGAAATGGAAATGGTAGGATGAAGTTTACGGGTTTGATAAAATTAAGAAATTTTTCCGTGATATAAAGTGATTCGTGTTGAGTATATTCTATTCCATGAAAGAGTATAAGAAATAGGTAGTATTTACTAAGCAAATTTCATATTGAAAGTATATGTTTACGTTTTAGAGTTAGTATTGTAAAAGTGTAGAACACGACGTTTGTAGTAAAAGGCCGGTGAGGTTAAAAATAGTATTAGCGTGGTAAATGTCCCGAGTAAGCATATAATGTTCTGTTATTGGGATTAGATTCATATGAGTATAAGTTATTTCTTTCTAAGAGATAAGTGAATTTTCGAGTTAATTTGAACCTTCGTAGGATTTGATTATTGAGTGTGTATCGTTGTTTTAGAGGGGCGGATTTCTTGTGAGAAATTAAAACTCTTGATGTTTTGGGTTGAAATATTGAAGTGGGAACAAATGGTAAACTAGAAGCAGTAAAGCGGTGGGTCTAGTAAAAAGTCCTTTGAGGATTCCGTAAACACTTTGATGTGTTCATAGAATTTGATATTTTTTCAACAGTAGTTACCCTAGTTCGTTGCTTGAGTGAATTCCGGGACGGAATTCTTTTAAGGGGGAGATGTTGTAATAACTAGGTATTTTATTTATTTATTTTATAAGTCTTTAATTTTAATAATTTTTGGAATTAGAAGTTAAGGGATAAGTTTTATTTTATTTGGAAGTTTAGGAGTATTTATTGCCAAGTGAGATAAGTTTAGGGTTTGTTTGGTCTTTTATCCAAACCTCTTTAGCCAAAACCGACTTCCTATTTTAGTAAGGATAGGTGTCCATATTTCAATTAAGAGAAAATATCCTAAGTGTTAGTGTGTGTAGTGTGTTCGATTTAGAGAGAGAGAGAGAAGGAAATCGAGAGAGAGATTAAGGGAAAGAAGAAGGAGGAAATCCAGAGTTTGCTGCTGTGATTTAAAGGACCAAACTGAAGTAAGCAAGGTAACAAATCCATCCTTGTATGTGTTTTAATTTCTTAAAAGTGTTCTTGAGTTTGCTAGTTAAGTTTTTAGGTGGGTTTTGTTAAAAATGGATGTTTTGGGAAATCTAAGCTTAAGGTTAGGTTATGTTCATAGTCTTAAACATATCTGCACCTTTACAACAGCATGCATAGCTTAAAAGTACGATTGGGTTTTTAGGATGAACAGTAATTTTCAGGTTTTCGCAACAGTAGGTTGCGAGTTCTGGGGTTTTCGCAATAGTGGGTTGCGAGTTCTTTGGTTTTCGCAACAGTGGGTTGCGAAAAGTAAGGAATTCGCAAGCTGTGGGTTGCGAAAAGTGTTAAAGTACAGATTTATTAATGAGGTGTATTCTTGTTAATTAACTATTTCAGATAGTAAAATTCAAAGATAAAAGTGGGACTTGTTGAAGAGATTTTTGGAGAACTTTTGGAAAAGCATTCAGGTGAGTTTTATTTAAAAAACGTTTTTCAACTGGAATACATATATATGTGATTTATATCTATATGAAATGGACATGTATGAATTGAGAATGTGATACATAATGTGATTATGTGTTTTTATTGAAATGTTTATATACATGATGGTATACTGTAATTATATGAGTATTCTGCGAGAATACGGGGCCGGGATCCGAGGTGCGGACCGGTGTGTTGCCGGGTTCCGGTAAGTGGACATGCGTGTTTACTGTAGATGTTGTACAGCAGAGTGAATTGACTAGTTGGCTTGCAACCACTAGTTTGGCCAATTATGGAGGAATAAGGGGGAATGAGTGGATACGAAACGCAAGTCTTGGTTGGTATTTAATTACGTGTAATATATGTGTGTTTGTATAAAAAGGTTTTATTTAATTGGATTCTTGGCAAGTTTCAACTGGCAGGGATTTTCTCACGGGACCATTAGGTCTAACCCTCATCATTTCTGTTTTAAAAATATGTATTCCAGGTTGAGGATCGTTCGTTAGCAAAGGGAAGAATTAATGTGTAAGGCGGGGTTAATAGCTGACAAGGATTAGGAACTGAATATGTGTTATGTTGTATCGTTTCGAGACTGCTGGGACCGTACGTGATTTGTTTGGTAATTTCTTTTATGAATGTAACGATGTGATGCAATATATGTTATTTGAAACATGTTTGGGAAACCGGGTTGTTACACTGTGCAAGAGAAGGAAATGACGGCGGTCATACATTGCTTGAGGACATGGAGACACTATCTCTTGGGGTCGAAGTTTGTAATCAGGACGGATAATGTGGCGACAAGTTACTTCCAAACCCAAAAGAAGTTAAGTCCTAAGCAAGCACGGTGGCAAGACTTCCTAGCTGAGTTTGACTACCACTTGGAGTATAAGCCGGGAAGACTAACGTGGTAGCGGACGCGTTGAGTCGCAAGGCGGAATTTGCGTCCATCACTCAACCCCAATTCTTTCTTCAAGATCGAATTAAAGAGGGATTGGAGCATGATCCTATGGCCAAGAACCTTGTAAGATTGGCTCGGGACGGAAAGACAAGAAGGTTTTGGCTCAAAGGAGATCTTTTATTCACCAAGGGAGATCGGTTGTACGTACCTAAGTGGGGCGACCTTAGGCGGACTATCTTGAAGGAGTGTCATGATTCGAAGTGGGCCGGTCATCCAAGAATCAAGTGGACACTAGCACTGGTGGAAGGTACGTTCTATTGGCCAAGGATGGGGGACGATGTAGAGACATTCGTTCGGACGTGCCTAGTATGCCAACAAGACAAGATAGAGCAACGACAACCGGGAGGATTATTAGAGCCATTACCCACACCCAAAGGGCCATGGGAGAGTGTTTCCATGGACTTCATCACTTGCTTGCCAAAGACGGAAGGTTATGGAAGCATAATCGTGGTGGTGGATCGATTCTCAAAGTACGGAACTTTCATAGCCGCGCCACCCTATTGTACCGCGGAAGAGACGGCAAAGCTCTTCTTCAAGAATGTGGTGAAGTATTGGGGTGTGCCACATACAATCGTGAGCGATCGAGACCCACGATTTACGGGAAGATTTTGGACGGAGATATTCAAGATCATGGGGACGGATTTGAACTTCTCCACGAGCTTCCATCCCCAAACCGATGGGCAGACGAAAAGAGTGAACGCGTTGGTGGAACTTTACCTTCGACACTACGTGAGTGCCAACCAAAGCAATTGGGCAAAACTTCTTGATGTTGCACAATTCTCGTACAACATGCAAAGAAGCGAGGCTACAGGGAAGAGTCCATTCGAGTTGGTTACGGGGCGGCAACCACTAACCCCGAATGCCTTAGCCGCGTCTTACGATGGGAATAGTCTGGCCGCATACAAGACCATGAAGGAATGGCACGAGCAAGCATACATGGCGCGGGCTTCGTTAGACAAAGCGGCAAGGAAGATGAAGAAATGGGCGGACGAGAAGAGGAGATACGTGGAGTTCAAGGTTGGAGACCAAGTGATGGTGAAACTCCTGCCTCAATAATTCAAGTCATTGAGGAAGGTGCACAAACGGTTGATACGAAGGTATGAAGGCCCCTTTCCCGGTGATTGGACGTGTCGGGAAAGTATCATACCGACTTCAACTACCACCCAAGTTGAAGATTCATCCGGTTTTCCATGTAAGTCTTCTCAAGCCTTATCACAAGGATATGGAAGACCCGGAACGGGGAGTGTCCAGAAGGGCACCAACCGCAGTTGTGACTTCTTTCGATCGGGAGGTTGAGGAGATTCTTTCGGATCGAAAGGTATCGAGACGAGGAGTGCCGAGCTACACGGAGTACTTGGTCAAGTGGCGAAACATGCCCGATAGTGAAGCAAGTTGGGAAGCTCAAGACATATTGTGGCAGTTCGCGGACAAGATCAAGAAGTATCATGAAGATGGCACGACGAGGACGTCGCGAGCTTAGGTGGGGGAGAATGTGACGACCCGCCAAGCATGAGACGGATTTCCTGAAGGTTCACCGGAATCCGGAACCTTCTATACTACTCAAGAAACATGGAGGAACTTATGGAAGCTTCTCTAGAAGTCTCTCCATGAAGGAGGTAGAAACTCCTTGTAAATAGCATACTACTTGATAGATCTAGAATGATCCATGTACATATCTAGATAGTTGTTCTCTAGAATGTTCTCTTTAGTAGTATAAATAGGTGGTGGCCTCATTTGGCACAAGACACCTCAAAGTATTCTTCTAAGCTCTCTTGTAAGTTCTCTCAAGCAATACAAGTTTCCTTTGCATTCCAATAGTCTCTTGTGTTCTCTTTACTTGCCTTAATCGTTAGTTGTTTCGAGAGTTTGGATGACTTAGTTCGAGAACTAAGGCCGCACGCGATATTGTAGAGACAAGTCCGTGACAAATAGGTGACTTGCCCTGTGGGAGAGGTACAAACTCCCATGTATTAGCTTTGTCAAGGGCCTGAAGTTCCTCAGTCATAGCTTGCCGCCAAACAGGGTTAGAGGAAGCTTCCTTGAAGGAAGCGGGTTCATGGTTGGACATCAATGTAGCGTAACAATGATAATCACAAAGGTGAGAAGGAACTTGTCTTACCCGATCTGAGCGTCGTACACCCTGTGGTTGAGAAGAACTAGGATCCATAGAATCAGCAGATGACTCAGAAGTAGTCCTTGGAGGTGGTGCAGATGATTGATCATGATCAGCGGGCACAGATGAGGGTGAATCGGAAGAGGGCACAGATTGAGGTGAAACGGCAGGAGTTGGACCAGATGGAGGAGTGAGTATGGGATCTAATTGGAGTGAGTCCAATGAGATAGAGATATCAGTGAAGAAGGAAGTGGAGGGGTTGGGTGTGTCCTGAAATTTGGACACTGTTGAGAAGGGAAGATGTTCCCAGAATGTGACATGATGGGATATATGAAGTCTCCTAGAGACTGGATCCCAACAACGATAACATTTGTGTTCAATACCATAGCCAAGAAAGCAGCATAATCGAGAACGAGGTTCTAGTTTGGTATGTTCATGAGGTTGTAACTGAACAAAGCATGCACATCCCCACACTTTTAGGAGTTCATATGCAGGGGAGACCCCATGGAGTACTTCATAAGGAGACTTTTGATTGAGGATGGGGGTCGGGTGTCGATTGATGGTGTAGACAGCTGTGAAGGCAGCTTCACCCCAAAAACGTTCTGGACATTTGGCTGAGATTAATAAAGTACGAACAATATCAAGGATGTGGCGATGTTTACGTTCCGCACGACCATTTTACGGAGAGATACCGGGGCAGGAGTACTGAGAAAGAGTACCATGAGATTGAAGAAAGGAGAGGAGAGAAGATTCCTTGTATTCCATAGCATTATCTGCTCGAAGAATCTTTATGGGCTTGGAAAACTGGGTTAGAATCATACGGGCAAAGGTAATATATATTTGAGGTAGCTCTGAGCGGTGTTTCATGAGATATATCCATGTAAAGCATGTGTGATCATCGATAAAAATGACAAAATATCGAGCACCTCCCATGGATGGGTGCGGTGCTGGTCCCCATACATCAGAATGAATAAGATCAAAAGGAGAAGCATATTTAAATTCATTAATTTGAAAATGTAAAGCATGATGTTTGCCAAGTTGACAAGATAAACAAGAAACATTTTCAGAAGAAGTGTTTCCTAACAATCCTGAACTAGCTAACACTTTTATTCTAGCTAATGATAAATGTCCTAGGCGCGCATGCCATAGTTTAAATGAAGGAGTATTGGAAACTGAAGCAACAAGATTTGATGAACTTAAGGGAAGACGGAGGTAGACCACTTCAATCATCCGACCAACTTTACGGCCTACTCCAAGGATCTGCTTGGTCTTTGGATCCTGCACAACACAACCAGAAGGATGAAACAAAACAATCAGACCGACTTCCATAAGCTGAGTGATTGAAATCAGGCTCGGAGATAAGTTAGGAATATGTAGCACATCAGGTAATTGTATATTGGGGTAGATACAGTCCCACTGAAGGATACAGGTAAACGAGTATCATCAGCAGTACGGACTGATGAGAACATTCTGGAGGTTTGCTTAGAGACAAACTCGTCAGCCTTTAGTGTCATGTGATTACAACATCCAGAGTCAAATAGCCAAGGGTTACCTGATGCAGAGGTATTGCACTGAGAATTCATACCCATAGAACCTGTCATGAGTTGCTCCATAAGCTCTTGGTTTCGGCACATGACTTCCATAAGATCAGGCGATGAGTTGTTGCTGTGCGTTGCCTGAGTTGCAGGCGTAGGGGTATCCTGAGTGATGGATCCAGCCACAGATTGGGTGTGGAGCTGTTGTTTCTGATTACCTGAGTTCCTTGGATGCTTTGGGCAATCAGACCCATAGTGTCGTGGATGTGTGATCCCACACCAACGACATTTTCGTACTGGGCAGTTGAGGAGAAGGTGAGATGTAGAGTGACAAAACGTGCATTCACTATTGTTCCCCTTTCCTGCATATTTAGACTGATCATTGTTATGCCACTTACCTTTTGGCTTTCCTGAGCTCGAAGTATAGAGCACAGTATCTGAGGGCAGAGGAAGACGCTGTTGGATGCGAGTTTCTTCACTGAGTAGTTCCGTGATAGCCTCTTCAAGAGTAGGTAATGGGTGCCTGTGTAGTAGCGAGGCTCGAACATTCTCAAAATGATCAGTAAGTCCCATCAGTATAGTGATCAAATGCAGTTGGCTGAAATAGGCTGTAAACTGCCGAGCTGTGTCATAAAAGATTTGAGGTGCACCCAAGCTCAAGTGATCTCTAAAAGCTTGCATCTCAGAGATGTATGAGTTAATGGACTGATCAGGGAGTTGCCTCTTGGTTTGAAAAGTAGTCCACAGTTGATACTGATGTGATAGGCCTGTAGAAGTGTACCTTTTGGCGAGGAAATCCCAGAGTCCTTTAGCCGTTGTATACCCAAGAAATTGTTGGTTGATTTCAGCAGTTGTGGAAGCATTTATGAATCCCAGAATGCGAGCATTCATGATATCCCAATCATTCATGCGTTTTGCAAAATCAGCTGCACTTTCATTTTCGTCTTGAACAGGAATTTTAGAAGTGCCAGTGACATAGGTATATAGTCCATGAGATTTGAGAAGAATAGACATGTGATGATGCCACCGAATGTAGTTATTCCCATTGAGAACAACTGAGATAGGATTGGAGTGACTTGAATTGAGAGCTATCTGACTGATTAGAGAACTGATTTTGAGAACTGGAACAGAAGGCCGAAAAGGTGTTCCGGATTTGAGGGAACGAAATATGGGTTCCGGAATTTGAAGAACCGGAGTTGAGTGTTCCGAAATTTGAAGAACCGGAATGTGGGTTCCGGAATCGGAAAAGTGATCCGAAGTTAAGAATGTGAGTTCCGGAATCGGGAAAGAGATCTGGAGTTGGTGATCGATGTACAAAAAATAATGATCCGGAGTCTATGATCCGGAATTGAGAAAAAATAAGGATCCGGAGTTTAATTGCGTACCAGAACTGAAATAAAGAGCGAGGAGACACGTACCGGAAGTCGAATACCGGAACTAGGATTCGGAAAGTGAAGAGTCAGAATGTTGTGAGATCCGGAATTGAGCGATTCCGGACCAGGGCGTTTTCGAAATTGAGCGATTTCGAACAATGACGAACAACGACGACGGTTTCGAACAATGACGAACAACAACTTTAGAAACAGAAATAATCTAACAATCAGCCGTGTAGGTGAGACGTACCTAAAGCTCTGATACCATGTTAGAAACGTTATGCGAATCAATCGATGAACTGATGAATGGATTGAGAGAGAGATATGACTGAAGCTTCAGCAACTTTTCATATATTGAGTGAGCGATTACATAAAGTGATTAACCTAATTATGAAACATATGAGACCTATATATACTAGATAAGTTACAGATAATTACAGAACGACCCTTGTACTTTACATATGTACGATAATAACCCTAACATCCTTTATCTATGGAATTTGATGGAATTCAAGGACTCCATGTATTAAAAAGATTGAACCAAACAAGGGAATGAAATCTAGTCAATGAAATTCAACATTCTAATTCCATCAGATTCTACGAACCAAACGCCACCTTAGGCTCAAGCATTTAGCAAAGGCATATGATGTAAAAACAAGGGAGGGAAAAAATCTATATACAGTGAAGTTCATATCCCACCAATATGGATGAATTAGACACATACCCTCGAGAGTTAACTCATGTCTTTTACACCATCAGTTACAATTTATTATTTTTTTTTCAAAAATCTTGAATTTATTATTATTATTATCAACTAAATTAAAATAATATTTACTAATTATTATTATTATTTTGTTGTGTATTCATTATATAGTAAACAAACTTAAACGAACAAACATTCATGAACATAAATGAACAAACGAGACATTTGTTCGTCTTTAGAACGAATGAACGAACAGAAAATACGTGTTCATGTTCGTTCGTTTATTAAATAAATGAAGATATACGAACTTCCCGCCGAACGGTTCACGAACGGTGCGCTGAATGTTCAGTTTGATTACAACCCTAGCCTCAAGTCATGTTCGTTCGAGTATCCCATGAACTTATCGAGTCGAGTATCAGGTCGCTCGACTCGTTAGTATGTCGAGGTGAGCCTATTCTAGTCGAGTTTTGAGCGAGTCGATTTCGAGTAGATCGCGAGTTGTCTCGTCTCATTTACACCCCTATATATCACCACAACTTTAGGCGTATGAAAGGCCAACCCCTCCGTCACCACAACTACTCTCTTATTTCTCGTGTTTGTGGACTTCGAAGCGTACGGATAAAGAAATATGGATTCAACGACTCGACGGTGGCCATGGTTAGTTTATTCAATCTGGTTTCTTCTAGGTCTGCTTTTCTATCGCCATCTATCTGTTTATATTTTTCAATTTAGGGTTTGTATTAGGCATTTAAGGTTTTGTTCTTCTCTTATTTTTTTTCATTGGATATCTATTTACCAATATTTCATTCAAATTCTAAAGCTACATTATGTGAACCGAACAAACAGTCTAATTTTTTAGGAGATTTTATTCCAATATTTATTCAACCAATCAATTGGTCAAATCTAATAATGTTTCGTTCCAATCTTTCAAAGTCAAAAATTCTTTCACTACATTTCATTTCATCCAAAAACATCGCACAAATCAAAGAATATAGTGTTTGGAACGAATTTTTAAACACTAAAAACTGATTATTACAACTAAAAATTTATAATAAATTTGATAAAAGTCATTTAATCCAAAAACATAGTTACATTACCAAAAATCCAAATTCGCTTTTGTCAAATCGCCTAGAACGGGATATACACAGAGACGGAGACGGTGACGGATCTGATCACGGCGTTAGAGAAGGCAACCTTCATGGCAAAGCAACTTCCGTCAACAACCGCCACCGCCGCCGACTCTGCAAACATCTACGCCTCCCTCCACGCCGCTCACCGCCACCTCTCTCTCTTCCTCGCTCACACCGCCTCCAAGTCAGCAGATCTTATCGCCGGCGATGACGCGCCGATGCAGTTTTCCGATGAGGAGCATGACGGAGGAAAGGAGGAGGATTCGAAGATGGACACGATTGAATCGGTGGAGGAACGGATGAAAGATTGCTTTATTCAGAACAACAACAAGCGGCTGAAACGATCGTTATCGCCGACATCGGTCGCCGCCGGAGAGCGGAGACGGTGGCTGCAGGATGAAATTGAACCGGTTAGGGCTCGAGATGATTATGTAACGAAATCGAGGGCTTTGGATCTGATTTATCAGTTTCATTGTTGAATTCAAAACGTTTAGCAGTTGGATTCTGATCAGTTAGCACTTGGAATGTGAATTTTAATCGAGTTTTGATCGATAGTTTTGAGGTCATTCATGGAGCTTGATCGGCGGTTTGCAGCCCTAATTGGAGGCATGTGAAGGTGAAGTGGTACAAGTTTGAAAGCACATTGTACAACACCTTAAAGCATGCATCTGTGAAGAAAAGTAATGTGAATGTGATATTGTACAAGTTTGAAGCACATTGTACAACATCTTAAAGCATGCATATTTGAAGAAAACTAATGTGAATGTGATATGGTACAAGTTTGAATGCACATTGTACAACACGTTTTTTTAGACCATCCACTATAATTTTTCAAAACACTTTCTAGTTTCTACAAGTGTCACGGTAACTTAAAATATTATCTTTCACGATAATGATTTTAACTAATTTCTTAAGTGATAATAAAAAAAAACTATATTTTTTAAGGGTGATTTAGTAATATGACCTTTCAGAGGCCTTGATTTTGCAAAATGACCTTATCTTATTCTCTTAAAAGCAAATGACCATACTACTCTAAGGTGCTGTTCGGTAGTGGCTTAATGGGCTGTGTGGAAGATATAACTGATTCCCACAGCCATATCTACCCGTTCGGTAGCGGCTTAATAGAAAAAAAATAGGCTGATCGAATCAGCTAGAAAACAACACTCGTCCACATTCAGCTACCCATTTTCCATCTATACACTTAGTTTTATCATAACCCACCCCTGGAAGAAACAAAAACGCCCTCTTCTCTCTCTCTCTCTCTCACAGAACCTGTCATCTTCACCCTCTGGACCTAAACGAACCGAACAGCCCCTAACACTTCTCTGCTACATGCTCCGACCACCACCACTGTTGTGCTCCGACCACAACCACCGTCCGGCGATCTGATTCCGACCACTACCACTGTCCGATGAAGAAGAAGGAGGCAAGCCCGTTCCTGACATTTTTAGGCCCTGGGCGAGATGTTAAAATGGGCCCTCGATAACTACGATTTTTTTTAATATATTGTTTATATCATCAAAAATAACACTGAATTCAGACAATATTAATTTATATAAAACCGTTTTTCTGGCTATTCCTAATGTAAGATCAATCAATAATTATTTTTGTCTCTGGCATGTAGCTCGAGCTCGAACTTTGAAAAAGTTAATCGAAGCTCGAATCGAGCTCTGGCCTGATATTATATTTTCGAGTCGAGCTCTAATAACCAGCTACTCGACTCGACTCATTTACACCCCTAGTGGCACCCTTGAGAAACGTAATTTTTCCCCTTACGACAGTTGAATGAAGTAGTGGCATGTGCCACCGTATCATGTGGGTCCACCCCCGGTACGTACAATTTGACGATTTTACAACTCAATTAAGTATCGACTGACTTCTGGTCGGTTTAATTGATTTAAAAGAATAAATAAATTTCGAGTCGGAATCAATCGATATTTTGTTTATCATGAAACCGCAATTAAATATCACTTTTAACAACCCTAATCAACTTCTTATCCAAGGTAATGTAGTACTCAATTTACATTTATTCGAAATTGGATTTTGGATTGTCTTTGCGTTTTGGGGCTGTTTATTTTCTGTTTTTGTGAATTGGGTTTTTCTTGAAGGCACAAAGATTTCGTGAAAATGAAAATTGTAAATACAAAAAGAAATACAAACATAAAAAACTACACCCATCATATTGTAAATAATTTTATAACATCCAATCAAATGTCAAATTTATGTGTAATTCAAGTAGTGCCATATAGTTATAAGAGCATCTCCAACAGCTTCCCCATTTTGGAGAAAATGGGGAAAATGGGGATTTTGGAACACAAATAAACTCCTACAGCTTCCCTAAAAGTTTCCCCAAAACGGGGATAATAGGATTTTTCTCAAAAATTTCTCCAAATATGGAGAATACTCCAAATATGATTACAAGTGTTTTTCCAAATATGGGAAATCTGTTGGAGATGGGTGTAATTTTTTTTGAGGATTTTGACTTTTGCTTCTCCATTTTAGAATTTTTTTGGAGAAGCTGTTGGAGATGCTCTAAGAAAGTTACTTTGACATATAAATTGCAAATTTGCAATGTTTGGATACAACAAATAATGACTCTGCATGCCATTTGCAATTGAGTTCCTTATTTGTTTTTTTAGGTACTATCATCACCGGCACGGATCCAAGATTTTTGCCGAGCAGGTGCAACTTTAAGGTGGATCAAAGATCCGTAAAATCGGTTTGATCATGTGAAAAGTCAACGCGGGTTGTCCCGAAAGGCCAGGAAAAGTCAATTGTGTCGATTTGGGGAATAAAGTATATTTTTTGAATGGAATCGGCTTTTTGAGCAAGACACAAGAGTCCATCTTAAGCGTAAGTACGATATGTTTTTAGGCAAATTCCACCGCTTCGAGGGATTTTTAAAGTTTTTTAGTTGATTTCAATAGACTTTTTCGTTTTTAGTAGATTTTGAGGGACTTATTCGTTTTTTTAGTTGAGGGACTTTTGGTATGAACCATACCAAACCGTTGCATGATCGACCTTTTGTCCCTTCATAATTGGGATTTTGGTTTTCGGTTTCTCAATTATGAAACTACCACCCACTTGTATATTTGCTTAAGGGTGGAGGTTCAAACGAGAACACCTCCATTTTGCGAAAACGAGAGAACACTCTTATCACATGTGATAATACACGTGAGGGCACCCGGTGGTTGCAGACGACTTGACCCATGACCTAAAGTCACAGCAAAGGTCGTTTGCGTCACTGTTTGGTATCACATGTGTATCATATGTGATGAATTACAATATCACGTCGAGAATACCATTATCACATTTGATAATACACATGAGGGGGTTAGTGGAGTGCGGGCGACAAGACTCGCAACCTAGGTCGCGCCGAACATCGTCTGCGTCTTCGATTTAATATCACATGTGATGAACTATAGTATCACATATGATTGACTATAGTAAAAGAGTGTTCTCGCGTTCTCGTAAATGAAGGTGTTCTCGTTTGAACCATTCCCTTTGCTTAAGATTTCATTATATTATATGTATAATATGCGGGTCGTTTAGTTAAATAACCTTAAGTAACTTTTCAATTAGTAGCATGACCTTTAATCATCTTTTTATAAGATACTTACTATGTCACTATTATAATATTTATCAAACAACCACAAGGGTTGTGGCGTACTGTTTAAGGTCATGGGGGATGTGGTGGGATATCTCATCTACCCTGGGTTCGAATCCAGGCGTACACAACAATTGTGACCACTGAGGTTTAATCAGGGCTGATGTCTTACGGTCATAATTTGCCAAAAGATTAGTCTAGGCATAGCCTAGCACACCATTCTAAAAAAAATTATTTATCAAACATCTAAAAAGATGGTATTTTTTAGAATTTGATATAAAACCCATTTGAAACTACACTTCAATTCATTTGGGTTATCGTTTTTTTCTCTCTCTAAGTCTATCCTAATAACCTTTGTGATATAAATGTTGGACACACCTCTAATGCATGAGAAACCACCTTATTTCTTAATGGTGTGTGTATATATAGTAGCTTAAAGAAATAAATTTCGATGAAATCATACCCTCTTTAATCCTTCAAAAGACATGACCTCTATAACCTCGGCTTCGAATTAAGATAATTCTTGTTTTACGTTCTCGTTACTCTCATCGATCAAGAAAATGAACAAAACTAGTTCACTTGGAAGGTACACTCGATCTTTTGGAGCCAAAGATATATGCATATTGCTCGTGAACGATGATTATATTTGTCGCAATATTGTTTCTGATATGCTTGATCATTGTCGTTATGAAGGTATTGAAAAGAAATTTTTAGAGTGATCGATTGTTGGTCTTTTGTGATTTTCTTTATATAGAATCTATATGCTTCAATGGCGATTATAATTTTTCGTTACTTATTCATAATTCATCTTGATTTTCGCTTAAATATCTTCTTTTGTAGCTTTTAGTTACGAAAAGGAAATGGATGCATTGAATTTAGTCCGGGAGAAGAAAGATGATCTAGAATTGATCTTAACGAACATCCATAGAACGTATGCAAATCGATATGGGATCATCGAGCATATAAAACGAGAGTTTAAACTACAAATGATTCGTAAGTTTCATCTCTTTCTTTTGCAGATTATGAATTCTTTGATATTTATTGTTTTGTGGAATTGTGAATTCAAAAAGATCGTTATACGTTTGCATTTTTGTTAAAATAAACACAATACTTTTGTCGATAACTAGAGAGAGAACACCCTGGTAATAGTTCATCTCGATAGTATGCACATGTGCATACAAGTAATTGAAGCTGTTCTTTTTAATGCACATGTGGATGCTACAAATTACTTATGTGAATACCAACCTATGAATGCTTAGTGTTCCTCATTTGTTCATTTTTTGTGATTTTCCCTTGAACCTGACCCTATATATATATATATGATACAGTTATGTCCCCGGATATTGATGATATAAAGAACGCTTCACGAAGTGGTGGGAATGGTGTAACGGTGTATATTATGAAATCTTTGAGCGTGGACGATATGAACAATCTTTGGGCAACTGCATTGGCACGAGAAAAGGGTAAAACGGAATTATCATCCAGAAAACTAGTTCGTGTAGACAATGGATCATCGTCAGTATCTAATGAAGCGTGCAAAAGAACGAGAACAATAGAGGTTAATGAAGAAAATGGAAATGTCGAAAAGAAACCGAGGGTTGTTTGGACTAAAGAGATGCATCAAAAATTCTTGGATGCCGTTGCGCAACTAGGACACGATAGTAAGATAAATTCTTGATTTTGATTCTTTTATTTTCGGTTGTACTTTAATTCCAACATTTTTTGACCAATTTGCCCTTAGTGAAACGAGTCTATATCGAGGCTCATGAAGGGCATTTTGGTCATGAAAATGTCGGGTTTTTTTACCTCATTGGTAAAAAGATATTTTTACTCCATATCAGAAAGGCCAAACGAATATATTTTCTTTTTTTGATTATATTTATCTTAATTTGTGTACGATGTTGATTATTTTTATTTTCTTTGTTTGGGGATTTAGAGGCTTTTCCGAAGAAGATAGTTGAACTCATGAATCTCCCGGGATTGACGAGAGAAAATGTGGCTAGTCATTTGCAGGTTTGTTGTTCTTCAATTATCAAAACTCATTTTTAGCATTTTTTTGGGATTTATTTGGAAATAGAAAAGAAGAAAAAATGGAATTTAATTAAGCATGCTTTATCGTTATTACTTATTGTGAGCAATTAAAACTAGTAAATATTTGATTAATTACCAGGATTACGTTTGCCACTTATAGAATCTTGAAATATACACATTTAACAATCATTAATAATCGAGATTTCAAGTGATTGATTCACTTCATTGCTTCTCTTACCCAATAAGCGCTTTCCGAGTAAGTGCTTATCCAGTAAACATTTAGTAAACGGTACTCTAAGTCATTGTATTCGTTATTGGTCTTACTAGAAAGAAGAAACAACCTCTTGGACCTTGGTTAGTAATAACAAACTTAATACTTCTTTCGTCCGAAAATAAGTGTCCCCACTAGAAATGACAAACAATTTTACTCTTGAATAATTATTACAATTATTAGTTTACCCTTGTCAACTCTTTAATATTTGTGCATTAGTTAAGGGTAGATTTGGAAATTTAGTTATCAAATTTTGGAAGTGGACACTTATTTTTGGGATAAACATAAATAAAAAATGGACATTTATTTTGGGACGGTTGAGATTGGTTGGTACGGTTTGTAACTTTTCCTTGATTTGTGTATTTGATTGGGACTATATATATATATAGTTAGTTAGTTAGTTAGTTAGTTAACATGAGAAGCGTAAGAAGTAGATCTGAACCATTGGTTACTTTTAATCTCAAGTCTACCCATGAATTGTGCTTGATACAGGATTGATCTGGTGCATCTCATCCAAATGTGTATTCAACGGTTGATAACCACTTATCATGCTTATCACGTTAACTCAACAACCACACAAAATGAAAAACTGAGTAACACCTTGATATCGTTCATCGGGACGGTATGCACATCAGCACATGTACATACAAGCCATCCGGATATGAACAGTTGTCAGGGTGTTCCCCAGTTTTTCATTTTCTTTTCAGTTTTCCTCTCTCTCTCTCTCTATATATATATATATATGGAGTGTTCTATTTGCTATTTTCTGCCAACCGGAATTCTTTTTATAAGTGGTGGATGATGAAATACTTAAAATTATTTTGCAGAAGTACCGAATGTGTATGAAACGAACTCAAGAAGGATTTACAGGTTCTTCATATGATTTTATCGACCCTTTCGGTTTCAACACTTCACAAAGAAGCTTTCGACAACCCCACCATTGGAACCCTTTTGGAACCGGATCAAGAAACGCTACTACAACCCACATGGGTTTGAATCGTTATGGATCAAGATTCGAAATGCCTCCCGACACATCGTTTCTAAACACAATCCGCTTGAAACCCGACCATAACTTTAGGGTATATGGCGATGAAAAGAAAAGCGTTCTTTTAAGTATCGGAGACAATAGAGCTTCATCAAATGCGAGTTTTGCCGGATTTAGATTGGCGGGTGACGGAAAGTCCGTTGAGTTTGGGGGGCAAAATGGTCATTTAAGTGAGAATGGGAGTTACATTCAGCAACAACATTCTCTTCCGGAAGTGGGAAATTACGATTCTAGCCATAGCTTCACTTCTATCATGACGGCGGTGCAACCGCCTGCACCGCCAGGGGCCGAGTGGAGCCAGGTGGTTGGCTTCACTCAGCCGCAATCATCTTTATCCCCACCATGGTCAAACTGGGCTGACCAAACCAAGGCCGCGATTATGACACCACCGCCAGGGAGCGAATGGGACGACGTGGTGGGCTTCACGCCGCCGCAATCTGCAGCGCCGGGGTGGACCGAGTGGGCTGAGCCGACCAGCGTTTCTTCTCAGCCGCCAGCGGCATCGGGAAACGACACCAATGCGAATTCTGAGATTTTTAGCGATTTCACCTCGTCGTCACTTCCTCCGGAATTCCGTCAATTAGGAATGATAGGAGATGACGATGCAGCTGCGATATGCATATTCGATGATTTGCTTTTCGATCGTCAAGATTTGACTTGATTCAATAAATATGTAGTTGACTTTTTGGAGTCAAACATGTAAATATCAACTATATATTATATTGGTGATTCGCGTCTTCTTGAATCTTGATGTTTTCCCCCCAAAATTGCATTATTAGTGACCCACACGAACCTGTCTTTAAGAACACCAATTTTTTATTCAATCAGCAGATAAGGCTGAGAGGAGGAATCCATAAGAAGGCTCATTATAAATTAATTTTGGTGGTATGAATTATGAACATGAAACTATAAAAGGGTTGATATGGCAAATGGTATATATGACCTAATTGGGTTTGTTATGTGTATTTATGTCCAATTTACATCTATACCCTTCAGAAATTTAAAATGTGCCAATAAGTTTGTTGGCTTTTAATATAGAAATGTTTTTTATAAACATGAAGAAAAGGTTCTATAAACCAGTATGTAACACCCTAAATTTTCGAATAAATAAGGTACAAGGAGTATAGATGACATTTTATAAAAGTTGAAAGTCGAAGGGTCGAATGGGGATGAAATGACGCAACGCACTGAGCGGAGTATGGAATTGGTATTGAGGTGTTCTTGCCTTGATCGTGTATTCAAGAAAGATTTAAGAAATGAAATGATGATCAATGTCGTTAAATATGCTAAATACTAAATACGTATATTGGTAGTGATTCAATGCAATAAAAACGAGTTAACTTGATGTTGAGTTAGTTAAATACAATTTTATGTGCAGAGTAGTCGACGACAGAGCATAACCGCACAAGTGAATGGCATGAGCTCACACAATTTAAGAGACGTGAGCTCATGATCGCACACAAAGGTCTCATTGACCTGAAACTGCAGAAAGCATCACTAAGAAGCCTGTGCCCTTACCGGTTTATTGCGGTCACTAATTTCTCAGTCAAATGAACTGACTTGAACTTGCATAGATGTAATCGACCATAACCAAACTATCCTTGATCTTGGTCTAGATAGTCCAACGTGCCTACTTAACTACACAATATTTAAGTGAGCTATCACAAACGTGCTCTATTGACCTTATCTACAATAAACCAAATATTAATATTATATATACTTAAAAAAATTGAGGCAAAGGTTCATTTTCTCATATCCATCTCACATTTTATATCAACTTAAGGTATCGTTTACTCGGGTCAACATTTGGTAAACGACCCTTTAGTTTCAGAGACAAAATAACAATAAATTACAGACCATAAAAACAAAAACCATAATTTCTATTAAACCTGGCAAAAACTGACACGACACGCCAACTCGACACGAAATAAACGCGTTTGGGTAATACATTTCAACCCGTTGACACGACACAAAAATTAAACGGGTAAGGTCAGGGTCAAAAATTTCAACTCGAAAATGACCCGAATAACCCGTTATATATATATAGAGGCTCCGTAAAATACAAACCTTGCATTTGTTGCATCCCTTACAAACCACAGTCTGCATATGTGCAGACTGGTTCTGCACATATGCAGATAAATAGGTGCAAGAATATACATATAATGGACATACATTCATATGGGACAACGCATATATGCAGAACCAGTCTGCACATATGCAGACTGTGGTTTGTAAGGGGTGCAACAAATGCAAGATTTGCATTTGATTTGTACCCTATATATATATATATTAAGTTTTCTTTTTACTACTTTGGATTTTTAATGTTTTGGATTTATAAGTTTGAACTATAAAATTTAGATTTCTAAAGATTTCATTTGAATTTTGGATTTGTAATTTTTTATGTATTTTCAATATTTAATTTTTATTCTTTTTAATGCATTGGATTTTTAATGTTTTGGATTTTGGTTAGAACTTATAAGTTTGTACTATAAAATTCGCTTTCAATTTTGGATTTGTATTTTTTTATGTATTTTCAATATTTAATTTTTAGTTTTATAAATGTTAAATGAGTTAGGCGGGTCGGGGCAGGTTAGGCGGGTCGGGTTAGGATTGGGATTTTCTAACCTGTTTATTAAACGGATCGGGTTAGGGTTAGTTATTTTATTAACCCGTTTAACTTTGAACCCAACACGACACGTTTGCCCGGTCTAATTTCTATATTATAAAAATAGAGTAGCAATTTTTAACAAACCATGGTACTAAAAACGTTATTTACTCTTTTTTTTAAATGAAAGGTTTGACTTGTATTATGAAGTCAACGTGGCGAATTCTTTGGTGCAGGGAAGATAACGGTAGTTAATATTTCTTTCACTTATTTCATTCATCCCACCAAAGTTTCTGGGCGAAGAAGATGACGATTTTGCTACAAAATCTCCCGCCAATTCCTTCATCTGTTCCTCGCCTTCGTTATAGAACAAGATTCCCAACAATTTTATGTGTTGTGGCCTCTAGTAACAACACTCATAAACCCGATAAAATCAAACCCAAAACCAGAATCAAGATCAAAGAACCTGACGACTACCATGCCACACTCAAAGCTCTTAACTCCAAAGGCCGTATCCCTCGAAAAGCCCTTGGTCAGGTGATTTTTATGAGTTTTTTGGGTTTTAATTTTTGTATGGATTTTGTTAGTGTTTAACTCCAAAACGGGTTATAAGATTGCTGGAACCCATTAAACGAATGTAATTATGTTATAAATATCTGTTTTTGATGTTATAAATAGGCGATTTATTTAATTGAGGTGAATAAATAGGAGATTTTCGTTTTGGTTTGAGTGGGGATTTTTGTCGAACACTTGGTGGGTGTTGGTTGATTGTTGTAAAAAAAGCTACATTTAAAACTCAAATAGCTACTTTTCCAAGATTCTAATTTCTTTAGATTTTAAGATTCTGCAGAATATTTTAAGGACAAATCCTTGGAGTATGGAGACTCAATTAAAGTAAAAAAGATGATGGTATAAGAAAAGATAGGGAGAAAGTTATGATCAACTAAGAATCAATGATATAATTAAATAAATATTGAGCTGAAGAACTCTAATCCAGTTTCTTTTATTCCAAGTTTCTTTTTTTTATGACTGGATTGCTTTTCTTTTTGTCTAACCAGCCTTGATTGCATTAGTTAATTAGTTGTTGTTACTATGTCATGCAGCATTACATGTTAAATGGTGAAGTAAATGATAAACTTGTTGATGCTGCCAACGTGGATGATGGTGACGTGGTGCTTGAAATCGGTCCAGGAACCGGGTCTCTCACCAATGTTCTTGTTGAATCTGGTGCAACTATTCTTGCCATCGAAAAGGTTTTTCATTTTCTGGATTGATATTCTTGCTAAATGTTGGATGTTAATGTCACACACTCCATTTATCACATAATAAACTTATCATTATTCATGTTTGTGATGTCTTGATCAAGACTTAGAAAAAAAGTTTGTTGCGGAAAAGAATTGATTAAAAGCTATCCTAACAATCTTTAACAAAGAAAACTTAGAACAAGAACACAAATAAAGAACACCGAGAAAAACTATGCTAGTTGAGAGAGCTGCCGATTTTTTTTCACGTAGAATTCTTCTGAAAGCGTAACCTTGCATGGAGTGAGACCTCTTCCTTAAATACTACCATATGAATTAAATGCACGGGACACTTGTCACTCTGGGATAAGAAGCTCAGAGTTGTCCTTGAAAAAGGGCAAGATGTCTATTTTGTGTAACATGTGACAAGAACGTGCCACTGACCATGTTTTGGACAATTTCTGAAAAGTCACATCAAAAGCACATTTGACAAATATGTTTTCTTCAGGTTATTCAGAGAATGTCCCTAGTCCCCACCAGGTACAAGGTAGGTAGGATTTGGTCCAAGGAACTCTTGCAAGTAACAACAAAACAGTCATGCCGAAGGCTTAGGAACTGTCTGATTTGATGTTGATCGACAAATATTAGCTTGGTATAAAATCGGGAGTTGCATCCTCTGATCCGCATTGGTAGATGCACTTTCTTTTGATATCGGATAGTCTTCGATTTTGCCAATCAGTTTAAGCACAAACCAAGCTATTACAAAGAACCATTACATATCTAAGAATCAGACATAAGAACTTTTTCTAATGGCTATTGTGAATTGTAGGATCCTTACATGGCTGCACTTATAAGAGATCGTTTTGCGAGTACACATCGTGTGACGGTAATGCTTACTTGTGTATGTTTTTTATAAATAAGTTATTCTTGTTGTATGCTTAGCATATGAAACCCTCTCAAGAAAAAGATTATTATGTATCTCCGTTCTTTTACTTGATTTTGATGTAATGTGTTATCTAAAGGATTCCTTATGATAGCGTCCTGAGCCCTTGGTAGAACACTTTTCAATCTACTAATTCCTAACAGTTTCTATAATAAAATGTGATAAAGTTTACTCAAAATCACACTGTGCGTCCCTAAAATGAAATAATTATGGAAAAAGGATCATGTGGTTTACATATTCTCACGCCTTCCTGTCCCTGCCACTAACTGTTTAAAATTTCTGTTAACTCAGGGGCAATTTGGTCATTTTACCCTTTTTGTCTTTATCCCTTAAAATTTTTGTTAACTCAGGGGCAATTTGGTCTTTTTACCCTTTTTGTCTTTTGTCTCTATCCCTTAAAGTGTCTATTAACTCAGGGGTAATTTGGTCTTTTTACCCTTTTTGTCTCTATCCCTTAAAATTTCTTTTAACTCAGGAGTAATTTGGTCTTTCTACTCTTTTTTGTCTTTATCCCTTAAAATTTATTTTTTAACTCGGGGGTAATTTGGTCTTTTTACCCTTTTTTGTCTTTACCCTTAATATTTCTGTTAACTCAGGGGTAGTTTGGTCTTTTCTAGACATTAGTTTTTCTTATGTTCTTTGGATACCGCTAGTTCATGTATTTAGTCTTACTGTGAAATTGATTTGACTACTATTGGTACAAATGAACAAATTATGTAGGTGGTACAGGAGGACTTTACTAGATGCCACCTCCGATCTCATTTGTCATCATACATGGAAGACAGTGATCCCTCAGGTTCAAATCCATATGCAAAGGTGAAAACCTTATGAATTCTCTCTATTTTTGCCAATAAGAATAAGATACGTTGTGGGTGGTTTTAATCGAAAAAGCATTCTATTAATTTATATCCTAATTGTTTTTGCAGGTGGTTGCCAATATACCATTTAATATAAGTACCGATGTAGTCAAAGAACTTCTTCCAATGGGTGACATCTTCTCTGAAGTAGTCTTATTACTCCAGGTTTGCATTTTTCGTTTATTTTTCTCATTTATGTGACATTCTTTTGTTATTTGCGATATACCATGTTAAGTGTCTCATAGTTCTTGATGACACTTCCCAAACGAACCCATTATATCACATACAGAGGTAGGGTCGGGGGGTGGGGGAGGGTTAGGATGTATGCAGACCTTGTCTCTACCGTGTAGTTCATCGAAACCCACTCAAATCATGTTGTATCACCACAAAACTTCCTACCCATGGCGTGCTTCTCGTTCCAAGCTTCGGTTTGACTGGTCATGGGCCTAAAACGGAGTATCATAGCAAAAGTTATGCACGTTTAAGCGCGACACCAATTTTTGGCAGATACAACCAGGGGGTACCCTTGGGGTTTTTTCTCATCCGGACCAACCGTGCCCGATTTCCATGGGCCATCTGCAATGTTAAGAGGTGTGGTTCCACTAAGATGGGAAATTTAAGGGTGTTATGAGTAATTTATTATTAGGGGTGATATTCACATGATATTCTTGCCATATTATTGAGAAGTAGATTTGTTGGCAATCAAGTTGAATTGGAAAGTAACTGAAGCATTTTTTGTAAATAATGAAGATTAGAAATTATGATAAACCTATCAGAAGTATATCGGAGCCAACCCATTAACTCACTTAGGGGCAATTGGTTGGTTTTCCATCAAGTCATGTATCAATAAGGATATCCGTGTGGATTAATCTATCTGTATAGATTAGGAAGGTTTTTGTTTGAGAGGGTTTTTTCATAGATGGAAGAACATGTTTTTAATTAGGAGGGGTAAGTTTGGAAGAAAAAAAACTTGGTTTTCTGCATAAAGCACCCCCTTAGAAGCTTACTGAATAAGCCACTTTCTATATCATTAAGCCACTACCAAACAGTCATGTATAGTTGACCAAATAAGCATCGCTCCCCATTAACCTCATTCAGCTGCTAACAAACAGGCCCTTAAAGGGACCCACAATGACATCTTCCTTCATCTTAATACCTACCTGAGTCACTCTACTCTTTTTGGGGTAGAGGTCAGGTTTGTGTACATCCCACCCCAGACCCCACCTCCGATGAAACATACTAAGGTGACATTTGTTTTTTAAGAGGTGCTGAAGTCTGAAGTCTTATTTCACTTCTGATTGATAAGAGGTGGCGTTGAAGTCTAAAATCTGAATCAATAAGACTGTTTTTGTAAACTGATAAATGTCTCCATTTGTTTAAGTTATGTATTTGACCCATTAGAATATTATAAGTTTATACAATTTCACATATTTAAGCATCATCATCACGAAATTTACATCTAATTTATAAAATTAACAGTCATTTAAACGAATACGTTTAATCGATAATAATATAGTTAAGTTATATAAATTTAAATTTGAAAGTCACCTAATTATAGTAAATTTAGTTTTATTATAATCCAATTGAATCGGTTGAGAGAAATGATCAATTAAGGTTAATTCATTGAGAGGATGATAACACATAAGTGGCTCTGAAATTTTGGGAAAAAACAAACAATCTGAATGGCCTTACCTCTTAACGAATCAGACATAAGAGGCTTTCCATCTTTGTGTTTGAAAAATTTCAGGAGGAAACCGCTGTGCGCATGGTGGACTCATCTTTGAGAACACATGAATACAGGCCCATCAATATCTTCATAAACTTCTATTCAGGTAATGCTGACATTTACATGTTCTTGGAAATTCTAGGGTTGAAATAAAATTTAATCTTTTTTCTAATTTTTTGAAACTTTTTCTTGCAGATCCTGAATACAAATTTAAGGTCCCAAGGGAAAACTTCTTTCCTCAACCTAAAGTAAGTGACTCATGCCTTTCGGTATTATCCCCACATTTTGTATGAATAATAAGCTAGATGAAAATGTAAAACGCCCTCAAAGGAAAATATAAGGGGCATAATTTGAAAAAAGTGAAAAAGTAGCCAATAAGCCATTTGAAATGAGACTAAGGGTTTGTTTGTTAGCAGCTTAATGAGGTTAATGGGACAGACAACTTATTCGGTCAGCTATACATGATTGTTTGGTAGTGGCTTAATAATATAGAAAGTGGCTTATTCAGTAAGCTTCTAGGGGGAGCTATGCAGAAAGTCACGTTTTTTCCATACCTTCCCCTCCCAATTAAAAAACACGTTCATTTCATCTATCAAAAAACCCTCCCAAACAAAAACTTCTCCAATCCATATAGACAGATTATTCCACGCAGACAGCTTTACCCAATAAGCATTTGAAGTAATCACTTTATCTTCGGGTTTTCACTAAAATCATTCATGTTATAATGAGAATTCCTTTATTTGTATAGGTAGATGCAGCTGTTGTTGTGTTTAGACTGAAGCAAAGAGTAGACTATCCCCAAGTTTCATCAACCAAGAGCTTCTTTTCAATGGTTTGTATTTTAGAATATAAATCCATTCCTTAAGAGCATCTCCAACAGTTTTTCCATAATTTTTTTAAAAAATTGAGAAGTAAAATCAAAGTCCCCCAAAAAAATTACATCTTCAACATTAATTATATTATTGAAATGTTCATTAATAGACGGAGGTTCATTTAGGAACCTTAAATATTTTGAGAACCCACGAACGCCTACTTTATGTAGTATTCATGATGAATGATCTTGAATATTAATGAATATTATTCATCATAAATATTTGTCATGAATATTTATTACGTTATTCATCATGAATACTACACAAAATAGGTGGTTCCTATATATATATATATATATATATATCAATAAATATTCTCTCTTTCTCCTTTTAATTTTTTTTGACAATTTGGGGAGTTTTTTTTCTGTAAATAATAAATAAATAAATAACATTCTTTTTCAACTTCAGGTTAATTCTGCATTTAATGGGAAACGAAAGATGTTGCGCAAATCGCTCCAACACATAAAATCCTCCTTCGAGATCGAGGAAGCTCTTGTTAACATTGGTCTCCTAGCTACCGTAAGTATCCGTCCCCTTTGTTGTGTTTTTCGTTCTTTAACTTAATCAACTCGCTTTCTTTTTTGCCCCTTCGATGATTGTTCATTCTTCGTGCAGTCGAGGCCGGAAGAACTGACACTAGAAGATTTTGTAAAGTTGCATAATTTAATTGTAGATACTTGACACAAATGGTATTTTGAGATACCCTTTTGAGCATTAGGTAGGAAAGTTTGTACTTTTTGAAAATCTTTCTCAAAGTACAACCTCAAAGCTGTGTGGTACAAATGTTTCTAAAGTTTTCAAGAAACCATTGTTGGGGTTATCATCATAAATAACCATATCATGAAAAGATATTTACTTTATAGCCACCTGACTAAATTCTCTTACAAAACAATCAAGAAACCGCATTTCAAGGTCGAGAAACACTTTTTCTTGCGGTTTCGCAAATTGACTGCGAAATGGGCTTGAAGTTTTGCAACCTGCGACTTTGGGGCTGTTTGTTTACCTCTTAATAGTTCCATTAAGAGGCAACCTCTGAATCGTTCAGAGGTGAATCTTGTTTGGCAAAAAAAAAACCTGCCTCTTAATGGTTCCAAAACCCTCTTAATGATTTAGCATCTTGGGCCACTCTTAACCATTTGATTTCAATCTAAACAAATATCAAACAACCATATTTCATTTTGCACTATATCACAAAATCCTCTTCACCATTCTAACCTCTTAATCATTCTGCACTAAATCATTCAGCAACTGCCAAATAGCCCCTTTGGCTTGTATGTTTGTGCGTAGACGCAAGGGACTATGATACCGCAACTTGCGGGTTTTAATGGTTTTGTGGTGGGCCCACTTTTTCACTGGATGGGTCAGATTTTGTTAGAACTTGCAAGGAAAAGTGTCTTACGGCGTTGACTTGCGGTTTTCTAGCTATAAAGTAAATGTTTTTCATGAGATGGACATTTGAGAAGATAACCCCCTTTTGCATTCTTGTTGTACACATAATTGACCACCATAAAATGGATAAACCAAACTAGAAACAATATACTTGAAGATTATCTCACAAAAACATTAGTTATATGATATATCTTTCGATTTTAACAAACGAGTCTCGAGTCATTAAGTTTATAATTGTCTAATTGTACTAAAGAGTATATCAATATCCAAGTTTTCACAAACTCATACGATTCATTAATTGCAAAAACCAATAAGAATCACGACTTTATGTACTTATATACTTACATAACCAAAATTCATTCAACTCCCAGTATCTAAATATTAGTTCATGTTGGCATTGGTAGCAAACAAACAAAAAGTAGAATAATTCATAAAAACAGACATAATTTCTCAATCAAATATAGTTCAAAGTATAAACCTTTTTTTGTTGAATACTCACGACCACCTAACAAAGACGACCTTAGATACTCTATCCTGATGCATTTTCTAGCTCTTTGTATCCTCCAACGTAACCAAAATCGCACCAAACCAGAGCATTTTCATAAGGATTATTGGATGAATCTATAGAACCCTAGACACAACTTTAAAACACTAATCAAAGACATGCACGACCTTATGCGTGACGAGGTCGCCAGGGGCGGATGCAGCATGGAAAGGGTGGGGGATGCCCCCCTAAAGAAAAAAACCATTTTTTTCCAAGCTTAAAATCAAAACAAAATTTAACGTTCCATCATAGCCCCCCCCCCCCCCCCCCCCTTGTTTTTTCGCAATTGTCCCCACCAACTAAAAAACTAAAGAAAAGTACCTAAAAATTAACCAAAAAAATCTCTCGAAATCAACCAAAAAAATCCCTTGAAATCGACAAAAAACTTAAAAATCTCTTGAAATCAACCAAAAAACTTCAAAATTCTTTCAAACCCGTGGATTAGGGTAAAAACACATCGGGAAACTTTGCAAACCTTTAATCTACCTTAAAGGTACCCACACCGGACAAAAATTAATTATGGATCCGCCATTGGTCGCACCCTAAGTCACACGTGTTGTTTCTGGGCGCGGCTTTAGTAGTGTGGCTAGGTGACGTAACTCTTTGTTTTGTTAGCTTTGAGCATCATTTTAGCGTTGTTTTCATCTGGAAAATGGCAAAAAAAATACTTGATTTGCTCGGATCTCCTCTATTCTCTCAATTGATTAATTCATGTACAATACTCGCAATAAACCGTCGAAAGAACGTTGAATTTATTCAGGAGCGGGGCAAAAACCCATGGGATGTGGCATGTCAAACACATCGAACTCGATGTTTTCAGATACATGGTTCTAAATACAACAAAAACTAGTTCTGATTATGGTCCACTTTGATAACCGTTTGGTCCGTTAACAATTTGTTTCAACTCAAAACATTTATACCTTTTGTTAAACATCATTTACATGAGAAATTAGGGTAGAATCACTAGTCCAAAATTCGAGTCTGTTTCACAACACGGTTTGAGACTAAACAAGTATCATATAATGTGAATAATTAAGTAATTGTGTATTTGTACGATAATTCAGAAACTCAATAGATGTTGCCCAAGATGTATTGTCTATCTTTATGTAACCATGAGTGTTTGGACCAATTTTTACACACCTCATGCCTAATCATATGAGAATATGGTGGATCTGAAGGAACATAATTGGTGATATCTAGCATCTAGGGATACATTTGGGCTATGTTTGACAAGTTAGCTGATGAAAAAGTCACGTTTGACAAAAGTAGCTTATAAGCATGTAAAATGACCAAAAAATACATCTTCAAATAATTATCGATTACAAATTTAATTATGTAATCAAAACAAATTTATAACAAAATAATATGTTAATTAATACAAGCAATGTAATAAAGAAAATTAAATAATATAATATGTTAATTAAAAGAAATTTAAAATTTATTACTACATATATACTATAAATTTTGAATTTGTTAAAACAAGTTTTAGAAATATATATATATATATATATATATATATATATATTAACTTATGATTTAAAATAACCGTTACATACAATATAAAAAATAATACTACTTGATAACTAAAATATATTCATTAATATTAAAAAATAAATAAAAATAATTTATATTATTAACAATAATTCTAAATAATTAAAATTTAATATCAATGTATAATTAAAATTTAATTTAATAATTTTCAGTTAATATTTATTAATTAATTATAATTAAATTTAAAAAATTAATATTTATTAATAATAATAGTTAGTAAATAATAATAAAGGGCAATATTAGAATATTCACAAAAAACTACTGAAACGCTACTCCAAGACTACGTTTGGCAAACTAGCTGATAAGCTAGCTGGTAGCTGATAAGCTAGCTGTTGAAAAAGTCACGTTTGACAAACTAGCTTATAAACATGTAAAATGACCAAAAATGACATCTTCAAAAAAATTATCAATTACGATATTTAATCATATATATAAAACAAATTTATAAAAATATAATATGTTAATTAATACAACCAATGCAGTAAAGAAAAATTAAATAATACAACATGTTAATTAAAAGAATTTAAAATTTATTATTACATATATACCATAAATTTTTAATTTGTTAAAACAAGTTTTAGAAAAAAATATATATATTAACTTATGATTTTAGATAACCATTGCGTATAATATGAAAAAATAATCAAATAATACTTAAAAAGATAATAGTGGTTGATAATTAAAATATATTAATTAATATTATAAAATATATAAAAATAATTTATATGATTAACAATAACTCTAAATAATTAAAAATTAATATCAATATATAGTTAAAAATTAATTTAATAATTTAAAACATTAATTATGTTAAAGACGATTTAATTTTATTGTTCTTTTATTTTCATTGAGAAATGAGCTCCAATTTTATCATTCTAAAATTAGGAGTTTCAATTTTAATATTGTATTTGTGTGTCTATAGTTATATATGTATATATTTGTGTGTGTATAAAAATATTGTTTTACTTTTTTTATAGTAGAAAGAAAAAATTTAGAAAAAATGGCTAAAATGGTCCTTAACTTAACGAAGTTAATGAAAACGTTAGTCGAGGGACCATGGCCAAGAAAAACTGAATACCACAAGGACAAAATCCACAATAAACATAGTATAAGGACTTTAGTCACAAAAACCATCAAACCACAGGGACCAAATCCACAATTCACTCTAATTTTTATTAATTAATAATACTTAAATTTAAAAATTAATATTTATTAATAATAATAGTTAGTAAATAACAATAAAGAGCAATTTTGAAATATTCACAAAAAGCTACTGAAACGCTACTCTAAATAGCGTTTCAAAAAGCTCATTTTTTTGCCAAACAATGCCCAAGTAACGTTTTAAGAAGCTAGCTTATGGTCATCTAAACATGTACATAAAAAAAACTAGTTTTTTTACAAAAGAGTAAACTGCAATTTTGGTCCCTATGGTATGTTGTTTTTCTCACCTTTGGTCCCCAAAAATTTTTTATTGCAAGAAAAACCCCGTGGTATGCAAAATTGTTCGATTTTGATCCCTTGGGACTAACACCGTTAGGTTGTCTCTGTTAAAGCCCCTCATGTGCAAGTCACATGAGGGCATTTTAATCATTTTACTTTTTTTTGTTTTTCATTAAAGACAAAAATTTCTAATTAAAAATTAAACAAAACCCTAATTCCCTTTTCTCTTTCAACCCTAATTCCTTGCATTTTGATCCTGTGGAAACAAACAATGGACTCACGAGAATCTTTGGCACCACCGCCGTCGCTACAACGCCACTAGTCCCACCACCAACAGCAGCAGCTGCCGCCGGGGATGATGATGCCACCAAACTCATACACCACCCACCACCACCTACCCAACAACTCTAACCCTACTCATGCAACGGCGAACAACAACAACAGTATGATGAGTCACGATTCGATGCAACAACGTTTTCCTTTTGATGCTTCTGACCAGTTCGGCGACGGATCGTCGCCGCCGGGAGGGTTTAGGTCTGGTGGATTTAGCATTGAGCCGGCGAGGAAGAAGAGGGGAAGGCCGAGGAAGTATTCGTCGCCGAGGAAGTATTCGTCGTCGCTGGACGACAACATTGCGCTTGCTTTGGCTCCTGCTCCGGTGACCACTGGGTCTAGCGCCGGTGCCGGTGGTGGTAGGCATCTGGAGTCTTCAAATGATGGCGGTAGCGCCGATGGTGGGACACCAAACACCGATTCGTCTGTTAAGAAACACCGAGGGAGACCACGGGTTCAGGGAAGAAACAGTTGGATGCTTTAGGTGAAATTTGGGCTTTTTTATTGTTACGATCGTTCTTTAAAATTCCACTCTTTTTTGTGTTAAATTTCATGTTGATTGATTAATTTTTGTTGAATTTTTGTGCTAAATCTTGCATCTTTCATGAAGAGGGTCGGATCTTGGCCTGCAGACGTTCATACACAATATATACGAAAAAGAAATCTATACATATAATAAATAAGTAGCTAGCATGCCACGTGTCGGCTTCTGGTGAACCGACTTCAGTATTTTCCCGCCTAAACATGTATCTGGACGCATTTTACATTATAAGTTCAATTATCACACTCACATTCACTCCTCCTTAAATCTCTCCTTAATTCAATTTTTTTAATTTATACGTTACATTTACTACCCTTATAATTAGGTATGTAGTTTACTTTTAATCCCTTACTTTTTTATTTTTTCATTTTAGACTCTTATCATATAAACATAAATAATGTATATGAACTAAAATGCATTAAAAAATACATTTCTTTTTTTACAAATTACACCATTGTAATCGTCTTGTCAATACCTTCGAAATGAGCCCAATATTGAATATTTTTGGATTTAATCATATTATTAAATATCATGAACATGTACGAATTAATTTGTTTTATATCGTTTACATTATTCATGTTCATTTTACACCCTTATAATATTAAAAATACATAATCATAGTTTAACTAAAACATATTAATAAATGCATTTTTTACAAATTATATTATTACAATATTCTCGTCAATAATTTCAAATTAAGTTTATTATTGAATATTTTTTTAACTTAATAATATTGTGAAATATTATAAATACATATCAAGATTTTTCAAGAATGACGTACCGAGATTTTTTTAAACTTGTACATTTTACGCTCTTATCTATATTTATCTATTATACTTCTTTAAAAATAATTCCAGTTACGGTTATTCTTGAATTTTTAAGAAGTACAAATTTCAATATATCATGTACGAGTTTAAAAGTTTTAAAACCTCCAACGTTCAACATGATAATTAAAAATAATTATTTTTTAAATTACACTTTACACCATTATAATTAGTTATTTAATTTACTTTATATCCATTTTTCTTTCATTTTCATTTTACATCCTTATCATATCAACATACATAAACTAAAATAAATTAAACAAATATGTTTTTCTTTTTTTATAAATTATACCATTATAACCGTTTATCAAAACCTTCAAAATGAGCACAAATGTTATAGGTTTGAAGACTCCACTATCGAACGAATATTTTTCATTTTTTTGACCAATTAACCATATTGACCTTTAATTTTATACATTTAATATGCGATTTAAAAGCGAATAAATATGAACATGAAACAAACTTATTTTTTCGAATTCTCGGTTTTAGATTCGAGAAACTTCGCGCCGCATCGCGCGCGGGTACATATCTAGTTTGTATATATATCATCATCATCATCCTCACGAGAAATGGGCTGCAGACGTTCATACACAATATATATAATGTTTTCTTTTTAATTATTTTGAGTAATTGCAATCCCTTTTATGGGGCTTAATCAAATAAGAACTATTTAGTTTGTGGTAACTGTAAGAACCAATGTGAGTCACACATTTAAAATAACTAATATAAATTTTAAATAAATACAAAAGGGTGTTTTAGTAAATTTGTTTCCTAAATCTAATTAAATAATTAAATCCTAAAATATCTCCTATATTCACTATTCACGTCTCTCTCCTCTCCCTCATTTTTTTCTATATACCAATTAATAAAACCCTAAAAAATTTGAAGTACACCTCTCTCTTGAAGTCCACCCCCAACCGGCAGCCGCCCACCTTCACAACCGGCAGCCATCGCCGGTCGCCGGCGTCACCAATCCACCTCCCTCTCTCTCGTCCACCTACCTCCTTTCGCCTCCCTCTCTCTCGTCAGCACCTCCCTACGCCTCCCTCTCTCCTTCCGTCTCCCTCTCTCTCGTCTGCACCATCGAGAAGAGAAGAAAGTGTGGACGGCGCCTGGTGGTGGCTACTGGTGGCGGCTATGGTTTTCACGAGAAGAAGAAGAAGGTGAGAGTCTAGGTGAGAGAGAGAATCTGTAACTGCTCGAGTGCTCGGTCGAGTTTGAGAAGTGTTTCGGTGGTGTTGGCTCTGCAGAGATGGTCTCTGTGTTCTTAAGTCGATAGGAGAAGAGGAGTTGCGGCTGTTGCTGGAGTTCAGACTATGGAGAAGAGAGTGGTGTTGGCAGAACACCGGTGACTCGCATTATTCTTGCTTGGTATCACCGGAGTATCATAGTTGGTATCACCAAGGTATCACACTTGGTTTGTATCACCGGAGTATTGCTTTACTAAGTGTATCAAATTATGTTTTTTTCTTTAGTTTCGTTATGTTGTTAAGGGTATCACAGTATATGAGGTTTGTTTGTTTTGTAGATCTATGTTTTATGGAATTTTTCATGTATTATGCTCAAAGGTAACACATGGTTACAGTGGGTATCACATTGGTATCACAGATGTTCTTGGAGTATTACCAAAGTAATGAATGTGATGCTGAATTGGATGGCAATGGGTATCACAGTGGTATCACAAAAGTTCTTGTATGTATTTTCGGTATTACGATTGGCCGGAGAGAGAGGAGAGAGGAGAGAGGAGATTTTAAAATACCTAAAATGCCTTTTTATTTAAATTTCAAACAAAATTACCAAAATTAATAATTTCCTAATTTATAGCTTAATATGTGGCTCACATTGGTTCTTACAGTTACCACAAAATAACTAGTTCTCCCTTGAATGACCCCCTCCCTTTTATAGTATATATATATATATATATATATAATATTTGTGATGGGGATGATGATCAGGGTGAATGAAACTGGGTAGAGAGAAGAGGGTTTCTCATGGTGATGATGATATATATATATATATATATAATATTTGTTTAATTTTTAATTAGAAATTTTTGTCTTTAGTGAAAAACAAAAGAAAATAAAGTAAAATGACTAAAATGCCCTCATGTGACTTGCACATGAAGGGCTTTAACAGAGACAACCTAACGGTGTTAGTCCCGAGGGACTAAAACTGAGCACTTTTGCATACCACAGGGTTTTTCTTGCAATAAAATTTTTTTAGAGACCAAAGGTGAGAAAAACAACATACCACAGGGACCAAAATTGCAGTTTACTCTTTACAAAACAATGTCTTAAGAGCATCCACAATGGTCAAATATATTGAATGACTTGATAGAATAAAAAAATATAAAATTTATTTGGGTCCACCATAAAGGTACATTCTCTTTCTTATGCCTCTCACAAACAAATTGTCAAACGCTTGAGCCTCACCAAGTCTTTGATGAGTAAACCCATCATCAAGTCCATACTCCAATGGTCAACCCATCCTCAAGTTATTCTTCAAGTCCATATTTACTTCAACTGTTTTCTTTTCTTTCATCTTTTTATTCTGTTTGTTTGATCTGAAACCAAACATTTTGGCAAATTTGTTTGCTGAGGATTTTAAAGAGAAGGAAGAAGTTTTAGACTTCTTATTCGTTGGAGCATTTATGTTTAGCTTGAAATAGTTGTCCCAACAGTGAGCACAATGAATTCTTCTTTTAGCTTGTGACAATAATTTCTTGCTCCTCACCTCTCTTTTCTTTTGACACTTGTCCCTTAGAAAGTACATATATTCGAACTTGTATTCGGCTGTTTGATCTGTAATACCCAACACAGCGTAGGGATTCAAAGTTCTGATTCTGTGCACAAACAGTCTTCTTTCTTCTTCTTCTAGGAAAGGTGTTCTCAAATACAAAGTTCTTTGTCGTTGTTCAAGTTCAGTCAATTTTCTGCTCCGTGAGGATGAAGGACCAGGTTGATCAGCTGGATTAGAAGGACCAGCTTCATCATGACTAGGAATGATAGGAGGTATTGAAGATGTAGTGGATTGAGGATCAGTCTCTTCGGATTTTGGCTCTTTAGATAATGGATCATGAGAATGATGTGGTTCAGATACAGGTATAGTGGTTTGAGTTGAAGTAGATTGGTTAAGGTTGATGGTTATAGGTGTAACAGAAGGTTGTTCTGACATCAAAGTGGTTGAGATATGTTCGGGTGAGTGTACAGGGCTAAAGATTATTTCTTCAGGAGTTTGTGGCCCATATATCTCTGACAAAATATCAACCTCTTCTTCATTAAATCCAACACCTTGATCTTCTGGTTCATAAGTAAATACCAAAAGTGGTTCTTCTTCCTCCTTAACTTTCCAATACCGATCATAAGCTCTTGCACTTTCATCAGCTTCTTCATCATCAGAACTAATTTCAATCAACTCCACAGATTGCACGAATCGATCAACCACTTCTCTTATCTCCTTCTCATTTACCTCAGGCTTTTCAACCGTTGGTTCTATATTCGGATCAACATATAATACGATCTGTTTTCCGCTTTGATCACCCATAGCACCTGATTCAAACATCTTAGATATTTCAGCAACAGTCGGATTCTTTTTCTGACCTTGAGAGCTTTCTGACTCAGCTCTTCTCTTCTTACTCATCTCCCCCTCATGATCATGATCATCGGGATCCTGATCATGTCTTCTTTTAGTACTCTGAGCTTGAGTCTTACACGACTGTTCCATTAATGCTTTCAACTCAACAATTGACTGCTTCATATCACTTAAAGATTTCACAACTTCAGACTTGAAAGTAGATAACTCTTTGGATAATGCTTGAAACTGTGTGGGTGTAACTGAAGGTGTAGGTGGAAGTGGATTTGGAGTAGATTGGAAATTCTGAAGTAGAGATAACAAGGTTTTACTTTGCTGATCTTCAGGACTCATAGACATCAGTTTGGCATAGAATAAATCCCTTAATTCATCAACACTTTGATCCACTGGTGGTTGTTGCATAGGAGAAGACTGAGGTACTCGAGGCGGAGCCAGATAGATTTCTGGACGAGGACGTACAGCTGGCTCATAAGTCATCGGTTCTTTTCCCTTCAACTGATTCTTCACACCTTGTAACTCCCGGATGAACATAGTTTCAATATCCTTTAGGGCGCCATCGAAGTTTTCCCTTGTCACAAAGACGGGTAAAGTAACACCGGCACCACTTAGGTTTGCCGTTGACACAACAGTTGTTGCAACTGTGTGACCTACGCTCAGTGTTGGCATAGTGTTAGCACTGGTAGGATTTCCACTCTGTCCTTGTAGTCCTGTAAAAGAATCTACTCTGAGTGTTCCAGATGGGTCACGAAGACGCGCATCAGATGTTCCTGAAAGTGTCCTATTCAAAGAATCAAATATGTTAGGAACAGGCACTAGACTCGAACTTTGTGCAGGAAAGAAGGTCGAGGACTGGGGAGGAAGTCGCTCTGTTTCAATATCCGGAATCTCCGAACGAGATCCAGATAGTGTTTGTGATAAAACCCCGTGAGAAAATGAGACAGTTTCTTGTGAAGAAGAAGCTGAATAGCTGGCAGAGGTGTGCAATTGCGTTACTGGGCGAGTAACGACTTGTTCAACACCTGATCCCAACAAATGAGATCTGGTGGTGGATGTGGCTGCCCTTCTGGAATAGACAGTTTGGATATCTTTCACACTCTCCATATTCTTTTCTTCAGTTTCTCTCACAGACTCACATATATTTTCAACTGATACTCCCTCGGGTCTCCTTATGCCTTCCGTTCCTTCACTAACTTGAGTCGACATTAAAGGCATGTCATCAAAGTTTAAGCTTTCCACATTAATATTATCTGACATATTCAATTGTGGAAATTCAAAGATATCAGAAACGTTACCAAACCATTCAGTAGTAGCATCAGCACCAATATTTCCAGCATTCCCTTGATCATCATCATTATCATCGTTGTCATCTTCATCATCATCACGATGTTCCTCCGATGAATCAGACGCATTATCAGACTCTGTACTATCACTAGAGTACTCAACTAAAGGAGGATCCCCAATGTGTTTAGGAATTTCTCCCTCAGAATCGTGTTGTACAAGATCATCTGTATGTGTGTCCTCGGACGATGACCCTGTATCTTCAAATACAGATATATGATCCCCACCAGTTCCCCTCTCGGTGTTTTCCCTCGACTCTCCCCGTTCAGTAGCCCGTGCATCCTGAACACTCACCGACTCCTCTCGCCTAGGGGTTGAGTCTGGGGTAGGTCCCTCCGGTTCTGGCTGGACCATAGACTCTCTATACTCGATAATGCACTCAACGTCCTGATCCGCGTATCGAAGAAATCCTTCAGGTAACGACATCTCATAATCAAATTCAGTTTTACGAAACTGAAGATACTGCATAGCTTTCTCGGGCACAGAAGGATGATTTGCTCGTCTTGGAATTTCTCTGTTAGAACGAAGCATGCTATGAATGATAATCTGAAGAAACCTCATATATGGAACATAAGGCTTTCCCTTGTTTTGTCGGCGAAGATCTATCTTCTCATTCAGTTCATGCCAGAAAATAGCTGCATAATCTACATGAAGATCATACACTACTGCATGAAATAGCTTCAGAAATCCGACGCTGGCACTGTCTGTTCCGGCATGTTTAGCAGATAAGCATCTATTAATAATGGAGAAGATTGTATAGTATAACGGTGGTAGGTTCGCCTTATGGAATTCCTTCACCCGAGTTAAGTTTCCAGTGTATCCCATAGCACGTATTCCTTCAAACGTTTCTTCTTCAGATGGAAAAGGATCAAACTCAGTCTTTCCTTCTCGTGAATCAGGTTCAGGTAGCCTCAGAATCATTCTTAGTCTTTGGAAATCAAGCTTTGTGATGAAGTTGTCTATTTGGAATACAAAAATTGGTCTTCCATCTTCCATAGTTGTTGTTATTGTCTTCCATGCTTGCTGTAAATATAGCATAGGCACAACGACAGTATTCGTTAATGCGTATGCTAACGGATGATTCCTGAGCACTTCCTTTATCACTGGATGAATGTTGATGTGATCAAAATCAATGTGATGATTGTTGGGAATGATCGCAATATAGTTGATCGGATGAATGATAGCATGATCTGGATGAATTCCGGCTTGGGATTGATGTACTGATCGTGTTGACGGTAAAGGTACATCGTGTGTCGGTTCGGGTAGACTCGGAATATGATCATCAAAGCCTTGAATGTGACTTTGTTCTTCTTGATTAACCATTTTACCTGTTGATAATAGTTCTTACAGAATTAGTCTTTGAAAAAAAAATTTGAAAGAAAAAATTTTTCTAAGTATAGAATTCGAATCATAGTGCATTCGAATTCATGATTTGTCTTTGAATATCAATTCGAATCCACAAGGGTTCGAATTCATCCAATTCGATTCCACAAGGGTTCGAATTCATCCAATTCGAATCCATAAGGGTTCGAATTCATCCAATTCGAATCCATAAGGGTTCGAATTCATCCAATTCGAATCTATAAGGGTTCGAATTCATCCAATTCGAATCTATAAGAGTTCGAATTCATCCAATTCGAATCCAAAGGCATTCGAATTCAACAGTTAAGCCCTAATTCAGATTATAACATGTGAATTCGAATCTAAAGGAATTCGAATCTAAAGGCATTCGAATTCAACACTTTAGCCCTAATTCAGATTATGACATATGAATTCGAATCTAAAGGAATTCGAATCTAAAGGCATTCGAATTCAACACTTGAGCCCTAATTCAAATTATGACATATGAATTCGAATCTAAAGGAATTCGAATCTAAAGGCATTCGAATTCAACACTTGAGCCCTAATTCAAATTATGACATATGAATTCGAATCTAAAGGCATTCTTTCTTAACATGTTTCATGAATTCGAAACAAGAACGATTCGAAATCATATTCGAATTCAACAATGTTCATGAATTCGAATCAGGTATGGTTCGAATTCATGTTCATATGAACACGATGATGAACAGTAAACTTTTTGATTTTACAGATTAGCATAGTAAATGTTTACAATCAAACAAACCATTCGTATAGAATGATTCGTATTACATTTTCGAATCTGATAAGAGTAATTTCGATAGAAATGTTTACCTGATGAGGATGAATTAAGCAGATGAAGGATCGATAAAGTGGAAGATGAACATTGTTCTCTTGAGAGTGTTTGAAACAATACCAAATAGTGAAAAGTGGGAAATAAGGTTTCGAACCCTATTTATACTCAAAAAAAATTTTGTACACTTGGCACACATTAGAGTACCCCACTTGGCAATCAGTTAAAAATGCATGTTTCAAAACATTAGATATGGCACTGTTCATCTGAACAATTTACATAAACAAATATGTAAAAAATTCCAAAAGAGTTCGAATCAGATAAAGTTGTACAACAATTGAAAAATCAAATAAAGTTGTTCATCTGTTAATTCACCTGTATCTGTTAAATCAAATAATGAAGTGTTGCAACAAGTCGTAATAACAAAAACACCTCCAAAGCCACTTGAAAAAGCTAAGGCAAATAATGGAATTTTGCAACAAGTTATTTTATCAGAAACATCTCCTATATCAGAAACTCCTGTTAAAGATAATGCTTCAAATTCTTCAACTCCTATTTTAAATAAAGCATTGGAAGAAGAAAATGTTAATCTGAAAAGACAAATTTTAGACATTTCTTCTTCAAATGCTAAACTTACTAAAAGAATAACTTATCTTGAAGTTTATATTGCAGGTCTTGAAACAAAGAAAGACAAAGACAACTCAAGTCTGCACGATCAAATCGAGAAACTTCAAGAGAAAGTAACAACTCTTAAAAAGGAAAATGCTGATCTGAAGAGCATTGAAGACAGGAGAGAGAAGATTCTTAAAGAAAAGGAAATCTAACCTAGAGAGAACACAAAGTGATTAGAGATCTACATCTTGTATTAATGAATTCACTTCTTACAAACTACAAGTAAAGACCTATTTATAGTCTTCATCACTTGCTACAACAATTAAGCATAAGCCCTTTAACACAGCTATTGCTTTACAAAACTTTCTATTATAAAGGACAACTTCAGTGTCATAACAAAGTCTTTAAAGCTTGGCCATTGGAGATGCTCTAAGGCCATCCGCAGCGCATAACTAAAAGCCCTCAAGCCCTCAACGCCACATCAGCGCCACATCAGCTTTTCTCTTAACTCTCTCCTTACCCTAAAATGGTTTACCGGGTACCCGATGCTATTATGGAACCCGCAACCCACCCCACCCTCACCCTCCTCTCACATACACCCTCGGGTTCAGCGGGTTTTCAAGCCCGAAAGCCAAGCCCGCAGCTCCCCGCACCACTACCCGAAGGAGCCCTTGAAGCCCGCAGCCAAGCCCGAAGGCGCTGCGGATGGCCTAATAGGCATTAGGCAGGATAGAACGAGACAAGACAATAAAAAAACACTCGATTCCAGAATTTACAACGTGGGTCCAAGTCATTGGACTTGATTTACATTTCGCCTGGAATCTGAACCGAACTGTATTATATTCAGATATTGAAAAATAAAAAATAAAAAATAATTATTTAGATATTGAAAAATAAATAAAAATAATATTTTATTATTGAGAGGGGAAAGAGGCCACGTTATCCCACACCCATATCAAGAATATATTATATTTGTACGTGTCTTAGGAAACATCTTCATGTTCCCTATATTTTTTATTATTTTTATTCCTAAATTTAATTTCTCTTATTTAAAACATTGTATTTGAATCATGTGTGTAAAGACATATGTTGGCAAACATTGTTATTTTGGGGGTGTGCTTATTTTTTTGACTTATTTGTTTATAGTTTGTTTTCACCGCAAATAAGCTATTTCTAGTATTTGAATTGAAAAAAATTAAAATAAAAGTGCTTATAATTTTTCCTCACCACAAATAAGTTGTTTTTTATAAGTTAGGGGCGTTTGGTTCATTTTGAAAAATGAAAATGAGGATGCAGGAGAATAGGAATAGGAATGAGCATTCAATTGATGTTGTTTGGTTAAACCAATATAGTTATCCAAATTACATTTTTAACCCAACTTTTTTAAACCCTACACAAGACACGCACATATCTGCTCTTTAAACCCTACACAAGACACCCCAATATAGAAAAATGCCATTTTTGGTCATTTTACATATATAAACAAAATTTTGCCAAACACTAAAAAAACTCCTTATTTTGCTTATCACGTTTCCACACCACAACAAGTTAATCCAAACACGTTTTAAAAAACTTATTTTCCTCACCATATAAGTTAATAAGCACTTTAAAAAAAAGCATAAGTCAAAAAAATTAGCAATCCCATTAAAAAAAATGTTGTTAACATGAGAAATGAGTTGGAAGTAGATAGTAATGAAGTTTCTTTACATCTTCCAATGTCTCTATTTAAATCAACACCATATCTTTCTAATCTCCAAACCTAAAATGCTTGATCTTTAAGTAGTTCAATCTCACTTGATTTGAATTAAATATAATATTTTAGTTTAAGCAAAAACAATTATTTAGATTGTTATGTTTTATAAGCTAGTTGTTGACTAAAAACTAGTTGTTGACTAATATACTATGTGTTAAACTTATAAATTAATTAAGTCTGAAAAAAACTAACTGATAAACTAACTGATAATGTAAATAGACATAATTGAAAAGAAAATTTGGAAGAAAATAAATCTCATGAAACTTATTAAAGTAGCTTTTCAAGAAGGAGAAAGTTCACCCACGATACTTTCACATTTTAGGCGATTTAGTTTCCGGGCATATTTTCAATAGTTAAATCCTTAAATTTATCGAACAAATAGTCATTAAACTTATTGAAATTGAACAAATAAATCAATGAATTTACTAAAACCAAGAAAAAGCCCAAGAAACTCTCATATTTTGAATGATTAAGGGACCGTTTATCAAACGTTTATCCGATAAGTGCTTCCTGGATGGATCACTTTACCTTATTGAATGAATACTTTCGGAGCAGGGATAATAAATACATCATAATACATAACATGCATACATATCATTGATTTACAACAAAAGTTACATAGCAAACCAAGTACGGTCTCTTTTAGTCTCGAAACTACAAAATATATAATATCTTCCTAATCATCATCGGTCCACGAAGGCAGTCTACACCTTATTCTTTCCTTTGCCGCTATCGGATCCTCGACCAGGAAAACATATTTTTGAAAACAAAATGAGGGTTAGACCAAACGGGTCTAGTGAGTTAATCCTGGTCTTTTCCAAAATCAATATAAAACTCTTTTCACATAATACTTTGTAT
Organism: Saussurea involucrata; assembly: GCA_033807775.1. Lineage (NCBI taxonomy): Eukaryota > Viridiplantae > Streptophyta > Magnoliopsida > Asterales > Asteraceae > Saussurea > Saussurea involucrata. The sequence goes on from CM066312.1 coordinate 12,010,016, forward strand.
CAAAATAATTTACATGAAACCTTTCGTATAAGCACGCATATACCACACGTATATAAATACCACATTTGGACTCGTACACCGTGTATCTCTCCTCATCTCTTCTTCTTTCCCCTGGCCACATTAGTCGGTAGCAAGCCAACTAATTATCGTCACTGTACAATACAGTCGACTCCACTGTAATTACATACAACCCCGCTGCAATTACCTACAGCTCCACTGCAATTTCATGCAGCCCCGCTGTATTTCAATACAGCCCCGCCAAATAATAATTCGGCTCACCTATACTCGTTTCGTGCAATATAAATACAATATATATCTCAATATATCATATTGTCATTTATAAACCTTTCATCATTTTTCCAACCATATATATATATATATAATTATATACATATATCCTTTTAACATAAACATATAATCAAACCTTGACACGTATCCGTCTCATATATATAAATACATATATATATTTCACACATACTCACATACACATATAAACACACATATATATATATTCCAGTTGAAAACGTTTTAAAGTAAAACTCACCTCGATCGCTTATCCAAAAACACTTGCAAGCTCCTTTCAAAAAGATCCTATCCTTCACCTTGACTCCACAGAATCTGAAACCATTTAAGATACATATATCGCTTTACTAGCCAAACACATAAAGCCTACTAAGTTCCGGCCCACCAATGTTTCACTTATACTCTTACCCTTCTGACTTAACAACAAAACATAACAAGGTACCGAGACTACCTAGAGTACCGGGAGACAACACTACCGGGACTTCATGGTACCGGGAGTTCCTATACCGGGAGTTCACATTACCGGAACTCTACACTACCGGAAGTCTGCAATACCGGGACTCACATTACCGGGAGTCGTCAGTACCGGGAGTCTACCGGGACTTCCCCGGGACTCTCAAGAACACAGTCGGTCGCTTCTCTAATCCAGAACCCAAATCAAATCTATACAGCTATGATTTAAACTTTCTAATCCGATAGAAACTGTCTATTGATGATTACAAACATAAAACCTAAAGGGTACATACCTTAAAATCGACTCAAACCCGTTCAATCGATGCTCAAACCGAGCCTTTCCACTTCTGCTCCTTTTTCGCCTCACAAACATGCACACACACACACCGTCTTTCTATTTTTAGGTTTTTGAAGGGATAACTGAAGTGTGAGAGATATTTATATCTCCATTTACACTTTTGGCACAAACTACTCACTAATTACCAACCCACCCCAAATCTTATAACTTATCTCAAACTTCCCCTTAATATCAAAATCCCTTAGTTAAATAAATTTAACGGACTTACCCGGGGTATTACATTATCTCCCCCTTAAAAGAATTCCGTCCCGGAATTCGGTTAAGCGAAAAGATACGAATACTTATCACTACTACCTCGAACTCAATCAAAACCATAGAAACTAACTGAATAGCCACCCCACACCCACCTATGTCTCTAACACAGATCAGCAATATAAGCACATAAATACCAAGAACCACTTCGTACCGAAGTCAGATAACACCTTAGCACGTATAGAGTTTATTAGAAATGTACCTGTATCCTCATCTTGCGTTGTCATTTGGAATACTCATCCCTTTGCTTTCGGTTCATCAGACCCTTGCATCTCTCCCGTCCTGACGCTTATTGGTTTCCCCGTCGTACTACCCTGTTGTATTTTCCTTTGTGGACAGTCTGACTGAATATGATCAGGGGAATTGCAAACGAAACAGAATCGATTTGCGCGACAATTCTTAGCGACGTGTCCAACTCTTCCACATCTGTAACAACTTCTAGGATCAACATAACAATTTCCTTGATGTACACGGTTGCATTTTGGACATAGTCTTTCATTTGATATAAAAGGTAGGCGACTATTGAACCTATGAATTTCGTACTCCGTTGAATCATGCGTCATCTCTTCCGATTTTCTTTTCCCTGCACTCTTATCATTTGCATCTCTCTTAATATCTCGCTCTACATTTTCCGCGGCATTTACTGCGGCTGAGAAGTTATCAGGTCCTGTTGCAGTCACTAACTTTCTGACTTCCGAATTTAACCCGAAGATAAACCTTTCCGTCTTCATCGCCTCCGTAGCAACGTAGTATTCTGCGAACCGAGACTTTTCTAGGAAGCTAGCGGTGTAGTCTCGAACGGATAAGTTTCCTTGTTATAAGTTCATAAATTCCCCTTCCAGATGTTTGACGGCTGCTTGGGGACAAAATGCATTCCTGTAGGCTATCACAAATTCTTCCCAAGAGAGGGTAGAATAAACATCATATCCCTTAGAATGAATAAAGGATTCCCACCAATACAAAGCATCCCCCTTTAACATTGCTGCTCCATACAATACTCTATCTTCGTCAGCGCACTTACTCGTCTTGAAGATAGCTTCTATTTCCTTCATCCATCTCATTGCTTTCACTGGATCCCTGTCTCCTGAGTAGGTTGGAGGTCTACAGTTTAAGAACATTTTGTAGTCGCACCTCCTTGGCACCTGTACAACAGTTGGTGTAATTGGCATTTCAGCTTCCCGTTCAGGATCCGGTGTTTCAGCTTCACCGTGACGATTCTGATCAAACATTGCCTGAATACTGGCTTGTAGCCTTCCCATTTCTGCCATTAAGTCACCTCTCGTAACGAACTCTGTATCTTGTTGATGAGTTCTGCCTCCAGTTCGGCCTCCAGTCCTACCCCCGATTCTGCCCCCAGTTCTGCCTCCCCTTTCCCCCGTTCCTATCGGCGGATTTGTACTATTCGGATTTACTCTCCCCCTTCGGTTCGTTCGTCTAGTACCACTTGCCATTCTGTTGATTCAACAAAATTAATATACACATAAGCACATACCCCATATAACAAGGTATTCAGGTTCAAACGTGTACTTGTAAGTTCATGATTACACTGGCCAGGTGTAATTTGAAAATACCTTACATGATGTCCCTTCTACCTTTTATACTTATCATCCCGAGGTTCTAAAATACTATGGACATCCTACTTCACATGCAGTTTAAGTCTAGGTATAAATCCAAATACCTAAATCCCTTAAACTAGGGCTCTGATACCATTTGTAACAACCCAATTCCCATAACATACATCATAATACATAACATGCATACATATCATTGATTTACAACAAAAGTTACATAGCAAACCAAGTACGGTCTCTTTTAGTCTTGAAACTATAAAATATATAATATCTTCCTAATCATCATCGGTCCACGAAGGCAGTCTACACCTTATTCTTTCATTTGCCGCTATCGGATCCTCGACCTGGAAAACATATTTTTGAAAACAAAATGAGGGTTAGACCAAACGGGTCTAGTGAGTTAATCCTGGTCTTTTCCAAAATCAATATAAAACTCTTTTCACATAATACTTTGTATCAAAATAATTTACATGAAACCTTTCGTATAAGCACGCATATACCACACGTATATAAATACCACATTTGGACTCGTACACCGTGTATCTCTCCTCATCTCTTCTTCTTTCCCCTGGCCACATTAGTTGGTAGCAAGCCAACTAATTATCGTCACTGTACAATACAGTCGACTCCACTGTAATTACATACAGCCCCGCTGCAATTACCTACAGCTCCACTGCAATTTCATGCAGCCCCGCTGTATTTCAATACAGCCCCGCCAAATAATAATTCGGCTCACCTATACTCGTTTCGTGCAATATAAATACAATATATATCTCAATATATCATATTGTCATTTATAAACCTTTCTTCATTATTCCAACCATATATATATATAATTATATACATATATCCTTTTAACATAAACATATAATCAAACCTTGACACGTATCCGTCTCATATATATAAATACATATATATATTTCACACATACTCACATAAACATATAAACACATATATATATTCCAGTTGAAAACGTTTTAAAGTAAAACTCACCTCGATCGCTTATCCAAAAACACTTGCAAGCTCCTTTCAAAAAGATCCTATCCTTCACATTGACTCCACAGAATCTGAAACCATTTAAGATACATATATCGCTTTACTAGCCAAACACATAAAGCCTACTAAGTTCCGGCCCACCAATGTTTCACTTATACTCTTACCCTTCTGACTTAACAACAAAACATAACAAGGTACCGAGACTACCCAGAGTACCGGGAGACAACACTACCGGGACTTCATGGTACCGGGAGTTCCTATACCGGGAGTTCACATTACCGCAACTCTACACTACCGGGACTCACATTACTGGGAGTCGTCAGTACCGGGAGTCGTCAGTACCGGGAGTCTACCGGGACTTCCCCGGGACTCTCAAGAACACAGTCGGTCGCTTCTCTAATCCAGAACCCAAATCAAATCTATACAACTATGATTTAAACTTTCTAATCCGATAGAAACTGTCTATTGATGATTACAAACATAAAACCTAAAGGGTACATACCTTAAAATCGACTCAAACCCGTTCAATCGATGCTCAAACCGAGCCTTTCCACTTCTGCTCCTTTTTCGCCTCACGAACACGCACACACACACTGTCTTTCTATTTTTAGGTTTTTGAAGGGATAACTGAAGTGTGAGAGATATTTATATCTCCATTTACACTTTTGGCACAAACTACTCACTAATTACCAACCCACCCCAAATCTTATAACTTATCTCAAACTTCCCCTTAATATCAAAATCCCTTAGTTAAATAAATTTAACGGACTTACCCGGGGTATTACAGTTAGGGTCATTTTGTCGAGTTCCTTCGACATCTCAGCTGGGACAGGGCATGGGACATACATAAGAAAAAAAAGTTGCTAAACTCTTTTCATGACAGAGATTGAAATCTTACCCGATAAGAGCAATAACAAGGACAACGAATTTTACCCGGTAAGTGAGAGTGACGACACTTTTACCCAGTAAACACTTATCGGATAACAATGTTTCATATGCTACCGTTTTAGTAGACTAAAATCATACCTGATAAGTTAAGTGAAAGTCAACACTCTTGCCGAGTTGCCGTTAAATGCTTATCAAATAAACGTTGGATAAGCGACCCCACTCAACATTTTTTTTAAACAAATAAATTCTTAAACTTATTAAACAAAAGAAAAATATATCATTTCTCTCTCATATATCAACAAATATTTAGCAAAGTACAACGGTATCAATAAATAATATATATATATATATATATATATATATATATATATATATATATATATATATATATATATATATATATATATATATATATATATATATAGGGGCAGGTTCAAACGAGAAGGAATACCATATGCGAGAAGGCGAGAAGTAATCCTAGCCAATCATTTATTAGATTAAATTTTTATTTAATAATCATTAATTAATAATTAATAAGGGTATTAATGACTTTTCAGTTATGTCCATATCTTAATCTGATTTTGCATTCCTTGTAAATCGGGATTTCATTCCAAATCACCAAATTGTTATCTATCTAATTCAATTGAAGATTCTACCAAGGCGATAACATTTATTTGATGATTAATCATCGTCTTCTCCTCAAGTCGGTCATCTCCAGAAGTTGCTTCGATTTTAGATAAAAAAACATTCAATAAATCCAAGCCTTTCGAGTTTGAAGTTTCTTCGCTTAACGTATCTGATGATGATAATTCTAGGATGAGATGGAGTTGTTTTTAGATGATAAAGATGCAACAGGATTTTTATTAACATATTGTATATGTGGTTGTTACATATGTAATCATATGTGATTGTCTTCTTTACTCACACATTATTACTGTGTAATCATATATGATTACACTGTGTAATCATATATGATTACACTATTAATCATTTTTGCACTTCACTATTAATCATGTGTGATTACATTGTTTAATCATGTGTGATTACACTGTTTAATCATGTGTGATTACCCTGTAAATCATGTATGATTACAACATCATTGCTATAAAGAAATCTATGTCAATATGCAGAGCGTATCATCAATGTCAAACCATACACCGCTTCAAGTGGTGATTACCTTGTTTTCAAACCCTAATCTCGGTTCTTTTGACAATGGCAACCATATTTTGGAGAAAGAACTCGCACTGGGTTGTTATTAATGGTGATTACCTTGTTTTCGAACCCTAATCTCGGATTGGAGAAGGAACTCTCTTAATTGGGTTTATGATAGAGAGAGAAATTGATTTTTGATAGAGAACTCATGAATCCGACTGAAGTGAAGAAGAAACACATTGAATCCAGTCGACGTGGAGAAGGAGCTCAATGATTGTATCTTCGATGTAGAACACATGCTTGGAGAACTCGTGAATTGGGTTTTGGTAGAGAGAGAAACTGAAATCGGAACGTAGAAGAAATCAAAGAATTTTCGATCGCCAAGTGATACACAAATTGTTCGTCGAGAAGGAATCGATTTGGAGCGGACCTGGTTCACGTGTCGAGAATGGAGAAGGAAGCGTATTGTGAGAAAACCTGGTTCACGTTTTGATTTGAAGTAGGCCTGGAAATTGGTATTGAGAAGGAAGCGTATTGTGTAGAATTGGATTTGGTAGAGAGAGAATCTGGTTTGATATTGATATGTAATCATTCCTTAGATATGTTGATATCTTTTCAGATATCTCTCAGTACCAAGAAAATAGGGTGGATATCAATCTGATTTTTAATTTTTTTTTTGTTCCATTTTTGCCCTTTATGATTAAATTCCAGCGATTTTTTCTTTAAAATAAGTCCAAAATTTTACAAGTTTGCCATCACTAATCATGACCATTGATTTAATTAGGTGGTTGGCTAGGATTCCTTCTCGTCTTCTCGCATATGGTATCCCTTCTCGCATGATCCTCCCTCTCTCTCTCTCTCTCTCTCTCTCTCTATATATATATATATATATATATATATATATATATATATATTAATTTTTCAAGTTCAAATGACAATAAAAAAAATTGAGTAAATTACATTTTTAGTCCCTGTGGTTTGTTGAATTTTTTTATTTTCGTCCTTATGCTTTTAAAATTGCAATTTTCATCTCAATGGTTTATAATTCATCACCTTTTTTGTCCTTATGGTTTAAATTCTATTGCTATTTTCATCCCTATGGTTTGTAATACTTTTCTATTTTAGTCCATACTTAAAAGTAGTATTTTGGACTTAGGGACCAAAATAGAAATGAATTGCAAACCATAAGGACGAAAAGCGAAATTTTGAAACCATAGGTATGAAATCCGTAATTTTTAGCAAACCACAGGGACTAAAAACGTAATTTACTCAAAAAAATTATTTTGTATCCAAAAAATTTAATAATTAGTCACACAAAATATAAAAATATATTGAGTTTTCAGAATTTCTATTTAAAAATAAGGTTGATTTATAGTTGTTAAATACAAATATATTCACCGACCCCGTTTTTCAAGAAGTTTAGGGGGTGTTTGCGAGTGTGTTTCAAAACTCCTTATCTGCTTATTGTTTTCCAGGAAGCACATGAGTGTTTGGATTTCAAAAAAAATGCTTATCACGTTCCCAGGAAGCAGATAAGGAGTTTTTTGAGAAGTAGATCCAAAGTGACTTTTCTGGAACGGAGATAAGTTATAAGCAAATAAGCATAAGTTAAAAATATAAGCACTCCCAAACACCCCTATATGTTTTCGGTTCTTCTTTTATTATTCAAAAAAATAGTAACGTTTTTATTTATTTATTACTTTATTTGATATTATTATTTTAATTTATTTTAAAATAAGTGTTTAATTTCAAAATTAACACATCGATTTTTCATCCTATCTTTAGTCAGAGCATCCACAATGGTTAACCTATCAAAAAGCTTTTTACTATTGCCATATAGATTTCCACTGACTTATTTTTATCAAAAACCTATTTCCAAAAACATTTTCCAATCCAAAACCTTTGTCAAAATCTTTTTCATCAACCTTTTTACTAAAAAGCTAATGCAAAAACAGGTTGGTAACCACTTGGGTTGTGGTGTACTGGTAAAGCCTTTAGGGGATGTAGTGGAAACTCATATACTCAGGGTTCAAATCCAGGTACTACCAAAACCCTTGTGGCCATAGAGGTTCACATGCGATGACTCCAGTCCATTCGTGGTCGTCCAGGGATTAGTCGGTGCGCGTAAGCTGGCCCGAAAACCAACGGTTACCCCAAAAACAGGTTGGTGCACACCAACCCTTTCACCAAAAAGCTTTTCACTCTAGTGCCAAAAAACCTTTTGAAAAGCTTTTTGTAATAGTAAAAAGCTATTAAAGACTTTTGCGTTGGAGATGCTCTTATGAGATGAATAAAAAGATTCTCTTTATAATTAAGGTAAAATTGTTATTTTGTTAATCACAAAGTGTAATAACAAATGATATATAAAAATTTACACAATTCTAAAACTATAAAACTTTTCAATTCTGAACATTTATTTTGAAGAAGAGGAAATAACAAATGATATATAAAAATAACGATAATAACTAGAAAAATTAATCAAAATGGTCAATCATTCAACCTCCATTCACTTTATACTCACTTTTAAAATGGATACTATTTTTTTTAACGACGGAAATATTATAATAATAAAAACTAGCAAGAAGCTAGACAAAACAATTTCATATAAGAAATAACACGAAGAGGGTTTTGCAACCAACCCACCCAACTAATGTTTAACTTTCTACTCCTATTTGTAACCCAAAAGAACGAAAGAGTCACAATGCTATCCCACAACGCCGCATTCTTAGGCTTAGGAAGCCTAAAAAGAGTCTCATTCCGAAAGGACCAGATAGCCCATAAAGTCGTTAGCGACTTATATGCATAAATGTTTTACCACTGTTCTAAAAGGCTCACCGCGACAGCCGCCATGGCGTGTCGTGGCTCAAGGCTTGTGTCTCACGCCACGTTATGCTTGTGGCATGCCCATGGCCTAATGTGCGGTCTTTTGTAACGCGATATTTGTTTTTTGTTTATGTTTTTTGTAACACCCTCGAAATTGGAAAGAACAACTAAATAAAATTTTCAATCAAATAACCACTTAGGGATAAAATTCCTTCTACAAACCATTCTTGGAATTACCTCAATATAAAACATCAACAATCAAAACCTAAGTCATTCGCCAAGGCTACAAAAGGTCGGGTGTTACTCAACCCCAAAATCAAGTTGTTATTCCCCAAATGCGAAAGACTTCACCAAGCTTCGGTTCGACTCCAGGGGGGGACAGGTTGACTAGAACTACATCCCAACTGGAACCTGTTGCACATGCTGACAAATAAAAAGGTTAGGCTAACGCCTAGTGAGTTCAAGAGTTTTTATCATGGTTATAATTCGTAAGATGGGAGATGTGCAATTTAAATCATGAGTTCAAAGGGATTTACTTTGAATGCAAACCACCAATTTTCCAACGCACACAAATCCCGTGATGAAAGCTCTAATATAAAACGATTCTCAAAATGGACTCATCACAAACCCACTTGAAAAGTGAAATAGTAATTGATTTCCAAAATTATGAAAACAAGAATAAATCACTATTATTCAAAACATCCCAAACGCGGATGAGGCATAAACCACAACCTATGAAATATGGAAAGCAATCCATATAAATATAATAAGTCACCGAAAACATGGATAAACAACACCTTTCGGTGAAGGGGGAGACCCGATTCCAATGTATGTGGTGAAACACAAAGTTAAGCCACATAACTATGTTATTAAACTACACCTCAGATCGTGACTCTATTGTCTGCTTTAATAAGCTCCAACTCAAGTCGTACTTTATTGCTTGCTAGCTAAGCTACACCTCAAGTCCCCAACCCAACAACGAGTGGCATCACCATATCCTTTATTGCCTGTTGTGTCCAGCTACACCTCAAGAATACACGATCTTATTGCCTGTTCATTCTCTAGTAAGTTACACCTCAAGGTTTCCATTGAACCTTTATTGCCTACTTACTAGCATTCAAGAATTGGAGTCTCGACTCCTTACTTGATAACCCAAGATGTTCAACCCTCGTGCACAAGAGTTAGAACATCAACCACGAAATTTCGGAGTACAACCCAAAGTGGTTCCTCTCCACAATGTCGGGACTCAAAATGCCACCATAGCATACTTCCTAAAGTGAAAATACCAAGGATTTCCACTTATAAAGATATGACCGACTCATATGCCTACGGATCCAATGCATTACGGCTTAAAAGTACATGACTCCACTTTAACGACACACGCACTCAAAACATGTACTCTTTCAAATAAAATGCAATAAATGCAACTGACGACCAAAGCTCCACATTCAAATGTTAAAATCCGAAAAAAATGTCCTCAAGACTCATTAAAGTCATAAACCGAGCCATAAGCTCAACCAAAACCAATTAACCACTCATGAAAACCAAATAATGCATTAAAACGTATATAACCCACGTTTATGCGAAATATTCTCCATAGACTCGAATTACTCAACACAACTCTTAATTTAAGACACGTTATTTTCCAAAGTACACATCAAAGTGCATTTATACCCAAAGATTTACAAACGTAAAATAAATCATTTAAAATAACAATACTTAAGGTTTATCCATCAGTATACCCAACTTACGTCTCTTCTCAAACCGAAGGGTTTACAACTTCTAAAATATTCACAAGGTCGGAAATGACCCAAAACCTAATGACTCACGCGTTCATGCTATAAAACATACCGCTACATAAATTTATGCATATTTCCAATGAAACACTAAAAGTGCATTTTTACTAAATAATCTTCAATTATGCAACAGTTATCAAAACACTTCAATTAATACTCATTTTGTCAAGTTACCCAAAAATCCCAAAAGTGGGTGTTTTGTGAGATTTATAAAATCAAATACTCAAAGTAATCAAGATCATTCAAATAACTCAACAATGCATATTTTCATGTAAAACACTTGAAACACTTTAGAATGAACATTTTGGCATGTATAACGTTTTCCAAATCAACTTGAACTCACCTTGCTAGATTTAGGCTAAATCTAGGTTTTCCCCAACTTGAACTCCTTTGAAGAAATTTGAATCCATAAGCCAAATCTTCCAAAAACCTATATCCATGAGTTTCCAACCATAAATATTCATATCCAACCATTTAGATCTTCCCAAAACATTTTACATCAAGATCTCAACTTATACCAAAACCTAATTTCCATAGATGAAGAAGAAGAAAATTACCTTAACCATAACTTGAATCCACCAACCAAAATACCTCTAGAATCACCAAATGAACCACAAACTCCCAATCTTCAAAATGGAGAAAAAGGGTTGGATGAAACCCTAGAAACTTGATGGAGAAGATGAAGTAAAAGGGTTCTAGAAAGGTTAAGGTTCATAAAAATGGTGTAGGGTTTGATTTTGGAGAGAAAGATGAAGAGCAGATGAAGGATTTAGGGTTTCTTGGGGAGGAAGAACAGTTTTGAGGGAGAGGGAGAGTTTATTTCGAGTTTGAAATGAAATATAAGAGAGGAGAGGGTTTTCTTAAAGCAAAAAGGTGGAAATCCCGTCAGACTCAATGTGGACGTCCACTTGCATCAGAATGAATCCTCTGCTGCTTTCGCGGAAGCACATGCGGACTTCAACTTAATGAGGACGTCCACTTGCACCATGCGGACGTCCACTTGACCCTGGTTTTCAAGTTTATTGTCCGATCACTGTTTTGGTCATAACTTCTTTGCTTTAGCTCCGTTTTCGCTCCGAAAAGGCCCGTTGGATTCATATTTGAATTCTCCATCCAACAAGACCATAAAATCTAGGATTCAATCCAAAATCCTATTTTCATATTTATCTTAAAAGATCGATATCTTCCAAAGATCGGGGTGTTACATTTTTAATGTCTTATTTGCTATTTTATTAATATATAACCTAATTTAACTTGTTTATTATCATTGACTTGTCGATCAATAGTACAAAACATATGTTTTTATATTTAATACCATATATGTATAGAGATTTGTCGCCATAAGTCACACCTTAATAAATGCCATGGCCTCGTCGTGGCTCCTAAGGCTTGAGGCTTGGCCTCGCCGCCACGCCACACCTCACGCCATTTAGAACCTTGTGTTTTACACATATACATAAGTATAAAAAGCGACGAGTGAATTGTGGATTTGGTCCTTGTGGTTTTGTGTTTCCTTTTACCATGGTACTCATTCTATGTTTATTATGGATATGGTCCTTGTGGTATGCAATATATTGTGGCTAGTGTCTCTCAACACTAACACTGTTATTTTGAAAGGTTAAAGGCATCATTGCACATGATGGGTTTAAACTCTAATTTTGGTCCATGTGGTTTATAGAAATCTTTGAAAGTGGTCCCTGTGGTTCATTATCATTTTTACATTTTTCCTTTAAAAACTAATAAAAATCAATGTTCTAAAAAACTCGTCGCACAGCCGTCATGGTACGCCATGGCACCAAGGCTCGTGTCTCACGCCACGTTAAGACCTTGGTGCGCCAAGGCTATAACACCCTCAAAATTGAAAGAGCAACTAAATAAAAACTTCAATAAAATAACCAAATGAGGATAAAGTTCTTTCTATAAATCCATGCTAAAAAAAATTCAACTTTAAAACATAAAATTAATGCCAACATTCCATAGCTTAAGTCACATACTACGACTAAAGAGGACGGGTGTTACTCAAACACAATACAAAGTTGCTATTCCCATAAAGCGGAAGACTTCACCAAGCCACTTACTTATTGAACACACAACTAGCTATCCACTCTTCACAGTGTCACTAGAATTATTCCCCAACTGGAACCTGTTGCACATGCCGACAAATAAAAAGGTTAGTCTAACGCCTAGTGAGTTCAAGAGTTTTATCATGATTGTGTAAATTCAATAAGCAAGGAGGATGTAGCTTGAAAACATGATTTCCCAAAAAGGTTTTACAATAATTATGCAAACAACCCGTTTCTCAACACACGCAAATCCTGTGACGAAAGCTTTCATATAAACCATATCCTAAAATGAACTTAATTCCAAAACTCAAAACGTGGTTAAATATTAACTTTCCCAAATTATATATATATATATATATATATATATATATATATATGAACAAAACTCCATTATTCAAAACATTCCAATAAGGATGAGGCATAATACATCGTCAATAAGTCATGGAAAACAATCCAATTAAATATAACACGTCACCGAAAACATGGATAAAAATAAATACCCAAAACAGCACCTTTCGGTGACGGGGGAGACCCGGTTCCATCGAATGTGACGGGCACACAAAGTTAGGTCACTTATCAATGTTATCGAGATTCACGTATTGGATGTCGAGCTCGACTACTTAAAGCGTACACCCATGGAGTATCAACTTCAACACCTCTAGGTCTATACATTGAGTTATCCATATCCAAGAAACGTACTAGGCACATAGGACTTACACCTTACCTCGATGCCTATTTCGTGCGGCAATGTGGAAAACTAGCGTCCCATCATTGAACGTAAATCTCGAGTGGAACATACTAGCACATAGGACTTACACCTTGCCTTGATGCTTATTTCGTGCTACAATGTAACAGTCCAACTCAAAGAATAAAACTTAAACAACATGAATTAAGCAACTCGCCAAAACGGCTCCAAAATACTATCATAAACATGTGAGTACATACAAGGTTTGCGGAAACAACCTATTACACAGCTGAGATTTCTAAAGACTATACTTGACATGCTAAATAAAACAGCTTCCTTCTAGTCCAAAGCTTCACGCTCGCGCTTTCTCTTTGCCCTCATTAGAGCCTTCTACTAAGTGCTTACCTGAAAAGGTTAAGTTTTTGGAAATGCGAGGGTTAGACCATGATGTCTAGTGAGTTCCCTCTAGAAACAACATTTGCACCACATAAAACATTTTAATTAGTTTATAAGCATTTTCAAACTCTTTTCATCTTTCAAACATTTAAACTTTCACACACAAGAACTACCCATGTACATGGCACACTGAAGTCACGTACACCCGTGACAACGTGTCAGTCTCACACTGCCGTATTGAGTCACACCTCCCATGGCATAAACGGGACACCCCCCCCGGTATGAGCATTGGCGGGCCACACCCCCAACTTAGCCAAGACATGCTCACCTCCAAATGTATACATACATAACATCTTAACTTCCTCAAACAGCAAGAACATGCAGTTTCGTATAAAAGATAAAACATGCAGTTTCATAACATTTCATGCATTCAAAATCATACACGAGTCCACACATTTTCAGTTAGAAAAACTCACCTGATGCCCTTGATTAGCCCTCCTCACTCTGCTTCGGATCTTAGGATTCGAATCGCTACGATCAAAGTGGAAAAGGAACGATAAGTCACTCCACTTACCCTTACCGCGACTCTAAGCCAGTCTTACAACAACTACTCGGGTCCCTCGATATGAGATTAACTAAAGCGGTTTCGGGAAACAACATCCGGATCAGAAAGACCCGGTGTCCGGTTTCACAATTTCCGGGACTGTGCCACTTTCGGAATCCGGTATCGGTTCCGGTATCCGGTATCCGGGGTCGGTTCCGGTATCCGAACCCCTCCTTCCGGATCGCTTATCCGGATTTCCATTCCGGGAAACGCATTCCAGACTCCCTAAATTCCGAACTCAGAATGGCTCTGCTCGATTTCTTTCCAAGAGTCCCAAAATCCCACTCAAACCGAAGTATTCTGTAGTAACTGGGATCAGATAAAGAGAGTCTAGGGTATTTGAGAAAGTTTTATTAATGCTGAAAGTTGAGGGGCCTTTGTGTAAATAAGGAAAGTGAGGTTAATGACCCAATCATTAGGGCACAATACCCTAGGAGGGCTGCTCATTCTTGTTGGCGGCTGTATGGTTTTGAGAGAAGAAGAGAAGAAGTTTTGGAGCTTAAGGTGCAAAGAAGAAGAAACACTACAATCAGCAAGGAATCAGAAAGAAAGGGTGTGTTAGGATTCATTTTCTACAAGGAATCCTCTAGGTAATTCCTAATCCGAAATCCCATCTAAGTGTTTGATGATTGTTAGGAATTTGTGAGTTTCTTGCTAAAGTCATTTTAAGACCCTTAAAGGAGATTTAAACACCTTTTAATCGAGTTTAATCAGTACAGTTTATGGGGAAATGATTAAAGATGCTTAAGTTAGTGATTTGTCACATTATCTCACTGTTTTCGGAGTGTTTAGCAAGATTTCGGACCATAAAGCTCTTCCAGCGTTCGTCCGGAAACCTTCAGGTAGGAAGGTGTTCGGGTGAGTGTCTGGGAAACTTCATAGTCGTGTATTAGAAGGTATCCGGACGTTGTGTCGTCCGGAAAACTGTGCCGTCCAGATAGGTAAGTCGTCCGGAATGCGGTGTTGTTCGGATAGGTTTGGACGTCCGAAGAGTAGAAGTTGCCGGTAAGATTTGTTCACCCGATAACCTATCCGAAAAGTTGTGTGTCAGGTGAGAAGTGTCCGGATAGTTCTAGTCAACTTATAAATCTGTCCCTTCGTTCAGGTAGACAATTTGGAAGTAAAGAACAGAGTAGGGAAAAGCAAGCAAACGTATCATGTGAGTTTTCTAACTAAAATACGTGCCTTTTTAACGTGTTTTCTAAAGTGAATACATGATGAGAAATGCCATGTTTTGTTCCTATGCTTTTATTGCATGAAAGTTGTTTAAAGTTATATGTGAGATGTATGCATACATAGTGTAGACGTAAATTGGCTAAGTCGGGGGGAGGTTCCGCCAGTACTCACGTCGGGGGGAGGTTCCGTTTATGCCATGGGAAGTAAGTCCCAGTAAGGCAGCGTGATACTGACTCGTTGTCACCCTCGGGTGACTTCAGGGTGCCATTTACGAGGGCGGATTTATCCGTGTAAGATTTTACTGTTCAGTTATGTGAAAGTTTATTTATTGAAAGATTATTTATATATCTGAAAGTGATGAAAAGTTTTAAAACGATTTTGAGAACTGTCAGGAGGGACTCACTAGACCTCATGGTCTAACCCTCGCTTCTTTTCAAATTAAAACCCTTTTCAGGAAAGCAGGTAGCAAAGGGCTCTAGCAGGTGAACGGAGCAGTTAGAGAATAGAGGCAGTAGAAGCTTTGACACTATTACACTTAATTATAGTATTTCTCAGTTGTGTAATAGGTTGATTCCGCCAACCTGAATTTTGAGACTTGTGTAAGGAAATTTTGGGACCCGTTTTTGGGATGTTTCAGTTATTATGAATTGCATGCTTTATTTTTGTTCGGGTTGTTACAATTGGTATCAGAGCCATAGTTTAAGGGATTTAGGTGACCGGATGGGCCTAGACTTAAACTTTGGGAGTAGAAATCACAACTGAGAAACAGGAATGCGTTAGAAGAGCACTTTTAGAGATGGGACTAATAGGGTACTGAGGACGGTCATGTAAGGTAAGTTTGGGATTACACCTAGCCAGTGTAATTGTGAACTTACAGGTACATGTATGTGCTTAAATTGCCTTATTATTCTGTTGATGTAGTATTAAATAAGTTTAATTGTTGTGTATCAGTAAGCGAGAATGCCTGCGAGAACCCTGAGAAGTAGGTCGATTCCGCTTGTGGAGGAAGCGAGAACCAAGAGTACTACGCCGCAGGAGGAGGCAGTACGAGTCGAGGAACTGGCAGAGGATGGACCAGTAAATTCTCCAAGGGCGGCAGCTACTCGGGGAAGAGGTAGAGGCCGTGGGAGACCCCGAGGAGCGGTACCGAGAAAGGCCGTTACTGAGGTGGGGGCGGCGACCACTAAGGGCAAAGGTAAGAAGAAGAAAGTGCCGGTTAGGCGTAAGGCTAAGAGCGTGGAAGAACCTGAGGTACAAGAGATATCTGAACAGGAGAGTACTTCACCATCAAAGAAAGTGAAAGCTAAGAAAGGGGGTAAACCTGAAAGCGCACCAGCTTTCGTGACTGAGGATAAGTTCACATCAGAGATGAATAAGCCACAAAAGACCTTGCAAGCAGTGTTAGAAAATCAGAATAAGACTACATCTGGGGAAAGAACCAAGAACAGTACTGGGAAGAAGACCGAGGAAAGTAGTGAACCACGAACTGAGATAGGCAACAACTCGATGACAACTCCGATTGCCACTCCGGAACCAAAGTCAGAAAAAGGATGTTCGTTTAAGACATTCATTTCGTGCAAGCCTCCAACGTTCAACGGGGAGCGCAACCCTGTTCTGGCATTGAAATGGGTTCGCAAGATGGAGCTAGCATTCGATACTAGCAAATGCTTAGAGGGAGATAGAGTACTTTTTGCAATGTCGATGATGAAGTCTGAAGCCATCTTCTGGTGGGATGTTGAGACCGAAGGAAAGGGATCGGAGGTAGCAAAGAGGATGTTGTGGGAATCTTTTGTCAAGAGGTTCCGAGCACAGTTTTGTCCTTTGGCGGTAGTTAAAAAGTTGGAGGAGGAGTTTCTGGGATTGGAGCAAGGGTCAATGTCGGTTCAAGAATACACGTCGAAATTCATTGAGAAGGCCAGATTTGTCGAGTTGTATGTGCCTACTGAAGAAAGGAGGGTTGAGAGGTACATTTATGGACTGAAGAGTAGTATAAGGGAGTTAGTGCAGGCGAAAGATCTAGTTACCTTTCAGGCAGCAGTGGATAAAGCAGAACTTACTGAGAAAGAGAAGAATAGGCAGATGACTGAGAGAGTCGGAGATAAAAGAAAGTGGGAAGAACCTAACAGAGACGGAAAGGGCCAAGTGCGCCCAGACCCGAACTGCGGGTGGGGCCTAGATCGGAAGAGAAGCCTTGTGGTAAGTGCAACCGAATGCATAAGGGAGAGTGTTTGGCTGATAAAGATGGACGTTATAAGTGCGGAAAATCAGGGCATATGGCTCGGGATGGCCGCGGTTCCAAATCGTGTTTTCAGTGTGGATCGCCAGACCATGTCAAGTGGGACTGCCCACAGTTGAAGAAGGGTTATGCTTGGGGTGTAGGCGGTGGTAGCGGAGGAAAGGGTGGAGAAAGGAAGGTGGAGCCGACTCGCGCTAGGGCGAGGGCCTTCCACATGACGGCTGAAGAGGCGGTGAACACGCCTGATGTAGTGACAGGTACCTTTCCTATAGACTCAACTTTTGCTAAAGTGTTGTTTGATTCGGGGGCCAATCGTTCGTTTGTGTCGCCCAATTTTATACAAAAATTGCAAGTGAAACCCAAAAGGTTGAACTTTGGGTTTGAGGTGGAGGTAGCGGATGATAGCCTAGTCTGGGTGAAAGAGGTCTATGATGGATGTAGCATAGACGTAGATGGCCACTCGTTTCCTTTGAGATTGTACCCGATGAAAATGGGGGAGTTTGATGTAGTCCTAGGGATGGACTGGTTAGCGGAGAATGATGCTAGTATAGTGTGTATTATGTAATAAGAAGTTAATTCGGATCGCCTTACCCGATAAGAAAGAAGTAATAATTTATGGAGATCAGCGAAGTAGAAAGTCGTGTTTGATATCAATAATGAAAGCTAGGCGATGTTTGGGAAAGGGGTGTTTGGGGTATTTAGCTTACGTGCTAGATGCTAAGAAAGAGAAGAAGAGTGTAGGAGACGTACCGATAGTGAATGAGTATCCGGAGGTGTTTCCGGATGACTTGACGAGTCTGCCTCCAGATCGTCAAGTAGAGTTCAGAATTGAATTGATGTCTGGAGCGGCACCAATTGCGCGTGCGCCCTATCGGTTGGCACCGGCAGAGATGAAAGAGATGATGACACAGTTGCAGGAGTTGCTCGACAAAGGCTTCATTCGTCCGAGCTCATCGCCTTAGGGAGCGCCGATACTTTTTGTTAAAAAGAAGGACGGGTCTATGCGGATGTGTATAGATTACTGCGAGCTCAACAAGGTGACCATGAAGAACAAGTACCCACTTCCAAGAATCGATGATCTCTTCGATCAGTTACAAGGTGCGAGCTATTTCTCGAAGATAGACTTGAGATTGGGTTATCATCAATTAAAGGTGAGAGAAGAAGATGTGCCGAAGACGGCTTTCCGTACGAGGTATGGACATTATGAGTTCTTAGTCATGCCCTTCGGGTTGACTAATGCACCGGCGGTGTTCATGGATCTGATGAACAGGGTGTGTAGCTCGTTGTTGGATAAATGTGTGATCGTCTTCATTGACTATATCCTAATTTATTCTCGTACCCGAGAGGATCACGAGAGGCATCTTCGAGCAGCACTGGAATTGCTTAAGTGTGAGAAGTTATACGCGAAGTTTTCAAAATGCGAGTTTTGGTTACGAGAAGTGCAGTTTTTAGGCCATGTGGTGTCGGCGGACGGCATCAAGGTAGATCCCGCGAAGATTGAAGCCATCAAAGATTGGGAAGCGCCAAGAACCTCATCAGAGGTGAGAAGTTTTCTTGGTTTAGCAGGGTATTACCGGAAGTTCTTTCAAGATTTCTCTCGAATAACTTCACCACTGACCTCTTTGACGAGGAAGAATGTCAAGTTCAGCTGGACTGAAGCACAAGAATCTGCGTTTGAAAAGTTGAAGGAAAGTTTGAGCAGTGCTCCGGTTTTGTCGTTACCCGATGGAACGGAGGGTTTTGCAATATATAGTGACGCATCTAAGCTTATGTTGGGATATGTGTTAATGCAGAATGGGAAAGTGATTGCTTATGCTTCTCGACAGTTGAAAGATCACGAGAAGAACTACCCTACCCATGACATGGAACTAGCAGCCGTGGTGTTCGCTTTAAAGATTTGGCGACATTACCTATATGGGGTAAAGTGTCAGATATATACTGATCACAAAAGTCTGAGGCATCTATTTGATCAGAAAGAGCTGAATATGAGGAAGAGGAGATGGATGGAACTGTTGAATGATTACGATTGCGAGATTCTTTACCATCCAGGTAAAGCTAATGTGGTGGCCGACGCGTTGAGTCGGAAAGAGCGAGGAGGACAGACCAAAGTTGTGGCCTTCAGAGTGGAGGCAACCTCAGATCTTCTTGAAGAGATTAAAAAGTTCCAGGAGGAAGCGTTGCTAGAAGAAAACGTGAAGAGCGAAAGAGCTGTCGGAGTTACCTCACTGTTCGGGGTCAACAGTGGTGCGTTGAAGTACATGAAAGACTGGGTGTGGGTTCCCAAGTTGGGAAACTTAAGGGTAAGAATTCAAGAAGAAGCGCATAAGTCGCGATTGTCCATGCACCCGGGGACGAACAAGATGTACCGAGATTTGAGACAGTTTTATTGGTGGCCAGGGATGAAGAAGGATATTGCTCATCTGGTGGAGCGATGCGTGACTTGTTTGAAGGTTAAGGCAGAACATCAACGACCATATGGAGAATTGCAGTCCACGGTGATACCTATGTGGAAATGGGATAATATTACCATGGATTTTGTTACTAAGTTACCAAGGACGCCGAAAGGTAATGATGCGATTTGGGTGATTGTGGATATTCTCACCAAGTCCGCTCATTTCTTACCAATTAAGGAGTCGGATTCGTTGGAGAAATTGGACAGATTGTACGTTAATGAGATTGTATCTAGGCACGGGGTGCCGCGATCCATAGTGTCTGATCGTGATAGTCGTTTCACGTCAACATTTTGGAGGAGCCTACAGTGAGAGTTAGGTTCACAAGTGAAGTTAAGTACAGCTTATCATCCTCAGACGGATGGTCAGAGTGAAAGAACTATTCAGACATTGGAGGATATGCTTCGAGCGTGTGTGATCGATTTCAAAGGATCGTGGGAAGCACATCTACCGTTGATAGAGTTCTCATACAATAATAGTTATCATGCGAGTATCCAGGCAGCGCCATTTGAAGCATCATACAGCAGGAAGTGTCGTGCACCTTTATGTTGGAACGAGGTGGGAGAAAGACAGTTAGCCGGTCCGGAAATAGTACAACTGACATCGGATAAAATAGAATTGATCCGAGAGAAAATGAGAATCGCGCAAGATCGTCAAAGAAAGTACGAGAACAAGCGAAGGAAACCGATTGAGTTCCAAGTGGGAGACAAAGTTATGCTTAAAGTCTCGCCTTGGAAAGGTGTAGTGCGCTTCGGCATGAAAGGGAAGTTAAGGCCAAGATATGTAGGACCTTTTGTTATCATTGAGCGAGTTGGCGCAGTAGCTTATAAACTGAATTTGCCAGAAGAGTTGAGGAGAGTTCTTCCGACCTTTCATGTGTCAAATCTGAAGAAGTGCTTGGCGGAGACCGATGTGGCTATTCCGTTGGAAGATGTCAGCGTTGACGAGAGGTTGATGTACGAAGAAGAACCAATAGAGATTGTGGACAGTAAGGTCCGAAAGACGAGAAATAGGGAAGTTCGTTTGGTTAAAGTTCAGTGGAAGTATTATAAGGGACGAGAGGCAACGTGGGAAGTAGAAGCTGAGATGAAGTCCAGATACCCTCATCTTTTTGAGAATGGAATTCCGGGGACGAAATTCTTTTGAGGGGGGAGTGTTGTAGTAACCGAGATCAAATAAAGAGAGTTTAGGGTATTTGAGAAAGTTTTATTAATGCTGAAAGTTGAGGGGCCTTTGTGTAAATAAGGAAAGTGAGGTTAATGACCCAATCATTAGGGCACAATACCCTAGGAGGGCTGCTCATTCTTGTTGGCGGCTGTATGGTTTAGAGAGAAGAAGAAAAGAAGTTTTGGAGCTTAAGGTGCAAAGAAGAAGAAACACTACAATCAGCAAGGAATCAGAAAGAAAGGGTGTGTTAGGATTCATTTTCTACAAGGAATCCTCCAGGTAATTCCTAATCCGAAATCCCATCTAAGTGTTTGATGATTGTTAGGAATTTGTGAGTTTCTTGCTAAAGTCATTTTAAGACCCTTAAAGGAGATTTAAACACCTTTAAATCGAGTTTAATCAGTACAGTTTATGGGGAAATGATTAAAGATGCTTAAGTAAGTTATTTGTCACATTATCTCACTGTTTTCGGAGTGTTTAGCAAGATTTCGGACCATAAAGCTCTTCCAGCGTTCGTCCGGAAACCTTCAGGTAGGAAGGTGTCCGGGTGAGTGTCCGGGAAACTTCATAGTGGTGTATTAGAAGGTATTCGGGCGTTGTGTCGTCCGGAAAACTGTGTCGTCCGGATAGGTAAGTCGTCCGGAAAACTGTGTCGTCCGGATAGGTAAGTCGTCCGGAATGCGGTGTTGTCTGGATAGGTTTGGACGTCCGGAGAGTAGAAGTTTCCGGTAAGATTTGTTCACCCGGTAACCTGTCCGGAAAGTTGTGTGTCAGGTGAGAAGTGTCCGGATAGTTTTAGTCAGCTTATAAATATGTCCCTTCGTTCAGGTAGACAATTTGGAAGTAAAGAGCAGAGTAGGGAAAAGCAAGCAAACGTATCAGGTGAGTTTTCTAACTAAAATACGTGCCTTTTTAACGTGTTTTCTAAAGTGAATACATGATGAGAAATGCCATGTTTTGTTCCTATGCTTTTATTGCATGAAAGTTGTTTAAAGTTATATGTGAGATGTATGCATACATAGTGTAGACGTAAATTGGCTAAGTCGGGGGGAGGTTCCGCCAGTACTCACGTCGGGGGGAGGTTCCGTTTATGCCATGGGAAGTAAGTCCCAGTAAGGCAGCGTGATACTGACTCGTTGTCACCCTCGGGTGACTTCAGGGTGCCATTTACGAGGGCGGATTTATCCGTGTAAGATTTTACTGTTCAGTTATGTGAAAGTTTATTTATTGAAAGATTATTTATATATCTGAAAGTGATGAAAAGTTTTAAAACGATTTTGAGAACTGTCAGGAGGGACTCACTAGACCTCATGGTCTAACCCTCGCTTCTTTTCAAATTAAAACCCTTTTCAGGAAAGCAGGTAGCAAAGGGCTCTAGCAGGTGAACGGAGCAGTTAGAGAATAGAGGCAGTAGAAGCTTTGACACTATTACACTTAATTATAGTATTTCTCAGTTGTGTAATAGGTTGATTCCGCCAACCTGAATTTTGAGACTTGTGTAAGGAAATTTTGGGACCCGTTTTTGGGATGTTTCAGTTATTATGAATTGCATGCTTTATTTTTGTTCGGGTTGTTACAATTGGTATCAGAGCCATAGTTTAAGGGATTTAGGTGACCGGATGGGCCTAGACTTAAACTTTGGGAGTAGAAATCACAACTGAGAAACAGGAATGCGTTAGAAGAGCACTTTTAGAGATGGGAGTAATAGGGTACTGAGGACGGTCATGTAAGGTAAGTTTGGGATTACACCTGGCCAGTGTAATTGTGAACTTACAGGTACATGTATGTGCTTAAATTGCCTTATTATTCTGTTGCTGTAGTATTAAATTAGTTTAATTGTTGTGTATCAGTAAGCGAGAATGTCTGCGAGAACCCTAAGAAGTAGGTCGATTCCGCTTGTGGAGGAAGCGAGAACCAAGAGTACTACGCCGCAGGAGGAGGCAGTACGAGTCGAGGAACTGGCAGAGGATGGACCAGTAAATTCTCCAAGGGCGGCAACTACTCGGGGAAGAGGTAGAGGCCGTGGGAGACCCCGAGGAGCGGTACCGAGAAAGGCCGTTACTGAGGTGGGGGCAGCGACCACTAAGATCAAAGTTAAGAAGAAGAAAGTGTCGGTTAGGCGTAAGGCTAAGAGCGTGGAAGAACCTGAGGTACAAGAGATATCTGAACAGGAGAGTACTGCACCAGCAAAGAAAGTGAAAGCTAAGAAAGGGGGTAAACCTGAAAGTGCACCAGCTTTCGTGACTGAGGATAAGTTTACATCAGAGATGAATAAGCCACAAAAGACCTTGCAAGCAGTGTCAGAAAATCAGAATAAGACTACATATGGGGAAAGAACCAAGAACATTACTGGGAAGAAGACCGAGGAAAGTAGTGAACCACGAACTGAGATAGGCAACAACTCGATGACAACTCACCACGCGAAGCGGTTTAGAGCCGAGAGAAGGGAGTTCACCATTACATTCATCACGATCACAATCACTATGTTTGCACACACTATTTCTCTTCCTTTTCTTGTGTTTTTGTCCACCACCAACATGAACTAATCTTTAGTTGTTGGGGGTTGGTTTAAATTTGGTTTAAGCATATGAACAGACGATTTGAGACTTTTATCAGTTTTTCCTATTTAATGAAGCATGTGATTTGGGTTTTAATGCTTTTGTGAGTTTGGCCAACTTCCAATTGTTTTGTTTGTTTTCAGTTAAGTTCGAGAGAATTAATTGTTAACTAGAACTAGAAATTGCATGCCTGGGGTGAGAAATTGGATAGAGATATACCAAGTAAGCCTTAGTCCTATTAAAATCTAGAGTTTAATATGTTTTGAATCATATAGGTTGAGATCGAGAGATAAAACTTATATTTTCAAAATAAAATCTGTGGTTGCTTGAGAAAGAACCACGATGCTTTTAGAGATTGGGTATTCATTAAAGGGAAGAGCTGTTAATTGTTTTGAGTCAGGTGTTTATATGTGAAAACCTTAGGATTTCCAACCCTCAACTGTTTTCTCTATCCGAAGTTCTTTAAGTGTCTACTGTCTCGTGTTTGATTTAATTATTTGCAATTGATTAGTTTAATACCAACAACTCAAAATTGCGACCGTTCAGTTAATAGAGCTTATAGTCATCGTGATACTTAGTTCCTAGTTCCCTGTGTTCGATACTCGTACTTTTGTACTATTACTTGATTTCGACACCGTACACTTGCGGTTAGATTTAGGGGGTGTAAATCCGTGTATCAAGTTTTTTGGCGCCGTTGCCGGGGAACTAGTTGCAACTGATAGCACTACCAGCTATAAGCGCTATTACATTGAACATTTTCTTTCTTTTGTTATTTTGTTTCATTACTTTCAGTCTTTGGATTGCTAATTTTGTTTCCCTTCCATTTCAGGTACTAACTGGTGTATGCCAAGGAATACCCGAGGGAAGGAAATTGAACCGATCGATCCGGAAATCGAAAGAACCGCCCGTCAGATACGAAAAGCATCCAAAGCTCAAAGACAATTGAAGACGGGTGACGAGAGACCTCTTCGCAATGACCCACCTCCGGAAAGACGTCCTATGTGGTCGTTTGCCAATCCTAATGTGGCAGCCGCACGGATAGGCGTCCAACCACCCACGACTGGGGCGAACTACTTCGAGATTAAACCGAGTACCATTGTCATGGTACAGCAGAATCAGTTCGGAGGCCCCCCAACAGAAGATCCTCATGCACATCTCCGTGCATTCGAGAGGATATGCAACACTTTCAAGATCAATGGGGTGAACGAGGACGCCATCAAGCTAAGACTGTTCAGATTTTCACTCAAGGGTAGAGCTGAAGTATGGATAGAGAGCCTACCATCAGATCAGATCACTACATGGGCGACCCTGAAAGCTGCATTCCTCCAAAAATTCTTCCCACCGGGAAGAACCGCTCAACTGATGGCCGACATTACCCACTTCGCTCAATGGGACCAAAAGACTCTATATGAGGCATGGGAACGATATAAGGACATGTTGAAAAAGTGTCCGCATCATGGGTTACACGGCTGGGTAATTATCCAAACGTTCTTTGGAGGACTTCACCCGCAGTTCAAGAATGACATCACTGCTGCAGCGGGTGGAGCTCTCATGAATAAGACATATGAAGAGGCAGTTGATTTGATCAAGAACTTAGCCAAGCATAGCTATGCTACTCCACGATCTTCCATCAGACGGGTAGCTAGTGTTCAAGAATCAGAGGAGTTGAAGGTGATAAAAGCTCAGCTAGCCGCTATCACAAACCACTTGAAGGGAGGTAGTCCAGAAGTACTCCCCGCTGCTCAAGAACCTGAACAAGTTTAGTTCTTACAAAACCGGAATAACCAGCCGAGGAACGACCCTTTCTCGAATACCTATAATGAGGGGTGAAAACGACACCCTAATTTCTCATGGAGTCAACCGCAAGGGCAACCCGGCCAGCAGCAACAAGGTAATCACACTAACTTTTCTAGTTCTTCTCAGTCTGACAATGTTTACCGTCATCCAGGTTTTAACCAAAGGAAATTCGACGAAGGACCATCCGTAGAGAAAAAAACGGGGCTGGAAGATATGATGATGGAGTTTATGACAAAGATAGATAGCACGGTTGAAGGGTTAGCAAGCACAGTGAGTACAGTGAAAGCAGCAACTGATGAGAACACCGCCTCCATCAAACTCCTTGAAAGGCAAGTGGGGCAAATACCTGAAGCCCTACAAACCCGAGCTCCCAGGACATTCCCGAGTCAGACTGAAAGGAAACCAAGAGAAGAATGCAATGCCATTTATCTGAGAAGTGGCGAGGAGATTATCAAGGAGGAAAATGTTGGGCTGAAAGATGGTATTGCTAGTGATATGGATGATCAGGAAGAACCGAAGGAGAAAGAGGTGACACCTCCGTCAAAGCCGGTAGTCAACCCGTATGTGCCACCGCTACCATTTCCAAATCGGGTGAAGGCACGTGACGACGAGGAACAATTCAAGAAATTTCTTAACATCTTCAAGAAGCTGCACATCAACATTCCATTTGCAAAAGCACTTGCCCAAATGCCAACATACCTCAAGTTCATGAAGGAAATCTTATCCAAGAAGAGGGCAATCGAACACCATTCTACCATTGCACTTACTGAAGAGTGCATTGCGATCATTCAGAACAAGCTTCCCCCAAAGCTTCAAGATCCAGGGAGTTTTTCTATACCTATACAAATTGGGAAGCTTTGTTTTGAAAGGGTATTATGTGATTTAGGAGCCAGTATTAATTTAATGCCTCTATCTATTTTCAGGAAACTCGGACTTGGGGAAGTGCAACCAACGAATGTTACCCTCCAACTCGCTGATAGATCGATCAGATATCCTTATGGAGTGATAGAAGACGTGCTAATCAAAGTTGACAAGTTCTACTTTCTGGTGGACTTTTTGGTGCTGGGTATTGATAAAGATAAAGAGGTCCCGTTGATATTGGGAAGATGTACTTTTTGGTGCTGGACTTTTTGATGCTTCTAAGTTGTTTCTCATGCGGTGTTTGTCCCTTTCATGCTTTGTGTCGTTTCGTTCTTTGCTTTCTTTCTTCTTTTACTTTCATTTCCTGTGTTTTCTATGATTGTTCTCCATCCTCTCCGATGTCTCCCAACTGGTCGCTCAAACAGGTATGTTCTAACTTTGTATGTTAACGAGTGGTGTATGATGTTTTGTTTCCTTTTAGTTAAACGAGATGCGACAAACCTAAGTTTCACTTAGGTTTGAGGTGCCTCACCTTTCATCATCTACACACTCAATTTTAATCCTGTGCAAACCTCGGTCTTGCCGAGGTTTGGGGTTGGCTTTAGTTGACAAACCTAGGCCTCGGCCTAGGTTTGGGGTGGCCAGATATTTTTTTTAGGGCTCGCTCTTTGATGTAGTACTTTAATGCTTTGCCTTTCCTGCTTGATGACTGTAATAACTGCACAATGATTTATGTCACACCTGTGTATCGCCTGCACCGACACTTGCACATTGGGGACAATGTGTGGGTAAGGTTTGGGGTTGCCCAATCAGACCCACGTTTATACACGTAGATTTCCTGCACTTCTGAATGTTTAGATCACATTAGCTAAATTTTTGTTTTGGATGATCGAGACCAACCATTGTGGGAAGAATCTTGTGATAGTAACGTGACCAGTAGGGAAGGACTGGGAAAACACATGACTAGGGACATTAGTGGAGACCACCCAATAGAGAGATTTGAGCCTAAATGACGCCTTTCATTTCGAGGGATTTGAACACCTAATTCGTATACACTTTTTCGAATTCCTTGTCGTGATTATAGAATGATCTCGCTATAATATTGCATTGAGTAGCAAAAGACGACCATCGGGATATTGGGTAAGGGTGTAGTAGACCATATCGTGTGGACCTTAAGAGATGATTCCAGGCATTGTGTGTATGTTTAACCCATTTTTAGCTATCGTTCTTTTGACCCATTATGTTCGTACCCAAAACACCTTTTGTATCCAAACACTCACCTTGTTCATTTCAAACCCACCATTAAACCCTAGCCAAAGACCTTAGCCAACCCTTATCCGAAAGTGTGTCAATCAGAGGCGGTAATGAACAGCAGAAGATAGAGCAAAAAAGAAATAGTACAGGCCAGTCATGAAAATAAGGAGGGCCAATGTCACCCCAATCAAAGAAAGAGGGCCAATGATGCCCCACAAAAAAAAGAAAAAAAATAAATACAGTTAGTTAGATAGTATTTGCAGCAGCTAAGTAAGAGAGTCAAAGCGACTCCGGTAGTGACAAAGAGGGCCAAGTGATAGAATGTGAAGAAAGTTCAGAACTGCTAATGATTGACACGCCGGGGATTTTTGATCCTTTTACCCTTCGTTTCTCAGCCATAACCCTAGCCCCGTTACAACCCTTGTAAAGACCTGGATGATCTTCTGGAAAATGTGATTAGGGTATACGACCACCTTTACCGATAGTCCCTGTCTTACTACTTAATTCCCTTCTGAGATCAACCTTTTGGACATTTGTACGTCTTTCATTAGAGTTGTCATGTAATTATTGAGTATTCTTGTTCATAACTTCCTTATACATGACAACATGTGCGACAGCCTAGGTTCGAGTGAAATGAGAGTATCTCGTGAGGTAGGGTCGAGGCGAAATGTTTTCCCTAGTATGTTTGGACCTAGTACGGCCTTAATATAATCGGAGTAGTCACGAGTTCAACTCACAATGGAAGGCCATAGATCAAACAGAATAAGGATGAGGCAAGGGTGAGATAAGCATTCACGGGTATGGGAAATCACCCGTGCATTACGGGGTACCGATTGGGAGTTGTGCAGTTATTATTTCACTGATATATGCTTTTATTCTATTTTATCGCTAATTCGCTTGAGGACAAGCAACACTCGGTTTGGGGTTGTTGATAACGCCACTTTTTGGCGTTATTTTCAGTCCATAAACCAATGAGATTGGCTTGTGTTGAAGCAAAAAGGTGAGATTTTATGGTTTATCTAGTGAAATGTGCAGGTTATCCAAAAGAAGATGAACATCGAGAAAAAGGAGCGGAAAAGAGCCAAAAGAGAGTCCAAAACGAAGCCCAACGGAAGCCCGAGATCCAAGCCCAAGACCCGTGCCCGAACCATGAACCGGATCTGACCCGGAAATCTCAAGAAAGCGTGCGGCTTTCCACGCGGCTTGAAGCCGCGGGACAAACCGCGCAAGTCCATGTTTCGTTTCTATAGTTGATGTTTTTCCGGAATTAGGTCATTATCTCGACACGCGCGATAGGAGGCAGCTTGGGGGCGATTTTCAGAGGTTTTTCAGAGACTTTTGAGCCACGATAGAGGATCGGTTGAGGAGATGTTCACCACGCGAAGCGTATTAGAGCCGAGAGAAGGGAGTTCACCATTACATTCATCACGATCACAATCACTATGTTTGCACACACTATTTCTCTTCATTTTCTTGTGTTTTTGTCCACCACCAACATGAACTAATCTTTAGATGTTGGGGGTTAGTTTAAATTTGGTTTAAGCATATGTGTAACAACCCGGTTCCCAAACATACAACAAATAACATATATTTCATAACATCGTTACATAAACAAAAGATTCATAATATAACAAGTAAGGTCCCTTAGTCTTTACATCCAGAATAAGGTATTTCGTTACAAACGTTTTGCTAATTACATACATGATATCTAGTTATAAATTTAGAACAACAAAACACGTCTTAGTCTTCATAACATCCTTCTTCCAAAAGCTAAACACATAGTACTCTTCTCATTTGCTCTTACCCGATCCACGACCTGGAATACATATTTTTAAAACAAAATGAGGGTTAGACCTAGAGGTCTAAGTGAGAAAATCACTGTTAGTTTTAAAACCATTTGCACAACCATCATATACATAACACAAATACAAATACCAATTATGACTCATGCATCATATACTTTCCTCTCTCATTCTCTTGGCCATATTAATTGGTTGCAAGCCAACTAATAAATTAACTTCGTTGTACGACAATTACAGCCAACATCGTCGTACGAATATTACAGCCAACACCACCGGTCCTAAGCTCGGCCAACGTATTCTCGTATAGTGTAATGCTCATGTAAATACAATATCTCAATATATTATATTTCAAACATAAACACATAATCACACCATCTATCACATTCCCAATCCACACATATATGTATTCCAGTTTAAAAACGTTTTAAAGTAAAACTCACATGTTTGCTTATCAAAATGCTTCCAATCCTTTCTCAAAAACAGTTCAGCTTTCACCCCAAATCCACAGAATCTGAAACAATTAGATACAAGTATTCTTTACCATATAGAACACATAAGACTTACTAAAGCTAAAGGCTCTAGATAACTCTATCCTCAAATGTTACCCCCAAACCCGAACTTAAGTCGAGTCCACAGTATATTCAATCCTCATTCTTTCCCTATCCAAGAGTCAACAAAACACAGGCTACTGGATACTCAAAAGTATCTGAATTCTCAAAAATGACCAAACAGCCCAAAGTTCTCGGATACCACCAGACTATCCGGACAACAGGACTTTCCGGATAACCTAAACAATCCGGTTAACACAACTTCCCGGACAGCATAAACAATCCGGATGACATCCGGAAACCAAGGTAACCCGGATACCACCCGGTATCTTATTTCATCCGGAAACTATTGAAAAGAGAGACTTACCCGGATAAAAGACTCATCCGGACACCTTTAGAACATCATCCGGACAACACCAACAAAATTACCCGGACACCTTCATCCTGTCCGGAAACCTCTGACTGTTTATCCAAATTCTACCCAGATTCGACAGAAAATTATACTAGACATGAAATCGACTATTCTAATCCGATAGGAACCATCTAATAGCAATTACAAACATAAATTACAAAGCAACATACCTCAATTTCACTTCCAAAGGCACCAATTTGAATCCTTAGCTTTATCTTTTTCTTCTTCCTCTTTTTTGGTCTCAAAACACACACACACACACTACACAATCTGGATATTTTCTGAGTTGTGAAATATCAGGAATCCAAAGGGTAATATCAAACCATTTTACCATTCTAAACCTTAAACTATTCCCTAATTACCCAAACACCCCTTAAACTTATAAATTAACCCATACTTACCCTAAACATCAATTATAGAGTTAAATAAATTTAACGGAACTAGAATTTCACTAACGAACTTACCCGGGGTATTACAATATGAACAGATGATTCGAGACTTTTATCAGTTTTCCTATTTAATGAAGCATGTGATTTGGGTTTTAATGCTTTTGTGAGTTTGGCCAACTTCCAATTGTTTTGTTTGTTTTCAGTTAAGTTCGAGAGAATTAATTGTTAACTAGAACTAGAAATTGCATGCCTAGGGTGAGAAATTAGATAGAGATATACCAAGTAAGCCTTAGTCCTATTAAAATCTGGAGTTTAATGTGTTTTGAATCATATAGGTTGAGATCGAGAGATAAAACTTATATTTTCAAAATAAAATATGTGGTTGCTTGAGAAAGAACCACGGTGATTTTAGAGATTGGGTATTCATTAAAGGGAAGAGCTGTTAATTGTTTTGAGTCAGGTGTTTATATGTGAAAACCTTAGGATTTCCAACCCTCAACTGTTTTCTCTATCCGAAGTTCTTTAAGTGTCTACTGTCTCATTTTTGATTTAATTATTTGCAATTGATTAGTTTAATACCAACAACTCAAAATTGCGACCGTTCAGTTAATAGAGCTTATAGTCATTGTGATACTTAGTTCCTAGTTCCCTGTGTTCGATACTCGTACTTTTGTACTATTACTTGATTTCGACACCGTACACTTGCGGTTAGATTTAGGGGGTTGTAAACCCGCCTATCAGTGCACAACTCACTAGAGGGTGCATGCTTTCGACCAGTCGTCTAAGTTAGTTTTCCACCGCCCTTGAACCAAAACACATCCAAAACCATTTCCTCCATACTCTTACCAGGAGTTCGTATACCCACTAATGACAATCCATACACACTACTCCACCTTTTTGGTGCCACTTGCCAACTCCCTGCTTCTAACCTACTCACTTAGTCCGACACGCTATCTTCGCCTCCCCACGTTATCATGGAGCACCGCCCAAGGCCATCCCAAGCCCATGGCAGTCATGGCGGTCGCCATGGGCAGCACAACCCAAAGGGGCATCACCAGCTCAACTGCTTATTAGAGGTACTAGGTTCATTTTAGGCTTGAAATTGACTAATACGATACCACCGATTGACTAATGTGTTCTCTTCCTCTCTCGATCTGCTACCCACAATCGTCCTAAACTCCTAATCCTATTCCAATTCGAACTACGAACGACTAACCAGTGCTTCTTTAAATTCGTCGATCTGTTCACGATTGTTGCTGCCTTCTGTGGTTCTGCCCTAATCGATTGCTGCTGTCTTCTTCCCTAATCGATTGCTGCTGCTTTCTGCCCTAACCGATTGCTGCTCAATTGTTTATTTGCCCCAATCTGATTGATTGTTGAATGTTGATTTGCTGCCCTATTTTTAGCTAATCAGACTCCCTCATACAATCTGGTAAAGTGATACCTTCATCTTCTTGGCTTCATTCTTTTTGACTTATATTAGTTAAACTTTGTAGTTACATATAAGATATTAAGATGCTTAATTGCTTACTTGTTGATGTTAAACCCTTCATTCTTTTTTATTTATATTAGTTATTAATCACATATTCACATTTATACAACAAAGGGAACAAACTCAGATTGGATGTTAAACCATTAATAAGATGCTTTAATTTTTATTATTGACATCGATTCATAATATTTATATTGTGATTTGTGATATTCAATTATTCATTAACTAGTAATATTATTGAATATTGATGACTTATTCTTGATTGTACTCGGATGCAAGCCATAAAGAACAAATGACTTTGATTATAAGATGTTGACGTGTCAAGTTCTCCTATACAAGTTTAAGAGTTCTTTTTAGAGTTTCTGGTGGTAGAAGATACATCTGGTTTAGGACTTTTTAATGTATTACAAGATGTTCTGAAATCACTTGATTTAGATATCAATTGTGTGCGGAGACAAAGGTATGACAATGGGTCTAATATGAAAGGGAAACATCAGGGTGTGCAAAAAAGATTACTTGATATAAATCCTAGAGTTGTGATATAAAAAGATTACCGGTCATCGTAGCATCGGCAGAAAGAAGCTTTTCAAAATTAAAGTTGTTGAAGTCAAATATGTGGTCTACCATGAGTCAAGAAAGATTGAACTGGTTATCAATTTTGAGTATTGAGAATAAGTTTTTAGCAAACATTGACTATGATAAGGTGATTGATAATTTTGCTTCAAAAAACGCACGAAGGCATCGTTTTAGGTGATTTATTTTATGTTTTGTTATACGGGGTTTTGGTGTATGCCTCCCTATTGTGTCACTTTTGTTTTATTTAATAGAGATTTAGTGTGGGATTGAGTCGGCTATTTTGCTTTGTTTTTTCGTATGCGATGAAAGGGCATTTTTTTTGTTTTCGCCATGGGCATCCAAAACCTAAGGAACAACCCTGGCACCGCCCACCAAACATTAATCGCCCCCTCCATCTTCCGACCTTTCTACATGCACCGATACACTTCCTTATTACTATACATAACCAAACGGTTTCACCAAAATTCTAACTTGAGGTATCCAACCAAGTCATCCCAAAATGACACCGGTAATCGAAGTCACCACACACTTCTTAGTCTCCAAACTGTTACCTTCTCAGATATTTCTTTCGTACACAAGAAACAATTCACACTCCTTAAAGATTCCGCATCTACTACACCGCATCGTAAACTAACCAGTCCAACATCTTCTTTAAACTTTCAATGATCCCAAAATATACTCACCCAACGACTCACACAACCAAAAACACCTGGTTCCTCATTTGGGTAACCACCCACTACCGCTCCGCCATTTATTCCGAGAATAGCCATAGCATAACGCCAGCTTACAATCCACGCGTCCCAACAACTTGCTCAACAAATTGTATAACTCGTCCAAAATTTCTGAAAAGAACTTCCATCTGATGCTTAACCTCCTTTAACGACACATTACCATAACTCTGGCTTGCATAACCACCTTGGCAAAAGATGCCACTAACTTGCCCGCACGTTCTCCACCCACCACAGACCAGGTTCTCACGGTTACTTGTACACATACTCAATCTTGCCTTCCTAATCTCCTACATAAATATGAATCATGTCTATCTCACGACTTCACCATTCTTCACATTTAGATGAACCACAACTCATGACTTCCCAATTGCTCAAAATACTCGTTCATTGCCGGTTCATTGCGATCCCCAAGAACCATTCCAAACGATACTGCCTATTCCCTCTCAGATCTATATAATCAATACATTCACATCGGTCGTGCTAAATACCCTCTCCTTTTACAAACCTCCAAAACCTCGCAAAGGATCACTCATCAAAACAACAATCTTTCACAATCATCACACCCACACAAGGTGGTCCACCATCATGCAAGTGTATATCTTTCCTGGATAACCTCCTACGTCTACCCACACCGGGGTGATTTTCTCAACTTTCAACCTCTTGATCCAAGCCTTCAGCTTCAAACATCTTAAACATTTGTTGACTTCAACATCAATAGACAACATGACGATGCTTCCAAAACCCTCACGACAACAAGGGTTCCTAACGGGACCTACTTCTTCCAACATATCATAATCAACTTTATACTCTGTCGTCCTCACTTGAAGACGAATCAAGACTTACCTGGTGCTAGGTCAACATTACAAGACCACTCCCAATTTCTCAGGCTCGTCGCCGACAATATTCCTCAATAAATCTCAATGCTACATAAAACGAGTTACTAAAATAGATATCTTGACGACTTCCAGTCCTTTCCCCGGGCACAACCGTCCCTTAACGACTGTATCTCAAGTTACCGAACAAGAGTACAAACTACCACCATACAACCAACACCAAATTCCATTTCTGACCTTTACACTATTCACCTCTCTTCCTTGACACCAATACTAAAATCACCAATCATCCGCCACCGGTTTGACCGACACATCTCCACTCTCGAAATCCTTCCTTATCCTAAAATGAAATAACCTCCACGACCTAGTGAGTTCATAGCCTTCATGCTTGACGACACAGTATTTTAAATCATTTCGCACATCTTAACATTTAAAAAGAAAACAACACTTGGACAAAACATAGGTGCACATGACATAACACTCTCATCACTACCAAGTCATGCACAACGATCTCGAGAATCGTTCGCACACAACTTTTCAGTAAACACAACCTTAACCGTCCAAAACGATGTCGTCTCATCTGAAACAAATTGAATGAAACTTTTCCTATACGACCAGAAAAGTTCTGAATGAAATCACTGACACGAAGTAAACCAGTCGGCTCCCCCACTCATTTATATGATAACAACATGTCAATACTCATTTTGATTATAAAAGCCTTGCGGTAAAATGCTTTAATGATTTTCGCAACGAATATTTTCTCAACACAAAAATTTAGCGATGTAATTCGCAAATCACTAAGTTCAAAATTTTATTGGGCAATGTAAATAGTTCTGTCTTTTCCTTTAAACACACGCTTGCGCGTGTCGACTCATTTGCAAACAAGAAATTCGTTATTTACGTGAAACGTCCAAAAACCAGGACAAATTTAAACCTTAAAATTTATCAGAGTTAACTATAATTTCATCCAAACTTTCATACAAAAAATGGAGGATCGGAGAAAAGGTATATATATACAACTGATCTATTGTAAACAACCAACTAATCTAAATCATAACTAATAATATCATATTAGACAGATTGTCTATGATATCTCCAAAATAATCCTTATCTACTAAATTCTCCGATCTCGCTCCAAAAGCGTAACTCTGGGACTTCTCGAGACTCATCCCTGTTTATCCCGTCCCGAGCTAGTACCTGGTAAAAAAATTTAATTTGAAACGATTAGGCTTACGCCTAGTGAGAACATCCATTTTCAAATTAAAACTTTATCAGCTTTGGAAACTCAAGTAAACAAAACGTATAAACAAACCTGGTTTGCCATCATTCCTACCGTACACCTAAATATCTTACGATGACGGGAATATTCCCGATTCCATGAATATGACTAACATTCAGTAAGTCATATCATCACGTGTGAGAGCCTACTACGAATCATTACAGATTCTAGATCATTGCTCATGTCTAAGAAATTACAATTTACTTTATGCCTATTTCTTGAAGTGGAAGTAGAGATTACAATTTACTTTATGCCTATCTCTTATCTATAGAAATCAGGAATTACAATTTACTTTATGCCTATTCCAAGATTTCTCCTCACAATACGAAATGGGAATTACAATTTACTTTATGCCTATTCCTCATTTCACGTCAACGGGAATTACAAATTACTTTATGTCTATTCCACGTTTCACATCACCTTACGAAATGGGAATTACAAGTTACTTTATGCCTATTCCTCATTTCAGGTCAACGGGAATTACAAATTACTTTATGCCTATTCCACGTTACAAATACTGCAGTGCCTATGGATCCATTACACTTACTAGCGTATATGCATAACAACATAAACACGCAACATCTCGTATCATATTCTCAATGCTAAGAATACTAGATAACCTATCGTATCCTTATCCTCAAATGTCCCCCTTCGGCGACTTAGCACAACTTAACCAGATAACACATCCAGAGACTATATCCGGAACTATCCGGGAAACTCATACGTATCCGGAACATCAGAAGTAACAGGACATTAGAGATTATCGGACACCACAAACTGTCCGAACATCATAACTTATCGGATATCAAAACTTTCCGGACACCCAGACTATCCGGACATCGCAACTTTTAGGACACTCAGACTATCCGGTCAAAATGTACGGAACTCGTATCCGGAAAACACAACTTACCGGACATCATACAATCCGGATAATGTCCGGATACCAACGTCCTCGGGTAACATCTGGTAACTATCTATCCGGAAACTAAGTCTATACCGGATACTACAGGAAAGAAAACTTACTGGATACTATGCCTTGTCCGGACACCATCGCACAGGAGTTTACCGGATACTTACAGTTCATCCGGTAACTTCGTCTGTATTCCAATTTTACCATCGATTGCTCTTAATAGATCCCTTCTCAGTTCAATACACATCATTATAGCAGTTCCAAAACATGTATACAAGCTAACAACACAAGATTTATTCAAATTTGAGGTTTATTATATCAAAATAAGATGAACTCACCTTAGCTCGATAAATGCAAGCCAAATCCAGAAATCAAATCCTTCTCACCCACTGATCCGATAATCTACTTGAAAGATGAATCAACTTAGATTACCACACTCTACAGCAATTAATCAGAGAAGAGGATTTTAAACCCTTACCAAAAGAACTAGAATTGCTCAATTTCTTCTTCTCTGCTTGTTGCTAACCCACTTCACAGGGAAACCTAAAATGAGATAATATCTCAACTCATTGCCGACTTCACACTTAAATATCACATTCACACATTTCAAATTTGACCCTCAACGTATCCATAATCAGATTTTAACTCCAAAAATCACAAATTAACTATTTGATCCCTTAACTTCAAACTCTTAACTTTCAAAATAAATTACAAAGACAATGTAATTTTCGAGGTGTTACAAATCTCCCCAACTTGAAAATGATTTTGTCCCCGAAATCAAAGTTTGGTAAATAAATGAGGATATCTAATCTTCATATATTCTTCAGCTTCCAACGTCACATTAGCACCTCTGTGATTTTTCCATTGTACTTTAACCATGACCACTTTCTTATGTCGTAGTTTCTTAGTCGTTCTTTCCAAAATTGCCTCCGGTTCCTCCAAGCAACGACTCTTTTCATCCACTCTTATTTCAGAAAGTGGTATGACATTTTCCTCTTTGGCTAAGCATTTCCGAAGGTAATAAACATGGAAGGTATTGTGGATTCCTTCCAATTCAGGTGGAAGATCCAATTGGTACGCTTGGAGCCCTATTCGTTTAGTGATCGTGAAAGGTCCAAGAAAACGAGGACTCAGCTTTCCACGCTTTCCAAACCTTATAATACCCTTCCACAGGGATACCTTTAGCATCACGCGTTCCCCAACTTGGAATTCTTTCGGCCTTCTTTTCGGATCGGTGTAACTCTTTTGTCGATCTTGAGCCGCCTTCATGTGCTTCCGAATCTCTTTCACTTTATCGGTCGTTTGTTGTACAATTTCAGGACCAGCAAATTGTTTTTCTCTAGCTTCTAACCAACACACTAGAGTTCTACGTTTCTGTCCATACAAGGCTTCAAAAGGTGCTCTTCCAATACTGGAATGATAACTATTGTTATACGCAAACTCCACTAAAGGTAAATGCGTATCCCAGTTACCTCCAAAGTCAACCACACATGACCTGAGCATATCTTCCAAAGTCTGAATAGTTCTTTCACTTTTCCCGTTCGATTGTGGATGGTATGTCGTGCTCAAAATTACTCTTGTACCCAATTCTTCTTGTAGTGAATGCCAAAACCTTGAAGTAAATCGACTGTCACGGTCAGAAACTATAGACACAGGTATACCATGTCTTGACACCACTTCGTCAATATATAACTTGGCTAACTTATCAATTGGTGAAGTTTCTTTCATTGCCAAGAAGTGAGCACTTTTGGTCAACCGATCCACGATTACCCATATAGTATCGTTACCCTTTAACGTTCTCGGTAACTTTGTCACAAAATCCATGGTAATCTTATCCCACTTCCATTCTAGAATCTCCAAAGATTGAAGACTTTCGTAAGGTCTTTGATGTTCAGCCTTCACTAATGAGCATGTCACACACTTTTCTACACGTTGTGCCACGTCTAACTTCATAGCTGGCCACCAATAATGTAGCTTTAGATCCCTATACATCTTAGTACTTCCAGGATGTATAGAATACTTAAACTTATGGGCGTCTTCGAGAATTAACTCCCAATTTCCTCCCACCTTTGGCACCCAAACGCGGCCTTGGAACAGTTTGACCCCACGACTATCTTCAGTCAGTTGAAGATGTTGTTTTACCATGACTTCCTCTTTCAGATTTTCTTCTAATAATGCTTCTGTTTGTGCTACTTTTATTCTTTCAATCAGACTGGACGTCACATCGATTCTGGCGTTAGTTGTTTTCAAGCACCCACTATACTCCTTTCTACTTAAAGCATCAGCCACAACATTTGCTTTACCGGGATGGTAATGCAATTCACAATCATAGTCTTTAAGTAGTTCTAACCAACGCCGCTGTCTCATGTTCAACTCTTTCTGATCAAAGACATGCTTCAAGCTCTTATGATCAGTGAAAAGAGTGCACTTCGTTCCATACAGATAATGTCGCCACAATTTCAATGCAAACACTACCGCTGCAAGTTCTAAATCGTGGGTAGGGTAATTCTTCTCATGATCTTTGAGTTGTCTTGATGCATAAGCAATCACCTTGCCGCGTTGCATCAACACACACCCCAAACTCATCTTTGACGCATCACTATATACTACTAAATCTTCTGTTCCTTCCGGTAGTGCAAGAATAGGAGCTTCACACAACTTCTTTTGTAATGTCCTGAAAGCTGACTCTTGCTTTTCAGTCCATACAAACTTCACATTCTTCCGAGTTGGGATAGTCAAGACAGAAGCAATCTTTGAGAAATCTTTTATAAACCTCCGGTAATAACCTGCCAGACCCAAGAAGCTCCTTATCTCTGATGCGCTCTTCGGTGTTTCCCAGTTCGTCATTGCTTCTATCTTCGTCGGATCTACTTTGACCCCTTCAGAAGTAATCACATGACCAAGAAATTGTACTGCTTTTAACCAAAATTCACACTTGGAGAATTTTGCGTACAATTTCTCCCTTCTCAGAACATCTAAGACTTCACGAAGATGATATTCATGTTCAGCTTCATTCTTAAAATAAACTAGTATGTCATCAATGAACACGATGACAGACTTGTCTAAAAATGGTCGACACACTCTATTCATCAAATCCATGAACACAGCTGGAGCGTTCGTCAACCCAAATGGCATCACAAGAAATTCATAATGCCCATACCTCATTCTGAACGCCGTCTTGGGAACATCTTCATCCCTTACTCGTACTTGATGATAGCCCGACCTCAGATCAATATTTGAAAAGCATCCCGCACCTTGGAGTTGATCAAACAAATCATCAATCCTTGGAAGCGGATACTTATTCTTAATAGTTACCTTATTCAGCTCCCTATAGTCGATGCACATTCTCATAGTGCCATCCTTTTTCTTAATAAATAATTCTGGAGCTCCCCAAGGTGAAGAACTAGGCCTAACAAATCCCTTTTCAAGCAGTTCTTGTAGATGATACATCATCTCTTTCATCTCAGCTGGCGCTAAACGGTATGGTGCATGCGCTATCGGTGCTGCTCCAGGAACAAGATCAATTCGGAACTCTACTTGTCGTTCTGGCGGTAAACCTGGAAGGTCATCGGGGAATACATCTGGGAATTCACGTACTACCCTTATGTATTCCACTTGTTTCTTTTCTGCTTTAACATCCAGGACATATGCTGAGTAGGATGAACATCCTTTTACCAAACATTTACGCGCCTTGGCAACAGAAATTAGCGGAACTTGCCCTTTTCTCTTTTCCCCAAAGATGAATACATCATCCTTATCGGGCATAGGAATCCGAATTAATTCCTTAGCACATAGAATTTCTTCCTGATTGATTGCCAGCCAATCCATACCCACAACTAAATCAAACCCCCCAATTTCCATCAACATCAAGTCAATCGAGAATTTCTTTCCCTCTATCAAAATCAGACAACCCTCAAGTCTTTCACGAACTAAGACTTGACCCTCGTTAGCTATCTCAACTACTAAGGCATCTTCCAAGGTAGTGACAGACATAGCTAACTTTTGATCAAACGACTTTGATACGAAAGACAGATTGGCGTCACTATCAAATAAAATTCGTGCGGGAATGGAATTAACGAGAAATGTACCAGAAATAACGTTTTTAGATTCCTTTGCCTCATCAGCCGTCATATGAAATGCCCGACCTGTTGGCTTCGGAGCAATTGGTTTATTTCCCTGATCTCCACCCTTCCTTAATTTTAGGCAGTCTCTTCGGAAGTGACCAGGTTGTTTACACTCGAAACAGGTCAACCCTTGAATAGGACAGCTTTCAGCTTGATGACCTGACTTTCCACATTTGAAACATTCACTTCCTACCACCCGACACGGGCCAAAATGCTTACTTCGGCACTTCTGGCACCAGTTCGGTTCCCGACGAGGCTCGAAACGAACATTTTTGCCAAACGATTTAGATTTCTGAGAAGAGTCCGACCGACCTTCCCATTTCCGTTTCTCTCCCCCTTGCGTCTTTTCTTCCTTATCTCTAGCATATACCTCTTCTAATACTTTGGCTTCTTCTATTATTTCCCTCAACGTCAAGGCTTTAGAATTTTGCACCCGAGACATCATGTCAGTCGTTAAGCCCTTCAGATAGGCTTTAATCTTCTACTTCTCAGTTGGAGCCACATGACCCACTAAATTTAGCTTTTCCATGAATAATCGTGTGTACTCCCGAACAGAAGAGGTACCCTTCTTAAGAGTTCGAAACTCTTCTTCAATTTGATCCATTTCATTTTCATTACAATACTCTTCTAGAATCTTCCTTTTGAATGACTCCCACGTCATAGCAGTCAAGACTGGAGCCGTCACTGTCGATGTTACGATATTCCACCAGGTTAAAGCGTTTCCTCGTAACATTTAAGAACCGAACCTGACCTTCGATTCCTCGTCGCATTCACAAGCTCAAAAAGCTTGTTCTATCTCCCTGATCCAGTTCATGCATGCTATCGGATTATCTGCCCCAGCAAACTCCGGTGGCTTGCAGCTTAGAAACGTTTTATACGAGCAAACTCTATCCACTCTCCTGTTAACATTCAACGATGTGTTAACAGGCGGAGTTACAACACCAGTTCCCGTCTCAGATCTTCGGGATTCAGCACTTCTATCATTCAATACTTTCATAAACATTTTTTGTTGTTGCGCCAGTGTGTTATTCATAACTCGCATCATATTCTCCATCATGCGAGATTCCATTGTAGATTTTGTCGTCACCGGGTTAGAGGTACCGGCAGCCGTTCTTTGCGCTTGACTTTCTCCTCCTCCTATTATAGGTGGCCTCGGTGGACTTTCGTGAGTTCCACCCATTTCAGGTTGCTTCTCCACCACCCAATCATTTATTGCCCTATCTTCCGAAGAATTAGGGGATCTGGTTGGTGTATTCACCATAGTTCTGATTTAGCACAAAAAGATAACCATAAGAAATGGTTATACGTATCCCAAACATAAGAAACGTACTTTAACGTTCATTACTCACTATAACAATTTAGAAATAAGTATACTTATGTAACAATATATTCATAATAACAGTAGCTAATTGAAATTGTGAACATACTATACATGAGAATCCTCGTTACCATCGTTACAATGCTTAATTCACGTATTTCCGTCGACTCTAAGACTATCCCGTCTTAGTGCTTCTACCCATATCTCACAATTCATAACTTAATTCATCCCATCTTAAGTCTAGGTATCTCATAATCATACCTAGTTCACTTAAACTACAGCTCTAATACCATACTGAAACGTCCAAAAACCAGGACAAGTTTAAACCTTAAAACTTATCAGAGTTAACTATAATTTCATCCAAACTTTCATACAAAAAATGGTGGATCAGTGACAAGGTTTATATATACAACTGATCTATTGTAAACAACCAACTAATCTAAATCATAACTAATAATATCATATTAGACTGGTTGTCTATGATATCTCCAAAATAATCCTTATTCTACTAAATTCTCCGATCTCGCTCCAAAAGCGTAACTCTGGGACTTCTCGACATTCATCTCTGTTTATCCCGTCCCGAGCTAGTACCTGGTAAGAAAATTTAATTTGAAACGATTAGGCTTACGCCTAGTGAGAACATCCAT
Organism: Saussurea involucrata; assembly: GCA_033807775.1. NCBI lineage: Eukaryota > Viridiplantae > Streptophyta > Magnoliopsida > Asterales > Asteraceae > Saussurea > Saussurea involucrata. The sequence continues at coordinate 12,052,916 of CM066312.1, forward strand.
TTTCAAATTAAAACTTTATCAGCTTTGGAAACTCAAGTAAACAAAGCGTATAAACAAACCTGGTTTGCCATCATTCTTACCGTACACCTAAACATCTTACGATGACGGGAACATACCCGATTCCATGAATATGACTAACATTTAGTAAGTCATATCATCACGTTCGAGAGCCTACTACGAATCATTACAGATTCTAGATCATTGCTCATGTCCAAGAAATTACAATTTACTTTATGCCTATTTCTTGGAGTGGAAGTAGAGATTACAATTTACTTTATGCCTATCTCTTATCTTCCCATAGAAATCAGGAATTGTAGGTTCCCAGATTCAAGTTGTCTCATATAAATAGTATAAACACAGATAGCGGAAGCATAATATAAAGCTATTTAATACGAGTGATTGTGTAAACGATTATGTAACAGTGAGAGTATCAATAGTGAACAGCAAATGATAACAAGATCAAGTAAAATAAGTTGCTCGTATATTGATATATGAATAACACCAAGAACACGTTCAAGTGTGTGTATTCTGAAGTCTCTCAGGAAACAAATCGTACAGTGATAGTGGAATAGAATGTTGCAGTGTGTGCTCTCACAAATGTGGAAAACAATTCTTCCAAAAGCTTACAAATGTGTGTTCCACTATCCTTCTATTTATAGCTTGATAAAGTGAAAGACAGTGTACTATCTAACCCTGAGGTGACACGTGGAAAGTGTGTCTCCGTCCTTTTAGGGCTTACGTGGAAAGTACGGACACGTGTCTGACACTTAGAGATTTCTACGAGACTTAAGCTTCACAGAGGTCTTCATTCACCAGAACTCTTATGCCAGAGCTCTGATGGTCGTCTGGTGTGAACAGTTCTTCTGGTGGAACAGAAGAAGTCTTCTGCCAGAGCTCTGTCGAGTTCTGATGATCTTCTGGTGATTTTCTTCTAAGTCTTCTACGGAATCTCTGGTGGTCTTCTGACTTGTGATATTTTCAATACATTTACATCTTGTATACTTGGGGCTAATAATCTCCCCCTAAGTATTGAAAATATAAATAATGCTATCTACAGAGATGTAAACAAAAGACAAAGAGGAGAAAGTCATCCTCTGTGAAACTTGATATTGTTCTTTAAAATAATTACAATACAAAACAAAGAACTAGTATACTAAGTGTAGTAGTTTCCTCTTAGAATTCTGTCGAATCTTCTGATCAGGTCTCTGAATTCTAACATGAGGTCTATCTGGTTGATGTAGAACCTCATCGCATCTTCTGGACATTTTTCTCTTGGTAGATTTGCGATGATGTTCCTGAGATACTGCAGCGATTCACTTGAGTACTTGTGGGATTCAGCAGATCTGATGGCCTTCTTGATGCGCTTCTGTCGGCAGATGAAGATTGGTGGATTTCCAATCACGGTTCCTGTTCTGTGTTGGCCGAGTCCCTCAAGACTTTAATTTGGTGGTGCAATCGCCAGTCTCTCGAGTTCAAATTCTATGCCAAGCTGGAAGTCAACCTGTGTTCTGAGGTTTATGTGCTCTTGCATAGCATACTGAACTTCAACCAGTACAGCTCTTGCGGGTTTGTTACTGTCGCTGTTGTTCACACAGTAGGCATGAAGTGTTATTAGATCATAGGGGTTCAGAAGAACTAAGTCATTGTCGTTGAACATCTCTATCTTCATGTTCTCTAACTCTACTGTGTAAACATGGTACACGATCCTGTCATGTGAAAATTTTCTGTGTTCGATCTTCAGGATCCTGTTGAAGACGAAAGATGAGTTGATGGCGTTGTTGAGATAGGATTTTGTTTCGATGAATCTCCGCCTATCATCTGTAAGTCTGTTAGCTCTAATCGGGTTAAGGTAAGGGTTATTGGGTCTGGCATTAATGGGGATAATATCTCTGTCAGCATAGAGATATGCAAACACTTCTTCTAGATAAGGTTTGTCGGTGTGTTGGGTTGAGGATTCTGGATTCTGTTGAGGGTTTTGCTCAGGTGGGTTTTGGGGTTGGTTTTCTGGTTGGGTTTCAGCCATGATTGTATCAATTTGGTTATGTGGCTCTTCTGTAGTTAGGGTTTGGTTTATTTGTTCTTCAGCAGAGAATGGTTATGTTCTCTCTAGGTCAGTCCTTGGGGATTGGGGAGGAGTATCAAGGATGATGATCTCTGGTGGCTGAGATGTCGACGCTTCTTCTGGTGCTCTGAACGTTAAGTCTTTGTACATGTAGTCGAACTCTACCATCATCATTTCTGTTGGATTTTCCTCTGTCTCCTTCTCCCCTTGTATTTCTTTTTCTTTTTCTTTCTCTGCCTCTGTCTCTTTCTCTTTATCTATCTCTGTCTCCCCCTTTTGTTGCTCCGAGGACTCTCCCATCTGATTGTCTGAGTGCTCTGCTGCAGCGTCTTGGAAATCATCATCATCATCAGAAGCTGCAATACCGGCATCGGGTGAGTCCGGAACAACAAACTTAGCCTTTTTCTTTGAAGGCTCTCCCTCTGGGATCCATTCTGCATGTCTTTTGTGTGAGGCAGTCTGTAGAATAACATCTGTGAAAGTGACAACTGCCTTTTTCAAAACATCTTCGACCTCTGTTGCAACAGCTCTGACTTCATCTACTTGACTCTCAAAGTTGAATTTGTGAGAGTCAAGAGATGCCTGAACATGTTTTTCTGTCGCTTGAGCTTTCATGACGAATTTGGACGAGATGGTCATCATTTTGCTAAGAACGTTTCTGTTGAACTCTTCCATCTGGCCAACTGTCATAGGTAGTTCGTTGGGGCTTGGACCAAATGCATTAAGTGGAGTAGCAGAAGATGTAGTGGCCTCTTTGATAGCATCCTTGACAGAGTTGTTGATCATCTCTGTCAAGGTTCTAATGTTGGAGTTAGAGAGGAGAATGGAAGGCATGGGCAGAGTTCTGTTCATTGCCGCAGTGTGGTTCTCTGCCATGGTTCTCTTCAGATCAGCGAGCTATGTTGTCAACTTTGTTCTCTCCTCTGCTCTGGCCGTTTCAGAATCAACAAACTTCTGAGAAGTCTCTGCATATTTCCTTGTAATCTGTTGCAGCTCTTCTTTGAGAGAAGTGTTGGGAACTGAAGATTTGCTAAGTATGGATAGTACTGCCAGAACAACTTTAATACTGCCAGAGCATAATTAATACTGCTAGAGTGAAGTTAGTACTGCTTGTCAAGATTAATACTGCTGAAGCAAAGTTAGTACTGCTTGTCAAGATTAATACTGCTGGAATGAGGTTAGTACTGCTGAGTCAAGTTAATGCTGCTGGAATGAGTTAATGCTGCTGGAATGAATTAATGCTACTGGAGAATATTAGTATTGCTCATGCTGAATGAAGTTAATACTGCTCGTGCATAAAGATGTTAATGCTGCTTGTGATCATAAGTTTGGAATGCGAGAATGTTGGAGATAAACATGGAATGATTGAAGATAATCATGAAAGAATATTCTGAAGATCAATTTTGTTTTGATAGTTATCTTGTAATTATTTAGTATAAATAGATGTTGATAGATAGCTATTCGACATATGCGATATACGAGAGTTTTTTAGAATACATTCTGTTTTAGAGAGAATTAACCTCAAGGTTTAGAACCCTATTTCTAGAGAAGTAGAAGTCGTCTTGATTGAGCATGTTCATCAAGATTGAGGGTTGGTTGTAAGCTTGTGAGTTGAATTAGTGAATAAAAACAGCTGTGTGTTTTCTGATATATTGTTCTTTGATTGTGTGAATTAAAGTTCTATTCCGCAGATTCTTTAATTCTGAGTTCTAAGTATTATTAGTCTTGTTAAGATTCGATCCTGACAAGTGGTATCAGAGCTTGTGTTTCTTAGAATTCTACAATTATTATGGACAATTCTATTGAATCAAACAGTACTCTTGTTTCTAAGGTTCCCATGCTCAGACCCAATGAGTTTGACATGTGGAAAATTAGAATCAAGCAGTATATTCTGCTTACTGATTATTCCATCTGGGATATCATAGAGAATGGTCCATGTGCTGAAGGAAGAATTGGACCAGATGGCAAAAGACCTCCTCCAAAGACTGATGCAGAGAGAAAAGTCAGACAAATAGAGATGAAGGCCTTAAGCACTCTGCTTTTGGCTATCCCCAATGAATATCAGCATCAATTTCATCACTGCACTGATGCTCAGACTCTGTGGAATGCATTGGAAAAGAGATTCACTGGCACCAAAAGCACCAAGAGGAATCAGAAGGCAATTCTCAAGCAGCAGTATGAAAACTTTACTTCTACTAAGAATGAGTCTATGACTCAAACTTTTGATAGATTTAATAAGCTGATTGGAGAATTGGCCACAGTAGGAGTCAAGATGGAGGCTGATGATGTTAACAGAAAGTTCTTAAGATCATTAGGTGAAGAGTGGACAATGTATACTGTGTCCTTCAGACAGAATGACCAATTGGAAGATAAAGAGCTTGATGATCTTTACAATGATCTTAGAGTCTTTGAAGCAGAGGTTGAAGCCAAAAAGAAGCCCTCTGGATATGTACATAATGCTGCACTCCTTTCAGCATCACCTGATTCTACTGCTAACCCTGAATCAGTTAGTGCTACTGGAGGAGTCAATCAGGAAAAGACCAATGATTCAGTACTAGAAGCCTTCTTTTCTAGTCATGTTAATTCCTCATTGATTAATGATGACTTAGAACAGATTAATGCTGATGATCTTGAAGAGATGGATATCAAGTGGCAGATGGCTATGATGTCTATGAGGGTGAAGAGATTCATAAAGAGGACAGGGAGAAACAACTTTTCCCAAAGAAGAGAAGATGGTGCTGGATTTGACAAGTCCAAAGTTGAATGCTACAAGTGTCACAAGATGGGACACTTTGCCAGGGAATGCAGAGGTGGAACATCTCACAACAGCCATCAACAAACTCAGGCTGGAAGCTCCAATCAAAACAGAAACTCTATTCAAGCTCTTGTCTCTCAACAAGGAATGGGATTTGATTGGAGTGATCAAGCAGAAGAGGCCATCCAAAATCAAGCACTTATGGCTGAAGTTTCAGATCTTCCCACTGAGGTAAAATCTAATCTTTGTACTCAAGCTTGTATAGACACTGTTAAAAGGTATAGAGATCACAATCAGGCAATGTGTGATGACCTTAAGAGATTAGAAAAGGACAGAAAAGACTATGTAGTAATTGTTGAGAAGTTTGAAGAACAGATTAGGGCTTTTCAAGCCAATGAACTTCAACACTCCTATGATACAAACTACTGGAAATGGGAAAAGGATGGTCTAGAGTTCCAGCTTAGAGAATCCAGGGAAGAGTGTGAGAAACTAAAAGGAGAGCTTGAGAAAATTAAACTTGATGTAGAAAAGTTTAATTGTGCCTCTAAAGTCATGGACAACATAATCAACTCTCAAATCCATAGTAAGTTGAAACCAGGCATAGGGTACAATGCCACACCCCCACCCTACAACAACAACTACATCCCTCCTAAGTCAGACCTATTAGAAACCAAGGATAGGAAGGACTTACCTGAAGGAGCCACTGAAGTACATCCATTAGATAAAGTAGTTGTTGAGGATAAGACTGAAAAAGAAGGATCTGATGAGGAATGTGTAAGTCCATGTGTTAAGAACAATGAGATGAAAAGGACTGGAAAGGGAAAGGGAGTTCATTATACACAGACCACTGTTGTGAACTCTAATACTTGTGAACATTGTTCTTGCAAGAAATATCAAGAGAATAAGCCCCAAAAACATGATAAAAAGAGGGGAAATCAAAGAAATTGGAATAACCAGTGGGCACAAAAGCAAGGAGTTGATCTGCAAAGGATTAACAGACCAAAACCTTGTTTTATTTGTGGCAAATTGAATCATCTTGCCAAACACTGTTATTTCAATCCTATTAACCAAAAGAAAAGTTTTCAAAGAAGTTTTCAAAAATCTTCTGGTTATAGGAAGCCTGCAAGGAATAATGTGGCTAAGAAACAAGCTGAATCCAAAAGCCACATGAGAAAACAGACTGAAAAGGAATGTGTCAATATATGGGTCCCCAAAAGCACTAATGTTAGTACTGCTACCTCAGATAGTACTGCTGACAAGGATAATGCTGCTAGAAGCAATACTACTGCCAATACTGCTGCTAGCAGTGTTAGTGCTGCTAACACTGTTAGTACTTCTTTTAAAGAGAATACTGTTGCTAGCAGTGTTAGTGCTGCTAACACTGTTAGTACTTCTTTTCAAGAGAATGCTGCTGCTAGCAGTGTTAGTGCTGCTAACACTGTTAGTACCTCTTCCAAGGTTAATACTGCTTCTAGTTTTTGTGCTGCTAGACCAATCATATTGACAAAGTACTCCAGTTCTGCAGTACCTAAGTTTGAAAATCTCATCAAAACCCAGTGCAAGTACTTTGATGAGCAAGGGAGACCCAAGACCACTTTGGCTTGGGTTCCCAATAAAAACTAACTGATTTATCTGATGTGCAGGGCAACCAACAGCTCAAGGGGAAGAGCATCTGGCATGTTGATAGTGGTTGCTCCAGGCACATGACAGGTAACATGGCTTGCCTCAAGAATTTCAAAAGAATTGATGGAGGACATGTTGCTTTTGGAAATAATCCTGCAGGAGAAAAGGAAGCTGAACCCATTCAGAATGAAGAAGAGAGAAGAATAGAGGAAAATCAGACTTCAAGAGAGTCTGAAGTGACTGAAGAAGCTGAAGAAAATCCAGACTTAAATGAGTCAAATCTGGATGTAAACTTACAAGAGGAATCTGATCATCCATCCAGAACTCAGAAAAATCATCCTCCTGAGTTGGTTATAGGAGACATTGCTTCTCCCATGATGACTAGGAATCAAAGCAGACTTCAAGAGCTACAAGATCAGCAGAATACAGTTAATATTGTACTTACTTGCTTTCTATCCCAAATTGAGCCCAAAAAGGCTTATGATGCTATGAAAGATCCAAGTTGGATAGAAGCAATGCAAGAGGAGCTGCTATAGTTTAAATTACAGGATGTTTGGGACTTGGTGGACCTTCCAAAAGGTCATAGAGCAATTGGCACCAAGTGGATTTTCAGAAACAAGAAGGATGACAGAGGAATTGTGATCAGAAACAAAGCAAGGCTGGTTGCACAAGGGTATACTCAGGAAGAGGGCATAGACTATGAGGAAGTCTTTGCTCCAGTGGCAAGGATTGAAGCAATTAGGCTATTTCTAGCCTATGCCTCATACATGAAGTTCAAGGTCTACCAAATGGATGTAAAAAGTGATTTTCTGTATGGAAGTATTGATGAAGAAGTATATGTCTGTCAACCCCCTGGATTTGAGAATCCATTGCACCCTGACAGAGTGTACAAGTTGAAGAAGGCACTTTATGGTTTACATCAAGCCCCAAGAGCATGGTATGACACCCTGTCTACCTATCTCTTGAAAAATGATTTTGAAAGAGGAGTCATTGACAAGACCTTGTTCATTAAGAGGAGAAAGAAAGACACACTACTTGTTCAGATCTATGTGGATGACATCATCTTTGGATCCACAAATGATCACATGTGTAAAGAGTTTGAAGAGTTAATGCACAAGAGCTTCAAGATGAGTTCCATGGGAGAAATTACTTTCTTCCTTGGGCTTCAGGTAAAACAGAGGAAAGATGGGATTTTCATAAGCCAATCCAAATATGTGAAAGACATCCTGGACAAGTATGGTTTAACAGACTCAAAGCCAGCAAGCACACCAATGGAGACACACAAACAGATCACTGCAGATCTTGAGGGGGAGGATGTGGATGTCCATCATTACAGATCTATGATTGGATCACTCATGTATCTCACAGCCTCTAGACCAGACATTATGTTTCCTATATGTGTTTGTGCCAGATTTCAGGTTACACCTAAGCAATCACACCTTCTTGCAGTCAAAAGAATTTTTAGATACCTAAGAGGGCAACCTAGATTAGGTCTTTGGTATCCTTATGAATCTTCATTTGACTTGCTTGCATACTCAGACAGTGACTTAGGTGGAGCTAACATGGATAGGAAGTCTACTTCAGGTGGATGTCAGTTTTTGGGTGCAAGACTTGTATCATGGCAGTGTAAGAAACAAACCACAGTGTCCTTATCTACAACAGAAGCTGAGTATATAGCTGCTGCAAGTTGCTGTTCTCAGGTGTTATGGATTCAGAATCAGATGTTGGACTATGGGGTAACATTTCTTCACACTCCAATCTTCATTGACAACAACAGTGCCATTAGCATTGTTAACAATCCTGTCAAGCACTCAAAAACAAAGCACATAGAGATCAGGTATCACTTTATTAGAGACTGTAATGAAAAGAAATTGATTCAAGTTGCTAAAGTTCATACCAATGACCAGTTTGCAGATCTATTCACAAAAGCTTTTGATGTGGGTAGATTCACTTTCTTGGTAACAAGTGTGGGCTTGATCAACCTTGAATAAGTTCATGATTTTTAATTTTTTATACCTGTATTTCTTTGTATATTTGGTGTTACTAACTAGTTTTCTCAGAACCTCAGTATGACTCAGATTGACAAGTGCTGCAAAGTGTAAGTATAGTTACTACTGCCAGTGCAGAGTTACTACTGCTAGTACATATTTTCTACTGCTTTGTAGTTAATACTGCTTTGTAGTTAATACTGCTTTGTAGTTAATACTGCTTAGTGGTTAATACTGCTTTGTAGTTAATACTGCTTAGTAGTTAATACTGCTTAGTAGTTAATACTGCTCTGTAGTTCATACTGCTTAGTAGTTAATACTGCATGTGTAGTTAATACTGCTCTGTAGTTCATACTGCTTAGTAGTTAATACTGCTTGTGTAGTTAATACTGCTGTGTAGTTAATACTGCCTTGCAGTTAATACTGCTAAGTCGTTAATACTGCTAAGTCGTTAATACTGCTTCTAAAGAAAATCAGGGCTAGTACTGCTATAAATACTCTTTCAGCCCGCCAAAGTTCATAACGTCTCTTTGCATTCAATTTATCTCTCTCTCGTTCTAACCTTTTCTCCCTAGAATCTCTGTGTTTTCTATCCAAATCCTCAGGAAGAATGACGACAATGGAGTTTGTCGATGAGCACAATGAGATTGCGATGCTTCAGAAGCCAAAGCAGGCCGCAGGATTTCATGATATTGTGGATTTTCTCAAGTCCACACACATCTCTCATGCCCTAACAGTGTGCCCAACCATATATATCGAGCATCAAAAGCAATTTTGGGAGAATGCCACTGTTATATTCGAAGATGGGCAGAAAATCATTCGAACAAGGGTTTGTGACAAACCCTTGAAGGTCACAGAGGAGGTTATTCGCATCACTCTTCACTTAGATGATGCCTCAGGTATAACCTATCTCTCTAATGATGAACTTTTCTCGACCTTACCAAGAATGGGGTATGAAGGTCCCATTGGAATTTTTAAATTCTACAAGTCAAAGTTTTTCACCCAATGGCGATTTTTTGTTCATACTCTTATGCACTGTATTTCAAAGAAAACAACTGGATGGAGTGAGTTTAGCAGTACCATTGCTTATGCCTTGGTCTGCTTAGCCACTGCCAGAAAGTTCAATTTTTCAGCAATGATTTTTAATGATCTTGTGGCAAACCTAGAATCCAAAAAGAGCTTTTACATGTATCCCAGGTTTGTCTAAGAAGTAATTAACCATGAATTGACGGATTTACCTCAGTCTGCTGAGGTATATGTGCCAAAACCCCCTAAAGGGAAGGTTTTCTCAAATATGATAAGAATTCCTAGGGACTCGGAAGGAGTTGACACACCATTGTTCTCTACAATGATGGTTGTGTCCCACACCACTGAAGGTATGGCATCAGGGTCAATGCCCCCATTAGACACACCCACTGATGACCAATCCCAACCTTCCATCACCAAAGAAATCCCACAGTCCATTCTTTTAAGACCCACTCCCAAAATCACCAAAAAGTTTGAAAGAAGAAAGGTACACAAGGTTCCTTCCCTTGGTGTATCTCCTAATAGCCCAAAGCTTACAAGCCCTCTATTGGAGCATTCTCCAATAGAGAATATCAAAAGGGTAACCACAGGGGTGTCTCCCAACCCCAAGAAGGTGCTCTCTAAGGAGAAGGATGAGCATGTGGGCTGCAAGGCTGCCACTACTTCTGCTAGCAAAGAGAAGGACAGTGGTAACATCACTAAGACCTTCCCCACGGCAACTCAGAATGTGAAAACATTCAGAGGACCCAGGCGCCAAGAAACCGTGGGAGTAGGTTGTGCTTTTGCTAGGCAAGAGACACCTACTAAAACTTCCAATGATCCTGTAAGGAAGGTAAACACTTCTAAACCAGGTGAGGATAGATATACTTATGAGGAATTGATGGAAACCATTGCCAACATCAACATTGATGTCATGAATCAGCAGAAGGAGATTGATGAGCTTAAGAAGGTGGTTCTTTATCAACACACCAAGATAGAGAAGAATAAGAAGATGATCACCAAGCTGCTGCAAAGAAGGAAGAAAACTCAGTATGTTCTGAAAAGGAGAAGATCAACCACTGATGCTTCCAAAAAGGGGGAGTTAGAAACTGAACTAAACATGGAGGATGCAAAGGTTGAGGGGGAGAATGAGCATAAGGTTGAGGGGGAGGCTGAGCAGGTTGCAGAAGTTGCAAATGAAGCAGAAAGTGAGAAAGCAGCAGTAACTGAAACTGCAGAAAATGAGAAGGAAGTAGTATCTGAGGTTCAAGCAGCAGAAACCACAGAAAAAGCAGTAGAAACAGTTAATGCTGCAGTATCTGAGATTGAAGCAGCAGTAGCTGAAATTATGAAGAGTCTTGTTGATGCAGCAGTTTCTGAAAGTGAGAAGGAAGCAGTATCTGTATCTACAGTAACTAAATCTGAGATTGAAGCAGAGGTATTTGAGATTGTGAAGAATAGTGTTGAAGCAGCAGTATCAAAGATTATAAAAGAAGCAGTAACAGATAGAGCAGCAGAAATGGTTAATGCTGCTAGTCAAAAAGCAGCAGAAACCATTCAAGCAGCAGAAATGGTTAATGTTGCTGAAAAACATAAGGCAGCAGAAACCATCCCTGAAGCAGCAGAAACAAAGGAAACAGCTGAAACCATTCCTGAAGCTGTTAAATCACTCAAAAGAACCAAGATAGTGTCAAACAAAAGACCAAGAACAAAGTCTATAGCTTCAAAGAAGAAAGTTGTAAAGAAGCCTAGGGTGGAACCCATTGTAGAAGAAGCTAAGGAGGAAGTTGTGAAAGAGAAAGCTGATCATAAAGTTGCTGAAGAAGAAGTGGCAACTCCATCAGGTCAACCAAGCAATGTACAATCACATACAAATGATCAATGTGATATGTATATTACTGTGGTTGATACTAGTCCAATCAAAGTTAAACCATTAGCTTCTATGGCTCCTGAGATCATCTTCTGGGATACTTTGAGAGATCAGAGAAAGGAGTACATTAGAATAAAAAGAGCAGATGGGAAGTTTGAGGTCAGTTCTACATGGGGAAGACTTATCAGGATGTGCTCTAGATCTGACATTGAGGAGATGTTCAAGGTAGGAATGAAGCTTTATGGAAATATGCTGACTGAGAATGGAATGTCCATCACCAAAATGGTACTTGAATACTTGTGTCTAATGTTCAATACAGAAGCAGTTAAGTATTTGACAGAAAGGCAATTTCAATCTGTTACCAACTGGATGCTTATTGAAAACTGTGGTGTGTATGTCATAACACTTGACTATGCATATCATGAGTATTATTTGGTGGATAAAGTATACAAGCACAGCATGACAAGGTTGAAAGGAATGCTAAAAGCTAAGTTGGTGGGTAACAAAGATTCTAAGATGGAAAGATACCTGGTAAGAAGGATCATCAATCAAAGTTTGGGATTGAATCCTGACTTGTGTGTTCAAGATTAAGTTTTGGAAGCATCATCATCTGAAGAACTTGACTTCTCAACCTGAAAAGTCAAGTTAAGGGGAGATTGTTGGGAACTGAAGATTTGCTAAGTATGGATAGTACTGCCAGAACAACTTTAATACTGCCAGAGCATAATTAATACTGCTAGAGTGAAGTTAGTACTGCTTGTCAAGATTAATACTGCTGAAGCAAAGTTAGTACTGCTTGTCAAGATTAATACTGCTGGAATGAGGTTAGTACTGCTGAGTCAAGTTAATGCTGCTGGAATGAGTTAATGCTGCTGGAATGAATTAATGCTGCTGGAGAATATTAGTACTGCTCATGCTGAATGAAGTTAATACTGCTCGTGCATAAAGATGTTAATGCTGCTTGTGATCATAAGTTTGGAATGCGAGAATGTTGGAGATAAACATGGAATGATTGAAGATAATCATGAAAGAATATTCTGAAGATCAATTTTGTTTTGATAGTTATCTTGTAATTATTTAGTATAAATAGATGTTGATAGATAGCTATTCGACATATGCGATATACGAGAGTTTTTGAGAATACATTCTGTTTTAGAGAGAATTAACCTCAAGGTTTAGAACCCTATTTCTAGAGAAGTAGAAGTCGTCTTGATTGAGCCTGTTCATCAAGATTGAGGTTTGGTTGTAAGCTTGTGAGTTGAATTAGTGAATAAAAACAGCTGTGTGTTTTCTGATATATTGTTCTTTGATTGTGTGAATTAAAGTTCTATTCCGCAGATTCTTTAATTCTGAGTTCTAAGTATTATTAGTCTTGTTAAGATTCGATCCTGACAAGAAGCATTCTCCTTGCGGATCAACTCCTCTTTGCCATCATTGATAAGTTTATACTCATTCAAGGAGTTGCTAATACTGTCACAGAAGCTTTTGAGCTCTGCTCTGGTGACAGTGTCAGCGGGGGTAACCTTGGTTCCAACACATGGATCCAAGTCAGCCTCGAGCTCAGAGGGGCCTCCTTCAAGAGTTGTTTGTATGTTGGCTCTTGGAGGACTTCCACCCGATCCTTGATGTTCCTTTTCAGGGGATACATCTTTGGGTGTTCTGACCAGAATTTCCTCTTCTAGCTAAGGTTCTGGAGAAGGAAATCTGATGTGTTGGGAAGACATAGGATCAAGACAGGTCTTCCCTTGTGATACTAAGTCAACCCACTGCCCCTGAGTTGGGCAGAGCCTACGCGAGATTCGAAAGATCTCAGGGCTAGTTTGTGTCAAATCTATGCAAGCCACAGAGGCTTCAGCGTGTGTAGGTGACCTATTGATGTTCTGGGGCGATGGAACATCATCACCAAAAATGGATTCCCCGGTTTCGTGCATACCAGAGGCATGAAGAGTTGCCTCTGGTGGTTCAAGTTGGTTTGGGTTCGAGGTGTGCACCTCTGTTTCAATAGGAGGATGAACTCTCTGCCACCTCCTCTGCAGTTTCCCTTACATCCTCTTGGACAGCCTCCAGAGGGGATGCTTTGTCCACTACTTCCTTCTCCTCACGATTTGCAGAGGAAGACCCCACTTCGGGTACTCTTACCTCTGGTCTTTGTACTTCTTCCTCTTCTCTTACATTACTCACAGATTCCAACGATGGTTCAGGACCTATGTATGTTGGGGATCTCACCTCAGGTTCTTGAGGTTGAGCAGCATGTCTATAGTTTTGTAGAGAAATGTGGGTTGGTTGTATCAGCGATAACATGGTTTGTGGGACTCTCCTGATGTTAGGGTACTCACCTGTGGTTGTTGGATTGAATCTGGACATCACCCATCCAGGAGTTGGATTTCCCTGTTGAGTTAGTTGCAGGGTTTGGAATGCTTCTCTGATGACAAGGCTAATGATCCTTGGAAATCTGATGTGCTTCAGATTCCTGTGCACGCCCACTTCTCCTCCTTTTGCCAGAGTTGAAGTCTTTGTATTCACAGCGCTCAGAATTTCTTTGTAGAGGATTTTGGCATAATCAAAATGTCTTTTGAAGTATAGGCCATACATAATCTGAAGGATTTCAGTGCTAGCTTGGTCTTGGCTACCACTTTTGCAGGTTAGGGTTCTGTTGAGTGTGGAAAACATGAAATTCCAGATTGGGGGTAGATTGCCTCTCTTGAAATCCCCAATCTTGGTTAGGCCTTTGTTGTAGCCTAAGAACTGAACAAATGCAAGAAGAATAGGGACCTTTGGGGGGGTTTCATATACAGGAATACCCAACTGTCTAGTGGTCTGCATTCCAAAAATTCTTCGAAGGGTTTTGTCGCGAATGCGAATAGTTCCTGCTCCGCCTTGTCTTCCTGAATCAACTTTCCCAATAATACCTTTCCTTTCTGGAATGTACTGACAAGTTGTCCACCATTGTTGGACATAAATCTCTGGAAGGTCATCATCGAACATTGTGAATGCTTGGAAGATTTCAGAGTTTCTGAAAAACTCAACGAATACATGGTAAATAGGCAAATAGTTGGATGGATTGGCGCCGAATCTGTAGTTGTTATCTACAAACTCGTAGGGTTGGATCACTATGTGATCAATGGGTACTATTCTGCTCGATTCCGCCGAGTTTGCTTGTTCCGCCATTGTTGCAGGTTTCTGGGTTTTGAAGAACACAAGGATATTTGAACAAAGGAGGGAAGAATATGAAGGTTTGAATACTTAGAAGTCGTAAGAATTGGAATGGGTCAAAGGAATGGGTATTTATACTTGAAATATCTGGCTGGATAACCATCGTAGGTACTGTAGGTACTCGAGTGTCAGAGTAGTGGAACGGCCTCTACAGTAGAACGTGGAAACAGCTAACGGTTGGTCTCTCAATCAGAAGATGTCACGTGGGTTTTGGTTCTGACAACTTTTGGGCTATCAAACCGTCACGGTTAGAGATTTATGGGTGACAAGTGGTTGACGCTCAAGAAATAACTCGCATCTCTAATGACCATTATCAGAGAAATGGCAGAGCTCTGGTGGAACTCTCAGCACATTGTCTCTGATGAGTGAATTTGTCCTTTCTTTCAAGTAACCCAAAATATTTCACCTTTACCCTAAAATCATTTGCAAATCCTGTATCTGATGTGAGAATAGTCAAAGAACGAAAGCAGAACTGTCTTAGAGATTTCACAGAGTTCTGGTGAGAATCATCAGAGGCTCTGGTGAAATGTCAGAGTTCTGGTAAGTTCTTGACATTATCAGAAAATGTTTTCATCAGAACAGGTTTTCCCTTCCTTAAAAAAGTTTTTCCTTTATGTTCAACGAGCCAAGTCATTTAGATTTGAAATTGTTTTGACTTGCTCCCCCTTAAACCATGTTTGTTTTCCTTTTAAGCTCCCCCTAAAATTATGAGCTTAATTGACAGATTTTTCTTTTCAGCTTTTCTCTTTTCTTGCAACCTTTTTGAAAGAATAAACAATATTTACAAAGAATATACAAAATTTGAAACACATGAACAATATTGAAAAAGTATGCTGTCGGAGCTCTGAGATGGACATTAGAGGCTCTGTTGAAGTATCCTACCTAACTAATTTGACAGAGCTCTGGGATGATCATCAGAGGCTCTGGTGAATTTTGAATAGAGTTAGGAGGACATGTTCAGCATGCCCATCTTGCTGATTAAAAAGTTAAATCTCCTTTCATCAAGGGCTTTTGTAAACAAGTCAGCAAGTTGGAAGTCGGTTGAAACAAAGTACATTTCAATCGTCCCTTTTTCAACATGATCCTTTATAAAATGGTACCTTATGTCGATATGTTTTGTCTTTGAGTGCTGGACTGGATTAGCTGTAATTGCTATTGCACTCTTGGAGTCACACAGAATTGGGACTTTGTTGTACTCCATGCCATAGTCTTTGAGTTGTGTTTTCATCCAGATCACTTGAGAGCAACAACTAGCAGCAACAACATATTCTGCTTCTGCTGTAGAGGTTGATACGCAGTTCTGTTTCTTGGATGTCCAACTCACCAGTTTATCTCCCAGCAATTGACAGCTACCAGAAGTACTCTTTCTGTCATTCCTGCATCCTCCATAATCTGACTCTGTGTATGAAATAAGCTCGAAACCAGAATTAAGAGGATCCCAGAGACCCAAAAATTGAGTCCCTTTGAGATATTTAAAGATGCGTTTGACAGCAGACAAATGGGATTCCTTAGGATTTGCTTGAAATCTGGCACAAAGACAGGTTGCAAACATTATATCAGGTCTGCTTGCAGTTAAATACAGAAGTGACCCTATCATGCCTCTGTAGTTCTTAACATCCATAGATTGACCTTGAGGATCATAGTCAAGTTTAACTCCAGTGGCAATAGGAGTTTTCATCGGATTTGAGTTATTAAGCTTATACTTTTTCAAAATATCAGAGACGTATTTGGATTGACTTATAAAAGTGCCTCTGATGGATTGTTTAACTTGTAAACCAAGGAAGAAAGAAAGTTCTCCCATCATGCTCATTTTAAATTCACTTTTCATCAAATCCTCAAACCTATCACAGTATTCCTGCCTTGTAGACCCAAAGATAATGTCATCAACATATATCTGGACCAGAAGAATGTCATTTTTATACTTCCTAATAAATAAGGTTGTATCGACAGTACCTTTCTCGGAATGGTTGACCAACAGAAAATTTGATAGAGTTTCATACCAGGCTCTGGGGGCCTGTTTAAGGCCATACAGAGCTTTGTCTAGCTTGTATACGTGGTCTGGAAACTCTGAACTTTCAAAACCTGGTGGTTGCTGAATGTAGACTTCTTCTTGGAGTTTGCCATTCAGAAAAGCATATTTCACATCCATTTGATAGACCTTGAAACCTTTATGGGCAGCATAGGCTAAGATGATTCTGATTGCTTCTAGCCTAGCCACGTGAGCAAAGGTTTCATTACAATCAATGCCTTCTTCTTGGCAATATCCCTTTGCAACCAGCCGAGCTTTGTTTATGATGATAATATCGTCTTCATCTTTCTTGTTTCTGAACACCCACTTGGTTCCAATAGCAGCTTTATTTTCAGGAAGTGGAACCAAGGACCAAACTTTATTTCGTTCAAACTCCAGAAGCTCTTCTTGCATGGCTTCAATCTAGTTTGGGTCTTCCAGGGCTTCATAAATCTTCTTCGGCTCAATCATACTTAGGAAATTTACAAAGAAAGCCTTATTGATTGTTGTCGATCTTGTCTTTACACCATCTTCAGCAGCACCTATAATATGATGATGGGGGTGATCCTTCGTCCATCTGGTCATTGGAGCATGGACAACAGGTGGAGTATGTGCTTCTGATGGGAAAAGATGTATGTCAGCATCAGAGCTCTGAGGATTGGCACCAGGGCTCTAAGGCACACAACTCTGGAGAGTGGCTTCATTGCTCTGTGATGTACCAACAGGGCTTTGAGATGGTGAGCTTTCATACAGTGAATTTCTTCCAATATGGGTCACAGGGGGTGATGATGGCTCCTGTTCAGGTTCTCTTACATCTGACTGTTGTTGTCCCTCATTTCTATGAATTTGACTTGTAGACAGAGAAGTAGATGGTGAAGAATTGGAGGGACCTGTAAGGGATGTACCTGTTAGATTCTGTTCAGCAGAGTTCTGAGCATGATTGCCTCTGGTGATATCGACAGATGAATCATCATCATCGAAGGAATCGTTGAATATCAGATTGATATCTTCTTCCCTTGACTTTGACGAACATGGCTTTTCTTCATTCTGTATCCCCTCTGGTGATTTGCAATCAGAGGAACTTGATGAGCTTTCATCAAAGGATACATTTATGCTCTCTTGAATGACTCTGGTTCTTTTGTTGTAGACTCTGTAGGATAACCAATAAAGATTCCTTCGTCAGCCTTCTTATCAAATTTGCCCAGTTGATCTCTGTCATTCAAGATGTAACATTTGCAGCCAAAAACATGAAAGTATTTCACATTTGGCCTTCGGTTGTTGATGAGTTCATAGGGAGTCTTCTTGAATCTTTTCATAATTACAACTCTGTTTTGGGTAAAACAGGTTGTTGAGACTGCCTCTGCCCAGAAGTTGATCGGAAGAATAGAACCTGCCAACATAGTTCTGGCGGCTTCTACCAGAGTTCTGTTCTTTCTCTCCACAACACCATTCTGTTGGGGAGTTCTGGCAGCTGAGAAGTTCTGGGAGATTCCTTCCTCTAATAGGTAGGCATCAATTTTGGCATTGTTAAACTCTGTCCCATTATCACTTCTCAACTTTTGGACTTTAAGACCTAACAGAACCTGTATCCTTTTCAACAAACTTATCAGAATTTCTGGGACATCAGATTTTACTCTGATGAACTCAACCCAAGTATATCTAGAGAATTCATCTATTAGCACAAGAATATACTTTTTACCAGACAGACTTTGCACAAAAATTGGACCACAAAGATCCACATGAAGCATATGCAAAGGTCTAGGGCAATTGTGATCACTCTTTGTTCTGTGTGAAGCTCTTTTTAGCTTACCCAATTCACAAGCAGAACAAAGATGGTCTTTGTCAAATTTTAGTGAAGGGAGACCTTTCACTAGGTTAAGTTTCACGAGCTTGTCAAGGTTTGAAAAGTTTAGAAGAGCAAATCTTTTATGACAGAGCCAGACATCTTCCTTTTTCAAAGAGACTAAACAAAGTTTTTCTGTTGTAGAACTTTGATTTGGATTAAAATTCATTTTGTATAGATTGCCTTTTCTGTCGGCTCTTAAAAGCTCTTGACCAGACTCGGAAAGTAACAAAGAACAATATTTCTTTTTAAAGTTGACATCGAATCCATGATCACTTAGTTGACTTATGCTAAGCAGATTATGATTTAATCCTTCAACATAAGCAACCTTTGATACTGAAACACCACCATTATTTAAAATACCATAGCCTCTAATTTGTCCCTGTCCATCGCCTCCAAAGGTTACTGCACTTCCCATTTTGTCTTTGAATGAAGTCAACAGCTCCTTATTGTCTGTCATGTGCCTGGAACATCCTGAATCTAAATACCATATCTGCACATGAGGCTTCTGCAAGACAGATTAGTTCTTTTTAGGTACCCATTTCATAATGGGTCCTTTCTGGTTAGGCTTGGGGGTGTTAGACTTACCTGCTGGCTTTCCATTCTGTGATGGTGTGCCAGAGGATTTTCTCTGTGTATTATGAGTAGTCTTAGGATTTTTCCTTTCAAATGACTGAGTTAGAATACAGTGAGGACCATTCAGGTGATTCTGCAACTTTTACAGGAGTTGAATGCAATTGCAGTTGATAGAACATGATGATTGGTGCATATTGTTGTTTCTTTTCAACATCTGTGGATTAAATGGCGATTGAGATTGAAAAACTTTAGGACCAGATGTCTTCACATACATTCTGTCCTGGTTTGGTTTCTTGAAATTGACATTGTTCCTGGGAACAGATTCACTGGACCAAAAGGTGTTTTTCCTTTGATTTACTGCAGAGTTGGGGATAGGTTGGTCATTGACTTTCCATTTGCCCTTTTGCTCTGGAGTAAATCTGATTGGTTTATAAGAAAAGGGAACTGAAGTATGGTTTGCAGGAATACTCTTTGCTTTTTCTCTTCTCTTCTCTTCTATCTCATCAGAAGAAAGAATTCTGATACCCTTGTTTTTGAAATCAGGAACTGGTATAAATCTGGATTGATTCTTAAAAAATGTGACAGTTTTCAAATCTCCAGACCCAACAAGTACCTGCTTGGGTTTGTGCAAAACATTCTTTTGAGCACAAAAAATTTGCTCATCCACCTCAGAGTCAGAGTCTATAAAGTCTCTGGTGGCTCTGTCAAAGGTATGAGACTCTTTGGATAAATTAGAGATATTTGCTCTAGTGGACTTGAACTTTCTTAACTTTGGTTTCAAAGCATCAGATGTGGCATTTTCCTCAAGAACTCTTTTAAGATCCTCTTCAAAAAATGTTCTAATTGACTCAGAGGTAGGGGAGAAGACTGGGGCTTCAGGGTTGAGCTCGCTCTGTGTTTTAGCACCAGAGGACTCAGCCACAGAAGTAACAGACTTTTGTCCCTTGAAAGAGTTGAAGTGAAAAATCTCTTTAGGATCAAGACTTTTGACAGAATCAGAAAATTTGACCTCAGCTTTTCCTTGATCATGAATGAACTTTTCAGATGGTTTTGTAACATTTTCATGATCCAAGGAGTCATAGCTTACATTCCTGAAATTCAGTCTTCTTGTTTTTGAAACATCTGATGTTTTGGCTCTTTTAAAAACTGCAGTACCAGAGATCACATTTTCTTGGATTTTCCCAACACAGAAGGCAGAGGACAAAGATGTCTTCTTCCTTCCAGTGTAGGGAGCAAGGTCACTAAAACCTAGACCTTATGTATCCTTTTGAGAGTTGATTTTAATATGCACATCTTGTGCATCCTGGTACTTTTTAATCAAAATTTATTTCCTCTGTAAAGACTGGTGCAAAACCTCTCTCTCTCTTTGAAAATAGTCCTTTAGAGCTATAGAGTTAAGCCTTTCATATTCAGATTTCTTAGCCTCTTCTGCCTTTTGCTTTAACACTTCCTCATATTCCTTAACTTTTTCAGAAAAAGAGTATTCTTTCTGTTTTTGTAAGACTTCTAGCTCAGATTTTTCTTTGGAGATCTCTTCCTTCTCTTGTTCCAAAAGAGTTTTCTCTCTCTTGTAGAAGGACAGATCCTTCTGAGCTAGCTTTCTTAACTCTTTCTCTTCTTAAAGCTTTTGTTTCAACAGTTGAAATTCCTCAGTGAGTAATGACACATGCATTTCCAACTCAGAGTCAGATTTTGATTCAGAAGTAGAACATACTTTGGCACTGGGTTTGGTAGTCTCCAGCGCTCTGTCGTTTGGCTCTGTTACAGAAAGAGCACATGCATTCAGAGACACATCTGCCTCTGTTGATCTTTCTGGCATCTCTCCAGTCATCCAGTCAGCTACCTCTTCTAAACTTTCATCATCTACAGCAACCCTGCAAAAATTGGCTTGCTCTGGTTCGTCATCAGAGGACGAGTCAGAGATCCAATTTTCCATCTCAGCAACATAGTTTCTCTCTCTGTAATTGTACTTGTACTTGTTCTTGTAGTAGTCATGGTCTTTTACCAGTCTACCCTTACAATTAGCAGAGAAATGGTCGGGTTTGCCACATCGAAAACATCGTCCATCATTCTGGTTGATGGGTTGGGCAGCATCAGCTTGCTTCTGGGGGGCTGGAGGATTGGACTTATGTTGTGGTCTTTGCTCTTGTGGAGCTCTGTTGTTGTTCTGATGGTGAGGTGTAGCATAACCTCTCTTCTCGTCTTTCTCTTCTCTCTCATATCTTCCTCTCCTATCTAATACTTTGTTACCAAATCTCTTGTTAAACTTTTGAGTTATTAGAGCAAGAGATTAAGCAAAAGCATTGATATCCGCATCATCGTCTGATGAGCTTTCCTCTGCATCACTTTCAGCAACCAAACTCTTTTTTCCCTTCTTTTTCACAACTTTCTCCTTCTTCTTTTCTCTGCTAGAGCTTTCTATGTTGGATTTTCCTTTAGTGGGAGTTTTTGAGTCAGAGATCAAAGCTATTGGACCTGCCATGGTAGATTTGCCCTTTTGTTTGACAACATCCTTCTCTTGTGCAGCAAGAGTGCCATACACATCAGTAAGAGACCATGCATCCAAATCTTGGTTAGCTTGTAGAGACATGGATAGATTCAACCATTCATCATTTAAACTTTTCAAGAATAAGACATTGTTATCTTCCTTCGACCGAACAACCCCACACTTTTTACATTTGTTTATTAAAGCATTGAATCTGTTGTAGGTCTGTTGTAAGGTTTCCTCAGGAAGTGCTTTGAAATCATTGTATTCATTAATACATTGGGTCCTTCTATTCTTTTGGGTTTTGATACCACCCTCAAGTTGATTTAGAAGCTGATCCCAGATTTCTTTTGCTGTAACGCATGAGTCTAGTTCTTGGAAAATATCGCTTGGAATAGCCATAATCAGAAGTCTAACTGCCTTGAGGTCATTTTCCATTTTTAGCTTTTCTTCATCAGTAAACCCAGTGGTTTTAACTTTGAAGTGAGCTGGAACCTCAGCAGTAGTTTCTGTAGCGGGTACACGAGGAACCAAAACCATAGGTTGGAATGGTCCACTAGTGACAGGTCGCATTAAGTCTTTATCCATCCTATCAAAGAAGTTAACCATCCTAATCTTCCAGTAAGGATATTCATCTCTCAGAAGAGTAGGAGGTTTGGTTAGAGAACCAGCCGTGTAGATAGCATTTATGTTGTTGTTAGCCATCTTTTCAGAAAAACAGAGTACGAAGGTTTCGAAGGATTTTAAAAGGATTTTAAACTGAAAGTAGATGAACAGTAACCAATGGAACAGTAACTTAAGTAGAGAATATATTCAGACTAACTAGGAAGCTAGAACAGGTATTAAAATAACTCTGAAAACTTGTTTGAACTTTTGAGCAAAAACAGAGTATACTATGAAGCTTTTGAAGACAAACACAATCAACAACAGAGAATAAACATGGTTAGATTGGATCGTTTGATTTGAGCAAATCAATCCGCTCTGATACCAATTGTAGGTTCCCAGATTCAAGTTGTCTCATATAAATAGCATAAACACAGATAGCTGAAGCATAATATAAAGCTATTTAATACGAGTGATTGTGTAAACGATTATGTAACAGTGAGAGTATAAATAGTGAACAATAAATGATAACAAGATCAAGTAAAATAAGCTGCTCATATATTGATATATGAATAACACCAAGAACACGTTCAAGTATGTGTATTCTGAAATCTCTCAGGAAACAAATCGTACAGTGATAGTGGAATAGAATGTTGCAGTGTGTTCTCTCACAAATGTGGAAAACAATTCTTCCAAAAGCTTACAAATGTGTGTTCCACTACCCTTCTATTTATAGCCTGATAAAGTGAAAGACAGTGTACTATCTAACCCTGAAGTGACACGTGGAAAGTGTGTCTCCGTCCTTTTAGGGATTGCGTGGAAAGTACGGACACGTGTCTGACACTTAGAGATTTCTACGAGACTTAAGCTTCACAGAGGTCTTCATTAACCAGAGCTCTTATGCCAGAGCTCTGATGGTCTTCTGGTGTGAACAGTTCTTCTGGTGGAACAGAAGAAGTCTTCTGCCAGAGCTCTGTCGAGCTCTGATGATCTTCTGGTGATTTTCTTCTAAGTCTTCTGCGGAATCTCTGGTGGTCTTCTGACTTGTGATATTTTCAATACTTTTACATCTTGTATACTTGGGGCTAACAGGAATTACAGCCTATTCCAAGATTTCTCCTCACAATACGAAATGGGAATTACAATTTACTTTATGCATATTCCTCATTTCACGTCAACGGGAATTACAAATTACGTTATGCATATTCCACGTTTCACATCACCTTACGAAATGGGAATTACAAGTTACTTTATGCATATTCCTCATTCAGGTCAACGGGAATTACAAATTACTTTATGCCTATTCCGCGTTACAAATACTGTCAGTGCCTATGGATCCATTACACTTACTAGCGTATATGCATAACAACATAAACACGCAACATCTCGTATCATATTCTCAATGCTAAGAATACTAGATAACCTATCGTATCCTTATCCTCAAATGTCCCCCTTCGGCGACTTAGCACAACTTAACCAGATAACACATCCAGAAACTATATCCAGAACTATCCGAGAAACTCATACGTATCCGGAACATCAGAAGTAACAGGACATTAGAGATTATCGGACACCACAAACTGTCCGTACGTCATAACTTATCGGATATCAAAACTTTTCGGACACCCAGACTATCCGGACATCGCAACTTTTCGGACACTCAGACTATCCGGTCAAAATGTCCGGAACTCGTATCCGGAAAACACAACTTATCGAACATCATACAATTCGGATAACGTCCGGATACCAACGTCCTCGGGTAAAATCCGGTAACTATCTATCCGGAAACTAAGTCTATACCGGATACTACAGGAAAGAAAACTTATTGGATACTACGCCTTGTCCGGACACCATCGCATAGGAGTTTACCGGATACTTACAATTCATCCGGTAACTTCGTTTGTATTCCAATTTTACCATTGATTGCTCTTAATAGATCCCTTCTCAGTTCAATACACATCATTATAGCAGTTCTAAAACATGTATAAAAGCTAACAACACGAGATTTATTCAAATTTGAGGTTTATTATATCAAAACAAGATGAACTCACCTTAGGTCGATAAATGCAAGCAAAATCCAGAAATCAAATCCTTCTCACCCACTTATCCGATAACCTACTTGAAAGATGATTCAACTTAGATTACCAGACTCTACAGCAATTAATCAGAGAAGAGGATTGAAAACCCTTACCAAAAGAACTAGAATTGCTCAATTTCTTCTTCTCTGCTTGTTGCTAACCCACTTCACAGGGAAACCCAAAATGAGATAATATCTCAACTCATTGCCGACTTCACACTTAAATATCACATTCACACATTTCAAACTTGACCCTCAACTTATCCATAATCAGATTTAACTCCAAAAATCACAAATTAACTATTTGATCCCTTAACTTCAAACTCTTAACTTTCAAAATAAATTACAAAGACAATGTAATTTTTGAGGTGTTACATTACGTAATTACCTTTAGTCATGAAAAGCTCATGTAACACATATAAGGACACAATGCATGAAAATCAACTTGCAATTGAAGGCTATTCACTCTAACAAGGTCAACCATTGTACCCACGCAACTTATCATTGGCACTCTACTTTTGACCAACGGTCGCTCTCTCGTCCTTGCAACAACTTGCTATTCATGAGTTTCACAGCCTACCTGCTCAACCATCCCATACAGTTTTCATCTTGACCAATTACTTCACATTCTACCCCTACACGTATTTCAATCCAACACTGATATCTTCCCTTCATTGATCCTGCCACTGAAAAGCTCGACTAAAGAGTCAGGGCTCCAATCCTCCACTCGCTCTTGAATTGAAGCTTTCAAGATTTCGACCCCGTCCTTCCTTACTATCCCAACTGATCTACATAAAATTTTCGAGAACGAGGACTCACTAGAAACTAGGAGTTTTACCCTTGATCAGCCGTTCGCTCTTTTCGAACCCAAGAAGTTTTTCCTCTAGACGCCTCATAACATTCCACACAATACTCCTTCTAGAAGTTATAAACATTATATCACGTGCGCACGATACTTCAACCCCTTGTTATCATTGCAAGGTCAAAACTCACTACATACTACCACACCCCTCGACCTTCTCAACAAGAGCAATTGAGCACACTCGTGTACCTGTAAATTCGCGATTACATTGGCCAGATGTAATTCCAAATTTACCTTACATGACGGTCCTCGCTACTCTATCACTAGCGAACTAAAGTGATCTTTCCTACAACATCCTATATCTCAGCTGTGCTCCCCCCTCTACTTCACAGTTTAAGTTTAGGCCCATTCGGTCACTTAAATCCCTTAAACTATGGCTCCGATACCAACTGTAACAGCACAACTCAAAGAATAAAACTTAAACAACATGAATTAAGCAACTCGTCGAAACGGCTCCAAAATACTATCATAAACATGTGAGTACATAACAAGGTTTGCGGAAATAACCTATTACACAGCTGAGATTTCTAAAGACTATACTTGACATGCTAAATAAAACAGCTTCCTTCTGGTCCAAAGCTTCACGCTCGCGCTTTCTCTTTGCCCTCACTAGAGCCTTCTACTAAGTGCTTACCTGAAAATGTTAAGTTTTTGGAAATGTGAGGGTTAGACCATGAGGTCTAGTGAGTTCCCTCTAGAAACAACATGTGCACCATATAAAACATTTTAAACAGTTTATAAGCATTTATAAACTCTTTTCATCTTTAAAACATTTAAACTTTCACACACAAGAACTACCCATGTACATGGCACACTGAAGTCACGCACACCCGTGACAACGTGTCAGTCTCACACTTCCGTATTGGGTCACACCTCCCATGGCATAAACAGGACACACCCTCGGTATAAGCACTGGCGGGCCACACCCCCCGACTTAGACAAGACACGCTCACCTCCAAATGTATGCATACATAACATCTTAACTTCCTCAAACAGCAAGAACATGCAGTTTCATATAAAAGATAAAACATGCAGTTTCATAACATTTCATGCATTCAAAATCATACACGAGTCAACACATTTTCAGTTAGAAAAACTCACCTGATGCTCTTGATTAGCCCTCCTCACTCCGCTTCGAATCTTAGGATTCGAACCCCTACGATCAAAGTGAAAAAGGAACGATAAGTCACTCCACTTACCCTTACTGTGACTCTAAGCCAGTCTCACAACAACTACTCGGGTCCCTCGGTATGAGATTAACTAAAGCGGGTTTCGGGAAACAACATCCGGATCAGAAAGACCCGGTGTTCGGTTTCACAATTTCCGGGACTGTGCCACTTCCGGAATCCGGTATCGGTTCCGGAATCCGGTATCGGTTCCGGAATCCGGTATCGGTTCCGGTATCCGGGGTCGGTTTCGGTATCCGGACCCCTCCTTCCGGATCGCTTATCCGGATTCCCATTCTGGGAAACGCATTCCGGACTCCTCAAATTCCGGACTCAGAATGGCTCTGCTCGATTTCTCTCCAAGAGTCCCAAAATCCCACTCAAACTGGAGTATTCTATTTGAAAACGCTAGGGTCTAATGCAGGTAACATTAGGTCATTGGTAGATAACTGAATCGATCACTCGATCATCAATACCTTCGATTAAGACCTCTTCATACTTGAAACTTCTTTAATCATAAAACTCAATCACAACTGTGATAAAAACATGAGATTAGGAGTTTACCTTCAAGTATTGATGTTAAAGTCGACCCAGATACAACACATTCCTTGCCTTCTTCCAACAATTGACAGCGATGTCTTGATTACTTCCTCCTTCTCCCACAAATGTACAGCCACTCTCATATTGCAATTACCTAGGGTTTGTGCCTAAATTGAGGGTTTTATACCTCCTTCCACAATTACACTATGGTCCCTCAACAATAAGATTTCACTTTCTTCCCCATCAATTTATATTCTTTAAAATAGAAAAACTTGGTTATTACATACAATGTGGAAAACTAGCGTCCCAACATTGAACGTAAAACTCTAGTGCCTATGGATCCATAGCAATAAGGTCTAAAACATTACATGACTCCAAATGAATGAACTAGCGCATTCAAAACATGTAATTCCCAAATAAATATAAATCGTGACCAAAGCTCTACGTTGAGTTATCAAAACTGGACAAATGCCCCAAAACCCAACATAATCAAATACCGAGCCACCAGCTCAACAAATTAAAAGACCATATGTTAAAAGTCATAAAATGAAATAAAACGTAAACACTCTACGTTTATGCGAAACATGCTCCATAAACATAAACAACTCCACACCACCTAGGTTAAAACAAATCATTTTCCAAAACACCTATCGATGTGCATTTATACCAAAAGATTTACACTCGTAAGATAAATCGTTAAAATGTATCAATACCTAAGATTTACTCATCGAAATACTCAAAATACATCTTTTCCCCAAAACCAAAAGGTTTACAATTTCCAAAATGTTCGCAAGGTCGGTAATGACCAAAATCCAATAACCCATAAGTTGGTATTTTCAAAACATCCCTTAACACAAACTATGCATATTTTCAACAAATACAAAAATACATTTTTACCAAATAACTTCCATTTAGGCAATTAAATCATATATACATATATAATTTTTTTTAACAAATACAAAATGCATTTTCAACTTCCATTTTTACCAAATTATAATTTTTTAATATATATATATATATATATATATATAAATATGAATTAGATAATATACTTTTATTTTGTTAATAATGATTATATTTATATATAATATATATAATTATATTTTATTAATTATATAAATAAGTTTTGTTGGGTCATTGACCAGCATCTCCCTAAATCGAAACGTGGCGCTGGCTGCTACGCTATATGGAAATAAGTTGCGCCTTCTCCACCAGCAATTGCTTTTGGCGTAGTGGTAAGCGCTTGGATCCTAACATGTGGTATCAGAGCAGGTCACGGGTTCGAATCCCATGGAGTGCATTATAATGCCAAAGGCATGCTGTGCAGCCAAGAGTGCTGGCAGATGCTGGGGGGGGGATTGTTGGGTCATTGACCAGCATCTCCCTAAATCGAAACGTGGCGCTGGCTGCTACGCTATATGGAAATAAGTTGCGCCTTCTCCACCAGCAATTGCTTTTGGCGTAGTGGTAAGCGCTTGGATCCTAACAAGTTTTATATTTTTAATATATATATATAATAATAATATTTATATATACAGTTATATTTTTATTAGTTTTTAAAGGAAAAATGTAAAAACAATAATAAACCACAGGACCAGTTTCAAAGATTTCTATAAACCACACGGACCCAAATTAGAGCTTAAACCCATCATGTGCAAGGCACATGATACCTTTAACCTTTCAAACTTAACGGTGTTAGTGTTGAAGGATCCTAGTGACAATATATTGCATACCACATGGATCATATCCATAATAAACATAAAATAAAGACCATAGTCAAAGAAAACACAAAATCACATAGACCAAATCCACAATTCACTCAAAAACGACTTATACATGTGTAAACTTTTTTCCTGTTAATTAAAAAACGTGTCTTACACATATGTAAGGGTATTTGCCTATTTGGGTAAAAAGTCTACTTCAAAACTTACATTTAGAAAGTGGCTATAAGTTAAAATTTTGACTATTTTGATAATTTTCCTAATAATTATAAAATAATAATAAATGTATAAATAAATTTGGGGAGGCTATTTGCACCCTTTGATTTGCTAAATGCATCAAAAAAGGATGTGTTGAATGCCTATTATTCCGTGCCAATCATTTTTGATTTAATATAATAATATATATATATATAATAATATATATATATATATATATATATATTATTTATTTGTTTTATATGTATATATATATATATTGTTATTCTTTTTGTTTAAATATATATATATATATATATATATATATTATTTTGTTATATATATATATATATAGAGGAAAGTTCAAATGAAAACTCAAATTCAATTGTAAACATGAGGACAAATCTCGTCCATTGATCGCAGCCATATTTAAGTCATTCCTAAAATTCAGCTTTAGGGGTATTTTCGTCAAATTAGAATCAGCGCCTTGAATTTTTATTTTCTTTTTTAATTAAAAAACTTTTACCCCCCTAAATTTTAAAATAAATTATCTCAAAAATTACTAACATTTTAATCAAACAAATTACATCAAAAAAAGGAGAATTTCGTGCTCTTCGATATGACATCCATCATGATATAGTTTTTTTTCGATTTAACCGTTTTTTACGTGAAATCGTGTATATGTGTTATATTCAGTCTGAATATATGGAATTATTCAGTCTGAATATAACACATATTCAGACTGAATATAACACATATTCAGACTGAATATAACACATATTCAGTCTGAATATAACACATATTCAGACTGAATATAACACATATTCAGTCTGAATATAACACATATTCAGTCTGAATATAACACATAAAACCATGCGATAAACACGACCAATAATTGTGTGGTAAACCCTAATATGTGGTATATGATATCACGTGATGATCAAGTTCTTCAAACCGAGATGTAGCTGAAAAATATGAGGCTAGCGGTAGTTGAACAATAACCAAATCAAAAAAATTCATGCGATGTATTGATATGTATGTCACCAAGAAAACCAAAGATGGATAATAACAGCAACAATATTCGATGAACAACACAAATGATTAAGGGAGAATGGCCTTAGTATGCATGCGTGGAATGTATATGCAATGTGAAAGAATGCAACAATAGATGTGAACAAAAGAAGACGTGAGTGATGAATATGTGTTATATTCAGACTGAATATGTGTTATATTCAGTCTGAATATGTGTTATATTCAGCCTGAATATGTGTTATATTCAGTTTGAATATGTGTTATATTCAGACTGAATATGTGTTATATTCAGTCTGAATATAACACATATACACGATTTCACGTAAAAAACGGTTAAATCGAAAAAAAATATATATCATGATGGATGCCATATCGAAGAGCACGAAATTCTCGTTTTTTTGATGTAATTTGTTTGATTAAAATGTTAGTAATTTTTGAGATAATTTATTTTAAAATTTAAGGGGGTAAAAAAATTTAATTAAAAAATAAAATAAAAATTCAACAAAAATAGGCGCTGATTCTAATCTTTCCAATTTTACCCCTGCGCGCTAAATATTCACTAAGTCATGGACAGAGTTTTCAACTTATTTACAAAATTGCCACCGTGTATTTTTGCCATTGATCTATTCACCAGATTATTAATCAACGGATGTTGTTTGTCCTCACGTTTACAATTGAATTTGAGTTTTCATTTGAACCCACCCATATATATATATATATATATATATATATATATATATATATTAGAAATATATATATTAGAAATATATATATAGTTATTCTTTTTTTGTACATTTTACGTTCTTATCTATATTTATCTAATATACTCTTTTAAAAATAATTTTTTATTTTTAAATTACATTTTATACCATTATAATTAGTTATTTAATTTACTTTATCTCTTCTTCTTTCATTTTTATGTTACATCCTTATCATATCAACATACATAAACTAAAATAATTAGAAAAATAAAAAATAAACATTGAGATTTTACATATAAATAAAGCATAACATAATGTTTATTACATTTTACTTATTCTAAAATAACATTATTTGTAGTACAATTAACACGTAAAAGACGATTGTACTTCTGTATTCGATCTGTATACGGGGTAGCCCATGCAGCAGCACACGGATAACTGTAACGGAAGAAATGTGATGTAATGGTAGGAAACGGGTATCCTTCTGCTAAAACTAGTTTCACATAATGGTTACCATTGACATACCCAATTGTATAAACAACATGTTGATACCACGCCGGCGGAGTAGATCTAAGCGGTAAGTACGTCGAACAGTCTGTCATTGACATAACGTGTAATATCACATTATATTTGCAAGCAATCAAGACACCTATTTCAGGCATTGTCATCCAGTGGTCATATGGTGCACCTTGATCTGATCGAAAGAAGTTTAAAGTGTTATAAGTTGTATTCCAATGTTCACTTCCAAACATGTCGAGGTATTCTGCCTTGTATGCGTCTAACTCTTCCATCAATTGAAACCGAATTGTGCAAAGTAAGTAAATAAGTATAGGGGGTGAAAATGTAAAATTCAAATCAAATATCACAATTTTGTCGGAACCTTTCTATGTATATATATATATATATATATAGGGGTTACATCATGTGAGAACCACAAATATGTTATAAACCGTGAGAACTGATATAAAAAATATTTTTTACATGATATTTTTTCATCAAATGCTAGGATTTATTATATTTTACTTCAAATATATGTGTTTCATAGTATGATAGTTTCACATGAATTTGTTTCACCATGTGAATATTTTTTACGAGTATTTTTCATTTCACTAGGTGAAACAAAATTCGTTTTTCACATGTAAACTTTTCATAAGGTGAACACGAACATATGTGTAACAATATCTTAAATCATAGGTTTTGATGAAAAAAAATCATGTAAACAAAAATTTTTACATTGGTTCTCACGGGTTTGTAACCTATTTGTGGTTCTCATTTGATTATCGTCCTATATATATATATATATATATATATATATATATATATATATATATATATATATATATATATATATATATATATATATATATATATATTACGTATATATATATATATATATATTACAATATATATATATATATATATATATTTATATTTCTAATATATATGTAAAACAAATAAATAATAATATAAATATATGTGAAATAATATATATATATTATTTAAATCAAGTAATGATTGGTTCGAAATTAAATGCAATTAATAACTTACTTTTTGGATGCATTTAGTAAAAATTTGGTGCATTTAGCGGTGCCCATAAATTTTTATGCATTCAGTCCGGTCCAAATTGAGTCTGCTGGCTTTTGTCTTGTTTTGAACAGTCAAAGACCAACCCATATCTTGTCTCTCAAACAAATATTTTGCTCCATTCAGTGTATCATCATTGGATCCCTTCCAATGATATTAATTTATATATAGTATTAATAATGTATTTTAAACAATATCTTTTTATAACATACAAATATATACATTTAATTTTCAATATTGCATATTATGTATTGTCATTTATCCAAAATAACAACATATTTGACATAATTTTGTTTTAGAAAATTAAGGTTTGTTCTTAAAATTAATATGTTGTTTAACTAGCTCCTTATTAGTTAATAATATCTTCATCGTTCAAAAAAACAAACAATACAATTGCTAATATGATTTCTGAAGAGTTATGTTAGTTTGATAAATCATATAAAAATTACTCTTCACTACAAGGATTTTTAATCAATTTATAAAGTGACATCTCATCATAAAGAACTGTATTTTAATCAAATAATAATAAAACTACGATAAATAAATAAATGTTTATAGTGATATATATATATATATATATATATATATATATAAATAAATAAATAAATAAATTCTTTAATGTTTATTGTAATTTTTTAATCTATTTACATTTATTAATAAAAATGGAAAATTGTATTAAAAACACAACCTTTAATAAATGTTAAAACTTTGACTTAGATGCATAACGTTTATTAAATGTTAAAATGATAAATTAAAATATTACATTAATTGTCATTTTCTCTTTTTCTGAATCTTTGTCAAAACTCATCAACTAAATCTGATTGTAAGCAATGATTCGTTGACTTATTACGTACTTGTATGTGATTTTGAAAATAGTTTTCGTACTAAAAAAGTATATTATGAGATATTTGAGGCATAATTATAGTAAAATTAACATCATTGTCTATATCATGAAATTGACGAATATTGTAACACCCTAAAAATCAGGGCTAATTTAAACCTCAATTTATAACAAGATTTAAACATAAACCTTCTAAACTTTATACATAAGCAGAGAATTAACTATGAAGGTCATATTTACAAATATCAAATTCTTCAAATAACCTATTAATCTAATCATGTCACTATAATCAGATTAACTAGGTTATCTAAGTAATCCATCAAAAACCTCAATGTTCATTAACTTCTCCGCTATTTCAAAAGCTCTCGTCCCACATCCCTTTATTTCCCGGAGCTAGTACCTGGTAAGAAAATATAGTTTGAAACGATTAGGCTAACGCCTAGTAAGAACATTCGGTTTCAAAATAATACTTTTAAAATCAATGTAAACAAGGCATAACAAGCCTGGTTTACCATCTTTCTTACCAATTTGTAAAAACATCTTACGATGACGGGGTTAAACCCGATTCCATGAATATGACCGACACCAAGTCAGTCATAGTATCACGTTCCAGAGCCCACTACGAATCTCCACGGATTCTAGATTAATGCTCATATCCAAGAAATCACAATTACACATGTCAATTTCTTGGAGAGGAAGTTGAGATTACAATTACACATGTCAATCTCTTTCTTTCCTTAGAAATCGGGAATTACGATTAGTCCACGCCTATCCCACGATTTCTCATACACACTGGAATTACGATTAATCCACGCATATTCCATGTGTTTATAAAAACTAGTGCCTATGGATCCATTACAGTTATTTGTACTCGTGCAGGTTATTGCTTAATATAAATCATTTTCAAATAACGTTAATGAAGTTAAGCAAAACCATTAATTTCAAGATAACCAATTTCACTTTATATCAAAATTCATTCAGGAAACGTTCATTATAAAATATACCTTACCATGAATTGAAATACGTTTATAAAAAGGGTAAGGTAAGAATGAACTCACCTGACAGCAATAGCGTCACTCTTACTTCACTTCTTAAAGTTGTAAAGACTTTCCGCTACTAAACTTCCCAGAGTCTGAAACATCCAAATACATATTGTACTGATATCAAACTGCTGTACAGAACCCTTAAAGACTAAGAATTCCTAAATAATCAAATTTCTCGACACTTATCGCAACCCACTAATTGCGATAACACTTGTCGCAACCTACTACTTGCGACACAATACTTATCGCAACCCATTGTTGCGATATCCCCCTCTTATCGCAACCAACTGTTGCGACATAACATCTTATCGCAACCAACATTTGCGACATAATTCTTATCGCAACCAACTGGTTGCGATACACTCTTTTTATCGCAACTCACTGTTGCGACAATCATCTTTGTCGCAACTTGCATCTTTATCGCAACTAACTACGTTCATCTTTATCTCAACCAACTGCAAACGTATTTAAGCCAGAATCTATACTTTTAAGCCATAATAATTTCTACAATAGTGCAGATATGCTTAATATCATCAGTAGAAACTATTCATGAGTCCAGATTTCTCATATCTTTTCAAAATCATCAAAATCCATTTCTAAACCACTAGAAAGCTACATAACATAGTAGGGATGATTTATTGTGAAGACATACCTTGTGTTTTTCACCAATTTGCACTCTTAAATACTGCATATTCTTGTTCTTCTTTTCCTCTTCTTTCTTCTTCTTTCGGTTCTCTCTCTCTCTCTCTCTCTCTCTCTCTCTCTTTGTCGTACAAAACACACACACACACTAATACTAAAAGTGGTAAAATGAGACACCTCACCCCTCTTTTAGATAAAAAGAGGCGGTGGTGTTTTAAGTGGTTTCACCACTTGCCCAAAACAGCCCCTCGGCTTTCATTAATTGACAATTTCCACCCTCCAACTTATAAATTAAAGTTAAAGTTTACCCCTTAACATATAACTCCGTAAAACAATTAACGAAACTTATTCGGGGATAAACTCTAAAATTAATCTATCAAATAACCAATCATGATTTATCAATAAACCCCATCTTAACACTTTGTACAAAAATCGAGATGTTACAATACTCCCCAACTTGAAAATGATTTCGTCCTCGAAATCAAAGTTAGGTAAACAAGTGAGGATATCTAATCTTCATATCCTACTCCGACTCTAACGTCACGTTAGCACCTCGATGATGTTTCCATTGTACCTTTAACATAACTACTTCCTTATTATTACGTAACTTTCTAACCGATCTTTCCAAAATCGCCTCCGGTTCTTCTACACAATGGCTCTATTCATCCACTCTTACGTCAGTAAGTGGAATCACCTTATTTTCTTCGGCTAAACTTTTCCGAAGGTAGCAAACATGAAAGGTATTGTGGATTCCTTCCAATTCAGGTGGAAGATCCAACTGATATGCTTGTAATCCAACTCTCTTGGTTATGGTAAAAGGTCCTAGAAAACGAGGACTCAACTTTCCACGTTTGCCAAACCTTATCACACCTTTCCACGGGGATACCTTAAGCATTACGCGCTCTCCAACTTGGAATTCTTGTGGTCTTCTTTTTGGATCAGCATAGCTCTTCTGTCTATCTTGAGCTGCTTTCATATGCTTCCGAATCTCTTTTACTTTATCAGCCGTTTGTTGCACAAGTTTCGGACCAGCAAACTGCTTTTCTCTAGCTTCTAACCAACACACCGGAGTTCTACATTTCCGTCCATACAAAGCTTCGAAAGGTGCTCTTCCAATACTGGAATGATAACTATTGTTATACGTAAACTCCACTAAAGGTAAATGCGTATCCCAGTTACCTCCAAAATCTAACACACACGACCTGAGCATATCTTCTAAAGTTTGAATGGTTCTTTCACTTTGTCCGTTCGTTTGTGGATGGTAAGCAGTGCTCAAATTGACTCTCGTACCCAATTCTTCTTGTAGTGACTGCCAAAACCTCGAGGTAAACCGACTATCACGATCCGACACTATAGACACTGGTATACCATGCCTTGACACCACTTCATCAATATACAGTTTCGCCAATTTATCTGTTGGTGACGCTTCTTTCATAGCCAGAAAATGAGCACTCTTGGTCAATCTATCTACGATTACCCATATAGTGTCGTTACCCTTTTGCGTTCTCGGTAACTTTGTCACAAAGTCCATGGTAATTGTAAAGCCCGTGTCTCGGTATGGATTTTAATTAATCATTTCTACTTGGTTATTTTATAAATTCCTCTAATCGAAATTTAACGGGTTAGGCGGCTAGGATCTTATTTGTTAAAAGTTTGGGTTATGGGGCTTAATGGGAAACTACTTTAAAATGCAGGGACCATTTAAGTAATTATTGTAAAGTGGGTGCATGGGATCGGCCTTTAACAAAAAGAACCGACCCCTCCCTTTTTTTCTTGTTTTGGGTTCCTTCTTCTCTCGCTAAAACGTCGACAACCCTAAAACCCTTCCCCCTAGCTACTGCCGTCGACCTTCTAGCCGCCACCGCCGCTGTGACTGATGCCGCCGGAGCAACATCAAACAACCGGCGCTGCTGTCCGCCGGCGAGAGAGAGAGAATAGCGAGAGAGAGAGAGTGTCGTGAAGTGAGAGAGACTGCCGAGAGAGAGAGGGAGAGAGGTTGTCGAGAGAGAGAGGGCGACGCCGTGAGATAGAAGGAGGGAGCAGCCGGGAGGGAGACCGCCGCTACCGTCGTCGCCGTTTCTGCCGGAAAAAGGGGGAGAAGAATTCGCGTCGAGGTAATTCCGTCTTCCTTCGTTTCGTTGTTGGATTTGTTGTCGAAACGCCATGAACCACCACCACCGCCGCAGCCATGGCTGCCGGCGGTGTGGCCGCCGCCGTGTGCCGCCGCGTGGGCAGCAGCGGGTATGCGCGTGTGGCTGCGTGTGTGTGGGTGTGTGTGTGGGACGGGATAGGGTAGTCGGGTTGTTCCGTTCTCGTTATCGCCGAAGTCGTAAACCTCAATTGTCGCCGCCGCCGCCGCAAACCACCACCGCCGGAGGTGGCAGTGGGTGGTGCCGGCAACGGTCCAGCCCAGATTACCTAAAACCTGAATCTTATTAGCTAAACCGTAACCCGAATCGAATAACCTTGAACCGTTTTATAAATCGTCATTTTATGTGGAAAGTATGAATCTGTCACTGTTTTGCGACGGCCATAACTTTTCCGTCGTAGCTCGGATTTAGGCGAATCCGGTGCCCACGGTTCACATTCTGTGCCGGGCACACTTTTAGTGTTTTAGCGGAAGTCTGGTTCGGCCTTTAACTAGGCGTAAAATGGCTGTTTTCACAGCAGGTCTGCACATGGCAGCTTCGTATCCTGTTTTTAGAAAATTCATATTAAATTGTAGGAAAATCGTTAGAGAACGTACGATATGTCCCTGAACCCTAAGACATGGGACTTTTTGATTATGGAATAATATTTCTGGATTTATCAGTTTATAAGGGGTTAAACAGGTCCCGAACAGACCTGTGTTTTTAGAGTAAAAGCTGGAATGTGTATGTTATATTTTAGTAGTCGTGGTTTTGGTTTGGGGCGTCACTTTGATAATTGTTAACGCTTATTTAGGTGGAACAAGGTGAACTGGTGTTGGCCGGTTCGTGTTGCGGTTGAGGTCATAAGCTGTGCGTTTGAGGTGAGTTCTCTCACTGTGTAGTTAGGGGTTGTATGCATGTCATAGTAGTTTGTATGTACTACTGTCTTTGTGGTGTGAACTAGTTGTTTGTGGTGTGTAATATTTGATTGGTTTAAATGCTTAGTATAAGTGTGTTACATTACAACTCGGTGGGACCGAGGGCTCGGTGGGACCGAGGAAGTGAAAAGAAACTTTGTGGGAACTCGGTGTGACGAGTGTGTTACATTACAACTCGGTGGGACCGAGGGCTCGGTGGGACCGAGGGCTCGGTGGGACCGAGGTGTTGGATACATAATTACTTGTAGATGTTTACTCGGTTTATGTAACTATGGTGTTGTTGCTTATGTGCGGATAGGGGTGATGTGTATATAATTCCTATCTGCGCATGTGATGGAATTCACTAAGCTTCGTGCTTACCCCTTCCCAATATCTTATGATTTCAGGTGCGAGTAGCAGTCGGGCATGACGGTACACACGGACGCAAGGCGAAGGCTGTTTAAGTTTAACTTTTTAAATGGGGATTTAATTATATAACTTTTCCGCTGCTTAAATTTCATTTGACGGTTTTAATTAACGACGTTTATTTTTATTGTAATGGGATTTGTTAACTTATGATTTGATTGTAACGAAATGCATTAGTTTTAAAATTTAAAATTCCTTGTAATTTTTGGGACGTTACAGTAATCTTCTCCCACTTCCATTCCGGAATTTCCAAAGACCGAAAACTTCCGTAAGGCTTTTGATGTTCCGCTTTTACTAACGAACATGTCGTACACTTTTCTACTATTCGTGCCACATCTACTTTCATAGTTGGCCACCAATAGTGTAACTTCATATCCCTATACATCTTAGTACTTCCAGGATGTATAGAATACTTAGATTTATGGGCGTCTTCGAGAATCACTCTCGATTTCCTCCAACCTTTGGCACCCAAACACGACCTTGGAATAGTTTAATTCCACGGCTATCTTCAGTCAGTTGAAGATGTTGTTTGCTCATAACTTCATCTTTCAGATTTTCTTCCAATAAAGCTTTCGCTTGTGCCTCATTTATTCTTTCAATCAAACTTGACATCACGTCAATCCTGGCGTTAGTCGTTTTCAAGCACCCATTATATTCTTTTCTACTTAAAGCATCAGCTACAACATTTGCTTTACCGGGATGGTAATGCAATTCACAATCATAGTCTTTAAGTAGTTCCAGCCAACGCCTTTGCCTCATGTTCAATTCTTTCTGATCAAAGACATGTTGTAAGCTTTTATGATCAGTGAAGAGAGTGCACTTTGTTCCATACAGATAATGACGCCATAGTTTTAATGCAAACACGACCGCTGCCAATTCCAAATCATGGGTAGGGTAATTCTTCTCATGTTCTTTGAGTTGTCTTGATGCATAAGCAATCACCTTGCCTCGTTGCATCAACACACACCCCAAACCCATCTTTGATGCGTCACTATATACGACCAAATCTTCTGTTCCTTCCGGTAGTGCAAGAATAGGAGCTTCACATAACTTCTGACGTAAAGTTCTGAAAGCTGACTCTTGTTTCTCAGTCCAAACAAACTTTACATTCTTCCGAGTCAACACGGTCAAAGCAGAAGCAATCTTTGAGAAGTCTTTGATAAACCTCCGATAGTAACCTGCTAGACCCAAGAAACTTCTTATTTCAGACGCGCTCTTTGGTGTCTCCCAGTTTATCATTGCTTCTATCTTTGCCGGATCTACTTTAACTCTTTCCGAAGTAATCACATGCCCTAGAAATTGTACCTCTTTTAACCAAAATTCATATTTTAAAAATTTCGCGTACAATTTCTCTTTCCTCAGAACTTCTAAGACTTCACGAAGATGGCATTCATGATCGTCTTCATTCTTTGAATAAACAAGTATGTCATCGATGAGTACAATAACAGACTTGTCTAAAAATGGTCGACATACTCTATTCATCAGATCCATGAACACAGCTGGAGCGTTTGTCAACCCGAATGGCATTACAAGAAATTCATAATGCCCATACCTTGTTCTGAACGCCGTTTTGGGAACATCTTCATCTCTTACTCGAACTTGATGATATCCCGACCTCAACAATCTTTGAAAAGCATCCCGCACCTTAGAGTTGATCAAACAGGTCATCAATCCTTGGAAGCGGATACTTGTTCTTAATAGTCACCTTATTTAGCTCGCGATAGTCGATGCACATTCTGATAGTGCCATCCTTTTTCTTAACAAACAATACCGGAGCTCCCCAATGTGAAGAACTTGGTCTAATAAAACCCTTGTATAATAAATCTTGTAACTGAGACATCATTTCTTTCATTTCAGCTGGCGCTAAGCGATACGGTGTACGCGCGATCGGTGCCGCTCCAGGAACAAGATCAATATGGAACTCTACTTGTCGTTCAAATGGTAGACCTGGAAGATCATCGGGGAATACGTCCGGGAATTCACGTACCACCTTAATATCTTTCACTTGTTTCTTTTCTGCCTTTACATCTAGAACATACGCTAGATAGGATGAACATCCTTTTACCAAACACTTACGCGTTTTTGCAACAGAAATCAACGGAACTTCCCCTTTTCTCTTTTCTCCAAAGATAAATACATCATCTTTATCAGCCATCAGAATCCGAATTAATTTCTTTGCACAAAGTATTTCTGCCTGGTTGACTGTCAGCCAATCCATACCCACAATTACATCAAACCCTCCAATTTTCATCAACAACAAGTCGATCGGAAATTTCGTTTCTCCTATCGAAATAAAACAACCCTCAATTCTTTCACGAACCAAGACTTGACCCCCGTTAGCTATCTCAACTACTAAGGCATCTTCCAAGGTAGTGACATGCATAGCTAACTTGTGATAAAACGATTTGGACACAAACGACAAATTTGCACCACAGTCAAATAAAATGCGTGCAGGAATGGAATTAACGAGGAATGTACCAGAAACGACGTCTTTCGATTCTTTGGCTTCGTCAGCTGTCATATGAAACGCCCGACCCGTTGGTTTAGGAACATCTGATTTCTTGCTTTGGTCTCCACCCTTTTTCAGGTTTGGGCAATCCCGGCGGAAATGACCAGGTTGTTTGCACTCGTAGCATGTAGATCCTTGAACAATACAGTTATTCAAAGTATGCCCACTTTTACCACACTTATAACATTTCAGTGTGGTCACCCGACACGGACCAAAGTGCTTACTCCGACACTTTGGGCACCAATTCGGATCCCGACGAGATTCATAACGAGTATTTTTACCAAATGCTTTTGATTTCTGAGAAGACTCTGACCGGCCCTCCCATTTTCGTTTCTCTCCTACTTGAGTCTTTTCTTCCTTGTCTTTAGCATAGACTTCTTCCATAACTTTAGCTTCCTCAATTGTCTCCCTCAGCGTTGAAGCTTTAGCATTTCGTACTCGGGACATCATGTCCGCTGGCAAACCCTTCAAATAAGCTTTAATCTTTTCCTTCTCAGTCGGAGCCACATGCCCCAC
Source organism: Saussurea involucrata (assembly GCA_033807775.1). Lineage (NCBI taxonomy): Eukaryota > Viridiplantae > Streptophyta > Magnoliopsida > Asterales > Asteraceae > Saussurea > Saussurea involucrata. Next base: position 12,093,848 of record CM066312.1, read on the forward strand.
TAAGTTCAGCTTCTCCATAAAGGATTCAGTATACTTCCTAACAGTTGAAGTACCTTTCTTAAGAGTCTGAAACTCTTCTTCAATCCTATCCATTTCGTTTTCATTGCAGTATTCTTCCAGAATCTTTTTCTTGAATGACTCCCATGTCATAGCCGCTAAGGCTGGAGCCGTTATAGTAGACGTCACTATATTCCACCAAGTCAACGTGTTACCTCGTAACATTTGAGACCCAAATCTGACCTTTGATTTCTCATCACAATCACAAGCTCGGAAGGCTTGTTCCATTTCCCTGAGCCAATTCATGCATGCCACTGGTTTGTCTGCTCCGGTAAACTCTGGCGGTTTACAGCTTAGAAACGTTTTATATGAGCAGACTCTTTCCACCCTCCTTTCAACATCTATCACAGGATTACGAATTGGATTTATTACATCTGTATCAGTCTCCGTTCGTCGTAGCTCAGAGCTTCGATCATTCAATGCTTTCATGAACATCTCTGTTTGTTGTGCCATTGCTTTATTCATCATTTGCGTCATGTTTTCCATCATGCGAGACTCTATCGTAGACTCCGGCGTCTCAGTGTTAACGGTACTGGTACTCGTTCTGTGTACCCGACTGTTCGCTCCTCCCGTAAAAGGTAACCTCGGCGGACTCTCATGAGTTTCACCTGTTTCAGGTTGCTTTTCTACTGACCAATCAACTATGGCCCTATCCTCCGAAGAATTAGGGACCTCGGTGGCGTATTCACCATCGTTCTGACATAACACAAAGAAATAACCATAAGAAATGGTTACACATATCTAGACATACGAAACGTACTTTACCGATCATTAGTCACTGTAACAATTTAGAAACAAGTATGCTTGTGTAAAAATATATTCATAATAACAGTAGCTAATTGGAATTATGAACATACTATACATGAGAATTCCCGTTACCATTGTTACAGTACTAATTTCACGTATTTCTGTCGACTCTAAGACTATCCCGTCTTAGTACTTCTACCCATTTCTCACATATCATAACTTAAATCATCTCAGCTTAAGTCTAGGTATCTCACTAGCATACCTAGTTCGCTTAAACTAATGCTCTGATACCATATTGTAACACCCTAAAAATCAGGGCTAATTTAAACCTCAATTTATAACAAGATTTAAACATAAACCTTCTAAACTTTATACATAAGCAGAGAATTAACTATGAAGGTCATATTTACAAATATCAAATTCTTCAAATAACCTATTAATCTAATCATGTCACTATAATCAGATTAACTAGGTTATCTAAGTAATCCATCAAAAACCTCAATGTTCATTAACTTCTCCGCTATTCCAAAAGCTCTCGTCCCACATCCCTTTATTTCCCGGAGCTAGTACCAGTTTAAAACGATTAGGCTAACGCCTAGTAAGAACATTCGGTTTCAAAATAATACTTTTAAAATCAATGTAAACAAGGCATAAAAAACCTGGTTTACCATCTTTCTTACCAATTTGTAAAAACATCTTACGATGACGGGGTTAAACCCGATTCCATGAATATGACCGACACCAAGTCAGTCATAGTATCACGTTCCAGAGCCCACTACGAATCTCCACGGATTCTAGATTAATGCTCATATCCAAGAAATCACAATTACACATGTCAATTTCTTGGAAAGGAAGTGGAGATTACAATTACGCATGTCAATCTCTTTCCTTCCTTAGAAATCGGGAATTACGATTAGTCCACGCCTATCCCACGATTTCTCATACACACTGCAATTACGATTAATCCACGCCTATTCCATGTGTTTATAAAAACTAGTGCCTATGGATCCATTACACTTATTTGTACTCGTGCAGGTTATTGCTTAATATAAATCATTTTCAAATAACGTTAATGAAGTTAAGCAAAACCATTAATTTCAAGATAACCAATTTCACTTTATATCAAAATTCATTCAGGAACCGTTCATTATAAAATATACCTTACCATGAATTGAAATACGTTTAAAAAAAGGGTAAGGTAAGAATGAACTCACCTGACAGCAATAGCGTCACTCTTACTTCACTTCTTAAAGTTGTAAAGACTTTCCGCTACTAAACTTCCCAGAGTCTGAAACATCCAAATACATATTGTACTGATATCAAACTACTGTACAGAACCCTTAAAGACTAAGAATTCCTAAATAATCAAATTTCTCGACACTTATCGCAACCCACTAATTGCGATAACACTTGTCGCAACCTACTACTTGCGACACAATACTTATCGCAACCAACTGGTTGCGATACACTCTTTTTATCGCAACTCACTGTTGCGACAATCATCTTTGTCGCAACTTGCATCTTTATCGCAACTAACTACGTTCATCTTTATCTCAACCAACTGCAAACGTATTTAAGCCAGAATCTATACTTTTAAGCCATAATAATTTCTACAAAAGTGCATATATGCTTAATATCATCAGTAGAAACTATTCATGAGTCCAGATTTCTCATGTCTTTTCAAAATCATCAAAACCCATTTCTAAACCACTAGAAAGCTACATAACATAGTAGGGATGATTTATTGTGAAGACATACCTTGTGTTTTTCACCAATTTGCACTCTTAAATACTGCAGATTCTTGTTCTTCTTTTCCTCTTCTTTCTTCTTCTTTCAGTTCTCTCTCTCTCTCTCTCTCTCTCTCTCTCTCTCTCTCTTTGCCGTACAAAACACACACACACACACTAATACTAAAAGTGGTAAAATGAGACACCTCACCCCTCTTTTAGATAAAAAGAGGCGGTGGTGTTTTAAGTGGTTTCACCACTTGCCCAAAACAGCCCCTCAACTTTCATTAATTGACAATTTCCACCCTCCAACTTATAAATTAAAATTAAAGTTTACCCCTTAACATATAACTCCGTAAAACAATTAACGAAACTTATTCGGGGATAAACTCTAAAATTAATCTATCAAATAACCAATCATGATTATCAATAAACCCCATCTTAACACTTTGTACAAAAATCGAGATGTTACAAATATAAACATGATTTTCATCTTTGACGATCGCATGATTATACATGCTCTCATTGTTAAATTTATAATTTAATAATAAATAAATTATACCAATATTAGTTAACGATCAAACTATTTGTATTTATTATAATCAAAATCTCATTCAATAAATTATTTATACATTTTTTATAAACATATTTCACAAAACATTAAAAAACATGATTTGACATAAAATAATTTATTATATTTAATCTTACAAAAGATTTCGCAAGATGATATGGATATGTCATGCAAGAGGTCTTAAAGCATCCACATCAATATTATGAATGATCTTACAATATGATATGGACATATCATCTAGATTTTAACATATCTTACACTTTTTTTAAAAAAAATCATATATAATGGCAAGTAATTTTTTATGATTATATAAATATTAGGGAAAAAAAGAACCATCATTATGGGGTATTAAAAACTAAAAAGGTTGTTAATTTGGTGATCCTACAATGAGGAAAAAAACACAAATAGTAACTTTTATAAGATGTCTTTATGATTATCTAAATATTGAAAAGTCAAATCATTTTTAAATAGTTTTTTTATATTAATTCAGAAATCTTCCTTTTCAGCTTCAACACCATTGCTAAAATAGAAAAAATGGGTTTTGGTTTGCTATTCTTCTTCAATAACATTGTTATCATGTTTGTTAAAATAGAGATTCATGGAAAATCCTTAAATATAGAGAACTCTCTATAATTCTCTAAATATGAGAGAAATTTTTTTATTTTATTCAACCCACCAATATCATAAATCTTTTATCATTTTATAATAAGTTTTTCTTTTAAAGTGTATTGAAAATATAAATTAGAGAATATTATATTAATTTAATTTGTGTTAATATCTCTAAAATAGCAAAGTTGTTGGAGATGAATGTAACTATTTTTTTATATCTAAGGTAACTTATTCCTTAGAGCATCTCCAACACCATTGCTAAAATAGAAAAAAATGGGATTTGGTTTGCTATTCTTCTTCAACAACATTGCTATCTTGTTTGCTAAAATAGAAATTCATGGAAAAATCTCTAAATATAGAGAACTCTCTATAATTCTCTAAATATGAGAGAGAAATTTTTTATTTTATTCAACCCACCAATATCATAAATCTTTTATCATTTTATATTAAAAAAAGTGTATTGGGAATATAAATTAGAGAATATTATATTAATTTAATTTGTGTTGATATCTCTAAAATAGCAAAGCTGTTGGAGATGAATGTAACTATTTTTTAGAGAATATAACATTTGATTCTCTATTTTAGAAAAATTATAAAAAATCTGTTGGAGATGCTCTTAACTCCAACCACTAAGGGGCTGTTTACTAGCAACTGACCAGGCTGACTCGGTCAGCACATCTGACTCGGTCAGCAGTCAGTGCGTTTACCAAATCCCGGATCTGACCGAGATCTGACCGACAAACTGACCGAGATCTGACCGAACCTGCTTGAAAATTATGCTGACCCGGGTCAGATTTTCTTTTTTCCAAGGTGCCCTTCTGATTTTGCTTGCTGTTAGTGGTTTTGTCTGCAAATTGGAGTTAGGAATGGATGAAGATGAAGAAGAAGAAGAAAAGGGTTTTTTAAATTCTCGATCTTGGGTTTTTTGAAGAAAACCCAATTCTTGAAAAATATCAGCAAATCAAACATGGGGTTTTAAAGAAAACCCAATTCTTAAAAGAAATATAAAAAAATCAAAAATGGGGTTGTGAAAAACACCTAATTCTTGAAATAATTAAGCAAATCAAACATGGGTTTTTTTGAAGAACACCCGATTCTTGACTTTAGAGAGAGAATGGATTGATTATATGGAGCGTATCGGTTCAATCACGTTAAAAATGTATCGAGAACACATGAATCATAAAGGGTTTCATATATCTATACTACATATATAAGCATATACACCTAAAGTCTTAAGTGCAACATTTTAAGCACATAATACAACCAGTTTATGCCATAAATTCAAAAAACTCTTAAAGACAACTTGATATGCATAACTTACAAGTTTTTAATGCAACCTTCTACAACCACATGGACTGAAAGTTTCTTTCTCTCCCGCCAAGAGAGTGCTCTTCCAAACAAGGAACATATTTCAAATTTCAAAAGTTTTTACCCCTAATTTAGTTTATTCCCTTTTCAAAACATATCGATGTCCTCCAAAGCTTTCTCTAAGAAAACCACCGTCTCTTACCCTTTTCGCCACCGCCGTGCCTCTGTCGCCGTCTGCTTCTTCGTCACCACCCCTGCTTCATCGTCTCTCTTTGTATAAGCAGTGAAGTCTCTACATGAATTTTGAATTTACCTTTCATCCACCCCCTTATCTGACAGTGAAGTCTCTGCGTGAATCTCCTCTTCAAATCGATTTGAATCAGGTAAGTAATCTTAGGGTTTATTCTTGATTTTGAACTTTTGATTTTGTATACTTTTTCTATTAAGAGGTTCAACCATCGAGTGTATGTTTGTCTGGTTCTAGATTATGGTTATTTTGTTCCTGACTATTTTTTTGAACCTAATGTGCTTACCTTGTTTCAGATTTGTACTTGTACATTGTTTGATCCTGGTCTGAGTCTCTCTCCCTCTTCTAATTTTGTTTTTTATGCTCCTATTTTCCCTCCCTCATGTTTATGTAAGATTGTATATGTTTTTTTTGTATTGACAGGTTTTGGATTCCATCTCTGTATACAACTCGAAATTGATAGCAACAAACCATTTTTGGATGTGGCTTTTCCCGTTTTGCACCAGGTTTTACATTGATAATGTTCTTTTTTTACTTGTTTTGATATGTTCACGTGAAATGCGTAGGATCTAGAGAAGGATGAACTTCCCCCTCGTATGAGTCGTGTTTCTGAAACTGGAGATAAAAAGGGTAAGTGCTTCAATCAAACCCCGCTTGTTTTCCTTTTTTCTTATTCTCTTTCTCCTTTTCTAGAGTAATGATTAAGGTTACCAAAAGGTTGTTTAAAAATTAAAGGTTTTACTAAAGATTTGACGTGATCCATTAACATTAGGTTTGTTTTTTGTTGTTGGTAATGTGCAGGCTCAAAAAGTAGACATGGAAGCTACAGATCTGAATGGTTCAATGAGAAAGAGGATGGAGTTTCTTGATATGGCAAAAAGCGCAGAGATGAAGATATGACTACGAGAAGAGCCATAGTCGGTCTCCTGACAGGTATAAAGATCCTCTTACACTATAGTTAGAGCTGGAAATTTGCAGAACATATTGGGTAAACAAACAATTATCTAACTTATGATCAAGTTATATTCGGCTTATTTATGTCGACTTCTTTGTTGTAGTTAGAAGACATTAATCTCAAATTGATATTGAATATTCTTGGAGAAATTTACCTAGAGGTTTGGTTATTTATTTATTTATTTTTTATGATGTCAACTGTTTTTTATTTTAAATTTGTTAGACTTCCTTGACTATAAATGATACAGGAGTCACTCTATGTTTAGTGGGATCGAGATAGTTTCATAGATAGTCTTATTCGGTGCTTGCTTTATAACTTAGAAGGTGAATATCCATTCAGGACTGTGGAACTTATTAGCTTATTATCAGCCCTCTCTGAAGGAGTTTGTGGTTACATTGTTTATACACTTTGGCTGCAAAGTATTCTTTTTATGAGCATCTGGTATTTATTTCAATCTTGGTTTCCTTTTTTACTTCAAGTGCTTCAGATATATCGGTTCACTAATCACTCCATTTGGAGAATATGGACATAGATAGCTATAAACGATAGCTTATGTAATCTCTATTCATCTTTACACTTGTGTTTGCGTCTCTATATCGTCTTCTGGTCCACCATGGAAGGTATGTTCAAGGTATGTTCACTTACCTGTCACCACAAATAAATGCGAGTGTCCCAAAAAAACAGGGATACAACAAGGCTTGATCAGCGGGATTGGGTTTGGAGTGTAGTTTTTCTTACTTTTATATGTGTATGTAGCCATCTTTTACGCTGAAGCTCGGCTTGTTGAGAACGACACTACTACATTCTCGGATGTTTTAGTACTCAGTAATACATTCTTGTAAATTGTAACCCCAAAGAGATTTAAATTTACTAATATAGTTTACTACAATGTGTGGCATGTATTCGTTGCTTTAAATTAACATGTTCTTCAGTAAGATAAAGTCATTAACATGTTTATCATATACCGATTTATTGTGCTTTATCATATGGCTTCTGAGTTGAGTTTCGGATGTGTTCAGAGGCGCATGCTCTGCTTCATATCAGATTTAATGTTGATGACACATGACTGCTTCTTATCAGATTTAACAAGGGATGGATCAGTTTTTTCAGCTCATATGGCTGCTTTCTGAGTTTACGGCAGCAGATGGAATAAGGGGGGTTGTTTGTTCAAACAACAATCAAGTCGTTGTCTTTGTTCAATTGTTGTGTTGGATTTTGTTTGTAAGCTCTCTGGCTGCATCTACTGTTATGGATGATTAAAATTGAACTCAAGTTCTTAAAGGACAAGTCTTATGGGGTTATACTTAGAAGGGTGAATTTTGTAAAGAAATTCATATGATATCGAATACAATAGGTATATATTGTAAAAGCTATCCTAATATGTGATTGCACACTCGATGTTTTGTTCATCTTTAAACATTATATGCATTTCAAAAAGTCTAAAACAATGCCTTCTAGCATATTTGATTACAAAATGAATAGCTTTATGGAGTAGTTGAAAACATCAGTGATGGAATGAAAATGAAGCCGGTGTTTTTTTTAGCTGAAGCTGTCATCAAGTTGTAACAATGTTGGATCTGAATGAAGGTGAAAACAAGAACATATGGGTTTGAATTTGAAGTGCTAGGCCAATTCTATTTTAATGCTTTGTATTTTTCTCTTAAAATTTTATCTGTCCCTTGAACATTTACTTACAATAAGTTATCCTATTTTTGTGTGTATTTTTCACAACCTTTAGCCAAAAAACGACTTTCCGAAAGCTTTTTAGCCAAAAACGACTTTCTGTGGTGTTGACCGTGTGTTTGTTTAGTTGCAGCAGTTTGGATCTTCACGATAACGACTTTCCGAAAGCTTTTTAGCCAAAAACGACTTTCTGTGGTGTTGACCGTGTGTTTGTTTAGTTGCAGCAGTTTGGATCTTCACGATAACGACTTTCCGAAAGCTTTTTAGCCAAAAACGACTTTTTGTGGTGTTGATCGTGTGTTTGTTTTGTTGCAGCAGTTTGGATCTTCACGACGACAACATTGTCCGGAAGAGAAGGCTAGGAGTAAAGAATTCAATCCAAAGGTGGTTTCAAAGTTTATGATTTCTGGTTCATTGAGGAATGCCTTGAACTCTACTACTAAATAAGGTTCAATCATCAACAATTGATGGCAACTATGCAGATGTTGTTACAGAATTTTTAACATGTGGGAACTTGATGCTAATGATTCTCGGATCGGGTGTTTGAATGCGGGCATTGGAGTATAAAATCATTATCGTGAGTCGTGAACATCGGCAACCATCATTGAGTGGTAAGTATCTGACTTTGACCCTTTTTGTGGTCAAACAAGTTGTTTCTAAACTTAGGATTCAACTTAATTTTTGGTTTCATTAATTTTGACATAGGACCTTATAAAGATACACGAGTTATTTAAATATTCAGACATAGTAAGCCACAAGTTTTGATGTAAACATTGGCTTTGAATGACAGCACCAACGCGAAGCAAAAGAACCAAAAAAATCAACCTACAAATAGGCTACTGCAACCCATATTGGAATTTATTGTTAATATTCTTTGATGTGATTCTTAAATAATTAATCTTTCAAAGCATCCACGCTTGTGCAGGGTATAAAGTTATTTTGGTAACTTGAAATTATATGAAAAGAATTAGAACCCACACACAAAACTTCCAAAATGCGAGACCTTGGTTGGATTATTATCAGGTAGGGGGGATCTCCTATGAAGCTCTATCAAGCGAGTCCCACTCACACACTGAAGTACGAGGTTCAAAGATTCATTAATTCGTGTATTCCCGCGAGTAATATAATTAAAATATTTCGTTAATAAGGTGTTTATGTTGCTGCCGAGGCCTTTCACTTGTTCAATAGACGACTACAACTCCAGTTACCGTCGAAAGGATCACATAATATGTGAAAATATGTGAAAACCAATGATAAGAGATGCATTTTGAAGTGAATCTATGAAACTGACGTTTGTTGGTTTTTTTCTATATTTCTGAAGAACCCCTCTTTGATTTTTGGCCTTTTTAATTATAGATCCTGCACAAGCAAGTAATCGAAGCATCAAATCCGGTACCAGACCTTCGAACAGGAGATATTAGCGAAATCAAATTTGTAAGTTTGTTCTTGAATGTTTTTTCTGGATTTATACGGAGAGTGTGATTTGTGATGGGGATTTAATTTTGTAGGAAGTGCCGGAAAACAGGCGTAGGTTGTATCGGTCCTTGCCATGCTCAATCGGTAAGGTAATTGATATTGGTAAGCGCTTACCCGATAAATGTTTAGTAAACGTCCCTTCGTCAGGGTGTAAAATACAGTAACACTTTCCATTATATCTAAACAGCGAATTTGGACCACGAGTTTTCTCATTTTATTTTATTATCTATAAAATGAGCTACGTTGTTCCATGGTTCTAAAATCTGGATGGTCTTTGAAACCAATTCAGAGCTCTGGTTGGCTGTTGATAAATGTTGGATAGTTCTTATTTTAGATTTCTGGATGGCTGGGTTTCGATGCATTTATTCACATTTAATTGATGGTCGTTGCAAAAGTCTGCACTTTTATTTGTTCTTAACGTTGTTATGCTTCATATAATATAGTTCTTCCCCAAACATTAAGAGGACCGATTATTATCCTTAGAATCTTCAATTTGTTAGCTCATAATGTTGTTTGGGTGATTTTGTATCTTGTTTAAGGATAAATGAGCATGATCGATAGTTTGGGATGAACAATTAGTTCTTGTTTTTGGACTCTAAATTGTAGAGAATTGTCATTTTTTTGTTGAAATCTAAATTGTTATATTATCTGGATACAAATTATTGTGTTTTTATGGGTAGAGAAATGGCAACACCAATTGAACCATCAAATGGCATTAGGTCAGAAAAGAAGCATTACTTTTCTATGTGGCAGCCATTGTTTGAAATTGATACCAAATATGTTCCCATCAAACATATTGGTCGAGGTGCATATGGTGTCGTTTGTTCTTTTGTTAATCCTGAAACCAATGAAAAGGTCGTGATAAAAAAATACACAATTCATTCGATAACCGTATTGATGCCCTGAGAACTTCGTGAACTTAATCTTACCCGATAAGAGAGCTATGCAAGAACCATTTTGGTTGACTAAAAATTCTTACCCGGTAGGTGATAGTGTTAAATTTTACTGGTAGACACTTATTTGGGTAAGCGTTTGGTAAAGGACCCTCAGACATAAAATGTTATTGTTTTAAAAGATGTGATGGTGCCAAATTGCCAATCAATAGGAGTAGTTTCAAGGATGTCTATTTAGTTAACGAGTGTATTTAGTGTCAAGGATGTCTATTTAGTTAACGAGTTTATGGATACAAATTTGCATCGGATTATGTAGAAAATTTTGAAAAGTCCACTTCAAAGCAATAGTTGCAAGATTGTGCTCTATTTGGTAAAAAAATATGTATACTTTATTTTTGCTTACATTTATTTGATAATTCGGATTGTGTATCCCGCCGCATTGCGCGGGTACACAACTAGTATATATATATATATATATATATATATATATATATATATATATATATATATATATATATATATGTGTGTGTGTGTGTGTGTGTGTGGAGAGAGAGAGAGAGAGAGAGTGTTTACAGGGACTAGTTTTTGGAGAGGAGGCCAACTCACGATGAAGGAGAGGATGTGTCAAATTCTATAAAATGGAAAATTGATTTATCAAAATAAACTTTTATATCTGTTTAAAAGAAGGATAGTTTTAAAAGTATATAATTATTTAAATAAAAAATATTCATATTTTGAAAAAGAATATTTGGAAAGAAAATTAAAATGGTAAAATAAATACTTATTTTAGGATATAAGTAGTATTTCTTTTATATTTTGTTGTCTAATTTGTCAGTTAATTATATAAAAAAAGAGTATATTGTTGGTAAGCAATTATTTAAAGTATGAAGTTTTTTTTCTTTTAAATGATTTATAACAGAAATAATTACATTTAATTTAGCATATAATTACAAAAGGGTTAAAATAGTCATTTTTTTGTCAGTAAGCACTTACCAAAAAATACTTGGTAAACACTCTTATCCGGACAGCATTTACCCGGGACAACACTCTTACCCGGACAGCACTTACCCGGAAAGAGTTGGTAAACGGCCCCTAAATCTGTTTATTCCAACAAAATATATTTTAAATAACTTATTAGATTAAAGTATTGTTCACACATGACTGTATCAATTGATGCCTTTGAACTCGGTTCGTCCCTTGGTGTTGCTTCAAAGCGTTTACTACGATATGGAAATCAATGAAGAAAAATTTCTTACTAAAGTGTTACTTGTGAAATCTTAGCTATTTCGATCAAAAAATACAACTATAAAATATAAATGGAATTAGACTATACGCATTCATGTTGACCAAACTTCTTTTTAAAGTGTCACATCAGCTTTGCAATAACATCTTCCACGCTTATGAAAGACTAAACTCTTTTCTAAAGTAATAAATTATAATATAAATAATATAGATAATTATAATATAACTAATGAATTAATTATAAAATATAATATAACTACATTTTTACTTTTCTTTTCTTTTATCTATTAGTAGTTGTATTTTCGTAGTTTTTTATATTAATGTACTTTTATTTTAGTAGTTTAAATAAAAAACATTACATAAAAATATCATTTATTTAAAATAAATTGTGGGTAAGAAATTTTAATAAAAATAATGTTCAAATAAACTAAAAAATGAATTAAATTTAAGAGTAAATTACATGATTGGTCCCTGTGGTTTACATAAAATTGCACTATTGGTCCCTAAAATGAAATAATTACGTGTTTGGTCCCTGTGGTTTACATTTTCTCACCCCTTTGGTCCTTCTGTCCTAACTCCATTAACATGACTTTGTTAATTAGGTTAACTAAAAGGGCAATTTAGTCATTTCATAATTTTATATTTCCAATTAAAAATGCAAGGACTAGGGATGTAATATATAAATATTGTGGCTCACTCTTTCACTATCTGGTATTTGTATACACAACACATATGTGTGTGTATATATATATATATATCATATATATGTACACACACAAAAACACACACATATATACATATATATATACACAGAGAAGCATACCCATATCATCTCCCAACCAAAGATAATATACACAACTCAGTCACACCATCTCCATCAGATAGTGAAAGGGGAGAATGAGGGAAATCAAAGATGATTTACCTCATGACCCACCAAGAAATTCTTCAAAAAGATCATCAAGACCTCACAGAGAATTGTTCAAAAATATTCTGCACCGAAAAAGGCGAAAAGCCTTGCAATTGTGAAATCATCTTTGGTTGGAAGGTGGTATGCGGATGATGGAGTTCATGTGACTATATATATATGTCATATATACACACACAAAAACATACTACACAGAGAAGCATATGTGTGTATATATATATATATATATATATATGCATATGGGGGCCTATTCATGGGAGATCCTAGTAAAAGGTGATAACTGTGAGATCCAATCTCAACCACAAATCAGAGATAAATTACGAAACTATTTTATTTTGGTAATATTGACTTAAATTTTAATCAAAGGTCAATTTAGGTATTTTAAAAGTATCATCTCTCCTCCCTCCTCTCTCCTCTCCGGCCCTCTCTTCTCCGGCGAATTTTTTTCCGACAAACACATGACACACTGTGATATCACAGTGTTACACAAATCTTCAAACATTAACTGCAGTGTTACATAATATCACAGTGTTACACAAATCTTCAAACATTAACTGCAGTGTTACATAATATCACAGTGTATCACAAATCTTCAAACATTAACTGCAGTGTTACATAATATAACAGTGATACAACCGAAATCGAAATCAAACCCCATGTGATACCCAACTAACCAGAAGATCACTGTGATACAACCACTGTGATACCCGTTGTGATACCCACAAATCAGACCTACAACGGAGATCATTGTGATACAACCACAAATCAATCCGTCTGCCTTCTTCCAAAAGCGGCATGCTCTGCTGTACTTACCTATCGAGCCATTTTGGGATCCCAGATCTTGGGATTTCAAAGTACCTGTGTAGAAAGACGAGGATCGGTTAGAGGAGTTAGAGTTTCTATTCTAACGGTCCATGACGACATCGCTCCAAAACACAATCATCTCGGCGTTCTCTCTCCGGCCATGGTGTTGATACTCCTTTGAGAGATATTCGACATTGTTTCTCCGGATTTTTTTGCTGATGGATCGTTGTTTGGTGGAATCGTTGTTTGATGGAAGTAAACACCATCTTTCATGGCCATAAAATGTACCATACGGCAAAGAGAAACCATGGATGGATCTTGAAGAAAGGAATGAGAGATTTTAGGGTTATGAAGAGAGAGGAGAGAGAGAGAGTGTGTGTGAAAAAAGACGTATAAGATAAGAGGGGATATTTTAGGATTTATTAATTAATTAGAGTAATAAAACAATTTACTAAAATACCCTTATATATTTCTTTAAGATTTATATTAATTAACTTAAATGTGTGGTCACATTGGATCTCACAGTTATCACAATCTACCAAGTTCTCATTTGATTAGGCCCCTATGCATATGTGTTGTGTTGTGTATATAAAGATCAGAGAGTGAAAGAGTGGACCCACAATATTTATGTATTACAATTAACATCCCTAGTCCTTGTATTTTTAATAGAAAATAAAAAAAATTATGAAATGACTAAATTGCCCTTTTAGTTAACCTAATTAACAAAGTCATGTTAATGGAGTTAGGACAGAAGGACCAAAGGGGTGAGAAAATGTAAACCACAGGGACCAAACACGTAATTATTTCATTTTAGGGACCAACGGTGCAATTTTGTGTAAACCACAGGGACCAATCGTGTAATTTACTCTAAATTTAATAAACATATTAATAGTTAGGGAATTTAATTAAAATACCCAAAGTTTGACTTTGACTTACCAAAATACTCATTTCTCTCCTGAATTTGCCAAAATATCCAAAAATAGGAGTGTAAAACAAAATTGAAAAAAATAAGAGATGTACCATAAATTAAATAATTAACTATAAGGGTATGAATTATAAATATTAAAAATATTTTTATGTAGTATATATATGATATATAATAAAATAAATAAATCCAAAAATATTCAATATTGGGCTCATTTCGAACGTATCGAAGGGACGATTATAATTGTGTAACTATTTAAAATTAAAACGTATTTTTTAACGTATTTTAGTTAATAAACGATTATATGTGTTAAATGTAAAATTAAAATTATGAAAGTAAAAGGTATAAAGTAAAGTAAGTAAATAAGTATAGGGGTTGAAAGTGTAACATTTCAATTCAAAAGTCATCAAATTGAAGGAATTGGGTGTGTCCGGGACTTTTCTTCGCGATCGCGGGGAAAAAAATTCAAAAGTGGTCCTTGTCCGCGATCGCGGACCCCCTTCGCGAAAAATGGGTATTTTAGCAAATTCGGAAGAGAAATGGATATTTTGATAAGTTAAAGTCAAACTTTGGGTATTTTAATTAAATTCCCTAATAGTTAATGTTTATAAAAACATAAAAATAAATTAAATTAAACAAAAATAGATTTGTTTTATATATATTTGTTTGTGAAAGACCTTGCAAGCCACATGACAATATGACATGTTGTGTCATCTTGCAATGTCTTGTGCAAGAAGTGTGTTGATGCACTAACATATTTTTTTTACAGCTGATTACCTGATTATTATATAATTTATTAAATAATGTTGATTTTTGATTATTTAATGAAAATTTGTTTTTGGTCCCCTTGATCTAAGTTTGTCGTTTTATTAGAAGTTTCTTATCACCTTCTTCTCCATGAACATATATATATTTCCTCATCAATGGCATCACCTTCGTCATCCTGCAAACCCTAATCACCATCTTCATGATCACCACTCACTGAAACACACACACACAGAGTTTTAAAACTTCATCTCGCATGGCGAATTCCACCATTTCTACTGCATTCATGGAATCACAATGCGTAATTCAACCTCGCAGGCTCAAAGACTTTCTCCAAGACCAAAACCTACCGTTTCCTCGCTCACGAAAATCCACAATCTCCGTCTTCATTCACGCCGCCGTATCCTCCGTCAAATCCTCCGCCATTTTACGCCGTAGCATTTCCCTCCGTTTCTCCAAATCCACACGGATCAACAAAAACAGATCGTCAACAGGTTTATCGGAGGCTACGATGGCGAGATCTACTTCGGTGACGGTGAAGGATATTTTACGGTGGAGATCGTTTCGCGATTTGGCGGATCTGGAGGAGAATAGCGTTCATCGGCCGTCGGATTTCACGGTTGAATCTCCTTCTCGATGTAATACCACCGCCACCACCGCTGCCACCACAACGTCCGCCGGAACGCCGAGGAGTAGCTGGTGTGATAGTGATTTTACAGTCGGTGATTCACCGGTTTGGTGCCGTGGATTTTCCGGTGAAATTGAGGTCGCCGATAAGAAGAATTTCCACATCAATGTCGCCGGCGGCGATAGAATCCGCCAGAACACCGGAGATCTAAAGGTAAAACACGGCGATAACCTAAAATTTTTCCGATGAAATTTTGTTACTAAAATTTGGGGCTTATGATCGTATCTAATTCGTAATACAGAATCAAATCGTACATGAAGAAGAAGATGAACAATTTAGTCCAATTTCAGTCCTTGATTTTACACAAGAACATGAAGAAACCTTCAATTCCTTCCATCAAATCCTCGCGAACATGGAGAGTAAGTGTTCTTCATACATCATTCAACTCCTATAATTTCTTACTCCTAATTTCCTAGAAATCAAAACTGATCAAATATTTTCTTATTCAATAGGACGAAATTCCATGCTCAAACAACAAATTCAAGAGTTTGAGATTCTCATTGAGGTTGAAGATCATAGTTTAGTGAACAAAGACATCGAATTAGATGACGTTGAATCGTTTATAATCGAAGAAAAGGCGATCCAACTGATGAATCAGGTCAAAACAACAAGCTCAATCGAAGAATCCAACTCAAACATGGATTATTTGTTGCTAGACTTGTTTAGGGATGAATTGATCATCAAAAAAGGATTAGAAATTGATAGTGAATTCGAATCTAGGGTTTTGCGGGTGGCAAAATCATGGATTAGAGGCGAATCCGATGAATCTTTGGAGTGGGAAATAGAGGGTGCGAGAGAAATGTGTGTTCGAGAAATCGAAAAGAGCATGAACTTGAAAGATTTCAAAGAGGGTAAACAAGAAATTGGCATCGAGATCACTTCAATGGTGTTTGATCATTTGTTAGATGAGTTTTCTAAGGATCTACTTAGCGTTTAGAACTCAGAAATAAAAGGCGATAAAGTTTTAGATCGCTCCGTTGACGTTGTATTCCGCAACATCGATGAGAAGGAATGTCGAACGGTTTTAGATAGGTTGGATTTATCTAGCGAACATATGAGCGTAATATATATAGTATCGTAGGGTTGGGTTCCGGTGAGAATTTGAGGTAAGCTTGAGAAGTGGTTATCAACCGTTGGATGAGAAATGTATGCACGTTAAGATAAGATGCACCGAGATGTACTAGATCAACTCTCTTCAAAGGGGCAACTCGGGCATTTGATTAAAAATGATCAACATTTCAAATCCACTTCTCATGCTTTTCACGTTAACCTCATTTTTTTACACGATCTTTCGCCTATATAGTATAGTATGCGTCATTCGGTTTTGACGTTAAGGTAAAATATTGTAAATTACAATAATTATTCGCAGTCGTTTCATATTCAATGTATGTTTACAATAATAATAATAATAATAATAATATTGTTGAAATGCTACAATAATTGTTGGATGTAAGGTGACGGTGGATAACCACAAGGGTGTGACGTACTGGTTAAGATCTTGGGGATGTGATGGAATATCCCATCTGTCTGGGGTTTAAATTCAGGCGTACACAATAATTGTGGCCACTGAGGTTTAATCAGGGTTGATGTCTTACAGTCATAATTTACCAAGGGATTAGTCTAGATAGCTCAGGACACCCTTCCAAAAAAGAAAACAAAAAGTGACGGTGGATGGTGTCAAGTTACGATTATAGAAAGTTTGTAACAGCAAAAGTCAAATAAATGCGACAAATTGATTTAATATGCCTTTTTATTTTTTAGTATATGATAGGTATTCATCGACTATTATATATTTCATATATACTACTTTTAAATAAAATATATTATTAGAAATGTTTAGCTTAGTTCTATAAAAATGTATGTCCATGAAAAAAATATGTATGAAATGTCATTCAACAAGAAAAATGCAAGACTAATTACTTAGAATAAAAATTAAAGTTCGTTAAAATTTGCGATTTTCAATATGGTTTAGAAATTGTGATTTTTATTTTGTAATTTATTACTATTTTCATCATAATTTTAATATATTGTTGTTTTGAACCTCGTGGCTTAAATCTTGTTACTGTTTTAGTCTCTTATACTTAAATGTAATAATTCATATAAAAAACAACATAAATTGCAAACTATAAGGATGAAAATCCTAATTTCTAAACCGAGGGGCGAAAATAAAAATATTAATAAACCACAAGAATGAGAATTCATAGTTTTTTTTAAAGGGTGTCTTAGGCTTTGCCTAGACTAATTCCTTGACAAATTATGATTGTAAGACATCAGCCCTAATTAAACCCCAGTTGACACAAGTTGTGTACGCCTGCATTCGAACCCTGGGCAGATGAGATATTCCACCACATCCCCAGGACCTTAACCCGTACGCCATAGCCCTTGGGTAGCGTTTGGTACGCAGACTGGATGGGACAGGATGGGACGGAACTGGACGGGACTGGACTGGATGGGACGGGACTGGACTGGAGGAGAAAATTTTAATCTAGGTTACGTTGGAAAAAAAGAGTATTTTAGTAATCTGATGTTTTAGTCCCATGTTGTTCCACCTATTTTGGTGGAACAAAAAATCTTAAGTTTTGTCCCATGAAAACTTGTTTTTGTCCCATGTTGTCCCATCTAATTTTTGTCCCATTGCATACCAAACATGAGACTATTTTTTTGTCTTGTCCTGTTTCATCCAGTCTGCGTACCAAACGCACCCTTGTGATTGAGCACCACTATTAACACTATTAAAACTCAAATTTAATGTGCCTCTCAACTTCTCCGTGGTAGCACATTGTATACAACAAACAGCTCGAAGAGGGTAGGTTACAAACCTTTATACACAAACTTAACAAGTCAACATGATTATTGGATCAATCAACATAGAGTAAATTACATGATTGGTCCCTGTGTTATGTTGAAAATTGCATTGTGCGTTCCTAAAATAAAATAATTACGGAAAACGTCCTTATGATTTACATTTTCACACGTCTTTAGTCCCTGTGTATATATAGAAATCAGTGCCTTGTTTGTTTTTGGAATTTCAGCTCTTAATTACCACTTATCACTTATTCGGTCAAACATTCCTCAATTCAGACTGTTTGTTTTTTCAATTTTTTCAGACCCACTTATCACTTAAAATCATCTTTAAAAAAAAGTGGTAGCCTAACCACTTATTTCTCACTTATTTTAGGAAGATTTTTGTTTTGCTTATAGGAGTATTAGATTTGAGAGAGAATGGTTTGTTTGGGAAAGAAGAAGATGTAATTTTAAAGGATGAGGGTGTGGGTCATGGAGGGAGAGGGAGAGTAAAAGTGAAAGAGATATAGTAAAATATATACTTGGTCTCATTACTTGATTGGTCCCTGCAATTTTTAATCATTTAATAAAATAAATTAAGAAATGACTATATTACCCTCTTAGTAAATCCAGTTACTAACACTATATTGACATTGACGGTGTTAGGGTTCAAGGACCTAAAGCGTGTGAAAATGTGAACCACAGGGTTGTTTTCTGTAATTATTTCATTTTAGGGACGCACAATGCAATTTTTAACATAACACAGGGACCAATCATGTAATTTACTCATCAAACTTGAATTCATTCATTAATTCATCCAAAGCATTGTCAATTTACAATTTACACCTTCAAACTAACTTATCGAATAAATGTTAACTGGATTTACATTCGTGTTCTCCATTTAGTTTCCAAACCGAGACCAACCCTGCTGCATCACCAGTGAAGAACAGACCCTCGCAACCTACTTGGATCGCTTCAACCTCCATTCTTGAAAATACTCGTCCCCTTTCCGCAAACCTACCATACATTTTCATTACCATCTCAGAAACTTAGTATATATACATACATATATAAAATATATATATATATATATATGCAAAGAAGACTTACGAGGGCAGATCGTATAAGCAAACGCTATTATCTTTGCACGAACATAGCAAGGCCGGCTTCCCTTCCGCATCATGCATCCCACAAAAAGCAACAACACCCTGCGACAATCCACAAAAGAAACCATTGAATCACTTTTCCTTCGCTTTCCCATATATATAATAAGGTTAAAACCAAACAAACTCGGTATAAAACAAATGTGACATTAACGACTTACATCATCCACATCATGCTCGTAAACTTCCTCAATGTTGCCACTTTCGGTTGACGCCCAAACCTTGATCTTTTTATCCAAGGAACCCGACAACAAATAATGATCCCAACATAAAACCGCCGTTACATCACCAGTATGCCCGTTTAAAACATCCACACACTCTAGGGATTCCGTATCCCACACCTGTAAAAACAAATCAAACCACAATATGAAAAAAGCACCCAAAAACCCAATTCATTTCAAGAACGAAAAAATCCCAATTGAATCCAAAGATTCTTTAAAAAAACAGATTATAATCGATTGAAGCAACATACTCGTATAGTGTGGTCGGCAGAACCAGAGAAGAGTCTTTTAGCTCCAGCAACGAGGGAAAGTACGGGTTTCGTGTGACCCGCCAAAGACGTTGGAGCTCCGGAGAAACCGGTTTCCGAATTACATTTCCACGACAATACATTACCATCCTGTCACCAAGAAAAAATAAACAATTTTATAAATTAATATCAAAACTTTCTACACCAAGAAAGAAGACTTGGAAAAAGAACTCGAGACATAAGATTAGTCGTTTTGTTTACCTCCATCCCCGCGAAAAGAACGTCTTCAAACATGGTAATTGCGTTAACTTGACCACCGCTTGCTCGAATGACGAGTTCATGTTGTGTTTTGAGGTTCCAAGCCTAGAGTATCACAAGAATAAAACCCGTATAGTTAACAAGACGAGGCACAAACGGCTACTGGATACTTAGCAGTAAAATACGATATGCGTTTCAAAATATCCATATGCATGTGGATCTACCTTAATCATATCTCGGAGCCCAGCAAAAATCCACGGACCTTCATTAACCAAAGCCTCACATTCGTCTTCAAAGTCAAGAACCGCCTCACACTGACCAACGTAAAAAGATAGTATTAATATCATGATAAGTCATCATATGAGCCCTATATATACATATATATATATATATAGAGAGAGAGAGAGGGGGGGAGAGAGAGAGGTCAAGGGGAAAACCCAAAAACAATCAAGGAACACCCCGTTCATCTGGAAGGTATGCACACGTTCATCTGGACGGTATGCACATGTGCATACAAAGTAATTGAAGCTTTTTTTTGGTTTTTATGCACGTGTGCAATTTGTGGATACCAGACAATTGCTTACAAATTACTTGTATTATGCACATGTTCATACAAGTAACTAAGTAACTGAAGTTGCTTTTTAGTTTTTATGCACGTCGGAAAAACTTCTTACAAATTACTTGTATGCACATGTGCATACAAGTAACTAAAGCTGCTTTTTGGTTTTTATGAACATGTGCATGTTATACACATGTGGATACCGGACAAATTGTTTATAAATTACTTGTATGCACCTGTGCATACCAGGGTGTTCCTCAGTTTTTCATTGTTTTGCACTATTCCCTTGAACCTGACCCAATATAACTATATAACTATATATATATACATATCACAAAGCTAAACCAAGCTAACATTATATATACCCCTCAGATATGAGGTTTAGGGGTGGGATGTACACAGACTAAAAGATTTAAGTATATCAAACAGACCTGTCCACTATTACAATCCCAAACTCGCAAAGATTTGTCCTTGCTACCGCAATAAAGCTTGTTGGATCCAGACGGTAACGCAATCCCAGTTACGCCCTGAATAAAAAAACTTCTATTAACAAACAAGTTCATAATCTAAAACAAAACCGAAAAAACATATCTTGAAAAATGCATCGACCTTAGTATGCCCTTCCAACCGAGCCACCATTGAGAGCCCGTTACCACTAAACCACGAATGCAAGTTTTCACATTTATCGCCCTTTCCGCAGTTTTCATCATTCACCCAATGATCACACAACTTATATTTCTTCTCTTCGATCTTCGGAATACTTTTGCTTTGACCAAGATTTTCTTTCGTTGACTTTTGTTCGGTCTTCAGAATACTTTTGGTATGACCAAGATTTTCTGTCGTTGACTTTTGTTGGGTCTTCAGAATACTTTTGCTTTGACCAATATTTTCTTTCGTTGACTTTTGTTGGATCTTTGGGATACTTTTACTATGGTTTTGGTTCTTCAAAACTGGTCGTTGAGCATTCTCAATGGGCGACGAATTCTCCGATTTAAAAGAATCCGGATTCTTCCAAGAATATTTTGCAGATTTTGCTGATTGTGGGTGCAGAAATTTGCAGGGATTTCGGGTGCATTTTCCTTGCAACCAATATTTGCAGACTGAAGCAGCTTTCGGTTGATGATTTCTTGCGATATTTTCTTGATTTCCCCTTCCGAGCCTCTTGAAAACCGATACATCTGTCTTGACTGAGAATCTTTTATCCGCTTTCGTTGCCATAATACTAAATAAAATAGACACCGATGATTAGTTCCATTATCGAACGTATTCCTTCTCTTCGAATTAACATCAATCCACGAGTCCTTTTCATAACCATAAACCCAAAGACAACCCATGAATAATATTTGGAATTCCAAGTCAGAAAACTGTTGATCATCGCATCGATTAGGCCCCCAAATAACGATCGCAGAACCCATTTGTTCCACAAAGCCGATCATTCATCACAAGCCGACCATAGATGCTTTTCGAGTTAGGGGCTGTTTGTTTACCTCTTAATAGTTCCATTAAGAGGCAACCTCTGAATCATTAAGAGGTAAATCTTGTTTGGCTAAAAAAAGTCTGCCTCTTAATGGTTCTAAAATCCTCTGAATGATTTTGGATCGTGCCTCCCCTTAACGATTCAGCACGCTATTTTCATTCCGAACAATTATCAAACAACCATATTTTCATTTTGCACTATATCATAATAGCCTCTTAATCATTCAGACCCCTTAATCATTCTACACTTAACCATTGGAATATGATCTCATAATAACAAAAGAAAAAAGAAAAAAAAACCCAATTCCTTAAGAACCCTAAAAGATCAGAAGAATCAATAGATAACGCGTAAATAAACAAAATCTTGAATCTATTGGAGCACCATCTTGAATTCGAATCATCTGTTGAAGTCCCATGAAGAACAGAATTACACCGATGATTTGATTGAGATGCGTATAGATTCGTAGGGTAAGAAAGATCGAGAAAAATATTGATCATATTCATAGCCGCAGTAAACTATCAAACCTGTTGGTTGAAACGTATCTTGAAACAGCTTGCGAACCGAACCCTTCGATTCGAGGGATCGAAGTAATTGAAATCAACGGGATGAAGATGTGAATTTTAGGATTAGGGTTAGGGTTTTGAGGGATTGAAGGTGTGAAATTGAAGTGGGATTTGGGTTTTCTTTATATAGGCAATGGTCCCCCGTCTTTTTTCTTCGAAAACAAATTTTATTTATTTATTTGTTATTAAAAAACTCTCTTTTTTCAAATATTTTTTGAAAATAAATGATTGCGTCACGATCGTGCTTCGGCCAAGCCATCATCCGATCGGGAGAACAATCCTATCATTAAACTTTTGACTGTTACAGAAAACATTAATACAAAGCGAAATGAAAGACGGAAAAAACCGTAACATTTTAGACAAGATAAAAAACGAAAGTGTCTCGTAGTCAAGTGAGCCGCTTCGTTAGCTTGTCTATCCACCGCATGGATCGAGATAATCTCCCGACGAACCTGAACTTCCCGAGGAAAGGCAAAACCCCTGCAGTTCCAACTTGAGGCGATCAATGAATTGATTCCTCTTCTTTTTTGCAAAATCATAGCCTGAAGGTAAGTAGAAATAGTGGGAAGGTGCCACCTTTCTTTGACGATTTCCTCCTTTTTGAAAGTGGGTATGGTCCACTTTACTTTCTTGATTTTTTCTATCTGCTGATCATGCCAAGTAACCGAAATGAAATTATTTTTCTTACTTTGGTTGTAGGGGTATCGGAATTTCCAACGTTTCCGGTATTTCCACATTTTTGCTTGTTAGTTCCAGATGGCTTAACAAGTATTGTAGAAGGGGGGTTGAATACAATACTCAAAAAAATTCACAATTTTAATTCTTTTATTGAAAATCTTCAACAAGAATTACAAACAGAAACTAAAGATTGTTGCGGAAAAGAACAGTTAAACTATTCTAACAATCTAACACAAAGTATACTAACAAAACAACTAAGAACACTTAGAGCAAAGCTATTAGGTTACAAAGCAATATGGAGATTTCTTGCACTGAGAGAGATTTCCAGAAAGCGTGGTTTGCAAGGGGATATCTTCTTCCTTTTATAGTGACAAGGAGTGTACAGGCATTAAATGCTTGGGACACTTGTCATCTTCATATTTGCTGAGGATGTTGACTCCTGAAAAGCTGAGATGTCTTTATCACCTTTTACTAGGTACTAGGAATAGAACCCATGCCGCTGAAAGGGACTTTAACTGATAATGGATAAAACGACAAATAGCCACTTTTATCTGTCAAACGATATTGTCCCATAATAAATGATCTTCTTGAACACCGATGAAGTTCCACCGATATAATTGACTTTGGAACTTGAAACAATCTGCAGAGAAAATCATTTATTTGATAACACATAGATCCCACCGATTTTAGCACTCTTATCGGTGGGATGAAGCTGACCGACAAAGGATATGTCGGTGGAGGGGTTTTCCACCGATCTGTGAGAACAAGATCGGTGATGGGTTGTCCACCGATTTGTGAGAACAAAATCGGTGATGGGTTGTCCACCGATTTGTGAGAACAAAATCGGTGAATGATGACTTGGTTGAATGCAGAGAAGAGTCTTCTATTTTCCACAAGTAGAGTGTCTTCAAGCTTGGTTCCGGTTGATCTTCGACTTCACCGAACAGTTGATATTTTGTACAAGTCATCTTTAAAAGAACTATGCTAAAATATTCCAAGTAAGATATAAGGGATAACATCGGTGAGTCAATTTCAAATCTAGGTGACCCAACAATCTCCCCCTATTTGAATTTGAGCTCTTCCCTTAGAATATTTAAGAGTATGGAAAGGTAAAATGCATTTTGACCCTTTTTACTCTTTTTGGGTTCTTTTCACATAGACCATTCTTTTTGTTCTTTTGATCTATTTTCTTTTGTATGAGTATGTATACTATATACTGTATTTACAAGTAAATGAAAGTAAAGCTATGTACCAAAAAAAATTCAAATAGAAAGGTACTTGTATTTAGATAAGTTTTCTCGTACAATCGTAAGAAGAGAAACAAACTTTTACAAGCACCGTTGAGAGAGAGAACCTATTTCTTGGAAGTTTGACGTTGCTTGATTTCGTCCAACAAATTTCGGTAGAAAGGTTGAGCTTCGGGGATGTTGGGAAAGAGGTTGGAGATGCCTTGAAGAAACACGGTATCGGCGATGGGAATTTGTGCAAATCTGAAGAAGGCACGATGACCAAAACCATCATTGAAGAACAATCCAGGTATCAGTGAGAGGCTCAAGGTTGTGGTAGGATAAGGCACAGATGTGGGGAGGGACAGATTTAGGTTGCTTACATTTGGAATTTTCCCTTCACTTGCCATTTCTTTGAACACCTTGTCGATAGGATTCTTGACTTTGGGAAGGCGGATTTCTTCTTTCATCGATTGAAGTTTCGCCCTTTCATCGGAGGAAAGGATGATGTTGTGTTTTCTTTTAATCTCCTTCATCTTTTCCATCAGTCCTTCAATGCATTTGATAAAAATGTTCTTTGGGTTTGCACTTCTGACCAAGTTTTGAGAGATCTCATACCATTCGGGAAGACCGTAATGTTGGAGGTTAACATCTCTCACACTTTTCATTGAGTCGTCTTCTCTATCGATGATCATCCTGATATCCTTTGGGTTGGCTCTGGAGTTAGCAATTTTGACATTTGTGATCGGAGATTTCGACATTCGGTGGTACATGGTCTTTTTGTACCAACTTATTTCTTCATTCTTTTCTTTTTCAATGGCACTCAGCACCGATTTTTGGGTTAAGAGAGGATCGGTAGACTTAGCTTTGATGGCCTCTTCTTGTGCAGCTTTCAACGATAGAGCCCTGGAGTCATCTAAATCTTTTTGAGCAAGTCTGGCTTCCTCAATCTCCTGAGGAGTCAGACCGAGATTGGATTCCTGAGATTGTAGAGAATGAGGCTTTAACTTCAAAGTTTGGGCATCAGCAGGTCGATTCCCATATTTTGTCAACTCCTTCTTTTTCTTTTCTTCTTCGACCAACTGTTCAGCAGTGAGGGTTTTCTTGCCTTTGTCTTTGGGGGTTTTAGAAACTTGCTCCCCCTCAGACGTTGCCTTACTTTTCACCCCTGATGGAGACTTGGTCGGTGTGGAGATTTGATCGGTGGTACCTGCAATTTTCGGTGAGTGCATAAGAGATGCGTCGGTAGCCTGAGGTGATGTTTCGGTGGAGGATGAAGATGTTTCGGTGGTAGGTGAGGTTTCGGTGGAGGGTGAAGATTTTTCGGTGGTAGGTGAAGGCTTGTTGATGATAGATCTCTTTATTGAAGGCATTTTTGGATGACTAAGAGTCTTCTCCCCCCTCAGCAGCAGCCGGAACTTTAAAACCTAACTGCACAAAAACACTATCAAACTTGGTGTGAAGATGAGTCAGGCTTTGAGTGGTGTCACCGAAGATCATAGAAAAATCACCCAAGTCCATTTCCCATTGAGGTTTCTCCAGCATGTTGTCAGCTTTGGTGTGAAGAGAGTTAAGAGATTCGGCGATGCTTTTGTCAAGATCCTGATGAGTTTTGGCCTCTTGAGTAAGCTTCTGAAGTTCAGTATCCTTGACCAGATATGATGCCTTGAAATCATCGAATGAAGCTGCTATGTTGGAGTGGGAAGTGGTCAAAGTTTCCACTGTGTTGGATAATAAGGCCACGTTGTCAGATAGTGACCGAAGTGCTTCACGAAGAGCATCGGTAGGGGGAGGAGTGCGAGCTCGGAGATGGGGTTCAGTTGGAGCCAAACTGGAATGAGGTAGTATGCGATCCTCGATATAGTGAGAGGAATTTGGTTGAGCCCAGGAAGGTTCGGGGTAGAGAAACCGATGTCGGGGAGAGGGCGGCTTCGGTGTAGGGGAGAGTGTTCGGTGAGTCGGAGAGAGAGGATCGGTGGAGATGCCTTCGGTGGGTTGAATCTGCGTTAAGGGAGGCTCGTTGTGAATTTCGTCGGTGGACGGGATGGTTCGGGGAGAACCAGTGTCCTCCAAAAGAAATTCAAAGAAGTCATTCGGGGGGGATTTGGGGGGGAACTCAGATCGAGTTGTGATTCATCATCGATCATAAACTGACCGGGTGAAAGGTCGTGCAGTGACAAGTCAACTCCTTCGAGGGGAGAGTCCCCGAAGTCATCTCTACCACCCGAAGAGGTGAGGGAAGAGGCAACATATGGGTTCTCCATTTCTACAATTGTAGTCTTTTGAGAAACTGCAGAGGAGTCGGTGGGGATAAATACGGATTCCCTTGGCCCGGAGGGGTGAAGTTCAACAACTGGCGATTTTCGAGAATCGACAGTTGGATTAGTCGGTTGGGCCGATGGTGTCCGAGACCACTTTGAAAGAGATCTCGAAGGGGAAGTTGAGTGCCTCCGCTTACGAGATGGGGATTGAACCGGGGAAGCCTCCGAGGGATCTCTCGGTGGCATAGTTCGAGAAACGGATGCGAAGGTGTCGGGGGCCGTACGTTGTTTCTTTTTCGCGCCACCCGACTTTACTCGAGAATGGGAAGAGGGGGCCACTACAACTTGGGGTGCCTCGGGAACTTCCGGATGTTGAAATCCGGGAGCTTCCACATCACCCCAGTTAAGATCGGGAGATAAAGCGAAAGAAATCATACATTGGCGTAAGGGGAGATCAGTAGAGAGATGGCCGATATTGAGCGTCTTTTGGCCAATAAAGGGTGATGACCAATCGTAGATGAAGCGAGGAGTTTTCGACTTACGATCCGCATCCAACGCCGCACCGAGCTTGTGTTGAAGGATCATGGAGATGAAACGAGGATATGTGACATAACACTTTTTCGGGTGTTTGATTACTTAAGTCAGCTCAGTAAATAAATACTGAGCGAAGTCCACCTTTCTTTGAAAATTAGTGCATGAGAGAGCTTTGTAATATAAGATGGGGATTGGTCTTGACCACTTGTCTTTCTAGAGAGACAATGGATCACATGAGCAAAGAAGAAGTTCCAAACCCCACCCATATTTTTGCGAAGAAGGGTACCTGGTCCTTTAGAAGACTTGGAAGCTTTATCCTCATAATGTTGGACATAGCCAATAGTACTGATGACTTGCTCAAGAAAGTTGTTGACACGCATGTCAACATATTCTGAAAAGGCTTCGATCCGGAGAGCACGACGGACATCATCCACGCCAAAAGTAACATCGTGATCACCCTCTTCGTCAGAAAAGATAGAGGCATGAATTGCTTCATTTGATATATCATACACACAGGAAAGCCAAAATTTGCCAATGAGCATTTTGCTCATCTTTGGGTTGCAGGAGAAGGCATGGAGAAGAGGTGAGCGGGTTAAGAATTTGATAATGGTGTTGAACTCGGGATGAGCGGGATCGGAGTCGAACCTTGCTACATGGTTGCAAGGGTTGAAGATGAGGTCTTCAAAGCACGTAGGAATCTTGGTGGGTGCCATTGTGAGAATGGGAATGATAGGAAGTAAGAAAGTGGATGAGGAGTTGCAGGTTTCGAAAGAGAAAGTGAAGAAGGAGATTGAGGGGTCGTATAAATAGGAGGAAGGTGAAGTGTTTAGAGGTATTTAAAAAGAAACGAGGAGGGAACGGTTATGAATAAAAAAAATTAAATAAAATAAACAAGTTGAAAAGGTAATGATGAGTGTTTCGGGGTATTTGGCTGAAAGGGTTTTTCATGGAAAAGGAACGGTCAAAGTCTCTGACAACTAGGGTCTTAGAGGTTATGAGAGCATGGGGAAGCGTATAGGATAAGGTAGGGATTCAGTGGGCAGATCTTACCGACGGGGACAAAGATATCTGTGGGAAGATGTATAGACGTCGGTGGATGAAGAGAGATTGGGGGAAGAATCACTCGGTGGGCATTTCGGTGGAACATAACTTCACCGACAAAGAGACGTCGGTAGGGGATATCGGTGATCGGTGAGAAAGTTACATCGGTGATCGGTGAACATATCGGTGGTGAGAATGGTGTGCATTCGGTGTAGAAAGAGAAAAGAATAAAGTGTCCACTGATAGATTTCGGTGGCGACTAAGGTGAAGACCACCGATATAGAGTTCGGCATAGTGTGAATTCGGTGGTAACATCGGTAGAGAACGCACTTGTGTGAATTGGTGAGAGAATTTTCGGTAGAAAAGACGAGAGTGTCCACCGATGTGAGATCGGTGGAAAAAGAACACACAGAGTATTTGACCGATGAGAGATCGGTGGAGGATGGAAACTCATAGTTATTGAAAATTACACATGCCAAGTTCACTTATTAGGAAGTTGAACATGGCTTCATCTAGGGGTTTGGTGAACAGATCAGCGAGCTGTAGATAAGTGGGAATGAAATGTAACTCAATGTCACCTTTCGAGATGTGGTCCCTGATGAAATGATATCTGATATCTATGTGCTTTGATCAGGAATGAAGAACCGGATTGTTTGCAATAGCTATTGCACTTGAGTTATCACACAGAATTGGGACTTTGGAGTAGATTTGGGCATAGTCCCTGAGTTGATTTTTCATCCACGGGATCTGAGCACAACAGCTTCCAGCAGCTACATATTCAGCCTCAGCAGTAGAGGTTGACACATAGCTTTGTTTCTTGCTGGACCAACTTACCAATTTGCCACCAAGAAGCTGGCAGCTTCCTGTAGTACTTTTTCTATCAATCTGGAACCTGCATAATCTGAATCTGAATACCCAATTAGTTCAAAACCTGAGTCTTTGGGATACCAAAGACCCAAGTGTAAGGTACCCTTGAGATACCGAAAAATCCGTTTTACAGCCTTTAAATGTGATTCTTTTGGATTGGCTTGATAACGGGCACATAGACAAGTAGCAAACATAATATCCGGTCTGCTAGCAGTTAAGTACAGAAGAGAACCAATCGTGCCTCGATAAAGGGTAACATCCACAGATTCACCGTTTAGATCAGCATTGAGTTTCAAAGGTGGTGCCATGGGAGTTTTCATATGAGAACTATTTAAAAAGTTAAATTTCTTCAGAAGATCACGAATATATTTACTTTGGTTAATAAAAATGTAACATCCCGCAAAACAAACATACGTATAACATATAATTCATAACAGGGTTTCAACAAAATCATTCACATTACACATTTGGTCCCAAAGTCTGATCTAACCAATATAAAATTCAGTACAAACTTGATACCATTTAGATCTGATAACAGCTAATAACTGAAACTTAAGTACAAAAGTATCATCAACTTCATAATGATCATCATTCCACATAGCTATCCACCAAGTAATCTAATCATTTACTCTTACTGGTACCACCACCTACAATACAGATTTTTAAAACAAAAATGAGGGTTAGACCTAAGGGTCTAGTGAGTAAATCCCTGTCATTTTTATATCATTAAAATTCATTTATATAAAACACTCTTTTATATAAATACATATGCATCACACGTAAAATAATACCAATTACAATTCACACAACATACCTTTCCCATACCACCTTATCCCTCCACCAATGGCCAATAACAATTGGTTGCGAGCCAATTTATCACACCGGTCCTAAGCCCGGCCACGTATTATATTTTCATATAATACTCACGTAATTATAATATCTCAATATATTATAATTACTCACGTATGACATATTCATACACATTATCAATCATTTGCAAATCACAAAAGGTATTCCAAATAAAAGTACTTTTTAAAGTAAAACTCACCTGATCAGTTTATCAGCAAAAGCCTTCTCAAGTTTATATCACGTATTTCCACCCTTCACAGAATCTGTAATTACACAAAATAACAGATATTTCTTTTAACACTAAACTTACGAAATCCTCAACCCAAGTCGCAACCCAAAAATAACATGAAATCGCAATGAACAGTACAAGTCGCAACCGTGATGAACAATACAAAGTCGCAACCTCTTACTGCGACTTCACCCCGAAATCGCAACCCACTATTGCGACTTCACCCTAAGTCGCAATCAACTACTGCGATTCCAAACCCAAATCGCAATCAACTACTGCGATTCCAAACCCAAATCGCAATCAACTACTGCGATTTCAATCCAAGTCGCAAACGACCATTGCGACTTCAAGCTCAAATCGCAATCGATCATTGCGACTTCGTTGAATGTCGCAGTCCTCTATTGCGACTTCGATGAATGTCACAGTTCACTGTTTCATCCTAAAGCCCAGAATTTGTACTTTTAATCTATGCATGATGCTAAAAAGATGCAGATATGTTTAAGACCATAAGCATAACCTATCCTTATACTCAAATTTCCCAAAACATCTATTTTTAACAAAACCCACCAAGAATTTAACTAATAACTTCAAGAACACTATTAAAGAATTAAAACACATACTCAAGGATGAATTTGTTACCTGGATTACTTCAGTTTAGTCCTCTATTCACTGCACAACAACCTCTTGATTTCTTTCTCTTTTTCTCTCGACACCGTAACACACACACACACACACTAACACTTTCACTTTTCTTATCCTAGCTAAGGAAGACACCTCCTACTCTTGGGAAGAGTATGGCGGTGGTGGAGTGGATATTTACCCAAAACCCAAACTAACCCTCAACTATCATAAAGTGTCATAATCTACCCTCAACTTCTATTTAAAAATTATAACTTACCCCTTAACTTCTAATTCCACCAAATACTAAAAATAGATTTGTAAAATAAATAAATAAATAAAATACCTGGTTATTACAACATCTCCCCCTTAAAAGAATTTCGTCCCGGAATTCAGTTAAGAGAACAGATGAGGGTATTTGGCTCTCATATCCGATTCTGATTCCCATGTCGCATCCTGTCCCCTATGATGTTTCCACTGAACCTTTACCTGCCTGATCTCTTTATTTCTCAATACTTTAACCTTGTGATCAACTATCGCTTCCGATTCCTCCACATAGTTTAGCTTTTCATCAACCTGAATATCCGGTAGAGAGACTGCCTGATCTGATGTCACCAAACACTTTCGAAAATTCGATACATGGAACGCGTTGTGAATTCTGCTTAATTCTGGCGGAAGATTCAGTTTGTAAGCTACTTCACCAATTCTTTCCGTAATTTCAAATGGCCCAATATAACGCGGACTGAGTTTACCTTGCTTCCCAAAACGTATGACTCCTTTCCAAGGCGAAACTTTTAACATCACAAAATCCCCAACCTGAAATTCTAAAGGTTTCCGGCGTCGATCTGCATAACTTTTATGTCTGTCTTGTGCCGTTTTCAATCTATCCCGAATCTGAGTAATCTTATCTGCCGTCAACTGTACTATTTCTGGCCCTGCCAATTGCTTCTCCCCCACTTCATTCCAACATAAAGGCGTTCGGCATTTTCTACCATACAATACCTCAAACGGTGCCGCCTGGATGCTAGAATGATAACTGTTGTTGTAGGCGAATTCTATCAAAGGTAGATGTTTATCCCATGATCCCCCAAAATCAACTATACAAGCCCGGAGCATATCTTCTAAAGTCTGGATTGTTCTTTCACTCTGCCCATCAGTCTGTGGATGATATGCTGTGCTCAACTTTATCTGCGTTCCCATCTCTTTTTGAAAGCTTCTCCAAAACCTAGAAGTAAAACGACTATCTCGATCGGAAATAATCGAGATTGGAACTCCATGTCGAGTTACTATTTCATTAATGTACAACTTAGCTAAACGTTCCAAAGAATTAGTTTCTTTTATCGGCAAGAAGTGAGCAGACTTCGTCAACCTATCCACAATCACCCAAATAGAATCGAATCCCTTTGAAGTTCTTGGCAATTTGGTAATGAAATCAGTAGTGATATGATCCCATTTCCACATTGGTATATCTAGTCGTTGTAACTGACCAAACGGTTTCTGATGCTCAATCTTTACTTTCTTGCAAGTAGTGCAATCTTCCACATACTTAGCAACACTTCTCTTCATCCCCGGCCACCAATAGAATTGTTTCAAATCTCTATACATTTTATTCGTACCTGGATGAATAGAAAATCGAGATTGATTAGCTTCCTGTAGTACACGATCCCGTAATCCACCCAAACGAGGTACCCAAATTATGTTTCCCATACACAACAACCCACGGTCATCTTTCCCAAGCAATGCTGATATCCCAACCAACCGTTCTGCCTTCAAACTTTCCTCTTGATAAGCATCTATTTGGCATTTCAACAATTCATCAAAGATATTAGGAAGGAGCTCCGCTCGTAACGATATAGCTTTTATTGTTCCGCTTCTTTCTTGACGACTTAACGCATCTGCCACCACGTTCGCTTTCCCTGGGTGATATAGAATTTCACAATCATAATCATTTACCAATTCCAACCATCTTTTTTGTCTCATATTCAGTTCCTTTTGATCGAAAAGATGTTGAAGACTTTTATGGTCCGTGAAAATTTGACATTTAGAACCATAAAGATAATGCCTCCAAATCTTTAATGCGAAGACAACTGCTGCAAGCTCCATATCATGGGTAGGATATTGTCTTTCGTGATCCTTTAATTGACGTGAAGCATAGGCAATCACCTTCCCACGTTGCATGAGTACACATCCCAATCCCAACTTAGAAGCATCACTGTAGACTACAAAATCATCCGAACCTTCTGGCAATGCTAATATCGGCGCGCTGCAGAGTTTCTCTTTCAATATTCTGAATGCCTCATCTTGTTCTGCTTTCCATTCAAACTTTAAATTCTTCCGAGTTAACTTAGTCAATGGCGTCGCGATTCGAGAAAAGTCTTTTATAAACTTCCGATAGTATCCAGCTAGACCCAGAAAACTGCGCACTTCGGTTGCCGTCTTCGGCGGTTCCCATCTTTCAATTGCTTCCACTTTCGCTGGATCAACTTGTATACCCTTCTCTGAAACTACATGACCCAAAAACTGAACTTCCCGCAACCAGAATTCACATTTGGAGAACTTAGCGTATAACTTTTCTTTCTTCAATAATTCCAAAATCAAACGAAGATGTTGCGCACGATCCTCTTTGGATCGAGAATAAATAAGTATATCATCAATAAACACAATGACAAATTTATCGAGATAAGGCTTACATACCCGATTCATCAGATCCATAAAAGCGGCTGGAGCGTTCGTCAATCCAAAAGGCATTACCAAAAATTCGTAGTGGCCGTATCTTGTGTGAAATGCAGTCTTTAAAACATCCTCTTCCTTAACCTTCAACTGATGGTAGCCAGATCTAAGATCAATCTTGGAGAAATAACAAGCTCCAACTAATTGATCAAAAAGTTCATCAATTCTTGGGAGTGGATACTTGTTCTTGATTGTGCGCTTGTTCAGCTCCCGGTAATCGATACACATTCTCATTGAACCGTCTTTCTTCTTCACAAATAAAACTGGTGCACCCCATGGCGATGAGCTGGGTCTGATGAAGCCCTTATCAGATAAATCTTGAAGCTGTGACATCATTTCTTTCATTTCTGGTGGTGCTAATCTGTACGGCGTGCGAGCAATAGGATTGGCTCCAGGTACCAGGTCTATTCCAAATTCTACTTGCCTAACAGGAGGAAGACTATTCAAGTCTTCAGGAAAAACTTCTGGGTATTCACTAACAATGGAAATATCTTCCAGCTTACACTTTTCAGGCCTACTATCTATCACATAGGCTAGATAACTAGAGCAACCCTTATTAACACATTTACAGGCCTTTATCATAGATATAAGACTGGACTGATGATTCTTACGATCTCCATAAATCACTACTGACCTTTTATCAGGTAAAACGACATTGATTATTTTCTTATCACAAACTATATTAGCCTGATTCTCAGCTAGCCAATCCATTCCTACTACCACATCAAATTCAATCAAATCTATTGGGAACAGTTGTATCGGTACTCCACATCCCTCTATATTTATCATGCAACGATCAAAAACCTCTTTAACTGCCACTTGGTTATCATTTGCAGTGTCTACTAATAAAGCATGTTTTAACATTTTAGGCTCTAAATGCATGTGAGCAGCAAAGGAAGGAGACACAAAAGATCGGTTTGCACCGGAATCAAATAACACTTTTGCACGCGTGGAGTTTATGAAAAATGTACCTGTGACCACATCAGGAGTTTCCTCCGCCTCTTTAGCTGTCATTTGGAACGTACGACCCCTCGTTCTCGGCGGTTCTATTCTTGGAACTACTAGTCTCGTAATGGCCGGTTTCCCCGATGTACCCCCTGATTGTATTCTACCTCGCGGACAGTCTGATTGGAGGTGATCCGGAGAGTTGCACAAAAAGCAAAACCGTGTTACTCGACAGTCTTTAACAACATGACCCGTTTTCCCATATTTAAAGCAAACCCGCGACTCTACTTGGCAATTTCCCTGATGGTAACGATTACACTTTGAACATGGTCTTTCTGTTGGTCGAAATGACGGACGGTTGTCAAACCTCTGAAATCTAGGTTTCCTCGAATCCTGTGGTGGTCCTTCCCATTTTCTTTTTTCTAAGCTCTTATCGCCAGTATCTCTTTTATTATCTCTTTCCACATTCTCGGCAGCATCCACTGCAGCTGTAAAAGTATTTGGCCCTGTGGCAGTCACCAATCTTCGAACCTCGGAATTTAACCCATAAATAAACCTCTCCATCTTCATCTTATCTGTAGCAACATAATATCCTGCAAAACGAGACTTCTCCAAAAATCGTGCAGTATAATCTCTAACCGACAGATTTCCTTGTTGTAGATTCATAATTCTTCTTCTAACTGTCTGACAGCGGCTTGTGGACAGAAGTGCGTTGTGAAAGCTGACACAAATTCCTCCCATGAAAAAGTAGTATATACATCCGCTCCTCTCGATTCTGTGTGAGCATCCCACCAATACAGAGCATCCCCTTTCAGCATCGCAGCTCCATAAAGCACTTTGTCTTCTTCAGCACATTTACACGTCTTGAAGATGGCCTCTATTTCTTTCAGCCATCTCATCGCCTTTACCGGATCCCGATCTCCTGAGTATGTAGGGGGCTTACAACTAAGAAACATTTTATAATCGCACCTTTTCATCCTTGGTAGAACAATAGAGGTAAGTGGTATCTCCACTTCATGTTCCGGATCTGGTCTTTCAGTTTCATTAAGACGATTACGTTCGAACATGGCTTGTATGCTATCCTGTAATCTTCCCATTTCAGCAGTCAGATCATCTCGTGTAACAAACTCTATACCATGCTGTTGTGTTCTACCTCCAGTTCGGCCTCCTGTTCCCCTTCCAGTTCTACCTCTACCACGATCTCCTCCTCTTCCCCCTGTTCCTAACGGTGGATTTTCTCCACTTGAATTCCTTCCTCTTCCCTGATTCCCTTGTCTGGTGCCACTCGCCATTCTATGGATTCAAACAAGGTTAATATACACACATAAGCACATACCCCATATAATAAGATATTCCAATTCAAACATGTACCTGTAAGATCATAATTACACTGGCCTGGTGTAATTTGAAATTACCTTACATGATGTTCCTTCTACCTTTTATACTTAATATCCCCAGGTTCTAATTTAATAGGGACATCCTACTTCACATGCAGTTTAAGTCTAGGTACAGATACTAATACCTAAATCCCTTAAACTAGGGCTCTGATACCATCTGTAACATCCCGCAAAACAAACATACGTATAACATATAATTCATAACAGGGTTTCAACAAAATCATTCACATTACACATTTGGTCCCAAAGTCTGATCTAACCAATATAAAATTCAGTACAAACTTGATCCCATTTAGATCTGATAACAGCTAATAACTGAAACTTAAGTACAAAAGTATCATCAACTTCATAATGATCATCATTCCACATAGCTATCCACCAAGTAATCTAATCATTTACTCTTACTGGTACCACCACCTGGAATACAGATTTTTAAAACAAAAATGAGGGTTAGACCTAAGGGTCTAGTGAGTAAATCCCTGTCATTTTTATATCATTAAAATTCATTTATATAAAACACTCTTTTATATAAATACATATGCATCACACGTAAAATAATACCAATTACAATTCACACAACATACCTTTCCCATACCACCTTATCCCTCCACCAATGGCCAATAACAATTGGTTGCGAGCCAATTTATCACACCGGTCCTAAGCCCGGCCACGTATTATATTTTCATATAATACTCACGTAATTATAATATCTCAATATATTATAATTACTCACGTATGACATATTCATACACATTATCAATCATTTGCAAATCACAAAAGGTATTCCAAATAAAAGTACTTTTTAAAGTAAAACTCACCTGATCAGTTTATCAGCAAAAGCCTTCTCAAGTTTATATCACGTATTTCCACCCTTCACAGAATCTGTAATTACACAAAATAACAGATATTTCTTTTAACACTAAACTTACGAAATCCTCAACCCAAGTCGCAACCCAAAAATAACATGAAATCGCAATGAACAGTACAAGTCGCAACCGTGATGAACAATACAAAGTCGCAACCTCTTACTGCGACTTCACCCCGAAATCGCAACCCACTATTGCGACTTCACCCTAAGTCGCAATCAACTACTGCGATTCCAAACCCAAATCGCAATCAACTACTGCGATTCCAAACCCAAATCGCAATCAACTACTGCGATTTCAATCCAAGTCGCAAACGACCATTGCGACTTCAAGCTCAAATCGCAATCGACCATTGCGACTTCGTTGAATGTCGCAGTCCTCTATTGCGACTTCGATGAATGTCACAGTTCACTGTTTCATCCTAAAGCCCAGAATTTGTACTTTTAATCTATGCATGATGCTAAAAAGATGCAGATATGTTTAAGACCATAAGCATAACCTATCCTTATACTCAAATTTCCCAAAACATCTATTTTTAACAAAACCCACCAAGAATTTAACTAATAACTTCAAGAACACTATTAAAGAATTAAAACACATACTCAAGGATGAATTTGTTACCTGGATTACTTCAGTTTAGTCCTCTATTCACTGCACAACAACCTCTTGATTTCTTTCTCTTTTTCTCTCGACACCGTAACACACACACACACACTAACACTTTCACT
This sequence comes from Saussurea involucrata, assembly GCA_033807775.1. NCBI lineage: Eukaryota > Viridiplantae > Streptophyta > Magnoliopsida > Asterales > Asteraceae > Saussurea > Saussurea involucrata. Next base: position 12,131,712 of record CM066312.1, read on the forward strand.
TTTCTTATCCTAGCTAATGAAGACACCTCCTACTCTTGGGAAGAGTATGGCGGTGGTGGAGTGGATATTTACCCAAAACCCAAACTAACCCTCAACTATCATAAAGTGACATAATCTACCCTCAACTTCTATTTAAAAATTATAACTTACCCCTTAACTTCTAATTCCACCAAATACTAAAAATAGATTTGTAAAATAAATAAATAAATAAAATACCTGGTTATTACAAAAAATCCCTTATGAAGATTGTTTGACCTGAAGGCCTAAAAAGAATGTAAGCTCTCCCATCATGCTCATCTCATATTCACTCATCATGAGAGAAGCAAACTCATCACACAGTGACTCATCAGTGGCACCAAAGATGACGTCATCAACATAGATTTGGACAAGAATAAGGTTACCTGAGGTCTCCTTGATGAAGAGATTATTGTCAATTTTACCTCTGGAATATCCATGCTTTAGAAGGAAGTTGGCAAGTGTGTCATACCAAGCACGTGGAGCTTTCCTGAGACCATAAAGGGCCTTGTCAAGTCTGTACACATAGTCTGGATGAGCTGGATCTTCAAAACCAGGAGGTTGTTTCACATAGACTTCCTCTGCAAGTTCCCCATTGAGGAAGGCACTTTTGACATCCATTTGAAAGACTCTGAAATTTCGGTAGGCAGCATGAGCCAGAAAGATTCTTATTGCTTCAAGTCTTGCAACAGGGGCAAAAGTTTCATCATAATCAAAGCCTTCTTCCTGTCGGTATCCTTGAGCAACCAGTCTGGCTTTATTTCTGATAACTGTACCATCTTCATCCATTTTATTTCTGAAGATCCATTTGGTTCCAATGATTGTTTTATTTCGGGGTCTGGGAACCAATCTCCAAACTTTGTTTCTCTTAAATTGAGAAAGCTCTTCTTGCATGGCAGTGATCCAACAGGGATATGCAAGAGCTCCATCAATCTTCTTGGGTTCAACAAGAGAGAGAAAATTCACATAGAGACAAATGTTTCCAACTCCTCTACGTGTTTGGACACCTGCTTGTTGATCACCGATGATTTGATCTATGGGGTGATCCTTGGTCCATTTGGTTGCAGGAGGTAAAGGTGGTGGAATATTTTGTGTTAGGGGTGAAGATGGAGTGGGATCAGAGGTTCGGTGGCAGACAATATTTTCGGTGGAAGAAATTGGATCGGTGGAAGGTTGTTCGTCGGTGGAGGGTTGCACATCGGTGGAAACATGGTCAATTTCGTTGGGAATTATAGAGGATGACCCGACTTGGTTATTTGATGGAGATGGATTGGAGGGAGTGAAAGATGTATCGGTGGAGTTTGATAAAGGAGCATCACCGATGCATGAAGAGATCTATCTGTGTAAATCATCATCATCATTTGACAGAGATGATGATCTAAGATCATCAAATTTGACATGAATAGACTCATCAATGCATTTTCTCCTGAGGTTGAACACACGATATGCTTTAAAGGATAGAGAGTATCCAACAAATATTCCTTCATCAGCTTTGGGATCAAACTTCCCAAGATTGTCACGGTCATTTAGAATAAAGCACACACAGCCAAAAACATGAAGAAAACCAATGTTTGGTTTTCTGCCATGGAAAACTTCATATTGGGTTTTATCATGTCTTTTGGATATCACAGACCTATTTTGGGTAAAGCAAGCAATATTAACAGCTTCAGCCCAAAAATAGGTGGGTAGGTTGGATTCACTTAGCATGGATCTTGCAGCCTCACATAGAGTTCTGTTTTTCCTTTCCACCACTCCATTTTGCTGAGGTGTTCGGACTGCAGAGAAGTTTTGAGAAATTCCTTTCTCAGTGAAGAAGTCTTCAAGAGCACTATTTCTGAATTCAGTGCCGTTATCACTTCTTGCCGAATGAACAAATTGACCATTAAGAACTTCATTTTTCTTGATAAAATTGATGATTTCTTCAGTTGTATCACTTTTATACCTGAGAAAAGACACCCAAGTATATCTAGTAAATTCATCAACAATTACAAGAATGTACCTTTTGCCTCCTAGACTTGGAGTGCTGACTGGTCCACATAGGTCCATGTGCAGCATCTGGAGAGGAAGAGTGATGGAAGAGCATTGCTTGGTCTTGAAGGAAGTTTTGGTGATCTTCCCTTTTTCACATGCATCACACAGCTTCTCTTTGACAAAGTTCAACTTTGGCATACCAGTTACTAGCTCTTTGTTGGAGATTTTATGAAGGGTTTTGAAATTTAGATGAGAGAGACGCTTATGCCACAACCAGTTTCTTTTGGATGTGTCATCTGACACAAAGCAGACATTGGATGAATTGTTATTTAGTCCCATATCAATGATATAGAAATTTTCCATTCTTTTTCCAGATAACACCACATTGAAGTTCTTGTCCACCACAGTACAGATACAAAGTTCAAAGATAACTATATATCCAAGATCACACAGTTGGCTAATGCTGAGAAGATTATGCATGAGGCCGTCAACAAAGGCCACTTTATTGAAGGTGACAGATCCATTAGTGAGAGTTCCATATCATTTGGTATAGCCTTTAGAGTTATCACCAAAAGTTACAGATAGACCTTTTCCAGGCACATAGTTGATAAGGAGAGATTTGTTTCCCATCATGTGGCGTGAGCACCCACTATCCAGATACCATATTTGATGGTGCTCAAAAGCCTGCATGCAAACACAGATTAGTTCTTTGGTACCCATTTGGTGATGGGTCCTTTAGGGTTAGAAGAAGAAGAGTCCTTAGGTTTGGTTCTATCTATTCTTTCCTTGGGACAATCCTTAGCCAAGTGAAAAGTGTCACCACAGTTATAGCATTTTCTATAGACAAAGACCTTTTTAGATATATGACCACCTTTCTTGTTGAGATTTTTCACATTAATTTTTATTGTCTTAGCTGAAGATGAAGACGCAGAAGGTTTGGGTCCAAGAATTCCTTTTTCAGAGTTATAAGAAGATGATTCCTTGAGTTTTGACTTTTTCAACAGCACCGATCTGGGAATGGGAAGAACAGATGAGTTGCCAGAAAATATATTTGGAGAATTACTTTTGGGATGGAAATCAACAACAGATTTCCCTTTGTCAGAAGAGGAGAATTTGTTTGATGAAGGTTGATGTTCTCCCTTAGGGATCTTTGAAGGCTTATGATCAGAAGAGGGGTATTCATCTATGTGAATAGATTTTAACAGCTCATGAAGAGTTATGGGAAGATCATCGGTGGAGCCAAAATCGGTGGGATTTGGGTCCAAAAAATCGGTGGGGTTTACTCTTTGAAAAGGTTTAGCTTTTGAGGAGTTAGAGGAAGAGGCTTCATCCATGACTGAATCTTTTAAAAAGTCATGGATGGGTTTTGTAACATCATTGGAATCTTGCTTCTCAATGTTTTGAACTGAAGAAGATTCTTTTGCCTTTATAAACATTCCATACTTTAAGGCTTCACCCAGATCTAAAGAGTTTAGAGAAATGGAGTCACAAGAACTTGACTCTGAGGCATCATCCCACACATTAGATGAAGGAATGGGTGCATGAGAAGGGATTTCAACATAAGTCTTCCCAAATCCTAAACCGAGTTTATTATCTCCACCGATTTGGTTTTGAAAGATTTGTTCAAGATTTTTGGAAGAACTCGTCTATTTTCTAACAACCTCTTGTTCTCTTTTTAGTTTCTTGAACAACTTATTTTTCTCTTTTGAAATCACATTATTTATGATTTTTATATTTTCAAGTTCAGCTTTGATTTCCTCAAACTTTTCAAGTTTAGACATACAGACTTCAAGTTGAGAGGTGAGAGTTTTAACTTGAAGAGATTTTCTTTTCTTGCTGTCCTTGACAGAGTAAAAGTCTTTGCTTAAAGATTCATAAGCATCAATCTTTTCTTTATCAGTCATATCATTAAAGGGATGTACCTGATTATACGCTATCGAGCACCAGTCGACACAAGGGCCATAGGAGATGTAGCTTTTTCAGAATCTTCCATTTCTTCAGATATGGCCATGAAGCACATATTGTGAGAATCACTGTCAGAGGTGTCTTCTTCATCCCAGTCATGAGTTTCTGCCATCAGACCTTTTCCTTTTCTTTCAAAACCCTCACTCCTTTCTTTCTCTTTCTTGTACTTAGCTTTATACTTCTCAGCACGCTCCTGATGGTCTAAAGATGAGGATTGGGAATCCTTTTTGGAAAAGGTTGATTTGAAAGAATTATTTCTGGGTTTCTCATTCTTTGAAGAATATTTGTCAGAGGATGGGTTCCTAGACTTAGTAACACGCTTGCTCCTACACTCAGATGCAAAATGTCATTTCTTGCCACAGTTATAACACTCTTCATTTGACTTATCAGATGAAGTCTTGGACGATGAAGATTTTCTAAAATTTCTGGATTTGTTGAAAGGACGAGACTTGTTCTTAACACCAGCCATCATTGCCATTTCATCAGACAACTGTTCAACCATAATATCCTCACCTTCATCATCAACATCACTAAGATATGCCTCCGTATGGTGGGTAGAGTTATTTTGGCTGTCATTGTCAGAGTCTGATGAAGGATATGTGATTCTAGGAACATTTTGAGATTTCTTGGAACTTTCACTAACAAGAGCTATAGAAGAGCTCTTTATCTCTTTGATGAAAGATTTCCTTTGTAACTTGGTTTGCTCAAAATTGAAGAGAGTTCCATACAGGACAGTTAAGGGCATGAACTCAAGGTCCTTGGTAGTTTTAATGCAAGTACATATATTCTCCCAAAATTATGGAAGACAATCCATGAACTTACATAAGACTTCCTCGTTATCATAGATTCTGCCCAATAACTTCAGATCATTTAAGAGAGAGTTGAAACGATTATAGTAGCTAGGAAGAGATTCTCCTTTTTCAAAAGCAAAGAGTTCATACTTTCTAATGAGACAAATCTTTTTACTCTTCTTCACTTCCTCTGTACCTTCGTACAGAACACACAGCGTGGTCCACATCTTTTTAGCAGTTTCAAAGTTAACCAGAGAGTGATAGGCCTCATCAGGAAGAGAGAGAGAGCAATAATTGCTCTGAGCTTAGAGTCAAGAAAGACGAGACGTTTTTCCTCATCAGTATACTTCTTAGGATTTTTAAGAATATACCTACCAGTTGCTGTGGATTTCTCTTTGTCAGAAGGTTCAGACTCATCAGAATCACTAGAGTCTTCCTTACCCATGGTTTCTTTACCAGGCCTCTGCGTTTCATAGCGAGCCCAAACTCTGGGGATGAAAGGTCTCTCTTTGAGAATGGTTGGATATCTAGTATCCACTCCTTCCATGAATAGCATCATTCGGCTTTTCCACAGAGAAAAGTTGTTAGCATTAAACTTAGGAGGTTTTGTTATGGAGCCATTCTCAGAAAAGTTGTTTTGAAAAGAGTTTTCAATGGTTGAAGAAGAAGAGGCAGCCATCGCAGATCAAGTTTATGGAATTAAACTTTCTGCTCTGATACCACTTGTTAGTCCCAGATGGCTTAACAAGTATTGTAGAAGGGGGGGGGGGGGGGGGTTGAATACAATACTCAAAAAAATTCACAATTTTAATTCTTTTATTGAAAATCTTCAACAAGAATTACACACAAAAACTAAAGATTGTTGCGGAAAAGAACAGTTAAACTATTATAACAATCTAACACAAAGTATACTAACAAAACAACTAAGAACACTTAGAGCAAAGCTATTAGGTTACAAAGCAATATGGAGATTTCTTGCACTGAGAGAGATTTCCAGAAAGTGTGGTTTGCAAGGGGATATCTTCTTCCTTTTATAGTGACAAGGAGTGTACATGCATTAAATGCTTGGGACACTTGTCATCTTCATATTTGCTGAGGATGTTGACTCCTGAAAAGCTGAGATGTCTTTATCACCTTTTACTAGGTACTAGGAATAGAACCCATGCTGCTGAAAGGGACTTTAACTGATAATGGATAAAACGACAAATAACCACTTTTATCTGCCAAACAATATTGTCCCATAATAAATGATCTTCTTGAACACCGATGAAGTTCCACCGATATAATTGACTTTGGAACTTGAAACAATCTGCAGAGAAAATCATTTATTTGATAACACATAGATCCCACCGATTTTAGCACTCTTATCGGTGGGATGAAGCTGACCGACAAAGGATATGTCGGTGGAGGGGTTTTCCACCGATCTGTGAGAACAAGATCGGTGATGGGTTGTCCACCGATTTGTGAGAACAAAATCGGTGATGGGTTGTCCACTGATTTGTGAGAACAAAATCGGTGAATGATGACTTGGTTGAATGCAGAGAAGAGTCTTCTATTTTCCACAAGTAGAGTGTCTTCAAGCTTGGTTCCGGTTGATCTTCGACTTCACCGAACAGTTGATATTTTGTACAAGTCATCTTTAAAAGAACTATGCTAAAATATTCCAAGTAAGATATAAGGGATAACATCGGTGAGTCAATTTCAAATCTAGGTGACCCAACATTGCTACCCTTAACGTTACCAAGTACTCTTCAGAGGCTTTGACAATTTCACCATAGGCTTCGTCGTAAAAGTCGTGGAGTTTGGTGGCGATGGTCGGGAGATCTTCCATTGTATCACCGATAAACGTAGTTATGGTCGTCGGAGTGTAGCCGAACGACTTCTTCTCAGATATGAGAGCCACAGAGGGATTTAAAGCCACATGGGGATTTAGAAGTTGAAACTTCTATAAACCGAAGCAGGTTGATGACGGAGAACTCACCGGAGGTGGGTTTAATTTTGAGATCTGAGAGAGACAAGGAGAGAGAGTCACAACGGCACCAGGCAACAGCGGCGGCATCAGATTGCAGCGGCGTTAGTCGGCAGCAGCGGAGCGCAGCGGCGACCTTAGGCAGCGGCAGTCGACGACGGCAGCGTAGCAGTCGGCAGCAGCGTAGCAGCAGGCAGCGGTAGCGACAAACCCTTTCTGATGAAACAGATCTAACCAAAAGAACAGATCCAATATGCTAACTGGTTGATCGATGAGAGGTCGTAGACAAGTCGCCGGAGAAGACGCCGGAGACAACACCGGCTACGAAGATCGTCTCTCTCACTATCTCTCTCTCTCTCTCCCTAAACCCTAGGGTTTTCCGGCGGCGCCTCTCTATTCAACGTGAGCAAGCAACTCTAAATATTTTTTTTTAATATCTTTATAAAAATATATGATAACTTTTACTTAAATATAATTAAAATAAATAAATATATAGTTATCTTTCATATTTTAATATAGTCAACGTGATGTTACTATAATTAAGCTATTGTATTAATATATGAGTAACGTAAAATAAACGTACATTTTATGAAAATAAATAAATGTGTATTTATATAACTCTAATACATCGTTTTTATAAGATAAAGGATGTAAATTAAAATTTATTGGACATTTAAATTTTGAAGCGGGTAAAGATTTTTGAGTTGTCGAGTTGCCACAACAAGATTGTATAAGGGGGTGTTTGGGATTGCTTATATTTTTTACTTATTTGCTTATTGTTTTTCTTCACTGTAAATAAGCTATTTTTAATGTTTGAATTGAAAAAAAAAATACTTATGACTTTTCTCCACCACAAATTAGTTGTTTTTGATAAGTTAAATCATTTTAACTTATTTGTCCAAATTACATTTTTACCCTCAACTTCTTTTTATCACAACATAAGTTGATAAACACTTTTGAAAATAAGCATACGTTGTTTTAAATAAGCAATCCCAAACACCCCCTTAAATCTTTTTCCTTGTTAGACCATCCACACACCTGCAAAACCATACTCCTTTCTAAAGTGTCACATTATAATATAAATAATATAGATAATTATAGTATAAATAATATAGATAATTATAATATAAATAATAAATTAATTATAAAATATAGATGAATTAAAAAAATATTAAATTTAATAAAAATATTAAAAAATATATTAATAATGTTCAAATAATCTTAAAAATATTAAAAAATAATAATTAAATTTAATAAAAATATTAAAGAAAAATAATGTTCAAATAATCTAATAAATAAATTAAATTTAATAAACATATTAATTATAATTAATGTTTAAACAAACAAACAAACAAATTAATTAAATTAAAAAATGTTATTGTTTAATATATTTTGTGAAAGGACTTTCTAATTTAAAAATATTAGGTTGGTCTTGCAAGCCACATGACATGCCATGTCATCTTGCAAGGGTTCTTGCAAGACTTGTATGGATGCTCTTAAAGACGTTCTAAAAGGTGAACCTCGTACTTATATATATATATATATATAATTTGAAACCAATGAAAAGGTTGAAACTCATGCATCCCTCATCTCAACCGTTGATCTAACCAAATCATCTCCTAAAATTAAGCTTAGTGGATCCGGTAGTTATTTCTCAAGTTGATCTCAACCGTTAAATATTTAATCAATGGTGAGATCATGGGTTGCATTGGTTTCAACCTTTTGGGGGGTTTCAAATTAGTCTCTCTCTCTCTCTCTCTCTCTCTCTCTCTATATATATATATATATATATATATATATATATATATATATATATATATATATAGTCTTAGGTTCAAATGTGAAATGTTAAATATTTGAGAAGTAGAGAAGTAATCTTGGCCATTTATACGGTCAAGATCGGTTATAATTGGTCAAAAGTTGCGGATTTGACTGGTCAAAAGTTGCGGTTGTTCCAAAAATAGAAGGGCAATTTCGTAACTTATACAAAAAAACACGGGACAAGTTTATATATGAATCTGTGTGATTCACATATGAACTATATGTTCATATATAAACCTTTGTAATTCACATATGAACTCTTTATAACTAATTCATATATGAATCTTGTGATTCATCTATGAACCTTTGTGTTTCATATATGAAACTAATTAACTGTAGGTTCATATATGAATCAGTTGAACCAATTAATTGATTCATATATGAACTTTTGTGATTCATATATGATTTTTTTTAACTAATTATCATATGAACAAATTAATTGATTCACATATGAATCACAAAGGTTCATATATGAATTAGTTAAAAAGAGTTTATATGTGAATTACAAAGGTTTATATATGAACACAAAGGTTCATATATGAACTCGTCTCGCGTATTTTTTACGAAACTACCCCTCTATCTTGTGCAAACCACGCGAGAAATTATCCGCTGCTTCTCGGTCAAAACCGCCGATCTTGACCGAATGAATGACTTAGATCACTTATTTATTTCTCAAATATTTAGCACTTCTCATTTGAACCTCTCCCTATATATATATATATATATTTATTTTATACCATTTACAACTCAATAAATTAAGGATCTTCGTATAATATTAACTTAATCATTTGAAAACTTCTGGAATTATAAGACCATGATATCCATTATAATCCATTCATATTAATTAATATTAATCTAATTAGTTTTATATAATAATTAATAATTCAGGGTAAGAAAGTAATTATACAATGAAGATTACAATTATGTAAATCAATTAACATGTCTATTCTAATAAGTTGCCCATTATTATTCATGTTTGTAACACCCGTAATTTTGGAGTTTCTTCTTTATAATTCAAGAGTCGTCTGACCTTTAGGATAAAAATGTAATAAGAAATCACGTATAAGCCATAATAAACCATCGAGAATCGAATATAGAGGGAAAAACTAGAGAAAAAGGCGAAAAACAGAGCCCCGTGACCTGACGCGCGCAAGTCGCTATGGCATGTTCAGAAAAGGCGTGCGACTTGCCACGCGACCTCAAGTCGCGGGTTGTGGGAGTCGATCTGGAGGTCTAACTCACGTTTTTTTCTTCATTTGGTTGTATCTTTTGCATCTTAGTCCGGTTTTTGTTGATTCTTGAGCCTAAAGACTTGGTTTTTTGAAGATCTTCAAGTAGAGATAGACGGTGATTGAATATTTTGGGTGGATCCAAAGAAGGTTTATGGTTAAGGTAATCTCTTGATCTTTTCATCTTTTCATCCAAAGTTATGGTTTAGATGTTCATCATTCTTCTTACCATCTCTTCCCATTTTAGTGTAGTTTTAGAGACTTTGTGGGTAAAGAAAACCATGTGGGAGTATTGGTGTTGGGTCACCAAGGATTTGAAATTGACTCACCGATGTTTTTCCTAAAATTCCTACTTAGAATATTTTAGTTTGGTTCTTTGAATGACTTGTACAAAATCTCAAATGTTCGGTGAAGTCGAAGATCAACCGAAACCAAGCTTGAAGACTCTCTACTTGTGGAAAATAGAAGACTCTCGGCAACATACAAACAAGTCATCGCCACCGAATTGCCTGGACAGTTTCGGTGGCCACGTTCTCCACCGAATTACCTGAACAATTTCAGTGGCCTCCTTCACCACCGAAATGTTCTCACAGTTTCGGTGGTCGCTCTCTCTCTACCGAAGATCCCTTAATTTCGGTGGAAACTCCTTCGGTGCTAAAGTCTTGAAGGAAAGATCATTTATTATGGGACAGAATCCTCTAGCAGATAAAAGTGACAGTTTGTCTCTTTATCCATTTTCAGTTAAAGTCCTTTTCCTCTGCATGAGCTCTACTGTCTGCCCCTAGTAAAAAGTGACAAGGACTTCTCAACTCTCCAGAAGTCAACATCCTCAGCAAGTTGGAAGATGACAAGTGTCCCAAGCATTTAATGTTTGTGCACTCCTTGCCACTATAAAGGGAGAAGACATCCTCATGCAATCTCACGCTTTCTGGAATTCTCTGAGTGCAAGTTTTTCATATTGCTTGATAACCCTATAGCTTTGTTCTAAGTGTTCTTAGTTGTTTTGTTAGTATACTTTGTGTAAGATTGCTAGAATAGTTTATCTGTTCTTTTCTGCAACAGTCTTAAGTTTCTTTGTGTAATTCTTGTTAAAAGTTTTTCAATAAAAAGAATTAAAATTGTGAAAATTTTGAGTATTGTATTCAACCCCCCCCCCCTTCTACAATACTTGTTTAGCCATCTGGGACTAACAAGTGGTATCAGAGCAGAAAGTTTAATTCCATAAACTTGATCTGTGATGGCTGCCTCTTCTTCTTCTACTGTTGAAAACTCTTTTCAAAATAGCTTTTCTGAAAATGGGTCCATTTCAAAACCTCCTAAGTTTAATGCTAACAACTTCTCTTTGTGGAAAAACCGCATGATGCTGTTCATGGAAGGAGTGGATACTAGATATCCAACCATTCTCAAAGAGGGACCCATTATCCCCAGAGTTTGGGCTCGCTGTGAAACGCAGAGGCCTGGTAAAGAGACTGTTGAAAAAGAAATCTCTAGTGATTCTGATGAGGAAAAATCCAGTGCTACTGGTCGTTATATTCTCAAAAACCCTAAAAAGTATACTGATGAGGAAAAACGTTTGGTCACTCTTGACTCCAAAGTAAGAGCTATTATTGCACTCTCTCTTCCTGATGAGGTCTACCACTCTTTGGTGAACTTTGAAACTGCCAAAGAGATGTGGACCACTCTATGTGTTCTGTACGAAGGTACAGAGGAAGTTAAAAAGTGTAAAAAGATTGGTCTTATCAGAAAGTATGAACTCTTTACGTTTGAAAAAGGAGAATCTCTTCCTAGCTTCTATAACCGTTTTAACTCTCTTCTAAATGATCTTAAGTTATTGGGCAGAGTCTATGATAATGAGGAAGTCTTGTGCAAGTTCATGGACTGTCTCCCAGAATTTTGGGAAAATATATGTACTTGCATCAAAACCACCAAGGACCTTGAGTTCATGCCCTTAACTGTTCTGTATGGTACTCTCTTCAATTTTGAGCAGACCAAGCTTCAAAGGAAATCTTTCATCAAAGAAATAAAGAGCTCTTCCATAGCTCTTATCAGTGAAAATTCCAAGAAATCTCAAAACCTCCCTAGAATCACCTATCCTTCATCTGACTCTGATAATGACAGCCACTCTAATTCTACCCACCAAACGGAGGCATATCTAAGTGATGTTGATGATGAAGGTGAGGATATTATGGTTGAACAATTGTCAGATGAAATGGCAATGATGGCTGGTTCTAAAAATAAATTTAGTCCTTTCAACAAATCCAGAAGTTTTAGAAAAACCTCATCTTTTAAGACTTCTTCTGATAAGTCTAATGAGGAGTGTTTTAATTGTGGCAAGAAAGGACATTTTGCATCTGAGTGTAGGAGCAAGCGTATCTCCAAGTCTAGAAACCCATCTTCTGAGAGTCTCTCCTCAAAAAGGGAAAAATCCAAAAATATGCCTTTCAAATCAACCTTTCCCAAAAAGGAGTCCCATTCCTCTTTCTTAAATCATCAGGAGCGTGTTGAGAAATATAAAGCCAAGTACAAGAAAGAGAAGGAAAGGAGTGAAGGTCTGGAAAGAAAAGGGAAGGGTCTTATGGCAGAAACTCACGATTGGGATGATGAAGATACCTCCGACAGCGACTCTCAAAATAGGTGCTTCATGGCTATCTCTGAAGAAATGGAAGTGTCTGAAAAGGCTACCTCTCCAATGGCTCTTGTGTCAACTGAGTGCTCGACAGCTTATGCTCAAGTACATCCTTTTAATAATATGTCAGATAGAGAAAAGATTGATGCCTATGAATCCTTAACTCAAGATTTTTATTCTGTTAAAGATAGCAAGAATAGAAAATCTGCTCAAGTGAAAGAGCTCAAATCTGAACTTGAAATTTGCATGTCTAAGCTTAAAAGGTTTGAGGAAATAAAAAATGAGCTTGAGGACTTGAAAACAATAAATCATGTGATCTCAAAAGAAAAGAATTCCCTTTTTAAGAAACTTAAAAGAGAGCAAGAGGTTGTGAGAAAATGGACTGATTCTTCAAAAAATCTTGAACAACTCTTTCAAAGTCAAGTAAGTGGAAAAAGTAAAATCGGTCTAGGATTTGGCAAAGTTTATTCTGAAACTTCTTCCCATGCACTTCTTCCTTCTTCAAGTGTGTGGGATGATGCCTCTGATTCAAGTTCTTGTGATTCCATATCCTTAAACTCTTTAGATCTGGGTGAAGCTCTAAAATATGGAATGTTCATTAAAGCAAAAGAGGCATCCTCATATCAACCTTCTGAAAACCCTGACTCAGATGAAGTTTCAAAACTCACCCTTGATCTCTCAAAAGGTTTAAACATTGATGAAGCCTCATCCTCTAATTCCTCACAAGTCATCCTGTTGAAAAGATCTAAGTCCACCGATGTCAACACCGATGATCCTCCCATACCTCTCCATGAAGTGTTAAAATCTATTCACATTGATGAGTATTCTGAACCTAATCCCTCAAAGATTCCCAAAAGAGAACCTCAAGTCCACACAAAAGGTTCATTAGCTTCTGACAAAGGGAAATCAGTGGCTGTGTCTGTGGCCGATTTCCACCCCAAAAGTTTCTCTTCAAAGAATTCTCATGGTAACTCCTCCTTTCTTCAAACTCCAAGATCAGTGCTTTTGAAAAGGTCAAAACCCACAGAATCCTCCAACTCTCCAACTCACAACACTGTCAAAGGAATTATTGGGCCCAAACCTCCTGCTTTGTTCTCTTATAACAAAGTCTTAAAAACCAATGTTAAAAGCCAAAATAGGAAAAGTGTTCACAATGTTAAAAAGGTCTTTATCTATAGAAAATGCTATAACTGTGGTGACACTTTTCACATGGCTAAGGACTGTCCCAAGGAAAGAATCGAAAGAACCAAACCTAAGGACCCCTCGTCTTCTTCTAATCCTAAAGGACCCATTACGAAATGGGTACCAAAGAACTAATCTGTATGTATGCAGGTTTCTGAGCACCATCAGATATGGTATCTGGATAGTGGGTGCTCGCGCCACATGACGGGAAACAAATCTCTACTCATCAACTATGTGTCTGGAAAGGGTCCATCTGTCACTTTTGGTGATAACTCTAAAGGCTACACCAAAGGTTATGGAACACTCACAAATGGATCGGTCACTTTCAATAAAGTGGCATTTGTTGAACGCCTCATGCATAATCTCCTCAGTATTAGCCAACTATGTGATCTTGGATATAAAGTTATCTTTGAACTTTGTACCTGTACAGTTGTGGACAAGAACTACAATGTGATGTTATCTGGAAAAAGGATGGAAAATGTCTATGTCATTGACATGGGACTAAGTAACAATTCATCCAATGTCTGCTTTGTGTCAGATGACTCATCCAAAAGGAACTGGTTGTGGCATAAACGTCTTTCTCATCTTAATTTCAAAACTCTCCACAAAATTTCAAATAAGGAGTTAGTGTCTGGTATGCCAAAGCTGAACTTTGTCAAAGAAAAGCTGTGTGATGCATGTGAGAAAGGGAAACTCACCAAAACTTCCTTCAAGACCAAGCAATGTTCTTCCATCACTCTTCCTCTCCAGATGCTGCACATGGACCTATGTGGATCAGTCAGCACTCCTAGTCTAGGAGGAAAAAGGTACATTCTTGTAATTGTTGATGAATTTACCAGATATACTTGGGTGTCTTTTCTCAGGTATAAAAGTGATGCAACTGAAGAAATCATCAATTTTGTCAAGAAAAATGAAGTTCTAAATGGTCAACTTGTTCGGTCAGTAAGAAGTGATAACGACACTGAATTCAGAAACAGTGCCCTTGAAGACTTCTTTACTGAGAAAGGAATTTCTCAAAACTTTTCTGCAGTTCGCACTCCACAGCAAAATGGAGTGGTGGAAAGAAAAAATAGAACTATGTGTGAGGCTGCCAGATCCATGCTAAGTGAATCAAATCTACCTACCTATTTTTGGGCTGAAGTTGTGAATACTGCTTGCTTTACCCAAAATAGGTCGGTGATCTCCAAAAGGCATGATAAAACCCCATATGAAGTTTTCCATGGCAGAAAACCAAATATTGGCTTTCTTCATGTGTTCGACTGTGTGTGCTTTATTCTAAATGATCGTGAAAAGCTTGGGAAGTTTGATCCAAAAGCTGATGAGGGAATATTTGTTGGATACTCTCTATCCTCCAAAGCATATCGTGTTTTTAACCTCAGAAGAAAATGCATTGATGAGTCCATTCATGTCAAATTTGATGATCTTAGATCCTCATCCTTGTCAAATGATGAGGATGAATTACACAGATGGATCTCGTCATGTATCGGTGATGCTCCTCTTTCAAACCCCATCGATACTCATTTCACTCCCTCCCTTCCATCCCCTTCACATAACCAAAATGGGTCACCATCACTTTCCCCCACCGAAATTGACCAACCCACCGAAACCATTCCTCACACCAATGCACTTTCTCCCACCGAAAACCGTCCCTTAACTATCATACACCCCACCGAAAATCAGCATTCACCGACCACCGAAAATCCAATCTACCACCGAAAATCCAATCTACCACCGAACCTCTGATCCCACTACTTCAACTCATCTCACTCAATATACTCCTTCACCTCTACCCCCTGCCTCAAAATGGACCAAGGATCACCCTATTGACCAAATCATTGGTGATCAGCAAGCAGGTGTTCAAACACGTAGAGGAGTTGGAAATATTTGTCTCTATGTGAATTTTCTCTCTCTCATTGAACCCAAAAAGGTTGATGAAGCCCTAGCAGATCCCTGTTGGATCTCTGCCATGCAAGAAGAGCTTTCTCAATTTGAGAGAAACAAAGTTTGGAGATTGGTTCCCAGACCCCGAAAGAAGACAATCATTGGAACCAAATGGATCTTCAGGAATAAAATGGATGAAGATGGTACTGTTATCAGAAACAAGGCCAGACTAGTAGCTCAAGGATATAGACAGGAAGATGGCATTGACTATGATGAAACATTTGCCCCTGTTGCAAGACTTGAAGCTATAAGGATCTTTCTGGCCCATGCTGCCTACCGAAATTTTAGGGTCTTTCAAATGGATGTTAAAAGCGCCTTCCTCAATGGGGAACTTGCAGAGGAAGTCTATGTGAAACAACCTCCTGGCTTTGAAGACCCAGCTCATCCAGACTATGTGTACAGACTTGACAAAGCTCTGTATGGTCTCAAGCAAGCTCCTCGTGCTTGGTATGACACTCTTGCCAACTTCATTCTAAAACATGGCTACTCCAGAGGTAAAATAGACAACACTCTTTTCATCAAGGAAACTTCAGGTAATCTCATTCTTGTCCAAATCTATGTTGATGACATCATCTTTGGTGCCACTGATGAATCACTTTGTGATGAGTTTGCTTCTCTCATGATGAGTGAATATGAGATGAGCATGATGGGAGAGCTTACATTCTTTTTGGGCCTTCAGGTCAAACAAACTTCAGAAGGAATCTTTATAAATCAAAGTAAATATACTCGTGACCTTCTGAAGAAATTTAACTTTTTAGATAGCTCTCCTATGAAAACTCTCATGGCACTACCGTTGAAACTAAATGCTGATACTAAAGGTGTATCTGTGGATGTTACCCTTTATCGAGGAATGATTGGTTCTCTTCTCTACTTAACTGCTAGCAGACCGGACATTATGTTTGCTACTTGTCTTTGTGCCCGTTATCAGGCAAATCCTAAAGTGTCACACTTAAAGGCTGTAAAACGGATTTTTCGGTATCTCAAGGGTACCTTACACTTGGGTCTTTGGTATCCCAAAGACTCAGGTTTTGAACTATTTGGGTATTCAGATTCAGATTTTGCAGGTTCCCAGATTGATAGAAAGAGCACTACAGGAAGCTGCCAACTTCTTGGTGGTAAATTGGTAAGTTGGCCCAGCAAGAAACAAAACTCTGTGTCAACCTCTACTGCTGAGGCTGAATATGTAGCTGCTGGCAGCTGTTGTGCTCAGATCCTATGGATGAGAAACCAACTCAGGGACTACAATCAATTCTTTTCTAAAATCCCAATTCTGTGTGATAATTCCAGTGCAATAGCTATTGCAAACAACCCTGTTCTTCACTCCAGATCTAAACACATAGATATCAGGTATCATTTCATCAGGGACCACATTTCCAAAGGTGACATTGAACTGCACTTCATTCCCACCGATTTGCAGCTTGCTGATTTATTCACTAAACCCCTTGATGAAACCAGGTTCAACTTTCTCATAAGTGAACTTGGGATGTGCACTCTTCAAGAATAACATGTGTTTATGCTCCACCGATCTCACATCGGTAGACACTTCCTTCTCCACTTCTAACTCTCCACCGATCTCTCATCGGTGGACAAATCTCTGTGCCTCTCAACCAATTACATTCTCTTTCCATCCACCGAAATCTGATTCGGTGGCATCTCTCTCTTCTTTAACACTTCTACCGACTACCCATTCGGTGGAATCTATCTAAACTTCCACCGAAATCTAAACTCGGTGGAATCCTTCAACTCCTTCACCGAAGTCTAAATTCGGTAGGATTTATCCAACCTTCCACCGAAACCTACGCTCTGTGGAACCCTTCAAATCTTTCCCCGAAACTCAAATCGGTGGAACCCTTCTAATTCGGTACAATCCTTCAAATCCTCGGTGGAATCCTCACACCGACTCTCCATTCTTGATAAGATATGATATCCACCGATTTCCCAGAATCACCGATCCACCACCGAATCTCCACCGATCCACCACCGAATCTCCACCGATCCACCACCGAGTCTACACCGATCCACACACTTATCTTATACGATTCCCAATGTCTCCTTGTGACAGTTCAATCCTAAAACCTGTCAGTGATGGGAGACCTTTCGCCTTTCAGCCGCTATGTGTCCCAACTCCCCATTACCCACTCCACTTTTCGCCGTATTTATCCCATCTCCCAATAAACATCATCACTCCTTTATCCACTCTCACCTCTATATATACGAGCCTTACACCCTTTTTCCCTCACACTTCTCTTACCCAAAACCTGAAATCCTTTTCCCTCTCATTGCTCTTTCGAAAAACCTCCCAATCTCCATTGCCATGGCATCCTCCAGATTTGTTATTCCCACACGATTTGAAGATCTTAAGTTCAATCCATGTAATCACGTTGCCCGCCTCGACCCAGATCCAGCTCATCCCGAGTTCTCCACTATCACAAAGTTCCTCACTCGCTCTCCTCTTCTTCATGCCTTTTCTTGCAACCCCAAGATGAGTAAAATGCTCATTGGAAAATTTTGGTTAACCTGTGTCTACGATCCCTCCAACGAAGCCATTCACGCCTCCATTCTTTCCGACGACGTCGGTGATCACGACCTTACGTTTGGGGTCGATGATGTTCGTCTCGCACTCAAGATTGACGCCTTTCCCGTCTACGAAGACATGTATATGGACACCGTACATGAAGACGTTCTTCTTGCCACCGGATACGTGCTCGACGACTCCTCCAAAAGCTCCAAAGGCCCCGGTACTCTTCTCCGCAGCAAAATGGGAGGCATTTGGAACTTCTTCTTTGCCCACGTTATCCATTGCCTCTCTCGCAAAACCAGTGGGCATGATCAATCGCCATCATACATCACCAATCTCGCACATGCCCTCATCTTTCAAAGAAAAGTCGACTTCGCCCAATACTTCTTCTCGGAGCTTGTCGAGGTTATCAAGACTCCCAAGAAATGTTACGTTGCTTATCCACGATTCATCTCCATGATCATACATCAAAAACTCTCTAAGGCTTTGGAGTCAGATCACAGATCCCCTTCACCGCGATTCTCTTATGACTGGTCTTCTTCGTGTGTAGGCACCAAAACTCTCAACGTTAAGCCGCTCGCCACCGATCGCCCCTTACGACCAGGTATGATCTCTTTTGCTCTCTCTCCCGAACTACATTGGGGTGATGCGGAAATTCCCGGGTTTCGTCACCTGGAAATTCCCGAGGTCACTCCAACTGTCGTGGCCCCTTATCCCCGTTCCCGAGTTACGTCGGGTGGCACTCAAAAGAAACGACAAAAGGCCACCGACACCTCCGCACCCGCTTCTCGAACTACGCCACCGAGAGTTCCCTCGGAGGCTTCCCCGGTTCAAACCCTTTCTCATAAGCGGAGGCACTCATCTTCCCCTTCAGGATCTCTTCCAAAGAGGTCTCGGAAACCATCGGCCCAACCGACTAATCCAAATGTCGATTCTCGAAAATCGCCAGTTGTTGAACTTCATCCCTCCGGGCCAAGGGAATCCGTTACAAACCCCACCGACTCCTCTGTTGCCTCTCAAAAGGCATCAGTTGTACATACGGAGGCACCTCAACATACCTCCCCACTCGTTTCTTTGAGTGGTGGAGATGACCTCGAGGTCTCTCCTCTCGAGGGTTCTGATTTTACACTTCACAGCCTTTCACCCGATCAGTTTATGATCGATGAGATTGCACAACCCCTTCAGGGTCCCCTCCCACAGTTTTCACCCCCACATGATTTCTTTGCTTTTCTTTTAGCGGACACTGGTTCTCCCCGAACCATCCCGTCCCCCGAAGAACATCACACCGAGTCTCCCTCTTCGAGGCAACGCTCTCCACACCGATCTCCTTCACCACCCCGAACCCGCTACACCGACGAGCTAGCGCCTTACTTACTACATCCCCTCCCCGAAGCAGATCCCCTACACATGCACTTTTCGTTTCCCGAAATCGGTGGGCAGACCTCGTCCCACTTAGACCGACCTTCTGCTTTTCTTCAATCCACAATCTCCCTGATCTCCCAAGCCAACTCTCGAATAGCAATGCTCGAGTCTCAGTTACCTCGAATTCTTCAAGATGCCCTCACCGAAGCTCTGCGACCCTTAAATAACAAAATCTCTTCACTTTCTACCACCGTGGAGTCTCTCTCAAAACCCTCCACCGACTCTCCTCACCATGAATGGGAAATGGATATGGGTGATTTCTCTCTGGTTCCCAACACCATCTCTAATAGCTTGGCCTTCCTACACTCCAAGTTTGATAAGGTGTTCTCTGAAATGGGTTTTAAGCTTCCGGCTGTTACTGAGGGGGAGAAAACCTCAGCTCCACCGAAATTGCCATCCATAAAGAGATCTTCCAGTAACAAGCCTCCACCGAAAACCTCTCCACCATCACCGAAACCATCTTCACCAAAGGCCTCATCACCGAAATCATCTTCTCTTTCACCAACACATACAGGTACCACCGAAGCCTTAGACCTTGATGCATCAACTGAGGGGGAGCAATCCAGCAAAGCTCCCAAAGACAAAGGCAAGAAAGCCTTTTCGGCCGAAGAATTGGCTAAAGAAGAAAAGAAGAAAAAGGAGTTGGCAAAGTATGGGGCTCGACCTAAAGGTGCTGAATCTCTTAAACTCAAGCCTGCTTCTCAAATAATCACCACCGAACTCGGTCTCTCCCATCAAGAAATTGAGGAAGCAAAAATCGCTCAAATCAACTTAGATAAATCCAGAGATCTCTCCCTTAAAGCTGCCGAAGAAGAAGCTGCAAAAGCAAAATCCACCGATGCCATTCAAACCCAAAAATCGGTGTTGAGTGCCTTAGAACAAGAAAAGAATGATGAAATTAGCTGGTACAAAAAGACCATGCACCACCGAAACAACAAGTCACCGATTTCAACTGTAAAGATTGCCACCTCCAAAGCAAACCCGAAAGACATCAGGCTGATCATTGACAAGGAAGATGGTTCGATGAAGAGTGTGAAAGAAAGTCATCTCCAACTCTTCGGTCTCTCGGAATGGTATGAAATCTCTCAACACCTGGTCAGGAGTCCAAATCCAAAGAAAGACATCTTTGTCAAATACATTGATGGACTGATGGGAAAGATGAAAGAAATTAAAAGAAAGCACAACATCACTCTTTCCACCGATGAAAGAGCCAAACTTCAATATTTGAAAGAGAAAATCATCCTTCCTAAAGTTAAAAATCCTCCTGACTCGGTCTTCAAGGAAATGGCAAGAAAAGGTCAAATCCCAAATGTGAACAATCTAAACCTCACCATCCCCACTTCGGTCCCCTATCCTACCACAACCTTGAGCCTCTCACCGATACCAGGATTGTTCTTCAACGATGGTCTCGGTCGTCGGTCCTTCTTCATATTTGCCCAGATACCCATCGCCGATACTATCTTTCTGGAAGGCATTCACAACCTCTTTCCTAACATCCCCGAAGCTCAACCGTTCTATCGAAACCTAATGGAAGAAATCAAGCGCTGACAATCCTCAAAGAAGTAGTTCTCTCTTGTGGTACTTATAAAAGTTAGTTTCTCATTTTGTAATTTGTACGAGAACTAATCGTAATACAAGTATCTCTCTATTTGAATTTTATTTCGGTACATACTTTACTTTCCTTTACTTGTAAATACTGTACATAGTATACACTCATACAAAAGAAACAGTTCAAAAAGAACAAAAAGAATGGTCTATGTGAAAAGAACCCAAAAAGAGTAAAAAGGGTCAAAATGCTTTTACTTATCAAATACTCTTAAATATTCTAAGAAATGAGCTCAAATTCAAATAGGGGGAGATTGTTGGGTCACCAAGGATTTGAATTTGACTCACCGATGTTTTTCCTAAAATTCCTACTTAGAATATTTTAGTTTGGTTCTTTGAATGACTTGTACAAAATCTCAAATGTTCGGTGAAGTTGAAGATCAACCGAAACCAAGCTTGAAGACTCTCTACTTGTGGAAAATAGAAGACTCTCGGCAACATACAAACAAGTCATCACCACCGAATTGCCTGGACAATTTCGGTGGCCACGTTCTCCACCGAATTACCTGAACAATTTCGGTGGCCTCCTTCACCAACGAAATGTTCTCACAATTTCGGTGGTCGTTCTCTCTCTACCGAAGATCCCTTAATTTCGGTGGAAACTCCTTCGGTGCTAAAGTCTTGAAGGAAAGATCATTTATTATGGGACAGAATCCTCTAGCAGATAAAAGTGACAGTTTGTCTCTTTATCCATTTTCACTTAAAGTCCTTTTCCTCTGCATGAGCTCTACTGTCTGCCCCTAGTAAAAAGTGACAAGGACTTCTCAACTCTCCAGAAGTCAACATCCTCAGCAAGTTGGAAGATGACTAGTGTCCCAAGCATTTAATGCTTGTGCATTCCTTGCCACTATAAAAGGGAGAAGACATCCTCATGCAATCTCACGCTTTCTGGAATTCTCTGAGTGCAAGTTTTTCATATTGCTTGATAACCCTATAGCTTTGTTCTAAGTGTTCTTAGTTGTTTTGTTAGTATACTTTGTGTAAGACTGTTAGAATAGTTTATCTGTTCTTTTCCGCAACAGTCTTAAGTTTCTTTGTGTAATTCTTGTTGAAAGTTTTTCAATAAAAAGAATTAAAATTGTGAAAATTTTGAGTATTGTATTCAACCCCCCCTTCTACAATACTTGTTTAGCCATCTGAGACTAACAATTGGGTCTAAGATTGAAAGAACCCACTCGAAGATTTGAAACCTTTAACAAAAGAAACTTAAGTTTTAGGGTAAAACCTAAATTTAACATGAATCTAGTTCGGTGAGTTCTAGTTGAATTGCAAATTATGTACATGTCAAAATATATATATTATTAAAAATTTAAAATGAACCCTACTTTGCTCAAAAAAAAAATGAACCCTACCCCTTACCACAATCCTGTGATGTTTTTGTTGAATGGAATTTGAGATTAGTGATTTTTTTTTTTCAATTCAGTCATGAGGGCATAACTGAAATCCAAGAAAACCAACGGATCATAGACTAAGAACATTCAATCAAAGGATCATGGATTTAAGATAAGTAAATTTATTTCACTTCATTACTTTATTTATTGTAAAGGATAAAATTATCATTTAGGCCATCCACAACGCATAGATAAAAGCCCTCAAGCCCTCAACGCCACATCAGCGCCACATCAGCTAAGCCCTCAAGCCCTAAACACCCCTAGCACATAACTAAAAGCCCTCAAGCCCTCAATGCCACATCAGCGCCACATCATTTTTTAATTCTTTTATTTATACATTTAATTATTTAACAAAATAAAAATATTTATATATTTTTGAATAAATAAAAATAAGATAAATAATAAAAATAAAAATTATATCATTCATTAAATAAAAATAAGATAAATAATAAAAATAAAAATATTTATATATGTTCGCGGCCCTCTCTGTTGTTGACGACGAGGCGGTGCTACCATAAATCCATTGTGCAGTATGTCGAAAAACTTCTTTTTGTAGATTCAACAACTCGTCGGTGTCTACGGATGATGATGATGATGCGGTCGGTGAACCGGGTTGTGGCGAATCCATATTGTTTAAAATATAGAGAATGGAAGAGAATGAGAGAGTTTGAGAGATTGTTGGTGTGAAAAAATAAGAGGTTGAGGGTTAATATATATAGTGGGGTTAAATTGATTTTTTTTTTATAAAAGTAGCCGTTGGATGTATTTATTTTTAAGATTAAAAAAAATACAAATGCTTTCGGGTTCCTCGGGTTTGAAAGCCCGGAGGCCGAGCCCGGGCCCGAGCTCGAAGCCCGAACAGCCCCCACCGCTGCCCGCCCGAGCCCGCAGCGAGCCCGAGCCCGAGCCCGTGGGCGCTGCGGATGGCCTTAGTAATTATATAGTGTAATAATTACACATTTATAGAATTGCATGTCTTTTTCATTATTGGGTCTAAGAATTTAGACTTCAACACCAACTATTATCATTATAGTGTTGTTTATTTTTAAGAGGTGTTGAAGTCTAAATTCTTTTTTTAGTTCTGATGATAAGAGATGGTGTTGACGTTTGAAAATAAAATCAATAGAGGTGGGTTCAAACGAGAACGTTAACTATTTACGAGAATACGAGAACGGCCGCCCATGTACAAAATCACATGTGATTTTGTACTGCCTGGACACGCGCGACCTAGGCCGCGGCTTACAGGCCACGTGGCAAGCCGCACGATTACATGTGATTTTGTACGTGAATCACATGTGATTTTGTACATGTGCGACAAGTCGCGCGATCAGGTGTGAATCACATGTGATTTTGTACGTGAATCACATGTGATTTTGTACATGAGCGGCCATTCTCGTATTCTCATAAATAGTTAGTGTTCTCGTTTGAATTTTTCTCAAAATCAATAAGCCTATTTGTTTTTAGAACTGATAAATGTTTAAATGTTTGAAATTGTCTATTTTACCATCAAAACATAAATTACATTTTTACTCATAAATGTATAATATAATTACCAATAATTTGTTTTGTAAATATTACACTTATTTACAAACAACAAACTTTCAAACAATTTCACCTATTTATTCATAACTATTATAAAACTTATTTATAATATAATAAATAATATTGTATTTAATAGACAAAATATCATTCTTACTTTATTAATATACAACTTAATACACACAAAAAACGACACTTTATTTTGGGAGCGATGGAGTATTTGGTGGTCAACAAAACAAGGACTGATGTGTCATTACAGAAAAGTACAAGGGCTTCATCTATAAATCTAAAAA
Source organism: Saussurea involucrata (assembly GCA_033807775.1). NCBI lineage: Eukaryota > Viridiplantae > Streptophyta > Magnoliopsida > Asterales > Asteraceae > Saussurea > Saussurea involucrata. Next base: position 12,155,990 of record CM066312.1, read on the forward strand.
AGAAACTGAAAAACCCAAACCCCACGAGAGAAAAAAAGGGTATAATTCGCAGCCATGGGGGGAAGCTCTGAAGAAGCAAAGCTCCAACTTTTTCTTGAATGGTTAAAGGTAACCCCCAATCAACACTCTAAATAGTTTTATTTAATTGCTTCTTTAACTTTCATATAATAAGTTTTCATTATATGATTCAATTCAAATTTCTTGGAAAAAAAACCCAGTTGAATGGAGTGGAACTTCGCGGTTGTAACATCAATTACAGCGATTCGAACAAAGGGTTTGGTGTATTTTCATCTGATGGTGCCACTGATGGTAATAATTTCGATCTTTATTCATTAAATTCGAAGTCATATTCATTCTGAATATATGTGATGAAAGAACTATTGAAGTGTGTTTGTTTTCTTAGGGAAATAGTGTATGGGTGTTTGAAATGAAGTTGAAAATGGGTTAAAAGATTGTAATATGTCATAGAAACATGAGTATTCATGCCTTTGTTGGATTGAGTGACTTGGGTTTTCTCCAAAAAAACAATCATCCTTGTGAAATTGTGAAAAAGAACAATGCCCTTTTGCGAGGATGATCGATCATGGAAAAAAGTGATTCCGAAAGTCAATCACTTGTTTTCTTTATCAATGTAAGTGTTATAAGGATCCTTATGACAACCACAAATTGTTGAATCATGTAACGTAGGAGGTGTATCCCACTTGAAAGTAGGGTCTAGGAAGGATAGGATGTAGGCAGACTTTTCCTCTACCTCGGGAGCCAATCATGTTCAATTTTTCATTCCTGCGATTATTACTGTGTGTATAATTATTGGTCTTAGCAAGTTGATCCACCAAAAATGTTGGAATGTATTGATTCCACCATTCTTTTGATTGTCAAAACCCTTTGAATATTAAGGTTCAGGAAATATTGTGCATTCTAGGTTCTACAGGAGGTACATTGATAAAGTCAAGAACATTTCGGGTCATTACCTTTTTATTGCTAGCAAAATCGCCATCTAGATCAATATCTCTTTACAGAACAAAGTAATTTTAGCATATATATAGGGTCAGGTTCACGGGAAAACCTCAAAAAATGGAAAACTGAGGAACACCTGGTAGCCCTTCATCCGGACGATATGCACTTGTGCATACAAGTAATTTGTGACATGCACATGTGAATAAAAACCAAAAAAACAACTTAATTTACTTGCATGCACAAGTGCATACCGTCCAGATAAAGGGCTATTAGGGTGTTCCTCATTTTTTCATTTTTTAAGGTTTTCCCCTGAACCTCCCTCTCTCTCTCTCTATATATATACATACACTACCTCTCTTCTGTAGTGTCCACATTTGACTTTGGAGTTGGTAATTTATTTTTCGATTTCACGGTTGACACTAATCGTTTTATTTGAGTAGAAAGATCTAATAAATACATTATCCATGTATAAATACTTTCGAGTGGTATTTATCGGGTACGTTAAGTTTGGTTTTATAAGTTAGTAGAATCAAGTTGTCTTGGAGATCATGAAGTAACCAATGTCCAATTTGAAATTGGGAATGTACTAGGCTTGAATCTATAAGATAAAATTAAAAAAGCTCTTTTGCTATCGGGAAATTATTTTCAGGGGTATTATTGGTGGTTCCTCTTAATTTGGCTATAACTCCGATGAGGGTATTGCAAGATCCTATACTTGGACCCGTATGCTCAACGATGTTTGAGGAAGGGGAAGTGGATGACAGATTCTTGATAAATTTGTTTCTTACTTTCGAGTGTCTAAGGAAGAATTCTTCATGGAAACCGTAAGTATATAAACTTTGATTTATGCCATTTTTTTATAATTTCAATTCTTTTTTTTTTCTTTTGATATATTGAAGTGAAAATGGAAATGTTAGGTACCTTGACGTACTTCCAACTACTTTTGGAAATCCACTTTGGTTCTCCGACGATGAGCTTTTGGAGCTTAGAGGAACCACGTTGTTTAAGGCAACCGAATTGCAGGTGTGGTTTTACTCTTTAATTTCATGTATTATTCATTATGAATAACCTTGAATAATCATGAATATCATGTATATTCATTATGAATAATTTTCATGATGAACATCTGTCACGACATTCATCATGAATAAAGCATGAATAGTTGGTTCCCAATCTCTCAAAATATTTACAGTGCTGATTTAAACCTACCCCATGTCCACTATTATTATAAAAGTTTAAATTGCTGGGTATAATCATCTTTATCCTTTAATTTCTTTTACATCACGTATCTTCAATACTTTTTGGTTACTCAAATCTTGCCAATTACAGAAGAAGAATTTGCAGTCTTTGTACGATGAAAAAGTTAAAAAATTGGTGAAGAAGCTTTTGATTCTTGATGGTGATTTAGAGAGGTATATATGACTTTAACCCTTCATTATTCTTTGCTTTATATAAACGTGCTTCTCTTCGCTAATCTTATGAACGCTTAACTGTGATCTTATTCATTTACTGATAAAAATTGTCGTTTTTCTTATTTTGTAGTGAAGTTTGTTTCAATGACTTCCTTCGGTATGCATCTTTCTTTAAAAGCCACTCCCCTTTGCCTCAAAAATAAGTGTCCACTTTCAAAAGTAAGTACCTACTTTTCCAATTCTACCCTTGATTATGAGATGGAGAAATTCATTACTCTTTCTGTTATTAAGGGTAAAATTGTCATTTGGTTGATTAAAAAGCGTAACAGCTACACATTTCTAAAACGGTGTACGTTTTTCGTTGTGACATTTATTTTGGGACGGAGGGAGTATGATCTTAATCTCTAAGGGTGCGTTTGGTATCCAGACAAAATGTTCAGTGTTTGGTAAGAGAGAACTGGACATGACCGATAAAATGACCAATTTAACCCTATTGAGTTGTTCATATCTTTTATATATTTTGATTAACTTATGTAATTTATTAAGTTAAAATAAAATAAATATTTTCTATAACAATATATATCGTTAGAAAGTTTTCATCAAGATGATTAAAATGCCATGAAAATAAAAAGAGGATTAAAGGATGAAGAAAATGTAAGAAGAAAGATGTATTTGATGTCTTAGAAGAGAATTATGTTTTATTTTGAGTTTTATATTAGTAAAATATAGGTCTGTTTCACTCTGTTCCTGTTCCACATAAAAGCACTCTGTTCCTGTTCCACATAAAAGTTCTGCCAAACATGGGACAGTGATCCGGTGTACTAAATGCACCTTGAGTTTCCCCTCATTATCTCCTTGTTGCTTCACCATAGAATTTACCGCATTTTGAACACGAATGACTTTATAGGGCTAATTCAATATTTTGGACCCGTGCTTTGAGTATACCTCTTCCTCGCTCTTCGGTATTTCCGCAAGTTCAAGACGAGCAACAAAATCATGCATCCAATTCCGAGTTGACTAATGGTGATAATGGCAAAAGTGAGGTTTTTCATTTTTGTTTTCGTCCAAAGTTATGACTATGATAACGAGAAAAGTCGGATTATTTTCCCGCTTACGCTTTGCATTGAAATAATTTGTTCTACTTTATTCCAATATATTGCACTCTTTTCTCCATTTCAGAACACGAGGTTGGAAGTCAAGTTGGGGTCGATTCTTCTTCGATACAAGGCGAGACCGTTTGGGTCGAGGGTCTTGTTCCCGGCATTGATTTTTGCAACCATGGTACCCCAATTTATTTGTCATTGGAATTTCTTTTTATGTGCGTTTATTTACAAACCCTGTATATCCCACCCAAAGATAGGGTCCCACCCACAGATAGGGTGTGGGAGGGGTAAAATGTATGCAAACCTAAATGAACGAACTTAAACAAACATAAATGAACATAAAAGACGAACACAGATGAACAAAAAACCACCATTACTCATCATTTTGGTCCTCTAAGATAACATAACAAAATGTAAAACCAGGTAAACTTGGGTGTGATAAAAAATAATTCTAAAAAACTTAATTTAATTATTAATTTTACTTATTAATGTCATAATATATAAATATATTTGTATATAAACGAATATAAATGAACGTAAACGAACATAAATGGATGAACATTCACTAACGTAAATGACAGAGAAATTGGTGTCCTTGGACGCGGGTTCCGTGTGGGCCCGGTTGGGGTTGCCGGTTATCAACTTTTTGCCCAAATTTGACAGAGAAATGCAAAAAAACTCAAATTTTATAATGTTGATGGAGTATCGTGGATCTAAAACTGAGAAACGGGGTCTAAGGTGAATATTCACAAGTGAATAATATTCTCTTTCAGATTTAAAGGCTGCAGCAACGTGGGAAGTTGATGGAACAGGGTCAACAACCAGTGTTCCTTTGTCCATGTATCTTCTTTCTGGTACTTTCCAATTCTACCCTTAATTATGAAATGGATAAGTTCAATACTTCCTCTATTATCAAGGGTAAAATTGTCCTTTAGTTCATTAAAAAGTAAAATAACTACACATTTCTAAAACTCTGCATTTTTCACGGTCGACATTTTATTTTTGGACAAAGGGAATAATTTGTAGGACATCTTGAAAAGGAAAATATTGCAATTTTCATGGGTCTAAAGAAAGTATTTGATCCATAGACTTTCAAATATCAATTGACCTTTTTACCCTTTGCCAATAATTAGTCGAAGAAGCTCATCATCAGATTGGGAAAGAGATATCGATTAGCTACGGAAACAAAGGAAACGAGGTACAACAATTTCCATCATCATGATCTTTGACTTCTTGAAGATTTATATAAACCAAACCAAACGAGCCCAATATATGCCACCCGAAGGTGGGGTCCGCAGAGGGCAGGATGTACGCTTACATCCTGACCAAACCTCCACCTCAAAGTTGTAAATATATTTTCAAACGGACATAAAAATGAACACATACACTTTTTTCCTTCCTTTTATGATATATATATATATATATGTATATATATATGCCGTTGTTGGTATTTTGATTGCAGGAACTTTTGTACCTATATGGATTTGTCATTGATAATAATCCCGATGATTATATCATGGTAATATTTTTCGGCTTTTTATCTCCTCAACTCCACTAATAGAGTTATGTTTAGTCCTAAATGTCATTAAAGCGAATCCCGTTTTCACAGGTTCATTATCCAGCCGAAGCTATCAAGGATGTACCGTTTTTTGAAACGAAACTACAACTTCTTGAAGCACAAGTCAGCATTTTTACTCCTTGTTGATATAGCATTATGAATATTTATCACTATTTGATCGATATATTTACATATGAGTTGGCAAAAGAATTCGTTAAAGGGTATTATAGACATTTGCCTAGTAGGCAAAAAAATTCCATTAATAGTCAAATGCTGCAGTTTTCATGAGCCGGAGGGAGTTATATAAATATACATATACATATAGGTTCAGGGGAAAACCTCAAAAAGTTGGAAAATTGAGGAACACCTGTTATACTAGTAATTTGTAACATGCACACAGCACACGTGCATAAAAACCAAAAAATAACTTAATTTACTTGTATGCACAAGTGCATACCCTCCAGATGAAGGGTGTTCCCCAGTTTTTCATTTTTTTGAGGGGGAAAACCTCAAAAAAATGGAAAATTGAGGAACGCCCTGGTAGCCCTTCATCTAGACAATATGCACTTGTGCATACAAGTAATTTGTAACATGCACACGTGCATAAAACCAAAAAACAACTTAATTTACTTGTATGCACAAGTGCGTAGCGTTTAGACGAAGGATGTTCCTCAGTTTTCCATTTTTTTTGAGGTTTTCCCCTTAACCTCTCTCGCTCTAGAGAGATATGTGTGTGTGTGTGTGTGTGGAGGGATATTCTTTTGTAAACCATCTTAATCTTGCAAACCGTGTAAAACTTCGATTTCATTGGTTAAATTAATGAAATTGTTTCATGAAACTGTTTATTTTGATGAAATTGTTTCATATAATTCAGTTCTTGATGAAATTGTTTCATATATTTGTGTTTTTTATGTAAGAACGAAAAAGTTTCATCAAACTGAGAAAATATATGAACAATTTCATAAGAATGAAAAAAAGTACATGAAACTACATAAAAAACACAAATATATGAAACAGTTTCATCAAGAAATGAATGATATGAAACAATTTCATCAAAATAAACAATTTCATTAATTTAACCATGAAATCGACGGTTTACACGGTTTACAAGATTAAGATGGTTTACAAAATAAGGGGCCTCTGTGTGTGTGTGTGTGTGTGTGTATCTTTATATATTTAAGGTTTCTTTGTATGAACAAAGTAGACGGCTAGACGCTAAACACCTTTGTAACGGTTTAACTTATCATGCTCCGTCGTTTAATCGACAGAAAGCCGAAATGAGGTGTCTTTTATCTAAAAGCTTGCTTGATCGTGGGTTCTTCTCGAATAAAAAAGAAACCAATGATAAATGCAAAGAGACCGGAGTTCGTAACTATAGTTGGAGCGGTCAACGCAAGACGCCATCTTACTTGAACAAGATTATTTTTCCTGAAGAGTTCTTAAGTTGCTTGAGGACTATATCCATGCGGGAAAACGAGATTTATCTGGTTTCATCTTTGCTCGAAGAGGTTCACTTCTATTACCACTATACTTATTTTGTGGAAAAATCAACGTGGTTTGATCAAGGGAAAAGTCAATTATGACGATTTCGGGAATAAAATACATTTTTTTTCTAAATGGAATCGTCCTTTTAAGCAAGACGTCTTAGGGGTAAGCCCGATGTGTTTTTAGCTGAATTCCACCGTTTCGAGGGATTTTCTAAGTTTTTTGGTTAATTTAAAAGGGGCGTTTTCGGGTTTTTGTGATTATTGAGTAACATATGTTTGTTCTTAAAGCTCGTTGGTTCTGAAGGGGAAAGGCAACCATCGGATACGGAAGTTCGTGCCGCAATTTGGGAAGCGTGTGGGGATTCCGGCGCCCTACAATTGCTCGTTGACCTTCTTAGTACAAGGTATTTTTCGTTGCATTTTGCAAAGAGACCATTCTTGTGATGGGTTATTTAGGAGAATATGTGAGAAGTTGAGGTTAACGTGAGAAGTGGATCTGAACCGTTGATCAATTTTAATCAAATGCCCTCCCATGGGCCGTGAATAGCGGCTTAGAAGGAATTGATCCGGCGAATTTTATCTCGATGCATCTCATCCTAATATGCATCCATTTCTCATCCAACGGTTGATAACCACTTCTCACCGGAACCCAACTTTTTTAGAGTAAATTAGATTTTTAGTCCCTATGGTTTGTTGAAAATTTCTATTTTCGTTCTTATGGTTTTGAAATTGCGATTTTCATCCCTATGGTTTATAACTCATCGCCTTTTTCGTCCTTATGATTTAAATTTTATTGCTACTTTCATCCCTATGGTTTACAATTCGTTTCAATTTTAGTCCTTCATACTTAAATGTAGTGTTTTGGCCTCAGGGACGAAAATAGAAATAAATTGCAAACCATAGGGACGAAAACTGAAATTTCAAAACCACAGGGACGAAATCCGCCTTTTTAGCAAACCACTGGGACAAAAAACGTAATTCACTTTTTTTTAAATGCATGACCTTCTGACAGATTTTAAGGCGTTCTTGTGTTAGAAGAGATATTCTTTTGTTAGGCAGAGGCTTTTAATCTGGCGTTCTTTAATCTGTAAGAAGGTCATGCATTTAAAAAAACTATCAGAAGGTTGTTTTTTTAAATAACGCTTTTTGTGACGTAAACCCGTGTTGCTCCAAGATTTGTCGCTCTTTGGTCTCGGCTTACGACAAATCAAAAATGATTTTTGTGATTTTAAAGGATGATGGATCTTGAAGAGGGCTCTGGAACAGAAGATTCTGATACTGAACTGCTTGAGAAGGTCTATTGTTACAAAACACTAGAAGATGGCAAAAGGTTATAACTAAAAATTATTGAATTTGATTCACAATTTCCATTTATGTGTTTTATTATTGAAGGGTATTTTAGACATTTAACAAATAGTCGAACACAATTTTCCTAAGTTACATGACTAGTCAAACGTTGCAATTTTCGTGGAACATGAGATTTCTTCACGCTTCCCATGTTTTTACGTTGGAAAAAATGCAACACAATTCCTATTTGGTGTAACGAATAATTTTTTCTCTACCTGATGTAACAAAGTTTCAAAATTTTCTATTTTATAGTCATTATGACCGATAATCTGCTGATCTTGTAACAATTTCTAACGTGGATACCCGTTTACGAAACTTGATATCCACGTCATCAAATGTTACAAAATCAGTTATCTGTAGGAAATTTTGGAACTTTCTTCATTAAGCATGAAAATTTGAATCGTGTTACATCAATAAAAAATAAGAACCAAGACAAGCTACGTTACATTTTGATGCATTTTGTTTTTTTTACGATTTCATAAAAAAAACCCCTTTTGCATCTCTAACATCAATCTTTTTTCCGTTTTTTGAATTTTTTTATTGAAGCAATGGCGCCGATGAAGCACCTAAGAAGCAAGAAGTCAGTCGAAACAAATGGGCAAGCATAGTATATAGACGAGGCCAAAAGCAACTCACTCGACGGTTCTTGAAAGAAGCAGAACACGCGTTACAGTTAGCCTTAAGCGAAGGCAACTAATGAATTAAAACGCACCTTTTCGTCTTATTTCTAACCACCATATCGAAAAAGACTCGAGTTTGCAAACGGGCCGTGTTTGCTTTGACTATGTTGACTTTCTTGATTGATGATTTTTTGAGATACCCATTGAATTATTGAAACTGAAGGGTTGTTGATTCGAGTGTTTTTCGTGTTGAATTTTTTCGGGTTTGGATGGATGAGGCTGGTTTGGAATTGTACTTGGTGCATTAAGTGTACGTACATGTTATAGGGGGGTTCCGGTGAGAAGTTGAGGTTAACGTGAGAAACGTGATAAGTGGTTTGCATTTGATCTCTCCCCCATATATATATATATAGAGGTTCCGTAAAATGTAAACCTTGCATTTGTTGCACCTCTTACAAACCACAGTCTGCATATGCGCAGACTGGTTCTGCATATATGCATATGAATACATGCAAAAATATATATATAATGGACATACATTCATATGGGACAATGTATATATGCAGACTGTGGTTTGTAAGGGGTGCAACAAATACATGGTTTGTATTTGATTTGTACCATATATATATATATAGGTTCATTTGAGAAATGCTAAATGTGTGAGAATTTGAGAAGTAATTTTAGCCATTTATTCGGTCAAGGTCGGCTTTAATTGGTCAAAAGTTGCGGCTGTTCCAAAAATAGAAGGGCAGTTTCGTAACTTTTACAAATACACGAGACGAGTTCATATATGAACCTGTGTGAATTGTGATTCACATATGAACTATTTGTTCATATGTGAACCCATGTAATTCACATATGAACTCTTTTTAACTAATTCATATATGAACCTTTGTGTTTCATATGTGAACTAATTAACTGTAGGTTCGTATATGCATCAGTTGAACTAATTAATTGATTCATGTATGAACCTTTGTGATTCATATATGAACTATTTTTAACTAATTCTCATATGAACTAATTAACTGGTTTATATATGAATTAGTTAAAAAGAGTTCATATGTGAATTACAAAGATATGATTCATATATAAACTTGTCTCGTGTATTTTATGAAACTACCCCTCTATCTTGTGCAGATCACACGAGGAATTATCCGCTGTTTCTCGGCCAAAGCCGCAATTGTTGACCAAATGAATGACTAAGATTACTTCTCTATTCCTCATACATTTACCATTTCTCAAATGAACCTCTCCATATATATATATATATATATATATATATATATATATATATATATATATATAGAAATGGATGCACATTAGGATGAGATGCACCGAGATAAGATGCGTCAAGATGCACCAGATCAATTATCTTCTAAGTCGAAATTCATGGGAGGACATTTTATTAAAAGTGATCAACGGTTCAGATTCTCTTCTCACAGCTTCTCAAGGTAACCTCAACTTCTCACACGATCTTTCGCCTATATATATATATATATATATATATATATAGAGAGAGAGAGAGAGAGAGAGTAAACTCTACTTTTGGTCCTTAAGGTATAGTGATTTATTTGAAACAAGGATCTATGGTTTCATAATTAGACTTTTCGTCCTCATGGTTTTGATTTTGCTCTGAAACAAGGACCTGACCACTAACTTCGTTAAAGTCGGGGGTAGTTTTGTCCAACCAGATTTCCTACCCATTTTGCAACTTTTGTTTTCTTGTTTTTAAAAAGCATCAAATTACAGGGATCAAATTGTAATTAACTTGAATATATATATATATATATATGTGTGTGTGTGTGTGTGTGTACTGTGTATATATCTTTTGGACCAAACCACCGATGTGGACTCCATTTTCCAGCCACCACCAGTCCACACCTGTGGATCATCGCCGGACAACCCACATCTCCGATCGTGAACCGAATGCAACATCTTTGTCACAACCTCTTCTCCATTTACTTTCCCCTCTTCGTCATTCTTCTCTCGCTTCCTCACTGAGATCTCGTAGCTGCAAGAAAACAAAAAGGAAAATAAAAAACACAAACCATCGTGACCCCTGGTGGAGGTATCTGATAATGAGCTTAAAGATTGCTCATTAACCAATAAAACTTAAAGATTGCTCATTAACCAATAATCAAACCAAACTCATCTCTCTCTGAAATCCTCAGAACATGAAAGAAATCAAAATGAAAAACCCCACAAATTAGAAAATACTCAAATAACATAGTTATTTCTTGAAATTTTTGGAGTAGCAATACAAATAAATGTGTGGTGGCCAGAGAAATGTGTGGTGGCGGGAGATGTAGTTGCTGTTGGTGAACTGTTATATATATATATATATAATATGTATATAAAAGAGTCAATTACAAGTTGGTCCCTATAGTTTTATTTCTTGACAGAATTAAGAAAAAACAAAAAAGAATGCAAAAAAGGGACAAAAACGGGGTTAGATGATTTTGTCCCTGACTCTAACGGAGATTTTTAACGGAGTTAGTGGCAAGGTTCTTGTTTCAGAGCAAAATCAAAACCATGAGGACCAAAAGTCTAATTATAAAACCATAGGTCCCTGTTTCAAAGAAATCACTATACCTTAAGGACCAAAAGTAGAGTTTACTCATATATATATATATATATATATATAGGGGAGGGATCAATAGAAAACCTCTCTTATCATGCAAACTTTGCACACCAAGTCTAACCAATCAATGAATTTCTTTGTTTTTTTATTAATTTTAATTATAAGGGTAAAATTGTCTTTTTCTATTTTATCCCTTTATTTATGGTAGTTATCATCTACCATTATTTTTGGATTTACGGTTTAAAATACATTTAAAATCAATCATGGCATGTTTCCCTACCATCGTTTGAAGATCAAGAAAGTTGGGCTTACTCCTGTAAAGATCTGCAACTACCATCACCATCTTCCTTACCATCATTCGATGCTTCACCAAACCAAAAACTGTCAAGCTCTCCAACCACCATCATCATCTTCTCTATCGGCATCAAACCCACCGACAAGTCCGACGACGGAGACCATCCTCAACTGCTTCTGGGTTCGTTGGGATGCTTCACCAAACCAAAAACTGATTCATCTCCGTTTACATCAAAAAACAAACAGGTTCATCCCCGTTTCATCTCCGTTCCATTTCCAGTTTCCGTTTTACCTCCGCGCATCCCGGTTTCATCTCCGGTTCATCTTCGTTTCATCTCCGTTCCATTTCCGGTTCTCCGTTTCACCTCCGTGCATCCCCGGTTCATCTCGGTTCATCTCAGTTTCATCATCGTTTCATCTCCGTTCCATTTCCGGTTCTCCATTTCACCTCCGTGCATCCCCGTTTCATCTCGGTTCATCTCAGTTTCATCTTCGTTTCATCTCCGTTCCATTTTCGGTTCTCCATTTCGCCTCCGTGCATCCCCGTTTCATCTCCGGTTCTTCGTTTCATCTCTGTTTCATCTTCGTTCCATCTCCGGTGCATCTCCGTTCGTCTCTATTTCATCTTCGTGCATCTCCGTTTCATCTTCATTCATCTCCATTTCATCTTCATTTAATCATTCATGTTTGATAAAATTACATTTTATTTCACCATCATAGCAAATCCGTTTCATCAATACAGTAATAAGCCAGTTGATTTCATCCTATTTTCAACAGTGCATGTTGAATGTTGATAAATACCATCTTCTATTACTATGGTATTGAACGTGAGTATGGTTATGGATTATGATGATTGGAGATCAATATGGATCAAATCCCATTTCCTATTATAAAATTAGATGAGGAATGTACGATAATGCCATTTCGTTAATTTTTTTCCAGTAAAAATATTAAATTAATTTCATTAATACCATAATTAGCACAAAAGCATCTTAACCGTTGATTTGTTTAATCTATGGTTCATAATTGGGTTTCATAGTTTGCTATATAAGAGTGTTTTGCAAATGAAACCACCTCTCTCTATATATATATATATATATAGGGTCCTTCTTTTGTTAACTGTATTAACTAATCTGGACCATTAATCATCAAAATCAATGGCTAAGATTAAAAACATTTTTTAATTCATAATTAAAATAAACACACGGCTGATTTCATTTGCAGCATATATGCATAGGGTTATTATTGTCATTTAACAAATCTGGGTAACTATCAGATAAGGAAACAATTAACCAAATCCCTACATTTAAGGACCTGATAACTCATACTCTCTCTCCTATCTAATTGATTTAGAAACATACGAAAATACATACTCTCTCTCTCTCTCCTATCTCGATTCAAAAGAAAATCAACCAAACAAATCAGTGGGCAAAAATCAACAGGTTGCTCTCGAGAGGTTGTTGCAGGGCGCCTCTTTTGTTTGCATCTCACAAATTACTCCATTGAAATCAATGGAGAGATATGATGATGAAGAACAGTAGCCATCCAATTACTTCCCACATTTCTTCTCTCTCTCTCTATATATCTCGCTTTTGAAGGAAAACGAGATGGATTTTTCTTCAACAATGAAAAACCGATGAACAGAAACAGGGAAGGATTCCCGGAAAATTTCCGAAACATACGAAAGTTTAATGGTTTGGAAGCCGGAGAAAGAAGGACGATTCTCCGGTGGGTGAATGATTTAGGAACGTTATGATCCTTCGACCGACGATCATTCGACGTAAATGATTGAGAAGATGCAACAAGAAAGAGAGTTTGGATTCGATTTTCAGTAACGAAACCACCAAGATGACGTTCTCATTAGTATGAAAGTGAAATCGTTTTCCTTTTGTTGTGATTTCTAGTGAAAATGAAAGTGGTTTTTTTGTTGAATTTGTTTGTTCATTGTTTAGTAGATTTGATTATGGATAATAATCGAGATTATGGATAATAATCGAGAGTGAGGTTGGAGGAGGAGCAAGAAGGGATGAAGGAGGAGAGTAATTAGGTTGAGCCGTTGGATGGTTCTTGAAGTGCATATATGCAATTCTAAGAAGTGCATATATGCAATTCTATGATGTGCATATATGCAGTTTTAAATGCATATATGCATTTTTTTGATCTTCATATATGCAACTGATGTGCATATATGCACATACACTGTGCATATGATTATTTGTCATGTTGGTTTGATTATTGTTATGGATACACGCTATTTTGTTTATGTGCGTATGTGCATATATGTAGGGTTACACAAATGTATGGTTGTGCATGTATGCAATTTTACATATATTTATGGTTTACACAGATTTATGGTTGTGCATGTATGCAATTTTACATATATTATGGTTTACACATAGTTATGGTTGTACATATATGCAATTTTACATAGATTTATGGTTGTGCATATATGCACTTTTTATCTTCATATATTCAATTGATGTGCATATATGCAATTCTATGATGTGTATATATGCAGTTCTAAGGTATGCATATATGCAATATTAATATGTGCATATATGCAATTCTATGATGTGCATATATGCAATATTAATATGTGCATATATGCAATTCTATGATGTGCATATATGCATTTCTATGATGTGCATATATGTAGTTTGAAATCGTGCATCTATGCAAAAAAACGTGAAAAGAATCTCTGGAACGTGAAGATGAAGATTATGTTTGAAAATGGATTTTAGATTAAAATTATCATTAATAATCACCAAAAATGAAAATTGGTTTTAAAAGATTAAGATTATCATTAATAACTACCAAAAATATCTTGTGCATGAAATTATGAAAGTAAATAACCCATAAATAATTAAAATTCTGAAATTTCTAAACTACCTCTATCAAACCAGTAACCTATCTTGATTCCTATTGGTCCAAAAAAGTTAACATGGTTAACACTAATTAGACGGTTAACAAAAGAAGGGGACTCTATATATATATATATATATATGAGAGAAGATTATATACAAACCAATCTTAACCGTCCATTTTAGTCTAATAAATATTTGATTCATTTTTGTCCCTTAATCTAAAGTCATAATCATAATCAACGAAATTTATCTTGGATTTTGAAGTTTGAAAATATCTGGTGCTAGCACCTAATTTTTTTTGGGTGCTTGTGCATTATTTTGTACTCTTGTACCTTTCATCATCATTTGAACATTTGTGGGATTTCTTTCTATAAGTAGAAACTTTAGAATTTGCAACTCTACATTTGAATTGAAAATGTCATATATACCATAAGTAGGTTAAAACGGGAAGCTTAAATGTCATTGAAAATTTAAAAAGAAGAAAACAAATTATATCTGTTTTTTTAAGATTATCTATACTATATTATAAAGCATTTATGAAAAATTCTTAAAAGCAATCCCTAAAGCTTCATGTACCGTTATTTAATGCTAATTACTTAAAATCTCTTAAAAACAACTAATGAAATTTAATGTACCGTTTTTAATACTAATTACTTGATTAATTCTTATCTCTAACAACTTTCAAATCCTTAAATCATGAACTCCTTAAAAAGTGTAGTTCTTTACACTTTCAAATCCTCAAATCATGTTAACAAATTTATAAAAAAGCACACATTAAAATAAATTAAAACATTAAAATCGAGATATATTACGCTGCATTGCACGATTTCTTTAAAAGCGGTTCATTCTTCTGTTGCCACCTTACCAATGGTGTCTTTAGAGGATCTTTAAAAGATTCTTTAAAAAAATGAGAGATATTTTCGAATAAAATTTTTAACAATAAATATTTACTAAAAATATAAAATTGTATCAAATATATTTAATAATAAAATTATGTTGCAATAAATTAAAAATTATTCTAATATTATTTAATTTAGATCCGTTTTGGAATTTTTCTAAAGAATCTACCGAAATAACTCATCATTTCAAATATAGAAAATACATTTCTTAGGTTTTTATATACATTTCTTTAATTTAAAGAAATAATCATATAATTATTGTTGTGGACTTTTAATTATCGTTTTATGCCCACAAACCACCTCAAATAAAAGGCAGAAAATAAAATTCCCTAAAACCATTAATCAAACCAAAGCTCTTCTTTCTTCTTCTTCCACTTCCTCTTCATTCTTCCGGTTTTCGACCCTCGGAACCATTCTTGGAGCCGGTTTGTTCTCCGGGATCATCTTCAACACGATCCCCATTGATATCAGAATCAAACCGGTCCCGTGTTGCTCCGTTAACGGCTTTGTGAAGATCAAGTAAGATAGCAACAAAGTCACCGCCTTTCTTGCCGTTGTTATCTATCAACATCATTTGGTACAAGTTCAATATTAAACCAAACAAACCCAGTATAGATATCCCACGTTGAGGTAGGAGCTACATGGTAAGATGTACACAGACCTGACATCCCATCCCATCCCATCCCATCCCATCCCATCCCATCACATTAGGATTTGGAGGGATAGATATTAACAAGAACTTAAAGATGTACACACTATCCGCTTTACATGTGTCTAAATGTTTTAATAAACTGCTTTACAAGACTTAAAGTTGAAGTATATATATAATATTTAAATACACCAAATACCCACAAACACTCCTCACATTTGGCGGGGCTTGAACCTTTGACTTCCTGGAAGACTAGACTGTACCAGGTATACTAGTCGGCCAATAGGGCATATTATTTTAAAAATGTCCTAAAAAACTTGTTAGGATAATTAAATATGTGCTCTTAACACCTTTACATAAAAGGCACAATTGTTTGGTTGTATAAACTTATATCCAATAAAGCAATCTATTAGAACATTCAGTAATATCTAATAAAGCAGTCTATTAGATCATTTAGACATATCTGACGTCCTATGAAACCGAAATTGTTCTAGTGAAGGTCAAGATTCAAAGTTAAGATAAGGGCTCTAAAAAAGAACATACCATGGCGGTGGTTGCGGCTCCAAATATGGCAATGAGCGAAAGGACCGAAACTTGGCCGATAAACGTTGCCATTGCTTCAAACACCAATACACCATAGACATAAGGATGCTGTACCCACAAAACAAAATCAATCACAAACTCCATCATTAACAAAAAGTTTCGGTTTTTGACTTTTAAGAGTCAAACCAACAAGGTTACAATCTCAAAGTCGACGATAAAAAATCGAAATTTTCAAGATTTCTCTAGCTAAAACTTATAGCCATCTATACCAATCTTGAATTTGAAAACAAAAAAGTTTTGACTTTGACCTAATATTAGTTTCAACCACAAATGATTGACCTTTTAAGTCAAACCTACAAGTAATAAGTTCAGGGTTTAGGTTGTTATATTCTTGACAGAATTCACATCAAATTTAAACTTGAAAACTCTTACTGATGGACCACAAATTCGAAACTTAATAAGGTCTCAAACCAACAAATTTTGGAGTTCAAATACGAATTATAAAATCTTTAACTGCAATACACGTTTGATAACGATATTAAACAATATAGCATTGACTACGATAAAAAAACAAAGTCGATTCGGTAATAAAATCCATATCAATTTCAAGCATGCATATCACCAAGTTTGAATTCAAAAGTCAACCAAAGAAACAAAAAGAAAATTTCACCTGATAACAAGAATTCCATGCTATGAATAATTCCCCTGTCAAAAGCATTGGAGGAATCAAAAAAGGCAAACCCACAACAGTTGAGCAAAACAGCATCTCCATCTGCACAAGATTTCCAAAGAAAAAGTCAACAAGTCAACTTCTTTTCGACACTTTGCTTTATTAACACCCAAGAAAACACGGAACATATCAATTCACATGTGAATCCAACCTGCGTCGTCTCAGGATTCATGGTGAAGATAGCTTCTTGAAAATTCCCAAGGAATGAATCCATAATCAGAGCACCAGAAACCATCACGACACCGAGAATGCTGAAATTTGGCGAAGTGTTTGCATCCGCCAACGTGAATAGAATTAGACCCGCTACCAAAAGTAACGCAGAGACGTATTCATGAGGAGGGTATTTTCGTCTTAAACCAGGAATAAATGCTCCCATGACCATCACCGGAAGAACCTGAGACATTTAGGTCCAAGAATTCAACAACCAATGACATCTTGTGATCAAGATTGAGAAAATGTTTGGGGTGGCACCGTACAACCAAACAAGGCACAAAAGAAATCAAGATCTGACTTTATTATCCAGGATGCAATGTTGGGTGATAATGTACAACCAAACAATGCATGAAGGACATCAAGATCAAGACTTTATGATCCAATATGCCATTTTCGGATGGCACAGTACAACAAAACTATGCACTGTAGAAATCAAGATCAGGAACTAATAATCACGGATGCAATGTACAAGCTAACAATGCACAGAGAAAAATCAAGATACTAACTTTATTATCCGGGATGCAATGTTGGGGTGATACTTACAACCAAATAATGCATGAAAGACATCAAGATTTTGGATTCTTTAATCTGGGGAATCAAAACCTGAGTTCATGATCCAAGAAAGCTTTTTCGGGGTGGCAGAGTACAACATAACAATGCACGGTGGAAATCAAGATCAAGAACTTATATTCCCAGATGCAAAGTACAACAAAACAATGAAGAGTGGAAATAGAGATCCAGAACTTATAATCCCGGATGCAATGTACAACAAAACAATGCACGGTGGAAATCAAGATCCTAACTTTGTTATCCAGGATGCAATATTGGCTATTGGGTGATAATGTACAACCAGACAATGCATGAACAACATCAAGATTTTGGGTTCTTTACATCAAAATCCTGCGTTCATGATCCAAGATGACATTTTCAGAGTGGCACAGTACAACAGAACAAGCACAGTGGAAATCAAGAACAAGATTTTATAATCCCGGATGAAATGTACAACCAAACAATGTACAGTGGAAATCAACATCAAGAACTTATAATCCCAGATGCAATGCACAAAAAGAATGGACAGTGGAAATCAAGATCAAGAATTGATAATCCCTGATGCAATGTACAACTAAACAATGCACAATGGAAGCGAAGATCAAGAGCTTATAAGTTATAACCCTGGGTGAAATGTACAACCAAAAGATGAACGGAGAAAATCAAGATTTTACCTTGGTGGATTTAAACATGAGTTGAGCAGGGTAATTGAGGAAAGCCAAAGACCCTTTGGTGAGTCCATGAGAACCCATGAGAACCGCCGAGAGCTTCACGTAAGTCTTCCATGGATTCACCATTTGCTTCGTGGTGAACCCTTGCAAATAAATCAAGACAAGGTAAACCCATCCTTGAATAAAGGTGAAATACCAGCCATAACTACAAGAAACAAAAAAATTCAAAAAAAATTCAACATTTTTTTAAGCAAAAACAAAGCTCAAATTCAATATTTGATGTGAAAAACAAAAAACCCACCTGAATTTAAGCCGATTATATACATATTCCTGAGAAAAAGAAACAAAGTATGTACTTATTAGCATCAATCAACACAAACAAAGATACTAATAGTTCTAGCTTCTGACTTTTGATGATCAAATAATATATGTCGAACTCCAAAATTAACAACAATAGTTCACTCCAGATGCAAGTATTAACAACTATAATTAAATTATAAAACTAAAAAAGATAATATAGAATTATAATTTAGAAAGCACCAAGTGTGAGACTTAGAATTTTAAACTAAAGATCAAACAAGTTGACCAATTAAATAGTCAAATAACTTGTTGAAATTAAATAATAGCCCACTTCACCCCCAAAAAATATCTTCAGTCTTTCCAAACAAATAACACAGTTAAGAAAATGCATAAAAAACACAACAGTTGGTGTTTCTTTGGTTGCTACAAGTGTGCAATTGCTTTTTTAGACAATTGTGTTGGTAAATTATGCTATAAATACTTGTACTTCAAGCAGTAAAAGTTGTACATTTCACATCATTTGATTGTTTAACAATAAAAAGTACCACAATGACGGATGACCCAAGAATAGATCAAATTTAGTAACAGAGATATCATGAATTTAATAATTTAAATCCAAATAAAGATGATGATGATATCATCGAAAATCACAAGCAACAAACTTTGGACGGATTATTCTTTGGTACCAAGTTAAGATAAGAATTACTTTGATACGTTTTGTAGGACCCCTTTAAAATCCCAAAAACTTCAAGACAGTAATTAAATATTTATTTTCAGTTTAAACAAATTAGAGACAAAAATCACACTTATTAGTGGAAACATAAAAAATTAAGATAAAGAAATGGTCAATAAAGCCTAAAAAGATCCGAAATTTGCAGGCAAATTGCATAAAGAATTGCATGCAAACCATAATCGTCATCAAGAACAGTGTAAAAACCCACAAACTTATTTATTTGTTTGATCATCTTATTCACTTGGGGTTTTGCTTGTTTTTTGCAATCAAACAGGGGTTTTTTAAATTCTCGATCTTGGGTTTTTTTTTGAAGAAAACCCAATTCTTGAAAAATATCAGCAAATCAAACATGGGTTTTAAAGAAAACCCAATTCTTAAAAAAAAAAATAGAAGAATCAAAAATGGGTTTGTGAAAAACACCTAATTCTTGAAATATCTCAGCAAATCAAACATGGGTTTTTAAAGAACACTCGATTTTTGAAATAATTAAGCAAATCAAACATGGGTTTTTTTGAAGAACACCCGATTCTTGAGATAATTAAGCAAATCAAACATGTTTTTTTTTTCAATTTCATACATCACAAAATAAGCTATAAAAAAATACTCTAAATTCAGTCAAAAATACAGAAAGGGGGTTTTAGAAAATTACCTCACAAACACCATTAACGAGATACCCAAAGAAAAAGCCAGAAGAACAAATGAGAAACTGATGCCATTTAGGTCGATCAGAGAGAGAAATACCAAACAGAGATCGAGATTGTTCTTCGTTGTTCTTCATTTTCCTTGTAGAAAAAGTCAATAACTTTTATGATGAAGAATGAAGGAAGCTTTCATATAAAGAAATAGATTCAATAGATCGACTGCATGTTGACTTTAGAGAGAGAATTGATTGATTATAGGGAGCGTATCGGTTCAATCACGTTAAACATATATCGAGAACACATGAATCATAAATCACGTTAAAGGGTTTCATATATATATATATATATATATATATATGTGTGTGTGCGTGTGTGTGTAGAGAGAGAGAGTGTGTGTTTACAGGACTGGTTTTTGGAGAGGAGGCCAACTCACGATGAAGGAGAGGATGTGTATATATTCGGATTTCGGAGAAGACTTCCACCAGGGTTTTTACTTCATTTCAAAATCTATAAAATGGAAATTTTATTTTTATTTTCATTCTCATTTTTATTGGAATGTCTTTTTTCTCTTGATATTTATAATATTTTCAAAATTAAGTTTTTGTTTTATAAAATTAAAATATTAACTATTTAAAAAAACACGAGAACGACTGTCCATGTATAAAATCATACTCCCTCCGTCCCAAATTAAATGTCCACTTTGCTATTTATATATGTCCCAAATTAAGTATCTTGTTTCAAAAAGTAATTGGTACATTTCCAATATTACCCTTACTTAAAAAGAAAATACAAAATGTTTCTTTTAATATTAAGGGTAAAATTGTCATTCTCTAAATTAAAAGGTGTAATAATTAGTTTATCTAAAACTGTGTGCCAATTGTATTGTGGACACTTATTTTGGGACGGAAGGAGTACATTATTTACGTATAAAATCATATATGATTCACGCGATTTGCCCTGCAACTTTTAAGTTGCGGCCAAAGTCGTCTGCGTCCAGTTTTTTGCAATTAGTGTAAAATCACATATGATTTTGCACATGACCGTTGTTTTCGTGTTTTCTTAAATAGTTAGTGTTCTTGTTTGAACTTTCCCCTCTCTCTCTCTCTCTCTCTATATATATATATATATATATAGAGGAAGGTTCAGGGGAAAACCTCAAATAACTAGAAAACTAAAAAACATTTTATTAACCGTTAGATTAGATGATCTGATGGATGTGATTAAATGGAAAGTTACAACAATATTAAATTAATTAAAAAACCTCACCCCCTTATTTTTTATTCGAAAAAATACGAAAAATGAACAAAATTTGAACGAAATAAATTGCACCAAATAAACGATCATATTTTTCTCGTTAATTTGAGATCCATGATGATATACTTTTTCCTCCGTAATTTTATGGTTTTCCGATTTTCTAGTTTAGGGTTTTCCCCTAAACCTGACTCTCTCTCTCTCTCTCTCTCTATATATATATATATATATATATATATATATATATATATATATATATATATATATATATATATATATATATATATATATATATATTCTTTGTAGGTGTCGAATGCTAAATCAATCACAAACATTTCTAACATATTCTCTAAATTAGAGAACTAAAGTAAAATCATAAAAGAAAGAAAACCTTTACTTATTTCTAAAAAATGCTCTATTTTATAGATTTCAACATTAATGATATTATTAAAATATTTTACTATAACTTTATAATTTCAATACATAATTATATAAAATTATAACAAATTATCACTCCTGAAAATATAAAGCTTTTCTTCTTCTTCCTGTTTTAGATGACAATATAGAGAATCTGTTGGAGCAAAATAAATAACAAAATCTTTATTTTCTCTATTATAAACAGTCCGTTGGATATGCTCTAACGGACTTATTAGAATTTGATCCGTCTTTCACATCACATCATGTGTAGACCTGGCAAACGGGTCGTGTCGTGTCGGGTTCACGGGTTAAACGGGTTGAGAGTGCCTAACACGAACACGACACGTTTAATAAACGGGTCAGAAAATCTCAACCTGAACACAACCTAATTTAACCCGTCTAACCCGACACGACCCACTAACCCGTTTAACCCACTAACCAATTTAACCCATTTAACCCGTTTTAACCCGTTTAACATTTATAAATATAAAACTTTTAATAGGGTGCTCCAACATAATAGGGTGCACCAACTTAGAGGGTCCAAGCCAACGGACTCAAACCACCAAGCTAGGGTCAAAGGGGGTGATGCAAATGAAAATACAAGGGGTGAGATCATATTTATAGTGGGCATAGAGCATAAGGTTTTTGTTTCCCACCAATGTGGGATGGGAGGAAATCCCACTTCCTTGTGAAACATACAGAAATTGACAGCTCCTATATGCCATAAGTTACGATATATGTCTTCCATTTAGAAGCCAAATTGGACACTATCATCTAAATGAAAGTTGTTCATTGATATCTTGGGATTCCACAGAAACTAGATTCATGCAATTCGGAGCTATAATCAGACCGCTACAACCTTTACAAAAACAGTGCGCAGGTTCTTGTGTACAATGTGAGCTGATTCAAAAACTCAGTGTTTGACACATTTAAACTCATAATTAGGACTTTAATTCTTCATAACAGTTCTTAAGGACATTCTAAGCTTTCCAACGGTATATCGTACACCTCATTTGGACCAACGGTTGATTTTCTATGAATTTTCTAATAACATGGCAGAAACTTTAAAACTCATAATTGACAGCTCCTATATGCCATAAGTTACGATATATTTCTTCCATTTAGAAGCCAAATTGGACACTATCAACTAAATGAAAGTTGTTCATTGATATCTTAGGATTCCACCGAAACTAGATTCATGCAATTCGGAGCTATAATCACACCGCTACAACCTTTACAAAAACAGTGCGCAGGTTCTTGTGTACAATGTGAAAACTCAGTGTTTTGACACATTTAAACTCATAATTAGGACTTTAACTCTTCAAAGCCCATATTTAATTGTCAAAACCCATATTTAATTGTCCATACATAAATAGATAATAGTCAAAGCCCATATTTAATTGTTCAAAGAATGGCCTAATTTAAACGGGTTAAACGGGTCAATTTCGAGTTGAATTTTTTAACCCTAACCTTACCCGTTTAATTTTCGTGTCGTGTCGTGTCAACCCGTTTACTTAAACGGGTTGAAATGTATTACCCAAACCCGTTTATTTCGTGTCGGGTTAGCGTGTCGTGTCAGTTTTTGCCAGCTCTAATCATGTGGGTTGGCTCGGATAGTCGATTACAAACTATTTTTTATGTAAAAATACAGTATATTCCATGAATTACTTCTAAGATATTGTATGTATTAAAAATGTAAGTTTCCAAAATAAATACCAAAACAAAATACATTCCATTTTAGTATATAATTTATCTAGAAGGTAACAAGAAATAAATCTACATCTTCTTCTAAACTTTATGTTGTAAATTATTCCAACACGTTCAATAAATCCTTTACATCATTAGCTTGATTGAATCTCATACATATGTACACCGTTGGCTTTATTAAATCGTATATGTATTATACATACATATATACATACGAGTTGTTTCAAGATAGAATAGTAATTAAAAAAAGAAAACGATAGAACTTATTTAAATCTTTTATCTGTTTTAATCCAATTATTATACTTTGTCAAACTAAATCCACGATTATAGAGGGTGTTAATAAATTTATAGATAGTTGTTATTCTCTTTTGTTGGTTCTCTTTTTTATATATATATATATATATATGGTGCGTTTCTTTTGCAAACCAAACAGTTTGTACAAACTTTGCAAACCACTATATTAAGCAACAACAAATATATTTATGATAATTATTATCATTCATTAATAATGATTGTGATATATATATATATATATATATATATATATATATATATGGAAGATGATTAAGTTCATTAATTATGATCATGACTTTAGATTATGAAATATAATAAAATTAAATATTTATTAGACTTGATGAACGACTAAGATTGGTTTGTATAGTTTGTACGAATTGCTTGGTTTGCAAAATAAACGCAACATATATATATATATATATATATACATACATAGAGGGATAATAAAATGTAAACTACTAAATGTGTGTAAACTATGTAAACTCATCCTAGCCATTGATTTTTAATCTAGATTAATATGTCATTAAGGGTAAATTAGTCTTTCATACATTTTCTTTTATTTTCAGAAATTACATAATTAAGGATAACAATCCTTTATTTCAGGAAGTGGTATATATATATATATATATTTTTGATCATATCCGATTTATGCATCATCATCTTCTTCATTGAACCGTTTTGAAAAACCCATCTTCATCCCCATAACTGTTTTTTGTTCCAGATTTTCGTACCAATTTTGATTTTTCTCTTTCTTTTCCACTTGCTGTCATCATGTCGACTAACATGGAAGAAGAAAAATACGGATACTGTTCACCATCGTCTTCTTCATTTTGTCTCTTCATAATTACTGTTCCAAACCTTGATTTATGTGTTTTCGCGTTTGTGATTATGTCGATCAATATGGATGAAGAAAAAAACGACGAAGAAACCATTCACGGCGACATGCTTGTTGATGATGTATTCGTTGATTTCATTCTTACATACGGTTGCAACGGGTTCATATGTGAACCTGTGTGATTTACACATAAACTATATGTTTATATGTGAACCCATATAATTTACATAGAAACTCTATATTAACTGATTCACATATGAACCTTTGTGATTCACATATGAACTCCGTATGTTCATATGTGAATCATATGAACTAATTAATAGATTCATATATGAACTCTTATGCTTCATATATGAAATAATTAATTGATTCTCATATAAACTAATTAACTGATTCACGTATGAACTTATAATTCACATATAAACTAATCAACGTGTTCACATATGAACTTGTTTGGCGTCTATTTGTAAAAGTTACAAAATTATCTCTCTATCTTCTGCAAACCATATGAAAAGTTATCCGATGCTTCACATTCAAAGTCGCAAATCTTAACCAAATGAAGGGTAAGTAATCAAAGGTTTATATATGGATAGATTTTTTTCTTTCTGTTTATTATATATTTATATTTCATGTCAAGTTATCTAATTAAATATCATTAAAATAATTGGGGCCACATATATAAACTTTTGGAAATTTTTCAAGAAAACATAAAACATAAATCAATAATGTAATACATAATTAGATATTTTAATTGTGAAAATGACTTTTGTCAATTCTTATTAAACGGTTCATTGTATTTTTAATGATTTTATCATTTTCCTTCTAATTAATAAAACAACATTTTACCAAAATAAAACTATAAAGTAATAATCTTTATATATATTAAAGTAAAACCCACAAAGAATGATGTGGCATCCTAAGGGATGAGTATTCATCATTTCTTGAATTGTGGTTGAGTATTGTGTATCCCACATTGATAGAGTGATGAAAAATTGACTATGAATGATTGGTATATGAAGAGAGGTTGAGATGGTTTCTTTAAAGTCATGGGTTGCCTTCTCTAAACTCATTTTGTTGGCTCCTCTTGACCGATCCTCTAAAGTTCTAAACTTACGGGTTGGTTCATTTTAGCCGACCTTTTTTGGTAAGCAAATATATTTTGTATATATATATATATATATTTATATATATTAAAGTAAAACCCACAAATAATGATGTAGCATCCTAAGGAATGAGTATTCATCATTTTCTTGAATTGTGGTTGAGTTGTGTATCCCACATTGAAGAGTGATGAAAGATTGACTATGAATGGTTGGTACATGAAGGGAGGTTGAGATGGTTTCTTTAAAGTCATGGGTTGCCTTATCTAAAGTCGTGTTGTTGGCTCCTCTTGGCCGATCCTCTAAAGTTCTAAACTCACAGATTGGTTCATTTTAGCCGACCTTTTTTGGCAAACAAATATTTTTTGTATATATATTTTTATATATATTAAAGTAAAACTCACAAAGAATAAGGTGGCATCCTAAGGAATGAATATTTATCATTTCTTGAATTGTGGTTGAGTTTTATGTATCCCACATTGATAGAGTGATGAAAGATTGACTATAAATGGTTCATATATAAAGGGAGATTGAGATGGTTTCTTTAAACTCATGGGTTGGATTATCTAAACTCATGTTGTTGGTTCATCTTGGCCGATTCTCTAATCTTTATATATATGTAACATCTCGTTTTTTTTATAAAAGATGATGTTTGGGATTATTAAATAATTTGTGTATAATTATTTGATAAGTTTTGATCTCTATAGTGAAAAATTAATTTTAGAGTTTAACCCCAATAAGTTATGTTATTTATTTTGTGAAGTTATAAGTTAAGGGGTAAACTTTAATTTTAATTGAGAAGTTTAATGGTAAATCTTGCCAAGTGTTGATAGTTGGAGGGCTGTTTGGTTAAGTGATGTGTGAGGTGTCATCACCATCGATTATGTAACGTCCCAAAAACATAACATGCATTCAACCAGAAATAAGCATTCAGATTACATAATTAAACTGTCCGTAAATATTAATTCTTCTATACTAAACAAAGTTTGACAGCGGAAGCCTAAGATCCACAGCCGAGAGCTACATCTATAGTCATTAGAATCCAAAACTCTGGTGTCGCTCTAGTCTCCAAGTCCTCCTTTCATTACTCCTAGTTCTTACTAGAAGAACCCATAGCGCGCTTACCTGAAAATGGTTTAGTTTTTGAAAAGCGAGGGTTAGACAAAAAGGTCTAGTGAATTCCCTCCATAAACATTTATCACAGTAAAAAGATCATTTCATAAAGAAAATACTTTCACATCTTTCTCATAACATCATCCAAGGTTAAACACGGGGTTCAGGGAATTGCATAAGCTACTCCGATCGGGGCCTAACAGACACCCTCTCGTCTACGCCGGAATCCAAATGGACTCCCCGTTCCTTCATGTAGGAGAAAACAAATTCCAACCTACAAGCTAACCTCCATATGCCCAAGGGATCAGAGACCCCAAGGTACCCCATCCCCACCGTGCAACCGACTCCACATAGCATACACATACATTGAAACCATATTCATGAAAACATAAAAACATCTTTCGTGTTGTGAGTAAACATGTAAATCATGGAAGCATGCATAGTTTTTATAAATCAGTTCATGCTCGATAAAGGAACCATATTCAGTAAAAATGGTACGTCATAAAAAGGAGTGAGAGAACTCACCTTTGATTATCGTAGAACACACTTCTTAAACTCTTCTCAGCTAAACCAATCGAACACCTAAGGGCAATAGATCCTCATCAGATAAAACGACTCAACCTACTGTCCAGCACATGATTTCCGGGTACTGACTTGTCCGGATACCACACTTGTCCGGATGCTACACTTGTCCGGATACCATGCTAGTCTGGATACCATACTAGTCCGGATACCATACTAGTCCGGATACTATACTAGTCCGGATACCACCATGGAGCTTTACCCGGACACCAGCATCCGTATCCGGAAATCACCATATCATCGAGAACTGAAGGTGTCCGGATACGACTGCTGTCCGAAAATAAATTTCTTAAAAGTGATTTCTAACCCGATTTTAGCCATTTACTTGATTAGATAACCATAAGGGTTCATCCACCAACCCCAAACACCCAATTAATCCCACTTTAATCTCTTAAAATCGATTCCAAATGACAAAACCCATAAAACTTCATTTTAAGGGAAGAATGGTGAAAACTCAAGTAATCACCCACCTCAGTCCTAAGGATTCATAATAATAGGAAGGAGAAGCATTAATCTAATCAAATGAACGAATTAGGATACATTACCTTGTAGATTCTAGTTTGATTCTTCCTTTCTCTCTTGATTTCTTCTCAAACCTTCTTCCCTTCTCTCTTTCCTTCTTCCTTAGCCGCCAACACTAAGAGCTTCCCACAAAAATACTGATTTCAGCCCAAATGGAGGCTGCCCTAGGGATTGGAGTCTATATATACCCTTCATAAATTGACAATCTAGTCCCTCAAGTTAACTTCCATTTATTACACTTTGACCACCAAACTCTAAAACTTACTTGGATTTTTTGGGTTGTTACATCATTCCCCCCTTACAAGAATTCCGTCCCCGGAATTCCTCATTGGAAAAGATGCGGGTATCTAGCTTTCATCTCCGACTCTAACTCCCAGGTCGCCTCCGGACCCTTATAGTGTCGCCACTGTACCTTAACCAACCTAGTTTCCCTGCTCCGGGACTTCCTTACCTTAACATCCGTGATTGCTTCGGGCTCCTCTACAAAGTTCAACTTTTCGTCCACCTTAATGTCATTCAACGGCACTGCTTTGGTTACGTCAGCAAGACATTTCCTCAGGTTAGACACGTGGAACGCGTTATGGATATTGCCCAGTTCCTCCGGTAGGTCCAACCTATACGCCACTTCTCCGATTCGCTCAGTAATCTCAAACGGCCCAATGTAACGTGGGCTTAACTTTCCACGTTTTCCAAATCGTACCACTCCCTTCCACGGAGACACCTTTAGCAGAACATGATCCCCGACTTGGAATTCAATGTCTTTCCGCCTCTTATCTGCATAGCTTTTCTGTCGGTCGCGGGCGACCTTCAGTCTTTCACGCACTTGGACTATCTTGTCCGAAGTCAGTTGTACAATTTCCGGCCCTGCTAACTGTCTCTCTCCGACTTCGTTCCAATACAACGGTGTCCGACACTTTCTACCGTAAAGTGCCTCAAACGGCGCTGCCTTGATGCTCGAGTGATAGCTATTATTATAAGCAAACTCGATTAGCGGTAGATGCTTTTCCCATGAGCCTTGGAAATCCAAAGCACACGCTCTTAGCATGTCTTCTAACGTTTGGATCGTTCGCTCGCTCTGACCGTCGGTCTGAGGATGATACGCGGTACTCATCTTGATCTGCGAACCCATCTCTCTTTGAAAGCTCCTCCAGAACGTAGAGGTGAATCTGCTATCGCGGTCTGATACAATTGACTAGGGTACCCCGTGGCGGGTTACGATCTCGTCGATGTACAACTTTGCCAACTGTTCCAAAGAGTAAGACTCTCGTATAGGTAAAAAGTGTGCCGACTTCGTTAGTCGATCTACGATTACCCAAATGGCGTCATAACCCTTTGGAGTTCTAGGCAAATGGGTCACGAAATCCATCGTGATCTGGTCCCATTTCCACATCGGTATCTCTAACGACTGAAGCTTCCTGAACGGTCTTTGATGTTCAATCTTTACACGCGAACACGTCATACAGGTCTCTACTAGATGGGCCACGTCTTTCTTCAATCCGGGCCACCAGTAGTCTCGTCGCAGGTCTCCGTACATCTTATTAGTTCCGGGGTGGATCGAGTACTTCGACTTGTGAGCTTCTTCAAGAATCAGCTTTCGGAGCTCCCCGAGTTTCGGAACCCAGATTCTCCCATTCAGACATTTCACCCCTCGACTATCATCTACTAACATAGACGCTTGTCCTACCATTCTCTCCCTCTTAAGATTTTCGATTTCGAGCGCTTCAACCTGACATTTCTTTATTTCGGCTAACAGATTGAAGGTGACCTCAACCCTCATGGCCACAATCCTGGGGGTTTCACCTCGTTCCTTACGGCTCAAAGCGTCCGCCACCACGTTTGCCTTCCCCGGATGGTATTCGATCTTACAGTCGTAATCGGTCAACAATTCAATCCATCTTCTTTGGCGCATATTCAACTCTTTTTGATCAAAGAGGTGACATAAACTCTTGTGGTCCGTGAAGATCTGGCACTTCGTCCCATACAGGTAATGTCGCCAAATCTTCAGGGCAAAAACCACCGCCGCCAATTCTAAATCATGAGTAGGATAACGAGTCTCGTGATCCTTTAACTGCCGAGAGGCATAAGCGATCACCTTACCTCGTTGCATGAGCACGCAACCCAAGCCGAGCTTCGATGCGTCACTGAAAACCATGAAATCGCCCGAACCGTCTGGTAACAACAAAACCGGAGCGCTACTCAGCATATCCTTCAATTTCTGAAATGCTTCTTCTTGTTTCTCTAGCCAGACAAACTTGACATTCTTCTTTGTTAAAGAGGTCAGTGGCGTGGCAATACGCGAAAAGTCTTTGATGAATTTCCGGTAGTACCCCGCCAGCCCGAGGAAACTTCGAACTTCTGATGGATTTCTAGGTTGTTCCCAGTCTCGAATGGCTTCAATCTTAGCCGGATCAACCATGATCCCCGTCTCAGACACCACGTGCCCGAGGAACTGCACTTCCCTCAGCCAAAACTCGCACTTGGAAAACTTCGCATACAACTTCTCTTGCTTCAATAGCTCGAGAATTGTACGAAGGTGGCTTTCGTGCTCCCCTTCCGATCTTGAAAATATCAGGATGTCATCTATGAACACTATCACGAACTGATCCAAATAAGGTTGGCATACCCTATTCATTAAGTCCATGAATGCTTCCGGGGCGTTGGTTAGCCCGAACGGCATCACCAGGAATTCGTAGTGTCCATACCTGGTCCGAAATGCAGTCTTCGGCACATCCTCCTCCCTCACCTTGAGTTGATGATATCCTGACCTCAAATCAATCTTGGAGAAGTAACTGGCTCCTTGTAACTGATCAAACAGGTCGTCGATTCTCGGAATCGGATACTTGTTTTTAATCGTGACCTTGTTGAGTTCTCGGTAGTCTATGCACATTCGCATAGTACCGTCCTTCTTCTTTACAAAAAGCACAGGTGCTCCCCACGGAGATGTACTCGGTCTAACGAACCCCTTATCTAATAACTCTTGCAGTTGAGTCATCATTTCCTTCATTTCGGACGACGCCAATCTATACGGTGCGCGGGCAATCGGTGCAGATCCCGGTGTTGGTGCAAGTGTACCACATCTCTATATATTTATATATATTTATTTTGATGATTACAAACACACCGTATTATTGTTTATCTAACAATTTAATCCAAGTGTGCAGTTGTTGAAGAACACGAAGATTTAATCTGAAGGGTTCAAGACGGAAGTGTTTACGTCGTCATTGTTTATAACTAATAATGATAAACACCCTAAAATAATATACCACTTGGATATTTCTAAAAACCCAATAAATAATATATTTAAATAAAGTTTCTTTTGAGAAGATTCAGCAAGATTTGGTTGCGTCCTGAAGCTGTCCCTTTCTGACGGCGGTATACCGCGGCGATACAGCCGGTATACCGCGGGTACACTTTGGCCGGTATACCGCGGCTGTTCAGCCGGTATACCGCGGCAGGCTCGGTGTACAATTCTGATTGGTTGAAGTACTTTTTCGTACGGCCGGTATACCGCGAGTCCCAGCCGGTATACCGCGGGTACGTAATTCCAGAAGTCAACTTTGCATAGAGCCGTGAGTGTCAGTGTACTTTCTGACCGCGGTATACCGCGGTGTGCAAGGCGGTATACCGCCAGGTCATGTGACCGTTGGAAGTCTTCATGCTATATATTACATGCATGCTGGAGAAGAGAAGAAGAGGAAAAAACAACAAGCAGCAACCACACTCTCAGCTCTCTCATTTATAATATATATATTTTATAAAACATTTTTTTATAAAATATCCAAGTGTGAGATATTATACAAGAGTGATTACCCATTGTGAGTTATACTCCTCTTGTAAGTGTTTGAATAACGGGTGTGTGATCCTGTATATCTCGATAAGCTAAAGCTTGAGAGCCGTTTACTTTGCTCTGTATTTGGTTTGTATTCTACCGTAAAGAATACATTTATTGGATCGTGTCGGGAAGTGTCTCGGCTGCTGGTTTATCACAGTTGGTGGTAAATCAGTAAATCTCCGTGTCAAGTATCTCTAACCTTTATCTCTTTATTTATTCCGCTGTGCATTTTAATTATATCTGTTTATATAATTGTTGTATATTTATTATTTCTATACTCTGATTTATTTATACTGTTTCAGTACTGTATTTATTTATAAAAGAATTTTTTGAAAGTAAAAGATTTTAAATACAACCTTACCCCCCCTTAGGTTGTCCAACATTTGGTATCAGAGCAGGGCTTTCAAAAATCGTCTGTTTAAATTTTTAAAGTTATATCTTTTATATTATGGCTCAACAAAATGCTTGGTTTTCTAAATCTCTTCTTATTGATTTCGAAAATTTTGATCTTTGGGCAAATTCTTTTGAACGTTATGTTCGTGGGATAAATCAAAATATTTGGGATATTATTATTAAAGGAAATTTCAAACCCACAAAATTTCAAAACAACAAAGTTGTTGAAAAACCTAGCTCGGAATGGTCCGACGAAGATAAGGATAATTGTTGTTTAAATTATGAAGCCAAAAATTTTCTCTTTTCGGTTCTTACTAACGATGATATTGAGCGTGTTTATCTCTTTGAAACTGCTCGTGATATTTGGGAGAACTTGAACATCACCTATGGTGGAAACTCAAAAGAAAAGAGAGACGAAACCCGAGATCAAAGAAATGAAGAAACGTGTCTCATCGTCGACTGCGAGAAAGAGGTATGTACTTCATACTCAAGTTATTCTAGTTGTAGTGATAACGATGATGATATTGATATGTTAAATGTCTCTTTTCAAAAATTGATTGTTCTCGTAAATAGTTATAAAAATGAGAATGCTAAATTAAAAGAAGAATTATTATTATGTCAAAATGAGTTGAATAATTGTAAACAAACCATTGCATGTGATAATAAAATCAAAAATGAGTTAAATGATACAGTTATCACTTTAGAAAAGAAAGCATGCGAAAATATTGTTTGCAAATCTTGTGATGTTTTAAATGAGAAACTTGCATGTTTAGATAAAAGAATAGAAGAAAATGACATATGTGCAAAATGTGATATTCTCATAAATGATAATGCTTGTTTAAAAGCTAAATGCGATTTATATGAAAAAGATAATATGTTAGCTAAAGCATTTCAAAATAGCAATGATAAAGTGTTAAAAATGCTAAATATGTCTAATCGCATTAATTGTAGAAAAGGCATTGGTTCTAATACATGTATTGATACGTGCTCGTGTATTCCCATTAAAAGGTGTTTTGAACCACCGAAAGTTGAAACGAGAAAACCTTATGTGCAAAAACCTCCGTATGTACCCAAAATGAATAATGTGAATTATATGCCGAGGAAACCGTATGCTTGCATGTATAATAGCAAATTTTCTAGACCAAAGAATAATGTAAATTTGCATGCTTCATTTTACGTCTATGATGAATACGATCGTAAAATAAAAATGGTTAGAAAATGGATTCCGAAAGGAATGTTTAATGTTGATAATCCCGGTGGGATGCGTTTATGGTTTTAAACCATTTTTATGGTTTTGTATGTTTGTCGTGTTTGTTTTATGTCGACAACATATTTTTTTTTGCAGTTTATGTTTTATACTAACTGTTAAAAGGACCCATAAGAAAAGGGTACCACAAATATTTTCTTTGCCTTTTGTAGGTGTTTCCTGACGAGGATATAATACGTGTTTCCTGACGAGGTTATAATACGTGGTTACCTGCCGAGGTTATAATACGTGGTTACCTGCCGAGGTTATAATACGTGGTTACCTGCCGAGGTTATAATACGTGGTTACCTGACGAGGTCATAATACGTGGTGTTTTTTTTTATCACATAAAATTAACCGAAT
Source organism: Saussurea involucrata (assembly GCA_033807775.1). NCBI lineage: Eukaryota > Viridiplantae > Streptophyta > Magnoliopsida > Asterales > Asteraceae > Saussurea > Saussurea involucrata. Next base: position 12,189,796 of record CM066312.1, read on the forward strand.
ATTGAAGCCTTAAGATCCGTTTTGGTGCAAGTGTTTCGTATTGGTTTGTATATCTTTGTCTCTATTGCTTTTTGCATTTTATTTTATCCCTCAAATTTTATAAAATCAAATTGATATCGTTATTAATTTGAGGGGGAGCGTTTTAGCTCTTTTACCCATGAGTTTATGCTCTCTCAATTATATGCATATTTTGAGGGGGAGCATCTCTCGAGGGGGAGCATACCGTCTTTCTTAACCCTTTTTTGCTTCGACAAACGGGGGAGAGAAACCGCATATGCTCATGCTTAGCGGTTGTGTTTGTCATCATCAAAAAGGGGGAGATTGTTGGTGCAAGTGTACCACATCTCTATATATTTATATATATTTATTTTGATGATTACAAACACACCGTATTATTGTTTATCTAACAATTTAATCCAAGTGTGCAGTTGTTGAAGAACACGAAGATTTAATCTGAAGGGTTCAAGACGGAAGTGTTTACGTCGTCATTGTTTATAACTAATAATGATAAACACCCTAAAATAATATACCACTTGGATATTTCTAAAAACCCAATAAATAATATATTTAAATAAAGTTTCTTTTGAGAAGATTCAGCAAGATTTGGTTGCGTCCTGAAGCTGTCCCTTTCTGACGGCGGTATACCGCGGCGATACAGCCGGTATACCGCGGGTACACTTTGGCCGGTATACCGCGGCTGTTCAGCCGGTATACCGCGGCAGGCTCGGTGTACAATTCTGATTGGTTGAAGTACTTTTTCGTACGGCCGGTATACCGCGAGTCCCAGCCGGTATACCGCGGGTACGTAATTCCAGAAGTCAACTTTGCATAGAGCCGTGAGTGTCAGTGTACTTTCTGACCGCGGTATACCGCGGTGTGCAAGGCGGTATACCGCCAGGTCATGTGACCGTTGGAAGTCTTCATGCTATATATTACATGCATGCTGGAGAAGAGAAGAAGAAGAAAAAACAACAAGCAGCAACCACACTCTCAGCTCTCTCATTTATAATATATATATTTTATAAAACATTTTTTTATAAAATATCCAAGTGTGAGATATTATACAAGAGTGATTACCCATTGTGAGTTATACTCCTCTTGTAAGTGTTTGAATAACGGGTGTGTGATCCTGTATATCTCGATAAGCTAAAGCTTGAGAGCCGTTTACTTTGCTCTGTATTTGGTTTGTATTCTACCGTAAAGAATACATTTATTGGATCGTGTCGGGAAGTGTCTCGGCTGCTGGTTTATCACAGTTGGTGGTAAATCAGTAAATCTCCGTGTCAAGTATCTCTAACCTTTATCTCTTTATTTATTCCGCTGTGCATTTTAATTATATCTGTTTATATAATTGTTGTATATTTATTATTTCTATACTCTGATTTATTTATACTGTTTCAGTACTGTATTTATTTATAAAAGAATTTTTTGAAAGTAAAAGATTTTAAATACAACCTTACCCCCCCTTAGGTTGTCCAACACCCGGCATCAGATCAATTCTGAACTCGATCTGACGATCCGGGGGTAGACTTGTCAAGTCTTCCGGAAATACCTCCGGGTATTCATTTACCACACGCACATCGCTCACCCCACGCTTCTCTTTCTTGGCGTCCAACACGTACGCTAAGAACCCTTGACACCCCTTTCTCAAACACTTAGTAGCCCTAATCATGGAGATAAGGCTGGTCTTTCTATCACGGCGGTTTCCATAGATCACTATGGTATCCCCATCAGGTGACCGGATCCTGATCAGCTTTTTGTTGCAAACGATATTCGCATCGTTCGCGGCTAACCAATCCATACCCAACACTACGTCAAACTCTCCCATTGCCATGGGATATAACTTCGTAGGCACCAACCTCCCTTCTATATCTATAACACAGTCTTCCACTACTTCCTTAACATATACCCAACTATCATTTGCAGTTTCCACCTCTAGTGCTCTCTCCAAACGTCTAGGTCTCACCCCCAAACATTTCATAAAAGCATGCGATACAAAGGAGCGATTTGCTCCTGAATCAAATAACACCTTGGCACATAGAGAGTTCACTAGAAACGTACCTGTCACCACATCTGAAACTTCTTCTGCCTCTTCCGCAGTCATGCGGAATGCACGTCCTTTCGGACGCGCTGGATCTGCTCCCTTGTCATTTCCTTTTCCACCCGGACGTTCACCAAACAGAACTGATCCCCCTTTCTTCACGTGTGGGTAATCACTTCGCATGTGGCCAGTAGCCCCACATTCGTAACAAGATTTTCCCCCACTGCGACAATCCTTTGACATGTGATCGGGAAAGCCATACCGGTAGCATGAGTTTGAACCTGCCATGCACTCTCCCCGATGCACCCTGTTACATTTCACACATGGTTTTCCGACGGTGTCCTTACTAACACGGTTGTCTGATCGAAACACTTTCCCTTTTCTGTAATCCTTACCCGGTCCATCCCATTTGCGCTTTTCACCACCCTTCTCAGTCATCTGACGAACCTTCTCCTTTTCAATCATCTCGGCCGCATTAATGGCCGCCTGAAAGGTAGTGGGGTTCCTTGCCAGAACTAGTTCTCAGATACTGCCCTTCAGTCCATGAATGAAACGCTCCACTCGGCGTTCCTCCGTTGGCACATACAAATCTGCAAAGCGAGACTTCTCAATGAACTTTGTAGTATACTCTCTCACTGTCATATCTCCCTGATCCAACCCCAAGAACTCTTCTTCCAATCTTTTTACTGCCGCGAGTGGGCAGAACTGAGCTTTGAACCTGTCTACAAACGCTTCCCACAACATTCCCTTAGCCATTGCCGAGCCCTTTCCCCCAGTCTCAGCCTCCCACCAGTAAACTGCATCAGATTTCAACATGGACAAGGCAAACATTACTCTGTCCCCATAAGCACACTTGCAAGTATTGAAGACCAGCTCCATTTCCTTCACCCATTTCATTGCCAAGATAGGGTCATACTCACCCTTAAAAGTAGGGGGCTTGCATGAGGCAAAGGCTTTGAAATTGCATCCCTTAGCTGCTAACTCATTCATCACTTGGGGGTTTGAATTCAAGTGACTTCCAGCACCGGTCACTAGTGGACTAGACAGCTCCACGCTTTCTCGGTTTTCACTTGCTTCTTTGCTTCCCGAAGCTGACTCGTTCTGCTTAGTGAGGAGAGCCTGCAAGGTCTCTTGAATCTTACCCAATTCAGCAGCTAGGTTCTCTCGAGTGACAAACGTAGATCCGCGGCCTCGACCCCGTCCCCTTGGCTGGGTTACCCTCCTTGCCGAAGATGAACTCTCCTGAAGAGAGTCTTCTTGATGAACAGGGGCTTCCACACTCCTTGTCCTTCTAGTTGCACGAGTCGTTCTCAGGTTCGGGTTTCCTCCATCCCCGGCCACTTGGGTGGCGGCCCGACGGGGTGTTCTTCCCCGACCCCTTCCACGACCCCTACCTCTTCCCCTTCCACGGGTAACAGCTGCCCTCGTTGGTTCCACGGGACCATTCTCTAGTACCGCTTCTTCTTGATTCCTCGGCACAACAGGTGCCGACCTACTCCTCAAAGTTCTTCCGGCCATTCCACTAGCGCTGAAAGAAGACAACAATTAACCTTTGCTAGACATGACACATAATCTTGCTATATAAGGTAAGTTTAAGCACGCACATGTACCTGTAAGTTCATAATTACACTGGCCAGGTGTAATCCCAAACTTACCTTACACGTTTGTCCTTGGCACCTTATTTCCTAACGCATTTATAGTGATTGTTCCTAGAGGCAATCTTATGTCTCGGCTGTGTTCCTCATCTTACAGTTTAAGTTTAGGCCCTAATGGTCACCTAAATCCCTTAAACTAAGGCTCTGTTACCATTTGTAACGTCCCAAAAACATAACATGCATTCAACCTGAAATAAGCATTCAGATTACATAATTAAACTGTCCGTAAATATTAATTCTTCTATACTAAACAAAGTTTGACAGCGGAAGCCTAAGATCCACAGCCGAGAGCTACATCTATAGTCATTAGAATCCAAAACCCTGGTGTCGCTCTAGTCTCCAAGTCCTCCTTGCATTACTCCTAGTTCTTACTAGAAGAACCCATAGCGCGCTTACCTGAAAATGGTTTAGTTTTTGAAAAGCGAGGGTTAGACCAAAAGGTCTAGTAATTCCCTCCATAAACATTTATCACAGTAAAAAGATCGTTTCATAAAGAAAATACTTTCACATCTTTCTCATAACATCATCCAAGGTTAAACACGGGGTTCAGGGAATTGCATAAGCTACTCCGATCGGGGCCTAACAGACACCCTCTCGTCTACGCCGGAATCCAAATGGACTCCCCGTTCCTTCATGTAGGAGAAAACAAATTCCAACCTACAAGCTAACCTCCATATGCCCAAGGGATCAGAGACCCCAAGGTACCCCGTCCCCACCGTGCAACCGACTCCACATAGCATACACATACATTGAAACCATATTCATGAAAACATAAAAACATCTTTCGTGTTGTGAGTAAACATGTAAATCATGGAAGCATGCATAGTTTTTATAAATCAGTTCATGCTCGATAAAGGAACCATATTCAGTAAAAATGGTACGTCATAAAAAGGAGTGAGAGAACTCACCTTTGATTATCGTAAAACGCACTTCTTAAACTCTTCCCAGCTAAACCAATCGAACACCTAAGGGCAATAGATCCTCATCAGATAAAACGACTCAACCTACTGTCCAACACATGATTTCCGGGTACTGACTTGTCCGGATACCACACTTGTCCGGATGCTACACTTGTCCGGATACCATACTAGTCCGAATACCATACTAGTCCGGATACCATACTAGTCCGGATACTATACTAGTCCAGATACCATACTAGTCCGGATACTATACTAGTCCGGATACTATACTAGTCCGGATACCACCATGGAGCTTTACCCGGACACCAGCATCCGTATCCGGAAATCACCATATCATCGAGAACTGAAGGTGTCCGAATACGACTGCTGTCCGAAAATAAATTTCTTAAAAGTGATTTCTAACCCGATTTTAGCCATTTACTTGATTAGATAACCATAAGGGTTCATCCACCAACCCCAAACACCCAATTAATCCCACTTTAATCTCTTAAAATCGATTCCAAATGACAAAACCCATAAAACTTCATTTTAAGGGAAGAATGGTGAAAACTCAAGTAATCACCCACCTCAGTCCTAAGGATTCATAATAATAGGAAGGAGAAGCATTAATCTAATCAAATGAACGAATTAGGATACATTACCTTATAGATTCTAGTTTGATTCTTCCTTTCTCTCTTGATTTCTTCTCAAACCTTCTTCCCTTCTCTCTTTCCTTCTTCCTTAGCCGCCAACACTAAGAGCTTCCCACAAAAATACTGATTTCAGCCCAAATGGAGGCTGCCCTAGGGATTGGAGTCTATATATACCCTTCATAAATTGACAATCTAGTCCCTCAAGTTAACTTCCATTTATTACACTTTGACCACCAAACTCTAAAACTTACTTGAATTTTTTGGGTTGTTACAGATTACTTGAAGGGAAAAGACATCAAATTGAGACACATCCTCACTTTATTCATTTGTGTCTAAGAAGTGTGTGTGTGTGTGGGGTTTCTCACGGCAAAGAGAGAAAAGAGAGAGAGAAATCGAAAGAAAGAAAGGAAGAAGAAGGAAACAGATTATTATTAGCTGGAATTTGAGATCAGTCAGAGGATTCAAAGATCTCTGTGGAGTTGGTGACAAAAGTTCATACAATTTAGAGAAGAAAAGAAAGATACTACTGCTATCAGGTGAGTTCATTCTTACCTTACCTTTTTATAATGTTTTTAAGTATGGTAAGGTGTATTTTATAAATGAACTGTTTTGGAAGAATGATTTTATAAAGTAAAATCTGTGTTCTTAAATTGATGGTTTTACATAAATTGGAAATTGATTTATAGCAATAACATGTACGAGTATAAATAGGTGATATGGATCCATATGCACTAGTGGTTATGAATACGTAGAATAGATGAGGATTATTCATTATTCTGATTATGTGAGAAATCGTGGAATAAACGAAATTTCCGATTTATAAGGAAAAGAAGGGATTGGCATATGTATATTGTAATCTCTATTTCCTTTCCAACAAATGGGCATGTGTATATTGCGATTTATTGGATAAGAGCATAAAGCTAGAATCAGTGAAGATTCGTAGTGTGGGCTCTAGAACATGAGAAATGACTGACTTAGTGTCAGGTCGTAGTCATGGAACCGGGTTTAACCCGTTATCAAAGGATGGTTACGCTTGTGGTAAGAAAAATGGTAAATCAGGTTTGTTATGCCTTGTTTACATTGAATTGTACAAATATTATTTTGAAATCGAATGTTCTCACTAGGCGTTAGCCTAATCGTTTCAAATGATATTTTCTTACCAGGTACTAGCTCGGGAAAATAAAGGGATGTGGGACGAGAGCTTTTGGATTAGCGGAGAAGTTAATGAATGATGAGATTTTTGATAGATGCCTAGATAACCTAGTTAATCTGATTATAGTGAAATGATTAGATTAATAGGTTATTTGAAGAAATCTATAGTTGTAAATATGACTCTCATAGTAATTCTCCGTTTATGTATAAAGTTTATGTTTAAATCTTTTTATAAATCGAGGTTTAAATTAGCCCTGATTTTTAGGGTGTTTCAATATATTAAAGTAAAACCCACAAAGAATGATGTGGCATCCTAAGGGATGAGTATTCATCATTTCTTGAATTGTGGTTGAGTATTGTGTATCCCACATTGATAGAGTGATGAAAAATTGACTATGAATGGTTGGTATATGAAGGGAGATTGAGATGGTTTCTTTAAAGTCATGGGTTGCCTTCTCTAAACTCATTTTGTTGGCTCCTCTTGCTCGATCCTCTAAAGTTCTAAACTTACGGGTTGGTTCATTTTAGCCGACCTTTTTTGGTAAACAAATATTTTTTTGTATATATATCTATATATATATATTAAAGTAAAACCCACAAATAACGATGTAGCATCCTAAGGAATGAGTATTCATCATTTTCTTGAATTGTGGTTGAGTTGTGTATCCCACATTGAAGAGTGATGAAAGATTGACTATGAATGGTTGGTACATGAAGGGAGGTTGAGATGGTTTCTTTAAAGTCATGGGTTGCCTTCTCTAAAGTCGTGTTGTTGGCTCCTCTTGGTTGATCCTCTAAAGTTCTAAACTCACGGGTTGGTTTATTTTAGCCGACCTTTTTTGGCAAACAAATATTTTTTGTATATATATCTTTTATATATATTAAAGTAAAACTCACAAAGAATAAGGTGGCATCCTAAGGAATGAATATTTATCGTTTCTTGAATTGTGGTTGAGTTTTATGTATCCCACATTGATAGAGTGGTGAAAGATTGACTATGAATTGTAACACCTCGAATTTCCATTATAGTATTTTTGATGTAAAGTGAATTATATTATTAAACTTCAAGGTTGAAATTGTATTTGACCAAAGTTAAAGATAAAAGTGGAAATTGGAACTTGAGGGGTTAAATTGTCATTAGTGGAAAGTAATTCAGATATGTATACGGGAGTTGGTCACAATTGAGATTTTATCTCAATTGTGTGTGTGTGTGTCTGTGAAATAGGTTTTCAGAGCAGAGAAAGAAGAGAAGAGAAAGAGATGAGAGAAAGGAATTATGATTTCCTTGTGGTAAGAGTTAAATCATCTCTGCTTAATTTCTTAAATTAGTTGGTAACATCAGTTGAATCATTTTCATAGATTGATTGATTCAGAGAGAAGAAGAGTTGGAGTACGCAGAGTCAAGAGTTATCTAGGTGAGTTCATTCTATCAACTTGAAGTTAATAGTTGAAAATTAAAGCATGTTATGACATCAAATTGACTGAATGAAATGGTATGTCTGTTTGGAAATTGAATAAATCAGAAATTGGTATGTTAGATGAATTATTGGATATAATCGATGAACGTATCGAAGTCCCGATATTTAACAGTACCGGTCTTAGGAAATACCGGTAAATTGTGTAGTACCGATAAAATAGATGAGTACCGGTAAATTGTGAAATACCGGTAAAAGAGATGGGTACCGGTAAAATGTGTGGTACCGGTAAAATTTATGGTTACCGGGAAATTGATGTTAGTACCGGGAATTGGGTCTCGGTACAGGGACTTAGGCCGAACCTATACCGGAATTTAGGCTGAAACCCATACAGGAACTTGGGGCCTAAATAACCATACAGGGACTTGGGTATAAATAATCATACAGGGAGCTGGGTTAGATTAATAGAAGTCTGGTATCGGTTAAATTGGGTTGGGCCTCACATTCAGCGGAACCCCCGTGCTGAGTCGCTGAAGGGGGGGGGGCATTGGAGATTATGGATATGATAAATTGTTTAATATTCTTAATATTAAGAATATGGTATAAGATGTAGTGTGTTGTATTTTATACAAATACGGTAGTAAGTGTAATGGATCCATAGGCACTGTTTTATTGTAACGAGGAATAGGCATAAAGTAATATGTAATTTCCCGTTGACCTGAAATGTGGAATAGGCATAAAGTAATTTGTAATTCCCATTTCGTAAAGGTGTTATGAAATGAGAAATAGGCATAAAGGAATTTGTAATTTCGATTTCATAGTGTAGAAATCGAGGAATAGGCACAAAGTAAATTGTAATTCCTGATTTCTAAGGGAAGATCAGAGGTAGGCATAAAGTAAATTGTAATCTCTACTTTCGGGCCAAGAAATAGGCATAAAGTAACTTGTAATTTCTTGGATAAGAACATAAATCTAAAATCTGGGATTTGATTTGTAGTAGGCTCTTGTTGTAATAATATGACTCACTGAAGGCTAGTCACACTCTTGGGATCGGGTAGGTTCCCGTTATGGAAGTGAGCAGGTGTACGGTAAGACTGGTGGAGGACAAGTTTGTTTATATGTGTTGGATATTTTCGAACTGTTAACGTTTTAATTTGATTTGAATGTTCTCACTAGGCGTAAGCCTAATTGTTCAAATTAAATTTTCTTACCAGGTACAGGCTCAGGGAAGTGAAAGGGATGTGGGACGAGAGCTTTTGAAGTATTCAAACTATTGAGTTAAGCGGAGTATCTAGCTATCTGTATGAGGCTTTTGGATGGATTGTTTAGATAACCTAGTTAATCTGATTATAGTTGACATGATTAGATTAATAGGCTATTTGGAGAATTCGGTATTTGTAAATACGAACCCTCATAGTTAGTTCTCTTTTTATAAAAGTTTGAATGTCATTTTGGTCATAACTTGTGTTGAATTGAGGTTCAAATTAGCCCTGATTTTAGGGTGTTACATGAATGGTTCATATATAAAGGGAGGTTGAGATGGTTTCTTTAAACTCATGGGTTGGATTATCTAAACTCATGTTGTTGGTTCATCTTGGCCGATTCTCTAATGTTCTAAACTCATGGGTTGGTTCATTTTAGCAAGCCTTTTTTTGGCCAACAAAATATATATATATATATATATATATATATATATATATATATATATATATATATATATATATATATATATATATATATATATATATATATATATATATATTAAAGTAAAATCCACAAAAAATGAGATGACATCCTAAGGAATGAGTATTCATCATTTCTTGAATTGTGCTTGAGTTTTGTGTATCACCATTGATGGAGTGATGAAATATTGACAAAGAATGGTTGGTGTATGAAGGGGGTTGAGATGTCTTTGTTGTAACTAATGGAGTTGGCTCATATTGGTCGATCCTCAAAATTTAGGGGTTGGATAATTTTGAGCAAACACATTAACAATAAGAATTAAAAAAATTATAAGATTTAAGCATTTTAAAATCTTGAAGCAGATGTGATTTCGATTGTCCCACATCAATGAGAAATCTTTAGTTTGAAGAATGAATGTGAGTATAAAAGGGTAACACATTTCTTAGAAAATTAGAATGTTAGTTTGCTAAATATATATATATATATATAAGAAAGATAAAGGATGTGTTTTTGAGAGTTAAGTATTTTAAAATTTTGATGTATAGTTTGATTTTGGTTATCCCATATTAATGTGACATCTTTAGTTTGAAGAATAGATGTGGGCATACGAAAGAATGATATTTTTCTTTTGAAAATGATAAGGTTAATAACTACCTTCATTTTACAAAATAAACTCATTTATATGAAATCTTTATATATATTAAAGAAAGATGAAATACATATGATATTGCATTATGAGAGTTGACTATTTTAAAATCCTTATATATAGTGTGATTTTGGTTATTGCAGATTAAATAGATATGTTTAGTTTGAAAAGATGATTTTTTTTTTCTTTTGAAAATGATAAGGTTAATAACTACCTTTTTTTTTGCAAAACAAAGGTAGTTATAAGAAATCTTTATGTATTTATAAGGAACCCACAAAGAGTGAGGTGAGATCCTAAGGAATGAATATTTATCATTTCTTAAATTGTGGTTGAGTTTTGTGTATCCCACATTGATAGAGTAATGAAAAATTAACTATGAATGGTTGGTATATGAAGGGAGGTTGAGATGTCATTGTGGTAACGCATGGGGTTGGCTCTTCTTCACCGATCCTCTAAACTCATTTATTGGCTCCTCTCAATCGTCTATACTCATGGGTTGGTTCATTTTAGCCAGACTTATTTTTAGCAAACAAGTTAACTATACAAAATAAAAAATAATTTTTTTATATATATCAAAGTAAACCCACAAAGAATGAGATGATATCCTAATGAATAAATATTTCATCATTTCTTGAATTGTGGTTGAGTTTTGTGTATCCTACATTGATGAAATGATGAAATATTGACAATGAATGGTGGTATATGAAGAGAGTTTGAGATGCTTTTATGGTAACTCATGGAATGACTCTTATTGGCCGATCCTCTAAACTCATGTTGTTGACTGTCTTGGCTGATCCTCAAAAGTTACAGTTGGTTCATTTTGACCAACGCTCTTTTAGCAAATAAGTTAACTATACAAAATAAAAAAAAATCTGTTAAGATTGCAATATTTTAAAATTTTGAAGTATGTGTGATTTCGGTTATTCCTCATTGATGAGAAATCTTGAGCTTGAAGAATGAATATGAGTATGATGTGGCATTACGAGAGTTAACTCTTTTAAAACTTTTATATAAAGTGTGATTTTTGTTATCCCATATTAAGGAGACATCTTTAGTTTGAAGAATAGATGTAGGTATATGATAAGATGATGTTTTTTTTGAAAATGATAAGGTTAAAAACCACCTTCGTTTTACAAAACAAAGGTATTTATATAACACCTTTATGTATATAAAAGAAACTAGATAGGTACCCCGCGCGCGATGCGGCGCAAAGTATCTCGAATCTAAAGTCGAGAATTTGAAAAAATAATTTTATTTCATGTTCATATTTGGTTGAATATGGTGATTAATTGATTATATGTCTAGGTTTTTAAGTAACTATATGTAAAGGTTTGCTAGAAGACAATCATAAGAAAATAAAATACAAAATCTTGTGAGTTTTTAAGTTTTGAATCGATAAGGTCGGCAATCATCCACAAATATTCGTATATATTTATGATATTTAATAATAAAATTAAATCCAAAAATATTCAATATTGGGTTCATTTCGAAGGTATGGACAAAACGATTACAATGGTATAATTTGTAAAAAATAGAAATGTTCTTTTAATGCATTTTAATTCATATACATTATTTATGTTTATATGATAATAGTCTAAAATGAAAAATAAAAAAATAAGGGATTAAAAACTACATACCTAATTATAAGGATAGTAAATGTAACGTATAAATTAAAAAAATTGAATTAAGGAGAGATTTAAGGAGAAGTGAATGTGGGTGCGCTAAATGAACTTATAATGTAAACTGCGTCCAGATACATGTTTAGGCGGAAAAATACTGAAGTCGGCTCATTAGAAAACGACACGTGGCATGCTAGTTACTTATTTATTATATGTATAGATATGAAAGACATAAGATTGCATTATTAGAGTTAAGTATTTTACATCTTTATATATTTATTTAAATTGACAATCTACATATTACTACCAAAATTACTCATGCTACCGCGTAACGCGCGGTTTCCGCACTAGTTTAATTTATAAGAGCAAAACAAGCAAGCTTTTTATAAGGAATAAAATGAGTTTGAATTGACCGTTTAACATTCTTATATTAATTTTTAACTTTTAATATGTATAGAAAGTTATGCTTTTTTCTATTTGTTAAATATATGAACTTTATTAATTTTGTTCTTACATCCATCAATAACAAATCTTTTTTTACATTTTAAATGCACTTTTTAATATGATTTTTACCGGTGGTCTAAAAGGTCAAGCCTCATGTCTATTGTCATATTAAGGGTGTGTTTAGATTTTTGTTTATATTAGATTTTTGATGTATTGTATGTGTTATATGCTAAATAGACATATTTTTGTTCATATCAGACTAGTTTGTTTTTTGGTGTGATTTATGTGTTGTATTTCCTCCAAAAAATTTGGTGTGATTTATGTGTTGTACTTCATATATTTATATTTTTGATTTTTGAATTATATCAATGAATTTATGAATATATGTTTTGATGTTTAAATAATTTTGTGTTACAGAAATATAATTTGGCTTAAAAAATAAACATAATATATAAAATAACTTATAATTCATACTCAGGGGTAAATCAGTCATTTATGTTATTCAGACCGTTGACTGTTGATTCAGATAAAAAAGTAAACAACAACATCAATTCATCCAAACGTACAAATTTATCCATACATGATTTGATGAAAATTTTGGTAAACAGCCCCTAAGTCTGCGACATGTCATGATATAATGAGTGGTTTTTGTAACAATTACATTCTTAATGTTTTACATGTTAGTTTTGATATATAACCTAATTCAAGTTATTTAATATCATTGACAAATAGTATAAAACATATGTTTATATATATATATATATATATATTGAAATTTGTTATCATAAGTCACATGTTATAAAACGTCGTGACCTCGTTGTGACTCTTAAGACTTGAAAATTTGTTAAGTAAATCATGATTGAAGGTGTTTATTTTTTTTGTACAAAAAAAATAAACACCTTCAATCATGATTTACTTAACAAAGTGTCCAAAATCTCAAAAGTTGATGTTTTATAAGATTTTATAAAGTTAAACACTTTCATAATCAAAACCCACCAAATAGCTCTGCATGAATAATTTTCATGTAAACACATAATCACTTTAAAAATGACATTTTGGCATATACAACGTTTTCACAAATCAACTTGAACTCACCTTGCTAGATTTAGGTTAAATCTATATTTTTCCTCAAACGTAAGCTCCTTTGAAGAAACACGAATCTTCAAGCCCAAATCTTCCAAAAACCTAGATCCATAAGTTTCCAACCATAAATAATCATCCTCAAACACTTATATACGTTTCCCCCAACATAAAACGTCCAAAACCACCAAAAATACCAAAACCCTAACTTCTTAGATGGAGAATAGAGAGAAGCTTACCTCAACCACCACCAAATACTCTTGGATCTTCCAATAAACTTCAATACTCTTTCTAGATCCTTGAAGAGCTCTAAAAAACGAAACCATAGCAATTTGAATCACTAAAATCGGAGTTGAAATGAGAGAGATATGAAGAAATGAAGTTTGGGGGTTGAAAATAGCGTTTTATGCTTATCAGGTGCTCTGCGCGGGTATACTTGCGCCACAACGCGCGCAAGACACTGGTCGCCCAGTTTCTTCTTAAACACTGTTTTGGCCATAACTTCTTCGTTTTAGCTCTGTTTTCGCTCCGGAAAGAACCGTTTGACTCGTATTCGAATTCCCCATCCAACAAGACCATAAAATCTAGGATTTAATCCAAAATCCTATTTTTCATATTTATCTTAGAAGATCGATTCTACACTTATTCGAAATTGTACTTATCCGAAAATTACAGGTGTTACAGGTAGGGTATGGGTAGGATAAATGTTAATCCGTTATCCAATCCATTTAAAATAGCGGGTAACGAAACGGGTAATTATCCATCTCATAAAACCCTTATCCATATCCTACCCTACCTATTAAAAATACCGGGTAAAGAAACAGGTAATGGATAAATGGTAAAACAAAATTTTATTTTTAAACTATACTTGATATCGTTAAATTTCAAATATATAAGTAAAACATAAGCTCAAAAATATAGTTACTATTTGTATCTAATATGTATACTAAACATTTTATTATTTTTAAAGAATAATCATAATATAATATTAAAAAATTATAAGACCAACACTTTTCATTGTATTTTTTTTTGAACCCGTCTTTTTCTCGTTTAATCATCGTGAAATCTTTTTATTAGACTAGAAGGTATTTAGTTAGTATTCTTTGTATAGTCCAAGGGACTAATATGTAATATTTGTGTTTATATAATTCAATTCATGAGAAGGGGAAATGACAGATTGGTCATAACCTATTATGGTATCAGAGCAATAATTCTCATCTTCTCTCACAACCGCTCGCTTCCCCTTCGCTGCAATTTGATCGGTCTCCCCTGCCATCTCATCGGCGACTACCCTCTCTTCGCCGCTCACCCTCATCTGAAATTCTAATCCCGCTGCTCCTCTCTCTATGACCGGCGAGAGCAAGCCCCCTCCCCCCCACCTCTCGAACCCATCCCGCCACCACCATTACCAACATAAAAAATCACATACCTCTTGTTCTAGGAACCGAAGAAGGAAATTATAACAATTGGGTTGCCCTATTTAAGGTTCAATGCACCGTTTGTAAGGTTCTTGATCATATAATCCCGCCCAATGCCGCCCCTTCGGAACATGATGAAGAATGGCTTTGTCTCGATGCCATTGTTTTACAATGGATTTACAGTACAATCACTACCGATCTGTTAACCACTATTCTCCATCCCGATAATACCGCTCATAAAGCGTGGCAAGCTCTGCAAGGCATTTTCGTCGATAACAAACCTACTAGGGCCATCTACCTTCAACAAAAATTCTCTAATACGAAACTAGCGGCGTTTCCGGATGCAACCGCTTATTGTAGAGAATTGAAATTGCTTTCTGATCAGTTGTCTAATGTTGATGCTCCTATCACGGATCAATCCTTGGTTCTTCAATTGATTACCGGGCTATCCAGTGAGTTTGATAACCTCGCTACTACCCTCCAACATAAAGATGTTCTGCCTTCCTTTACGGCTGCCCATACCGCCTTGCTCACGGAAGAGTCCCGCAAAGCACAGCAACAGCCTACTGCTGCTGCCAACGCTGCTGTCATTCAGCCCCCCACTGCAGGCCCGGAGCAGCCTGCTGATGTCTCCAACAGGTTCAATCAGCGAGGTACTGATCAGTATCGGGGGCGCGGTCGGGGCGGACGTCACCGCGGCCGGGGTAGGGGTCGCGGACGCAACAATTATTCTGGTTCGGGACATTATTCTGGTTCGAGAAATAACTCTATTGCTCCCGGGTATCCTTCACAGCAGCCCTGGCCTTACCAGACATGGGGCTACTCTCCTCCACAATGGGCGGCTCCACCGTGTCCATACCCGACTATGCCTATGATGCGCCCTCCGGTTCGAAATCCGGGTATTCTTGGACCAAGTCCATCAGCACATTATGCAGCATATACTCCTACAAACATTGAGCAAGCCCTTCACACTATGACATTGAATCCCGATCAGAATTGGTACATGGACACCGGCGCAACAAATCACATGGCTCATTCGGCAGGTATCTTAAAGTCTTATGTTAATAATGGTACTAAATTTATTCTTGTAGGCAATGGTTCCAAAATCCAAACCACCGGTGTTGGCCATACCACCCTGTCTCCCCCATACCCACCCCTTTATCTACCTAATATACTTGTTTCACCATCCTTGATTAAAAACCTATTATCGGTTCGCCGTTTAACAACTGATAACAATGTTTCAGTTGAGTTTGACCCCTTTGGTTTTCTTGTGAAGGATTTCAAGACCAAGCGCCCTATTCTTAGATGTGACAGCTCCGGGGACCTCTATCCGCTGTCAGTTCCTTTCGTTAAAGCTGCTTTTCCCTCCACCTTTGCTGCCCTCTCTCAAGATTTGTGGCACCATCGTTTAGGTCACCCGGGTTCTGATTTACTTCGTATTTTGAATAAAACTAAGCCTGTTTCGGTTTCCAGTTTTAATAAAGAACAGTTATGTCAATCGTGTGTTTTTGGTAAACAAGTGAAATTACCATTTTATGATTCATCTTCTTACACTAGCTTACCGATTGATATAATTCATAGTGACTTGTGGACCTCTCCCATCCCAAGTACGGGGGGTCATCGATATTATATCTTATTTTTGGATGATTTCACAAATTTTTTGTGGACATTTCCATTACAATATAAATCCGAAGTTTATTCAGTTTTCCAACAATTTTCTATCTTAATCAAAACCCAGTTTGAAAGGCAAATCAAAACCTTTCAATGCGATAATGGCACCGAATATAACAACCGTCAGTTTCATCTATTTTGCAAAACCAACGGGATGCAATTTCGTTTCTCGTGCCCGCACACCTCATCCCAAAACGGTAAAGCCGAGAGGAAGATTCGCTCCATTAATAATATCATACGAACTCTTCTTACTCATGCGGCGTTACCTCCTTCTTTTTGGCACCATGCCTTAGAAATGGCCACTTACATTCTCAACATTCTCCCATCCAAAACCAAAGCCAACCATACTCCCACCTACATACTTTACCGTACCAAACCGTCATATTCCCATCTCCGCACCTTCGGGTGCCTTTGCTATCCGCTCCTACCATCCACCACTATTCACAAACTCCAAAACCGTTCCAAACCATATGTCTTTCTTGGCTATCCGGCCAATCATCGCGGCTACAAATGCCTCGATCTTTCTTCTATGAAAATTGTCATTTCCCGGCACGTTCTTTTTGCCGAGAATGTTTTCCCGTTTAAATCCCACACTCCGCTACCTACTTATGACTTCCTTCACGAGAAAACCGAGACCGACCTTCATCCTTCTCTCCGGTTTCCTCCTCCACAGCCGACTCCTGTTGAGTCTGGTGGCTCTCCCACGGTTCCACCACCACCGGCTACTCCAGCCCGGTTTGGTCAGGTTTACACCCGCCGACCTGCACCTATTCATCCACCCTCAACCACTACTGATAGCCTTTCCACACCACCATTTACCCCACCGACCTCACCCCAACAACCGCCTTCACCTCAACAGCCCTCTCCCTCCACCTCATCAACCACCACATCCCCATCCACTACTCCCCCACCCCCACCCCCACCCCCACCACCCCACCGCATGCAAACCCGGAGCATGACCGGGCATGCTAAACCACGTATACCGTTTAACCTACATGCTTCATCTACCATTGAACCCCTTCCGAAAAACATAGCCGAAGCTCTTTCTAACCCTACTTGGAACCATGCTATGCAAGACGAATTTTCTGCCCTTATCAATAATAAGACTTGGGATCTCGTGCCTCGACAGTCAAACATGAATGTGATTCGGTGTATGTGGATATTCAAACATAAATTGAAATCGGATGGGTCCTTGGAACGGTATAAGGCTAGACTCGTTGGGGATGGTCGGTCACAACAAATTGGTGTGGATTGTTCGGAAACATTTAGTCCGGTAGTTAAACCGGCAACCATTCGCACGGTTTTGTCTCTTGCGTTGTCATACAACTGGGACATCACACAATTGGATGTTAAAAATGCGTTTCTACATGGACATTTATACGAGACAGTTTTTATGAACCAACCCCCAGGTTTCCGTGACAAAAACTTCCCGGATCATGTTTGTTGGTTGAAAAAATCACTGTACGGTCTTAAACAGGCACCCCGGGCGTGGTACCAACGTTTCACCGATTATGTGACCCATCTTGGTTTTCGGCCCAGTTCGAGTGATCATTCACTCTTTATTTATCGACACGGTATCAACACGGCCTATATCCTTTTATACGTTGATGACATTATCATGGTTACCTCGTCTCCAAAACTAAAACACCACTTTATGAGTCACCTGTCTTCGGAATTTGCGATAAAGGACCTCGGGCCTCTCTCTTATTTTTTGGGCATAGCCGTCACCAGAACTAAGGATGGCCTGTTCTTATCACAATCCCGGTATGCTCAAGATATTCTCGATCGGGCTAAAATGAATAACTGTAACCCTGTTCAGACACCTGTTGATACCGCCGGCAAGCTCGGTGCCGAGTCTGGTGACTTACTTGATGATCCTACGTTTTACCGTAGCTTGGCCGGTGCACTTCAATATCTTACTTTCACGCGTCCGGATATCTCGTATGCTGTCCAACAAGTGTGCATGTATATGCATGCCCCCGGACGCCTCACTTTCTTGCATTGAAACGTATCCTACGGTACGTAAAGGGTACGATAGATCTCGGGCTTCTGATGCAACCTTCTCGGCAGTTTACTTTGGTTGCTTACACCGATGCTGATTGGGCCGGCTGTCCTGACACCCGACGTTCTACATCTGGTTATTGTGTATTCTTTGGTGATAACTTACTTTCATGGTCCTCAAAACGACAGACCGTTGTGTCTCGTTCCAGTGCCGAGGCGGAATATCGTGGGATCGCAAATGTTGTAGGTGAGATCTGTTGGTTACGAAACCTTCTCTTGGAACTGGGGCATCCGCCCCGTCGCACATCGTTGGTCTACACAGACAACGTGAGTGCCATCTATTTATCGGGTAACCCCGTTCAACATCAACGTACCAAACATGTGGAGATTGACATACACTTCGTTCGCGAACAGGTTCAACGCGGACAGGTACGGGTCCTTCATGTACCGTCTCGCCTTAATTTTTCAGACATCTTCACCAAAGGGATGCCACGCGTTCTCTTTACCGATTTTCGATCCAGTCTAAGCTTGCGGAATCCTCCACCTTAGACTGAGGGGGTGTATTAGACTAGAAGGTATTTAGTTAGTATTCTTTGTATAGTCCAAGGGACTAATATGTAATATTTGTGTTTATATAATTCAATTCATGAGAAGGGGAAATGACAGATTGGTCATAACCTATTACTTTTACTCAATAAATATAAAAAATAAATTAAAGTACATATTAATATACGACAATATTATAAAGAATATTAATAATATATAATTATATATATATACACATACTAATATTTAATTATATATATATATATATCGTAACGGGTAACGGGTAATGGATAACAAAAAAACCATTTATCCATATCCTACCCATTAAAATTTCGAGTAAACGGGTAATGGATAAATAAACAAAATTTTCTTTAACTATACATTTATCCAACGAGTCAAAATAAATACAATTAACATTTGTTTTAATTTTTCAAGAAATAAGAGACGGTGAAGACAAGGAGCTATAATTAGCAAATTTAATGCTGGAGAAAGCAAATGATGGATCTCAAATTGGTTAAATGAGGGTACAAGTGATGAAACACAAGTTACAAGTAGGTAACGGTCGTATATTCCCGAGGTAAATACCGATTTTGAAGCAAAGGTCGTTGAGACACGTGGCTGAAGGAGATAAAAAGGTGTGTCAGAAGTGAAAAGTGAGCTGGAAGTTAAAGAATCTCCAACAACTTCCCTATTTTGGAGAAAATGGGGAATCTGGGGATTTTGTGTCTAAAATATATTCCAACAGCTTCCTCAAACCCATCTCCAAAATAGAGAAAGTAGGAGAATCCCCAAAATTTTCTCCAAATATGGAGATTACCCAAAAAATCATTATCAAGTGTGAGTACCAATAGAAAACATTGAAAATAAATATGTAAAGAGAGAAATAATATTTTAATAGATAAATGGAATATTTTAATATTTTAATTAATGTTGGATTCTCCAAAATGGAAAAACTGTTGGAGATGGATGTATATTTTTTTTTGAAGATTTTGGCTTTTGATTCCCCATTTTAAAAAAATTATGGAAAAGCTGTTGGAGATGCTCTAAGTACCATTTCAACTTTGTTTTTTTCCCAACATTCCAAATCTTCATTTATTCTCCAAATATTATTTTATAATCCAATAAAAAATCTTTTTTTTAAAAGAAATGATTGCATCACGATCGTGCTTCGGCCAAGCCATCACCCGATCAGGAGAACAATCCTATCATTAAACTTTCGACCATTACAGAAAACATCAATACAAAACGAAATAAAAGACTGAAAAACACCGTAACATTTCGGACAAGATAAAAAACGAAAGTGTCTCGTAGTCAAGCGAGCCGCTTCGTTAGCTTGTCTATCCACCGCATGGATCGAGATAATCTCCCGACGAACATGAACTTCTCGAGGAAAGGAAAGGCCCCTGCAGTTCCAACTGGAGGCGATCAAAGAATTGATTCCTCTTCTTTTTTGCAAAATCACAGCCTGAAGGTAAGGAGAAACAGTGGGAATGTGTCATCTTTCTTTGACGATTTCCTCCTTTTTGAAAGTGGATATGGTCCACTTTACTTTCTTGATTTTTCCTATCTGCTGATCTTGCCAAGTAACCGAAATGAAATTATTTTTCTTACTTTGGTTGTAGGGGTATCGGAATTTCCAACGTTTCCGGTATTTCCACATTTTTGCTACCCTTAACGTTACCATGTACTCTCCAGAGGCTTTGACCATTTCACCATAGGCATCGTCGTAAAAGTCGTGGAGTTTGTTATGGTCGTCGGAGTGTATCCGAACGACTTCTTCTCAGATATGAAAGCCACAGAGGGATTTAAAGCCACAGGGGGATTTAGAAGTTGAAACATCTATAAACCGAAGCACGTTGATTTTGGAGAACTCACCGGAGGTGGGTTTAATTTTGAGATCTGAGAGAGACAAGGAGAGAGAGTCCCAACGGCAGCAGACAACAGCGGAAGCGTAGCAGCAGCAATGGCAGCGACAGTCGTCGTAGTAGCAGCAGCGGCAGCGGCAGTCGGCATAGCAGCAGCGGCGGCAGGCAACGACAGCGGCAACGTAGCAGCAGCGGCAGTCGGCGTAGCAGCAGCAGCGGCAGGCAGCGGCGACGGCTCCGACAGGCAGCGGCGACGACTCTCTCTCTCTCTCGAAACCCTAGAGCCTCTAAGCGTAAAAATTCTTTTTTATTTTCAAAAATTATTTACGGTTTTCATTTTTATGGTTTATAATTCATTTTTTTCCTTAAGAACATGTTACAGTTTTTTCTTTTAGAGAGTCTGTAACAACCCAAAAACTCCTAACATAAAATATAAGTCAAAAGCCCATAAGGGTCCCAATTACAACATAAACTCCCAAAATCAAATACATTGTTCACGGTCCTCAAGCAAATACAACCGAGATACTAGCTAAACAAAAACTGAAACTTGATGGTCTCTAATCTCGCACCTTCGCCTCAAGCCTTCTCCTTTCCCTTGGACGAAGCACCTAAGCCACCTTTCCCTGAAAATGGTTTTTAAGTTTTGAAAGTGAGGGTTAGACCATAAGGTCTAGTGAATTCCCTCCTAAAAGCGTAACCACAAAACATTTTAAGAAACACGTTTCCTTGCAAACAATACTTGACAAGTTTGAGCTCAAACAAGGGTGTACACAGTGGCATGGACCAATAACACCTAACAAAGCCAGGCACGTCAACTCGACACCTTACAAAGCCAGGCACGGCAACTCAACACCTTACAAAGCCAGGCACGGCAACTCGAAGGGTCCTCCACTGTGCAACCCGACTCTACCACAGGCATAAACATTTAAAACATGCTTTAAAACTTACTCGAGGATAATCCTCCTTCCACTTGTAAAATAACACTTTTCATGCATGAGAAAACATAAGGTCATGATGATCAAGTAAACTCATTTTCAGTCATATCAATTCTTCACAATTCATTTTAAAAGATAGAAGTAATGCATAAGGGAACTCACCTGATGCTCGGCTAAACCACACACTACTCGAAGCTCACTTAATCTCCAAACGATCACCTGAATTTGGGGTTAACAAAGGAGGTATTAGACTCCCCAATTATACTTTAAAACATCCCCCATAACGTCCTAAGACAATCCCCTAAACCAAGCCTCGAACCCAAACCCGAACGACCAACGAAGCAGAAAACGAGAATCGCCCAACAGGGACTTACGCGGTTTGCTACGCGGTTTGCAAACCGCGTGAAAAACCGCGTAACCCTCTGGTCGAGCATTCTCAGTTCTGTTCACCAGGGTCAGCTCGAAAATCCACATGAATCCTCCTAATTCGATTCCAATTGATTGATAACTTCACAAAACAATCTCCAAAACTATCTATACATTAGGGAAACAATTCTCATTACTTAAATCAATCCATTCCTCAATCAAACTATCATGAACTACTCTTTTGAAAACACAATTCCTTTCTAAAAGGATTAAACTTAAGAACCTCCATTGGAAAGGGTGGAACAACACCAAAAGTTCACAAACTCCTCAAGGGAATCATCCAACACACCCTTCCAATTGGTTTTGTCTCAAAATACATGAAGAAGAAGAGAAATCAAAATGAATCATTCATCTCAAGCCCATTTCCGGCACAAAATCAAAGAGATAAAGATGAAGGTATACCTTAATTGCAAGTTCCTTCAATACCTAGCCCCAACACCTTCTCAAATCTTCAATGGTGGAAATCTTGAGCTCTTCTCCTCCCTTGCACTTCTCCAGCCGAAATGTAGAACAAGAAATAGGGTTTTTGGGGTTTTTATCTTATTAAACTTTTCCCTTTTCACAAACCAGCCACTGAACTTTGAGTTTTTACAAAAAGACCCCAGAATTTCCTTATTTCTGCACTAATACCACAAGAGATGAAATATGGGGTGTTACATCACCTCCCCCTTAACAGGATTCCGTCCCCGGAATCTCATCACTGAAAAGGTGTGGGTACCTTGCTCTCATATCGGTCTCAGTTTCCCACGTCGCCTCACTCCCCTTGTGGAAACGCCACAACACTTTCACAAGGCTAATCTCTTTGTTCCTTGTTCTCCGAACCTTACGGTCGGTGATAGCTTCGGGCTCCTCCACAAAGCTCAATTTCTCATCAATCTGGACTTCGTGCAGAGGTATTGCCATATCGGCTTCCGCCAAGCATTTCCTCAGATTCGACATGTGAAAGGTATTATGAATTCTTTGTAGTTCCACAGGTAATTCCAACTTATAAGCTACTTCTCCGATGCACTCAATGATCTTGAATGGTCATATGTAGCGGGGGCTCAACTTTCCCCTCTTCCCGAATCTGATTACTCCTTTCCAAGGGGATACTTTCAGCATCACCTTATCCCCAACCTGGAACTCGATGTCCTTACGCCTCTTGTCGGCGTAACTCTTTTGCCGGTCACGAGCAACTTTCAGCCTTTCCCTCACTTGGTCGATCTTGTCGGCAGTCAACTGTACTATTTCGGGTCCAGCCAGTTGTTTCTCCCCGACCTCGTTCCAACAAAGAGGTGTCCGACACTTCCTACCGTAGAGTATCTCATAAGGAGCAGCCTTTATGCTTGCGTGGTAACTATTGTTATACGTAAACTCGATCAACGGTAGGTGGTTCTCCCACGAACCCTGAAAATCTAACGCGCAAGCTCTCAACATGTCTTCCAGGGTCTGGATGGTTCGCTCGCTCTGACCATCAGTCTGAGGATGGTATGCGGTGCTCATCTTAATTTGAGACCCCATTTCACGCTGGAAGCTCCTCCAAAAAGTCGACGTAAATCGACTATCACGATCCGAGACTATTGACGACGGCACCCCATGACGGGTCACTATCTCGTCAATATATAACTTTGCCAATTTCTCCATCGGGTAGGATTCCTTTATTGGGAGGAAATGCGCCGATTTGGTGAGTCGGTCTACAATCACCCAAATGGCATCGAAACCCTTTGGAGTTCTAGGCAGTTTTGTCACGAAATCCATCGCAATTTGACCCCACTTCCATACCGGAAGATCCAAGGGTTGGAGTTTTCCGTAAGGTCGTTGGTGCTCTACTTTTACCCTCAGACAAGTATCACACCTTTCAACAAAATAAGCTATATCCTTCTTCATACCCGGCCACCAATAGTCTCGTCGTAAATCGCCAAACATCTTGTTCGTTCCCGGATGGATGGAGTACTTTGACTTGTGAGCCTCCTCTAGTATCAACTTTCGCACATTCCCCAACTTCGGAACCCATATTCTACCCTTGAGGCATTTCAGTCCTCGACTATCTTCTACTAGGGAGTCCACGCTCCCCACCATCCGTTCTTTCTTGAGATTCTCAACCGCGGACGCTTCCACTTGCCATTTCCTTATTTCACTCAGCAGATTAAACGTGACCTCAGCCCTCAAGGCTATGATCTTCGAAGCTTCTCCCCTTTCTTTACGGCTCAAGGCGTCAGCCACTACATTAGCTTTCCCGGGATGGTATTCAATCTCACAGTCGTAATCTGATAACAGTTCCATCCACCTGCGTTGTCTCATGTTCAACTCCTTCTGATCGAAGATGTGACGAAGGCTTTTGTGATCAGTGAAGATCTTACACTTCGTCCCATACAAATAATGCCTCCAAATCTTTAAGGTGAAAACGACGGCCGCCAACTCTAAATCGTGTGTGGGGTATCGCTTCTCATGCTCCTTCAATTGACGGGACGCATAAGCGATCACTTTACCACGCTGCATCAAGACACACCCCAAGCCCAATTTAGAGGTGTCGCTGTACACTACAAAGTCTTCCGTTCCTTCGGGTAAGGTTAGAATTGGAGCCTCACTCAACATTTCTTTTAACCTTTGGAAGGCTTCTTCTTGCCCTTCGGTCCAATTGAACTTGGCGTTCTTCTTGGTCAAAGAAGTCAACGGAGTAGCAATTTTCGAGAAGTCTTTGATGAACTTCCGATAATACCCCGCTAACCCAAGGAAACTGCGGACTTCGGACGGCGTTCTAGGCGGTTCCCAGTTCCTGATAGCTTCCACTTTTGCCGGGTCAACCTTGATTCCACTCTGGGTTACTACATGCCCCAAAAACTGCACCTCTCGAAGCCAAAATTCGCATTTCGAAAATTTGGCATAAAGTTTCTCCCGCTTCAACAATTCCAACACCGCCCTCAAATGCTCCCTATGCTCTTCCTCCGACTTCGAATAGACGAGGATGTCGTCTATGAAGACGATCACGAATTTATCTAAATAGGGTTGACATACCCTATTCATCAAATCCATAAACGCGGCGGGAGCATTCGTTAATCCGAACGGCATCACTAAAAACTCGTAATGGCCGTATCGGGTCCGAAAAGCTGTCTTTGGAATATCTTCTCCTCGTATCTTGAGTTGATGGTACCCCGATCTCAGATCTACCTTTGAAAAGTAGCTAGCCCCTTGCAACTGATCGAACAAATCATCGATTCTGGGGAGCGGGTACTTGTTCTTGACAGTGACTTTGTTGAGTTCGCGATAATCGATGCACATCCTCATAGTCCCGTCCTTCTTCTTCACAAAGAGCACCGGCGCACCCCACGGCGAGGTACTCGGTCTCACGAACCCCTTGTCGAGCAACTCTTGGAGTTGAGTCATCATCTCCTTCATCTCGGAAGGTGCCAATCGATATGGTGCACGAGCTATTGGTGTGGCTCCTGGCACCAGGTCGATTCGGAACTCGATTTGGCGGTCCGGTGGTAGATCGCACAAATCGTCCGGAAACACTTCCGGGTATTCACCCACTATCGGTACATCTCCTACCTCGCGCTTTTCTTTCTTTGCATCCACCACATAGGCTAGATAACTCTGACACCCCTTCCTTAGACATTTAGTAGCCTTAATTAAGGAAATAAGACTAGACTTCCTATCTCGACGGTTCCCATAAATCACTACCATTCCATTATCTGGCAATTGCACACGAATCAACTTCTTGTTGCAGACGATGGTGGCATTATTTTTCGCCAACCAATCCATCCCCAACACTACATCGAACTCTCCCATCGGCATAGGGTACAAACGAATCGGTATCAAACTCCCCTCTATGTCTATACAACATCCCTCCACCACACTACTAACAAGTACTACGTTATCATCGGCGGTCTCCACTTCTAAAACACTACCCAAACGCTTAGGCCTCACCCCCAAACGTTTCACGAAAACAGGAGATACAAAGGAGCGATTCTCCCCCGAATCAAATAACACACTGGCACAAAGAGAGTTCACCAAAAAGGTACCTGTCACGACATCCGGAGTTTCCTCCGCCTCATCCGCTGTCATACGAAATGCACGTCCCTTCGCGCGTGCCGGTTCTTCCTTTTTCTCAACTCCTTGCACCCCTTGACGATTCCCATACTGACCCGGTCTTCCTCTCTTAAGCATGGGACAGTCATACCGCTTATGGTCCATCGACCCACACTGGAAACAACCCTGCTTCTGCGGGCAATCCCTTGACATATGCCCCGGCAGCCCACAATGAAAACACGTCCCCGAGTCCGCCTTACACTCTCCTCTATGCATCCGATGACACTTCCCACCCGGCTTGTTACCATATCCCCGATTTCCACGCGGCTCCGACCTCAAAACTTTCCCCTTTCGAGCATCATTTCCCGGTCCATCCCATTTTCTCTTCTCCCCGGCCCTCTCCGATTGCTGACGATCTTTTTCCTTTTCTACCAACTCGGCCGCATTTATAGCCGCTTGGAAAGTGTTAGGATTTCTTGCCATTACCAACTCTCGCACGCTAATCTTCAATCCATAGAGGTACCTCTCTACTCGGCGCTCCTCGGTTGGGACATACGTTTCCGCAAAACGAGCTTTCTCAATAAACTTGGAAGTGTACTCCCTCACGGTCGAGTCCCCTTGTGCTAAGTTCAAAAACTCCTCTTCCAATTTCTTAATTGCCGCTATAGGGCAAAACTGCGCCTTGAACCTCCTCACAAATTCTTCCCATCTCATAGTCTTGGCCACTGACGATCCCAAACCCCCGGTTTCGGCATCCCACCAAAAGATGGCCTCCGACTTCAACATAGACAGGGCGTAGATCACCTTATCCTCTTCGGCACACTTACAAATGTAAAATACCAGCTCCATTTCTCGAACCCACCTTATGGCTAACACCGGGTCGCATTCCCCTTGGAAGGTAGGAGGTTTGCAAGATGAGAATGCTTTGTGACTACATCCTCTAGCTGCCGACTCGTTCACCACTAGCGTCGTGGATTGCTTGTGGCTACCAACTTCCGTAGGAAGCGGGCTAGACAATTCAGTGGCTGCCTTACTCTCACTGTTCTCTTTACTCCCCGATGCCGAAACATCATGACGGTTCATCCAACGGTCTAACTTTTCCTGCAGCTTCACCATTTCTGTGGCGAAGGCCTCTTGAGTTACAAAGGCATGATTTCCCGATGCCGAGTCCCCTTGATGGGACTTTTCCCGCTCGGACGGTGCCTCAACGCTTTTCCTTCGGCGACCAGCCGGAGTTTTCCTCTTTGGGCGAGTACCTTCCACGTTGGTAGTAGCCCTACGTGGAATGGTCTCACGTCCCCTTCCACGACCTCTTCCTCTACCCCGGACAGCCGGCGCCCTCGGGGGAACCACGGGTTCGTCCACTTGAACCTCCTCAGACGAGGCCATTCTTACGCTAGGCACAGACTTGCTCCTTGACGATCTTCCAGTCATGACGAAACTGATGCAAAACACACAAAACAAACACTTAATACCAATATCACTCCCATGAGGTAATTTAAGTATCCTCACGTGCCTGTAAATTCGAAATTATATTGGCCAGGTATAATTCCCAATTTACCTCACATGATGATCCTCGACACCCCATTCCACTCATTCCTATTAGGTCTCCTCCTATGGCCGTCCTATATCTCGGTTGTGTCCCTACTCCAAAGTTTAAGTCTAGGCCCATCCGGTCACCTAAATCCCTTAAACTATGGCTCTGATACCATTTGTAACAACCCAAAAACTCCTAACATAAAATATAAGTCAAAAGCCCATAAGGGTCCCAATTACAACATAAACTCCCAAAATCAAATACATTGTTCACGGTCCTCAAGCAAATACAACCGAGATACTAGCTAAACAAAAACTGAAACTTGATGGTCTCTAATCTCGCACCTTCGCCTCAAGCCTTCTCCTTTCCCTTGGAAGAAGCACCTGTAACACCCCGGAATTTATTTTATAGGTAAAATCTTTCTAATGTTTCTTTAAAGTGAATTATAGGCCTTGTGTAAATTTATGAGAAATTCTATTTGATCGTTACACGAAGACCGTACTTTAGGAATTCGTATGAGTCATTCTTAAGAAAATAATGAAAAATAGAATGTTGGGTTAAATCCTAGATTTTATGGTTTGGTTGGATGGGTAATTCGAATACGAGTCCAACGGTTCTTTCCGGAGCGAAAACGGAGCTTTAACGAAGAAGTTACGAGGGATTAAGTGCTAAAACGAGAAGAACACCAAACAGAGCCCGGCGCCGACCTCGGCGCCGATCAATCTGCGCCAGCCATCGGCGCCGAGCACTGGCCGACTCAATTTAGGATATTTAATTCCTTTATCTTTCTCACTTCTTCTAAAACGAATTCCAGCTTCTTCTTTCTGAGTTTTGGGCGATTTTTCATCTGGAGCTTAAGGTAAACTCATAATCTTTCAATCCTAATTCCATTCAAAGAATTATTAGATGAATCTTACCAATTATACTTCATCTAGGGCTTGTCATCTTCATCTTTCTTGTGGAAGTACTAGGGTTCAAATCTTCAAGTTAGGGTTATTTCAATTGAAGAGTTTGAGGTGAGTAACTTGTACTTAATTAGTTGTATTACACCTTATCATCATCCTTTACTTTGATTTTGTTATTGTTAATGAGAAATCTTGGCTAATAAGCTCTTAATGGATAAGAGGGAAACAAGAAGAGTTCAAGTAAGTTATGATGGTTTAATTGTGTTCTATTACTTACAATACCATGGTAAATGTTAGTGTTAAAGATTTGGGTTTGATTTCATATCATTAGTGTGTGATTATGTTGATGGCTTAAGATATGTCTTAATTAAGTAATGATGGCTTAATGATTGAAATGGACCTACTATTGAATTGTAAACACGAATGTCTATTATTGATATTATATGGAATAAGATTTGTTACATATGGATGTATAGGAACTACATGGAAGTAGTATTGATTCATGTTAAATGGTTGGACCATTGTTATATGTTAAACATTATTCATGCTAAATGGTTGGACCATTGTTATGTGTTAAATACCCTTGAATATTATTTTAGGATTAATATATTTGGTAATTCACATAATTGGAGGAGCACCTAGTATGCATTTGGAGGATAAATTCTTACACACCGTGGGGTAAGTGTAATTGATTCATACCTTCGGATACCGTGGGGTGTTCCGTTGTGTTATGCCTTGTGACAATACCGTGGGGTACCGATCGAGGTATATCTTCAATTATGATGTAATTGGGTAGCGATATGGACCTTCTCCATGGAATCCAATTTGTGAACGTATCGAATTATTATTCCTGCATGCTATGTTTATATTCCATGTGTTATGTGTAAACCTCACTTAGGATTTAAAAAGCCTAACACTTGCTATGTGTTTTATGTGTTACAGATATTAGTGGTTCAGGACACAAGAAGGTTAGACCGGGGTTTGAGAGCATGGGATCATTGTTGGAAAAGCTAAAGATTAGAAGATTAATGATAGAACTTTCCGACACATTTCGTAATCGGATTTTATAGTAGAGATTTGATAATCTAATGGTCCATTATTAGTTATATTTATCTAAGTCTTTGTATTGAAAGTTATGTAAAGATATTTAAGTACACTTGTGCTTTAAGAAGGTGTACCACTCTTCCGTTTTATGGAAGTTTTTGTTAACCCCTATTTTAGGGTGTTACAAGTTGGTATCAGAGCATAAGTTTGAGAGATTTAGGTGTTGATTTTGGATACCTAGACTCAAACTAGCGTTTGTATAAGTAAAAGAAAGTGGAATTCTCCGTTAGGCACTTTGAGATAGGATGCTTTGGGATCGATGAATATGGAGAGAAACTAGAATCGCGTCGAGAGTAGCAAGGATAATCATGTATGGCACGTTTATAATGACACCTGGCCAGTGTCATGATGAGCCTACTAGTACATGTGCATACTTGAACTACTTTAGTGTGATGATCGTTGGGGGTAGTAAGGAAAGTCTTAGATTAGTAGTCGTTTAAATTAGAAAGACGATTCTAGTATTGGTCACTTGGAGTGACGATAGGCATAATAATTGCTCTAAGAAGATTGTTTGGGTCGAGATTGATGGTTGGAATAGGACCATAGGTTTGTGAGCCGACCTTAATTTGAGGAAAGTCGTAAGATTGATCAATGTGTTTTCTGATATAGCCTTAAGAGGTTTGAATGGCCGAATGACAATAGTAGACCGGAAGAGTATAATGTCAATAGGTTGAATGCCGACTATGTTATTGCACGAAATTTATTTTAGAAATAAATTGCATCGACTATTGCTTGTGTTTCCAACCCTTATGTGGATAGTATTATGAATTTTGAGAAAATGTTTGGCACACACACAAGATTTCAAATCATGAATTTGGAAATATGTAAATCGTTTTAGTAAGGGGTTGCAAACTCTGTTAGAATTTGTTATATTCTGTTAATAATCAATCTTGTTTTAGATACAATGATAATTATACTTTACGTTGATAAAATATGAGTTTGTTCCTTGATTAAGATTGTAAATGGAATATTGATTTTGGGAGAATTAGAACCAAATTTGGGAAAATTTTGGGAAGAGAATAGTGCAGGTCATCCGCGCCGACCTCGGCGCCGATGAATCGGCGCCACCATCGGCGCAGGAGTCTGCCATTTCAACTTCATTTTCTGTTTTGTTGTTCGTTCGGGTCTAGGACCAAGTCATCGATTCGAGGGCTGTTTTTGAGTCATGTGTTGAAACTAATAATAATCATATTTTATGAAGTTGAGGTGACGGGCGAATAGCTACGGCTTGTGCCTCTAGCATTGGATTCCCTCCACGTATGTTAGAGTTGGAGCGGTGAACTATTTTCCCATTTTATATATGTAAAGTTATTTTGGAAAAGAAATTTGTTTTGATGAGATATTAAACGGTGTTGCTAATAAAGTTTTTATATGGAATAGATTGTTGGAGATTTGGCATTTCTTTTATGACTTTGTTCATAACAAATTTTGCTTTGGAAACGTAATGTTAACGCCGTTTTATGACTTGGAGTCATTAAGTCCAATGGAGGTTCATGAAGTTTAGTGTTGTGACATGTTGGGTCGTGTGAGTATGATTTCACAAAGTAAATGTCTTAATTGCTTACTTGGTTAAGTTTTAAGTTATGTTGGACATTTGATCCCACACGAATTTTGTTAAAGAAAAGTTAATTTTATGCCGCTAGGCGACTTAGAAGAGTTGAGTTTGGAACCCGTGTGTGATGTGAAATTTCTTTTTTTTTCTTCTTTTCTTTCCTCGAAGATTTATCCTATTAAGTATTCCATTGCAAATAAGTTCAAGGTATGGATTGATGGAGACATGGATTAAGTGATGCATGAAAGAATGATTTTGGCAATGCTTCATAAAATTTTGCTTGATGCACTTTTGATCGGTTAATTGTTTTATCTTCATTTTTGTGGAAAAATATGTTATATCAACTTAGGAATGTGCATAAGCTCAGTAATCGTTGTTTTCGATACCTTAATGATCGAGTCATACTTGAAGTGTTTGATAAATTATTGTTTAAAAGATGACCATTCGGTCAAAAGGGTGTTTTGGGTTGTAGGAATCATGCATAATTCGCAATGTCTTACAATTTGATTTGTAATATTAGTTGTCAACATTTTGTCAACTTTGAATTGTTGACTAGTTTGGGAGAATTTAAAAACCTTGTTGGTTTTTGAGAAATGTTTATCGGAGTGTTTTAACAAAATACATTGTAAGCATAGACGTTTTGACTTTTTATGCACAAGTGCAAGATTTTGAGGAAAATGCTTCATGAGGAAAAATTTAGAAGTTTTCTTTTTGTATAAAATCATAAGTATACGGGATTTCTTATGTTTTGGACTTTGACGTATATCTTTGTTAAAATTATGGATTGAAGTCGACTTGACCCTTTTTAATGTCAACCAGTTACTAGCAAATGTTCTTCTTGGTTTCTCTTTTGGAAAATGTATTGTTGAGTACGGTTCTGTAGAAGATGAATTGCTAGTTTATTACTATGTGACCATTTGGGAAAGTTTTAGAAATCAAACTGAAGGACCTCATCTTTTGAAATGATAGTGTAAGTTGAGTTGTGCATGATTATCTTATTTCAAGAAAATTCTAAGGAAGGGTTAAAGTTGGCGTGTCTACCCCAATTTGAAGTTTTATGATGTTTCAGGTAGATAATTTTAAATATTGGAAATATATTGGTTATGTTTAAACTTGGAAATTGCATAAGTCGTTTGGTGTGTTGACTGAGGTGTAAATTAGAAGTCATATTTTAGTCTTCGTATAATGAATTGACGTGCGCAAATTTTGGTTGGCAAACTTTGTTTCATATCATTTGAATAGTCAGAAAAGAATTTTGAGTCAACTGTTGTTTGGACTTCTTTTGAAGTACGTATGAAAAAAAATGTGCACATCGTTATAGAGGGCAGTTACATTGAATGCATGTCATTGGTCAATCCATACCAAAATCGTAGTGGTTTGTTTTAAAGAAGTTATTTTTACTCGTATAGCATTTTGTGGATAAATTGAACTGCAATGAAATGGTTTTCAACATGATTTTCATATGTGGGACGAGGGTGTCCAGTTTTACGTAACCACCGAACTAATAGTAATGGTTTTGTGTGTACGGTGTACTTGATATAAAAGTTTTAGTGTTGAAATTATTTTGTGATTGATTTTGATTTTAAATTGGTATATTTATTTGATGTCGCGCTTGAAAACTTTGAACTCGTTAGGATCTTATATTTGGTAAGTAACCCAATTTTTTAGGGTCTTGTCCAGCTTTCGAATATGAGACCCTTTGGACATCATAGTGATAATTTGATCTTGATAGGATTATTTGAAGAATGAACTCGTGGGAAGAGTCCGCAAGGATTTGACTTGGTGATATGTTAGGTGTTGACTTATGGGCTAGGAACCAAGCACCATTATTGTAATCGTGAAATTGTAGTTCGATTTAAATGAATAATAGTGATGGTTGTAGTATCCTTAAGATGCTTGTTTGTGATAAGAAGTTTAGTGAAATGACTTTCCATGTGTGGTACAAAACCTGGCTATAATTGACATAGAGAGAAATTTTGAGAACACGTGAACGGGGTATGTTTGGGGAAATTGTTTTTGTTGATAGAATGGTATGGATCACTTAAGGTTGGGAGGCAACTTATGTATGGTGGTCAGAGATCATTCTAGAAAAATTGACCTTAAAGTGGATGTAAGTAATTAACTGTAAGCGAGAAATTGTGGTGAACATTACCGAGAAGCCATTATGGGCAATTCTTTAGGGAAGTCATTTTGAACAGAGTTGAAACCGGGAGACTTGGAATGTATTGGGGGTGTAGTAACCATTGTTTGTATGAAGACTAGACTTCAAGGACGAAATATTTTCCGAGAAGGGAATTTATGTGTGGGATATTGTTAGTTCAAAGCTCGGTGATATAACTAAGTATCAACCTTTGTAGGGTTAAGACAGGAAATCGTTAGTGTAATCAGGAAATCGCAGTAAATAGGATGTTGATAATAGTGGTAGTAACTGTAAGATACTCGATTGCGATGAGCGGTTTTGGTAGGATAACCTTCGGGGGTGATTAATGAACTTACCGGTTTAGTGATTGATGTTGGGATGGACTTTGGAGTTTGTTAGAACTCGTCAGAGTTAGTCGACAGTTAATAATAGGAATGATCAGAATTGATGAATCGGTTGATTTCAGTATTAATTAGGCCTTGGATTGACTTGAAGTCTGAAATCGGAATCAGGATGTATGGAACATCTAAGGTTGGGAGATAACCGAAGCCGTCTAACTAGGAGTTATTCCATTAGTTAGAGTATTCTCCCGATCGTAAGTACAATATACGTGGATAAGGGTGTTGTAGTAAGGAATTGGTTCGAAGAACTACTGTTATGGCTGTGAGGGAAATTTAGATTCTTGTTAAGGATTTATGGTTTATGATTGACATTACGCTCTATGTTGTTGGAGTGTGAAGGAAGTAGATTTCGGGGACGAAATCCTTTTAAGGTTGGGAGAATTGTAACACCCCGGAATTTATTTTATAGGTAAAATCTTTCTAATGTTTCTTTAAAGTGAATTATAGGCCTTGTGTAAATTTATGAGAAATTCTATTTGATCGTTACACGAAGACCGTACTTTAGGAATTCGTATGAGTCATTCTTAAGAAAATAATGAAAAATAGAATGTTGGGTTAAATCCTAGATTTTATGGTTTGGTTGGATGGGTAATTCGAATACGAGTCCAACGGTTCTTTCCGGAGCGAAAACGGAGCTTTAACGAATAAGTTACGAGGGATTAAGTGCTAAAACGAGAAGAACACAAAACAGAACCCGGCGCCGACCTCGGCGCCGATCAATCTGCGCCAGCCATCGGCGCCGAGCACTGGCCGACTCAATTTAGGATATTTAATTCCTTTATCTTTCTCACTTCTTCTAAAACGAATTCCAGCTTCTTCTTTCTGAGTTTTGGGCGATTTTTCATCTGGAGCTTAAGGTAAACTCATAATCTTTCAATCCTAATTCCATTCAAAGAATTATTAGATGAATCTTACCAATTATACTTCATCTAGGGCTTGTCATCTTCATCTTTCTTGTGGAAGTACTAGGGTTCAAATCTTCAAGTTAGGGTTATTTCAATTGAAGAGTTTGAGGTGAGTAACTTGTACTTAATTAGTTGTATTACACCTTATCATCATCCTTTACTTTGATTTTGTTATTGTTAATGAGAAATCTTGGCTAATAAGCTCTTAATGGATAAGAGGGAAACAAGAAGAGTTCAAGTAAGTTATGATGGTTTAATTGTGTTCTATTACTTACAATACCATGGTAAATGTTAGTGTTAAAGATTTGGGTTTGATTTCATATCATTAGTGTGTGATTATGTTGATGGCTTAAGATATGTCTTAATTAAGTAATGATGGCTTAATGATTGAAATGGACCTACTATTGAATTGTAAACACGAATGTCTATTATTGATATTATATGGAATAAGATTTGTTACATATGGATGTATAGGAACTACATGGAAGTAGTATTGATTCATGTTAAATGGTTGGACCATTGTTATTATTCATGTTAAATGGTTGGACCATTGTTATTATTCATGTTAAATGGTTGGACCATTGTTATATGTTAAACATTATTCATGCTAAATGGTTGGACCATTGTTATGTGTTAAATACCCTTGAATATTATTTTAGGATTAATATATTTGGTAATTCACATAATTGGAGGAGCACCTAGTATGCATTTGGAGGATATATTCTTACACACCGTGGGGTAAGTGTAATTGATTCATACCTTCGGATACCGTGGGGTGTTCCGTTGTGTTATGCCTTGTGACAATACCGTGGGGTACCGATCGAGGTATATCTTCAATTATGATGTAATTGGGTAGCGATATGGACCTTCTCCATGGAATCCAATTTGTGAACGTATCGAATTATTATTCCTGCATGCTATGTTTATATTCCATGTGTTATGTGTAAACCTCACTTAGGCTTTAAAAAGCCTAACACTTGCTATGTGTTTTATGTGTTACAGATATTAGTGGTTCAGGACACAAGAAGGTTAGACCGGGGTTTGAGAGCATGGGATCATTGTTGGAAAAGCTAAAGATTAGAAGATTAATGATAGAACTTTCCGACACATTTCGTAATCGGATTTTATAGTAGAGATTTGATAATCTAATGGTCCATTATTAGTTAT
Organism: Saussurea involucrata; assembly: GCA_033807775.1. Taxonomy (NCBI): domain Eukaryota; kingdom Viridiplantae; phylum Streptophyta; class Magnoliopsida; order Asterales; family Asteraceae; genus Saussurea; species Saussurea involucrata. The sequence goes on from CM066312.1 coordinate 12,225,664, forward strand.
ATTTATCTAAGTCTTTGTATTGAAAGTTATGTAAAGATATTTAAGTACACTTGTGCTTTAAGAAGGTGTACCACTCTTCCGTTTTATGGAAGTTTTTGTTAACCCCTATTTTAGGGTGTTACAGCACTTAAGCCACCTTTCCCTGAAAATGGTTTTTAAGTTTTGAAAGCGAGGGTTAGACCATAAGGTCTAGTGAATTCCCTCCTAAAAGCGTAACCACAAAACATTTTAAGAAACACGTTTCCTTGCAAACAATACTTGACAAGTTTGAGCTCAAACAAGGGTGTACACAGTGGCATGGACCAATAACACCTAACAAAGCCAGGCACGGAAACTCAACACATTACAAAGCCAGGCACGGCAACTTGACACCTTACAAAGCCAGGCACGGCAACTCAACACCTTACAAAGCCAGGCACGGCAACTCGAAGGGTCCTCCACTGTGCAACCCGACTCTACCACAGGCATAAACATTTAAAACATGCTTTAAAACTTACTCGAGGATAATCCTCCTTCCACTTGTAAAATAACACTTTTCATGCATGAGTGTAACACCCTAAAATTCAGGGCCAATTTAAACCTCAAAATACATGAGTTAAGATCATCAAAATGTCAGACTTTCATAAACCAAAGGATCATAAGTAAATTTCTATATATACACAAAGTCGTCTAACTTAAATAGTCTGATCAATCTAATTATACATCACAATAAGATCAACTAGATTATCTAGGCTCGTCCCAAAAGTCCTCAAAAGAATATCTTGATCCTTTGTTATCGCCGAGTCTGATTCCTTTCAACTGAAATCTCACTTCCCAAACTATATCCCAGAGCCAGTACCTGGTAAGACAGTTTAATTTGAAACATTAGGCTTTCGCCTAGTGAGATTATCCAAATCAAATTAAAATTAATCAACAAAAATATTAACAGATATACCAAACCTGTTATCAACAATCTTACCATACCAAGCTCTTATCGACCATTGGAATCCACTTATTCCCTTACTCATGACTAATTCATCTAGTCATCATACTATCAACGAGAATTACTATAAATCCCACCGGACTTATAAATAACTCTAACTCCCATAAATTACGGTTTCCAAACCTGCTTCTTTCTGAATTAAGATTACAACGAGAATTACTATAAATCCCACCGGACTTATAAGTAACTCTAACTCCCAGAAATTACAGTTTCCAAACCTGCTTCTTTCTGAATTAAGATTACAACGAGAATTACTATAAATCCCACCGGACTTATAAGTAACTCTAACTCCCAGAAATTACAGTTTCCAAACCTGCTTCTTTCTGAATTAGGATGTCAAATCCTCAACAACAATAAAGATATCTCATCTTTCGCTTGAAATGGGAATTACAACTCCAAGTCTGCCATTCCTCATTTCGTTTCCTCCCCATCTTGAATCACTGGTCTCAAATGAGATTTCCTTCTTATCGCGATCAACAACCACCAGAGACCCTCACAAATGATTCAAGATTCACTCCAACAACTAGAAATACATCCTAACGGTCCCCAGCTAGTAAACGGTTCTCATTATACCGTACTATATGCCCACTAGACCAGATGTAGATTTCTAGCCAACGCCACACAATAAATGTGTATGATCACTCATTCTATTGTATACTAAAGCTATACAATTCAACATATATTCTATATCTCTATGTACAGGATATTAAATTCAACGATTATCCCCACTTTGCCATTTAGCATCGGGGATCAATATTTCAACAATTAACTATGGCTCCGGACTTATAATTAAGTCATTACAATTCAATATATCATGGTTTTTACATCAACAACTGAGTTATAAGCATATAACAATTAGCATATTCATATCAGATTGCATGTCACATAACAGCCTCAAAATGCTACTGGAAGTCAAAAACTTTTCGCAAGCTACTGTAGCGAAAACCACACTTTTCGCAAGCCAAGGCTGCGAAAACCTTCACTTTTCGCAACCCACAGTTGCGAAAACCCCACTTCTCGCAACCCTCTATTGCGACAACTTCACTTTTCGCAACCAACTGTTGCGAAAAGTTCTACTTTGCGCAATCCTCTATTACGAAAAATTACTGTTCATCGTCACTTCCATTTTTGATTCAGTTCTCTACTGTTCATTAAGCTTACCATTTCTTAATCCAATCATACCAGTGTTATTAAATACAAGTATAGTATATCTATAACACTTTTAATTGCTTAATTTTAACAAGAATGAATAACTCACCTGGGTAAACTTGAACACAGTAAACTTCCAGTCCAAATGGCTTAATCAACAGCTTAATCCCAATCTGAACACAATACTATGACTTAAATTCATGGAGATGAATGATTATAACTCAGAAAGTAAGTTCTTACCACAGTAATCACCAAAATGCTTTCTCTTCTTTTCTTCTTTTTTTCTTCCTCTCGTCTACTTCTCTCGCTATTTTTCTGTTTCTTTCTATCCCTTTTCTTTTTAGACAATTAAACAAAGGAAATCAGTATTTTCTAACACTGATTCCTCCTAATGTGACACCTCACATTTAAAACATGAGTCATTACCCATTTTCCAATTTATACCCCAAACTTCCAGTTAATGACAAATCACCCCTCCAAGTTAACTTTCTCAACTAAATTGTACCAAATACAATTTATCTCTTATTAATTTACAATGGAAATTTTGGGATGTTACAATACTCCCCAACTTAAAAGGATTTCGTCCCCGAAATCACTCTAAGGCAAACAATCGAGGGTATCGTTTCATCATTTCTTCCTCCGACTCTAAAACCACATTAACATTTCAAAGATATAATACCATCATACCTATAATCAATCTCTTAGATTGTAATTTATCAAAATATTTCTCTAAGATAGATTCTCGCTCCTTCACATAACAACTTTTCTCATCAAATATGCTTCAATAACTATGACAATCCATCATTGCATCCATGACTTGCACGTTTCTTTGATACAAAATGCTATCACCTTCTCACATTACTATCGCACCACACAAACACGCTGCAACCAAGCACTAAGGGGTTGTATATCAAAAGGTGATAACTCCATTGAACTTGTAGTATAACTACCTTCTTAAGTCCAATCTTTCTATCCTTGCTTCCCCACGTTAGTATGGAATACTATATTTCAAGTATTAGTTGTCTCTTTCTCCCAACTTTCCACATACCGATAGTATTTTCTCATTTCGAAACATAACTAAACAGTTTCACCAAGATTTCTAACTTAAAACATTCAACTAAATTATCTTGAAACGACATTACCGTTCGAAGTTATTACCATTCTTAAATCTTCAACTATACATTTCTCGTACATTTCTTTCACACATGAAGAGCAACTTATATTCCTTAACGACCTTACCTCCGCTACACCACATTGGCCGACATACTCATCATTTTTATTAAACTTCCAGAGATTCAGAATACAACTTAATTGGCACCTCATACCATCGAAATTTCTTTGGATAAACACTCACCATTGCCCCGACATTCTATTCCGATATAAGCCATATTACCACGCCATCTTACAAACCACATGCTTCATCAACTTTATTAACAAATAGTACCTTCCAACCGGAATTCTTGAAACTTCCATTTGGATACTTCCTCTTTCTAACATCATGTCTCATACTAGATGGCACATGTATATTGGTAATTAATGCTACTACTCGTTCGTACATTTTCCACCCATAACATTTACCACTGACCATGTCTCTCATAGTCATTCGCACACCATTAATTTTATAATCCTGTTTTCTCGCCCAAATACCCGAGTCTATATCACTAAATATCTCCTCCCCAACTTTAGTTGAACTACCACTCACGATTTTCTATTTAACTTGAACTTATTCGTTCTTACTAACTCTTTGTGGTTCCAATACGTTGCATAGACAGGGTACAATCCCTCACAGATCAACACAATCTATATACCCCCTTTGTTCATCTCTAATATTTCATCTTTTATAAATCTTCCACATCGTAAGTAAACACTTATCTAAAAGCAACAGTCCTTCACTGTTCTAACAATTCCCACAAAGTGATCCTTCAACTTTTAAGCTTCTGATTTAAACTTAACATTCATACATGATCCCAAAAGGATAACCAATGCATTCACGTCATATAAATTTAAATTTACAATACTGCCCATGCAAGTTCAACCCCAAGCCTACGTCAAGCTTATCAAATCGGGTCAAAGTTCTTAAGACTTAACTGAGTCCAAAACCGAGTCATCTACTCAAAGGATCTAAAGATTATTTATCAATATCAACTCACGCAATTTAAATACATCTAACTCACATTATGCAACATACACTTCGAGGCGTGAAAATCTTACGACCCTTTATTGCTACTTTCCCAATGAAGTCAATTCATTTGCAAGTACACGTAAATGCAACTCTTTTCATACTCCCCAATATATATAATACGCCCAGGTTCATTAGTTCCAAAGATACTAAGAACAAGTAAAATATCAAACAGTCTTCACACCTAAGACCAACACTTAAACCGTCACTGGTTCAAATACAATGCAGTTAAGCATATAATACATCCAATACTCCATCTCGAGTCATTAAAACTGACAAACATTCAAAAGACTTCTTTGAATATAAATCAAGCCTTTAAGGCCAAAATATTTGTTTGGTTTAAACATTGTGCCACTCATACGATTTCGTAAACCAAAATACATTGTTACTCAAACTCTTTACCTTTTTGATTCCTTTATTGACCATCGGCCCTAAATCAAAGGTTTATACTCAAAACTTTACATGGTCAAATTTGCCAAAATCCCTCAACTCATATGTCCATATTTTAAAATATAATACATCAAAATTATTGCACACTCATAATATATTAAAAGCGCGTTTTGACTACATGTCTTTCACTTGTATAACAATTAATCAAAACTTCTTTCATTAATAATTTATTCGACAATCATCCAAAATCCCCCAATCGTCATACACAATAATATCCACATTGCGCATACCCTCTGCATAACAGCATGCCGGTACCGCTCACGGTTTCGTTCCTACCTGCACAGGCATACGCGGGATGCATCCAGACCGTACCCAGTGACAGACCACAAGACCTCATACACCTTACACAACTATCGTTTTCAAAGTCAATACTTGACACGTCGACACTTTCTTAACCTTAAGGTCCTTAACTGAACCTAATTCTTCCTCTGGACACAACCGTCCCTCGTCAACTATATTCCTAGTCAGTGAACAAGGGTACAGATTCTCATGCAACCGACACTAAAGTCCACTTTTGACTCTCATACTGTTCATTTCTCACTTGAATACAATTATCAAAATCACAAACTTTCTCCCAAGGTTTATCCAACACCTCTCCACTCTTGGAGTTCTTTCTTAGCTTATAGCGTAATACTCTACGACCTAGTGAGGTCATAGCCTTCATGCATGACAATATAATAAATAATTCAATCCCCTCTTTTCTCGTTTAAATAAACAAAATTCGGAACAACGTGGGCACACATGATCCCAATCATTTTCATAACTCCCATGTACTACACAACGATCTCAAAAAAAAATCGTTTGTATATAAATTTTCGTAAAACTCAATATTTCTCAACCAAAAGATGTTGTTACAACAGTAATACGAAGATCTTTTTATACGACAAAAGTTTAAAATTTACTGACACAAAGTAAACTAGTCGTTTCTCAGACTCATTTATACGATATCATCAAATCAATACTTTTGTTGGTTATAAAAAGTTTATTGATCAACACTTTCTTGACCTATTTGCTATCATACAACTTTTTATGTAAAGTATGAAATATTTTGCAAGTTGCTAAACTCCAAAATTTCGTTAGGCATCGTAATTGAAATTGCCCTTTTTTCTTTAAATACATACTTGCACTACTAATTCATCCTTGAATAGAACTGTTATTTATACATTTGGTTTGAAATCAAGAAAACTCATGTAACATACACTAAAACACCATGCACAAAACTTACTCGCAATGAAGGCCACTTACTCAAACAAGGTCAATCTTTTTACTTACGTAACTTATCATTGACACTCTACTTCCGACGCTCTCTCGACCTTATAATAATTGCTATACATGCATTCCATGGCCCCCATACTCAATCAAGTCATACTAATTCCGTCTTAATTAATCATCTCATACTCTATCTCTGCACATATCAAATCACCTATTAAAGGTTGCCTTGGCGGACTTTCATGAGTCCCGCCAATTCCAGGTTGTCCTTCCAACCCCAATCATTTACCGATCTGTCCTCCAAAGGATTTTAGTGGTATAATCACCATCGTTCTACTATAACCTAATGGGATAACCATAAGAAATGGTTATGCACATACCCCTATACAAAATGTACTTACCGATCGTTAGTCACTGTAACAATTTAGAAATAAGTATGCTCGCGTAACAATATATTCATAATCACAGTAGCTAATTGGAATTGTGAATATATCATACAAGAGAATCCTCGTTACCATTGTCACCGTACCAACTTCTCATATCTCCGTCAATTCTAAGACTATCCCGTCTTAGTACTTCTACCCATCTCTCACAATCATAACTTAACTTATCTCAGCTTAAGTCTAAGTATCTCATCAGCATACTTAGTTCGCTTAAACTAGAGCTCTGATACCATACTGTAACACCCTAAAATTCAGGGCCAATTTAAACCTCAAAATACATGAGTTAAGATCATCAAAATGTCAGACTTTCATAAACCAAAGGATCATAAGTAAATTTCTATATATACACAAAGTCGTCTAACTTAAATAGTCTGATCAATCTAATTATACATCACAATAAGATCAACTAGATTATCTAGGCTCGTCCCAAAAGTCCTCAAAAGAATATCTTGATCCTTCGTTATCGCCGAGTCTGATTCCTTTCAACTGAAATCTCACTTCCCAAACTATATCCCAGAGCCAGTACCTGGTAAGGCAGTTTAATTTGAAACATTAGGCTTTCGCCTAGTGAGATTATCCAAATCAAATTAAAATTAATCAACAAAAATATTAACAGATATACCAAACCTGTTATCAACAATCTTACCATACCAAGCTCTTATCGACCATTGGAATCCACTTATTCCCTTACTCATGACTAATTCATTTAGTCATCATACTATCAACGAGAATTACTATAAATCCCACCGGACTTATAAATAACTCTAACTCCCAGAAATTACAGTTTCCAAACCTGCTTCTTTCTGAATTAAGATTACAACGAGAATTACTATAAATCCCACCGGACTTATAAGTAACTCTAACTCCCAGAAATTACAGTTTCCAAACCTGCTTCTTTCTGAATTAAGATTACAACGAGAATTACTATAAATCCCACCGGACTTATAAGTAACTCTAACTCCCAAAAATTACAGTTTCCAAACCTGCTTCTTTCTGAATTAGGATGTCAAATCCTCAACAAGCATTTTTTTTCATTCCAAACACTAAAAATAGCTTATTTGCGATGAGGAAAATCAATAAGCAAATAAGTCAAAAAAATAAGCAATCCCAAACACCCCTTAGAATCATCAATTTGCAACATTTAATTAGAAAAGTTGGTAAGAAATATGGAGGGAGAGTGCACAATCAACAATTCAAGAAACTAAAATGAGTTTTTTTTCTAGAGTTTGAGGACTATGAATAATCTTTGAAAAATAATAAGTTACACCACAACTAACAATTCAAGAAACCAAAATTAGTTTGCTGGCGAGAAACAATGTTGCCCATTTTACTTATAATACTAGCCATTTATTCCATTCATCCACAAACACCAATCTACTTAAACTACTAGACTTAGGGGTTGTTTCGTTGGTTTTTCATTAAGTCCTACATGAATAAAGTTATCTGTGTGGATTAATATGTCTGTATAGATTGGAAAAGTTTTTGTTTGGGAGGGTGTTTTCATAGATGGAAAGACCATGTTTTTTAATTGAAAAAGACTGGTTTGGACAAAACTTGACTTTCTGCATTAAGTTCCCTCCTAAAAGCTTAATAAATAAGTCACTTTCTATATCATTAAGCCACTACCAAACAGTCATGTATAGCTGACTGAATAAGCTATCAGTCCCATTAAGGTCATTAAGCTGCTAACAAACAGGCCCTTAAGTTAAATTGTAATCAAGCACAAGAAAACAAGGAAGAAACAACAGGATATGATTATAGACAATATAATAACTTTTGATAAAACAATATAAAATAGGTTGATGACCGTTGAAAGTATAAAAGTAAAAGATCAATCTTGTCATTTATATCTAACTTAAGTTATTTTATGTGTTTTATAATGTGCAAGGACTGAAACTGTAAAAGAATGAAACTACTGGATGGCGCTGCAATATTGATTGTGGAAAAGCCTAGCGGAGCAAATATAAACTTTTAAGGGGCTTGGTTGCAATATCTCATTGTTATATAAATGATACGATTTCTGAATTAGGTTTTACTACTTCATATTTTTTAGTGTTTTGTATTCTCTCTCAAATTAGGGTTTCGTTTCATGTTGAGATTATCTTCAAACCTCTTGAAGATAATTTGAGTGTGAGTGTGATATGTAGTGAGGTTTCAATTGTAAGTTTTAGATAGTTGAGTGTGAGTGTTAAATGTAGTGAGTTTTTCAGTTGTATTTGTATTTTCAGAGTTTTATTAAAAGTTCTTTTGGTTTATAAATTTGTACATGGTATCAGAGCATCATGGTAAGATTTCAGTCGAAGGCTCCCTCGTCTACGCTTGGATTCTGGTATGTTTTTCATCACGTCATCTCAGAGAACTTTTTCGATTCATCTTCTTCACTGATTCAGGTGGATTTTGGTTTTATGACCCTAATCGCTTGAACTCAACTGTTTCATCTTCTTCTTTGAACAGATCTGTGTTTTTTTGTACTAGTGCATGTGGATTCTGCCCTTGTGGCCTTAGTCTCTTACATCTAGTTTGTTCTTTGTTCAGATATGCATTTCTCTGCACTGATGCATGTGGATTCTGGTCTTGTGGCCTTAGTCTCTTGCATCTAGTCTAGTTTCGATTCATCTTCTTCACTGATTCAAGTGGATTTTGGTGTTATAACCGTAATCTCTTGAACTCGGTTGTTTCACCTTCTTCTTTGAACAAATATGTGTCTCTTTGTACCAGTGCACGTGGATTCTGGCCTTGTGGCCTTAGTCTCTTGAATCTAGTTTGTTCTTTATTCAGATCTTAGTTTCTCTACACTGATGCATGTGGATTCTGGTCTTGTGGCCTTAGTCTCTTGCATCTAGTCTAGTTTCGATTCATCTTCTTCACTGATTCAAGTGGATTTTGGTGTTATAACCCTAATCTCTTGAACTCGGTTGTTTCACCTTCTTCTTTGAACAGATCTGTGTCTCTTTGTACTAGTGCACGTGGATTCTGGCCTTGTGGCTTTAGTCTCTTGCATCTAGTTTAGTTGTCATTTTTCTGTTTAGTTCATCATACGGATGCATGTGGATTCTGGTCTTGTGGCCTTAGCTTTCATGCATTTGATTCATTCTTGTCATTATTTTTCAGGTGGATTTTTGGTTTCATGACCCTAATCTCTTGAACTCAGTTGTTTCACCTTCTTCTTTGAACAGATTTGTGTTTCTCTACACTGATGCATGTGGATTCTGTTCTTGTGGCCTTAGTCTCTTGCATCTAGTCTAGTTGTTGTTATTTTTCTGATTAGTTCATCATACGGATGCATGTGGATTCTGGTCTTGTGGACTTAGCTTTCATGCATTTGATTCATTCTTGTCATTAATTTCATCACAGACTTGTTTTCTGTTGCACAAGGTCATGAGGATCTTGTGTTTGTTGATCTGTTAGTTACACAAAGTTGCTCATACGGATGCATGTGGACTCTGTCCTTATGGCCTTAGTTTTCATGCATTTGATTCATTCTTGTCATTGATTTCATCACAGATTTGTTTTTGGTTGCACAAAGTCATGAGGATCTTGTGTTTGTTGATCTGTTAGTTACACAAAGTTGCTCATACGGATGCTTGTGGACTCTGACCTTGTGGCCTTAGTTTTCATGCATTTGATTCATTCTTGTCGTTGATCTCATCACAGATTTGTTTTTTGTTGCACAAGGTCATGAGGATCTTGTGTTTGTTGATCTGTTAGTTGTTCATCCGATTAGAAGTTGTTTGTGTAGGTTACTTTCATTTTGTATTTGTAATATAGTAAGTATTACTGTTAATTGTTCATTGCATGTTTTTTTACTGTGATTCAGACTCTGGTCCCTGTCCAGTGAGATTTTTATTTGTGATCTCACCTGTTGAGATCTTGTTGCATGTTTTCAAACCTGACTTGTGGTGATCAAACCTTGCATTTTTCTATCTGTTAGGCCTGGTTGCATGACGTTAGATCTTCATTTTTCTGTTGTGAGTGTGGTCTGATCTCTCTAGATCAGATTGCATTTGATTAGATCTGTTTGTGGTGATCTGACCTTGTTAGATTTAGTCACAGAACTTTAGATCTATCTGTTAGATTTGCTTTTTTTATGTGTTTACTTGTCAACTCTACTTGTTTGGGTTTTCTTCGTTTGGTTCTGATTGCATAAGGTGGCTGTTCTGGTGTTCTGCATTGAGAGTGGTGTGTGTTTTGAAACCTCTTGGTTATAAAACAGGCTCGGCTATCTAGTGCAGACTCTGCTGTGAAGAGATTTTAGGTGGACTTACACTGAGTTCTCATGCTTGTGGTATTAAACATTGTATTTTCATTCCTTTTGCTCTCTTCCCTATTACTGTGTTCAGGTTTGTTTTCTGGTTATTGCTCTAGTTTACAGAGTCTGTTCTTTCCGCTGCGTTACTTTCAGATACTCACTGTAAGTTATTCCTTTCGTTGTCTCTGTGTGTATCTTTTCTCATCTCATTCTGAGTTTGGGACACCACTGTGATTGGCTTGACCTACCACCATAAGAGTGGCAAGGAATCCTGTCATCTATCGCTTTGGTGCTTTTCCTTGTGTGTGTTTTTTTACTGTTTTCATCATGTCTGGTACAGAATTCCTTAAGGCGCCAGAACCGCAATCTTTGATTGCTAAGCTGGACTTTGGGGATCCTTTATACCTTCACCCTACTGACACCTCTGGGGTGTCTATTTTAAACTTTATGTTGACAGGAACAGAAAATTATAGATCTGCTGATAATGATATTCTTGGTAAACAGTGGGATAGATGTAACTCTGTAGTGTTGTCATGGATTCTCGGATCCATTTATGAGAAAATTGATGGTTCAGTAACCTTTAGTTTACATCAGAAAATTAATATCCTTACACAAAATGGATCGTCTGTTTCTGATTATTATCACAAATTGAATGCTTTGGTTAAACTCCCTGCTTGTTCTTGTAATTCATCGCATGATTTTTCTAAACATAATCAATTGTTAAAATTGATGCATTTTCTGATGGGTATGGATGACATTTACATGCAAATAAGAAGTAATATCTTGAATACCGAGCCTCTTCCTACTGTCAAAACTGCTTTTTCATTAGTTTTTTGTGAGGAGTCTCATCGGGGCATAACTAAATCCTCCTCTGATTCTAAAACTCAAAATACAACATTTTTTAGTAAACCTACTAACATTAAGAAAAAACTTGGGAAAACTCCATTACTGTGTAAGCACTGTGATGTGACTGGTCACACCATAGAACGATGCTTCAAACTAATAGGTTTTCCTAAGGACTTTCAGTTTACTAAAACGAAACCAACTCTTTTTTCAAAAGTCCCTCCAGTAATGCTTGTACTGCTGAAGGAACTGTTAACAGTGCCAGTTCCTCCAATTCATTAACAGAAGAGCAGATTGTCAAGTTGTTGTCTCTTCTTGATCAGAAACCAAATTAGGGCTTATCTGTGAACATGGCAGGTAATGTTTTCGCTACTGTGACTCATTTTTCAAAAATAAATCAATCTGGATGGATTATTGATTCTGGTGCAAATCATCATATGACTTCTTCTACTTCTCGTATGGAAAATATTGTTGATATATCTGATTTGAACTTGAAGGTCATTCAGCCTAATGGCAATGAAGCTAGAATTGAAAAATTAGGAAATTATAGAATAAACAATAATGTTGTCTTGCTTGATATTCCTGTGATACCTGACTTTCATGTTAATCTGCTTTCAGTTCATAAACTGACTAGAGATAGTATGTTTTTCATTGGTTTTGATGAGTTTAAGTGCTATTTGATTCAGGGTTCTCCACAAATGAAAATTGTGGAGACTTGTAGTAAAATGAGAGGCCTGTATTTCTTTGATCAGGTTTCTAAGAGTATGTTCCTTAATTCAACCATGTTAAGTAGTAAATTAAACTCTACTAATATGTCTATATTCTGCTATATCTCTAGGCAACTTTGGCACAGTAGATTAGGACACCCGACTGATCAGGCTTTTGCCTGTTTAGAGGACAAATTGAAACTAGACAGTAATTCCCATTTACCTCCATGTGACATATGTCGCATGGCGAAGCAAACCAGGGACAAATTTAATCTGAGTACCCATTTCACCACTAGTCTAGGTGACTTAATTCACATAGACTTGTGGGGTCCTTACCGCGTTCCTAGTAAGGAAGGATTTAGATATTTTTTGACACTGGTAGATGATTTCACACGTTCTGTATGGGTTTATTTGTTAAAACATAAAGATGAGGTGTTTGACAACATTGTTGCTGCTTATTACTCAATTTGGAAAACACATAAAACTTTCAGAAGCAATAATGGCACTGCGTTTGTAAATCACAAACTAGGTGAGTTTTCTAAATCAAAAGGAATAATACATCAAACTGCGTGTGTGTACACACCCCAACAAAATGGGGTTGTGGAACGCAAACATAGACATTTTTTAAATATTGCTGGGGCTTTGATGTTTCAAGGCAATATTCCGTTAACTATGTGGACTGAGTGCAGTTTGACTGCTACATACCTAATTAATAGAACTCCATCCTCGGTATTAAACGGAAAATGTCCTTATGAAATGGTTTTTGGTTTCTCTCCAGTTCTTTTTCATTTGCATAACTTTGGTTGCTTGTGTTTTGTTATTAAACCTAATATATCTGATAAATTTTCATCCCGGTCGGAAAAATGTGTTTTTCTTGGGTATGCAAATTCACAAAAGGGATATAGAATGTATCGTTTGGACACTAAGCAAATCATTGTATCAAGGGATGTAAAGTTTTATGAAACTATATTTTCTTTTATCAAACTAATGATTTTTCTTCTGACATACCCTATGATGAGTCAAGGGGTAATTCTCAAAAAGAAAATTTAATTAACAACTCTGAAAGTGAAAGCAACCGTGATCGTTGTGGTAGCCATTCTCAAACTAATAATTCAAATGACTTGAGCAAATCAAATGGGTCAAACTCTCGAAATGGAATTGCCGGATCGAATAATCCTGGTGATTCCAATACGGCTGCAAACGATCACTGTGGGGCAGGAGAACATGAAATTCATTTAAATTTCACTCCTGAGGGTGGTTTTGTTGAACCTTCATCTTCCATTAGAAAATCCAGTCATAGGTTGAGTCCTTATATGGATTTGTTAAGTCTTTATTCACTAAAATCAATGATTCTGTTTATTTGATTTTTCTTGTTTATGTGGATGACATATTGTTAACTGGTAATTCTGGATGACATATTGTTATCTGGTAATTCTTTTGCTATTCACTGTCTAAGCCAATTTATGCACTCCCCAAGCCAATCTCATCTTAAGTTGGCTTTGCGTATTTTGAGATACCTGAAATTGTCTTCTGGAAGAGGAGTTAACCTTTCTGTTTCTTCTAGCTTTAGACTTAGTGCTTCAGTTGATGCTGAGGTAAGTGTCTCTCAACTAGGCGCTTTATTGTTTATTTCTGGGAGATTGTATGGTCTCTTGGAGAAGCAAGAAACAGTCTACTGTTTCTCGCTCCTCTACAGAGTTCGAGTATAGGGCAATGGTTCTGCCCTGTGTGAAATAATTTGGATTCTTAGTGTTTTGACCAACTTAAAATTAGAAAATCTTTTTTCAGATGATTTAATAAGTTGGCTATTCAAATTGCTAATAATCCAGTGTTCACGAAAGAACCAAACACATAGAGATTGGCATACACCAAATTAGATCCAAAATAGCTGCTGGACTGATTAAAATGGTTAAGATACCTTCTAATGAAAACCCAAGAGACATATTTACAAAATCTCTTGTGTTCTAAGTTAAAATTGTTAGATTTTTTCAATGTCAAGATTGAGGGAGGGTGTTGAAAGTATAAAAGTAAAAGATCAATCTTGTCATTTATATCTAACTTAAGTTATTTTATGTGTTTTATAATGTGTGAGGACTGAAACAGTAAAAGAATGAAACTACTGGATGGCGCTGCAATATTGATTGTGGAAAAGCCTAGCGGAGCAAATATAAACTTTTAAGGGGCTTGGTTGCAATATCTCATTGTTATATAAATGATACGATTTCTGAATTAGGTTTTACTACTTCATATTTTTTAGTGTTTTGTATTCTCTCTCAAATTAGGGTTTCGTTTCATGTTGAGATTATCTTCAAACCTCTTGAAGATAATCTGAGTGTGAGTGTGATATGTAGTGAGGTTTCAATTGTAAGTTTTAGATAGTTGAGTGTGAGTGTTAAATGTAGTGAGTTTTTCAGTTGTATTTGTATTTTCAGAGTTTTATTAAAAGTTCTTTTGGTTTATAAATTTGTACAATGACCATGAATGAGAGTGAAAGAGGTGTTAGTGTGTACGTCTAAAAACAATCTTTAGATGATTCTGTTTGGACATTGTATCGTGATATTAATAAATAAATGATATTGCCCAATTATTATGTTATTTATATTCTGTGTTAAAATTTAAACATAATAATAACCTTAGAATAATGTACTCTAAAATGTCCCTAGTCAAGTAATAGTTTAGGTTTAGGTGGAATTAATACGATACGACTAATATATGCAGAGATTCGTATAAAGATGGGAAATCTACATATCAGTACGAGATGGGATCTTGTACTGGACGTGACTCATTATGAGAACGTTTCATTGAATGTCATATGAGTGTCATAGATGATTCTCATGTATTCATTGTACAATTAGTCCTTTGACTTGAGATCATGGAGTTTGTTTTGTGTGAGTGGTGTACTTTGATAACTGATTCCTCTTGTATGTCAAGAATGATATCCTTGGGACCCTCAATTGAATAATATTCAAAAGTGCATGCATGCTCAGATGTTAAGTATAGATTAATAATAATCGGTATATGATACAGATATATGTCTTATCAGTATACTTCGGAAGAAACCGATGTATTTCCATGGGGTCCCGTGGACTCATTCTGACTGAAACAAGGAGCGGGTCTTTACCAACTTAAAAATCTGCTATTATAGGGAAACCAAAAAACGTGAGCGCCTAGCGCGAGCCTTATTGAAAAGGACCGAGAAACTAGAGGATCAGACATAATAAGGATGACACATACATGCCTCATGTTCGATTTAGATATTTGAACATGAAGGACATAAATAAGTACACTGATAATGATCACATAGTTTGCTGATTGACTAAATCACCAAACTTTATCATTTATGTAATGTTGATGTATTGCTAAATGCCGCTCTTCGTTGATAATTATAAATGAGATTTATAATTATTGCCAACGAGATAATGTCTCAATGAGTCACACACATTAAATGTATATATAAATAAGAAGAAGAAAAAATTAAATAAAGTATGTATATATATATTCAATTTATTGATAATAAATTCGGATTATAGATATATCTAGCTTGTTGGACAAACATGATATAAGACATGACAAGTGGTGACTCGTCATGTCATTATATCATTACACTCTCCGGTTTAAAGACAGAGAGAGGCCATTGTGAGGAAGTCCTAGGTTAATCATATGAGAACCTTTTGAAAGACTGAAATTTGTTCAAAATGATTCCGCTTTCTATATCCACACAAGAAGTGTCATTCCTTTCATCCAAGGAGTTGGATACCATATCTAGATGTGGGAAGGAAGAGCGTCTCCTCATTTGGCGTAGGACGACAAGAGGATTCAGAGCATTTGCATGGATACCATGGAGGCAACGAGCCGAGTTGGTTGCTACTATTTAGAAACGACATCAAAGGTTGTTGCTCATTCTGGTAAAATTTTGAAACACCCATCCTACTCCGTTTCGTGTGGGTTATTGGAGGAATACGATTAATTTTCGTTGAGTGTATGACTCACGTATTCCAACAAGAGGTCACCTAAAGAACTATTTATGTAACAACCCAGACTAAAATATAGCATACATAGCATTTAATGATAAACATCCCAATAAATGGGTCCCAAAATTTCCGTTACATCTGTCTCAAAACTCAGGTTGGCGGAAACAACCTATACACAACTGAAAATATCACTAGCTTCTAAAAGTAAAAGTGGCACTGTCTCTATCGGCATCCGAACTTTATTCCTGCTCAGCTCACTTACCAAAGCCTCCTACTATCTGCTTTCCTGAAAATGTTTAGTTTGAAAAATGCGAGGGTTAGACCATGAGGTCTAGTGAGTTCCCTCAATTTACAGTTCTCAAAACATTTCAAAACAGTTTATAACTGTCAAGCAACTTCACATAAAACTTTCACGGAAAATTCTGCTCCCGTAAATGGCACCCTGAAGTCACTCGGAAGTGACAACGAGTCAGTCTCATGCTGCCTTACTAGGTCACTCCCTCCCATGGCATAAACGGAACATCCCCCGGCATGAGCACTGGCGGGCCTACCCCCCGACTTAGCCAATTTACGTCTATCACAATGTATGCATACATCTCATATAACTGTACATAAATCTTTCATACAATCAAAATCATGCGATAAAACATGGCATTTCTCTTCATTTACTTACTTCAGAAAACACGTTAAAAGCACGTATTTTTAGTTAGAAAAACTCACCTGGCGCTTTAGCAATTCCTTCTCACAAAACTTCATATTTTAAGGCGAACACCTATGATATTAAAAGAATGATAATAGTGAGTCTTGAGGTAGCCTTAATCCATCCTGGACAGTTTTCTACTAATCTTGACTCACACAAAATCCCGGAATCCGAACCCAGTGTTCTGAACTCCACTTCTTGCAGTTTGGGCTCAAGTCTGGTTTTGGCCCACTTCGGTACATAACGTGGATTCCGGATCCGCTAACGGCCCATCACCATTTCCGGATCTACTATCGGCCCAAGCCCAATTCCGGATCTCAAAACTGACCAAACCCATTCCGGATCCAAGTGGATTCCTTATCCCTTTACGGTCCAACATGATTCCGGATCCCAAGTGGATTCTGGATCCTTTCTCGGCTCAAAGCTATTCCAGATCCCAAGTTCCGGGAACGTAATACCGGAATTCTAAGTTAGGAGCTCCAGATCTAAAGACAATTCCAGTTCTAACTTCCGGTTCGCTACTTCCAGAAACTTCCGGTTTTTAGTTCCGGATTGCTACTTCCAGAAACATCGCTACAGGGGCGATATCCGGATACTACGGCTGTGATCCCTTTGGGGATCAAAATCTGCTAATAAGTTCTTAAACAAACGATAATGCGATACAAATCGATTAATAAGCATAATTAGACCTTTCCTTACTAACACTTTGATGCTAAAACACAAGGATGATTGTCTGACCTCCCTTTAGGGCATCATCCTCAACTCTTAACTAAAAACCCTCAAACAGACCACAATCCAGCTGAACATCTAAAATAAGAATTGGAGGTTGGGATTACCTGATAGCATCATTGTAGAATCAGACTCCAAATCTACTTTCTCTTCCAATTTTGTAGACTGATGTTGTTTCCATCTCCAATTGCAATAGAAACCATTTTCTCCCTTTCTCTGCTCTCCCCCAAGCCGCCAACAATAGCAATAATATGATCATCTAGGGTTTTGTGCCCAAAGTGAGAACTTTTATACCCTCTTACCAAAATTACAAATCAGCCCCTAAACTTTAAAATTATGTAACTTCCTTCACAAAACTTATTCTGTTCAAATAAAGATCTCGGTTATTACAACACTCCCCCCTCAAAAGAATTCCGTCCCCAGAATTCCATTGTCGAAAAGATGAGGGTACTTGGACCTCATGTCCGCTTCTACCTCCCAAGTTGCCTCTTGGCCTTTATGATATCGCCACTGGACCTTCACTAGTCGAACCTCCTTATTTCTCGTTTTTCGAACCTTACTGTCCACAATTTCTATCGGTTCCTCTTGGAATGGCTACGTCAGCCTTAAATGGAATGGCTACGTCAGCCTCGGCTAAACACTTCTTTAAGTTTGAGACAAGAAACGTGCGATGAACTCCCTTTAAATTTCTCGGTAACTCCAACTTGTAGACTACTGCTCTTACTCGTTCTATGATGACGAAAGTCAACTCCTTATCGCCTGCATTCCTTGCAAGGTCGCCATCATCTCAACTTCCAACATTTGCTCTCCAAAATATAGACGTGCCTCACACTATGAATTCTTCCAAAATCTCATCGGGCACCCCAAGTTCGTAAACTATCTATCCAACCTTCATAATTTTGACGGATCCACAAAACATAGTTCACTTCACTATTCTCCTGAATGCACCACTCCAAACTATGGCGTCTTTCGCATCAGACTGCCCCTTTCCTAAAATCGTAGTTCAGAAGTCTTATGCTTTTTAGTCCAACCAACTTAGTTCCACTCGGTTGTCCCAAACCGTTCTGATGAAACATAACCGTAGTCCATACTTCGGAACCGCCCTCGGTGAGTCACCACTTTGCTATATCGTGCCATCTCGTACCATATACTTGTAACCTCCCTGAACACTATACTTGCTTAAATACCACCTGAAATATCGAAGGCCAACCACACCCTAATTTGCTCGCTTCCGTCCACACACCGAGACTCACGGTTTTAAAACATGTCTAATTAATGTCTCTCATACATCTTCACTTCCTTAAAAGAAGGAACTTGGCGGAATTCCCTGTCACAACAACAAGAATCTTTTACCAGGAAAATCACTCACTTGACAACTTGGCACAAGGCCAACCTCGTACATCCCAACAAACTCACACCCACGAGTTCCTTCATTGGATTACATGCAATTCTAGATTACTTCTCCCAACCGACATTCGTCTATGAAGATATTACCTCCCTTTCTCGAAACACATCGGCTACAGTTCATCAACCAATCCATACATTCTCACCACTTCTTCACTCCACACTTATACGTAGCTAAAAGCAGGAAACCTCCATAATCCCTCATTGAAGTGTTCACCTATCCGAATTGAACTTATCCTGAAGCCACATCAATTTCTCACTGCACCCCACAAGCGTCCAATCATATATGACATAACTTCGGTTACCCTCACTCAACGAGGAAGAGTAACCAAGTTCTCCCTAAACTATTCCCAACATCTTATCACTGAACGTCCAGTTCGTTTGGACGTTTCTCACATCACCAATCCCAAATCCAATAGTCCTACATTCTGAGCACCGCGTTCAACTACCTTTTTCCATATCTTTTCCGAAATTAAAACATACACAAATCCTCTCCCTCCATACTCTTTCCAGGAGTCCGCACACCTACCGATGACAATTTACACACACTACTCCACCCTTTTCGGAGTTACTGCCAAGCTTACTACTTCCGACCTATTCACTTATTCCGACAACTATCTTCACCTCCCCACGTTAGCGTGGAGCGCTGCCCACCAAACATCACTTGTCCCTCTCTTCCGACCTCTCCCCATGCCGATACACTTTATCATTACTATACATAACCAAACGGTTGCACCCAAAATTCTAACCAGCGGTATCCAACTAAGTCACCTCGAAATGACACCGGTGTTCGAAGCCACTACTCGCTCCTTGATTTCCAACTGTTACCGTCTCGGATAATTCCTTCGCACATAAGGAAGCAATTCGCCTTCCTTAAAGATTTCACATCTATTACACCACACCTTAGACTAACTCATCTAACATCTTCTTTAACCTTTCAATTATCCTAAAAATATACTTACTTAGCGGCTCTCACAACCAAAAACACTCGGTTTCTCACTTGGGTAAACACCCACTATCGCTCCGCCATCTTATTCCGAGCATAGCCATACCCTAACGCCAACTTACACACCACGCATCCCAACAACTTGCTTAACAAGTTGCCTAACTCATCCGAAATTCTCGAAAAGGTTTCCATCTGATGCCTCCCCTCTTCTAACAACACATTACCATATCACTGGCTTGCACATTTATTTTAGCAAATGATGCCACTAACTCATCCATGCATCCTCCTGCATATAAAACTAAGTCTATCTCACGACTTGGTCTTTCCCCCAAATCTAGATGAACCACAACTCACGACTTCCATCTTCCTCAAACATATTCGTTCCTTGCTGGTCATTGACGATCCCTAAACTATTACATAAGACAGAGCACAATCCCTTGCAGGTCGATATAATCTATGCACCCACTTCGTTTGTGCTAAATACCTCATCCTTTTACGACCCGTCCAAACCTCGTAAGTAAACACTCGTCCAAAACAACAATCTTTCACCATCTTAACACCCATACAAGGTGGTCCACCATCATGCATGTATATCTCTCTCCTAGCTGACCTCCTGCGTCTACACACAGCAGAGCGATGTTCTCAACTTTCAATCCTCTAGTTCAAGTCTTCGGCTTCAGACACCTTACATTGTCGCTGACTTCAACATCAATAGTCGACCTGATGATGCTTCCCTAACCCTTCCGTCAACAAAGGTTCCTAACAGAACCTAATCCTTCCAACATATCATAATCAATCTTCATATCTCGCCATCCTCACTTAAAGGGAAAATTTCAAAACTTACTCGTGCAATGACAATATTCCAAGATCACCTTAAAACTCATACTCGTCGCCGAAGACATTTCATTTCTGCCTCTCAACACTACTCATAACAGGTTGATAATACCAACACCTTGATGACTTCAAGTCCTTCCTCCGAACACAACCGTCCCTCGACCACTGTATCTCCCGTTACCAAACAACCGACACCATAGTCCATTTTCGACTCTTCCACTTTTCACCTCTCTTCTTGAACACGAATACCAAAATTACAAACATTCTCCCCTGGTTTGTCTAACACCTCTCTACTCTCGGAATCCTTCCTTATCTTAAAATGTAATAACTCTACGACCTAGTGAGTTCATAGCCTTCATGCATGACAACGCGATAAATAAATCATTTCGCACATTTTATCATTTCAAGTAAACAACACTTGGAAACAACTTGGGTACACATGACCCCAACACTCTCATAACTCCAATGCCCTACACAACGATCTCGAGAATCGTTTGCATGCAACTTTCAGTAAAACTCAATCTTACTCAACCAAAACGACGTTGTTACGACAGAAACATATTAAATGAAGATCTTTCTATACGGCAAAATTCTGAAAGAAAAATACCGACATGAAGTAAACCAGTCGGCTCTCACACTCATTTATATGACATCAACATGTCAATACTCATTTTGGTTATAAAAGTTTTGCAGACCAATGTTTTCTTGACTTTTTGCAACAAACTTAACTTATCATGAAAAGAGTGAGATATTTTGCAAATCGCTAAGCTCAAAATTTTATTGTGTGACGTAAATGGAATTGCTTTCTTCTTTAAACACACGCTTGCACACGCTGACTCATTTCGACCAAATATTTGCTATTTACAAATTTACTTTTATTCACGAAAAAGCTCATGTAACACATATAAGGACGCAATGCATGAAACTCTACTTGCAATTAAAGGCTACTCACTCAAACAAGGTCAACCATTGTACTAATGCAACTTATCATTGGCACTCTACCTTCGACCAGCGGTCGCCCTCTCGTCCTTGCAACAACTTGTTGTACACGCGTTCCACAACACACCTACTCAACCATCCCATACAACTTTCGTCTTGACCAATTACCTCACATTCTACCTCTACACGTTTTCAATCCACCACTGATATCTTCTCTTCATCGATTCTGCAACTGAAAAGCTCGACTGAAGAGTCAGGGCTCCAATCCTCCACTCGCTCTTGAATTGACACTTTCAAGATATCGACACTGTCCTTCCTTACTATCCCAACTGATCTACTTCACGATTTCTAGAACTGGGGCTCACCAGAAACCAGGAGTTTTACCCAAAAATCAATCATCGTCCTCTTCGAACTTACAAAGATCTACCTCTAGACGACTCATAACATTCCGAACAACATTTCTTCTATAATATATATATATGCATCATATCATAAATGATCTCTCACGATACTTCCTCAACAATGAGTCTCAATCTACTCCTCTGGAATCTTGCTGACATTCTTGATTACTGGAACACGACAGATAAGCTAGCTTAAGACTACAGCTTCGGAATAATAAGGCAATTTAAGCACATACATGTACCTGTAAGTTCGCAATTACACTGGCCAGGTGTAATCTCAAACTTACCTTACATGACTGTCCTCGGTACCCTATTAGTCCTATCTCTACAATAGTGCCCTCCTAACGCATTTCCTGATTCTCAGTTGTGATTTCTACTCCCAAAGTTTAAGTCTAGGCTCGTCCAGTCACCTAATCCCTTAAACTATGGCTCTGATACCAATTGTAACAACCCAGACTAAAATATAACATACATAGCATTTAATGATAAGCATCCCAATAAATGGGTCCCAAAATTTCCGTTACATCTGTCTCAAAACTCAGGTTGGCGGAAACAACCTATACACAACTGAGAATATCACTAGCTTCTAAAAGTAAAAGTGGCACTGTCTCTATCGGCATCCAAACTTTATTCCTGCTCAGCTCACTTACCAGAGCCTCCTACTATCTGCTTTCCTGAAAATGTTTAGTTTGGAAAATGCGAGGGTTAGACCATGAGGTCTAGTGTGTTCCCTCAATTTACAGTTCCCAAAACATTTCAAAACAGTTTATAACTATCAAGCAACTTTACATAAAACTTTCACGGAAAATTCCGCTCCCGTAAATGGCACCCTGAAGTCACTCGAAAGTGACAACGAGTCAGTCTCACGCTGCCTTACTAGGTCACTCCCTCCCATGGCATAAACGGAACATCCCCCCGGCATGAGGACTTAGCCAATTTACGTCTATCACAATGTATGCATACATCTCATATAACTGTACATAAATCTTTCATACAATCAAAATCATGCGATAAAACATGGCATTTCTCTTCATTTACTTACTTCAGAAAACACGATAAAAGCACGTATTTTTAGTTAGAAAAACTCACCTGGCGCTTTAGCAATTCCTTCTCACAAAACTTCAGATTTTAAGGTGAACACCTATGATATTAAAAGAATGATAATAGTGAGTCTTGAGGTAACCTTAATCCAGCCTGGACAGTTTTCTACTAATCTTGACTCTCACAAAATCCCGGAATCCGAACCCAGTGTTTCGGACTTCACTTCTTGCAGTTTGGGCTCAAGTCTGGTTTCGGCCCACTTCGGTACATAACGTGTATTCCGGATCCTAATGGATTCCGGATCCGCTAACGGCCCATCACCATTTCCGGATCCCATAAGGATTCCGGGTCTACTATCGGCCCAAGCCCAATTCCGGATCTCAAAACTGACCAAACCCATTCCGGATCCAAGTGGATTCCGGATCCTTTCTCGGCTCAAAGCTATTCCAGATCCCAAGTTTCGGGAACGTAATACCGGAATTCTAAGTTAGGGGATCCAGATCTAAAGACAATTCCGGTTCTAACTTCCGGTTCGCTACTTCCGGAAACTTCCGGTTTTTAGTTTTGGATTGCTCTTCCAGAAACATCGCTACAGGGGCGATATCTGGATACTACGGCTGTGATCCCTTTGGGGATCAAAATCTGCTAATAAGTTCTTAAACAAACGATAATGCGATACAAATTGATTAATAAGCATACTTAGACCTTTCCTTACTAACACTTTTATGCTAAAACACAAGGATGATTGTCTAACCTCCCTTTAGGGCATCATCCTCAACTTTTAACTAAAAACCCTCAAACAGACCACAATCCAACTGAACATCTAAAATAAGAATTGGAGTTTGGGATTACCTGATAGCATCATTGTAGAATCAGACTCCAAATCTACTTTCTCTTCCAATTTTGTAGACTGATGTTGTTTCCATCTCCAATTGCAATAGAAACCATTTTCTCCCTTTCTCTACTCTCCCCCAAGCCGCCAACAATAGCAATAATATGATCATCTAGGGTTTTGTGCCCAAAGTGAGAACTTTTATACCCTCTTACCGAAATTACAAATCAGCCCCTAAACTTTAAAATTATGTAACTTCCTTCACAACACTTATTCTGTTCAAATAAAGATCTCGATTATTACAATTTACAAACAATCAACATATATTTCTTCCCACCACTTCATGCACAAACTCGGAAGATTGAAGAAACAAATCGATTGGAGATTGATTGAGAGGTCGAGATCGACTGAAAAAACATGCTTCAGTTGATTGGAGGACCATGCTTGGATTGATTGGAAAACCGGTTGATTGAGATAGAGAGATTCGATTGATTGGAAAAGGGTTGGATCAATTTGGGAGGTTAGAGTATTAAGTGGTAGATTGAAGCGGATGAGCGGTGAATAAGTGTGAGGTTAGTTTTGATTTTTTAGAGCACGGGAAGATATAAGTAACTCTGAAAATAAGAAGAAAAAAACAATTTGAATGACCAATCTTTTTCCAAAACAGAAATAAGATGCTGATAAAAGATTTTTTGTAAACAACAAACAAGGCCTAAACGTCTAAATCTATCGTTTAATATATATATATATATATATATATATATATATATATATATATATATATATATATATATATATATATATATATATATATTCTGTAGGCTAGAGTTAAAAATACTTTTAAAAAATCTTTATATTGTTATGTATTTGAAAATTAAAAAATCTATATTTTCTACATATTATTTAAACTTTAAATCTTCAAACATATTTTTTAAATTATATTTTTGGAAATAAGGATTCAATAAAGGGAATTTAATTAAAATACCCAAAGTTTGACTTTGACTTACCAAAATACCCAAATTCTCTTTGATTTTACCAAAATACCCAAAACTTCCGCGGTGGGCCCCGCGATCGCCGGCTAGGGCCTACGTGGCACCCCCTGTTGGGCCAAAGTGTCCCGTGGAGCCCCCCAACTATGCCCGCGGTGACACTTTTGGTCCCTCCCCGCGGAGGTTGCCCGCGGTTGGCAAAAAAATTTCATTTTTGGTCCTTTTTTGCAAAAAAAATCAATTTTGGTTCTTTTTTGCACGAATCTTTGCATGCTTTTACTGTTTTTTTCCACAATTATTGTACTTTGAAGACCAATTTATGGTTCAAATTCACTGACATGTTTGAGATTTCATCCATAAATATCAGTAAAATGCAATTCATAATTCACACCATTCCATCATTCTTTCTTGCTTTCACTTGCTTTCTTTCTTGCATTCTTTCTTCAGTAAACAAATGACATCGTCATCTAACCCATCGTCTACACGTGAATGAATGTCACCTAAACTCCAGAAGGCGATAGCAGCAAAGGAAAAGGAGATAGACCAACTGACAGAAGAGTGGAAACAGATTATCGCCAGGAAGAAAATTCCACTCATTGTTGTCTTGCACCCATTCACCATCGAAACAGAAAAATAGTTTCGCTTTTGCAACAGATGAACTCATTTTTTCAGTAGTATCTCAAAAACAAAATACTGAAGAAATAAAGCAAGAAATAAGTATGGAATGGGTGTGAATTATGGATTGCATTTTACTGATATTTATGGATGAAACAACCAACATTGATGAAACAACCAACATAAATTGCAACCACAAATTGGTATTCCAAATACAATGATTCAACATTGATGAAACAAGCCAGTGAATTTCAACCACAAATTGGTCTTTAAAGTACAATAATAGTGGAAAAAAAACAGTAAAAGCATGCAAAGATATTTTGATAAAATCAGAAAGAATTTTTGTATTTTGATAAGTTAAAGTCAAACTTTGAGTATTTTAATTAAATTCCTGTCGATAAGTGGACCTAAAATTGATCCATCTCAATCCACTTGTATTCTTGATTGTTATTTTTGTTCTTTTGGATAATTGTTGGACAGAAACAGAATTCCACATTTGATTTTGACATCTATAGTTTACATATTTTTTCTCATAAAAAATGATTATTATTTTATATTTAATGTAAGTTTTAAATAAAATATGTTATCATTTTTTTACTATATAAAGCAGTTACAGCAAATAAATAAATCACATGTTAGTAATATGTCATAATTATTATTATTATTTTTTTGTACAAAAAAATAAGTCATAATTATTATTATTATTTTTTTTACAAAAAAATAATAATACTAATTATGACATATTACTAACATGTGATTTATTTATTTATTATTGGTTGGCAAAATAATTATACTAAGTTTTTAGAAAATAAATAAGAAATTTAAACCAAAAAAGAAGTAATGGTTTAGTCGACCTATTTGTTGACCATGAAAGATGCTTTAGTCTTGAAACCCGACCCGCTCAAATGTTTTTAAAATAATTATCATAAAAAGACTATTGTACCGTATTTCGTAAGTCATCGACAAAGTATTTTGTCTGTATTTTAAAAGAAACAACGTTTTATAACCACTTATAAATAAATATGTAAAACCGATCATGTGATCAAAATTTATTTGCATGTATTTTGTTTTAGGCATCGTTTGACAAAAAAAAACTAGCTTATTATTTGGGTATATGTTTGGATTACCATAAGTTAACTTATGAGCTAGCTTTTTGATAAGCTATTTGAAGTAGTTTTTTAGTAGATTTTTGTGAATATTTCGATTATGTCATCGTTAATATTAATTATTATTTATTAACTATTATTATAAATATTATTAAATTTTTAATCATTATTAATTAATATAAAGTGAAAAGTAAATTAAATTTTAATTATACATGATATTAATTTTTAATTATTTAGAATTACTGTTAATCATATAAATTATTTTTATATATTTTTTAATTAATATATTATATTTCTATAAATTAAATTAAATTATATAATTAAATATTGTAAGATATTTTTTTGAAGATGACTTTTTTGATCATTTTACATGCTTATAAGCTAGTTTTTGCAAATATGACTTCTTCATCAGTTAACTTATCAGTCAACAGCTAGCTTATAAGTTAACAGCTAGCTTATCAGCTAGTTTGTCAAACATAGCCTTAGATATACTTAGAATATAGTTTGAAGGAATAGATATTATTTTGAGTAAATTACAGTTTTGGCCCCTACAAAAATTTTATTGTAAAAACTCTCGTGATTTGTAAAAGTGCTTAATTTGAGTCCCTCAGACTAACTCTGTTAGATTCCATCTCGTTAACCCCCCCTCATGTGCTTTACACACGAGAGTATATGGGTCATTTTGCCTTTTCTTTTTCTTTTTTCATTTTTCACCAATAACAACAAACTACGAGAACCAAAATTGCAATTCACTCTAAAAGATATTACACACACACTCATACACTCACACTATATATATATATATATATATATATATATATATGTGTGTGTGTGTGTGTACAC
This sequence comes from Saussurea involucrata, assembly GCA_033807775.1. Lineage (NCBI taxonomy): Eukaryota > Viridiplantae > Streptophyta > Magnoliopsida > Asterales > Asteraceae > Saussurea > Saussurea involucrata. The sequence goes on from CM066312.1 coordinate 12,253,225, forward strand.
AAATACTTTTGTTCCTGGCGGCAAAATGACCCTTCCCTTTCATTACCGGCAACAAAAAACCCCCGCTCCTCTGCTCCGATCCGCTTCTGGCAACCACCAACAAACCTCTTCCCTCCATTTGTGCCCACCATTATTCCATCTCCAATCATCATGACCTCTATAGCCCATTCTTCTAAGATCACTGGCCTTTTCTTTCTCCCTCTTCCCTGGTGAAATCGAAAACCAAGAGGCGTTATCGGTGGATAACAAACAAGGTCGATGATGGAGACAAGGGGGACATGAGAAAAGGGGTGTGGTATGAGGGATCAAAAATCATGTGAGGAATCATAGGGGAAAGGGGAAGGGGTACGATTTCGGTCTCTTTTTGGTAGATGTTTCAATGGCAGAGACGAGTTTTAGGGTTTTGCCGAAGATGAGAGCCATGAATGGTGTTGTTGGTCCCGAAGGGTTATACAAGTTTGTAGAAGGGGGGGGGGGTTGAATACAAACACACAGATTTTACTTTTCTAAATTGTTTATTGATAAATCATTAACAATTTACAGCTTGTTGCGGAAACAAGATTAAGGATAAATCCTAAATCTAAACAAGTTGGAACACTAAGTTTCTTGCACTAAGAAGGAGAAGGAAATTACTAATAATAACCTATCTAAAGATAAGAAGGATGAACTTGTCCAGAGTTAGCAAGTTTCTTCAAAAATGAAGTGAGTTATTCTTCTTATATACTGCATGCATTTAATGCATTGCAGTTTACACTTTACACGTGGCAGCAACTGATTGGTTGCATGTCATTGACCTTTGTTGACAACCTTAGTAGCCGCATGTTTGAACAGTGTAGTATCAGATTTGTTGTACGAATTCAGACAATAAGGAGGTTCTATTCTGACATATTGTACGGAGTCGTGCAAGGGTGGTTGAGACAAAAAGTACTTTGTACGGAAGACTTCATGATCAGCTTTTCGATGATTCAGCGATCTATCATTTCATATCAGCGAATGATAGAATTCAACGATAGCTAAAGTCTTGTACTTGATACTTCACGTTGATTGGACAAATCTGAGTCTTCGCTGATCCGCATCAGTTCATTAGGAGACTTGTCGCTGGTTCTTGAGCTTGATCTTCGACTTCAGCGTAGAACCTATGTTGACGTGAAACTTGTCTTCAGGGATCATAAGTAAACAACTAACTTATCAGCGATCACCATAAGTACTGAACAGACTCAGAGTATTATGGTGAACAGTTTCGCTGAATGTTTAATCTAAAGAGCGAGAGTTCCTATCAGCGATACTGGAAGATCTTAGTACTTATCAGCGATAGTGAAACTCTGATACATATTGTTTACTTACAATTTTCACTAAGTATATAAGAGAGGGTCATTATCAAATCACTGAGGGTTTGGATCAACCGGTGTGGGTTAGCCCGAGACGATGTATATATATATATATATATATATAGGGTTGAGTTCATTTGTTAACCTCCTATTTTGTGTTAACTTTATTAACTTCATTCAACCAATAGGAATCCATTTTAGTTGGTGGTTTCAAATTTATATATAACCATTAAATAGGGGCATGGATGGAATTCCATGTTTTTGTTTTATTACATTGATTTATTAAGGGAGTTACCAAAATCAAAATCTCCTTGATTCTAGCTATATTATTATTTCTCAAAAAAAATTAGCCTTTTCTATCAAATTAGTGTTAGAATTCCAAGTGTTGCATCATGAACATGAGTGATCAAGGTGTTTTCAACGACGTTGAAGAGAGAGTAGACGTAAATGTTCATTTGAACATGAACAGATATAACAAATATATATATATTGTTCATATAGGTTCACTTAGGCTTATATTTCATTCTTGTTCATGCATAGCCTTAATATTTGCACATTATACATGATGTGACATCAATATTACATGCTCAAAATGAATAGTAATTAAGTAGTAAGTAACACCATGTAATTTCAGAGTAATCGAACATGAATGAACATATAGTTGCTCATATATGAACAATCTGTTGTTTGCATATAATTGAACAATTATGAACATATAATTGAACCAATATGAACATATAATTGAACAATTGAACCTATATGAACATATAATTGAACAAATATGAACATATAATTAAACAATTAGGAACATTGGATTGAACATAGGAACAATATGTTCAACTATAGGAACATTAATTACACGACCTAATTAATGAAAAAAAGTAGGTTGTGTCAAATTCCAAAATTACCCTCTTCATTTGTGTTCAATGGGAGAATTAATTACACGACTTAATTTCTTAATTAATTAATAAATGGTTTTAATCTCAACCATTAATAAGAAAATAAATGGCTAAGATGAAGTTAGTAAAGTTAATACAAAATGGAAGTTAACAAATGAACCTCCCTCTCTCTCTCTATATATATATATGTATATTAGGTTTGCATTCTTGGTCCATGTGGTTTGTTAAAATTTCTTGAGTAAATTGCATTTTTAAAAAGAAATTTTAATTTAAAACGTAAATTTGTTACAATGCCCTTGATTTAAAGGATTTTTTTAAAGATGTTAGTGGATAGGGGCCCAAATAAAACATTTTTGTATACCAAGTTTGTTTTCTTTTTGCAATAAAAGGTTTGTAGGGACCAAAAAAAAACCACATGAACCAAAATAGCAATTTACTCTTTTAATTTTAGCATGGTCTTTATAGAAATTGATTTTTTACTTATGAAATTTAATAACATATAATTCATATTTCATACACTTTAAATGTATTTAAGGGATGTTTTATGTGTGTGAAAAATTCTCTATTTAATAAATTGGTAGATAAAGAGTAATAGTAAAATAATGTATAAATATTTCAACTATACTTTTGACACCCAAATTTGTTGTTTTTAGTATTAAATTGATTGTTTACAAACCAATTATTTAACATCTAAATAACCATAACTAAGAGTAAGATATCAACACATAGTACATAGATTATGAAAATCATAATAATCATATATGCATTGAAATATATTTTTAGTGGGGAAATTAATTAAAATACCCCAACTTTGAAGTTGACTTACCAAAATACCCAAAAAATTCAAAGTTTACCCAAATGCCCTAAATTTCCGCGGTGAGTGTCCGTGATCGCGGTCAGGGACTGAAAGTGAAAAAATTTGCAACATTATTTACACTTCCAGTCCCCACCGCAGGCCATCGCGGGCCTCGATCGCGGGCCATCATCGCGGAAATTTAGGGCATTTGAGTAAACTTGAATTTTTTTTGGGTATTTTGGTAAGTCGACTTCAAAGTTAGGGTATTTTAATTAATTTCCCTTTTTAGTAAATAAACAACAAAAACATATCAAATGATTTCAATAAATTAAATTTTGAAAAGTTTGGGATTTTACCAAATATGTATAACTAACACTCATGTGGAAAACACACCACGAATTTGGTAAACTTAGAAAGGAAATTCTTTTATGATTTTAACAATAAATTAACTATTCAAAAAAAGATTGACCTCAAAATTCAATAATTGTAAAGATATCTTCTGACCAATAGGGTCACTATATCTTACACTAAACACTAAATTTGGTGTAAATGACATTATTCACATATCCAATAGGGTCTCTATTTTCCACACTAAATTTAGGGGCTGTTTACCAAAAATTTCATTAAGTCCTGTATGGATAAATGTGTTTGTCTGGTTAAATGTTTCTGTCTGGATAAATTGTTGTTGTTGTTTACTTTTTTATCTGAATCAACAGTCTGAATAGCAGAAATGACCGATTTACCCCTAAGTATGAATTATAAGTTGTTTTATATATTTTGTTTATTTTTTAAGCCAAATTATATATCTGAAACACAAAATTATTTAATCATCAAAATATAAATTCATAAATTCATTGATATAATCCAAAAATCAAAACATAAATTCATAAAGTTCTTAAAAATCCAAGTTCAAACACAAAGTAGCTAAGATCAAACACAAACACTTCAAAATTAAACATTATTAACCAAAGTATTTGCAATTTCATCACGCAAAGTAGCCATATATTGAGTGCTATTAGCACCCCATTGAGATATATCCAGTTCTTCTTCTCCACTTCCTTCGACTTCTTCTTCGTTGTTAAATACGCTGTCCTCATTTCACTCCATAAAAAATTGGTCTTGAATATTATAAATATACAAATAAAATAAACAAAAATTCAAATAAAACAAAATCACACCATTTTGAGAAGACTTCTTCTTCGTTGTTAAATACGCTGTCCTCACCGGTTTGTTCCATACCTAAAAACACATATAATCACACCATTTTGAGAAGAAAAAAAACACATAAAAAATAGAACAATAATGAACAGAATTTGTTGGTAAGATAGGTGGGTTTGGGATAATGAAACCCATAAATCAACAAAAAATTGAACAATACTCACCAAAAAAATTGAACAACAGCAGCAATACTCAACAAAAAATTGAACAATACTCACCAAAAAATTAAACAATACTCACAAAAAATATATCAATCACTTGTGCAATCAGCAGCAATAATCACTTGTGCAACAAAAAATTGAACAACAGCAACAAAAGAAGAAAGGGTATACCTTCGCCGGAGGAGAAGTCGATGTCGCCGGAGGAGAAGTCGATGTCGATGTCGCCGGAGGAGAAGTCGTTGTCGCCGCTGGAAATGTTGTTGTCGCCGCTGGAGATGCTGTTGTCGCCGTCGATAGAGAGAAGAGAGGAGAAGTCGCCGGATGGGCGACGTCGCCAGATGCTGGAGATGCTGTTGTCGCCGGAGATATCGAGAGGGGAAAGATCAGAGAGGGGAAAGATAGAGAGGAGAGGCGCTAGGGTTGTTTTTAGGGTGTGTTCACGTTTCTTTTTTTTAAGGGTATATTTGTCCAATTTTCATCTGAATGGGGACAACACCCAAAATTTAACTGTGCGAATAAGCCACCTACTGTATCATTAAGTCACAAGTAAACACTCTATTTTGTCTGCGCGAATAAGCCAGATTCTTTATTAAGCCCAATAAGTCACAAGTAAACAGGCCCTTAGTGTAATGAATATTATTACACTATGTTTGGTGTAACACTATTCATTTACGCTACTTTTACACTACTTTTCACATCACTTTTAAAAAATAGTGTTACACATTAGAGAATATTTACTATTAATACTAAAATTTACACTACTTTTAAAATTTGGTGTAAGATATAATGTGACCCATTGAAGATGCCCTTAGTAAAAAAATGTAACGTGACAAGAAAAATAGAAAGCAGTCAAAAAGACAACCTATCATGTTTTATTTATAACTGATTTTTTTTGCTGTTAAAAAAATACCTATTTTATTCATCTAAAGATGCGTAAAAGCTCCGACCCGAGCCTTAAAGTTATATCAAGCCTAACTTTTTTCTCGAAAAAGCCCTATAACAATAAAAAAAAATCAACCTAAAAAAGCATGACTATATCATTTTATATCCAAAGTCGGAGTCGGAAAAAGCCTAGATTTTTTTTGGAAAGGGTGTCCTAGACTATGCTTAAACTAATCTCTTGACAAATTATGACTGTAAGACATCAGCACTGATTAAAACTTAATAAGTAGACTTTTTTCTTATTGAAAATGGATTTAGCATAACTAGGCCTAGGCTTGAAAAACTCAAACCTTGTTGATCTTAGTTTTTAACAATTTGACCCATTTTTAGTTCACCATAAAACAATGTATGTTTTCGATGATTATAATTTACAGATTAAATTACATTTTTAGTCCTTGTTGTTTGTTAAAAAAATTCTATTTTCGTCTTTATAGTTTTAAAATTACGATTTTCATCCCTATAGTGTATAATTCATCACATTTTTCGTTATAACAACCTACTCCTTACTATCATGCCCAAAAGCTATATCTTTATATTAAAACGCCAAAAATGGCTCAATGCAATCACACTAAACAGATTACAAACTGGGTTTGTGGAAATAACCCTAACTACAGCTGAGATCGTAACTACAAAATAAAAGGAAAGCCCTCTAATCCTTCTATATGCAACCTCCGTCTCACGCCTTGCCAACTTCTAAGCAAGCTTTCGACTACCTGCTTACCTGAAAAGGTTTTAGTTTTGAAAAACGAGGGTTAGACCATGAGGTCTAGTGAGTTCCCTCCACACCAAGTCACACCATAAATATCGCAATTTATAAATCAGTTATGAAAGAGTTTATACAATCATAACAAGCACCCTTAAAATGTCATGCACACAATGACACATGCTACTGGCACACGCTATAGTCACACACACCGTGACAGCGCAATTGGGCACACACCGCCCATATATGAAACAAATTCATATATAATTATTATGGGACGCACCCCCATTTCACACCAAAGCCAGAGCATGGTCACACACATTTAAATCACACATATTGTCACACACTTACTATTCGCTTTGAAATAAAAGCAGTTTGTATCCACACTATTAAATCACACTTTTCATGCATGGTTTAAAAAATAGTACGAGCATTTACCATTGTAAACATGCATAAAGTTCCACATTTAAAAAGGGTTTTAGGATCAGAAAAACTCACCTGACGTCTTGGAAAAATCTTCTCACTGGATTGATTCTCCCTTTAACTGCACCTATACGGATACACACTACAGTGATAAGTCACCTGACCGAAACTAAATCCCACTTGGTTATCTTCTCAGACCAACAGACAGTCCCCACAACCAGAACTCACTAACCGGATACCCTAAGGGTTTCACAAGGTCTCACTGTCCAGAAGATTTACCCGGACAACCAAACTATCCGGAAGATTCTACCCGAACAGCCAAACTATCCGGACAGTAGCGCTTTTCGGATGGAACATTCCGGACACTCCTGGATTCCCAAGGGTTTTCGGATATGATCGGGAACTACGAACAGCTTCAACTACCCAAACATCACTCCGTCCGGACACCACACACTATCCAGACACCACTCCGTCCGGACACCACGCACTATCCGGACACTTACCTGACGAGTGGAGGTTTCCGGATACGGTGATTTTACCTAAATCGCAGTAGTTTAACACACACCTCACCCTAAATCCCACCATCACCTCCAGGGATTGAATACAGATCGAAGAGTGACACATTAACCCACATTTAAACATTCCTTTAAACAATTTAATGAGGAAACACCAAGAAACCCTCAAAATCCAAGTCCATTAACAAAATACTATCCAACTCCCACAAAACTTAAAAGATAGGGAAGATAAACATTTACCTTGAAGATTCTTATGCTCTTCCCAAAACTCAGCTGTAAAATCCAACGTATTCTTCTCCAATTTGTAAATTTGTCTTCTTCACGCACACACACTCCTAGCCGCACACACACTGAGATGAGAAGTAAAATGAGGAATTTAGGGTTTCCATCGCTTTTTATACCTTTTTCCACAAAACACATAACTTCCATTTTCTCACTTCCCCCACCACACTTTATTTATTTCACAAAAAGGACACGGTTATTACATCATCCTCCCCTCAAAAGAATTCTGTCCCCGGAATTCCATCTTCGAACAAATGAGGATAACGGTTCCTCAGATTTTCAACCTTGCGATCTATACTCGACAACGGTTTCCCTACATAATCCAACTTTCGTCCACGCGAGTGTCTTCTAACGATACGACCATGCCTCCCTCGGCAAAGCACTTCCTAAGATTCGACACAAGGAAATGTCGAATGAACTTCTCGAAGTTCCTCGGGCAACTTCAGCTTATTCGCCACCTCACCTACACGCTCGGTGATGGCGAACGACTCGTCATACATGGTCTTAATTTCCCTTTTCTTTCCAAACACACGTCTTTCCACGACGAAACTCTAAACATCACACCGTCTCCTATATAGATTTCGATCAATCTCCTTCTTCTGCTCACATAATCCGGTGGCGGTCTTGAGCCACGCTTAACTTTTCTCGAAAATGTTCGACCTATCGGTGGTCAACCGCGTGACCTCCGGTCTCACCCAAAATCATTCACACATCTACACTCACGGTTTTAAAACACGTCAAACTAAGGGTTTCACACACAATTTCACCTTCTTAAAAGAACGAATTCTACCGAAGTTAACGTCACAACAACACGAAACCCTTATTAAAATAACGACGCTCAATTCGCCAACTGATCACAAAATCAACCTTGAATATCACCTTAACCCGCAGTTAAGATTCTCCTCCACAGATTACACATAATCTACCATCACTTTCCCAACACAAAATACGTCTAAGGCGGATAACACTTTCTCACATTAATTAAGCTGACCACAATCCATTGATAACAATCAAATCACACGCTTTTACCACAACGTCACTCCTATATTATACTACCAAGTCTAATCCAATGGTCCTTCACCCCGAGCACTACATTTGACTACTTTCTTCCACTTATCTCTCAAACATAAAACACATTTCCAAAGAACAACTCACTAGAAGGCACACACTCTTGACTAATCACGCTAGCTAGCTTTCCTCAATGCTTAAACCAATCACATACACACAAATCCTCTTTCTCATACTCCCACTAGAAGTTCATGCACCCGACGGTGACGTTCTGAAAACATTGCTTCCCACTTTCCGTGCCACTTGCCACACTTTCTACTTCACGCTTACTCATTTATTCCAATCTACCGTCCCAATTACCTCAGGCTAGCATGGAACATTTCTCATCCAACATTGACCACTATATACACACAATTTTAACGGTTACTATGCCTAACCAACAGTTCCACCACTTCTCATACGAGAAATTCAACCAAGTTAATCCGAAATCACACTCAAAGCTCGAAGCGACTACACACTTCTGATTTCTCAAACGATACTAACCCACTCCTTTGCATTTCCTTAACATACAAAGATTAGCTCAACATTCCCAAAGATTCCGTATCTACTACAAAACATCATAAACTAACCAGTCCAAGAGCACACAATTTCCTTCTTAGCTAGTCACCAACTGCCACCCCATTCTTTTATTCTCGGTAACAATACCACACGCCACTTAGACATCCATGCATCACCACACACAATTTTGCCACATTTGAACAACTTATAAACAAATCTCGAGCAAGGATCTCCACTTACGCTCACCCCATACCAACACTAGTCCATCACTTAACCTCACAGCGACACATTACCACCATGCCTCACATGCTTAATAATTATAAGTTACTGCCATCTTATCCACACAACCCCACACGCTAGAGGTTCAATCCTTACGATCATTTGTGCACACACTAGGCCATGCTTTCTCCACGCCAAACACAACATATATTTGAAAGAGTTTGCGAAAACATTATGCAATAATTAGTTTTGCAAATCAACATCCACCCACACCTAACTGGAATTTCTGCCTGGTCACTACACACATGTGACCTGATCTAGGGCACACACCCGCCCTTGGGAACATACCAAGTTCGTTCGAATAATCCATATGCAATCACACAATAATAAGTACGCATGCACAAATTACAAACATATATCATCAAGCTTTGATTTAGAAAACTCACAACTTTACCTTTCTCCAATCTAGATGTACCACAAAATACAACCGTCTACTTCACTCGATCGAGTCTTTATCCCCAACCAACTCTTCGGAATCCACTCGAGACACGCTCAAATAAATCAAACGATAGAACGCTCCCTTGCAAACCAACATAGTCCACGTGTCTCACATGAGTTGTGCTAACTACTTCATTTGTAAATGACGTATCAATCACATAGGAAGAATCACCTATCCAACTATCATTTCTCCATCTTCAGGATACTCGCAAAAAGGCGGTCCACTCTCTTGACAGATACACACTTATCCCAACCGACCTCTTATCTCCGCGCACACACCTGACAAAATAATCACACCAGGGTTAACCTTTCAAATTTCAGATCCCCCGATAATGAACTCCACACCCGACGTTGATTTCAACATCAATGCCCGACAATTAACCTAAATGCAAGTTCACCTCAACTCCGGCTCCACGCCGATACCGTTTCATCCATATACCACAATGCTACTTTTCAAAGTGACTTGCCTACTTCGAAATCACCCAGGATACCCCCCCCCCCCCCCCCCCGCCCGTCGACAGCCACACGTCAACTTACCAAACAAGAGCAAAGACTACCATAACACAAGCCTTTCTAAAGTTCAAGATTGAGACTACATTTAGACGTCGCCCTCCCTAAACTGTAACACCAAGGTCACGAATCGACCATCGACGTCTCAACCGCATTTTCCACCCTCCAAACCCTGCATATTCTTAAGCGCGATATCTCTTACCACCTAGCGAGTTCATAGCCTTCATGCATGACAACACAATGATTTAAATCATTTTACACACTCAAAATATTCCATAAAACAAGGTTTGATATGCAAGACACGACACCCCCATAAAGAACAACCATACACACACACTGATCTCAAGGATCGCTCGCACACAACCCATGATATCTCGCAACCTGGTCCATCTACTGAAAGTGCACACACTGAAACTCTCTTGGTGCAAAATTTTAAAATACAGCAAAATCGTCCACACTGGAATGATCAACCGACTCTCACACTCGCTGATATGTCAAAAACGTGTTCACATCGTTTTCACCGATAAAACCATACCATCAAACGTTGTTATGATTTCTTTACAACAAAATTTAACTCACTCGTAAAAGAAGTGAAGTAATTCACTATTTCTCCAAGTTCGAAATTTATTACACCACGTAAATAAATTTATCTTTTCCTTTAAGCACACACTTGCACACGCCAACTCATTTTTTTTCAAAACAAGAAGTTTACAAGGCACATACATACTCAAACATTTTGACATGAAGGACTTATGTAACTGAAAACGTAATGCATGACTCACTTTACATTGAAGGCTATTCGCTCAAGCAGGGTTAACCTTTTTGCAGTTACAACAAATCAACGCCGACACCCTACTTTTCGCTACACCATCAGGTTCCTTACATTTGAAACAACCTTCGGTACCGATACTTCCCCACACACTTGGATGCTCCAACCTCACAGTTACCACCTGACTACTAACTCGTAAAATATACGGCTTCACCTCGACCCCAAATAGGTTAACCAACAGTAGCGTTACCAATCCGTACGTCTATCATTTCTCTACCACTCTTCCACTAACTAGAGAGTAAGGAAGCACATCTCCACTAACTGATTCTTGAGTTGAAACTCTCCAGACCTCAATTCACCGACACCGGGAACTCCCAGAATAAAGACTCATCAGAGATTAGGAGCTCACCCCCAATCAATTATTTCCCTTAAGAACCCTAAAGGTTCCACTTCACACAGACACTCACACTAAACATTCAACAATGCTTCTTCTAGATAGTGTCATCTATTACACCATGAATAATCTGCACAACACACTAAACCGTTGCCATCATGACAAGGTTAAAACTTTACACACTACTGTTACTCTCCACACTCTAATCACCGCACTCCACATACTACTAATATCAGAACGACGGTAATCAAGCACACCCATGCACCTGTAAACTCATAATGACATTGGCCAGATGTGATTTGAATTTACCTTACACGAGAGTCCTCACTACCTCCGTCCTAAATTCTTAGTGGTTAAGGTCTCCCCTAAAGGCTTCCTATATCTCAGCTATGTCCCCCTACTCCACAATTTAAGTTTAGGCCCATCCGGTTACCTAAATCCCTTAAACTAGGGCTCTGATACCAACTATAACAACCCACTCCTTACTATCATGCCCAAAAGCTATATCTTTAAATTAAAACGCCAAAAATGGCTCAATACAATCACACTAAACAGATTACAAACTGGGTTTGTGGAAATAACCCTAACTACAGCTGAGATCGTAACTACAAAATAAAAGGAAAGCCCTCTAATCCTTCTATATGCAACCTCCGTCTCACGCCTTGCCAACTTCTAAGCAAGCTATCGACTACCTGATTACCTGAAAAGGTTTTAGTTTTGAAAAGCGAGGGTTAGACCATAAGGTCTAGTGAGTTCCCTCCACACCAAGTCACACCATAAATATCGCAATTTGTAAATCAGTTATGAACGAGTTTATACAATCATAACAAGCACCCTTAAAATGTCATGCACACAATGACACATGCTACTGGCACACGCTATAGTCACACACACCGTGACAGCGCAATTGGGCACACACTGTAATGTCCCAAAAATTACAATGAATTTGAAATTTTAAAATACCATTTTTAATAGATTAAATCACAAGCGTTTAACTCCAAATAAACGTTTATACAAAACCTCGTTAAGTTAAACGATCATCTCAAATAAAACAGCGGAACTGTACTAAATTTAAAAATAAATAAATACGAAGGTCTTCTCAACGCGCCAGTGTGTACCGTCGCGCCTTACTGCCACTCGCACCTAAAACAGTAATTTTATAGGGAAAGGGTAAGCACGAAGCTTAGTGAATTCAAACACTAACATAGGATAGCAATCATATGAACACTACCCCTAACCACAGATAAATACAATTAATCCACACATGCCAGTTCAAGAACAAATCCTAAACAGGCAGCTCATACAACAACAACTGTACATATATAAAACCATCGGTCTCCTCGATTATACAACACTCGTGTAGGCATCCCTCGGTTTCCCCGAGTTCATCCCACACTTGTACACAATCCCTCGGTCCCACCGAGTACTCGGTCTCCCCGAGTTCACACAATACTTGTACACGATTCCTCGGTCCCACCGAGATGTATATAACACTAATTTATACTAGGCATTAATTCAACCTAGTACTACGCACCACAATTCAGCTAGCACACACAACAATTCAGCTAATACACACAAACTACCGTAATGTACATATAATCCCTATTCTACGCAGTGAGAGAACTCACCTCGATAAGCAACACAGATGTCCACAAACAGCAATACGATCCCGTCACTCCAACTCACTTCTTTCCACCTAAAGAAGTGCTACCAAGTGTCAACACGAAGCCCCAACCCTCAAAAGTAAACATAAGACTAAAAGAGCGACATTTCAGCTTTTCGGTCTAAACTGCAGGTCTGTTCGGGACCTGCTTATCCCCCTCTAGACCCACTAATCCAGAGATTAAGTCCCACAAACAGGAGGGTCTAGGTCTTATATTTCCAAGGACATATTATACGCGTTCTAACGATTTTCCTATAATTTTATACAATTATTCTAAGATTGAAACGCAAAGCTGGCAGATTCGGACCTGCTGCAAAAACAGCTATTTTACACCTAGCTAGAGGCCGAACCAGACTTTCGCTAAAACACGAAAAGTGTGTCCGACACAGAATGCGAACCGTGGGCACCGGTTTCGCCTCAATCCGAGCTACGACGGAAAAGTTATGGCGAATACAAAACAGTGACAGAATAGGGTTTCACATAAAATGACGATTTTGAAACGGTTAAAGTTTTCGCGATTGGGGTTACGGTTTAGGCGACTACGGCTGAACAACACAACCACCACCCACTGCCACCTCCGGCAGTGGTGGTTGGCGGTGGCGGTGGCGGCCACCACCCACGGCGGTGGTGGTTCGGCAAACGAAACCGATAAAAAGAAAAAGGAAAGAAGAGGGTATTACCTCTCGGCGACGAACCAACGGCACCCCAACTCTCTTTCCGGCAGACTCTCGGCGGCGATGGCGGCGGCCGGCGGTCTCTCTTCTCCCTCGTTGCACTCTCTACACCGGCGACTCTCTCTCTCTCTCTCTCTCGGCGACTCTCTCTCTCTCTCTCTCTTCTCGGCGATGGCAGCCGTAAGGAAGGAATTGGGGGGGGGGGGGGGGGGAATTAGGGTTTTGGGGTTGTTATGTTGTGTGTGACGAGGAGGAAGGCCAAAAAGGGGAGGGGGTCGGTTCTATATGGCCGAACCCCATGCAAACAAATCCTAAATGACACATTTGGTCCTGTCTTTTTATTTTCTTTCTAAATAACTAAAGGTTTTTCCCTCTTTCACGTTTTGATCTATCTCGTTAAATTCCGACCAATCCCGCTAACAAAACAACGTTAAAAGGGAAAAATTTAAAAAATAATAAAAGAACATACCGGGATACGGGCTTTACACACACGCTATAGTCACACACACCGTGACAGCGCAATTGGGCATACACCGCCCATATATGAAACAAATTCATATATAATTATTATGGGACGCACCCCCATTTCACACCAAAGCCAGAGCATGGTCACACACATTTAAATCACACATATTGTCACACACCTACTATTCGCTTTGAAATAAAAGCAGTTTGTATCCACACTATTAAATCACACTTTTCATGCATGGTTTAAAAAAATAGTACGAGCATTTACCATTGTAAACATGCATAAAGTTCCACATTTAAAAAGGGTTTTAGGATCAAAAAAACTCACCTGACGTCTTGGAAAAATCTTCTCACTGGATTGATTCTCCCTTTGACTGCACCTATAAGGATACACACTACAGTGATAAGTCACCTGACCGAAACTAAATCCCACTTGGTTATCTTCTCAGACCAACAGACAGTCCCCACAACCAGAACTCACTAACCGGATACCCTAAGGGTTTCACAAGGTCTCACTATCCGGAAGATTTACCCGGACAACCAAACTATCCGGAAGATTCTACCCGGACAGCCAAACTATCCGGACAGTAGCGCTTTCCGGATGGAACATTCCGGACACTCCTGGATTCCCAAGGGTTTCCGGATATGATCGGGAACTACGAACAGCTTCAACTACCCGGACATCACTCCGTCCGGACACCACACACTATCCAGACACCACTCCGTCCGGACACCACACACTATCCGGACACTTACCTGACGAGTGGAGGTTTCCGGATACGGCGATTTTACCTAAATCGCAGTAGTTTAACACACACCTCACCCTCAATCCCACCATCACCTCCAGGGATTGAATACAGATCGAAGAGTGACACATTAACCCACATTTAAACATTCCTTTAAACAATTTAATGAGGAAACACCAAGAAACCCTTAAAATCCAAGTCCATTAACAAAATACTATCCAACTCCCACAAAACTTAAAAGAGAGGGAAGATAAACATTTACCTTGAAGATTCTTATGCTCTTCCCAAAACTCAGCTGTAAAATCCAACGTCTTCTTCTCCAATTTGTAAATTTGTCTTCTTCACGCACACACACTCCTAGCCGCACACATACTGAGATGAGAAGTAAAATGAGAAATTTAAGGTTTCCATCATTTTTTATACCTTTTTCCACAAAACACATAACTTTCATTTTTCTCACTTCCCCCACCACACTTTATTTATTTCACAAAAAAGGACACAGTTATTACATTCGTCCTTATAATTTAAAGTTTATTTCTATTTTCATCCCTATGGTTTACAATTTATTTCTATTTTAGTCCTTCATACTTAAAAATAGTGGAGTAAATTACATAAATCGTCCTTGTGGTATGGTCATATTTTGGATATGGTCCCTAAAACGCATTAATTACACTGAGCGTCCCTGTGGTTCGACTAAGCGCACGCAGAAGGTCCCTCCCTCTAACTGCCGTTCAACACATCCGTTAAACTGAAGGGCATTTTCGTCCTTCTTTCTTTTTTTGTCTTTACATGAGGGACTAATTCCCTAATGACACAAACCCCAGGGACCAAATCCGTAATTAAGTTTGAAAATTAATTTTTTTTATTCTTTTAGTTTATTAAATTAATAAAGTAGTATACATTAACATTTATTAATTATTATATATTACCTATATACACACACCAACACACACATATATAATTAATGAATATATTCTCTTTCAAGTATATACTAGCAGTGTACCCGCGCAATGCGGCGGGACACAAAGGTTCTATCAAGATAAATTCTATTAAAACAAAGGGAGCATAAGAAATCACCAAATTTAGAGGTGCATACGGATCATGCAGGAAGTTATTCTCTTAGTTTGTAACGGAAGTTACACAAGTAACATAAATCATCATCTTTGACCCAACTTGCAAGTACCGGGTTATTTATGGGTTACCAGGTTTTGTGGAGACCTTCATCCTCACCGATATGAAATCCCCCACCTGCATACCCTCTTTTTTCACATCTTCAACTTGCTTTCTCTTTAACTCTTCGATCTCTGTTTATGCATTATTAAGCTTACTTAGAAGATCAAACTTCTCAGTTTTGACATATTCTTCTGTCTTAACCCTCCAGAGAAACAAACCGATTAGGAAACGCATACAATAAGAGTTGGGAAAACTGTCGAGTTATCGACGGATAAAAAGACAAAACATTCCTAATAAACTTATGGGTGCTTTCAAAATTTAAAATTTATCGTGCACTTAATTGGTACTTTCTACATGTAATAGAGATTTGGTGAATAATCAAGAAATATTGAAGTATGATCATCATGGTACTCCTTAGAATAATCACAAAATCTTGAATTATATATGATCATGGTACTCATAAAACAATCAAGATTTCTTGAACTTCGGCAAAAATTGCAGCCTTATAATTCAAAAAAAGCATTGCAAAAATCATCAATTTTTTATGGAATTAATTCAAGTCAAGCAGTTAGAAGTTTAATGTATTCTCCTAATGAGAGTTCATGATAGTCAAATTGGGATGATAAATCTTAAAACTATTAAAAAAAACACAAACCAAGAGAGTTCTACCTAAGTGGTGAGCTCCATGACGGCACTCACTATGTCCCCATTGTGAGTCTTGAGAGCCTTGACCACATTAGGCCTCAAACACACCCATCACCAGATCGATGTCACGTGGTTCGACCCCACTCTTGTCCACCTCGTCCTCTTCATCCGCCTATGCAGAGGCAACTGCAGCGAAACTGTCGGATTTTCCAATAACAAACCCCATATCGGGCATTCTGAACTGTTGGGTCTGCAATTGTGAACTCAGATCCTCAATCATTGCCTCCCCAAATATGACATAAGTTTATGAGATTGGGATCTTGAATACGTCTGACTTTAATATGAAAAAAGATGATCTGTATCGTCATAAATTAAAAACCCATTTAACGCTATCTGAATAGAATCTTTAACAATTTAACAAAAAAAGAGATAAGTGGCTTACATTTTTGGCTCTTTTATTGGTGACCTTGCTAGCACCAAGAACAGATTTCATCCCCAGCTTCAACATTTCCTTTTGACTCTTCTTGTTACTCCTGCTTTGCTTTGAACTCTCACTCCCACTTGAATTCCTTTTCACAATGCATAAAGATCATGATGATTCCATTTCACAATACATCCAAACAACCCCATTCAGTGACCGAATCAAATGGCAAACAAACTCTAAGAGGACAAGAATGTAGCATATTAAGTCAACATCATAAAGTCCTACAAAACCCACTTAAAACATATCCAATAAAAGAATAAGAATTTACAGCTAACAAATAGTTTTATTGACTCGAAACATATGTACAATGAATCAATGGTTGAGAGATACAAAAAAGTGACAATTGGTTGGACTCCTGAAACAAAATGCAAGAATATTAATAGAATATACCCTAACAAAAGATTTGTTAACTTCTCAAACCAAATAAAAATAATTATTATATTAATGAAACACAAACCTACAACAGTTCCCCATGATCCTCATCCTATGCTGAAGATAGCTGGTACCTAAAAACATAGAAAGAAAGATAAAAGAAAGAATCTTGGGTTTGATATATGAAAAAAAGCAAATCAAATATATATATATATATATATATATATATATATATATATAAATTAACCATCGCCTAAAAAGGGTGTTGGAGATGGTTGCATAGCAGGTTTGTAGTTGGGGCCCTCCACCTCTGTCAATTCTTGTATGCATCTGAAATATAAATCTCCATACCATTTGGACCAAATCTTCTCTCTTCGAAAATTTAACAAATGCTATGAAAAAAAATTACTTAAAACCCATGAACCTGAATCAAAATACGAAGACGGGATTCAATCAAAACAAAGAAAGTGCAGCAAACGATAACATAAAGAAACCCAAATTAACCGTAAACTCAAACGTACCAAAAACCCTGATAAGAAACCCTGAGATGGTGAAATGTTGAAGAAACAAAGAAACCCAAAGAAATCGATGGTGAAACCTTTGTGCAAACATCACATAAATCGATGGTGAGAAATCGTACTTGAGAAAAGAAGATCCTTTGTTGATTTGACGAAACCGAATGGATTGCGGAGCATAAAAAGCTCCTCGATCAGTTCAAGTTGTCTTTGAATTTCGTATTCACCTTGCTCTTCTTATAACAACCTACTAACAACTCAGTATTAAAAATTCATTTATACTAACAAAAACCTAATTTACACTAAGAGATCTTTTACCAAATACATACCAGGTAAGCACTTAAAATATGTCATTTACTGTATCGTGTGAACATGGCAAGACTTAGAATAATCACAATAAGCAAGCAAAATTCTTATGTAAAAGCACATAAAAACCTGTAAATATGATGTACAAAAAATGTGTTAAGAACCTGTAAAGATGAACTACAAAAAAATGTGTTAAAAAGTGATATAAAACTGAAATCGATGTAACCCTTAAAGAAGTCGAAAGTGATAAAACTACCTTTTATAGATCTTAAGGTAACAAGATATGTTAATACACTACCCTGCAAAAAGACATAAATGCCCTTGCCCCTCAGAACGACTGGCTCGGTGAATATCGGAAGAAGCATCCTTCAAAACAAAGTGTAAAACCTGCAAAAAGTGTGATTTCATCAAGTTTCTGAGTTGTCCTTGACTAAGGGGAGCTTTGTTTCCTTACCATCCACATGTAAGTTTTCCAAATGAGGCTCGGTATTAAGAGATTCCATAAAGCACTTGCCAATCTCCACCTTTGGATGCACCTACAGAAAATAAAAACTCTTTAAAAAATAAACTAAAACTTTTATTCAGATTAAGTACACTGAATAACACCAAAGTATGTTACACATCATAGAAATTGAACCAATATATGTCGCATTTTGATGCAATGGATGTCACAAAAGCTACAAAATTTAAGAGCATGGTGTTTTTAGTTGTGGTAAGCTTTTAGAAAACCAGGGGAGTTAAGAGGATGTAAATCATAGAAGTCAAAACACAATTTCTTTACCAAATGACATCAAGAAAGTCTCATCAAGCAATGTAACATCCAGTGGCAATGCCAAGCCAAGTAGATATGTATAGATTCATTTACAAATGGAATAAACAGATGACTAAACCATGATTTATAAAGTGGAAAAATTAAACTGGAAAGTGAAAGATTAAACTGGAAAATAAAAGATTAAATTGGAAAATAAAAGTCTGCATATAGATGAAGTAAACCATGATTGATAAATTATAACCTAAATCAACCCTAAAACTTGAGAGTAAATAAGCATATGAAAATAACATAACCAAACAGAAATAAGAACAATCGATGGTCTACCTGAGAAAGGACCAAACAATTCCGATAACAGAGAAGTAAAAGGCTTGCATATAGATGAACAAAAACAAAATGTAAACAAAATGAAGCTTAAGTGAACAAACATAAACTTGAGAGTATAAAAATAACAATAAAATTGAGAGAGTAATTGACGGAACGATAACCAGTTTTTTTTACCTGAGATGGAGAATAGAGGGTTTGATTTTCTTTTGACTGTTTTACTCCATTTCAAAAGCAGAGTATCTTTATAAGCCAGCCATACCTGGGACAATCGTGAAGGTGTATTAACCTGATGGTGAAATTTAAGAGATGGTGAAATTGTACGAACCTGATGAAGAGTTTGGCAGTTTGCAATCCAAAGTAAAAATTTTAACTTCGTGCAACAGAAACAAAAAAATCCAAATCGATCTGAGAGATGCATCTGAAGAAACCAAAATATGAAGAGTCTGCAATCCAAAAGCAAAAATCGGTTTCAAAAGCAAAATCGGTTTCAAGTTCCTGATTTATCAAACACGTACACACAATCACCCGGTTCAAAAGAAAATCAAACCCGTATTCACCTAATAATAACAATCGATCAATCAATCAAATGAGTAAACCCTAAAACTGTTACTCAAATCAAATCACTAAAAGGAATGAGAAGAAGAGAAATCAACTTACAAACAGGAAAATACTTGCCTGAAGTGAGGGAGAGGGACGTAGCGGTGGAGGGAGAAGAGAGAGACGATGGAGGGAGAGAGAGCAGAACTCGGTTTAGGTTTTGAATTTTGAATTCAAATTAGGAACCTGAAAAGCAAAATCTGATTTTGGGGCCAAGAGTCTCACGCGTGCTTCTCACTCTAAAATTTAAGAACTTATGTTTTAAAAGCTGGTACCATGTGCTTTAAGACTTGTCTTTAAGAGTTTGGGGGTTAAGTGTATTATAAGATAGTATAGATATATATTTGTAAATTGTAAACCAACATTTTCGTGTAAACCGTCGATTTCATAGGTTTTTTTGATGAATTTTTTTTATGGAATTGTTTATTTTGATAAAATAGTTTCATATCATTCATTTCTTGATGAATTTTTTTGTGCAAGAAGCGCGTGAGTTCCACCGTCACATTGTCAAAAAAATAAAATTTGTGCAAATTATTTTCTCGTTTTTGTTTGTATTTTTGTTTTTTTTTCAAATAAAAATTGGGTTGAGGTTTTCTTAATTTAAAAAATTTTGTTTCAGAAAACTTATGATTGGCTTTTTTGGTGCAACTTATTTATCTCTATTTTTCTAATTGTATTTTATTTTATTTTTAGAATAAAAAATTTATGATTGTCTTTTTTGGTGCAATTTATAGGTAATATATATATATATAGGACGATAACTCGTAAAAAATATTCACATGGTGAAACAAATCCATGTGAAACTATCATATTATGAAACACATATTTGAAGTAAATCTTAGCATTTGATGAAAAAATATCATGTAAAAAATATTTTTTATATCGGTTCTCACGGTTTATAACATATTTGTGGTTCTCATTTGATTTAACCCATATATATATGCATATATATGGATAATAAATTGTAAACCATCATTTTCGTATAAACCATCAGTTTCATAGGGTTTTATTGAATTTTTCTATGGAATTTGTTTATTTTGATGAAATTGTTTCATATCATTCATTTCTTGATGAATTTTTTTATGAAATATGTAGTTTCATAGGTGAAAACGAAAATATATGAAACGGTTTCATAAGAATGAAAAAAACCTATTAAACTACAAATTTCATAAAAAAAATCACCAAGAAATGAATGATATGAAACTATTTCATCAAAATAAATAATTCCATAAAAAAAATTCATCAAAAAAACCTATGAAATCGACGGTTTACTCGAAAATGATGGTATACAATTTATTAGGACTCAATATATATAATATATATATATATATATATACACACATAGGGGCAGGTTCAAAAGAGAAGCTAAACCTTATGCGATGCGAGAAGTGTGTAATCATATATGATACACAAGCTTAATCATATATGATTAAGAATAGGTTACATTGGCAATACATAGACGTTTAATCATATATGATTAAACACACTCACATGCAGTGTAATCATATATATGATTAAACACTTCTCGCATTCTCGCATAACGTTTAACTTCTCGCATGATCCTTCCTCTATACACACACACACACATATATATATATATTTAAAAGAGAATATATTCATTAATTATATATGTGTGTGTTGGTGTGTGTATATAGGTAATATATAATAATTAATAAATGTTAATGTATACTACTTTATTAATTTAATAAACTAAAGGGAAATTAATTAAAATACCCCAAGTTTGAATTCCCTTTACCAAAATACCCTAAATCTCTTTCACTTTACCAAAATGCCACAACTGCCCGCGATGGGGCCCACGATCGCGGGCTAGGGCGTACGTGGCACCCCCTGTTTGGCCAAAGTGTCCCGCGGAGCCCCTCAACTATGGCCGCGGTGACACTTTTGGTCCCTCCCCGCGGAGGTTGCCCGCGATAGGCCCGCAGTGGGCAAAAAATTTTCATTTTTGGCCCCTGTATTTGAACGAATCTTACATGCTTTTACTGTTTTTTTCTGTTTTTTTCCACAATTATTGTACTTTGAAGACCAATTTGTGGTTAAAATTCACTGGCTTGTTTCATCAATGTTGAATCAGTGTTTTTGGAATACCAATTTGTGGATGAAATGAGAGATTGGTTGTCATCAATGTTGGTTGTTTCATCCATAAATAGATGCAAAATGCAATCCATAATCCACACACCGATTCCATACTTATTTCTTGCTTTCTCTCTTCAATATTTTGTTTTTGAGATACTACTGAAAAAATGAGTTCATCTGTTGCAAAGGCTAAGCTATATTTTTGTTTTGATGGTGAATGGGTGCAAGATAACAATGAGTGGAATTTTGCTTTTAAATCTAAGCATGGTGTAAAATTGTCAGTAAACTATACTTATCAGAAGTTTGTTGCATATGTCATGCAAAAATGTGGAATCAACCCTTCTGCTGTTTGCAAGTTTGTGTTTAAAAATGTTGATGGGTCATTTGTGGATTTATCCAACGATGGGGATATCTCTGGTTTTCTGCACTTTGCAGCAGATTCAGAAAGGCCGCCATTACTTTTTGTGTATGTCGCCGAATCCGACGAAGACAATGACGAAGGTGACGACGACGCTGATGACGAAGACCTCCAAATAGAGCAGACTGATTCTCAGGCGTCCCACGGCCCAACAGTTCATTTCGATCATGCATATGGTCTTAACGACTGTATTCCTGATTATGTTCCGGAGACGCAACAACAACAACCACAACCACAAGAAGGACGTTGTGCTGGAGTTGCTGATGACGAAACCTACGTTTTCAAAACGGGTAATGCTGATATAGACAGATCAAATACCGATAGTGATGATCACGAAGAATATACCCCTAGTAGAAAATCATGTAGTCAGATAAATGACTTTTTTGATATGCCCCCTATTCTTCCAGACCAGAATACCCAGTCACAAACCTACGAACCTACACCTTATATTCGCAGTGAAAGGTTAAGAGTAGGTCAGATATTCGATTCGAAGGATATCTTGGCAAGTCAGGTCGGACTTAAGTTCTTGGAAGAGGGTTTCCAAAGTCACACGCCGAAATCTGACAAAAGCAGATACATAGTTGAATGTGCCAGAGAAAACTGTGAGTGGAGGATGTACGTGATTCACACGGGTCCCAAAGGAGGGGCGTTAATGATTAGAAAGTTGCACGACGTACCCACCTTACAAGCCGACAAAAAGACTTTGGGTGCGATACTGAAAAACAAATTTCTTGATGTTAGTAGGTCATTGCGTCCAAAGGACATCGTCCACGATGTTCACCAGCAGTTCGGCGTCACGATTGGTTACCACCAAGCGTGGCGTGCGCGATGCCAGACACTGCTTATGGTGAGAGGCACGTTCGAGGAGTCGTATGAACGACTCCCAACATATTTATATAATTTGCAGCTGCAGAACCCTGGTACTGTCACGCAGCTACGGACCGATTCACGTGGACGGTTTGAGATGTGCTTCGTGGCCCTTGGACCCGCGGTACGTATTTTAACACGTCATATGTTTACACATTATAAACTATAACATTTACAAAGGAAAATTACCTATGTTTTGCAGATCCGCACATTTGTGGCAAATCTACGTCGTGTCCTGGTAATAGACGCAGCCCATTTAAAGGGTCGTTACTTGGGTATGATGTTCCTGGCGGTTGCCATGGACGGGGATAACTCTATCGTTTCAGTAGCTTTCGGCGTAGGCAAGTCCGAAACCGGGGACGAGTGGACTTGCTTTCTGTCCATGTTGAGACAAGCTATCGGAGACCCGCAAGGGTTGGTGTTTATGTCCGACAGGGCTCCTTCCATAAGCGCCGCAATCTCTGCCATATACACAAACGCCCCTCACGCCATATGCTGTCGACATTTGGAGATGAACGCCAAAACCAAGGACAGACGTATTACCACCCATAAGGATGTCTACTGGGCGGCATGCAGAGCATATACGGATCGAGAGTTTAACCGGTACATGAATCTGCTACGATTTAGTGCCAAAGAAGCAACCAAAGTCATGGACGAAGCTGGACCGGAGAGGTGGTCTGCGGCCCATTTTCCTGGACAACGGTATGACATTCTGACTTCCAATAGTGCAGAGTCGGTGAATGCACTCTCTCGTTTTGCGCGTAGATGTCCGATTGTTAATCTTATGGACTACTTTCGGGCCTTTCAACAAGAGTGGTACCAACTTCGACGCCAAAAAGGAGCTGAGATGCAAAATGCACTCACACCAACGGCGGAGGAGATAGTTCAGAACAGGGCGCGTCGCACGGCGACATGGGCGGTAAGAGAAATCGGGTATGGGAGGTACGAGGTTCAGGATGGCCATGTTCACGCGATTGTGCATATGACCGACCACACTTGTTCGTGTCACAAATGGGAAAAATCTGGGTTACCGTGCGGCCATGCCATCGTGGCGGCAAGATATATGGGTCGTAGAGATTGCAGCGACTTGGCTGTTCCTTTCTTCAAGTCCGAATATTACCAGAGAACATACGTGGAGGTAATAAACCCAGCTGGACCCCCTGAAGCATGGGTGTCTCCACCCGACCCGCTTCCGCCATGTTATCCACCTTTAATCAATAAGAACAGAGGCGGGAGACCGAGAAAGAACGACCGACGTCCATCACGTGGTGAAGGTTCGATACAACGAAGATGTACTCGGTGCCAATGCGTAGGACATACTCGTGGAGAGTGTCCAAATTCCGTCCCTTCAACCGTGCCAAGGAGTAGACGCACAAGCACTCAACTAAGTAACACCGCGGGTCCGTCAGAGCTTGAACCACATGGAACTATATCATATGATACTGTTGATCTAAACGTGCCATAAGAATTCAAAAACAGGCTCGTTGCGGGCCCACGTGGATAGAGTACGGCTACCAAAATCTAGCATCATTAACAAGCAAAACCCCATGTTTGTTTATCCGAATGAGGTAACCTCTGACTTGACCTTGCATGATGTATCCAACCTAACCGTGGTTCAGCGGCTTAAAACTCCAATCAGCCAACCTATACGGGATGTCAAGTGCACAGAGATTCGAAATTCTTGTGTACTCGGCTGTTTGGATAAATTTGTACTGTATTTACTAGTATGTGTTTTCTATGAAATAATCTTGTATAACATTTATGAGTTGTATTTTTCACATGAACCACATGGAACTATATCATATGATACTGTTGATCTGAACATTGATTGAGACGATAAATATTGTATGTTTAGTGCGTTGTAATTTATCAAACATAACTTATGTGCGTTGATCTGAACATTGATTGGGACCAGTTATCTTTTGAAAGGTACTTGAAACAGAACATGGGATGATGATCATAATGGTAGTAGTCTAAATGGAGAGAATAGTAATGGTTATATAGAACTATATCATATGATAGCATTGATAGGGACCGAAGTTGTGTTAGAGAAAAGACAGGGACCTAAGTTGTGTTAGAGCAAAGGCAGGGACCTAAGTGCAGTAAAAGCATCCACATTTGCCTATAAATAACCTAGGCTAGATTAGTCGTAAAACACATAAACGATAACATATTATTCGTTAACGTATTCTTACATGACATCCCCAAACCTTCATGTTTGGTGCTTTAGACGTTTATCTGAATCGCTTTCAGACACTGGCAAAGAGTTATATGGTTAGTGTTCATGTTTCATTGAGTTTTTTTCTTGTTTCTACGAACTAACTATATTAATTAATTTCATCAACAGATAAATATCCACAATTGTTCACCATGAAAGTCCACCATGGTGGTTACTTTACGGAACCACCTAAAAGACATTATTTTCGTGGTTTAGAAATTTATGTTGACATGTTAGATGTGGAGGATCTTTCTATGCAACTGCTTGAACAGATCACGAAAGAGCTGGAATATGAAGAACCAAAATATAATAGGTTATATTTTAAGAGGCCGAATGAAGACTTCTTGACTGGACTGGTAGAATTGAGTACCGACGAAGATGTAGCCAACATACGCCAGTATGTTGACGGCCGTACTGTGATTGAAGTGTACATCGAAAAAGTGGAGCTTAACACTTTGAGACTCATCTCGCCAGAGTATGTAAGAAGTAGACCCGGGTTGTCAAAAACCAAACCATCGTCTAGCCGTAGCCTCAAATTTGAATAAATTTGTACTGTATTTACTAGTATGTGTTTGCTATGAAATAATCTTGTATAACATTTATGAGTTGTATTTTTCACATGAACCACTTTTCAGACAAAATTCAGACTACTTAAAAACTACTTTTCAGACAAATTAAAAACCTTTATTCATGAGCAACAAAGTACAAAACAACAAAAAAAATACAAAACAACAACACAATAAAAAAATTCAAAACAACAAAAAACAAATACAAAACAACTCAAACAACCAACCACCTACTCAAAAATTGCTTTAGTTTCATCAATCCAAGCTTGCTTATCGTTTACCTTCGCTTGAAGAATTGCGAAGTTTTGCAGAATATGGTGAATTGCTTCTTGTTCTCGACGAATACGAGCCTCCCTAGCTTTTATATCCCCTTTCATCCTTTTGATCTCCTTATCTTCCACTTCGATCTTTCTCAAGTGGACTGCCTTCCTGTCCATCATTTGTTTCCACTCTTGTGTTAGTTCCTCTATCTCCTTTTCCCTTTTTGCTATGGCGATCTCGATTTTAGGTGGCATTTTTTCAGCAGTAGACTTAGGGTTTGATGATGATGCCATTTGTGGATGAAATGAGAGAAATCAAGAGAGAAAGCAACTTAAACAAAGAAAGCAAGAGAGAAATCAAGAAAGAGCAAGAAATGAGTGTGAATTATGGATTGCATATCACTCATATTTATGGATGAAATCTCAAACAAACCAGTGAATTTGAACCAAAATACAATAATTTGGTCTTCAAAGTACAATAATTGTGGAAAAAAACAGTAAAAGCATGCAAGAATCGTTCAAATACAGGGGCCAAAAATGAAAATTTTTTGCCCACCGCGGGCCTATCGCGGGCAACCTCCGCGGGGAGGGACCAAAAGTGTCACCGCAGCCATAGTTGAGGGGCTCCGCGGGACACTTTGGTCAAACACGGGGTGCCACGTACGCCCTAGCCCGCGATCGCGGGCCCCATCGCGGGCAGTTGTGGCATTTTGGTAAAGTGAAAGAGATTTAGGGTATTTTGGTAAAGGGAATTCAAACTTGGGGTATTTTAATTAATTTCCCTAAACTAAAAGAATAAAAAAGTTAATAATTTATATTTTTCAAACTTAATTACGGATTTGGTCCCTGGGGTTTGTGTCATTAGGGAATTAGTCCCTCATGTAAAGACAAAAAAGAAAGAAGGACGAAAATGCCCTTCAGTTTAACGGAGGTGTTGGACGACAGTTAGAGGGAGGGACCCTCTGCGTGCGGTTAGTCGAACCACAGGGACGCTCAGTGTAATTAATGCGTTTTAGGGACCATATCCAAAATATGACCATACCATAGGGACAGTTTATGTAATTTACTCAAAATAGTGTTTTGCCCTCAGGGACGAAAATATAAATGAATTGCAAACCATATGGATGAAATTCGAAATTTCAAAACCATATGGATGAAATCCGCAATTTTAGCAAACCATAAGGACGAAAAACATAATTTACTCTAATTAATAACTTTAAAAAATACAAATTTTATAAAGAAATATATTTATTGATTTAAATATATTTGATATAAATCTAGACTCCATAAAGGCATAAACCTTTCCACAAAATGTGGGGTGGTACAAGTTGACATTGAGTGTTATAATTGAAAATTCCACAAATGGCATGTGACGTTTTTGCCATTTTCCATTTTCCATTTTCATTTCTTCATTTCTATATTTTCTATATTCCTTAGGGTTTACCCAACTATTATTACTTTTAGAATAAATTACGTTTTTAGTCCTTCTAGTTTGTTAAAAATTAATCGTTGTAGTTTATAAGTTATGATTTTCATCTCAGAGCATCCACATCAATCTTGTAAGATGTCTTGTAAAATGATATAGACATGTCATGTAGATAGCAAGATCTCTTTCACTTGCTAAATTAGCTACAACATTGACAACACTAATTAGATCAAGCAATTTCATTTTTATTTAATTTAGTTTGTTTATTAATTTGTTCGAAAACTTATATCATGGTCAATATAAGTGTTTTCGGATTTCTTGTTTGGGTTCATCATATGTTTACTGTGGGATTAGATGTTGATACTCATGTGTACTTCACTATAGCTACCATATCAAACATTATATGTAGTTACATTGAGGTTGTTGGTATAGTAAACAAAGGATGATCGATGATGCTTGATTGTATTCAGTACAATTCAATGACTATTCGATACAAGTTCGATATATGTATTTTGACTTTAATGGAGATTCAAGGATGCCGAAAAGTTTTATGATCCTGATAGAAAATGATGAAACGTACTTGCAACTAACTGATAGTTCATTTGATGTGTTCTAGATCCATAAGCCGGAGTTTGATCTCGAACCGGAGGATCCTTAGAAACCAAACATCCATTTAGTCTTTTCCATATTAATATATATATATATATATATATATATATATATATATATATATCCAAGTATTTAAGAAATATGAACTGAAAAGAGTACACTTACTAATCCATTTCATACCCTTGGCCGTGACATAAAATAAAGCGAAATTGGAACTTTTGTCGACACATGAATGGCTTATAAACGGGTTTTGTAAAGTAAAAAGGGAATCTTTATATCATAAAGAAAATTTCTCGTATTTTTTATTCACAATAGCGAAATCCACGTAAATGAACTTAAATTGCATTATATTTGTTTACATTAGTTTTATTGTTTTCTTTTATTTGTTTTTTTAACATTGATGATTTAATATCTGAATGATTTGACATACACTGTGTCTTTTTAAAACTATGAACGATTCGTTGTGTTTATGAACAACACAATGTGTTATATCATAGATCTGCTTATTTTTACCGCTATTTGTTGTATGCGTTTTTTATGGATGTGACCACACTAATTTTTTATGACTAGACGTGTTCGGTTAAACCAACAAGTTTAGTTAGTCTAGTTTGAAGTTATGGCAAATCGACCTTACATGTTATGCAAATACTTTTCCACATAACCCACTTCAACAAAACCATAAACACCTAAATCACAACATAAAGTTAAGAAATTAATGGGCCAATCCTTTACAATAAACCCAACAAATATTGGGCTTATTTTTTTTTTTGCATTTTTCATAAATCCTTACTACAACCCACTAAGATTTGGGCTTATTCCAAATGATCCTACAATCTAGAGATGGCAAAACATGGTTTGAACCCGATGGAGGATCGACACCGACTCAAAACTGTGACCGAAATGGACCAGGACTTATAGTGATGGTTTAATCCGCGACCGGTTGAACAAAGTTACAAATTTATGCAAACCGACTAAGGGACTAGTCTATTAAGACAAGCTATAAGGCCCAATTTTATTACAATATTGAAGACCAATATAAGCAAACTTTCGCATCCATTGTTAATTGTCATAAGAAACTAAACGTGTCCCGGGCTTAGCTGATTATCTTATAAAAGCATATCAATCATCTTAGTACAAGATCAAAACATACCATTAATGTATGTACTTTACATTTATATCCCTTTACACAAGTCTACTTAGACATTTTGAAGTATATAATAATTATTATGTACGACAAATGAAATTCACACAGACTTCTCATAGATTCCACCGAGTAAAAATTTATCAGTTACTATCAAACGTCGCCACCATCAAATTCGGTATAAATTCATCAGAATTATCCTTCCTCCTTTAGAGATATGGACGGATGCCCTATAGGGCCTGCAGGGGCCTTGGCCCCTGTGCTTTTTGGGCCTCTACACTTTCAACTTTCAAGGCCTATGCTCTTTGTAAATAGGATAGTAAGCCCACTAAATCTAAGACTTTTTAATTTTATCCATTTTCAACCTATGTTCTTTTCCAAAAAGAAAGCTTACCCATTTCCACAAACCTTGAACCTGGATAGTGCGTGTAATATCCATTCATTCCTACCAGTGTGTTGGATGTTAATTTGCTTAAACTTCTGTACTAATTAACTTATATACTATTACTATTACAAATAATATATAAGAATATCCGGAGGCCCCTGGCAATCTGAGGCCCCATGCAGGGGCACCACCGACACCCCCTCCCTAAGGTTGTCCATGTATATTATATATTAGGTCCGGCCCCCTCTGTTGAAAAGCTTGTGTTCCGTCCCTGCTTAGAGAAATCAATGGCCCTAATGGCAAATTAGGAGGCATGTACTTCGGCATCCTCGTCATCTTCGTATTTGATTATTTTTGGTGCAATGACTGTTTGGTCTTCTTTGTTGTTTAATTCCTCTTATTTGCGTAATTCTTATAACAAGATAATGTCTTCAACCTCTTCATTGTAGGGTGTGATTCAGTGTTGTGAGGTGCATGTGACACCTTTGTTGATCCTTCGATGATGAGAGATTCAAGTTTTATTTTCTCGCCTTCATTTATTCTCATTTGGGTCAGCATCCTTGCAGTTTTAATAAACATTCCTTACAATGATCAACAAAAATTGTAGTTTCGTGTCAAGTTTATCATAATATTTTTCGTAAGTCCATGATTTTGAAAACAACTTCTCCACCTCATGAGTAAAATAAAAGTATATATACATCTTACCTTAACCATATTTTTATGTAAGATTTATGGCTTTGAATTTTGCTATTAAATATCATTTACAACTTAGACATTGAGGTTATTGATATGTAATAACCCAATTTAAGTGTTTTATTTTAAAAATAAAAGATAGGGGTTGATTGGTTATTTGTGAGAAAGTTGAGGGTAATAATTGGAAAGTTGGAAATTAATTCCTTTTCTTGTAAGTCACCTTTTATGCTGAAAAGTTAAAAAAAAAGATAATTTTGTCCTAGGGTTTGAAGGGTGGCGACTGTGCAAGTCGAGAGAGAGATGGAGGGGAGTAGGAAGAAAGAAACTCCCATGTGAGTTGTGTATCTTCGTGAGGGAGAAAGAGAATGGGTTTTCTGGTGGCTATGTTTGGTGTGTGTGCAGCGGCAGAGAGGGGCGACGAGAGAGACGCCGGCGAGGGAGAGAGAGAAGCAGACGAGAAGAGAGAGACGCCAGCGAGGAGAGAGAGAGACGCCGGCGAGGAGAGAGAGACGCCGGCGAGGAGAGAGAGAGACGACGAGAAGAGGGAGACAGACGGCGAGAGAGAAGGAGTCGAGAGTGAGAGAGAGACAGCCAGAGAGAGAGAGAGAAGCAGCCGGAAAGAGAGAGAGATACAACCGGAGAGAGAGAGAGAGAGGGAGAGAGAGGGTCATGTGTGAGAGAGAGAGAGAGAGAGAGAGAGAGCATCGAGAAGGAGATGGAGGCTGTGAGAGAGAGAGATAGGCGATGAGAGAGAGAAGGTGGCGGAATTTCGCGGTGGCCAGCGGTGGCTGGCGGCGGCCGGCGGTGGCTGGCGGCGGCCGGCGGTGGCCGACAGTGGTGGTCGCCGGAATTCTAGGCAGCAGTGTCCATTTCGCGAAGTTTTATTCCGGTAAGAAACCCTTCCATTTCATTGCTCTCTTTTGCAAGTTATATTAGATTTGTTAGGTCCCAAGTTACACTCGACTATGTGAATGAGAAAATCGATTAAGAGTATTATTATAGAGTTTTGATTATAAATTCTTGTTGTCAAGATAAGCAATGTCACGTGAAATCTTGGTTAGGGAGTCGTGTATCGGTTAATTAATAAAAGAAGAGGTTGTCGCCATATTTTGTGGAGAATTAGAATAATGGCGAAGAATGTGGGGTTTTGTTTTGAACCGTGTGAATCGGAAGTCGGTATGTTCCGGGAGTTGGCCCGTAACTCAAGTTTGGGCCGAATGGGTTTATTGGGCCGATTTGGTTGTTGGACCGAGAGTTTTATTAAGTCCTTTTGGGCTTAGTTTTTGTATTGGGCTTAATTAATTAGTAAAGTCTATAATTATATAATAGGGGTGTGATAGGCTAATTATTAATTTGGGCCATATTATTAACGTGATCCGGTTTGGTTATTTAGAATCAAGTGTTATAATTTTATGATGAGAACCTAGAGTCGGGTAAATTAATGGATCCGGTATAGTATGTCAATTGGATGTGTAAGCAAAGACCATTAATTATGATTTTTGGGACTAGAAGGTAATCTACCAATTTAGATAAGTTAGGGTTGAGTTCGGAATTTAACTCGAGTAATAATTGAACGGATTATGACGTACGTTATTAATATAATAGGTGTTCCACCTAGAGATCGGAAGTGTAAGTGAGGAGCTTTGGAGCAAGCAAGCCAGGTGAGTTTTCTAAACTAAAATGTGTGGCTTTTAAAGTGTTTTCAAAATGTGTTATGAATGTTGAGAATTGCCATGCTTTATTATTATGCTTTAATTGCATGAAAGTTGTTTAAAGTTTTATGTAGAATGTATGCATACATCGAGGAGACGTAAACTGGCAAAGACGGGAAAGTAGTTCCGCCAGCTCTCGTGCGGGAAGGGAGGTCCCTATATGCCAGGAGCGAGGCTCCGCAAGGCAGCATGAGGCTGACTCGTTGTCACCTTCGGGCGGCTTCAGGGTGTCAGATTACGAGGAGGCGGACTTTAGTCCGTATACGATTTATTTACTGTGTTGAGTATAAATGTTTTATGCTGAAAAGATGAACTGTATTTAAATGCTTTGATAACTGTTAGGAGGGACTCACTAGACCTCATGGTCTAACCCTCGCATTTTCAAATAAAACCCTTTTCAGGTAAGCAAGTACAGAAAGGCTCTAGCAAGTAAGCAGAGCGTTAGCAAGAGAAGGATGGATAGTGTAGCGACACTATAGTTTTTCTTAGTTTACTTCTCAGTTGTGTAGGTTGTTTCCGCCAACCATTTTTGGATATTATGTAAGAAATTTTGGAGATGCGATTTTGGGATATTTATTTTATATGAAATGTATTGTTTAGAATTTTTGGGTTGTTACAGTTGGTATCAGAGCCATAGTTTAAGAGACTTAGGTGACCGGACGGGCCTAAACTTAAACTTGGGAGTAGAAATCACAACTGAGAATCAGGAAATGCGTTAGGAGGGCACTATTGTAAATACAGAAGATGCGCTAGGATGACACTATTGTAGAAATAGGATTAATAGGGTACTGAGGACTGTCATGTAAGGTAAGTTTGAAATTCCACCTGGCCAGTGTAATTGCGAACTTACAGGTACATGTATGTGCTTAACCTACCTTATTAACCTACCCAGCGTTTATGTCGTGTTTCAGTACGTTAGAATATCAACGAGATCTCTAAGGTGTAGACGGAGACCCCTTGTTGGGGAAGTTTCATGGGAAATTATTACGAAGTGAATAATGTATACATTGTAGAGGCGAAATGTGTTTAGAATGTTATGAATCGTATAGAGGTGGATCTTCGTGGGTTCGAAGAGATAAAATAATTGATTTTGAGTAAGACTCTTGTTCTATAAAGTCCCAGTTCTAGAAATAGTGGGATGAGATCAGATAGAATGATAAGGAATATCGGTGTTGAAATTTTGAGCGTATCAATAGAACCCTGACTTCTTAGTCGAGTTTTTTTTAAAAGGCAGTGTAAATGAAATAAGATACTTACTGTGAGATGAAAGCATGTAGGAGTAGAAAATGAGATAGTGATTAAAACGAAATAGTATGAAGGGGTTGAGTAAGTGGGATGTGGAAAGTGTGATCAGCGAGTTGTTGCGTGACCGAGAGGGCGACTGTTGGTCGTAGGTAGAATGTCAAGGATAAGATAAGCTAGTAAAGCAGTTGACCTTGTTAGCGTGAGTAGCCTTCAAATGCAAGTAGAGTCTCATGCATGGTGTTCTTTTTTTGTAACATGAAAATTTCACGATTTAAATCAAATATGTAAAGATAAATTTTGATCGAAAACGAGTCAGCATGTGCACACGTATGTTTAAAGAAAAAGGTGATTTCATTCACATGGCACCTTGAAGTTTCGAGTTTTATGAATTATAAAGTATTTCGCTCTTTTCATGATGAGTTAAATTATTACAAAAGTCAAGAAAACGATTAAATGAAAACTTTTATAACCAAAGTGAGCAATGACATATTGGAATTATTTATGAGTACGAAAACCGACTGGTTCACTTTACATCGGAAATTTCTTTCAGGAAGTGGGCGTACGAAAAGATTTTCACTTAATATATTTCCGTCGTAACAACATAATTTGGTGGAGTGAGATTAAGTTTATGGAAAGTTGCATGCGAACGATCCTTGAGATCGTGGTGTCGGGCACTGAAGTTTAAAGAGTGGTGGGGGCATGTGTACCCAATATGTTCTCAGGTGTTGTTTAATTAAAAATGATAAAGGCGCGAAATGATTTATTTATTTTGTATGTCATGCATGAAGGCTATGAACTCACTAGGTCGTAGGATGTTGGTTTTTCTAAAACTAAGAAAGAACTCCGAGAGTGAAGAGATATTGGTCAAATCAGGAGAGAACGTTGTAGTATCGGGATAGGTGTTCCGTCGGTAGTGGATTATAGGCTCGGACGTAGGAGGGTTTGCACCTTTGTTCAGTAACTAGAAGTACGGTCGTCAAGGGACGGTTGTGCTCGGAGAGAGGGCTTGAAGCCTTCAAAGTAATGGTTTTAGCGACTCGTTAAAGAATAGTGTGGTAAGGAAGAATGAAATGTATGTGGTGTAGGAATGCGAGACCCGAGGTGAGCTTTTAATGGTAATGTTACCTGAGTAGGTTACGAAAGGAGGGAGGCGGATCATGAAGATGATTCAATATGTTGGTAGGAGTAAGTTCCGTAAGGGAACCAAGTTTAAGAATGAGTTAAGAAAATAGTTACAGGACTGTCAGTCGATGTAGAAGTCGACGGATGTGTACGTTGGCCGAGACCGAAGACTGGAATTAGGAAGTTGGGAGTGATAGAACACCTTGTAGGGGTTCTAAAGGGAAGAGAAGTTATTGTTGGATTAAGCATTCTATTTACGAAGAGTGGAAGGTTCGTGGGATGATGAGGTATGTAACTTGAGCGAAGCGAGTGTGTAGATTTTAGCAGTCAGTAAGAAAAGTGGTGTGTCTTGGTAAGGGCTCGGATCGTGAAGAGCTAGTTAGAACGTTTGTGTTTGAATTAATTGAGAACTCGTGAGTTATAGTTCAACAAGTTGGGAAAGGACTACTTAGTAAGATAGACTCGATTGTAGTATACGTGAGAGTATGAAGGAAAGCGTGGTTGTGTGAGTGACCATGAGAGATTTGGTTTGCAGTGCGATGTTATGAGTGGGGGATGTACAGATATGTATTGGCATTAGTTGCCAAGTTAAATGTACTAGCTAGTATCGTAGTGAGGAGATGTTAGAGGAGAGAAAGCATCAATTAGAAGCTTTCGGAATTTTCGGATGAGATGTACGACCTATTAATCAGATTGTTGGAACACGTAGAGAGTAAGTTGACTTTTGGTGCGGTTATGATCGGGATGGAAGGACGGAGTAGTGGTGGTAGATTACCCCAAAGGAGAAACCAAGTGTTTTTGGTTGTAATAGTCGCTAAGTAGGCATATGTGGAGGTCATTAGAAGTTTAAAGAGGAGGAAGAGTGTGTTAGCCATGTTGTGTTATAGTAAGTGCTAAATCTTTAAGGAGCACGAATTGTTTCTTATGTGTGAAGGAATGATCCTAGAAGGAATCAGTTGGAAAGTCGGCTAAAGTTTATCGTATGGCATGATGATGTTTGTGGATCAAAATGGTAACGTAAGCATTAATAGATTGGAAATGCCATGATAGATGTATAAGCCTTTGTTTGGTTGATTAAAATGTTATGGATTTGTTAAGTAATGGCATTTAGTTGTTACTGCAGGATGTGTTGCATCCGACCGAGATTCTTACTAAGTACGGATAAGGGAGAATTAACATGTTAAAGTGAGGAGTGATGATAGTATGTTGGGATAGGTAAGTTTCAAATTATTTTATGAAATTGTGAATTGTTGAGTTACTCAGTGGAGTTGTTGGTAAGAAATCAGTTTGTCTGGTGGATTTTGCGAATACTAGTATTTTGGGATGGGATGCTGAGTTATGATAATTTTTTGGTTAGTAGAAAGAAATGAGCTGAGTCTCGATTTGGGGGTTTATCTTTTGAAATAAGTTGTTAATTATAATTGAAATGAGTTGGTCAAGTTAAAATTGTCGGTGATAAAGAGAAGAATTGAATCGTGTTGTGCGATAAGGATCAGTGGTTATATTGTGTTAGCCGGAAAAGGCTGTTGAGTTCGGAAACTGTAATGTGGTCGTGAACCAGATAAGGATAATTAGGGAGTAGTAAGCCTTGAGATGCCTACAATTCCTGACCGCATGTTATAATTTATAAGTTGGACTACGAGAGTTCGTGAGGAAGTGCTAGCGAGATTTAAGTCTCGATAATCAAGTTTGTCGGTTGTTTTGGAGTGAATTCCGGGACGGAATTCTGTTAAGGAGGGGAGATTGTAATAACCCAATTTAAGTGTTTTATTTTAAAAATAAAAGATAGGGGTTGATTGGTTATTTGTGAGAAAGTTGAGGGTAATAATTGGAAAGTTGGAAATTAATTCCTTTTCTTGTAAGTCACCTTTTATGCTGAAAAGTTAAAAAAAAAAGAGATAATTTTGTCCTAGGGTTTGGAGGGCGGCTGTGCAAGTCGAGAGAGAGATGAAGGGGAGTAGGAAGAAAGAAACTCCCATGTGAGTTGTGTATCTTCGTGAGGGAGAAAGAAGGGAGAAAGAGAATGGGTTTTCTGGTGGCTGTGTTTGGTGTGTGTGCAGCGGCAGAGAGGGGCGACGAGAGAGACGCCGGCGAGGAAGAGAGAGAAGCAGACGAGAAGAGAGAGAGACGCCGGCGAGGAGAGAGAGAGAGACGACGAGAATAGGGAGACAGACGGCGAGAGAGAAGGAGTCGAGAGTGAGAGAGAGACAGCCAGAGAGAGAGAGAAGCAGCCGGAAAGAGAGAGAGATACAACCGGAGAGAGAGAGAGGGTCATGTGTGAGAGAGAGAGAGAGAGAGAGAGAGAGAGAGCATCGAGAAGGAGATGGATGCTGTGAGAGAGAGAGATAGGCGATGAGAGAGAGAAGGTGGCGGAATTTCGCGGTGGCCGGCGGCGGCCGGCGGTGGCTGGCGGCGGCCGGCGGTGGCCGGCAGTGGTGGTCGCCGGAATTCTAGGCAGCAGTGTCCATTTCGCGAGGTTTTATTCCGGTAAGAAACCCTTCCATTTCATTGCTCTCTTTTGCAAGTTATATTAGATTTGTTAGGTCCCAAGTTACACTCGACTATGTGAATGAGAAAATCGATTAAGAGTATTATTATAGAGTTTTGATTATAAATTCTTGTTGTCAAGATAAGCAATGTCACGTGAAATCTTGGTTAGGGAGTCGTGTATCGGTTAATTAATAAAAGAAGAGGTTGTCGCCATATTTTGTGGAGAATTAGAATAATGGCGAAGAATGTGGGGTTTTGTTTTGAACCGTGTGAATCGGAAGTCGGTATGTTCCGGGAGTTGGCCCGTAACTCAAGTTTGGGCCGAATGGGTTTATTGGGCCGATTTGGTTGTTGGACCGAGAGTTTTATTAAGTCCTTTTGGGCTTAGTTTTTGTATTGGGCTTAATTAATTAGTAAAGTCTATAATTATATAATAGGGGTGTGATAGGCTAATTATTAATTTGGGCCATATTATTAACGTGATCCGGTTTGGTTATTTAGAATCAAGTGTTATAATTTTATGATGAGAACCTAGAATCGGGTAAATTAATGGATCCGGTATAGTATGTCAATTGGATGTGTAAGCAAAGACCATTAATTATGATTTTTGGGACTAGAAGGTAATTTACCAATTTAGATAAGTTAGGGTTGAGTTCGGGATTTAACTCGAGTAATAATTGAACGGATTATGACGTACGTTATTAATATAATAGGTGTTCCACCTAGAGATCGGAAGTGTAAGTGAGGAGCTTTGGAGCAAGCAAGCCAGGTGAGTTTTCTAAACTAAAATGTGTGGCTTTTAAAGTGTTTTCAAAATGTGTTATGAATGTTGAGAATTGTCATGCTTTATTATTATGCTTTAATTGCATGAAAGTTGTTTAAAGTTTTATGTAGAATGTATGCATACATCGAGGAGACGTAAACTGGCAAAGACGGGAAAGTAGTTCCGCCAGCTCTCGTGCGGGAAGGGAGGTCCCTATATGCCAGGAGCGAGGCTCCGCAAGGCAGCATGAGGCTGACTCGTTGTCACCTTCGGGCGGCTTCAGGGTGTCAGATTACGAGGAGGCGGACTTTAGTCCGTATACGATTTATTTACTGTGTTGAGTATAAATGTTTTATGCTGAAAAGATGAACTGTATTTAAATGCTTTGATAACTGTTAGGAGGGACTCACTAGACCTCATGGTCTAACCCTCGCATTTTCAAATAAAACCCTTTTCAGGTAAGCAGGTACAGAAAGGCTCTAGCAAGTAAGCAGGGCGTTAGCAAGAGAAGGATGGATAGTGTAGCGACACTATAGTTTTTCTTAGTTTACTTCTCAGTTGTGTAGGTTGTTTCCGCCAACCATTTTTGGATATTATGTAAGAAATTTTGGAGATGCGATTTTGGGATATTTATTTTATATGAAATGTATTGTTTAGAATTTTTGGGTTGTTACATGATATATGATCCACTATAGACTATAGTCACTTTTAGACTCTAGAGCATCTCCAATTGTTTATAACCCATTTCTTTAAAAATAGAGAAGAAGAGGTCAAAATCTTGAAAATAGTTACTTCAAACTCAAATAAAATGTTTATTTTAAAAAAACTAAAAAACATTAATTATATTAATAAAATAATCAATAGTATTATAAAATTAATTTATATCTTCTTCCATTAACTTCACTGGTTGTTTAAATTTACTGGGAATACTAAAATTTTGTATTTAGAGAAATCTGACAAAATATTTTTGAGGGATTTTGGATTTTGTGGAAAGATTTTGAATATTTAGTGTGTCTGGTTTATAGGGTTTTTGTAAACATATGTTTGTTTTATAAATAATTTGTTTGTTTGGAGGCAATGGAGAGATTATGGCAAATTTGATGAAAGAGACCGTGTAAAGGTACAATGGAAACAATCAAAATCCATGGGTTTTGGATTTGAAATGACATTCATCTACAAGGGTCAAGGGATTTCTAAATCCGTCAATTGTGGGACTTCATTGAAATCCCATTACTTTGAATCTAAACTTTCTTTCAAACAAAACACAAATCAATAAAAGACTTAACAATCATATTAAATTCAAGCAATAAAATGATATCGATGTTCATCAGGTTGGGTTGAGTTTAAATGACTCTAATCCAATTCCAACTAAATACCCCAGTTTGAAGATTCTAAAACTAAACATCTGATTACTTCAAATTAAGTTATTTTGAATTGCGTTAACCGAGTTGGTCTGGTTTTTGTACACCCTAGTGATTAGTGAATAGAGCATGGGAATATGGGATCATATAAGACGTGCCATTTTTTGTGAGAAGTGTGAGAAGTACTTTTAAACCGTTATCCTTTCATGAATTGCAGCTTAAAAGGGAATTGATCTGTTGCATTTCGGTGCATCCTATCTTGGTGCATCTCATTCAAATGTTCGTCCATTTTTCATCCAACGATTGATAACCACTTTTCATACTTCTCAATAAATTTGACACTTCTTACCGAACCCCAACCCTACTGGATAGTAGTGAAAATTTGTTTCAGGAAAATAAAATTGAAAAAACCCTCGGATCATTAATTTGACCCGAAATGCTAAACCCGCCCCAAAATCCCCAACCTAAAACCATCCTGATTCCACCGATTACAGGAAACACACGATCAAGCCCTAACACGGCTCGATCTCAAACCTAGAAACGGAGAAACCCTAACAGCTCGATCGATTTATGATCCAAGTGCAAGTTCGATTTGATTCAACTCAAACTCAAGGTACCAAAATTTTAGAACTTTAAACACCATTTGTATTATTGTTGGTTTTCATATGTTTGATTCATGAACTTGGGTTGAAATTTGAATACTTGAATTGTTTATTTGTTTTCTTGTTTGAGTTTTCATATGAATATACTTGAATATTGTTGATCACTTGCTTTGTTTCCACTTGAATCATTGGTTTGATTGTTTAAGTTTCAATATCTGAAATTTGAATATTTCAATTTCTAGTTTTGAATTTTGTTCATCAATCACTTGACATGCATTCACTTGATTGTTGTTTGCAAGAACTCTAAAAATTACAACTTTTTTGCTTATGCATCCGCTTGTTGATATATATAGATTTTGATGGTTTGCATTTAGCCGATGTGGGACTTATATATATAGGTGAAGGATCGTGTAAGAAGTTGAGTTAACGTGAGAAGCGTGAGAAGTGGATTTGAACCCTTGATCACTTTTAATCGCAAGCCCACTCATGAATCGTGCTTGATACGGGAATTGATCCGGTGCATCTCATCCTAATGTGCATCCAACGGTTGATAACCACTTCTCATGCTTCTCATGTTAACTCAACTTCTCACCGGAACCCAACCCTATATATGGCGAAGGATGGTGTGAGAAGTTGAGGTTAACGTGTGAAGCGTGAGAAGTGAATCTGAACCGTTGATTATTTTTAATCAAATGCCCTCCCATGAATTGCGGCTTAGAAGGGAAATGATCCGATGCATTTTATCTCGGTGCATCTCATTCTAATGTACGTCCATTTCTCATATAATGGTACGGTTGATAACCACTTCTCACGCTTTTCTCACGTTAACCTCAACTTCTCACCGGAAC
The DNA here is from genome assembly GCA_033807775.1 of Saussurea involucrata. NCBI lineage: Eukaryota > Viridiplantae > Streptophyta > Magnoliopsida > Asterales > Asteraceae > Saussurea > Saussurea involucrata. The sequence continues at coordinate 12,294,007 of CM066312.1, forward strand.
CCAGCTCTAGGCAAAGGATCGTGTGAGAAGTTGAGGTTAACGTGAGAAGTGGATCTGAAGCGTTGATCACTTTTAATCAAATGCCCTCCCATGAATTGCGCCTTAGAAGGGAATTTATTTGGTGCATCTCATCCTAATGTGCGTCCATTTCTCATCCAATGGTTGATAACCATTTCTCATGCTTTTCACTTTAACCTCAACTTCTCACCAGAACCCAACCCTATATATATTGGTTATATGGTCCGTGTGTAGCCGATGTGGGACTCTATTACTTTTGCTTGAGGGTAAGGTTAATATTTAGACCACAGAGGTTATTTTCTATCTTCATTCCTCAACCCTGTATCCTTTACCTGCTTCTAAATATTGAAATTTTAGTTAAGTTCTTCTACCTTATTTGTAATCTTCTGTTAGCTGTAGCCTGTATGCTATATGGTTATTGTTTTTCCCATAAAAATTAACCCACTTCTCGTGTCTTAACATATGAATTAAATGCATTTTATTTGACCATATTCAACTTTCTTTACAAACTTCATAATATATCTGGTCAAAGAATCTAAGCCAACTAGCAAGTCCGGAATTAAAGCATCTAATTAATCTTGTCTTATGTTGTTGCAGACTACATTATATTTATCGCTATTGTGAGATAACCTGTTTTTGTGAATCTCAAATGAAACATATCGTGAAGATTATGACATTTTTGGTGGCCATAACTGCTGTATGGATAAGCCTATTGCAGACTGCAGTGATTCCGCCGAGTCATACTTGGTTGGTGAGTCCCTTCATCTTGTGCTTATGGGTTAATTTATAAGGGGGCTTTTGGTCTGTTTCAGGGAATGTGAACGTGGGGAAACGGAAATGGGAATGGGTTTCATTCCCCCAAATTGTTGAGGAATACGTCTATTACATTGCATCAAACCAGCCACCGTTAATGATTTCCATTCCCATTCCCCACCCCCTATTACCCCAACCAAACACCGCCTGAATCTCCAGTTCTTGTAATGTACTTTCGGGTCAGGACGGGACATGACTGAACAAAAACTTGTCCCACATTGGGTGACATTAGACTGGGACAATACAGAACAGTTTGACCCATTAAAATACGTTGAACGAAAATCATGAAGATGGATGATAGAAACGAGAATCGAATAACCAAACAATAAACTGGAACAATGAATTGTACTATTGAATTACTGAAAATCAAAGAAAGAGAAGAACAGAATCAGAAGATGATCAATAATGATTGACGCTTCTGCCCAAGCTTCTACAGCCGAACGATCTCAAAAGCAAAATAGCATTCTCTCACATGCCCCACCATACTACCCAACATTCTTTATTTAAAGTCCTCTCTCACTAATAACTAACGGGATATATCACAGCCCTACACGTGTCCCCTTTTCCTCTTGTGATAGTAAACAGTCCAAAGGCCTGGGCTGATCATCCAGACATGGGCTTGGGCTATTCCCTATCAATGGACAAGATTGATAAATTACTAAACTACCCATGTGGCCATGTCAATTTGAAACCCTAAAACCTTCTGCAATTTTCACACCGTCTACCTCATTCTGGCCAATCCCGTCAAGTTCTGTCATGTCCACGTATCACACGCACCCTCAAGGATAATTATCTCAGCTAACGTTGCTTAATATCTTCATTCGACAGCTGCCTCTGTACTTCATCATGTCGCTAGGATGCTACGGTCTCTTCATGGTTGGGGTTGGTTTGATGCAATTTCCAACTTGTCCTCAGGAGGCAATCTTGTTACAGCAGGTTATTACATCTTTCTGAAAAATTTACATTTAACTATAACAGTTCTTTAGATTCCAATATTAATTATATTATTAAAACCTTTTTGAAGTATATAATATAATTAATATCTATATCCGCAGAAGTCACACACTTTTCACCTTTGGTGAGACTTGAAACCTTAACCTGGGCACCGCTTAGCGGACTGCCCTTTGGTAATCTGCACACCCTTGGGCTAAAATATTCTCTCCAACAAAATAACTTCGGAGATTTCTCCAAATATGGTGGACATATATTTTGCTCTCTTTCCTCTTTTATTCATTTTGGAGAATGGTTTAGTGATTCTCCAAATCGCTGTTTTTTTTCCATTTTGAAGATTCCATTGGAGATGCTCTTAATCTTCTCATCAAAGATATATGTTTTTTTTTTCTTTCCCTTTTTCATCGTTTCATTCTCTTGGCGTTATTGAACGACTCTTCACTCTTCAGTTTGGTCAAACCAAGATTTGGAAGCTTTTCATGTATAAACTTCTTCTGGTCGAATTTGCAGGACGTAATTGAAGCAAAGGAATTCTTGAAGCAGAAAGGGGTAGATGTGGGTTCTGATTGACATTAAACGAAAACGGCACGTAGTTTTTTTGATTTTTTTACTGACACCAACGTTTGATCGAAGATCTTTTGAGCTTCAACCGACTTATTCTCATGGTTATCCTTATACCCTTTGGTCTTTCGTATAGAAAGTATGGCTGAGTTTTGATTGAGGGGGTGTTTACTTTTGACTTAATCAACTTAATGGCTCTTTTGGCTTATCCGCACAGCCATACATGGTTGTTTACTTGCGACTTAATGATACAGAAAGGGGCTTATTCGCACAGTATGAAAGGGGTGTGTTGTCCCCATTAAGCCAAAAATTTGACAAATATACCCCTGTTGAACACGCCTCCCCCTAAAATCCCTCACCCCCTCTCTTTCAATCCCACGTCTGGAAGCTCCAACTCAAACCCTAGCACCATCGCTTCCAGAAGGCACCCCCACTTCTCCTATCGCTGCACCTTTTCTCCGGCGACCTTCTTCCCTTCGGTTTTCATTATCGATGGCGTTTTCATCTTTTATTGATCTCCTGTTTGAGAGGGATGGCAGATATAAGGGTAGACCCATAAGACCATGAGTACCGCCAACCCACGAACCCACTGAACCCTGATGCCATCTCAGCGCCACATCAGCTTTTCTCTTTCCTACCCTCCTTACCCTAAGCCAACCCACGAACCCACTGAACTCTGATGCCACCTCAACTTTTTTAATTCTTTTATTTATACATTTAATTATTTAACAAAATAAAAATATCCATATATTTTTTAATAAATAAAAATAAGATAAATAATAAAAATAAAAATTCATAACATTCATTAAAAATATAAAAATTACAAAATACAAAACACAAAACACAAAAAACTAATATTAAAAATTATGTAATTTTCTAATTCTCTCTTTCTTCGTCAAAGTAGCCCTCAAAATATCTCCCGTAAGGTGATCATGCGGGCCTATGAAAAACTCGAAGTCTTCATCGTCATCATCGGAAGTTTTGGTACGTTTTGAAGCCCGGGATGTATTTGTCGACATCGTTGGAACCGGATTCCATTTTGGAGATTTTTTGAGGACCTCCCAAGCTTGTTCATGGATGAAAGGAACCCCATTATCCTCTCGGTACCGGAAGTGTGCCGTTTGTAAAATATCGGCTTTACTCATTCCGCTTGATCTATTATTGACCAAGTTGTTGTAGATGCCGGCAAAACACATTATTTTCTTGTTTATGTCTTTAAATTTGGTGTTCAGTTGATGAAATGTTCTATAATCTTGGCGACCCACAAATTTATAAAACACCTTCTCGATTTGCTTCCAAAAACTCTCTTGATGAAATGTTCTGAAAGTATTGAATTTGAAAGAAATGGAAGAAAGTATTGAATTTGAGAGAAATGGAAGAAAGTATTGAATTTGGTGTGAAAAAATGAAGGTGGTAGAGGTTAATATATATAGTGTGTATAATTTGAAAAATAAAATAAAAAAAGAGCCGTTGGTAAACGGTAATATTTAAAAAAAAAAAAAAATACAAATTTGAACGGGTTTAGTCGGGTTCCCGAACCCAACCCTACCCGCACACACCAACCCGATCGGAACCCGTGACCCCCGTACCACCTCGCTGCCCTACCCGATGCTACCCGACCACGAACCCGGCCGTGGTACCCGATGGCGGTACGCACGGCCTAAGAACATAATACTCTCTTCTTTTCTTCCCATTTCCAGGTCACCCCACCCCATTTTTGCCCCTGATTTTTGTTCTGCACTCACCAAGATTTCTTACAAAGTTGCATTCCTCTCTATTTTTGTTCTTCACTTGCTGCACCTTTTCTTCCAATTTAAGCCTCTAAAATTTTGCCATTGTCGATAAACTTGGGATGATAGAGGTGGAGAAATTTAATTTTCTAGGTAAATTTTGAGAAGCATGTAATAAAGGTCGCTACCAAAGATGTTGTAGCCCAGTGGTTTGGTAACATCTTGGGAGGGTAAGTGGTGGAAGCCCTTACTACTTGGGTTCGAACCCCGTGGTGATCACGCGGAGGTATCCCCGAATCAAGGGGCAGATCGTGGGCTTGCTGTTTGGGCTGGGTCGTGGGTCGTGGGGCGATTAGTCTGGACTTATTCAGGACACCCCCTGAAATGCAAATGCCTTTAAAAAATGTAATAAAGGTCGCTGGCCAGAGAAAAGCATGTGATGAGGTAGGGAAATTCATTTTCTGCCATTGTTTTTTTTTATTTCCACAAAGTATGTGGATGTGATAACTTGTGGGTTATGGAGATTGATAAATTAGTTTAGGAATTGTGTTTGCTGAGATTCTAAGCAATATGTTATTTCTTCTAAATTGATTGGATTTCTATTTTTTAAGAATTATGTTCAAGATATCGTATTCAAAGAAGTTTCTTTGTCATTTTAAAATATCATACTGTTTATTTTGTACTGAGGGGTAAATTGGTAATTTCTTTCATTCAGACTGTTAGATTTAGGAAAAAAGTAAACAACATTACATTTTTATCTGGAAAGACTAATTTATCTAGAAAGATAAATTTATCCGTACAGGGCTTAATAGAAAATTTGGTAAACAACCCATGAGTTAGATTCTTGGTTACTATGCCACTTTTCTCAAATGTCTTATTGTTTTTTGTTTTTTGTAACAAGTTTGGGGTCTTAATGGAAAGAGTCTCTCTACCCTCTCGGGTAGGAGCGAGGCCTGTGTACATCCTACCCATGTACTTGTGTGTTGTACCTTTATGTAGATTATATATTGGATTCGTTTTGGTTTGGTTTACATTGTTTGTTACTCGTTTGCCATCTTGTATAAAAACATTTGTATAAAAAGTCTGATGATTTGTTCTCAAATTTTTGATGAATCAAAGTGAATATCTTCTTTACAACATCGGTTAGTAGATATGGAAACGGGGGCGGATTATGATTGCATCCATGTTCCGGTCCCCAACTCCGAATTGAGATTATAGTCAGAAAACTTTATTGACCAAATTTTAATCGATAATTTTTGCATAAAAAGTGAAATTGGAGAACAATTGTTGTACACGATGATTCAATGCAACAAAAATACAAACAAGAGTAAATTACATTTTTGGTCCTTGTGGCTAACATTCATTATCAAGTTTGGTCTCTCTTTCAAACTAATTACAATTTTGGTCATTGTGGTTGTCTTTTTATTTCATTTTTGGTCCCTCTGACCAACTTTAATTCAAAACTTAGTTAAATTAAGGTGACGTTTGTTTTTTAAGTGGTGCTGAAGTCTGAAGTCTAATTTCACTTCTGATTTTTAAGTGGTGGTGCTGAAGTCTGAAATCTGTAAGAAAAAGACTGTTTGTTTTTGTAAGCTGAAACGCCTGAATATGTACTATTGTCTATTTTATCCCTGAAAATGTGATACTATCTAATTTAATTAAATTATACTACAAAATCAATCTTCATAACAATTAAAATTATAGAGCATATACATAGAGATTCTACGAGATCGAAAACAAAGTAATTATATAGCATGTATATCTAGAGATTGGAACGTGTGGCTTTCGAATCCGACACTGGTGTGCAGCGACTAAGTCTGTGAGTTTTTAGGGATGTTCGGTTTCGTTCGTTTTTTTTCGGTTTCTGAAATTGGTTTCTTTTGCTAGAGGACCATAGCATGCCTGTTTCCTGTTTTTATTGGTTTCTTGCCACTGCTGTTTGATCTTTTTGCCACTGCACCGTGGCTTACCCCTTGCAAGCTTGGTGCAGGGGGCTGTTTGTATTGGGTACAATTCCCTTTTGGTTCTTAATACAAGTTGCCCTTCAAAAAAAATATATATCTAGAGATTCAAAGATGCAAAAGTCATCCATGAATTAAATTGTTGGAGTAGAATGAAGAAATAAATACAGACAGCAACAAGACCCTCTTTCAATGAGAAAATATAACCACCCAATTCAAAGCTTCTTACTTTAAATGATACAACCAAATTAACTGTGTACCAGGCCACAATGACATCAATTGTGTAATGCTTTCGAGATGCAATTATCAATAAGCTTTGAACCACAACAATTAGCCAGGCACACTGCTTTATAAATCTCCGAGTAGAAGGTAATGATTCGAAGAATTTGACAAGCAAATAAAAACGCGAGGACCCTGCACAAGTCAATGTGCCTGCAGTAATATGTTCAGGGGCAATCAAGATCACATAATGCATTAAGGTATCTAACATAAGAGTAGAAGACAACAATAAACAAGAACATGTAAAAATAAAGCTTCTCAAAACCATCAATTGTAATCGAGAACATTAATCAAGAACATGTAACAGGAGAGAACATTAACCAAGAAACATCCAAGTAATTCCAAAAATTGAAAGTATCATATTGGTTAAAATTAAAAGCTTATGGTTTCACTAGGAAGAGATAATTAGGATAGCAAAATTCCATTGACAAAATGGAATTGGATGGCAACTATTACCTCCTTCCAGTAAGGATAATAGGTTCCATTTGTAGTATTTTTTTTTACAAAGATCAATATAAGGAGCATGATGGAAGATGAATCTCTCTTTTTGCATGTAGTGATGTAGGAAATTGTTGTCTACTGACATCTTGCTGAAATCTTATCCACAAATCTTATCAACAAATCAAAATAAGTTCTCAGTTTCCTCACTTCTTTTTAGAATGAAATGAGCAAATACCCCTGTTTCTTTCTCTTGAGTAATGTTTGAAACTAAAACATGGATCGGACCAGATTTGCAGAAATCGAGCAGATTAGGCCAAAAAAACAAACCAAAAATTGACCAGATTTGCAGAAATCGAACATATTAGGCCAAAAAACGAACCAAAAAACGAACCAGGGATCTCGACATAGTTGAAATCGAGCAGATTTGTAATCCCGTTTGAGTTGCACGATTGGAGATGGAGATGGAGGTCGATCGAATGAAGATGGAGTTGGAGATCGATTGGATATGGAGTGGGTCTTGAGGCGCACACAGAGATTTGAGATGGAGGCTTAAGAAAATAACGGAAAAGTGATTAGGTTTCCACTTTCTCGGTCAGTGGAAAATAAGTCAAAAGTGGATCTGATTTAAATGAAAAAACAAACAGTCTTATTTAGCAAACCTCTGACCGAAAAAGTGATAAGGGCTATTTAAGTGCTTATTTCTTAAAAACAAACAACCCCTAAGAGTATTTTGGTCCATTCATCTTTTCTTTATCCTTTTCAATTTCTATGGATTGTCTTTTTATTCTTTTCTTTTCTTTCCTACTTTTTTTTCATTTTTTACTTTGTATTCTTATTTATATTAATCAATGATAATTATAACTAACAATACATTAAAAATATGTATTATATATTACACCATTAGAAAAAACTTATCGATACATCTAAATTAAGTTATGTATTAAATATTTTTTATACTTTTATGCAATATATTTGATATATATCTACAAATCCGTCCATACTAGTCCAAAAAAAACTTTTCTATTTTAAGTGATATTTAAGAAACTTATCATTTTTTGTTATTTATGTAAGAAAAAACCGAATTTATCTATGTCTATTAATTAAAAAAATGTATCGATGTATCGTTTTGAGATAATTTAGTGTGGATGAAATAGAAAAACTCTATAATATAATTATTAATTTTTCTCAAATTATAAACTTAAATTTATTATAACGAAAAATAAATAACCATTTCAGATCAAACAAAGCAATAAGGGCTCATTCACATTTAAGTAACTAAATTATCTCAAAACGAGAAATAAATAACCATTTCGTTATAATAAATCTAAGTTTATAACTTGAAAAAAGTAATAATTATATTATAGAGTTTTTCTATTTCATTTACATTTAATTAACTAAATTATCTCAAAACGATGCATCGATACATTTTTTTAATTAATTAGACATAGATAAATTTCGGTTTTTTCTTACATAAATAACAAAAATGATAAGTTTCTAAAATAACACTTAAAATAGAAAAGTTTTTTTTGGATTAGTATAGACGGATTTGTAGATATATATCAAATATATTGTAACGACCCCGTTTCCCAAACATGCATCAAATAACATATATTGCATAACGTCGTTACATTTAGAACAAAAGATACATAATAAATCACGTACGGTCCCATAGTCTCAAAACTATACAATACAAAACGTAAACATTTCCTAATCTCCGCCAGCTATCAACTACTATCTATTCTTTATCTTTCCCTTTGCTATTGAGAGTACGTCGACCTGGAATACATATTTTTGAAAACAAAATTAGGGTTAGACCAAATGGTCTAGCGAGATAATCTCTGTCATTTCAAAATCGTTATAAAACCACTTTATATACAAACCTTGTATTAAAACAGTTTATATAAATCCTTTATAAAAACACACATATACCACAAATAATTTAATACTAATCAAGACTCGTGCACCGTGTACCTCTCCTCTTTTTCCCTGGCCATATTAGTTGGTTGCAAGCCAACTAATCAATTACTCCGCCGTACGACAATTACAGCCAACACCGCCGTACGGCAATTACAGTCAACACCGTCGTACGAATATTACAGCCAATACTCTGCCGGTCCTAAACCCGGCCAACGTGCTTTCGTGTAGTGTAATGCTCATATAAATAAAATATATATCTCAATATATCATATTTTCATTTAATAAAACGTCATCACATTCTTACCACACATCCATTTCAACATAAACACAATATCACACCATCTATCACATATCCATCTCATATATATATATATATATATATATATATTTATATATATATATATATATATTTATATATATATATATGTATTCCAGTTTAAAAACGTTTTAAAGTAAAACTCACCTTGATCGTTTATCAAAACTCCTTCCAAGCTTTTCTCGAGAAATCCAATCATTCACCCAATATTTATAAAATCTGGAACAATAAAAATACAAGTATCCCTTAAAGACTAAGAATCTTAAATAATACAGAATCCTCGACTAATATTGCAACCAACTAAAATGATAACTCTTATCGCAACCAACTACTGCGACACAACAACATATCGTAATGCACAATAATTATCGCAACCCACTACTGCGACTTTGTCTTCCTATCGCAACCAACTGCTGCGATAATTGCCTCATCGCAACCAACTGTTGCGAAGTACACCTTTATCGCGACTAACTATTGCGACTTCAATGAGTTTATCGCAACCCAAGGTTGCGATACTTATGATGTTGATAATTATCTCAGTCTACTGCGTTCATCTTTTACCCAGAAATTTATAGTTTTCAACCATGAATGTTTCTGATATTTTGCAGATGTGTTTAAGACCACAAATAACAACTATCCATAAACTTAGTTTTCCAAAACATCCATAAATCATCAAAACCCACTTTTAAACTCATATAAACTTTCTTATATTTACTATCCATAATAACAATTATAAATAGGATCATACCTTGATTCTTCACAGATTGTTTCCTAATAATTCAGTTGAGATAAATCTGATTCCTTCCTCCTCTTCCTTCTTTCTCGATTTCTCGATTTCTTTTCTCTCCTCTCTTGCTGAAAGTAAACACACACACACACATTTTCACTTAAGATATTTTTCTCTCTTGGTCTCTCTTTCTCTCATTTACGTGAAACACACACACATCTATACTTAAAACTAACAAATGCTCAAATGTTGTATTATGAAGACACCTCACTACTTCAAATGTAAAGGTGGCTGATTTGTGGTGATTTAGATAATCACATTTACCAAATAAACCCCAAACTTCTACTAAATGGCAAAACACCCCCTTGAACTTCCAAATTAAAATTAAGTTATATCCCTTAATTTATAACCCCATAAAACTAATCCAATTAACATAACTTAATTTACCCTTTAAAATGAGATACACCCATAAAATAATAAGGGCACTTATTACGGGTTATTACAAACTCTCCTCCTTAAAGGAATTTCGTTCCGGAATTCTACCACTACCAATCGGGTCGATACTATACACTCACCCATATCTATAGAACAATCATCAAAAATATCTTATAAACAAAAATTAATATCAATACGTCTTTATTTCACTTTGTGCCTCTTTCAACACCAAAAATCTCAGCGTGCCTATTTCAGTACAACTTTATCTATATCACAATTCATTTCGATTAATTGAAAATTTACCCATATGCATCAACTTCAGCATTTAAAGGCATAATCTAACATCTGATCGATATATTGAAATTATACATAATGTCACATTCTACACTTTCATTATACCTTCACAAAATTCTAATATACACCTTCAATACGAAACTTGCTAACAATTGCAAGCGTTAGATCAATCATTCCTAATTAAACTACCAACCACTTTTTGTTCTCATAATATAACTTTTGTGACCAAATTGAATCAATCTTTCAAATCTAAACACAAATAATAACGGGTTATCATGCTTTCGCTGCGCTACTCTGATTAAACTCACCAATCACCCAAATTTTCCTCCTTCGATCAATAATAACTTTTCCTTAACAATTATTTACAATAACACTCTTCACTTAAATTTACCCCAAACAATATCTTAATGAACAAACATACCAATTTCAATATTACCCAAAATATTTGTTGCACTATTACTAATTTAGGACCAACTTCTTTTCACACCAAATACTTCCAAACCTACACTTTTACTAAGTCTTCTCAGAAATAAACCATACGCTTCTAATAAAATTTGCTAATAATCGAAAACTTTAAATCAATCCCCCAACAATTTCTTACTTTCATCATAACCACTTATTCCAATATATCAACTTTATCTTCTCATACCGAATTACCAAGAATCACTCATCATTACCTAATCAAAGGTTTTAACAATATCAAACTCCAATACCACAATATGCTTACTATAGTAAGTCTATACAAACGGTTTCACTACAATCCAAATTCAATATAATCGACTATTCAAACATTCAAGATCCTTACGAACAATACTTAATGATCTATAATATAATGCACTTCTCAACCTCCAAACGGGGTTAACCGAACCAATTATATTCCTTTACAAACAAGAACTATTTCAACCTTTCAAGTTGAAATCCTTAAACATATACTATACACAATTAACCAACTAAATCTTGACATTTCAACCATAATCAATCGAAATAAAATAATTTAATCATTCTTAAAAACAACACAATCAAATAGTATTATGAATTTGTCGCTAAAAAAAATATCACCAACTAACTACCCAAGCCTTAATTTCTCACAATAACAAGAACATAACACCTCATTGACTTACACATGAGACTTAACATGCAAAGTCAAGCATAAAGTCTAAAACAACTCTTTAACTTAAACAACTTCATAAAGAAAGTTCATCAATATTAACCTCGCCTTGTTGATAATTTGAAGCCACACACACACAAACGATACAACCGAACACCACTATCAAACTTCACTAACGAGGGGCAACCGAGCCTGAAATATATACACATTGATGAAATCCACCTACTTATATGTATATAAGACCCACTACGACAATTGACAACCTTAACAACTCACCGGACACCCCCGAATCGCAACCGAGCTAGAAACCGAACAATCGACATTAAAAACAATACTTGGAGTTGTTATATGCCCATACTAACATGTTCAAAGTGTTCAAATGCTATCTCACACTCAAAACGAGTACCCATATGCCTATATTAGGCTCTAAAACGACACCGGTACGCAAGAAACAAAAATCAGAAAACGCTGAAACAGAGCTGTGCGCGCCTCATGGCGCGCCCCAAACCGCGCCCAGACACGCGCAGACGTCTGTTGGGCACCAAACAGCCCCTGTTCTAGCCCTTTAACATCCCAACTCAATCCCCACTTGATTAGGTTCATTCCATGGAAGTTTTAGCATTAAAAATAAGGTTTTAACATCAAAAACATGAAGGAATCCATGTAGCAACTCTATACACATATGAAATCAATTAAATCCATTATCATCAACTATGGAGTGATGTTGAACTATCTATATATTGAACTCCATCACCAAGGTGAAGGATTCAACCTTTATCTTGACCCAAAGTGACTATGGAGATACAAAGGAACCAAGGATGAAAATCATACATGCAAGAAGGTTTTCCTTGGATGACAATTGATGTACCAAATCACATAACTCTAACCTTTTTCTTCCTCTTCTCTTTCTCTCTTCTTCCTTTCTTATTTCTTTACTCATAGGAATAGTTCAACAATTCAACTCAAAATACTTAAACAAATAATAAACACTATGAATTAACGTACTTTACTTGATGTCCAATCGGAATAAAATAATCTCATCCAAACATAAACATATTATTGTCTCTAAATCCCGATACCTTAATCGATTTCACTTTTCAATCTTGACTTCCCATCAAGAACCTTCCAAATAGAACTCATATCATAACATAGTTTCCAATAACAATCTAATGTCATCACTTAACATAACTGCAAAACTCAATGAGAAGTCAGAGGCTTACACATCTACCTTAACTTACAACGCCAATTTCTTAATTGTACAAATACCACACCAAAATATCATACCCTAATAATGATACCGTAAAATCCTTATGACAACCTTCAGACACGTTCAACAATTTACGTCTTCTTCGCAATATATCATCATCAAATTAAAATAAAGTCTTATTGCGACTTAATTTCTCAAATATAAACAAAACACAATCTCAAATATTTCAATTATCTCAACGACTTCACCACTATAACTCATACCGACTTCCATCAATAATATCACCACTAATTCATCTCTTAATACAATAGCAAACTCGTTATCACATCAATTTCTTACATCTCTGAGTTAGCATAAAAATACTAACACAAATCCTTAAACATTTGATTCACTTAAACCGTTCCGCAAATGAAATTCATCAACACCGGTCTCATATTACCTAACCGATATAATTACCAAGTCATCACATGATCATTCCACTACAAAACTAAGCCGAAAAGGATTCATTACAACTCCTTCAAAATTATAAAAAAAAACTTTCTCGTCACTAATCATAATACCAATCATATAAATCATTAACGACTTAACTTCTCATATATAGGGACGTGAACTAGGTAAACACCTACCTCCCTTGAATCACATTTCTATACCAAAAACAATTAATAAACACTAAACTCCTATAAAGTTACTAATAAAATCATAAAATACTATTATCAAATACTTTTCTAACGCAGATAGGCAACAAAAGAATGGAGATACAATTGATCGGTTTGCACCGTTGTCAAATAACACATTAGCACGTGTAGAGTTTATAGAAATATACATGTCTTCATCTCTATCCAAACGTCGAATACCATTTGCCATTCTGTTGATTTTCACCGGGTTAATATACACGTAAGCACATTCCCCATATAATAAGGTATTCCAGTTCAAACATGTACTTGTAAGTTCACAATTACACTGGCCAGGTGTAACTTGAAATTACCTTCAATGATGTTCCTTCGACCTTTTTATATGTAATATCCCAAAGGTTCTAAAATATCAGGGACATCCTACTTCACATGCAGTTTAAGTCTAGGTATAAATCCAAATACCTAAATCCCTTAAACTAGGGCTCTGATACCATCTGTAACGACCCCGTTTCCCAAACATGCATCAAATAACATATATTGCATAACGTCGTTACATTTATAACAAAAGATACATAATAAATCACGTACGGTCCCATAGTCTCAAAACTATACAATACAAAACGTAAACATTTCCTAATCTCCGTCAACTATCAACCACTATCTATTCTTTATCTTTCCCTTTGCTATTGAGAGTACGTCGACCTGAAATACATATTTTTTAAAACAAAATGAGAGTTAGACCAAATGGTCTAGTGAGATAATCTCTGTCATTTCAAAATCGTTATAAAACCACTTTATATACAAACCTTGTATTAAAACAGTTTATATAAATCCTTTATAAAAACACACATATACCACAAATAATTTAATACTAATCAAGACTCGTGCACCGTGTACCTCTCCTCTTTTTCCCTGGCCATATTAGTTGGTTGCAAGCCAACTAATCAATTACTCCGTCGTACGACAATTACAGCCAACACCACCATACGAATATTACAGCCAATACTCCGCCGGTCCTAAACCCGGCCAACGTGCTTTCGTGTAGTGTAATGCTCGTATAAATAAAATATATATCTCAATATATCATATTTTCATTTAATAAAACGTCATCACATTCTTACCACACATCCATTTCAACATAAACACAATATCACACCATCTATCACATATCCATCTCATATATATATTTGTATATATGTATTTCAGTTTGAAAACGTTTTAAAGTAAAACTCACCTTGATCGTTTATCAAAACTCCTTCCAAGCTTTTCTCGAGAAATCCAATCCTTCACCCAATATTTATAAAATCTGGAACAATAAAAATATAAGTATCCCTTAAAGACTAAGAATCTTAAATAATACAGAATCCTCGACTAATATCGCAACCAACTAAAATGATAACCCTTATCGCAACCAACTACTGCGACACAGCAACATATCGTAATGCACAATAATTATCGCAACCCACTACTGCGACTTTGTCTTCCTATCGCAACCAACTGCTGCGATAATTGCCTCATCGCAACCAACTGTTGCGAAGTACACCTTTATCGCAACTAACTATTGCGACTTCAATGAGTTTATCGCAACCCAAGGTTGCGATACTTATGATGTTGATAATTATCTCGGTCCACTGCGTTCATCTTTTACCCAGAAATTTATAGTTTTCAACCATGAATGTTTCTGATATTTTGCAGATGTGTTTAAGACCACAAATAACAACTATCCATAAACTTAGTTTTCCAAAAACATCCAGAAATCATCAAAACCCACTTTTAAACTCATATAAACTTTCTTATATTTACTATCCATAACAACAATTATAAATAGGATCATACCTTGATTCTTCATAGATTGTTTCCTAATAATTCAGTTGAGATAAATCTGATTCCTTCCTCCTCTTCCTTCTTTCTCGATTTCTCTCTTTCTTTTCTCTCCTCTCTTGCCGAAAGTAAACACACACACACACATTTTCACTTAAGATATTTTTCTCTCTTGGTCTCTCTTTCTCTCATTTACGTGAAACACACACACATCTATACTTAAAACTAACAAATGCTCAAATGTTGTATTATGAAGACACCTCACTACTTCAAATGTAAAGGTGGCTGATTTGTGGTGATTTAGATAACCACATTTACCAAATAAACCCCAAACTTCTACTAAATGGCAAAACACCCCTTTGAACTTCCAAATTAAAATTAAGTTATATCCCTTAATTTATAACCCCATAAAACTAATCCAATTAACATAACTTAATTTACCCTTTAAAATGAGATACACCCATAAAATAATAAGGGCACTTATTACGGGTTATTACATATATTGCATAAAAGTATAAAAATATATTTAACACAACTTATTTTAAACGTATCGATATTTTTTTAATGGTGTAATTTAAATATAATACATACTTTTAATGTATTGTTAGTTACAATTATCATTAATTATATATAAATAAGAATATAAAGTGAAAAATGAAAAAGGGTAGAAAAGAAAAAAAAAGAAAAGGACAAACCATAGGGACTATAAGTGTAATTACTGTATAATCTAATAAAACAAAAAATAAAAAAGACAAAGAGAAGATGAATGGGCAAAAATACCCTTAATTTAACTAAGCTTTTTAATTAAAGTTTGTCAGAGGGACCAAAAATGAAATAAAATGGCAACCATAATGACCAAAATTATAATTAGTTTGAAAGAGAGACCAAACTTAATAATAGGTGTCAACCACAAGGACCAAAAATGTAATTTACTCTAAAAACAAATATAAACCTACAGAATGCGAAAATCCATACGTGTGAGAATAATTGTATGTAGAGATGGTCAAAAATTGGTCACCGCCGACTCCCAAATCCAGCCCGGTCCCAAAATGGGTCCCTTTAAAACCGGGCCAGCTGGCGACTCCCAAATCTAGTCCGGTCCCAAAATGGGTCTCTTTAAAACCAGACCAGGTCCTAACAAATAAAATCCTATAATTACCTATACTATGGACCCAGATAAGTCCAACCACCTTTGGATCAATGTGGGCCCTTTAAATTCAATCCAACTTTGCATCTCCACCGTTCAAATTCATTAAGCCGACTATTCAGTCACTGTTACTAGCTAAGCTCCTCCTCTCCCTCTCCCCCACGTTCTGCAAACCCCTAATTCTCTCCCTCTCCGTGTTCTTCACTGTTAGTAGCTACCAGGCTCTCCCTCTCCCCCACGTTCTGCAAACCCCCTAATTCTCTCCCTCTCCGTGTTCTTCAACTCCATCTCACACGAATGCAGCCACGATTTCAGCGGATTTCTCTCCCACGAACTCTCATGGAGCCCTATAAATATCGATTGTTGTACCAAAGATTTCTTCCAAATTTCTTCACGATTTCTTCCCGGCCTCTGTCGATTTCTTCCTCCCACCCCCTGGTCCACGATTTCACTACTTCTTCTGTCGAACTTGGAGGCTGTAATTAATTGAGAAGAGATCGAGAGTTCTACTTTGCTGTAGGATTCAATCTGGCATTAAGGTATGAAGATTGCACATGTTTCTGGTTCTTTGAACTGAGGATTTAGTCTTTATTTCTAATTGTGTTCAATTTAATGTTTGTACAAGATCACGCGAGGTTACACCTACTGTTGATGCGCAATAATTGCAACTTCTCTACATTGGACTCTATCTACTTATCTGGGCGAAGCTTCAAATATCCGGTTCATGCCTGTATGCATTTGCTATATTTTCTATAATGTATGTTTTCTCTTAAATTTCCACATCTTTCATCTTTGGTAAAGCATGTCGGGCTCTTTATATGTCTGCATTTTGATTTGCTTCTAACATTTGGATTTATGATTCAAGGATATGCGCATTTGGTTACTGTCATGGTAACTCAAATCTTTCTTCTTTGTCTATCATTATGGTATTTTTATTTTTAATGTTGTTTGGACTTTGGCAAGAGTGCAGCAGCCCTCTCCTCTCGCATCAAAGTTTCTGTCATGTTGATCATTTTTATGATTACTTTTTGGTTATGGCTTCAAAGAATCAACTTTAAAGTTGAATGTTGTTTGAAAAAGTACAATTGATTTAAACTTTAAAGGCATAATTATATATAATGTGCATAAGAGTAGCTCTTTCGATTTCATCATTACCCCCTTTTTAATCTTACATTTGGTTGGTTATACCCACTTTTCAATGTTCTTTAACATAGTGTTTACGGGTTAGAATTTCCATTTGAAGGGATTAAATTACTATTATCTGTTGTAGATATTAATTTTGTATGAGTCTGGGGGCAGCTGTTGCCCCCCCTATAGAAGTTTTACATGTTGTTCTAATTACTTCCAATTGCGAAAATGAAGAATTATTGGTATAATTGATGTATTGTTATTGTGTCATTTTGGAAACTGTTTTCTACCAATCCTCATTGCTCTGTGTGTGGATTGCTGTTTGTTGAAGTTTGAAACTATTATGAAGCACTGTGTAAATAGATTGTAGTGTGTCACTATTGCTGAAACAAGTCCTAAAGAATTAATGAAGAAAGAATGGGTTAAATCTCTTGAACTTTTGAGTCTCTCTCCATGGATTTTTGAACTTAGATTTTTATATATCACTTCTTTCTGGGATTTGTTCCTGTTGTTGTGGAGTCTTGAACTTTATTTTTTTATATATCACTTCTTTCTGGAGATGTAAATCTGGTGAATTTTAGTTTGGTATTTGGGTTTAGAGTTAAAAGACGTGGGTTTTTCATAGTGGTGAAACTGAGGATGCCTTCATTGCAGATCTTTCTGTTGGATTAGCCACGGTAAGAGTTTTGAATTTGATGTTTGGTTTTGAGTTTGTAGCAGTTGTGATCTGAATTGATGAAAGTAAAACAGGGTCAGATAAAGACTGGAGCTCCTTGTCGATCAGAACGTCTTGCAAAGTACAACCAGGTAATAGATGGAGTTTTTGCACCCGTAAGGCATATATCTTGGTTGGTCATATCTACCAAAATTTTAATTATTTGTTTGAAAACTGGTGCAGCTTCTTAGGATTGAAGAAGAATTGGGATCAGCAGCAATCTATGCATGAACAAAATTCTGTGCACCCGTTGAACCTTATTAGATTCAGCTCTCCTCCACAAATAAGCTTCATGACTTAATATGTTAGCATTAAGTTTGTGTGTGTATTAGAAGCAGGCATCTGCTAGGTGTTTGTTTGAATGCTATTTTTGGATGTATCTCAAGTCTATGCTATGGAAGTAGCCCCAAATTTCCATTTATTTCTCATTCGCATACAAGATGGTTTAGTTTTGTTACGGTAGATGAACCAAACTAAATCATTTATACTCATATTTTTTAGGAAATAATAAATTAAATATTACAAATTCGACTCAAGATTACCATCGGCTTCGAACACAAAGTTATATGGCTTTTTATAAGACGCAAAAGATGTTTAAATGTCTTATAGACTGCTATATTTGACCAAACAATTGTTTCTTGCCTAAAGGAAATGTCTACATTGAGATCTCTTTACTCATGTATTATATGAATCAAATTGGAAAAAGAAAATGCCGTCGTTCTCCATTTAGTATTAGGGGCCGTTTACCAAACGTTTACCCGGGTAAGCACTTACCAATCAAATTTACACTATCACTTACTTTCCGGGTAAGATTTTTGTCCGCCAAATCGGTTTCCTATGCAATAATTCACCCGGTAAGCGCTAACCATGATAAGAGTTGTCACCCTAACTTACCGGGGTAAGACTGACACTTGAGGATTTGTACCAGAATTTAGATTAATGTCATGTTTGGAATTTTACGTCATGTTGTATACCCGGCCACCGGACCGGTATAGCACTAGTTGATCATTGGCCTGGTAACCAGTTTATGCCCACTCGGGCCGGTTCGAAGTCCAGTCTCAGGCCCGACTTTAAATCCTTTTTTTATACATGATTTGATATTTTCTTTTAAAATTTAGTATTAAAATACATTTAAAATAAATAAGACAATGAAAAAATTATAAAAAACTTAGAAATCTTGTATTTAAAATTTATAAATAGCTGGTTTTTTTTTGAAAAATAGGTGGTCCAGTAAGGCCATCGTTAATACAAGTCCTTTTTCCTCTATTGGGTTCGTTAAGGGTGCGTTTGGTATGCATACAAGATAGGACAAGACAAGGTGGGACAGAACAGGACAGGACAGAACAGTTGTTCCACGTTTGGTAAGACAGAACTGGATATAACAGAACAGATAACATTGACCAATTTACCCTTGCTAAATTTAAAGACTGTATAAAAAATATGAAATAGAAGGTTTATATGATGTTTTACAAGATAAATATATTTTATTTTGAGGTTATATTGGTAAAACATAAGTCTGTTTCACCTTGTTCCACGGGGTGGGGGTGGAACAGACATGTTCTAGTTTGTTCCACCTTGTTCCAGTATGTTCCACATAAAGATCCTGCCAAACGTAAGACAGTGGACTCTGTTCTGTTCTGTTCTGTCATGTCCAGTGTACCAAACGCACCCTAAAGGTCCAATATAGCATAAAAGTAATTTATGAAATTGCCCTTAGATGGTTGATTTGGTGTAAAAGCTCCCATAGGATAAGAAGAAAGTAGGTCATGTCAACTTATGGATATGGCAATATCCACTTGTGAGCGTATTAAGAGGTTGTGTACTAAATGTTTATCCGATAAGTATATTGGACTATTTACCTTACCAAATAAACATGGTAAGGGTTGGCATTCTTACTTGATAAAACTCATGATAAGGATGACGAGTCTTATCCGATAAGTGAGAGTGACGACTCTTATCCGGTAAGCGTTTATCGGGTAAATTGTTGCATATGATGTTTTAATGGACTAAAATCTGACTCGATAAAGTAAGTTAGAGTGTTGATTTCTAGCAGTAAGTACTTACAGGGTAAATGCCTGAGATAAACGACCCTAAATCTGTTTTTAGTTTCCCTGTTAACTGCTCAACATTATTGGCATGGTTACATCCAACAAATGTTTAAAAGTGAAATTACTAAATTGACCCTAATAACCATTGGTTTTTACTTTATTAGGATGTTGACTATAATATTTAACTTGATAAATACTTTTAAAACTGTGAAATTATTAATGGTTGCAAAATTATTTGTTAACAATCATTTTTCAAAGATGCCTACAAACTCTTTTTAAGTGGATGACGAAATTACCCCTAGGTAGTAACTGTAACGACCAGACTGTTTTGAGAAGTTTTAATGGCTTGGGCCAAGTTTTAAACCAAAGAGGAAGTGGAGGGGCTAGCTGGTAACATTGAGATAGAGTATAAAATGGGCACTAAACCCTAGGAGAAAACATTCTCTACTGATTTGAGAGGGTTTGGCGGCTGAGGAGAAGACGCAAGCTAGGAAGCTGCAACGATTTCGTGCCAGAGCGAGAGAAAGAGAGAAGAAGGTTCTTGCAATCAAATCAGGTAATTCCTAAGCATAAACTCTAATCTCGTCGTGTGTTTGAATGCATAAATCATCTGGGGGAAATGTATTAAATCTATAGAGAGTATCTTAAGAAGAAGATTAATCACTCTATGTTTGTGGCAGTAATAAAGAATTGGTAAGGAATGAATGTAGTTTGCCTACTTAATCGTCTAATTCCTTATCGCGTAGGTTAAAAGAGCCTGTTTAGTCTCCGAAATCGTTCCAGTAGCGACTCCCGGTATGAGCGACTCCCGGTAGTGTGAGTCCCGTGAGAGCGACTTCTGGTATGCGCAACTCCCGGTAGTGTGAGTCCCGGTAGAGTGAGTCCCGGTACTCTTTGGAATTAAGTCCCGGTACGCGAGTCGACTCCCGGTAGTGTGAGTCCCGGGAGAGTATGAATTTGAGGTCCCGGTAGTATGAATTTGAGGTCCCGGTAGTATGAATTTGAGCCCCGGTAGTCCAGTTTAAATATTCCCATGTTTGGTGTAAATGGTGGAACTCACTGTGGACTTTTAGAACCATATTAATTGCAGGCCACGTGACCATGCGAGCTTTATTTTCTTGGGCCGAGAGCACTATTTGGTGCTAGTAAAATTTGGATGACTCATTCCATGATCTTTTCCAACTTGGTTGTAGCACTAAGCCACGTAGCCCAAAAGTTTGTAAAATTGGGTACATGTGAATTAATTTAAGTAGGATGTGGAATTTTAAGGGATTTTATTATGGAATTCCATATAGAAATCATATGGACTTGATTATGGAATTGGTTTTGGATTTGGAATAATAAGAGAATTAGGATTTGAAATAGAAAAGAAAGTTAGATTTTAACTGTTAGATTTACAAGTTACATCTCCTATTTCTTAGGTGTTCCATCTAGAAGTCGGGAGAGTAAGTAAGAAGTTTTGAGGCGAGAAATTTACTAAAGCGCCAGGTGAGTTTTCTAACTAAAATACGTGCTTCTTTAACATGTTTTCTAAAACGTGTATATGATGGGAAATGCCATGTTTTATTGTTATGCTTTGACTGCATGAAAGTTGTTTACAGTTTTAAATGAGATTTATAAATGATTTATGGGGCGGACCTATTCCGTGAAATATATATATATATATATATATATGGGATGTATGCATACATAGATGGTGGTGTAAATTGGCCAAGTCGGGGGGTGTGGCCCGCCAGATCATGTCGGGGGGTGTGTCCCTTTTATGCCAGGGTAATGACCCTATACGGCAGCATGAGACTGACTCGTTGTCATCTACGGGTGACTTCAGGGTGCCAATTTACGAGAGGTGGATTATTATTTGTAAATGTTTTCCATGTGATCGGATGTACGAATGATTTTTACTGAAATGGTAAACTGTTTTAAATGCTTTGATATCTGTCAGGAGGGACTCACTAGACCTCATGGTCTAACCCTCGCATTTTCAAATTAAAACCTTTTCAGGTAAGCAGGTACATAAAGGCTCTAGCAAATAAGAAGGGCGTTAGCAGCAATGGAGGATGAATAGTGTAGTGACACTTTAGCTTATCTTAGTTATTTCTCAGTTGTGTAGGTTGTTTCCGCCAACCAATTTTGTCATGATTGTAAGGAAAATTTGGACCCGATTTTGGGATAAATTACTCTTAACTTTATGATATTGCACTTTTAAAATGTTGGGTTGTTATAGTTGGTATCAGAGCCATAGTTTAAGAGAATTAGGTGACCGAATGGACCTAAACTTAAACTGTGAGGAGTAGAAATCACAACTGAGGAATTAGGATTGCGTTAGGAAAGCACTACTTTAGTTGTAGGGCTAATAGAGTATCGAGGACAATCATGTAAGGTAAATTTGGGGTTACACCTGGCCAGTGTAACTGTGAACTTACAGGTACATGTATGTGCTTAAATCACCTTATTACCCTGTTGTTGTGACACTGTTGAGTCCTTAGTATTAAATGAGTTTCCTGTTGATGTTGTGTAGCAAAATGTCTACAAGAACCTTGAGAAGTAGGTCGATCCCTAATGCGGTAGATACCCGAACAAAGAGTACTACACTGCGGGAGGAAGCAGTGAGAGCCGAGGAGGAACCAGTGAATCAGCCAAGAGTGACAACCACTCGTGGGCGAGGAAGAGGTCGTGGGAGACCTAGAGGAGCGGTACCGAGAAAGGCAGCAACTGAAGTGGGGGCAACGACCACAAAAGGCAAGGAGAAGAAAAGGAAAACGCCCGTCAAGCGCAAGGCGAAAAGTGTTGGAGAACCGGAGGTACAGGTAGTATCGGAACAAGAAAGTTCAATGCCGGTAAGGGAAGCAAGGGCTAAGAAAGGGGGCAAACCTGGAACTGCACTAGCCTTCGTGACGGAGGATAAGTTTACTGCAGAGATGGATAAGTTACAAAAGACCCTTCAAGCAGTGTTGGAAAACCAGAACAAGACTACGTCTGGGGAAAGAACCAAGAACAGTACCGGAAAGAAGACCGGGGAAGGCAGTGAACCGCGAACTGAAATAGGAAACAACTCGGTAGCAACTGCTTCGGAACCAAAGGCAGAAAAGGGATGTTCGTTTAAGACGTTCACGTCGTGTAAACCTCCGACGTTCAATGGAGAACGTGATCCCGTGTTGGCTGTGAAATGGGTTCGCGAGATGGAACTGGCGTTCGATACCAGTAAGTGCGCCGAAGAGGATAAGGTACTGTTTGTCCGATCGATGTTGAAATCTGAAGCGATCTTTTGGTGGGATGTTGAAACTGGAGGAAAGGGGTCAGAGATGGCTAGAAGCATGTCGTGGGGAATGTTTGTTAAAAGATTTAAAGCGTAATTTTGCCCCCTAGCCGCGATTAAGAAATTGGAGGAAGAGTTTCTGAGCTTGGAGCAAGGGTCGATGACGGTGCAGGAATATACGTCGAAGTTTATTGAGAAAGCCAGATTCGCTGAGTTGTACGTGCCTACAGAGGAACGACGGATCGAGAGGTATGTTTTTGGACTGAGGAGCAATATAAGAGAATTGGTGCAGGCAAAGGAACCAGTTACTTTTCAGTCGGCCGTGGATAAAGCGGAACTTACTGAAAGGGATTAGAACAGGCAGATGAACGAATGAGTCGGAGACAAGCGTAAGTGGGACGGGCCGAGTCGTGATGGTAAGAGGCCGAATACAGTTAGACCCGATCTGCGGGCGAGAACCAAGTCGATGGAGAAACCTTGTGCAAAGTGTAACAAGATACACCGAGGAGAGTGTTGGGCTGAAGGGTGTTACAAATGTGGGAAAATGGGGCATCTATCCCGAGATTGTCGCAGCCCAAGGACCTGTTATCAGTGCGGAATGCCGGGCCATGTCAAGTGGGACTGTCCGCAATTGAGGAAGGGTCATGCTGGGAGTGAAGGTGAAAGTAACGGAGGAAGGGGTAATGAGAAGAAGCTGGAGCCGGCACGCGCCAGAGCTAGGGCTTTTCACATGTCGGCTGAAGAGGCAGAGAACACGCCTGGTGTGGTGACAGGTACCTTTCCTATAGACTCGATGTATGCTAAAGTGTTGTTTGATT
Source organism: Saussurea involucrata (assembly GCA_033807775.1). Lineage (NCBI taxonomy): Eukaryota > Viridiplantae > Streptophyta > Magnoliopsida > Asterales > Asteraceae > Saussurea > Saussurea involucrata. Next base: position 12,318,330 of record CM066312.1, read on the forward strand.
CGGGGGCCAATCGTTCGTTTGTGTCGCCCATTTTTGCTCAAAAATTGCATGTGAAACCCAAGGGGTTGAACTTTGGGTTTGAGGTAGAAATAGCGGATGATTGTCGAGTCTGGGTAAAAGAGGTCTTTGAGGGTTGTAAGATAGAGGTGGATGGCCACTTTTTCCCGTTAAGATTATATCCTATGAGGATGGGGGAGTTTGATGTAGTCCTAGGAATGGACTGGTTAGCAAATAATGATGCTAGGATTGTGTGCAATAAGAAGCTGATCCGTATTCCGTTAGCTGACAAGAAAGAGGTGGTAATATATGGGGATCAACGAAATAGGAAGTCGTGCCTAATTTCGTTAATTAAAGCTAGACGATGTTTAGGAAAGGGTTGTGCGGGGTATCTAGCCTATGTGATAGATGCTAAGAAGGAAAAGAAGAGTGTGGAAGATGTGCCAATAGTGGGTGAGTATCCGGAAGTGTTTCCTGATGATTTGACGAGTCTGCCTCCAGATCGTCAAGTGGAGTTTAAAATTGAACTGCTCCCTGGGGCGGCACCGATTGCCCGTGCGCCCTATCGGTTAGCACCAGCGGAAATGAAGGAGATGATGACTCAGCTGCAGGAATTGCTCGACAAAGGTTTCATTCGTCCGAGCTCATCGCCTTGGGGAGCACCGGTACTTTTCGTTAAGAAGAAAGATGGATCTATGCGGATGTGCATAGATTACCGCGAGCTCAATAAAGTAACCGTGAAAAACAAGTACCCGCTTCCGAGGATCGATGACCTTTTCGATCAACTTCAGGGCGCGAGTTATTTCTCAAAAATAGACTTGAGGTCGGGTTACCATCAATTGAAGGTAAGAGAAGAAGACGTGCCGAAGACAGCTTTCCGTACGAGGTATGGGCACTATGAATTCTTAGTCATGCCCTTTGGGTTGACTAACGCGCCTGCGGTGTTCATGGATCTGATGAATCGGGTGTGTAGTCCACTGTTGGATAAATGCGTGATCGTCTTCATTGACGATATTTTAATTTATTCTCGGACACGAGAAGACCATGAGAGACATCTTCGGGCAGCACTGGAATTGCTTAAGCGCGAGAAGTTGTATGCGAAGTTTTTGAAATGTGAGTTTTGGTTAAGAGAAGTCCAGTTTCTGGGTCATGTGGTGTCGGCGGATGGTATCAAGGTGGACCCTGCTAAAATTGAAGCCATTAAAGATTGGGAGGCGCCTAGAACCCCATCGGAGGTGAGAAGTTTTCTCGGTTTAGCAGGATATTACCGGAAGTTCATTCAAGACTTCTCTCGAATAGCTTCGCCACTGACCTCATTGACAAGGAAGAACGTCAAATTCGTGTGGGCAGAAGCGCAAAAGTCTGCGTTCGAGACGTTGAAGGAAAGTTTATGCAGTGCTCCGATTTTGTCGCTACGCAATGGATCGGAAGGATTTGTGATTTATAGCGATGCTTCCAAGCTCGGATTGGGGTGTGTACTAATGCAGAACGGGAAGGTAATTGCCTACGCTTCTCGACAGTTGAAAGATCACGAAAAGAACTACCCCACTCATGACATGGAATTAGCGGTGGTTGTGTTCGCGTTAAAGATCTGGCGACATTATCTATATGGGGTAAAGTGTCAGATTTACACCGATCATAAAAGCCTGAAGCATCTGTTTGATCAAAAAGAGCTGAACATGAGGCAGAGGAGATGGATGGAACTGCTGAGTGATTATGATTGCGAGGTTCTCTATCACCCGGGTAAAGCAAATGTGGTGGCCGACGCGTTGAGCCGAAGGGATCGAGGGGAGCAGACCAAGGTGGTGGCTTTCAGGATCGAGGCAACTTCAGATCTTCTCGATGAAATTAAAAAGTTTCAGGAGGAAGCGTTGCAAGAAGTAAACGTGAAGGGCGAAAGGGTCATCGGGGCTACATCACTGTTAGAAGTCGACAGTGGTGGGTTAAAGTGTATGAAAGGCCGAGTGTGGGTGCCCAAGACAGGAAATTTAAGGGTAAGTATCCTTGAAGAGGCGCACAAGTCGCGATTGTCTATGCACCCTGGAACAAACAAGATGTACAGAGACTTGAGACAATTCTACTGGTGGCCAGGGATGAAGAAGGATATAGCTCACCTGGTAGAACGATGTGTGACTTGTTTGAAAGTTAAGGCGGAACATCAGCGTCCTTATGGAGAACTGCAGTCCACGGTGATACCGGTGTGGAAATGGGATAATATCACCATGGATTTTGTCACGAAACTACCAAGAACCCCTAAGGGCAACGATACGATTTGGGTGATAGTGGATATTCTCACCAAATCAGCGCATTTCTTGCCGATGAGGGAGTCGGATTCGTTGGAGAAGTTGGCGCGTTTGTATATCAACGAGATTGTGTCTAGACATGGAATACCGAAATCCATTGTCTCGGATCGTGATAGTCGGTTCACGTCAAAGTTTTGGGGAAGTCTCCAGCGTGAACTAGGATCTCAACTGAAGCTGAGCACAGCATATCATCCACAAATGGATGGTCAGAGCGAGAGGACTATTCAGACGCTTGAAGATATGCTTCGAGCGTGTGTGATCGATTTCAAAGGGTCATGGGAGATGCATTTACCATTGATAGAATTCTCATATAACAATAGTTATCACGCGAGTATCCAAGCGGCACCATTTGAAGCATTGTACGGACGGAAATGTCGTACACCGTTATGTTGGAACGAAGTAGGAGAGAGACAGTTAGCCGGTCCCGAAATAGTTCAATTAACGGCAGACAAAATAGGAATTATTCGTGGGAGACCGAGGATCGCGCAAGATCGACAGAAGAAATATGCGGATAGACGAAGGAAGCCGATTGAATTCCAAGTAGGTGACAAGGTAATGCTTAAAGTGTCACCATGGAAGGGTGTGGTACGTTTTGGGAAGAAAGGAAAGTTGAGGCCAAGATATGTTGGACCTTTCGTTATCATTGAGCGAATCGGTGCGGTAGCTTATAAGCTGAAGCTGCCGGAAGAATTAAGAAGGATTCATCCGACATTTCATGTGTCTAACTTGAAGAAGTGTTTGGCCGAGACCGACGTGGCTATTCCGTTGGAAGATGTCAGCGTTGAAGAGAATTTGACGTATGAGGAAGAGCCAATTGAAATAGTAGACAGTAAGGTACGGAAAACGAGGAACAAAGAAGTTCGTTTGGTGAAGGTTCAGTGGAAGTATCACAAGGGACGAGAAGCAACATGGGAAGTGGAATCTGATGTAAGAGCAAAGTACCCCCATCTTTTTGAAAACGGAATACCGGGGACGGAATTCTTTTAGGGGGGAGTGTTGTAACGACCGGACTGTTTTGAGAAGTTTTAATGGCTTAGGACAAGTTTTAAACCAAAGAGGAAGTGGAGGGGCTAGCTGGTAACATTGAGATAGAGTATAAAATGGGCACTAAACCCTAGGAGAAAACATTCTCTACTGATTTGAGAGGGTTTGGCGGCTGAGGAGAAGACGCAAGCTAGGAAGCTGCAACGATTTCGTGCCAGAGCGAGAGAAAGAGAGAAGAAGGTTCTTGCAATCAAATCAGGTAATTCCTAAGCATAAACTCTAATCTCGTCGTGTGTTTGAATGCATAAATCATCTGGGGGAAATGTATTAAATCTATAGAGAGTATCTTAAGAAGAAGATTAATCACTCTATGTTTGTGGCAATAATAAAGAATTGGTAAGGAATGAATGTAGTTTGCCTACTTAATCGTCTAATTCCTTATCGCGTAGGTTAAAAGAGCCTGTTTAGTCTCCGAAATCGTTCCAGTAGCGACTCCCGGTATGAGCGACTCCCGGTAGTGTGAGTCCCGTGAGAGCGACTTCCGGTAGTGTGAGTCCCGGTAGAGTGAGTCCCGGTACTCTTTGGAATTAAGTCCCGGTACGCGAGTCGACTCCCGGTAGTGTGAGTCCCGGGAGAGTATGAATTTGAGGTCCCGGTAGTATGAATTTGAGCCCCGGTAGTCCAGTTTAAATATTCCCATGTTTGGTGTAAATGGTGGAACTCACTGTGGACTTTTAGAACCATATTAATTGCAGGCCACGTGACCATGCGAGCTTTATTTTCTTGGGCCGAGAGCACTATTTGGTGCTAGTAAAATTTGGATGACTCATTCCATGATCTTTTCCAACTTGGTTGTAGCACTAAGCCACGTAGCCCAAAAGTTTGTAAAGTTGGGTACATGTGAATTAATATAAGTAGGATGTGGAATTTTAAGGGATTTTATTATGGAATTCCATATAGAAATCATATGGACTTGATTATGGAATTGGTTTTGGATTTGGAATAATAAGAGAATTAGGATTTGAAATAGAAAAGAAAGTTAGATTTTAACTGTTAGATTTACATGTTACATCTCCTATTTCTTAGGTGTTCCATCTAGAAGTCGGGAGAGTAAGTAAGAAGTTTTGAGGCGAGAAATTTACTAAAGCGCCAGGTGAGTTTTCTAACTAAAATACGTGCTTCTTTAACATGTTTTCTAAAACGTGTATATGATGGGAAATGCCATGTTTTATTGTTATGCTTTGACTGCATGAAAGTTGTTTACAGTTTTAAATGAGATTTATAAATGATTTATGGGGCGGACCTATTCCGTGAAATATATATATATATGGGATGTATGCATACATAGATGGTGGTGTAAATTGGCCAAGTCGGGGGGTGTGGCCCGCCAGACCATGTCGGGGGGTGTGTCCCGTTTATGCCAGGGTAATGACCCTATACGGCAGCATGAGACTGACTCGTTGTCATCTACGGGTGACTTCAGGGTGCCAATTTACGAGAGGTGGATTATTATTTGTAAATGTTTTCCATGTGATCGGATGTACGAATGATTTTTACTGAAATGGTAAACTGTTTTAAATGCTTTGATATCTGTCAGGAGGGACTCACTAGACCTCATGGTCTAACCCTCGCATTTTCAAATTAAAACCTTTTCAGGTAAGCAGGTACATAAAGGCTCTAGCAAATAAGAAGGGCGTTAGCAACAATGGAGGATGAATAGTGTAGTGACACTTTAGCTTATCTTAGTTATTTCTCAGTTGTGTAGGTTGTTTCCGCCAACCAATTTTGTCATGATTGTAAGGAAATTTTGGACCCGATTATGGGATAAATTACTCTTAACTTTATGATATTGCACTTTTAAAATGTTGGGTTGTTATAGTAACCACCCATCACTAATTCACTATTTGGTCCCTTTATATAAATAACTAGTAAGATACTTGTGGGATATTGTGATGTGCATCTTGATTTAAAGTTGATAACACAAATGTTAATCATTTTTTATTTTTGTCTCTTTTTTAGTTGTGTACTATAAATTAGTTGAGTATAAATTTTGACTAGATGTAAGCAAAAATACCTAGTATAAATAGGTTTTTACTGAATAAAATATATATGTTGATTTATTTTATGTTTTTATGTAGAGTGTGAGATGTAATGTTAAGGTTGTGAAAAACATGTTTTTATGTGTGAAAATGATTAGTAGATGTCTAGATGATGTTGTTATGGGGATCTTCCTCATAAGAAGCACCGGTTCTAATTTTTCCAAGACTCTTGTGACTAATTGAGATGCAAGCAAGCTGGCATAAACATCATGATTAAAATGACAGTGGATAATGTTGAAGTTTTTAAATTAGCGAATAATTTGAGAACTGTTAAAACTGGGTTTAAGAGCTCGTAAACCACCTTTAAGAGGCTCACATTATAACATCGTTATACCCCAACCGTAACACAAAGTCATTCAGCTATAAGCACGAGGGTCTGCACTCACTCTACTTCACCTCCCCTCTGTATATACAAGTTGATAATTTTATTCTTGGCTGCGACCAGAATTTTGAAGTTGAAGTTTGTGGTTCACCGGTAGACAATTTTTTTCTCCAATGGTTTTCTCATATGCTAGCATTGCATCAAACAGGGAGAATATGACAAAAAAATGTTTTTCAATAAAGCATAATGATATTTATGGTAAATACTTAAATGCATGCTTTTGATTTTAAACATGTGAGTATTTTTTATATAAAATAGGAATCAACTTATATGAATAATATATTTCCATAAAAAAAACATTACAACCTCTTTGGCCGACTCGATTACAGGTTTAAGGTTCCATTCCTTCACCAACACAACCAGGTAATCCAGGTTCTTGGCTTTCGGTCAAAAGAATTGAATTTTCGAGCAAGTGAGTTTCTTCACAATAGCAGCAAAAAATGCATTGTACCAACTGTTTTTCTTCAACCAGTCAAGATCAATACCAAATGTTTTTTCAAGCAAGACTTTTACAATAGATGTCTATCTTTATAAGCATAAATTTGAATACATATAGAACATTCAAGTCTAACATTTTCAACATTCAGACCTTGCAATAAGGGACTTTTATAATATATAATGATTTAAGACCTTTTATAATATAATATAGATTCATACGTATTTATGATATTTTACAATATAATATTTTATAATTGAAAGTATTGACGAGAAGATTATAATGATATAAGTTGTAGCAAAAAAAGAAACACATTTGCTAATGTATTTTAGTTAATATATGATTATGTATTTTTAATATGACGATGGTGTAAAATGATTTTTTTTAAACCTAAGGAATATAAAACAAATTAAGTCATATGTATTCGTGATGTTTAATAATATGATTAAATACAAAACTATTCAATATTTGGCTCATTTTATAAGTATCGACAAGACGATTATAATTGTATAGTTGTAAAAAGAGAAATGTATTATTAGTACTCTAATTCATATATGATATTTATGTTAATATGATAAAGGTGTAAAAAAATAACAGATTGAAAGTAAATCAGTAACTAATTATAAGAATATAAACTGTAATTTAAAATTAAACATGACTTGATTTTCAATATGTTGGAGAATCCTAGGAGATGTTGTATATTTAGCATAAAAACTTGTTCTCTTAAAAATTTCAAAATAACCATAGTAGAATTTTGATAATATAGTATAAATATTTCATTTGATAAATAAGAGGTTTAGTGAATAGTTCAATGAATAATTCAAATGTATTTGTAAATGGTTAATTTAATGTAGGTTTTTATGGGTTGGTGTATTTTATACACGTGAATTTAAGGGTTGTTGGCGTATCGCGACTCAAGACTTGTGTCTCACACAACGTTATGCATGTGTCACGCTATGGCCTAATGTGCGGTCTTTTATGACGCGATATTTGATTTTTCTTTATATTTTATAATGTCTTATTCATAGCTTTTAATATATAACATAATTTATCTTGTTCATTATCATTGACTCATCGATTAATAATACAAAACATACATTTTTTAAATAATATTATATATGATATAGGGATTTGTCACCATAAATCACGCATTGATAAATGTTGTGGCTCCTAAGGCTTGAGGCTTGGTCTCGCCACCACGCTATTTACAACATTGGATAAGAGTTGATAATCTTACTTGCTAAGTAACAATGACGAATCTTATAAGATAAGATGGTTGCATACAATGTTATTTTGATGGTCAATGGTCTTACCTGATAAGATTTTATAAAAAGTTGTACATGACTCTTATCGGTAAACATTTATCCGATAAGTAATTTAATAAATTTCAACAAATTTATTAAATAATTTTACTCTGTCTCATCGAATTTAAAGTATTTGTGTGTTATAATTAACCAGATACACACCCACACGCGATGCGGCGCAAAACATTCTGAATCTAAACTGAAAAGTATAATTGTGTTCCATGTTTAGTTATTTTCTTCATCACACAATGCCAAGAATAACAATGATATAATAAGGAGTATAGATAGATAAATATAAATAAAGGTGTAAAATGTACAAGTTTAAAAAAATCTCGATACATAATTCTTGAAAAATCTTGATACGTATTTATGTTATTTTAGTTTAAATAATTATGAATGTGTATTTTTAATATGATAAGTGTGTAAAATGAAAAATGAAAATATAAGAAACATAAAAGAAATTAATTCATATATATTCATGATAATTAATAATAGAGTAAACTGCAATTTTGGTCCCTGTGGTATGTTATTTTTCTCACATTTGGTCCCTAGAATTTTTTTAAAGAAAAACCCCGTGGTATGCAAAAGTGCTCGATTTTGGCCCCTCGTGACTAACACCGTTAGGTTGCCTTCGTTAAAACCCCCCATGTGCAAGGCACATGAGGGTATAATGGTCATTTTGTCTTTTTTCATTTTTCAATAAAAACCACAACACATATCTCATCTCAGGTAATCTTCTCCGGTCAAATCCCATCTCCAGCCACCGTAATCAAACTCACCCACTCACTTCAAATCCATCCAAATCACCAAATTTGATACCCTAATCGCCATCTTAACCCAAATTCACAGGGGAGAAGATCAACCATCAAAAATAAATATATAGATTCCAGATTGAGATCGAAGGACAAAAACATTTTGAACTTACATATTTATTCAAAAAAAAACATTGTTAGACAAAAGTACTCATCTGAATCAAAAACTCTAAATCTAAAAACAAAAAACTTATTGTAATTGATGGATTCCAGATCGAGATCGAAGGACAAAAGCAAAAACAAGATTGATAACAAATTTTCGTCCCGATGGTTCTAGAAACTTGAACAAAACCAAATGAAAACCCAAACAGATTGATCATTCGATCCTGCAAAAAAGATTGATCCCAACCCTATTACTGGACGAGAAGGATCTATGGTAATGAAAGAAGAAGAAGACCTAAGTAGATGAGGGGGGCGTTGTAGACGGGAAGGACGCCGGAGACGATGGATGTACGTCGGGGACGGTGGGGAGAAGATGATGGAGGTACGTCGAAGACGACGGGGCTACGTCAAAGGCGATCGAGCGCCATCAATGCTATGGTTTGCAGAAGAGAGGTCTTCAAAGGAAGAAAAACGAAGGATAGAGAGAGGGGGTGGTCGGTGGTTGAGAGGGAAAGAGGGAAGTCTTCTAGGGTTAAAAAGAAGATTGGGCTAAAAGACCATTTTACCCTCATGTGCAAGGTGCATGTGAGCATTTAACAGCTGCAATTAACGGGCGTTAGTCTTAGGGACCAAAACCGAGCACTTTTGCATACCATAGGGTTTTTCTTGCAATAAATTTTTTTTTGGGACGAAATGTGAGAAAAACAACATACCACAGGGACTAAAATTGCAGTTTACTCTTAATAATATGATTAAATCCAAACTTATTAAATATTGAACTCATTTCGAAGGTATTGACAAGACGATTACCATGGTATATTTTGTAAAAAAAGAAAAAATACATTTTTAATGCATTTTAGTTCATATACGATTATTTATGTTAAAATGATAAGAGTCCAAAATGAAAAATGAAAAAATAAGAGATTAAAATTAAACTGAATAGTTAATTATAAGAGTATTAAATGTAAGTTATATATTTAAAAAGAATTTTGTTGAGAAAAGATATACGGAGAAATGTGTGTGGAGTGATAGTGGGTATGCTTTAGAAATTGTACGACATGCTATTATTATCTTAAACTTTAAAAAAAACCGTTTTAAAATTTTAATAAGATAATATAGATTACTTAAAAATTACTAAATTATGAAAACTTGTTTTTATACTAAGGGGCCGTTTACCTAATCACTTACCCGGATAAGTGTTTACCGGTAAAATTCAACACTATCACCTACATCCCGGGTAAGATTTTAGTCCACCATAATAGCATCGTATGCTACAATTTAGCCGGTAAACGCTAACCGTGGTAAGAGTCGTCGCACTCACTTACCGGGTAAGACTCTCGGTCCTTGTTTTCGACTCTCGGTCCTTGCTTCCGCTCTTACCGGATAAGATTCTTGGTACTTGCCATATTCATCCGGTAAGCTAATATGACTTGATAAACGTTTTGTAAACGGCCCCTAAATCTTTATTTTAAATAAACTTAAATAGAAACATTTAATAATGAATGAGCCAACTCCTTTCCTGATAAAGGAGACATGTGCACGCCACACGTTCTAAGTCAAGTAACAACGAATGTCAAGCTGCCACGTGTCGTCAAAACTAGCAACAATTAATCAGATGCCAACACGTGTCGTCAAAACTAGCAACAATTAATCAGATGCCAACACGTGTCGTCAAAACTAGCAACAATTAACCAGATGCCAACACGGGTAAAAACCACTAAGCATGCAAGTTGCCACGACATCAAACAACTCCGCTTTTTCACAGTCGACATCCCTCTTCGTTTATATTTATAAATCCACGGTGAAAAAAGGTAGTTGTAAAAGAATGGCCGGAAACTGCGGTGGAGCCACCACCACTCTCCTCCAAGACGGGGCGGCAGCAGAGAAGAATAGTGGCGGAGAAAGGCCAAAAGAGCCATGGAAAGGAGAACTTGTGAAGAGCATAGTGTACGCCGGACTCGATGCCATCGTCACTTCGTTTTCCCTCATCTCCTCTATCTCCGCCGGCCGTTTATCTTCCGGTGAGTTTCCGACACTCTTTGGTCATTCACGAGTACATAAATCGGCATTTTACAGTCATAATAGATTGCTTTATAGAACCAAATATATATACGACAAAAAAAGTTTGTCGGCTCTAAAACACTCTGAATGATTTTGCATCTTGAGTCTCCCTTCATCATTCAGTACCCTAATTTAATTCTAAAAAATTACCAAACAACCATATTTCATTTTGCACTATATCATAAAAACATCTTGCACCAAACCATTCAGCAACTGTCAAACAACCTTTTAGACCATCTCCAACGGGGTCACTAAATCTTAAACTAAACACTAAATTTGGTGTAAATTACACTATTCACATCTCCGATAGGGTCTCTGTTTTCTACACTAAATTTAGTGTGATGAATAGTATTACACTATATTTGGTGTAACACTATTCATTTACACTACTTTTTATCACTTTTAAAAAATAGTCTTACCCATCGAAAGAAGATTTACTATTAACACTAAAATTTATACTACTTTTTACACTACTTCTGAAATTTGGTGTAAAATATAGTGTGACCCATTAGAGATGCCCTTAAAAAACTACAAATGTCCAAGTATTCTACAAGTGTTTGTGTTTGGTTCTATAAGCTGCTATAAAGCAATTTATTAGAACATTAAGATATTTGTGGTGTCATATTACATAGGTGACATTTTTACACCGTTTCATAAGCCTTTAAGTTGTGCATCATTTAACACGGTTCTTAAAGTTGACCCATCGTATTCGTAAAAAGAAGTGACAAAAACAATGTAAAATGTGCATCTTTTATCGTTTTCGATTCTTACAGTCGACGTGTTGGTTTTGGGGTTTGCAAACTTGGTGGCGGATGGGATATCAATGGGGTTTGGAGACTACGTTTCTAGTAACACCGAGCGGGACGTGGCGGCAAAGGAGCGGCTCGTGACGGAATGGGAGGTCGCAAACCGCCGGAGGAGCCAAGAACAATCGTTACTCCATCGGTATCAAGCTCTTGGGATGAACATCCAAGATGCAACCATGGTACATATAATATATAAGCTACCTTCGTCACAATAACTTTACGGTTAATGATTAAGACATGACGTGAGAAGTATCATTTTTGGTGCGAAGTGTGAAAAGTACTTTTAAATCGTTAGACGACTTTTAATCAAATATCCTACCATTAATTGCGGCTTAAAAGGGATTTGATCCGGTGCATCTCATTCTAATGTTCGTTCATTTCTCATCTTTTGATAACCACTTTTCACATTTCTCACCAAATTTGATACTTCTCCCCGGAGCCCAACCCTAATGATCAAATGGGTAATTTTGACCCATATGACTATATAAGTAAAAATTGGTCAATACGAGTTATATTTTGGGCCAAAATGCAACAAAACTTTGGCTTAATTCCTATTTTGTGTAACGGATAATGTTTCAAGGTTTTCCGTCGTATACTTATTTGTCAGGTAACATGTTGATCTTGTAACCACAAAGGTTGTGGCGTACTAATTAAGGCTCTGAAGGATGTGGTGGAATATCCCATCTACGCAGGGTTCGAATCCAGGCTTACACAACAATTGTGGCCACTGAGGTTCAACATGTTATCGGTCAAAGTGGATAAATAAAATATTAAAACTGTGGTACATTGATTGAGATTACTGTAATATTACATTAAGTTGGAATTAAGGCAAACTTTGTTAGTCAATATTGACCGACCAAACCTAGTGCAACTCGTTTTGATCTATCCTAGAAATTACCCGTTTGACCCGAAGGCCGAACCCGTTTTGAAATGTCACCTAACCCGCCTACTTCGTCATCCACGCGTTTTGACATCGTTTACATTTACTTGCAATCACTTTTTTTTTGGCCAAGGTCGTGAACATCTTCGCAAAGTATGGCGACATAATGGTGGATGAAGCAATGATCCAAAACGGTATTTTGTCGCCAGATGAAGGCGAGAAGCCTTGGAAGAAAGGCCTAATAACGTTCGGAGCTTTTTTGGTGTTCGGCAGTTTTCCAATCCTCGCATTCATCATTCTAATCCCGTTCACGCGTAATGACACCCACAAGTTCATCGGCGCCTGTATTATGTCGGCGTTGGCCCTAGCGATCCTTGGGATCGCCAAGGCCAAGATTGCGAACCAGAATTACGGGCTCTCGGTCGGTGGGACCCTCTTTAATGGTGCACTTGCTGGTTTTGCAGCTTATGGAATTGGGTGGTTACTAAGGGATGTGGCTGGCTTAGAAGATTAGATGTAAAGCCTTTATTTTTTTTTGGTTATATTAGGGTCATTTAGGTCCAATGGAGGTTAAAAGTGTAATTTACTAAATTACCCCTATTTTGGTTGGTTTGATGGGTGTGATTGCAAAAGCAAAGGTGTAATCTTTCCAATAGGTTTAAGTAGAAAGTGTTTAAAAGTGAAATTACTAAATTGCCCCTACGAACGTTTACCATAATGTTTAACTTGATAATACTTTGAAATTTACTATAGTTTGTTTGTTAAATGGTTCAAGAATTTTTTTGAAAGAACGCTGCTGACAAACAAAATGTTCAAAGGGGAATTACGAAATTACCCCTAGTAACCACCAAATCAATATATATATAAAAGCAAAAACCACATGTATTGATGTGTCATCTCCTAAGGCGAGTCTTTTAAATTTTCTCAATTTTTTGGTTTTTTTAATTGTTGAATATGTAAAAGACGTTTCTACCCATGTATGTTAAAAACATAAAACTCATTGACATAGGGTTATTTTGATAATTTAAAAAAATATAACCTCTTAAACCTTTCATCTTCATTCTTGAAGATGAAACCACTACATCTTCCCATTTCATTCTTTAAGGTAAAACCTCTAAAACCTTTCATGTGTTCATCCATTATGAATTGTCCATCACGAAATGTCTTCTTCCTTCTCTCAACCACATGGTGTATTATTCATTTCTAAAATAATTATTCTTCAACAAATTGTTTTCAAGATAAACTCTTTTTCTTCTTCTCTTTCACTTGATTTGTTCTTTCATTTCACAAATTATTATCCTTCAACAAAATCGTTTGTAGGTAAACTTCTTTTCTCTCTTTCCATCGCTTGATTTGTTCTTTCATTTCACAAACTTTTATTCTTTAACAAAGTGGTTTTGCAGGTTTACTTTGAGTATAATAATCCAGGTATTATTCGTTACCGACTTTTGTTGGGATTTTAGAGTTTATTTTTACTTTTGTCATAAATATCTTTATTATGTTTTTCTAATAGAACCAGGGGTTTGTTCTTAGCAGCAGGCAACAATTTTATATTCTTGATGAAAACAACGATTCAATAATCGAGTCCTGCAAATACGTATTACATTCTATGATATATCTCAACAAACTTCAACATGTTCTTTTTCAATGGTAATTCTTATTTTTCAGTTTATTTCGAGAAGACTAATTCGTATTACATTCAGGTTATACGTTTCTTTTTTTACTTTTGTTAGGAGCTTAAAGTTCTTTTCTTATTTTCTTCTTTTATATTTTCTTAAGTTTTAAGTTTTACCAATCATTTTAACTCTTATTAAAATCATTATTTTTTTCATTTACACGACACTCGAATATTATAATAATATGTATATTTTTATTTACATAACAATTGGATATAATAAGAAACGGATTATAATTGTATATATGAAAAATAAAATAAAGATTATGTACTTTAATACATTTAATTTACATGTAAAAAAATCTTATTGCAAACAATATACATAAATGAGATAATACTTTATTATACTATAATTTATCATTTATTATTATTTGTACTATACTCTTATTATATATATAATCAAGTGAATAACCAATAGCATTAATTACTATTTATTTAACTTTTTATGACTTTTCAATCATATTAACTTTTTGATTTTTTTAAATATTTATTATGTTAAAGACTTTTATATCCTCATGTGTAAATGATATTTTCATTGAAGACATGTGGCTTTTTAGTACTTTTACATGCAATTGAAATTTATGTTATTAACTATTCATTTTATCTTCTTTATGATAAATAACTATTCATTTTCCCTTTCTTTATGTTAATTAATTATTCATTTTCCCTTATTTATTTGGTTCTTCATTTTTTTAGTTGACTACCTAATGGTTTGGTTTGTTGTCAAACAATTTTTCTCTCACACTTTCTCTCATTATCTAAGGTATGGATTTATGTTTATTGCTAAGTTATATGGTGTTGTGTATTTTATATGTTGTTTTTGTTTCTATTTTTGTAAAAGGTGTCACAAACAAAAGAAAACTAATGAGATATTGTCTAAATAGGTCGTGAAGATCATTGAACATATCATAACTATTCATTTTTCCTTTATTTATGTTAATTTATTATTCATTTTCCTTATTTATTTGGTTCTTCATTTTTTTAGTTGACTACCTAATGGTTTGGTTTGTTGTCAAACAATTTTCTCACACTTTCTCTCATTATCTAAGGTATGAATTATGTTAATTGCTAAGTTATATGGTGTTGTGTATTTTATATGTTGTTTTTGTTTCTATTTTTGTAAAAGGTGTCACAAACAAAAGAAAACTAATGAGATAATGTCTAAATAGGTCGTGAAGATCGTTGAACATATCAAAAACATGAAGGTATCTAAGGTACTTATTAGATCAAATGTACTTACGAATGGATACAGTTTTCCGTATCTAAACTAATACCCATCCAATCTATTTCATAAATAAAATGTGACCAATTATCCATTAAGCTTCATGGAAAATATACGCTTATATTATTAAATGTGAGTCATTCGATCTACAACAACTTCAATCTCAATTAAAAATTGATTTTGTTTGTTTCGTAATCATCATATTATTACCCTATTTCTCATTTCTAATTTTTTTCATAAGATTCATCACATTGTTAATAGAACAATTGGATATTGTTTATTATGATATGACTTTTATGTCCTCCTATGTAAATGATATTTTGGGGTTTAATACTTTTACATGCACATTGAAATTTATGTTATTTAACTATTCATTGTCCCCTCTTTATGTTAATTAACTATCCATTTCCCTTCTTCATTTTTTAGTAGACTACCTCATTGCTTGGTTTGTTGTCAAAGGAACTTATTTAATCGAATGTACTTACGACTGGATCGATTTTTCCGTATCCAAACTAATACCAATCCAAATGATGAATAAATTGTGACCAATTATTTAATAAGCTTAATGGACAATATACACTTATATTATTAGAACACCTATCATTTAAACAATAAAACATTAATGTTTCTATAAAGTACTTTAATTTTTTGTGATGATATAAAAAATATAATTAAATCGACAGATGTACCATTCTTTTTCAACTCCAACAAGAAAAAAACTCCATAGAATATCATTAATTATACAAACAATGCATAAATTAGGCCAATTTCATTTCTACCATTAATAGGAAAAAACCTATCATGCATGTATGTATGTATATATATTTATATATATTAAAAGTCCACCATTTAAAATCTAATGATTTCTACAATTAATTTGTATAATGTTTGTCGATTATCATATTTAACAATTGAAATGTATTATATAGATAATATTTATATTACTACCAAGTTAGTCACGCGCGCTACCGCGCATTGCGCGGTTTTAGCACTAGTACTATTCTTAATTTATTGTAATGTGTTATTTAATAAAGGGAAATCTATATATATTATAAACCAGAATCATTTAGAGGTGACGTGGCAGCTTCTCAAAACAGTATTCCCCTCTTTCTTTTTCCTCCGTTTATCAATTTTCTTTTAGGTTTTGCATTAACTCCAAGCCAAAACCGTTCGTATTCGGTTGTTACACGTCTTTCTTCTTCTCCATCAATTGATTCGACTTCTCTCCCCTTCACAAGAATCGTGGATTCACATGATACATGGTACGCCTCTCTCTTTGTATGCATCTGTAGGGGTTTTTCCTTCTCTTCTCTCGATCTCTATCTACTCTTACACGTCGACGATTAAGCAGATCAGGGGGAACAGAAAAATCTATGGCATTTGATTTATTTTTGTCCGATTTTTTATGAGGATGATTTTCACTAAATTAACTTCATCTGATTTTTAGAAAGTTAACTTTGTTCTCATTTTTAATCCTAATGTTTTCTCTCCAGGCACCAGAGTCCCATCAACGGGTTCCTATATACTAAATGAAATCAAATGTTACAGGTAATTTTGCAGGAGGTGGTGAGGAAGGGGCATGTGGGGATTAGGAGGGTCGTAACCAATTTCTGCATTTGCCGTCTTGGATTTATCCATTTCTCCAAGGTACGTATGGTCTGGATTACCTTATTTTCTACGATTTGTTTACATGGTTTATTTGAAACCGAGTAAGACATTGTTCAATCTGTTTTCCATTAAGTCATATGTGTATAAACCTTGATTATTGCAACATCAAATTATCGGTGAATGTAATTGGAAGCTTAGTGACCTAATATATATAGATAGTAATGTACCAATTGTTCAGTGCTCATTGCAAGATCTTGCATAATAGGGAATAACTGTCAATAGCTTAGTCTAAACTTGAAATTTCTAAAAGGGACAAATGCTACGGAGACTCACAAATTTGGTTTTGGAGGTGTAGGACGCCCAAGGGGAGTTTTAAAAACAAACAAAAAGATCCAAGAAGATAGGCTTGGATAATCTTGATTTTGTGTTTTTAGTTGGGTTTAATAGCACAAACAAAAATGCCTTCAAATGTTTGGAAGTTGCAAGCTTAATTTTGACCTTACACTTATCCATTTTGTATTTGAAAGCTCATAGATAAGATCAATAGTTCAGTTGGTCAGGACTCATGCTCAAAATACATAATTATTGGAGTACAAGACATACGAGTTTGACTGTTTCAAGACAAACATATGCTTCATTGGTATGCCTTCTGTTTGGATTACTAACCTGATCTGATGTGTAGGTGTTCACACCAAAATTGAGGTTCTCAAGTTCTACTCTTCACATGCTCATTAGCATCAGGTTACTAAAAAGATGAAAAAAGTCAATTCGTTGACAAAAATTCTGAGTTTTTGACATGCACTATATGTAGGAAGCAAGCTATGAATCTTGACCTACTAATCAAACGAGGCATACTTGTCCTAATTATAGAGTGTCAGTGTCATGTAACATTGATTGGTCCAAGGAGTTTGTCTTAATTATTCGTATTAGTGTCTCTTTCATGGTGATAAGTGAGAACATGTTTATGGAACTGTATTTTCAATTTCAACTTCTAAGCACATATTTGGCAACAAAAAGTTGTTTGTCAAAAGTTAGTTTACTTTATTCTCTTTCAATTGCAACTTGTAAGCATGAAAACTAAAAACAACACATATTTGGCAACAAAAAGTTGTTTGTCTAAAATTAGTTATTTCATTCTCTTTCTTGGAACAGGATACTTCGTAGGAAAATTATTTGTGCCTTTCATTCTTCTGTTTGTTTTATGAGAATTACGACTATATGAAGGGGCAACAGGGATGTCCGAGTATGATAACACTGTTATTGACCTTGCGCTATTGTCAGTTTTTTGTTATTTTACATTAAAGATTTATCAAATTAAAGGATAAATAGGGACATTTTTTATATTTATTTCCATAGAATTGTACTTGATCATTGTATTGCTAATTTGCTACCAAGTAAGTAAACCTATAGTATTTTTAGAACAATAACTTCTACCATTGGGTTATTTTGATTTTAAAAATTGAAGGTTCTTTATTTTACTTGTATTAATTCCATACACTCTTCATCCCATAAATCCTTTTACTACTATTTCTTTATTTATTTTTCAATATAAAGTAAAAAACTTAGTATATATGCAGTGTTAAAATAGGCTGGAAACCATCTCTATATATAAGTTAAATTGGGAATAACAGTTCTATAATACATCATTATGAATATTGAAATAGTCGATAAATTCTTTTTTCACAAACCTGTTTAACATGAGTTTTGATCGTCACGCGCAACGCGCGATGTCCGACACTAGTTAATTAAAATACCCCAAGTCCAACTTCGTGTTACCAAAATGCCACAAATCTCTCCCACTTTGCAAAAATACCCCTTTTTTCCGCGATGGGAGCCCGCGATCACGGGCCAGGGACCATTTCTGACACTTTTTTAAACTTGCAGGGACCGTTTTTGAAAAATGGAATCCCGCGCTAATCCGCGATGGTATGTTTTTTGTGACTTTTCAATTGCAAGGGACCATTTTTGAAAATTTGAACACCACTTTTGACCCGCGTTTCGTGAAATTTAATGAATTTAAAATGAAATGTTACACTTTCAACCCCTATACTTATTTACTAAATTTACTTTATACCTTTTAGTTTTATTATTTTAATTTTACATTTAACACATATAATCGTTTATTAACTAAAATACGTTAAAAAAATACGTTTTAATTTTAACAAATTACACCATTATAATCGTCTCTTCGATACGTTCGAAATGAGTCCAATCTTGAATTTTTTTGGATCTATATATTTTAATATATATCATATACAGTTATACACTACATAAAAAAAATTATATTTAAAATTCATACCTTTATAGTTAATTATTTAATTTATGGTACATCTCTTATTTTTTTTTCAATTTTGTTTTACACTCCTATCGCATTAACAGAATAATCATATATTAACTAATTCATTAAATCGTTTTAAATTATTATTATTTGAATGTGTTTATAGATATCGTGAATGGCAATAGGAGAAGGTTCCACGAGAAAAATATTAAATGGGGTTTTGACAAGTTGGTATTACTGGACTCATTTAAGAATTGTGAAAATGAGTATTTGGCGAATGATGATTCATGTGTTGATGATTCATGTGTGTTTGGAGCTGAAATATTTGCAGTTACAGAGTATGCACAAAATTATCGATGTATTTCCAACGTAACTTAGATTAAAATTATCTCCTTCAGTTCAGTCCCGTCCCGTCTCATCCAGTTCAGTCCCGTCCAGTTCCGTCCCGTCTCATCTAGTATGCGTACCAAACGCTACCTAAAAGTACCGTAAATTAAATAATCAACTATAAAGGTATAAATTGTAAATATTAAAAAAAATTTGATGTAGTGTATATGATATATATTAAAATATATAAATAAAAAAAATTCAAGATTTGGCTCATTTCGAACGTATCGAAGAGACGATTATAATGGTGTAATTTGTTAAAATTAAAACGTATTTTTAACGTATTTTAGTTAATAAACGATTATATGTGTTAAATATAAAATTAAAATAATGAAACTAAAAGTTATAAAGTAAATTTAGTAAATAAGTATAGGGGTTGAAAGTGTAACATTTCAATTCGAAATTGTGATTTTGATTTGATATTTACACTTTCAACCCCTATACTTAGTTACTAACTTTACTTTATACCTTTTACTTTCATAATTTAATTTTACATTTAACACATACAATCGTTTATCAACAAAAATACGTTAAAAAAAATACGTTTTAATTTTAACAAGTTACACCATTATAATCGTCTCTTCGATACGTTCGAAATGAGCCCAATCTTGAATTTTTTTGATTTATATATTTTAATATATATCATATACAGTTATACACTACATCAAAATATTTTTAATATTTACAATTTATACCTTTATAGTTAATTATTTAATTTACGGTACTCTTAGGTAGCGTTTGGTACGCATACTAGATGGGACGGAACTGGACGGGACTGAACTGGATGGGACGGGATGGGATTGAACTGAAGGAGATAATTTTAATCTAAGTTATGTTGGAAATACATCGATCATTTTGTGCATACTCTGTAACTGCAAATACTTCAGCTCCAAACACACATGAATCATCATTCGCCAAATACCCATTTTCACAATTCTTAAATGAGCCCAGTGATACCAACTTGTCAAAACCCCATTTAATATTCTTCTCGTGAAACCTTCTTCTATTGCCATTCACGATATCTATAAACACATTCAAATAATAATAATTTAAAACGATTTAATGAATTAGTTAATATATGATTATTATGTTAATGCGATAGGAGTGTAAAAAAAAATTGAAAAAAAAATAAGAGATGTACCATAAATTAAATAGTTAACTATAAGGGTACGAATTTTAAATATAAAAAATATTTTTTTTATGTGGTGTATAAATGTATATGATATATATTAAAATATATAATTCCAAAAAAATTCAAGATTGGGCTCATTTCGAACGTATCGAAGAGACGATTATAATGGTGTAATTTGTTAAAATTAAAACGTATTTTTTTAACGTATTTTAGTTAATAAACGATTATATGTGTTAAATGTAAAATTAAAATAATGAAACTAAAAGGTATAAAGTAAATTTAGTAAATAAGTATAGGGATTGAAAGTGTAACATTTCATTTTAAATTCATTAAATATCACGAAACGCGGGTGAACAGTGGTAAAAAATGGTCAAACGCGGTTCAAATTTTCAAAAATGGTCCCTGAATTTTTCAAAAATGGTCCCTTGCAATTGAAAAGTCACAAAAAAACATACCATTGCGGGATTAGCCCGCGATCGCGGGATTCCATTTTTCAAAAATGGTCCCTGCAAGTTTAAAAAAGTGTCAGAAATGGTCCCTGGCCCGCGATCGTGGGCTCCCATCGCGGAAAAAAGGGGTATTTTTGCAAAGTGGGAGAGATTTGTGGTATTTTGGTAACACTTGGTCAAACTTAGGGTATTTTAATTAATTTCCCTTTAATAAATACTTTGCAGTATGTGGAATTATTTGCTTATTCCCTAAAGCATTTTATGAAAAAATTAAGAAGACAAAATGAATATTTAAAAAAATTACAAAATTACCCCTATCAACCACCAATCAACACTTATCACTTGGTTTTTATCTTGATAAATAAGTTAAAACTATGGAATTACTTTAAAACATTATACTTTATAAAAAACAAAAAACAAATAAAATACTAGAAATTGTGGATTTGGTCTATGTTTTTCGATATTTTTTTATTAGGGTTCTTATAGTATGTTTATTGTGGATTTGGTTCTTGTAGTATTCAATTTGTTTTGACCTTGGTCAATCCAACTAACGTTTTCGTTAACTTCGTTAAATCAAGTGTCATTTTAAACTTTTTGCATATTCTTTTTGATTTTTTTAATAAAGAAATAAAAACAATATTTTTATCCCCCCACCCCCCACCATAAAATAAGAAATTACATTTTTGATTTGATTTGATTTGTTTAAATTAAAAAATCAACTATATTAAATATAATTTAAGTTTGTTGTTTTAGTATAGTTGTCTATTTAGCATTGTTCTAAAAGGCTTGTCGCAACAGCCGTCATGACGTGTCGTTGCTTAAGGCTTATGTCTCACTCCACGCTATGCTTGTGGCCAGCCCGTGCATTAACAAGTCCAATGTATTCATTGGCACAGGGCCCCAAATACATACCTACATGGCCCATTTCTAAATTATGAACGCTTCATCTTCTGGAAAAAAAAACGTATTAGGGTCCTTGTAGTATGTTTATTGTGGATTTGGTCCTTATAGTATTCAATTTGTTTTGACCTTGGTCAATCCAACCAACGCTTCCGTTAACTCCATTAAATCAAGTGTCATTTTAAACTTTTTGCATATTCTTTTTGTCTTTTATAATAAAGAAATAAAAACAATACTTTTATCTCCCCACCCCCATCATAAAATAAGATATTACATTTTTGATTTGATTTGATTTGTTTAAATTAAAAAATCAACTATATTAAATATAATTTAAGTTTGTTGTTTTAGTATAGTTGTCTATTTAGCATTGTTCTAAAAGGCTTGTGGCAACAGCCGTCATGACGTGTCGTGGCTTAAGGCTTGTGTCTCACGCAACGCTATGCTTGTGGCCAGGCCCGTGCATTAACAAGTCCAATGTATTCATTGGCACAGGGCCCCTATTTTAACAGGGCCCCAAATACATACCTACATGGCCCATTTCTAAATTATGAATGCTTCATCTTCTGGAAAAAAAAAGCGTATTAGGGTCCTTGTAGTATGTTTATTGTGGATTTGGTCCTTATAGTATTCAATTTGTTTTGACCTTGGTCAATCCAACTAACGCTTCCGTTAACTCCGTTAAATCAAGTGTCATTTTAAACTTTTTGCATATTCTTTTTGTCTTTTATAATAAAGAAATAAAAACAATACTTTTATCCCCCCACCCCCCATCATAAAATAAGATATTACATTTTTGATTTGATTTGATTTGTTTAAATTAAAAAATCAACTATATTAAATATAATTTAAGTTTGTTGTTTTAGTATAGTTGTCTATTTAGCACTGTTTTAAAAGGCTCGTCGCAACAGCCGTCATGACGTGTCGTGGCTTAAGGCTTGTGTCTCACGTCACGCTATGCTTGTAGCCAGGCCCGTGCATTAACAAGTCCAATGTATTCATTGGCACATGGCCCCCATTTTAACAGGGCCCCAAATACATACCTACAGGGCCCATTTCTAAATTATGAACGCTTCATCTTCTGGAAAAAAAAAACGGACAATGGACTACTCCTACGAATTAGCCGCCATCATCTTCTTCGTGCATCAATTTCGGCGATTTTAAGGGAGAAACGACTGTCGATTACGATTCTCAACGATTTTCTATGGACGATTTCATTGTTAAACGGCAACGACAACGGCTATTTCATAACGGGAACACCGAACATCCTCTTCCTCTTAAATTCACATCGGCACATCATAATAGGTAAATCGAAACTTAAATTCCTTGTTCCTACTATAACCAACAATCAATTAATTTTGGAGTTTGGATTTATTTGGGGCGATTTCAGATTTGGTGACACAGAATATTGGCACCGAAAAGGAAATTGCTACCGAATTGAATATTGATCCATTGTTTCCTCAAAGACGTAAATTCGAAGAAAAAGACATTTTGATGAAAATCCGAGTGATTCATCTGAAATTATTTCACAATCTGCAAAGGAGTCATTTAGGGTTAATTATTTCTTATGTGTTGTTGATCATGCAATTGCTTCACTAAAATAGAAGATTTGAACAATACCAAGAATATGAAAGTGTGTTCGGGTTTTTATTTACTTCTGATAAGTTGTGTTCTTTAGATAATGCGTGTTTGAAGTCTTCTTGTACTAATTTTGAAATTGCACTTAAGAAACAAGACCAATCTGATGTTGATGGGAATGACTTATATGTGGAATTGAAGTTACGTGATGATTATTTAGCGAATCAAAAGATGGGACCTGTTGATATTTTAGAGTATTTGAAACACGTTGGATGCTTTCCTAATGCTATTAATGCTTATAGAGTTTTGTTGACTATTCCTGTAACTGTTGCATCTGCAGAAAGAAGTTTCTCGAAGTTGAAGTTGTTGAAGTCGTATTTGCGCTCCACGATGACACAAGAAAGACTTAACGGACTTGCCATGATAGCTATTGAAAGTGGACTTTTGGAGAACGTTGATTATGATGATTTGATTGAAGACTTTGTTACGAAAAATAGTAGAAGAATCATCTTGTTTAAGTGAATTTCACATGTTACATTATCATTTTAAACATTTTTATGTTCCTTTAAATTTTAATACATTTAGTATGCTATGAACTTTTATAATGTATTTCTTTATTACTCGATTTATCGTCAAATGTGTAACAGGGCCCCCAAAAAGTTAGGAACGGCCCTGCCTGTGGCACGTCATGTCCTAATGTGCGGTCTTTCATACGCGATAGTTGATTTTTTTTTACCTTTTTAATGTCTTATTTTCTAGTTTTTAACATATAACATAATTTAACTTGTTTATTATAACTCGTCGAGTAATAGCACAAAACATACGTTTTTATATATAATATAGAGTTTTGTAGTCATAAGTCACGTCTTGATAAACGTTGTGGCCTCATCGTGGCTCCTAAGGCTTAAGGTCTGGTCTCACCGTCACGCCACGCCTCACGCTATAGAACCTTGTATTTAGGTATGAAAATTTGGTTGAATTTTATATAGGAATTTGCTCAATTTTAAGTTACAAAGATGATAATATGTATTAATTCATTATACTTTATAAAAAACAAAAAAACATATAAAATAGTAGAGTAAATTGTTGTTGGTCCCGGAGGGTTATACAAGTTTGTAGAAGGGGGGGGGGGGGGGGGTTGAATACAAACACACATATTTTACTTTTCTAAATTGTTTTTTGATATGTATCAAACAATTTACAACTTGTTGCGGAACAAGATTAAGGAATAAACCTAATCTAAACAAGTTAAGAAAATTACTAAGATTTCTTGCACTAGAAATAAGATAGAAAGGAGATGAGAATATTATAGACTAATATTCTAACACACAGAAATAGTAAGAAGGAAATGGCCGAGCACTTCATTTCTGAAGTAGGGTTTCCTTTATATACTGCATGCATTTAATGCATATCAGTACAACTTTACACGTGGCAGCAGCTGATTGGTTGCATGTTTTGACCTTGGTAGATAACCTAGTAGCCGCATGATGAACAGTGTAGAATCAGAGCTGGTTGTACGATTCTGGATAAAAGGGATATCCATGCTGACATTTCGTACGAAGACGTGCAAGGGGGAAAGAAAAAAGTAACTTGTAGAGGAAACTTCATGATCAGTGTTAGCTGAATAGTTCTTTATCAGCGAGTGATAAAGTTCAGCGTTCGCTGAAGTCTTCTACTTGAAACTTCACGTTGAGTGGAGAAATCTTGGCTTTGCTGATATCTGCATCAGTTCATTAGTAGACTTGTTGCTGGTTCTTTGGCTTGATCTTCGACTTCAGCGCAGAACGTAGTTGACGTGAAACTTGTCTTCAGGGATCATAAGTAAACAACTAAAACTATCAGCGATCATCAATAAGACTGAACAGGCTCAGGGCTTGCTGATGAACAGTATCGTTGAATGTATAATTTAAAGAACATGAGTTTCCTATAAGCGGTACTGTAAAGACATAGTACTTATCAGCGATAGTGAAACTCTAATACATATTGTCTACTTACAATTTTCACTAAGTGTTTCTCAGAGAGTCATTATCAAATCATTGAGGGTTTAGATCAACAATTGTGGATTTGGTTCCTGTGTTTTGATAATTTTTTATTAGGGTCCTTATAGTATGTTTATTGTAGATTTGGTCTTGTAGTATTCAATTTGTTTTGCCCTTTGTCAATTCGATCTTCTGTTAACTTCGTTAAATCAAATGTCATTTTAAAGTTTTTGCATATTCTGTCTTTTTTAATAAAAAAATAAAAACAATATTTTTATCTCCCCCACCCCCACACATACATACATACATATATATATATATATATATATATATATATATATATTTATAATTAGATATTATTTTATAATTTGATTTAATATGTTTAAATTAAAAAATCAATTATATTAAATATAATTTAATTTTGTTATTTTAGTATATTTGTCTATTTAGGTATGAAAATCTAGTTGAATTTTATATATGAATTTGCCCAATTTTAAGTTACGAAGATGATAATATGTATTAATATTTCGTTTGGTTAAAACCTAAATAGTCATTTTGAATTTTTGAATAAAAAACAATATGAAAAATGGAATCCTTAATTTTAGCATGATAAACTTGAAGTTTATTTCTTAATGGTTTTCAACGATTTTGATGTTAAAATTGTTGATCCAAACTCTCTCAGTGATTTGATGACGACCCTTAGAATACTTAATGAAAATTGCATTTAACATCTGTATGTATTAATATTTCGCCATCAGCGATAACATATGTATTAGTGTTTCACCATCAATTATTGTATACTGAGCCTGTTCAGTATCGCTAATGATCTCTAATGTAATACTGTTATTTGTAATTTCCAAAGACAAGTTTCGTGACACAGAACTTCATCGCTGACATCGAAGACAAAGCTGACGAACAAGGACAAGTCTACTCATGATCCGATGTGGACATCAGTGAAACCAAGACAAGTCTACACGCGCGACAAATCAAGAACAAAGCTTCAGCGATAGCTGACTTACATCAGGACTCGCTGATGGAAGACCTTATCAGTGATCGCTGATCATGAAGCTTGTGCTTCAAGATTTGTTTGTCTTATCTCCTTGCACAAAATTACGAAGGTACATAAGAAGTTTGCTTTTGTCCAAGATCGTACAACCACTCTGACATCTACACTGTTCACCATGCGACCCAAATCATGTCTTGATAAAAGTCAGAAGCATGCACCCAACCAGATACTGACACGTGTAAAGTGCTCTTGCCATGCATTTAATGCATGAGGTATAAATAGAAGCAATACCCCTTCATTTTTAAGGATCCCCTGACCTACTTCGTGCATGTAGAACACCTTTTCTACATATCCTTTCTTTCTAGTTTCTTAGTGCAAGAACACTTTGTGATTCTAAAGTTTGTTTAAATTAGGTTTACTTAATCTTATTCCGCAACAAACTGTAAATTATGTTTGATTTATCAATAAACAATTTAGAAAACTAAAATTTGTGTTTGTATTTAACTCTCCTTCTACAAACTATTCCTCCTTGTATAAACCCTACGGGACCAACAAAAATATTGATAATAAGTTTGTTTATTGCAATGATAGTAAAAGAATTTAATACAATAAAATACTCTTTAACATAATTAGTTTTTAAATTAAATAAAAATCAAATCATAAAATCATATCTTATTTTATTCGCTATAAATAAAATATCATATAGTTTTATGATTTGATTTTTTTTAATAAAATTTTTAATTACATTAAAACAAAAAATCTTTTTCCACCATTAAAATAAAACAATAAAATAAATCGTATTTATATAACTAATATTTAAAATTTTTAAACTAATCAAATCATACAATAATATTCTATATATTATATTTATATTGATATCGATATATATATATATATATATATCGATATCAAAATATATATATAGAGGGAGGATCAAACGTGAATGACATCTGTTTAAAAGAATAAAGGAATGACTCTCATCCAATCATTTTAATAAATTAAATATCAAAATTATTTATTCAAAAAATCAGTTATAAGGGTATTTTGGTCTTATTTTAGGATAATTATTTCAGGATAGAATTTAATCCCTTAAATTGTGGGATCACATCTCTCATACAAACAACGCTTCATCTCCAATCTTCTTCTCCAATTTTCTTCTCCAATCTTCTTCTCCAACCTGCTCGCCGCCGCTGCACGCCGCTGCACCTGCTCGCCGCCGCCGATGCACCTGCTCCAGGCGACATCTCTTTTCTCTCTTCTCTCTGCATCGTCTCCAGCGACCTGTGGAACCGCCACCGCACCTGCTCGCCGCCGCTGCACCTGCTCGCTGCCGCCGCTGCAACCACCGCACCTGCTCGCCGCCGCTACACCTCTTCTCGATTTCCCGTCGCACGACCGCCCTTCGCCGTCGTCTCCGTCAACCGCAGTCGCCATCTCGATTTCTCTCCATCTCTCAATCTAAACCAAGTGCAAACTGTCGGCCGCTACTTCTTCTCTCTTCTCTCTTGTTCGACCATCGAACGCCGCCACCACCAGACGCCGGCGCTCTCTCCATCCCGTTCTTCTGTTCACCTGCAGCGCCACCACCGCTACCGATCTCTCTCTCTCTCTCTCTCTTGATTTTAGGTTTCTCTATTGTTAATCACAAGTGATTTTATGTTTCTCTATTGTTAATCACAAGTGATTTAGGCTTGGATTATGTGCTATTATGGGATTTTAGGTTTCTTTATGGTTAAGCACAAGTGATTTTAGGTTTATCTATTGTTAATCACAAGTGATATTATGTGATTTTAGGTTTCTCTATAACAGAATTTAGGTTTCTCTATTGTTAATCACAAGTGATATTATGTGATTGTTGTTTCTCTATTGATTATCACAAGTGATATTCTATAACAGATTTTGGATTAACCGGATGAATAGCCAATGAATTGCCGAAATGGATTAATCGATTTTGCTTGAATAAAGGAAAATGATCCATACGATTTTGGTTTGAATGATATATTGTGATCCCTGAATTTTAAAAGTCAATACTATCCTAAATTAATCCATAGCATAAATGACCTTAATACCCTTTTAGTCTGATTTTTGGAAATTATTATTTTTGGAATTGTTTTTAAAAATGAATGGTTGAGAGTTATTCCTTTATTCTTTTAAACAGATGTCATTCTCGTTTGAACCCACCCCTATATATATATATATATATATGTGTGTGTGTATAAAAATATTGTTTTTACTTTTTTATAGGAAAAAGACAAAAATTAGGCAGAAATGCAAAAATGATTCATGATTTAACATAGCTAATGAAGGCGTTAGGCAGAGGGGTCATGGTCAAAACATATTGAATATCACAAAGACCAAATCCACAATAAACTAGGGACCCTAGTTATAAAATATATCAAAAAAACATGGACCAAATCCACAATTCACTCAAAATAGTAACATCTTATACGGGTAAATTGTTAGCAGAGAGATTGTTCAAATGTCTAATGATATTTGATTAGATCAAATAATTATTTGATTAAATATTATGGTCAATTTGTCAATTTAAACACTAGCTAAATACAGATTTTCCACGTGAACCATTACGTAAATGCACTCAAAATAGGAAAACAAGTTTTGTCACCTGTTATGTAACATCCCCTAAACATAGCATGCATTAAATCATAAGTTAAACATCCAAATTACATAAATAGCTTGTCTTTAACATCATCAATGAACTATACTAAACAAAACTTGCTAGCGGAAGTCTCTAAGCTCACAGCCGAGCACTATCTATATTCTTCAAGCAAAACTGGGAGCCTCACACGCTCCATCACCTCCTTGCTACCCCTCGATTCTACTTAGAAGAACTCGAAGGTCGCTTACCTGAAAATGGTTTAGTTTTTGAAAAGCGAGGGTTAGACCAGAAGGTCTAGTTAATTCCCTCCATAAAACAACATGTATAAATAATACGAAATCATTTTATTAAAAAAATGCATCATACATCGTAAAGCATCACATATGGTACTGCACTGTGTGGTGGATCGCTTAACCAATCGCGATCGGGGCCCAAGCAGACTCCCCTTTCGCCCTCTCGTATCGGGGCCCAAGCAGACTCCCCGATACCCGCCTAGGAGGAAACGAATTCCAACCTACCGTCTCGTCGTACATAACCAAGGGACCATCAGATCCCGAGGCTCATTGATCCCACAGTACAGACCGACATCACATAACATGCACAAACATTTTATAAAAGCATTTGACATTTTATAAATCATGTGCATCAATACAACATATAAAACATTCCTTTCCTTCCATGCAATTCAGATCGTAAACATTTCATACTCGATAAAAACCATATTCAGTAAAAGAATCATTTAACATTTATGTCAAAATAAGGTTTAGGGAACTCACCTGATAGCAAATTCTCTTCCTAACCTCTTGCCTCGATCCGACCGTACACCTAGTAATTAAATTTAGAATTTAATTAGATGCACTCAATTTCGATCCTATTCTTTGCTTCTTAACGGGTCTCCTCTAGAACTTGCTAAGTTCAAGGTTTACCCATATCTTAGCCCAACAGGGACCCAAAGTCGTTCGGTCCAACTCAAGGCGTCGGCCCACTAAACTATGTGGCCCACCACCGAGTTTAAGCCCGGGACCGCATCTAGTCCCGATAGCCTTCGACTCTCGGTACTCCATAACCCCCGGTACCCCCGACTCCCGGTACCCCGTGACTCCCGGTACCCCGTGACTCCCGGTACCCCATTACTCCCGGTACCCCATGACTCCCGGTACCCCCTGACTCCCGGTACCCCACGACTCCCGGTACCCCCGACTCCCGGTACCACCGACTACGAGCAGAAGACAAGCTCCAATCGTTTCCAACACCCATTCTTCCTACTCGGTCTAATATGAGGTTTTATCTCAACATTCTTACCCAATTTATTCCATAAATTCCTTAATCAGATAACTTCCTAATCGATCGATTTCTTTGGATTATCAACCCCTTCGCAAAATAATTTCCCTACAGTGCTCTTATACAATAACCCAACCACAAACATGAATTCCAGACTGGGATTTAACTTATCTATCTATTTCATTAAGCAACAATAACAAGGAATGAAAGATTTGCTTACCAATTAGAGTCTCTTCCCCAAGAATCGCAGTCCAATCCTTCCTTTCGCTATTTCTCTTCTTTCAGAGCTCAGCCGCCAACAATATGAGAATGGTTAACAGCCCTAGGGATCTGGTCATATATATAGTTCCCAACATTTACGAAATCAGCCCCTCTACTAAAACTTTCATTTCATACAATTTGACCACTAAACTATACACTTGACATAAACGGGTTGTTACAACACTCCCCTCCTTAAAAGAATTATGTTCCCGGAATTCCTCATTGAAAGAGCTGTGGGTATCTCGCCCTCATCTCCGACTCCAACTCCCACGTGGCCTCTGGGCCCTTATGGTGCCGCCACTGAACCTTTACTAGCTTAGTTTCTTTATTTCGTGACTTCCTCACCTTAAAATCTGTGATGGCTTCGGGTTCCTCTACGAAATTCAACCTCTCATCCACTTTAATGTCGTTCAACGGCACTGCTTTTGTCACGTCGGCTAAACATTTCCTCAAATTAGACACGTGAAATGCGTTGTGAATGCCTTGCAACTCTTCCGGTAGATCTAGTCTATACGCCACCTCCCCAATTCGTTCAGTAATTTCAAACGGTCCGATGTAACGTAGGCTTAGTTTCCCACGTTTTACAAACCGTACTACACCTTTCCACGGGGAGATCTTTAACAACACGAAGTCTCCGACCTGAAATTCTATGTCCTTTCTCCTCTTATCCGCATAACTCTTTTGTCGGTCGCGGGCGACCTTCAGTCTTTCCCGCACTTGATCTATCTTGTCCGAAGTTAGTTGCACCAACTCCGATCCGGCTAGTTGTCTTTCTCCCACCTCGTTCCAACACAGAGGTGTCCGACCCTTTCTACCGTAAAGTGCCTCGAATGGCGCTGCCTTGATGCTCGAGTGATAGCTATTATTGTAAGCGAACTCGATTAACGGTAGGTGCTTCTCCCAAGATCTCTGGAAGTCTAAAGCACACGCTCTCAACATATATTCTAATGTCTGGATCGTTCTCTCACTCTGACCATCGGTCTGAGGATGATATGCATTACTCATCTTTATCTGCGATCCCATTTCTCTTTGGAAACTCCTCCAAAACGTAGAGGTAAATATTCTATCTCGGTCAGATACTATCGCTGAAGGCACCCCATGCCGGGTTACAA
This sequence comes from Saussurea involucrata, assembly GCA_033807775.1. Classification (NCBI taxonomy): domain Eukaryota; kingdom Viridiplantae; phylum Streptophyta; class Magnoliopsida; order Asterales; family Asteraceae; genus Saussurea; species Saussurea involucrata. The sequence goes on from CM066312.1 coordinate 12,349,978, forward strand.
TCTCATCGATATACAACTTGGCTAACTGCTCCATCGAGTAAGACTCACGAATAGGTAAAAAGTGTGCCGACTTTGTGAGGCGGTCCACAATCACCCATATGGCGTCATAACCCTTTGGAGTCTTAGGCAAATGGGTTACGAAGTCCATCGTAATTTGATCCCACTTCCACATAGGTATCTCTAAAGGCTGAAGTTTCCCGTATGGTCGTTGGTGCTCAATTTTAACCCTCGAACACGTTGCACAGGTCTCCACAAAGTGAGCTACGTCCTTTTTCATTCCAGGCCACCAGTAGTCCCGGCGTAGATCTCCATACATTTTGTTAGTTCCGGGGTGAATCGTGTACTTGGACTTATGAGCCTCTTCTAGTATCAACTTTCGGAGCCCTCCGAGTTTCGGAACCCAGATCCTCCCGCTAAGACACTTCACCCCTCGATTGTCTTCCTCCAGCGAGGACACTTGCCCTACCATCCTTTCCTCCTTAAGATTTCCGGCTTCGAGTGCTTCAACTTGACATTTCTTTATTTCAGCAATTAAATTAAACGTCACGTCGGCTCTCATAGCCACGATGCTGGGAAACTCACTTCTTTCCTTACGACTCAAGGCGTCCGCCACTACGTTTGCCTTACCCGGATGGTATTCGATCTTACAATCGTAATCGGTCAGTAACTCAATCCACCTTCTTTGGCGCATATTCAACTCTTTCTGGTCAAAGAGATGACACAAGCTTTTGTGGTCCGTGAAGATCTGACACTTTGTACCATAAAGATAATATCGCCAAATCTTCAAGGCAAAAACTACGGCCGCCAGTTCTAAATCATGCGTGGGATAGCGAGCCTCGTGATCCTTCAACTGCCGGGAGGCATAAGCGATCACCTTACCGCGTTGCATCAACACACATCCTAGACCAAGCTTCGATGCGTCGCTGAATACCATGAAATCATCCGAGCCGTCCGGTAGGGACAATATCGGAGCACTGCTCAACATATCCTTCAACTTTTGAAAAGCTTCTTCTTGTTTCTCCAACCAGGCGAACTTGACATTCTTCTTTGTTAACGAAGTCAGTGGCGTGGCAATACGCGAAAAGTCCTTGATGAACTTCCGGTAATACCCTGCCAGTCCGAGAAAACTTTGAACTTCTGCCGGGTTCTTAGGTTGTTCCCAATCTTTGATGGCTTCAACCTTAGCTGGATCAACCATGATTCCCTTCTCAGACACCACGTGCCCGAGAAACTGCACTTCCCTCAACCAAAATTCACATTTGGAAAACTTTGCGTACAACTTCTCCCGCTTTAACAGATCGAGGATCGTTCGAAGGTGACTTTCGTGCTCCACTTCCGACTTTGAGAATATCAGGATATCATCTATGAACACTATCACGTACTGATCTAAATAGGGTTGGCACACCCTATTCATCAAATCCATGAATGCTGCCGGGGCGTTAGTTAACCCGAACGGCATCACCAAGAATTCGTAGTGTCCATACCTGGTCCTAAAAGCAGTCTTCGGCACATCCTCCTCCCTCACCTTGAGTTGGTGATAACCCGACCTCAAGTCTATCTTGGAGAAGTAACTGGCTCCTTGTAACTGATCGAACAGGTCGTCGATCCTCGGTATCGGATATTTGTTCTTGATCGTGACCTTGTTGAGTTCTCGGTAATATATGCACATTCGCATAGTACCGTCCTTCTTCTTCACGAAGAGCACGGGTGCTCCCCATGGAGACGTACTTGGTCTAACGAACCCCTTGTCTAACAACTCCTGTAACTGCGTCATCATCTCCTTCGTTTCAGATGGTGCCAATCTATACGGTGCGCGAGCAATAGGTGCAACTCCGGGCATCAGATCGATTCTAAACTCGACCTGACGATCCGGGGGTAGACTTGTCAAGTCATCCGGAAATACTCCCGGGTACTCACTTACCACTCGCACATCACCCACCCCACGCTTCTCCTTCTTGGCATCCACCACGTATGCCAAGAATCCTCGGCACCCTTTCCTCAAACACTTAGTAGCCTTAATCATAGAGATAAGGCTATTCTTCCTATCACGGCGGTCCCCATATATCACTATGGGATCCCCATTCGGTGACTGAATCCGGATTAGCTTTTTGTTGCAAACAATATTCGCATCGTTCGCGGCTAACCAATCCATACCCAACACCACATCAAACTCTCCCATTGCCATGGGATATAACTTCATAGGCAATAACCTTCCTTCTATCCCTATTACACAACCTTCTACCACCTCCTTAACGTACACCAAACTATCATTAGCGGTTTCCACCTCTAGTGCCCTCTCCAAACGTTTAGGCCTTACCCCCAAACATTTCATAAAGGCAATTGATATAAAGGAGCGGTTTGCTCCCGAATCAAACAACACCTTAGCGCATTGAGAATTTACTAGAAACGTACCTGCCACAACATCCGGCACCTCTTCCGCCTCCTCCGCAGTCATGCGGAAGGCACGCCCCTTTGGACGCGCCGGTTCTGCTCCTTTACCACTGTCTCTTCCACCCTGCCGATCCCCAAATTGAGCTGATCCACCCCTTTTCAACTGTGGACAGTCAAACCGAGTGTGACCAGTAGCTCCACATTGGAAACATGATTTCCCTTTGGGGCAATCCCTTGACAGATGACCAGGAAACCCACACCTGTAACATGAATTGGAGCCTACCATGCACTCCCCACGATGCATCTTGTTACACTTCGAACACGGTTTCCCAACAGTATCCTTACTAGCGCGATTGTCTGGTCGAAATACTTTCCCTTTTCTGGAGTCATTACTCGACCCATCCCATTTGCGTTTATCCCCACTCTTCTCGGTCGTTTGGCGAACCTTTTCTTTCTCGATCATTTCAGCCGCGTCAATGGCCGCTTGGAAAGTGGTGGGGTTTCTTGTTATCACTAGCTCTCGGATACTACTCTTCAACCCGTGAATGAACCGTTCCACCCGACGTCCCTCCGTTGGCACATACAGATCTGCAAATCGAGACTTTTCGATGAATTTGGTAGTATACTCGCGCACTGTCATACTTCCCTGTTCCAATCCCAATAACTCTTCTTCCAACCTTTTCACTGCCGCCAACGGGCAGAACTGAGCCCGAAACCTGTCCACAAAAGCTTCCCACAACATCCCCTTGGCCATTGCCGAACCCTTTCCCCCGGTTTCGGCATCCCACCAGTAAACTGCCTCGGCCTTCAACATGGATAGGGCAAACATTACCCGATCCCCATCAGCACACTTGCACGTATCAAACACTAACTCCATTTCTTTCACCCATCTCATTGCCAGAACCGGATCACATTCACCCTTGAAAGTAGGGGGCTTGCACGAGGCAAAGGCCTTGTAGCTACATCCCTTAGCTGCTGACTCATTCACCACTAAGGAGATTGCTTTAGAGTGACTCCCAGTACCAGTCTCTACTGGGCTCGACAACTCCGCACTCTCCTTGTTTTCACTAGCTTCCTTGCTTCCCGAAGCTAACTTATTCTGCTTGGTGAGAAGAGCTTGTAGGGTCTCTTGAATCTTACCGAGCTCAGCTGCCAGATTCTCTCAGGTGACAAATGCAGAGCCACGACCCCGACCGCGTCCCCTCGTCGGATTTGCCCGCCTGACCGAAGCTGAACTCTCCTGATGAGAGCTCTCTTGATGTGCGGGCTCCGCACTCTGTACCCTTCGAGTTACTCGGGTCGTTCTTCGAGTCGGATGTTCCCCATCTCCGGCCACCTGAGTGGCGGCACGGCGGGGCGTCCTTCCCCGACCCCGTCCACGACCCCTACCCCTTCCCCTTCCACGGTTAGCTGTCGCCCTTGCCGGCTCCACTGGTCCATTCTCCAGGATTTCATCATCTTGGTTCCTCGGTACAGCAGGTACCGACCTACTTCTCACAGTTCTTCCAGCCATTTCGCACACACTAAAAGAAGACAACCGTTAACCTTTGCTAGACAAGACACCACAAGAGTTTGCTACATAAGGTAATTTAAGCACGCACCTGTACTTGTAAGTTTGTAATTACACTGACCAGATGTAATCTCAAACTTACCTTACACGTTTGTCCTCGGCACCTTATTTCCTAGCGCGTTTAGTGATCGTTCCTAGAGGCAATCCTATGTCTCGGCTGTGTTCCTCATCTTACAATTTAAGTTTAAGCCCTAGCGGTTACCTAAATCCCTTAAACTAAGGCTCTGATACCATTTGTAACATCCCCTAAACATAGCATGCATTAAATCATAAGTTAAACATCCAAATTACATAAATAGCTTGTCTTTAACATCATCAATGAACTATACTAAACAAAACTTGCTAGCGGAAGTCTCTAAGCTCACAGCCGAGCACTATCTATATTCTTCAAGCAAAACTAGGAGCCTCACACGCTCCATCACCTCCTTGCTACCCCTCGATTCTACTTAGAAGAACTCGAAGGTCGCTTACCTGAAAATGGTTTAGTTTTTGAAAAGCGAGGGTTAGACCAGAAGGTCTAGTGAATTCCCTCCATAAAACAACATGTATAAATAATACGAAATCATTTTATTAAAAAAAATGCATCACACATCGTAAAGCATCACATATGGTACTGCAATGTGTGGTGGATCGCTTAACCAATCGCGATCGGGGCCCAAGCAGACTCCCCGATACCCGCCTAGGAGGAAACGAATTCCAACCTACCGTCTCTTCGTACATAACCAAGGGACCATCAGATCCCGAGGCTCATTGATCCCACAGTACAGACCGACATCACATAACATGCACAAACATTTTATAAAAGCATTTGACATTTTATAAATCATGTGCATCAATACAACATATAAAACATTCCTTTCCTTCCATCTAATTCAGATCGTAAACATTTCATACTCGATAAAAACCATATTCAGTAAAAGAATCATTTAACATTTATGTCAAAATAAGGTTTAGGGAACTCACCTGATAGCAAATTCTCTTCCTAACCTCTTGCCTCGATCCGACCGTACACCTAGTAATTAAATTTAGAATTTAATTAGATGCACTCAATTTCGATCCTATTCTTTGCTTCTTAACGGGTCTCCTCTAGAACTTGCTAAGTTCAAGGTTTACCCATATCTTAGCCCAACAGGGACCCAAAGTCGTTCGGTCCAACTCAAGGTGTCGGCCCACTAAACTATGTGGCCCACCACTGAGTTTAAGCCCGGGACCGCATCTAGTCCCGATAGCCTTCGACTCTCGGTACTCCATAACCCCCGGTACCCCCGACTCCCGGTACCCCGTGACTCCCGGTACCACCGACTCCCGGTACCCCATGACTCCCGGTACCCCCTGACTCCCGGTACCCCACGACTCCCGGTACCCCCGACTCCCGGTACCACCGACTACGAGCAGAAGACAAGCTCCAATCGTTTCCAACACCCATTCTTCCTACTCGGTCTAATATGAGGTTTTATCTCAACATTCTTACCCAATTTATTCCATAAATTCCTTAATCAGATAACTTCCTAATCGATCGATTTCTTTGGATTATCAACCCCTTCGCAAAATAATTTCCCTACAGTGCTCTTATACAATAACCCAACCACAAACATGAATTCCAGACTGGGATTTAACTTATCTATCTATTTCATTAAGCAACAATAACAAGGAATGAAAGATTTGCTTACCAATTAGAGTCTCTTCCCCAAGAATCGCAGTCCAATCCTTCCTTTCGCTATTTCTCTTCTTTCATAGCTCAGCCGCCAACAATATGAGAATGGTTAACAGCCCTAGGGATCTGGTCATATATATAGTTCCCAACATTTACGAAATTAGCCCCTCTACTAAAACTTTCATTTCATACAATTTGACCACTAAACTATACACTTAACAGAAACGGGTTGTTACATGTTAGCTACTCGTTCTTTACAAGGACTGGCCCTAATTGGTCCTTGATTCGTTCATCGCAGGTTCAGTCCTAATGTTAAAACAATGGTCATTTAGACATTAACCAATTACCAATCCTCCATTTGAAATCCAAAACTGAATTGGGCTCATAACTAGTACTTGAAGGCCAAATCCTTCTAGGTCTAGTTTTTGAAACTTTTGTGCATCACTATAAGGGTGTGTTTGGTTCGCGGACAGGACAGGACAATACAGGACATGACAGGACAACCTGTCTGGTATAGTGTTTGGTAACATTGGACAAGACAGGACAAAACTGTTAATTTTTTTTTGTCCCGTCCTGTTCCATGTTGTAATGTAAAACAAACGCACCCTAAAGGACATAGCAATATGTTTTTCATTATCAGCTACTGATGCCCTTCAACCATCTTGCCAACACATCCACACGATCTCCATTTACCATTCGTGCAAGTGCACAACACAGATTATTCAATAATTAAATAATGTCTCATTTTCGGCCTATGATACGAAAGCTAAGTGTATTTTTTAGACTTATTTAGTAGTTAGATATTTTTTTTCTAAACTATGTGTTTAAATCAACATCAAGATATGTTACTATAAAATAACATATTATCGAAATAATTGCGAATTTAATTAATATTAACCATTAAAATAAATACATGCTTTTTAGCAATATTTAACTTTATATTTGAAAGGCCTCTTTACCAAAAGGAATTCACATGTTACATCACTGAGGGGCTGTTTGGTTGGACGGATTCTGGTGGAATTGGTGGAATTGGAATGGTCAATTCCGTTGACCAGATTCCATTCCGACGTTTGGTTCAATCTTTTGAGGAAATGGAATCTTAAAAATTCCATTCAATTCCAATTTGAAGCCATATTTCATTCCTTCCCTTAACCATGGTATTTCAAGGAATGGAATGTTCAAATTTTGTTATTTCCAAAACTACCCTTACCCCTAATTTATCTATTATCAGCGATGGAGTTGAGAAATGGAGATGAACGGCTGTCGTGGTGGAAGTGGTGGCGTGCGATGGTGCTGGCTGCTCACGGCGATGGGTCGCCGGCGAAGGTTGCCGACGACGGTGACAACGATTTTGGGTTTGGGAGTAGATGGCGGTGGTTGCTGTTCAGGTGAGAGAGAGGGAGGCGGAGATGGAGAATCGAGATGGTGGTTCTCGATGGTGGCCGGACGAGAGAGAAGAAGCAGCGGCGCCGGCGGTTATGTTTGGTTCAAACGAGAAAGAAGAGGGAGAAGGGAACGCCGGAGTCTGGCGTGGTTGTCGGCGCGGCAGAAGAAGGAAATCGAGAGGAAGAGGTCGCCGGCTGCAGAAGCGGCGGTTTGGTGGGGAGTGGAAACGCCGGCGACCGGCGGTAGATGATGGCGGCGACGTGAGAGAGGAAAGGGAGAAGGGGAAGGAACAGTTTTACATTCACAGGGTGTTTTAGGTTAGCTTATTATATATATATATATATATATATATATATATATATATATATATATTGTAATAATAATAGGGAGGATGATAAATTAAAAAAAATATCATAAATTAAAATCAACAAAAGGGTATTTTGGTCATTTACTCAAATTTTATTTCAATTCAAAGCTACATTCTGTGAACCAAACAGACAGATTCCAATTTCTTTAATAGATTCCATTCCAATTCTGTCAACCAAACAGTTGGTCAAACCTGACAACATTCCATTCCAATTCCTCCAAAGTCAAATTCCTTTGACAGATTCCATTCCATCCAAAAACATTCTGCGAACCAAACGCCCCCTGACTTTTTTGGCTTTACTATTTGCCAATTAAAATTGAAAAGGGAAATTAATTAAAATACCCTAAGTCAAACCAAGTGTTACCAAAATGTCCTAAATCTCTCACAGTTTGCCAAAATGCCCTTTTTTCTGCGATGGGAGCCCGCGATCGCGGGCCAGGGACCATTTCTGACACTTTTTTATACTTGCAGAGACCATTTTTGAAAAATTCAATCCCGCGATCGCGGGCTCATCCCGCGATGGTTTAATTTTTGTGACTTTTCAATTGCAAGGGATCATTTTTGAAAAATTCCAGGGATCATTTTTGAAAATTTGACCCGCGTAGACCACTGTTCACCCGTGTTTCGTTCAATTTGATGAATTTAAAATGAAATGTTACACTTTCAACCCCTATACTTATTTACTAAATTTACTTTATATCTTTTACTTTCATAATTTAAATTTTACATTTAACACATATAATCGTTTATTAACTAAAATACGTTAAAAAAATACGTTTTAATTTTAAAAAATTACACCATTATAATCGTCTCTTCGATACGTTCGAAATGAGTCAAATCTTGAATTTTTTTGGATTTATATATTTTAATATATATCATTTACAGTTATACACTACATAAAAAATATTTTATATTTAAAATCCATACCCTTATAGTTAATTATTTAATTTATGGTACTCTTAGGTAGCGTTTGGTACGCATACTAGATGGGACGGATGGAACTGGACTAGACTGAACTGGATGGGACGGGACGGGACGGGACTGAACTGGATGTAACATTTCAATTTTTCGACAAAATTATGATTTTGATTTGATATTTACACTTTCACCCCTTATACTTATTTACTTACTTTACTTTATACCTTTTACTTTCATTATTTTAATTTTACATTTAACACATATAATCGTTTATTAACTAAAACACGTTAAAAAATACGTTTTAATTTTAACAAGTTACACCATTATAATCGTCTCTTCGATACGTTCGAAATGAGCCCAATCTTGAATTTTTTTGATTTATATATTTTAATATATATCATATATACTACCTAAAAAATATTTTTTATCTGCGGAAATTCATTTTTTTAATGTATTCTCAATTTTGTTTTACACTTCTATCCCATTAACTATAAGAGTACCATAAATTAAATAATTAACTATAAAGGTATAATTGTAAATATTAAAAATATTTTTATGTAGTATATATGATATATATTAAAATATATAAATCAAAAAAATTCAAGATTGAGCTCATTTCGAACGTATCGAATAGACGATTATAATGGTGTAACTTGTTAAAATTAAAACGTATTTTTTTTAACGTGTTTTAGTTAATAAACGATTATATGTGTTAAATGTAAAATTAAAATAATGAAAGTAAAAGGTATAAAGTAAAGTTTATAAATAAGTATATGGGGTGAAAGTGTAAAATTTCATTTAAAAATCATGAAATACAAACAAAAGTGTCGATCGCGGGTATTTTGGCGGTTTCCCCCGCGATCGAGGGGTAATAATATTACGAAAATGCCACTGGCCGCGATCGCGGGTTCCTATCGCGGGTATTTGGTGTATTTTTGCAAACTGAGAGAGATTTGTGGCATTTTGGTAAGTTTGACTTTGACTTATGGTATTTTAATTAATTTCCCATTATTAAATTTAAATCTAGATTTAAAAGGAAAAACATTTTTTAATAGTTTTACAAAAGAGAATTTATTATAAATTAAAAAATTAATTAGTTGTGAACTCATGTGATGCAACCCATATTTAATATTTTATTATTCCCTTTATCCCAAAATAAATGTATATGTTGCTATTTTAATCTATGTTATTATTTTATTTTGTCTTAAAATAAATATCTAATTTTAAAAGTAAATTTCAATTTCCATTTGCACTTAATTATAAGATGAAGACATTTTCTCTCTCTGTGATCAAAGACATATTTTTTTTAAATTAAAAACTGTAATAACTAATAACTATATATTATTATTAGTGTATATATTTTTTATTGTGGACATTTATAATAGTACGGAGAGATTATAACTTAAGAATGAAAACTAATACAACTTATCATTAATAATAAAATTTAAAAGATATATTTGAATAAAAGACACATAATGGATGTGAATCTAAAGACTACAAAATTGTCGTTTTCTATAACTTGTTTCGTATAAATTTTTATTATAAACTAAATAATTTAAATTTAATAATAATTTTTATTCTAATTTAAATAGTTTAAATTTAATAATAAATATGTAATTAATTTTAGTTTTAGTAATTAAGTTTTCTTTTGATAAATATAATGATATAGCATTTTGACGTATCTGTAGGACTCAATGATCATATTTTGGTCTTACCGCTTTTGATTAGGTAAGAGACAAAAAATGGTAGAAGATGAAAATATCTTTCATTTAACAGAAAATTATCAAATGCTTGTTAGAGGGAGCAACCAAATTAAGACGTTTTTGCAAACCACGATGGTCATCTTGAACTATAAAGACGAAAGGTGTTATTTTCGACAAACCACATGGACCAAATTGTAGTTTGCGCTATATATTATATTATATATATAAAGTATTTGATTAAAAGTTGTTAAACACTTATTAAATAGTATTATATATTACTTATTAATACTAGTGTTTGGTCCATGCGTTGCACAGGGATGATAATATATTTTTAAAGACAATGAAATGAGTTAAAATAGAACATAATTCATCAACATATATATATATATATATATATATATATATATATATATATATATATATATATATATAGGGTCAGGTAAAGGGAAAACCTCAAAAAAAACAGAAAACTAAAGAACATCCTAGGGGCCCTTCATCTGGACGGTATGCACTTGTGCATACAGGTAATTTGTAACATGCATATGCACAAATACATAATGCACTTGTGCATAAAACCCAAAAAGTCAACTTAATTTACCTGTATGCACAAATGCATATCATCCAGATGAAGGGCCCCTAGGATGTTCTACTCCAACATTTCAACCTCTAACCAATGTGAGATATATCAAATTCAACCACAATTCACCAATACATCAATACTCAACTCTCATGATGCCACATCAATTCCCTTTGGTTCTTCTTTTAATATTATGATTGATAAAGAATATTTATTGATGTTTGTATAATCAAACATTATTCCAACAATCATCAACCTCTTTTTAATTTTGCATGACACCTTCTAATTTTATATATTTTCATCTTCTAATATATGACTCTTATCACCAACGTAGGATAACCAAAACTCAACCACAATTCAATATTTGAGAATACTCAAATCTTACCATTGTTCTTTTAATATAATATATATATATATATATATATATATATATAGGAAAAGGTTCAATAGAGAAGTGCAAATATTTAGAGAAATAGAGAAGTAAAAAACACGGGACCGTTCATATATGAACGTTCATATATAAACAGTCATATATGAACGTTCATATAACAGTCATATATGAACGTTCATATATAAACAGTCATATATGAACGTTCATAAATGAACGTTCATATAACAGTCATATCTGAACGTTCATATATGACTGTTTATATATGAACGTTCATATATGAACGGTCCCGTGTTTTTTTACCTCTCTATTTCTCTAAATATTTGCACTTCTCTATTGAACCTAAGGCTATATATATATATATATATATATATATATATATATATATATATATATATATATATATATATGGGGTTTTATGATCAATTTTCCCAAGTTATTTGTATACGGTCTTTTTTCTTCCAAAATGAGGGTTACTCAAAATAAGACAACCTTATAAGTATGAGTTGACACAAATCGTCCTTCCTTGTACAAACATAATTATTCCAATCTTTCAATTATTCACCAATGTGGGACAAACTAATCTCAATCATAATCCACCAATTGGGAATACTTCAACATCAAAATGTCACATCAAATACCATTGGTTTTTCCAAAGTAAGACAACTCTATACGAATTGACACAATGTCATCACATCCATCTTTCTTATACACACATTTTTATTTCAATATTTCAACTTCTTACCAACGTGCGATAGATACAACTAAACCATAATCCACTATTTGATACTCAACTCTCATGGTGTTAACTCGTATCTTTTGGGTTTTTCCTTTTATATATTTAAAGATATGAAATGTTTTGTCATGTAAATAAAAAATAACTATTTAATCCAAAAATGGATCAAATTTTGTATGAACCTTCAAGCCATATCCTATAATTTATATAGTCACTCACACTTCCAACTTTTCACTTTTGTCACCAATGTGGGGCAATGAAAATCAACCACAATTCACCATTTGATGAATACTTGATTCTCATAATGTCACCTAATCAATCATAGATTCTCCTTTTATATATATAAAGATTTAATCCCATAAATTTCAAGTTTACCAATAATTTTCATATGCATAATTTTTTATAAAACACATCGAACTTAATAAAACCAATTAATAATGAACTAATAAACACGTTTAAATATAATGTTGTCGACTCTTTTTTACTTTTGTTAGTGCAACTGTAATAACCATGTTCCTTGGGAGAGAATTGGAAATAAGAGTGGGTTTTTATTAAAATCTCAAACTGCAGGGGGCAAAGCGTAACTAGGCAATGAAAGGGGTAAAAACCCTTCCAAAACCCTCATTTCCTCGTAGGCATTGTTTGGCAAAAAAAAAAAACTAGCTTATAAGATAGCTTTTTTTTATACATGTTTGGATGACCATAAAACTAACTTTTTAAAACGCTACTTGGAGTAGCGATGCAATACCTTTTTGTGAATATTCCAATATTGCCTCTTATTATTATTTACTAACTATTATTATTAATAAATATTAATTTTTAAATATAATTATTATTAATTAATAAATATTAATTAATATTAACTGAAAATTATTAAATTAAATCAATATATATATATATATATATATATATATATATATCTATACTATATTATAAAGCATCAAGGCACCTAACTCTTAAAAACAATTCTTAAGGCATATGGTACTGCTATTTTATGCATAATCTCTTAAAATCTCTTGATTACAAACTACTTATGCTTGATGTACAACATCTTCCAACCCCTATTTCACACGCTCTCTCCCCAACAGACTCTCATCATTTCTCTTCTCCAGCACGCTCCCAGTTGCTTTTTCCAAGACGTCGATTCAAGCTCCCAAACTTATGTTCTCGAGATGTCGATTCGTCCTACTAAGATTATTACTGATTCAAGACCATATATCAATATGGTTAGGGTTCAATGTTCGTTTAAAAATTTCTCAGGTACGATTCACCCTTCTTGGTTTGATTTTTGGTTTCATTTTCGGTTTCAATTTCGAACACTATTAGGGATTCAAAATCGATTTTGGTTTCATTTTTGGTTTCAATTTCGAACACTATCAGGGATTCAAAATCGATTTTGGTTTCAAAAATGTCAGGTACGACCGTACGATTCACCCTTCTTGGTTTGATTTTTGGTTTCATTTTTGGTCGATTTCTGCAATCATTCGAACACAGGGATTCAAAATCGATTTTGGTTTAAAAATTTTATCAGGTACGATTGGATTCACTCACTTTTCTTGGTTTGATTTTGGTTTCAAAAATTTCTCAGGTACGATTCACTCACTTCTTGGTTTGACTTTTGGTTTAGGTCGATTTCTGCAATCATTCGAACACTATCAGGGATTCAAAATCGATTTTGGTTTCAAAAATTGCTAAGGTACGATTCACCCTTCTTGGTTTGATTTTGGTTTTCAAAATTGATTTTGGTTCCATATCAGTCTTGATTTCTTGCTAGCTGTTGTCTATCACATCTTCTATATTCAAAAAATTTGGTAACTTCGTTTTGTTTTTAATTGTTTCAACCATAAGTGCACATCTATTAGTGGTAATTGGATTCATAGCTCTTATCTATCCAGGTATCAAAAAGATCTAGGTAAAATCTGGAACCATAGCAGGGGTATTTGGTTGGCTATCTAAGTAAACTAGCTGTAAATTCTTATTCTTTTATTGGATATGTTTTAAGTGGGTTTTATAGGACTTTATGATGTTGACTTAATATGCTACATTCTTGTCCTCTTAGAGTTTGTTTGCCATTTGATTCGGTCACTGAATGGGGTTGTTTGGATGCATTGTGAAATGGAATCAGCGTGATCTTTATGCATTGTGAAAAGGAATTCAGGTGGGAGTGAGAGTTCAAAGCAAAGCAAGAGTGACAAGAAGAGTCAAAAGGAAATGTTGAAGCTGGGTCGCCAATAAAAGAGCCAAAAATGTAAGCCACTTATCTCTTTTTTTGTTAAATTGTTAAAGATTCTATTCAGATAGCGTTAAATGGGTTTTTTATTTATGACGATACAGATAATCTTTTTTCATATCAAAGTCCGTATTCAAGAGCCCAGTCTCATAAACTTATGTCATATTTGGGGAGGCAATGATTGAGGATACGAGTTCACAATTGCAGACCCAACAGTTCAGAATGCCCGATATGGGGTTTGTTATGGGAAAATCCGACAGTTTCGCTGCAGCTGCCTCTGCATAGGCGGATGAAGAGGACGAGGTGGACAAGAGTGGGGTCGAACCACGTGACATCCATCTGGTGATGGGTGTGTTTGAGGCCTACTGTGGTCAAGGCTCTCAAGACTCACAATGGGGACATAGCGAGTGCCATCATGGAGCTCACCACTTAGGTAGAATTCTCTTTTCTTGGTTTGTGTTTTTTTTTGAATAGTTTTGAGATTTATCATCTCGATTTGACTATCATGAACTCTTGTCCGGAGAATACATTAAACTTCTAACTGCTTGACTTGAATTAATTTCATAAAAAATTGATGATTTTTGCAATGCTTTTTTTGAATTATAAGGCTGCAATTCTTGCCGAAGTTCAAGAATCTTGATTGTTTTATGAGTACCATGATCATATATAATTCAAGATTTTGTGATTATTCTAAGGAGTACCATGATGATCATACTTCAATATTTCTTGATTATTCACCAAATCTCTATTACATGTAGAAAAGTACCAATTAAGTGCACAATAAATTTTAAATTTTGAAGCACCCATAAGTTTATTAGGAATGTTTTGTCTTTTTATCCGCTGATAACTCGACAGTTTTCCCAACTCTTATTGTATGTGTTTTAGTGTTTCAAGTGCTCTTTTCCCTTGAAACTGGTTGGGTGATGAGAGAAAGTGGACTGGAATTACAGACAACATGTTTCATGGTGGTGCTAGCCTAATCGGTTTGTTTATCTGGAGGGTTAAGACAGAAGAATAAGTCAAAATTGGATGTTTGTTACACTTAACTGAGAAAAAAGATCTTCTTTTACATTCAGTAGGAACTCAACAAACATTGTTACAT
Source organism: Saussurea involucrata (assembly GCA_033807775.1). Classification (NCBI taxonomy): domain Eukaryota; kingdom Viridiplantae; phylum Streptophyta; class Magnoliopsida; order Asterales; family Asteraceae; genus Saussurea; species Saussurea involucrata. The sequence continues at coordinate 12,365,000 of CM066312.1, forward strand.
TTTGATGCATTTTGGCTTTTCAAAGAATTTAGCTGTTTTGTGCTGAATTGTCTTTTCTCCTTCAAATGCAGAAAGTGGCCATAATTGCGTCAGTTGTTACAAGCCCAACCGGAAGAAGACAATCGTTTGCACAGATCAATAGTTTTATTGTTGTTTTTATCCTTCCTGGTCAACTTACTGTGACGGTATTATATCTTTTGAAATTTAGTTATCAGGCTCCACATGAACGCATTTGAAACTCAGCACATTTACACACATTTGAATCTCTATGTTTGACCTTGTATCGGAGAAATTATCATGGTTTCAGAAATACGTCATCATCCTTGGGGGGGGGGGGGGTGATTACTGAATTTAATAATAAGTCATCGCGAATGTAATGTTTTCTATCTTCCTTTTGGTTATAGGGACGAATTCTTACTGTTGCAGGGGTTACTACAGCTCTTTGCTCAGCACCGTTCATTGCCTTATTTAATTTGATTGCTATCGCTATATGGCCAACTTTTATTGCAGTTGTTGTCTTGGAGACCTTTCGGAAGGTTTGAATTGCTAATCAGTCTATATTTTTGTTATTTGATTACAATTGAATCTATACATCAATTTCTATATATCTACGGCAGATTAACGTCATGCAGTTTACATCTTCGCAGGTGGCAACCTATGTTATAACAAGGCCAGGAAGAGAACTACTTTTCACTGTTGTTTCACAGGATGAGAAATACAAAGCCAAGGTAACAACCCCCCTCCCAAAGAAAAAGAAAAGCACACACACACCTCATTTTGCGAGGATGTCCACCTCCTTACCTGCTAGGCTAAAAGTGTGGGGACCACTAAATGACTTATTTTTTGACAATAAACACAAATCCTACTACAGGTATGCATAGATGTTCTTGTTCAAAGGCTTGGATATGCTACCGCAGTTGGAATGTACAAGTTGCTATACAACAGTCTCAACGGCAAAACAACCAGTGTCTCCCTCTATGCAGTTCCCGTGAGTACTTCTAATCCTCCTCGCTAACATCCTCATCATTTGTTGTTCGTAATGCTCTTTACATGAATTCAAATCCTTATGGTCTCTGATTATTTCTGCAGAAATGATTCCAACTAAGATTCCAATTTGGCAATTATGAATATGCATATAAGGTGTATGACAAAATGCTTGCGTATACTGTGTTTCAATTGAGACATTTTTTAACACAACAACTATAATAATATATTGTAAATTTTGGGAAGAATTGTAGCTTTTATGCCATTAAAGTTGTCAATAAAATCTAAAGAGAGTACAAAGATAAGACTGTGGTTTCCAGAAAGAAGCTTACCAACTGGTGCATCTAAGCTGGAGTGGTTAAGAAGGTACACACCTGTCTTGTTCAAACGATAGGAGTTTCATTGTAGGACATGAAAGCATAAGTTAATCGAGTTTTAACTTAAAGTTGACGTGCTGTGTAATAAAGGAATAATATGATCACCATCAATCCCATAATATTTTGGGATTGATTATAATGTATAAATACCTGGATAACTTAAACAAATGGTACTGTGATAATGCATATTCTATATCACAAGTTCTTATCACAATCTCGAGCACACACGCCTCCATGCATGATCAACCAGAGTGACCAAACCTAATCGGGTGGAATTGAGCTTCATTAGAATAGATTTAATTATGTAACAAATGAATTAACTAGCATAAAGAAAAAGCATTAGGTTACCTAAGTGGCCTCCTAACACAGATGCAGACCACACAAACACCCACTACACACCAAATGACCAAAGACCCACACACAGATGCAGACCACACACAACACAAAATAATTTTTTATTCTGCCTGCTCTTTGCCCTCATATATTTTTATGAGTTCAAGCCTCTTAGGGGCCAAACGCTTACCAGGGTTGGTGCTTACCAAATTACATTTCTTTACCGGATGAATATGGCAAACGCCAAGAATCTTACCCGGTAAGAGCTAAGGCGAGGACCAAGAGTCTTACCCGATAAGTGAGGGTGAAGACTCTTACCAGGGTAGCGCTTACCGGAAAAATTGTTGCATACGATACCGTTTTGATGGACTAAAATCTTACCCGGTAAGTAAGTGATAGTGTTGAAGTTTACCGGTAAGTGCTTACCCGGGTAAGCGTTTGGTAAACGGCCCTTAGAGACATTAATGCATTCTATTTCATCTGCTTCCTGCTCTTGAGTATATCATATAAGATCTCATTTCTTCACCTGCTCTTGTGAAAATTGAAGTATATAATTAGACAACTTGATCACTAAGTAATAACCTCATGAGATTTGGCACCAAATCCACCTGTTAAAAGGTTATATAAGATCTCATTTTTTAATCTAAAATTTATAAATCTATAACAATCTATGAATAGTCCAAATTTTATAGAAGCTCTTTATAATGCTCTTCTGATATTTGCCAGATTGAAGTCAAGACAATCATATAAGAAGAAGAAAATCCGATTCTTTTTTACTTTCTTGATATTTGCAGATAGAAGGTGTGTGTAATACTCTCGATTTTCCTTTCATTTTGTTTATCACATAAGAAGGGAGTCATCACTCGATGCGATTCTGGTGGATGTTGTGTTATCTATTTTATTTCCTGACTTCCTCCACGGTTTTAGTTTTGTTTATTGGAATCTGTTGGTTTTTTAATTTCGTTGTAGATTTCTGGAAATGGAGCTCGACGATCCATTTTCACCAAGTGGCATGGAATGAACCATTTTTTTATTTTGTTGTAACATTTTTTTGATGAAAGATTGTATTAATCTTTTATTCGGTCTATAATAAAATTTCTATCCGGCTTTTTGGATTTCATGTGTTTTTTTAATTACCCCATGAAGAATTTACATTCCGCATTGCGCGGGTACACAATTAAAAAAATCATACTCTCAATGAAAGAATTTACAACCATTATGAACTTTAAAGTTTATAAAGATCATAAACGTCATACTCTGAATAAAAAAAATTGGCATCCTGCCGCATTGTGTATTTGAGAAAAAAAGTCACTCAACACCTTTCTCACTCCGTGCATTGCACGGGTACCCTACTAGTAAATCAAAATGTAGGAGAAAGGGTTAAGGAGAGGCCTCTATGGCCTTTTATCTTTTTTGTTATAATTTTGATTTATTTTTAATTGATTTCAACACATTAAATGCTTAAACTTTTCATTTTCTTTTTTTAATTTAAATTAAAAACCATTAACCAATATATATTTAATATTATATAAAATATTATTTACCTTGCATTTTTAATTATACAATTACGCCAACATTTTTTATTTAAATTTATAAACTTATGATTTTTTTTATTTAATCAATAAGGTATATATACTTTTATTAAATGAATTTATTTTTATTTAACTATTTATATTTGTTTGTAAGGTATTTATAGGAATGTAGGAGAAAGGGTTAACGAGAGAAATCTATGGCCTTTTATATTTTTTGTTATAATTTTGATTTATTTTTAATTGATTTCAACACATTAAATGTTTAAACTTTTCATTTTCTTTTTTAATTTAAATTAAAAACCATTAACCAATATATATTTAATAGTATATAAAATATTATTTACCTTGCATTTTTAATTATACAATTACGCCAACATTTTTTATTTAAATTTATAAACTTATGATTTTTTTTATTTAATCAATAAGGTGTATATATTTTTATTAAATGAATTTATTTTTATTTAACTATTTATATTTGTTTGTAAGCTAACAATCATCAATCAATATATATATATATATATATAAAGCAAAATGTAGGAGAAAGGGTTAAGGAGAGGCCTCTATGGCCTTTTATCTTTTTTGTTATAATTTTGATTTATTTTTAATTGATTTCAACACATTAAATGTTTAAACTTTTTATTTTCTTTTTTAATTTAAATTAAAAATCATTAACCAATATATATTTAATATTATATAAAATATTATTTACCTTGCATTTTTAATTATACAATTACGCCAACATTTTTTATTTAAATTTATAAACTTATGATTTTTTATTTAATCAATAAGGTGTATATACTTTTATTAAATGAATTTATTTTTGTTTAACTATTTATATTTGTTTGTAAGCTAACAATGCTTATAAATCAAAAAAATTTATTTAAATTTTTAAACTTATTATTATTTTTATTTAATTAATAAGATACAAATTTTTTAGTAAGCTAACATGTTTATAAATCAATATATTTTTATTAAATGAATTTATTTTTATATAGTTTTTTATATTTTTTTATAAGCAAACAATCAAAAAAAATTTAAAATTTATAATCAATAAGGTATATATACTTTTATTAAATGAATTTATTTTTATTTAACTATTTTTATTTGTTTGTAAATTAACAATCAATCAATATATATATATATATATATATATATATATAAAGAAAAATGTAGGAGAAATGGTTAAGGAGAGACCTCTATGGCCTTTTATCTTTTTTGTTATAATTTTGATTTATTTTTAATTGATTTCAACACATTAAATGCTTAAACTTTTCATTTTCTTTTTTAATTTAAATTAAAAACCATTAACCAATATATATATTTATTACTATATAAAATATTATTTACCTTGAATTTTTAATTATACAATGACGCCAATATTTTTTATTTAAATTTATAAACTTATGATTTTTTTTATTTAATCAATAAGGTATATATACTTTTATTAAATCAATATATATATAAAGCAAAATGTAGGAGAAAGGGTTAAGGAGAGGCCTCTATGGCCTTTTATCTTTTTTGTTATAATTTTAATTTATTTTTAATTGATTTCAATACATTAAATGCTTAAACTTTTCATTTTCTTTTTTAATTTAAATTAAAAACCATTAACCAATATATATTTATTACTATATAAAATATTATTTACCTTGCATTTTTAATTATACAATGACGGCAACATTTTTTATTTAAATTTATAAACTTATGATTTTTTTTATTTAATCAATAAGGTATATATACTTTTATTAAATTAATTTATTTTTATTTAACTACTTATATTTGTTTGTAAGCTAACATCAATATATATATAAAGCAAAATGTAGGAGAAAGGGTTAAGGAGAGGCCTCTATGGCCTTTTATCTTTTTTGTTATAATTTTGATTTATTTTTAATTGGTTTAAACACATTAAATTATTAAACTTTTCATTTTCTTTTTTAATTTAAATTAAAAACCATTAACCAATATATATTTATTATTATATAAAATATTATTTACCTTTCATTTTTAATTATACAATGACGCCAACATTTTTTATTTAAATTTATAAACTTATGATTTTTTTTATTTAATCAATAAGGTATATATACTTTTATTAAATGAATTTATTTTTATTTAACTATTTATATTTGTTTGTAAACTAACAATCAATATCATCAATATATATATCAGGCAAAATGTAGGAGAAAGGGTTAAGAAAAGGCCTCTATGGACTTTTATCTTTTTTGTTTTATAATTTTGATTTATTTTTAATTGATTTCAACACAGTTTAAACTTTTCATTTTCTTTTTTAATTTAAATTAAAAACCATTAACCAATATATATTTATTATTATATAAAATATTATTTACCTTGCATTTTTAATTGTACAATGACGCTAACATTTTTTATTTAATATAAACCTATGATTTTTTTATTTAATCAATAAGGTATATATACTTTTATTAAATGAATTTATTTTTATTTAACTATTTATATTTGTTTGTAAGCTAACATCAATCAATATATATATATATATATATATATATATATATAAAGCAAAATGTAGGAGAAAGGGTTAAGGAGAGGCCTCTATGGCCTTTTATCTTTTTTGTTATAATTTTGATTTATTTTTAATTGATTTCAATACATTAAATGCTTAAAGTTTTCATTTTCTTTTTTAATTTAAATTAAAAACCATTAACCAATATTTATTTACTATTATATAAAATATTATTTACTTTGCATTTTTAATTATATAATGACGCCAACATTTTTTTATTTAAATTTATAAACTTCTGATTTTTTTTTATTTAATCAATAATGTATATATACTTTTATTAAATGAATTTATTTTTATTTAACTATTTATATTTGTTTGTAAGCTAACAATCAATATATCAATATATATATATATATATATATATATATATATATATATATATATATATATATATATATAAAGCAAAATGTAGGAGAAAGGGTTAAAGAGAGGCCTCTATGGTCTTTTATCTTTTTTGTTATAATTTTAATTTATTTTTAATTGATTTCAACACATTAAATGCTTAAACTTTTCATTTTTTTTTAATTTAAATTAAAAACCATTAACCAATATATATTTATTATTATATAAAATATTATTTACCTTGCATTTTTAATTATACAATGACGCCAACATTTTTTATTTAAATTTATAAACTTATGATTTTTTTATTTAATCAATAAGGTATATATATTTTTATTAAATGAATTTATTTTTATTTAACTAATTATATTTGTTTGTAAGCTAACAATGCTTATAAATCAAAAAAATTTATTTAAAATTTTAAACTTATTATTATTTTTATTTAATTAATAAGATACAAATTTTTTAGTAAGCTAACATGTTTATAAATCAATATATTTTTATTAAATGAATTTATTTTTATATAGTTTTTTATAGGGAAATTAATTAAAATACCCTAAGTTTGACCATCTTTTACTGAAATACCCAAAATCTCTCCCATTTTGCAAAAATGCCCTAAAAATCCGCGATAGAGCCCGCGATCGCGGGCTCCAAGCCACGTGTCACCAATGTTTACCCACTTTGCCCGCGTTGGTCCCTCAAGAATGCCCGCGGTCCAGCTTTCCCCCCTCAAAAATGCCCGCGTGTGCAGTTTTGGTCCCTGCCCGCGTTTGACTCATTGACCCCCGCGATCGCGGGCTACACGTGTCACCAAAGTTTGCCCACTTTGCCCGCGTTGGTCCCTCAAGAATACCCGCGGTACAGCTTTCCCCCCTCAAGAATTCCCGCGTGTGCATTTTTGGTCCCTGCCCGCGATTGACTTTCTTTGACCTCCCGCGATCGCGGGCTCCTGTGCCACGTGTCGGCACAGGGTTAACCCTAAAATCCCTTTGACGAACCCTAAACCCTAATTGTTTCTTCGGCCGCACTATATAAGGGGGGGGGGGGGACCAAGACACGGCCACTCTCAATTTTTTTAATCACTCTCTCAAATTTTAATCAAACTCTCTCAATTTTCTCCCACTCTCTCAATTTTGTCGTGTGGAATACGCGTTCGGGTTTTGTGAAGATGTCTCGTATTACCTCTTTGGTATGTTTTTCTTATGTTATTTGTTATTTTTTGTATGTTATTTTAAGTTAAGATATATGATTTGTAGGTTGTTATAGTGTTTATAACTTATGTTTGAATATGTTCTATGTTTAACATGATATGTATGGTTTTATGTTTGAATGTGATATTTGTATGTTATAATGTGTATGTTGTTATAGTGTGTTTTTTCATATAAAAATTGTTAAGAGTGTTTTTTTATAAAAAAATTGTTAAGAGTGTGTTTTTATAAAAAAATTGTTAACAATGTGTTTTTTTTATAAAAACACACTCTTAACAATTTTTTTTATAAAAACACACCCTTAACAATTTTTTATAAAAACAGTTTTTTTATAAAAAATGTTTAATAGTGTGTTTTTATAAAAAATTGTTATAGTTTTATGGTTTTTATAATGTGTTTTTTTATAAAAAAATGTTTAATTTTTTTTTATAAAAACAGTTTTTATAAAAAAATGTTAAAAATGTGTTTTTTTTTATAAAAAAATTGTTAAGAGTGTGTTTTTATAAAAAAAATTGTTATAGTTTTATGGTTTTATGGTTTTATGTTTGAATGTGATATTTGTATGTTATAATGTGTATGTTGTTATAGTGTGTTTTTTCATATAAAAATTGTTAAGAGTGTTTTTTTATAAAAAAATTGTTAAGAGTGTGTTTTTATAAAAAACATTTGTTAACAATGTTTTTTTTTATAAAAACACACCCTTAACAATTTTTGTATAAAAACACACCCTTAACAATTTTTTATAAAAACAGGTTTTGTTTATAAAAAAATTTATTAAGAATGTGTTTTTATAAAAAATTGTTAAGGGTGTGTTTTTATAAAAAAAACACATTTTTAACAATTTTTATATGAAAAAACACACTATAACAACATACACATTATAACATACAAATATCACATTCAAACATAAAACCATAAAACTATAACAATTTTTTTATAAAAACACACTCTTAACAATTTTTTATAAAAAACACATTTTTAACAAACTTTTTATAAAAACACACTCTTAACAATTTTTTATAAAAAAAACACATTTTATAAAAAAATTGTTAAATATGTGTTTTTTATAAAAAAATGTTAAGAATGACAACTTAGGTCCCTACGGTTTTAAGAATGACAACTTAGGTCCCTAAACTTTTAAGAATGCCAATTAGGTCCTAAACTTTTAAGAATGACAACTAGGGTCCCTAAACCGCATTTTATCTCTATATAACAATATGATACGTTGAAATAAAATAAACCGCACTTTATCTATATATAACACTATTATACGTTGAAATAAAATAAACCGCACTTTATCTATATATAACACTATTATACGTTGTGTTAGACAACCTAGGGGGGGGAAAGGTTGTATTTAAAATCTTTTACTTTCAAAAATTCTTTTATAAATAAATACAGTACTGAAACAGTATAAATAAATCAGAGTATAGAAATAATAAATATACAACAATTATATAAACAGATATAATTAAAATGCACAGCGGAATAAATAAAGAGATAAAGGTTAGAGATACTTGACACGGAGATTTACTGATTTACCACCAACTGTGATAAACCAGCAGCCGAGACACTTCCCGACACGATCCAATAAATGTATTCTTTACGGTAGAATACAAACCAAGTACAAAGGTAACGTAATTGATTCTCAAGCTTCTGCTATGAGATGTACAGGATCACACACCCGTTATTCAAATGCTTACAAGAGGAGTATAACTCACAATGGGTAATCACTCTTGTATAATATCTCACACTTGGATATTTTATAAAAAAGTTTTATAAAATATATATTATAAATAGATGAGAGAGCTGAGAGTTGCTGTTTGTTGTTGCTTGTTACTGTTGTTGTGTTCTGCTCTTTTATTCTTCATCACCAACAGCTTCATTATATAGCAACCCACTTTCAACGGAAACAAGAGGCGCGGTATACCGCCAAAAGCACGCGGTATACCGCCGTCAGAAAAGGTGACTGACACACCAACGGCTACATGCAAAGTTGGCAGGAAAAACGTACCCGCGGTATACCGGCTGGGTCTCGCGGTATACCGCCGTCAGGAAAAGGTTCTTTCAACCAATCAGAAATGCACACGACCTGCCGCGGTATACCGGCTGAACACCCGCGGTATACCGCCAAAAGTGTATCCGCGGTATACCGGGTATTCTCCACGGTATACCGCCGTCAGAAAAGACAGCTTCCAGGACTGCAACCAAATCTGCTGGATCTTCTTAAAACCTTATTAAAATTAATTGTTGGGTTTTTAGAAATATCCAAGTGGTATATTATTTTAGGGTGTTTATCATTATTAGTTATAAACAATAATGACGACGTAAACACTTCCGTCTTGAACCCTTCAGATTAAATCTTCGTGTTCTTCAACAACTGCACACTTGGATTAAATTGTTAGATAAACAATAATGCGGTGTGTTTGTAATCATCAAAATAAATATATATAAATATATAGAGATGTGGTACACTTGCACCAACAATCTCCCCCTTTTTGATGATGACAAACACAACCGCTAAGCATGAGCATATGCGGTTTCTCTCCCCCGTTTGTCGAAACAAAAAGGGTCAAGAAAGACGGTATGCTTCCCCTCGAGAGATGCTCCCCCTCAAAATATGCATATAATTGAGGTAGCATAAACTCATGGGTAAAGATAAAAAGCTCCCCCTCAAATTAATAGCGATATCAATTTGATTTTATAAAATTTGAGGGATAAAATAAGCATAATAAATGACATTAAACAAAATAACCAAAAAGAAACACTTGCACCAAAAAGGATCTTAAGGCTTCGATTTTCGGTTAATTTTATGTGATAAAAAAAATCACCACGTATTATGACCTCGGCAGGTAACCACGTATTATAACCTCGGCAGGTAACCACGTATTATAACCTCGGCAGGTAACCACGTATTATAACCTCGGCAGGTAACCACGTATTATAACCTCGCCAGGAAACACGTATTATATCCTCGTCAGGAAGCACGTATTATATCCTCGTCAGGAAACAACGTATTATATCCTCGCCAGGAAACACCTACAAAAGGCAAAGAAAATTTTTCGTGGTACCATTTTCATATGGGTCCTTTTAACAGTTAGTATAAAACATAAACTGCAAAAATAAATAAAGAACATGTTGTCGACATAAAATAAAATACGACAATATATAAAACCATATAAATGGTTTAAAACCACAAACGCATCCCACCGGGATTGTCAACATTAAACATTCCTTTCGGAATCCATTTTCTAACCATTTTTATTTTACGATCGTATTTATCATAGACGTAAAAAGAAGTATGCGGATTAACATTTTTCTTAGGATTCGCAAACTTATTATTATACATAAACGCATGTGATTTTCTCGACATATAATTCACATAATTCATTTTAGGAACATACGGAGGTTTTTGCGTTTTATTTTTAACAACAAATTTAGGTTTTTCAAAAACCTTTTTAATTGGCATACAATCACATTTTTCAATACACGTATTTGAACCAATGCCTTTTCGGCAATTTATACGATTTGATATATTAAGCATTTTAAGCACTTTATCATTGCTACTATTAAAAGCATTAGCTAACAGATTATTTTTCTCATGCGATTTACATTTAGCATTTAAATATGCAACTTCATTTTCAAGAGACTCGCATTTTGTACATGCAACACTTTCTTTTTTATTTTCACTTAAGCATGCAATTTTATCATTTAAAACAATGCAAGATTTGCAAATATCTTTTTCACTTAATTTATTTTCTAATTTAGTGATAACATCTAAATCATGAGCAGATTTTTGTTTACCGTCATCTATTTCCTTTTTATATGTGGATACGGTTTCTTTTAAATTAGAGATTTCATCTTTATACTTATTTGCAAGAGCGGCCATATCATGAAATGATTTATATAATTCGTCAAGATTATTTTCATCGTCACTATAATAATTATCACAATTATTTTTAGAGGAATATGATGAAGATACCTCATTATCATGGTCGGCCATGAAACAAAAATTTTTGGTCTCATTTATGCTTGCGCTCAACGCGCCTCCAACCAAAGCTTTTGGTGTGTTGATTTGTTTTGCTCGATTCGGACACACACTTGCATAGTGATCCTTGTCACCACACACATAGCAAAAGCCTTTCTTTTTATTGGCTTTTTCATCGTCGCTAGATTCGTCATAATTGTCTTCACTTTTGTGGACGTTGCGACTTTGGTTTTTACCACCACGACGGTAGTCTTCATTTTCTTGAAACCTATCAATATTGGCAAACTTTTTGTTAGAAAGAAGTTTAGAAAGTTTTCTTACCAACTTGACTAAATCGTCAAGATTTTCGGGTTCATCATCGGATGAACTTGCATCTTCCTCCTCTTCCTTTTCTTTTGAGGCAACGACCTTGAGAGCGATGGATTTCTTTTTGACTTGCTCCCGGACTTGATTTCTTTTTAGTGCGATTTCGTGCACTTTAAGATTGCCGATGAGATCATCGAGCTTCATAGTTGCGAGATCTCGGGAGTCTTCCAAGGATGTGATTTTTGCCATCCACTCCGAAGGAAGTGCTCGAAGAATTTTCCTTACATAGTCTTCGTTAGGATAAGTGCGACCTAATCCCTTCAAAGTAGTCATGATGAGGTTAAAACGTTTAAACATTGAGTCGATTGACTCATCTTTTGACATTTCAAATAATTCATAATCATGAACTAAAATGTTTATTTTAGAACTTTTAACTTGAGTATTTCCACGATGAGTGTCACTCAAGCTTTGCCAGATTTGATTAGCAGTTTTACAGGTATATACTCTTTCTATTTCATCGGAAGTTAAAGCAGCATATAATATATTTTTAGCCTCAAAATTTAAACAAAAAAGAGATTCTTCAGCGGGAGTCCAGTCTTTAACAGGTTTATCAACAATAACATTATTTTTTATGATGGTAGGATTAAAATTCCCATTTTCTATAATATCCCAAATTTTTTGACTTTTGCCACGAACGTGACATTCAAATAGCTCGGCCCAAATGCCAAACTTTTCAGTATCTATCAAAGGAGTTTTAGAGAACACAAAATTAGTTTGTTGAGCCATTTAAAAAGAAATGACTTTAAAAATTTAAACAGAAAATTTTTGAAAGCCCCGCTCTGATACCAAATGTTAGACAACCTAGGGGGGGGAAAGGTTGTATTTAAAATCTTTTACTTTCAAAAATTCTTTTATAAATAAATACAGTACTGAAACAGTATAAATAAATCAGAGTATAGAAATAATAAATATACAACAATTATATAAACAGATATAATTAAAATGCACAGCGGAATAAATAAAGAGATAAAGGTTAGAGATACTTGACACGGAGATTTACTGATTTACCACCAACTGTGATAAACCAGCAGCCGAGACACTTCCCGACACGATCCAATAAATGTATTCTTTACGGTAGAATACAAACCAAGTACAAAGGTAACGTAATTGATTCTCAAGCTTCTGCTATGAGATGTACAGGATCACACACCCGTTATTCAAATGCTTACAAGAGGAGTATAACTCACAATGGGTAATCACTCTTGTATAATATCTCACACTTGGATATTTTATAAAAAAGTTTTATAAAATATATATTATAAATAGATGAGAGAGCTGAGAGTTGCTGTTTGTTGTTGCTTGTTACTGTTGTTGTGTTCTGCTCTTTTATTCTTCATCACCAACAGCTTCATTATATAGCAACCCACTTTCAACGGAAACAAGAGGCGCGGTATACCGCCAAAAGCACGCGGTATACCGCCGTCAGAAAAGGTGACTGACACACCAACGGCTACATGCAAAGTTGGCAGGAAAAACGTACCCGCGGTATACCGGCTGGGTCTCGCGGTATACCGCCGTCAGGAAAAGGTTCTTTCAACCAATCAGAAATGCACACGACCTGCCGCGGTATACCGGCTGAACACCCGCGGTATACCGCCAAAAGTGTATCCGCGGTATACCGGGTATTCTCCACGGTATACCGCCGTCAGAAAAGACAGCTTCCAGGACTGCAACCAAATCTGCTGGATCTTCTTAAAACCTTATTAAAATTAATTGTTGGGTTTTTAGAAATATCCAAGTGGTATATTATTTTAGGGTGTTTATCATTATTAGTTATAAACAATAATGACGACGTAAACACTTCCGTCTTGAACCCTTCAGATTAAATCTTCGTGTTCTTCAACAACTGCACACTTGGATTAAATTGTTAGATAAACAATAATGCGGTGTGTTTGTAATCATCAAAATAAATATATATAAATATATAGAGATGTGGTACACTTGCACCAACACGTTGAAATAAAATAAACCGCACTTTATCTATGTATAACACTATTATACGTTGAAATAAAATACAACCGCACTTTATCTTTATATAACACTATTATACGTTGAAATAAAATACAACTGCACTTTATCTATATATAACAATATGATACGTTGAAATAAAATAAACCGCACTTTATCTATATATAACACTATTATACGTTGAAATAAAATAAACCGCACTTTATCTATATATAACACTATTATACGTTGAAATAAAATAAATCGCACTTTATCTATGTATAACACTATTATACGTTGAAATAAAATACAACCGCACTTTATCTTTATATAACACTATTATACGTTGAAATAAAATAAACCGCACTTTATCTATATATAACACTATTATACGTTGAAATAAAATAAACCGCACTTTATCTATATATAACACTATTATACGTTGAAATAAAATACAACCGCACTTTATCTATGTATAACACTATTATACGTTAAAATAAAATACAACCGCACTTTATCTTTATATAACACTATTATACGTTGAAATAAAATACAACCACACTTTATCTATATATAACACTATTATACGTTGAAATAAAATACAACCGCACTTTATCTATGTATAACACTATTATACGTTGAAATAAAATACAACCGCACTTTATCTATATATAACACTATTATACGTTGAAATAAAATAAACCGCACTTTATCTATATATAACAATATGATACGTTGAAATAAAATAAACCGCACTTTATCTATATATAACACTATTATACGTTGAAATAAAATACCAACGCACTTTATCTATATATAACAATATGATAAGTTGAAATAAAATACCACCGCACTTTATCTATATATAACAATATAATACGTTGAAATAAAATAAACCGCACTTTATCTATATATAACACTATTATACGTTGAAATAAAATACCACCACACTTTATCTATATATAACACTATTATACGTTGAAATAAAATACCACCGCACTTTATCTATATATAACAATATGATACGTTGAAATAAAATAAACCGCACTTTATCTATATATAACACTATTATACGTTGAAATAAAATAAACCGCAACATCTATATAAAATAAAATAAACTGCAGCATCTATATATAACACTAACTATAACATCTGTGAATGACTATGTAGAAGGATTTCTTTAACATCGACTTGACGGTAAGGTGCAAAGTTTCATACATCGAGGAATTAGGAGCGCTGTTTAGGGGATTAGGTGATCGCGCAGATACCCTTGAGACCATCTATAGAGGGACACCGTTCGGGCCATGGATGGACGTGTCTTACTCTGGTGGCGACCCTACGCTAGTACACATGTTTCTACAGTTGGAGGTCGAGGACGCCAACGCTGAGCCGGAGGAGATGCATTTTGATTTCTTCGGCTCTCAATTGCATTTTGGGCGTCGGGAGTTCTGTCTAATTACAGGACTACGTTTTGGAGAGGCTCCCCTCTTCCTCCCTTAGAAGACTGCTCCTTCGTTCCTAGGGTTTTCGGCATTTCAGCATCTCGTTTGAAGCTGAAGGCAGCCCGGGAAAAGATGAAAGAGGGCCTTAGTGCCCTAACCGACGATGATGCTGTCCGTGTATGCTTGGTGGTGATCGTGGATATGGGCTTCCTGGGCCGTGAGTATAGCCAGCATGCTTCATCGACGGTCCTTAGGGCCGTCGAGGACCTTGAGTTGTTTAACAGCTACCCGTGGGGTAGCCATATCTGGCGGATGACCCTTTGGAGTCTGAGTTACAGGATGTGGTTAGTATGAAGTTTAACTATAGTCATATAATCAAATATGTTTATATTACATGTCTAACCATCTATTTTTTATGTATAGCACATCGATTGTTGGGTCTCGCTGTTGCAAAGACATCGTGGAACAGACACCAGGTGGACCATAATGTATAGTATTTTCTTTGCCTACCTGGTGCTCCCCCATCAAGGTCCCGCCTCCGTGACCAACTCATGCAACGGCGTGGAAGGGGTTTCTTGGGCTCTCCTCGATGTGGTATGTAAATCGTTTTACTCTTATTTTATTTAAGTTGTTTTGTTGCTAACTAAGTTGTCTAATATTGTAATATTTCAGGTGTACATCCCAATATGCATTCATCCCAAACATTGGCTGCTTGGAGTGTTTGAGCTTGACGCTATGACCATGACCATATATGACAGCGATAGTGCCAATCTCTTCAGAGACCAATTGGAAGACCAGATGAGAAGGTTTAAAGATGTGCTATTTGACTTCTTTTGTCGGGTCAAGGACACGAGGCGTCGCGATAGGTCAGAGCTCTTTCGCCATAAGTTCGCCAAGAATACACCCCAGCAGGCCGGGATGAATGCGGATTGCGGTGTCTGGGTATGTCGTAATGCCAACATCTTGATAAATAACGATGTGGTATTTGTACACCCTGACCAGACCGAGGCCGAGGCCAAGGCATTTCGCATACATATGGCGGAGTCCATTTATGCCCATTGTCAAATAAATCAAAGTTAGGTTGTTTATGTAACATTAAATAATTGTTATTTTTAGTATTAACTTATTTTGTTAAAGTATTGTGATTGACTTACTGTTTACTTCATTTGGTTTTTGCTAATTTCATCCATTTACTCAACTTTGAGTATCGATATCTCTTTCACACATACTCTATTTTGGACGCATTATATATCATTTCGAAGATCTCATATAGAAGAACATAAACCTACTAAAAGTTAGTTATATATAACACATATATATAAATTTAAATGCGTCCAAAGTTTAGTAAAACTCATATTTCCAACACCTAGTAAGTAGGTTTATGAAACTTGCGATAATCCTAATACAGAGATTATTGGATGAACAAGCATTTATTTCTTGATTATTGGGGTATTGGTTCTTGTTGTCTGGAAGTGATTCATATGATGCAAAAATTGGTATCATGTAATGTAGAACAATATCTATATTATAGAAACTTGCATTTGATAGTACCATATAAATCTGATCTAAATTCTCATTAATTAGCTATGTTTGACTACTTAAAGACTAATTTTCTGCCTAATGAAAGACCTTTATTCAAGAGCAGACGAATATTACAGTTACTTTTTCAGTGGAATCATGCAGGAAACTTTTTCAGACGAAATCTATAAACACATTCAAATAATAATAATTTAAAACGGTTTAATGAATTAGTTAATATATGATTATTATGTTAATGCGATAGGAGTGTAAAAAAAATTGAAAAAAAAATAAGAGATGTACCATAAATTAAATAATTAACTATAAGAGTATGAATTTTAAATATAAAAAATATTTTTTTATGTAGTGTATAACTGTATATGATATATATTAAAATATATAAATCCAAAAAAATTCAAGATTGGGCTCATTTCGAACATATCGAAGAGACGATTATAATGGTGTAATTTGTTAAAATTAAAACGTATTTTTTAACGTATTTTAGTTAATAAACGATTATATGTGTTAAATGTAAAATTAAAATAATGAAAGTAAAAAATATAAAGTAAATTTAGTAAATAAGTATAGGGGTTGAAAGTGTAACATTTCATTTTAAATTCGTAAAAATGGACGAAATGGGGTGAACAGTGCCAAAATATCAAAATTTTCATAAATGGTCCCTGGAATTTTTCAAAAATGGTCCCTTGCAATTGAAAAGTCACAAAAATAACCCCATCGCGGGATGAGCCCGCGATCGCGGGATTCCATTTTTCAAAAATGGTCCCTGCAAGTTTAAAAAAGTGTCAGAAAAGGTCCCTGGCCCGCGATCGCGGGCTCCCATCGCGGATTTTTGGGGTATATTTGCAAAGTGGGAGAGATTTTGGGTATTTCAGTAAAAGATGGTTTGACTTAGGGTATTTTAATTAATTTCCCTTTTTTATATTTCTTTATAAGGCCATCCGTATCACAGCCCTCAAACGCCACATCAGCGCCACATCAGCTTTTCTCCTAACCCTCTCCTCAAACCCTCAAGCCCTAAAGTGGCGTAGCGCTACCCTCAAGTCCTCTTGCCACCTCATTTTTTTAATTCTTTTATTTATACATTTAATTATTTAACAAAATAAAAATATTTATATATTTTTTAATAAATAAAAATAAGATAAATAATAAAAATAAAAATTCATATCATTCATTAAAAATAAAAATTACAAAATAAATTTAAAAATCTACTCGTCGTCATTGTTGGGAACTTGGATACGCCAAATATGTTCGACCAAATCCGACCGAAGGTTATTATGAGTGCCCCGGTTTTTGACTTCTCGAACATTTGCCGCGCGTTGTTCCTCACTGATTTGGGTTTCGATATCATCCGTGAAAAGGTCGTTTTCATCGCCACCACAAATAGCATGGTCTTCGTCTTCGAGTATCATATTGTGTAATATGACACAAGCGTACATAATGTTTGCCAATCTTGTCGGTTCCCATCCGCGTGTCGGGTTATGAAGTATATGCCAACGTTGTTTAAGCACGTCAAAAGCTCGTTCAACATCTTTACGTGCCGCTTCTTGCGCGGACTTGAACTTTTGTCGTTTAGGGTCCTGTGGGCCCGTAAATGATTTTACGAAAGTAGCCCATTCCGGATATATCCCATCCGCTAGATAATATTCGTGCTCGTAGGTGGCTCCATTCACCTCAAAAGGGCAGTCGGGTGCTTTTCCATCATATACATCGTTCAAGATGGGTGACTGATTGAGAACATTGATGTCGTTGTTGGAACCGGCAACACCAAAGTATGCGTGCCAGATCCATAGATCTTGAGAGGCCATTGCTTCTAGCATGATTGTCGGGTGCTCATGATCACCTCTCATGAATTGACCTCGCCATGCTACCGGACAATTTGCCCACGCCCAGTGAGTACAGTCTTTGCTTCCGAGCATGCCGGGAAATCTGTGTTTAGCTTCATGCGCGGCGTACAACTTCTGAATATCAATAAAAGTAGGCTTGCGTAAATATTTTTGACCATACAGTTCAATAATACCTGTGCAGAATTTGTACAGACAATCTTGTGACGTTTTCTCTCCCATACGGATGTACTCGTCAAGTGCGTCAGCAGTTACTCCATACGCCAATTGCCGAATAGCGCAAGTACACTTTTGTATCGGAGAAAAACCTTGTTTGCGTCTGCTGTCCAACCGAAGTGTAAAATACGGATACTCTCCTTCTAAATCTTCAACTATTCGTTCGAATAGTTGCCTGCTCATCCTGAACCGCCGCCAAAACATATCCGGTGTATAAACCGGGTTGCTGCCAAAGTAGTCCCGCATAAGCCGCTCGTTTGCAGCTACTCGACCTCTTTCTATGTTCGCGTCCCTCTCTCTTCTTGAAGATGAGGCGGTGCTACCATAAATTAATTGTGCAGTCTGTCGAAAAATTTCCCTTTGTAGATGCAACAACTCGTCGGTGTCTACGGATGATGATGATGCGGTCGGTGAACCGGGTTGTGGCGAATCCATATTGTTTAAAATATAGAGAATGGAAGAGAATGAGAGAGTTGTTTTGTGTGAAAAATAAAATGGGTTTTAGGATTATATGTAACGTCCAAAAAATTACCATAAATTTGAACTTTTAGAAAAATGCATTTCATTAAAACTAAACCATAAGTAATTTAAATCTCATCAAACGTTTATCAAACTTCGTTAAGTTAAATCGCCAATTATAAAATAACACAGCGGAAATTGTACTAACTCCAAAATTAATGTTTTAAAATAGATAATAGTAAAGTCTTCTCCGCGCGCCAGTGTGTACCGTCACGCCTTGCTGCCACTCGTACCTGAAATCATATTTTGTAGGGAAGGGGTAAGCACAAAGCTTAGTGAATTTCATCACATGCGCAGATAGCAATTATATGCACATCACCCCTATCCGCACATGAGCAAACAACACAACAATTACATGATACAAGTAAACACATACAAGTAATTATGTACCCAATTCCTCGGTCCCACCGAGCCCTCGGTCCCACCGAGTTCACACAACATTTCTACCCACTTCCTCGGTCCCACCGAGCCCTCGGTCCCACCGAGCCCTCGGTCCCACCGAGATGTATATAATACACATTTGAACTAAGCATTTAAACCAATCAAATACTACGCACCACAATACAACTAGTTCACACAACAAGATTAGTAGTACATACAAACTACCGCGATATACTTACAATCCCTAACT
Organism: Saussurea involucrata; assembly: GCA_033807775.1. Taxonomy (NCBI): domain Eukaryota; kingdom Viridiplantae; phylum Streptophyta; class Magnoliopsida; order Asterales; family Asteraceae; genus Saussurea; species Saussurea involucrata. The sequence goes on from CM066312.1 coordinate 12,384,804, forward strand.
ACGCAGTGAGAGAACTCACCTCAAAAGCAACGCAGATATCCACAACAGCAAAACGAGCCGGCCAACTCCAACTCACCTCTTTCCACCTAAATAAGTGATATCAAACGTCAAAGTGAAGTCCTAACCCAAAATCACAACTACAAGCTTAAACGTGAAACTTCCAGCTTTTTCTCTAACATTACAGGTCTGTTCGGGACCTGATTAGCCCCCCCTAAACTCAACAACCCAGAATTATTTTTCCATAACCAGCAAGTTCTATGCCTTAGGGTTCCAGGGACATATCAAACGCGTTCTAACGATTTTCCTACGATTTAATATGAATTTTCTAAGGATGGGATGCGAGTCTGCCGAATTCAGACCTGCTGTAAAAACAGCTATTTTACACCTATCTAGAAGCCGAACCAGACTTTCGCTAAAACACGAAAAGTGTGCCCGACACAGAATGTGAACCGTGGGCACCAGTTTCGCCTCAATCCGAGCTACGACGGAAAAGTTATGGCCGATGTAAAACAGTGACATAATGGGATTTTCTTTTACATAAAATCATAAAACGGTTTACGCGTTCGGTTTAAACGATTCGGGTTTACAACTAGGGTTCTAAGGTTACAAGAGGCTGGGCCCAACCGCGCACCACCCACTGCCACCTCCGGCAGTGGTGGTCGCCGGCGGCGGCGGCGGCGGCGGCGGCGGCGACGGTTTACAAAATTCCGGCGATAAGAAGAAAACGAAACAACCCGACTAATCCTATCACGCCCACACCCTTTACACAAGATCGACCTACCCTCCCCGACCACGCACAAAGCCAGAACAGCCCCGCCCGCCACAGCCACAGAACTGGTGGCGCACACCGCCGGCAGCCATGGCTGTGGCGGCGGCGGTGGTTTTGTGGCTTGACAACGACGACGGGAAAAAAAAGAAAACGAGGAGAAGGAGATGCTTACCTTTCGACGACACCCAGCGGCAAACACAACGAGACCCGATCACCGGATGCCCTTCCCCTTCCCGACCGCCGGCGCACCCTCTCTCTCTCTCGTTGCTCCTCGATCTCGCCGGCAAGAAACCGCGACGGCGGCGGCTTAGGGGGTTCGGTGGTGACGCAAGAAGGAGGAGAAGAATGGTGGGGTTTTTGTGGTGTATTTTTCTTGAGCTCCAAGGAAAAGAAAACAATAGAGGGGAGGGGGTCGGTTTCTTATAACCGATCCCATGCAAACCCTATATGCCAAAATACACAATTGACACCTTTGGTCCCTGCATTATCAACTCCTTGCTAATTAACTTAAAGTTTCCCATCCTTATCGTTTTTGGTCTGTCTCGCTAAATCCCGACTAATCCCGATAACAAAACCACGTTAAAAGAAAATTTATAATTTATAAAATAAAACATACCGGGACATGGGCTTTACAACTCTCCCCCGCTTGGATTAGACTTCGTCCTCGAAGTCTCGGTCGGCGAATAACTCGGGATAGCTCTCGCGCATCTCCGCTTCGGGCTCCCACGTCCATTCTGAACCCTTCCGATGTTGCCACTGGACTTTCACCAATCCAATGACCTTGTTGCACAGGTTCTTCGTCTTCCTCTCGACGATAGCTATCGGCTTCTCCACATAGTTAAGCCTCTCATCAATCTGAATGTCCTCAAGAGGAATCACTGCAGCCTCATCCACTACACACTTCCGCAATTGAGAAACGTGGAAGGTGTTGTGAATCAGGCTCAGCTCACCAGGTAACTCCAAACGGTAAGCTACCTTCCCCACACGAGCAATAATCTTGTAAGGCCCAATGTAACGGGGCCCCAACTTCCCCCGCTTACGAAACCGGATCACCCCTTTCCAGGGTGAAACCTTCAACAACACGTAATCACCCACCTGAAACTCCAATTCTGATCGCCTCTTGTCGGCGTAGCTCTTCTGCCGACTCTGTGCAGTAACTAGACGGTCCCGCACCATCTGTATCATCTCGGTCATCTTCAGTATGATGTCAGTGCTCCCTAATACCCGATGACCAACCTCGCCCCAACAAACGGGCTTCCTGCATTTCCTACCATACAACAACTCGTATGGCGGCATGCCAATACTAGAATGGTAGCTGTTGTTGTAGGAAAACTCCGCCAAAGGAAGGTACTGATCCCAGCTACCTCCAAAATCGATAGCACAGGCTCGAAGCATATCTTCGAGGGTCTGGATAGTCCGCTCACTCTGTCCGTCAGTCTGTGGATGAAAAGCCGTGCTAAAATGTAGCCGCGTACCCATCTCCGCCTGAAACTTCTCCCAAAACCGGGAGGTAAAACGGGTATCCCTGTCGGAGACAATCGAAACTGGCACCCCGTGCCTGGCTACAATCTCTCGCACGAAAATCTCTGCAAGCTTCTCCGCCGAGGAACTCTCCCTGATGGCCAAAAAGTGAGCACTCTTGGTCAGACGGTCGACGATCACCCAAATAGCATCGTTCCCACGTGGAGTCTTTGAGAGTTTTGTAATGAGGTCCATCGTGATCTGCTCCCACTTCCATACCGGAATCTCCCAAGGCTGTAACTTCCCATGCGGTCGTTGATGTTCCGCCTTGACCTTCCGACAGGTTAAGCATACCTCTACACACTTGGCGACATCCCGCTTCATGTCGGGCCACCAATAATCCTCCCTCAAGTCTCGGTACATCTTTGTAGCTCCCGGGTGAATCGAAAACTTGGACTTGTGTGCCTCGTCCAACAGCATCTGCCGGTTTCCACCAGTGTATGGAACCCAAACCCTACCGTACCGAGTCAACAACCCCCGACTATCACGGAAAAAATTTGATATTTCTCCCGTCACCCTCTCACGTTTGGCATTTTCCTCCAAAACTGCCACCTCCTGAGCACTACCTATCAACTCGAGAAGCGGTGCAGCCACTGTCAATCGTTGGCACAATCCTCTCAGTGGTTCACTAACCGGATGTCGACTAAGTGCGTCCGCGACCACATTCGCTTTACCCGGGTGGTAAAGTATTTCGCAATCATAATCTTTGACCACATCGAGCCATCTTCTCTGACGCATATTGAGATTCTGCTGATCCATCGGGTACTTGAGGCTCTTATGGTCGGTGTAGATCGTACACTTGACGCCATATAGATAATGCCTCCAAATTTTGAGGGCAAACACCACTGCTCCCAACTCTAGGTCATGAGTCGGGTAGTTCGCCTCATGAGACTTTAGCTACCTCGAAGCGTAAGCTATCACCTTGCCGCGTTGCATAAGCACGGCACCCAAACCCTGATGTGAAGCGTCACAGTACACCACCAAGTCCTCCATGCCCTCGGGCAAGGTTAACACCGGGGCCTCGCATAACCGTCTGCGTAGCTCCTCGAAGGCCCTCTGCTGCTCCTCACCCCAGCTGAAAGCCGCAGATTTCTTTGTCAATCGGGTCATAGGCAACACAATCTTGGAGAAGTCTTGGATAAATCTCCGATAGTACCCCGCCAACCCTAGAAAACTTCGTACCTCGGTGGGAGTTTTCGGCACTTCCCACCGCATCACCGCTGAAATCTTGGCCGGATCGACCATAATACCATTCTGATTCACGACATGTCCTAAGGATTGGACCTCTCGTAACCAGAATTCGCACTTGGAGAACTTAGCATAAAGCTTCTCCCACCTCAAAACATCTAAAACCTCTCGCAAATGCATCTCGTGCTCTTCCTTTGACTTCGAATATACGAGGATATCGTCGATGAACACAATCACCGATCGGTCCAACATCGGGCTACATACCCGGTTCATGAGGTCCATGAACGCTGTTGGTGCATTGGTGAGTCCAAAAGGCATCACCACAAATTCATAATGGCCATAACGCGTGCGAAAGGCCGTCTTCTCCGTATCCTCACTCCTTACCCGCATCTGATGGTAACCCGACCTCAAATCAATCTTAGAGAACCACGAGGCTCCCTGAAGTTGGTCGAACAGATCGTCAATCCTTGGCAGAGGATAACGATTCTTCACCGTAAGCTTATTCAGCTCTCGGTAGTCTATACACATCCGTTGAGACCCGTCCTTCTTTTTCACAAATAAAATCGGAGCTCCCCACGGCGACCAGCTCGGCTTAATGAACTCCTTTTTGAGAAGTTCTTGCAACTGATCGTACAGATCTTTCATTTCCGGTGGAGCCAGGCGGTAAGGTGCCTTGGCCACCGGAGCAACACCCGGAATCAGATCAATCCGAAACTCTACCTGTCGCTCGGGAGGTATCCCCGGCAAATCATCAGGGAACACATCGGTAAACTCCCGTACGACTGGCACGTCTTCCGTAGTCTCCTTCCCTCCGTCAACTCGCGTGTCAATCACATATGCCAAGTATCCTTGCCCACTATGCTGTAAATACCTCCGAGCCCTCGCAGCTGAACATATCGTTGAATTCCGTCTAGGCGAGTCTCCCTGAACCAACAGTTCTCCCCCGCTTGGGGTTCAAACTCGCACTTGTTTGTGACGACAAACAATCTCCGCATCAAACGTATCCATCCAATCCATGCCCACAATCACACATAGCTCACGCATAGCAATCGGAATCAGTTCGATGGGAAACCTCACCCCCAAGATTTCCAATGTGCATCCCCGATACACATCCGTAACCGTCAAGGTCCTGTCATCAGCAACCTCGACTACCAGAGGACACCCTAACCATCCTACAACTCGGCCCAAATTCTCGCTAAAAGTGCGAGACACAAACGAATGAGTAGCCCCACTATCAAACATCACTAACGCAGGCACCGAGTTAACTAGGAACGTACCTGTCACCACCTTAGGCGTCGCCTGCGCCTCGTCCACCTTTAGCTGGTGAACTCTACCTCGAGCTGCCTCCGTCCCCGACTGACCCGCTCGACCGTCAGTAATACGCAGTGGGGCATTCGCAGGAGCCCTCTGTGCCCCATTCCCATCGGCTACCCTCGCATTCGGACAGTTGGCCTTCACGTGACCCGTCTGCTTGCAGTTAAAGCAGACCATCAACGACATTTTACAATCCCGGCTGAAATGACCGGACTGCCCACACTTGAAACATCCATCGGTCCTCTTCCCACCAGTATCCCTGGGCTTGAACCCACCGCTCCTTGAACTCGCGCGTGAATCCGTGAACCTTGACTTCTTCGGTACCGCAGATATTGGCGTCACCGCCTGTGCCGCCTTTCTCTTCTTCGCCTGGGTCTCCAACTCAAGTTCCCGTCTCCGGGCAGCCTCCATCATCGCAGTATAGGAAGCATACTGCGCCGTGCTCACGAACTCCCTAATCTCGGTACGCAACATGTCCTTGTACCGAGACATCTTCATATCTTCTGAAGCAGCATACTGGGGGCAGAACAACGCCATCTCGGTGAACTTCCGGTTCATCTCCTTTACCGTCTCCGTCGTCTGAGTGAGTTCTAGAAACTCCTTTGCGATCCTCTCCATCTCCACCGGGGGCACGTACTCTGCACGGAATCGAGTGATAAATTCCTCCCAGGCCAGGGTAGTGCGCTCGGCAAGCGTCAACGTCGTAGCACACCAATCCTTTGCTCCGTCACGAAGTAAGTTTACCGCGAAGCGAACCTTCAGGTTTTCGGGGCAGCCACTAGTCAAAAATGCACACTCCATGTCCTCTATCCAACGCATGCTGATAATCGGATTCAGGTCTCCCTTGAACTCAGGCGGAGAACAAGCAGAGAGATCCCAGTACTGAAACTCTCTAGCACGCGGCTGTCCACCCGCCGGTGGTGGGATCGCCGCAATGCGCTCGTCCATCAGAACTACCACCTCATCGCGGATGGCAGTGATAATCTCGGGGATCGCCTCCCCGATCGCATGTGCCACCTCAGCAGCAATCATCTCTCGGATCTGCTCCCCAGTGATCCCGGCCTCAGCCCGCGGCTCAGCCGTGTTGTTTCTTCTAGTGATGGCCATTCTAGGAACAGAAATTACAACGAGTTATTAGCACATAATAACTCACACTAACAACACTCACGCTCAACTCTTTGGATTCCTCGTGACTTTCCCCGACTCGAGCATTGATTTTGTGCTTCAGATAGTAGGAGCTCTACTACTACCTTCCACACCTATCCTTACTCGTTTTGAGTCCCATCCCGAAGTGCCCAAGTAGTGACTTGCCGACAAATACACCCATATGCCCGTACCAGCATATGCAAACGCTCTTCCTAGCTCCCTAGGAGTTTCATCTCATTCCACTACCCTTGCTAGGACGGGATCCCCACTAGTCCTGACGAGTCGCCTCGCAAATGCACAGTCGCATACAGTGAAAACCAGATAGACATTCGAATATAAGATTCTATCCTACAACGGTTGGACTCAAACAAGAGCTGCGCAAAAGAACTAAATCCGACATTCTAAGGCTATTCGGTTCCTACTGCATACAACCTATAGTGCATTCGCTTAACAACCTATCAAGGCTAGCATAAATTCCTACTAGCAAGCAGTAACCATACAGTACCATGTAACCCACACAAGCAATCTAGCATGCATACCCTATGATCTAGAAAGCGATAAATACACTAAGTACTGTACCTTCTCCCTTGGCATCGGCTGACTGTACACACTGCGCCCTCGATCACCGTTTCTCAAACGGGTTTTCCCTTTCTTTTATTTTTAAAAGATTTTAGGAGAAAAATAAAAATTTCATAGCCGCAACTTGAGATCAAACACACCAAGATGTGTTTGATTCACTCAAGCTGTGCTCTGATACCAAGTTGTAACGTCCCAAAAATTACCATAAATTTGAACTTTTAGAAAAATGCATTTCATTAAAACTAAGCCATAAGTAATTTAAATCTCATCAAACGTTTATCAAACTTCGTTAAGTTAAATCGCCAATTATAAAATAACACAGCGGAAATTGTACTAACTCCAAAATTAATGTTTTAAAATAGATAATAGTAAAGTCTTCTCCGCGCGCCAGTGTGTACCGTCACGCCTTGCTGCCACTCGTACCTGAAATCATATTTTGTAGGGAAGGGGTAAGCACAAAGCTTAGTGAATTTCATCACATGCGCAGATAGCAATTATATGCACATCACCCCTATCCGCACATGAGCAAACAACACAACAGTTACATGATACAAGTAAACACATACAAGTAATTATGTACCCAATTCCTCGGTCCCACCGAGCCCTCGGTCCCACCGAGTTCACACAACATTTCTACCCGCTTCCTCGGTCCCACCGAGCCCTCGGTCCCACCGAGATGTATATAATACACATTTGAACTATGCATTTAAACCAATCAAATACTACGCACCACAATACAACTAGTTCACATAACAAGATCAGTAGTACATACAAACTACCGCGATATACATACAATCCCTAACTACGCAGTGAGAGAACTCACCTCAAAAGCAACGCATATATCCACAACAGCAAAACGAGCCGGCCAACTCCAAATCACCTCTTTCCACCTAAATAAGTGATATCAAACGTCAAAGTGAAGTCCTAACCCAAAATCACAACTACAAGCTTAAACGTGAAACTTCCAGCTTTTTCTCTAACATTACAGGTCTATTCGGGACCTGATTAGCCCCCCCTAAACTCAACAACCCAGAATTATTTTTCCATAACCAGCAAGTTCTATGCCTTAGGGTTCCAGGGACATATCAAACGCGTTCTAACGATTTTCCTACGATTTAATATGAATTTTCTAAGGATGGGATGCGAGTCTGCCGAATTCGGACCTCCTGTAAAAACAGCTATTTTACACCTAGCTAGACGCCGAACCAGACTTTCGCTAAAACACGAAAAGTGTGCCCGACACAGAATGTGAACCGTGAGCACCGGTTTCGCCTCAATCCGAGCTACGACGGAAACGTTATGGCCGATGCAAAACAGGGACATAATGGGATTTTCTTTTACATAAAATCATAAAACGGTTTACGCGTTCGGTTTAAACGATTCGGGTTTACAACTAGGGTTCTAAGGTTACAAGGGGCTGGGCCCAATCGCGCACCACCCACTGCCACCTCCGGCAGTAGTGGTCGCCGGCGGCGGCGGCGGCGACGGTTTACAAAATTCCGGCGATAAGAAGAAAACGAAACAACCCGACTAATCCTATCACGCCCACACCCTTTACACAAGATCGACCTACCCTCCCCGACCACGCACAAAGCCAGAACAGCCCCGCCCGCCACAGCCACCGAACTGGTGGCGCACGGCGGCGGCGCACACCGCCGGCAGCCATGGCTGCGGCGGCGGCGGTGGTTTTGTGGCTTGACAACGACGACGGGAAAAAAAAGAAAACGAGGAGAAGGAGATGCTTACCTTTCGACGACACCCAGCGGCAAACACAACGAGACCCGATCACCGGCTGCCTTTCCCCTTCCCGACCGCCGGCGCACCCTCTCTCTCTCGTTGCTCCTCGATCTCGCCGGCAAGAAACCGCGACGGCGGCGGCTTAGGGGGTTCGGTGGTGACGCAAGAAGGAGGAGAAGAATGGTGGGGTTTTTGTGGTGTATTTTTCTTGAGCTCCAAGGAAAAGAAAACAATAGAGGGGAGGGGGTCGGTTTCTTATAACCGATCCCATGCAAACCCTATATGCCAAAATACACAATTGACACCTTTGGTCCCTGCCTTATCAAATCCTTGCTAATTAACTTAAAGTTTCCCATCCTTATCGTTTTTGGTCTATCTCGCTAAATCCCGACTAACCCGATAACAAAACCACGTTAAAAGAAAATTTAAAATTTATAAAATAAAACATACCGGGACACGGGCTTTACATTATATATATAGTGTGATTAAATTGAAAAAAAAAATTAAAAAAAAATAAATATAAATATAGCCGTTATAGCCGTTGGAGTTTATTTATTTTCAAAATTTTTTAAAAAAAATTAAAAAACAAACAAATAAGTCTTGGGTTTATCGGGTTTTGGAACCCGCCTCCCATACCCGCAGAGGAAGCCCCCCCCCCCCCCCCTACCACTACCTGCTTGAGCCCGCCCTACCCGAGCCCGAGCCCGCATGGGATACAGATGGCCTAAGCTAACAATCATTTTTTAAATTTATAATCAATAAGGTATATTTACTTTTATTAAATGAATTTATTTTTATTTAACTATTTATATTTGTTTGTAAGCTAACAATCATCAATATATGGGAGTGAACACTAAGGTGAAACTTGTTTTGGCGTTTTGGGTCTCCCTATTGATTCCATGTATTGATCCATTCATTATGATGTTGATTTCTAAACTCATGTATATATATTTGTTGTTATTAATTGTTCCAACTCACTAGGCTTTTTGTCCTAACACTTGTTTGGTGTCGACGTGTATCTCAGGTTCTAACGGCGCCGTCTCTAAGAAGGTTTAGCTGGTTTAGAGCGAGTTTGGGGATTTTGGGACACCGTTGGATAGAAGATTCATACTTTTGGAAGGATTGGAAGACACCCGAGCTGTAATCTTATTTCTAGTGAAATTAGATTATTAGGTTGTTATTTCCAGTTACTTTGAATTACGGAATTGTAATTAACAGGTGATTTTAACTTCCCATTTCTGGGAGGCTCGTGCTTTGGCATTATATACCATATTTTCGTTTTTATGGAAGATTTTGTTTACCTCTATTTTTGGGGTGTTACACTGCCTATTTCAAGTTACATTAGGGGGATATTTATCCCACTCAAACTGACTCCTATGCCTAGGGGTGAGCAGCGGAACTGGGTACCCGCCTTTGGAACCGGAACCGCTCCGGAACTGTCGGTTTCGGAACCGGAACCGATGTGACTAGTTCCGGTTCCTAAAATACGGAACCGATTAAGACTGGGTCCGGTTCCGGTTCTCATTTTTTTAGAACCGCTACCCGTTGGGTACCCGCCGGGACCGGTTCCGGGACCGGGTATCCGGTCCCGCTGGGTATCCAGAACCGGAACCGCTGGGTACCCAGAACCGGAACCGCTGGGTACCCGGTATATTTTAATATAGAATATCTATATATTTAACATTTATTACATATAAATATTTATTATTTAATTCCATCTTTTATTAATTCCATATTATTATTTTATTAATCATCAAATCCACGTACACTCTCTCTATAAGTGAACTTCATTATTAGTTTATATATGTATTGTAAGAATATTATATTACATTATATAAAATAATTAAGATTAAAAAGGTATAAATTGATGTTGTGTTTGATTATATATATATATAACTGTGGCATGCATGCCGTTGGAGGATGATGGAGAGGGAGGACAACCCAAGGAATGATTTAAAGTTCATCCCACATCGAAGGCAAAGAGAAATTCTCTCTTGAGTTTTTTATATTTATAGCCCCTCTAAGGCCTTGTAGTTGTCCATACTTAGCCATTGGCTTGACCTATGTTGGTTTTAGCTTGATGGTTTGAATCCATTACCCAAGCAAAGGGTTTTAGTTGGAGCACCTAATGAAAGTGGTGCACCCTCAGTTTATTTAAGCTTTGTTCATTTAAATTTGTTCGTTTAAATACGTTCATTTAAGTTCGTTTAAGACCTTAATAAACGAATATAAACGAACACGAACATACATCTTTCCTAAATGAACGAACACGAACACCAGTAGGAGTTAAAAAATAAAAACAATTGTTAGTGGGTACCCGGAACCGGAACCGGTTCCCAGCGGTTCCGGGACTAGTTCCAAAAAAGTGAGAACCGATAGGAACGGTTGGGGTTCCGGTTCTTTCTTTCTAGGAACCGCCGGTTCCGGTTCTGGTTCCGGTTCCATGAAAATAGGGCGGGTACCCGGTATTTCTCACCCCTACCTATGCCTATGGATCAATTGTATTACAGTCTAAAACATTAACGACTTCAAATGAATGAATTAACGCATTCAAAACATGTAATTCTCAAATAATATGCAATAAATGCAAATCTAACCAAAGCTCTACATTGAGTTATTAAAACCGGACAAATGTCCCCAAGACCCAATAGAGTCAAAACTAGGCCATAAGGCATCAACAATTCAAATACTATTCCATAAAAATCATCACATGCAATAAAACGTATTAACCCACGTTTATGCAAACACATGCTCCCAGGCATAATCAACTCAAAAACTCAACTTTAGTTGGAACAAATCGTTTTCCAAATGTAACCATACCATTTATACTTTCAAACGTACCATAACATAAGAATATGCATTTTTCCAAAACACCCACACTAAAATGCCTTATTGTCAAATAATAAAATAAGACATTAAAGAAACTCCCTATTATGTTTAATTCACCAAAATACCCAATTATACCAAATATATATTTTCGAGATTTATTAGAACAAGTTTACCACATATGCAAACATCATCAAATAATCAATCACATTTGGTAAAAACCAAGTAAAACACTTTAATGCTTCAAAATGGACATTTTTTTGGCATGTACATAGTTTTCACAAATCAACTTGAACTCACCTTGCTAGATTTAAGCTAAATCTAGATTTTACCCCAATGTCAACTCCTTGAAGAAACTTGAATACACAAGCAATTCTTCCAAACCCTAGATTCACAAGTTTCCAAACATAAGCATATATATCCAAGTACTTAGAATCATTCCCCAACATCTTATATCAAAATATTCATTTTGACCAAAACCCTAATTTTGACCTAACTTTCCTAAAATCATCTAAACCAAAATTTTGAGAAATGAATTCACTTGGGGTCATAAATGGAGCATTTATAACTTATAAAGAGATTTAGAAATGGAGAGGATGAACTTACTCTATAGATCTTGAGTAAAACCACCAAATCCTAAAATCTCAAGGAAATGGAGATGAAATTGGATCTTGCACCATAGGTTGGGCTCACTAGCACGGATGGTGAAGGAACACTTGATTTCTAAGAGAAAATAGCTCCAAAATGGGTTAGGGTTCGAACTAGAAGAAGGGGAATCGGTTTGGGAGAGAAGGGGTGAGATATGAGAAATGAGATAAAGGCTGAAATCCCGATTTTATTGATGTCTGATACCACTTAGCGACATTGCCATGCGACTTTGACATGGCATTGTCGTATGGCATAGTCACACAAGGTGTCCAAAATGTCTCCTAAGCTATGCGACTTTGCCAGTGCGACTGTGACACTATCATAGTCGTCTGTAATAACCGGGATCTTCATTGGAAGAATTAAAGTTTTGTGGAGATTTAGTAAAGCTGAAAGTCTGAGGGTCTTTAGTGTAAATTTGGGGAAAGTATAAAAACCCCAATATTGGCTCAAAACCCTAGGTGATCTTTACTGCTTGCGGCTGAGAGAGAGAGAGAGAGAGAGCAGAGAATAGGAGAGGAATTCATTTGTATTCTGCAAGTTTGGAGGAGGAGGAAGGAGTTCTTTGTATCACCAAGCTCAAGGTAATCACCATCACTTCTTGGTAATATTAGCATTCCTGTATCAATGTGTTTGGGCAGAATTAGAGACAATCGGTAAATGATTAACTCATAAGAGTGAATTTGTTCACGGCTAATTAATCATATTAAGAGGATTATTAGTATTGGAACAATCTTGTGGTTGAAAAAGATACTTAATAATCGTTTGAGATGGGTAAATTTTCAGTACCAACGTAATCAGGATCGCATCGTTTTATCTTATTGCGAGGTTCCGGAATTTATAAAGTTTCGGAATATAGACTCGATGTGATCCGGAATTATTTTGGGGGCGTTTAGGATCCGGAATCTAAAAATAAGATCCGGAATGGACTAAAATAAAGAACCGGAATTTAATTAACTGCTTGGGCTGATCCGGAATTAAACCAAGGATCCGGAACTTGTAAAGGGGTATGGTTCCGGAGTTGGGCCTTAAACTTCAGATCCGGTAATTAAGTTTATTTGAAAACCGGAATTGGGCCGAAAGCATTGAAGATCCGGAATTAATATATATGTTTGAAAGTAAATATGGACCGGAATTAATATATTAGTTTGGAAGAGGATATAGATCTGGAATTTAGCAAGCACGTGACCCAGATTTGCTTTTATGTTGGGCCAAAGAACGTGATCTAGATTAGCTTTAATGTTGGGCTGCATGCGTTTGGTTTGGACCGTAGACTACAATGAAATCCGGAAATTTTCTAATACTTGGCCCAAGATCCAAAATTTAATTATAGAACATGGAATTAATTTCCTTTGGGCCGTAGGTGCAGAACTTATCAGTGAGATTTGGAAGTTTGTGTTGGACCGATAAGTAGAGTCTAGAAACCGATTTTTTGACTAGCAAAGTAACTTAGATTAATGATATGCGTTTCCTAAAAAAATTTAGGTGTCTCATCAAGAGGCCGGAAGTTTAAGTGAGAAGTATTGGAGCGGGAAAGCCAGGTGAGTTTTTCTAACTAAAATACGTGATTTTATACGTGTTTCCAAAGTAAGTGGTTGAGTAGAAATGTCATGTTATTTTACATGATTTTTACTTGCTTGAAAGCTATATGAAATGTATGCATACATTGTGTTAGACTGATAACGCCACTTTTTGGCGTTATTTTCAGTCCTAAAACCAATGAGATTGGCTTGTATTTAAGCAAAGAAGCGGAATTTTATGGTTTATTTAGTGGAATGTGCAGGTTCTTTAACAAGTAGTAATCCTCGAGAAAAGAAGCTAAAAAGAGCCCCAAAAGTGCCAAAACGAAGCCCAACGGAAGCCCGAGATCCAAACCCAAGACCCGCGACTAAACCAGGGCCTGAACCACGAACCAGAAACCGACCTAAAACCATGTAGAAATGCGGGCGACTTGCCACGTGGCTTGCAAGTCGCGTGGCAAGTCGCGGGGCCCTCTGTTCGCGACTTTCAGCTTTATTTTTCTGGTTTTAGGTCATTAGTCGATATCCAACTTTCACACGACGGCCATAGACGATTTGGGGGCGATTTCCAGAGACTTTTCGGACCATTTGGAGCCACGATAGGAGACAGATCGAGGAGACGTTCACTACGGAAATGAGATACGATCACGAGAGAGGGGAGTTCATCATCACAGTTTTTACGTTTCCAATTACCATGTCTACATACCTTTTCACTTTTCCTTCTCTTATGTTTTTGTCCCCCAACATCATGAACTAATCTTTAGATGTTGGGGGTTGGATTGAATTGGGTTTGTAATCAGATGAACAAATGACTTGAACGTTTATCAGTTTTTCCTTATTTAATGAATGCAGGTAATTTGGTTTTAATGCTTTTGAGAGTTTAGCTAGCTTTCAATTGTTTTGTTATTTCCAGTTGAGTTCGAGAGAATTAACTGTTAACTAGAACTAGGAATTGCATGCCTAAGGCGAGAATTTGGTGATAGAGATATACCGAATACGCCTTAGTCCTAATTGAACCATTTAGGTTGAGATCGAGAGATTAAATCTATCCGTTCAAACATGAATCTTGCGCTTAATGTGTTTTGAAATCCATTGGTCGAGATCGAAAGATAAAACTTGTCCTTTTCAAAATAAAACCCGATGTTGCTCGAAAGAGAACAACGGTGATTTTAGAGATTGGGTACTCATTAAGGGGATTAACTGGTAATTGTTTTAAGTCTGATATTCATATGCGAAAACCTAAGGATTTCCAACCCTCAACTGTTTTCTCTAGCGGAAGTTTCCAAAGTTGTTTACAGTCTTGTGTTTGATTTATGTTCCTGCAATTAATTAGTTTAACACCAACCAATTCAATTTCGATAGTTCAGTTAATAGAGCTTATAGTAATTGTGATACTTAGTTCCTAGTTCCCGTGGATTCGATACTCGTACTTACCGTACGTTATTACTTGATTTCGACACCGTACACTTGCGGTTAGATTTAGGGGGGTGATACCCTCCTATCAAGTTTTTGGCGCCGTTGCCGGGGAACTAGTTGCAACTGATAGCACTACCAGCTATAAGCGCTATTAGATTGAACAATTTTTTTTTATTTCTGTTATTTTACTTTATCACCAATTTCTGGATTACTGATTTCGCCTACTTCATCTTCAGGTACTAATTGGTTTCTTTACAAGACCGAAATGGGCGACGAAGCGAGACGTCCTATGCGGTCGTTTGCCGACCCGAATGTGGCAGTGGCATGCATAGGCATCCAAGCGCCCGCTACTGGGGCGAATTCTTTTAAGCTCAAACCGAGTACCATTGTCATGGTACAACAGAATCAATATGGAGGAGCGCCGACTGAAGATCCTTACGCACATCTCCGTGCATTCAAGAGGATTTGCAGCACATTTAAGGTCAATGGCATGAGCGAGGATGCCATCAAGCTGAGGTTATTCGGATTTTCACTCAAAGGCCGAGCCGAAACATGGACCGAGAGTATCCAACCGGACTCGATCACTACATGGGCACAACTGAAGGCAGCCTTTCTCCAGAAATTCTTTCCACCGGGGAGAACTGCTCAACTGATGGCCGACATCACTCATTTCGCTCAGTGGGAACAAGAGACCCTATACGAGGCATGGGAGCGATACAAGGATATGCTGGCTGGGTAATTATCCAGACTTTCATTGGAGGTCTTCACCCGCAGTTCAAAAATGACATCACTGCTGCAGCGGGTGGGGCTCTCATGAACAAGATGTATGAAGAAGCGGTCGAGCTGATCGAGAACTTGGCCGAGCACAGTTTTTCTACTCCAAGATCAGCCGTAAGAAGAGTCGCGAGTGTTCAAGAGTCGGATGAGCTGAAGGAACTAAAAGCTCAACTAGCCTTTATCCCGAATCACTTGAAAGGAGGTAGTCCGCAAGAGCCCGAGCAAGTTCAGTTCCTACATAACCAAAATCACCAGCCGAGAAACGACCCTTTCTCCAAAACGTATAACGAAGGGTGGAAGAAACACCCCAATTTTTCATGGAGTCAACCCGGTCAACAACAAGGTAATTTTTCTAACTCCTCGAATTATTCTAATACTAACAATGCTTACCGTCCTCCAGGTTTCAACCAAAGGAACGTAGGACCATCCGGGGAGAAGAAACCGGGGTTAGAAGACATGATGATGAAGTTTATGGAAAAGATGGATAGCACGGTTGGAGAGTTGGCGAGCACGGTGAACACGGTAAAGGCGGACACTGATCAGAACACCGCATCCATCAAGATCTTGGAGAGGCAAGTAGGGCAAATTTCAGAAGCACTACAAACCCGACCTTCCGGCACATTCCCGAGCATGACTGAAAGGAAGAACCGGGAGGAGTGTAATGCCATTTATCTGAGAAGTGGCAAGGAGCTGAATGGAGAGCCTACACGCGAACCGTCATCAAAGGAAACCGAGCCTAAAGAGAAAGAGGTCGTAGATGTGGATGAGCTAGAGGTTGATGAAGAGGTGGTGAGTGAAGAGAACTTAAAGGTTGAAGAGAGCAAGAAGAGTGAAGCGACGAAACCAAAGCAACCACCGGTCAAGCCGGTGATACCGAGAGTGCCTTATCCGAGCAGACTTAAATCACATAAGGATGATGTTAATTTTTCTAAATTTCTTGATATATTTAAAAAGTTGCATATTAACATTCCTTTTGCAGATGCTTTGGCACAAATGCCCTCATACGCGAAATTCATGAAGGAGATTCTATCCAAGAAGAGGGCGATCGATCACCAGTCCACCGTTGCACTTACTGAGGAGTGCAGCACAATTATTCAGAATAAGCTTCCCCCAAAGCTCAAAGATCCAGGGAGTTTTTCGATCCCTGTTCAAATTGGGAAGTCTAATTTTGATAAAGTTTTATGTGATTTAGGGGCGAGTATTAACTTAATGCCTCTATCTATTTTCAGGAAGCTCGGATTGGGGGAAGTGAAGCCGACATACATGACGCTTAAGCTCGCTGATAGATCGATCAGATACCCATATGGAGTGATAGAGGATGTACTCATCAAGGTGGGTAAGTTCTACTTTCCAGTCGACTTCGTGGTCATAGACATAGATGAAGATGAAGAGGTCCCGTTGATATTGGGACGACCATTTCTGGCCACGAGCAAAGCTCTAATCGATATGGAAGAAGGGGAGATGACACTAAGAGTTGGCGGAGAGAAGGTAGTGTTCAAGATGTTCGAGAAGGTGAGAGGTCGAAGTGAAGAAGGATCCGGAATTGGTAAAGGAAAACTGGATGAGGAAGAATCCGCGGGGAGTCGCAGGTGTGGGCGATTTGAGTCCGCGGATACCGAACCAAGTTAAGAGCCACACAGTCGTGCCACGACTTTAAATACGGCGATGGGTGGGAGGCAACCCACCAAGGGTTGCGTTTTCTTTTACTTTCGGCGTTTTTGAGTGAACTTATTTACAAATAAAAATCGAACAGAGACATACGCGACTTGTCCCGCAACTTGCAAGCCGCGTGGAAAGTCGCGGGGTCCCCTGTTTGGCTTTCCGTTTCTTGCTTGGTGTGTTTCGTTTCCTTGTTTTCTTTCGCTTTCTGTTTTGTTTTCTTTTGCGTTTGCATTCCCCTTCTCAGTCTTCTCCGATGTTTTCCAACGGGGCGTTCCAATCTTCCAAGAGAATCTCCGCTATCCGGGCAAACAGGTACGTTCTAACTCCGTAGGTAACGAGTGGTGTATGATGTTATGTTTCTTAGTAGCTTACGAGATGCAACAAACCTAAGTTTCACTTAGGTTTGGGGTGCCTCATCTTTTTAACATTACACACTCACTTTTTAATCCTGTGCAAACCTCGGTTTCACCGAGGTTTGGGGTTGGCTTTGTTCGACAAACCTAGGCCACGGCCTAGGTTTGGGGTGGCCATGTTTTTGAAAATGCTAGAATATCTCTTTGATGCTTGTGCTTAATACTATGCCTTACCTGTCTGCTACCTGTAATAACCGCACAACGATACTCGTTTTAGTATCGCCTACGCCGACACTTGCACATTGGGAACAATGTGTGGATAAGGTTTGGGGTTGCCCAATCGGGCCCACGTTACGCACGTAGATTTCCTGCACTTCTGAGTATCTAGATCACAGTAGCTAAATTTTTTGTTTTGAATGATTAAGACTGACCATTGTAGGAAGAATCTTGTGATAGTGACGTGACCATTAAGGAAGGACCGGGAAAGAACATGACTAGGGACATTAGTGGAGACCACCCATTAGTGAGATTTGAGCCTAAAAGACATTTTTCACTTCGAGGGATTCATACACTTAATTTATATACACTTTTCGAGTCCTTGTCGTGAATATAGAATGATCTCGCTATATTATTGCATTGAGTAGCAAAGACGACCATCGGGATATTAGGTAAGGGTGTAGTAGACCATATCGTGTGGACCTTAAGAGATTATTCCAGGCATTGTGTGTTTGTTTAACTTTGTTTTCAGCTATCGTACCCTTTTCACCCATTTGTGTGCAACCATAGCCCCCTTTGAAGCCAAACACTCACCTTTTTCATCCCAGACCCAATGTCAAACCCGAGCCGAAAGCCTTAGCCAACCCTATCTGAAAGTGTGTCAATCGGAAGCAGTAATGAACAGCGAGAGATAGAGCGGAAAAGAAATAGTTAAGGCCAGTCATATAAGTAAAATTGGGTCAGTTAAGCCAAGAAGTTAGAAAAGAGGACCAATGAAGTCCCATAAAAAAAGGAGAAAATCTCTTGTAAATACAGTTAGCTAGATAGTATCGATAGCAGCTAAATGAGTGAGTCAAAGCGACTCCAGTAGTAATAAAGAGGGCCAAATGATAGAATGTGAAGCAAGAAAAGTTCAACTGCCAATGACTGACACACCGAGGATGTTTGATCCTTTACCCTTCGTTGTTTAGCCATAACCTCAGCCCCGTTACAACCCTTGTAAAGACCTGGATGATCTTCTGGAAAACGTGATTACGGTATGCTACCACCTTTACTGATATTCCCTGTCTTGCTACTTGATTCCTTCCTGAGATCGACTGTTTGGACATGTGTGCGTCTTCCATTAGATTTGTCATGTGAATTTTGAATATTCTTGTACATAACCTCCTATACATGACAACATGTGCGATAACCTAGGTTCGAGCGAATTGAGCGAATCCCGTGAGGTAGGGTCGAGGCGAAATGTTTTCCCTAGTATGTTTAGACCTAGTACGACTTTAATGGAAACTTAGCAGTCACGAGTTCAACTTGCAATGAAAGGTCGTAGATCAAACAAAATAAGGATGAGGCGAGAGTGAGATAGGCATTCACGGGTATGGGAAATCACCAGTGCATCACGTGGTACCAATTGGGAGTTGTGCAATTATTATATTTCAATAAAGTGTGCTTTTATTCTATTTTTATCGCTAATTTGCTTGGAGACAAGCAACGCTCGGTTTGGGGTTGTTGATAACGCCATTTTTTGGCGTTATTTTCAGTCCTAAAACCAATGAGATTGGCTTGTATTTAAGAAAAGAAGCGGAATTTTATGGTTTATTTAGTGGAATGTGCAGGTTCTTTAAAAGGTAGTAATCCTCGAGAAAAGAAGCTAAAAAGAGCCCCAAAAGTGCCAAAACAAAGCCCGAGATCCAAGCCCAAGACCCGCGACTGAACCAGGACCTGAACCGCGAACCAGAAACCGACCCAGAACCATGCAGAAATGCGGGCGACTTGCCACGCGACTTGCAAGTCGCGGGGCCCTCTGTTCGCGACTTTCAGCTTTATTTTTCTGGTTTTAGGTCATTAGTCGATATCCAACTTTCACACGACGGCCAGAGACGATTTGGGGGCGATTTCCAGAGACTTTTCGGACCATTTGGAGCCACGATAGGAGACAGATCGAGGAGACGTTCACTACGGAAAGGAGATACGATCACGAGAGAGGGGAGTTCATCATCACAGTTTTTACGTTTCCATTTACCATGTCTACATACCTTTTCGCTTTTCCTTCTCTTATGTTTTTGTCCCCCAACATCATGAACTAATCTTTAGATGTTGGGGGTTGGATTGAATTGGGTTTGTAATCAGATGAACAGATGACTTGAACATTTATCAGTTTTTCCTTATTTAATGAATGCAGGTAATTTGGTTTTAATGCTTTTGAGAGTTTAGCTAGCTTTCAATTGTTTTGTTATTTTCAGTTGAGTTCGAGAGAATTAACTGTTAACTAGAACTAGGAATTGCATGCCTAAGGCGAGAATTTGGTGATAGAGATATACCGAATACGCCTTAGTCCTAATTGAACCATTTAGGTTGAGATCGAGAGATTAAATCTATCCGTTCAAACATGAATCTTGTGCTTAATGTGTTTTGAAATCCATAGGTCAAGATCGAAAGATAAAACTTGTCCTTTTCAAAATAAAACCCGATGTTGCTCGAAAGAGAACAACGGTGATTTTAGAGATTGGGTACTCATTAAGGGGATTAACTGGTAATTGTTTTAAGTCTGATATTCGTATGCGAAAACCTAAGGATTTCCAACCCTCAACTGTTTTCTCTATCGGAAGTTTCCAAAGCTGTTTACAGTCTTGTGTTTGATTTATGTTCCTGCAATTAATTAGTTTAACACCAACCAATTCAATTTCGATAGTTCAGTTAATAGAGCTTATAGTAATTGTGATACTTAGTTCCTAGTTCCCGTGGATTCGATACTCATACTTACCGTACGATATTACTTGATTTCGACACCGTACACTTGCGGTTAGATTTAGGGGGGTGATACCCTCCTATCATAGACGTAAACTGGCTAAGTTGGGAGGTAGACCCGCCAGTGCTTATGCCGGAAGGAGTGACCCGTTTATGCCATGGAAGGGAGTATCCAGTAAGGCAGCGTGAGACTGACTCGTTGTCACTCTTGAGTGACTTCAGGGTGCAATTTACGGGAGCGGATTTATCCGTGAAAGTTTTATGTGAAGTTATGTGAAAGTTTTATGAAATGTTATGTGAAAGTGTTATGAAAAGATATTTGAAAGTTATAAACTGTTTTTAACTGATTTTGAGAACTGTCAGGAGGGAGTTCACTAGACCTCATGGTCTAACCCTCGCATTTTCCAAACTAAACCTTTTCAGGTAAGCAAATAGTAGGAGGCTCGGGTAAGTGAGTAATAGCAGGATAGAGTACAGATGCATATAGAGACAGTGCATGTGACACTTATAGAAACTAGTATGTTCTCAGTTGTGTATAGGTTGTTTCCGCCAACCTAAGTGTTGAGATAGATGTAACGAAATTTTTGGGACCCAACATTGTAATTCTAAAAATTTAAATGTTATGTATGCTTTATTTAGTCTGGGTCATTACAATTGGTATCAGAGCCATAGTTTAAGGGATTTAGATGACCAGACGGGCCTAAACTTAAACTTTGAGAGTAGAAATCACAACTGAGAATCAGGAAATGCGCTAGGAGGGCACTATTATAGAGATAGAATTAATAGGATACCGAGGACAGTCATGTAAGGTAAGTTTGGGATTACACTTGGCCAGTGTAATTGCGAACTTACAGGTACATGTGTGTGCTTAATTTGCCTTATTATTCCGAAGTTGTAGTCTTAAGTTAGCTTATATGTCGTATTCCAGTAATCTAGAATGTCAGCAAGACCCCTTAGGGGTAGATTGAGGCCCATTGTTGGGGAAGTATCGTGAGAGATCATGTATGATGTGATCTATGTATACATCGTAGAGAAGGAAATGTTGTTTGGGATGTTATGAGTCGTCTAGGGGTAGATCTTCGTGGGTTCGAAGAGAATGAGTGATTGCTTTTGAGTAAGACTCCTGGTTCTGGAGAGTCCCAGTTCTAGAGATCGTGGGATAGATCAGTTGTGATGGTAAGGGGGAAAAGTGTCGAGATCTTGAAAGCTTCAATTCAAGAACGAGTGGAGGATTAGAGCCCCGACTCTTTAATCGAGCTTTTCAGTGACAGGATCAATAAAGGGAAGATATCCGTGGTGGATTGAAATGTGTAGATGTAGAATGTGAGATGATTGTTCAAGACGAAAATAATATGAAATGGTTGAGTAAGTGGGCCGTGGAATGCATGAATAGCAAGTGTTGCAAGGCCGAGAGGGTGACCACTGGTCGAAAGTAGAGTGTCAATGATAAGTTGCGTGAGTAAAATGGATGGCCGTGTTTGAGTGAGTAGCCTTCATTTGCGAATAGAATCTCAGGCATTGCGTCCTTGTGTGTGTTACATGAGTTTTGTGATTAGAAGCAAATGCGTAAATAGCAATTTTTGGTCGGAATTGAGTCGGTATGTGCAAGCGTGTATTTAAAGAAAAAGGTAATTCCATTTACGTCGCACAATGAAATTTTGAGCTTAGCAATTTGCAAAATACTTCACACTTTTTATGATAAGTTAAATTGTTGCAAAAAATCAAGAAAATGTTTGACAGTAAAACTTTTATAACCAAAATGAGTATTGACATGTTGAAGTCATATAAATGGGTGTGAGAGTCGACTGGTGTATTTCGTGTCGGTAATTTCTTTCAGAATTTTGTCGTATGGAAGATTTTCATTCCATATGTTACTGTCGTAATCACGTCGTTTTGGTAGAGTAAGATTGAGTTTTACAAAAAGGGTGCATGCGAACGATTCTCGAGATCGTTGTGCAGGGCATTGGAGTTATGAGAATGTTGGGGTCATGTGGTCCCAAGTTGTTTCCAAGTGTTGTTCTTTAAAATGAGAAAATGTGTGAAATGATTTATTTATCGCGTTGTCGTGCATGAAGGCTATGAACTCACTAGGTCGTAGAGTATTACATGTTAAGCTAAGGAAGAACTCCGAGAGTGGAGAGATATTGGACAAATCAGGGGAGAATGTTTGTAGTTTTGGTATTTGTGTTCAAGAGGAGAGGTGGACAGTGGAAGAGTCGGAAGTGGATTTTAGTATCGGTTGTATGAGGGTCGTTACCCTTGTTCGGTGACTGGAAATACAGTTGTCGAGGGACGGTTGTGTCCAGGGGAAGGGCTCGAAGTCATCAAAGTGTTGGTATTAGCATCTTGTTATGAGTAATGTGGTGAGGCAGAAATGAAATATCCTCGACGTCGAATAAGAGTTTTAAGGTGATCTTGAAATGTTGACGTTGCACGAGTAAGTTTGAAATGAGAACGACGGGATGTGTAGATGATCTTGATATGATGGAAGAACTAGGTCCTGTTATGAACCTTTGATGACGAAAAAGTTAGGAAAGCATCCACAGATCGATTGTTATTATTAAAGTCTCAGCTATTTATATGTCTGGAGTTGAAGGTGTTGTCAAGAGGTTGGAAGTGGAGAGAGTTATCACGGTGTGGGTAAATGTAGGAGGTCGTTCTGGAAAGATGTATCCGTAATGGTGGAATACCTCGTGTGGGCGTATGGATTATATCGATCTGTGAGGGATTGTGCCCTGTCTATGTAATGGTTTGGAATCGCAAGGAACTAGCAAGAATCAAATATGTTTGAGTTAGTCGGGAACTCGTGAGTTGTTGATTTAGAGTTGGTAAAAGACAAAGTAGCGAGATAAACTCGGTTATTTATGCGGAGGAATATGAAGGCAAATTCGAATTGTGTACGAATGACCACGAGAGACCTGGTCAGCAGTGTGGTGTTATGGGTGGAGAATGTACGGGTGAGTAGTGGCATCATTTGCCAAGATAAATGTGCCAGCCCGTGTTGTAGTAATGTGAGGTTAGAAAGAGGAAACATCAGGTGGAAGCCTTTTCGAGGATTTCGGATGAGGTGTACGATTTGTTAATCAAGTTGTTGGAGCACGTGGTTTGTAAGTTGGCGTTGTGATATGGCTATTATCGGAATAGAATGTCGGAACGGTAGTGGGTGGTTACCTGATAGGTGGGTTTACACACCCCTAAATCTAACCGCAAGTGTACGGTGTCGAAATCAAGTAATAGTACAGAAGTACGAGTATCGAACACAGGGAACTAGGAACTAAGTATCACAATGACTATAAGATCTATTAACTGAACGATCGAAATTGGATGTATGATTTAGAACTTGTTTAAAAACTAAATAAGACTAAAATCGATTAACGAAAGGTTTTGAAAGAACTTTGATAGAAAAAAGGTTGAGGGTTGGACTTCCTATGATTATACTCTCGATGAACGAACCCGAACGATGATTACCGATTATTTCTACGAACCCTAGTTCTGAAATTCACTGTTATTCTTTCTCAAGCAATAACGGATTTTATCTTAAAACTCACTAGTTTTATCTCTCGATCTCCACCGGTGATTTTAAAACACATTAGTTAAAACTTTTACAAGGAAAAAAGGTGATTCGGCTATCTCTATCCGAATCTCCTTTCCGGCACCTGATTACCTGATCAAGTGATTAATTAATTCTCTCGAACTTAATCAAAAACCATGGGATTCAATTGAAGGTGATCAAGCTACAATTGGGTATGAGAAACCAAAATCAAGTACTTCATAAATCAAATCAAATAACAATCATTCGGTTACACGTCATCCATCATAAAACCATAGTTATTCCAACCCCCAACATCTAAAGATTAGTTCATGTTGGGGTGGACAAAAACACAAGAATCAGGGTAGAAAATGGTGTGTGTAAACATCGTGATCGTAAACGTGAAGAATGTACTGATGAAATCCATTCTCTCGGCTCTAATCCACTTCGCGTGGTGAACTCCTCTTCAATCGGTCCTCTATCGTGGCTCAAAAGTATGCAAAGTACCTCTGAAAATCGCCCTCCCGTAGCCTACCATTGCACGTCGAAAAGTGATGACCTAATTCCGGAAACACGCAAAGTATAGCAATGGAACAGACACTTACGCGACCTGGCCCGCAGCCTCAGGCCGCGGCACAAGCCGCGCGATTTCCTGAGGTGCCCGGGTCAGGTATGGGTCATGGTTCAGGCACAGGTCTTTGGGCTTGGATCTTGGGCTTCCGTTGGGCTTCGTTCTAGACTCTCTTTTGGACTCTTTTCTGCTGCTTTTCTCGATGCTTGTCTTCTTTCGGACTACCTGCACATTTCACTCGATAAACCATAAAATTCTGCCTTTTTGCTTCAACACAAGCCAATCTCATTGGTTTGTGGACTGAAAATAACGCCGAAAAGTGGTTCTATCAACAACCCCAAACCGAGCGTTGCTTGTCCTCAAGCAAATTCGCGATAAAAGAGAATAAAAGCATATATCAGTGAAACAATAACTGCACAACTCCCAATCGGTACCACGTAATGCACTGGTGATTTCCCATACCCGTGAATGCCTATCTCACCCTCGCCTCATCCTTATTCTGTTTGATCTATGGCCTTCCATTGTGAGTTGAACTCGTGACTACTCCGATTACATTAAGGTCGTACTGGGTCCAAGCATACTAGGGAAAACATTTTGCCTCGACCCTACCTCACGGGATACGCTCATTTCACTCGAACCTAGGCTGTCGCACATGTTGTCATGTATAAGGAAGTTATGTACAATTATACTCGATAATTACATGACAACTCTAATGAAAGACGCACAAATGTCCAAAAATTCGATCTCAGAATGGAATCAAGTAGCAAGACAAAGACTATTGGTAAAGGTGATCGTATACCCTAATCACATTTTCTAGAAGATCATCCAGGTCTTTACAAGGGTTGTAACGGGGCTAGGGTCATGGCTAAGAAACGAAGGGTAAGCGGATAAAAAAATCCTTGGTGTGTCAACCATTAGCAGTTCTGAACTATCCTGGCTTCATTTTCTTCCATTTGGCCCTCTTTGTCACTACTGGAGTCGCTTTGACTCTCTTATTTATCTGTTGTAGATACTATCTAAGCTACTGTTTTTTTTTGCATCATTGGCCCTCTTTATTTGATTGGGGCTGCATTGGCCCTCTTTTCTAGCTCTTGGGTTAGAATGACCCAATTTCTTTTCATGACTGGCATGTACTTTTTCTTTTCTGCTCTATCTTCTGTTGTTCATTACCGCCTCTAATTGACACACTTTCAGATAAGGGTTGGCTAAGGCGTTTGGCTAGGGTTTAATGGTGGGTCTGAAATGAACAAGTGGTGAGTGTTTGGCTACAAAGAGGTTTTGGGTACACACATAATGGGTCAAAAGGGACGATAGATAAAAACGGTTTAAAAGTGCACACAATGCCTGGAATCATCTCTTAGGGTCCACACGATATGGTCTACTATACCCTTACCCAATATCCTGATGGTCGTCTTTGCTACTCAATGCGATATTATAGCGAGATCACTCTATAATCACTATAAGGAATTCGAAAAAAGTGTATACAAATTAAGTGTTTAAATCCCTCGAAATGAAAAATGTCATTTAGGCTCAAATCTCGCTATTGGGTGGTCTCCACTAATGTCCCTAGTCATGCGTTTTCCCGGTCCTTCCCTAGTGGTCACGTTACTATCACAAGATTCTTCCCACACTGGTCGGTCTCACTCATCCAAAACAAAAAATTAGCTAATATGATATAAACATTCAGATGTGCAGGAAATCTACGTGCATATACGGGGGCCCGATTGGCAACCCCAAACCTTGCCCACACATTGTCCCCAATGTGTAGGTAGGCGATACAAAACGTGACAAATATTGTTGTGCGGTTATTACAGTCATCCGAAAAAGAAATAGAAAACAGTACAGTACAGCATCACAAATTAAGAACAAAAGATCACGAAAACAAACCCAACTACTGGTGTGATGAAGATGATGCGCCCCCGGATTGTCGGCCTCTTACTCTTCTTCGGCCTTGGGGCTGCGCTGGTGGTGCTTGTGGTGGTGGTGGAAAGCCGGCGTGGGTGAGACGTGCGTCGAAGCCATCCATACGTTGGTTCATGCCTTGGAACCCAATATCCATCTGTTCGTTCATACCTCTAAACTCGGCTGCCATCTGATCAGTCAATCGGCGAATGTAAGGCGGAGTGTCCCCTCCATGCTCGGCAGCCTCCGCCGGTAGTGCATCCGGGTCATAATCGGGATCGCTTTCCGAGGCACTCTCGGATGAGTCATGGACCGATGCGGCAAGTCGCCGTCTTTGATAATCTGGATCCACCCGCCGGCTCGCCTCTAACTTCGCCGCCGCCGATATTTGGTAATCATATTGTTTCTTCCGGAAATCCTCTTTCGATGCAGTGAGGTGTCCTATCGGGACACCGGCTTCCCTGCAAAAGTGTATGATCAGGCAAGGGAACGGTAAAATACCGTCAAGAGTGATACCTGCATCTAACAACTCCATCCATATAATATGCCCGATATCCATCGGGAGGTTGTTGTGCAGGGAGTAGAGGACCTCCGTCACTTGGCTATCGGCGGTGGTGTTATGTGATGATCGATTTAGCGAGGCTTTGACAAATAGCATTAGGAAGGCGATTCCAGTGTGCATCTCACTCTTCAGAATGTGTTGGTGCGTTTTATTCCACCCGTCATGTCCATTTCGCCTTAAGGAGGCGGCGATGGTCGTACTCAATCTTACCCGAAATGCCGGGTTAGGAGATAACCCGTAGGTCGCGCTCAATTCGGGCTGGCGGGGAGCGTGGAAATAGGCGCATATGTCGTCCGGTGAGATCCGAACCTCCTTGTCGCCCATCCTTACCACGCATCAGTCGTGGTACACAGCCGGTATCATGCACGCAAAAAATTCCTTAACCGTTTCGATACAGTACATGGGAGGGGTTTGGATGAACCTCTCCCATGAGTGTTGGCGTATGATGACCGGCACCCTGGATCCGGCCGGTAGGTCAGCAAGATTAATACCTCGTTCGCCAAAGGGTTGGCACCCTTTCTCTATCATTTGCTCATGTCGAGTGTCTTTATCCGGGTTCTCTCGGTCGAACATCCGCCGCCGGTTAGTTGGGTGGATGCGCTCGTATTCCGAGAATGAAAGGTGAGTGCTCGGATGGGTCCTCATTATCTGAAAAAATAAATGAACTCAATTGAGTTATCTCGCTTATAGCCACCCCAAACCTAGGCCATGGCCTAGGTTGGTCAAATAAGCCGACCCCAAACCTCGGTAAAACCAAGGTTTGCAAAGGGGTAAATGTGAGTGTGTGGATGTTGAAAAGGAAGGCACCCCAAACCTAAGTGAAACTTAGGTTTGTTGCATCTCGTTTCCTTTACGTGTACATACAGATAAAACCCACAAGTCCCATGCATGCAGATTACTAATAAAATACTTGTTAGCTCATGCATCTTGACCAACAGTCGCCACATAATTCCCTAGTGCATACATCTAAAAATATTCACTGGTTTGCACCATTGAACAGTGAATCGACGAACCCCAAACCTAAGTGAAACTTAGGTTTGGCTATGCTTGCACTAATAGATAAAACCCACAAAAATAACGTAGGGACTTCATGTTGCCAAGAAATCCCCAACGTACCATTTATGCACAAAAGTGGGAGGGATTTACAAAACCACATATTCTTACATACCAACATTTTTCCCCATCATGCTTCCCAAAAATTCCCATCACAGATTTTAAGCACATATTCTCACAACTCACATACCCAATGCACACAAATAAAATGTTCATATGAAATTCCTATAGACAAAGGGCATGCATTTACACTGAAGCATAATCATCATATACGGACACCACACTTGTGAGAAATCAAATTATTGGGGATGTAGACATGGATAAAAAATGAGGAAGCATAAGAATAGAGGAAGATGAAACATACTTACACCACATAACAGTAAATGAAGCCTAAAAGGAGAGAGGGAAGAACATATACCTTAGTCTTAAAGAAATGGGAGCACAAAAACTCTGAAAGATGGAGAGGAGCTCTTGAGAAATTGATGGAGAAAGAGAGAGATTCGAGATGAGAGAGAGAGAGTAATCGCAGAAAAATTGAAGAAGAAAGAAGAAGAAATGAAAGAAGAAAGAAAGAAAGGACATAAAGCACAAAAAACTGCACAAAAATCGAAATGGCAAACCCTAGGTGTCAGGGGAGCCGCGCGGCTTGGGCCGCGGGCTACCCCGCGTAACGATATGTTTCAAAAACCCATCCAGAGAGCTGCGCGGCTTGAGGCCGCGGCCTAGCCCGCTTATGTCTCTGTTCCAAAATCATTCCAGAGAGCTGCGCGGCTTGGCGCGCAGCTTGAGGCCGCGGCCTAGCCCGCGTATGTCTCTGTTTCACCATTTTTTTGTAAATAAAAACACACCCGAAAACATATATTAAAAACGAAACAAACCTCGGTGGGTTGCCTCCCACCCAGCGCCTTGGTTTCGGTCGTGGCTCGACCTTCCATCTTATCACTCCTTCAGGTCGTCCAAAAATGTGGCGCCAGATACCACCGTCTCTCCTCCATAGTACGGCCTCACTCGCTGGACGTTCACTTTGAAGGTCGTCCCATCTTTTCCTTGTAGCTCAACTGCTCCATATGGGTATACCTCCTTGACGTTGAACGGTCCAGACCACTTGGACTTCAACTTTCCTGGAAAGAAACGCAAACGTGAGTTAAATAGTAAAAACTCATACCTGGAACAAGTAACTTCTCACGAATTCGCTGGTCATGGAATCTCTTGGTCCGCTCTTTGTAGATTGACGCGTTTTCAAATGCATCCATCCGGATTTCCTCCAATTCATTCAGCTGCAATAATCTCTTTTTACCGGTTGCATCCAACTCCATGTTCAACTTCTTTATCGCCCAAAACGCTCTACACTCGAGTTCCACCGGTAAATGGCATGACTTCCCAAACACTAGCCGGTATGGTGTAGTTCCCAGTGGTGTTTTGAATGTCGTCCGGTATGCCCACAATGCGTCATCCAACTTCAACGACCAATCCTTCCGTGATGAATTTACTGTCTTTTCCAAGATCTGTTTCAGCTCTCTATTGGAAACCTCTGCTAGGCCTTTGGCTTGTGGGTGATATGGTGTAGTGACTTTATGCTTCACTGAATATTTATTTAAAACCGCTTCCAGATACCGATTACAGAAGTGACTCCCATCATCGCTAATCAGTGCTCTCGGAACTCCAAACCTCGAAAAGATATTCTTCCGTAGGAAGTTAATCACTACTTTAGAATCGTTTGTATGAGTTCGGGAACGGTCCCATGAAATCTATTCCCCACACGTCGAAGAGTTCGACTTCCATGAAAATCTGCATTGGCATCTCATCCCTCTTGGATATGTTCCCCGTTCTTTGGCACCAATCACACTTAGAGATGAAGTCGCGAGTTTCTTTGAACATTGAAGGCCAAAAGAATCCTGACTGTAGAACCTTCGCAACTGTTCTGTCGGTGCTGAAGTGGCCCCCACATTCTAAGGTGTGACGGTGGTTTAGAATGTCGGCCTTCTCTTCATCCGGGACACATCTCCAGATCATACCGTCGGCACATAACTTATACAAGTACGGCTCGTCCCAATAATACCTCTTAGCCTCAAAGAGAAATCTCTTTTTTTGGTGGGAGTTCATCTGATAAGGCACTACTCCTCCCACCAAGTAATTTACCAAGTCCGCGAACCAAGGCTCAGAATGACTAACCTTGAAGAGCTGCTCATCCGGAAACGAATCGTTGATGATCAGATATTTTAGGGCTGAATGATCGGTCTACACAATTACCTTGGCCCCAACTAGATAAGATCGGAATTTTTCGCAAGCATAGACAACGGC
Source organism: Saussurea involucrata (assembly GCA_033807775.1). Lineage (NCBI taxonomy): Eukaryota > Viridiplantae > Streptophyta > Magnoliopsida > Asterales > Asteraceae > Saussurea > Saussurea involucrata. The sequence continues at coordinate 12,415,136 of CM066312.1, forward strand.
TAAGAGCTCTTTCTCGGTGGTCGCATAATTGGTTTGAGCGTCATCCAATGTCTTTCTCGCATAGTATATCACGTGCATCCTCTTCTCTTTCCTTTGTCCCAACACCGCTCCAACCGCGGTGTCACTCGCATCGCACATAAGAACAAACGACAGGCTCCAATCCGAGGCCGTGAGGATGGGTGCTGAAATCAACTCCTTCTTTAACCTGTCAAAAGCAGATATACACTCATTAGTGAAATTGAATTTAGCATCTTTAAACAATAAAGAACATAAAGGCTTAGTGATTTTAGAAAAATCCTTTATAAACCGCCGGTAGAACCCGGCGTGCCCCAAGAAACTTCGGACTCCCTTGACGGAGTTTGGATACGGAAGATTCTCGATTACTGCCACTTTTGCCTTATCCACTTCAATACCCGCCTTTGGCACCTTATGACCCAGTACAATCCCTTCGGTCACCATGAAGTGACACTTCTCCCAATTCAGTACAAGACTCGTTTCCTTGCACCTTCGTAACACTGCTTCCAAATGTTCCAAGCATGCGTCGAAAGAGGGACCAAATACGGAAAAATCGTCCATGAAGATTTTTATGGTCCGTTCCACCATATTCGAGAATATCGCCATCATACATCACTGGAAGGTGGTCGGCGCGTTACACAAGCCGAATGGCATACGGCGGTACGCAAATGTACCGTACGGACAAGTGAATGTCGTCTTGTCTTGGTCCTCGGGTGCAATAGGGATCTGGTTGTACCCGGAATAACCGTCTAGGAAACAGTAGTACTCGTGCCCGGATAACCGCTCCAACATCTGATCAATGAATGGAAGAGGGAAATGATTTCTTTGTTGCATCATTCAGCTTTCGGTAGTCAATACACACCCTCCAACCGGTAACTGTTCGGGAAGGAATGAGCTCATTATTGTTGTTCCGGACAACGGTTATACCACCCTTCTTTGGCACTACTTGGACCAGGCTCACCCACGGACTATCCGGAACCGGATAGATAATTCCAGCGTCAAGGAGTTTTAGAACCTCCTTTCGGACCACTTCTTTCATATTCGGGTTGAGCCGACGTTGATGTTGAACTACCGGTCGGTGTCTTTCTTCAAGATTGATTCGATGTGAGCAAAAGGTCGGACTCAAACCTTTTAGATCGGCTATTGTCCATCCAACTGCAGCTTGATGCTCTCTCAGAACTCTAAGTAACTTCTCTTTCTTCTCGGAACTCAATTTGGAAGAGATAATCACCGGTAGTGTTTCCTTGTCTCCCAAGTACGCATACTCTAGATGTGATGGCAACGGTTTGAGCTCAAGTTGTGGTGGTGTATGCGATGATGGTTGAGACTTTGGAATAGGAGTTCCCAAATCTTCAACCACGGGTCGTCGGGACCCCTTGTATGATGGCAATGCATTTAATTACATCACACTCTCGCTTTCCGGATCATCATCAGTACCCATCAACACATTATTTAATTGGTCTCCGGAAACTTGCACGCCACATGTTTCTCTAATCAAGGAATCCATCACATCTACCCGGTAACACTCATCTGATTCCATTTTGTGTTTAGCTACCCGAAAAACATTGAAGACTGCCTCTTCATCACCCACTCGGAGTGTCAGTTTGCCTCCTTTCATGTCGATCAGTGCTCCTCCTGTGCCCAAAAATGGTCGGCCGAGTATCAATGGGATCTCTTTTCATCCATATCGAGCACCACAAAGTCTACCAGAAAGTAGAACTTATCCACTTTGATCAGAACATCTTCGATCACTCCATATGGGTACTTGATCGATCTATCGGCGAGTTGGAGGGTAACGTTCGTTGGCTGCACTTCACCGAGTCCAAGTTTCCTGAAAATAGACAAAGGCATTAAATTAATACTTGCTCCAAGATCACACAAAGCCTTACTAAATTCAGAAATTCCTATATGAACAGGGATAGTAAAACTCCTTGTATCCTTAAGCTTCGGGGGAAGCTTGTGTTGGATGATCGCGCTGCCATCTTCAGTAAGTGCAATTGTTGCATGCTCCTCAATCTTCCTCTTGTTGGAGAGGATGTCTTTCAAGAACTTCACATATGAGGGCATTTGTGCCAATGCATCTGCAAAAGGGATGTTAATATGCAATTTCTTAAAAACTTCAAGAAATTTAGAAAAGTTAAGATCCTCCCTGTGGGCTTTAAGCCTATTTGGATATGGCACTTTTGGAGTTACCGGTTTAACCGGTAGTTGCTTTGGAATATTCGGTTGTTCTTGCTTCTTCTCTTCACTCTTCGGATTTTCCTTCATCACAACCTCTTCATCGACTTCCATCTCATCCATATCTACGATCTCAACATCTTGCTCTTTAGGATCGGTTTCCTTTGATGAAGGCTCTCGTGTCGGGTCTCTAATCAGCTCCTTGCCACTTCTCAGATGAATGGCTTTGCAATCTTCCCGGGTTTTCCTTTCGGGTTGACTCGGAAATGCACCGGGAGCTCGGTTTTGTAAGACTTCAGAAATTTGTCCCACTTGCCTTTCAAGGAGCTTAATAGAAGCCGTATTCTGATCAGTAGCCACCTTGACCGTGTTAACTGTACCGGCTAATCCCTCAACCGTGCTATCCATTTTAGACATGAATTTCATCATCATGTCCTCTACCCTCGGCTTCTTCTCTTCGGATTGCCCTTCATCGAATTTCCGTTGGTTGTAACCTGGAGGACGATAGGCATTGTTAGAATTAGAAGAATTGGAAAAGTTGGAATTATTACCTTGTTGCTGTTGGCCCATTGTCTCCCTTGGTTGCCCTTGCGGTTGACTCCACGAGAAGTTTGGGTGTCGTTTCCAACCCTCATTATAGGTGTTCGAGAAAGGATCGTTCCTTGGCCGGTTGTTCCGATTTTGAAGAAATTGAACTTGTTCCGGATCGGTCACGGGTGGAGCCATCTCCGGAATACCCTCTTCCATCATAAATGCTGGTTGGATAGAAGATCCCTTCAACTGACTCGTGAGTGCGGCTAATTGAGCCTTTATGGCTTTCAACTCCTCATTCTCTTGTACGCTAGCAACACGTCTAACTGCTGATCTCGAAGTGGCGTAGCTGTGTTCAGCCAGGTTGTCGATCAACTCACATGCTTCCTCATACGATTTATCCATTAGATCTCCACCCGCTGCAGCTGTAATATCGTTTTTGAACTACTGGTGAAGTCCACTAAAAAATGTCTGCATAACGACCCAACCGTGCAACCCATGATGAGGACATCTTTTCAGCATGTCCTTATACCTCTCCCATGCTTCATACAACGTTTCTTGGTCCTATTGAGCCAAATGGGTGATCTCGACCATGAGTTGTGCGGTTCTGCTCGGTGGAAAGAATTTTGGAGGAAAGCAGCTTTCAGTTGCGCCCAGGTGGTGATCTGATCCGGTTGGATATTTTCTATCCAAGTTTCTGCTCTGCCCTTTAGTGAAAAGCCGAACAGCCTCAGCTTGATTGCGTCATTGATTTTGAAAGTATTGCAGATCCTGTCAAATGCACGGAGGTGTGCATGAGGATCTTATGTTGGTGCTCCTCCAAACTGGTTCTGTTGTACCATAACGATGGTACTTGGTTTGATTTCGAAGTAATTCGCACCAGTTGTGGGAGGTTGAATGCCCATGCGTGCGGCTGCCACATTCGGATTGGCAAACGACCGCATAGGACGTCTCTCGGGAGGAGCTTCGTCGCCCATCTTCAAGTGTCTTTTAGCTTTAGATTCTTTTCGTAACTGACGGGCGGTTCTTTCGATTTCCGGATCGAGCGGTTCGATTTCCTTTCCTCGGGTCTTCCTTGGCATAAACCAGTTAGTACCTGAAAAGAAAGATGAGTCCAAATTAGCAATCCATAAACTGAAAGTAATAAGACGAAAAATAAAATACTAATTTTTTAATGTAATAGCACTTATAGCTAGTAGTGCTATCAGTTGTAACTAGTTCCCCGACAACGGCGCCAAAAAATTGATAGGCGGGTTTACACCCTAAATCTAACCGCAAGTGTACGGTGTCGAAATCAAGTAATAGTACAGAAGTACGAGTATCGAACACAGGGAACTAGGCACTAAGTATCACAATGACTATAAGATCTATTAACTGAAAAGTCGAAATTGGATGTATGGTTTAAAACTTGTTTAAAAACTAAATAAGACTAAAATCGATTAACGAAAGGTTTTGAAAGAACTTTGATAGAGAAAAGGTTGAGGGTTGGACTTCCTATGGTTATACTCTCGATGAACGAACCCGAACGATGATTACCGATTATTTCTACGAACCCTAGTTCTGAAATTCACCGTTATTCTTTCTCAAGCAATAACGGATTTTATCTTAAAACTCACTAGTTTTATCTCTCGATCTCCACCGGTGATTTTAAAACACATTAGGTTAAAACTTTTACAAGGCAAAAAGGTGATTCGGCTATCTCTACCCGGATCTCCTTTCCGGCACCTGATTACCTGATCTAGTGATTAATTAATTCTCTCGAACTTAATCAAAAACCATGGATTTCAATTGAAGGTGATCAAGCTACAATTGGGTATGAGAAACTAAAATCAAGTACTTCATAAATCAAATCAAATAACAATCATTCGGTTACACGTCATCCATCATAAAACCATAGTTATTCCAACCCCCAACATCTAAAGATTAGTTCATGTTGGGGTGGACAAAAACACAAGACTCAGGGTAGAAAATGGTGTGTGTAAACATCGTGATCGTAAACGTGAAGAATGTACTGATGAAATCCCTTCTCTCGGCTCTAATCCGCTTCGCGTGGTGAACTCCTCTTCAATCGGTCTATCGTGGCTCAAAAGTATGCAAAGTACCTCTGAAAATCGTCCTCCCATAGCCTACCGTCGCACGTCGAATAGTGATGACCTAATTCCGGAAACACGGAAAGTATAGCAATGGAACAGACACTTACGCGACCTGGCCCGCGGCGCAGGCCGCGCGGTTTCTTGAAGTGCACGGGTCAGGTCTGGGTCATGGTTCGGGCACGGGTCTTTGGGCTTGGATCTTGGGCTTCCGTTGGGCTTCGTTCTGGACTCTCTTTTAGACTCTTTTCTGCTCCTTTTCTCGATGCTTGTCTTCTTTCGGACTACCTGCACATTTCACTCGATAAACCATAAAATTCCGCCTTTTTGCTTCAACACAAGCCAATCTCATTGGTTTGTGGACTGAAAATAACGCCAAAAAGTGGCGTTATCATTACCCAAATGAGAAACCAAGTGTTTTTGGTTGTGTGAGTCGCTAGGTAAGTATATTTTTGGAATCATTGGAAGTTTAAAGGAGATGATGGATGGGTTAGTCAAAAATGTGGTGCAGTAGATGCAAAATCTTTAAAGAATGTGAATTGTTTCTTGTGTGTGAAGGAACTATCCGAGAAGGTAATAGTTGGAGATCAATAACGTGTAGTGACTTCGAACACCGGTGTCATTTCAAGATAACTTGGTTGGGTACCTCAAGTTAGAATCTTGGGTGCAACCGTTTGGATATGTATATTAATGAGAAAGTGTTATCAGCATAAGGAAAGGGTCGGAAGAGAGGGACAAGTAAGGTTTGGTGGGTGGTGCTCCACGCTAACGTGGGGAGGTGAAGATAGTATGTTGGACTAAGTGAGTAGGTTAGAAGCAGTAAGCTTGGCAGTAACACCGAAAAGGTGGCGTAGTGTATGTAGATTGACATCAGTAAGTGTGCGAACTCCTGGAAAGAGCATAGAGGAAGGGGATTTGGGTATGTCCTTGTGCGGGAAATAAGTGGAAAAAGGCAATTGAATGAGTTGAGTTGTGATGTTGTGAGAAATGTTCAAACGAACTGGTCGTTCAGTGCTAAGCTATTGAGAATAGTATGGTGTGACCATGGCTACTCCTCCTAGTCGAGTGAGGGTAACCGAAGTTATGTTACATATGAATGAACGCTTGTGGCAAGCAGTGGGGAATTGATGTGTTTTCAGGATAAGTTCAAGTCGGGTAGGTGAACACTTCAATGAGGGATCATGGAGGTTTTCTGCTTTTAGTTACGTATAAGTGTGGAGTGATAAAGTGGTGAGAACGTATGAATTAGTTGTCGAGATGTAGCCGATGTGACTCGGGAAGGGAGTATAATCGGCTTAGTCGTATGTCGATTGGCAGAAGTAATCTAGAAAATTTATGTACCCCGAGGAGGGAACTCCTGGGTGTGAGTTTGTCGAGATGTACAAGGTTGGCCTTGTGCCAAGTTGTCAGTGAGTGAATTTTCCTAGTTAAAGATTCTCGTTGTTGTGGAGGGGAATTCTGTAACACCCTAAAAACAGGGCCAATTTAAACCTTGAATAATACACAAGTTATGATCATAAAAACTTCAAACTTTGATAACCTGAGGATCAATTGTAAAGGTTTTATACACAACGCATCTAACTCAAATAACCTATTAATCTAATCATACATCATAATCAGATTAACTAAGTTATCTAGCTTTTGTCCCAAAAACATCAAAAGAATAGCTAGATCCTCCGTCATCTCTAAGTTTGAATCTTTCCAAAAGTTCTCATCACACATCCCTGCTTACTTCCCGGAGCTTGTACCTGGTAAGAAAATTCAACTTGAAACATTAGGCTTTCGCCTAGTGAGAACATTCATTTCAATGATAACATTTGCAAAATCAATGTAAACAAGTTATAACAAACCTGATTAATCCTTTTCTTACCGTACAACAACTCCTTTCAACACTGGGAATCTACCCCACTCCCATACTTATGACTAAATCGTCTAGCCATAATATCACTACCAAGAGTTTACCCTGAATCATCCCAGATTCAAGGTTAATACTCTTATTCAAGAAATTACAAGTCAAAACCTGCCTATTTCTTAATCCGGAAGTAGAGATTACAAATTACATTATGCCTATCTCTAATCTTCCCTCCAAACTGGGAAATCTCCGATCTTCCCTATGAAATGGAAATCTCCGATCTTCCATTCGAAATGGGAATTACAAATCAAAATCTGCCTATTCCACATTTCACGTCCTCCCCACCTCAGAATCAATGGCCCCAATGGGATTTAATATATCGCGATTCACAACCGGGGCCCCCGATGATTCAAGGTACACTCGTCACTAGAAATTACATCCCTTTGGTCAATGGCTAGTAATCGGTTCCCATTATACCGTACTAAGGTGCCCCCGATGACCGGATGCCTATTTCTAGCAATCGCAACATAATACAGCGCATATCACATTCTCAAATCTAAGAATACTAGATAACCTATCGTATCTTCATCCCCAAATGCCCCCCCTTCGGCGACTTAGCACGGGGGTTCCGCTAAAGAAATCCGGACGACACCCGGAAACTAAAGAAATCCGGATACCATCCGGTAACTAATTTCATCCAGATTCTTGTAAAAAAAAACTTACCCGGATACTTCCCGCGTCCGGAACATTCATCATCGGGGTTTTCCGGATACGGCGATTCATCCGGAAAGTCGGCTCTGCAGCCTAAATTTCAATCTATTTTCATGTTTGTTCGATTCAGCTTAATCCAAACCATACCATACAGTTCATAACCAATTTATACAGCTATTTCAAGGTTTAATTTAACATGAAAACACTGATTTAAGCAAGGAACAAATGAACTCACTTTTGTTACCAAAACTTGCTTCTCTGCACAAATCCAACCCCAATCTGCTGTTTATGATTCTGAAATCCTATTCATTAATTCGACTCGGTTACAATCATAAACCCACAACAGATTTTATCAAAACCAAACTCAGTTCCTTACCAATTGAAGATCAAAGCCCTTGTTTTCCTTCTTTTTCCCTTTTCCTTTTCTCTCTATCTTTCTCTCCTTTCTCTAAACCGACCCACACCAAGAATTCAGCTAAAATATCTGATTTTAGCTACTTTATCCATACACACTTTCCATTAATTACCAAACATACCCTCCTAGTTTCCAACTTTCAAAAGTAGCACCAAACTTAATCCCTTGTATTTTAACCCTATTGAATTATAAAATTTCCATATAATTCAAGGTTTAATCCAGAATACAAACAAACCTCAATCCTCATTAAAATAATATTAATGAAAATTCAGGATGTTACAAATTCCGCCAAGTTCTTTCTCTTAAGGAAGTAAAGATGTATGAGAGACCTTATTTAGTCGTGTTTTAAAACCGTGAGTCCCGGTGTTTGGGCGGAAGCGAGCAATTTTGAGGTGCGTTTGGCCTTGGATTTATCAGGAGGTAATTAAGCGTGTATAGTGATCAGGGAGGTTACAAGTATATGGTGCAAGGTGGCACGGCATAGCAAGTGGTGACTCACCAAGGCGGTTCCGAAGTATGGAGTACCGTTATGTTTTCCATCAGAATGGTTTGGGAGAAAAGTGAAATGGGCTACGTTTTTTGGAACCGTTGAAGTTTTGGAAGTTGAGTAGGTAGTCTGCGATCTTGTGGTTCCCGATGAGACCTTAGAAGAATTCATAGTGTGATGCACGTCTATATTTTAGAGAGCAAATGCCGGAAGTTGAGGTGATGGCGACCTTACAAGGAATACAGGCGGTAAGGAACTGACTTTCGTATTTTTGAACGAGTTGGAACGGTGGCCTACAAGTTAGAATTGCCAGAAGAATTAAGAGGAGTTCATCCTACATTTCATGTGTCCAATCTAAAGAAGTGTTTGGCCGAGACCGATGTGGCCATTCCGTTAGAAGATATCAGCATTGATGAGAAGTTGACTTACGTAGAAGAACCAATAGAAATTGTGGACAGTAAGATTCGCAAAACGAGGAACAAAGAAGTCCGACTAGTAAAGGTCTAGTGGAGGTATCATAAGGGACGAGAGGCAACTTGCGAGGTAGAAACGGATATGAAGTCCAGATACCCTCATCTTTTCGATAATGGAATTCTGGGGACGGAATTCTTTTGAGGGGGGGTGTAGTAATAACCGGGATCTCAATTGGAAGAATTAAAGTTTTGTGGAGATTTAATAAAGCTGAAAGTCTGAGGGTCTTTAGTGTAAATTTGGGGAAAGTATAAAAACCCCAATATTGGCTCAAAACCCTAGGTGATCTTTATTGGTTGCGGTTGAGAGAGAGAGAGAGAGAGAGAGAGCAGAGAATAGGAGAAGAATTCATCTGTATTCTGCAAGTTTGGAGGAGGAGGAAGGAGTTCTTTACATCACCAAGCTCAAGGTAATCACCATCACTTCTTGGTAATATTAGCATTCCTCTATCAATGTGTTTGGGCAGAATTAGAGACAATTGGTAAATGATTAACTTATAAGAGTGAATTTGTTCACAGATAATTAATCATATTAAGAGGATTATTAGTATTGGAGCAATCTTGTGGTTGAAAAAGATACTTAATAATCGTTTGAGATGGGTAAATTTTTAGTACCAACGTAATCAGGATCGCATCGCCTTATCTTATTGTGAGGTTCCGGAATTTATAAAGTTCCGGAATATAGACTCGATGTGATCCGGAATTATTTTTGGGGCGTTTAGGATCCGGAATCGAAAAATAAGATCCGGAATGGACTAAAATAAAGAACCGGAATTTAATTAACTGCTTGGGTTGATCTGGAATTAAACCAAGGATCCGGAACTTGTAAAGGGGTATGGTTCCGGAGTTGGGCCTTAAACTTCAGATCCGGTAATTAAATTTATTTGAAAACCGGAATTGGGCCGAAAGCATTGAAGATCCGAAATTAATATATATGTTTGGAAGTAAATATGGACCGGAATTAATATATTAGTTTGGAAGAGGATATAGATCCGGAATTTAGCAAGCACGTGACCCAGATTTGCTTTTATGTTGGGCCAAAGCACGTGATCCAGATTAGCTTTAGTGTTGGGCTGCATGCGTTTGGTTTGGACCGTAGACTACAATGAAATCCGGAAATTTTCTAATACTTGGCCCAAGATCCAAAATTTAATTATAGAACATGGAATTAATTTCCTTTGGGTCGTAGGTGCAGAACTTATCAGTGAGATTCGGAAGTTTGTGTTGGGCCGGTAAGTAGAGTCTAGAAACCGATTTTGACTAGCAAAGTAACTTAGATTAATGATATGCGTTTCCTAAAAAAATTTAGGTGTCTCATCAAGGGACCGGAAGTTTAAGTGAGAAGTCTTGGAGCGGGAAATCCAGGTGAGTTTTTCTAACTAAAATATGTGATTTTATACGTGTTTCCAAAGTAAGTGGTTGAGTAGAAATGCCATGTTATTTTACATGATTTTTACTTGCTTGAAAGTTATATGAAATGTATGCATACATTGTGTTAGACGTAAACTGGCTAAGTGTAACGTCCCAATTTTTTTTTTAAAGACATACATATAAAACATTCATATATAATAAACCGCAATTCTAATTGTTCAACACAACGGGAGGTTTTTAGTTACTAAATAACAAAGTAGAACGTGTCTAAGTCTTGAAGCCTCCTTCACCATGCCTTTATTCCAACGCCAACCCGGTTCTAGATTTTCTCCTTCCCCTTGCTACTACTCCCGAGTGAGTGACGACCTGGTTGCATAGTTATTTTGAAAAGGAGTTGGGTGAGCCTAGGGCCCAGTGAATTCACGGTTTTATGCATGAAAACAATATCATAACAATTTTCACAAAGCATAGTAACTTGACATGCATGCGGTAAAATATTACAAGCTAACGACATTATGGGAGGTGCCTAACTCACACAGCTTTGCCTGGCGGACTCACACAGCATGTTCGCGCTTACGGCTTAGGACAAGCTCACACAGCATGCTTGTCTTACCATAGTACACCCCCATAATCACGCAAAATATCAGATATAAATCATATAAATCATGTCACGATGTTTGCATAAACGACATATCAAATTCTCGCGAACATTAAGAAATTTTATAAAAATATGCAACCGTTTAAAAATCACGGTAACTCACTGTACTCGTCGGAGTCCGAATCGTCCTTGAAGTTCCTTTCGCCTTCCCTACAATTTACGATCACATTTTAACTCTAATTAAATCCAACACCCGAACTATAAACTCCGAGTTAACCCATTTCGTTTCTAGACTACTGCTTACCTAAATTCTTCAAGATGTGCTTCCATCATATATATATATATATATGTGGATATTTGGTTTTGAAATAAATAAGTCTATAAACATATACGTGTAAGAATATATGTATATTTCATCCACAAAGCTATATGGGTTCCTGTAGCCCATGAGAACCCCATTTGTCATCTCATGACAGAAACATACATATACATATATGACCATATATATATATATATATATATATATATATATATATATATATATATCACATCCACAGTATGGTTCACCTATTCTTATAACTTTTCCACTCCATGCTTTCTTTCTTTCTTTATATATATATATATATATATACAAATATCACGTCCACAGTAAGGTCCACCTACCCTTATAACCTTTCCATTCCATGTTCTCTTTCTTTCTTTATACATATATATATATTATGTGTGTGGGCATGTTCATGAATTGAAGCTACATACTGCTTTGGCACCTCACTGGTTTTAGAAGATAAACCATGCTATACATATACATGTGTGCATAACTCATTTCTTTGCAACACTTTTAACCCATATATCGAAAAGCTTCCATTTTCCCAATTTTCTTTACTGTTATATCCATCCAGAAGGTTGTTGAATATCTACTCAATTAGAACCCATGTCTAACGAACCAGAAAGTTCATTGTATATCTCAAGGTTTCAAACGAAAGTTTGCACCGAGAACACACAACGAAAACCTCGGTGGTACCGGTTGGAACACCGACCACGATCGGTGGTCGAGACCACTTTATCGAGACCTCAATCATCTCTTCGAGGGTCTGCGATATTTATATGATATGAATAAAACTGATCGAGTAAAGAAAACACTTACCGATGAGTATCGAAACCGTTGCGATTCACCAAACTGTCACCGTCTTTCCCTTCTTAACTTGCTTCTCCTCTCAAATGTTTGTTGTTTCCACTTGCAGGTTTACCACTCTATATATACATGTATAATACTGGACGTTTTCCTCCAGAAGAGAAGGAGGAGAGTCATGGGTTTAAATGAGTATCAGTTACATAGATTGATTGAGTTGCATGGCAATGAATTACATTGCCACTTTCAAGTCCAAACCCTTTAGTCTCTTCTCCTCTACACAACAGGCCCTTGTGAAATTATAATCATCATTTTTTTTTAGTTATTACAAACTTCCCCCCTTAACAAAATTTCGTCCTCGAAATTTGTCCTATGCAAATAAATGAGGGTATTTCAATCTCATCTCCTTCTCGAGTTCCCACGTTGCCTCTGGACCTTTATGATGTCTCCATTGAACTTTAACGAGGGCAATCTCTTTGTTTCTTAGTTTCCTTACTTTCCTATCAACGATAGCTTCCGGTTCCTCAATGTAGCTCAAGGTTTTGTCCACCTTCACATCCTTAAGAGTTACCTCAGCACTTTCATCAGCCAGACACTTCCTTAGATTTGACACGTGGAACGTGTTATGAATGCCTTGAAGTTCTTCAGGAAGCTCCAACTTATAGGCAACCTCACCTACTCTTCCAGTTATCTTATAAGGGCCAATATAACGAGGACTTAGATTTCCTCTCTTTCCAAAACGAACCACACCTTTCCATGGTGAGATCTTGAGCATAACTTTGTCCCCAACTTGAAATTCTATCGGCTTCCATCTTTTGTCAGCATAACTTTTCTGTCTGTCTTGAGCTATTTTCAACCTTTCCCTTATCTGGTTTATCTTATTGGTAGTTTGCTGAACTATCTCAGGGCCAGCCAATTGTCTTTCGCCTACTTCATTCCAACACAATGGTGTTCGACACTTCTTTCCATACAAAACTTCATATGGTGCAGCTTGGAGGCTAGCATGGTAGTTGTTGTTATAGGCAAACTCTATCAATGGAAGATGACTCTCCCATGAGCCTGGAAAATCGATAGCACATGCTCGCAACATATCCTCTAGAGTTTGAATGGTCCTCTCGCTTTGACCATCCGTTTGCAGGTGATATGATGTACTTAGCTTTACCTGTGAACCCAATTCCCTTTGAAAGCTTTGCCAAAATCTAGAGGTAAACTGACTGTCTCTATCAGAGATTATTGATGATGGAACACCATGCCGAGTCACAATCTCATCTATATAGAGCTTAGCTAGTCTCTCCATCGAGTATGTCTCCTTAATTGGCAAAAAATGTGCTGACTTGGTGAGTCTATCAACGATTACCCATATAATACCCTTTTGGCGTTCTTGGTAACTTTGTCACAAAGTCCATTGTGATTTGATCCCACTTCCACATAGGAATTTCCAAGGGTTGCAACTTACCATACGGTCGTTGGTGTTCAACTTTAACTTTCAGACATGTCAAGCACCTTTCGACATAATGAGCTATGTCCTTCTTCAACCCTGGCCACCAATAAGATTGGCGAAGATCTCGATACATCTTATTGTTTCCTGGATGGATAGAATACCGGGATTTATGAGCTTCGTCTAACACTTGGTTACGAAAGTCGCCCAAGCGAGGAACCCAAACTCTACCCTTATAGCATTTTAATCCTTGATTGTTAACCTCAAGAAGGGAAACAACCCCTATCATTCGTTCAGCCTTTAAATTTTCTTCTGTTAGAGCTTCTTCCTGAACTCTCTTGAGTTCATCAATCCAATTTGGAGTCACCTCCACCCTCATTGCTTTAATCCTTATCTGATCACTCCTTTCTTTGCGACTTAAAGCGTCAGCCACCACATTTGCCTTCCCGGGATGATACAAAATTTCACAATCATAATCTTTCAACAACTCCATCCACCTTTGTTGTCTCATATTCAGTTCTTTTTGATCGAACAAATACTTTAGACTCTTGTGATCAGTATAGATTTGACACTTCACCCCGTATAAGTAGTGTCTCCAGATTTTCAATGCAAACACCACCGCTGCCAATTCCAAGTCATGCGTTGGATATCGCTTCTCGTGATCCTTTAATTGGCGAGATGCATATGCTATAACTTTCCCTTGTTGCATTAATACACATCCAAGTCCTAACTTGGATGCGTCACTGTAAACTACAAACCCTTCGGTTCCTTCCGGTAAGGTCAATATCGGTGCGGTACTCAACTTTTCTTTCAAGACTCTAAATGCATCTTCTTGAGTTGGTTTCCATTCAAACTTTACGCCCTTCTTTGTTAGTGATGTCAATGGTGTTGCGATCCGCGAAAAGTCTTGAATGAACCTTCTGTAATAACCTGCTAATCCCAAGAAACTTCGTACCTCGGACGGGGTCCTTGGCGGTTCCCACTTCTTTATGGCATCCACCTTGGCCGGATCCACTTTTATTCCTTCTTGGGTCACCACATGCCCTAGAAATTGAACCTCACGGAGCCAAAACTCACACTTAGAAAATTTCGCATACAGTTTTTCTTGTTTTAGCAAACTCAAAACCGCTCGAAGGTGTTACTCGTGCTCCTTTTCGGTGCGTGAATATATCAAAATATCGTCGATGAAAACGATGACGAACTTATCTAGATAGGGTTTGCATACCCTATTCATCATATCCATAAAAGCTGCAGGTGCATTTGTTAACCCAAATGGCATCACCAGAAATTCGTAATGCCCATATCTAGTCCTGAAAGCTGTCTTTGGCACATCCTCCTCCCGGACCTTCAACTGATGGTAACCTGATCGTAGATCAATCTTCGAGAAATAATTGGCACCCTGAAGTTGATCAAAAAGATCATCAATCCTTGGTAGAGGATACCTATTCTTTACCGTTACTTTGTTAAGCTCACGATAGTCAATGCACATTTGCATCGTGCCGTCCTTTTTCTTAACAAATAACACAGGCGCTCCCCAGGGAGAAGTGCTAGGGCGTATAAAACCCTTGTCTAATAGTTCTTGCAATTGGGACATCATCTCCTTCATTTCTGATGGTGCCAGACGGTAGGGTGTTCGAGCGATAGGTGCGGCTCCAGGTACCAGATCAATTTGAAACTCTACATGTCTCTCGGGTGGTAGACTTGTCAGATCATCTGGAAAGACTTCAGGAAACTCTCTTACAACGGCAATGTCTTCCATACTCTTTTTCTCCTTCTTAGCATCTATCATGTATGCCAAATAGCCCTGACATCCCTTTCTTACACATCGTCTTGCCTTTACCAAAGAAATCATACTGGATTTCCTATTTCTTCTATCTCCGTATATAACTACGGTTCCACCATCAGGTGATTCAATTTGGATGATCTTTTTGTTGCACATAATCCTCGCCTGGTTTTTAGCTAGCCAATCCATTCCGATTATTATATCAAATTCCCCCATGGTCATAGGGAGTAGTTTTAATGGGATCGAACGTCCGTCTATTTGAATATTGCAATCATCGTATTCTTCTCTAATAACCACCCAATTATCATTGACGGTTTCTACTTCTAAGGCCGAACTTAAAGGCTTGGGCTCTCTATGCAAGTAATCACAGAATGTAGTAGACACAAAAGAGCGATTTGCTCCAGAATCAAACAGTACCCTAGCATGCACAGAGTTGACCAGAAAAGTACCTGTCACCACGTCAGGTGTATCCTCGGTCTCTGTTGCCGTCATTTGGAAGACTCTTCCCTTTGGCTTTGTTGTTTCAGAACGTTTTTCCTCCCATTTACCATTTCGACTTCCGCCCTGACCTGAGGCATACTCATTCTTTTGCTGAGGACAATTTGCTTGTATATGGTTGGGTGACTTACAGGTAAAACATAGTCGTTCCCTCCTTTCAACTTTGCAATCTTGAGATAGGTGTCCTGGCCTCCCACACCGGTAACACACCCTTGGTTTAATCAAACATTCTCCTTTGTGCACACGGTTGCATCTAGGACATGGTTTGACAGTTTGTCCTTGCCACGGTTTCCTTTCTGGACCCGAGAACCTTGACTTTTTGATTTCATTGCTTGTACCTTCCCATTTCCTCTTTATCTGGCCTCGCTCAGCCTCTTGACGGTTCTTTTCTTTTTCTCTAACTTCTGCTGCGTTCACTGCAGCTTGGAACGTGGTTGGGTTCATAGTGAGAACAAACTCTCGAATGGATGCTTTTAACCCCCAGATGTACCGTTCAGCTCGCCTTTCCTCGGTCGACACATAATGCTCGGTAAATCTGGCTTTTTCAGTAAAAATAGTTGTATACTCCCTCACTGTCATTGTTCCCTGCTCTAACCTTAAAATTCCTCTTCCAGTTGCTTCACCGCTGCGCGTGGACAGAATTTATCGTTAAATAATACCTTAAAATCATTCCATGTCATTCTAGCCACCGCCTCGTCGCCTTTTAAGTTACAGACAACCTCCCACCAGGAAAGGGCTTCTGATTTGAGCATTGCCGACCCATAGGTCACCTTGTCTTCTTCTGCACATTTGCTGATTTTGAATACGACTTCTGTTTCCCGTATCCATCTCATTGCCTTCACTGGGTCACAATCACCTTGAAAAGGTTGTGGTTTACAGGCCATGAAGTTCTTATAACTGCATCCTCTTTGTCCTGCACCCATGCCGATAGGACTTACTGGTCTTGACCTGTTGCTTGAATCATTAATATCTTCCCTTTGGCTGCTTATCACCCTATCTTCCTGATTTTTCAATTCAGCCTCTCGCACCTGGGCTATAACCATGGGTAAAGCAGCTTGCAAAGCTTTTGTTACCTCCTGTGCGATGATGTCTACAGGAGTTTCCATGGTGGCTTGGGTACGCCCTCGTCCCCTTCCTCGACCTCGACCTCGACCTCTTCCAGATGCAGAACTTGCTTGCACAGAGGGTTCAGGTTCATTCGGCACTGCTTGACTTCTACCTCGTCCTCTTCCCCTTCCTCGACCTCGTCCTCGTGTGCTAGCGGTCCTTGCAACCGCAGCAGATGCTGGTTGGGTTTCATGTACATTTGGGGTAGCCCCTATTGGTGGCGGTTCTACCGCATCAGGTGTAACTGATGTCGTTCTTACCGATCGTCGTGACATCTTTGCTGTATGCGATGAAAACTTACATTTATAAGCATATTTTAATCCATTTATAACCTAATTATCTCGTAAGTTCAACATTTGCATAATAAAATTAAACACCAAATGTTATTCATTCAAAAGATGTTTCAGTACATAAGTCTTTTGCATTATGTGTCAAATCGGCTAATACATATCCAAAACAAAACTCAAAATAGACCAAGTTCGGACTGCTAAACATTCAAGACATTTTATTAAGACAAAAGTACTTAAAGATAAGCTATTCATCTCCTCGCTCTCTCACTCAAGGCATATCCATAGGATAGTGAGTGATCCTAACAAATTCTTCATACGTGTTTTCTGGGCGGTACTCCCAAAGAAATCCCAAGTTTGGACCTTGTTGAAACTGACGTGTCCAATCCGAAAAATACCCTCGGATCAAACCTACATACTCCGAGGCCGCTTTCTGATAGTAGCGAGCTCGATCCCCCAATCGCTTCTTCCAAGTCCGGACAGCTATCCTCCTTTCCCACTCTAATGCCACACACTTCCATGCCATGTCGTGGTTGTCTTTCCAAAGCTTATCATTTTCACCCAACACCTTATTCATCTCACTTCCTAACTTAACATGTTCTTCTTGTAAGTTGCTCAGCCACCCTCCGACTTTGACATTTTCCTTTTGAACCCTCGTCAATTCAGTTCTTAACTCGGTAATCTCCTCATTCAAGTTTGCTACATTCTCTTCCAAATCCTCACGAGTAGGCGTGCGCGGCGTGTACTCCACATGAGTTTCCTCCGATGGGTCATAGGAAGAATTCTCTATCGGGTTGGGTTGAGATGATTCGACCCTTTGATCACTCGAGCTGCCCCTGGAATGGCTCCTCTCACTTCTAGGGTGTCTGCTAGGGCGACTAGAACTCGCATGGTCGTGTTGTCCAACTCCACCTCTTGGGCCTAACCCAGCAGCTACCGCGCGGCTTCCGGCCCTGCCTCTTCCACGACCAACACGCCTAGTCGTCTTGGTGTACACCATTTTCCTACAAGCCGCAATAATGAACCTATAAATTTTTGGTACATTGTCAAAACTTAAAATAGACTATAACTTTTACATCTCCCATCAGTTTAAGCTTAGGCTAAAATAACCTATTTCTCTTAAACTAAGGCTCTGATACCACTTGTAACGTCCCAATTTTTTTTTAAAGACATACATATAAAACATTCATATATAATAAACCGCAATTCTAATTGTTCAACACAACGGGAGGTTTTTAGTTACTAAATAACAAAGTAGAACGTGTCTAAGTCTTGAAGCCTCCTTCACCATGCCTTTATTCCAACGCCAACCCGGTTCTAGATTTTCTCCTTCCCCTTGCTACTACTCCCGAGTGAGTGACGACCTGGTTGCATAGTTATTTTGAAAAGGAGTTGGGTGAGCCTAGGGCCCAGTGAATTCACGGTTTTATGCATGAAAACAATATCATAACAATTTTCACAAAGCATAGTAACTTGACATGCATGCGGTAAAATATTACAAGCTAACGACATTATGGGAGGTGCCTAACTCACACAGCTTTGCCTGGCGGACTCACACAGCATGTTCGCGCTTACGGCTTAGGACAAGCTCACACAGCATGCTTGTCTTACCATAGTACACCCCCATAATCACGCAAAATATCAGATATAAATCATATAAATCATGTCACGATGTTTGCATAAACGACATATCAAATTCTCGCGAACATTAAGAAATTTTATAAAAATATGCAACCGTTTAAAAATCACGGTAACTCACTGTACTCGTCGGAGTCCGAATCGTCCTTGAAGTTCCTTTCGCCTTCCCTACAATTTACGATCACATTTTAACTCTAATTAAATCCAACACCCGAACTATAAACTCCGAGTTAACCCATTTCGTTTCTAGACTACTACTTACCTAAATTCTTCAAGATGTGCTTCCATCATATATATATATATATATATATATATATATATATATATGTGGATATTTGGTTTTGAAATAAATAAGTCTATAAACATATACGTGTAAGAATATATGTATATTTCATCCACAAAGCTATATGGGTTCCTGTAGCCCATGAGAACCCCATTTGTCATCTCATGACAGAAACATACATATACATATATGACCATATATATATATATATATATAAATATCACATCCACAGTATGGTTCACCTACTCTTATAACTTTTCCACTCCATGCTTTCTTTCTTTCTTTATATATATATATATATATATATATACAAATATCACGTCCACAGTAAGGTCCACCTACCCTTATAACCTTTCCATTCCATGTTCTCTTTCTTTCTTTATACATATATATATATTATGTGTGTGGGCATGTTCATGAATTGAAGCTACATACTGCTTTGGCACCTCACTGGTTTTAGAAGATAAACCATGCTATACATATACCTGTGTGCATAACTCATTTCTTTGCAACACTTTTAACCCATATATCGAAAAGCTTCCATTTTCCCAATTTTCTTTACTGTTATATCCATCCAGAAGGTTGTTGAATATCTACTCAATTAGAACCCATGTCTAACAAACCAGAAAGTTCATTGTATATCTCAAGGTTTCAAACGAAAGTTTGCACCGAGAACACACAACGAAAACCTCGGTGGTACCGGTTGGAACACCGACCACGACCGGTGGTCGAGACCACTTTATCGAGACCTCAATCATCTCTTCGAGGGTCTGCGATATTTATATGATATGAATAAAACTGATCGAGTAAAGAAAACACTTACCGATGAGTATCGAAACCGTTGCGATTCACCGAACCGTCATCGTCTTTCCCTTCTTAACTTGCTTATCCTCTCAAATGTTTGTTGTTTCCACTTGCAGGTTTACCACTCTATATATACATGTATAATACTGGACGTTTTCCTCCAGAAGAGAAGGAGGAGAGTCATGGGTTTAAATGAGTATCAGTTACATAGATTGATTGAGTTGCATGGCAATGAATTACATTGCCACTTTCAAGTCCAAACCCTTTAGTCTCTTCTCCTCTACACAACAGGCCCTTGTGAAATTATAATCATCATTTTTTTTAGTTATTACACTAAGTCGGGAGGTAGACCCGCCAGTGCTCATGCCGAGAGGAGTGACCCGTTTATGCCATGGAAGGGAGTATCCAGTAAGGCAGCGTGAGACTGACTCGTTGTCACTCTTGAGTGACTTCAGGGTGCCATTTACGGGAGCGGATTTATCCGTGAAAGTTTTATGTGAAGTTATGTGAAAGTTTTATGAAAGATTATGTGAAAGTGTTATGAAAAGATATTTGAAAGTTATAAACTGTTTTTAACTGATTTTGAGAGCTGTCAGGAGGGAGCTCACTAGACCTCATGGTCTAACCCTCGCATTTTCCAAACTAAACCTTTTCAGGTAAGCAAATAGTAGGAGGCTCAGGTAAGTGAGCAAGAGCAGGATAGAGTACAGATGCAGATAGAGACAGTGCATGTGACACTTATAGAAACTAGTATGTTCTCAGTTGTGTATAGGTTGTTTCCGCCAACCTAAGTGTTGAGACAGATGTAACGAAATTTTTGGGACCCAACATTGTAATTATAAAAATTTAAATGCTATGTATGCTTTATTTAGTCTGGATCGTTACATCGTCGGGTATTGTCGCCGGGCCTGTACCGAGCCCCGAAACTCGACTTTTTCCACGCAAACACCCCCGATTCTCTTAGGGACCGAAAGTAAATATTTCCTAACATAGAACCTATGATTTATAAGCTATAACAACGTACGGTGTGGCTTTTACCTATAAAAAATTACGGGTGTTACACTCTCGAACCCAGATCGGCCCACGTGAGATGGTGGACGCCTGAAAAGTTATGCCAGCAGGGATGGATGCGGTGATGGTCCGATGGAGATTTGGTCCTTGTGGGTTTGAAAGATCTAGATTTTACGGATCTGTATTTCAAAATAGTTTTAAGTAATCTATAGATTTGGTCCTTGTGGTTTAAAAATGGTAAAAAAAAGACTAATTTTACCCTAATACTTAACGGAAACAATGGATGGTTGTTAGTGTGAAGGACCAACTCCATAAGAATCTGCATACCCAGAGGTTTCTTGTGTAATAAATGAAGTTAAGGGACTAAATCCGTAATTTTTGACATACCTTAGGGACCAAATCCGTAATTTACTCTAAAATTAATAATAGTTGCATGTAAAAGGTGGATTATTGAATCGTAAAACTGATGTAATAACTTTAAGTTGTTATCCAACTCGTTTAATCTCTACTATATACGTATCCGCGCGCGATGCGGCGCGAAGTATCTTGAATCTAAAGCCGAGAATTCGAAAAAAATAATTTTGTTTCATGTTCATATTTATCCGCTTTTAGATCGCATATCAGATGAATAAAATTAAAGGTCAATATGGTTAATTGGTCAAAAAATTTAAAAAATATTCGTTCGATAGTGGGGTCTTCAAACCCATAACATTTGTGATCATTTTGAAGGTTTTGATGAACGATTATAATGGTATAATTTATAAAAAAGAAAAACATATTTGTTTAATGTATTTTAGTTTATGTATATTGATATGATAAGGATGTAACATGAAAAATGAAAGGAGAAGGGATATAAAGTAAATTAAATAACTAATTATAATTAGGGGTGAGCAAAACCTGACCGACCCGATGTACCCGACCGACCTGAACCCAAATAGGCCTGAACCCGATGACCCGCAACCCGAATAGGCCGAACCCGATTGTTTTTCACGGGTAATACGGATCGGGTTGGGTTGGGTTTTTCCAAACCCGAACCCGTCTGAAACCCGAACTTTTTAAAAAAATAATATTTTTAATAAATATAAAATATAAATATACCATAATATATTTAGATTTACCGTTCATCGAAAGCTAAGTTGCAAGATGAAGATTGATTTCATAGATTAAGTGTTTTGTGATCATGTTAACTTCCACAGATCACTCTAGTTTCTGATTTGGAACATTTTGCAACAAGTGGAATCGGGACACAGCAACAAGTTTGTGGTGTTTGAGTTCATTTGGTCGACAGATGATGTTCTTCGAAGCTTTCATCAAAGTGAAGATTGATTTACATTTTCTTTGTGTCTTAATCGATGTTGTATGTACAGATCTGTTCGACGTGAATTTTGGAACATACATAAACTTTTAGAATCGAAAATCATGAAGGTTTCAGTAAGCTACATGTGTTGAAAGTCACTTCGCCGGATTCTGCACTTTCTGCCGGATTCTGGAAATTGTTGCCAGAGAATTCATAGTTATCGGACACTCTTTGTCCGACTTTTTCATCATTCCCTAACCCGATCCACCCGACCCGAATTACCCGCCACCCGATTTCACCTGAACCCCGAACCCCGAATTATTGATTGGACGGGTTTCGGGTTCCCTAAACCCCACCCGAAACCCGATCGGGTTGTGACTTTTTGGGCCCGACCCGACCCAACCCGACCGATGCTCACCACTAATTATAATGGTATAAAATGTAATTTAAAAATAATAAATAATTTTATTTTTAATTATCATGTTGAACGTTGGAGGTTTTAAAGCTTTTAAACTTGTACATGATGTATTGAGATTTGTACTTCTTAAAAATTCAAGAATAAACGTAAATGGAATTTTTTTTAAAGGAGTATAATAGATAAATATAGATAAGAGCGTAAAACGTACAAATTTAAAAAAAACTCAGTACGTTATTCTTGAAAAATCTTGATACGTATTTATGATATTTCACAATATTATTAAGTTAAAAAAAATATTCAATAATAAATTTATTTTGAAATTATTGACGAGAATATTGTAATATTATAATTTGTAAAAAATGCATTTATTAATATGTTTTTGTTAAATTATGATTATGTATTTTTAATATTATAAGGATGTAAATGAAAATGAATAATATAAGGGATATGAAACAAATTAATTTGTACATGTTCATGATAGTTAATAATATGATTAAATCCAAAAATATTCAATATTGAGTTCATTTCGAAGGTATTGACGAGACGATTACAATGGTATAATTTATAAAAAAGAAATGTATTTTTTTAATGCATTCTTGTTCATGTACGATTATTTATGTTAATATGATAAGGATGTAAAATAAAAAATAAAAAAGTAAAATATTAAAAGTAAATTAGATAACTAATTCTAAAGGTATAAAGCGTAACTTAGAATTTAAAATTGGGGGAGAGATAACTACTATTCCATTTTTCATAAAGCAAAAAGTAGTATAGATATTAGTGTCGACATCGTTCGACCTTTGCATCTCTTTATTTCTATATAAGCCCTTCTCTAGTTTATGTGTATGTACTTTACAGTGAAGCTTCAAACGGCCAACAAGCTCTCAAATTTCCCCTCAATATACACAAAATTGTAAGTCATGCTTTGTTCTCTTCTCCAATATATAAAGAAAAACACACACACATATATATATATATATATAGAGAGAGAGAGAGCGTCAGGTTCAAGGAAAAACCTAAAAAAACGAAAAACTGAAGAACATCTTAGTAGCTCTTCATCTGGACGGTATGCACTTGTGAATACAAGTAATTTGTAACATGCATATAAATATACCATACGATCCTAGTAAAAAAATTATCAAAAACAAACAAAATCCACATTTCACTCCAATTTTAAACAACAAAAATTGTTAAACGGTTGATTTCTGATTCTGATATATGTGTACAAACGACCTGCATATAAACTATTCCTGCAACAACAATGGATTCCTTTTTTTATTTGTGGATTGATTTCACCGGCGACACGTATATTTTTCTGATCAAATTCCGATGGCAAATGTTGCACTGCTACTGAACTACCGTACAAATTCCACTTCTTTACTCGTCGTTAACTTCAAATCACGATGAATTTTCCTCAATTTTGAGGAAACAATTTGATCGAGGTAAACATATGTTCTTAAATTAGTTCAGTTGTTCTCTCATTTCAATGAGTTTACTCTTTTATTGTTTGATTTCAATGAAACGAGCATGATTTCAGTGTTTGAAATCAGAAAATGGCGTCGAATCGTAACTAATTTTAGCTTCATGTATTAAGAGGTGTTTATAGTTAGTTCTACGAAGACTGTGGTTGATTCGGTCTAATTGATTCTATTGTTTGATGTTCGTAAAACGAAAACAAATTCATCGGTTGCAGATCGTAAAACAGTCTACATCTCCATTTTATTTATAGATCCACGGTGAAAAAAAAGGTGGTTGTAAAAAAATGGCCGGAAACAGCCGTGGCGCCACCACAACCACCACCCGTCTCCTCCCCGATGGGGCGGCGGCAGAGAAGAATAGTGGCGGAGAAAGGCCGAAAGAGCCGTGGAACGGAGAACTTGTGAAGAGCATAGTCTATGCCGGACTCGATGCTATTATTACTTCGTTTTCTCTCATCTCCTCTATCTCCGCCGGCCGTTTATCCTCCGGTGAGTTTCCGACACTTTTCCGTTATTCATGAGTACGAAAATGGACATTTTACGACGTCGAAGTTGAAATGTGTAAAAAAATATGTACATTTTTAGGCTTTTACTTAAAAGGGTGTTTGAGCTCGCTTATACATGTAAAATAACCAAAAAACTCATAAGTTTTTTCAAATAAGTTAATAAGTTAAAATGTAATGACTTATCAAAAAAATCTTATTACCGGTGCAAAGATGGTATAAACATGTTTTTTCCCATTCAAACACTAAAAGCTGTTTATTGTCGGTACCACATCGGAATAAATAAATAAGCACTTTAAATAGACAATCTCAAACACCCCTTATAGGGTTTGAACCGTGTAAAAAGTGACATTCATTACGGTAGAATTGGATTTATACTAATATTAAAAATATTTAAATGTTCTAATAAACTGGTGTATAGAACTAAATAAATATTCACATATGTGAACATGTTACAATGATGAGTTTATAGAATGTTTTTGGATGAATTGGATTTATATAGACGCTAAAAATCTCTTAATTGTTAGACTTCTTAATAGAACCAAATAGATATTCAACGTGTGCGAAGATGTTACATGTTATAGTAAGTTTTTTTATGGGTGTTTTAGGCTATGCCTACACTAATCCCTTGGTAAATTGTGACTGTAAGACATCAGTCCTGATTAAACCTCAGTGGTGGCTACAATTGTTGTGTATGTCTGGATTAGAACCCTGGACAGATGAGATATTTCACGCATCCCCAGGGTCTTAACCAGTATGCCACAACACTTGTGGTTATGTTATAGCAAGTTTATAAAATGTTTTTGGATGTTTTACAAAACAACATGTTAACTTTTTGTCTAACATATATTTGAAAATTTGTATTATAAAAACAAGAGTTTTATAAAAACAAAAGTATCTTGTACCAAATTTAATTAGATACTTTATTTTAAAAACGTCTTAAAAATATTCTATTAATTTATTGTAACAATTTTCGATAGTGCTTGTATTCATCTGCTAGTACATTTTATTTGTGGTGTCCAAAATATAAAAGAAGTAATATTTTTACACAGCTTCGAAGCCGTAATAAGATGTGTATGTTTTAAGGCAGTTTTTGAAGTTGATCCATCATATTCGTAAAAACGTGGTAAAACCAGTGCAAAATGTGCGTCTTTTGACCATCGTTTTCGATGTTATAGTTGATGTGTTGGTTCTGGGGTTTGCAAACTTGGTGGCGGATGGGATATCAATGGGGTTTGGAGACTATGTTTCTAGTAACACCGAGCATGACGTGGCGGCAAAGGAGCGGCTCGTGACTGAATGGGAGGTCACAAACCGCCGGAGGAGCCAAGAACAATCGTTGCTCCAACGGTATCAATATCTTGGGATGAACATCCAAGATGCAACCATGGTATGATATATATATATATATATATATATATATATATATATAGGGTACAAATCAAATACAAACCATGTATTTGGTGCACCCCTTACAAACCACAGTTTGCAAATGTGCAGAACCAGTCTGCATATATGCATTGTCCCATATGAATGTATGTTCATTATATGTATATTCTTGCACGTATGCATATGCAGATTGTGGTTTGTAAGGTGTGCAACAAATGCGAGGTTTGCATTTTACGGAGCCTCTCTCTCTCTATATATATATATATAATATAGACTTAGGTTCATTTGAGAAGTGCAAAATATATGAGAAGTAGAAAAGTAATCTTGGCCATTTATTCGGTCAAGATCCGTTTTAATTGGTCAAAAGTTGCGGCTTTGACTGGTCAAAAGTTGCGGCCCTTCCAATAGAAGGGTAGTTTCGTAACTTTTACAAAAACACGGGACGCGTTCATGTATGAACCTTTGTGATTCACATATGAACTATTTGTTCATATATGAACCCATGTAATCCACATATGAACTCTGTTTAACTAATTCATATATGAACTTTTGTGTTTCATATATGAAACTAATTAACTGTATGTTCAGGTTCATATATGAATCAGTGAACCAATTAACTGATTCATATATGAACTTTTGTGTTTCATATATGAAACTAATTAACTGTAGATTCATATATGAATGAGTTGAACCAATTAACTGATTCATATATGAACTTTTTTTAACTAAGGTTCATATATGAATCAGTTAATTGGTTCAACTGATTCATATATGAACCTACAGTTATTTAGTTTCATATATGAATCACAAAGGTTCATATATGAATCACGAGTTCATATGTGAATTACATGGGTTCACATATGAACAGATAGTTCATATGTGAATCACATAGGTTCATATATGAACTCGTCCCGTGTATTTGTAAAAGTTACGAAACTGCCCTTCTATTTTTGGAAGAGCTGCAACTTTTGACCAGTCAAAGCCGCAACTTTTGAAAACTTAAAGACGATCTTGACCGAATAAATGGTTAAGATTACTTCTCAATTTCTCATATATTTAACATTTCTCAAATGAACTTATGGCTATATATATATATATATATATATATATATAAAGCTACCTTCGTTACAATTACTTTACGGTTAAAAATCTAGGCATGGGATCATGTGGGAAGTACCATTTTTGATGAGAAGTGTGAGAAATACTTTTACACCGTTGATCACTTTTAATCAAATATCCTCCTATGAATTGCGGCTTAAAAGAGAATTGATCCGTTGCATCTCATCCTAATGTTCGTCCATTTCTCCTTCAACGGTTGATAACCACTTCTCACGATTCTCATCAAATTTGATAATTCTCACCGAAACCCAACCCTAATGATCAAATGGGTAATTTTGACCCATATAACTATACAAGTAAGAATTGGTCAATACGGGCTATATTTTGGGCCAAAATGCAACAAACTTTGGCTTAATTCCTATTTTGTGCAACGGATAACGTTTCAAGGTTTTCTGGCGTGTACTTGTTTTGGCATGTAACATGTTAATCTTGTGACATTTGATGAAATTTATATTATTTTCGTGAAAGGGTTACGGTCAAATGTTACACGTTCAACATGTTATTGGTCAAAGTGGTAAATAATATATTTAAACCTTGTTAAATTATAAGTAGGAAATTTTGAAACTGTGTTACATTGAATCATTGATTGAGATTACTGCATTACATTAAGGTGACCCGCCTACTTAATTCGTCACCCACACGTTTTGACATCGTTTAATTACATTTACTTGCAATCACCTTTTCTTTGCCAAGGTCGTGAACATCTTCGCAAAGTACGGCGACATAATGGTGGACGAAACAATGGTCCAGAACGGAATCCTATCGCCGGACGAAGGCGAAAAGCCTTGGAAGAAAGGTTTGATAACGTTCGGAGCCTTTCTGGTGTTCGGCAGCTTTCCAATCCTCGCATTCATCATACTGATCCCGTTCACGAGTAACGACACCCACAAATTCATCGGCGCCTGTATTATGTCAGTGCTGGCTCTGGTGATTCTCGGGATCGCCAAGGCCAAGATTGCGGGCCAGAATTACGGGCTCTCGGTCGGTGGGACCCTCTTTAATGGTGCACTTGCTGGTCTTGCAGCATATGGAATTGGGTGGTTACTAAGGGATGTGGTTGGCTTAGAAGATTAGATGTAAAGCCCTTTTTTGGTTTTATTAGGGTTAACTAGGGCCAATGGAGGTTAAAAATGTAATTTTGCAAAATTGGGCCCTACCTTCAAACTTCAAAGTATGTAATTTACTAAATTACCCCTAATTGGTTGGTTTGGTGGGGTGGGTGTGATTGGAAATGCATAGGTGTAAGCTTTCCAAATAGGTTTAAGTAGAAAATGTTTGAAGAAATTACTACTTTGCCCCTACGAACGTTTACCACAATGTCCGACTTGATGATACTTAGAAGTTTGCGAGTTTATTTGTTAAATGGTTCAAGAACTTTTTGAAAAACGCATGTAGACTAGCAAAATGTTTAAATGGAAATTGCGAAATTACCCCTGGTAACCACCAATCGGTATGTGCAGGGACGGACCCCATGAGTGGCACGTGCCACTGTAACAATTTTTCGACGAAGGGTAAAAAAATTCGTTTTTATGAAGGTGCCACCGTATCGATTTAGTAGGTGCTACCGTATTATTTTGGAAACTACAAGGAGTGCACCTAAACAGAAAAAAAATGCCCAAATCTTATACCCATTCAACCAAAAAAACCGAAAAAATCTCTTGAAATCAACAAAAACTACCGAAAAAAACTTTCGAAACGCCGGAATTTGGCTAAAAAATTCGGACGATATTGAACGTTGATAAAAAGATGAAACACTTCGATAAAAACCGTATGAAAAGATATGGTGTCACCGTATGAAAAAATTTCTAGGTCGATCTTCCCTGGTCATGTGGAATTATATTCATTTTTTGTAATGTTTTATTGATAAATGGTTTGAAATATTTTATTATATTACTTTTTGTTATTGTAATGTTATACACTTATACCTGATAAATAGTTTGAAGTATGTGGAATTATTTGCTTATTGCCTAAAGCATTTCATGAAAAAATTAAGATGACAAAATGAATGTTTAAAGAAATTACAAAAATTATCCCTATCAATCATCATATTGCTTGGTTTGTATTTTGATAAATAAGGTGGAATTTATGGAATTGCCTTAAAATATTATAGATAAAGTAGAAAAATCACTTATGCATAAATTTTTAGCGACATTTTTGACTTATAAGTTTCCTAAAATAGAGAATCAAATGTTAAAATCTTTAAAAAGAGTTATATTTATCTCCAACAGCTTTGCTATTTTATAGATTTCAAAACAAATTATATTAAATTAATATTCTCTAATTTATATTCTCAATACACTTTAAAAAAAACTAAATATAAAATAATAAAAGATTATGTTATTGATGAGTTGGATAAAATAATTATTTCTCTATCATATTTAGAGAATTATAGAGAGTTTTCTATATTTAGAGATTTTTCCATTAATCTCTATTTTAGCAAACAAGGTAGCAATGCTGTTGGAGAATAATAGCAAACAAAAACCCATTTTGTTTTTCTATTTTAACAATGCTATTGGAGGTGCTCTTATGATTTAAATATGTAATGATATTTGATTAGATCAAAGAATTATTGGATTAAATACTATGGTCAATTTTAACAAATTCCCTTTTAACTGATATTTGAAGGCCCAATCCTTCTAGGTTCGATTCTTGAACCTTTTCTGTGTCTCTAATTCCCTTTTAACTGATATTTGAAGGTCCAAGCATGTTCTGTCCTGTCCTGTTCCACCCTGTTCTGCGAACCAAACGCACCCTAAGGGTGCGTTTGGTAGGCGGAACAGAACAGAACAGACAGGAACAAGGGCTCTTGTCCCATGTTTGGCATGGCTTAAGATGGAACAGAACAGAACTAAATGGAACAAATGTGGAACACGCGTGTTCCACCAAAAACCATGGAACAAGATGGAACAGAGAATTATTTGACCAAAATGCCCCTTTCTAAAACCTAATCAGATACGTTTCTATCTTCACGCCTCACTACTACGACTCCATTACTACTGCTTCTTCTTCGATTTGTTGCAAGGGTTTCGATTTATGCTTCGATTTTCTTCTTCATGCCTCACTACTGCGCCTCCAATCTCCAGGTAAGGCTTCGATTTTCTGGCAAGGGTTTCGATTTATGCTTCGATTTTCTGATTTTGGATGCTTCGATTTCGTATCTTTCTGAAATCGATTTGCTCTTCAAACCTGCTTGTTCGATTTGTTTCATATCTGAACGATTTCATATATGCTTCTTCGTTTTGTAGATGCTTTTCTAGTTTGAGAAATTCTATTGAAGAATTAGGTTTTGAATTGTAACATTACACAATGCTATAGGAGTTATGCCTGCTAACTGTTTGTTAAAATGCCTGCTAACTGTTTGTTAAAATTCTAATTTGAGAAATTCTATTGAAGAAATTCGTTTAATTAGGAGTTATGCCAGCTAACTGTTTGTTAAAATGCTTTAGGTGTAGGTATGGTTCATAACTGAGGGTAAATTGGTCATTTAGTCAGCCATGTTCTGTTCTGTTCTGTCCAGTTTAGTTATGTTCTACCAAACGCTGAACAGCTGTTCTGTCCTGTCATGTTCTGTCCTGCAACCAAACGCACCCTTAAGACATTAGTCATTTGTTTTTTATTACCATATGTCGACGCCCCTCGACCAACATGCCAAGTGCATAACACAGTGGATATTCAATAATCAAATAATGTCTCATACCCGACCTATGATACAAAAGCTAAGTGTACTTTTGAGAACTATTTAGCAATTAAATATTTTGATTAAACTATGTATTTAAATCGACATCAAGAAGATTTTTTTGCTATAAAGTAACATATTATTGAAAAGGAAAATCTAAGTATACCCCTCTGCCATATTTTTGTATACCCTCTCACACACTTTTTTTTTATTTTTTATTTAAAACTTACATTTTATACCCCTATACTTATTTAATAAATTTACTTTATACCTTTTAGTTTTTCATTTTTTTCATTTTACACTTTAACTATATTAACTCATATAATCGTATATTAACTAAAATACGTTAAAAAAAGACTTTTTAATTTTAACAAGTTACGCCATTATAATCGTCTCGTCGATACCTTCGAAATGAGCTCAATATTGAATTTTTTTGATTTAATTATATTATAATATGTCATATGTTTACGTTATTTTTTTAAATTGTTATTCGTCGATAGCTTATTATTTTTTTTATTTAGTTATATTATTTCGAAATTAGCCCAATATTAATTAAAATACGTTAAAAAAATACTTTTTATTCCAACAAATTCCAACCGGTCCCGTATCGTCGCACCATAACCCGTCCCGTATCGAATAGCGACTTTTTGTGGGATACTTAGGTTCGGGTTGGGTCACTCTCGGTTCCAAGTATGTCTCGGGTTGGGCTGGACCTATTTAGCCATTTCTAAGCCCTAAACGCTATAAACCATAGTGTTTGTGGGTACTTAGGTTCGGGTTGAGTTTGATCTTTGACTATCCGACCCGTCCGAAAACCCGAAATAATATAAATATATTTTAAATATTATATACCCCCTGCAAATTGTATACCCCAAGATCCTGATTTGCAAAACCTGACCCTGATTTGCAAAAATGCCCCCCAAGATCCCGCGATCTAACCCGTGATCGCGGAGCCGTGCATTTGGTTCTCAATTATAATTAGTTATTTAATTAACGTTTTCAATTTTCGTTTTACACTCTTAATACGATACACTTAAAAATACATTTTGATCTTCAATCAAATAAATTTAAAATACATTTAAAAATAAACTTCAAAATGCATTAAAAAAATAAATTTGTAAATAAAAAATATAGTCAGTCCCGGGCCGGGCCTTGTGATGAAAATTGTAACTAGTTAAGAATTGTCGCATCATAACCGGTCCCGTATCGAGTCGGTCAGTCTCGGTTCCAAGTATGTCTCGGGTTGGGCTGGACCTGTTTAGCCATTTCTAGGTCCATCGAAATGTTTTCTAATTTCTAACAGACATTAACCCGAAATTCGACTAATCTGAACTCGAAGCAATTCGAAAACCTAAACTTAAAATTCGAGTCAATAACTTTACTTTATTTTAAATCAAATTATTAAACGAATAACGTTCGATATATATATATATATATATATATATATATATATATATATATATATATATATATATATATATATATATATTGAATTCATTAACGTATTTTTACGTATGTTAATGTGATATGTTAAAACGTATTTTTTTAGAGAGAAAATACTTCACAAGATAAAACGTATTTTTACGCCCAACTCGTTATTAACACGACATAAGTTGATAAACATTTTTAAAAATAAGCATAAGTTGTTTTAAATAAGCAATCCCAAATACCCTTTAATGTGATATGTTAAAACGTATTTTTTTAATATATTTTAGTTAACATATTATTATTATGTTTAATGTAATAAGAGTGTAAAACGAAAATTGAAAAAGTTAGAAATGTACCATAAATTAAATATTTAACTATAAGAGTATGAATTTTAAATATAAAAAATATTTTTATGTAGTATATATGATATATAATTAAATAATTAAATCAAAAAAATTCAATCTTGGGCTCATTTTGAACGTATCGAATAGACGATTATAATGGTGTAATTTGTTAAAATTAAAACGTATTTTTTAACGTATTTTAGCTAATATACGATTTTATGTGTTAATATGATTAAGGTGTAAAATGAAAATTAAAAAAGTAAAAGGTATAAAATAAATTTATTAAATAAGTATAGGGGGATAAAATGTAAATATTAAAATTATATTGGATTTGTGAGAGAGATTGGTAGGGGACAAAAGTGGCAGGGGTATAGATTGTGCAGGAGGTAGGAATAGTGTCACCCTATTGAAATAATTGTGAAATTTAAATAATAGAGTAAAGTTCATTTTTGGTCCTTAACGTTTGTCAATTCTAACATATTTTGTTCATGAACTTCAATAAGGTGCATATGGTCCCTCACGTATGCATTTTTTAGGTCCCTCTCTTTGACGGATGTTATCTTTTTTGGTCCCTCTCTTTACCATTTCTTAAACCACATGGACCAAAACTGTAATTTACTCTAAACCATATTTATATTTACATTTTAATATTTTATGTAGAGTAAAGTTTACTTCTGGTCCTTACTCTTTTATGTATTATATACTTATATTTTTTATTTGTATTTTAAATTATATTATATTTGTATTTTATTAATTATATTATATATTTATATTTGTATTTATAATTACCATATACATTTATATTTACAATTTTTTCCGTATATTATATATTTTTATATTTATAATTAACATATAAATGTATACTTACAATTTTTTGTATATTATATACTTTTATATTTATAATTAACATATACATTTATTTTTTTAGTATTTTATATATTTATAAGTTATACTATATCTATCTTTTATGAAATTTATTTTGTATTTAGATTTATACTTTATGTATTTGAACATTCCATCTATGCAATTTATATATTGATTTGGTTTAACGTTTGTATTTGAACATTCCACCTATTTATTTTTTATGTATTTATATTTACATTTTATGTATTTGAACGTTCCATCTATTCAATTTGAATATTGATTTGATTTAGCGTTTGTATATTAATTTGCATACAAATTGCATAGATAGAATGTTCAAATACATAAAATATAAATTTAAACACAAAATAAATATCATAAAAGATAAATATAGTATAACTTATAAATATATAAAATATAAAAGATACTAGAAAAATGAATGTATATGTTAATTATAAATATATAATATATAAAAATACTTATGTATATGATAATTATAAATATAAAAATATATAATATATAAAAAAGACTAAAAAATAAATGTATATGTTAATTATAAGAGTAAATTACATTGTTGGTCCCTGTGGTTTGTTCATAATTACGTTGACCGTCCTCATGGTTTGCATTTTGTTTTGAATTAGGTCCCTTCAATCAAACACGCTTAAATTTATTCCATTAAATGAGGGATAAATAGGTCAATTCCCCTATTCACTAAAAAGAACTTTTTAAACTTCACTAATTTGCTGCCACGTGTTTCCCCATGGCCCCACGCTTCCCTCTATGTCTGACCTACGTCATCTCCTTCTCTCTCTCTCTCTCTCTCTCACGTCTTTCACCATCCCCATCACCTACAAAACCCAAAAAATAAAAATGGTGGATGAATTGCAGTTGCAGGTCGAGTAAAAATAAAAATAGGTTCATGTTAAAAAATGGTAAGCCCAGCAGAGCAGAGATTTGAACAGGTGAAGGTTTTTTGATTTTTTAATATGCACTCAAAAAAGTTTTCTTAATAGTTCATTTTTTTGGTTTTGCTTCACTATCACAACCGATTGAAGATCTTCATCTGATTTGGTGTTATTACAGACTTTTAGTTTTTGACAGTTTACTTTTTTTTGACAGGTTTCCATTGAAGTATGTGTTTTTGAAACATCTCTCTTCCAGACATTGGGTTTTTGCATTGGTTATCATTTCTCTTTGAAACATTCTTAATCAAAAACCTTGGGTTTCTTTGAAATCTTGGGGTTTGTTTCTTAAATCTTGAGGTTTTGAAACATTCTTAATCATGGGTTGGAATGGGAAACGATGTTTTGTTAAGCTACATGGTGGAATTATAGTGCTTTTGTTAATCTAAACCATGAATGGGGGAGGGAGGGAGGGAGGGGGAGAAGCCGTACAGTATTAGAGAGGAAGAGTTCTTGTCACCGGAGATGGAAGTGAGGAGGGAGACTGTTTTTTGCCGGAAAAATGGATCGACGATTTCTCAGGTGAGATATTCATCGACGTTAAACAAGACTCTGGATTCATCCATGTGAACCCAAGATCGACAGATCTGAGTTTTATAAGGCCGTGCGTACCACCTTCGGGTACCACGGAGGGTTCACATCGGGTAGGGCGCGGGTACCACGGGTAGACGGTACAGGTAGGGCGGGTAGGTGGGTCGCGGGTAAATGGTGGGTTCGGGAACCCGCCTAATTTTTTTTTTATGATAGGAAGGGTGGGTCGCGGGTAAAGGGTGGGTTCAGAGGGTATGATAGGAAGCGGTACTCCACTTTAGGGTAGCGGTGGCCAAACTGACCCGACCCGACCCGAAACCGGCCAAGAACCGGTTTCAAGCACGAGAGCCGGGACCGGTTCGTGTATTTAGGAATTTTCTCGACCCGACCCGTGACCGGTTCGTGGTCCGACCCGGTCCGACCCGATTTTTTTCAAAAAATTATAGCCGTTTCTAGCCGTTGGGAACCCCTTTGTGACCGTTTTTTGGCTCAAAAATATCCCCTCCAACCCCATATAAATACTAGGGGTGTTATGGAGTGATCACCACCTTACAATTGCTTACAAAACGCAAAAAATGTTACAATTCTCATTTCTCGGCTCTCGTTATATTTGTTTCTCGCAAAAAACGCATACAATTCTCATTTCTCGACTCTCGCTATATAAATAAAACGTATTTTTAAAGTGTATTTTAGTGATCCAATCCAATTTTTTACTTTCTAAAGTTTAGTAATTAATTATTATACAAAGATTTTTTTTTTAAAACAAGAAAAATACCCCGGCCCGATCCCGAACCGGTTCTTGGCCCGGCCCAGCCCGGTTTTATAAAAACCGGTTTTTTTAACCCTATACGGGCCATGGGTTTTAGGGTATGACCCGGCCCGGTTTTTGGTTGACCCGGTTTCCCCTTTACTGTTTGAACCCGGTTCTTGTTCCGACCCGGCCCGAACCCGATTTTTGGCCACCTCTACTTTAGGGTAAGGAAGGTAGAAAAGAGAAAAGTTGATGTGACGCTGATGTGGCATCAGAGTTCAGAGGGTATGATAGGAAGCGGTACTGTAGTAACCGTGTCCAAAGAGGAAGGGTTCCAAGTCTTGTGGTGGAATTTTAATAAGATGGGAGTTGAAGGGAGTACTTTGTAAATATGAGATGGGGTACTTAAGGGGCACAAAACCCTAGAAGAAAGCATTCTCATACTGATTTGTGGGTGTGTTTGTCGGTTGAACATTTAGAGAGAAGAGGAAAGATTTTTGGAGCTCTTAAGCATTTTGGAGAAAAAAAAATGTCATCAAGCTTGGAAATCAAAGGAGAGGGGTGTGTTAGGGATTCGTATTCAGCAAGGAATCAATCAGGTAACTCTCTCTCTCTTCATCTTTCAGCTGTGGATTTGTTGTTAGATTGATTATCTATGTGTGGTTTTTGTTAAAGTTGAGTTTGAGTCTTAATGGGAGAAATTGGGAGTCATGTTGTGTTGTTATCACTAAGGGTCCAGTAATTGTTGTATTTAGTGATCTTGTTATGATTGCTAATCTTTATTCCTCAAGATTTTGAGCTTTTCTGTAAGATCTCGGCCCAGTTTAGAGTCAGATCGACGTCCGGAGAGTTCCTGGACGTCCGGACTCGTTGTTCAGTTGGAGGTCTCCGGGTGAGTGTCTGATAGTCTTGGGAGTGTCCGGATATTGAGATATTCCGGATAGTTCCCGGAAAAAGGTGTTGTCCGGAAAAGCTTAGTGTGTCGGGCAGTCGTGTGTTGTCCGGATGTTTGGATTTTCCGGATAGAGTGATGTCCGGATAGGGTGTTGTCCGGATAAGGTGACGTCCGGATAAGGTGTTGTCCGGATAGGGTTGTCCGGGTAGACTGTTGTCCGGAAAGCTTGTGTTCGGAAAGGTGTGTGTGTCCGGTTAAGTGAGTAATCAACTTACGTGTTGCCCATTCATTCAGGAAACCGAGTGGAAGTACCCATCTGGGTAGGAAAGAAAAGTAAGCGTGCCAGGTGAGTTTTTCTAACTAAAGCTTGATGGTACTTGTTCATTTACTTGTACATGTGTGTTCGCTTAATAAATGTTGCATATAAATTACTTATGCATGGCGTGCTGTATATGGGGGGTGTGTCCCATACGTTATGGTGTGATGCCTATGGGGGGTGTGTCCCATATGTTATGGCATGAGACTTATGGGGGGGTGTGGCCCATATGTTATAGTGTGATGCTTATGGGGTGTGTGGCCCATATGTTATAGTGTGATGTTTATGGGGGGTGTGTCCCATATGTTGGTTGCCAAACTTTCTATTGATTTATGTTTCGCAAAACTCTTTAATTGTTATATGTGGTGTGGACGTAACTGAGGGACCTCACTAGACCTCGTGGTCTAACCCTCGCATTTTCAAAACTGAAACCCTTTTCAGGTAAGCAGGTTAAGGGCGATTCCTCTAGTGGTAAAGAGAAGGCGTGAGAGCGGGCGTGGCTTGCATTAGTGGACGTCCTTTTACATTCCAGTATTTAGATACTCTCAGTTGTAATTAGAGTTATTCCGCAAACCCAAATGATGAATTTTTTATGGTGAGAACCTTGGGCCAAGTCTTGGCGATTTATTATAATTGGTGTCTTATTTCGGCATGCTTTGGACTGGGTTGTTACAGTTGGTATCAGAGCCGTAGTTTAAGGGATTTAGGTGACCGGATGGGCCTAAACTTAAACTGTAGAAGTACAACTGAGAATGTAGGAAGGCCTAGGAAGACCTCACTGGGAAGCGTGAATAATAGGGTGGTGAAAACTATCGTGTAAGGTAAGTTCGGGATTACACCTGGCCAGTGTAATTGTGAATTTACAGGTGCATGACGGTGATCATTCTTGCCTTGTTATTTTGGGACGGTTGTTAATCTGTTTAGTGTGTAAAGTTTAATCTTGTCATTATGGCAACGGTTTAGGGTGTTGTGCAGATTATTCTTGGCGTAATTGATGATACTATCTAGAAGAAGCATCCTTTAAATTCTTGGTGTGAATGTCCGTGTGATGTAGAGCCTTTAGGGTTCTAAAGGGAAATAAGTGTTTGGAGGTGAGCTCCTATTCTCTAATGAGTCTTTATTCTGGGACATTTCCGATGCCGGTGAGCTGAAATCTTGAGAGTTTCAACTTAAGGATCGGATAGTGGAGAGGTGCTTTCTTACTCTCTAGTTAGTGGAAGAGTGACAATAGTGGTTGAAAAGTGATAGACGTATGGATTGGTAACATTGGTGTCGGTTAACCAATTTGGGACCGAGGTAAAGCCGTTTATTTTACAAATTTATAGTCAGGTGGTAACCGTGAGGTTGGAACATCCAAGTGTGTGGGGAAGTATCGGTACCGAAGGTTGTTTCGAATGTAAGAAACCTGATGGTGTAGTGGGAAGTAGGGTGTTGGCGTTGATTTGTTGTAACTGCAAAAAGGTTAACCCTGCTTGAGAGAATAGCCTTCAATGTAAAGTGAGTCATGCATTACGTTTTCAAACCAGTTACGTAAGTCCTCCATGTCAGAATGTGTGAGTGTGTGCGTGTGCGTGTGCGTGTGCCTTGTAAACTTCTGATTTTGAAAATGAGTTGGCGTGTGCAAGTGTGTTTGAAGGAAAAGATAAATTTGTTTACATAGTGTAATAAATTTCGAACTTGGAGAAATAGTGAGTTACTTCACTTCTTTTGCGAGTGAGTTAAACTTGTTGTAAAAAAAAGGGGCGTGGCAATATTAGATCGCATGGTTTTATGGATGAACACGATGTGAACACGTGGTGGACATATCAACAAGTGTGAGAGTCGGTCGACTATCCCAGTATGGGTGATATTGCTGTATTTTTTTTAAAATTTTTGCACAAGGAGAGTTTCAGTGAATGCACTTTCAAATGATGAACAAGGTTACGTGTGAGCGATCTTTGAGATCGGTGTGTGTGGTGGTAACTTATGGGAGTGTCGTGGCATGCATATCAAAACCTTGTTTTGTGGGATATTTTGAGTGTGTAAAACAATTTAAATCATTGTGTTGTCATGCATGAAAGCTATGAACTCGCTAGGTAGTAAGGGATATCGTGCCTAAGAATATGCGAAGTTCCGGGAGTGGAAAATGTGGTCGAGTTGTCGATGGTTGATTTGTGATCTTAGTGTTACAGTATAGGGAGGACAGAGTCTACCTGTAGCCTCGGTCTTTGTCTGTGGAAATGCTTGTGTGATGGTAGTCCTTGCTCTTTTCGGTAAGTAGGCATAAGACTGACGGCGGGGGGGGGGGGGGTGTCCCGGGTGATTTCGAAGTAGGCAAAATACTTTGAAAGGTAACGTTGTGGTATGTGGATGAGTCGGTATCGGCGTAGAGCCGAAGTTGAGGAGAAGTTGAATTTAGGCTAATTGCCAGGATTTGGTGTGGAAGTCAACGACGAGTGTTGAGTCGTTGTCGGGAGATTTGAGAGTTGAAAGGCTAGCCCTGGTGTGAT
This sequence comes from Saussurea involucrata, assembly GCA_033807775.1. NCBI lineage: Eukaryota > Viridiplantae > Streptophyta > Magnoliopsida > Asterales > Asteraceae > Saussurea > Saussurea involucrata. Next base: position 12,454,289 of record CM066312.1, read on the forward strand.
TTCATTTGTCGGGTGTGAGCGCGGAGATAAGAGGACGGTTGGGATACGTGTGTATCTGCCCAGAGAGTGGACCGCCTTTTTGGTGAGTATCGTGAAGGTGGAGATGTGTTAGTTGGATAAGTGATTCTTCCTTTGTGACTGTTATGTCAATTACGAACGAGGTGGTTAGCCCAACTCATGTGGGACACGTAGACTATGTTGGTTGCAAGGATGTGTCTTATAGTTTGATTTATTTGAGCGTGCCTCAAGTGGACCCGAAGAGTCGGTCGGGAATAAGGACTCGATCGAGTGTAGTAGACGGTCATAATTTGTGATTCACCTAGATGGAAGAAATTTGTGACTTACCAGCGGTCGCCCCCCCCCCCCCTCGGTCTTGCTACAACTTGCTATACATACGTTCAACGGTCCACTTACTCAACTATTTCATATTACATTCATCTTGACCAATTTATCTCATATTATACTTCTACACGCTTTCAGTATTCTACAGAAATCTCTCTTCAATGATCCTGCCACTGAATAACACGACTAAAGAGTCAGGACTCTAATCCCCTGCCCGCTCTTGGATTGACACCTTCAAGATCTCGACACTGTCCCTCCTTACTATCCGAACAGATCTATCCCACGATTCCTAGAATCGAGACTCTCCTGATCCAGGAGACTTACTCAAAAGAAATCACTCATCCCCTTCGAACCACGAAGGTCTACCTCTAGACGGCTCATAACATTCCAAACACCATTCCGTCTCAACGATGTATACATACATCACATCATCCATGACTTCTCAAGAAACTTCCCCAACAAGGGTCTCAGTCTACTCCTCAGGGATCTTGCTGACATTCTAAAGTACTGGCACACGACATAAACACTAGTTCCTTACTACCACTTCGGAATAATAAGGCAGGTTAAGCACATACATGTACCTGTAAGTTCGCAATTACACTGGCCAGGTGAAATTTCAAACTTACCTTACATGACAGTCCTCAATACCCTATTAGTCCTATCTCTATAATAGTGACCTCCTAACGCATTTCCTATATCTACCATAGTGTCCTCCTAACGCATTTTCCTGATTCTCAGTTGTGATTTCTACTCCCAAGTTTAAGTTTAGGCCCGTCCGGTCACCTAAATCCCTTAAACTATGGCTCTGATACCAACTATAAAGACCCTCCCGAACATAAACATGCAAAACATCAAATTCCATAACATCCCAAAATCATGGTCACAAAATTTCATTACAAATACTTAATAGGTTTGCGGAAACAACCTACACAACTGAGAAATACTAAATACTAGAGTGTCACTACATCCTCCTGACTCTGCACGCTAAGCTCAGCCTATTTGCCCGAGCTCCTGGAAACCTGCTTACCTGAAAAGGTTTTAATTTGAAAATGCGAGGGTTAGACCATGAGGTCTAGTGAGTCCCTCCTAACAGTTGTCAAAGCATTTAAAACAGTTTATCTTTTCAGCATAAAACATTTATACTCAACACGTCAAAATCATATACGAACTAAAGTCCGCCTCCTCGTAATCTGACACCCTGAAGCCACCCGAAGGTGACAACGAGTCAGCCTCGCACTGCCTTGCGGAGCCTCGCTCCTGGCATATAGGGACCTCCCTTCCCGCACGAGAGCTGGCGGAACTACTTTCCCGTCTTTGCCAGTTTACGTCTCCTCGATGTATGCATACATTCAACACAAAACTTACAAACAACATTTGTACATTCAAAGCATAAGTATAGCATGGCAATTCTCATCATAAATACTTCTTTATAAAACATATTAAAAGCCACACATTTTGGGTTTAGAAAACTCACCTGATTGCAACTCCCGCTTACTTCAAGACTCGCTCCAAACGCACACCTAACAATAATTTATTGATTAAGTGGATGCATCTAACCTGGATCCTAAACTTTCTCAGCTCTAAATCGCAAGACACGAAAATCGCAGAACTCTAAAACTCGCAAGACTCTAAACTCGCAAGGCACTGAAACTCGCAAGACCCAGAAACTCGCAAGGCACTGAAACTCGCAACCTTGGGTTGCGAAATTCCCAAACTCGCAGGCTTAGCTTGCGAAATTCCCAAACTCGCAGGGCTCTGAAACTCGCAACCTTGGGTTGCGATTTTCTCCAAAACTCGCAAGCTTAGCTTGCAATTTTCCCCAAACTCGCAGGCTTAGCTTGCGAATTTCCCAAACTCGCAGGCTTAGCTTGCGAATTTCAGACTCAACCACTTCATCTTCTTCCCAGACACGCAGACAGGTCTGAAACAGGGTTTTTCTACTGCTCAAAACGAAAACTTGCTAAAACTTACCGAAAACCTTTAGGCTAAACTAGAAATCGGTTCAAAGAGAGATTCTAGGCTCACATTACCGATTAAACTCAAAAATCGATTTCCCAACCTCCATAATATTGCAAACAGCGCTGGACATCGAGTGTGTGTGTGATTACACACACCCAAACCCTCCCAAACATCTTCAAATCGGAAAGAAGGAACTAAGGAGAAGGAGGATTAGAATACTTACTTGAATAGATGCCAAGAATTTCCCACTTGCTTTCCCAAAATCACCAACAGCGCCCTTTCTTCTTCTTTTCTTCTTTTCCTCTCAGCCGCCACACACACACAGAGCACACACAGAAATAATACTGATTGAAGAATGATTTCCTCCTAGGGCTTTGGACCCCTTTTAAATAACTTTCCCAACTTTACACTTTGACCCCTCAAACTTTCTTCTTGTTTCACCTTTTACACAAGCCCTTAATTATTTAATTACGTAAAAATCTCGGTTGTTACATATCAACTGCTTAATTATGAAGCTATGAACAAGTGTGTGGTTGAATGTATGATTTAATGTGTGTGAACGTGCTATAGCGTTGTCGAGAAATGGGGGGGTGTCCCATAATAGCTATGCATCGTGCTCTGGCGTTGTCGAGAAATGGAGGGGGGGGTGTCCCATATTAATTATATATATATGAATTTGTTTCATATATAGCGAGTGTGCTCTTTGGCGCTGTCACGGTGTGTGTGACTATAGCGGGTGCCAGTAGCAGGTGCCATGAGGTGGTTGTCATTTTAAAGAGTGCTTATTTAAATGTGTAATTGCTTATGACCTGGTGTGTTGTATATGGGGGGTGTGTCCTATATGGATTATCCTAACGAACTTGGTCTATTCCCGAGGGCGAGTGTGTGCCCTAGATCAGGCCACAAGTGTGTAGTGACCATGCAGGAATTCCCGTTATTTGTGTGAGGATGATGAATTGCAAAACTAGCCATTGCATAATGTTTTGTATACTCTTTTTATAAATGTCGTGTTTGTTGTGAAGAAAGCGTGGCCTTGTGTGCGTGCAAATGATCGTGACGATCGAACCTCTAGTGTGTGGGGGGTGTGGGGATAAGTTGGTGGTAACTTATATCTAGTGAGCATGCGAAGCATGGTGGGGGTGAATTGTTGTGAGGATTAAGAGGTAGGCTAGTATTGATGTGGGATGAGCATAGGTGGAGATCTTTGCTCGGGGTTTGCTCATAAGTCGTTCAGTTATGACCAAATTATGTGTGGAGTTGCATGGATGTCTAAGTGGCGTGTGGTATTGTTACCCGAAAATAAAAGGATGGGGTGACAATGGGTGACTAGATAAGAAAAAAAATGTGTACTCTTGAGTTGATTGATGAGTGCGTTTGCCTTGTATCGTTGTATTAATTGTGAAAATGATTGGATTGATTAGTTCATGATATCTTGTAGTAGATATGAAATCTCTGAAAATGTCGAACTAATCCCTGTGTGTAAAGGAAATGCAAAGGGGGGGTTAATATCGTTTGAGGAGCAAGAAGTGTGTGGTCGCTTCGAACGTAGCGTGGAGGTCCGGTTTGACTTGGTCGAATTTCTCGTATGAGATGTGGTGAAACTGTGGGATTAGACATAGTGACCGTTGAAATTGTGTGTATGGAGTGGTCAACGTTGAAGGAGAAATGTTCCATGTTAGCCTGAGGTAATTGGGGGCGGTAGTATGGAATAAGAGAGTAAGTGTAAAGTAAAAAGTGTGACAAGTGGCTCGGAAAGAGGGAAGCAATGTTTCAGAACGTCGCCATTGAGTGCATGAACTCTAGTGAGAGTATGAGAAAGGGGATTGGTGTGTACGTGAGTAGCTTAAGTGTGGAGGAAAACTAGCTTATGTGATTGATCAAGAGTGTGTATCTTCTAGTGAGTTATTCTTTGGAAATGTGTTTTATGTTTGAGAAGGAAGTGGAAGAAAGTAGTCGAATGTAGTGCTCGGATGAAGGACCATGGGATTGGACTTGATAGTAGTATGGGAGTGACGTTGTAGTAAAAGTGTGGGAATTGATTGTTATCAATGGGTTGTGGTCGGCACATTTAATGCAAGAAGGTGTTATCTGCCTTAGACGTATTTTGTGTTAGAAAAGTGATTGTAGAGTTGTGTATAGCCGGTGGAGGAAAAAAAAATCTTAACTGCGGGATTAAGGTGATAGTCAAGGTTGATCCGGTGATCAGTTGCCGATTTGAGCGTCGTTATTTTATAAGGGTTTCGGGATGTGTGGCGTTAACTTCGGTAGAAGGCGTTCTTTTAAGGAGGTAAAAATTTTGTGTGAAACCCTTAGTGTGACGCGTTTTAAAAACCATGAGTCTAGATGTGTGAATGATTTTGGGTGAGACCGGAGGTCGAGTGGTTGACCACCATTAGGTCATGCTTTTCGTGAGAAGTTAAGTGTGGCACAAGACCGCCACAGGGTGTAAGCAGAAGGAAGAGTTTGATCGAATATCGTGTGGGAGACAGTGCAATACTTATGGTTAGTCATGAAAAGACGTTGTGCGTTGGAGAGAAAGGAGAAACAAGACCCAGTTATGATGGGCCGTTCGCTATCATTGAGCGTGTGGGAGAAGTGGCGTACAAGTTGGAGTTGCCTGACGGGCTCCGAGGAGTTCATTCGATCTTTCCTATGTCGAACTCGAGGAAGTGTCTGGCCGAAGAAACCATGGCAGTACAGTCGGAAGACATTGTGTTGATGAGAAATTGAGGTATGAAGAGGAGCCAATGGAAAACGTAGATAGTAAGATACGAAAGACGAAGAACAAAGAAGTTCGTTTAGTTAAAGTCCAGTGGAGATATCTTAAGGGAAGCGAGTCTACGTGGGAGGTAGAATCAGAGATGAGGCCCAAATACCCTCACCTCTTCGAGAATGGAATTCCGGGGACGGAATTCTTTTGAGGGGGGAGTGTTGTAGTAACCGTGTCCAAAGAGGAAGGGTTCCAAGTCTTGTGGTGGAATTTTAATAAGATGGGAGTTGAAGGGAGTACTTTGTAAATATGAGATGGGGTACTTAAGGGGCACAAAACCCTAGAAGAAAGCATTCTCATACTGATTTGTGGGTGTGTTTGTCGGCTGAACATTTAGAGAGAAGAGGAAAGATTTTTGGAGCTCTTAAGCATTTTGGAGAAAAAAAAGAGTCATCAAGCTTGGAAATCAAAGGAGAGGGGTGTGTTAGGGATTCGTATTCAGCAAGGAATCAATCAGGTAACTCTCTCTCTCTCTCTTCATCTTTCAGCTGTGGATTTGTTGTTAGATTGATTATCTATGTGGGGTTTTTGTTAAAGTTGAGTTTGAGTCTTAATGGGAGAAATTGGGAGTCATGTTGTGTTGTTATCACTAAGGGTCCAGTAATTGTTGTATTTAGTGATCTTGTTATGATTGCTAATCTTTATTCCTCAAGATTTTGAGCCTTTCTGTAAGATCTCGGCCCAGTTTAGAGTCAGATCGACGTCCGGAGAGTTCCTGGACGTCCGGACTCGTTGTTCAGTTGGAGGTCTCCGGGTGAGTGTCTGATAGTCTTGGGAGTGTCCGGATATTGAGAGATTCCGGATAGTTCCCGGAAAAAGGTGTTGTCCGGAAAAGCTTAGTGTGTCGGGCAGTCGTGTGTTGTCCGGATGTTTGGATTTTCCGGATAGAGTGATGTCCGGATAGGGTGTTGTCCGGATAAGGTGACGTCCGGATAAGGTGTTGTCCGGATAGGGTTGTCCGGGTAGACTGTTGTCCGGAAAGCTTGTGTTCGGAAAGGTGTGTGTGTCCGGTTAAGTGAGTAATCAACTTACGTGTTGCCCATTCATTCAGGAAACCGAGTGGAAGTACCCATCTGGGTAGGAAAGAAAAGTAAGCGTGCCAGGTGAGTTTTTCTAACTAAAGCTTGATGGTACTTGTTCATTTACTTGTACATGTGTGTTCGCTTAATGAATGTTGCATATAAATTACTTATGCATGGCGTGCTGTATATGGGGGGGGTGTCCCATACGTTATGGTGTGATGCCTATGGGGGGGTGTCCCATATGTTATGGCATGAGACTTATGGGGGGTGTGGCCCATATGTTATAGTGTGATGCTTATGGGGTGTGTGGCCCATATGTTATAGTGTGATGTTTATGGGGGGTGTGTCCCATATGTTGGTTGCCAAACTTTCTATTGATTTATGTTTCGCAAAACTCTTTAATTGCTATATGTGGTGTGGACGTAACTGAGGGACCTCACTAGACCTCGTGGTCTAACCCTCGCATTTTCAAAACTGAAACCCTTTTCAGGTAAGCAGGTTAAGGGCGATTCCTCTAGTGGTAAAGAGAAGGCGTGAGAGCGGGCGTGGCTTGCATTAGTGGACGTCCTTTTACATTCCAGTATTTAGATACTCTCAGTTGTAATTAGAGTTATTCCGCAAACCCAAATGATGAATTTTTGATGGTGAGAACCTTGGGCCAAGTCTTGGTGATTTATTATAATTGGTGTCTTATTTCGGCATGCTTTGGACTGGGTTGTTACAGGTACTCATGGTCTAAGGAGCCCTGGAGGTGTCGTATATATATAATTTTTTTATTATTTTTAAAGAAAAACTAAAAAGACAACATTACCCATTACTTAATGGAGTAAACGGTTAGTGGAGTTAGGGAAGGGACCCAATCTGAAACAAAAGTGAAACCACAATGACCATGGTTGTAATTAATTTGTTTGAGGGACCCAATCCAAAATTTTCAATAACCACAGGGACGAAAATTGTAATTTACTCTAATTATAAATATAAAAATATATAATATATAAAAAATACAAAAAAAATAAATGTATATGTTATTTATAAGGGAAATTAATTAAAATACCCTAAGTTTGACCAAGTGTTACCAAAATGCCCTAAATCTCTCCTAGTTTGCCAAAATGCCCTTTTTTCCCGCGATGGGAGCCTGCGATCGCGGACAGTGGCATTTTGGTAATTTAATTACCCGCGATCACGGGGAGAGGAGCCCACGGTAGGACCAATTTCATACGATTTTGTGATTTTAAATTGAAATTTTACACTTTCACCCCCTATACTTATTTACTAAATTTACTTTATACCTTTAATTTCATAAATTTAATTTTACATTTAACACATATAATCGTTTATTAACTAAAACACGTTAAAAAAATACGTTTTAATTTTAACAAGTTACATCATTATAATCGTCTCTTCGATACGTTCGAAATGAGCCCAATCTTGAATTTTTTTGGATTTATATATTTTAATATATATCATATACACTACATAAAAATATTTTTTACCTGCGAAAATTCATTTTTTTAACGTATTCTCAATTTTGTTTTACACTCCTATCGCATTAACTATAAGAGTACCATAAATTAAATAATTAACTATAAAGGTATAAATTGTAAATATTAAAAATATTTTGATGTACTATATATGATATATATTAAAATATATAAATCAAAAAAATTCAAGATTGGGCTCATTTCGAACTTATCGAAAAGACGATTATAATGGTGTAATTTGTTAAAATTAAAACGTATTTTTTAACGTATTTTAGTTAATAAACGATTATATGTGTTAAATGTAAAATTAAATTATGAAAATAAAAGGTATAAAATAAAGTTAGTAAATAAGTATAGGGGTTGAAAGTGTAAATATCAAATCAAAATCACAATTTCGAATTGAAATTTACACTTTCAACCCCTATACTTATTTACTTATTTTACTTTATAACTTTTACTTTCATAATTTAAATTTTACATTTAACACATATAATCGTTTATCAACAAAAATACGTTAAAAAATACGTTTTAATTTTAACAAGTTACACCATTATAATCGTCTCTTCGATACGTTCGAAATGAGCCCAATCTTGAATTTTTTGAATTTATATATTTTAATATATATCATATACACTACATAAAAAATATTTTTTATATTTAAAATTCATACGCTTATAGTTAATTATTTAATTCATGGTACTCTTAGGTAGCGTTTGGTACGCATACTAGATGGGACGGGACTGAACTGGACGGGACTGAACTGGATGGGACGGGACGGGACAGAACTGGAGGAGATAATTTTAATCTAAGTTACGTTGGAAATACATCGATCCTTTTGTGCATACTCTGTAACTGCAAATACTTCAGCTCCAAACACACATGAATCATCATTCGCCAAATACCCATTTTCACAATATCTATAAACACATTCAAATAATAATAATTTAAAACGATTTAATGAATTAGTTAATATATGATTACTATGTTAATGCGATAGGAGTGTAAAACAAAATTGATAAAAAATAAGAGATGTACCATAAATTAAATAATTAACAATAAGAGTATGAATTTTAAATATAAAAAATACTTTTTTATGTAGTGTATATGATATATATTAAAATATATAAATCCAAAAAAATTCAAGATTGGGCTCATTTCGAACGTATCGAAGAGACGATTACAATGGTGTAACTTGTTAAAATTAAAACGTATTTTTTTAACGTATTTTAGTTAATAAACGATTATATGTGTTAAATGTAAAATTAAATTATGAAAGTAAAAGGTATAAAGTAAATTTAGTAAATAAGTATAGGGGTTGAAAGTGTAACATTTTAATTTAAAAATAAAATTTGGTCGACCGCGGGGTCGGTTCAATTTTTCAAAAATGGTCCCTGGAATTTTTCAAAAATGGTCCCTTGCAATTGAAAAGTCACAAAAATAAACCACCGCAGGATTCCTTCACGATCGCGGGATTGAATTTTTCAAAAATGGTCCCTGCAAGTTTAAAAAAGTGTCAGAAATGGTCCCTGAGCCCGCGATCGCGGGCTCCCATCGCGGGAAAAAAGGCATTTTGGCAAACTGAAAGAGATTTAGGGCATTTTGGTAACACTTGGTTTGACTTAGGGTATTTTAATTAATTTCTCTATTTATAAATATAAAAATACATAATATATAAAAAAATACTAAAAAAATAAATGTATATGTTAATTATAAATATATAAATATATAATATACATAAAAATTGTAAATATAAATGTATATGTTAATTATAAATACAAATATATAAAATACAAATATAAATATATAATATAATTTATAAAATAGAAATATAATATAATTTATAAAATACAAATATAACATAATTTATAAAATACAAATACAAAAAATATAAATATGTAATACATAAAGTCATAAAGGAGTAAACTTCACTTTTGGTCCCTAAATTTCAGATTTGGTCCATGTAGTTTAAGCAATGGTAAAAATAAAGAAAGTTTTCAAAAAGGTCAGGTTTAACGGAAAAAGATAACAGCCGTAAAAAAGAGGGGCCAAAAAAATACAAAAATACATACGTCAAGGATCATATACATCTTATTGAAGTTGAGGGACGAAAAATGTTAGAATAGACAAACGTCAAGAACCAAAAGTGAAATTTACTCTAAATAATAATAGTAACCATTAAAATAAATACATACTTTTTACCAACCTTTAACTTTATATTTGAAAGGCGCCAACTGAAGTTGAAAGTTGTGCTCTAATGGAATTATTAATTAAAATCTAGATATAAACTGATTTTTTTTAATAGTTTTACGAAAGAGAATTTATTATAAATTAATAAATAACCAATATTTTATTATAACTTAAAGAATGAAAATTAATACAACTAATTATTAATAATAAATTTTAAATCTATGTTTGAATAAAATAGTAAGTAGGGGTGCTAAAAAATTCGACCAATCCGACTAATCCGATCAACCCAACCCAAACCGAGGTGAAATAACCCAACCTGAAGCAACCCGATATGCAATCGAGTTGTAAAATCTTCAAACCGTATGTATTAGGTCGATATCGGGCTCGGGCTCCTGCGGGCTGTGGTACGCCCCTTGCGGGCTTGGGGCTCGGGCTTGAAAACCCGAGAAACCCGATGGTTTTTTATTTTTTTTATTTTTTGTTAAATAATTTGAAAGGAGCCGTTGACAACGGCTATTTAAAAAAATTCCATCTTAATCACACTATATATATATAATCCTAAAACCCATTTTATTTTTCACACAAAACAACTCTCTCATTCTCTCAGTCTCTTCCATTCTCTATATTTTAAATAATATGGATTCGCCACAACCCGGTTCACCGACCGCATCATCATCATCCGTAGACACCGACGAGTTGTTGAATCTACAAAGGAAAGTTTTTCGACAAGCTGCACAATGGATTTATGGTAGCACCGCCTCATCGTCAACAAGAGAGAGGGCCGCGAACATAGAAAGAGGTCGAGTAGCTGCAAATGAGCGGCTTATGCGGGACTACTTTGGCAACAACCCGGTTTATACACCGGATATGTTTAGGCGGCAAAAGTTCAAGTCCGCACAAGAATCGGCACGTAAAGATGTTGAACGAGCTTTTGGCGTGCTTAAACAACGTTGGCATATACTTCATAACCCGGCACGCGGATGGGAACCGACAAGATTGGCAAACATTATGTACGCTTGTGTCATATTACACAATATGATACTCGAAGACGAATACCATGCTATTTGTGGTGGCGATGAAAACGACCTTTTCACGGATGATATCGAAACCCAAATCAGTGAGGAACAACGCGCGGCAAATGTTCGAGAAGTCAAAAACCGGGGCACTCATAATAACCTTCGGTCGGATTTGGTCGAACATATTTGGCGTATCCAAGTTCCCAACAATGACGACGAGTAGATTTTTAATATTTTGTAATTTTTAAATTTATTTTGTAATTTTTATTTTTAATGAATGATATGAATTTTTATTTTTATTATTTATCTTATTTTTATTTATTAAAAAATATATAAATATTTTTATGTTGTTAAATAATTAAATGTATAAATAAAAGAATTAAAAAAACGAGGTGGCAAGAGGACTTGAGGGTAGCGCTACGGGTCTTTAGGACTTGAGGGCTTGAGGAGAGGGTTAGGAGAAAAGCTGATGTGGCGCTGATGTAACATTGAGGGCTTGAGGGCTTGCGGTACTCATGGCCTAAGACATATAGGAGACTTAACGACTGAAAACTAACGGCTATTAGTGAGAGGAATCAAAATCAAATACTTTTACATATTATAAGGGTTTTCTTATAATAAAAGTTTTATAAGGATCCAAACAATAAATCATATAGACCAAATTTGCAATTTACTCCAAATATTTAAAGTAAAAATAATATTAAATTTAATATAGGAGTAATAATTTCATTTTATTTCTTTTTCGACAAGTGTCAAAAAGACAAATGTAAAGGACTAAACAACTTTTGAAGATTTGTTTTTGAGACATGTGCTAAATAAAATTATTAATAATGCATGTAAAAGGTTGATGGTTGAATTGTAAAACTAAGTCCTTTGAGTATCCGTATCCAATGAACACACTTGTCATCTCAGTGTCACATCAGTTTTTCTCTTTCCTATCTTTCTTATCTAATCCTTACCCAAAAGTGGAGTACCCGTACCCAATGAACCCACTTGCCACTCATCTTTTTTAATTCTTTTATTTATACATTTAATTATTTAACAAAATAAAAATATTTATATATTTTTAATAAATAAAAATAAGATAAATAATAAAAATTAAAATTCATATCATTCATTAAAAAATTTAAAATTACAAAATACAAAACACTAAAAATTATGATATTTTCTAATTTTCTCTTTTCTCGCTAAAGTAGCCCTCAAAACGTCTCCCGAAAGATGATCATGCAGGGATATGAAAAACTCGAAGTCTTGTTGAAATAGCCGTTACCAACGAAATTGTTTCAAAAAAAAAAAATACAAAGGCAACGGGTTGATCGGGTTGGTGAACCCGGTACCCGAGCCCGCTCCCTTACCCGATCACCCCCTTACCCGTGCCCGATGAAACCCGATCACCACCTCACCTTACCCGCTCCCGTACCCGCTACCGGTACGGGTGGCCTAATATTATAGTTCAAGAAAGGTTTAAAACTAATTATTTTATTTTGAGTGGTTAAGTTTTTAAATTATTATTTTTTAAATAAAAAACTAATAAAGTTTTTTATTTTGAATCATTAACCCTTAAATTAATTTTTTGAATGAAAAGAAAAAACCATTAAAACTTCTATTTTTGATTGAAAAAACCATTAAATTTTCTTATTTTGAATGATTAAGGCTTTGAACATTTTTAATAAATAAATCATCGAACTTTTAAAGTTGGTTATGTGCATCATTTTAACAAAAAAGAAGAAGTTATATGTAACCGACTAGGAAAACTTTAAAGTAAAATAAAATCTAAATCAGTTTTACCGTTCTCAAACCATACGTCATTCAAACTCCTGACAAACAACGATATCGCTCCCACTCGTCACTCCCCGTCATCCCATCTTTGTCCGTTCTCCATATCCTATCAAGCTGTTGACCCTGGTGTTTGTTTAAGGTTTGAATGACGTAGGGTTTGGAAATGGTAAATTTGATTTAGGTTTTTTTACTTTAAAACATTTTTAGTCAGTTATAAGCAATTTGAAAAGTTCGGTGGTTGATATTTTTAAGATTTATGTTCGATCATTCAAAATGAGAAAGTTTAATGATTTTTTTCATTCAAAAAGTAGTTTAAGGAAATTAATCATTTAAAATAAGAATGTTTAATGATTTTTCGTTTAAAAAATAGTTTAAGAAGTTAACCATGTAATGGGATAGTTCGTTGGGTTTATAATTTTGATCTGTTATCCAACTCGTTTGATATATACTAGTTCTAAAATCCTTTGCCCTTTGCATATCTAAAGAGACACTTTCACAGTTTCACCTATTTCTTTATATATATACCCTTCTCTTGTTTATGTGTAGTTTACAGTGAAGCTTCAAAAGGGCAACAAGCTCTCAAATTTCCCTCATTATTCACAAAATTGTAAGTCATGATTTGTTCTCTTCTCCCATATATAACAACACACACACACATACTTATATATATATATATATATAGTATAATTTATATTTACTAACTCAACAATTTGCATAAATTTATAAATAAGTTTTCATGTGTTGCTTCATATATGATACAATGTATGAAAGTACATTATTATTTTATATATGAAACGTTCATAACCGGGTTTTTCACACACAAAATAGTATTGAAATTTCACATATAAACATTGTATAAACACTGCATTTTCACACGTGTTGTTTCATTTGTGAAATAACACATGAAAACTAGTTTGTAAGTTTATATATCTATTTTCTTTAATGGGGGAAATTTTATTAAAACTAGCAATACGCTAGGGAAAGAAATTACATATCTGAAATGGTGTGAAGGTGGTTTTGTAACCATCCCACCCAATTAATCTTAACCTTATTACTCCTACTAGTAACCAAATAGTACGAATCGGTCACAATATTATTACACAACACCGACTTCCTGGGCTTAGGAGTTCTAAACAACGTCCCATTCATGTGAGACCAAATACACCAAAGAACCGTAAGTATGATGGCCTATGGACAAGCTGACTCCACTTTCTTCGACCTTCACTTTTTCATATTAAATCTATATACCAAGTGTTGCATGCATAAATGATTTGGTTTGTTCTATATCCTAATATCCACTATCATATTGTTATGGCAGAACATTCATAGATTGAAAATTTTAAATGTATAAATATTTAAAACATACATTATAACCGATAACGATTACAAAAAAAGATAACATAAGTAATGTAACACCCTCGAATTGGGAAAGAGCAACTAAATAAAATTTTCGATAATACATTCAAAATAATATGATTTCTCCCTATAATCCAATACGGGAAATACCTCAAATTAAAATCTGTGATTAACCTCAACAAGTTATGATCCAAATTTCATTACAAAGACTAAAACCACATCGGGTGTTACTTAACCCAAGCACAAATTGCTAATCTCAAAGATGAATGTGGAAGACGTCACTTAACCAATTCACCTCTCGAGCACACTACTAGCACTCGACCTTTCACAGTGTCACTAGAACTCCTCCCAACCTGAACCTGTTGCACATGCCGACAAATAAAAAAGGTTAGGCTAACGCCTAGTGAGTTCAAGAGTTTATAACAAGATATAAATAATTCTTTGAATGAAAGTTTACGACATAGATCATGATTTCTAAAAGAGTTTATGAGAAGGATGTAAATGACTCATTTTCCAATGCACCCAAAATCTATGAGAAAAGTTTCCAAAATGTATAAAGCGTTTTCCAAAATGAATTCCAATCCCAACTCACTCAAAACGTGAATAAATCCATATTATGTGAAACCTTCAAACACGGTTGATGACATAACACTCAACCTATAAATCATGGAAGAACAATCCATATAAATATAATATTTCACCAAAAACATGATACGAACCGATACTCACGGGAACATAAAATGTAATGAAGTCCAAATACCATAAATATGGAAATGACTTGCTTCATTCAGACTTTAATATACATGGAGGGAAATCCAATATTAAAGCCATCAATTGCAGTCAATCGCACAAGACCAATGATAAATAAAGTAAGGACATTATATCATCCAAAGTAATGTTGGCCGACGACGGGGGAGACCCGTATCCATTGAGAGTGGAGGAACACAAAAGTATGCCACTCATACAATGTTAATCGTACGACACTTCACGACATAAAAGCCCAAGTGTCCCATACGACGTCTTTCAAGACACACCCAAAGAGACAGCTGACCTTAGCGGAATATTACTAAGAATACCACCAAAGGCTCGGCACAAGCGAGGATACAACCATGGCATTGCCCCGACATGGCGAAGGTCATAAACGCCCGTCAATCATACCTGACAGCTCAACCGGACTCAGCCCTCCTAGTGTACCCTTGAAAAGTAAAGGTCATAAAACATGGGTCCCGGTCACATCCCGCGACACCCAGTAGACCATCAAATAAAGACTGACTTACGTGCCTATGGATCCAATGCAACCCAGTCTGCAATAACATGCCCATCCCGGAATGACTAAAGCACCCGAGCATGTAAATATCAATAATATGCAATATGTTGCAATAAATGCAAACCATAAATAAGACTCCACATTGAGCCATTAAAACCGGACAAGATGTCCCCAAGACTTTCTCAAAGTCAAAACCGAGCAAAATGCTCAAAACCCATTAGACCCATAAATAACGGTAATCAAATTATAAACGCATTAAAACGTCATTTAGGTAAACGTATACCATAAAATACTCATTAACCCAAAACTCGTCACGAATTAATATAAATGAGTTCCCAAAGTGGACTCATGCTCTTATAATTCTCAAAACGACTCATGACACAAAAATGTGTATTTTCCCAAATGGTTTGTAAAATCATTTATACCCACATGATTAAACCATTGAATAAGCTCCATTTGAGCAATAAATCATTTAAGGACATATTTATGATTTATATACATCAAAATATCCCAAAATCCCAAATATGGGTGTTTTACAAACTTTATAAAGTTAAACACTTCAAAAGAGTCAAACTTACCAAATAACTTAACAATTGATAATTTTAAGTAAACACACAAATACTTGGAAAATAACATTTTTGGCATGTACAACGTTTTCGCAAGTCAACTTGAACTCACCTTGCTAGATTTAGGCTAAATCTAGATTTTCCCCAAACGTAAGCTCCCTTGAAGAAATGCGATTCCTCAAGCCAAATCCTCCAAAAACCTATATCCATAAGTTTCCAACCATAAGTACTTAGATCCAAACATGTAGAACCATTCTCCAAGCATTTTACATCAAAATCCTAACTTATACAAAAATCCTAATTTCATAGATAATGAAGTAGAAGATCACCTCAATCAAACACAACCAAAACCACCCAATAATACCCTAAAATGGAAGAGAAGGTGAAAACAACAACAATTTAGCTTTTGGTAGAGAGAGATTACCTTCATCACTTGAATCCACAAAGCAAAGCTCCTAATCACCCACAAAAGCTTCAAGCTTCCATATCTTCAACAATGGTGGAAATGGATTTAGTTTGAGTGGAGAAGATGAAGAAGAAGAGAAAGGATTTAAGGTTTTCTTGAGAGAGGAATCGGTTTAGAGAGAGAGAGAGCTCAGTTGTGTTTGTGAAGAAAATGAAATGAGGGAAGAGAGAGAGAAAGGTTTCTTAAAAGCACAAAATATCTCACTAGGCCCTTTGCGGACGTCCGGCTAATCCACCATGCGGACGTCCGACCCTTGAGCTGATCGAATCCCACGATTTCTCGGTTGCTTCCGCGGATGACCCGCAGACTTCCGCGCTGACGCGGACGTCCGACATTGCACCCATGCAAACGACCGCAAGTCCCAAAATTCCTTTTTACGTGTCTTAAATACTCACTCACACTTAACTTTTTAAGGGCTAGGTGTCATATGAGACCGATCGAGGTTGCCACCACTCAATATTTTGCTAAAAGAATATTAATAATTTTTTCTTTCTACTTTTTTGTATATAGAGTGGATCAAAATAATTAATGTCTCACTACCACATAAAATGGGAGTGGAAAACTCACGTCAAACGTCGACGTTTGGGAGGATTACAATTATCATGGAGGAGAAATAATCATAAGGAATATTCAGTGGGGTCCAAAGATTTCTTTGGATATTGATCTTAAAGGAATTGGATAATATAACTAGGGAAATTAATTAAAATGCCCTAAGTTGACTAACGGTTCATCGAAATACCCTTTCTCTCTCTTAATTTGCAAAAATACTCTGAAAATCCGTGGCCTCACCCGTGGCCCACGGATGTTTTTAAAAATATGATTTATCCGTGGGCAAGACATTAAGTCCGTGGACCACGGATTATAAATCTGTGGGCAATATATTTTGTCCGTGGCCCACCGATGTTTTTACAACAATTGTGAATTTTGAATTGAATGTTACACTTTCAACCCCTATACTTATTTACTTAATTTACTTTATACATTTTACTTTCATAATTTTAATTTTACATTTAACACATATAATCGTTTATTAACTAAAATACGTTAAAAAAATACGTTTTAATTTTAACAAGTTACACCATTATAATCGTCTCTTCGATACGTTCGAAATGAGCCCAATATTGAATATTTTTGGATTTATTTATTTTATTATATATCATATATACTACATAAAAATATTTTTTATATTTAAAATTCATATTCTTCTCGTGAAACTTTATCATATTGTCATTCACGATATCTATAAACACATACAAATAATAATAATTTAAAACGATTTAATAAATTAGTTAATATATTATTATGTTAATGCGATAGGAGTGTAAAACAAAATTGAAAAAAAATAAGAAATGTACCATAAATGAAATAATTAACTATAAGAGTATGAATTGTAAATATTAAAAATATTTTTATGTAGTATATATGATATATAATAAAATAAATAAATCCAAAAATATTCAATATTGGGCTCATTTCGAACGTATCGAAGAGACGATTATAATGGTGTAACTTGTTAAAATTAAAACGTATTTTTTAACGTATTTTAGTTAATAAACGATTATATGTGTTAAATGTAAAATTAAAATTATGAAAGTAAAAGGTATAAAGTAAATTAAATAAA
Organism: Saussurea involucrata; assembly: GCA_033807775.1. NCBI lineage: Eukaryota > Viridiplantae > Streptophyta > Magnoliopsida > Asterales > Asteraceae > Saussurea > Saussurea involucrata. The sequence goes on from CM066312.1 coordinate 12,472,121, forward strand.
TAAGTATAGGGGTTGAAAGTGTAACATTCAATTCAAAATTCACAAATTGTTGTAAAAACATCCTTGGTCCACGGACTTAATGTCTTGCCCACAGATAAGTCATCTTTTTTAAAAACATCCGTGGGCCACGGGTGATGCCACGGATTTTCAGGGTATTTTTGCAAATTGAGAGAGAGAAAGGGCATTTCGGTGAACCGTTAGTCAACTTAGGGCATTTTAATTAATTTCCCATATAACTACTATATTCTTTATTTTATTTATCATTTTATAAATAATCAGAACTTAAAATGCATTTTATTTAATAAACTCTATTATAAAATTTTATTTTAACTTTAATACTAAAAACAAATCTAAATAACATTTTCATTAATCGTTGATTTAATTTATCGGATAAGAGATGCTTATATGATAAACAAATAAAAGATGTTTAAATAACACATACAAACATAGTTTTTTCCATATGTGTTGTTTTCATGATTTCTACTTTTAGATAGTTTCTAGAGTAAATTACATTTTGGTCCTTGTGGTTGACACCCATTATTAAGTTTGGTCCCTCTTTCAAATTAATTGCAATTTTGGTCATTATGGTTGTCATTTTATTTCATTTTTGGTCCCTCTGACCAACTTTAATTAAAAAACTTATTTAAATTAAGGGTATTTTGGTCCATTCATATTTTCTGTCTTTTTTATTTTTTGTTTTTTGTTTTATTAGATTATATAGTAAATTACACTTATAGTCCCTATGGTTTGTCTTTTTCTTCTTTTCTTTTCTTTCCTACTTTTTTTCATTTTTCACTTTATATTCTTAATTATATTAGTTAATGATAATTGTAACTAACAATACATTAAAACTACGTATTATATTTTATAAATTACACCATTAGAAAAATCTTATCGAAACGTTTTAAATGAGTTATGCATTAAATATTTTTTATACTTTTATGCAATATATTTGATATATATCTACAAATCCGTCTATATTAATCCAAAAAAATTACTTTAAGTGGTATTTAAGAAATTTATCATTGTTTGTTATTTATGTAGGAAAAACCAAAATTTATCTATGTCTATTAATTAAAAAAAAAGTATCGATGTATCGTTTTGAGATAATTTAGTTAATTAAATGTGGATGAAATAGATAAACTCTATAATATAATTATTACTTTTTTTTCAAATTATAAACTTAAATTTATTATAACGAAAAATAAATAACCATTTCAGATCAAACAAAGCAATAAGGGCTCATCCACATTTAATTAACTAAATTATCTCAAAACGAGAAATAAATTACCATTTCGTTATAATAAATTTAAGTTTATAATTTGAAAAAAGTAATAACTATATTATAGAGTTTTTCTATTTCATCCACATTTAATTAACTAAATTTTCTCAGAACGATACATCGATACATTTTTTTTTGTTAATTAATAGACAGATAAATTTCGGTTTTTTCTTACATAAATAACAAAAAATGATAAGTTTCTTAAATACCACTTTAAATAGAAAAGTTTTTTTTTGGGATTAGTATAGACGGATTTGTAGATATATATCAAATATATTGCATAAAAGTATAAAAAAAATATTTAATACACAACTTATTTTAAACATATCAATAAGATTTTTAATGGTGTAATTTACAAAATATAATACATACTTTTAATGTATTGTTAGTTACAATTATCATTAATTAATATAAATAAGAATATAAAGTGAAAAATGAAAAAAAGGGTAGGAAAGAAAAGAAAAGAAGAAAAAGACAAACCATAGGGACTATAAGTGTAATTTACTATATAATCTAATAAAATGAAAAATGAAAAAGACAAAGAAAAGATGAATGGATCAAAATACCCTTAATTTAACTAAGCTTTTTAATTAAAGTTGGTCAGAGGGACCAAAAATGAAATAAAATGGCAATCACAATGACCAAAATTATAATTAATTTGAAAGAGGGACCTAACTTGATGATGGGTGTCAACCACAAGGACCGAAAATGTAATTTACTCTAGTTTCTATATGATTTGTCCCCTCATATGCTAGATGTCATAAGAAATAACTATTACAACTTCAAATAATAAAAATAGATACAACTTTATTTTGTACAATACCAAAAAGAGCCCAAAATAATTATCCATAATAAAAATTTAGAAAAGTGTAATTATTGCGTTTTTAATTAACTACATAACGATTTTATTCCTAATTAATAATAGGTGAAGGAATTAATTTCTCCATCTCCTAATAGCATGGAAAATAATACACCTTATTTAGGGACAAACTGAAATAGAAATATGGGCACATATTATAGGTAAAGTTCTAAATAACGTGAGACGTGGCGTGACGGTGAGATCAAGCCTTACGAGTTACGGCGAGACCACGACATTTTTTTAAGATGACATATATACGTGTGTGTGTGTGTATATATATATACATGTGTGTGTGTATATATCATACACTTATCAAACAAGAACAATATTCATTTGAAGAACACAAGAACCAAAAAATCATACATGATTTTAAATCAACAGCCGAAAAAAGACATGCGAACCTAAAGCCGTGGTCAAAGTCATCTGCGTGGCTTTTTTTATCTGTTAATGTAAAATCATGTATGATTTTGTAGATCCCCATATTCTTTTAAATATGTACGGTTCTCATTTGAACCCAACTCTACACCTTTATATGTTAGTGTTTTGAATAATACAATATAACAAATTAAATTCATATAAAATAATTAAAAAAACCATTGATACCAAATATATGAAAGCTTATGGAAAATGATATAAAAAGGGTATTATAATAAGACTATAACAAATTATTTATATAACCAAAAATAATCAAAATATTATCAGAAAATATGAATATTATAATTTCAAACAACAAAAATTGTTAACGGTTGATTTCTGATTCTGATATGTGTGTACAAACGACCTGCATATAAACTATTCCTGCAACAACAATGGATTCCTTTTTTTTATTTGTGGATTGATTCCACCGGCGACACGTATATTTTTCTGATCGAATTCCGATGGCAAATGTTGCACTGCTACTGAACTACCGTAGAAATTCCACTTCTTTACTCGTCATTAACTTCAAATCACGATGAATTTTCCTCAATTTTGAGGAAACAATTTGATCGAGGTAAACATATGTTCTTAATTTAGTTCAGTTGTTCTCTCATTTCAATGAGTTTACTCTTTTATTGTTTGATTTCAATGAAACGAGCATGATTTCAGTGTTTGAAATCAGAAAATGGCGTCGAATCGTAACTAATTTTAGTTTAATGTATTAAGAGGTGTTTGTAGTTAGTTCTATGGAGACTGTAGTTGATTTGGTCTAATTGATTCTATTGTTTGATGTTCGTAAAATGAAAACAAATTAATCGGTTGCAGATTGTATCGAATCGTAAATTGTTTGAATCTCATGCGTTGGGGAGTTGTACAGTAGAAACTAATTTGTTCGTAATTTGTGGCCGAGTGATTCTATTGTCTGATTTCTCCATAAAATGAAAACAAATTCATCCCTACCGAATCGCAAATAAGAAGTCAGATCGATTTTTGAATAATAATCCGCTTTTTGTTGCGCATTAATCGGTATTAGTATTTGCACGGCCGTTTTTGGCAAATTGTGGAGGTATATATGCATATTTAGGTTTTTTTGTAATCCAGAATAGCTTTTCTGTGATTCTGTGAAGTGTGAAGGACTATGGTTTGTTTGTGATGAAAGGTTCAATTATTAGGGTTAACAACTCAAATCATTTGCTTATGAAATGGTGTTGAATGATAAATTGTTCTGTTTTCATGCATTAGAGAGTTGTAATTTGGGTACTGATTGGTTTATGTTGTACAGAAGACTGTGATTTGTGAGGTCAACAATGGTTGCATTTGGGAAAAAGCTGAAGGAATTGCAGATCCAAGAATGGAAAGAGTAACATTCTTGAATTCCCATATGCTAAAGTTAAACTTTACACAAAAAGTTTGGAAAATCTGATAACTTGCTTATTGCACAACTGGTTTCAGATATTATATCAATTACAAGTTACTAAAGAAGAAAGTAAAGCAATATGCTCAACAAAACGAGATGGTTGTCCAGGATCGTGATTATGTCCTATCTGATTTCTCTCGAATGCTTGATGAACAGGTATGTGTTGTTTGTTTTAGTTGCCGATTTCACTTTGATTTTGAATTTTCAAACCTGGAACTTCCAGAACTCGAATCTTACGTAGAAGTTCTAAGTTTTGTAGCTCATAATGCATTAGATTATATCATTGTTATTCGTGCTTCTTTCACCAAATGTTAAGTCTTTATTCCTTATATCTGTTTGCTCACACTCGTGTACAAGCCGGGGTCTTCACTGAAACAATCGCTTTACCCTTTTGGGATTTTGCGGTAGAGGTAAGATCTCTGTACATCTCAACTCCCATACCCTACTTTGGAGTATAGATGGTCTAATGGGCCCGGCCCGGCGGAGGACCGGGACGGGACCGTTTGGGACCAGTTTGGGGCTGCCGGTCCTTAACCGGTTACGATTTTCATCCCAAAACAAGGCCCGGCCCGGCCCGGGACCGGACCGGTTTTTTATATAAAATTTATTTTTAAATATATTTTTAAGTATATTTTTAAATAAAAACGTATTTGTTAGTGTATTTGATTGAACTAATTATAATCAAATGTATTTTTTAAAAACGTAACTGTTTTTTTAGTGCATTTGATATACCCAATTATAACAGAAACGTATTTGCTAGTGTACATGATTGACCAAATTCTTCAAAAAATATTTTAATATAAGTTAAAAAAAAATTAAACAATAAAAAAAACATAAGTGGACCGGTTTGGGACCGGTTCTCATAACCGGCTTTATAAAGCTTAAATGGGACCGAGACCTGGACCGGTTACGAGATCACTATTTGGGACCGGGACTGATTTGGGCCCCCGATTTTTGGCCATCTCTACTTTGGAGTGGGATTTACTGGCTAGTTTGATTTATCCTTTCTTTCTCTATAGTGTAACATTTGTTATAAATTTTGAATCCAATAACCTAATGTTGTCTACTATGCATCTTGTTCTGTTTCAGATTGAGAAGATAGTTCTGTTTTTATTAAGACAACAAGGTCAACTCGCGACCAGGCTATCGGGTCTTGCGGACCATTGTGATGACCCCCTTTTACATGGACCACATTATGACTCAATGATGGAACTACGAGATGCATATCGAGAAGTGGGGAGAGATCTTTTGAGGCTCTTGTTCTTTGTTGAAATGAACGCTATCGGTCTAAGGAAGATTCTTAAAAAGTTCGATAAGCGGTTTGGATATAGGTTCACTAATTACTATGTCAAAACTCGAGCCAATCATCCTTATTCTCAGCTCCGACAAGTGTTTAAGCAAGTGGTACAACACTAGAACATTAAAGTACCCCAAGAAATAATCGACTTTATAAGACGTCAAATATGTCTAAATGTCCTAATAGACTGTTTTTTAGAACCAAACAATTGTCGTTCTATGAAAAAGAAGTGTTATAATAAGTTGATAGGACGTTTTTGGGCATCCTAACAGGCTTTTAGGACACTTTTGAAATAAAGTGTCCTATTACTTTTTTTTTTACACTTTTGAGAAGTGTCATGTGAACACATATTTTTATAGGACACTGGATTTTATAGGCGAAGGATCATGTGAGAAGTTGAGGTTAACGTGAGAAGCGTGAGAAGTGGATCTGAACCGTTGATCAATTTTAATCAAATGCACTCCCATGAATTGCGGCTTAGAAGGGAATTGATCCGGTGCATCTTATCCTAATGTGCGTTCATTTCTCATCCAACGGTTTATAACCACTTATCACGCTTCCCATGTTAACCTAAACTTCTCACCGGAACCCAACCCGGTTTTATAAGATACTTGTTCAAATAATGTCATATAAAAAGACTAATAAGACGTTTGTTACTACGCCCAAACATGTCGTGTCAACTTATTGTAACACATTTAAATAGGACGTGCAATTGTTCAGTCCTATAAAACAGTCTATTAGCACATTTAAATACATTTGACGTGTAAAGCTGATTCTGTTGTAGTGGTTGCAGATGTACATTAATACCATACACTTCCTATACGTGCAGGGTATATCAGCAGTCGTTGGATCCATATCTCGGAACCTCGCTGATCTGGAAGATGATCGTAGACGCTATGTATCAATTTATGATCAACCAACTCTTTGCATATCGGTATAATGGAGATCTCTTCATCTATGCTTTTAATATCGGCGATATATTGGATATCAGACCTGAATAAAAAATCGGTGGCAAAATATCGGTTCCGATAATATCCCTGATATTTGCCGATATTTCAGCGATTTTTTTACCAACATATCGATCTGATATACCAACTTTTTTTAGATGGTTTTTTTGGGAGCCCTTTTTAATGACTATTGGGCTTTTATAGTTGTATATAGTTATTTGGGATTTCTTTTATTAATCAACTAGTAGTCTAAGTTAGGTTTCCATATTTTCCAACTCTTCTACTGTCGATGCCTTCTTCTTGCCACGACTTCTTCTGCTCTTGGTCGAAACTATATTTTTAATTAATGCAGATGATATGATTATGGATGCATACATACACATATATATATATATATATATATATATATTATAATTCTAAGAAATATTATATGAACCAATATTTTGGACCGATATATCACTGATATACCACCAATATATCCGATATTTCAAAAACCGGTCCTGACCAATATTTTGTATTTTGAACGTTGTAACAACATAGCTCTTCATTTTGTAAGTTCCATCTAGATTTATGTATGGTATCGTTTAATCCATTCCCGCTACAAATTACAGGACCCTATGATTGAATCAATCAAAGCAGCCGAGAATCGGCTAATGAACTCGACGGATTTCCTTCAATATTTGGGAAAACACGCGTTTATTATGCAAGAGGAGTTGCCATCATCTTCATCGGAAGAAAATTCCGTGAACGAGCGATATCATTTTATGTCGCTTCTTTTGAACTTGGCGAATACGTTCTTATATATGGTCAATACGTATATCATTGTCCCAACCGCCGATAACTATTCTCTCAGCCTTGGAGCTGCGGCCACGGTTTGTGGTGTTGTGATAGGATCAATGGCGGTTGCGCAGATTTTCTCTTCGGTTTATTTCAGTGCGTGGTCAAATAAATCGTACATCAAACCTCTTATATTCAGCAGCATTCTTCTTCTTATCGGAAACACTTTATACGCCTTGGCTTATGATCTTGACTCGATATACGTGCTTCTCGTTGGCCGGTTGTTCTGTGGGTAAGTGGATATATTCCTTGCAGACACTACAATAAAATTGGCTTTATATGATACCAAAAATGTTTAAATGCCCTAATAGGCTGCTTTATGGGACTTAAGTTTACAGGACCAAACAATAGTGTGTCCTATGTAAATGTGTTACAATAAGTTGATAGAACTGCAATTTTAAAATAAAACGTTCTATTCGTTTTTATATGACATTATTTGAAAAATTGACATATAAACAATGTGTTCCTAAGACACTTCTCAAATGTCTTATAAAAAAACTAATATGATATTTAATTTCAAAAGTGAAAAACTTGTTAACATGCCTAAAACACATCTTAACATCCTATTGCAACACTTTTACATAAGACACACAATTATTTGTATAGTAAAGCAGTTTATTAGGACATTTAGATACAGTGCCGGATCCAAGATTTTTTCCTATTGGGGGCACCTTTAAGATAGATTAAAGGCCCGCAAAGTCGTCCAATATATTTTTAGCCTAATTCCACCGTTTTGAGGGATGTTAAAGTATTCTTGGTTGATTTCAAGGGATTTCTAAGTTTTTTTTGGCGATTTTGAGGGACATTTTCGGTTTTTTTTGTTTTCTGGTTGATTTCAAGTTACTTTTTTGGTTGATGGGGTCCCATACGAAAAACCACTGGGAAACTATGGGGTCCCATCGATCAAACCACAGGGACGAAAATAGTAGTTTACTCTTATTTTTTTAGTTTTCTAATGGGGGCCCATCCCACCCTAGAATTAATATACTGAAACCACCACTGTTTAAATATATCCGGCATCCTATACAGCCGATTTTGTTGTAGTGAGAAATTTTGTTCCGTTAAACAGACATGATTTATGGATTGTTGTATAAATTTATCATTGATATTTTCCATTGTTTTCATACTAGAAAAGTTAAATGTTAAATCTTCTTGAGAATCTTAAAGAAATCATAGTAATTTGACTAATTTCAGAACAAAAATGAGCCTATTTGGCCTTAAAAGTTGAATATTTGAATCTTCTGACTAATGGAATCGATTTCATGTCAGATTGGGATCTGCCAGGGCTGTTAACAGGCGTTATATTAGCGATTGTGTGCCTCCAAAGCTAAGAATGAAGGCGTCTGCTGGCTTCGTTAGTGCCAGTGCCCTCGGCATTGCTTGTGGTCCGGCTCTTGCCTGCCTATTCCAACGGAAATTCAAGATCTTTCGACTCACCTTCAACGAAGAAACTTTACCTGGATGGTTCATGGCGCTTGCATGGTTCATCTATTTACTATGGCTATCGTTGTTTTTCAGAGAGCCTGTATTTGAGAAAGAAGAGATTATCGTGCAACGAGAAGCATCAGGTATGCTAACGTATGGTGAAAGATCGTGTGAGAAGTTGAGGTTAACGTGAGAAGCGTGAGAAGTGGATCTGAACGGTTGATCACTTTTAATCAAATGCCCTCCCATGAATTGTGCCTTAGAAGGGAATTGATCCGGTGCATCTTATCTCGGTGCATCTCATCCTAATGTGCACCCATTTCTCATCCAACTGTTGATAACCACTTCTCACGTTAACCTCAACTTCTCACCGGAACCCAACCATACTACATATTCTCCCATCTTTTACGCTCCTTTGTTTTTCCCCTACTTGACTCTGTTTGTATTGCTATTGCTTACTTATATCCAGCTTTTCAAAATTTAAGCTCACCTGTTTTTCTCTCGGGAACACATTTTTCACAAGCCGCGGGTTTAACATTTTTCCAAGTGGGTGCATCTTTAAGGTCGATCAAAGGCCAACAAAGTCGCGGTTTAACTTAGGAAAAGTCAACACGGTTTGACCCGAGTAAAATTCAATTGTGACGATTTGATACAATACATTTTTACAAATGGAATCAACCTTGACTTTTTGAGCAAGACCCAAGTTCTCAACTGAACTTAAATTTACCGGGGGACTTATTTTGATTTTTTGGTTGATTTCGTAATGGGCAGCAAATGTAAAAACAAAACATAATTTTATAAATTTCTTTTACATAAACATGTTAGACCACATCATATACAGAGGAATAATAACTGATTTTCAAGTATTATAAAAAATTAAAAATTAAAACTCATATAAAGTAGATTAGTTTTATTTTATTTGATTTGGGTAAACATGTATTGTCATCGGAACGAGACAAAAACAAATTTAAGATTAATGGCTAAATAAGAAGGAAAAAAAGAGTAAGATTGAGACAATTGTAAATAAAAAATAGTAGTAATTGATTGGTAAGTCTGTTATTTTAGGGTTTAGGTCTTGAGTTTAATACTTTCATTGCATATTTGTTAATTTTGTTTGCCTTTTTTAGAAACTAAAATTTGAAAGATAGAAAACTAAAAATTGTTTTAAACAAGAATTGAACCACCTTTAGAAAGGTAAGTAGCGCCCCAACACTCCACCAACTTCAAACTTTTGTTTCAATCTCGGTTTTATAAACATATAATAGCACACTTCAAAAATAAGCGGGCGCACAGTCACTACCAGTAAAAAAAAATCCATTACAACGGGACGATCGAGCAGCGTCCGTGCACCCCTTATTCGGTTAGCAGGTCCGCCATGTTTTTGACTTTTGAGGTAGATGTCAGGTCTGTTTACATCTTACCCTCTCCAGACCCAACCTCCAGGTGCGTTTATACCGGACCCGTTTGGTTTTGATTAGTGACTATGTATGTTGTTTCCAACAGATGCCATCATAGAAACTGGTTTCTCCGAGCCATTACTTTTGGGTTCTGGGAAAAATCAAGAAGATGAAGACGAGCAACACGAATGTGATGACGATCCTAGTGACGAATTAGCCGAGGAAAGCCGTGAGCCTGTGACTTCCATTATGTCTGCATACCGACTACTTACTCCATCTGTCAAGGTTTGTCTCGGTCTTTCAATATGTTATTTGCGAGAATAACTTTCTGACAAATTCCTTTCAAGTACACGACATTCTGACAGGTTTAAGAATGTGTTTTCCTAACATAAGAAATTAAGAATGTCTCAAAAATCAAAATTGTCCGAAGCTCGTGCATTTAAAAAAAGTTCTGTTAGAAGATTATTCTTTTAAATAACCCGTCTTTCTTATAGTCATTGAGGTATTCTTATGCTAGGAACACAACAATATATTTGGGTTTATAGGATGCCAACAACTTTTAAGCGTCCTAATAGAGTACTTTTATAAGATATAATTTATAGGACCAAAAATTAAAGCGTCCTATCTAAAGGCATTGTAATAAGTTTATAGAACGTTTTTAGGGGTCTTAACAAGTTTTCAAGGACATTTTTAATACAAAGCGTCACATTACTATTTTATAGGACACTTTTGAGAAAGTGTCCTATAAACCCATCTTTTTTTTTTCAGACACTTTTCCAAATAGTGTCCTACAAAATACCTAATACGACGTGTTTTTATTAAAATGTCCTAAAACTCTTGTTATGATGCCCAAAAACGTCTTAATTTATTACACCACCTTTAGACATGACACTTTATTTTTTGGTCCTATAAATTAAGTCCTATAAAGTGGTCTGTTAGGACGTTTTTTTGGTGTCCTATAAACTCAATTTTGTTGTAGTGGAAGTGAAATTTTCTTTCTATTAGGCAGTGGCGTTCTTGAATTTGTCAAACAGTAATGCATTTAAAAATGTTATGTGAAAAGGTTGAACTCCATAATTAAATGGCCGAATACGCATATCTCTTGATTGGTTGTGAACAGGTTCAATTGATTATATACTTCATGCTCAAATACGCGATGGAGATTTTACTTGCGGAATCGAGTGTTATCACGTCATACTACTTCATATGGTCGACAAAAAAAGTCGCGTTATTTCTTGCTTGTCTTGGGCTTACTGTTCTTCCGGTTAGCATTTTTGTCGGGAGCTACATCAGCAATGTGTTTGAAGAAAGGTAAGAAAACTTGGAACTTTTAGAAGAAACATAAATGGATTGTGAAGAACCAGAACAAACCGAAAATATCGATTTGGTCTTCGTTTTTGTAATGCAAGATGTATGCAGATCTTACATCTGAAATTAACAGTAATTGAAGATAAAAAAAAGGACTATTTTTGACTTTTAAAAGTCCGTTGTATTTTACGTACAAAATTTTGTTAATGCAGGCAAGTTTTGTTGGCTTCGGAGATAATGGTATGCTTGGGTATCGTTTTAAGCTTTCATGTGATCGTCCCCTACTCGGCACCCCAATACATCCTATCAGCTCTTCTAACGTTCGTGTCCGCTGAAGTTCTCGAAGGTACGCACATCTATCTATTCATGAATTTTGATCTATAGATTCATAAAAGTCGCTACGAATTAATGCTAGTTCATATGATATCTTCCACACTTCAATCATCCGTACTATATTATAAAGTCATGTGAGACCAGACTGTTTTCGTGAGACCAGACTATTTTTGTGAGACCACATAAATTACACTAAACCTTCACGGTGACAAAAACACCGTGAAGGTTCGAGGTTTGGTATTTTTTCTACGTTCAACGTTTTGCTGTGAAGTTTTAGTGTTATTTCTACCGGTCTCACGTGAACCAAACTCTTATAAAGAATTTAGGTAAAAGTCCTAAAAACACCTTATTAAAGATTTAAACCTTATTATTTAGTAGGGTTGGATACCCATGAGAAATACCCATTTTCTTGAAAATATGAGCAATGTAAACCTTGACATGATATATAGGTTCGATTTAAATAAGAAGGCTAAATATCATGAGAAGATAAGAAGGGAAAACTTATACGTGAATCATTGAAAACCCGAAAATTTTTATTTGAAGAGGCGTATGTGAACCGACGTTACAGATTAATTTTTATGGTTTCACATATGTATGTTCAAATGGATTTTTTCCCCAATAATCTTTAGTTTGACATCAATATCTATATATGATTTGTGATTTTTTTTTACTGCGTCTTCAATTTAGTCTTTTGGAGCAAAAGATTTGCACAAAATCTCCATTTTGAAGAATCTGATGGAGATGATCTAATAAAATCATAAATTTGCATGTCATCCTTTGACCGCCTCAGGTGTGAACTTGTCGCTCCTATCTCGGGTCATGTCATCGCGTTTATCTCGTGGGACCTACAACGGCGGACTACTGTCGACTGAAGCCGGGACACTAGCTCGGGTGGTTGCGGATGGAACCATCACGCTAGCGGGGTATTGGGGTATGAGTACACTCCTGAACATAACCCTACTTCCTTCGCTCGTTATTTGTATCTCGACCATCATAGCCACCTTTTCAATCTACAACACTCTTTATTAAACCATCGAACCTTAGCGTACGGAGATCACTAGTTATAACGACACCCTTTCAATCATTTGACGACTTCCATATGTAAGTGTAAATAGTAATTAAGATCAACTCCTTTTAACAAATACATATTTATATATATATATATAACTACCGGGAATCTACTCCCTACGGACGTTCTACTTCGTTATCGAACTTGTGGGTTCGCCCTTTAACAAACGGGTGCTCGTTGATGTCTTTCCATATCAATATAATAATTTATGGCGTTCGTGCTCGTTGTTACATGGGGTGTTTGGATGTGTATATTTATATATATATATATATATATAAATGTTTTTTTTATCTACTACTTACACTACTAGACAGACAAATGAGCATCATCGACAAAAATCACCGACGGATTAAAAACGTCGTAATTGGATTACCGACGGCCCGAACTTTTTGCGACGAACATCAAATCCGTTGGTAACTGTCGGTGAACAGTGGCCGTCGCTGGTCCGTCGAAGATACGTGCCGTCGGTTATAACAGTCAGCGGTAATCCGTTGCTAATATCCGACGGCGGAGATTCAATCGCCCACAACTTGACGGAATGCCCTGTTGCTTTGTAGTGTTACTTATGTAATCAGAATTTGTCAAAGATTCAAACATCTTGTTATTATAATTTTGAAGGATAAATGAATATTCAAATAGTATCTTTTGTGACATGTTTTTATTACAGTTGATTATTTAATTCTCATTACTCAATATCATATATCATGTCACTGTGGTTGAACCTAGGGTAGACATGACTAGTTAATAGGTTTATGGTTTTTGTGTTAAATAAAATAGTTATCAAGATATATTCTCGACATACATCAGATATACCGACACGCTTAATAGGTTTATGGTTTTAGTTCTTACCATAATGTTGTTTGCGTATGATCCAATTTTGTGGAATGTCGTTTGCAAAACGACGCGCTCGTAGATTTCAATCAGACCCACAACGCAAACCCAAACAAAAAAGACGAATGTGTGTATGTGTGTTCTTGAATATGAGTGTATGTGTGTGTTTGCTTCGACACACGTGTGTGCTCACAACAGTGGTCGCCCTCTTAGTGTATGTGATGTGTTTTTTGGGGACAAGAAATATAGTTTACTTTTTCCTAGTATGTGTTGTGTATATTTTAGTGACAATGACGAGATAAGATGGTTAGAAGTCACGGTGAAAGGGGTAGGGAGAGCGGAACGTTGAAGGTTGTTAGGGACTGCTGCGCCAAAGGATGTCGTTAGGAATCATGACAATGGATTAGGAGAGAAAAGAGTGAATATGTGTATTGTTGTGTTGTATATATACATATATATAATATTTGTTTAATTTCTTTTAACAAAAAATAGATTAATGGGAAACTTAACGGACTCTAACCACTTGGACTTAAAACGAAATGAAATACAAACTACGACACCAAAATCCATAATCAATGAACACCCAAGGACAAAAACCGAAACTTCAAACAAACTCTAGGGACTATAACCATAACTTTCTCTTCATACTATTTTCAAATTTGCCGCTAAACTTTAATAATTCGTTATTTCACACTACTTTTAACATTTTCATACATCGACAAAAAAATGTCCCACAAACAGAATCAACAGAACAAAATCCAACCAAACGCCTCTACAATTGTTGCATCAAATCATCAATAAAACCAAAAAAAATCGTTTTCCTAAATCAATCTCATCAAATTCCTTCGTTCTTGAACCAAATCTCTCCAAAATTCCCCTGTTTTTGAACCAATTTCAAAATCCCCCAAATGTGACCCAATCGTTACCATTCAATTTCACATTCAAATTCGTCAAAAACCCATCACATTCATCTCTTCTCACAACCAATTTCATATTCAATTTCATCAAAAACCCATCACCACACACTCTCTCTCCAATCCCCAATTTCTAGGGTTTCTGTAAGATAATTGAGAGAGAGAGAGAGATGGCTGGAGATGAAATGCCGGAAGGAACGGTGAGAAATGTGTTGGAACAAGAGAGTTTAAAGTGGGTTTTCGTTGGTGGGAAAGGTGGTGTTGGGAAAACTACGTGTAGTTCGATTTTATCGATTCTTTTGGCATCTGCAAGATCCTCTGTTCTTATTATTTCAACTGACCCAGCTCATAATCTTAGCGATGCTTTTCAACAGAGATTCGCCAAGGTTCCTACTTTGGTTGATGGGTTCACTAATTTGTATGCTATGGTTAGTCTTAGCTGTTTTTCTTGATTGATTTTTGGAATTTTTCTTGGGTTTATAATGAACTAACTGAGTTGGTCAATTTCCAAAAGATATGCAACTTGAATGGTTTGTTGTAATTATGTATTATGAGGGAGGTTCATCGTTCATGAGAAAACCCAAAAAAAAAACTGAGGAATATGCCGGTAACAGTTCGTCTGTACGGCATGCACGTGTGCATACAAGATTGAAGTTGTTTTTGGTTTTTATGCACGTGTGCATGTTAGCACATGTGCATACAGGACAAATTGCTTACAATTACTTGTATGCACGTGTACATACCGTCCAGAACAACCCATGTTCCTCAGTTTTTCATTTTTTTGAGGTTTTCCCGTGAACCTCCCTCATGTATTATTATCCAATATGTGTGCTATGGTTGGTTGATTTTAGAATCTTTTGGGGTTATTTGAAATGGGTTTGTAATTTAGAAAAAAGACTAATTTTGTTTAAATGGTTGATGTACTTAAATGATGTTAATTGTGTTCTAATGTGTCGCCCTTTTGTATTCTATGGTGGGTTTTGGTCTATGGCTGACAAATTCATGTTTCTTGATTACAAAAGCAATAAGCTTTTAATTTGAAACTAGTTGATATAGGTTAACAATGAATAGGGTTATTGAAAATTTTAATTCGGAAAGAACCCCAGAAATAAACAATAATTTCCATTACTTTTTTTTCTTACTCCTTGTTTTCTTGTTATGATGTGATCTTATGGTTAAGGTTTTGTTTTCTAGGAGGTGGACCCCAATGTGGAGAACGAAGAAGAAGGGCCGGATGCAATGGACGGTTTCTTGTCGGATTTAGCGAATTCAATTCCTGGAATTGACGAGGCTATGAGTTTTGCCGAGATGCTAAAGTAAGAGTCTTTTTTTTCATTACAAATTCAATAAGAAATGTGATGAACTAAGTGAATAAAATTTTTAATAGTTTAGCAATTATTCTAATTAAATATAGGGTTATTTGAGCAAATGGATAATCGGAAAGGGGTGATATAATTGTCACGATCGTGTGTGTGTGTGTGTGTGTATATATATATATAATTGTAGTTATAGGGTCAGGTTCAGGGAAACCTCAAAAAAATGAAAAACTAAGGAACACCCTGGTAGCCCATCATCTGGACGATATGCATTTGTGCATACAAGTAATTTGTAACATGCACATGTGCATAATGGACACATGCATAAAAACAAAAAAAAACTTAATTTACTTGTATGCACAAGTACATACCGTCTAGATGAAGGGCTATGAGGGTGTTCCTCGGTTTTCCATTTTTTTGAGGTTTTCCCCAAAACCTCCCTCTTGTAGTTATTAGGTTAAAAATTACAAATTTTGACACCATTTTGTTTCAAGATGGTTTCAATTCTGGAAGAATATAGTTCAAGAAAAGTGGTTTCAGATATCTAAAATTGCATGTGATAATGATAAAAATAAAGATCTTCTAGACCCAAATCAATATCATCAATTCTTTGCAATAATGCTTTATTGTTTCACCATGTTCATGTAGGTGCCTGCTTTTTGACTTTTGAATGTCTATCTTTTCGACTTCATTATTTATACGAATATATCTAATTTTTTGAACTAATTCTTATAGCTACATTAAACTTCACACGAAATAGTGCAAATAGGAAAAACTCGGGGAAAAAAATATGAAAGAATTAACGTTAATCTTTTGAATAAAAATGGCATTCAAATGTCAAAGGCTATTTGAGGTTAAAACTTATTTAATATTTCTAAAACATGATCTAAGGTTGGTGCAAACAATGGATTACTCCGTGATAGTTTTCGATACCGCTCCCACTGGCCACACACTTCGGCTGTTACAATTTCCATCAACGTTGGAGAAAGGACTTTCCCGAATGATGTCCCTGAAGAGTAAATTTGGCGGCTTATTGGGTCAGGTATTTCTCTTCACCTTCTATAAATTTTCGCTCCTATAAATTAGAGGATAAATGTTATGATCTATGGAACACGTAAGTTTCTAGAAGGAAGATCAAACGAGAAGTTGATCAATTTGCGAGAAGGCGGGAAGTTCCAATTTTCATATATGATTACATGTGACATAAATGCTTAGGGGCTGTTTGTTTACCTCTTAGTAGTTCCATTGAGAGGCAACCTCTGAATCGTTAAGAGGTGAATTGGTTGGCAAAAAAAAGTCTGGCTCTTAATGGTTCTAAAACCCTCTGAATGATTTTGTATCTTGGGCCTCCCTTAACCATTCAGCGCCCTAATTTCATTATGAACAATTACCGAACAACCATATTTGATGGCGCTCTCAATTTTCTTAGATTTTTTTACGGAAGAACAACATAAAAAACGAAAATAAGTTAGTTTGAGGAAAAAACAAATGAATAAAACACAAGCACACAAGATAGTAAACAACTGCTTAGCAGGGCTGATTCTAGTAAAAGAGAACCAAATTTCAGCAAATTTTATGTGTATAACAAAGAAAAAAGTGGGAATTGAAAATTGCGAAGAAGGCTGAGATTAAAAAGGAGAACTGAATTTAGTAACAGAACTGGTTTTCTGGTTTCTATGAGATATTTTGTGGAGTAACAATCATCAAGTTTTACCAATCTTTGCATAGCTTGCTTTCTTTGGATTCAATTGACTTGTTTAGACACACACACACACACGTATACATACATAGATGGCGGATCATGCGATAAGGGTCAAATCACATGTGATTATAGTGTAAAATCACATGTGATGCAAGGAGTTCAAAAGGACGCAGACAACTTGGTCAACCGCGCTACGGTCGGTCAATGTGACGTGGTTGCATCACATGTGATTACATGTGACTTGGCCCTTCTCACACTTCTCCCGAATTGACCGCCTTCTTGTTTGAACCTGCCTCTCTCTCTCTCTCTATATATATATATATATATATATATAATCCCCAAAAATTGAAAAACTGAGGAACACCCGGTTAACCGTTTATCTGCCAGACAAGTAATTGAAGTTGTTTTTTGGTTTTTATGCACGTGTGCATGTTACAAATTACTTGTATGCACATGTGTATACCGTCTAGATGAATGGTTACTAAGGTGTTCCTCAGTTTTTTTTTTCCTAACCTTTTTTGCGGTTTTCCCCCGAACCTGACCCTATATATATATATGGTCCCCTTCTTTTGTTAACCAGTGCATATATGCACATCAGGCAATTGTAATATGTGCATATATGCAATGCCCCGATGTGCATATATGCAATACATGAAAAAGTTAACAAAAGAAGGAGACCCTATATATATATATATATATATATATAGAGAGAGAGAGAGAGAGAGAGTCGGGTTCTCGTAAGATTTTAAAATTTCGTATGAACCACTATGTTAGCAAAGATTCACATAAGTTAACATTTTCATGCTAACTTATGCTAACAAGTCCATGTTAATATATATGTTAAGTTATGTTAACGTATGTGAGGATGTTAACTTATGTGAACCTCCGCTAACAAAGTGGTTCCTACGAAAAAAAACTCCTACACGATCATATGATTATATATATACACCTTTACTTATGCTTATTCATGTTTATTGCTTTCCTTTCCTCTTTCTTTGTGTTGCTTTTGTATGATATCAAATAACCGGTAATATCCAATGGCAGATGAGTCGTATGTTTGGTGTTGGAGATGAATTAGGCGAAGATGCAATCCTCGGAAGGCTCGAGAGTATGAAAGATGTAATTGCACAAGTGAACCGCCAGTTCAAAGATCCGGTACGACTTTAACTAATGGTTCAAAAAATAGATTTCTCGCTCCCCCAAACATATCCAGTTATCCACTTCTGAGAGTTAATAAAGCCACACCAAACGTACCCAGTATATCCCACTCAGATAGAGTAATTTATTAAGCTATAAAACAAAAGGTTTGACTTTTCTTTTTCTTTTGTGATAGGACTTGACGACTTTTGTATGCGTATGCATCCCGGAATTCCTCTCTTTATATGAGACAGAAAGATTGGTGCAAGAACTCACTAAATTCGAGATAGATACTCATAATATCATTATCAACCAAGTAATTTTTGATGAAGAAGGTACATATGGAAAATATATATTTAAAATATTTATTTTGAGAAACCCGTTTTCTAAACAAACATGTTTTGATTTTAGTTGCAAATTAACAATTATGCTCAATCCGGAGAGGCCACAATTGCCGCGAGCAAACATAGAAGTATATTGATTTTTCCCCAATAACCGAATACTTTTGTCTGTAAACACTGCTTACCTGATTCCATCCATAAATCAATTTGATTCCCTATGAGTTCTAATGCCAAAAAAGAAACCCTATTTTAAATGTTGCCAAAAGGGCGGAGCAACTTTGCTCAAATACACAACAACGAAAGACGGGCTTGAACCCCCTCGCTAGCCTCAGCATTGAGTCAGCTTAGAGATACCTTCTCACATGTGGGGCCGGCCGGGGTTGCCAGTAATCAACCTTTTGCTCAAATATTCACAAGAATTAGTGATCACTGGACACTTTTTCCAAGAATCACCGTTTGTTTGCAACAAGAAGTCGTATGATCTTTAGAAATATCAAAAAATGTTTTGAATTTTTTTTTTTCACGTAGTTAAACCGTTTTTCTAATTGTATTCTAGGTGTTGAATCCAAGTTGCTCAAAGCTAGAATGAAAATGCAACAAAAATACCTCGATCAATTCTATATGTTATATGATGATTTCCACATTACAAAGTTGCCGTTGCTTCCGGAAGAGGTATGGTTTCGTGTCTTTCTATTGCTGCCATTACTACCTTCTAAGAAAATTTGAGGCATTCTTCTGTTAGGCAGATGCGTTCTTAAATACGTCAGAAGGTTATTCTCCAAAATACCCTTTTCCTTTTGGCTTATTTAGGAGAATAACCTCATGACATTTTTGTTAAATGCATGACCTTCTAAAAAAATTTGAGGCATTCTTCTGTTAGGCAGATGCGTTCTTAAATCTGTCAGAAGGTTATTCTCATAAATAACCCTTTTCCTTTTGGGATATCCCAAAGTAAAGCTTATTGTAAGCAAAACTAATATGCCCTTGGAATCATCATTGTCGATCCCTCAAGTATATCAAGCCATTCTACGTGATTCTTGATCTGGATTCTACCAAAATAGGTGCTACTCGATTCTTTCCTTGATGTCCCAACGTAAACTTTATTCATGCAAAATGACCAATCTACCCTTGAAATAATCATATGCTGACCCTCGGTGAAATAGTACATTTGCTACATTTTGTTTCTGGGATATCACAAGGTAATTAGCGATAAGCTTGCCTAGTCGGAAACTTTCTTTAAGAAAATGACCGATCTGCCCTTGAAGATAGTCGTTGCAACCCCTCTAAATAATAAATTCTATGCATTCTCTCTTGGTTTCTTGATCTTTATTTTCTTTCTGGAATGTCTTGAGCAAGTGACAAGTCTACCAAGTTGGAAACTTTCTCTAAGCAAAATGACTGATCTACCCTGAGATGATCATTATTGAACCCTCACTGAAATTACACACTCTACATGTTCTACCTCAATATATATATCTCTACGAAAGTCTCCGAGTGCTTCTCTCTTCTTTTTGCAATGGAAATGGTATGTTTCCCAAGTTGGAAGTTTTTAAGCAAAAAAGACTAATCTACCCTTGAGAATAATCATCCCCTCGATAATTTTGTTCTCTCTCAATTTCTTGATCCTTTTTGAAGGCTCAAATTCTACTCTTTATTTCTGGGATATTCCAAGGTAAGTGATATAGTTAGCAAGCATGGAACTTTTTAAGCAAAATGACCGATCTACCCTTGAAGGCTTTCGTGGTTGACCCCTAAAAAATCCTGCATTCTACATCTTCTCTCTCAATTTCTTGACCTTTTTGAAAGTCTCAGCTGCTACTTTTTTCCTACTTGGATATCGGGAAGCTTCTTGAGCAAAATGACTAATCTAACCTTGAAAACAATCACCGGGGCTTTGAAGATAACAGTCAAAAAAATCCAATGACGCTGACTTTTTTACGAAGTTGGGAGCTTCTTTTAAGCAAAATGACGAATATACCCTTAAAATAATAATTATTGTTGACCCCTCGATAAGATCACGCATTCTACATGCGATCTCTCATTTTCTTGATAATTTTTCTACATAATTTTCTTAGACTTTCTTAATCTTTACGAATTTCTCAATATTTGTGAGTTTGATTTACGAAGTTGGGAGCTTCTTTTAAGCAAAATGACGATATACCCTTAAAAAATAATCATTGTTGACCCCTCGATACGATCACGCATTCTACACGTGATCTTTCATTTTCTTGATCTTTTTTCTACATAATTTCTTATTCTCTACGAACTTCTCAAGATTTGTGAGTTTGATCTTTACGGATGTGATTAGGTTTGTGGAGTCGAAGCTCTAAAAGCATTTTCGAAGCACTTTCGACGACCATATGAACCTTTGCTTACTCGAGGCACCGTAGAAGAGCTAGAGCTCAGAGTTTCAAGGTTACAAGGACAACTTAGAGATGTGGTATCAGAACTAGAAAAGGCCAGAAAAGGAAAACAAGTACTCTAAAAAACAATTTTCTTTCCTCTTGAAATTTTGATTTTTCTTTTTTTCTTTTGGCAAATTATGTATAATCTGTTTGAATTTATTTTTCCATTAAATTTATTGTCAATTTTTTTATTTACTATTTTTGGTAGCTGGAAAAACTTTATTTGTGTTCTAATAGGCTCAAAACAGTAGTTGTGTGACTATGTCTAATGCCACGTTAAGTCTGTGGGATGCGAGTCAATGCGCAATTTTTGTAACGTCGTATTTGTTTTTTCTTACATTTTCAATGTCTTACTTTTTAGTAGTAAGCATATAACCTAATTTAAATTGTTTAATATTATTATATCATTTGAGTAATAGTAAAAAACATGTGTATGTATATCAAGGTTCAAAATATCATGAGGCGTGACATGGCGGGAAGGTCAAGCCCTTACACGTCATGGCAAGGACACGACGTTTTTCAAGGCGAGGCATAAGGCGGTAAATTTGCTTGTCATATATAGAAATAGTAATGATATTAAAAAATGTACATTCATATCAAAAAAGAAAAATCATATCGATTATTATTATAAAAATAGTTTTTGATGGAATATTTAAAATAGACTTAACAATGTAATTTTATAACTTTGTTTTAATTGTGATTCTATAACGTTTATGAATTCATGAAACTGTGAGTTATGTAATTAGATAAATCTATGAAAATGTAAAATGTAAAGTTAAAAGTGTAAAAACACAAAAATATATATATATATATATATATAATATTTTTTAGAAAAAAAATCATATCTTATAAAAAATGGGCGCTATATATGGCGTGCCACAAGGCGCCATAGCGTGAGACACGCCTTACAGAAACGTTATGGGTCATTTCGTAACGGCGGAGACTGCGCCATATTGCGTCATGGCCCGCCTTTTTGAAAACTGATGTGTATATATATAGAGAGAGAAAGAGGTGGGTTCAAACGATAACGCTAACTATTTACGAGAACACGAGAACGGCCGTCCATGTACAAAATCACATGTGATTCACGTACAAAATCACATGTGATTTTACACTACCTGGATTTTGTACAAAATCACATGTGATTCACGTCCAGATTTCCAGGTAGTGTAAAATCACATGTGATTTTGTACGTGAATCACATGTGATTTTGTACATGAGCGATCATTCTCGTATTCTCGTAAATAGTTAGCGTTCTCGTTTGAACCTTTCTCTCTCTCTCTCTCTCTCTATATATATATATACATATATATTAGTTAGTTTGTACAAACTCGTACAAACCATACCTAGCTTCATGATTTTGTAAATTTGGCTTCATGAATATATAATTTGGCTTCATGAATATATCATTTGGCATTTTTAACTAATTTTTTTACAAAAATACCCTAAAATACCCTTATTTTTGTAAAAAAATTAGTTAAAAATGCCAAATGATATATTCATGAAGCCAAATTATATATTCATGAAGCCAAATATATATATATATATATATATATATATATATATATATATATATATATATATATATATATATATATATATATATATTCATGAAGCCAAATTTACAAAATCATGAAGCTAGGTATGGTTTGTACGAGTTTGTACAAACTAACTGTTTGTACCCGATACCACCCCTATATATATATATAGAGAGAGAGAGAGACTCCGTAAAATGCAAACCTTGCATTTGTTGCACCCCTTACAAACCACAGTCTGCATATGTGCAGACTGGTTCTGCATATATGCATATGCAGAACCAGTCTGCACATATGCAGACTGTGGTTTGTAAGGGGTGCAACAAATACATGGTTTGTATTTGATTTGTACCCTATATATATATATATATTGCAACCATAAGTCATGTTTTGAAAACGTCGTGGTCTCACTGTGGCCCTAAGGCTTGAGGCTGGACCTCGCTACGATGCTATGCCTCAAACCATTTAAAAAAAATAAAATTTTTTACACATCTCACCCCCGGACCCTGTTTTCAAATGGAATATATTGTGTTTGTTTGGTATGGTTATTTAATTTTCCATATTATTTTACCTCTCCACAGTTTTGTAGATTTAGATTACAATAATTGAAACTCCTTGTTTCTACATTGTAAACATATATGATTGCATTAAATACATTTCTTGTCCATATATTACTAGTTGTGTACCCACTAGAAATGGCCAAATTGATTAACTTGTGCCGGCCTTCAGTGGCAGAATCGGGCTTTGTTGAGCGAGGTGCACCTTCAGCGGCAGAATTGGGTTTTGTTGAGCGAGGTGCACCTTCAAGGTGGAACAAAGGTTTGCAAAATCGTCTGATATATTTTTAGCCGGATTCCACCGTTTTAAACGGGTGCACGAGGCGGTGTCTGGACCTTCAGTCAATTGGAAGTATGTTACATCTATTAAAGAGGTAGTACATTTCGTTGATTGCATAAACAATACTATAGGCCCTTCATTTGTTTAACGTAAATATTTCAAAAATATGTCCATATTAAATGTACTTTTAAAATAATCCAAACAGTACTTTTAGGATTTCTTTTAAAATAACAATTAAATGTACAAAATAATAAAGTGGATAACCGGTTAAGGACCATCCTGCATTCGATATTTGTGTAACATCCCAGACCAACCGTACCAGATATTGTCCGCTTTGTCCACACACCTGGACTCACGGTTTTAAAACGCGTCTGATAGGGGAGGTATCAAGTCCCTCTTATAAGGCAACCTTAGTTCTCCTCCCCAACCAATGTGGGATCTTACAATCCACCCCCTTGAGAGCCCAGCGTCCTCGCTGGCACACCAGTCCGGTTCCCGGCACTGATACCAACTTGTAATACCCTCCCTAGGACCCCGAAAGGTATAACAGAAATAAGGCACGATAATGCTAACAATATAGGATAAGCTTGAAGTCTCAATCAATAATTAAATCTGTTCAAAATCAAACTAACAGCGGAAGCCTGAACTAATTAAAGGAACAAGAGTCGACACTAGTCCGTCCCATACCGGACTATTTATTACATAAAACAACAAGTAATTAAAAGGACAGTCTAATAGTTCATGTCTTTTGGAAGCTACATCCCCTTGCTAGTGCCCGCGATATTTCCTCCTGAGACACATGACATGGGTTAGCTTACAAAGCTAAGTGAGTTCATGATAATCTAAGCAACATAACATTAAGCTTTGCATTTCAAATAAATCACATACATTTATCATAATGCGCTTAACACATAGAAATCAAATATAACTATACGGTTTATTGTGCAACTCATGCACCACTACACATCTTGAACTGCTACTTTCTGACGGTTCCCACAAGGGTAACCTCACTGAACATAGCTAATACCACTGAACTTAACTGAACAAGCTTTGCATACTAATAATCAATCATGTATGAACAATCTAAACGAGTGAACTAAAAACCTTAACATGCTAAGCAATTTAAATAATAAAGACATAATAAATAAATTGCGAAAACTGAAACTAAACTAGTCGTGTATCCTCCCCTTAGGGAAACGAGTCATGAAAACTCACCTGATTTGCAGCAAGATTAAGATACGAACAAATTCTGAACTTGGTTACGAACGAACACCTAAAAATAAATTTAGAAGTCCCAAAGTCACGCTAACAATAATTATGAATCGATTTACGACAGTAGAATACACCAACTCCAGCCATACTAATTATAACCCATTTGACTTCTATTATTACTATTAATTTCTCCATTGATTAAATGTTTAATACACACCTTACTAATTTAATATTAACAATAGTCAACTGGGTTTAATTGAAAGGATTATTCCTTCCTGCTCTCACTGTCAGCCACCCCTATAATATATCTATGCATATCGTACATATATATATATATATATATATATATATATATATATGAACACATGCACTCCCTAAAACTCACGCCATGGAGTTTCAAACACCTAGACTCTAACCCAACCGCAAGGCTCACACCGAACCTTGGTTCGGCGATTGCCTCCGGCAGAAGACGTGACCAAGGCCACCGTCCCATCTTCGGTCGGTCTTCCCGACAGCAATCCAGACCATGATTCTTTTTCCACAGTTAACAGTCATTGGGGTCTCGACTTCTCGGCTGAAACTCATATAAAAACAAGACTTACGAAGGGTATCGAAGCGTTCCATCGTTTACCGGAAAATCGTTATACCAACTCTAAATCTAACAAGAAGAGGGGAGGGTTTACCTACTAGGAATCGACGAAGCCACACGCGGTTTCTGAAGCCACGACTCCTCTGAACTCCCTCCCGGTTTCTCCCTCTCTTCTCTCCCCTTAACCCTCCCTTTTAAAGAACTACTCCCCTTGTTATCAGTCGACAACTCTTTTGCTCTCTCTTGATAACCCTTCCCGAGACCGAGTCTTCCTCTCTTCCAACTTATCTGAGCGACTAATCCGGCAGTGGGTTATCCCACGTTGTTTTATATAAGTGTATAAATATGTATATATATATCTCTCATTTCTACCTTATCATAAATATATATTAATATATTTCTCTTCAAGATAATCTCAATGATAACAAGTCTCTCTCTCCTGGTACGGATAGTTAGGAAGTGGGGTTTATCTCCACTTTCTTGTATTTTACTAGAATACCTCCTTTAGTCCATAACTTTATTCCATCCTCAATTTGGGTCCTTTTTCCACTACCTGCATTTTAAATATCCCCCGTTATTTGGGGTGTTACAATTTGTGACAAAATGGGTTTTTGCTTATAACTCGATCTCAGAGCATCTTCAATAATTTCTCTAAAATGAAGAAAATGGAAATTTTAGGCAATTGTTTGCTCCAACAGCTTCTCCAAACTTTCTTCAAAATTGAGAAAATAGAAGAGAGAGTATAATTTTATCCAAATTTGAAGATATCCCAAAAAACGATTATCAAGAGAGAGAAAATAAATTTTATTATATCCTACAAATGAGAGCATCCATACTGATAACTCTCATTTTGAGCGTTATTTACACGTCATTTGTGTGAGTTTTTCTTCCGTTTTTAGTTGTGTTTTATGTTTATGTGTTCGTATTTTTCCTTTTGTTAAGTTATTTTTATTTGGAGTTGTTGAGGACGTTTTATGGTTATTTGCATCAATTCTTGGAAAATACTGCACCAGCGACTGTGGGCACAGTCTGCCCACTGTGAGCACGACAGATATTGCTATTATCCAGCGGGCAAAGCATTTATCTGGACAAAAAAAGAGCACATTTGGGCTGACATTACAAGAGCTGATGATCTCAGCTAAACCATGGGCTTTGAAGGTGGTTTTGGTATTACCCTTTGGATAATGTGATTTTTGTCCATTGGGTATTATACATCATGGGGACTATAAAAGAAGGAGCTTGGGTCACTTGTAGGAGAGCTAATTCTCAGTTATCTTTACTTGCTTTCTAGTAGTTAATTCATCTTCTTGTTTCCTAAAAACTTGAAGAGTTGTAGCATTTACTTCCATGTAGTTGTAATTGTAATTTCTGCCCACGGTGAGTTACTGTGGGCATCGTTTTAAATTTATGCAAGTACTTTTTATGTATTCTCTTTATCTTATTATGTCTTTCTTTTTAATTATTAGCTAAGCACCATTGGGTGTGGGTGTGAACAAACTTGAGACTAGTAGGCAACACTTGGGTATGGCCATTTGTTACTAACTCTCGAGATTGGTCACTTGAGTCGGGACTTAAACTCAACGCGGATAAGCCGATCACTTTAAAGTGTTAATATTAGATCTTAGACCTCGAGAGGGGCGGATTCGAAATACGGCTTAAGTGATGCACACAGATTTGAGAGAGTCTTTGATAACCACGTCGAGAGGCGGGTTTTGTATGATTTATTAAGGTTCAAACGCCGGTCGAGATTTATATCACAAAGAGATTTGGGTGTAAATCTTCATATTGGTAGAACTTGACGTTTAGAGTCAAACTTAATTAAATCGGCAAGATCGAGAGTCGGTAATAATGGAAACTTTGTGGAAACTTTGTAGGACCGGTCTATAAATCGCATGCATTTCGAGAGATCGGGCTTTTTATGACTTTTCGTGCTACAAAGCAACTAACCATCTTGTTACTACAAAAATCTCAAGGAAACTTACACCCATACCCATTTTAGTTATTTGTTTAGATTTTGTTATTATTAAAAAACACCAAACTCAAAATATTTTATTGTTCTATCATTAAAATCGGTGTATTATTGACTTAGGACTCGAAACTTTGAAGTCCAATCCCTATGGATACGATCTCGGTATATTTACCACTTTATTACTTGTAGCGATCTCATTGTTGGTATACACTTGTGCCTTCATTGTGGAATTATTGTGCCCATATTTTGGATACACGATATTTAGCTACCACATACCCATCTTGCACAACGCCTTGCAATAGGATTGCAAAGTTTTGCAAATTTAGTAAGACCTTTCAACTTTAGAAAGGCCTTTCACAATAAAATATATAAAACAAATGTTTTTTATTTAATTTATTGTTTGTTTAAACATTAATTATTAATATGTTTATTACATTTAATTCATTTATTAATTTATTTGAACATTATTTTTTATTAAAATTTCTATCCACAATTTATTTTAAATAAATGATTTTTTATACTATGTTTTTTATTTAAAGTACTAAAATAAAAATACATTAAGTAAAATTTTAGTTATCTAAAGTTTATAATTAATTTATTATTTATATTATAATTATCTAAATTATTTATATTATAATTTATTATTTTAGAAAAAAGTTTGGTTTTGCATTGATGTGGAAGGTGTTATTGCAAAGCTGATGTGACATTTTAGAAATGAGTTTGGTCTTCAGGGTGCGAATGGTCTGAGAAACTTTGAAATGAAATATTTAGGTGAAACAAATAATATTTTGTTAAATATATAAAATATTTTAACAATATAATTAATGATTTATCTCTAAAATGGTGAATCTATTCAAAATGAAAAATTTGTTGGAAATAGATGTAATTGTTTTTGAAGGTTTTGACTTTTAAATTATCATTTTAGAGAAAGTTTGAAGAATACGATTGAAGATAACTTTTATTAAATCAAAACTAATTATTTTTAGTATTTTTTTAATTAACTTGTATAATTAAGATTTAATATAAACTTCAAATTTAAAGAGCATTTAATTTAAATACTGAAAATAGGATTTTCCGGCTGCCTTTTATCCTCTCAAGTTTCAAGGCTCGCGTCATAAACCAAAAAATTGACCAAAAATTCAGAAGAAAAAAAAAAGATTCCATCTTCACTGCCTTGTTCTTGTTGGTCATTTGCACAAACTTTCTCCAAAAGAGGCGCAATTGAATCACCCAAAATTCACCAACAATTCCAACTTCCAATGCTTCTTCATTAGTAGCAAAACCTTATTCAGAAGCTAAAATTGAGTTAATCAATCGAAAAATTAGGGTTTTGAGTTGTAGATTCAGTTCGTTTTCGAAGCTATGGAAGCTTATAAGAGATGGGTTCGAAGGAACAAAGAGTATGTTCATTCGTTGGAGTCTCTCGCTAATGTAAGCATACTCGATTTTGTGAATAATTTGTTAGTAATCATATGAAGCTTTGAATAATTTGTTAGTAATCATATGTTCTATGAGCTTAATTGATTGTTACTTTTTGTGAATTTGGAATTAAATTATTGTTGTTGGTGGTTCTTTATGTATGTTTAGTGTGTGTTAAATTTGTGCCCTAAATGGCTAAATTCACATTATTCTATGTCAATTGCTAAGTTTAGTTGCTTAAATTGACTTGTTTGACTATGAAAGTTGAAAGGGTATTTTGAATTTTGATGTTTTTTTACTTCTATCTTTGGTGTTAATTGTGGTTTTGCAATTGAGACAGTTTTCTTGAAATATTCACATGTGAATTATTAGTTGATATGGGTTAAGAAATTATAGGGAACAGGGGAATTTCCATCTTTTGGATGAATATTCATCATGAATAACACATTCATGATGAATATGGAAGTGTTATTCATGATGAATATGTAAGTGTTATTCATGATGAATATGGAAGAGTTATTCATCATGAACAGCACATTCATGATGAATATGGACCTGTTATTCATCATGAATCACACATGCATGATGAATTGTACGTCCGTATTTCATATGAATATGCCACATGTCACGCTGTGGACGGTTCCTGGGTTCCTAAATAAACGTCCGATATCTTTTGTTTCGAATTTTTAAACCTTTAGTTCCTGATTATATGTTGTTGAATGTTCAGGGTTTGACATGGCTTCTTCCGGAGAGATTTTCCGAGACGGAAATCGGACCCGAAGCAGGTTTTGTGATATTTTGGTAACATTTGCCTTCTTTTATTACCTAGAAACTTATCTCTCCGCAGGTGAAAACCGATTTTGCTCATGCGTGACAAATATTATTTTAATTTCTTTATTTGGAGCTAAAATTCCTAAATCCCTAAAAAGGGTTCACTTCAAATTTTGAAAATTCACAATTGACACAAATCTTTTTTGATGTTTTCAGTTGAAGCAAAATAAGTTTTATCATCTTCAAAAGTAACTATGTTGACTTACAAAAGTCAAATGTGGACATTTAAAAGTCAAAGTGGATTTCTTGTGACATTTCGTATCGTTTTTTTATGTAGTAACGTCGATATTGGGCATAGTGACTGCGGTCAATGAACATATAATCGAGACGACTCCATCCCCGATGCCGACACGACCTCCGGAGTTCACTTCTTTTCCGTATTCCTTGTGTTTGACTTTGTTGAAAGACTTGGAAACTTTGGTCGAAGTTGTGGCACAACATTATTATGGTGACGACAATAAATGGAATTTCATCGCGGTTACAGAGGCAACAAAGTAAGGGTCCGTTTTTTAGTAGTTTAATAATGAGCTTAATGGGATTGACAGCTTATTCGGTCAGCTATACATGATTGTTTGGAAGTGGCTTAATGATATAGAAAGTGACTCGTTCAATAAGCTTTTAGGAGATAGCTTTATGCAGAAAGCCAAGTTTTTTCCAAACCCGCCCCTTCTAATTAAAAAACTTGCCCCTTCCATGTTTCCATCTATAAAAAAACCCTCCCAAATAAAAACTTTCCCAATTTATACACACATTAATCCACAAAGACAACTTTATTCATATAGGACTTAATGGAAAACCAACCAAACAGCTCCTAAGCATTACTTCTTCCACATTACTGAGGGGGACAAAAATGCATTTTTTTTCTGTGCCACCAATATAGGTGGAACAAGAGTGGGAGATCTGACAAGATATGTAAATTACTAAACTACCCATGTTCAAATTAAAACTTTAAAACTTTCCACAATTCTTTCATCCGCCTACCTCACCCTCAGTCGTCTAGTCTTGTGCCGTTTGCATACCAAATGCACATTGAATGACCAATTTGTCCTTTTATATGCTTTACATCCTGAAAAGAGTCAAAGTTTGACTTTTGAGAGTCAAATCTAGTTCTTCCGAGTTTCAAATATAGTATGCTTTCTTTCATAGTTTTAGCATCAAACTTTTTCCATTACTACTGGATTTTATACAGTCCGATTTATCCACAATATTTAGTTGAAAATCAAAAAAGTGATGCGAATCTTGAAGTTGAAAAGCATTCTGTTTGACTTTATAAGGTCAAATGTGACTTTTTTTAAGTATGGTTGAAATGAAATCAGGGTACTAGCTAGACTAGCTTTATTACGGAATAGCGGGTACAAGATGCTATTGCATGGAGGTGAGACAATGAATGATGGAAAAGATCCAAATGATGCAAACCAACAGCATGGACGTGGACGTTTATTGCAGCAGGGGCAAAATGGTAATTTGACTCGTGAAGGAAGAGCTCTCTCTGCGATGAGTAGGTTTGGAGAAAATGCTAGGGTGCTTTCTGATCCAACATGGTTTCGCAGGGCTGAACATCATCAGCGTGCAATTATGGAACTTCCAGGTAACTTTGGACTGTTGAGGTTGAGCCGAGCCGGGCCACAAGTTTGCTCGGCACAGGCTTGGGCTCATAGGGTTTAGCCCGCTATGCTTTTTGACGAGCCAGCTCATGAGAACTCATGAGTTGACTCGTCTTTCTTCCCCTCCCCCATAAGATAGTGTTAAAACTTTCGGGTTCTTTTAGGGTGTGTTTGGTTATGCAGACAAGATAGAACAAGACGGGACATGACAGAACAGAACACGACAAAACAGTTGTTCAGTGTTTGATAATACAAAACTAGACGGAACATAACACATAACATGACCAAATTACCCCTAATAAGTTGTTTATATATTTTGATTAATTATGTAGTTTATCAAATTATAATGAAATAAATATTTTTATAACAAAATATATTATTATAAAGTTTTCTTCATTACGATTAAAGTGACACCAAAAAAGTTTATGTAGTTTCCAATTTTTATTTCTCCTTTTCTATATTTTTTACTATTAATATTTAACAATTTACATGAATTAACCAAAACATAAATACCATATAAAAGTAATATTTTGAGGACAGTAAAATAAAAGTTCAAACGGCATAAAATAGAATGAATAAAATATAAAAAGAAGGCGTATATGATGTTTTAGAAGAGAATTAAATTTTATTTTGAAGTTATATTAGTAAAATATAAGTCTAACACTTTCACCTTGTTATGGGGTGGGGGTGGAACAGGCCTGTTCCACTATGTTCCTGTCTTTTCCACATAAAAATCGTGCAAAACATGGAACAATGATCCTTGTTCTGTCATGTCCTAGCATGTCTAGTATACCAAACGCACCCTTACTTTTTAACTTCTCTTCGGGTAAATAAAAATGTGTTGAACTTGTCTATATGCAGTTTCAGAAACGAGCGTAAAGAGACCTACCCTCTCGAGTTTCTTGTCCGAAAAGGGTCTTCCCGGGGGCTTATTTCTAATGGGGGAGTTCATGTTCATTGCACGACCGCTAATATACGTTTTGTTGATAAGAAAATACGGACTCCGATCATGGCTTCCATGGGTTGTCTCTTTCTCTATCGACCTCATCGGAATGAGTTCGTCAACAATATCATTGACCAACCATAAAGACCGGAACCTTTCTCTATCGGATCCCGAGAAGGATGAGGTATCGGGTTTTACTTAATTTTATGCCGTTTGGAACTTATTACTTCATTATTGAAAATTGTAACAATAATTGTCCATTGTTCCAAAATAAGTGTCTATCTTCCAATTCTACCCTTAATCGTAAACTCCCCCTACTATTAAGGGTAAAATGGTCCTTTAGTTAATTAAAAGTGTAGAGGGAGGTTTAGGGGAAAACCCAAAAAAATGAAAAACCGAGGAACACTTTGGACTGTTCATCTGGATGGTATGCACATGTGCATACAAGTAATTGAAGTTGTTTTTTTATGCACGTGTACGTGTTATACACATGTGCATACCGGAAAAATTGCTTACAAATTACTTATATAATATATGCACATGTGCATACCGTCCAATGAGCGGTTACCAAGGTGCTCCTTAGTTTTTCATTCTTTTGCAGTTTTCCACTGAACCTGACCCTAAAAGTGTAATAGTTACACATTTCTAAAACTAAGCGTCTAATTCATTATGGGCGTTTATTTTGGGACTAATGGAGGTATTTTGTTAATATTGAAGGGTATTTTAGACATTTGACAACAAGTGTTGGCGTTAACTTGTACTCTTAGTGTTTTTGGTACCATAATGTTCCGGTTATTATGATACGCAGTTGAGAAGGCGGAAACTATTGTTGGCGCTTTACCTCATGAGAGATCCGTGCTTCGGCAAATACACACGGTACATTTCATAAGCTCGTGGTTTTTTTGGGCGTTTCTTCTTTCCAAGATAGGAAAACCGGGGATTTTAACTCGTAAATTGGTTGTTTTCTTTTTCCACAGGCAAAGGCTGGAAAGTACCGAAAAAACGTTGGAACATGTCCCGGTTGTCGGGTTTCTTGCAGGTTTGTTTGTAGTAAGGGTACAAGTCCAAACCCGTGAACCGTAAAACGGACCTAACCGTAGTGAACGGTTCGGTTTTGGTTCAGGTTTCGAATAATGTGGTTAGGTTCCGGTTTATAAATGGTTCAGTGTGGTTTGTGGCTTTAAAGAAACATAATCAATCGGAATCGAACCATTCGTATAAAAATGCAACAAAGTTTCAAAAAAAATTATTCTGTACCTGTTTTGACCGATAACCTGTTGACCATGTAACATCTGATGATGCGGATACTGGTTTATGAAAAGTTACAAAAGGGTTATGGCCAAGGGGACAAAGGACAATAAACTTGGCATTCAGGTCATTAAGGGTGCGTTTGGTACACTGGACAAGACAGAACAGAACAGAACAGAGATCACTGTCCCATGTTTGACAGGACTTTTATGTGGTACAGACAGGAACAGAGTGGAACAAAGCTGGAACAGACATGTTCCACCCCCACCCCATGGAACAAGGTGGAACAAACTTATGTTTTACCAATATAACCTCAAAATAAAATCTAATTATCTTCTAAAACATCAATTACACGTTCTATTTTATATTTTATTCTTTTTTAAAATTTTATTTATTGTATTTTATCTAATGTTATCTGTTCTGTTCTGTCCAGTTCTGTCTACCAAACGTTGAACAACTGTTTTGTCCTGTTCTGTCCCGTCATGTCCTGTCTGCGTACCAAACGCACCCTAAATGTTACAAGATTGGTAGGATATTGGTTTACTGTTTGTTATTTTGTTGTTTTTTGCAGGAAAATTGATCGAACTCTTGGTTGGAGCACAAACACGGTACACGTATACCTCCGGTTCTTGAGGTGTAGACGAAACGAAACAATATGTTATATGTGTCAAACTACAAGTCTCGTGTGAACGTAACAATTTTGTCATGAAATTGAAAGATTATTTTATCGATGATGATTGTTTTGTATTGTTATACCATGTGTCAAATAGTCTAATATGGTTGGGTATGGTACAAGTGATCATAGCATTAGTACAACTAGTTGTCTATACGTGCTACGGTGAAAAGGGTAAAAAAAATGTCTCGACTCTTAGGTCATCCGCATCAGTGCAAGGCCAAAATCTTTTCTAAAGTGACACATTTGTTTTGCAATAACATCTCCTACATCAATGTAAGACCAAACTTCTTTCTAAAGTGGTCCCAACTACCAATATTATAATATAATACAATAAACTAATGAAACAAAAATATATAATAAACCAATATTGTAACAATAATATTATTATTTTATTAAAATTTAGTGGGTTCCACATCTTGCAAGACAATTTTAATTTAGTGGGTCCCACATGGCAAACAATATCATCTTGTAAGGTCCCTAACAAGATTGATGTGGATGCTCTTAGATGCACTTTAAGATGAGATACACTGAGATGTACCAGATCAATTCTTGTATGAGCACGATTTGTTAGCTTCAATCTTTCTAATCATAGAAGTATTTAGAAGTAATGAAAAATAGGCTAAGTGAAGAAAGCCTCTTACAGAGGCTCTGCCGACCTTACCGAGAGATCAAGGTCAAGAAGCTACAGAAGCTAAAGAGGCGCCCTACAGAAGCTCTGCCATACGCGCAAAGAAGACCAAAGACTCGGAATCCGGTGAAGACTGCTCTTCTAAGGACCAAACCGCAGAACCTCTGTGGCACTTCACAGAGCCTCTGCGGTCTTCAACAAAGACTTGAAAGATATTTATAATATCTTGCTACTGTTACAGGACCTGTTCATCAACTTGCATGGTAGCATGCCCTGTCCAACTGCAACGTGTCAAACTCTGGTTGGATCCAATAGGGCTTAGTACATAATAGACGTCTGCTGCATTAAATGCAATACAGCACGTCCAACTGTTCATGCCATCCGTCCAACTATTCATACCGTCCTTTGTGAATAGTAGCATATGCTTTATGGTCCCCTTAGAGTGTAGTATATAAGGAAGACTCATGTTGAGTTCTTCCTATTAATCTATCAATCCATCGATCGATCAATCGAACACTTTGAGAGAAAAACATCACAAGAACACACAGCTTAAACACCTTGAGAGTCATATCTGTTTTAAAGCTTTGCTTACTCACTGTTCTTGAATTTGTTCTTAATACACATATTCAGTAAACTTTGAGATATTATTTCCTGTTCACTGATTACTTATATTGTGTTCTAAATCTATCAAACATATCTGTTAGTTCTTCAAATACGCTTCCGCATCAAACTCAAACTTGAACTAATAGATCTGATAATCTTGTTTAAACAAAAGAGGGAACCAACAATTGGTATTAGAGCAAAGCTTGATTTTCAATATCAAGTGATCCTCGTTTTTACAAGATTAGTGATAGAAATCATTTTTTTTCATCGCAAG
This sequence comes from Saussurea involucrata, assembly GCA_033807775.1. Lineage (NCBI taxonomy): Eukaryota > Viridiplantae > Streptophyta > Magnoliopsida > Asterales > Asteraceae > Saussurea > Saussurea involucrata. Next base: position 12,507,723 of record CM066312.1, read on the forward strand.
GTTAAAACTCCATTAAAGTGTACTCTGAGAACTGTTCAAACCCAGAAAACTTTCCAGATCTTCAGACTCATACCTTTTAATCATACTATCTTTTCAGAACCTTAACAATGACAAATACAAATAACTTCTTTACTGCTGGTTCACTCACCAAGCCTCCTACTCTCCTACGAGATGAGTATCCTCAATGGAAGATAAGAATGGTTCATTTCTTTGAGGGTACTGAAAAAAATCTAGTACAATATCTTTACAACCTTCCTCCTGTTCCCATGATAGCAGTACCACGAGTACCAGCTACTGCTGAATCTCCAGAAATCCCTGAACATAAAAAACCAAAGCCAAAAGAAGAATGGTCAAATGAAGATAAGGCAGAAGATGAAGTTGCACAGAAAACAAAAAGAATCCTGATAATGGCTATCCCCAACGAGCTTTTTCAATCCTTAGATGCATGCGAAATTGCGCACGATCTTTGGAAAGAATTAGAAAGACAGTTGGAAGGGGGTGCTAAAACACAGAAGAACCGAAGGGCACAGTACATAAATGAGTATCATGCATTCAGAGCCTCTGCAACAGAATCTCTGCAAACAACGTACGATAGGTTCAACTCTCTCATAAACAAATGTAGAAAGTCTGGCATTCACAGAACCTCAGAAGAAAATAACGTCATGTTTCTAAAGAGTCTGAATGATGAGTGGCTTCAACTGTCTATGTCTTTACAAACAAACCAAGATCTAGACTCATGGACACTCTCTGATCTCTATGGAACACTAGCTGCACAAGAGCCTCAAATAGCACAGGCTAAAACAATAGCCATTTCACCATACGCATTGGTTAGTAAATCAACAGAGGCTACAGAAAGACCGAGAAATGAGAGAGCAACAGAGGAGAAGAAGAAGGAGAAGAAGAAGATAGTGATGGTTGATAGCGAAGAAGACGAGCTGATAGAAGAAGAAATAACTCTTGCGTCATTAGCTAAATCATTGGCTCTATTGACAAGAGAGTTCAGAGGTAACCAAAGAAATTTTGGAAATGACAGATATAGCAGAGACAACCAGAGAGATAGAAGAGATGATGAAAGAAGAGAAGAATCAAGTGACCGACAGAGGTCAGACTACAGAAGTGACCGACAGAGGTCAAGCGACAGAATCTACAGAGGAAATGACCGACAGAGGTCAGATGACAAGGTAGGCCACACACAAGAATGCTACAAATGTGGTAAGCCTGGTCATTATGCAAACGAATGCCGAACAGAGAAAGGTGGAGACCAACAGAAGTCCGACGATCGAACTGGAAACACCTCCCAAGGTTGCTTCAACTGCGGCAAGCCAGGCCATTTCGCAAAAGATTGCAGAAGTAGACAAAGTCGCCCACAGAAGGACTCAACTTTTTACAAATAGAAGCCTGAATATTATGCACAAAAATCCTTAATGGCGAACAAAGGGCATTCTGAAGCAAATAAGGAGGACTTCAAGTCAGACTCTACCTCTGATGATGAATTCACCACCAATGCCCTGTTCTGTGGCATGGCAGAAGTCGACTCGGGCACTGACAATGAGGTATTCATTTCAAACTCTATCTCTTGTATTAAATATGTAGAAAATGATTCAGTTAGACTTAACAGTGAACTGATTGAACTCAAAGAGATAAATGAAAGTATTCAGAAAAGACTCACCTTTAATGAGAGAGAAGTAAGGCTTCTCACTCAAGAAAAAGCCAAAATTTTTGAAGAAAAGGAAAGAGTAGAAAAATATTGGAGCAAAAATGTAGATCCTTTAAAAAGGCAAATTTCTGAATTAACCTCTGCTTTAAAAGTCAAAACTAAAGAGCTTTCAGTTTCTAGGAGTGAAACAACTGACATAAGAGCTCTCAAAGAATACTTTCAAAAAGAGAGAGAGATACTTTGGCAAGATCTACTCAGAAGAGAGGTTTTACTTAAAAACTATAAAGATGCACAGAAGGTGTATGAGAAAGTAAACTCATAAATAGGAAGACGAGGTATAGGGTACGATGATATTACTCTAGGTGTCGAAGGCAAAAGACTTAAACCTCTATCTTCTCTGTTTGTGATAGGAAAAACAAATAAACCAATTTTTCCAAACTTACTCTCTGTAAGTAAAAGGGTTAAAATCTCTGAAAAACCTCACTTGAGGAAACATACGAAGATGATCAATGTGTGGTTTGAAAACACAGATTCATCATCTTCAACCTCTGTCAATAGAGGAATCAAACCAAATAAATATCTGAAAACACAAGATCAGATTGGTATCTTTAAGTTTGGTAAACCAGATACTCAAACACAGGTCGCTTTTGTCTGTATGATAGATGTCAAAAAGAAATTATCTGCAAAAGCTCCTGAGTTTAAACCCATCTTTTCAGAAGAAAATCTTAAAAGATCAATTGAAAAAGAAATTTTGGAAGTTTTGAAATCAAATGCTTTAGAAAATCTCTGTACATCTTCTATAGATCAAATTCTCGCTGAAGAGATCTCATCTGAAACCTCTGCCATCTATGAAAGTTTTTCTACAGAGGAAGAAAACTCGTACGATACATGCTCAGAAAATCCAGCCTCTATCGAAAGAAATGACTCAACCTCTGTATATGAGGACGATTCATCCTCTGACGACTCAGAGACTGATTCTAAATCAGGGATAATTCACTGTGACACAGAGGATGTTAAATTCTCCTCTGATGTTCTTAACAGAACAATTTCTCCAAAAGAGAAAATCACAGAGATACCTATCTGTCCAGATTTTCTAAAAATGTGTATACAAGTCAAAACCTCTACAGAGCTTGATAATTTGAAAAAGGCCTCTGAAAAACCTAAAAGCTCAAAATTTTCAAAACCTTTAAGGCCTGAAGCTAACAAATATCTTTCCTCTGTGACAGTGAAGACAGACGTTCACCACAGAAGAGACTCACAGAAGGCAGGACCTAAACAAGATTTTTGCAAAAAACATTCTAGTATTCATAGATCTTCTTGTAATAGGAAATCTAATGTTAAGAACGAATGTAATGCCTCTGTGACTCAGTTCAATGAATTCAATGAAAAGTTCAAACAAATCACGTCTCATATTAAATACTGTCATTGTTTTGATCTTATGTTCAGATTAAAAAATCACTTCTCAAGTCCAGATTGCTTACTCTCCACTAAAATTCAAACTCCAAAGTCAAAACCTAGAGAGATACAATCTGATCTTTCTACAAAAGATAAAATGTATTTCAAGAATGCTAAGGCAAACTTGAAAAATTCTAACAATATTGGACCCATATGGATATGGGTACCTAAGTCTCTGTGATTGTCTTACAGAAGCGGTATGTGCCAATTTGGTATCTTGACTCCGGATGCTCAAGGCACATGACTGGCGACAAAAGTTTACTATCCACGTACAAAGAAACACACGATGGTGGATCTGTAACTTTTGGAGACAACAAGAAGGGACACATCAAAGGCTATGGAGTCATACAGAAGGAAAACGTCTCTGTATACAAAGTTGCATATGTGAATGGCCTTAAACACAACCTACTCAGTGCAAGTCAACTCTGTGATACAGGATTTGATGTCTTGTTCAAAAGGACTTTCTGCTCTCTGCAAAGTGAAGACACATGAATGGAACTTCTGCGAGCCGAAAGAAAAGGTGATCTGTATCTGATGAACTTTTGTTCAACAACCAAGGACAAAGTTTGCCTTGTAGCTTGCGAAAGTAAAGAAGCCTGGTTATGGCATAACAGGTTCTGTCACTTGAACTTTCACACCTTGGATAAACTGGTCAAACTTGATCTAGTTAAAGGTTTGCCTAATGTTAAATTTAATAAGGATCACTTGTGTTCTGCCTGTGAGATGGGAAAACTCAGAAGAGCTTCCCACAGAGGTAAAACAGATGTGTCGTGCACTAGGCCTCTGTACATGCTTCATGTCGACCTCTGCGGTCCTATTGCCATACAGAGCCTAGGTGGCAAGAAATATATACTTGTCTTAATTGATGAGTATTCGCGCTTCACATGGGTTGAATTTGTTCAAAAGAAATCGGATGTTCCAATCATCTTGATTAATCTAATGAAAAGAATCCAAGTTCTTTATGAATGCAGAATACAGAAGTTAAGAAGTGACAATGGCACAGAATTTAAAAACTCTGTCATTGAAGCCTATCTTTCTACAGAAGGAATATCACAGAACTTCTCTGCCGCACGCACTCCACAGCAGAATGGCGTAGTCGAAAGGAAGAATCGAACGCTCGTGGAGGCCGCAAGAACTATGCTATCAGCATACGGATTACCGATGAACTTTTGGGCAGAAGCAATTTCTACCGCTTGTTACACACAAAATCGGTCAACCATTGTGAAAAGACACATCAAGACTCCTTACGAACTGATCAACAAAAGGCGGCCAAACATCAAGTTTTTCCATGTGTTTGGATGTAAATGCTTTGTTTTAAACGACAGAGATTCAAGAGGAAAGTTTGAGGTAAAAGCTGACGAAGGCAAATTCATTGGATACTCTGCCACTTCCAAAGCCTACAGAGTATACCTTACAAGATCTCGCAAAATCGTAGAAAGTATCAATGTTTCTTTTGATGATTCTTTCCAAATGACTTCTGAGCAAATCCGTTCAGAACTCGAACTTAAAAGAGAAACCTCTGGCATCTCGCAAACAAAAGAAGACTTGAATCTTCTATTTTTAGAGATGTTCCACGATGACATTGATCCTTCTGTTGGAACCATCAGAGTTTCTGAAGAACCATCTTCTGTTGGACAAAATCCTACAGGTATGACTCTAACTGGTCCAAATAATGCTTCATCTTCTTCTATAAATACTACAGATGCAAATGTCGAAGAAGAAAATGCAGAAGATGAAACCTCAAGAAAAACGACCACAGAAGCTGCTGAAAAACAAACTCCACAATCCACAGAAGAACCAATTACAGAGGTAATTGAGGACCAAGACTATACGTCCTCAGAGGAACAAACTCCACCACCACTCATACCAATCATTCCACAAATGGTAGAATCTTCTACCAAGGTAAGAAGAACGACAGAGGCTATACAAAAAGAAGATCCACAAGAAGCTTCTGAAGAAGGTTTCGATGACATTGATGACCATCTTCCTCCCACCACTCAGTGGACAAAAAGCCATCCTCCAAGCCAAATAATCGGAGAACCTTCTGACTCAGTAAAAACCAGGTCTGCCACTGCTAATTTTTGTTTCTTTACAAATTTTATTAGTGTGATAGAACCAAAGAAGATTTCTGAAGCACTAGATGACCCAAACTGGGTAGACGCCATGCAAGAAGAACTTCTGCAGTTTGAGCGTAACAGAGTATGGACTTTAGTACCTCTGCCACGAGGGAAACAGGCCATTGGGACTAAGTGGGTCTACAGAAATAAGAAGGATGAAGATGGAGTGGTCATCAGAAACAAAGCACGATTGGTGGCCAAGGGATATAGACAAGAAGAAGGCATAGACTACGATGAGACTTTTGCCCCTGTCGCACGGCTCGAAGCAATAAGAATATTCTTAGCCTTCGCAGCCCACAGAGGATTTAAAGTTTATCAGATGGACGTAAAATCAGCTTTTCTCAACGGTGAAATCCAAGAAGAGGTTTACGTAAATCAGCCACCAGGGTTTGAAAGCTCAAAGTTCCCAAGGCATGTATACTACCTTGAAAAAGCTCTGTACGGACTGAAACAGGCTCCAAGAGCATGGTACGAACGACTTTCTACCTTTCTTCTAGTAAATGGCTACAACAGAGGTACAACAGATACTACCTTATTCTATAAACGTAAAAACAGTGAAATAATGCTTGTACAAATCTATGTGGACGACATAATTTTTGGGTCTTCTAACACAAAAGAGTGCAAAAGTTTTGAAAAACTCATGTAGAGTGAGTTTGAAATGAGTATGATGGGAGAACTAACATTCTTCCTCGGACTCCAAGTCAAACACACATCAGAGGGAATTTTTATAAATCAGGCCAAATATGTCTCTGACATTCTTTTCAAGTATAGCCTCTCCGATACCTCTGCAATGAAAACTCCAATGGCCACTGGAAATAAGTTATCCTTAGATCCAGATGGCATCTCTGTAGAATGCACTCTCTACAGAGGCATGATTGGATCTCTGTTATACTTAACTGCAAGCAGACCTGACATTATGCATGCCACATGTCTTTGTGCACGTTATCAAGCTAATCCAAAGAAATCACACTATGATGCTGTGAAAAGAATCTTTAGATATCTAAAGGGGACCAAAAATCTCGGTCTCTGGTATCCACAGAACTCTGGTTTTAGTCTTAAAGCTTATACAGATTCAGACTATGGAGGATGCATGCTCGACAGAAGGAGTACCTCTGGGAGTTGTCAATTCCTAGGTGGTAAACTAGTCAGTTGGACCTCCAAAAAGCAAAATTGTGTCTCAACATCCACTGCAGAAGCTGAATACGTTGCTGCTGCAAGCTGTTGTTCTCAGGTTCTATGGATGAAGACTCAGCTAAAAGACTACGGCCACATCCTATTCAAAATACCTATCTTCTGTGATTCCAAGAGTGCCATTGCTATCTCTGCCAATCCTGTGCAACACTAAAAAACCAAGCATATCGATATAAGGTACCATTTCTTGAAACATCATGTTGAATACGGTACAATCGAGATGCATTTCGTGCCCACAGAATACCAACTCGCGGACTTATTCACCAAAGCTTTAGACGAGAAAAGATTCAATTTCTTGGTGGGTAAGTTAGGAATGATCAATATGACGTAAAAAATCCTCTGTAAGTATAGCTTTATCTTCTGTAAATATGTATATATTTCTAATTATTTTTGCTTTAATTAATTTATTTCTGTATGTAAGTTCTCAATCTTAAATAGTTCTTAAAATCACAAAGCTTCTGTAAGTCTACTCAGAACCTCTGACAACCCTTACAGAACCTCTGTAAAATATGACCTATGTTCTATGCAAAACTTATCATTCTTTGATCCAAGCATAGGTCAAGGGGGAGCAAAAGGAAAATTCCTGATCTACAGAGGTGATTAGATCAAGGGGGAGCAAAAAGGGATCCAGCAATGATCTACAGAGGTAAAACTTTCAAGGGAAAGCCAAAGAAGAATGCCAATGAATCTATATCGACAGAAGTCATACATCACTGCCGAGAAAAGAAGAACCAAAAGGTATGTCTCTCGCACAAAAGGTTTTTGAAAACAGTTTTCTAGGACACAAATTGTCAAATGTCCTAAATATACTGTGGATAATATTTCAAAAATCAAAAGATCAAAAAGTTTCATAAAAATTGAGTTATGAGAATATTAAGGTCATAGAGCTTCTGCTGAGCTCAACAGAAGCTCTGCCAGAAATATGCTCTGAGATCGCAACTTTAACCTCTATCGATCTTTTGGAATGTTATCTCGGAAACCAAACAGACTCACCATGACCTTCTCGAACAAAACTTTTTCCATAACAATTTTTTTCGGACACCAACTTTCAAGTATGTCCGAAAAATATCTCTTAAAACAGATCAAAAATTGGATGATCAGAAAAGTTAATAAAATTTTCGTTATGAGATTTTTTCCCTCATAGAGCTTCTGCTGGCCCTCACAAAGCTTCTGCAAGTTCCAACAGAGCCACAAAACCTCTGCGAGTAAAAACTATTAACTAAAAATCCTATTTGATCCTCTCCAATGCCTTTACAAAACGTTTTGGTTAAAAAGGAACCCCACAGAAGTCATGATAACAATGAGATATATGAGAAAGGGATACACATCAAAGATTTTCAAATTCACAGAACCTCTGTAAACTACAGAAGTTCTGTCAATCTGTTACTTGGGCATTTCTGTAGTAATAACGGTTACTTTTACTGAGAGTGAATTACATGTGGCTAAGAATAACCCCACGCGCCTAGCATTAATGGGCCGCGCACGACGTCCTGTCATCCTCTGACATGGCCTACGTGTCCCATTTTCATTGGGCGTACATGGAACGTTTTCTGTGGAAAGTTGAACCCGCCGTTCTAACTTGAGTTCGGATTCCAAATTTTAATCCATTACCATATATTTTACTCTTTCGAATTCTACCGTTTTACCCTCCTATAAAAACCAAGCTCACCCTCTCATAAACTTTTTACAAACTCTCATTCTTCTCTGGCGAAACCTGCAAATTTCTTATTCTCAGTACCAAATGGCTTCATCTTCTCAAGTTATCTCCCCTGCACACTCTCCGGCGATCTCACCAGAACATTCACCTGCTCATTCTGAACATTCAGAAAACCCCAACCCTGCCCAAAACATTGAACTAGAAGATTCCGGCGATTCAGCAGACTTTGCTCCAACCACACATCTTCAAAACTTCATAGCAAAGGATCATTTCGAAAAAGTACTACCAATCAAATCCAACAATTGCTATTTAGTTCCCTCACCCACTGCTTTCGGCGAAGCCCATGCCATTCTTCTAAACATAATGGAAAATCGTATCCTCTTCCCTTTACTCTCAAGAACCCCAAAGAAAATTCCAGTAAGATATCTGAACCAGTTTTGGCAAAGTTGCCGATTTGATAAAGATGATTCTCTTATCAAAGGATACATTTCAAAACCCGACAAATCTGAGCATCTGGAAATCAAGTTCAATAGAACAATGTTCTCACTTGAATTCAACCTACCAACAAGGGGTCTTCTTGGATTAAAGAAGTACGCAGAGCAACCAACAGACGACGAGATCTGTCGTTTCCTAGAAATGCTTGGGTACAACACACCACTGAGGAAGAGAAATGACTTCCGCAGAGGCAGATTACCACCTCTGTGGAACACCTTGTTCTCAATTCTTAACAGATGCCTGACAGGGAAGAAAGGCAGTATTGACCAGAGCTCACATCAGATATTGACCATCATGTATGGGGTTTACTATGATCTCCCACTGGATTACGCGACCATAATGATGCAAGAGATCATTAACACCATCGACAGAAAGAACAACACAAGAAGGGTCAAAGAGAACGATCCTAAGTTTCTACCACCTCTGCAATTCCAAAGAATATTGGGAGTCTTGTTCGAACCTCTGTTGCTAATACAGAAATGGACAATGGAAGGGCCAATTCCCAAACAGTTTCCAATGAGCAAAAATATTCCCACTGATCATGTAGATGGCTACACACACTGCAGACCTTTGTCAAAGAAACTTCTGAAGTATGCCTCGAATAAAACCCTTAAGAAAGAGTATATACGCGATCATAGAACTCCTAAACTGAGTCCTATGACACCCCCGCGTTTAGGTGTCCCCCTAGGAACAATGATTGCAGAACCCCTTTCCACTCAAGAAGAAAAAGATAACAAATTAGCAAAACACATGGCTATTCAACTCAGCTTCATAGCCAAACGTGCAGAGCTCATGGGAAAGAAGTCCTCTTCAAAATCAAAAAGGAGGAAAACTGCAGAAGGCACCTCTACAAGCGCTGCAGAAGATCAACCTTCACCTCCTCATGCCACAGAAATTGGCTCCTCTGCTCCTCCCTCTTCTCCAAAACAGAAGAAGAAAAGAAAATCAAAAACCACAGAGGAAGGGGCACCAAAACCAAAGAGGAGGAAATCCAAAAAGAAGCATGGTAAACCACTTGAAAAATTGGTTACCATAGAAGAGGAAGCAATCGCAGAAGAAAGAACTGCAGAAGAAGAAGATGCAGAAGAAGAAATGACAGAAGAGGGATATCAATCGCCCCATCAATCCCCAGATCGATTTGCTCACCATGGAAACATTAACGATTTCCTACAGAACCCCGACATTGCCAACACTTTAAATACAGCAGGGTGGACGGCACAACCTCTCGACCACCATTCCCCAGAAGAATAATACTTCTCTATTTCTGGCATTGACACACATCTGCAAGAAGATGATCAAACACCCAGAGATCAATCAGCTGAGACACCTATTATTCTACAGAACCCCTTCATTCAGCAAGGATTGGACGTTCACAGAAGGAGTCCAAGCCCAGCTTCAGAAGAAATAGGACAAACAGAAGCTCAGTGGAATAGAGATGAATTAACAGAGACAAGAATGGAGGTCTCAGAGGTAGATTCAGACGAAGAAGAAGCTGTCTGGATACGGAAAGGTCTCTATCATCCACACGTCATGAGTTTATACGACTCTCATCAAATGTATGACTTCTTAGGCACAGACCAAGGAACTTCAACAGAAGATAGAGAAGAAGCTCCAAGCCATCGGATATCTACAGAAGCTGAAAAGATAGACAATGATGTAGTGCTTGGATGCTTAACAGCAGAGGAAACAAGAAAAGATGCCTGGATTTATAGAGGCACACAACCAAAACCAACTCCCAGTGCAACCCACACATCTAACTCCGCAGGTCTAGCTGCAGAGGGAGTTATTGAAATAGAGCAGCACAGCTCGATCCAAACCCAACCCAACCAGCCAGAAGTCACTCTTTCGACTTCTGCGCCCACAAAAACCGGGGAATCCATTCCTAGGGAGTCTCCTCAAAGAGACTCACCTATAGTTCGTGATCAATCGCCCCAGATCACACTAGAACACCCTACAGAGGAATTCGTTTCCTCTGCCACGCACGAAATAGGGCCAACCCTTCTTTCAGAGAGAAGTAGTGAGCACAACGACGAAGAGACTCTAGACAAGTCTCCGAGTCAACAGAAGGATAATCTAGTACCCACCTCTGGAGTGGATCTAGACAATGTCGTTCACAGAACTTATGTAGAGTCTGAAGCACTAGATGCTTCTGCTCGAAGATCAGATGGAAATCCTTCCACCCCCAACGTACAAACAAGGGTGAACGAAGGTGTCCCAGGAGCAGGGACTCACTCTGGAGACGAATGTGTTCCTCCAGAGGTTACACCAGGGACACAAGTATCAAGGGATGAGTTCCAAACCCTTGTCACCTTTGTGAACCAAACCATGAAAGAGTTGCAAAGCTCTTTCACATCTTTTGCAGAGAAAACATCAACGGCCATGCTGAATCTGAACACCAAAATGGACAATCTGTCCACAGAGGTGAAAACAACCATCACAGAGATGAAATCTTCTACGCAAACAACTGCAACAACTACAGCCACTTCTGATGCTAAAGATTTTGGAATTACCGCAACTTCTGCATTCAAGGAATCAGTCAAACATTTCCTTGAACAAATGAACAAGCAATCCAACAAATCACAGAGCATCACACCCGCAGATCTACAGAAGGCTCTGCAAAACGTTCAAGCAGAAGCAATGCGCAACACAATACTGATGCAGCCTAAAGACTACATGACCAGAGCACAGCTAACAGAGCTCGGCCAGAATGTCATAAACCAGGTCACAGAAGTTATTATTGTCTCCTTCACTGCTGCAAATGCCAACTACGTCAAAGAGTACAGAAAAAGTGTCGGCAGAATGCGCTTCAACACATAAGCAGATCTTGCAACTCTTTTCGGCCTCTGTGATGATGTATGTGCGAAGTTGATGGCCGCAGGAGCAGAACTACCAAAGAAACCCAAAGCTTCCTGCAGAGCAGAGGGTACTTCTGATAAAAGTCAGGATGATTCTGATGATGACCATCCTGGTCCATCAGATAATCCTGAGGGGGAGAATATAAGGGAGAAAGCTACGACCAGAGGAATACAAACTCCGCCAATCGCAGCAGAACCAATCAGTCAAGCTCCTCCAGAACAAACCCAAGATCAACAACAAAAGCAACAGACCACAGAGACAATACCCATCTCTGTGGAATCAAGTCCTGAAGAAACCAATATTCCAGAAGCTGATCAGCATACCACAGAGGCAACAACCACCCCTATGGTAATCAACTTGGAAAAGAGTCCTTCAACAAAATCAACAGAAAAACCCCAAACCATACCAAGAAGAAAGTCGATTGCCACCAAACCAATAAGAGCAACGACCTCTGCGACCTCTGCTTCTGATATTCTGAGAAAGATGCACAATACAATGACTGATCGAATGTCGCAGAGAGAAGAAGAAAGGCACAGGTTCACATTAGCTTTCAAAATGGCAAGAAGATTCGATGTCCAATCTTCACCAACAGAAATAGAGCTCACAGAAGAAGTCACCAAAGAACCTCCAACAGAGGTTACAGAGCAACTCAAGCCAACAGAACCATCGCCACAAAAGTCCTCTAAATCACAAGTGTCAAAACCTACAGAGGCAACCATCAAGCCAACAGAAGCACCAACCTCCAAACCTACAGAAGAAACAGGTTCTGCACCTCCAAAAGCCAAAGACAAGGGCAAAGCAATACTGATAGAAGAGCCAAAGAAAAAGAAATCATTGCCCAAGCCTACAGAGAAATTGATGAAGAGCGCCTTTGATGCCTTCCAAACTCCAAAGCCTGAAGAAGTTGATTGGGCATATGGATTAAAGCCCCTATCAGAAATTCCACTTACTGACAGAGCTGCAGAAGTTGTTCAACAGATGGAGAGTCTCAGAAGACAAGTACCACAACCTGGTCCAACACATGAAGAGATGGAAGAAGTGGTATACAAATACCTCTATAAACAAACCTTTCAGACTAATCATCCAACAGATCATGTGACAGATTCAAGGATCAGAGAAGAATTTGAGAACATCTTCACAAGGACAAAGCCAAGAACCAAAGCAAATGTCTTCTCAATCCACAAGATCAAAAAGGTAATCTTCTGCAAGTTCTCCTTTACAAGAACCTATCCAAGGGTCAGGTACAATCTTTACAAAGTCAGAAGAGAAGACAATTCAGAAACCACCTTCGCTGATGCTGACCTAAGAAATATCAATCCTTATGATCTACCTGACCTTCTGCAATGGACAAATGACAACTACAACACAGAGGCAAACACCAGAGCCTATCAAGTGTTAAGAAAAGCAATGAGGGAAAAGCTTCTGATCTTCAGTATGATAGATTTTCAACTGGGAAAGGATCTTGGTCTCAAACATCTAAATTTACGACCACTAGAAGATCGCTGCCCACCCGACGCCGTGCCAAACTCTATCATTACAGAACCAAGATTCGGGTTAGTATTTCAAAACCCACAAGGCGAAATCAAACTATTTGTGTGCATGGATTGTCAGAAGTACGCAACTAGTACTCTAAACAAGTTCAGAGCAAGCCTTGTAAAATACAGAGGTACAGAGAAAATGGATAGAGATGCTGCAGATACTTTCATCCGAGAGATTGATGCCACAATTCGCCTAAGAGAACTCTGCATCAGTTTCTACAAAGAGATCAGAAGAATCGGAAGAGACAACAGAAGCTTCAACGATTTCAAAGATGCCAAAATCTGATTCTCAAACCTTAAATCTCTGCAAACCAAGTCAAAAGTTTATCTTTCATTGTACTCAAATGTAAAATGCCTCTGGCATATTTCTGAATGAAAGAACTTTCGAGGTATTGTTTAACCTCTGTCTTATCTAACTTAGCCTAACTAAACTCAAGTTAAATTTTTTATTTTTCACTACTTAGGGGGAGATTGTTAGCTTCAATCTTCCTAATCATAGAAGTATTTAGAAGTAGTGAAATAGAAAGCCTCTTACAGAGGCTCTGCCGACCTTACCAAACCGCATAACCTCTGTGGCACTTCACAGAGTCTCTGCGGTCTTCAACAAAGACTTGAAAGATATTTATAATATCTTGCTACTGTTACAGGACCTGTTCATCAACTTGCATGGTAGCATGCACTGTCCAACTGCAACGTGTCAAACTCTGGTTGGATCCAATAGGGCTTAGTACATAATAGACGTCTGCTGCATTAAATGCAATACAACACGTCCAACTGTTCATGCCATCCGTCCAACTATTCATACCGTCCTTTGTGAATAGTAGCATATGCTTTATGGTCCCCTTAGAGTAGTATATAAGGAAGACTCGTGTTGAGTTCTTCCTATTAATCTATCAATCCATCGATCGATCAATCGAACACTTTGAGAGAAAAACATCACAAGAACACACAGCTTAAACACCTTGAGAGTCATATCTGTTTTAAAGATTTGCTTACTCACTGTTCTTGAATTTGTTCTTAATACATATATTCAGTAAACTTTGAGATATTATTTCCTGTTCACTGATTACTTATATTGTGTTCTAAATCTATCAAACATATCTGTTAGTTCTTCAAATACGCTTCCGCATCAAACTCAAACTTGAACTAATAGATATGATAATCTTGTTTAAACAAAAGAGGGAACCAACACGATTAATAAGGTTGGTTTAAGATTAAAAATAATCAAATCTTCAAATCCTCTCTCACCTATTTACAAGCCGACTCCCCTACCAATGCAAGAATATTCGCATTTTCCAAACCCAAAATGGTCCCATGCCTCCATCCCACCTACCCCACCCCACCCCACCCTTTTTTTCTTCTCTCCATTTTATTACTTATTAATTTGTATTTTAATGCAAAGTTAATTTATTTGTGGTCCATTCACTCCAAACCCTAGGTTTTACCATTACATTTTGATTCCTACATCATGCTTTTAAAATAATATGCTATATTTAATGATTTATAGGTTCAATATTAAGATAAGATGTAAGCTTTTTCCTTCTTTCGTTTCGTGGTATAAATAAATGTTCACAATAAAAACGACATGTAATTTAAAAAGTATAATAATATATATTTTAATTATTAAAAGATAAATTTTACCTTTAATAATAAAGAGAGAAATTTTCTTCATCTGATAATCAAGAGTAAAATGAAGAAGTAGACGCGTATTTTTGGAACAAACTAAAATAGTAAGCGGATAGAATATTAGAGCATCTCCAACAGCTTCTCTAAGTGCTCCAACAACTTCTCTATCTCATTCTCTAAAATAGAGAACAATGGGAAAAAGTCCCAATATAGAGAATTCTCTATATCTCTAAAAGGATGAGAGAGAAATTATTTTATTAATTTCCCACCAAAAAAGGAGTGAAAATAGTATTTTAATGATTCCCTACCAAAAAAATGTGAGAAATATTATTTTAATGATAAAAGAGAAATATATTGAATATTTTAATAATATAAATCATAATTGGTTCTTTAAAATAGATAAGCTGTTGGAGTTGAAATAAATTCTTTTTAGATATTTTTAGTTTTCATTCTCTATTTTAGAGAAATTATAGAGAAGCTGTTGGAGATGCTCTTAGGAGGTTGTTTGACACGTATTTTTGGAACAAACTAAAATAGTAAGCGGATAGAATATCAAGAGGCTGATTGATTAGCTTTCCATTAAATTATGTAAGGATGAAATTGTCTTTGTGAATTAATCCGTGTATATAGGTTGGGAAGATTTTTGTTGGCATGATTTTTTTCAAAGATGAAATGAGTGTGTTTTTGTTTTAATTGGGAGAGACATGTTTAGAAAAACGTGTCTTTCTGAATAAAACTCTCTTAATATATTATTATAGCTAACCAAAAGAGCTATGAATCTCATTTGGTTATAACAGTTAATAGATAGGCTATAATAGCATCTCCTACAGCTATGTTATATACTTTTTAAATAGAGTATTGAAAGTCAAACTCTTTAAAAAAAATTACATTCAACTATAACTAATCTATTCTAGCAATTATAACATTAGAGCATATCCAATGGAGATTCTTATAAAAACCTTCTTTTTATATTTTTTGGTGTCATCTCATTTCAACCTCATTAATTAAAAAATTAACATAAAAGTCTACAATGGTAGTTCTTATAATAACCTTATTTTTGTGGGTCTCATGTATTTATCTACATCAATAATTATTTTATATTTATAAATAAATATCAAATATTAAATTCAAGTACCAATAGATATGAAGACATTGATATTTTACACAAACTTCATAGTAAGAACCAAGATTCTTAAACAAGAATCCAAAAGAGATAAGGTTCTTATAAGAACTCTCCACAATAGCAGTTCCTACAAGCCAAATCACTTTTTGCTTATAAGAATCTTGCATTGGAGATACTCTTAACTATATTATTTAAATATTCAATACATTTAACAAAATAATATTTTTAAACATTTGTTTTCAATATGGGAAGTATAAAAATAATAATTTCTCTCTAAATTTAAAGATGTTTCAAAGTTTCGAGATTTTTATAATCTCACTTATCTTTTCTCTATTTGAACAAAAACTTGTTAAAATCTCTTTTTTTTCTTATATTTTTTTGACGCATTTTTTTTGAGATTTTTATAATCTCACTTATCTTTTCTCTATTTGAACAAAAAAAATTAAAATCTTTTTTCTTACATAGTTATTAATTTACTAGAAATCTACTCGCGCAATGCAGCGCGATATATCTCGATTTTAATGTTCTAATTTATTTTAATGTGTGGTTTTGAGAAAACGGTCATGTTTTTTTATAAATTTGTTTAAAGAATGACGTTTTTTAAAGAGTTCATGATTTGAGGATTTGAAAATGGTTAGAGATAAGGATTAATTAACAAGAGTTTACGATTTAAGGATTTGAAGGTTGTTAGAGATAAGTATTAATTAGCAGTAAAAACGGTACATAAAGCTTCATTAGTTGTTTTTAAGAGACTTTAAGTAATTAATATTAAATAGCGGTACATGAAAACTTTAGGAGTTGTTTTTAAGAGTTTTTCATAAATGCTTTATAATATATAGTATATATTATAGATGCTTTAAGTCACTTAAATTCACATGTCTTCGAAAACCGAGTTGTATGACCCTACTTCAAGAACCAATTAAAGAGCTCCATACGGACACAAAGACCGAATTGGTATAAAAATGATTTCTAACAATAACAGGTTGTTGTTTATTGACCCATGCAGATACAAGATGGGTACCAAATATTGAGAGTGACTCATATCAGTTTAATCGACACGTTTTATTTCATATACAAAAAAATAGAAGGTATTGGGATATAAAAGGTGATATTTTAACCGAAAATTGACAACTTGTATCAGTTATGATAATAACTAAGGAAACAACATATATTGTCTTATTTTATATATCTGAATTTTTATTATATACGATACAAGTCATTAATACACGAAAACACGAGACGATGGTAGGGGTTAGGCGGGGTAGGGTAGGGTGGGTGGGTGGTCATGGTGGAGGTGCACCACACCATGGCGTGCAAATCTTTAAGCTAAAATGGTAACCATTAAAAAGTTATAAATTAAAAAGGCTAGAGGAAAAAAAAAAAAACAGAAATAGTCATTAACCAATGGATAACATCCACGTGTCAAAACCCTACAAATTGTCATAGAGCCATCCGGATTCTGCCACGTAGCGAAGTTCCATGCCGTATGCTCCGCTGGTCCACAGTATACTGGATTCTTGTTAATGCCGCATAAATCGACGGTTTCCAAATCAAGTGGCCCACGATCCACCAAAGGTGGTCCTTTAATGGGGTCCACCAAGTGCACCATGACTTTGTTACCCCACCACATTTACCGTAGACCCACCTACACCGAAGACGCCTGCCCACCATGTAGACCCCACTTTACACGTACTCTTCTTCACTCACGTGCTCACGTTCTTAACGATAACAGAAAAAAAAAAGTGAAAAAAAAAGGAAAAAGAAAATAAAAGTAAGTATTTTCTCAATGCTCGGAAGGTGTTCGATGATTTGCCTGAATGAAAGTAAACTCCTTTCTCTCCACGTTTCTATTGGAAATATTCGCCGGAAAACCTCTCGGCTTCGGCGGAGTTGTTACGGTGGCGGAGGCGGTGGTGGGAATGCTAAAAATCTCAATGCTCGGAAGGTGTTTGATGATTTGCCTGAATGAAAGTAAACTCTTTTCTCTCCACTTTTTTATCGTCAAGATTCGCCGGAAAACCTCTCGGTTGCGGCGGAGTTCTTATGGTGGCGGAGGTGGTGGTGGGAAGGGTAAAAATGGAATTATTTGTTGTCGGTTTTTGGTCGTTGGATGTGAAAAAGGAGATTGGTGTAGATGAGATGTTCAGAAATGGAGTCGCCGTTGGTTGTAACGCCCAAAACATATTCGTTCCATTGAAGGGTATCGCCCATACCGGGACAAAAGATTGAGGTTGTGCGGTGGTGGTGGTGGTGGTGGTGGTCATGAGCGGAGCAAGAACGGTGGCGGTGGTGGTGGTTGGAGCGTCGTCGTTTCGGTTTATGTCGAAATCAGAAGGGAGTTTGCGTTTTTTATCGGTAATGGTGGCGGTGGTGGTGGTGGGGATTTTGAGGGTGCCGTTGACTGACGTGGCGATGGCGGGGATGGTACCGGTGCCGGTAGCGGCGATAATTGATGACTCAGCGTGTTGTAATAGCCACTGGATCGTTTCGCCGTCGGATTTGTGACCAAGTTCACGTGTGAGCTGAAATATTCTAGCGGCGCAGGTGGCGGGCATTCGGATCCTTCTGCCCCGACCCTCCACTTTCGTGTGGCGGTCCTTGGTGGATGACCTCCTTGACGGCGGCGGAGGTGGAAGTGGAAGAGTCTCACAGAGTTGGTGTTCTTCCAAGAAAGGCTCCTTTTTTAATGGAACCAACGGAAACCCAGGTGGGGAAACAGATTCTGTAACCGGTGGTGGTTGTTGGGTTGTCGACGGCGGCGACGGTGAGGTCATGATGATGATGATAATAAGAAGAAGAAGAAGAAGGGAGAGACAAAAAAATCAAGAAAATGGGAAAAGGTGTTGTAGTGGCTTTTGTTTCTCTGAAATCAAGAAAGAAAGAAAGATGTGAAGTTGGGTGAATGACGGTGAATGGTGGCCCCATGGAGTTGGACCACCATGGCCATTCTTTAATTCTTGTGTGGGGGGCAAATGGTACGAAAGGTGTTCGATGAAATGTTATTTGATCTATGGTGTAATTTAAAGGGATGCAAATTGTAAATTTACATAATAGTTTGAGTAAATTTCAAATTTGGTCTATGTGGTTTAATATTAGGCATATCTGTAGTACAGTTTTGCAATTATAAGGTTGAATATTATGGTTTGTAAAAATGTAAGATTTGGTTCCTCTAATGGTCGTTAAAAAAATTCGTTAAATGAGACATTTACGTTTTCTTTTTTTGTTGGTTTTTCCTTTTTACCCATCAATATCAAATTCATAACTTTGGTTTTGTTTTTTATTGCTTAAAAGATAAAATAATTAAAAAAAAGGGAAATTAATTAAAATACCCTAAGTTTGACCAACTGTTACCAAAATACCCTAAATTTTTTCAATTTTGCAAAAATACCCAAAATACCCGCGATGAGGTCCCGCGATCGCGGGATACGGTGACGTGGCACGTATTTTGGCCTCAAATGCCCCGCGAAGCCCCTCAACTTTGGCCGCGGTGCACTTTTGGTCCCTGCCCGCGATGGCCCGCGATGGCCTGAATTTTAAACTTTTGGTCCCTGAAAATTTACACTTTCAGCCCCTGTACTTAGACGAATCTTGCATGCTTTTACTGTTTTTTCACAATTATTGTACTTTGAAGACGGATTTGTGGTTGAAATTCATTTGCACTTTTGAGATTTCATCCATAAATATCAGTAATATGCAATTCACAATTCACACTTGTTTCTTGCTTTCTTTCTTGATTTCTCTCTTGCTTTCTTTCTTTGAATTGCTTTCTCTCTTGATTTCTCTTCTCTCATTTCATCCACAAATGGCATCGTCATCAAACCCTAAGTCTACTCCTGAAAAAATGCCACCTCAAATCGAGGTCGCCATAGCAAAAAAAGAAAAGGAGATAGATGAACTAACAGAAGAGTGGAAAAAAATTATGGACAGGAAGGCAGTCCATTTGAGAAAGATCGAAGAGGAAGACAGGGAGATCAAAAGGATGAAAGGGGATATAAAAGCTCGGGAGGCTCGTGTTCGTCGAGAACAAGAAGCAATTCACCATATTCTGCAAGACTTCACAATTATTCAAGCGAAGGTAAACGAGAAGCAAGCTTGGATTGATGAAACTAAATCAATTTTTAAGTAGGTGGTGGTTGTTTTAGTTGTTTTGTATTTTTTTTACTGTGTTGTTGTTTGTATTTTTTTTACTGTGTTGTTGTTTTGTATTTTTTTGTTGTTGTTAATTTCTCTGAAAAGTAGTTTTTAAGCCGCTGAACCACGGTTAGGTTGGATACATCATGCAAGGTCAAGTCAGAGGTTACCTCATTCGTGGTTGCTAAAGTGTGTCCGGGTTGTGGTACACAATGGCCATACGTGGTTGCAAAAGCAGAAGCCGTTGAAGAAGGGTCAAAAAGATTGAAGATGAAGAGCCTGTTGGTCAGCATAGAAAAAAGGTTCAAACAACCTAGCCAAAGGGTCAGAAAGATTGAAGATGAAAGTCAATTCCTTTCAAACTAGATATCATATGTATGTGTGTATATATAATATGAATATATATAGCTACATAGGCATTTCGGTAAACTGGGAGAGATTTGTGGCATTTCGGTAACACAACCTTTGACTTGTGGCATTTTAATTAATTTCCCTATAATAATATATATGATAATTCCATATCAACAACAATATCATTTACAAATCAACGTTTAGATCAACAGTATCATATGTGTTTGTTCCATATGGTTCAAGTTGTGACGGGCCTGTGGTGTGACTGACTGAATGTCTCCTTGGCACGGTTGAAGGGGCGGGATTTGGACACTCTCCACGAGTATGTCCTACGCATTGGCACCGAGTACATCTTCGTTGTATCGAACTTTCACCACGTGATGGACGTCGGTCGTTCTTTCTCGGTCTCCCGGCCCTGTTCTTATCCATTAAAGGTGGATAGCATGGTGGAAGCGGGTTGGGTGGATACACCCATGCTGCAGGGGGTCCAGCTGGGTTTATTACCTCCACGTATGTTTTCCGGTAATATTCGGACGTGAAGAAAGGTACAGCCAAGTCGCTGCAATCTGTACGACTCATATATCTTGCTGCAGCGATGGCATGGTCGCACGGTAACCCAGATTTATCCCATTCGCGACACGAACAAAGGTGGTATTCCATATTCACAATCGCGTGAATATAGTCATCATGCACCTCGTACTTCCCATACCCGATTGCTCTTACCGGCCATGTCGCCGCACGACGCGCCCTGTACTGAACGATATTCTCCGTCGTTGGTGTGAGTGCATTTTGCATCTCAGCTCCTTTTAGGCGTTGAATTTGGTACCACTCTTGTTGAAAGGCCCGAAAGTAGTCCATAAGATTAACAATCGGACATCTACGCGCAAAACGAGAGAGTGCATTCACAGACTCTGCACTATTCGAGGTCAGAATGTCATACCGTTGTCCAGGAAAATGGGCCGCAGACCACCTCTCCGGTCCAGCATCGTCAAAGACTTTGGCTGCTTCCTTGACACTGTATCGTAGCATATTCATGTACTTGTTAAACTCCCGATCCGTATATGCTCTGCATGCCGCCCAATAGACATCCTTGTAGGTGGTAATACGTTTGTCCTTGGATTTGGCGTTCATCTCCAAATGTCGACAGCATATGGCGTGAGGGGCGTTTGGGTACATGGCAGAGATTGCGGCGCTTATGGAAGGAGCCCTGTCAGACATAAACACCAACCCTTGCGGGTCTCCGATAGCTTGTCAACATGGACATAAACCAAGTCCACTCGTCCCCGGTTTCAGACTTGCCTACGCCGAAAGCTACTAGAACGATGGAGTTATCCCCGACCATGGAAACCGCCAGGAACATCATACCCAAGTAACGGCCCTTAAAATGGGATGCGTCTATTATCAGGACACGACGTAGATTTGCCAGAAATGTGCGGATCTGCAAAAACATAGTTTAAAATGTTATAGTTTATAATGTGTAAACATATGACGTGTTAAAATACGTACCGCGGGTCCAAGGGCCACGAAGCACATCTCAAACCGTCCACGTGAATCGGTCCGTAGCTGCGTGACAGTACCAGGGTTCTGCAGCTGCAAATTATATAAATATGTCGGGAGTCGTTCATACGACTCCTCGAACGTGCCTCTCACCATAAACAGTGCATGGCAGCGCGCACGCCACACTTGGTGGTAATCAATCGTGACGCCGAACTGCCGGTGAACGTCGTGGACGATGTCCTTTGGACGCAATGACCTGCTAACATCAAGAAATTTGTTTTTCAGGATCGCACCCAAAGTCTTTTTGCCGGCTTGTTTATGGTGGGGATTAAGTTGCGTCCTCGTACAAGTGTGTACGTCGTGCAACTTTCTAATCATTATCGCCCCTCCTTTGGGACCCGTGTGAATCGCGTACAACCTCCACTCACACTTTTCTCTAGCACATTCAACTACGTATTTGCTTTTGTCAGATGCCCGCACGCAACTTTGGAAACCCTCTTCCAAGAACTTGAGTCCGATCTGACTTGCTAAGAGATCCTTCGAATCGAATATCTGACCTGCTGTTAAACTTTCACTGCGAATATAAGGTGTAGGTTCGTAGCTTTGTGTCTGGGTATGGGATTCTGGAAGAATAGGGGGCATATCAAAAAAGTCATTTATCTGACTACATGATTTTCTACTAGGGGTATATTCTTCGTGATCATCATTATCGGTGTCTGATCTGTCTATTTCAGAATTACCCGTTCTGAAAACGTGGGTTTCGTCATCAGCAACTCCAGCAGTACGCCATTCGTGTGGTTGTGGTGGTTGTTGTTGTTGAGAATCGGGCTGCTCTATTTGGAGGTCTTCGTCGTCGTCACCCTCCTCGTCACCATCGTCGTCACCGTCGTCGTCACTGTCGTCGTCACCGTCGGATACGCCGGGATACACAAAGAGTAATGAGGGTCTTTCTGAATCGACTGCAAGGTGCAGAAAAGTAGAGATATCCCCATCGTTGGATAAATCCACAAATGACCCATCGCCATTTTTAAACACTAACTTGCAAACATCAGAAGAGTTGATTCCACATTTTTGCATGGCGTATGCAACAAACTTCTGATAAGTATAGTTTACTGACACTTTTACACCATGCTTAGATTTATAAGCAAAATTCCACTCATTGTTATCTTGCACCCATTCACCATCAAAACAGAAATATAGCTTAGTTTTTGCAACAGATGAACTCATTTTTTCAGTAGTATCTCAAACACAAAATATTGCAGAAAGAAATATTGCAACAATGAAATCGTTGTGTGGGGATTATGGCTTGCATTTTACGTCTATTTATCAATGAAACAACCAACATATCAGAAAACCAATCTCTCATTTCATCCAAAAACTGGTATTCCAAAAACATTGATTTAACATTGATTCAAACATGCAAATGAATTTCAACCACAAATCCATCTTTAAAGTACAATAATTGTGGAAAAAAACAGTAAAAACATGCAAGATTCGTCTAAGTTTAGGGGTTGAAAGTGTAAATTTTCAGGGACCAAAAGTGTAAAATTCGGGCCATCGCGGGCTACGATCGCGGGCAGGGACCAAAAGTGCACCGCGGCCAAAGTTGAGGGGCTTCGCGGGGCATTTGGGGACAAAATACGTGCCACGTCACCGTATCCCGCGATCGCGGGACCTCATCGCGGGTATTTTGGGTATTTTTGCAAAACTGAAAAAATTTAGGGTATTTTGGTAACTCAATGTTTGACTTAGGGTATTTTAATTAACTTCCTTTAAAAAATGTTATTTATTTAATGAATTTTTAATGACTGGTAGAGAGAGCAACCAAATTCAGACAGTTTTACAAATTATTATTGCCATCTTGTAATTTCAAAATTGTAGAGACGAAAAATGTTGTTTTTGACAAACATTTGTTTCCAGAAACCCAGTGTTTCCGGACATATCTTATCCCGACAATCCATTGTACCCGGAAACTTCAGTGTATCCGGAAACATCTTGTTTCAGTTTTCTATTCGGTAACTTAAGCCATCCGGTAACCTTGGTTATCCGGACAACTCAAGTTATCCGGACTCTTCTTTTTATCCGGAAACTTCTTCCACCCGGTAAGCTCAGTTTTTCCGGATTCCTTATCCGGAAACCACCCGGACATATAATCCGGGAGCTGTTTTGAACTCTCATTTTTCAAAATTTTCTAGGGGCGCTGCCCCCAGACCCCGCAAGGGCGTTGCCCCTTGACCCCACCCGTGCTAAGTCGCAGGAGGGGGACATTTAAGTATTCGTGATACTGTGCCACTTTGAATCGAACAATCGTCTGACGATCACTCCAGTGCAACTGAAGATGTCTCCTGCTGAAGAAGACAAGACAAAGCTGTGTCAGGTATGTAAACCTATCTATTTAGAACTTTCTGACCGAATGACACCTCTTGCTGAACGGGTAGATTCCTTTAAGGCCACCTCTAATGAACAACTGCTTGAGACTAGATCACTATCTGAAAAGCTAGATGTTCAAAGGAGAATAACTGAAAAATATAAGTCTGAAAATGCTAATCTAAAAGACAAATGCAAAAATCTTTCATTAGCACCTAAGGACTTAAGGGCCAAGTTATTTGATCTTCAGTCTCAGTTTGATAAGTGCTTGAATGAGAAAGAATAAATTGTTTATCAATGTTCTTCTCTTCAAATTCAACACAAGGAGTTTGTGACTAAAATCCTTGATCTTGAAAACAAACTCCACAAAAGGGGTCAAACTGATCAAACTATCTTTCTGAATAAACCCAAAGAGTTCACCTATTTCAACAAAGAATGGGGAATCGGATATGATAACCCATACTATTTGAAAAAGGGAAGATGGCATGTACCCACTCTGTATGATTTTGCTTGTTTTGGATTAGATAAAAAGTATCCAGAATATGCAATTCAATGGACTGGTCCTCTTGAACCCGAAAAAGAGGAGGACACCGAGGAACATAAGCGCACACACAAACGAGGAATTCAACTCCCATTCTGTTATGAACCTTTAAACTACTCGTATCAAAAGGACAAAAAGTACCTTTCCAATGACTACTTTGATCCCTACAAGGTAGCTACACCCAAGGATTCCTCCAAAAAGGATGAGGATCTAGCACTTGCAAGCAAGACTGAGACGGATGAGTTTAAACTCTATGTTCCCCCTCTCATCTTGGAAGCAAAGATAGTCGAGTTGGAGGAGTCCATTAAGAAAGAAAGGTCAATGTTTCAAATGGAAAAGCAAGTCTTACTTACAAAGCTTGAGAATCTACAACCGGTCAAAACCGAAGTTGTGTCTGGTGAAGGACAGGAGATTCTTCGGTCTGAAATCAATCGACTCACATCACAACTGTCTGCTTTGGAAACAGAAGTGATGCAAGAGAAAGTGAGTAATGGTCAGCTTCAAGAGCAGATTGACCAACTCCAAACTAAAAAGCAGATTTCACCCGAACTTTTCTCAAGTTCATCTGATACGTCTTCGTGTAAAGCGTTTATAGGCAAGATCTCTACTTTACAAGACGGTCAAGATTCTCAAGACGAGAGTGTGTTAAGGAATTTGAACTCTGATTTTTCAAACGCTTCCGCACCGAATTCCTCAAAGCACACAAGCACAGCGTGTTCCTCGCCTTCCTCAACCGATCCAAGTCATGTAATTCCGGATGTTGATTTTTCTGAATACATGAACTCCGAAGGCAATTCTGAGGAAGAGTATGAGTCGTTCCCCTTCGACAAACCTCTTCCAAGTCACACTGATTTTCTATCCCCCGTAGTCAATCGTCCGGTTAATTTTCTAAAGGGTAGCAGTTCTCAAAAAAAGGCCCCAGCTGTGATCAAGATTTCTCAATCAAAACAAACCTCGAAACCTGTTTCCAAAAAGCAATGACATCCTAGGCAAGAGACCGGACCATTGCCTACCAAAAATACTGTTCCTTCTAAAGTCACTGACCGCATTGTCCCTGTTGTTTCGGATAAAACCGGTCGAGCTAAACAAACAAAACCAAAGTGGCCAGCCAAGGAATCTGTCAAAGATGTAGCATCAAAGTCTTTCAATACTGTGTTTTACCCTAGAATGAACAAAAACAATTGTGCTTGGAATCATAGGAATGATTTTGTTAAAAGAGATGTTAATTTTCCGATGAAAATTTATTCCACTCAACAATTGATTCAATTGTCGCATGATTGTTTATGTTGCTCCAGTTGTGGTTGGAATGACTTTGATGATATCCATAACAATGATTGGTTTGGGTCATATCACATGTATAATTCGACACCCAAACGCAAACCCCGTAATAACAAAAGAAAATACTATAAACAACGGGGTTTCCAATCAGAGGTTAAACCACAGCGGGAGACCAAACCCATTCCAAAACGGGCTTCTTCTACTGAGGTTAAACCGGCACCCAGGTGGAAAGCTGCTACAAAACCTGTTCCTCCAAAAGGTGTACACACTGCACCTAAGAGGAACCAAGTGCCAAAACCAGTTCCCTCTAACAGTGTAAATCTTACACCTAAAGGGAAAGCTGGGACAAAGAAAGCTTCTCCAAACGGTGCCAAACCTAACCCTCCCGGACCCAGGCAAATCTGGGTACCGAAGGTCCGCTAAACTTGTTTTGCAGGACGGTCATGTATGGTCCTTAGACACTGGATGCTCCACACACATGACCGCAAGGAGGGAGCTGCTCACGATCTACAAGGAACAATATTAAGAAGACGTGAGGTTTGTCTATACTTGTGCTTTAACAAGCCGCTCATGTGTTTAGGGGGAGCATAATCAGCTATCAGGTATGTTACTCTACTGTTGAGGGGGAGCGTCACACACATTTTTTCTTAAATTTGTTAAAAAGTTTTTTGTATGTGTGCATACTCCCGTGTGCACTTCACTCTACGCGCACATTCTAAGGGGGAGCATGTCATCTAATGCTTATCATTTGAGGGGGGGCGACACAAATTTTTCTTTAAATGTCTAAAGTTTTTGTGTGTCAAACTCTCTATTGAACATCCCTATACACTATCCGAAGGGGCGCAAGTTTTTCCCCATTCTCAGGTTGAGGGGGAGCGAGAGATCCATCTTTTCAAAATTCTACAGGTTTCATCTCTTTGAAAAATGGAATTATTCTTTAAAGTGTAAAAGTGTCCGGACACCCATCAGTCCGGATGACTTTCCGGACCGGATGGGTATCCGGGTAGGACTATCCGGAATCCCTACTCTGTCCGGAAACACCCTTTGTCCGGATACTTTGTTTTGACCGGAAAGGTTTGCCATTCCGTCCTCTTTCATCCGGATACCATGTTTGTCCGGAAACTCTATTTGTCCGGGAAGTATGGTCTGTCCGGAATGTCTTGCAATCTCATTATAATGTACGGACGCCACTGCTATTTTCAGTCCTGTACCTGTTTCATCACTGCCAATCCTCAATTTGTCTCAAATTGAGCCTACTAATGCAAAGGTACGCACCGACACTTGTTCATCCGTCTCAGTTACTAACTGTGCTTTGTCTTTTTACAGACATTCCATGGCGGATCAACAACCTCAATCCGAGGGGAAGCTTCACCCTGTTTTTCTTACAAAGTCTAAATATTTTTTATTGTGTTGATATCACTCTCACTCCGAGGGGGAGCAAGTCAATCCCCATGTATGTTTTGAGGGGGGACAGGATAATATCCGTGCTATGCATATGCCTGAAACCCTACCTATGATAGCATATAGACGAGAGATAGGGAATCCCATGGTCCAGCCAAAGCCGGAGGGACCTTCCCCGGGACATAGAACATGTGAAAAGGAGGGTGTTAAGGTCGAACGCGAACCAAGAAAGATTGAGCCGTAAAGATAACGAGGCTCCTGAGCGAAACCAGCCACGTCATATCCGGGTTGCCACATCTACTACCTCGTCTCATTTGTTGGGACAGGGTATTGAAGAAGCCTCCGTGAACCCAGTGGAGCAATTGCACGACCCCCCTATCCACTCATCCGTCTCTCAAAAGACGGATGTTTCAGTCTCACACGGGGATATAGCACAACTTCCATCGGTCTCTCACTCGGAGAGTACTGGTGTTGAAACAAGAGACCAGCAACCCCCGGTCTCGCCTTCATTTCGTGCACAATCGAGTCTAGCGCCTATTGATATTGAACATTCTTCGGCTAGGACACTCGAAGCGGAGCAACACCAAGTCGAGACTCTTCGTGACTCGACCGGAACCGCCGTTGTGTCTTCACCTCTAGGTGAAACACAAGGATCGGCGGGAAATCCTACCACAACTACCAATTTGCCAACTGTGAACGTAGGTGGCTCTGCCTCTGTGGCGGATGCCTCAACGGGAAATCTAAGTGATCTCGGCATTACTTTACCCGACTTTGTGTCACAAGGGTCTCTGGACAGCACCCTTAAGGCTGTCCGACAGGTTATGGAGCAGCAGATGCAACAACATGTAGCCGCTGAACTTGCCAAAGCGATGCGTGCTATCAAAGGAAAAGGCCACCTCGTCGAAACAGAAACCGCCCCTGTACCTCCACCGATTCAACCGCAACCTATCTATTCGGTGGACACCCTGAAGACGATGCTATTGGCCCAACTGCTCCAGGAATCAGATACAACCGCCTCTACTGAAGCAGACCTGATCTCAGTTCTCCGATCACAGGTCACTGCTCCATCTTCATCTATTACCACTCGCTTAGACGCCATTGACTCGACTCTCAAGGACTACAACCTAGCGCTCACAACGCTGTCCGAGAGAGTCCGCTCACTCGAAGATACCTGCAAGAGTCAAGTAGGCGGCCTGAAGCGGAAACACGATGACCAGGATGATCCTGATCACCGTGAGGGGGAGAAAAGACAACGCCAAACCGAGACCGCCTCCCTGATCCAGACTGAAGCTACAACTGTGGTTCATCAGGAACCCCCAACTGCGGCCGCTACAACAGAAGCACCTGAAGCCGAGTTGCCTTTAGCAGACATGGTTATAGACATGGAGATATCAGATGAAGAAGACCCGACGGTTGAAAAGCCCGAGGGTTCAACACAGGAACTGATTGATTTTGACTCGTCAGACAGACCGATTCTGGACATGATAGATCCAGATTGTGAAGCCAACCCGGAGACCGAAGATGCATGGTACGAAAAAGCCGCCAGTGCCGTAAATCTCCAGGTAAATTTGGTCTTCCCCACTGATGAGGACGACAACATTGATTATGATCAGTTCCTGCTCCAAAATTTGTATGGAACATCCCCCGTTCACTATGCTCAACCCGTCGGAACATCATCAACAAGACCCGAGTCTACTACTTCCGATCTTCCGACAACTGCTCCTCCCACGACAGCTTCTGATCTTCCTCCCTCTCCTCTACAGCAACAAATCTGTTGGGAGAAGATCATGGTACTCATCCCTCATCTGGAGGAATCTTTAAAGAAGCTGTTCGTACACAAGCTTCGCCCGATCGAGCCGACCTTCTGTCTGGGTATCTACAACCTTGACCCAGAATTTCAACGCCGATATATCAGCACAATGCAGCGGTGTCTTCCAGTCAACCAGGTCAGAACCAAACTTCGAATCACAGAGGTAATCAGTATCTATTCAAGACGTATTATGAGGATCGTCTACCTAGTTTTCATTGTTCGACGTGAAGATGGGAACGAATGGAAATTTTCAGAAGCTGATTTCAAGAACCTCCGACCACTCGACTTTCTTGTTATTCTGAAAGACTTACGTACAAGAACCATCCGACCGCTAGAAATTACAAAGGCACTCGAAGCTGTTCGTCGATACCTGGTCCGCACCATCATGATGTCTTATCTAACGGACTTCCAAATGGCTATCGAGAACAAGGAGAAAAAGGTAAATATGATCAAGCGGAATCTGAAAGCACCTGAGTTAAACATGTATCCCGAGAACGCTATGCTTCTGGAACCAGAATTCGGGATTGTTTACCTCAATGAGCAAAAGGAGAAGAAATTCATGCGTTTCAGTCAGGTAGACAGATTTTGTGACGGCACGCTTCTAAAGGTCAGAGATGCTCTTCGAAAGATTATTCAGCACGAGTCTGAAAATCCAAGGTATTCTTATGTTCCGAATCCGAATGAAGTAACTGCTCGGAATGCCTTGGAAATGATTGAAGATAGCATCGACTATCGTCGCGCCATCAGATTGTTCAAGGTACACTTCGCGTTCCGCAAAAGATATGTCTTCAACTGGAGAGATCTAGAGCGCCAACTCGAACTTCAAATCAAAGGGGGAGATTGTTAGAGCAGGTTTTAATGTTGATTTAAAGTTCAAGGGTTGTTTTGTATTAATTCATTTTGAGCCTTATTAGTGAACGGGCCGTGGGCTTGTTAACCACGGGCTCATTGTATTTAATGTTGATTAGCTTGGAAAAACAAGCTAATCATCTCTTAGCTTTCTAATTCGTACTGTAATATTCTCTCTGAAAGTTAATGAAAGGGATGACCAGTTAAAATCATATTTCTTATTGCTTTATCATATTCGATTTCTAAACTGTTGCACGGATTTGGATTCAACAATAACAATGAGTGGAATTTTGCTTATAAATCTAAGCATGGTGTAAAATTGTCAGTAAACCATACTTATCAGAAGTTTGTTGCTTATGACATGCAAAAATGTGGAATCAACCCTTCTGCTGTTTGCAAGTTAGTGTTTAAAAATGTTGATGGGTCATTTGTGGATTTATCCAACGATGGGGATATCTCTGGTTTTCTGCACTTTGCAGCAGATTCAGAAAGGCCGCCATTACTTTTTGTGTATGCCGCCGAATCCGACGAAGACGATGACGAAGGTGACGACGACGGTGACGACGACGCTGATAACGAAGACCTCCAAATAGAGCAGACTGATTCTCAGGCGTCCCACGGCCCAACGGTTCATTTCGATCATGCATATGGCCTTAACGACTGTATTCCTGATTATGTTCCGAAGACGCAACAACAACAACCACAACCACAACCACAACCACAAGAAGGACGTTGTGCTGGAGTTGCTGATGACGAAACCTACGTTTTCAAAACGGGTAATGCTGATATAGACAGATCAGATACCGATAGTGATGATCACGAAGAATATACCCCTAGTAGAAAATCATGTAGTCAGATAAATGACTTTTTTGATATGCCCCCTATTCTTCCAGACCAGAATACCCAGTCACAAACCTACGAACCTACACCTTATATTCGCAGTGAAAGGTTAAGAGTAGGTCAGATATTCGATTCGAAGGATATCTTGGCAAGTCAGGTCGGACTTAAGTTCTTGGAAGAGGGTTTCCAAAGTCACACGCCGAAATCTGACAAAAGCAGATACATAGTTGAATGTGCCAGAGAAAACTGTGAGTGGAGGATGTACGCGATTCACACGGGTCCCAAAGGAGGGGCGTTAATGATTAGAAAGTTGCACGACGTACACACTTGTACGAGGACGCAACTGAATCCCCACCATAAACAAGCCGGCAAAAAGACTTTGGGTGCAATACTGAAAAACAAATTTCTTGATGTTAGCAGGTCATTGCGTCCAAAGGACATCGTCCACGATGTTCACCAGCAGTTCGACGTCACGATTGGTTACCACCAAGCGTGGCGTGCGCGATGCCAGACACTGCTTATGGTGAGAGGCACGTTCGAGGAGTCGTATGAACGACTCCCAACATATTTATATAATTTGCAGCTGCAGAACCCTGGTACTGTCACGTAGCTACGGACCGATTCACGTGGACGGTTTGAGATGTGCTTCGTGGCCCTGGACCCGCGGTACGTATTTTAACACGTCATATGTTTACACATTATAAACTATAACATTTACAAAGGAAAACCACTTATGTTTTTGCAGATCCGCACATTTGTGGCAAATCTACGTCGTGTCCTGGTAATAGACGCAACCCATTTAAAGGGCCGTTACTTGGGTATGATGTTCCTGGCGGTTGCCATGGACGGGGATAACTCCATCGTTCCAGTAGCTTTCGGCGTAGGCAAGTCCGAAACCGGGGACGAGTGGACTTGGTTTCTATCCATGTTGAGACAAGCTATCGGAGACCCGCAAGGGTTGGTGTTTATGTCCGACAGGGCTCTTTCCATAAGCGCCGCAATCTCTGCCATGTACCCAAACGTCCCTCACGCCATATGCCGTCGACATTTGGAGATGAACGCCAAAACCAAGGACAGACGTATTACCACCCATAAGGATGTCTACTGGGCGGCATGCAGAGCATATACGGATCGAGAGTTTAACCGGTACATGAATCTGCTACGATTTAGTGCCAAGGAAGTAGCCAAAGTCATGGACGAAGCTGGACCGGAGAGGTGGTCCGCGACCCATTTTCCTGGACAACGGTATGACATTCTGACCTCCAATAGTGTAGAGTCGGTGAATGCACTCTCTCATTTTGTGCGTAGATGTCCGATTGTTAATCTTATGGACTACTTTCGGGCCTTTCAACAAGAGTGGTACCAACTTCGACGCCGAAAAGGAGCTGAGATGCAAAATGCACTCACACCAACGGCGGAGGAGATAGTTCAGAACAGGGCGCGTCGCGCGGCGACATGGGCGGTAAGAGAAATCGGGTATGGGAGGTACGAGGTTCAGGATGGCCATGTTCACGCGATTGTGCATATGACCGACCACACTTGTTCATGTCACGAATGGGAAAAATCTGGGTTACCGTGCGGCCATGCCATCGTTGCGGCAAGATATATGGGTCGTACAGATTGCAGCGACTTGGTTGTTCCTTTCTTCAGGTCCGAATATTACCGGAGAACATACGTGGAGGTAATAAACCCAGCTGGACCCCCTGAAGCATGGGTGTCTCCACCTGACCCGCTTCCGCCATGTTATCCACCTTTAATCAATAAGAACAGAGCCGGGAGACCGAGAAAGAACGACCGACGTCCATCACGTGGTGAAGGTTCGATACAGCGAAGATGTACTCGGTGCCAATGCGTAGGACATACTCGTGGAGAGTGTCCAAATCCCGCCCCTTCAACCGTGCCAAGGAGTAGACGCACAAGCACTCAACTAAGTAACACCGCGGGTCCGTCAGAGCTTGAACCACATGGAACTATATCATATGATACTGTTGATCTAAACGTGCCATAAGAATTCAAAAACAGGCTCGTTGCGGGCCCACGTGGATAGAGTACGGCTACCAAAATCTAGCATCATTAACAAGCAAAACCCCATGTTTGTTGTAACATCCTGAATTTTCGTTATTTAGATTTTAATGAGAATTGGGATTTACTTGTATTTTGGTTTAAAACCTTGAATTATGTTGTAATTGATAATTCAATAGGGTTAAAATACAAGGGTTTGATGTTTGGTGTTATTTTGGAAATAATGGAACTTGAGTGTGTATTGTGTAATTAGCTAAAGTGTATTTGGATAAAAGAACTGAGATATCAAACAAATATCTCATTCTTGTTGTTAAGTCGGCAAAACAAAGTAGAGAGAAAGAGAGAAAGGAAGAAACAGGAAGGAAAGAAGTTCAGTTCTTCATTTGGTAAGATTCTACTCACGTTTCTGGTAAATCTTGTTGCTGATTCATGTTAGTAAATCGATTTTGTGTGTATGGAATTGATTTCTAGAATCAATAGCAGCAGTTTGGAGTTCATACTGTGCAGGAAGAAGGGTTTTGCATTTATAAGGTGAGTTCATTCAGTTCTTTGTACAAATCAATGTTTCTAAGTTGTTATAAACCTTGATGTAACTGTATAATTTGACTATGGTTGAATAGAATGGCTTGAAATAAGCTAATTTAATGAATCAGAAGGAATTCTGGGCAAATTGAACGAACAGGTACTTAAGAGTCCCGGTACTCATAGTCCCGGTAGTTAAGAGTCCCGGTACTCATAGTCCCGGTACTCATAGTCCCGGTAGTTGAGAGTCCTGGTAGTTGGGAGTCCCGGTACAGGTGAGTCCCGGTCTTAGCTTTTATACCGGGAGTTGGGGATACCGGGAGTTGGAAGTATACTGTAATAGTTAAGACATTCTGAGGTCTTGGATTATTTGTACTCTCCTGATTGTTTTGGAGTCTACAGTTCGATAAATCGTGAAAAGATACGATTAGGCATTGTCATATATAACTTATGCAGTTTGGACATACGTACATTCATGTATAGTATGTTAGGTTTATAAACTGCGCTAGTGTGATGCTAGGCAGGATTATATTGAGTGTAATGGATCCATAGGCATTAGTGTTTGGTAATCACATGGGATAGACGTGTGGTATTAATCATTATCCCAGTGTGTGTGGGAAACCAAGGAATAGTCATGTGGTAATAAATGTGTATGTGTAAGTTCCATTTATAGGTTAAGAGCATTAATCTAGAATCGGTAATGATTCGTAGTGTGGCTCTAGGCGGGATATGATGGCTGAAATATTGCCAGTCATATTCTAGGAATTGGATAAAGGAGCTTTAATCTATAATCAGTAATGATTCGTAGTGTGGCTCTAGGCGGTGAGAAAAGGAGTAACCAGGTTTGCTCTAACTTGTTTACATTGATTTTACGAATGTTATTATTGAAACGAATGTTCTCACTAGGCGTTGGCCTAATCGTTTCCTATAATGTTTTCTTACCAGGTTCAGGCTCGGGAAAATAAAGGGTTGTGGGACGAGCGTTTTTGGATTAGCAGTGGTGACAATTAACAAAGAGGAGATTTTTGGATGGATAGCTTAGATACCTTAATTAATCTGATTATAGTTACATAATTAGATTGATAGGTTATTTGAAGTATCCTGTTTGTAAATATACTCTTGATGGTTAATCCCCTGCTATTTATATAAGTTGAAGTTTCGTTATCATAACCTGTTGTAACTTAAGGTTTAAATGGATAGAATCGAGGAAGAGTTCAGAAATCTCAAGAAAGGACAAATGTCGGTAAGAAAGTATACAAAACTGTTCATGGAGAAGTTAAATCTGGTGGGGCATGTGGCTCCTAACGAGAAGGAAAGGATAAAGGCTTATTTGAAAGGTCTACCCGCGGATGTGATGTCCCGAGTAAGGAGTGCAAAGGTTTCAACACTGAGGGAAGCTATTGAAGAAGCGAAAGTGACGGAGGAAGTGTACTCGCGAGATAAAGAAGAAAAGACCCAAGTTGGGGAGAAACGAAAGTGGGATAGTCGATCGGACTCTTCAAAGAAATCTAAAGCGGTTGATAGAAGTGCTCGTTATGATTCACGGCGTGAACCAAATTGGTGTCTGAAATGCAAAAGCAAACATTTTGGGCAGTGTCGGGCGATAGCTTCGGAATGTTACAAATGCGGGAAAAGTGGGCACTCTATGAATAACTGCCCAGTACAGGGAAATCTGTGTTTTGAGTGTAAGCAACCGGGTCACTTTCGTCGGGAGTGCCCAAGACTGAAAAAGAGCGGCGATCAGAGTAAAAAGCCAGTTATTCCAAAACCAACGGGCCGTGCTTTTCAGATGACTACTGAGGAAGCTAAGGAGTCAAAGGATGTCGTTTCGGGTACATTCCTTGTTAATTCTTGTCCTGCGCGCGTATTATTTGACTGTGGTGCAAATTTGTCATTTGTGTCCAAGTCATTCTTTCATAAATTAGTTACGCCTGTTACTACTTTGGAGGATGTTTTGGTAGTAGAGGTAGCTAATGGGGGTTAAGCTTTGGTTCGAGAAAGGCTTGATGGTTGTATTATTCTTATAGAAGAGACGAAATTTCCGATCAACTTGTTGTTGATGGAGATTGGTGGGTTTGATATAATTGTGGGTATGGATTGGCTGACGGCCAATCAGGTAGAGGTATTTTGCGCAAAGAAATTAATCAGGATTCCGATGACCGATAAGGGTGATATATTCATCTTCGGAGAGAAGCAAAAAGGGGAAATTCCGTTAATTTCTGTTGTAAAGGCGCGAAAGTGTTTAATGAAAAGATGTGTATCCTATTTGGCTTATGTCTTAGATGGAAGGTCAGAAAAGAAACAAATGGAAGATATCAAAGTGGTACGTGAGTTTCCTGACGTATTCCCTGATGATCTTCCTGGCCTACCGACTGAACGGCAGGTAGAGTTTAGAATTGATCTCATTCCAGGTTCGGCACCGATTGCGCGGGCACCGTATCGCTTAGCGTCGGCCGAAATGAAAGAGATGATGACTCAACTCCAGGAGTTATTAGATAAAGGTTTTGTCAAACCGAGTTCTTCGCCTTGGGGAGCTCCGGTTTTGTTTGTTAAGAAGAAAGATGGTACCATGAGAATGTGTATAGATTACCGAGAGCTGAATAAGGTAACTGTTAAAAACAAATATCCGCTTCCAAGAATTGATGACTTGTTCGATCAACTTCAAGGGGCAGGATGTTTTTCTAAGATTGATTTGAGATCAGGGTATCATCAAGTTCGGGTAAGAGATGAAGATGTTCCTAAGACAACTTTTAGAACCAGATACGGGCATTATGAGTTTTTAGTAATGCCATTTGGTCTGAAGAATGCCCCAACTGTATTCATGGATCTGATGAATAGAGTGTGTCGACCTTTTTTTGGACAAGTTTGTTATCGTCTTTATCGATGACATACTCGTGTATTCGAAATCTGAAGCAGATCATGAACAACACTTACGTGAGGTCTTAGAAGTATTAAGAAAAGAGAAACTGTACGCGAAGTTTTCAAAATGTGAGTTTTGGTTGAAAGAAGTACAATTTCTTGGTCATGTAATCACTTCAGAAGGAGTCAAAGTAGACCCAGCTAAGATAGAAGCTATGGCAAATTGGGAGACACCTAGAAGTGCGTCGGAAATAAGAAGTTTCTTAGGATTAGCTGGGTATTACAGAAGATTTATTAAAGACTTCTCTAAGATTGCATCAGCTTTGACTGTTCTGACTAAAAAGAATGTGAAATTTGTTTGGATGGAGAAACAGGAATCGGCTTTCAGAACTTTGCGTCAAAAGTTATGTGAGGCTCCGGTTCTTGCGTTACCAGAAGGAACGGAAGATCTGGTAGTGTACAGTGATGCTTCAAAAATGGGGTTAGGATGTGTTGTGATGCAACGAGGCAAGGTGATAGCTTATGCGTCGAGACAACTGAAAGAGCACGAGAAGAACTACCCTACACATGATTTGGAGTTAGCAGCGGTCGTTTTTGCCTTGAAACTGTGGAGGCATTATCTGTATGGAACTAAGTGTACTCTTTTTACTGACCATAAAAGTTTGCAACATATTTTTGATCAGAAAGAGTTAAACATGAGGCAACGAAGATGGTTAGAATTACTTAAAGATTACGATTGTGAGTTGCATTACCATCCTGGTAAAGCAAATGTCGTAGCCGATGCTTTAAGTAGAAAGGAGTATAGTGGATGTTTGAAGACGACCAATGCTAGGATTGATGTGACGTCAAGTTTGATGGAAAAGATAAAAGAAGCACAAGTGGTGGCTTTGCGAGAAGAAAATTTGAAAGAAGAAGTGATGAGCAAACAACATCTTCAGTTGACTGAAGATGGCCGTGGGATCAAGTTGTTCCAAGGTAGAGTTTGGGTGCCTAAAATTGGAGGAAATCGAGAGTTGATTCTCGAAGATGCTCATAGATCTAAGTATTCCATACATCCCGGGAGTACGAAGATGTACCGAGATTTGAAGTTTCATTATTGGTGGCCGGCTATGAAAGTAGACGTGGGCCGAAAAGTGGAAACGTGTAGAACATGTTCGTTGGTGAAGGCGGAGCATCAGAAACCTTACGGAAGTTTCCAATCCTTGGAAATTCCGGAATGGAAGTGGGAGAAGATTACCATGGACTTTGTGACGAAGTTACCAAAGACACAAAAGGGTAACGACACAATATAGGTAATCGTGGACAGATTAACTAAGAGTGCTCATTTTCTGGCTATGAAAGAAGCGTCACCAATTGAGAAATTGGCGAAGCTATATATCGATGAAGTGGTGTCAAGGCATGGTATACCGGTGTCGATAGTGTCAGATCGTGATAGTCGGTTTACCTCGAGGTTTTGGCGGTCACTACAAGAAGAATTGGGTACTAAAGTTAATTTGAGTACTGCTTTTCATCCACAGACTGATGGGCAGGGTGAAAGGACTATACAAACTTTGGAAGATATGGTCAGATCGTGTGTTTTGGATTTCGGTGGTAACTGGGATACGCATCTACCGTTAGTAGAATTTGCGTATAACAACAGTTATCATTCGAGTATCGGAAGGGCACCTTTCGAAGCTTTGTATGGTAGGAAATGTAGGACTCCGGTATGTTGGTTAGAAGCCGGAGAGAAACAGTTTGCTGGACCGGAATTGGTACAACAAACAGCAGATAAAGTGAAAGAAATTCGGCAGCATATGAAGGCAGCTCAGGATCGACAGAAGAGTTATGCTGATCCGAAGAGAAGACCTAAAGAATTCCAAGTTGGGGAGCACGTGATGCTTAAGGTATCCCCATGGAAAGGTGTACTAAGGTTTGGTAAACGTGGAAAGTTAAGTCCTCGTTTTCTAGGACCTTTTACTATTACTCAGAGGATTGGTTTACAAGCATATCAGTTGGATCTTCCACCAGAATTGGAAGGAGTTCATAATACCTTTCATGTTTGTTATCTTCGGAAGTGTTTAGCCGAAGAAGAGGATGTGATACCACTCTCTAATGTGAGAATAGATGAGAAGAGTCGCTGTGTGGAAGAACCAGAGGCAATTTTGGAGAGATCGGTTAGAAAGCTACGTAGTGGCAAGGAAGTGGTTATGTTGAAAGTATAGTGGAAACACCACAGGGGTACCAATGTGACTTTAGAGTCGGAAGAGAGTATGAAAGATAAGTATCCTCATCTGTTTACCTGATCTTGATTTCGAGGACGAAATCATTTTCAAGTTGGGGAGTATTGTAACATCCTAAATTTTCGTTATTTAGATTTTAATGAGAATTGGGATTTACTTGTATTTTGGTTTAAAACCTTGAATTATGTTGTAATTGATAATTCAATAGGGTTAAAATACAAGGGTTTGATGTTTGGTGTTATTTTGGAAATAATGGAACTTGAGTGTGTATTGTGTAATTAGCTAAAGTGTATTTGGATAAAAGAACTGAGATATCAAACAAATATCTCATTCTTGTTGTTAAGTCGGCTAAAGAAAGTAGAGAGAAAGAGAGAAAGGAAGAAACAGGAAGGAAAGAAGTTCAGTTCTTCATTTGGTAAGATTCTACTCACGTTTCTGGTAAATCTTGTTGCTGATTCATGTTAGTAAATCGATTTTGTGTGTATGGAATTGATTTCTAGAATCAATAGCAGCAGTTTGGAGTTCATACTGTGCAGGAAGAAGGGTTTTGCAATTATAAGGTGAGTTCATTCAGTTCTTTGTACAAATCAATGTTTTTAAGTTGTTATAAACCTTGATGTAACTGTATAATTTGACTATGGCTGAATAGAATGGCTTGAAATAAGCTAATTTGATGAATCAGAAGGAATTCTGGGCAAATTGAACGAACAGGTACTTAAGAGTCCCGGTACTCATAGTCCCGGTAGTTAAGAGTCCCGGTACTCATAGTCCCGGTAGTTAAGAGTCCCGGTACTCATAGTACCGGTAGTTAAGAGTCCCGGTACTCATAGTCCCGGTAGTTGAGAGTCCTGGTAGTTGGGAGTCCCGGTACAGGTGAGTCCCGGTCTTAGCTTTTATACCGGGAGTTGGGGATACCGGGAGTTGGAAGTATACTGTAATAGTTAAGACATTCTGAGGTCTTGGATTATTTGTACTCTCCTGATTGTTTTGGAGTCTACAGTTCGATAAATCGTGAAAAGATACGATTAGGCATTGTCATATATAACTTATGCAGTTTGGACATACGTACATTCATGTATAGTATGTTAGGTTTATAAACTGCGCTAGTGTGATGCTAGGCAGGATTATATTGAGTGTAATGGATCCATAGGCATTAGTGTTTGGTAATCACATGGGATAGACGTGTGGTATTAATCATTATCCCAGTGTGTGTGGGAAACCAAGGAATAGTCATGTGGTAATAAATGTGTATGTGTAAGTGCCATTTATAGGTTAAGAGCATTAATCTAGAATCGGTAATGATTCGTAGTGTGGCTCTAGGCGGGATATGATGGCTGAAATATTGCCAGTCATATTCTAGGAATTGGATAAAGGAGCTTTAATCTATAATCAGTAATGATTCGTAGTGTGGCTCTAGGCGGTGAGAAAAGGAGTAACCAGGTTTGCTCTAACTTGTTTACATTGATTTTACGAATGTTATTATTGAAACGAATGTTCTCACTAGGCGTTGGCCTAATCGTTTCCTATAATGTTTTCTTACCAGGTTCAGGCTCGGGAAAATAAAGGGTTGTGGGACGAGCGTTTTTGGATTAGCAGTGGTGGCAATTAACAAAGAGGAGATTTTTGGATGGATAGCTTAGATACCTTAATTAATCTGATTATAGTTACATAATTAGATTGATAGGTTATTTGAAGTAT
The DNA here is from genome assembly GCA_033807775.1 of Saussurea involucrata. NCBI lineage: Eukaryota > Viridiplantae > Streptophyta > Magnoliopsida > Asterales > Asteraceae > Saussurea > Saussurea involucrata. The sequence continues at coordinate 12,547,823 of CM066312.1, forward strand.
CCTGTTTGTAAATATACTCTTGATGGTTAATCCCCTGCTATTTATATAGGTTGAAGTTTCGTTATCATAACCTGTTGTAACTTAAGGTTTAAATTGGCCCGGATTTTGGGGCGTTACATTTGTTTATCCGAATGAGGTAACCTCTGACTTGACCTTGCATGATGTATCCAACCTAACCGTGGTTCAGCGGCTTAAAACTCCAATCAGCCAACCTATACGGGATGTCAAGTGCACAGAGATTCAGAATTCTTGTGTACTCGGCTGTTTAGGTGGGGACATTGTACAGCTTTATTCACTAGCCGTAGCCTCAAATTTGGATAAATTTGTACTGTATTTACTAGTATGTGTTTGATATGAAATAATCTTGTATAACATTTATGAGTTGTATTTTTCACATGAACCACATGGAACTATATCATATGATACTGTTGATCTGAACATTGATTGAGATGATAAATATTGTATGTTTAGTGCGTTGTAATTTATCAAACATAACTTATGTGCGTTGATCTGAACATTGATTGGGACCAGTTATCTTTTGAAAGGTACTTGAAACAGAACATGGGATGATTATCATAATGGTAGTAGTCTAAATTGAGAGAATAGTAATGGTTATATAGAACTATATCATATGATAGCGTTGATAGGGACCGAAGTTGTGTTAGAGAAAAGACAGGGACCTAAGTGCAGTAAAAGCATCCAAATTTGTCTATAAATAACCTAGGCTAGATTAGTCGTAAAACACATAAACGATAACATATTATTCGTTAACGTATTCTTACATGGCATCCCCAAACCTTCATGTTTGGTGCTTTAGACGTTTATGTTAGTCCCAGATGGCTATAACAAGTATTGTAGAAGGGGGGGGTTGAATACAATACTCAAAATTTTCACAATTTTAATTCTTTTTATTGAAAATCTTTCAACAAGAATTATACATAGAAAACTTAAGACTGTTGCGGAAAAGAACAGATAAACTATTCTAACAATCTTACACAAAGTATACAACAAAATAACTAAGAACACTTAGAACAAAGCTATAAAGTTTTTCAAGCAAACTGGAAATTCTTGCACTTAGAGAATTCTTCCAGTTTGCGTAGAATATCAAGAGCTCACAGTAATCTTCAAAGTCTCTCAAGATGTGTGTGTTTCAGTATGGAGAGCTCTTCCTTTTATAGTGACAAGGAGTGTGCAAGCATTGAATGCTTGAGACACTTGTCATCTTCACACTTGCTGAGGATGTTGACTTCTGGAAAGTTGTGAAGTCCTTGTCACCTTTTACAAGGTACAGTCAGAAGAGCTCATGCATGAGAAAAGAGCTTTGCATGGAAATGGATAATAAGACAGAAGGTCACTTTATCCATGTAGAAAATATCTTCTCAATTTGTCTTCTTATGTCTCTCAGTTTTGTCTTCTTTTGCTTCTCAAAATCTCTTTCAACAAATGCACCACCGAAGAAAGGTTGTAAGATTTCTTCCAAGACAAAATGAATTTGCTTCTCATTTTGTCTTATTATGTCTCTCACTTTTGTCTCCTTTTGCTTCTCAGATTTTCTTTCAAGAAAAGCACCACCGATGGAAACTTGAGATATGTGACACATCTTTGGAGAAAGCATCTTTGAAGCTTCTTTGAGGTCCCACCGAAATGTCATTTGGGATATGTGACACATCTTTGAGATATGTGACATCATCTTTGAAATATATGACATCATCTTTGGGAAAAGCTTCTTTGAGACTAGGCCGAAATAGAGAGAAGTTTCGGTGGAAATACCACCGAAATTGTGAGAACAATTTCGGTGAACAATGACTTGTATGTTTGAGAAAAGATCTTTCACTTCCACAATGAGAGAATCTTTAATCTTGACTTTGGTTGATCTTTGACTTCACCAAACATTTGATATCTTGTACAAGCCATTACAAAGAACCATGCATCCAAAATTTCTCTAAGTATAAAATGTTTTTCAAAGTATAAAAGGAGATCATGAGGTCATCTTCAAATCTTGATGACCCAACAATCTCCCCCTATTTGATGATGACATCCATACTTAGAAAAACATGAGTAAGACAGTGAATAATGCAAGTTGACCCTTCTTTACTCTTTTGGGTTCTTTTTCACACAGTCCATTTTTTTTTTTTTTTTTTTTTTTTTGTGTGTGTATGTATATATGATATTTACATATAAGAAAAAAAATTAAAAAGGTATAGCTGTACAAATAATCGAAAGGAAAAGGAAAGAAGTATAAACAGTATAAACAGAATGAATATTACTTGCATCTTTGGAGGGGCGAGTTGAAACTTGTGTCTGGCTTGAGGATTCTTCATTTTGATCAGCAGCCTTAGGATACTTCTGCCCAACTGTTGCATCTTGGCATCTTTTCATGTTTAGCATCAGCATCCTTTGTCTTTGTTTTGCTCCCCCTCAGTTAGATCAGACGGTCTTTGTGTTTCTCCCCCTCAGTTAGATCCGCCCGGACTGAAGTGCTCCCCCTTGACCGGTCCGTCGATTTCCTCATTTTTTCAAGTTGGTCGCTGTATATGAGTACTGAGGGTTTATGTTGCTCCCCCTCAGATGAATTCTCCCCCTCAGCGGCCGACGTAGGAAAAACACCAAGAGAAAATGAAAAGATCGGCCAGAACCAAGACCAGTTTTTTTTTTTTTTTTTTTTTTTTTTTTTTTTTTTTTTACCTTTCCACCGAAAATTGAGCAAAATCCACCGAAAATAGGCTATTTTCGGTGGGATTTTCGGTGGAAAATCGGTAGGATATTTTTTTTTTTTTTTTTTTTTTTGCTTTTCCACCGAAAATGAAGGAAGTCCACCGAAAATTGGCTATTTTCGGTAGGATTTTCGGTGGAAAATCAGTAGTAAAACTTCTAAGACATTATGGAGAAAATCTTCAAAGTGAAGAAAAGATTGGAATTTCATCTTCCAATTTGATGACCCAAAAAGATTGAGTTTGAGGATTTGGGGTGACATCTGTAGAAGAGTTTGTAGTGGGTGGATTGGTGGAGGGATTTGAGGTGGTGGATCGGTGGAGGGATTTGAGGTGGTGGATCGGTGGAGATTCGGTGTGGAATCGGTGTGGATCGGTGTAGACTCGGTGGTGGATCGGTGTGAGGATTCCACCGAGGAGTTTGAAGGATTGTACCGAATTTAGAAGGGTTTCACCACCGAATTTGAAGGGTTCCACCGAATTTGAGGGGTACCACCGATCGAGGAGGCAAAACATATGATGGGAAGTAAAGTATGGTGGGATATGGTTTTGGTTTGGTGGTTAAGGAAAATTTCGGTGGTGAGGTTTAGAAAAGAAATGGGTTTAAAAAATAGAAGAGGAGGGTGAATAAATAAAGGTGGCCACAAAAAGAAAGAAAAGTTTATGGATGTGAGAAGGGTTTAAATGAGATTTTTGGTGGAAAGAAAATCGGTGTGGGCTGGTTGGGTTTCTTCTCAGCAGAAAATAAGGGTAGAAGGGTGGAAAAGAAATTTGGTGAACAAGATTCGGTGAAAGAGAAAAATGAATTCGGTGAAGAATGGGGAAATGGTGGTTTTAAGAAAAGGTGATACCAGATTTTGTACTTTTCGGTGGTCGTGAGATTGCATGGTAAGAAAGTATTTTGGTGGAAGAAATTAGTAATTAGTTTTATTAAATTATTATTATTATTATTTATTATTATTTTAATATATATATATATACACATCGGTGAAACCGAAAGTATGTATATATATACATATTTATAATAATAATAATAATAATATAATAATCATAATAATAATTTCAATACCCTAAACCAATGCATCCTAAACAACGCCTATTCTTTAGTGGGTAGAGCAGTAAGATGAGAACTGGGAGGCTTTTCAAAAACAAGGAGATCTTGAAGGTTTTGTCAACTTTCTCACTTGTTCACATAGATCCATCTGCCCAGCTCAAAATCTGCAATCACAAAGAATTTAATTTCCAGGTACCCATTTTGAAGGTGGGTCCTTTTGGGTTAGAAGAAAAAGAATGACAAGAATTTATATCACTCAGAATAATTCTTTATTTCACACAGTCTTTGGCAAAATGAGAAATATCACCACAGATATAGCATTTTCTATAAAGAGAGTTCCTTTTAGAAACTTGACATTTTTCCTAACTTTTGCTCAAAGATTTTGAAGAGATAACAAAGAATGGGGGTGCATCACATAGAATTCATATTTCAAAAATTGGGAGTACATAAATCCTTTCTTTTGAATTGGACATTTTGAAACTCACAGATTTAAGAAGAAAATCGGTATGAGAAGTCATAAAGTTATTTTTGGAAAAAATTTGGAGGATTTCCTTTTAAGACAGAAACAACACCCAGAGACTAGCCAAATAAAATTTCCAAAATTTATGTTTTCAGATGTGATGGCAGAAATTATGAACACATAGCAAAAGAGTTTGAAATAAGAGAATTCATAAAAGATAGATAAAACACATAGTATGTACCTGTGAAGAGTAGAAGAAGCACTTAGCTGATACAAGAGCAGTTGAGGAGTCATTCGCTTTCAGATGTGGGTTCATCTGCCAAATCATAAGATTTAGCAGGCAGACCCTTTCCTCTTCTGACAAGTCTTTCATTTCTTTCCTTTTCTCTCTTGTATTTCTCCTTGTATCTTTCAACCCGGTCAAAATTTGCAGAAGAGGAAGATTGGCTGAAATTTTTGGAAAATCGGTGGGAAGCACTTCTAAGTCTTTCAAGGTTTCTACTTTTACACTCAGAAGCAAAATGACCCTTTTTACCACAGTTAAAACATTCCTCATTAGATTTATATAAAGGAGAGTGTTTGGAGAGAGAAGAGGATGAATTTCTATCGAACTTAGATTTTCCAGAAGAGAGATGAGATTTGGATTTAGAGTGCCCATCCAACATGGCCATTTCATCAGATAATTTATCAGCTGAAGTTTCCTCACATTCATCCTTAGCATCACTAAGATATGCTTCTGAATGATCATTGGGATCTTCTTGACTATTATGGTCAGAGTCAGATGGGTAGGTGATTTTTGGAAAACACTTAGTCTTTTTGGAAGAGTCACTCAGGAGAGCTAGAGAAGAGTTCTTTATAAACTTTTGCAGTTTCGTCTGCTCATAGTTGAAAAGAGTACCATAAAGAACAGTAAGAGGCATATGATCAAGATCCTTGGTTGTCTTTATACAAGTACAGATATTTTCCCAAAAATCGGGAAGACAGTCCATAAATTTGCACAGGACTTCCTCATTGTCATACACTCTACCTAACAGCTTTAAGTCATTAAGAAGACTGTTAAAGCGATTATAGTAGTTGGAGAGAGATTCTCCTTTCTCATAAGAAAAGAGTTCATATTTTCTAACAAAACCAATTTTTCTGCTCTTTTTAACTTCATTTGTACCTTCGTACAAAACACACAGAGTGGACCACATCTCTTTGGCAGTAGAGAGATTTACCAGAGAGTGGTACACTTCATCAGGAAGAGAGAGAGCAATGATAGTTCTAACTTTAGAATCAAGAGACACAAGTCGTTTTTCCTCATCAGTATATTTCTTAGGATTTTTAAGAATGTAACGACCAGTAGCAGCAGATTTTTCTTCATCAGACGAATCATTAGAATCATCTTTTTCCATGGTTTCTTTACCCGGCCTCTGCGTTTCATAGCGAGCTCAAACTCTGGGGATAAAGGGTCCCTCTTGGAGAATGGTTGGATATCTAGTATCCACTCCTTCCATGAACAGCATCATGCGGCTTTTCCACAAAGAGAAGTTGTTAGCATTGAACTTAGGAGGTTTTGAAATGGAGCCATTTTCAGAAAAGTTATTTTGAAAAGAGTTTTCAATAGTTGAAGAAGAGGAGGCAGCCATCGCAGATCAAGTTTATGGGATTAAACTTTCTGCTCTGATACCACTTGTTAGTCCCAGATGGCTATAACAAGTATTGTAGAAGGGGGGGGGGGGGGGTTGAATACAATACTCAAAATTTTCACAATTTTAATTCTTTTTATTGAAAATCTTTCAACAAGAATTACACATAGAAAACTTAAGACTGTTGCGGAAAAGAACAGATAAACTATTCTAACAATCTTACACAAAGTATACAACAAAATAACTAAGAACACTTAGAACAAAGCTATAAAGTTTTTCAAGCAAACTGGAAATTCTTGCACTTAGAGAATTCTTCCAGTTTGCGTAGAATATCAAGAGCTCACAGTAATCTTCAAAGTCTCTCAAGATGTGTGTGTTTCAGTATGGAGAGCTCTTCCTTTTATAGTGACAAGGAGTGTGCAAGCATTGAATGCTTGAGACACTTGTCATCTTCACACTTGCTGAGGATGTTGACTTCTGGAAAGTTGTGAAGTCCTTGTCACCTTTTACAAGGTACAGTCAGAAGAGCTCATGCATGAGAAAAGAGCTTTGCATGGAAATGGATAATAAGACAGAAGGTCACTTTATCCATGTAGAAAATATCTTCTCAATTTGTCTTCTTATGTCTCTCAGTTTTGTCTTCTTTTGCTTCTCAAAATCTCTTTCAACAAATGCACCACCGAAGAAAGGTTGTAAGATTTCTTCCAAGACAAAATGAATTTGCTTCTCATTTTGTCTTATTATGTCTCTCACTTTTGTCTCCTTTTGCTTCTCAGATTTTCTTTCAAGAAAAGCACCACCGATGGAAACTTGAGATATGTGACACATCTTTGGAGAAAGCATCTTTGAAGCTTCTTTGAGGTCCCACCGAAATGTCATTTGGGATATGTGACACATCTTTGAGATATGTGACATCATCTTTGAAATATATGACATCATCTTTGGGAAAAGCTTCTTTGAGACTAGGCCGAAATAGAGAGAAGTTTCGGTGGAAATACCACCGAAATTGTGAGAACAATTTCGGTGAACAATGACTTGTATGTTTGAGAAAAGATCTTTCACTTCCACAATGAGAGAATCTTTAATCTTGACTTTGGTTGATCTTTGACTTCACCAAACATTTGATATCTTGTACAAGCCATTACAAAGAACCATGCATCCAAAATTTCTCTAAGTATAAAATGTTTTTCAAAGTATAAAAGGAGATCATGAGGTCATCTTCAAATCTTGATGACCCAACAGTTTATCTGAATCGCTTTCAGACACTGGCAAAGAGTTATATGGTTAGTGTTCATGTTTCATTGAGTTTTTCGCTTGTTTCTACGAACTAACTATATTAATTAATTTCATCAACAGATAAATATCCACAGTTGTTCACCATGAAAGTCCACCATGGTGGTTACTTTACGGAACCACCTAAAAGACATTATTTTCGTGGTCTAGAAATTTATGTTGACATGTTAGATGTGGAGGATCTTTCTATGCAACTGCTTGAACAGATCACGAAAGAGCTGGAATATGAAGAACCAAAATATAATAGGTTGTATTTTAAGAGGCCGAATGCAGACTTCTTGACTGGACTGGTAGAATTGAGTACCGACGAAGATGTAGCCAACATACGCCAGTATGTTGACGGCCGTACTGTGATTGAAGTGTACATCGAGAAAGTGGAGCTTAACACTTTGAGACTCGTCTCGCCAGAGTATGTAAGAAGTAGATCCGGGTTGTCAAAAACCAAACCATCGTCTAGCCGTAGCCTCAAATTTGGATAAATATGTACTGTATTTACTAGTATGTGTTTGCTATGAAATAATCTTGTATAACATTTATGAGTTGTATTTTTCACATGAACCACTTTTCAGACAAAATTCAGACTACTTAAAAACTACTTTTCAGACAAATTAAAAACCTTTATTCATGAGCAACAAAGTACAAAACAACAACAAAATACAAAACAACAACACAGTAAAAAAAAATCAAAACAACAAAAAACAAATACAAAACAACTAAAACAACCACCACCTACTCAAAAATTGCTTTAGTTTCATCAATCCAAGCTTGTTTATCGTTTACCTTCGCTTGAAGAATTGCGAAGTCTTGTAGAATATGGTGAATTGCTTTTTGTTCTCGACGAATACGAGCCTCCCTAGCTTTTATATCCCCTTTCATCCTTTTGATCTCCTTATCTTCCTCTTCGATCTTTCTCAAGTGGACTGCCTTCCTGTCCATTATTTGTTTCCACTCTGTTGGTGCAAGTGTACCCAGCTTTAAATATTGTGATATATTTTTGGTACACATAAAATCACATCTCCATATTTATTTTGATGATTACAAAACACACCGCATTATTTGTTATCTAATATTTTATCTGAGTGTGCAGATATTTAAATGATCTCGATAATTTTCTATCTGAAGAATCCAAGTCTGAAGAGTTTCGTCATTTTATTTTAAAATGATAAACACCCTAAAATATTTTATCACTTGGATATTTCGTATCTATATAAATATATTTTATATATAATATATATATGTTTTTATCAAATATATATATAATATATATGTTATTTTATTAAAATCAAATCTGCCTTTTACTGTTCATCATTTTGAAGAAGTGTGATCAGCCGATTGTAACCCCTGCGTTGCCATGCTCTCATTGGACAGAATTTCAGGCGGTATACCGCCAAGGTCTTCGCGGTATACCGCGTCACTATTCACCTATCACATCTTCTGCATATGAAGCTTCCCTTGTCAGAACTTTTTTCAGGCGGTATACCGCCATGTGCAACGCGGTATACCGCGGGTACATTATACCGTTGGTTTTTGCAGGGTTGACCTTCTCCTCTGCAGTACCTTTTTCTGACGCAGGTATACCGCGATGGGCTGCCGGTATACCGCGAAAACTTATGCCCAGTTGCTCATCCAGTATAAATATCATGCAACCTCCAGCATTCAAGTCTACACCAACTTCAGCAATAAATTCTCCCTCAGCATTTGATTATTATTCTGCTGCCTTCTTACTCACACTAAATCACTTAAACTGATAAAATTAATTTTTGAGTAAGAAATCTTGAGTTGATAGCAGATTAAAATCTCTCGATTAGTTGAATCAGCAACACAACTCAAGTGATCAAACTCTCTAAAAATATCCAAGTGATAAACCTTATTCAAGAGTGATTATTCATATTAAAATTTATACCCTCTTGTAAGTGTTTGAATAGAGTGAGTGATCCACATTAATCTCTCAAAGAAGAGTGTTTCGCGTTTGTTGTATTAAGGTTTGTGTTTCTACCGTAAAGAACACGTTCGTATTGGATCTCCGAGAAGTGTTATTTTCTCGAGGTGGACTAGCCAACTTTGTGTTTGGTGAACCACTTTAAAAATATCGTTGTCAAGTATTCTCTTTCCCTTATCTATTTACATTTCCGCTGTGCATTTAAATTATATCTGTTTATATAATTGTTGTATACTTATTTATTTATACTCTGCTTTATTTATTCTTTATTTATTTGTAAAAAGAATTTTTTTTGAAAGTAAAAGATTTAAAATACAACCTTACCCCCCCCTTAGGTTGTCCAACATTTGGTATCAGAGCAGGTCTTTCAAAAATATTCTGCATATTTTTCTCTTATTCTTCTAAATGGCTCAACAAACTAATATTGTGTTTTCAAAACCTCCTTTGATAGATACTGAAAAGTTTGGCATTTGGGCCGAGCTATTTGAATGTCACGTGCGTGGCAAAAATCAAAAGATTTGGAATATTATAGAAAAAGGGAATTTTAAACCCACCATTGTGAAAGATGATGTCTATATTGATAAACCTATAGATGACTGGACTACTTCTGATGAAGCTCATTTTTGTTTAAACTTTGAAGCTAAGAATATATTATATGCTGCTTTAACAACTGATGAAATTGAAAGAGTATATACATATAAAACTGCAAATCAAATATGGGAAAGTTTAAATAATACTCATCGTGGAAACACGGAGGTTAAATCTAGTAAAGTGAATATTTTAGTTCACGATTATGAACTATTCGAAATGAAACAAGATGAGTCAATTGACTCAATGTTTAAAAGATTTAACCTTATTGTGACTACTTTGAAAGGTTTGGATCGCACTTATCCTAACGAGGACTATATAAGGAAAATCCTACGAGCTCTTCCTTCGGAGTGGATGCAAAAGATAACATCTTTAGAAGACTCCCGTGACCTTTCCATAATGAAGATAGATGACTTGATCGGTAATCTTAAAGTGCATGAAATTGCACTTAAAAGAAACAAAGATCGGGAGCAAGTTAAAAAGAAATCAATCGCTCTCAATGTCTCAACACCAAAAGATGAGAAGAAAAAGGAGAAAGCTAGCTCCTCGAAAGATCCATCCGAAACTCTCGATGAAGTCGCCATGTTGGTAAGAAACTTTTCCAAATTTCTTAATAATAATAATAAATTTTCTAACAATGGCAGATTTCAAAGAAACGGTAACTACCGTCGTGGTGGTGAAAATCGAAGTCGTAAGTTCCATAAACGAGACGAAAAAGTTAAGAAAAATGGCGACTCGAGTGAAGACGATAAAGCTAAGCCAAAGAGAGGCTTTTGCTACTCATGTGGTGACAAAGACCACTACGCCAATGAATGTCCGAAAAAGAACAAGTTCCAAAAGAAGAAGGAGAAAGCCTTCATTGGAGGCGCGTGGAGCGAGAGTGAAGAAGAAGATGACTATCAAGCCATTTGTCTTATGGCCGAAAGCGACGACGAGGTAAAATCTTCTTACTCGGATTACGATAGTGATTATGAAAGTGATAATGAAAATAATCTTGAAGAATTATATGAATCTTTTCATAAAATGGCCGCTCTTGCAAATCGTTACCAAGATGAGAATGCTATGTTAAAAGAAACTGTAAATGCATGTAAAAAGGAAATAAAAAATGTTAAACAAAAATCTGAAAATGATATGGATATAATTGCTAAATTAGAAACTAAATTAGGAGAAAAAGATTTTTGTAAATCTTGTGATGTTTTAAATAAAGAAATTGCATGCTTAAATAAAAAATCACATGAAAATATTATTTGTACAAAATGTGATATTCTTGATAATGAGATTACATGTTTAAAGGCTAAATGTGCTTCATATGAAAAAGATAACATGCTAGCTAAAGCCTTTGAAAGTAGTAATGAGAAAGTTCTTAACATGCTTAATATGCCTAACCGTATAAATTGTAGAAAAGGCATTGGTTCCAATACTTGTGTTGATAAATGTTCATGTATACCCATCAAAAGATTTTATGAATCACCTAAAGTAAATACAAGAAATCAATATGTGCAAAAACCTCCGTATGTGCGTAAAATAAATAATGTAAATTATAATACGAGAAAACCGTATGCTCGCATGTACCATGATAAATATTCTAAACCTAATAATAATGCGAATGTAAATGCTTGTTTTTATGTGTATGATAAATATAATCGCAAAATTAAAATGGTAAATAAATGGATTCCAAAAGGAATGTTTAGTAATGATAATCCCGGTGGTATGCGTTTATGGTTTTAAATGTGTTATGTATATGTGTTATATATTATATATAAGTAAAATATTGTTATTTGTACTTTTTATACTATTCATATATATATATATACATACGTACTGCAAATATATATATATATTTTATTTAATTTTTTTTTAAATTCTTATATATATATATTTTGTTTGACTTGACATGTGTTATATATATATATTTGTGTTTGATATATTATATATTAAAGTTGTGTAATGTATTATATATTATATATATTCTGTCTTACTTGATATGTGTTATATATATATATATTAATATTGTGTAATATGTAATATATATATATATTCTGTTTGACTTTATATATATGCATGTTGGTTGACATTGAAACTAATTGTCAAGGACCCACGAGAAATGGGGACCATAAAAGTTACAACTTCATTATTGTAGATTGACCTCGATATGGACTGGATACTCGATAGTGGGTGCACGCGTCACATGACCGGAAACAATAATCTCTTTTCATCATATAAGTCATGTGATGGTGGACAGGTAATTTTTGGAGGAAACTCCAAAGGAAATATAATTGGTAGAGGTACAGTTTCTTGCAACAATGTTCAATTTCTAAATGTTAATCATGTTGATAATTTACATTTTAATTTGTTAAGTGTTCGCCAATTGTGTAAAAATAATACAACTGTTGTCTTCGAAGAAGATTCTTGTAAAATCATAAAAAATGGCAAAGTTCTTTTAAATGGTTTTGTAAAAGGAAATTTATATATTTGTAAAACTGTTGTATCTGAAAATGTATGCTTATCTTCTATTAATGATGTTTCTACTTTATGGCATAGGCGTTTAGGTCACGCTAATCTAAGATTAATGCAAAACTTAAAAAATAAAGAGCTTGTGAGTGACCTGCCAAAATTAAAGTTTGATAATCATTTTTGTGATGCTTGTCGTGTCGGCAAACAACATCACGTTTCTCATAAATCAAAAAATGTTATTTCTACTCAAAGAGTTTTAGAACTTTTACATATGGATCTTTTTGGCCCGATGGCTATTCAAAGTTTTGGAGGAAATTTTTATACTTTGGTTATTGTGGATGATTATTCCCGTTATACTTGGACTTTATTTTTGAGACATAAAAATGAGGCTTTTGAAAAGTTTAAAATTTTGGGAAAACGAATTCAAAACCAACAAGGTTGTACGATTGTTTCCATACGTACGGACCATGGACGAGAATTCGATAATGATGTACAATTTGGTGCCTTTTGTGATAAACATGGTATAACTCATAACTTTTCGGCTCCTCGAACTCCTCAGTCAAACGGGGTTGTTGAAAGGAAAAATCGAACGTTGCAAGAAATGAGTAGAACTATGCTAAACGAACATCAAGTTCCCCAAAAGTTTTGGTGTGATGCCGTTGCTACCGCGACCTATGTGCTTAACCGTGTCCTAATTAGAGGTATCCTAAATAAGACACCCTATGAACTTTACCGTGGTAGAAAACCTTCCCTAGCTCACCTGAAAGTTTTTGGTTGTAAATGTTTCATTTTAAACACCAAATCCTACTTAACCAAATTTGACCCTAAAGCCTATGAAGGAGTGTTCCTAGGTTATTCTTGGAATAGCAAAGCCTATAGAATCCTAAATAAGGAGACCATGGTAGTAGAAGAATCCTTAAATGTTAGCTTTGACGAGAGTCCTCCCAAACCTAGTGCACCTTTAGCAAATGACAATATCCGTGAAGGAGACGTCTTAGCACAACAACTTAGCAACTTGGATTTAAGTACCCAACCTTCCACAAATAATATTGAATCTAGTGATGCCCCTCTGTGCTTTATTCCACAAGGTATAGATGATCCTAACCTTAGAACCGCTCGAGGCCATCCCGTAGATCAAATTATAGGTGACCTAAACCAAAGGACAACTAGATCACAAATCCATACCCATTGTGCTTTCCATGCCTTTATCTCAACCATGGAACCTAAAACCATAGATGAAGCTTTAGGTGATGAGGATTGGATATTGGCCATGCAAGAAGAGTTAAACCAATTTTCTAGGAATGATGTGTGGGACTTAGTGCCTAGCCCTAGTAGTCAAACCATTATTGGCACAAGATGGGTCTTCCGTAACAAGGTAGACGAGAACGGTGGAGTCACACGAAACAAGGCACGTTTAGTTGCCAAGGGGTACAGTCAACAAGAAGGTATAGATTATGACGAAACCTTTGCACCGGTTGCAAGGTTGGAGTCTATTCGAATGCTTCTCGCTTTTGCAAATGCTAAAGATTTTAAATTATTTCAAATGGATGTTAAAAGTGCTTTCTTAAATGGTATTATAAATGAGGAGGTATACGTTTCTCAACCTCCCGGTTTTGAAAGTTTTGAAAACCCGACACATGTTTATAAATTAAAAAAGGCGCTTTATGGTTTAAAGCAGGCTCCGCGTGCTTGGTATGATAGATTAAAAACCTTTTTAATTTCTAGTGGCTATATTATGGGTAAAATTGATAATACTTTATTTGTGAAATATGTTCAAAATGATATTGTGGTTGTGCAAGTATATGTTGATGATATTATTTTTGGTTCCACTAATGAAAAATTGTGTAATGAATTTTCTGCGAAAATGACTAGCGAATTTGAAATGAGCATGATGGGAGAGTTAAAATACTTCTTAGGATTGCAAATAAAACAATGTGAAACTGGTATTTTTATTAGTCAATCTAAATATTGTAAAGATATGTTGAAAAAGTTTAACTTTGAAAATGTCAAACCCGTTGAAACTCCAATGACCACAAATTTGCAATTATCTCGTGACGAGGAGGGAAACGATTTTAATGAAAAGATTTATCGTGGTATGATTGGTAGCTTGTTATATTTAACTGCTAGTAGACCTGATATTATGTTTAGTGTATGTTTATGTGCTCGCTTTCAATCTTCACCTAAACAAACTCACTATGAAGCTGTCAAGCGTATTTTTCGATATTTACGAGGTACTACTAATCTTGGCTTATGGTACGCAAAGAAACCCGAGTTAGAAGTAACATGTTTCGCCGATTCCGATCTTGGTGGATCTATTGTTGACCGAAAAAGTACTAGTGGGGTATGTGCCTTTATAGGTCTCTCACTTGTATCTTGGTTCTCTAAGAAACAACAATCCGTAGCTTTGTCTACCACCGAAGCGGAATATGTAGCCGCCGCAAGAGCATGTGCTCAAGTCCTTTGGATGAAACACACACTTACCGATTTTGAGGTACACCTAACCAAAATTCCAATTATGTGTGATAACTCAAGTGCCATAAACTTAAGTAAAAATCCCGTTTTACACTCTCGTACCAAACATATTGAATTGAGACATCATTTTTTACGAGATAATGTTCAAAAAGGCAAAATCGTGCTTGAAAAGGTTGATTCGGAAGATAATTTGGCCGATATTTTCACAAAAGCTCTTAACAAAAAAGCCTTCTTTAAATTAAGACTTGGTTTAGGCATGCTTGAGTATAACCCTTGATAAATACTAACTCTCAAATATTTCATATTTTGAGGGGGAGCATCTTTCGAGGGGGAGCATAAGCGATTTTCTTAAACCCTTTTTGCTTCGACAAAAGGGGGAGAGAAACCGAGTATGCTCCCGTGTTTAGCGTTGTGTTTGTCATCATCAAAAAGGGGGAGATTGTTGGTGCAAGTGTACCCAGCTTTAAATATTGTGATATATTTTTGGTACACATAAAATCACATCTCCATATTTATTTTGATGATTACAAAACACACCGCATTATTTGTTATCTAATATTTTATCTGAGTGTGCAGATATTTAAATGATCTCGATAATTTTCTATCTGAAGAATCCAAGTCTGAAGAGTTTCGTCATTTTATTTTAAAATGATAAACACCCTAAAATATTTTATCACTTGGATATTTCGTATCTATATAAATATATTTTATATATAATATATATATGTTTTTATCAAATATATATATAATATATATGTTATTTTATTAAAATCAAATCTGCCTTTTACTGTTCATCATTTTGAAGAAGTGTGATCAGCCGATTGTAACCCCTGCGTTGCCATGCTCTCATTGGACAGAATTTCAGGCGGTATACCGCCAAGGTCTTCGCGGTATACCGCGTCACTATTCACCTATCACATCTTCTGCATATGAAGCTTCCCTTGTCAGAACTTTTTTCAGGCGGTATACCGCCATGTGCAACGCGGTATACCGCGGGTACATTATACCGTTGGTTTTTGCAGGGTTGACCTTCTCCTCTGCAGTACCTTTTTCTGACGCAGGTATACCGCGATGGGCTGCCGGTATACCGCGAAAACTTATGCCCAGTTGCTCATCCAGTATAAATATCATGCAACCTCCAGCATTCAAGTCTACACCAACTTCAGCAATAAATTCTCCCTCAGCATTTGATTATTATTCTGCTGCCTTCTTACTCACACTAAATCACTTAAACTGATAAAATTAATTTTTGAGTAAGAAATCTTGAGTTGATAGCAGATTAAAATCTCTCGATTAGTTGAATCAGCAACACAACTCAAGTGATCAAACTCTCTAAAAATATCCAAGTGATAAACCTTATTCAAGAGTGATTATTCATATTAAAATTTATACCCTCTTGTAAGTGTTTGAATAGAGTGAGTGATCCACATTAATCTCTCAAAGAAGAGTGTTTCGCGTTTGTTGTATTAAGGTTTGTGTTTCTACCGTAAAGAACACGTTCGTATTGGATCTCCGAGAAGTGTTATTTTCTCGAGGTGGACTAGCCAACTTTGTGTTTGGTGAACCACTTTAAAAATATCGTTGTCAAGTATTCTCTTTCCCTTATCTATTTACATTTCCGCTGTGCATTTAAATTATATCTGTTTATATAATTGTTGTATACTTATTTATTTATACTCTGCTTTATTTATTCTTTATTTATTTGTAAAAAGAATTTTTTTTGAAAGTAAAAGATTTAAAATACAACCTTACCCCCCCCTTAGGTTGTCCAACACACTCTTATGTTAGTTCCTCTATCTCCTTTTCCCTTTTTGCTATGGCGATCTCGATTTTAGGTGACATTTTTTCAGCAGTAGACTTTGGGTTTGATGATGATGCCATTTGTGGATGAAATGAGAGAAATCAAGAGAGAAAACAACTTAAACAAAGAAAGCAAGAAAGAAATCAAGAAAGAGCAAGAAATGAGTGTGAATTATGGATTGCATATCACTCATATTTATGGATGAAATCTCAAACAAACCAGTGAATTTGAACCACAAATTGGTCTTCAAAGTACAATAATTGTGGAAAAAAAACAGTAAAAGCATGCAAGATTCGTTCAAATACAGGGGCTGAAATTGTAAATTTTCTGCCCATCGCGGGGAGGGACCAAAGATGTCACCGCGGCCGTAGTTGAGGGGCTCCGCGGGACACTTTGGCCGAACCTCCGTGCCACGTACGCCCTAGCCCGCGATCGCGGGCCCCATCGCGGGCACTTGTGGCATTTTTGTAAACTGAAAGAGATTTAGGGTATTTTGGTAAAGGGAATTCAAACTTGGGGTATTTTAATTAATTTCCCTTAAAATTACACAACACTTGAAATTAAAATTACTTAATGGAAAATATGGGATATTGTATTTATTAGAAATGTTTAATAATAATGGAAAATGGTTTTTTTAGATGGGCCCACCAATTTGGTGTTTTTTTAAGTATGATTGGATTTGAGATGTTTTTTAGTGTCAAGGGTCCCACCAATTTTAGTGTTTTGGTGTTATTTTTGGTGCGTTGGGTTGGAGACTTGGAGTTGCTCTTATGTTTTATTAGACAATATATGATGCTTAATCCATTGTTTTTAAACTATTATTCATATACTTTATGATATAGTATAGATGTAATATACGAAGGCTGGTCCTTTAGGTGTCTATTTAACTAATCTATACTATATTATAAAGCATTTATGAAAAACTCTTAAAAACAATCCATAAAGGCTTATGTACTGACATTTAATGTTGATTACTTAAAATCTCTTAAAAACAACTAACAAAACTTTATGTACCACTGTTAATACTAATTACTTAATTAGTTCATATCTCTGACACCTTTCTTTTAGTCCTTATCTCTAACTCCCTACAAATTCTCAAAAAAATGGTAAACCCCTAAAAAATCATCATTCTTTAATCCTCATTAGTTATCTAATTAATTCTTATCTTTTAAACCCTTTCAAATTCTCAAATCATGAACCCCTCAAAAAGCGTCATTCTTTGTACAAATTTATAAAAAAAATATTATAATTTTCTCAAAACTATACAAAACCGTTTTATAAAATCGACAATGATAAAAAGTAAAACAAAACATTAAAATCAAGATATATCGCGCTGCATTGCATGAGTGCCCTTCTAGTACTACATGATGCATTTTAAATAGTTTATAATCAACGTTATCAAACAGTGTAACGATTATCCCTAGTAGATAGGCATTATTCACCACCAAGTGATGTTTATTTTCTAACCACCCTATTAAATGTCGATATGCCAAACCAATAGCTAACAACCCTATTCAAGTACTTGTAATGCTACTGTAAAATCAATTTTTTTGTGATGACCGACTTCAAATTATACCCAAGATTCCTATTCAGCCTGCTCTAAACTTGGTGACTAAATGCCAACGTTTTTTTTTCCAGGGACGGACCTAGAACATTTTCCATCCGGTGGCACCAAATTTTTTCATACGGTTTTATCGAAGTGTCTTTCTTCTTTTTATCAACGTTCAATATCGTCCGATATGTTTTTAGCCAAATTCCGGCGTTTCGAGAGATTTTTAACGTTTTTTGCTTGATTTCGGGGGATTTAAGTTTTTTTATCGATTTCGAGAGATTTTTTCGGTATTTTTGTTGATTTCAAGAGATTTTTTTTGGTTTTTTCCGTTGAATGGTATAAGATTTGGGCTTTTTTCCAGTTTAGGTGCACCCCTTGTAGTTTTCAAAATAATACGGTAGCACCTTCACGAAAACGAAATTTTTTACCATTCGGCGGAGAATTAATACGATGGCACGTGCCACCACGTGCCCACCTACAGGTCCGTCCCTGGTTTTTTTTATTAAAAATAGAGGCATGGGGATATTTTTTGTGAAATAATCGATGACAATATACCTTAAGTACACATACTTTTGAAAGAAAAAACTAAGAAAATATTTTGATTGTCTATTAAATAAATGATGTAATGGTTAAAGATGGTTAAAAAAAATTGTACTTGAAAGTTATATTAACATGTTTCAAGAGAATGTAGAATAATTATTTGGGTTGTGGCGTACTCATTAAGTCTCAAGGGGATATATTGGAAATCTCATATTCTTCGGATTTAAATTGTGTTGCCAAAACCCTTGTGGCCATGATGCCTCACATACAATGACTCCAAACGAATTGTGGTAGTCGATATGTAAATTGATCCAGATATCCACAATTACAAAAAAAAAATATGTATAATAACGTTACATTTTCTAGGATGAAATATTATATATATATATATATATGGGGTCTGGTTCAGGGGAAAACCTCAAATAATCGAAAAACTACAGAACACCCTCATCATCATTGATTGAACATAATCTAAAGGACATTAATAATAAGCAGCTAAAATAATTAAAATTATTGAAAAGAGTATTAAAGGAATTTGGCCACTATATCAGATAACAAACACATAACACGCCAAACAACAAATCGTTTTCTTATAGAATCAATTCGATGAATTGAAATAAACGATATGCACATGTTTTTTTGGACATGCGATAAAGATGAGTTTTTCGGCGAAAACTTGCAGATTCCGGCGAGTTCACGGTTTTTCGGCGATGCTTGCTGTCGACTGCCAAACTTCAAGAAATCACAGATTAGTATGTAGTTTCCAATTCTAAAACTTGCAATATGATCCAAACTGAAAAACAAACAAGTCTGTGAAAGAAAAACGATCAAAAATAACATGAAATCTGTGGATCGATCACCACAAATTTTGACAGCTTCGAACAAGGTTTATGTCGAACCAGATCTGCTTCAAATTAAATGATTTGTTGCTGAAATTACAATCTGAATGTTGTGATGTGATCGAAATTACAAATCAATTTGATCTAAGAAACTTAAACATATCAAAATAGTATCTAACTCAGAAATCACTTATCATCTTCATGAAGTTTTTCGATGAACGCATAAACTGTCGAGATTTTCAATTTTCAAAAGTTTTGTTGATGAAATCCAAGGTTTTCGGTCAGAGTTCTTCCAAATCAAAGCTCGATTTCAATCGATTTGAGGGTTTTCGGTCAGAGATAACCATTGAAGTCGATATACACAAATGCATATATATGCTAGCGTCGACCAGAACCAAGTGGATGAAGCAAGCAGGAAGCTGTAACTCGCTGAATTAGATATGAAAAATTGGAGACCTTATTAGCCATCCTCCTGAATCTGCTTCGTTTCTGCAAACGATGCACACGCAATTATGCAGGGATTTCAAGCATCAAACTCCATTTCTAGATCTTTGTTTTCTCCTCCGGTACCAAACGGTGATGTGTGTTGGGATTCGAACAGGATGGGGATTAATCAATTAATTGGTACCTACAACCATCCACATAGCATGCACTTGTGCATATCCATCACAATCCGTTGTTCCTCCTCCTGCTCCTATCCTCAATCACTACCAGTCTGTTGTCGGAAAATCCGATCACCGAGTAAAAAACGCGGTGATCAGGACGCAGATCGTACGGTCCAAACCACGTATCATTATTTGGATTGAACGAGTGAGTTACGTCGGAGCTTTTCTCCATAACGAAGAGATGAGAATCGCCGCAAGCAACGGAGAGCCACAACGAAGATGCGGATTCGTTGAATGATTCAGGCAGTGGATCTGATTTGGTCCATCGTTGTGACCGGAGATCATAAACCTCGACGGCGAAAGGACCATCCTCAAAATCGTAGGCACCGCCAGCAACCACCACATGCCGCCTACCAACGACGGAAACAACCGGGTCTATCCTTGAGACCTTGGGCCCCACCACGGTTAGGGTTTGGTGGAAGTGACAGGAGTGGAAGGAGAAGTAGTTGAGGAGGCCATTGGAGCAGTGGAGGGTGGAGAAGGAGCAGCGGTGGATTGTTGGGATTTGGTTAATGTGTGAACAAGTGGTGGTGGTGGTGTTGAGGAGTGATCGGCGGTGGATTGTGGGAGGATGGGGGTGGTTTGATTGGAGGAGGAAGAAGAAGATTTAAGTGAAGAGGAGGAAGAAGAGGGTTGAAGGGGTTTTGGGGAAGGAGAACGCCATGTCGTTGAAGGGGTTATGTCTATTCCAATTTTACCCTCTAATGCATTGTAAGGTTTTATGCAATATACCCTCAACTTCTTTCTAGTTACAAAATTGCCATTGAGATAATAACCCTTGGATTATCTCATCCTATGCCTATAAAGGTGTTCTTTAGTTTTTCGGTTATTTGAGGGGTTTTTTTAACCTCCCAATATATATATATATATATATATATATATATATATATATGTATATATATATATATATATATATATATATATATACTAGTCTTTGGCTCGCCCGTTGCGCGACGATCAAATTTGTGTTTTAAGTTAATTATTTGGTGTTTAATAGTTGTTGAATAATTTTGTATCACATACAATAATTGATAAAAAGAAAACAAAAATTCCACAAATAGGGAATATTATCTTGAAGATAAAAATATGTCTATTAAGTTTGATACCTATTATAAATGTCGTTACTAAATGAATTTATCAAACAAATACACAATAATTGCATATTTATATTTTTGAAAAATGTTCGAACTCATAATCCAAAAGTCAGTTGATAAGTGATATCTTTTTTTTTCAAGTAATTAAATCTCTTATGATAATTCTAAGGGTGTTTCGTTGACAGAATGGAATTTGATAGAATAGTAATTCGTCGAAATAATTCGACTTTGAAGTAAAAATTGATATGAAGTTGCAAAAAGAAAATCACGACAATTTAGTGATTATTTGTATCAAATTCCATACTAATTTCAACAAATCTTATACTAATCACGACACATTAATTCGTATATATTTATGATATTTAATAATATAATTAAATCTAAATATATTCAATATTGGGCTCATTTCGAAGGTATTGACAAAGCGATTACAATGGTATAATTTGTAAAAAATAGAAATGTTTTTAATGCATTTTAGTTCATATACATTATTTATGTTTATATGATAAGAGTCTAAAATGAAAAATAAAACAATAAGGGATTAAAAGTAAACTACATACCGAATTATAAGAGTAGTAAATGTAACGTACAATTTTAAAAAAATTGAATTAAGGAGGAGTGAATGTGGGTGTGCTAATTGAACTTATAATGTAAAGTGCGTCCAGATACATGTTTAGGCGGGAAAATACTGAAGTCGGCTCACCAGAAGACGACACGTGGCATGCTCGTTACTCATTTATTATATGTATAGATTTTTGGGATTACTATACACGATAGAGATTTTTTGAATTTATTATAAGTATGGATATGTACGTATGTATAAAAAAATATTAAATATTGGACTTATTTCGAAGGTATTGACGAAACGATTACAATGGTATAATTTGTAAAAAATAGAAATGTTTTTTAATGCATTTTAGTTCATATACATTATTTATGTTTATATGATAAGAGTCTAAAATGAAAAATAAAAAAAGTAATGGATTAAAAGTAAACTACATAGGTAATTATAAGGGTAGTAAATATAAGTTATAATTATTAAAAATTTAATTAATGAGAGATTTAAGGAGGAGTGAATGTAGGTAGGGGTGTACAAAAAACCGTCAACCCGCGAAAACCGCCCAACCCAACCCACTAACAACCCGATTAAACCCAAACCGCCAACCCGCTAAACCGCTAACCCGCTAATTATGAGGGTTGAAATTGGGTTAGCATAACTCAACCCAACCCAAACCGCCAACCCGCCACTAATATATATTATTTCGATAAATTATATATATATATATATATATATATATATATATATGGGCAAGTTCAAACGAGAAGGGATATCATATGCGAGAAGACGAGAAGCAATTTAGACCACATAATTCATTAGAAAATGAAAATATTTTTAAAATTATGGATAACTATTAATTTTAATTGAATAACAAACTCTAATAAGGGTAGTATTGGAACAAAAAAATAATTAAAACCCCTTAAAAAATCTCGTGATCCTATATAATAGGATATAGCATATTATTTTAATTCATCTTAAAAATAACAAAGACAAAATATTAGTATTTCCAAATTAACAATTATAAAAGATGAGAGTTTTTCGTATTTCAATCACAACAAAAAAAAAGTTCGGTGGTGAATGATTCTTTTAGAATAGATTAAATATTTTAATATCATACTCATGCTTAAAAAGTTTAAGTAATGATCACAAGTGATAATATCAAATATCATATGTGATACTATCACATTTGACAATATCAAATATTATATGTGATGTTATCACACATCACATGTAATTTTACATATGATAGTATCAAATATCACATGTGATAATACCACCATTCGACAATCTTGAAGATTTACCAACGAAATATCATGTGTGATAATACCAAGTAATCATATGTGATGATACAGGTAATCATACGTGATAATACCAATTAATCATATGTGATAATACTAAGTAATCATATGTGATAATACTAAATAACCAATGTGTTATCACATATGATTACTTAGAATATCAACATATTCTAGGAATAACATGTTAATAATCGCAAGTAATCATATGTGATTGACAACACCAACAAGCAAGTAAATACAAATTAACCAATCAAGTGATGTCACAATTGATACCACTTCATAATCAATATATTATCAAATGTATAATTATCAATAATCACAAGACCGGTAACTTGCGACTTGGCTCCATTGATCGATTACAACCAAACAACAACAAAATAATAATGAGAAACCGAATTCTGCAACAATTATTCAAGAACATAATAAAAAATTTACAAACAAAAAAGGAATTGCATAAATGGTTAAATTGAGTTAGATATGAATTATCAATTTACTTTGAGAGAAAAAAAATCATATCCCAATTAATTAGGGATATACGATCCGTTAGAGATAACCCATGAATTAAAAGTCATAATTGCCCTTCTTAATTAAAAATTTATGTCTATTAATTAAAAAAAAATAATTAAATGGTTGTCTAGGATTCCTTCTCGCCTTCTCGCATATGATATCCCTTCTCGCATGATCCTCCCTCTCTCTCTCTCTCTCTCTCTCTATATATATATATATATATATATATATATACTAGATAAGTACCTGCGCGCGATGCGGCGCGAAGTATCTCAAATCTAAAGCCGTGAATTCGAAAAAATAATTATGTTTCATGTTCATATTTATACGCTTTTAAATCGCATATCAGATATATAAAATTAAAGGTCAATATGGTTAATTGGTCAAAAAAATTAGGGGAAATAATATAATCATGATTAAGAAAGTATAAATAATTAAATATACTATACTAAAATATTTGCATATTTATATTTTTGAAAAAGATTCGAACTCATAATCCAAAAGTCAGTTGATAAGTGATATCTTTTTTTTCCAATTAATTAAATCTCTTATGATAGTGATTATTTGTATCAAATCTCATACTAATTTCAACAAATCTCATACTAATCACGACACATTAATTCGTATATATTTATGATATTTAATAATATAATTAAATCCAAAAATATTCAATATTGGGCTCATTTCGAAGGTATTGACGAAACGATTACAATGGTATAATTTGTAAAAAATAGAAATGTTTTTTTTGATGCATTTTAGTTCATATACATTATCTATGTTTATATGATAAGAGTCTAAAATAAAAAATAAAAAAGTAAGTGATTAAAAGTAAACTACATACCTAATTATAAGGGTAGTAAAATAACGTATAAATTAAAAAATTGAATTAAGGAGAGATTTAAGGAGGAATGAATGTGGGTGAACTTATAATGTAAACTACGTCCAGATACATGTTTAGGCGGGAAAATACTGAAGTCGGCTCACAAGAAAACGACATGTGGCATGCTAGTTACTTATTTATTATATGTATAGATATATAAGGTTCTAAATGATGTGAGACGTGACGACGAGGTCAAGCCTTACGAGTTACGGCGGCATATATATACACACACATATATACACACATTGTGTGTTATGTACTAAATAATACCGTAGAACAAGATAAATGATGTAAAGTAATAAAACAATAAAAAAATGATATCAAATATATAGAGCTTACAGAAAATGATATCGAAAGTGCAAAAGCGAGAGTAAATCTTGAATCTCTACTTACTACTATCTTTAATTCTCATTGTTCGCGTCCGACTCTTCGTGTACGGGAATGAGAGTAAGTATTTACCAACTTAGGGTTTTTAGTTTTTAGGTTTTCTTATTATGAGTATTTAAGTCTTACGTTCCGTGAACAATTATCTTTTATTCTTTAAGTTATTTACTAAAAACAATCTTACATCTTACAAAATAATGTGTCAACACATCGTAACGCACCATAACGTGTTACAAAACAAGTCAACCCTTAGAGTGGAGTCATAAGGGTTAACGTGACGGAAAACCTACGCCTTGATGCCATAATACGCCGTAACAGGTCATAACGAGTTATTTAGAACCATGATATATATTTGGATGATTAATGTACTAATTAATAACTTTCTCGAGTATATTTTTAGTATTATTTATTGTATTTCATTCGTCAAATTTATTTATATTTCTAACCCGCCAACCCAACCCAACCCAACCCGCCCTAACCCGCAAGGGTTGGGTTGGGTTACACTTTTGAATGGGTTGGGTTGGGTTGGGTTGAGAATTTTCAAACCGCCATAATTGGGTTGGGTTGTAAAAACGTCAAAAACTGCCCAACCCAACCCGCGTACACCCCTAAATGTATGTGTGTTAGCGTCCAGATACATGTTTAGGCGGGAAAACAATAAAGCCGGCTCACCAGACGACGACACGTGTCAATGTAGTTACTTATTTATTATATGTATATATATATATATATAGGGTCAGGTTCAAGGGAAAACCCTAAATAACCGGAAAACCGAAAAACCACGAAAATACGGAGGAAAAAGTATATCAATATGGATGTCAAATTAACGAGAAAAATATGATCATTTATTTAGTGTAATTTATTTCGTTTGAATTTTG
Source organism: Saussurea involucrata (assembly GCA_033807775.1). Classification (NCBI taxonomy): domain Eukaryota; kingdom Viridiplantae; phylum Streptophyta; class Magnoliopsida; order Asterales; family Asteraceae; genus Saussurea; species Saussurea involucrata. The sequence continues at coordinate 12,573,419 of CM066312.1, forward strand.
TTTATTTTTCGTTTTTTTCGAATAAAAAATAGAGGGATGGGGTTTTTTTATTTAATTAATATTGTTGTAACCGCCCGTCTAATCACATCCATCAGATCATCTGATCTAACGGTTGATAAAGTATTTTTTAGTTTTCCATTTATTTGAGATTTTTCTCTGAACCTCCCTCTCTCTCTCTCTCTCTCTCTCTCTCCCCGTTCGTCAGGTATGGTTCATCACAGTTCGAATCCAGTTGCATCAACCACGTTTATCACATATGGTTCATCACACTTTGAAGCAAGTTTCATCAACCACGTTAATCACATATGGTTCATCATGGTTCGAAGTCGTTTTCACTTTTCATCAACCACCTTCATCACAAATTCGAAGCTAGTTTCATCAACCACCTTCATCACAGATTCGATGCGAGCTTCATCAAGTTGAAATTGAGATTGTAGAAGATGAAATCAAGTTGAAATCGGAAATCGGGATTGTAGAAGATGAAATCGAGTTGGAAAGATTTTTTATTAAGGTTGCTTAAAAAACAGATGAAATATCATTTCCTTATTTGAATTTAGAATGCAAATGTACCAATATGACCTTCCTGTCATTTTTTATTAATTAATAATATTAAATTTAATTCAATTATTAACATAAATAGCCCAATTGCATCTTGATCGTTGATTGATGAGATCTATGGTGTATAAATGGTTTGCAAAGTTTTCAGTATAAGAGTGGTTTTCAAATGAAACCACATCTCTCTCTCTCTCTCTATATATATATATTGATAGAGAGTGGGGGAGGGTTCAAAAAAGAACCCCTATAATTTACAAAAAACGAAAGAATACTTGTAAGTCAAATATTATGTTTTAAAAACAGTTTAAGAGGATTTAAGGTTTTTTTAAATTTAAATGAATATTAAAAAGTTTTTAAAAATATTAAAAACATGGAGGGGTAAAATTGGAACTATGACACAATTACGACACGATTAACAGACTGTTTTGCCGAGTTCTTGATCGCATTATCGATTATACTCATTCGTATTACACTGTCAATCATACATTTTGAGCAATGAAACGATCAGAGGATCTGAGTCAAATTATTTCGTAACTAGTTACATGGTAACACTTTTTTACTAAAGTAGTAATAATTAGTTTTGTCCGATCTCTGTAAGTGGAGATATTTAACAGTCCAAGAGTTACTCGAATTGAGATCAAGACGAGCACCAAAACAAATGAAAACTCAAGTCAAGCTCCGTACTACCAATATATTTGACCCAAAGCTCAATTAAAATTTTCAACGTCAAGCCATACAAGCAAATACTTTTCGAGCAAAAAATGTTTCATAATTCATATAATCATAACTACAAGCTTAAAAAACTTAACAGCTCAAGCTATCTGTTTGTACCAAAGTAATGGGACCATAAAAATGAGAACTTACAAAAAAAAATAGCCCAAGCCCAGGTTAGGACTAAAAGCCCAATCGGGCCAAGATTTTTTCAAAAGCGGGGCTTGTAAAAGCTTGATCGGGCCCATTTTCAAACAAAAAGCCCGACCTTTTTTAGCTTGCTAGATCGGGCTTGGAAAGCCGGGCCTTCTGCATCTCTGATGTATACCTTACCTCCAATCCAAGGAGCAGAAAACTTGCCAAAAGAATGCAATTTCAATAACAATATGGTAATAAGGCACTACAAACGCAAATACAAGATTGCAAGAGATCTATTTCTACCTACCTTACTGGAAAAAATATGTGCTTAAAAGAACCGGACCATGCTCTCCACTTGACAACACGTTCACAGGCAAAGTTGGGTCGAAACCACGAACCAAACATAACCAATATGGCTGCAACCACAAGTCTGAATCTGTCTGGTTGGTTGGTTTTTTAAGAAGATATTTTCGGAAGGAACAATAACGATTGGATGATAAATGTGAAAATTACAAGCTCCCATGCCTAAATTTCAGAACTTAGTTGGCTTAAAATGCAGCATGGCCTTTGGACATACATATGAACAAGAGAACTATCGATATAGCCGTATGCATATGTGAATAGAGTCTAACATAGTGCCAAGAACTCGGCATATCCCAGAAGGTCCTTTTGGGTGGAACAGTTGTTTCCTTGAAGACCCTGGCTTGTGCAAAAGCATGGGCTAAAAGGGAAAGAAGAACGAAAACTAATAAATAGAAAGCAAGAGGAAAAAAAGGAGTGTAAAAGTAGGTATATTGAAACATAAAAAACACAAGTAAATACACACGTCACTTCCTACCCTATCCGCTAGACCTCAACTTCTCCAAAAACGGGTCATTTGGTTAAATGACATTAAATAAGTTCAATTAGAAGCAAGACCTAAATATATTTTTAACACAATGACCTACATATGACCTTAATCGGGTGCTTTCAGATGATGAAAGTAGAAGCATAGTTATCAAATACCATTGTGTGGCAGTTGCTGAATGATTTGGTGCAGAATGATTAAGAGGCTCTGATGATATAGTGCAAAATGAAATATGGTTGTTTGGTAATTGTTCATAATGAAATTAGGGCACTAAGTGGTTAAGGAAGGCCCAAGATACAAAATCATTTAGAGGGTTTTAGAACCATTAAGAGGTAGACTTTTTTTGCCAAACAACATTCACCTCTTAGTGATTCGGAGGTTGCCTCTTAATGGAACTATTAAATGATATAAATCCCATCTGAATCGCCATTGCACCAATGAGTTGTTATCACATTGGCATACAGTTCTATACTTCTGATCTTCTATATATAAATTCATCAAGTTAGTTCAAATTTAGTCTATGTTTGAGTTTATGTTTATACATCTTACATAAATTGTTTTACAGTTTTAGAAAAAGCTAAAGCAAATCTATAATTACATTCGCGTTGAGAACTCTCATTTCATTTTAACAATGACGCTTGTTTGAAGTAAGCAGAAGAATGTATAAGTGTGTCTTAACAAACTCTAACCTCAAAAATCTTGTTCGAGATTGGATAAAAGAAACCTGTCTCCCATATTGCTAAGCGGGCTGACCTCAATGCCCTCGGAAAAACCATGAACAAAACTTGCAATCATTTCCAGTCAGTCTGTGGTGGATTTCACCTTCATCTGCAATGGAGGTAACAAATTTATTACATAAATGACTGTTGTTTAACATAATCCAAGCATTTTAGTGAAGATGTAAGCAAGATCAGATCAGTAGTTCGCTTAGGGTGCATTTGGTACACCAACGGAACTAGAAGGTCAAGAGTGAGGTAGGCGGATGAAAGAATTGTGAAAGGTTTTAGGGTTTTAATTTGATATGGGTAGTTTAGTAATTTACCAATATCGTCCCATCTCCCTATTTTTGCCACCTATTTTGATGGGACGAAAAAAATGAATTTTTGTCCACCGTCAGTCCTAAGAGTTGTTTTATAGTGATAGATCTTCAACAATACCAATTATTTGAGATTCAATAGAATATACAACTCCACATATATATACATAGACGCATAATCATTTACAAACCCAATAAATTGTACAAACTTACAAATCCGTTTTCATGTGTTGCTTCACAACACGTGTATAAACCCTGCATTTTCAGAACATGTTCACAACTGTTTTGTGTGTGAAAAAAAAAACAGTTCTGAACATTTCACATATGAAACAACACTGCATTTTCATAGGTGTTGTTTCATATATGAAATAAGACGTGGAAACTGGTTTGTAAGTCTGTACAAACTATTGGGTTTGTAAAAGAAGGGAACTATATATATATATATATATAGAGAGAGAGAGGGGGGGGGGGGGTTCAGGGGAAAACCCCAAAAAATGGAAAACTGAGGAACACCCTGATAGCCCTTCATTTGGACGGTATGCACTTGTGCATACAAGTAAATTAAGTTGTCTAAGGCTTTTATGCACGTGTGCATGTTACAAATTACTTGTATGCACAAGTGTATATCGTCCAAATGAAGGGCTACCAAGGTGTTCCTCAATTTTCCATTTTTTAGGATTTCCCCTGCACCTGACCCTATATATATGTATATATATGTGTAATTATGTCCTGAGTAGCAGCATGGAACAATTATATTAGAATCGGCTTCACTAATGAACCAAAGAGTTATTGAATCTTTTTCTACAATTTCAGAACACAAATTTAAAATAAAAAAATAAAAAAAAATAAAATAAAAAACTGTTACCTTGTAAACATTGTGTTTGAGGATACCAACTGCACCAGTGAAGCCTTTCACCGAAACAAGATGAGCTTTCAAGGACACTTGGTTCAACTGGCCCCCTCAACTTTCACGAGATAAATCCTGGTGAGAAATTATAGAGGAAGTCCGGAACACCTAACATGTTACACCCGTCACCTCCATTCTCCTTTTTATGGGCCCCACCCCATTTCTTCTCATAAAACGGGACCACGAATCACATCTTCATTTCTCCTCACACCATATAAACACTGGAAAATCTTGAAATATCAAATGGCATCATAGTACCATTTCTTTCCCAAGATCTTGGAATGGTCTTATTGGAAGTATGTATCAATTCTCAAGATTCTTGCCTCTAACCTATTTAAACACCCATGTGATCGACTAAAATTTTATATGTATGGGGATTAGGATGGAAACCCTTCTTCTCCATTACATCTACGAGCTCAGAGCACCTATGAACTAGACCACGTTTAAGTAACCCGTCAATAAGAATCTTCCAAGAAACTTCATCCGGATTATACCCATCAAGCAGACTGCAGAAAACTTCCTTAGCTTTTTCAGGCTTCCTTTCATCGTATAATCCACAAATAAGCAACTTATACGACTCTAAATGAAGCAAAAACCCTTTTTCAGCCATAGTATTTACCAAAGTCAATGCTTTGTCAAACATTCGCAAGTAACATAAACAATTTACCAAAGAGGTGTATATATGTTCATTAGGAGTGAGCTCATTTGCTAACATATGAGCAACCAACCTGCTAGCTTCTTCAATCCTCCCTTCTCTGCAAAGCCCAACGGTTAATGCCTCAAAGGTGTTGACTTTCGGTTTACAACCCCTTTTGACCATTTCCGAAAAAAGCTCCGTTGCAGTATCGAAATCCATTAGCTTCCACACGTTACCAATGTTGACTTTGGTCAAGTTCGTATCCGGGTCAAATTTCCTTTTTAAAAGGTGCTTCACTATTATAGCATACGTATGATGAGAAGGTTCACATCCATCATCCACCATACGTTTTAGAACATCAAAAGCACGATCTAGCCGTCCTCCACGTCCATACGAATCAATAAAAACCGTATACGTTGCCGTATCCGGTTTCACACCTTCCTCCATCATTTCATTCATCAAATATTCCGCCTTTTCTATCATCCCGTGACTGCAATATGCAAGAATGAACGATGTGTATGTACAAACATCGGGCTTCAATCCAGAAGAAACCACTTGAATGAAAAACTTACGAGCGTTAGAAAAGTCGAAAACTTTGAGTAACTTCTCAATAAAGATCGTGCACGTAGTGATTTCGAGCTCCAAACCCATCTTTATCATCTTTCCCATTAACATAAACGCTTCTCGAATCTTATCTCCTTTACACAAACCATGAATTAGAACGTTATAGGTGCAAGAATTCGGTAAGCAATCCTCAATAAGCATTTCCTCAAACAAAGCCACGCCACTATCGGCTTTCCCTATTTGGAAATACCCATCTATAAGAGTTGTGTAGATAACTTCATTTACTTTTATGCCCTTTTCCTTAAGACAACCAAGCAAATTGTGAGCTTCTTCTACACTCCCTCGTCTACATAGGACCTCCACAAGAGAGCTATAAGTCCACTCATCAGGAACAACACCGTTTTCTTTCATCAAACCAATCAACCTATAAGCACTATCGACATGATTCAGCTTACAAACTCCATTAATTAGCAAGTTGTAAGTCATAATGGTAGGTGATAGTTTCTTTTTCATCATCTTATCAAGCAATGACATAGCCTTGTGGATGTTGTTCCCTTTACAATACCCACCGATCAACTCGTTGTAAGTTCGGATATTTGGTTTTAACCCTTTCGTTCCCATCTTTTCGAAAACCTCGATTGCGTTCTCGACCTTTCCTTCATTACAATATCCATCGATCAAAGCATTATACGTCACCACAGTGCCAACCACTCCTTTCTTTTCCATCACATCTAACAACTTCTTCGCTTCATCAAGATTTCTTTCTTTACACATTCCATCAATAAGAACCGTGTACGTGTGGACATTTGGCATACAACCTTTCTCGCTCATTTCTTTAAATAAACCCAATGCTTCTGCCATTCTACCTAATCTACTTAATGCAGATATCAAAACAGTAAAAGTACGAACTGTTGGGGAGCAATTATCATCACCCATTAGATGAAACAACTCTAAAGCTTCATCAATACGCCTATCTTCACAAAACCCATGTATTAAATTCGTATAAGAAACCTCATTTCTCTTACACCCCTTTTTAGGCATTTCATCAAACACCTTATATGCACTATCAACATCTTTGTTCCTACAATGCCCTAGAATCAACGACGTATAAGTATGAGTATCGGGACTAAGACTAGCATCAACAATCTTGCTCACATACAAGCTTGCCACATCAACTCTACCCAATTTACAATACCCATTCACCATTGAATTATAAGTGTATATATTCGGCGTAATTCCATGATCCAACATCTCTAGAAACACACATTTCATATCGTCAATCATTAAAAACCTTGATAAACACATCAGCAATGTATTATAACATCTAACACTAATCTTAAATTTAAATTCTGCATCAACATTCATTTTTCTCAAAATCCCCAAAACAAACCTCGCATCCTCCTCCGTTTCGCAAGCTTTCAACATCGAAATCCGAACCTTTTCAGCCACATTCAGAAACTCGTTCTTGATCAATATCGTCAACAATGATGCAAATGACTCAACGGTGGGCTTAAAATTGGATCTGTGTGATAAAATATTGAAAAATGTAAGCGCTGTTTGTGGATTCAAGTTAGGGTTATTGTTGAAAAGAGAAGTGGCGTGTGATGGGGAAATCGATGAAATTAGGGCTTTGAAATTAGGGTTTTTTTGCCAATTGGGAAGAGAGAGAAGAGAGAGTAGATGAGATGCGAAATCTTCTTCTTCTTCAATGAGTGATGATGAAACAGAGGAATGGAGAAGTGATGACAGAGATTTGAACTTGATGATAAAGTGATTTGGGGCTTTTTTGAGGATGAATGTTGATCGTATCATCATCCATGTAAGATTTAAGTTCGAGTTACCAATCCATTTGAGAGAGAAAAGGTGTCTGCAAATTGTTTGCAGCGGCTAAGGGAAGAAGAAGAAGGGGGAATCTTGGAAGACTTTTTGGGCTTTTCTAAATCTTGAACAATTGGGCTGCAATTCTTGAATTTAATATTCATCTTATGGGCCTCCATAATGGATTCAAGTTATAAAGAAATATAAAATAATTTAAGATTTATTCAATTTATATATGCAAAATTTATTTATTTTTTTGTTTTTTGAAAGACATCAAATCAATATATCAATATATATCTATAAATGAAAATGTTAGCATGATGACATGACACAATGAGAGACCTCCATTGTCATTTTTCTAATTTCTCATGATTTTGATTTTTTAAAGGTTAGCTTTGGTGAAGATGGAACAATAATATTATTTAAGATGTCCCACATTGGTAAGAAGATGAAAATTTAGGTAATGAAGATGTGTATATAAAGGGTTGCTTGATGTTGTTGAAAAATATGAAATGGTGTTTGCCAAAATATAGCAAAACCCAAGGATGATTAAGTTAAATCATCAATCAATCAATATATATCTATAAAGAAAAATGTAAGCATGATAACATGGCACAATGAGAGACCTCCATTGCCATTTTTCTAATTTCTCATTATTTTGATTTTTTAAAGGTTAGCTTTGGTGACGATGGAACAATAATATTATTTAGAATGTTCCACATTGGTAGAAAGATGAAAATTTAGGTAATGAAGATGTGTATATAAAGGGTTGCTTGATGTTGTTGAAAAATATGAAATGGTGTTTGTCAAAATATAACAAAACCCAATGATGATTAAGTTAAATCATCAATCAATCAATCAATATCTTTATATATATATAAAAGCAAAAACCATGAAAAATGGCATGGCATAATGTGGATTGAGATTTCTCAAATATTGAATTGTGGTTTACTTTGACTATCCCATATTGATAAAAAGTTGAAATGTTGGAACATTAAGTTGATTATAAAAAGAGAATAATGCCAACTTTTTTTACATGACTTGTGATTTATTTTAATCTCTTTTGGATTAAAGAGTTAATTTTAGTTGCAATTTTTCTTCATGTTGAATGTATAGTATATATTGCATTACAATTAAGAGCATCTCCAATGGATGTTCTTATAAGAATCTTATTTTTGTACATTCTTTTAAATAATCACATCATTATTCCATTTTGTCATCTTCTCACCAATGTGGGATAAACAAGACACAACATTTCACGATTTGATTAAGACTCAAATCTCATAATGATTCAAGTGTTTAATGGAAAATGACTAATACTTTTTGAAAAGAATTGAAATAAACTTATTTAATTTCATATTATAAATTTGTGGTGCTTATAGAACTTTCTCGCCACCGCGCGAGCGCGGTGCCACATACTAGTATATCTAGAAAGGAAAATGTTAGCATGATGACATGGCACAATGAGAGACCTCCATTGCCATTTTTCTAATTTCTCATGATTTTGATTTTTTAAAGGTTAGCTTTGGTGAATATGGAACATTAATATTATTTAGGATGTCCCATATTGGTTGGAACATGAAAATTTAGGTGAAGAAGATGTGTATATAAAGGGTTGCTTGAAGTTGTTGAAAAATATGAAATGGTGTTTGCCAAAATATAGCAAAACCCAAGGATGATTAAGTTAAATCATCAATCAATCAATATATCAATATATATCTATAAAGGAAATGTTAGCATGATGACATGGCACAATGAGAGACATCCATTGCCATTTTTCTAATTTATCATGATTTTGATTTTTTAAAGGTTAGTTTTGGTGAATATGGAACAATAATATTATTTAGAATGTCCCATATTGGTAGGAACATGAAAATTTAGGTGATGAAAATGTGTATATAAAGGGTTGTTTGATATTGTTGAAAAATATGAAATGGTGTTTGCCAAAATATAGCAAAACCCAAGGATGATTAAGTTAAATTTTTATTATTCTTTTTGGTTTATTTTAAAATTATGTCAATCAAAGTTTAATGGTTTTAACATCAATATATATATTAAACAATTAAATAATCAGTATATAAATCTTATTGTTTTTGTTTTTGTTTTTGTTTGGTACACTAACAATCAATATATATCTATAAAGGAAAATGTTAGCATGATGACATGGCACAATGAGAGACCTCCATTGCCATTTTTCTAATTTCTCATGATTTTGATTTTTTAAAGGTTAGCTTTGGTGAAGATGGAACAATAATATTATTTAGGGTGTCCCACATTGGTAGAAAGATGAAAATTTAGGTAATGAAGATGTGTATATAAAGGGTTGCTTGATGTTGTTGAAAAATATGAAATGGTGTTTGCCAAAATATAACAAAACCCAATGATGATTAAGTTAAATCATCAATCAATCAATATATCAATATATATCTATAAAGGAAAATGTTAGCATGATGACATGGCACAATGAGAGACATCTATTGTCATTTTTCTAATTTATCATGATTTTGATTTTTTAAAGGTTAGCTTTGGTGAATATGGAACAATAATATTATTTAGGATGTCCCATATTGGTTGTGTTGGGTCATCAAGATTTGAAGATGACCTCATGATCTTCTTTTATACTTTGAAAAACATTTTATACTTAGAGAAATTTTGGATGGTTCTTTATAATGGCTTGTACAAGATAGCAAATGTTTGGTGAAGTCAAAGATCAACCAAAGTCAAGATTGAAGATTCTCTCATTGTGGAAGTGAAAGATCTTTTCTCAACACATACAAGTCATAGTCCACCGATTGTCTACATGAAGATCGGTGAGATCCCAAATAGGAGATTTTCCCCATTATCTCCTTGTCATGAAGATCTTCATCATAAGAGGTAAAGTTGGCCATCCCACCAATTGTCCCCATGAAAATCGGTGGGACCCTCAAAAGTTAGAGAATCCTCTCATATCTTCACTCCTAAAAAGACTTCCACCTACCATGTTCATGACATGTCGGTGGGATCTTTAAATATTAGTATCCTACCTTTTGTCCATGCTAAAAGGTTTTCTCTTCAAAGATAGAATGTCTGGGTATGGAAGAAAAATGTTCTTTTGTCCTTTTTCCCATTCTTAGATATTGTCTCCATCAAACCTTTATAGCATAATAGGAAATGACATTTCAACTTTTGAGAGCCAAACCTATCTTTCCAATGACAAAGTGACAAGTGTCCTATGCTACACACACTCTTGGCACTATATAAAGATGAAGACCTCTCCATGCAGAACACATCTTGAGAGACTTGAAGATTACTGTGTGCTCTAAGATATTCTACGCTTTCTGGAAATCTCTCTCAGTGCAAGATATCTCCATATTGCTTAAAAACTTCATAGCTTTGTTCTAAGTGTTCTTAGTTATTTTGTTTAGTATACTTTGTGAAAGATTGTTAGAATAGTTTATCTGTTCTTTTCCGCAACAGTCTTTAGTTTCTATGTGTAATTCTTGTTGAAGGTTTTCAATAATAGAATTAAAATTGTGAAAACTTTGAGTATTGTATTCAACCCCCCTCCCCTCCCCTCCCCTTCTACAATACTTGTTATAGCCATCTGGGACTAACAAGTGGTATCAGAGCAGAAAGTTTAATTCATAAACTTGATCTGCAATGGCTGCTTCTTCTTCCAAAAATGAAGCTTTCTCTCAAAACATTTTTTTCTGAAAACGGCTCTATAGCCAAACCTCCCAAGTTTAACCCCAACAACTTTTCTTTGTGGAAAAGCCGGATGATGCTTTTCATGGAAGGAGTGGATAGTAGATATCCAACCATTCTCAGTGAGGGACCCATAGTCCCTAGAGTCTGGTCTCGCTATGAAACCAAGAAATCTGGTAAGGAAGTTGTTGGCAAAGATGATTCTGATGATTCCTCTGATGAAGAAAAATCTGCTGTTAATGGTCGTTACATTCCTAAGAATCCCAAGAAATATACTGATGAAGAAAAACGTCTTGTGTCTCTTGATTCTAAAGTCAGAACTATCATTGCTCTCTCTCTTCCTGATGAAGTGTACCACTCTCTGGTAAATCTATCTACTGCCAAAGAGATGTGGTCCACTCTGTGTGTTTTGTACGAAGGTACAAATGAAGTTAAAAAGAGCAGAAAGATTGCTCTTGTTAGAAAATATGAACTCTTTTCTTATGAGAAAGGAGAATCTCTCTCCAACTACTATAACCGCTTTAACAGTCTTCTTAATGATTTAAAGCTGTTAGATAGAGTGTATGACAATGAGGAAATCATGTGCAAGTTTATGGATTGTCTTCCTGATTTTTGGGAAAATATCTGTACTTGTATAAAGACAACCAAGGATCTTGATCATATGCCTCTCTCTTCTCTTTATGGAACTCTTTTCAACTATGAGCAGACTAAGCTGCAAAGGAAATCTGTCATCACTGTTGATCCAAACCCTCAGTGATTTGATAATGACCCTATCTTAAATACTTAGTGAAAATTGTAAGTAAACAATATGTATCAGAGTTTCACTATCGCTGATAAGTACTAAGATCTTACAGTACTGCTGATAGGAACTCTCGCACTTTTAGATTAAACATTCAGCGAACACTGTTCACCATATCGCTGAGTCTGTTCAGTCCTTATGGTGATCGCTGATAAGTTAGTTGTTTACTTATGATCCCTGAAGACAAGATTCACGTCAACAAAGGTTCTACGCTGAAGTCGAAGATCAAGCTCAAGAACCAGCGACAAGTCTCCTAATGAACTGATGCGGATCAGCGAAGACTCAGATTTGTCCACTCAACGTGAAGTATCAAGTACAAGACTTCAGCTATCGCTGAACTTTATCATCTGCTGAATAGTAAATGATAATCGCTGAATCAACGAAAGCTGATCATGAAGTCCTCCGTACAAAGTACTTTTGTCTTAACCTCCCTTGCACGCCACCGTACGAAATGTCAGAAAAGAACCTCCGAAAATCTGAAATCGTACAACCACTCTGATACTACACTGTTCATTCATGCGGCTACTAAGGTTGTCAACAAAGGTCAATGACATGCAACCAATCCGCTGATGACACGTGTAAAGTATATACAGAATTGCATTAAATGCATGCAGTATATAAAGAGATGAACTCACTTCATTTGAAGTAACTTGCTAACTCTGGACAAGTTCAAATCTCTCAAGATAGGATTTTATTAGTAATCTCCTTATCTTTCTTAGTGCAAGAAAACCTTAGTGTTCCAACTTGTTTAGATTTAGGTTTATCCTTAATCTTGTTTCCGCAACAAGCTGTAAATTGTTAATGATTTATCAATAAACAATTTAGAAAAGTAAAATAGTGTGTTTGTATTCAACCCCCCCCTTCTACAAACTTGTTTAAGCCTTTCGGGACCAACAAGTGGTATCAGAGCAGATTTGTTTAATCTCATAAACAAGATCTAATCTAAGATATTTCTCTTCCTTGCTATTATCTGAAAATGGCCAACTCAAACACAAACACTCACTATATCGACAATGGTTCTCTTGCAAAACCCCCTAGATTTTCCAGAGACAACTTCAACTTATGGAAAAATAGGATGACACTCTTCTTAGAAGGTGTAGACCCTACTATACCTTACTATCTTGAAAACGGTCCACACATCCCTGTAACGATTGATCCTGCCGTTCCAGCCACTGCAACTATAGCTGCTATTCCAGAAAGGCTGATTCCAAAGGAAATCCATCATTGGACCGATGAAGACAAGAAGAAAGTGGCTATAGATACAAAAGCCAGATCCATACTATCCATGGCCCTTCCTGACGAAGTCTACCATTCCGTCATGAACCTGAAATCTTCAAAGGCCATGTGGGACACAATATGTGTTCAGTATGAAGGAACGTCTGAAGTCCAGGATTCAAGAAAGATCAACCTGGTAAGACAATACGAAAGTTTCATCTCTGGTAAGAATGAAACTCTCTCTGAAGTACATCAACGTTTTAATTGCTTAATTATAGATCTTAAAACGGTTGGTAAGGAATATTCTAACTTTGAAGTTCTGACAAAGTTTTTAGAATGTTTACCTGAAAGCTGGGACAATTATTCCATGTGTCTCAAGCTGTCAAAAGATCTAAGATCAATGACACTTGCTACCTTATATGGCACATTGCTGAATCATGAGCAATCTAGCCATCTTAAGAAGAATCTTGTAAAAGATTCCAAAAGCACCCCTGTTGCTTTAATCTCAGAGGAACCTTCTACTCAGCGACCCGTGGTCACTATCACTGAGTTAGAAAGTAACTCTGAAAGATCATCAGATTCTGATTCTTCAGATGATGAATCCTTGGCTCTCCTAACTAAAAAGTTCAGGAGATTCACCAAGAAGAAAATGTTTAGAAAGAACAAAACTCTTTCTATAGCTGACAAGCCTAAGTCATCAGCTTTTGTTGATAAGGCTACTGCTACTTGTTTTAACTGCGAAAAGACAGGTCATTTCGCTAACGAGTGCAGGTCAAAGAAAATCACGAGACCTTCAGCCTTTACAAAGAAATCCTTTGTTCCAAGGAATAAAGACGACAAATACTTAAAGCTGAAGGAGAAGTATGCAAAGCTGAAAAGCTTTAAGAAGAAGGGAAAAGGCCTAATGGCTGACTATGATTGGGCTGCTTCTGATGAAGAAGCCTCATCATCTGATTCTGAAGATGATGAAGCAAATCAATGTCTCATGGCCAAGATTGAAGAAGAGGAAGAAAGTTCAGACATTCCCTCCACTTCAACATCTGCCATTCAGGTATCACCTTCCTTCTTTACCAATATTGTAAATATTGATGAAGCTGATAGTCTCCGTAAAATCGAACTACTGACTAGAAGCTTATACGAAGCCATGAACGGCAAAGCTGTGGTTGAAAACCAAAATCTTGATCTCGCTGAAAAGCTTAAAAATTGCCACCTTCAAATAGAAAAGCTTTCTAAATTTGAAGAAGATTTTAAAGATCAAGTCCATTTAAATCAGCTAGTCAAAATTGAACGAGCGGAAGCTATCGCTGCATTAAAAGCTGAACAAGCTACTGTTGAAGGATGGTGTAATTCTTCAACAAAGATCACTGAGATAATTAAGGCTCAGATTCCTCTGAGTGATAAACGTGGTCTGGGTTATAAATATGATACTCCAATACCAACCACTGAACGTTCAATGCTTAAATTTGGAACGTTCGTATCCTCAGTAGCTGACACTTCTTCATCTCAGTACTCCTCGTCGATTACACCAATCCCTGAGGAAACTCCTACCTCCTCAAAAGGTAAGGAGAAAATGGTTTATTCAAAACCTACCTCTGTCTCTAAAGATAAAGGTAAAGGAATTGTAATTTATCAAAATCCTCAGAAGGGTACTTTAGTACCTAAGCTGAATGCTTCCAAAGCCTTAGTGATTCATTCATCTGGTTCTAGAAATCAGACCTCTGGATCAGTTCAGCGACCTACTCCTAGACTCAGAGTAGATGTCCTTGGTAAGAAATCTGAAGAACTGAATGTTCGTCCTATTTCAAAAACCAATAGTGTACTTGGTGCTGGCACTTCTAATTCCAAATTAAAAGCTCAGCACACAAGTGGTCCTAGAACTAATTTTAGTTATAGGAAATGTTATCACTGTGGACTTACCGATCATATTGCAAGTAAGTGTCCCACAACCACCAAAGCTGATAAGATAGCTAAGGTGAAGATAGCACCAAAGAAGACCAAACCAGTTGCAAGTCAGGTCAAGGTGACTCCTACCGCTGAGGTCAAGAAATTGACCAAAGTGAAGAAAGACAAAGCTGAATCTTCAAATGCTGCGAAGACTGCTGAACCCATTCCAACCACTTCCACTGACAAACGCGTATACATGGTGAAGTGGGTACCCAAGCAAAACTAATCTTCCTTTGTATTGCAGGTTAAGAAGGGTATCTGGTATCTCGATAGCGGATGCTCTAGACACATGACTGGAAAGAAAAGCCTGCTCGCTGAATACAAGGAAGAGAAGGGTCCCTCTGTGACTTTCGGTGGAAATGGAAAAGGACACACCCGAGGGTATGGTGTACTTTCAAATGGTACAACATCCTTCAGAAGAGTCGCATATGTTGAAGGGCTGAAGCATAATCTTCTGAGCATCAGTCAGCTTTGCGACATGGATAACAAAGTGATTTTCACCAAGGAATCCTGCTTTGTCTCTGACAAAAAGGAGAAGATAGCTCTCAGCGGTTATCGTTTGGAAAATGTTTACGTTATAAACATGGACTCAACAACCACTGAGAACTCCTGTTTCTTCTCAAAGGCATCTTCTGATGTCAACTGGCTATGGCACAAGAGGCTTTCACATCTCAACTTCAAGACACTGAATACTCTTTCTTCCAAAGAGTTAGTCACTGGTCTACCTCAACATTCATACGCCAAAGAATCCTTATGTTCAGCGTGTGAAAAAGGGAAGCAGACCAAGGCAAGCTTTAAGTCCAAGCAAGTTTCCTCAGTGTCATCTCCTCTTCAACTACTCCATATGGATTTGTTTGGCCCCGTTAACAAACAATCCATCGCTGGAAAGAAATATACGCTGGTCATAGTTGATGAATTCTCTCGTTATACATGGGTAATGTTTCTCCGTTCTAAGAGTGACACCCCTGAAGAACTCATCACCTTTGTTCGGAAGATGGAAACTCTGAACAATATGACTGTTCGCTCAATAAGGAGTGATCATGGAACTGAATTCAAAAACAGTTCTCTTGATTCCTTCCTTGAGAGCAAGGGTATTTCTCACAACTTTTCGTCAGTGAGAACACCACAACAAAACGGAGTCGCTGAAAGAAGAAATAGAACAATTATTGAAGCTGCACGTTCAATGCTCAGCGATTCTCACCTGCCTACTCAGTTTTGGGCAGAAGCTGTCAACACGGCTTGTTTTACGCAAAACAGGTCGCTGATAGTCAAAAGATTCAAAAAGACAGCCTATGAACTTTTTCATGAGAGAAAGCCTTCAATCAGCTTTCTTTACATCTTTGGTTGTCAGTGTTTCATACTGAACAACAGAGATGCCCTTGGAAAGTTTGATCCTAAGGCTGATGATGGAATCTTTCTTGGATACTCCTCAGTTTCCAAAGCCTTCAGAGTCTTCAACCGAAGAAGACAAACTGTAGAAGAAACTATTCACGTCACGTTTGACGAATCCCGTTCAGCGAACTCTAAACCGAACGCTGATACAGAAGAACTGAATCAATGGATGTTTTCTCATCTTGGTGATTCAGAAGATGTTCCCACTACTCATACTCATACAACTGAAAATGATGGTCCTACTATCATTCCCAATATGCAGAATAGTGAAGCTGAAACATCTTGGGTCTCAGTTGTTCCTATAAATACTATACCCGCAGTTGATCCAAATGTCTCAGAAATTCCATCTATTTCTCAGCAATCAGTGAATGAAGTGACAAATGCAAGCATTCCTCTCTTAGCTGATTATCCAGAAGTAGCTGAAGCCTCATCTTCAGTTTCTCCAGTTCAGACTGAGTCAGCGACGCATGCTCCGGCTCAGCGATGGACTGTAAATCACCCAATCGATCAAATTCTTGGTGATCCCAACGCTGGTATTCAGACTCGTAGAAGTGCAGGTAATATTTGTTTATTTGTTAACTTTATTTCTCTAACTGAACCAAAGAAAATAGATGATGCCCTCAGAGATCCAAACTGGGTCAGCGCTATGCAAGAAGAGCCGACCGAATTCGAAAGAAACAAAGTTTGGAAACTTGTTCGGAGACCAACTGACAAAACAGTGATAGGCACTAAGTGGGTCTATCGAAACAAGTTGGACGAACATGGTACTGTAACTTGGACACTCCTCCAGTCAAAACTGGAGATGCCATCATTCAAGAAGCCGTTGAAGCTTCTCAGCGAATGACGAAGAAAGGACCTGCAGAGATCTCCATCCCTCACGGAACTTTTGAGGGAGATATGGAACACTATGGAGGGACTCGAAACTTTGATGAGTTCGTCAACGCTCCTGCAGGTACAGATCCCACCTTAAACACTGTAACTAAACCTGAAACTTCTGAGCTTTCCTTTGTTCACAAGTACTTATATGTTACAGGTCCTTTTTTGGGAGACATCAACCAGTCTCTGAAGTCTATGGAGATGAAACTTACGGATCTCACCACCGGTCTATCAAATAACTCTACAGTTGTAACAAACGCTGGAGAGAATCTGACGAAGCTGACTACTGTGGTGGAAAAGAAGGCCTCCTCTGATGACATCAAAGACCTTGATAAAACTCTCGCCGACTTTGCCAAAGTGCTCTCTGACATCTACACTGACTACACCAACCTCAAATCATCAGTTTCCACCATTTCCAGCGAGGTTACAACGCTGAAGAAATCGGTTGGTACACTCGAAGGTGATATGTCAGTGGTCAAGACCGACTTGGGCTCAGTGAAGACCGATCTTAGTTCTGTCAAGACAATGATCGAGACGCTGGTGAACAACGCAAATAATCCAGCTCCTGCTCCGGCCCCTGCACCTGTTTTGGACTCATTCACCGCAGAGGATCGCCAAGAGCTGAAGAAAATCACGCCTGCTATTTCTGGCCTAGAAGACAGAATAGCTAAGCTTGAAGGTTGTGTGAAAGTCTCTGGCCCAGAAGACAGAGACAACACCAATGCTGAATCTACCCATTCCTCCCCCGCCCATCATGAGAAAGAGGGGGAGAAGAGCGCTGAACAGGAGAAGAGCGCTGAAGATCAAAATAAGAGCGCTGAAGACCTTTCCCATGATGAATCTATCAGGGGAGAGGGTAATGAAGATCGGATTACTGGACCTTAGGGAGATGAAAACCCTGAGGGAACCGAGAACCTCGCCTCTGTATCTGAGGGGGAGCAACTCGAAGAAGATGCTGAGGAATCTGAAGCAGAAGAAGACGAAGACTTCGACATCCCTGAAGCTGAACCATCCTCCTCTCCAAGGAACGATGATGATGATGATGAAGATGACGATGATTTCTTTGTTGTCAAACCTGCTCCTCGAACCAAAGCTCTTAAAGGTATTTCAATAAAAGAACCTTCAGGGGAGAAGACAAAGACAAAGCACTCAGCCTCTGGCGCTGAGAAAAGCAAAGACAAAGGCATCGCTGAAGATGATAATCTGGCGATCCTACTTGCAAAGCCGATTTGTCAGGTACACTAAACTTATTTTTCCTTCCCTGATCATCTCTGAACAATCAGTTATCCATTCCACAAACACCATACACATCCACATTTTTTTCTATCTTTTCTACCCAAGTTCTTCTACCCAGTTCTTATTTGTAAGATCGCTGCGTTTCAGCTAGTCCTCTCCCCTGTTTGAGGATATCGCTGAAAGATCTTCTGTTGCGACTTCACCAATAATTCCAGCTACCGCTGAAGACATAATCCCAGTCTTAGATTTAATCTCTGAGACTGATGAACCAGAAGAACAACCTCTCTCGCACAGAAACAGACCTTCCTCAGTTCCTCAAAGGCTGAGTGAAGAAGATCAAAAGAGGAGAGAAGAAATGATAAAGCGATTCGAGGATCAACGAATCATCCTAAGGCGCGATCAACTACCTTCAGTTCCTCCTAAGTTCAGAATTTCAAAAGCTGAATACCAGGATCATCTCAGAGCTGAACGCCTCATCGCTGAAAGGAAGGAAGCTGAAGATAAAGACAGAGAATACGCCATCAAGCTCACTCAAGAATCTGTCAAAGACCCCAAGCTGAAGCGTATTCCCATTCAAATCCAACGAAAGCTTTGGGAACAAGCCCAGAAGATCGTGGAAAAGAAAGCTGAAGTTTCTCAGACCACCCTGATCTGGTGTAAAGAGAAAATCCACTTCAGATATCGTCCAGCGAAGATCAACAAGGTATTCATCTCTGGAAGAACCTCCATCGGAGTACCTATTGTTGACATCAAACTGTTCAGAGAAGATGACTCATCTGAAACCTTTCGTGCTGACACTGTAAAAAGGTATGGTCTCTCTGAATGGCTGGAGATGAGGTTAGCTATCCAACCATCAAAATCTAAGTACAAGGATCATTTCGAAAAGCTGATAAACAGACAGATCGATTTGATATCTTCTTGTGTGGATATTCCTCCTGTTCCTGATCTAAAGCCGAAAAGAAAAAAGGACTCTCCAAGGAAGAAACGTCAAGATTCAAACTCAGGTCCTGTCATACGAAATGAAACTGGAATTGGTTTCTCTCGCGCTGAAGTACTTGGTCCTGATCCTGATCTATCTGCCCTTGATGTCTCTTTGCCACCATGTGAACTTTTCGTCCCTGGTAAAGTCATCAGTAATCCTTATGGAATATTCTTTCTTGACTACGACGGACGTAAATGCTTTCAACGGATCGCTGAGCTTCCAATCACTCCAATCGAACAGCTCAAAGATCTCATCTACTGGTGCGACTTCAGAAAAGACATTCAGGCACGACACCTAAAACCCTTGATTTTTGAAGCTGCTCTGAAGCTAAAGAATAAAGGAGAAAAGGTTCCTGACTGGATGATTCCAACTGAAAAGACAACCCTTGATGAACTTCTCATTAAGGAAGAACCCTTTGAAGGCTGACAACAAACACCATTTTTCTCTATTGTATCAGTCATCCTTCAGTACTTGTAATTTATTTCGCTTGTACTTGTAATCTTTCTTATTCATATTGTAACCTGATTCAAAGATTTAAAGAAAGATTTCAGCGAATGTACTTTACTCCATCAGTACTGAAAAGATCCCAGAAAACAGTAAAAGGGACAAATATTTTATGAGTTCTTTTTATCCTTATGTTTTCATTAAATAGCAATTTTCTCTGTTGCTATGTCATAATCAAATAGGGGGAGATTGTTGATCCAAACCCTCAGTGATTTGATAATGACCCTATCTTAAATACTTAGTGAAAATTGTAAGTAAACAATATGTATCAGAGTTTCACTATCGCTGATAAGTACTAAGATCTTACAGTACTGCTGATAGGAACTCTCGCACTTTTAGATTAAACATTCAGCGAACACTGTTCACCATATCGCTGAGTCTGTTCAGTCCTTATGGTGATCGCTGATAAGTTAGTTGTTTACTTATGATCCCTGAAGACAAGATTCACGTCAACAAAGGTTCTACGCTGAAGTCGAAGATCAAGCTCAAGAACCAGCGACAAGTCTCCTAATGAACTGATGCGGATCAGCGAAGACTCAGATTTGTCCACTCAACGTGAAGTATCAAGTACAAGACTTCAGCTATCGCTGAACTTTATCATCTGCTGAATAGTAAATGATAATCGCTGAATCAACGAAAGCTGATCATGAAGTCCTCCGTACAAAGTACTTTTGTCTTAACCTCCCTTGCACGCCACCGTACGAAATGTCAGAAAAGAACCTCCGAAAATCTGAAATCGTACAACCACTCTGATACTACACTGTTCATTCATGCGGCTACTAAGGTTGTCAACAAAGGTCAATGACATGCAACCAATCCGCTGATGACACGTGTAAAGTATATACAGAATTGCATTAAATGCATGCAGTATATAAAGAGATGAACTCACTTCATTTGAAGTAACTTGCTAACTCTGGACAAGTTCAAATCTCTCAAGATAGGATTTTATTAGTAATCTCCTTATCTTTCTTAGTGCAAGAAAACCTTAGTGTTCCAACTTGTTTAGATTTAGGTTTATCCTTAATCTTGTTTCCGCAACAAGCTGTAAATTGTTAATGATTTATCAATAAACAATTTAGAAAAGTAAAATAGTGTGTTTGTATTCAACCCCCCCTTCTACAAACTTGTTTAAGCCTTTCGGGACCAACAATCACAGATATAAAGAGCTCTCCTCTAGCTCTCCTAAGTGACTCTTCCAAAAGAACTAAGTGTATCCCAAAAATCACCTACCCATCTGACTCTGACCATGATAGTCAAGAAGATCTCAATGACCATTCGGAAGCATATCTTAGTGATGCTGAGGATGAATGTGAGGAAACTTCAGTTGACAAATTATTTGATGAAATGGCCATGTTGGATGGGCATTCTAAATCCAAATCTCACCCTTCTTCTGGAAAATCTAAGTTTGGTAGAAAATCATCCTCTTCTCTCTCCAAACACTCTTCTTTGGACAAATCTAATGAGGAATGCTTTAACTGTGGTAAAAAGGGTCATTTTGCTTCTGAGTGTAGAAGTAAACACCTTGAAAGACCCAAAACTGCTTCCTCAGGCCGATTTTCCTCAAAATCGGAAAGATCCAAATATGATTCCCAAAAGTTCAGCCAACACCTCTCTTCTGCAAATTCTGACCGGGCTGAAAGATACAAGGAAAAATACAAGAGAGAAAATGAAAGAAATGAAAGACTTGTCAGAAGAGGAAAGGGTCTGCCTGCTAAAACTCATGATTTGGCAGATGAACGCACATCTGAAAGCGAATGACACCTCAAATGTCTGTTTCATGGCCAAGATAAATGACATGGATGATCCAGAAGGCCACATCTCCTCAACTTCTCTTGTATCAGCTAAGTGCTTCTCCTCTTTCAACTCAAACAAAATATTTTCTAACTCTGAAAAAGGAAAGTCTCTGGGTGTCGTTTCTTTCTTAAAAATAAAAAAAATAAAAAAAAAAGAAATCCTCAAATTTTTCTAAAAATACCTATGTGACTTCTCCTACCGATTTTCTTCCCCGATCTGTGTGTCTCAAAATGTCCAATTCAAAGGAAAAGATTTATGTCCTCCCAAATTTTGAAAAATGAATTTTAGGTGCTGCACCCTAAATCTTTGATTCTTCATCAAAATCTTTGAGGTCAAACATAAAAGGCAAAAGTAAAGAAAAATGTCAAGGTTCTAAAAAGGCATTTCTTTATAGAAAATGTTATATCTGTGGTGATACTTCTCATTTTGCCAAAGTCTGTCCGAAAGAAAGAATTGATCTAAGTGACACCAATTCTTTTTCTTCTAAACCAAAAGGACCCACCACCAAATGGGTACTTAGGAAATGAATTCTTTGTGATTGCAGATTTTGAGCTGGACAGATGGATCTATGTGAACAAATATGAAAGTGAGAAAATTGAAGAAATCATCAAGATCATCATGCAATCTGAAGTGTAAAATGGTGAACTTTTGGATCTCCTCTTGTATTGAAAATCCTTCCCATTGTTACACTCACTAAGTGCCTACATTCTCTCTGCCGACTTCATCACATCTCCCATCACCCTCCTTTATTACCTACTTAATTTCTCACCATACCTCTCACACCACCTTTTCTCATCCATCCCACCACATATATTACCCCAACCTCATTTCTTTATCATCTTTGTAATAACCCCAAAGTGAATATTGTGATTTAAATGGAAGTTAAGGGGCATATTTGTTAATTGTGAAATGCATGGGGTTAAAAATGAAATATGGAAATTAATTCCCCTCTTTTGATGCGCCGCTTTTGGCTAGAGGTTTAGAAAACTCATTTTAGGGTTGGTGTGTGTGTGCGTTGCACATGGAGAGAGGAAAGAAATAGATTTAATTGGGGGTTGTGTGAGTGTGTGGGTGACCTGCAGCAAATAGAGAGAGGAGAATGGAATGAAAGAGTATTATTAGTGTGCTTGGGTTGTGTGCCGTGAAGGAAGCATCAGCGATAGAAGCAGTGAAAAATGGAGATGGCGAGAGATAGAGAGAAACAAGGAAGAAGAAGAAGATCGTTTGGCAACGGCTCCCGTTTAGTGAGGTTTTAATCTGGTAAGAAACCATTCCCTTGTGTATTCTCTTTTGCAAGTAATGTTAGATTTGTTAGGTTTCTAATTACTCTCAGTTATGTAAGCTGAGAAATCAAATAAGAGTATTAATATAGAACTTTGATTCTAATTCATATTGTCAAAGTTAAATCAAATGTTGTTGTGGGTTCTTGGTTAGGGAATAATTTGTATCAGTTAATAAAAGAAGAATTGTCGTCGAAATCGTGTAGAGTTAGAGCCTTGGCGCAAAACCAGGTTTGGCGCAAACCTCATTGATTTAGTTGTTGGGCCGAAAGATTTCTTAAGTCCTTTTTGGGCTTAGTTTATTATTAAAGTCTATAATTATATAATAAGGGCCTAGTACGTGATTGGTAGTCTAATTATTTATTTAATTTGGGCCATATTATTAGTAACATGATCCAGTATTGATATTTAGGATCCAGTGTTATTACTATTATGTTGAGAATCTAGAGTTGGGTAAATTAATGGATCCGGTGTAGTATTTCACTTGGATGGGTGAGCAAAGACCATTAATTATGATTTTGGACTAGAAGTGTAATCTACCAACTTAGATAAGTTTGAGTTGAGTTCGGGATTTAACTCGAGTAATAAATGAACGAATTATGATGTACGTTATTAATATAATAGGTGTTCCACCTAGAGATCGGAAGTGTAAGTGAGGAGCTTTGGAGCGAGCAAGCCAGGTGAGTTTTCTAACTAAAATACATGCCCTTTTAAAGTGTTTTCTAACGTGATTACGTGATGAGAAATGCCATGTTTATTACGATGCTTTTATTTGCATGAAAGATGTTTAAAGTTTTATATGAGATGTATGCATACATTGTGTAGACGTAAATTGGCTAAGTCGGGGGGAGGTTCCGCCAGTACTCACGTCGGGGGGAGGTTCCGTTTATGCCATGGGAAGTGAGACCCAGTAAGGCAGCGTGATACTGACTCGTTGTCACTTTTGAGTGACCTCAGGGTGCCATTTACGAGGGCGAACTATGTCCGTGAAAGTTTTATGTTCAACTATGTGAAAGTTTTATATTGAAAGCTTATATATATATATATATATATATATATATATATATATATATATATATATATATATGTGTGAAAGATATGAAAAGTTTTTAAATGATTTTGAGAACTGTTAAGGAGGGACTCACTAGACCTTATGGTCTAACCCTCGCATTTTTCAAACTAAACCTTTTCAGGTAAACAGATTGTAAGAGGCTCCAGTAAGTGAGCAGGCGCAAGATAGAGTACAGATGCAGATAGAGACAGTGCCACTAATACTTTTAGTGGTAGTTATTCTCAGTTGTGTATAGGTTGTTTCCGCCAACCTAAGTTATTTAGACAGATGTAATGAAATTTTATGGACCCAGTTTTGTAATTGTTTGCTATTCATGCTATGTATGCTTTATTTAGTTCGGGTCATTACAATTGGTATCAGAGCCATAGTTTAAGGGATTTAGGTGACCGGATGGGCCTAAACTTAAACTTCGGAGTAGAAATCACAACTGAGAATCAGGAAATGCGTTAGGAGGACACTACTATAGAGATAGGACTAATAGGGTACCGAGGACTGTCATGTAAGGTAAGTTTGAGATTACACCTGGCCAGTGTAATTGCGAACTTACAGGTACATGTATATGCTTAGCCCGCCTTATTACTCCGATGCTGTAGTCTTAAGATAGTCATGTGTCGTGTTTCAGTAATCTGGAACGTCGACAAGATCCCTGAGGGATAGACTGAGACCCCTTGTTGGGGAAGTTTTATGAGAAGTCACTTATGATGTGATGTATGTATACATCATAGAGAAGAAATGTTGCTTAGAGTGTTATGAGTTGTCTAGAGGTGGCTCTCCGTGAATTCGAAGAGGATGAATGTTTGAGTTTGAGTAAGACTCCTGTTTCGGGAGAGTCCCAGTTCTAGAAATCATGGGATAGGTCAATCAGGATGGTAAGAAAGGACGGTGTTGAAATCTTGAAAGTGTCAATGGAGCTCTGACTTCTTAATCGAGCTTTTCATTGGCAGGGTAAATGAAATAAGATATCTATAGTGAAATGAAAACATGTAGAAGTAGAAAATGAGATAGATGATCAGAACGAAAGTAGTAGGAAATGGTTGAGTAAGCGAGATGTAAAACGTATGTACTACAAGTTGTTGCAGGACCGAGAGGACGACCTTTAGTCGAAGGTATCGTGTCAAGGATAAGTTGCGTGAGGAAATGGGTTGACCTTGCTAGAGTGAGTAGCCTTCATTTACAAGTAGAGTCCCATGCATGACGTTCTTACATGTAACATGACATTTTCACGGTTTAAGTTAAATGTGTAAATAAAATTTTTTGATCGAAAATGAGTCAAATGTGCACGCGCATGTTTAAAGAAAAGGGAGATTTCATTCACATTGCACACTGAAATTTTGAGCTTAAACGATTTGCAAAATATCCTACTCTTTTCACGATAAGTCAAATTTGTTGCAAAAGGTCAAGAAAATGCTTATTGGCCTATTGATATCATACGAATGAGTGTGAGAACCGACTGGTTTACTTTACGCCGATAATTCTCTTAGAATTGTGTCATATGAAAAGATTTTCATGCAATGTAATATTGTCGTAATAACATCGTTCGGATTGAGCAAGAATGAGGTTCACGGGGAGATGCATGCAAGCGATTCTCGAATCGTTGTGCAGGGCATTGAAGTTATAATAAGTAATGGAGCCATGTGTACCCAAGTTGTTTCCAAATGCTGTTTATTTAAAAAGGATAAAATGTACGAAATGATTTATTTACCGCGTCGTCATGCATGAAGGCTATGAACTCACTAGGTCATAGAGTATTACATTTTAAGCTAAGGAAGAACTCCGAGAGTGGAGAGGCGTTGGTCAAATCAGGGGGGGCGTTTATAATGTGGTATGTGTTCAAGAAGAGAGTTGGACAGTGGAAGAATCGGGTGTGGATTATAGTGTCGATTGTATGAGGGCCTGTACCCTTGTTCGGTAACTGGAAGTACGGTTGTCGAGGGACGGTTGGGTCCAAGGGAAAGAGTAGAAGTCACCGAGGTGTTGGTATTTGAAACTCGTTATGAGTAGTGTTGAGAGGTAGAAGCGAAATGTCCACGGTGGTGGGTATAAGTTTTGAGTTGAGCTTGTAATATTGATGTTACAGGAGTGAGTCCAGAAAAGAGGGAGACGTGTTACGAAGTGATTATGATATGATGGTAGGATTAGGTTCCGTAAGGGAACCCATGCTTAAGAATAAGTAAGGAAATAGTTACAGGTTGTCGGTTGTTGTAGAAGTCGATAGCTGTGTAAGATGGCCGAGGCCGAAGACGTGAACCTGAAGGTTGAAAATTGATAGAACACCTTGTAGGGGTGTTAAGAGGATGGGAAGTGATCATTTTGAATAAGCGTTCCATTTATGAGGTATGGAGGGATTCGTAGAATGATGAGGTATGTAGCACAAGCGCAACGAGGGTGTAGATCTTATCGTTCAGTCAGGGGTTGTGCCCTGTTTTGTAAGGGCACAGATAGTGAAGAGCTAGCTAGAATGTTTTCATGTGAGCTAATTGAGAACTCGTGAGTTATAGTTCAACAAGTTGGGAAAGGACTACGTAGTGAGATAGACTCGATTGTAGTATACGAGAGAATATGAAGGAAAGTGCGAATTGTGTACGAATGACCATGAGAGATTTGGTCTGCAGTGTGATGTTATGAGTGAGAAATGTACAGTTATGTAATGGCATTAATTGCCAAGTTAAATGTACCAGCTAGTACCGTAGTGAGGTGATGTTAGAGAGAAAGAAAACATCAGATAGAAGTTTTGGGGTTGGCGGATGAGATGTCCGATCTATTAACCAGATTGTTGGAGCACATAGGGTGTAAGTTGACTTTATGGTGTGATTATGTTCGGGATAGAAGGACGGAGTAGGTGGGAGACTACTCAAAAGAGAAATCAAGTGTTTTTGGTTGTAAGAGTCGCTAAGCAGGTATATGTTGGGATCATCGGAAGTTTAAAGAGGATGAAGAGTGTGTTAGTCAAATTGTGTTATAGTAAACGCTAAATCCCTAAAGAACATGAATTGTTTCTTATGTGTGAGGGAATGATCCTAGAAGGAAACAGTTGGAAATTTGGTTATGTTTAAAGGATGACATGATGATGATTATGAGTCGGAGTGGTGGTATGATCATTAGTTGATTTGAAACGTCATGATAGATGTATAAGCCTCTGATGGGTTGATTAAATTTTTATGGATTTTTAAGTAATGACATTTATTTGTTATTACAGGAGGTGTTACAATTCTACCGAGATTCTTACTAAGAATTGATAAGGGAGAATCGATAGGTTAAAGTGAGAAGTTGATGATAGTATGATGGAATATGTAATTTTCAAATTATTTTGTAAATTGTGAATGGTTGGGTTACTCAGTGGAGTTGTTAGTTAAGAAACCAGTTTTGACTGATGGATTTTGTGAATACCGGCATAACGAGATGTTGATGCTAAGTTATTATATGATCATTTATGGTGGATAGAAAGATATGAATTGCATCTCAATTGGAGTTTATCTTTTGAAACAAGTTGATAATTATAATTGAAATGAGTGGGCCGAGTTAAAGTTGCTTGTGATAAGAGAAGGAATGGTATTGTTTTGTGCGGTAAGGATCAGTGGTTATATTGCACTAGCCGAGAAAGGCAGTTGAGTTCGGAAACTGTTAATGAGATCGTGAATCAGATAAGGATAATTGGGGAATGGTGAGTATTGAGATGTTTACGACCTTTGTTCACATGTTATGATTTATAAGATGGATTACGAGAGTTCGTGAGAAAGTGTTACTGAGATTAACACACTGTTCGTTAAAGAATTATTTAAAGTAAATCTAAGTAAGAAAGCCGGGATGACTTTACATATAGCTATTTGATTTATGGTCATTGTAGTTAATCGAAAGAATTATGGAACCCGAGTTCGTGGTGTTACGGTTATAAACAAGATTGTGAATTTAATCAGAGTTGCGCAGCTAAGGCGTGAAAGTATGTTGTTATTGTTTTGTTATTAGAAAGATTTATTCCGAGAGCTGAAATATAAGTTTTGATAATCAATTGCACCGGTTAGTATTAGAGTGAATTCCGGGACGGAATTCTGTTGAGGAGGGGAGATTGTAATAACCCCAAAGTGAATATTATGATTTAAATGGAAGTTAAGGGGCATATTTGTTAATTGTGAAATGCATGGGGTTAAAAATGAAATATGGAAATTAATTCCCCTCTTTTGATGCGCCGCTTTTGGCTAGAGGTTTAGAAAACTCATTTTAGGGTTGGTGTGTGTGTGCTGCACATGGAGAGAGGAAAGAAAGAGATTTAATTGGGGGTTGTGTGAGTGTGTGGGTGACCTGCAGCAAATCGAGAAAGGAGAATGGAATGAAAGAGTATTATTAGTGTGCTTGGGTTGTGTGCCGTGAAGGGAGCATCAGCGATAGAAGCAGTGAGAAATGGAGACGGCGAGAGATAGAGAGAAACAAGGAAGAAGAAGAAGATCGTTTGGCAACGGCTCCCGTTTAGTGAGGTTTTAATCTGGTAAGAAACCATTCCCTTGTGTATTCTCTTTTGCAAGTAATGTTAGATTTGTTAGGTTTCTAATTGCTCTCAGTTATGTAAGCTGAGAAATCAAATAAGAGTATTAATATAGAATTTTGATTCTAATTCATATTGTCAAAGTTAAATCAAATGTTGTTGTGGGTTCTTGGTTAGGGAATAATTTGTATCAGTTAATAAAAGAAGAATTGTCGTCGAAATCGTGTAGAGTTAGAGCCTTGGCGCAAAACCAGGTTTGGCGCAAACCAGGTTTGGCGCATACCTCAATGATTTAGTTGTTGGGCCGATTTGGGTGTTGGGCCGAAAGATTTCTTAAGTCCTTTTTGGGCTTAGTTATTAATTTGGGCTTAGTTTATTATTAAAGTCTATAATTATATAACAAGGGCCTAGTACGTGATTGGTAGTCTAATTATTTATTTAATTTGGGCCATATTATTAGTAACATGATCCAGTATTGATATTTAGGATCCAGTGTTATTACTATTATGTTGAGAATCTAGAGTTGGGTAAGTTAATGGATCCGGTGTAGTATTTCACTTGGATGGGTGAGCAAAGACCATTAATTATGATTTTGGACTAGAAGTGTAATCTACCAACTTAGATAAGTTTGAGTTGAGTTCGGGATTTAACTCGAGTAATAAATGAACGAATTATGATGTACGTTATTAATATAATAGGCGTTCCACCTAGAGATCGGAAGTGTAAGTGAGGAGCTTTGGAGCGAGCAAGCCAGGTGAGTTTTCTAACTAAAATACATGCCCTTTTAAAGTGTTTTCTAACGTGATTACGTGATGAGAAATGCCATGTTTATTACGATGCTTTTATTTGCATGAAAGATGTTTAAAGTTTTATATGAGATGTATGCATATATTGTGTAGACGTAAATTGGCTAAGTCGGGGGGAGGTTCCGCCAGTACTCACGTCGGGGGGAGGTTCCGTTTATGCCATGGGAAATGAGACCCAGTAAGGCAGCGTGATACTGACTCGTTGTCACTTTTGAGTGACCTCAGGGTGCCATTTACGAGGGCGGACTATGTCCGTGAAAGTTTTATGTTCAGCTATGTGAAAGTTTTATATTGAAAGCTTATATATATATGTGTGTGAAAGATATGAAAAAAATTTAAATGATTTTGAGAACTGTTAAGGAGGGACTCACTAGACCTTATGGTCTAACCCTCGCATTTTCCAAACTAAACCTTTTCAGGTAAACAGATTGTAAGAGGCTCCGGTAAGTGAGCAGGCGCAAAATAGAGTACAGATGCAGATAGAGACAGTGCCACTAATACTTTTAGTGGTAGTTATTCTCAGTTGTGTATAGGTTGTTTCCGCCAACCTAAGTTATTTAGACAGATGTAATGAAATTTTATGGACCCAGTTTTGTAATTGTTTGCTATTCAGGCTATGTATGCTTTATTAAGTTCGGGTCGTTACAAGAATCCTCTCATATCTTCACTCCTAAGAAGACTTCCACCTACCATGTTCATGACATGTCGGTGGGATATTTAAATATGAGGATCCTACCTTTTGTCCATGCTAAAAGGTTTTCTCTTCAAAGATAGAATGTCTGGGTATGGAAGAAAAAGGTTCTTTTGTCCTTTTTCCCATTCTTAGATATTGTCTCCATCAAACCTTTATAGCATAATAGGAAATGACATTTCAACTTGAGAGCCAAACCTATCCTTCCAATGACAAAGTGACAAGTGTCCTATGCTACACATACTCTTGGCACTATATAAAGATGAAGACCTCTCCATGCAGAACACATCTTGAGAGACTTGAAGATTACTGTGTGCTCTAAGATATTCTACGCCTTCTGAAAATCTCTCAGTGCAAGATATCTCCATATTGCTTAAAAACTTCATAGCTTTGTTCTAAGTGTTCTTAGTTATTTTGTTTAGTATACTTTGTGAAAGATTGTTAGAATAGTTTATCTGTTCTTTTCCGCAACAGTCTTTAGTTTCTATGTGTAATTCTTGTTGAAGGTTTTCAATAATAGAATTAAAATAGTGAAAATTTTGAGTATTGTATTCAACCCCCCCTCTACAATACTTGTTATAGCCATCTGGGACTAACAGGTTGGAACATGAAAATTTAGGTGATGAAGATGTGTATATAAAGGGTTGCTTGATGTTGTTGAAAAATATGAAATGGTGTTTGCCAAAATATAGCAAAACCCAAGGATGATTAAGTTAAATCATCAATCAATCAATATATCAGTATATATCTATAAAGGAAAATGTTAGCATGATGACATGGCACAATGAGAGACCTCCATTGTCATTTTTTTAATTTATCATGATTTTGATTTTTTAATGGTTAGCTTTGGTGAATATGGAACAATAATATTATTTAGGATGTCCCATATTGGTAGGAACATGAAAATTTAGGTGATGAAAATGTGTATATAAAGGGTTGCTTGATGTTGTTGAAAAATATGAAATGGTGTTTGCCAAAATATAGCAAAACCCAAGGACGATTAAGTTAAATTTTTATTATTCTTTTTGGTTTATTTTAAAATTATGTCAATCAAAGTTTAATGGTTTTAACATCAATATATATATTAAACAATTAAATAATCAATATATAAATCTTATTGTTTTTGTTTTTGTTTGGTACACTAACAATGCTTATAAATCTAAACTTTCTTTATTTATTAATAATCAATATATATCTATAAAGGAAAAATATATATCTATGAATAAAAATGTTAGCATGATGACATGGCACAATGAAAGACCTCCATTGTCATTTTTCTAATTTCTCATGATTTTGATTTTTTAAAGGATAGCTTTGGTGAAGATGAAACAATAATATTATTTAGGATGTCCCACATTGGTAGGAAGATGAAATCAATCAATATATATCTATACAGGAAAATGTTAGCATGATGACATGGCACAATGAGAGACCTCCATTGCCATTTTTCTAATTTCTCATTATTTTGATTTTTTAAAAGTTAGCTTTGGTGAAGATGGAACAATAATATTATTTAGTATGTCCCACATTGGTAGAAAGATGCAAATTTAGGTAATGAAGATGTGTATATAAAGGGTTGATTGATGTTGTTGAAAAATATGAATGGTGTTTGCTAAAATATAACAAAACCCAAGGATGATTAAGTTAAATCATCAATCAATCAATCAATATATATCTATAAAGGAAAATGTTAGCATGATGACATGGCACAATGAGAAACCTCCATTGCCATTTTTCTAATTTCTCATGATTTTGATTTTTTAAAGGTTAGCTTTGGTGAAGATGGAACAATAATATTATTTAGGATGTCCCACATTGGTAGGAAGATGAAAATTTAGGTGATGAAGATGTGTATATAAAGGGTTGCTTGATGTTGTTGAAAAATATGAAATGGTGTTTGCCAAAATATAGCAAAACTGTAACAACCCAAATTCTAGTGGGTTTTAGAGTTAGTGGTCAAAGTGGAATAAATGAAAGTTAACTTGAGGGACTTGATAGCAATTTTGTGAAGTGTATATATAGACTCCAATCCCTAGGGCAGCCTCTATTTGGCTGAAATCAGTGTTGTGTGGGAGTGCTCTTGGTGTTGGTGGCTAAGGAAGAAAGAAAAAGAGAAAGGAAGAAGGTTTGAGAAGAAATCAAGAAAGAAATGAAGAATCAAGCTAGAATCTGAAGGTAAAACATCCTAATTCGTTCTTCTGATTAGGGTAGTGCTCCTCCTTCTCTTTGTTATGGATTCTTAAGACTGATGTTATAGATTAATGGATTTTCACCATATTTCCTTGAAAATGAGTTTTTATGGGTTTTGTATTATTGAATCGATTCTAAGGTGTTAAAGTGGGATTAATTGGGTATTTGAGATTGGTGGATGAACCCTTATGGTTATCTAATCAACTAATGGCTAAAATCAGATTTGAAATCACCTTTAAGAAACTTATTTTCGGACAGCAGCCGTACCCGGACACCTTCAATTCATGATGATATGGTGGTTTCCGGATACGGATGCTAGTTTTCGGGTAAAGCCCTATGGTAGTTTCCGGGTGGGGGGTTTTCCGTGTAGTATCTGGACAAGTATGACATCCGGACAAGTGTAGTATCCGGACAAGTGTAGTATCCGGACAAGTATGGTATCCGGACAAGTGTAGTATCCGGACAAGTATGGTATCCGGACAAGTGTGGTATCCGGACAAGTCAGTACCCGGAAATCATGGGCTGGACAGTAGGTTGAGCCGTTTTATCTGATGAGGATCTATTGCCCTTAGGTGTTCGATTGGTTTAGCTGGGAAGAGTTTAAGAAGTGCGTTCTATGATAATCAAAGGTGAGTTCTCTCACTCCTTTTTATGACGTACCATTTTTACTGAATATGGTTCCTTTATCGAGCATGAACTGATTTATAAAAACTATGCATGCTTCCATGATTTACATGTTTACCCACAACACGAAAGATGTTTTATGTTTTCATGAAAATGGTTTCAATGTATGTGTATGCTTTGTGGAGTCGGTTGCACGGTGGGGACGGGGTACCTTGGGATCTCTGATCCCTTGGGCATATGGAGGTTAGCTTGTAGGTTGGAATTTGTTTTCTCCTACATAAAGGAACGAGGAGTCCATTGGATTTCGGCGTAGACGAGAGGGTGTCCGTTAGGCCCCGATCGGAGTAGCTTATGCGACCCTGAACCCCGTGTTTAACCTTGGATGATGTTATGAGAAAGATGTGAAAGTATTTTCTTTATGAAATGATCTTTTTACTGTGATAAATGTTTATGGAGGGAATTCACTAGACCTTTTGGTCTAACCCTCGCTTTTCAAAAACTAAACCATTTTCAGGTAAGCGCGCCATGGGTTCTTCTAGTAAGAACTAGGAGTGACTCAAGGAGGATTTGGAGACTAGAGCGACTCCAGAGTTTTGGATTCTAATGACTATAGATGTAGCTCTCGGCTGTGGATTTTAGACTTCCGCTGTCAAATTTTGTTTAGTATAGAAGAATTAATATTTATGGACAAGTTTAATTATGTAATCTGAATGCTTATTTCTGGTTGAATGCATGTTATGTTTTTGGGATGTTACAAATGGTATCAGAGCCTTAGTTTAAGGGATTTAGGTGACCATTAAGGCCTAAACTTAAACTGTAAGATGAGGAACACAGCCGAGACATTGTATTGCCTCTAGGAACGATCACTATAAATGCGCTTAGGAATAACGTGCCAAGGACAAACGTGTAAGGTAAGTTTGAGATTACACCTGGCCAGTGTAATTACGAACTTACAGGTACATGTGCGTGCTTACAATATCTTACATATAGCAAATTTGTTGTGTCACGTCTAGTAAGGATTAACTATCGGTTTCTTTCAGTTTAGCGCTATGGCTGGGAGAACGCTGAGGAATAGGTCAGCAAGATCCCTGAGGGATAGACCGAGCTCCATTGCTTGGGGAAGTGTCGAGTAAGAGTCATTATGATGTGATGTATGTAGACATCGTAGAGAAGAAACGTTGTAAAGAATGTTATGAGTCGTCTAGAGGTAGCTCTTCGTGGATTCAGAGAGGATGAATGTTTGAGTTTGAGTAAGACTCCAGTTTCGGGAGAGTCCTAGTTATAGAATCATGGGATAGATCAGTTGGGATGGTAAGATAGAACAGTGTCAAAACCTTGAAAGTATCAATGGAGCCCTGACTTTTAGTCGAGCTTTTCATTGGCAGGACAAATGGAATAAGATACTTATAGTGAATTGAAAGCATGTAGAAGTAAAAAGTGAGATAGTCGATCAAAGCGAAAATAGTGTGAAATGGTTGAGTAAATGAGATGTGGAACGCATGTACATCAAGTTAGTGCTTGATCGAGGGGGGCGACCCTTGGTCGTAAGTGGGGTATCAAGGATAAGCTGCGTGAGTAAGCGGTTGACCTTGTTGAGTGAGTAGCCTTCTATTGCAAATAGAGTCGCATGCATAGCTTTCTTTTATGTAACATGAAATTTTCACGATTCAAAATAAAAACATAACTGTCAACTTTGAACAAAATGAGTCAGCTTGTACGAGTACACGTTTAAAGAAAAAGCGATTTCAGTTACGTCGCACATTGAAATTTTGGGCTTAACGATTTGCAAAGTATTCCACACTTTTAATGATAAGTTAAATGGTTACAAAAATGGTCAAGAAAATGGTTACCTGCAATTTACTTGTACCAAAATGCTTATTGACCTTTTGATATCATACAATTGAGTGTGAGAACCGATTGGTTTACTTTGTGTCGGTAATTCTTTCAGAATGGTCTCATACGAAAAGATTTTCATGCAATATATTACTATCGTAATAACATTGTTCGGATTGAGCAAGATTGAGGTTCACGAGAGGATGCATGCCAACGATTCTCGAATCGTTGTGCGGGGTTTTGAAGTTATAAGAGTGATGGGGTCACGGGTACCCGAGTGTTTCTAAATGTTGTTTATTTGAAATGATAAAATGTGTAAAAGGATTTATTTACTGTATTATCATGCATGAAGGCTATGAACCCACTAGGTCGTAGAGTATTACGTCTTAAGCTAAGGAAGAACTCCGAGAGCGAAGAGGCGTTGGTCAAGTCAGGGGAGAACGTATGTAGTTTGGGTATATGTGTTCAAGAGGAGAGTTGGACCTTGGCAGAGTCGGGAATGGATTTTAGTGTTAGGTATATGAGGGTCCTTACCTTTGCTCGACGACTGAGAACACAGTTGCCGAGGGGCGATGATGCCCGGAGGAAGGACTAGGAGTCATCAAGGTATTGGTTTTAGCAACTCTTTATGAGTAGTGTTGTGAGGCAGGAATGAAAGGTCCACGATGTGGGTCATGAGATTCGAAGGGAGCTTGTAATATTGATGTTACATGAGTAAGTTTCGAAATGGGGGGCGACGGATTATAAAGTTAACTATGATGTGTAGGGAGGAATAGGTCCCGTAAGGAACTCATGTTAAAGGATAGGTTAAGGAAGTAGTTAAGAGTTGTCTTTTGTTGTTGAAGTCGGCAACGGTGTATGTTGGCTTAGGCCGAAGACTCAAACCAGATGAGTGTAAGTTGATAGAATATCTTGAAGAGGTGTTAAATTAGTAAGAGACTGTTGTTGTTGAATAGGCGTTCTATTTACGAGGCGAGGAGGGTCCGTAGAAGGACAAGGTGTGTAACACAAGCGGAGTGAGTGTAGACTATACCAGTCTGTAAGAAAATGTGCCGTGTCTAAGAAAGGACTCGGGTCATAAAAGAGCTAGTTAGGATGTTCGTGTTTGAGCTAAGTGTGAACTCGTGAGTCATAGTTCAACAAGTTGGGAGAGAACTAAGTAGCGAGACAGACTCGATTGTAGTATACGGGAGAATATGAAGGAAGGCGTGAATTGTGTACGAATGACCATGAGAGACTTAGTCGGTAGTGTGATAATAGGAGTGGTGAATGTACGAATGAATAGTAGCGCCAATTGCCAAGATATCTGTGTCAGCCGGTGATGTAGTAAGGTGATGTTAGAAAGATGAAGGATTAGAAGGAAGTCCTTTTGGGATTTTGGATAGAGTGTACGGTTTGCAATCCCAGTTGTTGAAGTACGTGGGTTGTAAGTAGGTGTGTATTTTGACTGTTATTGGGATGGAATGTCGGGGCAGAATTGGGTGATTGCCCATCTGTGAGACCAAGCTTTGTGGTTACGTATGTTGTTAAGTATATTCTTGAAGGCAGAGTAAGTTTAAAGAAGCTGATGAATAGATTAGTCAAGATGTAGTATAGTAGAGGAGACATCGTTAAAGAACGAAAATTGTTCCTTATGCGTGAGGGAATGATCCTAGAAGAAAATAGTTGGAAATTTTGGTTATGTTTAAGGAATGACGTGATGATGATTGTGGGTCGGAATAGTAGTATGATCGTTAGTTGATTTGAAATGTCATGATATAGGTATAAGCCTTTAATTGGTTGATTTAAATTTTATAGATTTGTTAAGTAATGACGTTCATTTGTTATTACAGGATGTGTTACAATTTTTGGGGAAGTGTTATTGAGACTAACACACTGATTGTTAAAGAATTATTTAAGGTAAATCTAAGTAAGAAAGTCGGGATGACGGTATATATATATATCTGTCTGATTTTATGATCATAGTGGTTAGTCGAAAGAATTGTGGAACCCGAGTTTCGGGGTGTTCTTGAATTAATAGATCCGTTTGTAATAGGGAATCCAAGGGGGTGGATTATTAGAGTGAATAGGGGACGTTACTAAGGAACACTTTGGGGTCATTGGAAGTTTAAAGAGGATGAGGGTTGTGTTAGTCAGAATGTGGTGGGATTGATGTGAAATCCTTAAAGAATGTGAATTGTTGCTTATGTGTGAGAGAAATGTCTGAGAAGGTAAAAGTTGGAGATTAAAGAATGTGTAGTGACGTCGAACACTGGTCTTGTTTCAAGACGGCTTGGTTGAATGCCTTAAGATAAGATCTTGGTGCAACTGTTTGGTTATGTAAGTAATGAGAAAGCGATAGCAACATGTGGAAAGGTCGGGAGAGATGGGCAAGTAATGTGTGGTGAGCAGTGCTCCACGCTATCGGGGGGAAGGTGTAGATAGTATGTCGGAACAAGTGAGTAAATTGGAAGTAGTAAACTTGACAGTATTGTGTAGATTGTCTTTGATTAGTGTGCGAACCGTTGGAAAGAATATCGAGGAAGGAAATTGTGTAAGTTTTTGTGCAGGGGAGAAGTGGATGAGACAACTAAATGAGTTAAGTTAGTGACTTTGTGAGAAATGTGTAAACGATTTGGTCGTGTAGTGTTTAAGCTAGTGAGAATAGTATGGTGTGACCATGGTTATTCCTCCCAGTTGGGTGAGGGTAACCGGAGTTATGTTTTATGACCGAACGAACGTGGTAATCAGCGAGTATTTGATGTGTTTCAGGATAAGTTTAATTCTAGTAGGTGAACACTTCAACGTTAGGTTTGAAGGTTCCTACCCTGGGTTACGTACAAGGATGGAGTGATGAAGTGGCGAGGATGTAAGAAATGGTTGACGAGCTATGGTCGAGGTGGTCCGAGAAAGGGAAATGTTATCCGCATAGTCGATTGTTGATTAGGAGAAGTAATCTAGGATTGCTTGTATTTTCGATGAAGGAACTCTGGGTTGTGAGTTGTCGGGACGTTCAGGTTAGGATTTGTGTCAAGCGGTCAAGTGTGTGTCTGTCTCTTAGTAAATGAATCTCGTGTCGTGGCAGAGGATTTAGCCAAGTTCCTCCTTAAAGGAAGTGTTGATGCATGAGAAGCCTTAGTAAATCTTCTGTAGTCAAGATCGACCGAGTAGGAACAGTAGCCTACGAGTTAGAGTACCGTAAGAACTGAAGTAAATGCACCCAAGGTTCCATGTTTCGAGTTTGATGAGGTGGTTGACTGAGTCAGATATAGCTTTACTTTGGGAAGTGTCGGTTTTGATGTGGGCAAGATACCCGCATCTTTTCCAATGAGGAATTCCGGGGACAGAATTCTTTTATGGGGGGAGTGTTGTAACAATCCAAATTCTAGTGGGTTTTAGGGTTAGTGGTCAAAGTGGAATAAATGAAAGTTAACTTGAGGGACTTGATAGCAATTTTGTGAAGTGTATATATAGACTCCAATCCCTAGGACAGCCTCCATTTGGCTGAAATCAGTGTTGTGTGGGAGTGCTCTTGGTGTTGGTGGCTAAGGAAGAAAGAAAAAGAGAAAGGAAGAAGGTTTGAGAAGAAATCAAGAAAGAAAGGAAGAATCAAGCTAGAATCTGAAGGTAAAACATCCTAATTCGTTCTTCTGATTAGGGTAGTGCTCCTCCTTCTCTTTGTTATGGATTCTTAAGACTGATGTTATAGATTAATGGATTTTCACCATATTTCCTTGAAAATGAGTTTTTATGGGTTTTGTATTATTGAATCGATTCTAAGGTGTTAAAGTGGGATTAATTGGGTATTTGAGATTGGTGGATGAACCCTTATGGTTATCTAATCAACTAATGGCTAAAATCAGATTTGAAATCACTTTTAAGAAACTTATTTTCGGACAGCAGCCGTACCCGGACACCTTCAATTCATGATGATATGGTGGTTTCCGGATACGGATGCTAGTTTCCGGGTAAATCCCTATGGTAGTTTCCGGGTGGGGGGTTTTCCGTGTAGTATCCGGACAAGTATGGCATCCGGACAAGTGTAGTATCCGGACAAGTGTAGTATCCGGACAAGTATGGTATCTGGACAAGTGTAGTATCCGGACAAGTATGGTATCCAGACAAGTGTGGTATCCGGACAAGTCAGTACCCAGAAATCATGGGCTGGACAGTAGGTTGAGCCGTTTTATCTGATGAGGATCTATTGCCCTTAGGTGTTCGATTGGTTTAGCTGGGAAGAGTTTAAGAAGTGCGTTCTACGATAATCAAAGGTGAGTTCTCTCGCTCCTTTTTATGACGTACCATTTTTACTGAATATGGTTCCTTTATCGAGCATGAACTGATTTATAAAAACTATGCATGCTTCCATGATTTACATGTTTACCCACAACACGAAAGGTGTTTTATGTTTTCATGAAAATGGTTTCAATGTATGTGTAGGCTATGTGGAGTCGGTTGCACGGTGGGGACGGGGTACCTTGGGATCTCTGATCCCTTGGGCATATGGAGGTTAGCTTGTAGGTTGGAATTTGTTTTCTCCTACATGAAGGAACGAGGAGTCCATTGGATTTCGGCGTAGACGAGAGGTGTCCGTTAGGCCCCGATCGGAGTAGCTTATGCGACCCTGAACCCCGTGTTTAACCTTGGATGATGTTATGAGAAAGATGTGAAAGTATTTTCTTTATGAAATGATCTTTTTACTGTGATAAATGTTTATGGAGGGAATTCACTAGACCTTTTGGTCTAACCCTCGCTTTTCAAAAACTAAACAATTTTCAGGTAAGCGCGCTAT
Organism: Saussurea involucrata; assembly: GCA_033807775.1. Taxonomy (NCBI): domain Eukaryota; kingdom Viridiplantae; phylum Streptophyta; class Magnoliopsida; order Asterales; family Asteraceae; genus Saussurea; species Saussurea involucrata. The sequence continues at coordinate 12,612,802 of CM066312.1, forward strand.
GGGTTCTTCTAGTAAGAACTAGGAGTGACTCAAGGAGGATTTGGAGCCTAGAGCGACTCCAGAGTTTTGGATTCTAATGACTATAGATGTAGCTCTCGGCTGTGGATTTTAGACTTCCGCTGTCAAATTTTGTTTAGTATAGAAGAATTAATATTTATGGACAAGTTTAATTATGTAATTTGAATGCTTATTTCTGGTTGAATGCATATTATGTTTTTGGGATGTTACAAAAACCCAAGGATGATTAAGTTAAATCATCAATATATATCTATTAATGAAAATGTTAGCATGATGACATGTTAATGAGAGACCTCCATTGCTACTTTTCTAATTTTTCATGATTTTGATTTTTTAAAGGTTAGCTTTGGTGAAGATGGAACAATGATATTATTTAGGATGTCCCACATTGGTAGGAAGATGAAAATTTAGGTGATGAAGATGTATATATAAATGGTTGATTGATGTTGTTGAAAAATATGAAATGGTGTTTGCCAAAATATAGCAAAACCCAAGGATGATTAAGTTAAATTTTTATTATTCTTTTTGGTTTATTTTAAAATTATGTCAACCAAAGTTTAATAGTTTTAACATCAATATATATATTAAACAATTAAATAATCAATATATAAATCTTATTGTTTTAATTTATGTTTGGTACACTAATGTAACGTCCCAAAAATTACAAGCAAATTTAAATTTTTAAATAAACATTTCATTTATAACAACTCATTAAATGATCCCAACGTTTCGTTTGCAAACTCATAATTAATATCTTCATAATAAAAACCAGCGGAATAAACGTTTAATTATTAAAAACCATAAAGCAACCAGCTCTCCTCGCGCGCCAGTGTGTACTCGTCACGCCTTGGAGCCGCCCGTACCTGAAACCACAAACTATTGGGAAAGGGTAAGCACGAAGCTTAGTGAATTCTACACCATAAGTAACACAGTTATTTCCACACCACCATAAACAGATATTTGCACATAAACAGCATTCAAGTCTACGAACAAATCATAAACCTGCATACTCACACCAACCCACCTAATAGGCATACGTCGGTCCCACCGACCACACGACCATCGTGTAAACGCAACCCGGCACCCCCGGGTTCATACGCCACCCGCGTATACAACCTTCGGTCCCACTGAATTACTACGCCACCCGCGTATGTGACCCTTGGCCCCGTCGAACTCCTACGCCACCCGCGTAGTCACAACAATAAAGGTCCGACTAGACACCCCACTATTTAACCCCGCATCAAAAGCAAATAGAACTACCACAAACATACACAACGTAATGTAAAAATAACCGTCATTAGTTATAGTGAGAGAACTCACCTCGAATGCGCGCCTAGCTCAACAATACAAATTCAAGCTTCCCAATTACGGCCACTTCCCAGCACCTAAACGCACGTTAAAACATATCAATACGAGACCCGGATCCTACGACACGACACCCGCTTATACCGTCACTAAAACTATTTTCCGTTCTCACAAAACAGGTATGTTCGGGACCTGTTTTGACCCCTTTAAACCCAGAAAATCCCCAATATTATTTAATGACCAGAAAGTACTATGAGTTAGGGTTCCAAGGACATATTATACGCCTCCTAACGATTTTTCTACAATTTATTATGAATTAAATACGAACGATTACCAAAACTGCCAGTTTTCGGTCCAGCCTGCACAAACAGCCTAGCTACGGGCTTAATCAGACTTTCGGCAAAACACGGAAAACCTTCCCAACTCGATTTGGGAACTTTGGGCACCAATTTCACCTCAAAAAGAGTTACGAGTAAAATGTTAAGGCTTTCGCAAGATCAAGGCAGATTCCAGAAATTTTCACATGAAATGACGAATCACCGAACTTGCGACCACTTTTTCGCCCAGCTAGAGACCGAACCAGTTTTCCGCTAAAACACAGAAACCGTTCCCGACCCCGAACTTGAACTGTGGGCGCCAGTTTCGGCTCAAACGGAGTTACGACGGAAAAGTTATGATCAAACGAAAACTGGACAGCACACTTAGAATTTGCATAAAAAGATAACTTTATAAAACGGTTCGCGTTCGGCTTAACGGTTCGGGTTGCAACTAGGGCTGGACACCCCACGCACCACCCACTGCCACCTCCGGCAGTGGTGGTCGGCGGCGGCGGCGGCCACCGCCGGTGGTGGATTCACGGCGACACCAAAGAAACAACAAGGGGGGGGGGGGGACACTTACCTACGACGAAGAACGATCACTTGCGACTTTTCTCACGCTCCTCGCTGCTCCCTCTCTCTTCGTCGCTCCTCTCTCTCTCTCTTCGCCGGCGAGACCAGCGGAGGTGCTGGTGGCTTAGGGCGGCAAACGGCGGCTGCAACAACAGCGGGATGGTGGTGCTCCCGGCCGATCTCGCTCCCTAATTCTCCTTCTCTCGGTTCTTCTCTATCTCTCTCTCTTCTCGTTCCTTTCTCACAGCCGCACAACACAAGAAAAGAGAAAGGTTCGTAGGGTTTAGGGGATAGTTTGGTTTGCTTGAATCACAAGGAAAAAAAAAAGAAAACGAGAAGGAATTTCAGCCATGGGCCGAGACCCATGCAACAAGTTCCAAAATTTGCACACTAGCCCCTCAACTACACCTTATCTCACAATCTACACTAAAATGACACGAATGCTAACATCTTGGTCCTATTTGACACCAAACCACTAACCAAAAACAATTAAAGGTAAACATTTTAAATTATTAAAATTAATTAATAAACATACCGGGACACGGGCTTTACAACTCTCCCTCACTTGAATTAGACTTCGTCCCCGAAGTCTACGTCCGCAAACAGCTCCTAATAACTCTCTGGCATTTGATGATATCCCAAACTCAATCCACTTTCAAGCTTTAACCATTCTAAAGCTGCTCACAGTATACCCTACAGGATACTCGACTACGATCATTCCTACCCTTAACTGTCGATTAACTTCCACGAATTCTAATAGACTCCAAAGATTTTCAATAAATTATATTAACAAAACATCGACCCCCTGCCGAACATCGGTCCAACCGATTACAATAACAAACATCGGCCACCCGCCGAACATCGGTCCAACCGATTACAATAACAAACATCGGCCACCCGCCGAACATCGGTCCAACCGATTACAATAACAAACATCGGCCACCCGCCGAACATCGGTCCAACCGATTACAATAACAAACATCGGCCACACGCCGAACATCGGTCCAACCGATTACAATAACAAACATCGGCCACCCGCCGAACATCGGTCCAATCGATTACAATAAATCACATAAGCGTGGTATTATCCTAGACACTAACACAAATAGCTATCCCCCACAATCAAGTCAACTAACACACACGTAGGTCATTCCCTTAACCGATACTACCCGGCCTACATTACCAACACGCGTGGAATACTCAACCTCCCACCGTCGACGTATCCCCCACACTCGCTCTACAAAGCTAATTTAGCTGAACCGAGGATACACCCTGACGCCTACCTCTCAGGTAACGCCTCAGGGCCCCTCACATCGGAATTACCTCTCAGGTAAGTGCCCACAACTATATCCTCCTAGCACCTACTAGAAAGCCTAGGCTATAACATCTGAACACCGGGGCCTCACCCCGAGATACCCAACCGACCACTACCAGCGACTGACTAACGTGCCTAAGGATCCAAAGCAAAACAACCTACCCACAAGTGCCTATCCCGGATTGTCTCCCTCACCCAAACGTGTAAAAACTCGACGTGCAATGAATGCCAAGCGGTGCGCCAAAACAATTCATCAACAAGACTCCACCTCGAGTCATTAAAACCGGGCAATTAGCCCATGACTAACTCCAAGTCAAAACCGAGCAAAATGCTCCACGCTTGCTAGACCCATAGGTCGGAAAATGCGTTTAAACAAAGTTTAAGCAAGCAATACTCTGAAATCAACCTTAGTCCCAGACTCAACACGGGTTAAACAAAAGAGTTTTCCAAAAGGACTCACACCCTTAAAATTCTCGAAATGACACATGACACTTAAAAGCACATTTCCCCAAATGGTTTACAAAATCATTTACAAAATATTTTCAACATCAGGATTTTCATCTCAAAAAGATCGTATGTAATAAAACTACTATTACCAGATCGATAGTTACGCAAAACTGGACACGCTCGTCCCACATAGGAAAATCATGTTGAACATCGTTCCATTGCAGTTCGGTTTACTCACACAAAAGCAAAGCGTAATAAATGATTTCTTTAAAATGAACCGCCTCGATTCCAGTATGGATTGACTCATGACATGCACTTAAAGTAACCGCTTGACATTAAACAGGGTGCGACAAAGGTGTGCACATAATTCAAAATAAGTTTCACGATATTTGATTCAAAAATTCTTCTTTTTAATCATAAAATGACGTGGCACAGGGTTCGCCACAAATTTTCGCGCGTCAGCTAATCACACAAAACGATGACACGGTTTACAAATATATTTTTGTTAAAACACAACTGTCTCGTGTAAGTTTCAAACTTGAAGACAGAAACCAGTCCGCTTCTATTAATTGGAAATATCGACTAAAACCTCGTAAAATCTCAAACTGGGGGCAGGCATGCAAGCTTGTAACACTTCCTCAAGTTTCGTACTTGGGACATATAACGTCAAAACATTATAGTTTAAAAAATGTATTTATCGAAAATGCTCAAAATACTCGTTTCCTCCAAAGCAAAAGTTGTTAATTTCCAAAAAAAAATGATCGGTAATTCTAAATTAACCGAATGTCAACAATCTACGCATTTATATTTCCAAAATATAACACATTGTAATCGAATGCATGATATTCACAACATTAAAACACTCATTGGATCAAGTGGTCTTTCATTTCGACAAAAAGGAACTAAAACATTTTCATGCACGACTCGTTTATCAAAATGTCGAGAACAAAGGTTACCCCAGTATGCATACCCCTAAGTCGATAAATCGCATTTTCATGGAAATGTCAATAAAACCTTTAGCTGACTAAAAAGCGCACTAAACAACTCCTTATGAAATGTTACCAAAATTCCTCCATGCACCACTTATGTCACGCATGAATCAATCCACACACTGAACTATTTGCAATAAAATACTTAGTAACACAAACTCTCGAAAAAAAAAGTTAAGCGACACCAGAATTCCAAACTCATTTTAAACAAATCACCAACAAAGTTTTTAACTCTCGTTATAAAAAGGTTTCATACACTTTCAAAACCATAATTCGACATCTTGTGTGTGTGCTAAACATTTCCCAAAATTCCAAAACACAATCCATATAAGGATTGGAAACACAAAAATTAGTTAATGCAATCCTATTTTCAAAATAAACTCTGTGCATGACTCAGTCGGCATTCAACGTCTCGACTCATACTCCTCCATACCTCTCCAATCCACTATCGTCCTCCGGACATTTAAACCTCTTAGGGCAAGATGGGAAATTACGTCAAATAATCCCTACGATTTTTCCTCAAATCAAAGTCGACTCTATAAGCCTATGACTCTAGCGCAATCTTCCATCATGGCCCGAAATGACCTACTTACAACAAACATCGTCGACATCGTCACTCAAAGTGACTAATACTAGAATCGTCCTTCTATTCCAACGACTACTGGATTAGATTCTTCACCACTACCCTCAACGATCATTACATCTAAGCAAGTCAAGTACACACATGTACCAGTGGATCTACTATAGTTGTCTTTCCTCGTGACGGCTATTCTGGGTAGATAATGCAACGCGTTAGTAGCACATAACTACGCACACTAACAACACTCACGCCCAACTCCTTGGATTCCTCGTGACTTCCCCGACTCGAGCATTGATCCTGTGCTTCCGGTAGTAGGAGCTCTACTACTACCATTCACACCTATCATCGCCCGTTCCGAGTTCCATCCCAAGGGGTCCAAGTAGCTCCTTGCCGATAACTATACCCATATGCCCGCACCAGCATATGTACACACTCTTCCTAGCTCCCTAGGAATTCCACCCCCAAACACTACCCTTGCTACAACGAAATTTCCACTAGTCGTGACGAGTCGCCTCGCGAATGCACAGTCGCACACAGTGCAAACCAGATAGACATTCGAATGTAAGATTCTATCCTACAACGGTTGGACTCAAACAAGAGCTGCGCAATAGAACTAAATCCGACATTCTAAGGCTATTCGGTTCCTACCGCATACGACCTATAGTGCATTCACTTAACAACCTATCAAGGCTAGCATAAACTCCTATTAGCAAGCAACAAACATGCAATACAGTGTAATAAGCACCAAGCAATTTAGCATACATACTCCTATGTTCTAGAAAGCAATCTAGCACACATACTCATACATAAACACCCTTCCCAGCTCTCTAGGAACTTCCTCTTATCCTACTACCCTTGCTACTACCGAATCCCTACTAATTATAACGAGTAACCTCGCGAATACCCGATTATATGCAGTGCGAAATAAATAGACATTCGAATACAAGATTCTATCCTAGAACGGTTGGACTCAAACAAGAGCTGCGCAATAGAACTAAATCAAATATTCTAAGGCTATAAATCTCTTACTGCATACAACCTAGAGGGCATCCACTGAGTAACCTATCATAATTAGCATAAATTCCTAATAGCAAGCAGTTCAACATACCGCATAGTGTCTCAACAGGCAATCTAGCATGCATACTCTATGATCTAGAAAGCAATACATACACTAAGTACTGTACCTTTTCCCTTGGCTCCGGCTGACTGTACACACTGCGCCATCGATCACCGTTTCTCAAACGGGTTTTCCTTTCTTTTATTTTCCAAAAATTTTAAAGAAAATTTTATAGCCGCAAACTTGAGATCAAACACACCGAGGTGCATTTGATTCACTCAAGCTGTGCTCTGATACCAAGTTGTAACGTCCCAAAAATTACAAGCAAATTTAAATTTTTAAATAAACATTTCATTTATAACAACTCATTAAATGATCCCAACGTTTCGTTTGCAAACTCATAATTAATATCTTCATAATAAAAACCAGCGGAATAAACGTTTAATTATTAAAAACCATAAAGCAACCAGCTCTCCTCGCGCGCCAGTGTGTACTCGTCACGCCTTGGAGCCGCCCGTACCTGAAACCACAAACTATTGGGAAAGGGTAAGCACGAAGCTTAGTGAATTCTACACCATAAGTAACACAGTTATTTCCACACCACCATAAACAGATATTTGCACATAAACAGCATTCAAGTCTACAAACAAATCATAAACCTGCATACTCACACCAACCCACCTAATAGGCATACGTCGGTCCCACCAACCACACGACCATCGTGTAAACGCAACCCGGCACCCCCGGGTTCATACGCCACCCGCGTATACAACCTTCGGTCCCACCGAATTACTACGCCACCCGCGTATGTGACCCTCGGCCCCGCCGAACTCCTACGCCACCCGCGTAGTCACAACAATAAAGGTCCGACTAGACACCCCACTATTTAACCCCGCATCAAAAGCAAATAGAACTACCACAAACATACACAACGTAATGTAAAAATAACCGTCATTAGTTATAGTGAGAGAACTCACCTCGAATGCGCGCCTAGCTCAACAATACAAATTCAAGCTTCCCAATTACGGCCACTTCCCAGCACCTAAACGCACGTTAAAACATATCAATACGAGACCCGGATCCTACGACACGACACCCGCTTATACCGTCACTAAAACTATTTGCCGTTCTCACAAAACAGGTCTGTTCGGGACCTGTTTTGACCCCTTTAAACCCAGAAAATCCCCAATATTATTTAATGACCAGAAAGTACTATGCGTTAGGGTTCCAAGGACATATTATACGCCTCCTAACGATTTTTCTACAATTTATTATGAATTAAATACGAACGATTACCAAAACTGCCAGTTTTCGGTCCAGCCTGCACAAACAGCCCAATACAGCCTAGCTACGGGCTTAATCAGACTTTCGGCAAAACACGGAAAACCTTCCCAACTCGATTTGGGAACTTTGGGCACCAATTTCACCTCAAAATGAGTTACGAGTAAAAAGTTAAGGCTTTCTCAAGATCAAGGCAGATTCCAGAAATTTTCACATGAAATGACGAATCACCGAACTTGCGACCACTTTTTCGCCCAGCTAGAGACCGAACCAGTTTTCCGCTAAAACACAGAAAACGTGCCCGACCCCGAACTTGAACCGTGGGCGCCAGTTTCGGCTCAAACGGAGTTACGACGGAAAAGTTATGATCAAACGAAAACTGGACAGCACACTTAGAATTTGCATAAAAAGATAACTTTATAAAACGGTTCGCGTTCGGCTTAACGGTTCGGGTTGCAACTAGGGCTGGACACCCCACGCACCACCCACTGCCACCTCCGGCAGCGGTGGTCGGCGGCGGCGGCGGCGGCCACCGCCGGTGGTGGTTTCACGGCGACACCAAAGAAACAACAAGGGGGGGGGGGGGAAACACTAACCTACGACGAAGAACGATCACTTGCGACTTTTCTCACGCTCCTCGCTGCTCCCTCTCTCTTCGTCGCTCCTCTCTCTCTCTCTTCGCCGGCGAGACCAGCGGAGGTGCTGGTGGCTTAGGGCGGCAAACGGCGGCTGCAACAACAGCGGGATGGTGGTGCTCCCGGCCGATCTCGCTCCCTAATTCTCTTTCTCTCGGTTCTTCTCTATCTCTCTCTCTTCTCGTTCCTTTCTCACAGCCGCACAACACAAGAAAAGAGAAAGGTTCGTAGGGTTTAGGGGATAGTTTGGTTTGCTTGAATCACAAGGAAAAAAAAGAAAACGAGAAGGAATTTCAGCCATGGGCCGAGACCCATGCAACAAGTTCCAAAATTTGCACACTAGCCCCTCAACTACACCTTATCTCACAATCTACACTAAAATGACACGAATGCTAACATCTTGGTCCTATTTGACACCAAACCACTAACCAAAAACAATTAAAGGTAAACATTTTAAATTATTAAAATTAATTAATAAACGTACCGGGACACGGGCTTTACAACTAACAATGCTTATAAATCTAAACTTTATTTATTTATTAATAATCAATATATATCTATAAAGGAAAAATATATATCTATAAAGGAAATGTTAGTATGATGACATGGCACAATGAGAGACATCCATTGCTATTTTTCTAATTTCTCATTATTTTGATTTTTTAAAGGTTAGCTTTGGTGAAGATGAAACAATAATATTATTTAGGATGTCCCACATCTGTAGGAAAATGAAATCAATATATATATCTATAAAAGAAAATGTTAGCATGATGACATGGCACAATGAGACCTCCATTGCCATTTTTTTAATTTCTCATGATTTTGATTTTTTAAAGGTTAGTTTTGGTGAAGATGGAACAATAATATTATTTAGGATGTCACACATTGGTAGGAAGATGAAAATTTAGGTAATGAAGATGTGTATATAAAGGGTTGCTTGATGTTGTTGAAAAATATGAAATGGTGTTTGCCAAAATATAGCAAAACCCAAGGATGATTAAGTTAAATCATCAATCAATCAATATATATCTATAAAGAAAAATGTTAGCATGATGACATGGCACAATGAGAGACCTCCATTGCCATTTTTCTAATTTCGCATGATTTTGATTTTTTAAAGGTTAGCTTTGGTGAATATGGAACAATAATTTTATTTAGGATGTCCCATATTGGTAGTAACATGAAAATTTAGGTGATGAAGATGTGTATATAAATGGTTGATTGACGTTATTGAAAAATATGAAATGGTGTTTGCCAAAATATAGCAAAACCCAAGGATGATTAAGTTAAATTTTTATTATTCTTTTTGATTTATTTTAAAATTATGTCAACCAAAGTTTAATGGTTTTAACATCAATATATATAATAAAAAATTAAATAATCAAAATATAAATCTTATTGTTTTTGTTTTTGTTTGGTACACTAAAAATGCTTATAAATCTAAACTTTATTTATGTATTAATAATCAACATATATATATATATATATCTATAAAGGAATAATATATATCTATAAAGGAAGATGTTAGCATGATGACATGGCACAATGAGAGACCTCCATTGCAAATTTTTTAATTTCTCATGATTTTGATTTTTTAAATGTTAGCTTTGGTGAAGATGGAACAATAATATTATTTAGGATGTCCTACATTGGTAGGAAGATGAAATTTAGGTAATGAACATGTGTATATAAATGGTTGCTTGATGTTGTTGAAAAATATGAAATGGTGTTTGCCTAAATATAGCAAAACCCAAGGATGATTAAGTTAAATTTTTATTATTCTTTTTGGTTTATTTTAAAATTATGTCAACCAAAGTTTAATGGTTTTAACATCAATATATATATTAAACAATTAAATAATCAATATATAAATCTTGTTGTTTTTGTTTTTGTTTGGTACACTAACAATGCTTATAAATCTAAACTTTATTTATTTATTAATAAATGTTGATAAATCAATACTTCATATTTTTATTTAGTTTTATTTTTCCATAACCAGTGACTTACTAATGATTATAGATAACTTAAATTGTTAATTGTATGGTAACAATCATCAATATTCAATATATATCTATAAAGGAAAATGTTAGCATGATGACATGGCACAATGAGAGACCTCCATTGCCATTTTTCTAATTTCTCATGATTTTGATTTTTAAAGGTTAGCTTTGGTGAAGATGGAACAATAATATTATTTAGGATGTCCCACATTGGTAGGAAGATTAAATTTTAGGTGATGAAGATGTGTATATAAAGGGTTGCTTGATGTTGTTGAAAAATATGAAATGGTGTTTGCCAAAATATAGCAAAACCCAAGGATGATTAAGTTAAATTTTTATTATTCTTTTTGGTATATTTTAAAATTATGTCAACCAAAGTTTAATGGTTTTAACATCAATATATATATTAAACAATTAAATAATCAATATATAAATCTTATTGTTTTTGTTTTTGTTTGGTACACTAACAATGATTATAAATCTAAACTTTATTTATTTATTAATAATCAATATATATCTATAAAGGAAAATATATTTCTATAAAGGAAAATGTTAGCATGATGACATGGCACAATGAGAGACCTCCATTGCCATTTTTCTAATTTCTCATGATTTTGATTTTTTAAATGTTAGCTTTGGTGAAGATGGAACAATAATTTTATTTAGGATGTCCCACACTGGTAGAAAGATGAAAATTTAGGTAATGAAGATGTGTATATAAAGGGTTGCTTGATGTTGTTGAAAAATATGAAATGGTGTTTGCCAAAATATAGCAAAACTCAAGGATAATTAAGTTAAATCATCAATCAATCAATATATAGCTATAAAGAAAAATGTTAGCATGATGACATGGCACAATGAGAGACATCAATTGCCATTTTTCTAATTTCGCATGATTTTGATTTTTTAAAGGTTAGCTTTGGTGAATATGGAACAATAATTTTATTTAGGATGTCCCATATTGGTAGTAACATGAAAATTTAGGTGATGAAGATGTGTATATAAAGGGTTGAAACCTTGAGAATTGGGATTTACTTGTATTTTGGTTTAAAACCTTGAATTATGTTGTAATTGATAATTCAATAGGGTTAAAATACAAGGGTTTGATGTTTGGTGTTATTTTGGAAATAATGGAACTTGAGTGTATTTGGATAAAAGAACTGAGATATCAAACAAATATCTCATTCTTGTTGTTAAGTCGGCTAAAGAAAGTAGAGAGAAAGAGAAAAAGGAAGAAGCTGGAAAGAAAGAAGTTCAATTCTTCATTTGGTAAGAATTCTACTCACGTTTCTGGTAAATCTTGTTGCTGATTCATGTTAGTAAATCGATTTTGTGTGTGTGGAATTGATTTCTAGAATCAATAGCAGCAGTTTGGAGTTCATATTGTGCAGGAAGAAGGGTTTTGCAATTATAAGGTGAGTTCATTCAGTTCTTCGTACAAATCAATGTTTTTAAGTTGTTATAAACCTTGATGTAACTGTATAATTTGTCTATAGCTGAATAGAATGGCTTGAAATAAGCTAATTTGATGAATTAGAAGGAAGTCTGTGCAAATTGAACGAACCGGTACTTAAGAGTCCCGGTACTCATAGTCCCGGTAGTCAAAAGTCCCGGTAGTTGAGAGTCCCGGTGCAGGGGAGTCCCGGTACAGGTGAGTCCCAGTCTTAGCTTTTATACCGGGAGTTGGGGATACCGGGAGTTGGCAGTATACCGTAATAGTTAAGACATTTTGAGGTCTTGGATTATTTGTACTCTCCTGATTGTTTTGGAGTCTACAGTTCGGTAAATCGTGAAAAGATACGATTAGGCATTGTCATATAACTTATGCAGTTCGGACATACGTACATTCATGTATAGTATGTTAGGTTTATAAACTGCGCTAGTGTGATGCTAGGCAGGATTATATTGAGTGTAATGGATCCATAGGCATTAGTGTTTGGTAATCACATGGGATAGACGTGTGATATTAATTGTTATCTCAGTGTGTGTGGGAAACCAAGGAATAGTCAGGTGGTAATAAATGTGCATGCGTAATTGCCATTTATAGGTTAAGAGCATAAATCTAGAATCAATAATGATTCGTAGTGTGGCTCTAGGCGGGATATGATGGCTGAAATATTGCCAGTCATATTCTAGGAATTGGATAAAGGAGCATTAATCTAGAATCAGTAATGATTCGTAGTGTGGCTCTAGGCGGTAAGAAAAAGGAGTAACCAGGTTTGCTATAACTTGTTTACATTGATTTTGCAAATGTTATTATTGAAACGAATGTTCTCACTAGGCGTTGGCCTAATCGTTTCCTATAATGTTTTCTTACCAGGTTCAGGCTCGGGAAAATAAAGGGTTGTGGGACGAGCGTTTTTGGATTAGCAGTGGTGGCAATTAACAAAGAGGAGATTTTTGGATGGATAGCTTAGATACCTTAATTAATCTGATTATAGTTACATAATTAGATTGATAGGTTATTTGAAGTATCATGTTTGTAAATACACTCTTGATGGTTAATCCCCTGCTATTTATATAAGTTGAAGTCTTGTTATCATAACCTGTTGTTACTTAAGGTTTAAATTGGCCCGGATTTTGGGGCGTTACAATATGGTATCAGAGCAATAGTTTAAGCGAACTAAGTATGCTGATGAGATACTTAGACTTAAGCTGTAATGGATTAGGTTATGATATGTGAGATATGGGTAGAAGTGCTAAGACGGGATAGTCTTAGAGTCAACAGAAATACGAGAATTTGGTACTGTGATGATGGTAACGAGGATTCTCCTGTATGATATGTTCACAATTCCAATTAGCTACTGTTATTATGAATATATTGTTACATAAGCATGCTTGTTACTAAATTGTTATAGTGACTAATGATCGGTAAAGTACGTTTTGTATGTCTAGATTGGTGTAACCATTTCTTATGGTTATTCTTTTGTGTTATATCAGAGCGATGGTAAACACGCCGCCTTTATCCCCTATTCGTGAGATGGATAGAACTCAGATAGATTGGACATAAGAAGGGCAACCTGGAAGAGGCGGGATTCATGAGACTCCGCCGGGGTTTCTTTCTCTTGGAGGAACATCAAGTCAGGTGCATAGAACGGGTACCAGTACCGCTGGTCAAGAAACGCCGGAAGTAACTATGGAGACCCGAATGATGGAAAACATGACACGAATGATGACTACTGCTATGGCTCAGCAAACAGAAATGTTTATGAAAGCTTTGAATGATCGAAGCTCAGATTTAAGGCGAACAGGAACGGATACTGGAGTAATTCCTCCACTTCATACTCCAGTAGCAGAAACAGAAAGGAGATCAGAAAGAGTTTGCTCGTACAAAACGTTCTTAAGTTGTAAACCACCGGAGTTTGCTGGAGCTGATAATCCAGTGGTCTGCATGAATTGGTTAAGAGAAATGGAGCAAGCATTTCGAGCATGTGAATGCGATGATAAGTCAAAAGTCAGGTTTGCTTCCCATATGTTGAAAGGGAATGCACTGACTTGGTGGAACGTGTTTACGGCAACAATTTCGGCTTCGATGCTAGCTGCTATGAATTGGGAATCGTTCAAAAGGAAAGTTTTGGAAGAATACTGTAACGAGAACGAAATGGATAGAATCGAGGAAGAGTTCCGAAATCTCAAGAAAGGACAAATGTCGGTAAGGAAGTATACAGAACTGTTCATGGAAAAGTTAAATTTGGTGGGGCATGTGGCTCCTAACGAGAAGGAAAGGATAAAGGCTTATTTGAAAGGTCTACCCGCGGATATGATGTCCCGAGTAAGGAGTGCAACGGTTTCAACACTGAGGGAAGCTATTGAAGAAGCGAAAGTGACGGAGGAAGTGTACTCGCGAGATAAAGAAGAAAAGACCCAAGTTGGGGAGAAACGAAAGTGGGATAGTCGATCGGACTCTTCATAGAGATCTAAGGCGGTTGATAAAAGTGCTCGTTATGTGGGAAAAGTGGGCACTCTATGAATAACTGCCCAGTACAGGGAAATCTGTGTTTTGAGTGTAAGCAACCGGGTCACTTTCGTCGGGAGTGCCCAAGACTGAAAAAGAGCGGCGATCAGAGTAAAAAGCCAGTTATTCCAAAACCAACGGGCCGTGCTTTTCAGATGACTACTGAGGAAGCTAAGGAGTCAAAGGATGTTGTTTCGGGTACATTCCTTGTTAATTCTTGTCCTGCGCGCGTATTATTTGACTGTGGTGCAAATTTGTCATTTTTGTCCAAGTCATTCTTTCATAAATTAGTTACGCCTGTTACTACTTTGGATGATGCTTTGGTAGTAGAGGTAGCTAATGGGGGTCAAGCTTTGGTTCGAGAAAGGCTTGATGGTTGTATTATTCTTATAGAAGAGACGAAATTTCCGATCAACTTGTTGTTGATGGAGATTGGTGGGTTTGATATAATTGTGGGTATGGATTGGCTGACAACCAATCAGGCAGAGATATTTTGCGGAAGGAAATTAATCAGGATTCCGATGACCGATAAGGGTGATATATTCATCTTCGGAGAAAAGCAAAAAGGGGAAATTCCGTTAATTTCTGTGGTAAAGGCGCGAAAGTGTTTAATGAAAGGATGTGTATCCTATTTGGCTTATGTCTTAGATGGAAGTTCAGAAAAGAAACAAATGGAAGATATCAAAGTGGTACATGAGTTTCCTGACGTATTCCCTGATGATCTTCCTGGCCTACCGACTGAGCGGCATGTAGAGTTTAGAATTGATCTCATTCCAGGTTCGGCACCGATTGCGCGGGCACCGTATCGCTTAGCGCCGGCCGAAATGAAAGAGATGATGACTCAACTCCAGGAGTTATTAGATAAAGGTTTTGTCAAACCGAGTTCTTCGCCCTGGGGAGCTCCGGTTTTGTTTGTTAAGAAAAAAGATGGTACCATGAGAATGTGTATAGATTACCGAGAGCTGAATAAGGTAACTGTTAAAAACAAATATCCGCTTCCAAGAATTGATGACTTGTTCGATCAACTTCAAGGGGCAGGATGTTTTTCTAAGATTGATTTTAGTAATGCCATTTGGTCTGACGAATGCCCCAACTGTATTCATGGATCTGATGAATAGAGTGTGTCGACCTTTCTTGGACAAGTTTGTTATCGTCTTTATCGATGACATACTCGTGTATTCGAAAACTGAAGCAGATCATGAACAACACTTACGTGAGGTCTTAGAAGTATTAAGAAAAGAGAAACTGTACGCGAAGTTTTCAAAATGTGAGTTTTGGTTGAAAGAAGTACAATTTCTTGGTCATGTAATCACTTCAGAAGGAGTCAAAGTAGACCCAGCTAAGATAGAAGCTATGGCAAATTGGGAGACACCTAGAAGTGCGTCGGAAATAAGAAGTTTCTTGGGATTAGCTGGGTATTACAGAAGATTTATTAAACACAACGGTGTCCGACATTTTCTACCATAGAGTGCCTCGAATGGCGCTGCCTTGATGCTCGAATGATAGCTGTTGTTGTAAGCAAACTCGATCAATGGTAGATGCTTTTCCCAAGAGCCTTGGAAATCTAAAGCACATGCTCTTAACATATCCTCCAACGTTTGGATCGTTCGCTCACTCTAACCGTCGGTCTGAGGGTGATAAGCGGTACTCATCTTAATCTGTGAACCCATCTCTCTTTGGAAACTCCTCCAAAAACTGGAAGTAAATCTGCTATCTCGGTCGGACACTATCTCGGTCGGCACTCCATGGCGGGTTACGATCTCGTCGATGTACAACTTTGGCAACTGCTCCAACGAGTAGGATTCTCGTATAGGCAAGAAGTGAGCTGATTTCGTGAGTCGATCCACAATCACCCAAATAGCGTCATAACCCCTTGGAGTCTTAGGCAAGTGAGTTACAAAATCCATTGTAATCTGATCCCACTTCCACAACGGTATCTCCAATGACTGCAACTTCCCGTACGGCCTTTGATGTTCGATCTTTACGCGCGAACACGTTGCAATGGTCTCTACAAAATGAGCAACGTCCTTTTTCAATCCGGGCCACCAATAGTCTCGACGTAGATCTCCATACATCTTGTTTGTCCCCGGGTGAATTGAGTACTTAGACTTGTGGGCTTCTTCTAGAATTAACCTCCTGAGCCCTCCGAGTTTTGGGACCCAGATTCTCCCCCTAAGACACTTCACCCCTCGACCATCTTCTAATAATGAGGATGCCTGCCCTACCATTCTCTCCTTTTTGAGATTGTCAACTCCAAGCGCCTCTTCTTGACACTTCTTTATCTCATTTAACAAATTGAATGTTACTTCAGCCCTCATGGCTACAATATTGGGAGTCTCGCTTCTTTCCTTACGGCTCAGAGCGTCCGCCACAACATTTGCCTTACCCGGATGATAATCGATCTTACAGTCGTAATCTGTTAGCAATTCAATCCATCTCCTTTGACGCATGTTCAATTCCTTTTGATAGAAGAGATGACATAAGCTTTTGTGATCCGTGAAGATCTGGCACTTAGTCCCATAAAGGTAATGTCGCAAAATCTTTAGAGCAAAGACCACTGCCGCCAATTCTAGATCGTGAGTGGGGTAACGAGCCTCGTGATCTTTTAACTGCCGGGAGGCATAAGCGATCACCTTCCCTCGTTGCATGAGTACGCAACCCAAACCGAGCTTCGATGCGTCGCTGAACACCACGAAATCATCCGATCCGTCCGGTAAAGACAGCACCGGAGCGCTGCTCAACATCTCCTTTAACTTTTGGAATGCTTCTTCCTGCTTTTCTGACCATGCGAATTTGACATCCTTCTTGGTTAAGGACGTTAATGGCGTGGCAATACGCGAAAAGTCCTTGATGAACTTCCGGTAGTAACCTGCCAGTCCAAGGAAACTCCGAACTTCTGACGGATTCTTGGGCTGCTCCCAATCTCGGATAGCTTCAATCTTGGACGGGTCCACCATGATTCCCTTCTCGGACACCACGTGTCCAAGGAACTGCATCTCTCTAAGCCAGAACTCACACTTGGAAAACTTCGCATACAGCTCCTCTCGCTTTAACAGTTCGAGAATCTTTTGAAGGTGGCTCTCGTGCTCCACTTCCGATCTTGAAAATATCAGGATATCATCTATGAACACTATCACGAACTTGTCTAAATAAGGTTGACACACCCTATTCATTAGGTCCATGAATGCTGCCGGGGCATTGGTCAGCCCGAACGGCATCACCAAAAACTCGTAGTGTCCATATCTGGTTCTGAAAGCGGTCTTCGGCACATCCTCCTCCCTTACTTTGAGTTGGTGATAACCCGACCTCAAGTCTATCTTGGAGAAGTAATTTGCTCCTTGCAATTGATCGAACAGGTCGTCAATCCTCGGTATCGGATACTTGTTCTTAATCGTGACCTTGTTGAGTTCATGGTAGTCGATACACATCCGCATAGTACCATCCTTCTTCTTCACGAAGAGCACGGGTGCTCCCCACGGAGACGTACTCGGTCTAACGAACCCTTTGTCTAACAACTCCTGCAGCTGAGTCATCATTTCCTTCATCTCTGACGGCGCCAATCTATAAGGTGCGCGGGCAATTGGTGCAGCCCCGGGCATCAAATCAATTCTAAACTCGATCTGACGATCCGGAGGTAGACTTGTCAAGTCATCCGGAAATACTTCCGGGTACTCATTTACTACTCGCACATCACCTAACTCACGCTTCTCTTTCTTGGCATCCAACACGTACGCTAGAAACCCGTGGCACCCCTTCTTTAGGCACTTAGCAGCCCTGATCATAGAGATGAGACTATTCTTTCTATCACGACGGTTCCCATAAATCACTATGGGATCCCCATCAGGTGATTGAATCCTGATTAGCTTTTTGTTGCAAACAATATTCGCATCATTCGCGGCTAACCAGTCCATCCCCAACACCACATCAAACTCTCCCATTGCCATGGGATATAGCTTCATAGGCATTAACCTCCCTTCTATCTCTATGACACAACCTTCTACCACCTCCTTAACGTACACCAGACTATCATTAGCGGTTTCCACCTCTAGAGCTCTTTCCAAACGTCTAGGCCTCACCCCCAAACATTTCATAAAAACATGTGATACAAAAGAGCGATTTGCTCCCGAATCAAATAACACTTTGGCACAAAGAGAGTTCACTAGAAATGTACCTGCCAGAACATCAGGGACTTCCTCCGCCTCTTCCGCAGTCATGCGGAACGCACGTCCCTTCAGACGCGCTGACTCCGCCCCTTTATCATTTCCTCTTCCTCCCTGACGATTTTCATACTGAGCTGGCCCATCCTTCTTTAACTGTGGGCAGTCATACCGCATGTGACCCACCGTTCCGCACTGATGACAGGTCTTCCCCTTTGGACAGTCCCTTGACATATGACATGGCAAGCCACACCGGTAGCATGAGTTTGAACCTGCCATGCATTCTCCCCGGTGTACCTTGTCACACTTGCTGCACGGCTTGCTAGCTGAACCCTTACTAGCACGAGCTCCCGGTCGGAACACCTTCCCTCTCTTCGAGTCGTTACTTGGACCATCCCATTTGCGCTTCTCCCCACCCTTCTCAGTCGTCTGCCGATTCTTTTCTCTCTCAATCAGCTCGGCCGTGTTGATGGCCGCCTGAAAAGTGGTGGGGTTCCTGGTCAGGACCAATTCTCGAACACTGCTCTTCAACCCATGAATGAATCGTTCTACCCGACGCTCTTCCGTCGGCACATACAGATCAGCAAAACGGGACTTCTCAATGAACTTAGAAGTATACTCCCGCACTGTCATCCCTCCCTGATCCAGGCTCAAAAATTCTTCTTCCAACCTTTTCACTGCCGCGAGTGGGCAGAATTGAGCTTTAAACCTGTCAACAAACGTTTCCCACATCATCCCCTTTGCCGCTGCCGAACCCTTTCCCCCAGTCTCAGCCTCCCACCAGTAAACATCATATGATTTCAACGTGGACAGAGCAAACATTACCCTATCCTCGCCAGCACACTTGCATGTATCGAAGACCAGTTCCATTTCCTTCACCCACTTCATTGCCAAGATAGGGTCATACTCGCCCTTAAAAGTAGGGGGCTTGCATGAGGCAAAGGCCTTGAAATTGCATCCCTTAGCTGCTAATTCATTCATCACTTGAGGGTTTGAGTTCAAGTGACTCCCAGTACCGGTCACTAGTGGACTAGACAGTTCCACGCTTTCTCGGTTCTCACTTGCTTCTTTGCTTCCCGAAGCTGACTCATTCTGCTTGGTGAGGAGAGCCTGCAAAGTTTCTTGAATCTTACCCAATTCAGCGGCGAGGTTCTCTCGAGTGACGAATGCAGAGCCACGGCCTCGACCACGTCCCCTTGTCGGATTTCCCCTTCTCACCGAAGCCGTACTTTCCTGGATTGAGTCCTCGTGGTGGACGGGGATTTCCACGCTATGAGCCCTTCGAGCCACACGGGTCGTCCTTCGAACCGGAATCTCTCTGTTCTCTTCCACTTGTGTAGTGGCTCGGCGGGGCGCCCTTCCTCGACCCCTACCACGACCCCTTCCGCGGCCTCTTCCGCGGTTAACAGTTGCCCTTGCCGGTTCCACCGGTCCGTTCTCTAGGTTCTCCTCGTTCCGGTTCCTGGGTGCAGCAGGCACTGACCTGCTTCTCAACGATCTTCCAGCCATGACACTTAACTGAAAGAAAATAACCGTCAACCTTTGCTAAACCCGACACACTGATTGCTATATAAGGTATTTTAAGTACGCACATGTACCTGTAAGTTCACAATTACACTGGTCAGGTGAAATTCCAAACTTACCTTACACGCTTGTTCTCGGCACCTTATTCTTACGCGCACCTATAGTGATCGTTCCTAGAGGCAATCCTATGTCTCGGCTGTGTTCCTTACCTTACAGTTTAAGTTTAGGCCCTAATGGTTACCTAAATCCCTTAAACTAAGGCTCTGATACCATTTGTAACAACCCAGTTTTGTTGGGAACTGAAGATTTGCTAAGTATGGTTAGTACTGCCAGAACAACATTAGTACTGCCAGAACAACGTTAGTACTGCCAGAACAACGTTAGTACTGCCAGAACAACGTTAG
Source organism: Saussurea involucrata (assembly GCA_033807775.1). Taxonomy (NCBI): domain Eukaryota; kingdom Viridiplantae; phylum Streptophyta; class Magnoliopsida; order Asterales; family Asteraceae; genus Saussurea; species Saussurea involucrata. The sequence goes on from CM066312.1 coordinate 12,633,359, forward strand.
TACTGCCAGAACAACGTTAGTACTGCCAGAACAACATTAGTACTGCCAGAACAACAATACTACTGCCAGAGCAAGGTTAGTACTGCTAGTAAAAGTTAATGCTGCTGGAACAATATTAGTACTGCTTGTGCATAATGATGTTAATACTGCTGGTGATCATAATTATGGAATGCAAGAATGTTGGAGATAAAGATGGAATGATTGAAGATAAGCATGAAAGAATATTCTGAAGATCAATTTTGTTTTGATAGTTATCTTGTAATTATTTAGTATAAATAGATGTTGATAGATAGCTATTTGATACGAGAGATTTCAGAATTCGTTTTGTTTTAGAGAGAATTAACCTCAAGGTTTAGAACCCTATTTCTAGAGAAGTAGAAGTCGTCTTGTTGAGCCTGTTCAACAAGATTGAGGTTTGGTTGTAAACTTGTGAGTTGAAGTATTGAATACAAACAGATTGTGTTTTCTGATTAGTTGTTCATTGAGTGTGTTTGAATTAAAGTTCTATTCCGCAAGATTCTTTAATTCTGATTTATAAGTATAATTATTCTTGTTTGGAATCGATCCTAACAAGTGGTATCAGAGCTTGGTTTCTTAGAAATCTACAATCATTATGGACAACTCAGTTGAATCAAACAGTACTCTTGTTTCAAAGGTTCCCATGCTCAGGCCTAATGAGTTTGACATGTGGAAAATTAGAATCAAGCAGTATATTTTTCTTACTGATTATTCCATCTGGGATATTATAGAGAATGGTCCATGTGCTGAAGGAAAAGTTGGACCAGATGGCAAACGACCCCCTCCAAAGACTGATGCAGAAAGAAAGGTTAGACAAACAGAGATGAAAGCCTTAAGCACTCTGCTTTTGGCTATTCCCAATGAGTATCAGCACCAATTTCATCACTGCACTGATGCTCAGATTTTATGGAATGCATTGGAAAAGAGATTCACTGGTACCAAGAGCACCAAGAGGAACCAGAAGGCAATTCTTAAGCAACAATATGAAAATTTTACTTCTACAAAGAATGAGTCTATGACTCAAACTTTTGATAGATTTAATAAGTTGATTGGAGAATTGGCTACAGTTGGAGTTCATATGGAGGCTGATGATGTCAACAGGAAGTTTCTAAGATCATTAGGTGAGGAATGGACAATGTATACTGTGTCTTTCAGACAGAATGACCAGTTAGAAGATAAAGAGCTTGATGATCTTTACAATGATCTTAGGGTATTTGAAGCAGAGGTTGAAGCCAAGAAGAAGCCCTCAGGATATGTGTATAATGCTGCACTCCTATCAGCATCAACTGATTCTACTGCTAACCCTGAATCAGTTAGTACTGCTGGTGGAGTCAATCAGGAGAAGGCCAATGATTCTGTACTAGAAGCTTTCTTTTCTAGTCATGTTAACTCCTCATTGATTAATGATGACTTAGAACAGATTAATGCTGATGATCTTGAGGAGATGGATATCAAGTGGCAGATGGCTATGCTTTCTATGAGGATGAAGAAGTTTATAAAGAGGACTGGGAGAAACAACTTTTCCCAAAGAAGAGAAGATGGTGCTGGGTTTGACAAGTCTAAGGTGGAATGCTACAAGTGTCATAAGATGGGACACTTTGCCAGAGAATGCAGAGGTGGAGTATCTCAAAACAACCATCAACAAGCTCAGACTGGAAGCTTCAACCAGAACAGAAACTCTGTTCAAGCCCTTGTTTCTCAACAAGGAATGGGATTTGATTGGAGTGATCAAGCAGAAGAGGCAATTCAGAATCATGCACTCATGGCAGAAGTCTCAGATCTTCCTACTGAGGTAAAATCTAATCTCTGTTCTCAAGCTTGTATAGACACTGTGAAAAGGTATAGAGATCACAACCAGGGAATGTGTGATGACCTTAAGAGATTAGAAAAGGATAGAAGAGATTATGTAGTGATTGTTGAGAGGTTTGAAGAACAAATTAAGGCTTTTCAAGCCAATGAACTTCAACACTCATATGATACAAACTACTGGAAGTGGGAAAAGAATGGTCTGGAGTTCCAACTAAAAGAGTCTAGGGAGGAATGTGAGAAATTAAAAGGAGAACTTGAGAAAGTAAAACTTGATGTTGAAAAGTTTTCATGTGCTTCTAAAGTCATGGACACCATAATAAATGCTCAAATCCACAGTAAGATGAAACCAGGCCTAGGATACAATGCCACACCCCCACCCTACAACAACACATACATCCCTCCTAGGTCAGACCTGTTAGAAACCAAGGATAGGAAGGACTTACCTGAAGGAGCTACTAAAGTAGATCCATTAGATGAAGTTGTTGTTGAGGATAAAACTGAAAAAGAAGAGTCTAAGAAAAGGAACAAGAATGTCAGTGGTGAGATCCCCTTAGAGAATTACATCAAGACTAATGAGGAAGGTGGAAGTCCCTGGGATAAGAACAATGAGATGAAAAGATCTGAAAAAGGAAAGGGAGTTCATTACACACAGACCACTGTTGTGAATTCCAATACTTGTGAACATTGTTCTTGCAAGAATTCTCAAAAGAATGAGCCCCAAAAACATGATAAAAAGAGGGGAAATCAAAGAAACTGGAATAATCAGTGGGCTAAAAAACAAGGAGTTGATCTGCAAAGGATTAACAGACCAAAACCTTGTTTTATCTGTGGCAAACTGAATCACCTTGCCAAACACTGTTATTTCAATCCTATTAACCAAAGGATAAATTTTCAAAGAACTTTTCAAAAATCAAATGGTTATAGGAAGCCTGTAAGGAACCATGTGGCTAAGAAACAAGCTAAATCCAAAAGCCACATGAGGAAAAAGACTGAAAAAGAATGTGTCACAATGTGGGTTCCTAAAAGCACTAGTGTTAGTACTGCTGCCTCTGATAGTACTGCTGCCTCAGATAGTACTGCTGCTAGCAGTATTAACACTGTTAGTACTTCTGCTAGCAGTATTAACACTGTTAGTACTTCTGCTAGCAGTATTAACACTGTTAGTACTTCTTCTAGAAGCAATACTGCTGCTAGCAGTGTTAGTACTGCTAACACTGTTAGTACTTCTTCTAAAGATAATACTACTTCTAGTGTTTGTGCTGCTAGACCAATCATCTTGACAAAGTACTCCAGTACTGAAGTTCCTCAGGTTGAAAAACTTATCCAAACTGAATGTAAGTACTTTGATGAGCAAGGGAGACCCAAGACCACTTTGGCTTGGGTTCCCAATAAAAACTAATTGATTTATCTTATGTGCAGGGCAACCAACAGCTCAAGGGGAAGAGCATCTGGCATGTTGATAGTGGTTGCTCCAGGCACATGACAGGTAACATGGCCTGCCTCAAGAATTTCAAAAGAATTGATGGAGGACATGTTGCTTTTGGGAATAATCCTGCAGGAGGTAAGATAAGTGGTAAAGGTGATGTATCAAAAGGTAAGATGACATTTGAGGATGTTTACTATGTTGAGCAATTGAGATACAACCTGTTAAGTGTATCACAGGTCTGTGACAAGAAACATAGTATATTATTTACTGATTCTGAATGCATTATTCTTGCTCCTGGATTCAAAGTAGTTGATGAAAACATGATACTAATGAGAACTCCTAGAAAGGATAATGTGTATTGTTTAGATTTAGAAAGTGTTTCATCTGATTCATCCCTAAACTGTTTGGTATCAAAAGCTTCAATGGATGAATCATCACTTTGGCACAGAAGGATGTGTCACATGAATTTTAAAACAATGAATAAACTTGTTAAAAATAATCTTGTTAGGGGTTTACCATCAAAAGTTTATTCATGTGATGATCATTGTGTTACTTGTCTCAAAGGCAAACAACACAAAACTTCTCATAAGTCCAAAGAAATAAACACTATCTCAAATCCTCTTCAGTTGTTGCATATGGATCTGTTTGGCCCTACAAATGTCATGAGCATTGGCAAGAAGTCATACTGTTTAGTTATTATTGATGATTACTCTAGATTTACTTGGGTATATTTTCCGAGAACTAAAGATGAGACAAGTGGACTGATCAAATCTTTTATTCTTAGAATTGAAAACCAATCAAATCAAAAAGTGAAAGTCATTAGATCAGATAATGGGACTGAATTTAAAAACCTTGATCTAAACACCTTTTGTGAAGAAAAAGGAATTGAGAGACAATACAGTGCTCCTAGGACTCCACAACAGAATGGTGTTGCTGAGAGAAGGAATAGGACACTGATTGAGGCTGCTAGATCTCTGTTAGCTGATTCAAAATTACCCACTAGTTTTTGGGCAGAAGCAGTTAATACTGCTTGTTATGTTCAAAACAGAGTTTTAGTAATAAAGCCTAAAAACAAGACACCTTATGAGCTTTTTCAGAAAAAGAAACCATTTATTGGATTTTTCAAACCATTTGGGTGTCCTTGTACAATTCTCAATACCAAATCTCACTTAGGTAAGTTTGAATGCAAAGCAGATGATGGTTTTCTTGTTGGTTACTTACAGAGTGTTTAATACCTCTTCTAGAATAATTGAAGAAAGTGACAATGTCAAATGCAATGAGAACACACCAAATCCTATTGGTTCATGTCCTGATTGGCTATTTGACATTGATTCACTCACTATATCTTTGGGTATCAGTAGTGATGTAAATGCAGGACAAAGGGATGCACCACCATCAGATCACAGAATTCAGTCTGTGATATTTCCACTCCCTACCATTGATCCTATTGACTTCTGTGAAAAAAGAAAAGGAAGCTGAACCCATTCAGAATGAAGAAGAGAGAAGAATAGAGGAAAATCAACCTTCAAGTCCAATTTCCAGAGAGTCTGAAGTGACTGAAGAAGGTGAAGAAAATCCAGACTTAAATGAGTCAAATCTGGATGTGAACTTACAAGAGGAATCTGGTCACCCATCAAGAACTCAGAAAAATCATCCTCCTGAGTTGGTAATTGGAGACATTGCTTCTCCCATGATGACTAGGAATCAAAGCAGACTTCAAGAGCTACAAGATCAGCAAAATACAGTTAATACTGTACTCACTTGCTTTCTATACCAAATTGAGCCCAAAAAGGCTTATGATGCTATGAAAGATCCAAGTTGGATAGAAGCAATGCAAGAGGAGCTGCTACAGTTCAAGCTACAGAATGTTTGGAACTTGGTGGACCTTCCAAAAGGTCATAGGGCAATTGGCACCAAGTGGATTTTCATAAATAAGAAGGATGAGAGAGGAATTGTGATCAAGAACAAAGCCAGGCTGGTTGCACAAGGGTATACTCAGGAAGAGGGTATAGACTATGAGGAAGTCTTTGCTCCAGTTGCAAGGATTGAGGCAATTAGGTTGTTTCTAGCCTATGCCTCATATATGAAGTTCAAGGTCTTTCAGATGGATGTAAAAAGTGCTTTTCTATATGGGACTATAGATGAAGAAGTGTATGTCTGTCAACCCCCTAGATTTGAGAATCCATTGTATCCTGACAGAGTGTACAAGTTAAAGAAGGCACTTTATGGTCTACATCAAGCCCCAAGAGCATGGTATGACACCCTGTCTACCTATCTCTTGGAAAATGAATTTGAAAGAGGAATCATTGATAAGACCTTATTCATTAAAAGGAAAAAGAAGGACACCCTACTTGTTCAGATCTATGTGGATGACATTATCTTTGGATCCTCAAATGATCACATGTGTAAAGACTTTGAGGAGTTAATGCACAAGCGCTTCAAGATGAGTTCCATGAGTGAACTTACTTTCTTCCTTGGGCTTCAGGTGAAACAGAAGAAGGATGGGATTTTCATATGCCAATCCAAATATGTGAAAGATATCCTGGATAAGTTTGGATTATCAGACTCAAAGCCAGCAAGCACACCAATGGAGACACACAAACAGATCAATGCTGATCTTGAGGGGGAGGATGTGGATGTCCATCATTACAGATCAATGATTGGATCACTCATGTATCTCACAGCCTCTAGACCAGATATTATGTTTCCAGTATGTGTATGTGCCAGATTTCAAGTTACTCCAAAGCAATCACATCTTCATGAAGTCAAGAGGATATTTAGATACCTAAGAGGGCAACCTAGATTAGGTGTCTGGTATCCTTATGAATCATCCTTTGATCTACTTGCATACTCAGATAGTGACTTGGGTGGAGATAACATGGATAGGAAGTCTACTTCAGGTGGATGTCAGTTTTTGGGTGCAAGACTAGTATCCTGGCAGTGTAAGAAACAAACCACAGTGTCCTTATCTACAACAGAAGCTGAGTATATAGCTGTTGCAAGCTGCTGCTCTCAGGTTCTATGGATACAGAATCAGATGTTGGACTATGGGGTAACATTTCTTCACACTCCAATCTTCATTGACAACAATAGTGCTATTAGCATTGTTAACAATCCAGTCAAACACTCAAAAACAAAGCACATAGAGATCAGGTATCACTTTATTCGAGATTGTAATGAAAAGAAACTAATTCAAGTTGCTAAAGTTCATACCAATGACCAGTTTGCTGATCTATTCACAAAAGCTTTTGATGTGGGTAGATTCACCTTCTTGGTAACAAGTGTGGGCATGATCAACCTTGAATAAAGTCATGATTCTCAGTTTTTATACCTGTATTTCCTTCTATATTTGGTACTACTAACTCTTTTTCTCAGGATCTTCTGTATGACTCAGATTAACAAGTGCTGAAAAGTGCATGCATAGTTACTACTGCCAGTGGATAGTTACTACTGCTAGTGCATAGTTACTACTGCCAGTGGATAGTTACTAATGCTAGTGCATAGTTACTACTGCCAGTGGATAGTTACTACTGCTAGTGCATAGTTACTACTGCCAGTAGATAGTTACTACTGCCAGTACATAGTTACTACTGCCAGTGCGTAGTTACTACTGCTAGTGCATAGTTACTACTGCTAGTACATAGTTAATACTGCTTCGTACTTAATACTGCATGTGTCGTTAATACTGCTTTAAAAGAAAAATTAGGGCTACTACTGCTATAAATACCTCTTTCAGCCCGCCAAAGTTCATAACGTCTCTTTGAATTCTATTCATCTCTCTCTCTTTCTAACTATTCTCTCCCAAGAATCTCTGTTTTCTGTCAAGAATCCTCAGGTACAATGGAGTTTATCGACGAACACAACGAGATTGCCATGCTCCAGAAACCAAAACAGTCTGCAGGTTTTCACGACATTGTGGATTTCCTCAAGCACTCGCATATATCCTATGCCCTAACGGTGACCCCAACAATCTACATCGAGCATCAGAAGCAGTTCTGGGAAAATGCCACCGTGGTGTCTGAAGATGGGCAGAAACTCATCAAAACAAGGGTGTGTGACAAACCCTTAAATGTTACAGAGGAGCTTATTCGCATCACTCTTCGATTGGATGATGCCTCAGGTATGACATCTATTCCTAATGACGATCTATACTCAAATTTAACGCGAATGGGGTATGAAGGTCCCATTGGAATCTTTAAGTTTTTCAAGTCTAAATTTTCTACACAATGGCAATTCTTTGTTCATACCTTAATGCATTGCATTTCAAAGAAAACTATTGGATGGAGTGAGTTTAGCAGTACCATTGCTTATGCCCTGGTCTGCTTGGCCACTGCTAGGAAGTTTAATTTTTCACAAATGATTTTCAATGATCTTGTGTCAAACCTGGAATCCAAAAAGCGTTTTTATATGTACCCAAGGTTTGTCCAAGCAGTGATTACTCAGGAATTGACGAATTTGCCTCAATTTTCTGAGGTATATGTACCTAAACCCCCTAAAGGAAAGGTCTTCTCAAATATGAGAAGAACTTCCAGGGACTCGGAAGGAGTTGACACTCCATTGTTCTCTACAATGATGGGTGTGTCCCACACATAAGAAGGTATGGCATCAGGGTCAAGGCCCTCATTAGACCAACCCACTGATAGCCTAACCCCACCTTCAATCACCAAATAAATTCCTCAGTCCATTCTTCAAAGACCCACTCCTCAAATAACCAAAAAGTTTACAAGAAGAATGGTACACAAGGCTCCTTCCCTTGATGTACCTCCTACAAGCCCAAAGCCATTAAGCCCTCTATTGGAGCATTCTCCATCAGAGAATATCGAAAGGGAAACCACAGGGGTGTCTCCCAACCCCAAGAAGGTGCTCACTAAGGAGAAGGTTGAGCATGTGAGTAGCAATGCTGCCACTACTTCTGCTAGCACAGAGAAGGACAGTGGTAACATAACTAAGACCTTCCTCACGGCAACTCAGAATGAGAAATCATTCAGAGGTCCCAGGTGCCAAGAAACCATGGGGGTAGGCAGTGCTTTTGCTAGGCAAAAGACTCCTACTAAAATTTCCAGTGATCCTTTAAAGGAAGTAAAAACTCCTAAACAAGGTGAGGATAGATATACATATGAGGAATTGATGGAAACCATTGCCAATATCAACACAGATGTTGTAAGTCAGCAAAAGGAGATAGATGGACTCAAGAAAGTGGTCATATATCAACAAACACAGCTTGAGAAGCATAAGAAGCTGATTACAAAGTTGATGCACAGGAAGAAGAAAGCTCAGTATGTTCTTAAAAGAAGAAGCCCCAATAATGATGCTCCCAAAAAGGGGGAGTCAGAAGCTGAATTCAACATAGAGAGTGCACAGGAAAAGGGGGAGAATGAGTGTGCTGAAGAAATTGCAAAAGAAGCAGAAGCTGAACCAGCAGCAGAAAAGGTTAATGCTGCTGAAATTCATAAAGAAGCAGAAACTGAACCAGCAGCAGAAAAAGTTAATGCTGCTGAAATTGCAAAAGAAGCAGAAACTGAACCAGCAACAGAAAAGGTTAATGCTGCTGAAATTCATAAAGAAGCAGAAACTGAACCAGCAGCAGAAAAAGTTAATGCTGCTGAAATTGCAAAAGAAGCGGAAACTGATCATGCAGCAGAAAAGGTTAATGCTGCTGAAATTCCAGAGGCAGCATAAACAAAAGAAGAAGCAGAAACAAAAGAAGCAGCAGAAACCATGCAAGAAGCAGTATCTACAAAGGAAGAAGCAGCAGAAACAAAGGAAGCAACAGAAACTAAAAGGCCTACTTTGGAAGAAGTTGAAGTTGCAGAGGATTTGATTAAAGCCAAACATGACACTCCTAAAAAGCAAGAAGAAACTCTGGGTGAAAAGCTGGTGTCACTAAAAAGAGCAAGAACCAAGTCTATAGCTACCAAGAGGAAAGTTGTCAAGAAACCTAGGGTAGAACCAGTGGTAGAAGAAGAAAAAGAAGAGGATGTTCCAGAAAAGAAATACAAAGGTTGCTGAAGAAGAAGTAGCAACTCCATCAGGTCAACCAAGTAATGCTCAATGTAATATGTATATCACTGTGGTTGATACTGATCCAATCAAAGCTGACCCATTATCTTCCATGCCTCCTGAGATCATCTTCTGGGATACCCTGGTAGATCAGAGAAAGGAGTACATTAGAGTCAAAAGAGCAGATGGGAAGTTTGGGGTCTGTTTTACATGGGGAAGACTTATCAGAATGTGCTCTAGATCTGACGTAGAGGAGATGTACAAGGTTGGAATGAAGCTGTATGGAAATATGCTGAATGAAAAAGGGATGTCTATCACCAAAATGGTTCTTGAATACCTGTGCCTAATGTTCAAACCAGAAGCAGTTCAGTATATGATAGAAAGAAATTTTCAAGCCATTACCAACTGGATGCTCATTGAAAAATGTGGAGTGTATGTCATCACACTTGACCATACATATCATGAGTATTATTTGGTAGATGTTGCATACAAGCACAACATGAAAAGGTTGAATGGAATGCTACATGCTAAGTTGGCTTGCAACAAGGATTCTGAAATGGGAAGATACTTGGTGAGAAGGATTATCAATCAAAGTCTGGGTTTGAATCATGATTTATGTGTTCATGATTAGGTTTTGGAAGCATCATCTGAAGAACTTGACTTCTCAATCTAAAAAGTCAAGTTAGGGGGAGATTGTTGGGAACTGAAGATTTGCTAAGTATGGTTAGTACTGCCAGAACAACATTAGTACTGCCAGAACAACGTTAGTACTGCCAGAACAACATTAGTACTGCCAGAACAACATTAGTACTGCCAGAACAACGTTAGTACTGCCAGAACAACGTTAGTACTGCCAGAACAACGTTAGTACTGCCAGAACAACATTAGTACTGCCAGAACAACAATACTACTGCCAGAGCAAGGTTAGTACTGCTAGTAAAAGTTAATGCTGCTGGAACAATGTTAGTACTGCTTGTGCATAATGATGTTAATACTGCTGGTGATCATAATTATGGAATGCAAGAATGTTGGAGATAAAGATGGAATGATTGAAGATAAGCATGAAAGAATATTTTGAAGATCAATTTTGTTTTGATAGTTATCTTGTAATTATTTAGTATAAATAGATGTTGATAGATAGCTATTTGATACGAGAGATTTCAGAATTCGTTTTGTTTTAGAGAGAATTAACCTCAAGGTTTAGAACCCTATTTCTAGAGAAGTAGAAGTCGTCTTGTTGAGCCTGTTCAACAAGATTGAGGTTTGGTTGTAAACTTGTGAGTTGAAGTATTGAATACAAACAGATTGTGTTTTCTGATTAGTTGTTCATTGAGTGTGTTTGAATTAAAGTTCTATTCCGCAAGATTCTTTAATTCTGATTTCTAAGTATAATTATTCTTGTTTGGAATCGATCCTGACAAGTTTTCATAAATAAAACGTCCCAAATTCATTAACATGCAATTAGTCATTAGTAAGTTCGGAATTTCAGATAATCTTGTCTTTACATCAATAATAAAGTGTACTAAACAAAATTCTGACAGCGGAAGTCTCTAAAACCCACAGCCGAGTACTATCTATAGCTATTAAAACCAAAACTGGAGTGTCTCTAAGCTCCAAGTCCTCCTCGTCATTCCTCTTAGTTCTTACTAGAAGAACCCATAGCGCGCTTACCTGAAAATGGTTTAGTTTTGAAAAGCGAGGGTTAGACCAAAAGGTCTAGTGAATTCCCTCAGAGAACAACATGTAACCAGTATAAAAGCCTTTATGAAAACATTATCGTAAACCTTAGCATACCTCAAGCATGGTACTACACTGTGTATGGATCACATATCATCTTACGATCGGGGTTCCATTAGGTTCCCCTCTCGTCCTCTTTGGAGCCCCCACGGACTCCCCTCTACCGAATAGGAGGGAAACAAATTCCAACCTACCAGTCTATCTTACTTATCCAAGGGACCCTCAGATCCCGATGATCCATCCTTGATCCCACAGTGCAGACCGACTCCACATAGCACATCATTCATTTCACAATCATGCATCTTTAAAAACTCTTGTAAATCGTCATTCTCAGTTCATCAAGTACAATGCATTTTCCTCAAGTAAAAATAGGTATTTCATGGAAACATGTGTAACAGTTATAAACATTTCATGCTCGTAAATGAAACCATAATTAGTCAAAATCATTCAACACTTTAAGTCGTAAAAGGGTTTAGGGAACTCACCTTGCTTGACGTATAACGCACCCCTAAAATACTTCCAAGCTAACCCCGACGAACGCCTAAAGGAAAATAAATTCACATCAGATTAACCGATCAAGAACTGCTATCCGGACACAATCACTTTTCCGGACAACAGTCCGGACACTCCACTTCTCCGGACAAGAAATCCGGACACTAGTCCTATCCGGACAAACTACCCGGACACTAATTCCTATCCGGACAAACTACCCGGACACTAAATCCACCCGGAGACCTCGGTCACCCGGATACGACGAAGCACCCGGACACTCTCATAGGGTACTTACCCGGACACCAGCAACAATTGTCCGGACACTACCGAATACGACGTCCGGACTCTTCGGCTGTTCGAACTTAGGATTCTTAAAAGTGATTTACAACTCGATTGCAGCCACTGGTTCGATTAGATAACCACAAGGGTTCATCCACCAACCCCAAAAACTCAATTAATACACTTATAGCTTCTTAAATCGATTCATTAAGACAACACCCACAAAAACCCATTTCAAAGGAAAAAGAATGGAAACTCTAAGAATCTCCACATTTAGGCTTAGAAATCAGCTTATAGAAGAAAGGAAACACTAACACAACAAGGAAAATGAAATTGAAGAGGTTTACCTTGCTGATTTCTTCTTTGATTTCTCCTTTCCTCTTGAATCTTTTCTCAAACTTAGCTTTCCTTCTTCCTTTCTCTCTTCTTTCCTTAGCCGCCAAACACAAATGCCAATTACTGAATTGTTGCAAAAGAGAGCTGACCTAGGGATTTGTGCCCTACCTCTCTATCACCAAATGACATCTTAGTCCCTCAAGTTAACCTTCACTTAGCCAAATAGCACTAAACTTCTTTACTTGCAATTTAGAACCCGGTTATTACAACACTCCCCCTTAAAAGAATTCCGTCCCCGGAATTCCTTCATCGAAGAGGTGCGGGTATCTAGCTTTCATATCCGACTCCAACTCCCAGGTCGCCTCCGGACCCTTGTGGTGTCGCCATTGTACCTTAACCAACTTAGTCTCCTTATTCCGTGACTTCCTCACTTTAACATCTGTGATCGCTTCAGGTTCCTCTACAAAGTTCAATTTCTCGTCCACCTTTATGTCATCCAACGGCACCGCTTTGGTTACGTCGGCGAGATATTTCCTTAAGTTGGACACGTGAAACGCATTGTGGATGCCACGCAATTCTTCCGGTAGGTCCAACCTATACGCCACCTCCCCAATACGTTCCGTAATCTCAAATGGCCCGATGTAACGTGGGCTTAGCTTCCCACGTTTTCCAAATCGTACCACTCCCTTCCATGGAGACACTTTTAACAACACATGGTGTAACATCCTGAATTTTCGTTATTAATATTTTAATGAAAATTGGGATTTACTTGTATTTTGGTTTAAAACCTTGAATTATGTTGTAATTGATAATTCAATAGGGTTAAAATACAAGGGTTTGATGTTTGGTGTTATTTTGGAAATAATGGAACTTGAGTGTATTTGGATAAAAGAACTGAGATATCAAACAAATATCTCATTCTTGTTGTTAAGTCGGCTAAAGAAAGTAGAGAGAAAGAGAGAAAGGAAGAAGCAAGAAAGAAAGAATTTCAGTTCTTCATTTGGTAAGAATTCTACTCACGTTTCTGGTAAATCTTGTTGCTGATTCATGTTAGTAAATCGATTTTGTGTGTGTGGAATTGATTTCTAGAATCAATAGCAGCAGTTTGGAGTTCATATTGTGCAGGAAGAAGGGTTTTGCAATTATAAGGTGAGTTCATTCAGTTCTTCGTACAAATCAATGTTTTTAAGTTGTTATAAACCTTGATGTAACTGTATAATTTGTCTATAGCTGAATAGAATGGCTTGAAATAAGCTAATTTGATGAATTAGAAGGAATTCTGTGCAAATTGAACGAACCGGTACTTAAGAGTCCCGGTACTCATAGTCCCGGTAGTCGGAAGTCCCGGTAGTTGAGAGTCCCGGTGCAGGGGAGTCCCGGTACAGGTGAGTCCCGGTCTTAGCTTTTATACCGGGAGTTGGGGATACCGGGAGTTGGCAGTATACCATAATAGTTAAGACATTTTGAGGTCTTGGATTATTTGTACTCTCCTGATTGTTTTGGAGTCTACAGTTCGGTAAATCGTGAAAAGATACGATTAGGCATTGTCATATAACTTATGCAGTTCGGACATACGTACATTCATGTATAGTATGTTAGGTTTATAAACTGCGCTAGTGTGATGCTAGGGAGGATTATATTGAGTGTAATGGATCCATAGGCATTAGTGTTTGGTAATCACATGGGATAGACGTGTGATATTAATTGTTATCTCAGTGTGTGTGGGAAACCAAGGAATAGTCAGGTGGTAATAAATGTGCATGCGTAATTGCCATTTATAGGTTAAGAGCATAAATCTAGAATCAGTAATGATTCATAGTGTGGCTCTAGGCGGGATATGATGGCTGAAATATTGCCAGTCATATTCTAGGAATTGGATAAAGGAGCATTAATCTAGAATCAGTAATGATTCGTAGTGTGGCTCTAGGCGGTAAGAAAAAGGAGTAACCAGGTTTGCTATAACTTGTTTACATTGATTTTGCAAATGTTATTATTGAAACAAATGTTCTCACTAGGCGTTGGCCTAATCGTTTCCTATAATGTTTTCTTACCAGGTTCAGGCTCGGGAAAATAAAGGGTTGTGGGACGAGCGTTTTTGGATTAGCAGTGGTGGCAATTAACAAAGAGGAGATTTTTGGATGGATAGCTTAGATACCTTAATTAATCTGATTATAGTTACATAATTAGATTGATAGGTTATTTGAAGTATCCTGTTTGTAAATACACTCTTGATGGTTAATCCCCTGCTATTTATATAAGTTGAAGTCTTGTTATCATAACCTGTTGTAACTTAAGGTTTAAATTGGCCCGGATTTTGGGGCGTTACAATATGGTATCAGAGCAATAGTTTAAGCGAACTAAGTATGCTGATGAGATACTTAGACTTAAGCTGTAATGGATTAGGTTATGATATGTGAGATATGGGTAGAAGTGCTAAGACGGGATAGTCTTAGAGTCAACAGAAATACGAGAATTTGGTACTGTGATGATGGTAATGAGGATTCTCCTGTATGATATGTTCACAATTCCAATTAGCTACTGTTATTATGAATATATTGTTACATAAGCATGCTTGTTACTAAATTGTTATAGTGACTAATGATCGGTAAAGTACGTTTTGTATGTCTAGATTGGTGTAACCATTTCTTATGGTTATTCTTTTGTGTTATATCAGAGCGATGGTAAACACGCCGCCTTTATCCCCTATTCGTGAGATGGATAGAACTGAGATAGATTGGACAGAAGAAGGGCAACCTGGAAGAGGCGGGATTCATGAGACTCCGCCGGGGTTTCTTTCTCTTGGAGGAACATCAAGTCAGGTGCATAGAACGGGTACCAGTACCGCTGGTCAAGAAACGCCGGAAGTAACTATGGAGACCCGAATGATGGAAAACATGACACGAATGATGACTACTGCTATGGCTCAGCAAACAGAAATGTTTATGAAAGCTTTGAATGATCGAAGCTCAGATTTAAGGCGAACAGGAACGGATACTGGAGTAATTCCTCCACTTCATACTCCAGTAGCAGAAACAGAAAGGAGATCAGAAAGAGTTTGCTCGTACAAAACGTTCTTAAGTTGTAAACCACCGGAGTTTGCTGGAGCTGATAATTCAGTGGTCTGCATGAATTGGTTAAGAGAAATGGAGCAAGCATTTCGAGCATGTGAATGCGATGATAAGTCAAAGGTCAGGTTTGCTTCCCATATGTTGAAAGGGAATGCACTGACTTGGTGGAACGTGTTTACGGCAACAATTTCGGCTTCGATGCTAGCTGCTATGAATTGGGAATCGTTCAAAAGGAAAGTTTTGGAAGAATACTGTAACGAGAACGAAATGGATAGAATCGAGGAAGAGTTCCGAAATCTCAAGAAAGGAAAATGTCGGTAAGGAAGTATACAAAACTGTTCATGGAAAAGTTAAATTTGGTGGGGCGTGTGGCTCCTAACGAGAAGGAAAGGATAAAGGCTTATTTGAAAGGTCTACCCGCGGATATGATGTCCCGAGTAAGGAGTGCAAAGGTTTCAACACTGAGGGAAGCTATTGAAGAAGCGAAAGTGACGGAGGAAGTGTACTCGCGAGATAAATAAGAAAAGACCCAAGTTGGGGAGAAACGAAAGTGGGATAGTCGATCGGACTCTTCATAGAGATCTAAGGCGGTTGATAAAAGTGCTCGTTATGATTCACGGCGTGAACCAAATTGGTGTCCGAAATGCAAAAGCAAACATTTTGGGCAGTGTCGGGCGATAGCTTCGGAATGTTACAAATGTGGGAAAAGTGGGCACTCTATGAATAACTGCCCAGTACAGGGAAATCTGTGTTTTGAGTGTAAGCAACCGGGTCACTTTCGTCGGGAGTGCCCAAGACTGAAAAAGAGCGGCGATCAGAGTAAAAAGCCAGTTATTCCAAAACCAACGGGCCGTGCTTTTCAGATGACTACTGAGGAAGCTAAGGAGTCAAAGGATGTTGTTTCGGGTACATTCCTTGTTAATTCTTGTCCTGCGCGCGTATTATTTGACTGTGGTGCAAATTTGTCATTTGTGTCCAAGTCATTCTTTCATAAATTAGTTACGCCTGTTACTACTTTGGATGATGCTTTGGTAGTAGAGGTAGCTAATGGAGGTCAAGCTTTGGTTCGATAAAGGCTTGATGGTTGTATTATTCTTATAGAAGAGACGAAATTTCCGATCAACTTGTTGTTGATGGAGATTGGTGGGTTTGATATAATTGTGGGTATGGATTGGCTGACAGCCAATCAGACAGAGATATTTTGCGCAAGGAAATTAATCAGGATTCCGATGACCGATAAGGGTGATATATTCATCTTCGGAGAAAAGCAAAAAGGGGAAATTCCGTTAATTTCTGTGGTAAAGGCGCGAAAGTGTTTAATGAAAGGATGTGTATCCTATTTGGCTTATGTCTTAGATGGAAGTTCAGAAAAGAAACAAATGGAAGATATCAAAGTGGTACATGAGTTTCCTGACGTATTCCCTGATGATCTTCCTGGCCTACCGACTGAGCGGCAGGTAGAGTTTAGAATTGATCTCATTCCAGGTTCGGTACCGATTGCGCGGGCACCGTATCGCTTAGCGTCGGCCGAAATGAAAGAGATGATGACTCAACTCCAGGAGTTATTAGATAAAGGTTTTGTCAAACCGAGTTCTTCGCCCTGGGGAGCTCCGGTTTTGTTTGTTAAGAAAAAAGATGGTACCATGAGAATGTGTATAGATTACCGAGAGCTGAATAAGGTAACTGTTAAAAACAAATATCCGCTTCCAAGAATTGATGACTTGTTCGATCAACTTCAAGGGGCAGGATGTTTTTCTAAGATTGATTTGAGATCAGGGTATCATCAAGTTCGGGTAAGAGATGAAGATGTTCCTAAGACAGCTTTTAGAACCAGATACGGGTATTATGAGTTTTTAGTAATGCCATTTGGTCTGACGAATGCCCCAGCTGTATTCATGGATCTGATGAATAGAGTGTGTCGACCTTTCTTGGACAAGTTTGTTATCGTCTTTATCGATGACATACTCGTGTATTCGAAAACTGAAGCAGATCATGAACAACACTTACGTGAGGTCTTAGAAGTATTAAGAAAAGAGAAACTGTACGCGAAGTTTTCAAAATGTGAGTTTTGGTTGAAAGAAGTACAATTTCTTGGTCATGTAATCACTTCAGAAGGAGTCAAAGTAGACCCATCTAAGATAGAAGCTATGGCAAATTGGGAGACACCTAGAAGTGCGTCGGAAATAAGAAGTTTCTTGGGATTAGCTGGGTATTACAGAAGATTTATTAAAGACTTCTCTAAGATTGCATCAACTTTGACTGTTCTGACTAAAAAGAATGTGAATATGTGTATATAAATGGTTGCTTGATGTTGTTGAAAAATATGAAATGGTGTTTGCCAAAATATAGCAAAACCCAAGGATGATTAAGTTAAATTTTTATTATTCTTTTTGGTTTATTTTAAAATTATGTCAACCAAAGTTTAATGGTTTTAACATCAATATATATATTAAACAATTAAATAATCAATATATAAATCTTATTGTTTTAATTTTTGTTTGGTACACTAACAATGCTTATAAATCTAAACTTTATTTATTTATTAATAATCAATATAAATCTATAAAGGAAAAAAATATATCTATAAAGGAAAATCTTAGGGAATTTAATTAAAATGCCCAAAGTTTGACCCTGGCTTACCAAAATACCCAAAATCTCGGAGACTTTACCAAAATACCCAAAATTTCCGCGGTGGGCCCCGCGATCGCGGGCCCACACCCACGTGTCACGATTCTTTGGCCAAAAGTCCTGCGGAGCCCCCTCAACTATGCCCGCGGTACGCTTTTGGTCCTTGCCCGCGGAGCCCCCCAACTATGCCCGCGGTACGCTTTTGGTCCCTGCCCGCTAGGTACCCTGTGGTGGTCCCGCGGTAAGTTGAAATTACGTTTTTGGCCCCTCAAGTTTGGGGCAAACAAATTACATTTTTGGTCCTGTAGTTTTGTAACATCCCAAGTTCCATAAAAGACAAACATAACATTAATACATAACCTTCTCATAACTGGGTCCCAAAATTTCATTACATTACTTCTAAATATGAGGTTGGCGGAAGCAACCTATACACAACTGAGAATAACTATTACTACAAGTGGCACCGACACTGTCTCCAACTGCGTCTGTACTCTACCTTGCTCTTGTTCACTTACCTGAGTCTTCTACTGTTAGCTTACCTGAAAAGGGTTTTTGTTTTGAAAAGCGAGGGTTAGACCATGAGGTCTAGTGAGTTCCCTCCGTAAATAGTGTACGTCAACATTATAAATCATTTTTATAAAACAATTCACATTCTTCACATAAGCGTCAAGCATGGTACTGCACTGTGTCAGGGATCACATCGTTACTCACGATCGGGGCCCCAACAGACTCCCCTTTTGCCTCTTCTGGAGCCTACGCAGACTCCCCTCTACTCGAAATAGGAGGAAACGAATTCCAGCCTACCAGTCTGTCATACATATCCAAAGGGTCATCAGAACCCGAGGATCTATTTCTGATCCCACAGTGCAGACCGACTCCACATAGCATACACATAGTTCGTCATATACATAAAACATGAACTCCGTATAACGTTTTACAATCCATATCATATTGCTGGAAAATCTTTTCAGTAGAACAATTCTTTTCATGGGAAAACATTCGTAACAGCTTGTAAATAAATCATGCTCATAAACATACTCTGATCAGTAGAGTGTTAACTTTCGTTTACGTAAAAGTCAGGTAAAATAACAGAGTATATTCATAAAATCACTTTCCTTGGAAAACACGTAAGAGCACGTATTTTAGTTAGAAAAACTCACCTGGCTAGCTCGCTCCAAAGTTCCTCACTTATACTTCCGATCTCTAGGCGGAACACCTATTATATTAATAACGTTCGTCATAATTCGTTCAATAATTACTCGAGTTAAATCCCGAACTCAACACTAACTTATCTAAATCGGTAGATTACACTTCTAGTCCAAAAAATCATAATTAATGGTCCTTGCTCTCCCATCTATTTGAAATGCTATACCGGGTCCATTGATTTACCCGACTCTAGGTTTCCAACATAATAAAAAAAATCATTGGATCCCTTAATATTAAATCTGGATCGTGTTACTATTAATATGGTCCAAAATAAATAAATTATTAGACTACCAATTCTATACTAGGCCCTTATTAAAATTATAAACTTTAATAATAACTAGGCCCAACTTTAATAACTAAGCCCAAAAGGACTTAAGAATTCTTTCGGCCCAACACTCACTTCGGCCCAAATTAAATACTACATGGAAGCCCAAAAATTTAGCGGATTAAATCTATAGTTAATTAATAACTTGTCAGGATCGATTCTTAACAAGAATTAAACTTCTTAGAAACAGAACTTAGAGAATCTTGCGGAATAGAACTCTAAATCAATTAAAGAACAATCAATAGAATTCAACACACTGTATATATCAAACTGTATTACTCACAAGCTTTACACCAAACCTCAATCTTGATGAACAGATCTCACCAAGACGACTTCTACTTCTCTAGAAATAGGATCTACGATCTTGAGGTTAATTCTCTCTAAATGGCTAACCAAACTTTTTAAAAACTGTTCTCTCTTGTGTTTCGTGTGTTTGTGTCTATTTCTAATAGCTATCTATCAATTCTATTTATACAGAAATAATTACAAGATAACTATCAAAAGTAAATTGATCTTCTGAATCTTCGTTAAACATATCTTGATCAATTCCTTCTTTGTCTCCAAAAGTATCGCATACCAAACTTATCAAGTCAGCAGTATTAACAATGATTTGATTTAGCAGCATTAACCTTCACAGTCTTCTAGCAGTAGTATCTCAGCTCAGCAGTACAAACCATGTCTTGCAGTAGTAATTTGGTCTAGCAGTACTAACCTTGTCTAGCAGTAGTAACCTTGTCTAGCAGTAGTAACTTCGTCTAGCAGTAGTAACTTCGTCTAGCAGTAGTAATGAAGAACTGGCAGTAGTAAAATTGTCTTGGCAGTACTAACCATACTTAGCATATCTTCAGTTCCCAACACTCGAAGTCCACTTAAACCAATTTATTTGACTACCGTATTGTTAATAAAAAGGGTTTGAAACCCGTGCCTCGAACACGCTTTGCGCCAAGCAAGCTTTGCGCAAGCCACCAACCGTTCTTTTCTAGACCTCTCAATTAAACCCGATTAAGAGGGAATTAAGTCTTCCATTCTATCTCTAAAATTAATTAAGACATTTAATTAAAATCATCCCCATTCATGCTCTTAACTAGATTTCACGGTTTAAAACTTTAATTCGCTAGCTTAAGCGAGAAACAACCTTAAGAGTGATTACCAAGGTTCTCACTACAATTTAAACATCATAGTCGATTCCTTACTCAACTTACCCATTTTAAACATTTGATTTATAAAATGTTTCTAACAATCAATTATTCCTAAACATTCCATTTGATGAGGTTTTAAGCCTTAAACACATAATCTTACATAACCCAATTTCAACTACCTTTTTAATCTAACAAGGTTTAGATAAACAATTGCTTTCTATAAATTAACAACCCACTTTAATTATCATTTAGAGTCCCACAACTACATCCTAAACATCACAAACGAAAACTAAAGAGAAAATGGATTAGATTATATACCTAATTTGATAAGAACTGCTCTTCTCCTCCTCCCAATCGCATGACACATCAAACAGCCACTCATCCACCACCTCCGGCGACCACCACCGACAGCCACCACCGCCGGCGACCTCCACCGGCAGCCACCACCGCCGCTGCTTCTTCCCTCGACATCTCTCTCTCTCTCCTTGTCGTCTCTCTCTCTCCCCCGTCGTCTCTCTCTCGTCGCCTCTCTCCCTCCTCGATGGCTGTCTCTCTCTCTCGTCGCCTCTCTCTCTCCTCGCCGGCTGTCTCTCTCTCGTCGCCTCTCTCTCTCCTCGCCGGCTGCACACACACGACACACACACACATGAAAGCTCATTTCCTCTTTCTCTCTTTTGTCTATCTCGATATGCAGCCACACCTCATACACTAACCCTAAAAATAAAACTTGCTTTTTCTTTCTTCCAGCACCAAGATCGGCCCACACAAAAGAAAAGGGATTGGATTTCCTAATTTTTTTATATTTTACCCCCATACTATGTGCAATAGCCAAATACCATCCCTAACATTCATTTAAAAAAACATGTTACATTATTTGGGTTATTACAACCTCCCCTCCTTAATGGAATTCCGTCCCGGAATTCACTCTACCACTAACCGGTGCCGCTGGTTAACAAACTTGAATCTCAACTCTCGAAATAAATCTTTCTAATAACAAAACAAATAACAACATACTTTCACGCCTTAGCTGCGCAACTCTGATTAAACTCACATTCTTTGTTTATAACTGAAACATACAATCATCCCATCCTACATCTCCCAAATCGGATCTATTACTCCAGTTACACCACGAAACTCAAGTTCTATGATTTTTTTTTTTGATTAACCGCAACGACCATAAAATCAGATAGATACGTAAAGACAAAGGTCGTCCCGGCTTCCTTCTTTAGATTTTCCTTAAATAATTCCTTAACGATCAGTGTAAATCTCAAATTCTCAATAACACTTTCCCACGAACTCCCGAAATTCCATCTTATAAATCATAACATGTGATCACAAGTTGTAAGTATCTCAGTACTTACCCCTCCCTAATTATTCTTATCCCCATCACGACCACACCAACAGTTTCCGAACTCAACTGTCTTTCCTGGCTAGTGCAATAAAACCACTGATCCTTACCGCACCCAACAGTACGATCCCTTTTCTTTATCACAAGCAACTATAACTCGACCCACTCATTTCAACTGATAAACTCCAATTTAGTTGCAATTCATTTCGTTCTAACACCCATAAGTTATCATATTTAATCACTTAATGTCGTAACTTAGCATCACATCTCGATATGCTGGCATTCACCACATCCATCAGCCTAAACCGACTTCTTAACTTACAACTCCACTGAGTAACTCTACCATTCACAACTTACCAAATAATTTGAAATTTACATATTCCATCATACTATCATCAACTTCTCATTTTAACCTTTAGATTTTCCCTTATCGACTCTTAGTAAGAATTTCGGTAGAATCATAACGCATTCTGTAATAACAAATAAATGTCATTACTTAACAAATCCATAAAATTTTAATCCATCAACCAAAGGCTTATACCTCTAACATGACGTTTCAAATCAACTAACGATCATACTACCATTCCGACCCATATTCATCATCATGTCATTCTTTAAACGTAACCAAATTCCCAACTGATTCCTTCTAGGATCATTCCCTCACACATAAGAAACAATTCATGCTCTTTAGAGATTTAGCACTTACTATAACACAATTTGACTAACGCACTCTTCATCTTTCTTTAAACTTCCAATGATCTCAACATATACCTACTTAGCGACTTTTACAGCCAAAACACTTGGTTTCTCCCTTTGGGTAATTTCCCATCACTACTCCGTCCTTTCACTCCGATCCTAATCACACCACACAGTCAACTTACCTTATATGAGCTCCAACAATCTGGTTAATAGATCGAACATCTCATCCGAAAATCCCAAAAGCTTCTATATGATGCTTTCTTTCTTTCTAACATCACCTCACTACGATACTAGCGGGTACATTTAGCTTGGCAATTAATGCCATTACATAACTGTACATCCTCCACTCATAACATCGCACTGCAACCCAAATCTCTCATGGTCATTCATACACAACCACGCTTTCCTTCATACTCTCACGTATACTACAATCAAGTCTATCTCACTACGTAGTCCTTTCCCAACTTGTTGAACTATAACTCACGAGTTCTCAATTAACTCACACACAAACATTCTAGCTAGTTCTTCACGATCCGAGCCCTTACAAAACAGGGCACAGCTCCTCACCGATCGATAAGATCTACACCCTCGCTTCGCTTGCGCTACGTACCTCATCATTCTACGAATCCCTCCGTACCTCATAAATAGAACGCTTATTCAAAAATGACCACTTCCCATCCTCTTAACACTCCTACAAGGTGTTCTATTAATTTACAACCTTCTGGTTCACGTCTTCGGCCTCGACCATCTTACACAGCTATCGACTTCCATAACATCAGACAACCTGTAGCTACTTTCTTAACTTATTCTTAAACATGGGCTCCCTTACGGGACCTAATCCCATCAACATATCATAGCCACTACGTAATATGTCTCTCCTGATTTGACCAACAACTCTCCATTCTCTGAGTTCTCTCTTAGTTTTTTTTTTAAATGCATCACCCTACGACCTAGTGAGTTCATAGCCTTCATGCATGACAAATCAATAGATGATTCATTTTGTACTTTTCATCATTTTCAATAAACAACACTTGAAAACATATAGGGTACACATGCCCTCATCACTCTTCAAAATTTAAAGTCGTGCACCACGATCTCGAGGATCGTTCGCATGCCACTTTCCATAACTCAGTCTTACTTCACCAAAACATGTCATTACGACAGAAATATATTGAGTGAAAATCTTTTCATACGACTACATCCTGAAAGAAATTATCGACATAAAGTAAACCAGTCGGTTTTCGTACTCATAAATAACTTCAACATGTCATTACTCATTTTGGTTATAAAAGTTTTGCATTCAATCGTTTTCTTGACTTTTGCAATAAATTAACTCATCACGAAAAGAGTGAAATACTTTACAAATTACAAAACTCGAAACTTCATTGTGCCATGTGAATGAAATCATCTTTTTCTTTAAACATACGCGTGCACATCCTGACTCATTTTTGATCAAAAATTTATCTTTACATGTTTAACTTAAATCGTGAAAATTTCATGTTACATAAAAGGACACCATGCATGAGACTCTACTTGCATTTGAAGGCTACTCACTCTAACAAGGTCAACTGCTTTACTCGCTGAGTTTATCCTTGACATTCTACCTACGACCAACGGTCGCCCTCTCGGTCATGCAATAACTTGCTGAACACGCTTTCCATATCTCACTTACTCAGCCCCTTCCATACTATTTCGTTTTAAGCAACTATCTCACTTTCTGCTTCTACAAGGTTTCATTTCACTATAAGCATCTTATTTCATTTATCCTACCACTGGAGAGCTCGATTAAAAGGTCAGAGTTCCCTTGACACTTTCAAGATTTCGACATGGCCTTTCCTTACTATTCTGACTGATCTATTCCAGGATTTCTAGAACTGGGACTCCCTCGAAATAAGAGCCCTGCCCGACCTCAAACATTCATCTTCTCTGAATCCACGAAGAGTCACCTCTAGACGACTCATAACAGTCGATACAACACTCCTTCTCTACGATGTATATACACATGACATCATAAGTGACCTCTCAAGGAACTTCCCCAACTAGGGGTCTCAGTCTACCTTTCAGGGATCTTGCTGACATTCTAACGTACTAGAACACGACATAAACACTAGGTAGGTTAATAAGGCAGGTTAAGCACGTACATGTACCTGTAAGTTCGCAATTACACTGGCCAGGTGAAATCTCAAACTTACCTTACATGACAATCCTCAGTACCCTATTAGTCCTATTTCTATAATAGTGTCATCCTAACGCATTTCCTGTATCTATAATAGTGCCCTCCTAACGTATTTCCTGATTCTCAGTTGTGATTTCTACTCCCAAGTTTAAATTTAGGCCCGTCCGGTCACCTAAATCCCTTAAACTATGGATCTGATACCATTTGTAACATCCCAAGTTCCATAAAAGACAAACATAACATTAATACATAACCTTCTCATAACTGGGTCCCAAAATTTCATTACATTACTTCTAAATATGAGGTTGGCGGAAGCAACCTATACACAACTGAGAATAACTATTACTACAAGTGGCACCGGCACTGTCTCCAACTGCGTCTGTACTCTACCTTGCTCTTGCTCACTTACCTGAGTCTTCTACTGTTAGCTTACCTGAAAAGGGTTTTTGTTTTGAAAAGCGAGGGTTAGACCATGAGGTCTAGTGAGTTCCCTCCGTAAATAGTGTACGTCAACATTATAAATCATTTTTATAAAACAGTTCACATTCTTCACATAAGCGTCAAGCATGGTACTGCACTGTGTCAGGGATCACATCGTTACTCGCGATCGGGGCCCCAGCAGACTCCCCTTTCGCCTCTTCTGGAGCCTACGCAGACTCCCCTTCCCGGAGCCTACGCAAACTCCCCTCTACTCGAAATAGGAGGAAACGAATTCCAGCCAACCAGTCTGTCATACATATCCAAGGGGTCATCAGAACCCGAGGATCTATCTCTGATCCCACAGTGCAGACCGACTCCACATAGCATACACATAGTTCGTCATATACATAAAACATGAACTCCGTATAACGTTTTACAATCCATATCATATTGCTGGAAAATCTTTTCAGTAGAACAATTCTTTTCATGGGAAAACATTCGTAACAGCTTGTAAATAAATCATGCTCATAAACATACTCTGATCAGTAGAGTGTTAACTTTCGTTTACGTAAAAGTCAGGTAAAATAACAGAGTATATTCATAAAATCACTTTCCTTGGAAAACACGTAAGAGCACGTATTTTAGTTAGAAAAACTCACCTGGCTAGCTCGCTCCAAAGCTCCTCACTTATACTTCCGATCTCTAGGCGGAACACCTATTATATTAATAACGTTCGTCATAATTCGTTCAATTATTACTCGAGTTAAATCCCGAACTCAACCCTAACTTATCTAAATCGGTAGATTACACTTCTAGTCCAAAAAATCATAATTAATGGTCTTTGCTCTCCCATCTATTTGAAATGCTATACTGGGTCCATTGATTTACCCGACTCTAGGGTTCCAACATAATAATAAAATCACTGGATCCCTTAATATTAAATCTGGATCGTGTTACTATTAATATGGTCCAAAATAAATAAATTATTAGACTACCAATTCTATACTAGGCCCTTATTAAAATTATAAACTTTAATAATAACTAGGCCCAACTTTAATAACTAAGCCCAAAAGGACTTAAGAATTCTTTCGGCCCAACACTCACTTCGGCCCAAATTAAATACTACATGGAAGCCCAAAAATTTAGCGGATTAAATCTATAGTTAATTAATAACTCGAAGTCCACTTAAACCAATTTATTTGACTACCGGATTGTTAATAAAAAGGGTTTGAAACCCGTGCCTCGAACACGCTTTGCGCCAAGCAAGCATTGCGCAAGCAAGCTTTGCGCAAGCCACCAACCGTTCTTTTCTATACCTCTCAATTAAACCCGATTAAGAGGGAATTAAGTCTTCCATTCTATCTCTAAAATTAATTAAGACATTTAATTAAAATCATCTCCATTCATGCTCTTAACTAGATTTCACAGTTTAAAACTTTAATTCGCTAGCTTAAGCGAGAAACAACCTTAAGAGTGATTACCAAGGTTCTCACTACAATTTAAACATCATAGTCGATTCCTTACTCAACTTACCCATTTTAAACATTTGATTTATAAAATGTTTCTAACAATCAATTATTCCTAAACATTCCATTTGATGAGGTTTTAAGCCTTAAACACATAATCTTACATAACCCAATTTCAACTACCTTTTTAATCTAACAAGGTTTAGATAAACAATTGCTTTCTATAAATTAACAACCCACTTTAATTATCATTTAGAGTCCCACAACTACATCCTAAACATCACAAACGAAAACTAAAGAGAAAATGGATTAGATTATATACCTAATTTGATAAGAACTGCTCTTCTCCTCCTCCCAATCGCATGAAACAGCAAACAACCACTCATCCACCACCTCCGGCGACCACCACCGGCAGCCACCACCGCCGGCGACCTCCACCGGCAGCCACCACAGCCGCTGCTTCTTCCCTCGACATCTCTCTCTCTCTCTCTCCTCGTCGTCTCTCTCTCTCCCCCGTCGTCTCTCTCTTCTCGTCGTCTCTCTCTCTCCTCGCCGGTGGTCTCTCTCTCGTCGCCTCTCTCTCTCCTCGTCGGCTGTCTCTCTCTCGTCGCCTCTCTCTCTCCTCGCCGGCTGCACACACACGACACACACACATGAAAGCTCATTTCCTCTTTCTCTCTTTTGTCTATCTCGATATGCAGCCACACCTCATACACTAACCCTAAAAATAAAACTTGTTTTTTCTTTCTTCCAGCACCAAGATCGGCCCACACAAAAGAAAAGGGATTGGATTTCCTAATTTTTTTATATTTTACCCCCATACTATGTGCAATAGCCAAATACCATCCCTAACATTCATTTAAAAAAAACATGTTACATTATTTGGGTTATTACAATTTTTTAGGTTATCATTTTATGTAGTTGAGGTTTTTAATGTATTGTTTCCTTTCCATTTTAATGTATTTAATATAAAACTTAATTAAAGAAAATTTTTTCCCCATTTTAAGTTATTTAATAAGCAAATTAATTAAAAGATCAGTGATAGTCCCAGATGGCTATAACAAGTATTGTAGAAGGGGGGGGTTTGAATACAATACTCAAAATTTTTACAATTTTAATTCTATTATTGAAAATCTTTCAACAAGAATTACACATAGAAAACTTAAGACTGTTGCAAAAAAGAACAGATAAACTATTCTAACAATCTTACACAAAGTATACTAACAAAACAACTAAGAACACTTAGAACAAAGCTATAAAGTTTTTAAGCAATAAGGAGATTTCTTGCACTGAGAGAGATTTCCAAAAAGCGTAGTTTGCATGGAGCCTTCTACTTCCTTTTATAGTGAAGATACGAGTACTGTGCATTAAATGCTCAGGACACTTGTCATAAGGAGATTGGATAGAAGGTGTAGTACTCTGAAAAGTTGATGTTTCCAAATCACCTTTTTTCTTGGAACCAGGAAGAATGCCCATGCTGATTTAGATGTTATCTAAAAGTGGACAAAGTACTAAGTGGACACTTTTACCAACCACTAGATTATTGCCAAAACTGGAAGATCTTCTTGATGTGTTTTCCAAGACAATTTTATCGATGATGTTCCACCGATATAACTGTCATTGGTCTTTAAAATCATCTGCAAGAAAATCCATTTACACGAAGATCCCACTGATTTGAGTATCCTCATCGGTGGGAAGAAGTCCACCGATTTTGAGTATCTTCATTGGTGGGATTATGTCCACCGATTCCTAAAGACAACATCGTTGGGATTATATCCACCGATTCTTGAAGACACAATCGGTGGTGAGGAAGTCCATCGATGTGTGAGAACACAATTGGCGGTGATGACTTGTATGTATCTTGGAAGAGTCTTCTTGATTCCGCACAGAAAATCTCTTCAAGCTTGGTTTCGGTTGATCTTCGACTTCACCGAACAATTGCTATCTTGTACAAGTCATTTAAAGAACCTTGTCAAAATATTCTAAGTAGGGTTATAGGGAAAACATCGGTGAGTCAATTTCAAATCTTTGATGACCCAACAATCTCCCCCTATTTGAATTTGAGCTCTATCCTTAGAATATTTAAGAGTAATAAAATGTAAAATGCATTTTGACCCTTTTTACTCTTTTTGGGTTATTTTCACATAGACCATTCTTTTTGTTATTTTGATCTATTTTTCTTTTGTATGAGTATGTATACTATACACAATATTTACAAGTTACTAAAAATAAAGTTATGTACAGAAAGAAAATTCAAATAGACAAGTACTTGTATTTGGATAAGTTTTTCTCGTACATTTGACAAAAGGAGAAACAAACTTTTACAAGTACCACATAGAAAGATGAAGATCTATTTATTGGAAGTTTGTCGGTGCTTGATCTCATCTAACACATTTTGGTAGAATGGTTGAGCTTCGGGGATATAGGGAAATAGTTTGGAGATACCTTCAAGGAACAAAGTATCGGCGATGGGGATTTGTGCAAATCTGAAAAAGGCCCGATGACCAAAACCTTCATTGAAGAATAACCCTGGAATCGGTGAGAGGCTCAAAGTCGTAGTGGGATAAGACACAGATGTAGGGATGGACAAATTCAGGTTGCTTATGTTTGGAATTTTCCCTTCAGTTGCCATTTCCTTGAACACCTTGTCGATAGGATTTTTGACTTTAGGAAGACGGATTTCTTCTTTCATCGATTGAAGTTTTGCCCTTTCATCGGAGGAAATGATGATGTTGTGTTTTCTTTTAATCTCCTTCATCTTTTCCATCAATCCTTCAATGCATTTGACAAAAATGTCTTTATTTGGGTTTGCACTTCTGACCAAGTGTTGAGAGATCTCATACCATTCGGGGAAACCGTAATGTTTGAGGTGAACATCTCTCACACTTTTTATTGAGCCATCTTCTCTATCGATGATCAGCCTGATATCCTTCGGGTTGGTTCTGGAGGTACCAATTTTGACGTTTAAGATCGGGGTTCTGCTCATTCTGTGGTACATGGTCTTTTTGTACCAACTTATTTTTTCATTCTTTTCTTCTTCAATGGCACTCAGCACCGATTTTTGGGTGAATAGGGGATCGGCAGACTTAGTTTTGATGGCCTCTTCTTTTGCCATTTTCAATGAGAGAGCCCTGGAATCATCTATGGTTTTTTGTGCAAGTCTGGCTTCCTCAATCTTCTGAGGAGTCAGACCGAGGTTGGATTCCTGAGATTGTTGAGAAGGAGGTTTTAGCTTCAAGGTTTGTGCATCGGCAGTTCGAGCCCCATATTTTGCCAATTCTTTGCTTTTCTTTACTTCTTCGGCCAACTGTTCAGCTGTGAGGGTTTTCTTGCCTTTGACTTTGGAGGTCTTAGAAACTTGCTCCCCCTCAGACCTTGCCTTACTTTCCACTACCGATGGAGACTTGGTCGGCGTGGAGGGTGTATCGGTGGTACATGCATGTTTCGGTGAAGAGGATTTTGGAGAAGACATAGCAGGATTTTCGGTGGCCTGTGCTGATTTATCGGTGGAAGGTGGAGGCTTGTTGCTGATAGATCTCTTGATATAGGGCAATTTTGGTTGACCAACAGTCTTCTCCCCCTCAGCAGCAACCGGAACCTTAAAACCCAACTGAGTGAACACACTGTCAAACTTGGAGTGAAGATGAGCCATACTCTAAGACGTGTCATCGGAGATCAGTGTAAAATCACCCAAGTCCATTTCCCATTGGGCTTTCTCCTGCATGTTGTCAGTTTTGGTGTGAAGAGTGCTGAGAGAATCGACTATGCGCTGTTTAAGATCTTGATGAGACTTGGCTTCTGGAATGAGTTTCTGGAGTTCAGTATCCTTGACTAGAGAGGATGCCTTGAAGGCACCAAACGATATAGCAAGATCCCCATGAGAATTTGCCAAGGATTCCACCTTTGAAGATAAAAAAACAATGGTATTATGGACAGGATGAAGAGCAGCTGTAAGTGCATCGGCGAGTATCTGCGGCAACTGAGACTCGATCACGGAGATTCTTGAGTTTACCTGTGTAGTCATGGAAAGAGTTGATTCCTTGAAGGATTCAAACTGAGTGCCGACGAGCCGACATTGGCGAGCACATTCCTGAATATCAGCATGAAAGGCATAGTGTCGCCCAGTACTTGTAGAAGCATGACCACCGAATTCCGGGAGACTGAATTGGAGACGTAGTCGATCTTCGTCGGGAGTGATAGTGGGGAGATAACTCGACAACACATCGGGATAGAGAATTCTCGGTGGAGGGGGGCTTCGGCGAGAAGAATCCTCACGTATCGGTGTGAGAGAACGTCGGGGTGGAGGTTGCCTCGGCGGTGAGGGAGATCGGCGGGGTGAGGGTTGCTTCTTCGGTGAGGGAGACTCGGAGGGGATCTCTTCGGTGGACGGGATGGTTCGGGGAGAACCAGTGTCCGCCAAAAGAAAATAAAAAAAAAATCATTTAGGTGGGGATTTATTGGGGGGGAACCCTGATTGGGTTGTGCCTCGTCATCGATCATAAACTGGTCGGGTGAATAGCCGTGCAGTGACAAATCAACTTCTTCAAGGGGAGAGTCCTCGAAGTCATCTCTATCACCCGAAGAAGTGAGTGAAGAAGTGAGTGAAGAGGGGGAAAATCCAAGAGGTGTCGGTGGTAGAAACCTCACCGATGAGAGAGAATTGCAATGGAGATCGGTGACATCGGTGGAAAAGATTCAGGTGAATTTCGGTGAAGAGCAAGGCCACCGATGAGGATTGACCTAGAAGGTCGTTGTCGATGAAGAGTTTGATCACCGAAAGCAATTAACACCGAAGGCAATTAACACCGAAGGTCATTACCACCGAAAAGGCAAATCCCTTTTTTTGATGATAGGTGGTGGATTCACCTACTAAAGGTTGCACATTCCAAGTTCACTTATCAGAAAATTGAACCTGGCTTCATCCAAGGGTTTGGTGAACAAGTCTACAAGCTGAAGATCTGTAGGAATGAAGTGCAGCTCAATGTCACCTTTGGAAATGTGATCCCTGATGAAATGATATCTGATGTCTATGTGCTTTGATCTTGAGTGCAAGACAGGATTGTTTGCAATGGAAATTGCACTAGAGTTATCACATAGGATGGGAACTTTGGAGTAGTTTTGATTGTAGTCCTTCAATTGATTTTTCATCCACAGGATCTGAGCACAGCAGCTTCCAGCAGCTACATATTCAGCCTCAACAGTAGAGGTTGACACAGAGTTTTGTTTCTTGCTGGACCAACTTACTAATTTGCCACCAAGGAGTTGGCAGCTGCCTGTGGTACTTTTTCTATCAATCTTGGAACCTGCATAATCTGAATCTGAATACCCAATTAGTTCAAAGCCTGAGTCTTTGGGATACCAAAGACCCAGGTGCATGGTACCTTTTAGATACCTGAAAATCCGTTTAACAGCATCCAAATGAGATTTCTTTGGATTGGCTTGATAACGGGCACAAAGACAGGTAGCAAACATAATATCCGGTCTGCTAGCAGTTAAGTAAAGGAGATAACCAATCATACCCCGATAATGGGTAACATCCACAGATTCACCATTTAAATCAGCATCAAGTTTCAAAGGTGGTGCCATGGGAGTTTTCATAGGAGAGTTGTCTAAAAAGTTGAATTTCTTCAGAAGGTCACGAATATATTTACTTTGATTTATAAAAATTCCTTCTGAAGATTGTTTGACCTGAAGGCCCAAAAAGAATGTAAGCTCTCCCATCATGCTCATCTCATATTCACTCATCATGAGAGAAGCAAACTCATCGCATAGTGATTCATCAGTGGCACCAAAGATGATGTCATCAAAATAAATTTGGACAAGAATGAGATTACCTGAGGTCTTCTTGATAAAGAGAGTGTTGTCAATTTGACCTCTAGAGTATCCATTTTTCAGAAGAAAGACAACAAGAGTGTCATACCATGCACGAGGAGCTTGTTTGAGACCATAGAGAGCCTTATCAAGTCTGTACACATAGTCTGGATGAGCTGGGTCTTCAAAACCAGGTGGTTGTTTCACATAGACTTCCTCTGCAAGTTCCCCATTGAGGAAAGCACTTTTGACATCCATCTGAAAGACCCTAAAATTTCGGTGGGCAGCATGAGCCAAGAAAATTCTTATGGCTTCAAGTCTTGCAACAGGGGCAAAAGTTTCATCATAATCAATGCCTTCTTCCTGTCGGTATCCTTGAGCAACCAATCTGGCCTTATTTCTGATAACTGTACCATCTTCATCCATCTTGTTCCTGAAGATCCATTTGGTTCCAATGATTGTCTTCTTTCGGGGTCTAGGAACCAATCTCCGAACTTTGTTTCTCTCAAATTGAGAAAGCTCTTCTTGCATGGCAATGATCCAACAAGGATCTGCAAGAGCTTCATCAATCTTCTTGGGTTCAATAAGAGAAAGAAAGTTTACATAGAGACAAATATTTCCAACTCCTCTGCGAGTTTGGACACCTACTTGTTGATCACCAATGATTTGATCTATGGGGTGATCTTTGGTCCATTTTGTGGCAGGAGGTAGAGGTAGTGGAACATTTTGTGTGGAAGAAATCGGTGGAGTGGGATCAGAGGATCGGTGGAAAGCAGTATTATCGGTGGAGGGCATAGGATCGGTGGAGGGTATGCATATCGGTGGAAGGATGCACTATGGAAGATGACCCAACTTGGTTATTTGATGGGTTCAAAGGAATGAAAGATGCTTCGTTGGAGTTAACTATGGGAGCATCACCTATGCATGAGGAAATCCACCTGTGCAATTCATCATCATCATTTGAAAGAGATGATGATCTTAGGTCATCAAATTTGACATGGATAGATGTAACATCCCAGGCCAACCGTACCAGATATTATCCGCTTTGTCCGCACACCTGGACTCACGGTTTTAAAACGCGTCTGATAGAGAAGGTATCAAGTCCCTTATAAGGCAACCTTTGTTCCCCTCCCCAACCAATGTGGGATCTTACAATCCACCCCGCTTGGGAGCCCAGCGTCCTCGCTGGCACACCAATCTGGTTCCCGGCTCTGATACCATCTGTAACATCCCAGGCCAACCGTACCAGATATTGTCCGCTTTGTCCGCACACCTGGACTCACGGTTTTAAAATGCGTCTGATAGAGAAGGTATCAAGTCCCTTATAAGGCAACCTTTGTTCCCCTCCCCAACCAATGTGGGATCTTACAATAGACTCATCAATGCATTTTCTCCTGAGATTGTACACACGATATGCTTTGGAGGATAAAGAGTATCCAACAAAAATACCTTCATCAGCTTTGGGATCAAACTTCCCAAGATTGTCACGATCATTTACAATAAAGCACACACAGCCAAAAACATGAAGAAAGCCAATATTTGGTTTTCTGCCACGGAAAACTTCATATGGGGTCTTATCATGTCTTTTGGAAATCACAGACCTATTTTGGGTAAAGCAAGCAGTATTAACAGCTTCAGCCCAAAAATAGGTGGGAAGATTTG
Source organism: Saussurea involucrata (assembly GCA_033807775.1). Lineage (NCBI taxonomy): Eukaryota > Viridiplantae > Streptophyta > Magnoliopsida > Asterales > Asteraceae > Saussurea > Saussurea involucrata. The sequence goes on from CM066312.1 coordinate 12,667,404, forward strand.
ATTCACTTAGCATAGATCTAGCAGCCTCACATAGAGTTCTGTTTTTCCTTTCCACCACACCATTTTGCTGAGGAGTTCTGACAGCAGAGAAATTTTGAGAAATTCCTTTCTCATTAAAGAAGTCTTCAAGAGCACTGTTTCTAAATTCAGTACCATTGTCACTTCTCACGGATCTTACAAGCTGCCCATTTAGAACTTCATTTTTCTTGACAAAGTTGATGATATCTTCAGTTGCATCACTTTTATACCTGAGAAAAGATACCCAAGTATATCTAGTAAATTCATCAACAATAACAAGAATGTACCTTTTGCCACCAAGACTAGAAGTGCTGACTGGTCCACATAGATCCATGTGTAGCATCTGGAGAGGAAGAGTGATGGAGGAGCATTGCTTGGTCTTGAAGGATATTTTGGTGAGCTTCCCTTTTTCACATGCATCACACAGCTTTTCTTTGACAAAGTTCAACTTTGGCATGCCAGTCACCAGTTCTTTGTTTGAGATTTTATGGAGTGTTTTGAAGTTCAGATGAGATACACGTTTATGCCACAGCCAGTTCCTTTTGGCTGTGTCATCTGACACAAAGCAGACATTGGATGAATTGTTACTTAGTCCCATATCAATGATATAGACATTTTCCATCCTTTTTCCAGATAACACCACATTGAAGTTCTTGTCCACAACAGTACAGATACAAAGTTCAAAGATAACTTTATATCCAAGATCACACAGTTGGTTAATGCTGAGAAGATTATGCATGAGACCTTCAACAAGTGCCACTTTGTTGAAAGTGACAGATCCATTAGTGAGAGTTCCATATCCTTTGGTGTAACCTTTAGAGTTGTCACCAAAAGTTACAGATGGACCTTTTCCAGACACATAGTTGATGAGAAGAGATTTATTCCCCGTCATGTGGCGTGAGCACCCACTATCCAGATACCATATTTGATGGTGCTCAAAAGCCAGAGAGTATGATGTCGAGCACCCAGTTGACACCAAAGCCATTGGAGAGGTAGCTTTTTCAGAATCTTCCACATCTTCTGAGATGGCCATAAAGCACTTGTTGGGAGAGTTGTTGTCACTGTCAGAGGTCTCTTCTTCCCAATCATGAATTTCGTCCATAAGGCCCTTTCCTTTTCTTAGGAGACCCTCATTTCTCTCCTTTTCTTTCTTGTATTTGGCTTTGTACTTCTCAACCCTTTCTTGATGATCTTTGGTTGAGGATTGAGTTTCTTTCTTGACAAGGTTTGATTTGAAAGTGTTATTTGTGGGTTTTTCATGCTTGGAGGAAAACTTGTCAGAGGATGAATTTCTAGAGTTCATCACACGCTTACTTCTGCACTCAGCTGCAAAGTGTCCTTTCTTTCCACAGTTAAAACATTCCTCGTTTGTCTTATCAGTTGAGGAAGCTTTTGTAGAGGAGAAGGGTTTTCTGAAAGGTTTGGATTTGTTCGAAAAACGAGATCTGTTTTTGAAACCAGCTAACATGGCAATTTCATCAGACAACTGCTTGACCGTGATTTCTTCACCTTCATCATCGGCATCACTTAGATATGCCTCTGATTGGTGAGAAGAGTTGCTTTGGGTTTCATTGTCAGAATCTGATGAAGGATAGGTGATACGTGGAACACTTTGAGATTTCTTGGAATTTTCAATGACAAGGGCAATAGAAGTGCCCTTTATTTCTTTGATGAAAGATTTCCTTTGTAACTTGGTTTGCTCAAAGTTGAAGAGAGTTCCATATAAAACAGTTAAAGGCATGTACTCAAGGTCCTTGGAAGTTTTGATACAAGTGCACATGTTTTCCCAAAAATCAGGAAGACAATCCATGAACTTGTTTAAAACTTCCTCATTATCATAGACTCTGCCTAGTAACTTCAGATCATTCAAAAGAGAGTTAAAACGATTATAATAGATAGGAAGAGATTCACCTTTTTCATGAGTGAAAAGTTCATACTTTCTTATGAGGGAAATCTTTTTGCATTTCTTCACTTCCTCTGTACCTTCGTACAGAACACATAGTGTGGTCCACATCTCTTTAGCAGTTTCAAAGTTAACTAGAGAATGATAGACTTCATCAGGAAGTGAGAGGGTAATGATTGCTCTAAGCTTTGAATCAAGAGTAACAAGACATTTTTCTTCATCAGTATATTTCTTTGGATTTTTTAGAATATAACGTCCAGTACCTTTAGCTTTCTATTTGTCGGAAGGCTCAGAATCATCGGAGTCACTAGAGACTTCATTTTCAGCGGTTTCCTTACCAGACCTCTGCGTTTCATAGCGAGCCCAGACTCTAGGGATAAAGGGTCCCTCTTTGAGAATGGTTGGATATCTAGTATCCACTCCTTCCATGAATAGCATCATACGGCTTCTCCAAAGAGAAAAGTTGTTAGGGTTAAACTTAGGAGGTTTGGTAATGGAACCATTTTCAGTAAAGTTGTTTTGAAAAGAGTTTTCAACAGTTGAAGATGATGAGGCAGCCATCACAGATCAAGTTTATGAGTTAAACTTTTCTGCTCTGATACCACTTGATAGATCCAGATGACTATAACAAGTATTGTAGAAGGGGGGTTGAATACAATACTCAAAATTTTCACAATTTTAATTCTATTATTGAAAATCTTTCAACAAGAATTACATATAGAAAACTTAAGACTGTTGCGGAAAAGAACAGATAAACTATTCTAACAATCTTACACAAAGTATACTAACAAAACAACTAAGAACACTTAGAACAAAGCTATAAAGTTTTTAAGCAATAAGGAGATTTCTTGCACTGAGAGGGATTTCCAAAAAGCGTAGTTTGCATGGAGCCTTCTACTTCCTTTTATAGTGAAGATACGAGTATTGTGCATTAAATGCTCAGAACACTTGTCATAAGGAGATTGGATAGAAGGTGTAGTACTCTGAAAAGTTGATGTTTCCAAATCACCTTTTTTTCTTGGAACCAGGAAGAATGCCCATGCTGATTTAGATGTTATCTAAAAGTGGACAAAGTACTAAGTGGACACTTTTACCAACCACTGGATTATTGCCAAAACTGGAAGATCTTCTTGATGTGTTTTCCAAGACAATTTTATCGATGATGTTCCACCGATATAACTGTCATTGGTCTTTAAAATCATCTGCAAGAAAATCCATTTACATGAAGATCCCACTGATTTGAGTATCCTCATCGGTGGGAAGAAGTCCACCGATTTTGAGTATCTTCATTGGTGGGATTATGTCCACCGATTCCTGAAGACAACATCGGTGGGATTATATCCACCGATTCTTGAAGACACCATCGGTGGTGAGGAAGTCCACCGATGTGTGAGAACACAATTGGTGGTGATAACTTGTATGTATCTTGGAAGAGTCTTCTTGATTCCGCACAGAAAATCTCTTCAAGCTTGGTTTCGGTTGATCTTCGACTTCACCGAACAATTGCTATCTTGTACAAGCCATTTAAAGAACCTTGTCAAAATATTCTAAGTAGGATTATAGGGAAAACATCGGTGAGTCAATTTCAAATCTTTGATGACCCAACAATCAGTTATTGCAAATCATCTTCCCAACCGAAACGGATACAGTGCAGGTAAACAAAGAAATCTATGACTGGAATGCGTCCTGGATTCCAGTGATGAAGTCAACCTTTTCCTTGATGACGTCCTCCATTCCCGTGTAGTCGTCTTCTATTTCTTGTAGTTCCTCTTCTACTTCCTTAACTTGTCGTTGCACCTCCCGAACGTGAGCCCTAGCCATGGCCAGTTCTCGTTTCTTCTCCGCTAGATACTCCATTTTCCCTTGCTGAATCCCCATGTTATGGTTCCACATACCTTTTACCTTTTCGATATCGGCGTTCGCCTTATCAATTGATTTTTGCACTAAGGGAGTAATTCGCTGACTTTGTGGAAGACCCGTCGGCTGGGTACAATGATACATTGGTGGGCTTTTCCTGTCATTATCGAAGTGGTAATTCTCCCATGCCATCTCCCAGTCTTCTGCCTCCTCAGCCGTGAATGGATAATCTGCCGTAGTTCGCCCATGGTTTCTCCACTCCCCGTCTGTTTCCGGTACCTTCCAGGTACTCCGGCAAGCTCCATCGTTCAGTGGTTGGTAGGCTGCCGAACGTGAAGTTCCAGCCCCATTCGCCGACCTGTTCCCCCCTTGATCTTGAATAGGATGTGGTGCCAAACGTCGCCTATGCCCCCTGTCCGAATGGAGCGGGGATCGGCGTCGTACTCGACAGCTAAAACAAATTTAGAACGTAATATTAATATACAAACTAAAAGATCGTGGCCGACAAATTAAGTTAAACACTAACATGAACAACGCGAAACTGTCTGACGAATGCCTACAGATGGTTTAAACGTGTGTCTTGGGGCCCGTGGACGTAGTCCCACATATCATCATGACTGCCCCGAACTGGCCCGTACACGTGTGTCAGATCTTGATGGGAGTAGGAAGGGCCCGCCTCATATGGATCGAAAGGGGGCGGCTGATATCGATCGGAAGGGGGTGGCTGGTATCGATCGGAAGGGGGCCTCGCGTCGTCTTCCTCATCTTCGTCAGATGAGGAACCACACCCAGATGGGGAAGGAGAGGGACATCGAACCCTTGCCGCCTCTCTGTCAATAAAGGCCACGATGTTTATGTACCAAGGCGTGTCCCTCTCGTAGGCAGTAGGAACAAGGACCCCGAAAGACGTAAGCGGCGGCTAAATATATGGTAAAACACAAAAAAAAATAAGCGGGACTAACGTATGCAACATTGTAAACATAGTAAAAGAACTTACATGTCTAGATTGACTGAAGAACTCAAGCCAAGTCTGCCTATTTAGGGAAAGACCCCGGTCCCAACGGGTTCCCCTATGTAATCTGTCGGTGCGCTTGTTGAAATATTGAACGACTGCGGGAAACATCTCCAAGATCCATATCTGGAATTACACAAGAAGAGCAAGTACGTAAAAAGGAAAGCCAAACAGTTTGTATGTATTATTATTTATGTTATACTACGTATCTAACCTTTAAGGCGTATGTAAATCCACAAAGATTCATCTTGGCAAGTCGATCGGGGCGTCTAGCAATGGCTCGGTGCAAAATAGTGTAGCTATGTGTCCAGATGTGGCTACCCCACGGGTACCTGTTGTTAATGCCAAAAATAGCACCAAAGGGACAACTTAAGGTCGATGTGGACTTAATCAACTAAAGAAAGGATCTTTCGACGAGACGTGCGACGAGGGAAAAAATAAACGAGACAAGGGATTTGATGACGCAGGAAAAACCTCAAGCGAGGAAAAAACCTGCGGACGACAGTGGGTGTCGTCGCTGCACTATGGTTGCCAATCAGGGGCGACGTCCTTGGTACTGGCGTCGGTCGTACGATGATTACAATACAAATGAAGGAAAAGCTTCGAAATGTAAAGTACAAGTGTTTAAATGTAAAAACAGGTGTTTGTCGTGTGAATACAAAGTGTAATCAACTGTTGGTCGAGGTCTATTGTCGTGCGTCGAGAGCGATACTTGAGCTTTCCTTCGAGTGTTCTTGAGTTCGCTGTAAGGTTCTAGCTTTCAGTACTTGATCTCCAGAGTTTGAATGTTCTTTGCTATGAGTTTGGATGATTTTCTCTGCTGTTTGGTGATGTTCGCTGATGTATATTGGAGGTTAACTGATGTCCTTTGATGTGAGGCTTTAGCTTGACTTTTATAGTCTTCGTGCCATTGATTAGCTCCATTAATGATTTTGATCAACGGCTACAACAGCTGGAAACGGTCGCCGGAGTGATTATCCATAATGATCTTCGTCCGTTACGGCTGCTTGCTGTTAATGGCTTTGACTCCTGCATTAAATACTTAACAAACATAACAGTCAAGGTTAACGTTAGCTTTGGTTGAAGGTGCAATGATCTTACGCGATGGTCGTATGGGACGGGCGATGCTATGGTCGAGCGTCATGGGAGACGTACGACTTACCTTTTACGGGAGACGACGGATGTTTTATGGGTTCTTGTCGAGACCTTATCTTAATACAAGATTTGGATTATAGCGTGCGTCTTACCTGCTCTGGTCGTGGTCGTACGACGTGATTTTTTGCCCAAACAGTTTGCCCCCAAAATTTGAAAATTGAATGTCAAATTAAGTTTTAAATTTTGTCAATCAGACGCATAGGAGTTACCTCAATTACCTTGGAACTAGACTGGTCCGTTTCTAGTTGAAAAGGGAACGAGGTCGTGACGTCATGATGACACACGATTGTGCTTACCAGCTGTCGATGACAGGTGTCGATGATCCCTGCGGTCATACGAAAGGACGGGGATGCGCGTCGATCATCCAGGGATTCGATTTGATGCGATTGTTGGTATCAATAAAGATCACGACGGATCTTTTCTTGCCATTCTTCGAAGTGTTTATTTGGGAAGAGATTTCGCCTTGATTCCTTTCCATTCTTCGTCCAAACTTACTCGAATCGTTGCAAATCTTCAAACCGCAGTTGAGAGCGTTTATATAAGACCTTGTTCTGTCTTCTGATTCACAATGTCGATGGAGCCTGCTAGTCTTATCATGAATCACGTAGACTTAGATGCTTTTAGGAGTTTAGCAAAAATTCCTGCAAATGTAGAGTTGCGGTGTCCGGGGATTGTTCGTTCTAAGAATTTCCCTGAGGGATATCTCGTTTTGTACGATTATCCTTTTAAGATAGGGTTTCAATGGCCGTTTTCTGGTTTAGCCAAGTCATTCATGCAGGATTTCGATGTGTCGCTAGGACAATTGATGCCCCAACTTTGGCGAGTTTTGCTGGTTATTGAGCGAGCGTCCGCGAAATGGGAGTCTCCTATGATCATGAATGATTTCTTGGCGGCGTACCAAGTTAAAAAGGATAAGAACTGGCGTTATAGTCCTTATTCTAAGTTCAAGGGTGATCATGCCTTGGTTTTGGGAACTAGCGTCAATGATCGTGGGTGGAAGTCGAGGTATGTATTTGTTCTTACCGAGTCGTTGGATTCCAGCAGCGATTGGATGCGGTCAGACTGGAATGAGACAGGTATGCTTCGTTTGTTTCTGAGTTTTATTTATTTTTATGACTTCTATTTATCATTCTCCTCTTGTCGCCTTTATAGATTCGGTTTGATGAAGTGAAACCGACTGCGGATTCCCAGGCTAAGATCAACAAGTTCTTGAGTCTTAGCGTTGATGACCGATCTTTCGTTTCGTGGCAATCGGCGGTCGAGGACGAGGATGAGGACGTGATAGAAGAAGGAGATGAAGACGTACAGGAAGAGGCGACTAGTAAGTGTACCATAGTTTATTTTATTTCGTTTACTCTATCTGTCTGACGCTTCATGTATTTCCTGATTAGTGCCGACCGAGAGGAAATCGGTCTCTAGGGCGAGAGGGAAGCAGGTTATGCGTGCCCTTCGGGGTGAAAATGTTTCAACAGCTGGGTCGAGCGAGAAGAGAACCAAGAGGACAGTCCTGAGGGAACCGTCATCGAGGGTTGATAACTCACCGGGAGTTGTTCTGCCTAAGAAGGCGAGGGCGTCATCTAGCCGTCCTGGCGTGATGGACGCGACACCAGCAAGTTCTGCGCTTCCGGCGACGGTGATGAAACCGGTGTCTCAAGTGTCGATCCCAATATCTGCCGACAGGGGTGAGGGATCGTCGGCCGAAGTTATGACAGTCAATTTTACATTGCCGTCTGACTTTATGGCGGATGGTGTCCTAGACGGGACGGCGCCGTTCCCTCATCTGGGGAAGTATTTGCTCCTGTCTTTCGGGGAGCGTTTTCACGGAGTTCCGGCCGGAGAGATGAGATCTCGAGTTGCCAGTCTGGCGTTCACGGTGAGTTTCAATCTTTCATGACTTGTGTAATCTTTGTCGAATGTTCTTGAATGCACCTTTTTATTTTTCACAGACATTTCAGTCTTCCTTGGCGTTACATGCTGAGACGTCAAGAGTCGAAGATCTGGTGGCGTCTGCTCTTGAGAGGGAAGCTGCAGCGTTGGAGAGGGAGAGAGCGGCTTTAGATAGGGAGAAGTTGGCCATGGCACGTGCCGATGAGTTGGCCATCCAACTTTTCGATGCTCAATATGAACTGCAGGAGATTCGTGCGGGAGGAGTGGCAGATGAAGGCCCTCAGGTCGGGACTTCGAGCAGGGATACGACCGATGTTCCCCCTGTCGTCTAGAATTTTTTCTTTCCTTGTTGTTTTTGCCACTTGACCTATCGAGGGTTGAGTATGTATATGATGGTTTTAATGGTTTACTCAACGAATATATCTTTTGATTTGAATTTTATGCTTTATCCAAACCATGTTTAATTATGAATTTGAACATAGGACACATAGGAAATCATGCGACTGAGGCATACATTGTAATACGATGAGTAAAACAAATATGTGAACACGCGATTAAAGCATTTTCTAAGTTAAGAGACTTAGGGGTAAAATCATTTAGACTTTGCGATCGTACGATTAGATCGTAAATGAGTTTGTATCGTATGCCCCTATGGAGGGATGATCAAGTCACATACCTGACCATGTATGTCGTGCGACCCTGCGAATTTAAAATCATATAGTAGACTTAGTGATTATTGTCGTGTGATCCTACGATAAAATGATGCCGGGGGGTTGGTCGTTGGCTCACCAACGACCCTCCGATGCTTAAGTCAGTAAACGTTTTGTGAGAAAAAATCGTATGAGAAAGAGCTAGAAAGAGCTAGAGGAGCTAGAGAACGTACCATTTCAGACTCTCTCTATTTGCCCCCTGTCATTTATTACCGTATCCTTTTTGGGAGGAAAAGACAGGTTTTAAATGACAGAATGACACGGAGAAATATTGTCCTGCGGTAGACTATGTTGTCGTGCGACGAGGCACCATAGTAGGTTTATCCCTGTGGAAAAGATATTAATTTAGGGATAGAGGAACGAACCTGTCGAGAGCCTGATCTTGTGACTTTAGTTTATTTTCGCGGCTTCAAGGTAGACTTGTAGCACTCACGAGCGACTTTTGGCTCGCTTTTGATCTCCTAGATTCCCCAAGGCGTAGGGAATTTCAACATTTGATGATATGTCGAAGGAACGGCTTTCATATCATGGATCCATGGTCGTCCTAAGATGATGTTATAGGCCGACGCACAATCGATGACACTGAACTTGGTCTGCTTGTTGACTCCTCCGGCGTAGACGGGCAAGATTATCTCTCTGAAGGTGCTCGTCGCTTCTCCATTGAAACCGACCAAAGTCGTCGAACGTCGGGTGATTTCCGAGCGATCGATTCCCATGGCTTTGATGGTGTTGAGAAAAATAACATTTGCTGAGCTGCCCCCGTCGATCAATACTCTACGCGTTAGGCAGTTACCGACTGTGAGTTGAGTGATCAACCCGTCGTGATGCTTTTGATACGAGTCGCCGAGGTCGACGTGGTCGAACACAATCTTCATAGCTTCTAGCTCCAAATCTCCTTTGGGCCGAGACGAGCGAGGAATAGGCCGATCGTCGGGCGCCTGACTGGCGTGACGTTTGGCTGCAGAATACGTCAGACCACATACGTCTGAACCACCGGTGATGCAATTGACAACCTTTGCATGCTCGGGGGTCGACGGTCGATGGCTGCTAGCTGGGGTAACGACATCATCGATGATGTCTTTGAGATTTCCTTTCGGGAAATGATACGCTAATTCCTTCTTCAATGCAATACAGTCGTCTGTCGCATGACCATGATCGGCATGGAAGTCACACCACTTTGATTTGTCTTTCTTAGCATCGTCCAGGTCGGACTTCTTTGGCCATCGAATGGTAGCTTGAGCGGTCTTCAGAGCTCTGACTAAGTCCTTTGCAGATCCTTTGAATCCGTAAGAGGATATCTTGGGGTACTGAGTGAACTTAGTCGCGGTCTTGGCTTCTGCTTTCGTCTTGAAACGAACATTTGAAATTTGGCGCGCGGGCTCTATTCTGGAAACAGCCTTTGTTTTGAACTCTGGCTTTCTGACGCCTAACGACTTCTTGTCGTCAGTGTGCTTGCGACGAAAGGCGGCATCATCTTCGACCCTCATATATGCTAAGGTTCGAGCTCGGACGTCTTCGAAAGTCTCTGGGGGATACTTGGTCAGATCGATATATAGACCTGAACTATCGTCTAGACCACGCTTATAGGCTTCGATCGCCGTTTTTACGTCACAATTGCGGATACTGATCATTTCGGCATTGAATCTATTGAAATAACTTCGAATAGACTCATTGGTCTTCTGCACGACATAATACAGATCACTAGTCTGCTTTTCCATCTTGCGACTACTGGCGAATTGCCGGGAGAATTGGTTGACCAATTCGGCGAACGACCCGATAGATTCGGGTTTGAGATTGATCAACCACTGGAGAGCTGGACTAGTGAGAGTTGCTCCGAAACTCTTACACATGCATACTTCCTGGTACGTAAATGGGATCGAGATCGTCCACATGAGCTGCTTGTACCGCGCGACGTGCTCAGTCGGATCAGTCACACCAGAATATTTGGGAATGAAGGCAGGAATGTTATACTTCTTTGGGACCTCGACGGTGGCAATATCATTGATGAAGGGCGACGCCTGATATCCCGAGCGAGGCTCGACGTCGACAGGCACGGCTGCCCCAGGCAACTTGGCGAGCAAGGATAAGACGCGCTCATTTTGGTCTTCTAACATCTTCAAACGCCGGGCGACGGGATCGTTAAGATCAGGATTTGCCCCTGTCGAGGGATTGGTCCCTGGGCTAGTGTCATTACCATGCGACGAACCATTGGTGTCCCCGTTGAACGGAACAGAATATGGTGCGACCCATGTTGGAATTGCTGCGGTCCATTCTGAAACGGTTGCGATCCTTGCTGGAAAGGCTGCGATCCACCTTAAGGTCCATTCTGAAATGGCTGCTGAAATGGTTGCGCCCCCTGCTGGAAAGGCTGTGACCCTTGTAATGGCTGAAACCCATTATTCACGGGTGGTGGCTTTATGTGCTGAGGAGGAACTGTCCCAAACTGAGGATTTGGGTTGAACGGTCCTGGCTGTTGATCCTGCATGAACGGGCCTGGATGTTGATTCTGCGCGGATGAACCTGGATTCGGGACAAATGGTCTAGGGCCATTCTGGTCAAACGATCTTGGAATTGGGTTCTGCACGAACGGCCTAGGGCAAGTTTGAGGCCCAAGAGGATTTCCTAACTGCGCGATCTCCTCAGCTGCTCTGCGATTCTGCTCTCTGCCATTGCATTGAGCTGATTCATGGCGACTTCGAGCTCCTGATACATCTGAGCAACAGCTTGCTGCGGATTTCCAGGGGCTGCCATTGTTCCTGCAATAGAGAGCAGAAAAAACTCCAAGAAACTGTTAGTAGGGTGCACGTTCGTCGAGGATTTTCTCTAGATGTAGTCCCACGGATGGCGCCAAACTGTTAATGCCAAAAATCGCACCAAAGGGAAAACTTAAGGTCGATGTGGACTTAATCAACTAAAGAAAGGATCTTTTGACGAGACGTGCGACGAGGGAAAAAATAAACGAGACAAGGGATTTGATGACGCAGGAAAAACCTCAAGCGAGGAAAAGTACAAGTGTTTAAATGTAAAAACAGGTGTTTGTCGTGTGAATACAAAGTGTAATCAACTGTTGGTCGAGGTCTGTTGTCGTGCGTCGAGAGCGATACTTGAGCTTTCCTTCGAGTGTTCTTGAGTTCGCTGTAAGGTTCTAGCTTTCAGTACTTGATCTCCAGAGTTTGAATGTTCTTTGCTATGAGTTTGGATGATTTTCTCTGCTGTTTGGTGATGTTCGCTAATGTATATTGGAGGTTAACTGATGTCCTTTGATGTGAGGCTTTAACTTGACTTTTATAGTCTTCGTGCCATTGATTAGCTCCATTAATGATTTGATCAACGGCTACAACGGCTGGAAACGGTCGCCAGAGTGATTATCCATAATGCTCTTCGTCCGTTACGGCTGCTTGCTGTTAATGGCTTTGACTCCTGCATTAAATACTTAACAAACGTAACAGCCAAGGTTAACGTTAGCTTTGGTCGAAGGTGCAATGATCTTACGCGATGGTCGTACGGGACGGGCGATGCTATGGTCGAGCGTCATGGGAGACGTACGACTTACCTTTTACGGGAGACGACGGATGTTTTATGGGTTCTTGTCGAGACCTTATCTTAATACAAGATTTGGATTATAGCGTGCGTCTTACCTGCTCTGGTCGTGGTCGTACGACGTGATTTTTTGCCCAAACACCTGTTAAACAAATCCAAGTCCTCGACGGCCCTAAGGACCGTCTCGGAAGCAGTCTGGCTCAACTCACAGCCCATGAAGCCCATATCCACGATCGCCACCAAGCATACACGGACAGCATCATGGTCGCTTAGGGCCCTAAGGCCCTGTTTCATCGTCTCCACGACTGTCTTCAACTTCAAACGAGATGCTGACACACCCCAAACCCTACGAACGAAGGAAATGTCTGCTAAGGGAGGAAGGGGGGCCTCTCCAAAAAGTAGTCCTTTAATTAGACAGAACTCACGACGCCTAAACCGCAATTGATGCCCGAAGAAATCAAAATACATCTCCTCCGGATCACCATTGGAGACCTCGACCTCCAACTGTAGAAACATGTGGACTAGCGTGGGGTCGCCACCAGGGTAAGTCAGATCCATCCATGGAACGAAAGGTGTCCCTCTAAAGATGTCCTCAAGGGTAGCTGCGCGATCACCTAATTCCACGAAGCGGTCTCTCAACTCCACCATGTAGCCAACGCGGCACTTTAACGTCAAGTCGATGTGAAAGAAATCCCTCTACATAGTTATTCACGGATGTTATAGTTAGTGTTATATATAGATGTTTTTGCTTGTTTGGTTTATTGTGTTGATAATTATTCGTTTCTTTTAGTTTTAGAAAAGAAACCACTCAATCTATTGGACTTCCAGGTAGCAGGGGAATCACAAGGATTGCTTAAGTCCCCACATACCTTAGGGCTATTTACACCCGTTTGACAAAATCCAAATAGATATGTTGCGGTTTATTTTATTTCAATATATAATAGTGTTATATATAGATGCTTTTGGCAAGAGGCCAAAATGAATTTGAGTGTGGCATGTGAAGCCAATTTAATATTCATACCATTTATTTATCAAAAGAAGTTAGGGACCTAAGTTGTCATTCACCAAAGTTTAGGGACCTAAGTTGTCATTCACCAAAGTTAGGGAACCTAAGTTGTCATTCACCAAAGTTTGGGGACCTAAGTTGTCATTCACAAATGTTTAGGGACCTAAGTTGTCATTCACCAAAGTTTAGGGACCTAAGTTGTCATTCACCAAAGTTAGGGGACCTAAGTTGTCATTCACAAAAGTTAGGGGACCTAAGTTGTCATTCACAAAAGTTTAGAGACCTAAGTTGTCATTCACCAAAGTTTATAAAAACACACTTAACATCTTTTTTTATAAAAAACACGCTCAACATATATTTTTATAAAAAACACTTTAACATCTTTTTTATATAAAAAAACACACTCTTAACATCTTTTTTTTTATAAAAAACACTCTTAACAATTAATTTTATAAAAAACACTTTAACATCTTTTTTATATAAAAAAACACACTCTTAACATCTTTTTTTTTATAAAAAACACTCTTAACAATTATTTTTATAAAAAACACTTTAACATCTTTTTTTATAAAAAAACACTTAAACATCTTTTTTATATAAAAAGCACACTCTTAACATCTTTTTTTTATAAAAACACACTTAACATCTTTTTTTATAAAAACACACTTAATCTTTTTATAAAAAAAAACACTAACATTTATTTTTATAAAAAAACACTCTTAACATTTATTTTTATAAAAAACACCCTAACATTTATTTTTATAAAAAAAACACTAACATTTATTTTTATAAAAAAACACTCTTAACATTTATTTTTATAAAAAACACTCTAACATTTATTTTTATAAAAAACACTAATCTTTTTATAAAAAAAACACTAACATTTATTTTTATAAAAAAACACTCTTAACATTTTTTATAAAAAACACTCTTAATATTTACTTTTATAAAAAACACTCATCTTTTTATAAAAAAAAACACTAACATATGTTTTTATAAAAAACACTCTAACATCTTTTTAAAAAAACCACTATAACATCTTTTTAAAAAAAACTCTAACATATATAATAAAGACAACATTATAACATACAAATAACACATTCAAACATACAACAAACTTAAAAACAATCTAACAACATACATAACATATATTTAAAAATTTAAAATAACAACATACAAGAAAAGTACAAGAAACTTAAGAAAAACTTACCAAACGAGCAACACGAGCCATCTTCAAACAAACTGAGCGCGTATTCCACACGACAAAATTGAGAGAGTTTGGGAGAGGAGATAATTTTTTTAATCACAAGTGGTGGCCGAAGGTCCCCTCACCCTTTCTCTTATAGCGGCCGAACATTAGGTTGGGGGGTGGTTGAGGCAATTAAAGAAATTAGGGTTTTACAGTACGTCGACCCGTGGCACCTCATCCCGCGATCACGGGATACCTCCGCGGGCAGGGGCCAAAATTGCCACCGCGGGCATAGTTGAGGGGCTCCGCGGGACTTTTGGCCAAAGAGTCGTGACACGTGGGTGTGGGCCCGCGATCGCGGGGCTCACCGCGGAAATTTTGGGTATTTTGGTAAACTCATCGAAATTTTGGGTATTTTGGTAAGTCAAAGTCAAACTTTGGGTATTTTAATTAAATTCCCAAAATGTTAGCATGATGACATGGCACAATGAGAGACATCCATTGCCATTTTTCTAATTTCTCATTATTTTGATTTTTTAAAGGTTAGCTTTGGTGAAGATGGAACAATAATATTATTTAGGATGTCCCACATTGGTAGGAAGATGAAATCAATATATATATATATATATATATATATATATATATATATATATAAAGAAAAATGTTAGCATGATGACATGACACAATGAGAGACCTCCATTGCCATTTTTCTAATTTCTCATGATTTTCATTTTTTAAAGGTTAGCTTTGGTGAATGTAACAACCCGGTTTCTCTTTTATAAATATGAGAGTCTTGTGGCAAATTTGTGAAGAAGGAAAGTTTTAGTAAGGACCTATTTGCAATTTAAGGGGGTATAAAAGGGCACATTTCCCTAGGGCAGCCTCCATTGTTCCTAAAATCAGTGTTGGGTCTGGTGTGTGTGCGGCGGCGAGAAGAAGAAAGGAAGAAGAAGAGCTCAGCTTGGAACTTCTCTTTTGGTGCCAAGGATTCATTCAGGTAATCATTCCATTTATGTTATTTAGGTTATGGAAAACTTCTTCTTCTTTTGGAAAGCGATTTAAGGATGAAAGGAGAATTAAACAGTTGGGTAGATTAAATTTCTATGTGTTCTTCATATTCTAATAGCTGGGTTTTGAGAGTTGTAAATCTTTGCTAACCATTTCGATGGGAAGAGCACTGATTAAGAAGGTTAAAGGGATAAATGGAATTTAAGTTAAGTTTAATGTTAGTTGTTATGGGTAAATGTTTGATGAAGAGTTAGTTTAGCATTTGAACCAACTGAACCAGAGTATTTTGCCCCTATTCTAAGACCTGCGTATGAACAGTGAGAAAGAAACCAGGTCGGCGCAAAGTCCAGTTTGCGCCATAGGCGCTAGCGCAAAGTCCAGTTTGCGCCATAGGCGTTGGCGCAAATCTTTGGGTGGCACAAACCTTGGTTGTTCCAATGTTGGGCCGATCTGATAGTTGGGCCGCGTGGTTGATTTGGGCTTAGGTTTGTTTTGGGTTAAAAGATTTAAGGCCCAATATGAAGAGGATAATCTTAATTATTTATTTAAGTTAGGGTTAAGAGGAGAACGTAGAATCAGATATTGAGTTAAACCTAATAAATTTATAAATTAATTATTAGGTGAACGGTCGGTGCAAGACTACAAGTTAAGGAAAGAATTCGCTATCAGGTGAGTTCTCTCACTCCTTTTTACGACGTACTATATTTTACTGAACATGGTTCCCTTATTGAGCATGAACTGACTTATAAAGATATGCATGTTTTTCCACGCTTTGCATACGCATTCGCAAATAAAATGATGTTTAAGGTTTTCACGTGTATGATTTTTAAGCGTATATGCATGCTATGTGGAGTCGGTTGCACGGTGGGGTCAGGGTACTTTGGGATCTCTGATCCCTTAGGCATATGGAGGTTATCTTGTGGGTTGAAATTCGTTTTCTCCTACATGAAGGAACGGGGAGTCCATTTGGATTCCGGCGTAGACGAGAGGGTGTCCGTTAGGCCCCAATCGGAGTAGCTTATGCAATCCCTGAACCCCGTGTTTAACCTTGGATGATGTTATGAGAAAGATGTGAAAGTATTTTCTTTATGAAATTACCTTTATACTGTGATAAATGTTTATGGAGGGAATTCACTAGACCTTTTGGTCTAACCCTCGCTTTCAAAAACTAAACCATTTTCAGGTAAGCGTGCTACGGGCTCTTCCAGTAAGAACTAAGGGAGATGTCAATAAGGATTGTGTAGATTAGCGTGACTCCAAGTTTTGGCTATAATGACTACAGATAGGGCTCGGCTGTGGATTTAGAGACTTTCGTTGTCAATTTTATTTAGATCACTTTTTTTGATGATGTAAAGACAAGATATTTATGTAATATGAATGCTTATTTCTAGATGAATGCATGTTATGTTTTTGGGACGTTACAAATGGTATCAGAGCCTTAGTTTAAGGGATTTAGGTGACCATTCGGGCCTAAACTTAAACTGTAAGATGAGGAACACAGCCGGGACATAGGATTGCCTCTAGGAACGATCACTATAAATGCGCTTAGGAATAAGGTGCCAAGGACAAACGTGTAAGGTAAGTTTGGGATTTCACCTGGCCAGTGTAATTACGAACTTACAGGTACATGTGCGTGCTTACAATACCTTACTTATAGCAAATTTGTTGTGTCACGTCTAGCAAGGATTAACTATCGGTTTCTTTCAGTTTAGCGCTATGGCTGGGAGAACGTTGAGGAATAGGTCAGCAAGATCCCTGAGGGATAGACCGAGCTCCATTGCTTGGGGAAGTGTCGTGTAAGAGTCATTATGATGTGATGTATGTAGACATCGTAGAGAAGAAACGTTGTAAAGAATGTTATGAGTCGTCTAGAGGTAGCTCTTCGTGGATTCGGAGAGGATGAATGTTTGAGTTTGAGTAAGACTCCAGTTTCGGGAGAGTCCTAGTTATGGAAATCATGGGATAGATCAGTTGGGATGGTAAGATAGAACAGTGTCAAAACCTTGAAAGTATCAATGGAGCCCTGACTTTTTAGTCGAGCTTTTCATTGGCAGGACAAATGGAATAAGATACTTATAGTGAATTGAAAGCATGTAGAAGTAGAAAGTGAGGTAGTCGATCAAAGCGAAAATAGTGTGAAATGGTTGAGTAAGTGAAATGTGGAACGCATGTACATCAAGTTAGTGCTTGACCGAGAGGGCGACCCTTGGTCGTAAGTGGAGTATCAAGGATAAGCTGCGTGAGTAAAGTGGTTGACCTCGTTGAGTGAGTAGCCTTCTATTGCAAATAGAGTCTCATGCATGGCGTTCTTTTATGTAACATGAAATTTTCACGTTTTAAAATAAAAATGAAAATGTCAACTTTGAACAAAATGAGTCAGCTTGTACGAGTGCACGTTTAAAGAAAAAGCGATTTCAGTACGTCGCACATTGAAATTTTGAGGTTAACGATTTGCAAAGTATTCCACACTTTTAATGATAAGTTAAATTGTTACAAAAATGGTCAAGAAAATGGTTACCTGCAATTCACTTATAACCAAAATGCTTATTGACCTTTTGATATCATACAATTGAGTGTGAGAACCGACTGGTTTACTTTGTGTCGGTAATTCTTTCAGAATTGTCTCATACGAAAAGATTTTCATGCAATATATTACTCTCGTAATAACATTGTTCGGATTGAGCAAGATTGAGCAAGATTGAGGTTCACGGGAAGATGCATGCCAACGATTCTCGAATCGTTGTGCAGGGTTTTGAAGTTATAAGAGTGATGGGGTCATGTGTACCCAAATGTTTCCCAAACGTTGTTTATTTAAAATGATGAAATGTGCGAAAAGATTTATTTACTGTATTGTCATGCATGAAGGCTATAAACCCACTAGGTCGTAGAGTATTACGTCTTAAGCTAAGGAAGAACTCCGAGAGCGGAGAGGCGTTGGTCAAGTCAAGGGAGAACGTATGTAGTTTTAGTATTTGTGTTCAAGAGGAAAGGTGAACCGTGGTAGAGTCAGTAGTGGATTATAGTATCGGTTGTATGAGGGCTTGCACCCTGGTTCGGTAACCGGAAGTACATTTGTCAAGGGACGGTTGTGACCGGAGGAAGGACCTGAAACCTTCAAGGTGATGGTTTTAGCAACTCGTTATGAGTAGTGTGGTGAGGAAGAATGAAATGTCTATGGCGTATGAATATGAGTTTCGAGGTGAGCTTGTAATGTTGTCGTTACATGAGTAGGTGTCGAAAGGAGGGAGACAGATCATGAAGGTGATTATGCTATGTGGAAGGATTAGGCTCCGTAAGGAACTCATGTTAAAGGATAGGTTAAGGAAGTAGTTAAGAATTGTCTTTTGTTGTTGAAGTCGGCAACGGTGTATGTTGGCTGAGGCCGAAGACTCAAACCAGATGAGTGTAAGTTGATAGAATATCTTGTAGAGGTGTTAAATTAGTAAGAGACTGTTGTTGTTGAATAGGCGTTCTATTTACGAGGTGAGGAGGGTCCGTAGAAGGACAAGGTGTGTAACACAAGCGGAGTGAGTGTAGACTATACCAGTCAGTAAGAAAATGTGTCGTGTCTAAGAAAGGACTCGGATCATAAAGAGCTAGCTAGGATGTTTGTGTTTGAGCTAAGTATGAACTCGTGAGTCATAGTTCAACAAGTTAGGAGAGAACTAAGTAGCGAGACAGACTCGCTTGTAGTATACGGGAGAATATGAAGGAAAGGGTGAATTGTGTATGAATGACCATGAGAGACTTGGTCGGTAGTGTGATGATAGGAGTGGTGGATGTACGAACGAATAGTAGCTTCAAATGCCAAGATATCTGTGTCAGTCGGTGATGTAGTAAGGCGATGTTAGAAAGATGAAGGATTAGAAGGAAGTCCTTTTGGGATTTCGGGTAGAGTGTACGTTTTGCTATCCCAGTTGTTGAAGTACGGGGTTTGTAAGTTGGTGCTTATTTTGACTGTTATCGGAATGGAATGTCGGGGCAGAATTGGGTGATTGCCCAGCTGTGAGACCAAGCTTTGTGGTTATGTATGTTGTTAAGTATATTCTTGAAGGCAAAGTAAGTTTAAAGAAGATGATGAATAGATTAGTCAAGTTGTAGTATAGTAGATGAGAAATCGTTAAAGAATGAAAATTGTTCCTTATGCGTGAGAGAATGATCCTAGAAGGAAATAGTTGCAAATTTTGGTTATGTTTAAGGAATGACATGATGATGATTGTGGGTCGGAGTGGTAGTATGATCATTAGTTGATTTGAAATGTCATGATAGAGGTATAAGCCTTTGGTTGGTTGATTAAAATTTTATAGATTTGTTAAGTAATGACGTTCATTTGTTATTACAGGATGTGTTACAATTCTTGGGGAAGTGTTATTGAGATTAACACACTGATTGTTAAAGAATTATTTAAGGTAAATCTAAGTAAGAAAGCCGGGATGACGGTATATATATATATATCTGTCTGATTTTATGATCATGGTGGTTAATCGAAAGAATTGTGGAACCCGAGTTTCGGGTTGTTCCTGAGTTAATAGATCCGTTTGTAATAGGGAATCCAAGGGGGTGGATTATTAGAGTGAATAGGGGACTTTACTAAGAAACACTTTGGGGTCATTGGAAGTTTAAAGGGGATGAGGGTTGTGTTAGTCAAAATGTGGTGGGATAGATGTGAAATCCTTAAAGAATGTGAATTGTTGCTTATGTGTGAAAGAAATGTCCGAGAAGGTAAAAGTTGGAGATTAAAGAATGTGTAGTGACGTCGAACACTGGTCTTGTTTCAAGACGGCTTGGTTGAATGCCTTAAGATAAGATCTTGGTGCAACTGTTTGGTTATGTGAGTAATGAGAAAGCGATACCAGCATGAGGAAAGGTCGGGAGAGAGGGGCAAGTAATGTTCAGTGGGCAATGCTCCACGCTAACGTGGGGAGGTGAAGACAGCATGTCGGAATAAGTGAGTAAATTGGAAGTAGTAAACTTGACAGTAATGCCGAAAGGTGAAGGGTTGTGCAGATGGTCATTGATAAGTGTGCGAACCGTTAGAAAGAATATTGAGGAAGGGAATTGTGTATGATTTTGTGCAGGAAGGGAGTGGATAAGACAGTTGAATGGGTTAAGTTAGTGACTTTGTGAGAAATGTTTAAACGATTTGGTCGTGCAGTGTTTAAGCTAGTGAGATTAGTATGGCGTGACCAGGGTTACTCCTCCCAGTGGAGTGAGGATAACCGGAGTTATGTTTCTTATGACTGAACGAACGTGGCAATCAGCGAGGAATTGATGTGTTTCAGGATAAGTTTAATTTGAGTAAGTGAACACTTCAACGATGGGTTTGGAGGTTCCTACTCTTAGTTACGTATAAGGATGGGGTGGCGAAGTAGTGAGAATGTGAGAGAAGTTTGACGAACTGTGGTCTAGGTAGTCCGAGAGAAGGGAAATGTTATTTGCATAGATGTTTGATGAAGGAACTCCGGGTTGTGAGTTGTCGGGATGTACAGGGTTGGCCTTGTTCCAAGCTGTCAAGTGTGTGATTGATTCTTAGTAAATGAATCTCGTGTTGTAACGGGGGATTCTGCCAAGTTCTTCCTTATAGGAAGTAAATGTGCATGAGAAGTCGTACTTAATCTTCTATCGTTAAGACCGAGCGATTAGTGACAGTAGCCTACGAGTCAAAGGACCGTAAGAAATGAAGGGAGTTCACCCAATGCTCCATATTTCGAATTTATCGAGTGGTTGACTAGGTCAGGAGTGGTATTACCTTGGGGAGGCGTCAATTTTGGGTGAAAGCTAAATACCCACACCTTTTCAAATAAGGAATTCCGGGGACGGAATTCTTTTAAGGGGGGAGTGTTGTAACAACCCAGTTTCTCTTTTATAAATATGAGAGTCTTGTGGCAAATTTGTGAAGAAGGAAAGTTTTAGTAAGGACCAATTTGCAATTTAAGGGGTATAAAAGGGCACATTTCCCTAGGGCAGCCTCCATTGTTCCCAAAATCAGTGTTGGGTCTGGTGTGTGTGCGGCGGCAAGAAGAAGAAAGGAAGAAGAAGAGCTCAGCTTGGAACTTCTCTTTTGGTGCCAAGGATTCATTCAGGTAATCATTCCATTTATGTTATTTAGGTTATGGAAAACTTCTTCTTCTTTTGGAAAGCGATTTAAGGATGAAAGGAGAATTAAACAGTTGGGTAGATTAAATTTCTATGTGTTCTTCATATTCTAATAGCTGGGTTTTGAGAGTTGTAAATCTTTGCTAACCATTTCGATGGGAAGAGCACTGATTAAGAAGGTTAAAGGGATAAATGGAATTTAAGTTAAGTTTAATGTTAGTTGTTATGGGTAAATGTTTGATGAAGAGTTAGTTTAGCATTTGAACCAACTGAACCAGAGTATTTTGCCCCTATTCTAAGACCTGCGTATGAACAGTGAGAAAGAAACCAGGTCGGCGCAAAGTCCAGTTTGCGCCATAGGCGCTAGCGCAAAGTCCAGTTTGCGCCATAGGCGTTGGCGCAAAGTCCAGTTTGCGCCATAGGCGTTGGCGCAAATCTTTGGGTGGCGCAAACCTTGGTTGTTCCAGTGTTGGGCCGATCTAATAGTTGGGCCGCGTGGTTGATTTGGGCTTAGGTTTGTTTTGGGTTAAAAGATTTAAGGCCCAATATGAAGAGGATAATCTTAATTATTTATTTAAGTTAGGGTTAAGAGGAGAACGTAGAATCAGATATTGAGTTAAACCTAATAAATTTATAAATTAATTATTAGGTGAACGGTCGGTGCAAGACTACAAGTTAAGGAAAGAATTTGCTATCAGGTGAGTTCTCTCACTCCTTTTTACGACGTACTATATTTTACTGAACATGGTTCCCTTATTGAGCATGAACTGACTTATAAAGATATGCATGTTTTTCCACGCTTTGCATACGCATTGGCAAATAAAATGATGTTTAAGGTTTTCACGTGTATGATTTTTAAGTGTATATGCATGCTATGTGGAGTCGGTTGCACGGTGGGGTCAGGGTACTTTGGGATCTCTGATCCCTTAGGCATATGGAGGTTAGCTTGTGGGTTGAAATTCGTTTTCTCCTACATGAAGGAACGGGAAGTCCATTTGGATTCCGGCGTAGACGAGAGGGTGTCCGTTAGGCCCCGATCAGAGTAGCTTATGCAATCCCTGAACCCCGTGTTTAACCTTGGATGATGTTATGAGAAAGATGTGAAAGTATTTTCTTTATGAAATGACCTTTATACTGTGATAAATGTTTATAGAGGGAATTCACTAGACCTTTTGGTCTAACCCTCGCTTTCAAAAACTAAACCATTTTCAGGTAAGCGTGCTACGGGCTCTTCCAGTAAGAACTAAGGGAGATGTCAATAAGGATTGTGGAGATTAGCGTGACTCCAAGTTTTGGCTATAATGACTATAGATAGGGCTCGGTTGTGGATTTAGAGACTTCCGCTGTCAATTTTATTTAGATCACTTTTTTTGATGATGTAAAGACAAGATATTTATGTAATATGAATGCTTATTTCTAGATGAATGCATGTTATGTTTTTGGGACGTTACAGTGAAGATGGAACAATAATATTATTTAGGATGTCACACATTGGTAGGAAGATGAAAATTTAGGTAATGAAGATGTGTATATAAAGGGTTGCTTGATGTTGTTGAAAAATATGTAATGGTGTTTGCCAAAATATAGCAAAACCCAAGGATGATTAAGTTAAATTTTTATTATTTTTTTTGGTTTATTTTAAAATTATGTCAACCAAAGTTTATTGGTTTTAACATCAATATATATATTAAACAATTAAATAATCAATATATAAATCTTGTTGTTTTTGTTTGGTACACTAACAATGCTTATAAATCTAAACTTTATTTATTTATTAATAATCAATATATATCTATAAACGAAAAATATATATCTATAAAGAAAAAATGTTAGCATGATGACATGACACAATGAGAGACCTTCATTGCCATTTTTCTAATTTCTCATGATTTTGATTTTTTAAATGTTAGCTTTGGTGAAGATAGAACAATAATATTATTTAGGATGTCTCACATTGGTAGGAAGATGAAAATTTAGGTAATGAAGATGTGTATATAAAGGGTTGCTTGATGTTGTTGAAAAATATGAAATGGTGTTTGCCAAAATATAGCAAAATCCAAAGATGATTAAGTTAAATTTTTATTATTCTTTTTGGTTTATTTTAAAATTATGTCAACCAAAGTTTAATGGTTTTAACATCAATACATACATTAAACAATTAAATAATCAATATATAAATCTTATTGTTTTTGTTTTTGTTTGGTACACTAACAATGCTTATAAATCCAAACTTTATTTATTTATTAATAAATGTTGATAAATCAATACTTCATATTTTTATTTTGTTTTATTTTTCCATAATCAGTGACTTACTAATGATTATAGATAACTTAAATTGTTAATTGTATGGTAACAATGATTATAAATCAATAGATTAATCTATTTGTGTTTTTAATTTCATATGTATTGTTAGTGGTTCCAATTTTCGAATGTAACTCCTTAGTAATATTTCTATGTAATATGTATTTTCTTGTAGATGTTGTAACGTGTATTTGTGACTTACGTGAAACTGAAGTCATAATAGATGGTTGGGAAAAACGGATGAGATAACTTTGACTACATTTTGGTCAAAAGAACAACATGAAATGATGAGGTGGTTTCATATATATAAAGTGAAATACTGGTTTTTATTAGTTTAATATCTAATATGAAAATGATTTTCAAGAAAAATATCTAATATGTAAAGAACAATCTATTTAACTTGCTACAAAAAAAATTCGAAAAATGTTTATCGTCACCGCGCAACGCGCGGTGCACAATACTTGTTATAATAAACAACGGGTGAAAAATACACAGTAGGGGGTCAGGAGCAGCGAGATGCAGCCATAAAAAGACCACCCCATATAAGGAAAATACAAACTATGTAAGAGATGAATTAAATGAGCCAACAATCCCTACACCGATAAAGAAACTAAAGAGGATCCACGAGCAGCATATGATAACCATATGATTGAATATAATAGATAGATGTATTTTTGTATGTTTAAGTTATATCTTGTGTGATTTGGATGATGTAATCAGTTCTGATGAGAAGTGTTAAATTTGGTGAGATGTGTGAGTAATGGTTATCAACCGTTGGATGAGAAGTAGAAAAATGTTAGGGTGGGTTGTACTGAGATAAGATACACCGGATCAATTCCCTTTTAAGCCGCAATTCATGGGAGGGCATTTGATTAAAAGTGATTTTGTAACGTCCCAGATTTCCTAGCAGGCAACCAACCAAAAATAAGCATTCGAATTACATAAAACCTTGTCTTTACATCATCAATATTTCATACTAAACAAAATTGACAGCGAAAGTCTCTAAATCCACAGCCGAGAGCTATTCTATAGTCATCATAGCCAAAACTTGAAGTTACTCTAAGCTTCAAGTACTTCTTATCGCCTCCTAGTTCTTACTGGAAGAACCCTTAACAAGCTTACCTGAAAATGGTTTAGTTTTGAAAGCGAGGGTTAGACCAAAAGGTCTAGTGAATTCCCTCCGTAAAAAAACATGTATAAACAATATGAAATCCTTTCGTTAAAATGCATCATAAATCATCACATATGGTACTGCACTGTGTAATGGATCCCTTAACCATTCGCGATAGGGGCCCAAGCAGACTCCCCTTTCGCCCTCTCGTATCGGGGCCCAAGCAGACTCCCCGATACCCGCCTAGGAGGAAACGAATTCCAACCTACCGTCTCGTCAAACATATCCAAGGGATCAGTAGATCTCGAGGCTTATTGATCCCACAGTACAGACCGACATCACATAGCATGCACATACGTTTCATAAAAGCATTTGACTCTTTATAAATCATGCGCATCATTTCAACATATCAAACATTCCTTTTCCTTCCATGCATATCATTTCATAAATATTTCATGCTCGTTAAAACCATAATCAGTAAAAGAATCATTTAACATTTGCGTCGTAAAAGAGGTTTAGGGAACTCACCTTGATTGACGTACACCGCACCTCTTAAATACTGCCAAGCTAACCCAACCGAACACCTAAGGCAATAGATCCACATCAGATAAATAGTTCAGACTTACTGTCCGGATATCCCTTCCCGGACACAGCACTTATCCGGACACTACACTTATCCGGACGCCATGCTTATCCGGACGTCATACTTATCCGGACGCCACACTTATCCGGACGCCACACTTATCCGGACGCCACACTTATCCGGACTCCACACTTATCCGGACACCTTCACGAGGCACTTACCCGGACACCTGCAACATATCCGGACACCATCAAACACTGGTGTCCGGAAAACGCTGCTGTTCGAACTTAGAATTTCTAAAACCGATTTATACTCCGATTTAAGCCATTAGTTTGATTAGACAACTATAAGGGTTCATCCACCAACCTCAAATACCCACTTAATCCATTTATAACCCCTTAAATTGATTTATTAAGACAAAACCCATGAAACCCACTTTTTAGGAATTGTGGTTGAAAACTCATTAAATCACTGATTTAAATCGTAGAATCCAAACTAATGAAGAGGGAATACTACGTCACATAGATTGCGAATTCAAGAGGGAATACCTGATTGATTTCTCCTCTCTATAGCTTTCTTCTTCTTCTTCTTCCCTTTCTTTCCTTGCTTCACGCCACCACACACCCAAACAACATAAAAACACTGATTTGCTAAATGGAGGCTGCCCTAGAATTTTGTGCACATTTATACCTTCCTCAAATTACAGAAATGGCCCCTTAACTTAACTTTCGTTTTTCATACTTTGACCACCAAACCCCAAGACTCACTAAGATTTTGGGTCGTTACAGATTTAACGATTTAAAATTATTTCTCACATTTCTTATCAAAAATGGCACTTTTCACATGATCTCATGCAATGAAGAAGGTGTGTGAGATGTGATGAAGTTAAAAGTTGTAAAAGTTAGGATGCTCATGTGGACCGTGTGCATGGCATGTGGGTTATTACCGTTTCGGTCAAAAAGTGTTACCATGTAACTAGTTACGAAATAACAGTCTTAGATCATCTAACCGTTTCATAGCCCAAAATGTGTAACTCATGGACTTGTATAATGGGTAATGTTGACCAATAGATGAGTGTCATGTCACGTAACATCTTTCTTTTAAATTGGTCATTCAAAAAATACGTTTTCATAGAGATTGACTGTTAATAAGAGCATCTTTAACAGTTGTGTTAAATTAGAGAGTTTGGAGTTTCAGGAGTTTTTTTATTCTAACAACTATGTTAAATTAGTATGCAAAATTAGAAGGAAAAAAAGGATGTAAAAATCTATAAATTTGAAGAAATCTTTAAAACTTAATATTGAGAAGAGCCAGATACTGTTTTAATTGTTTCTACCAATAGTATTGATTGTGTTATGAAGTTTTTTTAAAAAGTGTATTGTAATACATAATCCATATAATATTTTAATAATATAATTAACGTTGGAATTCCTAACATATACTTATAGAGTAGTATTTGAAGTTGGATGTATTTTCATTTTACAGATTTTGATTTTAAATATTTTATTTTAGAAAAATTATAATATAGTTGTTGGAGATGTCCTAACTCGTTCCGCTTTTTCCTCTTTAACCTGTCAAATGTAACTAGTCTGGGTCCGGAATAAACCTTTCATCGGTTTTCTGGCCTTCATGCCCACCTCTACTTACTTACAGAAGAAGTTTATTTCTTTATTATTCGTGTACGGCATAACAATAAAATTATTATGATAATACATGTTCTGGTCAAAAATCCGTTGCTATTCAAACATGCTTATTTTTATAAACTACAATATCGTTTTTATATTTTATAAAAAAATGATGATCTTTTTGCATACATTTTCATCTTTACACATCTTGAATTCAATTATTTGCATCAAAAAAGAATGCAAACAGAACCTACATACTAAAATCTTGGTTCTTTAATAACATAAAACCGTTTGATTCAAGAACCCTAATCTTTACAAAATCATAACTTAAAAGACTCCACAATCAAATAGTCAAATTCTCTTGAATCCCAAGAAACGACCCCACGATTTGACCTCCAACATCTGGGAAAGTTTCGAATCCCTGAAGAGGTCTTACCTTTCCACTTCTAACGACTTCAACCGGATATTTCAAAAGATGCCCATTCAACTCGGTTACTTCATCCGCTGCAAACTGGTTCCAATTAGCTTCAGCCATTGATCGAACCTGTCTTACGCATTCAATGGACTCGGGCTTCGTAAAGCAGTCACGGACCGTGCCAAGATGCTCGGCCCAAAGAGACATTCGATATCCGTGAATCTTGAAAAACCCATCAAAAACCAACGTTTAAATTTAATGGAAACCCGTCGACATTTCAAGAAAAATGATAAAACTTCCATGATCTATTTTAAAAGAGATCAAGACACTCTAAGCTGACGTTTGTTTTTTAAGAGGTGCTGAAGTCTTAAGTCTTATTTCCCTTCTGATTGATAAGAGGTGGTGCTGAAGGAAATATGAATCAATAAGACTGCTCGTTTTTGTTTAAATTGTGTATTTGACCCATTAGAATATTATAGTGTTGAATTTATATATATAAATTTATACAATTTCACCAATTTATGCATGATTATTACGAAATTTACATCTCAATTATAAAACTAGCATTCATTTAAACGAATACATTTAATCGATAATAATATATTTAAATTATATATATTTAAATGTGAAAGTCACCTAATTATAGTAAATTGAGTTTTATTATAATCGAAGTGAATTGATTGAAAAAATGATCTATTAAGGTTAATTAATTGAGAACAGGCAAATAAGAGGTTGGTTTACCTTACCAGATAAAAGGACGATAAGACATAAGTGGTTCTGAAAATTTGGAAAAAAACAGACAGAATGGCCCTACCTCTTAACAAGTCAAACATAAGAGGCTAATAAGAGTTTTTTTTTCTAAAAAAACAAACAAGGCCTAAATGTACGATAAATACTTGAGAGAATCGTGAGCAAAACATTACCTGTCCTCGTGGATCGGTGAGATTTTTTGCCCAAGTATGATGAGGTTGGTAGGCTCCCATTGCAATTTCCGTATCTCGAGTTCCCTCCATAGAGCGTTGGTTTATGTTAGCCGAGCCTATAAGTACAAACTCATCATCCACTATCATTCCTTTCGAATGAACATAGATCATGAATCGCCGGCTCTTACGCGCAAGTCCCTAAAAATAAATCAAAATATAAAACTAATTTTATTGTGATACGTACAAATTGTTTAAACTAATTAAACAAGCCAAACCAAAAAAACCCAGCATGTCCCACTTGTATTTTTAGGTGCATTAAGCTATTCATTTGGTTGTTTGGCAGTTGCTGAATGGTATGGTGCAGAGTGATTAAGTGGCTCTTATGATAGTGAAAAATGAAATATCGTTGTTTGGTAATTGTTCAGAACGAAATTAGGGCACTTAATGGTTAAGAGACAACCAAGATACAAAATCATTCAGAGGGTGTTAGAACCATTAAGAGGCAGATTTTTTTGCCAAACAAGATTCACCTCTTAGCGATTCAGAGGTTGCCTTTTAATGAAACAATTAAGATGTAAACATAAAAACGACTAACCTGAGGAGTATTTTCAGGACTATGAGTAGGTGAACTATCGGGGCCGATGGCCTCACGATTCCCCAAACAAAAGAAATTGAGATAATCCGTTGGCGAAAACGCCTCCTCAAGACCAACCTCCACCAAAGCCTTGTAGATGGTTTGATACATCATTTGCATGGTCTTGTTCTACAAAGTTAGAATCCATAACAATACAAATTACTCCCTCACAATGACTTTGAAGTCAAATAAATAACAATTCATATAATATGCGGTTTGATATAATTCCCAATTATACCAAACCGAAAGAATTCACTATATCCCACTCAAAAGTAGGGTCTGGGAAGAGTTCTGATCCCATCAGGTGTATTAGTGCTTGTATGATCGCACCCAAATAATTATCATCAATAGTTACTTCATCTTGACTTTCCAAGAATTAAGTCAAAGCGATGTAAGAATATAATACCTGCCAAAATAAAATTCGTTGGGTTGCAGAACCCGTCGGTACACCCTCTGGCCACATAGGGACGACAATATATACCGCAAACCTTTCATGTGCCCGGATTTTACTAGCAACCTTAAGCGCAATCTCCATCGGAATCAAATTGTTGGCACCTACGAAAACGTAAGATACAGTCTTTAATTAACTAAATGAAAATTTTACCCTTAATAACAGAGGAAGTGATGAGTTTCTCCGTCTCATAATTAAGGGTAGAATTGGAAAGTAGGCACTTTTGGGAAACAAACACATGTTTTGGGATGGAGGGAGTATGTCAATTTTACCCTTAATAACAGAGGAATGTGTAATTATTACAGTTTTAAATTAACTAAATGACAATTTTACCCTTAATAACTGAGGAAGTAATGAGTTTCTCCATCTTGTAACTAAGGGTAGAATTGGAAAGTAGGCACTTTTGGAAACGGACACTTATTTTGGGATAGAGGGAGTATGTCAATTTTACCCTTAATAACAGAGGAATGTGTAATTATTACAGTTTTAAATTAACTAAATGACAATTTTACCCTTAATAACTGAGGAAGTAATGAGTTTCTCCATCTTGTAACTAAGGGTAGAATTGGAAAGTAGGCACTTTTGGAAACGGACACTTATTTTGGGATAGAGGGAGTATGTTAATTTTACCCTTAATAACAGAGGAATGTGTAATTATTACAGTTTTAAATTAACTAAATGACAATTTTACCTTTATTAACCTAGAAGTAACGAGTTTCTCCGTCTCATAATTAAGGGTAGAATTGGAAAGTAGGCACTTTTGGAAACGGACACTTATTTTGGGACGGAGGGAGTATGTCAAAAGAAAATGTTCCTTACCCAAGTCTTTGTAAGACTTCCAATTGTATGACGATCCAATAAAGTATTGATTTTCGATATAGATGAAATGTTGTGCTGAACGGATAGCCTTCACATATGCAGAATGTATGCTCATATCAATAAGCACGTTCTTCCCGCAAACCAAGTTCTGTTCAAAGAAGTTTATCCATAACATATCACCCACAAAGAAGAAAGTAAACTTAACCTTAGACCCTGTTTGGTAACCAAAACCGTGAAGGCAAAAAAGTGTGTTTTACGCTTGATTAAAAGGGAAAAGTTTGTATTTCATCACCTTGGCCGTAGCTTCCTTTGGATCCTTTGGAAAGCCTTTAACGGAGTTCGAATCAATTGAACGGAAAATCTGCATCAGATAAAACAGAATTTATTACTTGTTTTTTTTTCCAAACTAACCATTGTTCTTGTGAGCATGTCAATACAAAACTATAGTTTGTAGCAAAGAGTCAGCTTTTGGACACAAGGTGGAAAATAAATGCAAGATTCGATGTTCTTTTTAGCATTTCACAAGAAAAATGGTTTGTTAGCAACCGAAAAGAAGTACAATGGTTTGAAAAGTCAATCACATAAAATATAAACAAGAAAAGTTCGATAGCGGAAACTAGATTGATGCCGATTTTATCTTATTTACCTGTACATGCCACCCTTCGGGGTCCTCATCACCATCGGAAGGTTCATCATTCGCACCCAAAATTTCCGGAAACTTTTCCATTTTTAGCAAAACATCTTCATATGCCTTTAGTTTTTTTATGCCCCGAGGCTTTGAAGCTTTTAGCCACCGCTCCTCAAAGTTGGTCATAATGTCATAAGCGGCTGGGCCATCGATTCTACTATGCAAATCATGCCATGGTTCTCTTGGACAACCGGAAAGATTCCCCTGATAGAAACAATAATAACAAATCTTAAATAAGTATGTGCTATTAAAACCCGTGGAGAAACCCCGGGTTTGCTCCATGTAAGTCACCCGTTCGAGTCCCCAAAGGGCCACCAGAGGGTTTGTCCGACTGTTAACTTTAGGGTTACATAGGATTAGTTGACGTGCGCACAAGCTGGCGCATACTCCCACATAGAGATGGCCAAAAATCGGTCCGGGTCGGGCCCAAATCGGCCCCGGTCCCAAATAGTGATTTCGTAACTGATCCCACTCCCGGTCCCTATCCAAATACGAAGGACCGGTTAAGCTTCAAGGCCCAGTAACCGGTCCCGGTCTCACTTAACTTTTTTTAATTTGATTTTTTACTTAAAAAAATTATTTTTTGAAGAATTTGGTCAATCAAATACACTAACAAATACGTTTTTGTTATAACCGGGTCAATCAAATACACTACAAAATACATTTTGCTATAATTGGGTCGATCAAATACACTAACAAATACGTTTTTATTTAAAAATAAATTTTAAATAAAAAACCGGGCCGGTCCCAGGCCGGGCCTTGTTTTTGGATGAAAATCGTAACTTGTTAACGACCGGCGGGCCCGAACCGGTCCCAAATGGTCCCAGGCCAGGTCGTGCCCATTTGACACCTTACGGCTTGCTGCTCATTATGAATTTAGAAGAAGTTGAACAATTAGAATTTCATGGCCGGGCTAGCAAAAGATTATTATTTTTTTCTCAAACAATCAAACTAAAAAGAACGAGTAAGATCTTAGACGTCACCGTGAAGGTCGGATTATGATAGTCCTTTGCATGTAGGGTATTTAAAGTCCTAAATATGGGATGTTGTGGATTATCATATCTCCCATTGCAAAGATCAAGTCCCCCAACAAAAGATACAATCTTTCTTTTATCATCTCCGGCGTCAACATCTACAATCACGGTTTTCTGGTGGTGCGTATAGATCGTTCCAACCTCCTAAGAAACACAAAAGTACACAAAAAGGTGAAGAAAAGAAAGCATACAACATAACACGAAGAATGAATTATACCCCGGAAAATAACCTTGGCTACTTAAGAGATGGATCGAGCTTCCAATTTGGAAGAAAGTTTGATCCAAATGCCAAGAAAAAATAACTGTGTTCTTCACTTGATAGGAATAATGCAGAAGGGTCATAATAATGCAGAAGGGTCAGGTTCAGGGAAAACCGCAAAAAAAATGAAAATTTGAGGAACACCCTGGTAACTATTCATCTGGACGGTATTCACATGTTAATACAAGTAATTTCAAAGAAGTCCCCCTCCGACAGCCCGACGAGTCATCCACAGTAGCATGCACACATGCATCATGCACTCGTGCATAAAAACCAAAAAACAACTTCAATTACTTGTATGCACATGTGCATACCGTCCAGATGAACGATCAACAGGGTGTTCCTCAATTTTTCATTTATTTGGGGTTTCCCCGGAACCTCCCTCTAATGCAGAATACCGAAAAGAAATGATCTTTTACCAGCAAACTTTATCGTATCCAAAACCATAGTTTCTTGATTCGTATCGTACCTTCTTCTTGACCCAACTATGTTTTTTCCCCGCCATACGAGGACAAAGCAACACATGCACGGAAGAATGCTTAAAGAAACGCCGAGTCTCTTCATCATGGGTCGCCATTAATCCATCCTAAAAACAAAAGCGTTTTACAAAATTTCTAACGACATTAATCAGTTACTAACGGCTATCAAGAAACAACGCAAGAACTTACCGTTTTGTATCCCATTATGCTTCTTGAAGTCGGGTCATCCCAAACAAGAAGCAAAACTCTTACACCTTCTTGAGCTTTGCTTTTCAGAAGATCTCCAAGCGAATACTGCGGTGCATCGGACTCCTCACGGACCAATATCACTTTGTCCCAAACCGACCATCCCGTGATGTAAATAAGTCGCTTAGCATTCGATATTGCGTTAAATATATCAATCCAACAAGTCCCGTGAACATAACGCATCCCATCACTAAGCTCAAAATCCGGGAGGCTTTCATGGGGCACGTGGGCATCTTGATACAACGTAACTCGCCCACCTTTCCTTAACGGAAAATAAGTCCCGGGAACTCCAAGATACTGAGGGCCCGCTCCAACTCCGTTGTTGTAAAAACTCAATCTCGCCATTGGAATGTATTGCATTGTGAGTGCTAAACCCGCTCCATTCTTACACGGCCTTCCATTTGCATTAATTAACGGAAAAATCCCTTCTATTTTCGACCCACAATATATATGTTCAACCGGGATCGCCACGGCCCCAATAAGTTGAGACCCGACAACGTCACTATCTTTAACAAGAAAATGGATTTCAGCGGTGTGATGTGCAACGGGGACGCTAAAATGTTGGTTCCAAACGGGATTTTCACTATTGGTACGAACATAAGTTCTTCCAATCACCGCACTCGTTATCGCAATCGAAACGTACGGGTCACTAGTTTGCTTTCCGGGTAATTTGTTAAAAACATCCCCCATCGTTTTATGAAACACGTCCATGTTCGGAAGGTTCTTCGCCTCATGAACCCAAATATCAAGATTCCCATGTAATAAAAGAACTTTCAACGCCTTTTTCGGAGTCCCATATGGCACAATTTGATAATTCTGACTATTTGCTAAATCTAACGAAGCCGTTTGGTGGATCGCAAGAATTTGAGACGAATCAAGCGAGCCCGTAGGCGAAGTGAAGCCCGTGAAGCTACTCGGATACGAAGCACTATGATGATGTCCCGGATACGTGGGCCCATAATTCGGAGATGTTGAAGATGGTTCATTTTCAGAGTTAGTTGTCGAGTTATCATCTTCAACACGCGTAGTCCCACTAACGCCACTTTCTTGGCTTTCTTGACTATTCGGTTGAGTTGTTTCCCCAGGCATTCCTGTCGGATACGGATATCCGTATCCTGGATACGGGTATCCGTATCCCGGTGGTATTTGTGATTGGTATGGATATGGAAAAGGGCATGGAGGATATGGGGCTGAATTGGGAGGGGGGTATGGAAATTGGGCAGAATTGGGAGGTTGTCCTTGTGGATTTGGGTTAGGGTTATCCATTCAAGAACATAAAGAATTTATATACATATATATGTATATATGTGTGTATATAATATATATATATACATATGCACATTCAATTAGGGTTCATCACTTTATCATGTGCTATTGCAAATTTGCAATCAAAAGAGATAACAATTATGAAATTCGGAATTCCCAATTGGAATCAATTGGGGGAAAACATGGGGTTCTAAATTGGGGATTTGATGTGATAAAATCTAAGGTAAATAAATACGATTAGAGCGTTTAATTTGAGAAATGAATAGAAGAAAGAACAGAGATACCTTTGATTTGGAAGATCGTGATGATGATGATGATGGATTGAAAGAAAAATTACATGGGGGAAAGAAAATGGGGGAAAACGATAAGGACCCAGGTGAAAAAAATTGCGATTATGACGCAAAATCTCCACCATTTTTCTTAAAGATTTCAAGTTTCTAAATGTGGTGATTTGAATTTTTGAGGGAAGACCCTAATCCATGAACTCCCAAATCTCAACGGTTTTTCAATTTTATCCGGTTTTTTAAACCCGGTCTAAGGATTCATGGACCCGATAAGAACCGGATGTATTCTCATTTTAGATATATAGACTTTGGAAACCACAAGGGTGGTGGCGTGTTGGCAAGAGCTTGGGGGATGTGGTGGAATATCCCATTCACTCTGGGTTCGAGTCCAGGGCGTCAGCATTCTGTGGCCAGGCTTAGTCTCAGACGGCCGTTTTATTTGTTTGTTTCCAAATTGCCAAGGATGTAGTCTAGGCAAAGTCTAGATGAACCTTATCCAAAAAAAAAGACTTTGGATTATGTTAGTCCACTTTTTGTTTTCATGAAATGTTTTTGTAACACCCCTAAAATGTTACAAGTCTCGTCTCACAAAATCGTCCGATATGTTTTTGTAACACCCCTAAAATGAGGGCTAATTTAAACCGCTAAAATAAGACATAAAAGAACATGACATGAAATATAATCACTCATAGTGGGAAATAGTAATGGAGTTAACAACTAAAAAAGGACCAATAGCTAAAAACCTACTAATCTAAACCATCTTCTAAGTCTAGATTATAGACAGGTGTCGCTAAGATCACCAAAAGAGTTCGATCTCTTTTATCTCCAAATATCGTCTCAAAAGGATGACGACTCCCAAAAGTTGCCTCTAACACAATAGGCTCTCAACTCAAACATCCGTCGTCCTGCTACATTGAGAACCTGATATACATGTCATTTTAAGAAAACATATTTATGTTAAATGAGCCCACTACGGATCAACGGTCATCCAATTCAACCTCTTAAGATTCATGGCATAAGACTCCCGATGATTCTAGATTTCACTCGTTCACGAGAAGTTACAATTATTGGTCTTTGGCTGATGACCGAATTAAAGAGTTCACATCTTATTATCCATTAAGACCACATGTCTATTTCACATTACAAATCGAGAATGTTCTTCTCACACACAAACCGACTCTTATATCTATTAATCGATTACATTTAGTGTTACACTATATGTATATATATATATAAAAATATATAGGGTCAGGTTCAGGTTCAAGGAAAAACCTCAAATAAACGAAAAACTAAGGAACACTCTGGTGGTCCTTCATCTGGACAGTATGCACTTGTGCATACTGATAATTCGTAACATGCACACGTGCATATGCACAAATGCATGACGCACAAGTGCATAAAAAACAACTTAATTTACCTGATGCACAAATATATACCGTTCAGATGAACGACTACCAGGGTGTCCTTAGTTTTCCATTGTGTGTGGGTGTGAGTATATGTATACGTGTGTGTTCATTGAAAGCCAAATCCCATGACATTTACATCCAAAGTGTAATTACACAATAAAATCACCATATTTACTTTCCAAACCCAATATTTCTCAAAACCCTTGATTTTAAGTTAGCATTAACAACACCGATAAATGTTTATATTTATTTTAATTTATAAGAGTTTCTTGTATTATTGTTAATTAGTATTAATTATATTAGTTTTTGTTATTTGATATTATTTTAAATATATAACTAAAAGTCTAGAAAATATAATTGACCTTAGTAATTTATATGATTGTAATTATTTTTAAATAATAATATTTTGTCACATGACAAATAATTTTTTTAACAAATCTCAACAACTAGGGTTTTGTTTTTTTGTCTTATTATTACTAAAGAAAATTATATATACTTTTATGTGCGTCATTGACATTTTTTCTTAATATATACAATTTTTAGCAAGCTTTTTAAAATAACGTCATTTTTAAAAACTATTTTCCATTATAATGATTTATATTTAATTTTTAGCCTAGATCCAACGTTTCGAGAGTTTTTTTAAGTTTTTTGGTTGATTTTAAAGGATTTTAAGTTTTTTTTGTCGATTTTAAGAATTTTTTTTTGGTTTTACAGTCGATTTCGAGACTTAATTTTGGTTTTTAGATTGATTTCAAAACACTTTTTTGTTGATGGAGTCCCATGCGAGAAATTACTGGGGGAAACATTAAGGTACATGGTTAAAAAACCTAAGTTTTTAAACTAAAAATTTCATTTTTTAACAAAATCCCTAATAATCTTGCACGACTTGAACTAGTAACCTATAATTTTTTTTCAAGAAAACCCATATTTTATTATTAATTAAACTCTATTGTAGTCGACGTTGTTACTTTCATTTCAATATATTATAGTAATTATTTTTGTTTCTACCTTTTTAGACGTTACATCAAATGTTGAAATTAATTAAAAGTTTAATAAATTATAATTTGTTATTATATAAATAAATGTTTAATGATGTGATGGCTCCCATGGGATATCCCTCCTATTCATTCCTTTAAATGGTAAATCAAAATGATGGTTTATATAAAAGCTAAAAGCCCTTAAACTTTAACCCATCTTACAACTCACAACTGAGGTCATCCGTACCCCAGGTTCAAACCTTTTGAACCATCTGCGCCACATCAGCGCCATATCAGCTTTTCACTTTGAACCCTCTTGAACCTTTTTGAACCCACAAATCCCGTACCCCAACCTTTTGAACCTCTTGAACCCACATGCCACCTCATCTAATTTTTTAATAAAAAATCATAACATTCATAAAAATAAAATTAAAATTACAAAATAAAATTAAAATTACAAAATTAAATTAAAATTACAAAATTAAATTAAAAACTACAAAATTAAATTAAAAATTACAAAATAAAATTCAAAATTACAAAATATTAAAAATCTACTCGTCGTCGTTGTTGGGAAGTCGGATACGCCAAATATGTTCGACCAAATCCGACCGAAGGTTATTATGAGTCTCTCGGTTTTTGACTTCTCGAACATTTGTCGCGCGTTGTGCCTCAGTGATTTGTGTTTCATCCGCTACCACGGCGTTTCCATCGGCACAAATGGCATGGCCTTCGTCTTCGAGTATCATATTGTGTAATATGAGACAATCGTACATAATATTCGCCAATTTATTCTTATGCCATCCGCGTGCCGGGTACTTAAGTATATGCCAACGTTGTTTAAGCACGCCAAAAGCTCGTTCAACATCTTTACGTGCCGATTCTTGTGCGTCGGAAGCTACTCCATACGCCAATTGTCGAACAGCGGATACACACTTTTGTATCGGAGACAAACCTTGTTTGCGTAGTCCGTCAATCCGTTGTGTAAAATACGGATACACTCCCGACCTCTTTCTATGTTCCCGGACCTCGGTCTTCTTGACGATGAGGCGGTGCTACCATACCGTCTATCTACAGCTTCTTGCAACAAATCGGCATAACGATCAAATAGTTGACCGAATTCCTCGTCGGTGTCAATGGATGATGAAGAAGCGGACGATGAACCGGGTGGCGACTCCATAAAGTTTATATCGGATTGAAAGAAATGAAAGAAAATATTTAAGGATTGAGGTGAGTGTTTAAATTTTGGTGTGAAAAATGGATGAGATTTGAGGTTGATTTATAGTGTTTAAATTGAAAAAAAAAATTAATTGAAAAAGAGCCGTTTGATATATAGCCGTTGAAAAAAAAAATTGAAAAATTGAGAAATTGTTCGGGTAGCAGCGGGGTGGGGAACCCGCATGCTGAACCCGCTGCCCCCGTACCCCATAGCCGCCAACCCGCTGGTGCCACCTCAGCCCAACCCGAGCTCTTACCCGCTCGAGTACGGAAGGCCTCATACCCTATATCTATTTTACGTCACAAATACCCCTTTTGGTATGATGGTACATGGACACACGTTTGACCTAGATCGTACGTAGAAAACACCGTGACATAATTAAGCATATTTTTTTGAATACGTTAAATGTAACACTCATTTTAAGGGCACTTTTGTAATGCTGCTACAGTTATTTAACGTATCAAAATATGATGATGATATATTCACTTTTACTCCCTTTTTGCAGCATCATTCACCTCCATCTCTTGCCAACGGAACATGATAGATGGTAAGTAAAGGAGGTGAGTGTTGAGTGTTGTTCAGCGTAGAATTAAATGCCATGTATGGCAAAACAACATTATTGAAGTAGAAAAGGAAGTGAATGGTTTCACTTTCCTTTAGGAAGGACAACAAATATGCTAGAAGAGAGAATGAGGTGTTTTAGAGAGCAAAGGGTTCCATAAAGGTTAAGAAACACAAAACATTAAAGGAGTGCATTCTAGCTACTTAAAGGTATAATCATCCCTCTAGTCCTGTTATTTTTCATATGTGATCAGTAGCCTAATGTTTTAAGAGAGTTTAAATCAAATTTCCATTGATATTGTAATAACCGTGACTTGCATGTTCAGAATTTAGTTGTTAAAGAGATTTTGGTGGAATACAAGTTCAAGGGTCTATGTGCAAATAAAAGAAAAGGGGCCATTGTGCAATAAAGGAAAGTAATAAACACCCTAAAACCCTATTTTATGTCATTTGGTGCAAGTGGAGGCTGGAAGAGCGCATAAAGGAACTTGGTGAAGTGATCGATATTGCAATTGGAAGGAATCACGGAGGTGTTGGATTTGTAGATAGTTTCTGAATCAATGCTTCAAGGTAACCTCTTATACTATCACTCGTTCTTTGATTTTAATAGAAAGATTGGGTTATTTGGGTCTTTGTACAAAAATGGTTAGATTGGTTGCCGACAATCGATTTTTGATGATAATGTTGGGATTATCGAGTATTGTAGCGTTAAGAAAGATTAGACATGAACGTATTTCATTAAAAGAGGTTAAAATCAAATTGTGGAACGGATTGGTGAGGTTTCTGGGTGTTTTGTTCCCTAAAACCCCGTACCCTGATAGTTCTATCAGGGAAGTCACCCAGATAGTTCTATTAGGGAAGTCACCCGGATAGATCTATCAGGGAAGTTATCAAGGAAGTTATCAGGGAAGTTACTCGGATAGTTTTATCAGGGAAGTTGCCCGAATAGTTTTATCAGGGAAGTTATCAGGGAGGTTATCAGAGAAGTTATCAGGAAAGTATCCGAAAAGTATCCGAAAAGTATTCGGAAAGTAGGTAACCACACTGTTATCCGGATTGTGCTACCCAATAGCAGTTTCTGTTTTGGTTGACTTCATTCCCCGAGTGAGTTGCGAAGTTAGCTTTTGAGGCTTGAGTAAGAGTTGAGATAAATCGTCAAGGATTATTCGGGTGGCTTGTCTTCCTCGTTATTTTCGTAGGTGTTCTGTTTAGAGATCAGAGGCGTAAGTGAGGAGACCTAAGCAAGGACAACAGGTGAGTCTTTCTAACTGAAAACGTGTTGACTGATGAATTATTTGCCACGCATGAGATGTTGAGACCGCATGTTTATTTTAAATATGAAACTGCATGTTTCACTATGTTGAGAAAGTTGAGTTATCTTGTATGCATACATTTGGAAGTAGACATGTTACGGCTAAGTCGGGGGTGTGTCCTGCCAGAGCTCATACCGGGGGGGGTGTCCCATTTATGCCAGCGGGGGTGTCCCAGTTAGTGTGATCCAGACACGTTGTCACATGTGTGCGTGACTTCAATGTGTCAATTACATGTGTAGTTCTTGTGATCGAAAGTTTAAATGTTTTAATGTGCAGAATTGTTTATAATGCTTATAAATTGTTTTAAATTTTGTTGTTGGTGCGAACGTTTCTTATTAGAGGGAACTCACTATACCTCATGGTCTAACCCTCGCTTTTCAAAAACTAAACTATTTTCAGGGAAGCATTGAGTAGGATGCTCGAGTAAGGGCAAAGCGAAGAAGTGAGCTTGGAGCGTTGACTAAAAGATAGTCTTGTTTATGTACTTAATATACCAGACTATAGCTAGCAAATTTCCCAACTGTGTAATAGGTTGTTTCCGCAAACCTTGTATGTGTAACGACCCAGACCCTTTTTCGAAATGTTTTGCGTTTGGTGTGGAGTTTTAAGCAGAAGTAGAAGTTGAGGGGCTAGTTGGTAAATAGGAGTTGGGGTATAAAAATGCACAAAACCCTAGAGGACATTCCATATTTCTGATTTTAGTGTGTGTGTCGGCTGAATTTGTGAGGGAAAGAAGAGGAGAGGTTCTTGAAGGTTTTTGGTGCATTTGGAAGAAAGGACCCATCAAACCTTGGGATTTGAAGAAGAAATAGCATTTGGATTTCGTTTATCGCAGGCAATCAACCAGGTAACACTCTCTTGTTTCACCGATTTATCTTTGATTAGGGAGCAGAATGGTTAGTCTTGGGGTTTTTGTTCAAAAGTGAAGTTTGAAGCTAAAATGAGAGAAATCGGGTCTTATAGTGTGTTTCGATTGTTAAGAACTCAGTAATTGTTAAGTTTAGTGATGTTGTTGCTATTGCTAATCTTTACTTCGAGAGAATCGAGCTAACCAGTAGATTTCAGCCTCAAAAAGGGTCCAGGTCGACGTCCGGAAACCTTCTCGGACGTCCGGACTCCTCGATGCGTTAGAAGGTCTCCGGGTGTGGAGACTGTCCGGATAGGAAAGCTACCCGGGTAGGTATTATGTCCGGTAAAGTCTAGTATCCGGTAAGTTCGATATCCGGAAAGGGGTGTCGTCCGGAATGTAGTAGTTACCCGGATAAAGGTGTTATCCGGACTAGGTTGTTGTCCGGTTAGTTGGGTGTCCTGACTCTTTAGCGTCCGGAAAAGTAGGGTTGTCCGGAAAACTGAGTTGTCTGGATACTTTTGCTGAGTTGTTGTTTTATGCCCGTTTATTCAGGGAAGTCGATTTGGAAGTTTGGAACTGTTTAGGAACGAGAAGTAAGAGCCTCAAGTGAGTTTTCTAACTAAAATACGTGCCTTTTAACGTGTTTTTCTAAAGTGAATACATGATGAGAAATGCCATGTTTTGTTCTTATGCTTTTATTGCATGAAAGTTGTTTAAAGTTTTATGTGAGATGTATGCATACATTGTGTAGACGTAAATTGGCTAAGTCGGGGGGAGGTTCCGCCAGTACTCACATCGGGGGGAGGTTCCGTTGATGCCATGGGAAGTGATACCCAGTAAGGCAGCGTGATACTGACTCGTTGTCACTTTCGGGTGACTTCAGGGTGCCATTTACGGGAGCGGATTTATCCGTGGAAGTTTTTAATGTCCAGTTATGTGAAAGTTTATTATTGAAAGTTTTATATATGAAAGTTATGCAAAGTTTTTAAAATGATTTTGAGAACTGTCAGGAGGGACTCACTAGACCTCATGGTCTAACCCTCACTTTTCCAAACTAACCCTTTTCAGGTAAGCAGATAGTAGGAGGCTCAGGTAAGTGAGAAAAAGCATGATAGAGGACAGATGCAGATAGAGACAGTGCCACTTATACTTGTAGTAGCTAGTTCATTTTCAGTTGTGTATAGGTTGTTTCCGCCAACCTATTTTGAGACTTATGTAAGAAATTTTGGTACCCATTTTTGGGATGTTCTAATTTATATGATTTGCGTGCTTATTTTAGACTGGGTTGTTACAATTGGTATCAGAGCCATAGTTTAAGGGATTTAGGTGACCGGACGGGCCTAAACTTAAACTTGGGAGTAGAAATCACAACTGAGAATCAGGAAATGCGTTAGGAGGGCACTATTGTGGATACAGGAAATGCGTTAGGAGGACACTATTACAGAGATAGGACCAATAGGGCACTGAGGACTGTCATGTAAGGTAAGTTTGAGATTCCACCTGGCCAGTGTAATTGCGGACTTACAGGTACATGTATGTGCTTAACCTGCCTTATTATTCCGAAGTGGTAGTCAAAAGCTAGTGTTTATGTCGTGTTCCAGTACTTTAGAATGTCAGCAAGATCCCTGAGGGGTAGACTGAGACCCCTTGTTGGGGAAGTTTCATGAGAAGTCATGGTGATGTGATGTACGTATACATCGTAAGAGAAGAAATGTTGTATAGAGTATTACGAGTCGTCTAGAGGTAGCTCTTCGTGGATTCGGAGAGGAAGAATGCTTGGGTTTGAGTAAGACTCATGTTTCGGGAGAGTCCCATTTCTAGAAATCATGGGATAGATCAGTCAGGATGGTAAGAAAAGTCAGTGTCAAAACCTTGAAGGTATCAATGGAGCCCTGGGTTCTTGGTCGAGCTTTCCATTAGCAGGATAAATGAAATAAGATACCTATAGTGAAATGAAACCATGTAGAAGTGGAAAGTGAGATAGTTGATCAAAACGAAATAGTATGAAATGGTTGAGTAAGTGGACCGTTGAATGTATGTATAGCAAATCGTTGCAAGACTGAGTGGGCGACCACTGGTCGAGAGTAGAGTGTCAATGATAAGTTGCGCGAGTAAATCGATTGACCTTGTTTGAGTGAGTAGCCTTCAATTGCAAGTAGAGTTTCATGCATTGAGTTCGTATATGTGTACATGAGATTTTTCATAAGAAAAGTATAAACGTGTAAATATCAAATTTGATCGGATATGAGTCGGCGTGTGCAAGCGTATGTTTAAAGAAAAATACAAATCCATTTACATCGTACAATGAAGTCTTGAGGTTTACGATTTGCAAAATATTCCACTCTTTTCATGATAAGCCAAGAAAACGTTTGAATGCACAACTTTTATAACCAAAATGAGTATTGACATTTCGAAGTTATATATATGAGTGTGAGGACCGACTGGTCTACTTCGTGTCGGTAAATTTCTTTCAAAATTTTGTCGTATGGGAAGATTTTCATCCAATATTTATTTCTGTCGTAACAACACATTTTTGGTTGAGTAAGATTAAGTTTTACAGAAAGATTGCATG
Source organism: Saussurea involucrata (assembly GCA_033807775.1). Lineage (NCBI taxonomy): Eukaryota > Viridiplantae > Streptophyta > Magnoliopsida > Asterales > Asteraceae > Saussurea > Saussurea involucrata. The sequence continues at coordinate 12,710,798 of CM066312.1, forward strand.
CAAACGATCCTCAAGATCGTTGTGCAGGGCATTAGAGTTATGAGAATGTTGGGGTCGGGTGTACCCAAGTTGTTTTCAAGTGTTGTTTCTTTAAAATGATCAAAAGTGTGAAATGATTCATTTATCGCGTTGTCAGGCATGAAGGCTATGAACTCAATAGGTCGTAGAGTATTACATTTTAAGATAAGGAAGAACTCCTAGAGTGGAGAGGTGTTGGACAAATCAGGAAAGAATGTTTGTAGCTTTGGTAGATGCGTTCTAGAGGAGAGGCGAGCAGTGGAAGAGTCGGAAGTGGACTTTAATGTCGGTTGTATGAGGGTCTGTACCCTCGTGCGGTGACTGGAAGTACAGTTGCCGAGAGACGGTTGTGTTCAGGGAAGGACTAGAAGTCATCGAGGTGTTGGTATAGCAACTCGTTATGAGTAGTGTGGTGAAGTAGAGATGAAATATCCGCGACGCTGAATAAGAGTTTAAGGTGATCCTGTAATATTGACATTACGCGAGTCAGTTTGAAATGAGGACGACGGGATGTGAAGTTGATTAAGAGGTTGGTGTTGGAAAGATTAGGTCCTGTAGGAGACCCTTGTTGAAGAATAGGTTAAGGAAGTATCAACGAAGTATCAACAGGTCAACTATTGACGTCAGAGTCGGCAGTTGTGTAAAGTGTATGAGGTCGAAGACTAGAATCAGAAGGTTGAAAGTTGAAGGGCCACCCTGTAGGGGTGTTGAGCTAGTGAAAGGATGCTGTTTAAATAAGCGTTTTACTTACGAGGTGGATGGTACGTAAAAGATGTAGTAGTTAGCACGAACAAAGTAGGTGTATAGATTATGTCTATCTGTGAGGGAATGTGCCATGTCTATGTGTTGGTTTGAGATCGCAAAAGAGCGAGCAAGAAACGAGTATGTTAGAGTTAATCAGAAATTCGTGAGTTGTGGTTCAGCTAGAGTTGGGGAAGAGACAAAGTAGCGAGATAGACTCGGTCATTTATGCGGGAGAACGTGAGAGTAAGTTTGAGTTGTGCACGAATGACCATGGGAGACCTGGTCTGCAGCGAGATGTTATGGGTGGAGAATGTACGATCAAGTAGTGGCAGCAATTGCCTAGGTAGATGTGCCAGTCAGTGTTGTAGTAGTGTGACGTTAGGAAGAGGAAGCATCGGATGGGAGCCTTTTTGGAAGTTTCGGGTGAGGTGTACATTTGGTTAATCAAGTTGTTGGAGCACGTGGTTTGTAAGTTGGCGTTGTGATTTGGCTTGTTTCAGAATAGAATGTCGGAGCAGAAGAGAGTTATTGCCCAAATGAGAGACCAAGTGTTTTTGATTGTGTGAGTTGCTAAGTAAGAATGTTGTCGAAATCTTTGGAAGTTTTAGAGAAGGCAATGGATGGGTTAGTCGAAGATGTGGGGTAGTAAATGTGAAATCTTTGAGGAATGTGAATTGTTTCCTATGTATGGAGGAATTATTCGAGGAGGTATTAGTGAGAGATCAAAGGATGTGTAATGACTTCGATCACAGGTGTCATTTCGAGATGACTTGATTGAAAGCCTTAAGTTAGAATTTTTGATGCAACCGTTTGATTACGTATAGTAACGAGAGAATGTTTCAGCAAGTGAAAAGGTCGGAAGGGAGAGGCAAGTAATGCTTGAGAGGCGGTGCTTCACGTTGCTGTGGAGAGGTGAAGATAGTACGTCGGAATAAAGGGGAAAGTTAGAAGTAGTAAGCTTGCCAGTAACACCGAGAGGTAGAGTAGCGCGCATAGATTGCCATCAGTAAGTGTCTGAACTTCTGGAAAGAGTTTCGAGGAAGGGGATTTGTGCATGTCTTTGTGCGAAAAAGAAGTGGAAAAGGGCAGTTGAATGAGTTGAGTTGGTGATGTTGTGAGAAACGTTCAAGCGAACTGATCGTTTAGTGTAAGCTCTTAAAAGCAGTAGGGTGTGATCATGGTTACCTCTCCCAGTTGAGTGGGGGGAAACCGAAGTTATGTTATATGACTGGACATTTGTGGCAAGCAATGAGAAATCGATGAGCCTTCGGGATAAGTAAATTCGGATAGGTGAACACTTCAATGAGGAATCATGGGAGTTTTCTGCTTTTAGTCACGTTAAGTGTGAAATGTTGGTGTGGTGAGAAGGTACGAATTAGTTGCCGAGCTGTAGCCGATGTGAATCGGGAAGGGAATATGATCGGCATAGACGTATGTCAGTTGGAAGAAGTGATCTAGAATTACATGTAACCCGAGGAGGGGACTCTTAGGTGTGAGCTTGTCGAGATGTACAAGGTTGGCCTTGTGCCAAGTTGTCAGTAAGTGAGTTTTCCTAGTGGAAGATCCTCGTTGTTGTGGCAGGAATTTCCGCCAAGTTCTTTCTCTTAAGAAAGTATAAATGTATGAGAGACCTTATTTAGACGTGATTAAAACCGTGAGTCCCGATGTGTGGACGGAGGCGAGCAAATGGAGGCGCGGTTGGCCTTGGTTTTATCAGGTAGTTTTAAGCGAGTATAGTGATCGAAGAGGGTACAAGTAGGTAGTGCAAGATGGCACGATTTAGCAAGTGGTGTCTCGCCGAGGGCGGCTTCAAGTATGGGGTGTGGTTATGTTTCCCATCTGAGCGGTCTGAGGCAATCGGGTAGAAAAGAGTGGTTGGATTGAAAAATATAAGGCTTTGAGCTTTGAAGTTTGAGAGAGAGGTAAGGTGGACTAAGTCTGCGGATTCGTCGAAGCATGAAAGTTGAATAGATAGTGCGCGATCTTGAGGTACTATAAATTCATAGTGTGATGCACGTCTCTTTTGTGGAGAGCCGATGTGAGAAGTGAGATGATGGCGACCTTGCAAGAGATGCAGGCGATAAGAAGTTGACCTTGTCATTAGTGAGCGAGTTAGAGCAGCATAATACAAGTTAGACTGGTCAGAAGAATTAAAGAGTGTTCATCCGACATTTCATGTCTTAGACTTAAAGAAGTGTTTGTCAGAGGTCGTTGTGGCTGTTCCTTTGAGGGGACATCAGTATAGATGAGAGGTTGACTTACGTAGAAGGACCGATAAATCGTGAGCGGTAAGGTTTGCTAAACGAGGAACATAGAAGTTTGGCTAGTAAAAGTTCAGTGGAGTTGTCATAAGGGACGAGAGGCAACGTGGGAAGTAAAATCAGATTTGATGTTCGGTTACCCTCACCTTTTCGAGAATGGAATTCCGGGGACAGAATTCTTTTGAGGGGGGAGTGTTGTAACGACCCAGACCCTTTTTCGAAATGTTTTGCGTTTGGTGTGGAGTTTTAAGCAGAAGTAGAAGTTGAGGGGCTAGTTGGTAAATAAGAGTTGGGGTATAAAAAGGCACAAAACCCTAGAGGACATTCCATATTTCTGATTTTAGTGTGTGTGTCGGCTGAATTTGTGAGGGAAAGAAGATGAGGGGTTCTTGAAGGTTTTTGGTGCATTTGGAAGAAAGGAGCCATCAAACATTGGGATTTGAAGAAGAAATAGCATTTGGATTTCGTTTATCGCAGGCAATCAACCAGGTAACACTCTCTTGTTTCACCGATTTATCTTTGATTAGGGAGCAGAATGGTTAGTCTTGGGGTTTTTGTTCAAAAGTGAAGTTTGAAGCTAAAATGAGAGAAATCGGGTCTTATAGTGTGTTTTCGATTGTTAAGAACTCAGTAATTGTTAAGTTTAGTGATGTTGTTGCTATTGCTAATCTTTACTTCGAGAGAATCGAGCTAACCACTAGATTTCAGCCTCAAAAAGGGTCCAGGTCGACGTCCGGAAACCTTCTCGGACGCCCGAACTCCTCGATGCGTTAGAAGGTCTCCGGGTGTGGAGACTGTCCGGATAGGAAAGCTACCCGGGTAGGTATTATGTCCGGTAAAGTCTAGTATCCGGTAAGTTCGATATCCGGAAAGGGGTGTCGTCCGGAATGTAGTAGTTACCCGGATAAAGGTGTTGTCCGGACTAGGTTGTTGTCCGGTTAGTTGGGTGTCCTGACTCTTTAGCGTCCGGAAAAGTAGGGTTGTCCGGAAAACTGAGTTGTCTGGATACTTTTGCTGAGTTGTTGTTTTATGCCCGTTTATTCAGGGAAGTCGATTTGGAAGTTTGGAACTGTTTAGGAACGAGAAGTAAGAGCCTCAGGTGAGTTTTCTAACTAAAATACGTGCCTTTTAACGTGTTTTTCTAAAGTGAATACATGATGAGAAATGCCATGTTTTGTTCTTATGCTTTTATTGCATGAAAGTTGTTTAAAGTTTTATGTGAGATGTATGCATATATTGTGTAGACGTAAATTGGCTAAGTCGGGGGGAGGTTCCGCCAGTACTCACGTCGGGGGGAGGTTCTGTTGATGCCATGGGAAGTGATACCCAGTAAGGCAGCGTGATACTGACTCGTTGTCACTTTCGGGTGACTTCAGGGTGCCATTTACGGGAGCGGATTTATCCGTGGAAGTTTTTAATGTCCAGTTATGTGAAAGTTTATTATTGAAAGTTTTATATATGAAAGTTATGCAAAGTTTTTAAAATGATTTTGAGAACTGTCAGGAGGGACTCACTAGACCTCATGGTCTAACCCTCGCTTTTCCAAACTAACCCTTTTCAGGTAAGCAGATAGTAGGAGGCTCAGGTAAGTGAGCAAAAGCATGATATAGGACAGATGCAGATAGAGACAGTGCCACTTATACTTGTAGTACTAGTTCATTTTCAGTTGTGTATAGGTTATTTCCGCCAACCTATTTTGAGACTTATGTAAGAAATTTTGGGACCCATTTTTGGGATGTTCTAATTTATATGATTTGCGTGCTTATTTTAGACTGGGTTGTTACAGTATGCACTCGTGTTTTCGAGATTGTATTTCGGGGCCATTTCGGCGAGTTATTTATTTATTGTTGTTTATGCTTTAACTGTTGAGTTGGGTTGTTATAGTTGGTATCAAAGCCATAGTTTAAGGGATTTAGGTGACCGGATGGGCCTAAACTTAAACTGTAGAGTAGAGGGAGACACAACTGAGATATAGGATGCATTTAGGAAAGATCACTCTAAGTGCACTAATGATAGGGTAGTGAGGACCGTCATGTAAGGTAAATTTGAAATTACATATGGCCAATGTAATTGCTAATTTACAGGTGCATGAGTGTGCTCAATTGCTCTTGTTGAGAAGATCTATGGGTGTGGTAGTATGTAGTGAGTCCTGACCTTGCAATGATAGCAAAGAGTTGATGTATCGTGAGGGATCGCGTATGATGTAATGTTTATACCTTCTAGAAGAGGTGTGCTCGAAAGGTCAGTGTGTCGGCTAGGGGCAGAACTTCTTAGGTTAGAAAGGGGAGGGTAAAAACTCCTAGTTTCTAGTGAGTACCCATTCTCAGAGTTGATGTGTCGATCAGTCGGGATGGTAAGGAAGAACTGTGTCGGAATCTTGAAAGCTTCAATTCAAGGGCGAATGGTGGATTTGAGCCTTGACTCCTTAGTCAAACGATTCAGTGGCAACAATAATGAAGGAAAGATATCAGTGTTGGATTGAAATATGCGCAGGAGTAGAATGTGAGGTAATTGGTCAAGACGAAAACTTTATGGAGTGGTCAAACAGGTAGGTTGTCAAGCACATGTACCACAAGTTGTTGCAAGGGTGAGAAAGCAACCATTGACCAAAGGTAGAGTGTCAAGGGTAAGTTGTTGTGAGTACAACGGTTGACCTTGTTAGGGTGAATAGCCTTCAATTTCAAATTTGGTTTCATGCATTGTGTTTTTAAATAAACTACGTGAGCCCTTTTACGTCAAAAGTATATTCGAGCATAATGAGTTTCTTGTTTGGAAATAAGTCGACGCATGCAATCGTGTGTTTAAAGAAAAAGACAAAGTTGTTTACGTTGCACGATAAAATTTTGAACGTCGTGATTTGTGAATTATTTCACCTCTTTCAAGTTAAGATAATTTTCGTTGTGAAAATCATGAAAACGTTTGATTGCGTGGTTTTATGACTGAATCCGGTATGGATATTTTGTTGTCATATCAAAGAGTGTGAGAGTTAACTGACTCGCTTAGTGTGCGATATTTTTGCTGGAAATTTTTATAATCGTATGAGAAAAGGTTTATTGAAAATACTTTCATTTGTACCAACGTTCATTTGAGTGGTAAAGGTTGAGTTTTTACAAAAAAAAGTGCGTACTCAAGTTGTTTCCAAGTATTGTACTTATTGAATTTTTTAGATGTGTGAAGTGATTTAAATTATTGTGTCGTCATGCATGAAGGCTATGAACTCATTAGGGCGTGGAGGATATTGTAATTAAAGGTAAGTAGGGATTTCGGGAGTGGAAATGTGTCGACCAAACCGTTATAGGTTGATTCGTGACCTTGGTATTCTCATTAGGGAAGAGAGGTGGATAGTGGAAATGTCAGGAATGGACTTTAGCATTGTTCGTACTGTGGTAGCTTGTACTCTTGCTCGGTAACTTGAGATGTGGTTGTTGATCGATGGTTGTACCTGAGGGGAAATTTAAAGTCGGCAAGATATTTCTACTAGTAGCTTGTTATATGTAACATTGTGATGCATTGATGAATGTTATTGGCGTCGAGCTGGAGTCTCGAGGTGGCCTTATAATCAGACCACATAGCAAGTAAGTCTTGTGCCTTCATCATGCGAGGACTATGAGGCACGAAGTGAGTTATGATGCGTTGGAAGAATTAGATTCTGTTGGAAATCCTTTTTTGTTGGAGACATTGTTGAGGCACCACCTTGTCGGCTGTTGATGTTGAAGTCAACTACCGTTTGTTGTGATCGTTGTCGAGAGGTTGGGATTAAAAAAAAAACTAACTCTGGTGTGGTTGTGTTGTTGAATCTTGTAAGGGTGCGAGAGGTCAATCGGGAGAAGAGGGTGTACCTAACAAGATGTTGAACCATCTTGTGTGGGTTTTTTGATGGTGGAAGAATGCTAGTTGGATGGGTGATTTCTACGAAGTTTGGATGATTCGTAAAGGGATGAAATGTTTAACACAACCGAAGTGGGTTCACTGATTATATTGAATTGCAAACGGAGCGCGCCTTATCTCTTTCGACTATTTAGACTTGTTACTTGGAGATTCAATGAACCAACAAGGAACGAAGACTTGTTTGAGTAGACTAGATAATCATGATTTTGTGGTTCATCTAGATTTGGGGAAAGACAAAGTCGTGAGATAGCCTTAGTTCAAATATGCTGGTGGGTATGAAGGCGGGATTTATTATGTGTGCGAATGATCGCGAGAACCTTGTATGTGGTGTGGGATTGTGTGGATAAGTTAGTGGCATCTTTTGTAAAAGTGGACGTGTAAGACACTGGTGTGGCAACGTGTTGTTAATGGAGGATAAGTTTAGATGGAAGTCCGTGTTCGGAGATTTCTGATGAGTTATACAAAGTGTTAAGTATGTTGTTGAGGTGTATGGATTTTAAGTTGGTGTTATGGTATTGTTATTTTCAGAATCAAAGGGTGGAGCGGTAGATGGTGTTTACTTAAAAGAGTAACCATGTGTTTTTTGGTTGAGTGAGTTTAGTTGTGGATCATTGAAAGATTGATGAAGATGTTGGATTGGTTAGTTACGGCGTGTTGTAGTAGATACGCAAGCTTTGAGAACGTTGAGTCATTCCTCGTATGTCAAGAAATTCTCATGAGTAGGCTAAACCTCGATGGGAACAAGAAGTGTGTGGTGGCTTCGTGTATTGGGTGTCATTTTGGGATGACTTGGTTGGATACCTCAAGTTAGAATTTTGGTGAAACCGTTTGGTTATGTATAGTAATGAAGAGGTGCTGTCGGCGCATGTAGAACGGTCGGAAAGGGGGCAAGTATTGTTTGGTGGGCAGTGTTCCATGCTAAAGTGAAGAGGTGAAGATATATGTCAGAATAAGTGGGTAAGCTAGAAATAGGAAGTTTGGCAAGTGACACCGAAAATGTGGAGTAGTGTGTACAGATTGTCCTTGGCGGGTATATGAACTCCTAGTGAGAGTATGAAAAAGGGGATTTGTGTATGTTATGGTTCAAGAGTGGTGGAAACTAACTTGCGCTGCTGGTCGAAAGCGTGCATCTTCTAGTGAGCCATTCGTTGGAAGCATGTTTTATGTTTCGAGAAGGAGGCGGAAAGAGGTAGTTGAATGTAGTGCTCGGAATGAAGGACCATTGGATTAGACTTGGTGTTATTGTGAGAAATGTTTCAAGTGAACTTTTCGTTCAGTGTTAAGCTAGTGGGAATAGTTTTTGTGAGCATAGTCGTTCTTCCTTGTTGAGCGAGTGTAACTTAAAGTTATTTCATATATGGTTGGACGCCTGTGGGATGCAGTGAGAATTTGAATGTGTCTTCCCGATTGGTTCGGTTTGGGCAGGTGGACACTTCAGATGATGGATTGTGGAGGTTTCCTGCTATTAGCTATGTGTAGTGTGGGGTGATGACGTGGTGGGAGCGTATGAATTGATTAACACTAATGGGTTGTAGTCAATTCGACTCGAGAAAGGAAGTACTACCTGCATAGACGTATGTCGTGTTGGGGAAAGTGATTTTGGAATTGCATGTGGTCCGACGAAGAAACTCATAATGACGAGTTTAGTGGGACATTCAAGGTTGACCTTGTGCTAAGTTGGCAAATTGAGTGGTTATAATTTCTGGTAAATGATCCATGTTGTTGTGGCGTGGATTTCAGCAAGGTTCATTCCATTAAGGAAGAGAAGTTGTGTGCGAAAACCTTGATTAGACGCATTTTAAAACCGTGAGCCCAGATGTGGACAAAGCGAACAATATCTGGTATAGTTGATCGAAGAGGTTGCAAGTATATTGTACGAGATTTTCCGACATAGCAAGGTTGTGGCTCGCCGAGGGGTGGTTCCGAAGCTTTGGGTACGGCTATGATTCCAATCAGAATGGTTTGGGCAGCATAGTGGAGCTAAGTTGATTGAATTGAAAAGCCTAAGTCTTCTGAACCTCAAGTTTGAGAAAGGGGTGGTTTAATGCGGAAGACGTCCACATGGAATGGGGTGGTGCGTTCGAGAGAAAAATGTAGTTGGGCCACATTTTTGGATCCGTCGAAATTATGGAATGAGTTGGAGAGGTAGTGTATGATCTGGTTGTGCTCGATGAGATTATGGAGGATTCATAATGTGTTTCACGCCTCTATTCCATAAAGCAGTTAGTGAAAGTTGGTATGACGATAACTTTACGAAGAATGCAAGCAAAAAGAAGTTGACCTTGTCATAGGGTCGGGGACAATCATTGACCGTAGAGTCATGAAGTTGAGAACCAAGAAATTTACCTTATGGAAGTACATTGGAAATATCACAAGGGGCAAGAGGCAACTTGGGTGTAGAGTCGGATATGAGGTCCAAGTACCCAAGCTTGTTCGACAATGGAATTCCAGGGACGGAATTCTTTTGAGAGGGAGGTATTGTAATAACCGTAACTTGCATGTTCAAAATTTAGTTGTTGAAGAGATTTTGGTGGAAATACAAGTTCAAGGGTCTAAGTGCAAATAAAAGAAAAGGGGCAACTGTGCAATAAAGGAAAGTAATAAACACCCTAAAACCCTATTTTATGTCATTTGGTGCAAGTGGAGGCTGGAAGAGCGCAGAGAGGAACTTGGTGAAGTGATCGATATTGCAATTGGAAGGAATCAAGGAGGTGTTGGATTTGGAGATAGTTTCTACATTAATGCTTCAAGGTAACCTCTTATACTATCTCTCGTTCTTTGATTTTAATAGAAAGATTGGGTTATTTGGGTCTTTGTACAAAAATAGTTAGATTGGTTGCTGACAATGGGTTTTTGATGATAATGTTGGGATTATCGAGTATTGTAGCGTTAAGAAAGATTAGACATGAAAGTATTTCATCAAAAGAGGTTAAAATCAAAGTGTGGAATGGATTGGTGAGGTTTCTGGGTGTTTTGTTCGATAAAACCCCGTACCCGGATAGTTCTATCAGGGAAGTTATCTGGATAGTTCTATCAGGGAAGTTATCAGGGAAGTTACCCGGATAGTTTTATCAGGGAAGTTATCAGGAAAGTAATTAGGAAAGTATCCGAAAAGTATCCAGAAAGTAGGTAACCAGACTGTTATCCGGACTGTGCTACCCAATAGCACTTTCTGTTCTGGTTGACTTCATTCCCCGAGTGAGTTGCGAAGTTAGCTTTTGAGGCTTGAGTAAGAGTTGAGATAAATCGTCAAGGATTATTCGGGTGGCTTGTCTTCCTCGTTATTTTCGTAGGTGTTCTGTTTAGAGATCAGAGGCGTAAGTGAAGACCTAAGCAAGGACAACAGGTGAGTCTTTCTAACTGAAAATGTGTTGACTGATGAATTATTTGCCACGCATGAGATGTTGAAACCGCGTGTTTATTTTAAATATGAAACTACATGTTTCACTATGTTGAGAAAGTTGAGTTATCTTGTATGCATACATTTGGAAGTAGACATGTTACGGCTAAGTCGGGGGGGGGGGGGGGGTGTCCTGTCAGAGCTCATACCGGGGGGTGTGTCCCGTTTTTGCCAGGGGGTGTCCCAGTTAGTGTGAGCCAAACACGTTGTCACAGGTGTGCGTGACTTCAATGTGCCAATTACATGTGTAGTTCTTGTGATCGAAAGTTTAAATGTTTTAATGTAGATAATTGTTTATAAATGCTTATAAACTGTTTTAAATTTTGTTGTTGGTGCGAATGTTTCTTATTAGAGGGAACTCACTAGACCTCATGGTCTAACCCTCGTTTTTCAAAAACTAAACCATTTTCTGGGAAGCATTTAGTAAGAGGCTCGAGTAAGGGCAAAGCGAAAAAGTGAGCTTGGAGCGTTGGCTATAAGATAGTCTTGTCTATGTACTTAGTATACCAGACTATAGCTAGCAAGTTTCTGAGTTGTGTAATAGGTTGTTTCCGCAAACCTTGTATGCACTCGTGTTTTCGAGATTGTATTTCCGGGCCATTTCGACGAGTTATTTATTTATTGTTGTTTATGCTTTAACTGTTGTGTTGGGTTGTTACAGATATGTAATCCATAAGGCTAAGAAAGTAAAGGAAATCATGTAGGAGCACTGTTGGAAAAACAACAAAGAAATCAGAAAAATGTATATTTTTGTGAAACTGACCATACATTTTTGGTTTGTCGAAATAAGGTGTACAATATGTTTTTGGAAAGCTTTAGATGTGTGATATAGATATTGTTAAGATTTCATATTTGCTTCTAAATAGGTCAAAATTGAGGGTTTTTGAAGCTGGACGGATTTTAAACGAAAACAACATACCAATTTTAAAAAATTTGTATAAAATCGATCATAATTTCGTTTAAGGCGATTCTTGAATATATGGAATTAGAAGATATTTATATAAGATTTTTATTTATATATTGTGCCCTAAAACCTTCTCGAGGTAGGATAAATTAATAGTTTTTGAAACAAGTTCAGTGTTGGAATATTGAGGTTCCAGTTTAGTAGACTTGGATCATGTTAGGGTGCATGATTAGTGATGTATGAAAGAATGCAAGGGTTAGTATTTGACCCTGTGGGGCAAATATGGCGTGTAGATGATTCTAAAGGTAACATGGTTAATCCAGGATCAATTTCAGAGTATGTAGTTGTACCAAGTGAGTTTTCATGTGTTTTTACCATGAGATGCATGCTATGTATAAAAATATATTTTTTACATGAACATATTGTGACATAATGTTATGAAGGATGATTTATGTACATGTTATATATTGCATATATGTGGTGTAAGTAGAAGACTTGCATGTTAAATGATTTAATGACTTTATTTCTTTACACATGCTTTTTATGAACAATTGCACATGTTTTAAATGTTTTGATAGTATATATTGTTTCGTTGCCAGTACGTTAGGTTTTGAACAAACGGGTGTGTGCTGCAAAGATCATATGGTAAAGGTCAGGTAGCTCCTGCCCTGACCATCTAGCAAATTAGCCATATCATATGATACTTATGATATCTCAACTAATTATTTTGAAAAGATATTTTACTGGGAACACCCAACTATCTATGGTAGTATTATGTGCATCAACTCTATGTGATCACTTGAGCATGAAACCATGATCTCACTAAACTTTATAACTAATAGTTGCATGCATCTTAGGGACATAGACTTTCAAGTTAGATAAAGGTAAAGGCCATGACTGGAAGACAAATATATTACTTAACTTTGATGGCAATACTTTATTTTGTATGTCTTTGTCCGTTATGAAACGAACTATCTATTAGACACTAACGTTAGTATTAGTACAAATAGACTTTCACTATGAGGTTTACTCTAGTTTTGTTATGATGGTTGTTTTGAATTAATTATTTGAAGTTTATGATTGTATGATGTTGGTCCTGGAATACAATGACTTACACATAATGTGTTTGTAGAAGGGTGGTTGAAACACAAAAAAAAAATCATTTTTTATTTTATATTTTATTAAAACATAAAATCACAGATTTGTTGCAAAAACTAGAAAGGTAAGACCTGTTATCTTAAATAATGTGCCTTGTGACAAATTTACTAACACTGAATGAGAGGGGAAGAAGATTCTCTTTACGATATGAAGAGCTAAGATAGTCTTCAGATAGTGACGCCTATTTTGCCAAATAAACTTTCACATAGAACTTCCTTTCAAAATGAGCGACTTGCAACTAATGAGAAGGATGACCTTTTATAGCCACCATTGCATTAAATGCAATCTTCCAACTTTAACATGTTGATCCATGCATGATAGTACTTTCCACTTCATCTTTTGTAGTTGATGTAGACACTTGTTAACTCATCCCATCCTTTCATCTACAAAGGGAATGGTAAATAAAGTATGTCACCGATAAAATAGTACGTTAGAACTTATTTTGGTTGCCATGTTTTTACATGTCCCCATACTAGAATGAGAGTTTGGAAGAGTTGGTGAACCAAACCTTGCTGGACATGTTTTCACTCTAAAATCCGGATTGCTAGTAGTGGTATTTATCAAACTACTAGTTGACTTTATATCGTATCAATTGGCTTTCAGCTATATGACAAACCAATATGTTTCGGTGACTATCTTGACCTCATTTTAACTAGTCTACAATTTCGTTGAAGGCTTTTTGCTCTTTGAATCAATATAGATAGTTACAAGATTTTTACAAGTAAAACATATCTTTTGTCTATTCCTCAAAATATAAGCTATATAAGTAACGGATTCCAACTATAGACTTTTATGAAGCAAGTCTATCGTGTAACGTCCCACTTTCCGTAAAAGTCAAAGTCATGAGATTAACAATATAAATGATATAAATGTGCTTGTCCTTATATCAATGCTAAAACATACATAACAAACTTTAACGTTAACATTAATCATAAACAACGGAAGTCTTTCTAAGCCACAACCGAGCACTATCTAGACATATCATGAACTAAAACCGGGAGCCTTACGAGCTCCATCACCTCCATGCCGTCTCTAGTTCTACTTAGAAGAACTCGCTACACGCTTACCTGAAAATGGTTTAGTTTTGAAAGCGAGGGTTAGATCAAAAGGTCTAGTGAATTCCCTCCGAAAATAGCATATAAAAACATTTGGAAAACATTTATCAATGACCATAAAAATCATCAAACATGGTACTGCACTGTTAGTGGATCACATAATCATTTCGCGATCAGGGCCCCAGCAGACTCCCTTCTCTCCGTTTTGGAGTCCCCACGGACTCCCCTCTACCGAATAGGAGGGAAACGAATTCCAACCTACCGGTCTATCGTACATAACCAAGAGTCCTAAGACCCCGAGAACCTCTCTCTGATCCCACAGTGCAGACCGACTCCACATAGTGTACACATACGTTCATGCAAACATGTAAAATGTACTCTTTATAAATCATGCCTTTCACCCCGTCATGCTAAACATTTCTTTAAATAAAATAAGTACATTCGTGGGAAACATGTAAATCAATTCGTAAACGTTTCATGCTCAATAAGAACCATAATCAGTTAAAACATTTATCACTTTGCGTCGTAAAAAGGGTTTAGGGAACTCACCTGATAGCAATTTCCTTTCTAACCTCGTGTCTCGTTCCGTCCGTACACCTAATTCATAATTCGTAAATTAATTAGATGTAACTCGATTTCTGATCCTGAGTTCTCTTCTCAACCCTATCTTAAAATGATTAGTTCTCTAACTACATTCTGGACCCTATATTCATGGTTTGGACCAAAAGTAAACTAAGCCCAACTTACTCTAAAGCCCAAAAGAGATTTAAGAAATCTCTCGGCCTATCAGCCTCTTTGGCCCAACAGACTATTCGGCCCAACATAATTTTGGTCCCGGTATTGCACACTGCGGGACTCTCAGTCCCGGTACTCCCTTACGGTTTCGGTATTCTGCCTACTTCACATTGCGGGACTCGCAAATCCCGGTATGGCTAACTCCCGATACGACTTCTTAATCCCGGTACTCACTAAGAGCCCCGGTACCCAACCGAATCCCGGTACTCAACTGAGTCCCGGTGTTTGTCCAAGTCCCGGTACGACTTCCCAATCCCGGTACTCACTAAGAGCCCCGGTACCCAACCGAATCTCGGTACTCAACTGACTCCCGGTGTTTGGCCAAGTCCCGGTACCGGCGATTTACGGGACTCCGAACCCTCGTATTCAGTTTAATCTACTCACTCACTAAGTGTTTCATCCCAAAACCCAAAACGAAGCATGCTACACACAACAAAACCCCAATTACATATGATTAGTTTTTATTATCAAATTGGTTAATCCATCCTGAGCGACTACCCACAGGGATGTTCTTACCCTATTAAAATGGTTTAGACAGAGAAATAACAGAGATGATTTCTTATCTAATCAATGTAGGAATTAACATTGAGAATGATTCAATTCTTACCAACAGAAGTCTACTCGCGATTCCTTGCCAAAACCTTCTGCAATCAGTCTCTCGATCGTTTCCCAGCCGTCACAGCACAATCAAGAGAACAATCAATAAATGAAACCCTAGGGATCTGGTCCCTATTTATACTTCCAAAATTTGCAAACAAGTCCCCTAATCAAAACTTTGATTCCTTTCACTTTGGCCACCAACTTCAATTTCTACTAAAACTTGGGTTGTTACAACACTCCCCCCTTAAAAGAATTCCGTCCCCGGAATTCCTTATTGGAAGAGATGCGGGTAACTTGCGTTCACACCAACACTGACATTCCCACTAGGCAAAGCCACTTCTAACTCAGTAAACCACCTCATTATATTCGAAACATGGACCAATGGTTACATTCCCTTCTGTTCTTACGGTACTCTAGCTCGTAGGCTACTGTTCCTACTCGGTCGATCTTGACTACAGATGATTTACTAAGGCTTCTCATGCATCAACACTTCCTTTAAGGAGGAACTTGGCTAAATCCTCTGCCACAACACGAGATTCATTTACTAAGAGACAGACACACACTTGACCGCTTGACACAATTCCAAACCTGAACGTCCCGACAACTCACAATCCAGAGTTCCTTCATCGAAATACAAGCAATCCTAGATTACTTCTCCTAATCAACAATCGACTATGCGGATAACATTTCACTTTCTCGGACCACCTCGACCACAGTTCGTCAACCATTTCTTACATCCTCACCACTTCATCACTCCATCCTTGTACGTAACCCAGGGTAGGAACCTTCAAACCTAACGTTGAAGTGTTCACCTTCTCGAATTAAACTTATCCTGAAACACATCAAATCCTCGCTGGTTACCACGTTCGTTTGGTCACAAAACATAACTCCGGTTACCCTCACCCAACTGGGAGGAATAACCATGGTCACACCATACTATTCTCACTAGCTTAAACACTGCACGACCAAATCGTTTACACATTTATCACAAAGTCACTAACTTAACTCATTCAGTTGTCTCATCCACTTCTTCCTTGCACAAAAACTTACACAATTTTCTTCCTCAATATTCTTTCCAACGGTTCGCACACTAATCAAAGACGATCTACACAATACTGTACCTTTCGGCAATACTGTCAAGTTTACTACTTCCAATTTACTCACTTGTTCCGACATACTATCTACACTTTCCCCACGTTAGCGTGGAGCACTGCTCACCAAACATTACTTGCCCCTCTCTCCCGACCTTTCCACATGTTGATATCGCTTTCTCATTACTTACATAACCAAACAGTTGCACCAAGATCTTATCTTAAGGCATTCAACTAAGCCGTCTTGAAACGACACTAGTGTCCGACGTCACTACCCATTCTTTGATCTCCAACTTATACTTACTCAAATCCCCCTTTCGCACATAAGAAGCAACTCGCATTCTTTAAAGATTTCGCATCTACTACTCCACATTCTGACTAACACACTCGTCATCTCCTTTAAACTTCCAATGACCCCAAAGTGTGTTCCTTAGTAACGTCCCCTATTCACTCTAATAATCCACCCCCTTGGATTCCCTATTACAAATGGATCGATTAATTCAGGAACACCCCGAAACTCGGGTTCCACAATTCTTTCGACTAACCACCATGATCATAAAATCTGATAGATATATATATATATATATACCGTCATCCCGACTTTCTTACTTAGATTTACCTTAAATAATTCTTTAACAATCAGTGTGTTAATCTCAATAGCACTTCCCCAAAAATGTAACACGTCCTGTAATAACAAATGAACGTCATTACTTAACAAATCTATAAAATTTAAATCAACCAACCAAGGCTTATACCTCTATCATGACATTTCAAATCAACTAACGATCATACTACTACTCCGACCCACAATCATCATCATGTCATTCCTTAAACATAACCAAAATTTCCAACTATTTTCTTCTAGGGTCATTCCCTCACGCATAAGGAACAACTTTCATTCTTTAACGATGTCTCATCTACTATACTACAGCTTGACTAATCTATTCATCATCTTTTTTAAACTTACTATGCCTTCAAGAATATACTTAACAACATACGTAACCACAAAGCTTGGTCTCACAGCTGGGCAATCACCTAAATCTGCCCCGACATTCCATTTCGATAACAGTCAAAATACACACCTACTTACAACCCACGTACTTCAACAACTGGGATTGCAAAACGTACACTCTATCGGAAATCCCAAAAGAACTTCCTTCTAATCCTTCATGTTTCTAACATCGCCTTACTACATCACCGGCTGACACAGATATCTTGGCAGTTGACGCTACTATTCATTCGTACATTCACCACCCCTATTAGCACACTACCGACCAAGTCTCTCATGGTCATTCGTACACAATTCACACTTTCCTTCATATTCTCCCGTATACTATAATCGAGTCTGTCTCGCTACTTAGTTCTCTCCCAACTTGTTGAACTATGACTCACGAGTTCACACTTAGCTCAAACACGAACATCCTAACTAGCTCTTTTATGACCCGAGTCCTTTCTTAGACACGACACATTTTCTTACGGAATGGTATAGTCTACACTCACTCCGCTTGTGTTACACACCTTGTCCTTCTACGGACCCTCCTCGCCTCGTAAATAGAACGCCTATTCAACAACAACAGTCTCTTACTAATTTAACACCTGTACAAGATATTCTATCAACTTACACTCATCTGGCTTGAGCATTCGGCCTCGGCCAACATACACCGTCGCCGACTTCAACAACAAAAGACAACTCTTAACTACTTCCTTAATCTATCCTTTAACATGAGTTCCTTACGGGACCTATTCCTCCCTACACATCATAGTTAACTTTATAATCCGTCGCCCCCATTTCGAAACTTACTCACGTAACATCAATATTACAAGCTCCCTTCGAATCTCATGCCCCACATCGTGGACCTTTCATTCCTGCCTCACATCACTACTCATAAAGAGTTGCTAAAACCAATACCTTGATGACTCCTGGTCCTTCCTCCGGGCACCATCGCCCCTCGGAAACTGTGTTCTCAGTCATCGAGCAAAGGTACATACCCTCATACACCTGACACTAAAATCCATTCCCGACTCTTCCAAGGTCCAACTCTCCTCTTAAACACATATACCAAAGCTACATACGTTCTCCCCTGACTTGACCAACGCCTCTCCGCTCTCGGAGTTCTTCCTTAGCTTAAGACGTAATACTCTACGACCTAGTGGGTTCGTAGCCTTCATGCATGACAATACAGTAAATAAATCCTTTTACACATTTTATCATTTTAAATGAACAACATTTAGAAACACTCGGGTACCCGTGACCCCATCACTCTTATAACTTCAAAACCCTGCACAACGATTCGAGAATCGTTGGCATGCATCTGCCTGTGAACCTCAGTCTTGCTCATATCGAACAATGTTATTACGATAGTAATATATTGCATGAAAATCTTTTCGTATGAGACCATTCTGAAAGAATTACCGACACAAAGTAAACCAGTCGGTTCTCACACTTAATTGTATGATATCAAAAGGTCAATAAGCATTTTGGTGTAAGTGAATTGCAGGTAACCATTTTCTTGACCATTTTTGTAACGATTTAACTTATCATTAAAAGTGTGGAATACTTTGCAAATCGTTAAGCCCAAAATTTCAATGTGCGACGTAACCGAAATCGCTTTTTCTTTAAACGTGTACTCGTACAAGCTGACTTATTTTGTTCAAAGTTGACAGTTATGTTTTTATTTTAAATCGTGAAAATTTCATGTTACATTAAAGAACGCTATGCATGAGACTCTATTTGCAATAGAAGGCTACTCACTCAACAAGGTCAACCACTTACTCACGCAGCTTATCCTTGATACTCCACTTACGACCAAGGGTCGCCCCCTCGATCAAGCACTAACTTGATGTACATGCGTTCCACATCTCACTTACTCAACCATTTCACACTATTTTCGCTTTGATCGACTATCTCACTTTCTACTTCTACATGCTTTCAATTCACTATAAGTATTTTATTCCATTTATTCTGCCAGTGAAAAGCTCGGCTAAAAGTCAGGGCTCCATTGATACTTTCAAGGTTTTGACACTGTTCTATCTTACCATCCCAACTGATCTATCCCATAATTTCCATAACTAGGACTCTCCCGAAACTGGAGTCTTACTCAAACTCAAACATTCATCCTCTCCGAATCCACGAAGAGCTACCTCTAGACGACTCATAACATTCTTCACAACGTTTCTTCTCTACGATGTCTACATACATCACATCATAATGACTCTTATACGACACTTCCCCAAGCAATGGAGCTCGGTCTATCCCTCAGGGATCTTGCTGACCTATTCCTCAACGTTCTCCCAGCCATAGAGCTAAACTGAAAGAAACCGATAGTTAATCCTTGCTAGACGTGACACAACAAATTTGCTATAAGTATGGTATTGTAAGCACGCACATGTACCTGTAAGTTCGTAATTACACTGGTCAGGTGTAATCCCAACCTTACCTTACACGTTTGTCCTTGGCACCTTATTCCTAAGCGCATTTATAGTGATCGTTCCTAGAGGCAATCCTATGTCTCGGCTGTGTTGCTCATCTTACAGTTTAAGTTTAGGCCCGAATGATCGCCTAAATCCCTTAAACTAAGGCTCTGATACCATTTGTAACGTCCCACTTTCCGTAAAAGTCAAAGTCATGAGATTAACAATATAAATGATATAAATGTGCTTGTCCTTACATCAATGCTAAAACATACATAACAAACTTTAACGTTAACATTAATCATAAACAGCGGAAGTCTTTCTAAGCCACAGCCGAGCACTATCTAGACATATCATGAACTAAAACTGGGAGCCTCACGAGCTCCATCACCTCCATGCCGTCTCTAGTTCTACTTAGAAGAACTCGCTACACGCTTACCTGAAAATGGTTTAGTTTTGAAAGCGAGGGTTAGATCAAAAGGTCTAGTGAATTCCCTCCGAAAATAGCATATAAAAACATTTGGAAAACATTTATCAATGACCATAAATATCATCAAACATGGTACTGCACTGTGTAGTGGATCACATAATCATTTCGCGATCAGGGCCCCAGCAGACTCCCTTCTCGCCGTTTTGGAGTCCCCGCGGACTCCCCTCTACCGAATAGGAGGGAAACGAATTCCAACCTACCGGTCTATCGTACATAACCAAGAGTCCTAAGACCCCGAGAACCTCTCTCTGATCCCACAGTGCAGACCGACTCCACATAGTGTACACATACGTTCATGCAAACATGTAAAATGTACTCTTTATAAATCATGCCTTTCACCCCGTCATGCTAAACATTTCTTTAAATAAAATAAGTACATTCGTGGGAAACATGTAAATCAATTCGTAAACGTTTCATGCTCAATAAGAACCATAATCAGTTAAAACATTTATCACTTTGCGTCGTAAAAAGGGTTTAGGGAACTCACCTGATAGCAATTTCCTTTCTAACCTCGTGTCTCGTTCCGTCCGTACACCTAATTCATAATTCGTAAATTAATTAGATGTAACTCGATTTCTGATCCTGAGTTCTCTTCTCAACCCTATCTTAAAATGATTAGTTCTCTAACTACATTCTGGACCCTATATTCATGGTTTGGACCAAAGGTAAACTAAGCCCAACTTACTCTAAAGCCCAAAAGAGATTTAAGAAATCTCTCGGCCTATCAGCCTCTTTGGCCCAACAGACTATTCGGCCCAACATAATTTTGGTCCCGGTATTGCACACTGCGGGACTCTCAGTCCCGGTACTCCCTTACGGTTTTGGTATTCTGCCTACTTCACATTGCGGGACTCGCAAATCCCGGTATGGCTAACTCCTGATACGACTTCCCAATCCCGGTACTCACTAAGAGCCCCGGTACCCAACCGAATCCCGATACTCAACTCAGTCCCGGTGTTTGGCCAAGTCCCGGTACGACTTCCCAATCCCGGTACTCACTAAGAGCCCCGGTACCCAACCGAATCCCGGTACTCAACTGAGTCCCGGTGTTTGGCCAAGTCCCGGTACCGGCGATTTACGGGACTCCGAACCCTCGTATTCAGTTTAATCTACTCACTCACTAAGTGTTTCATCCCAAAACCCAAAACGAAGCATGCTACACACAACAAAACCCCAATTACATATGATTAGTTTTTATTATCAAATTGGTTAATCCATCCTGAGCGACTACCCACAGGGATGTTCTTACCCTATTGAAATGGTTTAGATAGAGAAATAACAGAGATGATTTCTTATCTAATCAATGTAGGAATTAACATTGAGAATGATTCAATTCTTACCAAGAGAAGTCTACTCGTGATTCCTTGCCAAAACCTTCTGCAATCAGTCTCTCGATCGTTTCCCAGCCGTCACAGCACAATCAAGAGAACAATCAATAAATGAAACCCTAGGGATCTGGTCCTTATTTATACTTCCAAAATTTGCAAACAAGTCCCCTAATCAAAACTTTGATTCCTTTCACTTTGGCCACCAACTTCAATTTCTACTAAAACTTGGGTTGTTACATATCGGATTTATAACGTCTTAGAATATTTTGAGTATGATATATAAATCCGATATATTAGAGTAATAAATACTCTTTATCAGATTCATGCATAGAATAACACAAAGACCAACACTGAAGTCAATCTTTAAAAGCATTCTTAGTAATAAATCCGATCAAGACATTATATCTGAAACCTTGTTTGATCTTCTAAGGGTTCAGATGATAGTTTATTTGAGCTATATCTGATGAATGAGGCTTATCGGATATACACTACTTAAGGCAATTGGTAAGAAAGGGTTTCTAAGTGTTTAGTCGGATATCCATTTGTATCGTTCACAAATCCGATGATTGAGACTAACAATCTCCCCTTATTCGTCAATAATACAAATAGATGCTCTTTGATATAACACTTAAAAATGATACAAAAACTCATAAGCGAAAAGTGTCAACTCATAAATTCTAGAGTGAATTGCATTTTTGGTCCCTGTGGTTATAGTATTTCTTTGAAAGAGGGACCTAAACTTCAGTATCTCAAGAAGTGGTCCCTCAGTTTCCAATTTTGCTCCAAAATCAGGACCCCAACACTAACAACGCTTATTTCCTCCGTTACTAGCAGGGGTATTTTCGTCCATTCACCTTCTAGGTCCCTCTTTTAAAGAAACCATATAACCACAGGTACCAAAAATGCAATTTACTATTTATTCTATTTTGATTTCAAAGTTACATTTCATACCCCTGTAATTATTTACTTAATTTACTTTATACCCTTTACTTTTCTAATTTTAATTTTACACTTTTATTATATTAACACACATAATCGTATATTAACTAAAATACGTTAAAAAATACATTTTAATTTTAACAAGTTACACCATTGTACTCGTCTCTTCGATACCTTCGAAATGAGCCCAATATTGAATATTTTTGGATTTATTTATTTTATTATATTACGTTTTAACATATCATATTAACATACATAATTACGTTAAAATATGTTAAGAAGTTCGATATATATATATATATATATATATATATATATATATATATATATATATATATAACATATCACATTAACATATATAATTACGTTAAAATATGTTAAGGAGTTCGATATATATATATATATATATATATATATATATATATACGTTTTAAAAAATCGTTTTGACGTAACAAGTCACGTTTTAAAAAATCGTTGTAACAAGTCAATTATGCAATGCAGCAAGACGTATAATCCAAATAATTTGACGTTTTAATCATTTAAATCAAAAAATATTCCTAGAAAGTCGAAAACTGGTGGCCATTTTGAAAAGAATGAAAGTTAGCTAAGGGACTATGTTGCAATTTAGGAAAGGTATTTAAGGGCTCTAATCCCTAGGGCAACCTCATATTTTAGAAATCAGTATTTGGGTGCTCTCTGTGTTTGGCGGCTAAGAGGAGAAGAAGCTAAAGGTTGGAAACTCTCAATTTGTGCAAGGAATTTGTTAAGGTAATCATCTAGTATGTTTCTTCTGCTTAATTCAGGTCCATTGCTCTTATTTGTTCGTGATTTGGGGATGAAATCTGTGGGGTTCCTATGTTTTTTCACCTAAACACCCTTTATTGTGTATTTTGGGATTTTGTTGCTAAGATATCGATTTGAGTGGTTTAAAATTGGAATTGTTGAGTGTTTATGACTAGTGAATGAACCCTGGTGGTTGTCTAATCGAGATGATATCAAATAAATGAGTTTTAATCACTTTAGACTGTTGTTTTTCGAACAGCCGTAGTTTCCGGACACTGATGTTTCAGTAGTGTCCGGATGGTTTGCAAGTGTCCGGGTAAGAGTTCTTGGGAGTTACCGGGTGTGTATCTTTCCGGATAGTGTGTCCGGAAAGGGGTAGAATCCGGATAGGTGCCCGGAAAGGGGTAGAGTCCGGATAGTGCATCCGGAAAGCTCTAAGCGTCCGGAAAGCCCCTGTATCCGGAAAGTGTTCACTGATTAGTAGGATTGAACCGTTTAATCTGATTTAAACCTAATGCCCTTAGGTGTTCGATTGGATTAGCTTGGAGGTAGTTAAGGAGTGCGTTCAGCGTTACCAAGGTGAGTTCCCTAAAACCCTTTCTACGACGCAAAGTGATAAATGTTTTAACTGATTATGGTTTATCAAGCATGAAATGTTATGAACTGAATTGCATGATTTTCATGAACGTATATGTTTTTAACCTGAAGAAATGTTTGGCATGAAGATATGAAAGGCATGACTTATGAACATTTTAACTTACATGTTTTCATGAAACGTATGTGTATGCTATGTGGTGTCGGTCTGCACTGTGGGGTCAGAGAAAGGTCCTCGGGATCTGAGGATCCCTTGGATATGTATGACAGGCCGGTAGGTTGGAATTCGTTTCCCTCCTATCCGGTAGAGGGGAGTCCGTGTGGGCTCCAAGGAGGGCGAGAGGGGAGCCTAATGGAAGCCTGATTGCGGAATGTTTATGTGATCCATACACAGTGCAGTACCATGAATGATGATGCATTATAGTTTATTGAGAAATGTTTTCCAACTGTTTTACACGTTGTTTTCGGAGGGAATTCACTAGATTTTTTGGTCTAACCCTCGCTTTCAAAACTAAACCATTTTCAGGTAAGCGTATAACCAGTTCTTCTAGTAAGAACTAGGAAAGATGCCAAGAAGGACTTGGAGATTAGAGCAACTCCAGATTTTGTTTATGATAGCTATAGTTAGTACTCGGCTGTGGGTGTAGAGACTTCCGCTGTCATTTAATTAGTATGTTTTAGCAATGATGTAAAGACAAGCTTAATTAAGTAATTCGAATGCTTATTTTATGTATTTGCATGTTTATGAAAAGTGGGACGTTACAAATGGTATCAGAGCCTTAGTTCAAGGGATTTAGGTGCCCAGTCGGGCCTAAACTTAAACTGAAAGAGGAGGAACACAACCGAGACATAGGATTGCCTCTAGGAACGATCACTATAAATGTGCTTAGGAATAAGGTGCCAAGGACAAACGTGTAAGGTAAGTTTGGGATTACACCTGGCCAGTGTAATTACGAACTTACAGGTACATGTGCGTGCTTACAATACCTTACTATAGCAAAATTTGTCGTGTCATGTCTAGCAAGGATTAATTATGGGTTTCCTTCAGTTTAGCGCTATGGCTGGGAGTACGTTGAGGAATAGGTCAGCAAGATCCCTGAAGGATAGACCGAGCTCCATTGCTTGGAAAGTATCATGAGAAATCATTTATGATGTGATGTATGTATACATCGAAGAGAAGAAATGTTGTATAGAATGTTATGAGTCGTCTAGAGGTAGCTCTTCGTGAATTCGAAGAGGTTGAATGTTGAGTTGAGTAGGACTCCATTTCGGGAGAGTCCCAGTTCTAGGAATCATGGGTTAGATCAGTCAGGATGGTAAGGAAGGACAGCGTCGAAATCTTGAAAGTGTCAATGGAGCCCTGACTTCTTAGTCGAGCTTTTCAATGACAGGATAAATGAGATAAGATACCTATAGTGAATTGAAAGCATGTAGAATTAGAAAGTGAGATAGTTGATCAAAACGAAAATAGTATAAAATAATTGAGTAAGTGAGACGTGGAACGCATGTACAGCAAGTTATTGCATGACCGAGAGGGCGACCTTTGGTCGAAGGTAAAAGTGTCAAGGATAAGTTGCGTGAGTAAGACGGTTGACCTTGTTAGGGTGAGTAGCCTTCAATTACAAGTAGAGTTTCATGCATAGCTTTTCTAAATGTAACATGAAAATTTTCACGATTTAAGTTAAAGGTGTAAATATCAATTTTGATCGAAAAGGAGTCAGAATGTGCGAGCGTATGTTTAAAGAAAAGGTGATTTCATTCACATTGCACAATGAAATTTTGAGCCTAACGGTTTGCAAAGTATTTCACACTTTTCATGATAAGTTAAATTGTTACAAAAAAAGGTCGAGAAAACGTCTGCCAGCAAAACTTTTACAATCAAATGGGTTTTAACCTGTTGATATCATGTCAAAGAGTGTGAGAACCGACGGGTTTACGTGGTGCCGGTAATTTCTTTCGGAATCGTGTCGTATGAAAGGACTTTCATTCAACGTATTATTGTCGTAATAACATCGTTCGGAATTGAATAAGATTAAAGTTCACGAAAAGATGCATGCAAACGATTCTCGAATCATTGTGCAGGGCGTTGAAATTATAAGAGTGATGGGGTCATGTGTACCCAAGCGTTTTCCAAACGTTGTTTATTTAAAAAGATGAAATGTGCGAAAAGATTTATTTATTGTATTGTCATGCATGAAGGCTATGAACTCACTAGGTCATAGAGTATTACATGGAAGCTAAGGAAGAACTCCGAGAGTGGAGAGGTGTTGGTCAAATTAGGGGAGGACATTTGTAGTTTTGGTATATGTGTTCAGGAAGAGTCAGAAGTGGATTATAGTATCGGTTGAATGAGGGTTTGCACCCTTGTTCGGTAACTGGGAATACGGTTGTTGAGGAACGGTTTGAGCCTAGGGGAAGGAGTAGAAGTCATCGAGGTGTTGGTATTAGCAACTCGTTGAGTAGTGTTGAGAGGCAGAAGCAAAATGTCCACGGTGTTGGATATGAGTTTTGAGGTGAGCTTGTAATATTGATGTTACAAGAGTAAGTTCAGAAAAGAGGGAGACGTATTATGAAGTGATTATGATATGTTGGTAGGATTAGGTTCCGTAAGGAACCCTGTTAAAGAATAAGTTAAGAAAGTAGTTACATGTTATCTGTTGTTGTAGAAGCCGACAGTTGTGTAAGGTGGCCGAGGCCGAAGTCTTGAACCAGAAGGTTGGAAGTTGATAGAACACCTTGTAGGGGTGTTAAGAGGATGAGAAGTTATTGTTTTGAATAAGCGTTCTATTTATGATGTATGGAGGGTTCGTAGAATGATGAGGTAAGTAGCACGAGCGAAGCGACTGTGTAGACTTTATCGTTCAGTAAGGGACTGTGCCCTATTTGTGTAAGGGCTCGGATCGTAAAGAGCTAGCTAGAATGTTTATGTTTGAGCTAATTGAGAACTCTTGATTTATAATTCAACAAGTTGAGAAAGGACTACGTAGCGAGATAGGCTCGATTTTATGCGGATAATTTTGAGGACGAGTTTAAATTGTGTATGGATGATCATGAGAGAGCTGGTCTGCAGTGTGATGTTATGGGCAAAGAGTGTAAGGATGCGTAGTGACAGTTTTTGTCAGGCTAAAGGTGCCAGCTACTGTCGTGGTAATGTGGTGTTAGATAGAGAGAAAGCATCAGATAGAAGCCGTTTGAGTGTTTCGGATGAAGTGTGTGACTGGTTAACCAGGTTGTTGGAGCACGTAGAGTGTAAGTTGACGTCGTAACATGACTAAGTTCGGGATAGAATGACGGAGTGATGGTGAGTAGTTATTCAAATAAGAAACCAGTTGTTTTGTGGTTGTAAGAGTCGCTAAGTAAGCATATTTTGGGATCATTGGAAGTTTAAAGAAGATGATGGGTGTGATAGTCAAATGTGGTGGAATAGATGTGAAATCCTTAAGGAATGTGAGTTGCTGCTTATGGGTGAAAGATTTTCCTGAGAAAGTAAAAGTTGGAGATTAAAGAATGTATAGTGATGTCGAATACTGGTGTCGTTTCGAGACGACTTAGTTGAATGCCTTAAGTTAGGATTTTGGTGCAACTGTTTGGTTATGTAAGTATTGTGAAGGTGGTATCAGCATGTGGAAAGGTCAAGAGAGAGGGCCCAGTAATGTTTGGTGGGCGGTGCTCCACGCTAGCGTGGGGAAATGAAGACCGTATGTCAAAATAAGTGGGTAAGTTGGAAGTAGTAAGCTTGACAGTAATGCCGAGAGGTACAGTGTTGTGTAGATTGTCACTGATAAGTGTGCGAACTTTTGGAAAGAGTATTGAGGAAGAGAATTGTGTATGATTTTGTGCAGGAAAGAAGTGGATGAGGCAACTGAATGAGTTAATTTAGTGACTTTGTGAGAAATGTTTAAACGAATTGGTCGTGCAGTGAATAAGCTAGTGAGAATAGTATGGTGTGCCCATGGTTACTCCTCCCAGTCGTGTGAGGATAACCGGAGTTATGTGTCAGGATAAGTTTAATTCGAGTAGGTGGACACTTCAACGATGGGTTTGGAGGTTCCTACTCTTAGTTACGTATAAGTATGGAGTGGTGAAGTAGTGAGGATATGAGAGATGTTTGGCGAACTGTGGTCTAGGTGGTCCGAGAAAAGGGAAGTGTCATCTGCATAGACGACTGTTGGGTGGTGCAAGGTTGTGAGTTGTCGGGATGTACAGGGTTGACCTTGTGCCAGGTTGTCAAGTGAGTGATTGTTTCTTAGTAAATGAATCTCGTGTTGTAGCGGGGGATTCCGCCAAGTTCCTTCCTAAAGGAAATATAGATGCATGAGAAACCTTAGTAATCTTCTATTGTCAAGATCGATCGAGTAGGGGCAGTAGCCTGCGAGTTAGAGCACCGTAAGAACTGAAGAGAGTGCACCCGATGTTCCATGTTACGAATTTAATGAGGTGTTTGTTTGAGTCATAAGCGGCTTTACCTTAGGGAAGTGTCAGTTTTGGTGTGGGCAAGATACCCGCATCTTTTCCAGTAAGGAATTCCGGGGTCGTAATTCTTTTAAGGGGGGAGTGTTGTAACAACCCAAATTTCCTAGAAAGTCGAAAACTGGTGGCCATTGTGAAAAGAATGAAAGTTAGCTAAGGGACTATGTTGCAATTTAGGAAAGGTATTTAAGGGCTCTAATCCCTAGGGCAACCTCATATTTAAGAAATCAGTATTTAGGGGCTCTCTGTGTTTGGCGGCTAAGAGGAGAAGAAGCTAAAGGTTGGAAACTCTCAATTTGTGCAAGGAATTTGTTAAGGTAATCATCTAGTATGTTTCTTCTGCTTAATTCAGGTCCATTGCTCTTATTTGTTCGTGATTTGGGGATGAAATCTGTGGGGTTCCTATGTTTTTTCACCTAAACACCCTTTATTGTGTATTTTGGGATTTTGTTGCTAAGATATCGATTTGAGTGGTTTAAAATTGGAATTGTTGAGTGTTTATGACTAGTGAATGAACCCTGGTGGTTGTCTAATCGAGATGATATCAAATAAATGAGTTTTAATCACTTTAGACTGTTGTTTTTCGAACAGCCGTAGTTTCCGGACACTGATGTTTCAGTAGTGTCCGGATGGTTTGCAAGTGTCCGGGTAAGAGTTCTTTGGAGTTACCGGGTGTGTATCTTTCCGGATAGTGTGTCCGGAAAGGGGTAGAACCCGGATAGGTGTCCGGAAAGGGGTAGAGTCCGGATAGTGTGTCCGAAAAGGGGCAGAGTCCGGATAGTGCGTCCGGAAAGCTCTAAGCGTCCGGAAAGCCCCTGTATCCGGAAAGTGTTCACTGATTAGTAGGATTGAACCGTTTAATCTGATTTAAACCTAATGCCCTTAGGTGTTCGATTGGATTAGCTTGGAGGTAGTTAAGGAGTGCGTTCAGCGTTACCAAGGTGAGTTCCCTAAAACCCTTTCTACGACGCAAAGTGATAAATGTTTTAACTGATTATGGTTTATCAAGCATGAAATGTTATGAACTGAATTGCACGATTTTCATGAACGTATCTGTTTTTAACCTAAAGAAATGTTTGGCATGAAGAGATGAAAGGCATGACTTATGAACATTTTAACTTACATGTTTTCATGAAACGTATGTGTATGCTATGTGGTGTCGGTCTGCACTGTGGGGTCAGAGAAAGGTCCTCGGGATCTGAGGATCCCTTGGATATGTATGACAGGCCGGTAGGTTGGAATTCGTTTCCCTCCTATCCGGTAGAGGGGAGTCCGTGTGGGATCCAAGGAGGGCGAGAGGGGAGCCTAATGGAAGCCTGATTGCGGAATGTTTATGTGATCCATACACAGTGCAGTACCATGAATGATGATGCATTATAGTTTATTGACAAATGTTTTCCAACTGTTTTACACGTTGTTTTCGGAGGGAATTCACTAGACTTTTTGGTCTAACCCTCGCTTTCAAAACTAAACCATTTTCAGGTAAGCGCACAATCGGTTCTTCTAGTAAGAACTAGGAAAGACGCCAAGAAGGACTTGGAGATTAGAGCAACTCCAGATTTTGTTTATGATAGCTATAGTTAGTACTCGACTGTGGGTGTAGAGACTTTCGCTGTCATTTGTTTAGCATGTTTTAGCAATGATGTAAAGACAAGCTTAATTAAGTAATTCGAATGCTTATTTTATGTATTTGCATGTTTATGAAAAGTGGGACGTTACAAATGGTATCAGAGCCTTAGTTTAAGGGATTTAGGTGCCCAGTCGGGCCTAAACTTAAACTGAAAGAGGAAGAACACAGCCGAGACATAGGATTGCCTCTAGGAACGATCACTATAAATGCGCTTAGGAATAAGGTGCCAAGGACAAACGTGTAAGGTAAGTTTGGGATTACACCTGGCCAGTGTAATTACGAACTTACAGGTACATGTGCGAGCTTACAATTCCTTACTATAGCAAAATTTGTCGTGTCATGTCTAGCAAGGATTAATTAGGGGTTTCCTTCAGTTTAGCGCTATGGCTGGGAGAACGTTGAGGAATAGGTCAGCAAGATCCCTGAGGGATAGACCGAGCTCCATTGCTTGGAAAGTATCATGAGAAATCATTTATGATGTGATGTATGTATACATCGAAGAAAAGAAATGTTGTATAGAATGTTATGAGTCGTCTAGAGGTAGCTCTTCGTGAATTCGAAGAGGTTGAATGTTGAGTTGAGTAGGACTCCGTTTCGGGAGAGTCCCAGTTCTAGGAATCATGGGTTAGATCAGTCAGGATGGTAAGGAAGGACAGTGTCGAAATCTTGAA
This sequence comes from Saussurea involucrata, assembly GCA_033807775.1. NCBI lineage: Eukaryota > Viridiplantae > Streptophyta > Magnoliopsida > Asterales > Asteraceae > Saussurea > Saussurea involucrata. Next base: position 12,741,028 of record CM066312.1, read on the forward strand.
AGTGTCAATGGAGCCCTGACTTCTTAGTCGAGCTTTTCAATGACAGGATAAATGAGATAAGATACCTATAGTGAATTGAAAGCATGTAGAAGTAGAAAGTGAGATAGTTGATCAAAACGAAAATAGTATAAAATGATTGAGTAAGTGAGACGTGGAACGCATGTACAGCAAGTTATTGCATGACCGAGAGGGCGACCTTTGGTCGAAGGTAAAAGTGTCAAGGATAAGTTGCGTGAGTAAGACGGTTGACCTTGTTAGGGTGAGTAGCCTTCAATTACAAGTAGAGTTTCATGCATAGGTTTTCTAAATGTAACATGAAATTTTTCACGATTTAAGTTAAAGGTGTAAATATCAATTTTGATCGAAAAGGAGTCAGAATGTGTGAGCGTATGTTTAAAGAAAAGGTGATTTCATTCACATTGCACAATGAAATTTTGAGCCTAACGGTTTGCAAAGTATTTCACACTTTTCATGATAAGTTAAATTGTTACAAAAAAAGGTCGAGAAAACGTCTGCCAGCAAAACTTTTACAATCAAATGAGTTTTAACCTGTTGATATCATGTCAAAGAGTGTGAGAACCGACGGGTTTACGTGGTGCCGGTAATTTCTTTCGGAATCGTGTCGTATGAAAGGACTTTCATTCAACGTATTATTGTCGTAATAACATCGTTCGGAATTGAATAAGATTAAAGTTCACGAAAAGATGCATGCAAACGATTCTCGAATCATTGTGCAGGGCATTGAAATTATAAGAGTGATGGGGTCATGTGTACCCAAGCGTTTTCCAAACGTTGTTTATTTAAAAAGATGAAATGTGCGAAAAGATTTATTTATTGTATTGTCATGCATGAAGGCTATGAACTCACTAGGTCATAGAGTATTACATGGAAGCTAAGGAAGAACTCCGAGAGTGGAGAGGTGTTGGTCAAATTAGGGGAGGACATTTGTAGTTTTGGTATATGTGTTCAGGAAGAGTCAGAAGTGGATTATAGTATCGGTTGAATGAGGGTTTGCACCCTTGTTCGGTAACTGGGAATACGGTTGTTGAGGAACGGTTTGAGCCCAGGGGAAGGAGTAGAAGTCATCGAGGTGTTGGTATTAGCAACTCGTTGAGTAGTGTTGAGAGGCAGAAGCAAAATGTCCATGGTGTTGGATATGAGTTTTGAGGTGAGCTTGTAATATTGATGTTACAAGAGTAAGTTCAGAAAAGAGGGAGACGTATTATGAAGTGATTATGATATGTGGGTAGGATTAGGTTCCGTAAGGAACCCTGTTAAAGAATAAGTTAAGAAAGTAGTTACATGTTATCTGTTGTTGTAGAAGCCGACAGTTGTGTAAGGTGGCCGAGGCCGAAGTCTTGAACCAGAAGGTTGGAAGTTGATAGAACACCTTGTAGGGGTGTTAAGAGGATGAGAAGTTATTGTTTTGAATAAGCGTTCTATTTATGATGTATGGAGGGTTCGTAGAATGATGAGGTAAGTAGCACGAGCGAAGCGAGTGTGTAGACTTTATCGTTCAGTAAGGGACTGTGCCCTGTTTGTGTAAGGGCTCGGATCGTAAAGAGCTAGCTAGAATGTTTATGTTTGAGCTAATTGAGAACTCTTGATTTATAGTTCAACAAGTTGAGAAAGGACTAAGTAGCGAGATAGGCTCGATTTTATGCGGATAATTTTGAGGACGAGTTTAAATTGTGTATGGATGATCATGAGAGAGCTGGTCTGCAGTGTGATGTTATGGGCAAAGAGTGTAAGGATGCGTAGTGACAGTTTTTGTCAGGCTAAAGGTGCCAGCTACTGTCGTGCTAATGTGGTGTTAGAGAGAGAGAAAGCATCAGATAGAAGCCGTTTGAGTGTTTCGGATGAAGTGTGCGACTGGTTAACCAGGTTGTTGGAGCACGTAGAGTGTAAGTTGGCGTCGTAACATGACTAAGTTCGGGATGAATGACGGAGTGATGGTGAGTAGTTATTCAAATAAGAAACCAATTGTTTTGTGGTTGTAAGAGTCGCTAAGTAAGCATATTTTGGGATCATTGGAAGTTTAAAGAAGATGATGGGTGTGATAGTCAAATGTGGTGGAATAGATGTGAAATCCTTAAGGAATGTGAGCTGCTGCTTATGGGTGAAAGATTTGCCTGAGAAAGTAAAATTTGGAGATTAAAGAATGTATAGTGATGTCGAATACTGGTGTCGTTTCGAGACGACTTAGTTGAATGCCTTAAGTTAGGATTTTGGTGCAACTGTTTGGTTATGTAAGTATTGTGAAGGTGGTATCAGCATGTGGAAAGGTCAAGAGAGAGGGCCAAGTAATGTTTGGCGGGCGGTGCTCCACGCTAGCGTGGGGAAATGAAGACCGTATGTCGAAATAAGTGGGTAAGTTGGAAGTAGTAAGCTTGACAGTAATGCCGAGAGTACAGTGTTGTGTAGATTGTCACTGATAAGTGTGCGAACTTTTGGAAAGAGTATTGAGGAAGAGAATTGTGTATGATTTTGTGCAGGAAAGAAGTGGATGAGGCAACTGAATGAGTTAATTTAGTGACTTTGTGAGAAATGTTTAAACGAATTGGTCGTGCAGTGAATAAGCTAGTGAGAATAGTATGGTGTGCCCATGGTTACTCCTCCCAGTCGTGTGAGGATAACCGGAGTTATGTGTCAGGATAAGTTTAATTCGAGTAGGTGGACACTTCAACGATGGGTTTGGAGGTTCCTACTCTTAGTTACGTATAAGTATGGGGTGGTGAAGTAGTGAGGATGTGAGAGATGTTTGGGGAACTGTGGTCTAGGTGGTCCGAGAAAAGGGAAGTGTTATCTGCATAGACGACTATTGGGTGGTGCAAGGTTGTGAGTTGTCGGGATGTACAGGGTTGACCTTGTGCCAGGTTGTCAAGTGAGTGATTGTTTCTTAGTAAATGAATCTCGTGTTGTAGCGGGGGATTCCGCCAAGTTCCTTCCTAAAGGAAATATAGATGCATGAGAAACCTTAGTAATCTTCTATTGTCAAGATCGATCGAGTAGGGGCAGTAGCCTGCGAGTTAGAGCACCGTAAGAACTGAAGAGAGTGCACCCGATGTTCCATGTTACGAATTTAATGAGGTGTTTGTTTGAGTCAGAAGCGGCATTACCTTAGGGAAGTGTCAGTTTTGGTGTGGGCAACATACCCGCATCTTTTCCAGTAAGGAATTCTGGGGTCAGAATTCTTTTAAGGGGGGAGTGTTGTAACAACCCAAATTTCCTAGAAAGTCGAAAACTGGTGGCCATTGTGAAAAGAATGAAAGTTAGCTAAGGGACTATGTTGCAATTTAGGAAAGGTATTTAAGGGCTCTAATCCCTAGGGCAACCTCATATTTTAGAAATCAGTATTTGGGTGCTCTTTGTGTTTGGCGGCTAAGAGGAGAAGAAGCTAAAGGTTGGAAACTGTCATATTGTGCAAGAAATTTGTTAAGGTAATCATCTAGTATGTTTCTTCTGCTTAATTCAGGTCCATTGCTCTTATTTGTTCGTGATTTGGGGATGAAATCTGTGGGGTTCCTATGTTTTTTCACCTAAACACCCTTTATTGTGTATTTTGGGATTTTGTTGCTAAGATATCGATTTGAGTGGTTTAAAATTGGAATTGTTGAGTGTTTATGACTAGTGAATGAACCCTGGTGGTTGTCTAATCGAGACGATATCAAATAAATGAGTTTTAATCACTTTAGAATGTTGTTTTTCGAACAGCCGTAGTTTCCGGACACTGATGTTTCAGTAGTGTCCGGATGGTTTGCAAGTGTCCGGGTAAGAGTTCTTTGGAGTTATCGGGTGTGTATCTTTCCGGATAGTGTGTCCGGAAAGGGGTAGAACCCGAATAGGTGTCCGGAAAGGGGTAGAGTCCGGATAGTGTGTCCGAAAAGGGGCAGAGTCCGGATAGTGCGTCCGGAAAGCTCTAAGCGTCCGGAAAGCCCCTGTATCCGGAAAGTGTTCACTGATTAGTAGGATTGAACCGTTTAATATGATTTAAACCTAATGCCCTTAGGTGTTCGATTGGATTAGCTTGGAGGTAGTTAAGGAGTGCGTTCAGCGTTACCAAGGTGAGTTCCCTAAAACCCTTTCTACGACGCAAAGTGATAAATGTTTTAACTGATTATGGTTTATCAAGCATGAAATGTTATGAACTGAATTGCATGATTTTCATGAACGTATATGTTTTTAACCTGAAGAAATGTTTGGCATGAAGAGATGAAAGGCATGACTTATGAACATTTTAACTTACATGTTTTCATGAAACGTATGTGTATGCTATGTGGTGTCGGTCTGCATTGTGGGGGTCAGAGAAAGGTCCTCGGGATCTGAGGATCCCTTGGATATGTATGACAGGCCGGTAGGTTGGAATTCGTTTCCCTTCTATCCGGTAGAGGGAGTCCGTGTGGGCTCCAAGGAGGGCGAGAGGGGAGCCTAATGGAACCCTGATTGCGAAATGTTTATGTGATCCATACACAGTGCAGTACCATGAATGATGATGCATTATAGTTTATTGATAAATGTTTTCCAACTGTTTTACACGTTGTTTTCGGAGGGAATTCACTAGACTTTTTGGTCTAACCCTTGCTTTCAAAACTAAACCATTTTCAGGTAAGCGCACAACCGGTTCTGCTAGTAAGAACTAGGTAAGACGCCAAGAAGGACTTGGAGATTAGAGCAACTCCAGATTTTGTTTATGATAGATATAGTTAGTACTCGGCTGTGGGTGTAGAGACTTCCGCTGTCATTTGTTTAGCATGTTTTAGCAATGATGTAAAGACAAGCTTAATTAAGTAATTCGAATGCTTATTTTATGTATTTGCATGTTTATGAAAAGTGGGACGTTACAAATGGTATCAGAGCCTTAGTTTAAGGGATTTAGGTGCCCAGTCGGGCCTAAACTTAAACTGAAAGAGAAGGAACACAGCCGAGACATAGGATTGCCTCTAGGAACGATCACTATAAATGCGCTTAGGAATAAGGTGCCAAGGACAAACGTGTAAGGTAAGTTTGGGATTACACCTGGCCAGTGTAATTACGAACTTACAGGTACATGTGCGTGCTTACAATACCTTACTATAGCAAAATTTGTCGTGTCATGTCTAGCAAGGATTAATTATGGGTTTCCTTCAGTTCAGCGCTATGGCTGGAAGAACGTTGAGGAATAGGTCAGCAATATCCCTGAAGGATAGACCGAGCTCCATTGCTTGGAAAGTATCATGAGAAGTCATTTATGATGTGATGTATGTATACATCGAAAAGAAGAAATGTTGTATAGAATGTTATGAGTCGTCTAGAGGTAGCTCTTCGTGAATTCGAAGAGGTTGAATGTTGAGTTGAGTAGGACTCCGTTTCGGGAGAGTCCCATTTCTAGGAATCATGGGTTAGATCAGTCAGGATGGTAAGGAAGGACAGTGTCGAAATCTTGAAAGTGTCAATGGAGCCCTGACTTCTTAGTCGAGCTTTTCAATGACAGGATAAATGAGATAATATACCTATAGTGAATTGAAAGCATGTAGAAGTAGAAAGTGAGATAGTTGATCAAAACGAAAATAGTATAAAATGATTGAGTAAGTGAGACGTGGAACGCATGTACAGCAAGTTATTGCATGACCGAGAGGGCGACCTTTGGTCGAAGGTAAAAGTGTCAAGGATAAGTTGCGTGAGTAAGACGGTTGACCTTGTTAGGGTGAGTAGCCTTCAATTACAAGTAGAGTTTCATGCATAGCTTTCCTAAATGTAACATGAAAATTTTCACGATTTAAGTTAAAGGTGTAAATATCAATTTTGATCGAAAAGGAGTCAGAATGTGCGAGCGTATGTTTAAAGAAAAGGTGATTTCATTCACAATGCACAATGAAATTTTGAGCCTAACGATTTGCAAAGTATTTCACACTTTTCATGATAAGTTAAATTGTTACAAAAAAGGTCGAGAAAACGTCTGCCAGCAAAACTTTTACAATCAAATGAGTTTTAACCTGTTGATATCATGTCAAAGAGTGTGAGAACCGACGGGTTTACTTGGTATCGGTAATTTCTTTCGGAATCGTGTCGTATGAAAGGACTTTCATTCAGCGTATTACTGTCGTAATAACATCGTTCGGAATTGAATAAGATTAAAGTTCACGGAAAGATGCATGCAAACGATTCTCGAATCGTTGTGCAGGGCGTTGAAATTATAAGAGTGATGGGGTCATGTGTACCCAAGCGTTTTCCAAACGTTGTTTATTTAAAAAGATGAAATGTGCGAAAAGATTTATTTATTGTATTGTCATGCATGAAGGCTATGAACTCACTAGGTCATAGAGTATTACATGGAAGCTAAGGAAGAACTCCGAGAGTGGAGAGGTGTTGGTCAAATTAGGGGAGGACATTTGTAGTTTTGGTATATGTGTTCAGGAAGAGTCAGAAGTGGATTATAGTATCGGTTGAATGAGGGTTTGCACCCTTGTTCGGTAACTGGGAATACGGTTGTTGAGGAACGGTTTGAGCCCAGGGGAAGGAGTAGAAGTCATCGAGGTGTTGGTATTAGCAACTCGTTGAGTAGTGTTGAGAGGCAGAAGCAAAATGTCCACGGTGTTGGATATGAGTTTTGAGGTGAGCTTGTAATATTGATGTTACAGGAGTAAGTTCAGAAAAGAGGGAGACGTATTATGAAGTGATTATGATATGTTGGTAGGATTAGGTTCCGTAAGGAACCCTGTTAAAGAATAAGTTAAGAAAGTAGTTACAAGTTATTTGTTGTTGTAGAAGCCGACGGTTGTGTAAGGTGGCCGAGGCCGAAGTCTTGAACCAGAAGGTTGGAAGTTGATAGAACACCTTGTAGGGGTGTTAAGAGGATGAGAAGTTGTTGTTTTGAATAAGCGTTCTATTTACGATGTATGGAGGGTTCGTAGAATGATGAGGTAAGTAGCACGAGCGAAGCGAGTGTGTAGACTTTATCGTTCAGTAAGGGACTGTGCCCTGTTTGTGTAAGGGCTCAGATCGTAAAGAGCTAGCTAGAATGATTATGTTTGAGCTAATTGAGAACTCGTGATTTATAGTTCAACAAGTTGAGAAAGGACTAAGTAGCGAGATAGGCTTGATTTTATGCGGATAATTTTGAGGACGAGTTTAAATTGTGTATGGATGATCATGAGAGAGCTGGTCTGCAGTGTGATGTTATGGGCAAAGAGTGTAAGGATGCGTAGTGACAGTTTTTGTTAGGCTAAAGGTGCCAGCTACTGTCGTGGTAATGTGGTGTTAGAGAGAGAGAAAGCATCAGATAGAAGCCTTTTGAGTGTTTCGGATGAAGTGTGCGACTGGTTAACCAGGTTGTTGGAGCACGTAGAGTGTAAGTTGACATCGTAACATGACTAAGTTCGGGATAGAATGACGGAGTGATGGTGAGTAGTTATTCAAATAAGAAACCAATTGTTTTGTGGTTGTAAGAGTCGCTAAGTAAGCATATTTTGGGATCATTGGAAGTTTAAAGAAGATGATGGGTGTGATAGTCAAATGTGGTGGAATAGATGTGAAATCCTTAAGGAATGTGAGATGCTTCTTATGGGTGAAAGATTTGCCTGAGAAAGTAAAATTTGGAGATTAAAGAATGTATAGTGATGTCGAATACTGGTGTCGTTTCGAGACGACTTAGTTGAATGCCTTAAGTTAGGATTTTGGTGCAACTGTTTGGTTATGTAAGTATTGTGAAGGTGGTATCAGCATGTGGAAAGGTCAAGAGAGAGGGCCAAGTAATGTTTGGTGGGCGGTGCTCCACGCTAGCGTGGGGAAATGAAGACCGTATGTCGAAATAAATGGGTAAGTTGGAAGTAGTAAGCTTGACAGTAATGCCGAGAGGTACAGTGTTGTGTAGATTGTCACTGATAAGTGTGCGGACTTTTGGAAAGAGTATTGAGGAAGAGAATTGTGTATGATTTTGTGCAGGAAAGAAGTGGATGAGGCAACTGAATGAGTTAATTTAGTGACTTTGTGAGAAATGTTTAAACGAATTGGTCGTGCAGTGAATAAGCTAGTGAGAATAGTATGGTGTGCCCATGGTTACTCCTCCCAGTCATGTGAGGATAACCGGAGTTATGTGTCAGGATAAGTTTAATTCGAGTAGGTGGACACTTCAACGATGGGTTTGGAAGTTCCTACTCTTAGTTACGTATAAGTATGGGGTGGTGAAGTAGTGAGGATGTGAGAGATGTTTGGCGAACTGTGGTCTAGGTGGTCCGAGAAAAGGGAAGTGTTATCTGCATAGACGACTGTTGGGTGGTGCAAGGTTGTGAGTTGTCGGGATGTACAGGGTTGACCTTGTGCCAGGTTGTCAAGTGAGTGATTGTTTCTTAGTAAATGAATCTCGTGTTGTAGCGGGGAATTCCGCCAAGTTCCTTCCTAAAGGAAATATAGATGCATGAGAAACCTTAGTAATCTTCTATTGTCAAGATCGATCGAGTAGGGGCAGTAGCCTGCGAGTTAGAGCACCGTAAGAACTGAAGAGAGTGCACCCGATGTTCCATGTTACGAATTTAATGAGGTGTTTGTTTGAGTCAGAAGCGGCTTTACCTTAGGGAAGTGTCAGTTTTGGTGTGGGCAACATACCCGCATCTTTTCTAGTAAGGAATTCCGAGGTCAGAATTCTTTTAAGGGGGGAGTGTTGTAACAACCCAAATTTCCTAGAAAGTCGAAAACTGGTGGCCATTGTGAAAAGAATGAAAGTTAGCTAAGGGACTATGTTGCAATTTAGGAAAGGTATTTAAGGGCTCTAATCCCTAGGGCAACCTCATATTTTAGAAATCAGTATTTGGGTGCTCTTTGTGTTTGGCGGCTAAGAGGAGAAGAAGCTAAAGGTTGGAAACTCTCAATTTGTGCAAGGAATTTGTTAAGGTAATCATCTAGTATGTTTCTTCTGCTTAATTCAGGTCCATTGCTCTTTTTTGTTCGTGATTTGGGGATGAAATCTGTGGGGTTCCTATGTTTTTTCACCTAAACACCCTTTATTGTGTATTTTGGGATTTTGTTGCTAAGATATCGATTTGAGTAGTTTAAAATTGGAATTGTTGAGTGTTTATGACTAGTGAATGAACCCTGGTGGTTGTCTAATCGAGATGATATCAAATAAATGAGTTTTAATCACTTTAGACTGTTGTTTTTCGAACAGCCGTAGTTTCCGGACACTGATGTTTCAGTAGTGTCCGGATGGTTTGCAAGTGTCCGGGTAAGAGTTCTTGGGAGTTACCGGGTGTGTATCTTTCCGGATAGTGCGTCCGGAAAGCTCTAAGCGTCCGGAAAGCCCCTGTATCCGGAAAGTGTTCACTGATTAGTAGGATTGAACCGTTTAATCTGATTTAAACCTAATGCCCTTAGGTGTTCGATTGGATTAGCTTGGAGGTAGTTAAGGAGTGCGTTCAGCGTTACCAAGGTGAGTTCCCTAAAACCCTTTCTACGACGCAAAGTGATAAATGTTTTAACTGATTATGGTTTATCAAGCATGAAATGTTATGAACTGAATTGCATGATTTTCATGAACGTATCTGTTTTTAACCTGAAGAAATGTTTGGCATGAAGAGATGAAAGGCATGACTTATGAACATTTTAACTTACATGTTTTCATGAAACGTATGTGTATGCTATGTGGTGTCGGTCTGCACTGTGGGGTCAGAGAAAGGTCCTCGGGATCTGAGGATCCCTTGGATATGTATGACAGGCCGGTAGGTTGGAATTCGTTTCCCTCCTATCCGGTAGAGGGGAGTCCGTGTGGGCTCCAAGGAGGGCGAGAGGGGAGCCTAATGGAAGCCTGATTGCGGAATGTTTATGTGATCCATACACAGTGCAGTACCATGAATGGTGATGCATTATAGTTTATTGATAAATGTTTTCCAACTGTTTTACACGTTGTTTTCGGAGGGAATTCACTAGACTTTTTGGTCTAACCCTCGTTTTCAAAACTAAACCATTTTCAGGTAAGCGCACAACCGGTTCTTCTAGTAAGAACTAGGAAAGACGCCAAGAAGGACTTGGAGATTAGAGCAACTCCAGATTTTGTTTATGATAGCTATAGTTAGTACTCGGCTGTGGGTGTAGAGACTTCCGCTGTCATTTGTTTAGCATGTTTTAGCAATGATGTAAAGACAAGCTTAATTAAGTAATTCGAATGCTTATTTTATGTATTTGCATGTTTATGAAAAGTGGGACGTTACAAAAACGTATATGTATCAGTTTTTTTGGAAAGGAGGCGGCACTCCTAGCAATATATATGCATCAGTTTTAGTAGTCATGATAGTAATTTTCATGAATGAAATGACAATCAAAGTCAATATGATTTGTGTTTTCGTGAAAGATAGGATTAGACGCATTCTAATTAACTTGTAAATATTATTATTTTTCATATATTTTTGTCACCAATATGTATCTATGTGGTCTTAAATTGAAAACACCTTAACTAACGTATGATACAATGTCATCATCGTACCCCACCTTATTTACATAAAGAAGGTAAAAAGCTAACAGTTCGAGTCCTACAAGATCATTGGGATTTTCTTGGCTATTCTCCAGGGTCCTGAGATTAGTCGAGATGGACGCAAGTTGGCCCAACACCCACTATTAATAAAAATAAAAATAAAAATAAAATAAAATAAAAATAAAAATCAACATTGTGAAATCCCAAATCTAGCAAGTAATCAAGAATGATGTAGAGAGAGAATCTAGAGAGAACTTGTCATCCATATATTGATCTCTTAAGTGTAAATGACAAATGATACAAGAGGTTCCTAAAGGGATCTAGATTCACTTCTAACTAAGAACTAGACATGCCTATTTATACTCATAACATACAAGGTATAAAGGCAAAGCTAACTAATACAGTACATTGACTTTACAGTAAATCTTGAATACAACAATGCTCTAACAATCTCCCCCTTTGGATTCAAGATTTAAAAAATATGACAGCAGTCTTCAGCTCTTTGTAAAGTCAATCTTCTCAAACAGACACTCTATCAAACCATCTTCAAATAGCTTTATCTCCACTAGTTCACGGCAAACTATATGCTTTGACACTCTTTAAGAACTCAGCTTTGAAGAATCTTCAGACAAACATGAAAAGTCATTGTCTTTTTCTTTGAAAAATCAACCTTCTTCAATACAATCTTCAACAGATTGTCTTCAAGTCTTGAACATGGATCTCATATCTTTATATAGAACCATCAATTCGGAACAAGATGAATCAGAAACGATTAAAGTTTGGATCAGAAAGATGTGAAACCATCCACATTGTTGAACTTTTAGATGTAAGCGCATTCCGAGAACCACTCAGAACTAAGATAACCAAATTCGGTGTAAGCGCATTCCGAGAACCACTCAGAACTAAGATAACCAAATTCAGCAACATTTGGACTTCACATGATCCTTCTTCCCCTGATCTTCAGTCTTTGTTCACGAATCTTTGACTTGAAATATATTTGACTTGAAAGCTTTTTGACATGAAATTGAAATTAAACTTTTCTCCCCCTTTTTCGATGATGGTGAGCATCATAATCATCGAAAACCATTTTCAATTTCACTCGTATCTTTGAGTATTGCTAACAATCTCCTCCTTAGAGAATAACCTTGCTCCCCCTCAAAGTAAGAATTCTGGAGCAATTTGTTTTCTCCCCCTGAAAATATGCATATATTTCAATAACGATATTCATTTCAAATACAGTGCGTTAATGAAAACATTTATACAAGAAAAAAAATTCATTGAACCACATTTTATAACTACTAACATTTGATCATTTGAAAACTGGACAAAAGAAATTCAGCTTAATGAAATTTAACAGATTTTTCAATCAAATGAAATCAAAAGCATGTGTTTGGATTAAAGAACAAGTCATCATTGCATATCAAGTTAAAAATGTTCAGTTTCAACCCCTTTATTAAATCTATTTGGTGTGCTAGCATGCGAAATATGATTAGCATCAAGCGTATACAATTCTAAAACATATAAGAATACTTTGCTCTACTCACACTGTTTGTCCAAAATCAGAATTTCACAAATTTACGGGTTTATTGCGACTTTGTATTTTCCCCAAGTTTCAAGAGATGTGTGCTCTTTGGCATCTTTTGATTTTGTGCACATTGGCATCTTTTGATTTTGTGCTCATTGGCATATTTTGATTTTGTGCTCATTGGCATCTTTTGATTTTGTGCTCATTGGCATCTTTTGATCAAAAAGTTTAGTAAGAATAAGATACACCGTTAAACATGACTTTCTATCTGGTTCTATAGCAGGATTTGGGTTAGCAGATCCCAGACCAGTTGGCCTTAGGTGCTAGGTGACGAGCACCCCTTAGAACTTAATTTCCCAAACCAGAAAGGTCACATCGATATATCTTAAACCCATTTGTACCAGTAGAACATGGCTTTCTATCTGGTTCTATTGCAGGATTTGGGTCAGCCGATCCCAGACCAGTTGGTCTTAAGGACTAGGTGTCGAACACCCCTTAGGACTTACTCTCCCAAACCAGAAAGGCCACAGGCACAAACTTTCAAACTACATGATAGTGCAACAATTTTATCTCAATCACTTGGTTCTAAAACATAGTGCTTTTCCCATATTTTCATTTCCATTCATCATTCTGACATTTAGGCTTTTTGAGCATTATATTCTATATAAGTCCAGATTCACATAACTTTGAGCATTCAGCATAATTTCATTCATGTTTTGCTGACCTTTCGATTTATTTCAGAGGTGAGAGTTGAAACAAATCTAATTTAGATAATACAAAAATTCTTGTAAAATCATCTTTTAGCACACATTTAATTCATTGAATGAAAATTGAAAATTTCATCTCATTGAATTAAATTTGTAAAGATTCAAGTTTTCAAAGCAGTAGAAGCAAAATATAATCCTAAGTTACCTTTCACCACGTTCCTTGAAACAGAAAGATGTAACAGTTAAGGATATCACCTGAGAAGTATGAGAAGTCTTAGTCTTTGAGGTACGGGTCCTGAACTGAATTGTTCAGAAGCCATAGTCTTTGAAGAACAGGTTTTGAACTGATATGTTCAAAAGCCAAAAACATTGAAGCACGGGTCCTGAATTGATGTATTCATAAACCAAAATCTCTTTTAAGTGCAGGTCCTAAACTGATATGTTTAGAAACCATAGACGTTGAAATCCGGGTTCTAAACTGATGTGTTTAGAAACCAGGATTCTTTGTCTCCCCCTTAATGGTACAAATATTCTTCAAAAAACAAATCCACCGCTTCTCTTCTGTTTTCAGTCATGTGTGTGGTATGTATTTACAAATCAGTACAACACATGATAAACCTGCAAAACAGATTAAGCAGATTTTGGTACCCAATGGCACTTGGGTCCTAGTGGGTTAGGTGTAGATCTCTTTGAAGGAATACTATAAGTACCGTACCAAAAAGAAGTATAATTTTTATGCACAAAATCATTTGAACCACAGTAAGAACAACAGATTTTCTTATGTGCCAACCTAATCAGATGATTTACGGAATGAATAGGATTAGATTTAGCATAAGATTTACCTTTTGGCGCATTGTTCTTCTTTGCATTTGATGTGGATACAGATGATTTTGGCACATCTTTCTTCGGAATTGTTGTGCCTTTGACTCTCCATTCCATCTTCACCCTCTTGAAGACTGGAACTTCTTCAGGTTTGGAAGTATTATCTTTAGGCACATTTGTTTTGTTATCTGATTTATCAAACAGAGGATTATAGAAGAGATTTGTTGAACGAATCTGATCTTTTGAGAAACCAGTTGATCTATTAATATGTTTAGAAGGAATGTTTTTAAAACTCGAACTTGAAGCAGTTTTAAAAGAGCATTCAGAATCATTTGAATTAACAAATGGAGTCTGAAAGATACTTTCAGGACTTACCTGCTTTGAGACATCAAATTTAAAAATGATGTCTTCAAGTTCCTTAACTTTGTTTATCAAAACATTTTTCTCTTTAGAAATTAGATCAAATTTCTTTTGGAGATCAGATTTGATCAACTGATCCTTCATAATATCAGCTGATAAACCAGATAATCTTTTGGTAAGATTAAGAATCACATCTTCAAAATATTCGCGTTCCGATTCAAAATCTTTTTCCAAAAACTTTCTTTTATCAGTAATCTCTTTGAAAATTTCCATAATTTTCTTTTTAAGGGTTTTACTTTCCTTTTCAAAGAGATTTTTCTTTTCCGTGAAATCTTTTCTTTCCTTTTCCAAAATATTTTCTAATTCAGTGATTTTCACGGAAAGTTCAGAACTTTTAATCTCAAAAGATTTGCGTTCAATTTCAAATTCATTTCTTTCTTTCTCTTGCTTCTCTTTTTCAAGATATAAAACTTTCTCAAAATCGGAGATTTGTTTCAAAAGTTTTATATATTTTAGTTCAATTATTTCCTTTTCTTTAAGAACTTTATTTGAAGAAGGTGACACTCTTTCACGTTCAGAAAGCTTCTTCTTCAATTCAACGTTTTCACTTTCCAACGTTGTTGTCTTTTCTTGAACTCTTTTTATTTGATTTCGTAAATATGAGTTCCCCTTTTCACTCTTGTCTTTCTCACTCTTCATATCAGCATTTTCTCTTTGAAGAGTTGTTACTTTCTCTTGAAGTTTCTCGATTTGATTGTGCAGACTTGAGTTGTCTTTCTTTGTTTCAAGATCTGCAATATAAACTTCAAGATCAGTAATTCTTTTAGTAAGTTCAGCATTTTGTTCTTTAAAAATACAATTTTCATTTGAAGAAGAAATGTCTAAAATGTGTCTCTTCAAATCAGCATTTTCTTCTTCCAATGTCTTTATACTCCCTTGAAGCTCCTTCATGTTATCTTGATGAGTTGAAATCTCAAATGTCTTATTTTTCTCTTGAGTAACTTCAAGCACTACAATCTTGTCATTCAAATGTTTCAGTTCGGACTCAAGAGAAGAGACTTTGTCTTCTAATAAAGCTTTCTCAGACTTGAGCTTTGTATTTTTTCTTGCATCTTCATTAGAATGTGTTATGTATCTAGAAAGAAAACCTTCAAGACGCTTGATCTCATCTTTAGCTTCAGAAAGAGTCCATTTTCTATCTTTTCCTAACTGATACCATATTCTCCCACTTAAATTCTCTATGTCAGACATCTTGAAGAATGCTAGAAGATTGATCGTTCAGAAAATCAAGCAGAAAAAATTTTATATAAAATTTTTTCTTGAAAAGCTCTTAAAGTGTATGAAAAACACTATGGAAAAAATTTTGGAATAAAAATTTTTCTCAAAAAACTCTTTTTTTTTAATTCACAAGAATTCAGATGAATAAGGATTCGAAATCAATGAATTCGAATGAATAAGGGTTCGAATTCAATGAATTCGGATGCTGAAGGGTTCGAATTGAATGAATTCGGATGCTGAAGGATTCGAATTCAATGAATTCGGATGAAGAAGGATTCGAATTCATCCAATTCGGACTTAACTGGGTTCGAATTCACCCAATTTGGACTTAACTGGGTTCAAATTCACTCAATTCGGACTTAACTTGGTTCGAATTCTTTACTTGGAAAATTAAACCAACTCAGATGAATCCACAACTTCTCAATTCGAATCTAACAGGGTTCGAATTCAACTCAATTCGAATCCATAAGGGTTCGAATTCAACTCAATTCGAATCCATAAGGGTTCGAATTCAACTCAATTCGAATGCTTCTTGAGTCGAATTCTATACTTGTGATGCCAAAAACCCTCCGAATTCCCTTTGAATGATCTGAATTGTGTATGAATGATCCGAATTCACCAAGAATGATCCGAATTCTGCACTTCGAACACGAAAATCACTAAATCAGCCATAACTTTTTCAATTCTTGATCAATTGTTATGAAATTTGCACAGATTTGTTCGAAATTTGATTCCACACACTTTCTTAGTTAAACACAAATCCTAATTCGATCAATTTAATCGAATTATGATCCAAAATAGTAAGAAAATTTTTCGAACAAAAACAGATATAAAATGATCAGATCTGCAAATTTTGTGCAGATTTTGGTATAGATCCTTGAATTAAAGATGTTCAGGGATGAAAATCGAGTGCAATGATGTCAAGAATCAATCCAAAAGATCAAAAAATGAAAAAGATGATTCTAGATGAACAGTAAATGAAGAAGGATTCGAAATCTTCAAGAACAGTGTAGAAAATCTTCAATTTGCTCTTTGATCTGCTTGAATTTTCTGTTTAGCTCTGATACCAAATGTGAAATCCCAAATCTAGCAAGTAATCAAGAATGATGTATAGAGAGAATCTAGAGAGAACTTGTCATCCATATATTGATCTCTTAAGTGTAAATGACAAATGATACAAGAGGTTCCTAAAGGGATCTAGATTCACTTCTAACTAAGAACTAGACATGCCAATTTATACTCATAACATACAAGGTATAAAGGCAAAGCTAACTAATACAGTACATTGACTTTACAGTAAATCTTGAATACAACAATGCTCTAACAATCATATCTTTTAAACTCAACATACATGTAAACAAATACATAAGCGTTTCTTTACAATTTATTCTTGACAAATAATCAAATAATTTCTTGAAAACTATACAACATATTAAATAGGGAAATTAATTAAAATGCCAAAAGTTTGACCAAGTGTTACCAAAATGCCACAAAAATTTCGCGGTTTACCAAAATGCCCTAATGGCCCGCGATAGACCCCGCGATCGCGGGATAGGGCTGACGTGGCACGAGCTTTGGCCAAAATGTGTCCCGCGGAGCCCCTCAACTTTGGCCGCGGTGCACTTTTGGTCCCTCCCCGCGATCGAAGCCCGCGATAAACCAAAATTTTATAGTTTTGGCCCCTGAAATTTTACACTTTTGGTCCCTGAAAATTTACACTTTCAGCCCCTGTACTTAGACGAATCTTGCATGCTTTTACTGTTTTTTTCCACAATTATTGTACTTTGAAGACCGATTTGTGGTTGAAATTCATTTGCATGTTTTCATCAATGTTAAATCAATGTTTTTGGAATACCAGTTTGTGGATGAAATGAGAGATTGGTTGTCATCAATGTTGGTTGTTTCATTGATAAATAGATGTAAAATGCAATCCATAATCCACACACACATTTCATACTTCTTTCTTGATTTCTTTCTGCAATATTTTGTGTTTGAGATACTACTGAAAAAATGAGTTCATCTGTTGCAAAAGCTAAGCTATATTTCTGTTTTGATGGTGAATGGGAGCAAGATAACAATGAGTGGAATTTTGCTTATAAATCTAAGCATGGTGTAAAAGTGCCAGTAAACTATACTTATCAGAAATTTCTTGCATACGCCATGCAAAAATGTGGAATCAACCCTTATGCTGTTTGCAAGTTAGTGTTTAAAAATGGCGATGGGTCATTTGTGGATTTATCCAACGATGGGGATATCTCTACTTTTATGCACTTTGCAGTCGATTCAGAAAGGCCCCCATTACTTTTTGTGTATCCTGGCGTATCCGACGAAAACGACGACGACGGTGACGACGAAGACCTCCAAATAGAGCAGCCTGATTCTCAATTTCAGGCGTCCGACGCCCCAACGGTTCATTTAGATCATTCATATGGTCTTAACGACTGTATTCCGGAGACGCAACAACAACAACAACCACCACAACCACACGAAGGGCGTACTGCTGGAGTTGCTGATGACGAAACCCACGTTTTCAGAATGGGTAATTCTGAAATAGACAGATCAGACACCGATAGTGATGATCACGAAGAATATACCCCTAGTAGAAAATCATGTAGTCAGATAAATGACTTTTTTATATGCCCCCTATTCTTCCAGACTCCCATACCCAGACACAAACCTACGAACCTACACCTTATATTCGCAGTGAAATGTTACATGTAGGTCAAATATTCGAGTCGAAGGATCTCTTGGCAAGTCAGGTCGGACTTAAGTTCTTGGAAGAGGGTTTCGAAAGGCGCACGTCGAAATCTGACAAAACTAGATACATAGTTGAATGTGCCAGAAAAAACTGTGACTGGAGGATGTACGCGATTGACACGGGTGGCAAAGAAGGGGCGTTCATGATTAGAAAGTTGCACGACGTACACACTTGTACGAGGACGCAACTGAATCCCCACCACAAACAAGCCGGCAAAAAGACTTTGGGTACGATACTGAAAAACAAATTTCTTGATGTTAGTAGGTCATTGCGTCCAAAGGACATCGTCCACGATGTTCACCAGCAGTTCAGCGTCATGATTGATTACCACCAAGCTTGGCATGCGCGATGCCATGCACTGTTTATGGTGAGAGGCACGTTCGAGGAGTCGTATGAACGACTCCCGACATATGTATATAATTTGCAGCTGCAGAACCCTGGTACTGTCATGCAGCTACGGACCGATTCACGTCGACGGTTTGAGATGTGCTTCGTGGCCCTTGGACCCGCGATACGTATTTTAACACGTCATATGTTTACACATTATAAACTATAACATTTACAAAGGAAACCCACCTATGTTTTTGCAGATCCGCACATTTGTGGCAAATCTACGTCGTGTCCTGATAATAGACGCAACCCATTTAAAGGGCCGTTACTTGGGTATGATGTTCCTGGCGGTTGCCATGGACGGGGATAACTCCATCGTTCCAGTAGCTTTCGGCGTAGGCAAGTCCGAAACCGGGGACGAGTGGACTTGGTTTATGTCCATGTTGAGACAAGCTATCGGAGACCCGCAAGGGTTGGTGTTTATGTCTGACAGGGCTCCTTCCATAAGCGCCGCAATCTCTGCCATCTACCCAAACGCCCCTCACGCCATATGCTGTCGACATTTAGAGATGAACGCCAAATCCAAGGACAAACGTATTACGACCAACAAGGATGTCTATTGGGCGGCATGCAGAGCATATACGGATCGGGAGTTTAACAAGTACATGAATATGCTACGATATAGTGCCGACGAAGCAGCCAAAGTCTTTGACGAAGCTGGACCGGAGAGGTGGTCCGCGGCCCATTTTCCTGGACAACGGTATGACATTCTGACCTCGAATAGTGCAGAGTCTGTGAATGCACTCTCCCGTTTTGCGCGTAGATGTCCGATTGTTAATCTTATGGACTACTTTCGGGCCTTTCAACAAGAGTGGTACCAAATTCGACGCCTAAAAGGAGCTGAGATGCAAAATGCACTCACACCAACGACGAAGAAGATCGTTCAGTATAGGGCGCGTCAAGCGGCGACATGGCCGGTAAGAGCAATCGGGTATGGGAAGTACGAGGTGCATGATGACTATCTTGACGCGATTGTGAATATGGAAGACCACCTTTGTTCGTGTCGCGAATGGAATAAATCTGGGTTACCGTGCGGCCATGCCATCGCTGCAGCAAGATATATGGGTCGTACAGATTGCAGCGACTTGGTTGTACCTTTCTTCACGTCCGAATATTACCGGAAAACATACGTGGAGGTAATAAACCCAGCTGGACCCCCTGCAGCATGGGTGTATCCACCCGACCCGCTTCCGCCATGCTATCCACCTTTAATGGATAAGAACAGAGCCGAGAGACCGAGAAAGAACAACCGACGTCCATCACATGGTGAAAGTTCGATACAACGAAGATGTGCTCGGTGCCAATGCGTAGGACACACTCGTGGAGAGTGTCCAAATCCCGCCCCTTCAACCGTGCCAAGGAGACATTTAGTCAGTCACACCCCGGGCCCGTCACAGCTTGAACCATATGGAACAAACACATATGATACTGTTGATCTAAACGCTGAT
This sequence comes from Saussurea involucrata, assembly GCA_033807775.1. Lineage (NCBI taxonomy): Eukaryota > Viridiplantae > Streptophyta > Magnoliopsida > Asterales > Asteraceae > Saussurea > Saussurea involucrata. The sequence goes on from CM066312.1 coordinate 12,760,754, forward strand.
TTGTAAAAGATATATATATATATATATATTCATAGTATATATACACACATACATATGCTTCTAAATGAACATTGATAACACAGCTAGTTTGTAAATGATATATATTCATATTTTATATATACACACATACATATGCTTCTAAATGAACATTGATAACACATCTAGTTTGTAAATGATATATATATATATATATATATATATATATATATTCATATTATATATACACACATACATATGCTTTTAAATGAACATTGATAACACAGCTAGTTTGTAAATGATATATATTCATATTATATATATACACATACATATGCTTCTAAATGAACATTGATAATACAGCTAGTTTGTAAATGATATATATATTCATATTATATATACACACATACATATGCTTTTAAATGAACATTGATAACACAACTAGTTTGTAAATGATATATATTCATATTATATATATACACACATACATATGCTTCTAAATGAACATTGATAACACAGCTAGTTTGTAAATGATATATATATATATTCATATTATATATACACACATACATATGCTTTTAAATGAACATTGATAACACAGCTAGTTTGTAAATGATATATATATATATTCATATTATATATACACACATACATATGTTTTTAAATGAACATTGATAACACAGCTAGTTTGTACATGATATATATATATTCATATTATATATACACACATACATATGCTTTTAAATGAACATTGATAACACAACTAGTTTGTATTCCATCCAACATGCTCTTCATCTTCAATCTTTCTGACCCTTCTTCAACGGCTTCTGCTTTTGCAACCACGTATGGCCATTGTGTACCACAACCCGGACACACTTTAGCAAATGAGTTGAGGTAACCTCTGACTTGACCTTACATGATGTAAAAAAACAACAAAAAATACAAACAACAACACAGTAAAAAAAATACAAAACAACACAGTAAAAAAATACAAAACAACTAAAACAACCACCACCTACTTAAAAATTGATTTAGTTTCATCAATCCAAGCTTGTTTCTCGTTTACCTTCGCTTGAATAATTGCGAAGTCTTGCAGAATATGGTGAATTGCTTCTTGTTCTCGACGAACACGAGCCTCCCGAGCTTTTATATCCCCTTTCATCCTTTTGATCTCCCTGTCTTCCTCTTCGATCTTTCTCAAATGGACTGCCTTCATGTCCATCATTTTTTCCACTCTTCTGTTAGTTCATCTATCTCATTTTCCTTTTTTGCTATGGCGACCTCGATTTGAGGTGGCATTTTTTCAGGAGTAGACTTAGGGTTTGATGACGATGCCATTTGTGGATGAAATGAGAGAAGAGAAATCAAGAGAGAAAGCAATTCAAAGAAAGAAAGCAAGAGAGAAATCAAGAAAGAAAGCAAGAACAAGTGTGAATTGTGAATTGTATATTACTGATATTTATGGATGAAATCTCAAACATGCCAGTGAATTTGAACCACAAATTGGTCTTCAAAGTACAATAATTGTGGAAAAAAACAGTAAAAACATGCAAGATTCGTCTAAGTACAGGGGCTGAAAGTGTAAATTTCCAGGGACCAAAAGTGTAAAATTTCAGGGACCAAAACTGTAAAATTTTGGTCCATCGCGGGCCATCGCGGGGAGGGACCAAAAGTGCATCGCGGCCAAAGTTGAGGGGCTCCGCGGGACACATTTTGGCCAAAGCTCGTGCCACGTCATCCCTATCCCGCGATCGCGGGGTCCATCGCGGGCCATTAGGGCATTTTGGTAAACTGCGAAATTTTTGTGGCATTTTGGTAAGTTGATGTTTGACTTTTGGCATTTTAATTAATTTCCCTATTAAATATGCATAAATAATTTCTTGAAACCATACATCACATTAAATATACATGTGCAAATTTGTGTGCAAGAAAGATCATATGCATATGCAAATTTGTGTGCAAGAAAGATTAACCTATGTCATGTCATCATACTTACATATTTGAGTAAATTACACTTTTGGTCCCTGTGGTTGGCATCCACTATCAACTTTAGTCCCTCTTTTAAACTAATTACAGTTTTGGTCATTATCTTTGCTATCTTGCTTCAATTTTGGTCCCTCTGGTTCCCATTTTGTTTTGAATTTAATCCATTTGACTAACTCTGTTAAAAATAACTCCGTTAAATGAAGGGCATTTCGGTCATTTTACTCTTTTTTATCTTTAATGTTTTTGTTTTTCAGATATTTTTTGTCTTTTTCTATTTTAAATTTTAATGCACAAATGGCACCCGACCCCATCCAACCCCAACAGTCCGGCAAACCCCTCGGTCGTATTCTCCGTTTATCTTTTCCGGTAACCCCAAACAGAAAAAAGAGGAAAACCCCCATAAATAAATAAACCAAATGCAAATCCAAATCAAAACAAACTTTTTTTTCTTGACAAACAAATTAACCCTGAAAACTTAAGCCCTAAATCTGAAGCAAACCCAGATCTAAAATATGAATCAAACAAGACATCGCATGCACCCCTCTAAATCAAAACCTCAGACTATAAGATCAAGATGAAACAGAAGGAAAATGTTGGAAAGGTGTTGGACCTGTGGATTAAAGAACACAACTTTTTAGTCCTTGAATGGATCCACCCTCATTCACAAATCCACATTCTAAAATCTAATCAAACTCATATAAAAAACCAAATCAAACTCTAAATCAAAACCCAAAACAAAAACTAAATCAAAAAAATGAAAACAGAAATCGAGCGGAGCCCAGATCTAAGATGTAGGTGTTCTTCGAGCCAAACCAACGAATATGGGTGTTCACCGGGAGAGGGAGAGGGAGAGAGATAGAGAACAAGAGAATCAACTGTGAAAACCAAACCTATATCTTAGATCTGATGGATTTCGGTTTTGCTTTTGCCTTTTTTTTGTTTGCTTGGTGGGGGTGTCTTGCCGTGAGGGAGAGATACCGCCGGGAAAGGTGGGGTGGGGGTGTCGCCTTGAAGATGGGGAGAAAGCTTTGCTTTAAATGTTTATTGGTTTGGTGGTTTATAATAATAATAATAATAATAATAATAAACAATAAGTAATATTTTTATTATTTAATTAAAGAATAAGAAAATAGTAGAAAGACCAAAGTACCCTTGAGTTAATGAACTTATTTAACAGAAGTTAGTCAAGGGACCAAAATTGAAACAAATTGACAACCACAATGACCAAAACTATAATTAGTTTATAAGAGGGATGAAAATTGATAGTAAGTGACAACCACAGGGACCAAAATTGTAATTTACTCTACATATTTTGATAAACAATTTAGGGAAATTAATTAAAATACCCCAAGTTTGACTTTGACTTACCAATATACCACAAATCTCACTCAGTTTACCGAAATGCCACAAAATTCCGCGGTGGGCCCTGCGATCGCGGGCCCCAGCCCACGTGTCATACGAGTTTGGCCAAATAGCCCGCGTAGGTCCCTCAAGAATGCCCACGGTACAGGTTTGGCCCCTGCCCGCGGAGGATGCCCGCGATCGCGAGATACCCCGCTACGTGTCAGCATGGGGTTAACCCTAAAAAGTTTTGTGAGACACAAACCTTAATCTCTTTCTCATCGCCGCAACTATACAAGAGAGGTGGGGGGACCAAACCGGCCACACCTCATTTTTTTAATCAAATTCTCTCTTCTCCTCTCCCAAACTCTCTCAATTTTTTCGTGTGGAATACGTGCTCGGGTTTTTTGAAGATGGCTTGTATTACTCAGTTGGTAAGTTTTTCTTAAGTTTTTTGTTCTTTTTTATATGTTGTTATTTTAAGTTAAGATATATGATATGTATGTTTTTAGAGTGTTTATAACTTGTTATATGTTTGAATATGATATTTGTTCTATGTTTAAATTTTAAAATATATGATATGTATGTTTTTATGTTTGAATGTGATATTTCTATGTTATAATGTGTATGTTGTTATAGATGTTATAGTATTTTTATAAAAAAATGTTAAGAGTGTGTTTTTATAAAAAAATGTTAAGAGTGTGTTTTTATAAAAATAATTCTTAAGAGTGTGTTTTTATAAAAAAATGTTAAAAATGTGTTTTTTATAAAAAAAATGTGAAGATAGTGTTTTTTATAAAAAAATTGTTAAGATGGTGTTTTTTATAAAAATAATTATTAAGAGTGTGTTTTTATAAAAAAAATGTGAAGATGGTGTTTTTTATAAAAATATTTCTTAAAAGTGTGTTTTTATAAAAAAAATGTTAAGATGATGTTTTTTATAAAAAATTGTTAAGAATGTGTTTTTTATAAAAAATTGTTAAGATGGTGTTTTTTATAAAAATAATTATTAAGAGTGTGTTTTTATAAAAATGTTACGAATGACAACTTAGGTCCCTAGGGTTTTAAGAATGACAACTTAGGTCCCTAAACTTTTAAGAATGACAATGTAGGTCCCTAAACTTTTAAGAATGACAACTATGGTCCCTAAACTTTTAAGAATGACAACTAGGGTCCCTAAACTTTTAAGAATGACAATTAGGTCCCTAAACTTTTAAGAATGACAACTTAGGTCCCTAAACTTTTAAGAATGACAACTTAGGTCCCTAAACTTTTAAGAATGACAACTTAGGTCCCTAAACTTCACATGCCACACTCAAAAACATCTATATATAACACTATTATATGTTGAAATAAAATAAACCGCAACATTTATATATAACACTATGATATGTTGAAATAAAATAAACCGCAACCTATCTATTTATAACACTATTATATATTGAAATAAAATAAACCGCAACTTATCTATTTATAACACTATTATATGTTGAAATAAAATAAACCGCAACATCTATATATAACACTATTATATATTGAAATAAATAAACCGCAACATATCTATTTGGATTTTGTCAAACGGGTGTAAATAGCCCTAAGGTATGTCGGGATTTAAGCAATCCTTGTGATTCCCCTGCTACCTGGAAGTCCAATAGATTGAGTGGTTTCTTTTCTAAAACTAAAACAAACGAATAATTATCAACACAATAAACCAAACAAGCAAAAGCATCTATATATAACACTAACTATAACATCTGTGAATGACTATGTAGAGGGATTTCTTTAACATTGACTTGACGCTAAAGTGCAAAGTTGGCTACATCGAGGAGTTAAGAGAGCGCTTTAGGGGATTAGGTGATCGTGCAGATACCGTTGAGGCCATCTTTAGAGGGACACCTTTCGGGCCATGGATGGATGTGTCTTACTCTGGTGGCGACCCTACGCTAGTGCACATGTTTCTACAGTTGGAGGTCGAGAACTCCAACGCTGAGCCGGAGGAGATGCATTTTGATTTCTTCGACCATCGATTGTATTTTGGGCGTCGTGAGTTCTGTCTAATTACAGGACTACGTTTTGGAGAGGCTCCCCCCTTCCTCCCTTAGCAGACTGCTCCTTCGTTCCTAGGGTTTGGGGCATTTCAGCATCTCGTTTGAAGCTGAAGGCAGCCCGGGACATGATGAAAGAGGGCCTTAGTGCCCTAAGCGACGCCGATGTTGTCCGTGTATGCTTGGTGGTGATCGTGGATATGGGCTTCATGGGCCGTGAGTATAGCCAGACTGCTTCCGAGACGGTCATTAGGGCCGTCGAGGACTTTGATGTGTTTAACAGGTACCCGTGGGGTAACCATATCTAGACACATTGCTACTCTATTCTGCACCGAGCCATAGCTAGACGCGCCGATCGACATGCAAAGATGAATCTTTGTGGTTTTACACACGCCTTCAAGGTTAGATACGTAATATAACATAAATAATAATACATACAAACTGTTTGGCTTTCCTTTTTATGTACTTGCTCTTCTTGTGTAATTCCAGATATGGATCTTGGAGATGTTTCCCGCAACCGTCCAATATTTCGTCAAGCGCGACGACATATTACTTAGGGGAACCCGTTGGGACAAGGGCCCTATTTCCCTAAATAGGGCGCTTTGGCTTCAGTTCTTCAGTCAATCTAGATATGTAAGTTCTTTTACTATGTTTACAATGTTGCATACGTTAGTCCCGCTTATTAAATTTTTTATGTTTTATCATATATTTAGCCGCCGCATGCGCCTTTCGCTCACCTTGAGCCTACTGCCGACGAGAGGGAAACGCATTGGTACAGAAACAGCGTGGCCTTTTTTGACGCAGAGGCGACAAGGGCTCGACGTCCCTCTCCTTCCACATCTGACGAAGATGAGGAAGACGACGCGAGGCCCTCCTATCAGCCGGCCCGTTCCTCCTCCTATCAGCCGACCCGTTCCTCCTCTTATCAGCCGCCCCCTTCCTCCTCCCATCAAGATCCGACTTCCACCGAGCCATTTTATGGCACCTTACACGACCTGTGGGACTACGTTCGGGGGCCAATACACACGCGTATTGATAATCTGGAGGGCCTCTACAGACAGTTTCGCGCTGTAAATGTTAGTGTGTAACTTAATTTGTCGGGCATGATCTTTTTGTTTGTATACTAATACTACGTTCTAAATTTGTTTTAGCTGTCGAGTACGACGCCGATCCCCGCTCCGTTCGGACAGGGGGCACAGGAGACGTATGCCACCACATCCTATCCGTCATTCCCTGAGAATGTAAGTGACACTGAGTAACCATTATAGTTATATGTTAGTTCCTAAGTTTGTAACTCTTATAATGATCAATGTCACGCAGGCCGGGATGTCGGGGGCATACACCTCCCAAACGACGTTCGCCACCACATCCTATTCTACTATCCCGGAGAGTGTAAGTGACACTGAGTAACCATTATAGTTATATGTTAGTTCCTATTTTTGTAACTTTTATAATGATCAATGTGATAGGCGGGTTATCACCCCCTAAATCTAACCGCAAGTGTACGGTGTCGAAATCAAGTAATACGTACGGAAGTACGAGTATCGAATCCACAGGAACTAGGAACTAAGTATCACAATTACTATAATCACTATTAACTGAACTGTCGAAATTGAGAGATGGTTGGTATTAAACTAATTAATTGCAATAAGAAAATCACAAACGGAACAGTAGACAACTTGAGGAAATTTCGATAGAGAAAACAGTTGAGGGTTGGAAATCCTTAGGTTTTCACATACGAATATCTGACTTAAAACAATTACCAGTTAATCCCCTTAATGAATACCCAATCTCTAAAATCACCGCTGTTCTCTTTCGAGCAACATCGGGTTTTATTTTGAAAAGGACAAGTTTTATCTTTCGATCTCAACCTATGAATTTCAAAACACATTAAGCGCAAGAGTCATGTTTGAACGGATAGATTTAATCTCTCAATCTCAACCTAAATGGTTCAATTAGGACTAAAGCGTATTCGGTATATCTCTATCACCAAATTCTCGCCTTATGCATGCAATTCCTAGTTCTAGCTAACAGTTAATTCTCTCGAACTCAACTGGAAGCAACAAAACAATTGAAAGCTAGCTAAACTCTCAAAAGCATTAAAAACTAAATCACAAGCTTCATTAAAATAGGAAAAACTGATACAAGTCATTCGTCATCCGTTCATATGTTCAAACCTAATTCAATCCAACCCCCAACATCTAAAGATTAGTTCATGATGTTGGGGGAAAAAACATAGGAGAAGAAAAGGAAACAATGAACGAAAACATGATAAAAGTGATCGTGGTGAATGTGGTAGATGTACTCCCTTCTCCCAGCTCTAATCCGCGTCTCGTTGTGAACTTCTTCTCGATATCTCCTCTATCGTGGCTTCGAAAGCTCCAAAAAGTCTCCAGAAATCGCCCCTAGACTGCTGCCATTTGTCATGTGTGAGTTGCGTGTCGAATAATGACCTAAACCCGGAAATATAAAGTTGAAAAACGTGAAACAGGGACATACACGACTTCTGACGCGACTTGCAAGTCGCGCAGAAGGTCACGCGCTTTTCTGAAGCTGCGTGGGTCAGTTTTTGGTTCGCGGTTCAGGTCCTGGTTCGGGCGCGGGTCTTGGGCTTTCGTTGGCTTCGTTTTGGACTCGTTTTAGGCTCTTTTTGGGCTCTTTTTAGCTTCTTTTCTCAATGAACGCTGTCTTTTAGATAACCTGCATAAATCACTAGATAAACCATTAAAAATCCGCTTCTTTGCTTAAATACAAGCCAATCTCATTGGTGTGAGAACCGAAAATAACGCCAAAAAGTGGCGTTATCACAATGTCACGCAGGCCGGGATGTCGGGGGCATACACCTCCCAAACGACGTTCGCCACCACAGCATTCATGGACATCTTTGGCGGTTCGACCGGAGAGTATTACAGGCCGGAAATGTCGGGGTCGTCGTACGTCACATCGCCAACATCCATGCATACTGTAAGTTATTTTGGTAGTTTTGGTTTAATTGTGAACATTTCCTAAATTGTACTTAAAACATCTAATAACTTAATTTTCAGACGATGGGGTCTCTTATTCTCGAGGAGCACTTCTCGGAGCCGGAAGATGACCCGATGGATGTTGTAGATCCACCGGTGACCCCGCTCCCTCAAAAGCGGCATCATAAACTTTCAAAATGGTTGAGTTACCCGTTTAGACAACAAGAATCTACGACACCACTGCCCCCTAAAAAGCAAGCAAAGAAAGCGGGGGGAAACAAGGGAGGAAAGAAGGCGGGAAAGAGAAAGGAAAAGGTGCCTTCACCGGAGCGTCAACCGGCATCGGATATATTGAGGATGTGCCGGACTGGTGGCCTCCCCCGCTTGAAGTTCATCCCTTACTTGAACCTGGAAATCACCCCCCGTTTTTCAAAGTATTGCTGGCGGATGACCCTTTGGAGTCTGACTTACAGGATGTGGTTAGTATGAAGTTTAACTATAGTCATATAATCAAATATATTTATATTACATGTCTAACCATCTATTTTTTATGTATAACACATCGATTGTTGGGTCTCGCTGCTGCAAAAATATCGTGGAACAGACACGAGGTGGACCATGATGCTCAGTATTTTCTTTCACTACATGGTGCTTGAGCATCAAGGTCCCGTCTCCGTGGCTAGCTCATGCAATGGCGTGGAAGGGGTTTCTTGGGCTCTCCTCGATGTGGTATGTAAATCGTTTTACTCTTATTTTATTTAAGTTGTTTTGTTGCTAACTAAGTTGTCTAATATTGTAATATTTCAGGTGTACATCCCTATATGCATTCATCCCAAACATTGGCTGCTCGGAGTGTTTGAGCTTGACGCTATGACCATGACCATATATGACAGCGACAGTGCCAGTCTCTTCAGAGACCAATTGGATGACCAGATGAGAAGGTTTAAAGCTGTGCTATATGACTTCTTTTGCCGGGTCAAGGACACGAGGCGTCGCGATAGGACACATGTCTTTCGCCACAAGTTCGCCAACAATACACCCCAGCAGGCCGGGATTAATGCGGATTGCGGTGTCTGGGTATGCCGTAATGCCAGGATGTTGATAAATAACGATGTGGTATGGGTACACCCTGACCGCACCGAGGACGAGGCCAATAAATTTCGCCAACATATGGCGGAGTCCATTTATGAGCATTGTCAAATAGTGCAACGTTAGGTTTTTCCAACACCTAGTAAGTAGGTTTATGAAACTTGCGATAATCCTAATACATAGATTATTGGATGAACAAGCATTTATTTCTTGATTATTGGTGTATTGGTTCTTGTTGTTTGGAAGTGATTCATATGATTCAAAAATTGGTATTATGTAATGTAGAACAGTATCTATATTATAGAAACTTGCATTTGACAGTATCATATAAATCTGATCTAAATTCTCATTAATTAGCTATGTTTGACTACTTAAAGACTAATTTTTTGCCTAATGAAAGACCTTTATTCAAGAGCAGACGAATATTGCAGTTACTTTTTCAGTCGAATCTTACAGGTTCTTTTCAAACGAATCTTGCAGTGAACTATTCAGACGAATCATGCAGGCAACTTTTTCAGACGAAATCTTTGACCATATCTGATGAAGAACATACATTTTCACGGCTATAAGTAGATGGCATGATGAAGTAGTAATTCACAACTTCCTATCTATCTTTTATACATTCTCTCCTCACCGTTTACAAACACTCTCTCGCTTTTCTTAACACCATGGCTGGAGGTTCAAGATCAAGGGGGAACAGGTCGGCGAATGTGGCTGGAACTTCACGTTCGGGAGCCTACCAACCACTGAACGATGGAGCTCGCCGGAGTACCTGGAAGGTACCGGAAACAGACGAGGAGTGGACAAACTGTGGGCGAACTGCGGCTGATTTTCCATTCACGCCTGAGGAGGAAGCAGACTGGGAGATGGCATCCGACAATTACTACTTCGATAATGGCATGAGAACCCCACCAATGTATGATTTTATGCCGACGGGTCTTCGACAAAGTCAACGAATTACTCCCGCAGTGCAAAAATCCATTGATGAGGCAAACGCCGATATCGAAAAGGTAAAGGGTATGTGGAACCATAACAGGGGGATTCAGCAGGGGAAAATGGAGTATCTAGCGGAGAAGAAACGAGAACTGGCCATTACTAGGGCTCACGTTCGGCAGCTGCAACGAGAAATTAAGGAAGCTGAAGAGGAACTAGAAGAACTCGAATCGGACTACATGGGAATGGAGGACGTGATCAAGGAAAAGGTTAACTTGATCACTGGACTCCAGGACGCCTTCCAGTAATAGATTTATTTGTTTACCTGCACTGTATCCGTTTCAGTTGGGAAGATGATTTGCAATAATTTCTAGATGATCTTGTTAATTAATTTCCTTGTTAAATAACTTAAAATGGGGAAAACATTTTCTTAAGTTAATTTATATATTAAAAACATTAAAATGGAAAGGAAACAATACATTAAAAACCACATAAAATGATAACCTAAAAACTATATGGACCATTAATGTTTTTTTAATATTGCCACAAACTTCAGGGGCCAAAACTGTAATTTCGGCATATCGCGGGACCACCGCGGGGTACCCTCGCGGGACAGGGGCCAAAAGTGTAAACGCGGACATTCTTGAGGGGCCAAACCTGTACCGCGAACATTCTTGAGGGACCTCCGCGGGACTTTTTGGCCAAAACCGTATGACACGTGGGCTGGGGCCCGCGATCGCGAGGCCCACCGCGGAATTTTGTAGCATTTCGGTAAACTGAGCGAGATTTGTGGTATATTGATAAGTCAAAGTCAAACTTGAGGTATTTTAATTAATTTCCCAACAATTTAAGGGTGTTTTCAAGAACAAAGTCAAATCTTGAAAGGTATTTTGGTAAATTCACACAAATATAGACAAATGACATGCGATAAAGATTCTCCCCCATGGGAGATCCGATCAATGAAAATTATATATAAACATCCAAAACACACACCACAACCATATAAACACATTTAAAAAAAAAGAACCCAAAATTCAAACAAATTTGCCCTCTTCTTCTTTCAACATTTTGACCCAAAAAGCTCCCACCTTTGATGATCTTTTCCAACAATGGCGTCGGCCACCGATCTCAGAACCCCTTTATTACCATCTTCCAATGGCAACCGTCGATTACAACCAACTTCCATCAAAACCCATCCTTCACAAGTAATCTTGACCGTTAATGATGCTTATTCGCAATCTGGGACACCCAATCAAGATTCAATTCGTATGGCCACCTTAACGGATATTGAGGATGAATTAATTATGAGAAATCAAGAAAACCCTTATGGGGTTATTGGGTCGGATGGATTTGAAGCAACCGGGTCAATTACGGTGGATCCGTTTAGGAATCAAACGCCTAAAATTGAAGGGGTTTATGAATGGGTGAAGATGTTGGTGATTTTGCCTATTGCTTTGGTTAGGGTTGTGTTGTTTGGATTGTGTTTGTTGGTTGGGTATATTGCTACAAAATTTGCTTTACATGGTTATAAAGATAAGCAGAATCCAATGCCCAAATGGAGATGTAGGGTTATGTGGATTACCAGATTTACTGCTAGAGGGATTCTATTTTCATTTGGGTAAGATCAAATCAACCTTTATGTATATATATATATATATACACATTTATGAAGTTATGGTATATGCAATTGTCATATTTCTTTTGGTTTATTTGATCTTTTGGGTCAATGTTTGGATGCATTTATGGGATTTCAAGAATAGTTTTTTTTCTTTTTTGTTATATATTTGTAAAAAATTGGTATTTTGGTTCTTCAATTTGGTTTTCGGACCAACTATTTGAATAAAATGTTATGATAATGAAGTTATGGTATATGCAATTGTCATATTTGTTTTGGTTTATTTGATCTTTTGGGTCAATGTTTGGATGCATTTATGGTATTTCAAGCATAGTTTTTTGTTTATTTATATTTTTGGCAAAAAATGTGATTTATGTTCTTCAATTTGGTTTTCAGACCAAATATTTGAATAAAATGTTATGATAACGAAGTTTGTGATTGTCTTATTGGCAACCTTCAATCGAAATCGACTAGGATGGAGAATTAGAACCTAATTTAGATAGATGAATGTGAAATCTATTGCCAAAAAATGCAATTGGGGTAGTTCGAAGTGGTTGCCCAAAATATGCAATTTGGGTAGTTTGTGTATGATAACCTAGAGGTCCTGAGTTTGAACCCATTATGCGTTTTAAAACCGTGGGTCCAGGTATGGATAAAGCTGACAATGTCTGGTACAGTTTCTTTGGGTTGTTACATATGGTATTAGAGTTGGGATGCTAGGACGTAGGACCTATAATCATTTCTTGAAGATCGATCTTTATGCCTTTTGTTACATGTAGAATGACCTTATTTAGGTCGGTATTAATCATTTTTTCTTCTTCTTTTCATCGTGCAGTTACCATTGGATTAATAGAAAGGGGAAACCTGCTCCAAGGGACGTTGCTCCAATTCTTGTATCTAATCATGTTTCATACATTGATCCAATCTTTTTTTTCTACGAATTATCTCCAACAATCGTTGCATCCGAGTCCCATGATTCCATGCCCTTTGTTGGAACCATAATTAGAGCTATGCAGGTAAATTACAGTCTATCCGTATGCCGTTATATTCCTTTTTCGATATCTTGACTTTGTTCTATTTAACTTTTCTTTTTTCTATGTTTGTTTTCAGGTGATATATGTGAATCGTTTCTCACATCAATCAAGAAAGCATGCTGTAAATGAAATAAAGGTAACAAGCCTTCGTTCCTTATCCGTTTCTTTCCCTATTTCGTTATCCAAAATGTGGTTGTCTAGTTTCGCACTTTCGCCTTCGTTCTTTGTCTTCCCAATAAATTATTGTATGGGTAAATAGTAAAATACCCGTTTGCCCAAAAACTTTTCGTTAAACGCAGCACAAACAAGGTTTAAATTTATAAATCTAACTTATATAAGTAAAGATTGTAAGTCAGGTATCGTTCTTCTCAGGGAGTCAGTAGTTAAGCCAATTGTTTGTGTTAAACTGATTTGCACGTGTGTCACAAAGATTACTGGCCAATTTATCGATTAAGCTCAAAACAACCAAACTAAAATCACACTACTTTCAGGAGATATGGATTGAGAGTTGTATTAAACTACTAACCATTACAAACAAACCGATGATATTATTTTGGGTCCATGATTCTTTAATTCGTCTTTATCGAAGGGTATTTCTTTAAATTATGTGCCAAGGGAAGTGTTGCTGTTTTCACGACCCAAAAACATCTATTCGTACTTCAAAAATTGAAGAAAAAATAGTTCAAGAATGGGTCGGTTTTACGTGTTTTGCGGGTCAAAAAAACTTTTGTATTATATCGATATGTAAGCAATTTGATACAGATGTGTGCTTTCAAGGATCTCAATGCAGAGAAAGGCATCTAGCAACAAATTTCCCCGCGTACTTTTGTTTCCCGAGGGAACAACAACCAATGGGAGGCAACTTATTTCTTTCCAACTTGGTGCATTTCTTCCCGGTTATCCTATACAACCCGTTGTGATCCGCTATCCTCATGTACATTTTGATCAATCGTGGTAAGATTTCCTTCTTTTACGCAAAAAAATATATTCTTTTTACCGCAAGAAATGGGCCTTAACGGAAATGACCCACTTTTTTGTCCAAAATAGCTGATTAGGCCTCCCCTATAGCCACCTTTCCAACATTGTGACCTAAATAGCCGGAGATTACGCAAGTAGCACTTACGCAACTTGCGTAACCCACTTTTTCCCAATAAAATAATTAGAAAAATTAGAAGTTACGCAAGTTGCATATATACATGCCACCTAGACATTACATAAGTAGAACTTAGGGGCTGTTTGGCAGTTGCTGGATGGTTTGGTGCAGGATAATTAAGTGGTCAGAATGATTAAGAGGCTCTTATGATATAGTGCACAATGAAATATGGTTGTTTGGTAATTGTTCATAATAAAATTAGGGCGCTGAATGGTTAAGGGAGGTCCAAGATACCAAATCATTAAGAGGGTTTTAGAACCATTAAGCGACAAACTTTGTATTTGCCAAACAAGATTCACCTCTTAACGATTCAGAGGTTGTCTCTTAATGGAACTATTAAGAGGTAAACAAACAGCCCCTTATGCAACCTGCGACCTGCGTAATGTCTAATTTTTCTGATTATTTTATTGGAAAAAGTATTTGCGTAACCCATTTTTTTCCAATAAAATAATCTGAAAAATTAAGCGTTACGCAAGTTGCATATAGAGATGCCACCTAGACATTACACAAGTAGCACTTATGCAACTTGCGACCCGCGTAATGTCTAATTTTTTTGATTATTTTATTGGAAAAAGTATTTGCTTAACCCACTTTTTCCAGTAAAATAATCAGAAAAATTAGACGTTACACAAGTTGCATATAGACATGCCACCTAGACATTGCACAAGTAGTAATGTCTAATTTTTCTGATTATTTTATTGGAAAAAGTACTTGCGTAGCCTTCGGCTATTTCGGTCAATTTCTTGAAAAGGTGGCTTTAAAGTGAATAGGGGAGGCTTGATTGGCTATTTTGGACAATTTCCCGAGCAAAGTTGTTAAAGGCGCAAGCACTTAGGCGCAAAGGGGTCCAAGGGGCCTAGGCGCGAGGCGCAAGGGCGAGGCGCATCATATAAAAAATAATAACATGTATAAATTAATAAATATATATACACATAAATTCATAAACACACATAGTAATACACAACTCAAATACCATTATATAAAAAGTTGTAATATCAACTCAAGTACCCTTGTATAAAGCATAGTTCAACTTCAATTTCAAAAAAAGTAGTAATATGAATATCAAAGATATCTGGGTCGATAATCAATTCTCATCATCATCTTTAAGTGTGTATTCTTCAATGTCGTCATCGGATTTATATTCCCAAATTGAATAGAAATTTGAAGAGAGAATTGAAGAGACTTATCTAATAAATGTGTTTTGTAGAAGTCTAGGAGGTTAAAACACATAATTAATATTAGGTTTTGACTTATTAAATAACTCTTCTGTTGTATAAGTCTAAGAGACAAGAAAAATGTTTGAAATTAGGCTAGATCTTCATAAGGTGCGCCTAAGCCCATACTGCGCCTCAGGCCAAGGCGGTGCGCCTCGCCTCGCCTCGACAGAGAAAAAGCCCATAGGCGCCTAAGCGCGCCTGATCACAACTATGTTCCCGGGGAATGGTTTGTGTACATTTTACCTTTCTGGGACCCTACACTTGTGGGATTTACTGGGTTTGTTTGGTTTTGTTTTTGGTTTTATTATTTTTTACCGCTGTTTTACATGGCTATAGGGGTCATATTACGGTGGCGATGCTCATGTTTAGAATGTTCATGCAGTTCCACAATTTCATCGAGGTATGCTTCTTGGTAACCGATTTATGATTTTTTAAGATTTTTTGAAACTCAGATTTTTTGACCTCTAATTACCCATGTAACGTTATTTCAAAAGAATTGATATTGTTTTTTTTTTCTTCAAATAAACCAGGTTGAATATCTTCCCGTTATGGCACCCTCACAGCATCACAAAGAAAGTGCGGCTCGTTTTGCCGAGAGGGTGAGTTTACTCCCCCCCTCCCCGGTTGGGTTCTGGTGAGAAGTTGAGGTTAAGGTGAGAAGCATGAGAAGTGGTTGTCTGGATGAGAAATGGATGCACATTAGGATCAGATGCACCGGATCAATTCCCTTCTAAGCCGCAATTCATGGGAGGGCATTTGATTAAAAATGATCAATGGTTCAGATCCACTTCTCATGCTTCTCATGTTAACCTCAACTTCTCACACGATCCCCCCCCCCCCCCTCTCTTACCCCCGGGTTAGTTGGTATGTTTAGTGAAAATTGAGTGTTTAAATCGTTAACTAACAATATTTACGTTTGTGCAGACTGGGAAAGCCATGGCTGCTGCTCTCAATGT
The DNA here is from genome assembly GCA_033807775.1 of Saussurea involucrata. NCBI lineage: Eukaryota > Viridiplantae > Streptophyta > Magnoliopsida > Asterales > Asteraceae > Saussurea > Saussurea involucrata. Next base: position 12,777,062 of record CM066312.1, read on the forward strand.
TGTACAAACAAGCCATTCTTTTGCAGATTATGCGCTTCTTTCAAGAGCAGCTGACGCTGGGCAGGTATATGTATATATATATATATGTATATATAACCAAGTTAAAACCATGTCAGTCATACAAAGGACAAGTGATATCATTACAAAAAGATTGATGCTATTGATTTTGGTCCAAAACATTTTCTTTATTTTGTCGGTTTGAAGGGTATTTTGAACATTTCACATATAGTAAAACACAATCTTAAACCAATGTGTTTGATAAAGCATTGCAGTTTTCATAGCATGGAGGATGTGTTTTTTTTTTTGTCATTTCTATATGCAATGTGGGTGGTTTAGCTTGTAAGTTAGAAATGACCACAAGATACAAAATTCATGAATTTTAGGGGATGTTTGGTTGGTTTTCCATTAAGTCCTGTATGGATAAAGCTGTCTGTATGGATTAATGTCTTTATAGATTGGAAGGGTTTTTTCATAGATGGAATGAACGTGTTTATAATTGGGAGGGGGCAGGTTTGAAAAAAAACTTGGCATTTTGCATGTAGGTCCCCCAGAAGCTTACTGAATAAGCCACTTTTAATATTATTAAGCAACAACTAAACAATCATGTATAGCTGACCGAATAAGCCTCGAGTCCTATTAAGCTCATTATGCTGCTAACAAACAAGCCCTTGGTCTTGTTAGTGAAATTACAAATTCTCCATATTTTTGAAGTGCTAACTATATTTCCTTCATTTTGCAGAAAAGCTTGTCGCCCTTTATGGTTGAAATGACAAAAATTCAAAAGGTGAGTTTGTAGTATAAATATTTTTTTTCCTCTTAGAAAATGGAACCCAAACTACCAACCCGCCGCGCTAATATATAATTTTTATAAAATTTTATGTGTATATATAATATAAGAATAACAAATACTAGTCTATTTAGACAAATTTACATCCCAAAGTATATATATATATATATATATTTGTTGAAATATTATATGCATTCTCCCGTTATATATATATATTCTCTCCCCCGTCTACTAAGAAAGAGAAGTTAGTGAGAAGATTCGCTTAATTGAATTGATGGTAGATGTATTGGGAATAAACCTAGGCCAAGACTATTTCACAAACCAGTGAAATCTAACAAACCGTACAAACTCTTATTTTCATTGTTTAATTGAATGAAAGTGTTTCATATGATGAAATTGTTTCATATATTTTTGTTTTTATGTAACAATGAAATTGTGTCATGTATTTCTCACTTTGATGAAATTTGTTTTATATATTGTTGATTAATCAATCTTTATATATTCTTGATGAAATTGTTTCATGTATTATTGACTAATCAACCCCCATAATAAAGAAAAAGTGAAAAAAATGAGAAAATATGATTGGTTAAACGTGGTTTGTACGGTTTGTTAGATTTCACTGGTTTGTAAAATAACCAACCCCATATATATATATAATACATTTGTTGAAAATTGCTTAGCTTTCATACCAACAATGATAGGAGGTGTCATTTAATAATTACTTCGTTTTGTATATTTTTAGTAGTATTTATCGTATTTCATTTCTCAATAGGTGTCCACTTTTAAAAGTAAGTGACTGTATTCCATTTCTACCCTTAATTAAGAGATGGAGAAACTCATCATTCTTTTTTATTATTGAGGGTAAAACTTGTCATTTAGTTAATTATAAAGTGTAATAATTACATATTTTTAAAAACCGTGTCTTCTTCATCGTGGACATTTGTTTTTGGTACAAATGGAGTATTGTTTTTTCTAGTGTTTCTTTCTTCGTGTTTTATAAAATCTGTTATTGAGATGAATTTTGTGTTCCCAGTTATGCCATTTGACCTCTGCAGAAGCTGTAGAGCTCTTGGATAGATTTCTTGCCATGAATCCAGATATCAGGTATATATATTGCTATAAAATCATCATTTTCACTTTATTTATATTTTATAATTCAATGATTTTAGCATGAGATTTTTGTATCTTTTCAAACAAAGAAACTCTAATTCTCTTGAGTTCTTGAATTGAAATCATTTCATTTGCAAGTTGCAACAGCAGGGGCAGTTAGGTGGGAATCCTTCATTTGTTCCATAAAAAATACATTTCTTTCCATTTTGAGTAACATTTCCACTTTTGGAAAGTTCTTTGGTTGAGTTACCTAGTTGTCCATCGTCACCTCCGTTTTTTGTGGGTCCCATCACCATGACGTCAAGTAAACGGGGCCCGCAAAATGTAAATAAAATCCGAAACAGATAGACCCTTGTATTTCTTATCTTTACATGAACTACTTGCATTTTGTTTGTAGTGGATGTGTTAAAATGCAAGATTTCATGAGCGTATTAAGATTGAAGCCCTCCACCCTTTCTGAACAGGTAAGAAAACTACTTCCAATTTATTTATAACCATTGCTCTCTTCGTTATACATATATGTACAGGGTCAGGTTTTAGGGAAAACCTCAAAAAACAGAAAACTGAGGAACACCCTTGAAGCCCTTCAGGGTGTGCCTTCGTTTTTTTTTTTGTGCGGTTTCCCTTGAACCTGACCCCATGTATGTATAGGGGCATGTTCAATTGCAAACTTAAGTTCCATTGTGAATCAAGGGACAAAAGAGAGCGTGCCATGTGTCCCTGGCATTCATGGGATATTCATCATGAATGGTGTATCGTTCATCCTGAATGTTGTAAAAAAATCCATGTGTTCATTATTCATGATGAATGAGAAAAAAATGGGGAAACATGTCGTGCTCTCCCTTGTCCCCTAGTTCACAACATAGAACATATTTGCAATTGAACCTTCTTCTCTCTCTCTCTCTCTCTATATATATATATATATATACACACATATGACATATGTATGTATGAATGTCAAACTTGTGATTAGGAAATTTATAGTTATAAATTAATTTTTATTTTTCTACAATCTTGTAGCTTTTCTTTATCATACCATTTGATGCAATTTTTATTTTTCTACAATTTTTATTTTAAAATTGTTACTAGTTTCTTTAACACATAAAGCCCAAACAAGACGAAGAGTAGAATATAAAAAATTAAAAATATTGTGTTCTTTTTTCCTAATTTCAAGTTTTCATTTTTGTGACAGATTTTTGGATTCCTTGATGTCGACAAGAATGGAATTATAACCTTCAAAGAGGTAACCATGATGCAAAATCCCCATTTATCATTCCGTGGGTCTCATTTCCGTTCATCCTAAATCACAAAATAAGGGACCCACAAAAGAAACGGAATCTTTTAGCGCATTCTTTGTGGGTCCCTTTTCTTTTTGGAAAGTGGACGGTACCTTTGACAAATTTTATTTAAATAAATGAAGAAATACACTTAAAATACGTGAAACTACCACCCACAAGCATGTCCATTTAACTTATTGGGACCGACCCCGATGGGTCCCATTTTTATAGGGTTATAGTTTTCTTGATATGGTCTATGCTCCTGATTTTTATTTATACCGACATCAAGACAAAATACAAATCACATGTCACCAAACTCCATATTTGCTCCTTGTCCCACCAATCAAGTTATGACACATCATTACTTTATTTATGTCAGAATCGAGTCCAATCATGCATTGGAAATGTAAAAAGTAAGTTTTGATATTGATAGGTGTGAAGAGGAAATTAATAGGTAGGGGTGCATTTGGCGTACCACTTATTTAATTCATCTTTTTATGCTCTCTCTCTCTCTCTCTCTTCACTAAAGTGATGATGTGCCAGAGATCGATTGGTGGACAGGAAGGAGACATAAAAAAAATCGAGTACACGTGAATTATCGGGACCTACTAAACATAGTGAAGCTTGTAGGACATTCTTTTTGGGCCCCATTCTTTCTCTACAAGAAACTTTGTGGGGCATTCTTTTTAGAATATTTTTTTTCTTTTTGTGGTGGAGGTCAGGTCCGCATACATCTCACCAAAAAGTTTTTTTTTTTGATTGGATGCAGTTTTTGGTAGGATCGGCTCACATTCTGAAGCTGCCCGTATTCCAGCGAGCATGTGAACTGGCCTTTACGGAAAGTGACGAAAATAAAGATCATTACATTTCGATACAAGAGGTAATATATATAATTTTTTTTATGTTTCTTTTAACTTTTTTCCCGTTTGGATCGTTTTCTGAACTAATTTTCATCCGCCAGTTTGGAGGTTCCGCCAGCCCTGCCATTCCCGACTTGAGCATGAGCGAGGTCAGTGATCCATTCTTTAAAACCAAATGAACCTAGCAAATCCCACGTTGAAGTAGGGGCCCTGAGGGTAAAATGGTAAAATGTACACGGTAGTTTCCCCTACACCAAGGGGTAGAGAGGTGGTTATCGGTGATCTACTTTTTAAAACAAAACGAACCCACACTACGACAAAATGGGCTTTATAGGAGGCCAAATGTGTCTAAATATCCTAATAGACTGTTTTATATGACTTATTTTTGTAGGACCAAATAATTGTGTGTCCTATGTAAAAGTGTTAGCAATAAGTTGATAAGACGTTTTCGGGTGTCTTAACAAGTTTTTTAGAACAATTGAAAAAAACGCTCTATTCGTATTTTTATGACATTATTTGAAAAAAAATGTAAACATAAAAACAAGTGTCCTATAAAAAAAGTATTATGTTCACAGAACACTTCTCAAATTCAAAAGTGTTTAAGAAACCTGCTAGGCCATTCAAAAGCGTCTAATCAACTTATTGTAACACTTTTATATATGACAAACAAATATTTGGTCAAATAAAGCAGTCTATTTGGACATATTAAGCGTCCAATAAAGCCATTTTTTCTGTTTTTTTTATCAACGATCCATTTTATATAAATTCAAAACCGTAAGAAATGATTTTATTGTTTCGAACAGATACAAGCACTCTTCAATCTATTCGACACCGATGGCGATGGTAAAATCAGCAAGGATGATTTCATGGCTTGCTTGAGAAGAAACCCATTGCTCATTGCACTTTTCTTGCATCATTTCATGGATAAAGATTTGACTGCAGAAACAAGTTTGGATGAAATGGTTTGATGGGTTTATCAAAAGTTACTTTTTTTCCTTTAACATTTTTTGCTTGTTTTTATGTAGTTGTGCCCTTTTCCGGTGGTAAGAATCGAATCCCGAGTAATGTACAACTTTTAATGCATAAAGTACAAGTCGTTATAGCACTGGAAAAGGAATTATTTGGTGGGTATTTTGGTTTTAGTGGGGAGGAGGGATTGAAAATGATTTCTCTTTGTGGGTATATTTTGGTTGTGAAATATGTACTAGTGAATTTTGTTTGACTTTGACTTTTTGATCAACACAAATATAGTATGAAAAGAATGATTCTTGTTATGTTGTATCTTGTTTTGGTTTCTGTTTTGGGAAATTAGTTTTTATTTATGTATTATGTGATTATAACTGGCATATCGTTTTATACAATGTGTCCGAGAACAAAAGCATACGATGAACAAGAACGGAGACTTGTTCATGTTCGTTCGTTTAACTTAACCGAACAAACGAACGAACACGATGTAACGTCCCAAAACATAACATGCAATGACATAGATTTAATATCTCAAATTACAAGAATAAACTTGTCTTTAATCATTCATAAGTCTAAAACTAAACAACTTGGACACCGGAAACTTCAAGTCCACAGTCGAGAGCTTCTATCTATAGTTATACTAGCCAAAAATTACGGAGTCGCTCTAAGCTCCATATCCTTCTTGTGCCATCTCTTAGATCTTTCCGGAAGAACTAGTGCTACGCTTACCTGAAAATGGTTTAGTTTTGAAAAGCGAGGGTTAGACCAAAAGGTCTAGTGAATTCCCTCCATAAACAACATATATCGACAATATAAAATCATTTTATAAAATTCATTAACATTCTCCACATAAGCATCAATCAGGGTACTGCACAATGTTTAAGGATCGCATAAGCTAACCACGATTGGGGCCCAAGTAGACTCCTCTCTCGCTTCATATCGGGACCCAAGCAAACTCCCCTCTATCCGAGTAGGAAGGAAACGAATTCCTGTTAAAAAGATATGTTTAAAATAACCAATCTTGACATTTATTATTGAAAAAGAATATTAACTTGAAATGTTTTATAGTTTCAGGGTTGTGTATATAATAAATAAATAAAGAGGGACGAAAGAGTTAAAGAGCTGAAAGATGAGATTGTGAGGGACTGCGCCTCATTGTATTACAAAGTCGAAGGGTAGTGGAGTCTTGAACCACAACTGCAAGGGCTGGAAGTGTAAATAGTTGAGAGGCTAGAATGAAACTTTGATATGATAGTATTTAAAGTGCAGCTATTCATTTTGTTTCTCATGCTTACATAGCTTTATTTCTTGTTCTCTCTCTAACTTTCTCTCTAATATCTTACTAGAGATAGTATTAGAATTAGAAGTTCTTCATTTGTAGATTTCTTCAGTTTGTAAAAGAGTGAGTTCGTGTTTAAATGCATTTGTATTGTAATTTTCTTCATGGTATCAGAGCCTAAAGGCCTGATTCGTTATCTGTTCTTCCTCTTAGTTCTGAATCGTTGTGGTTATCTCTGTCGATCGAGTGTGTGCAATCTTTCCTCTACCAGAGTTATTCTTATAACTATGACGGTATTGTGAGCCACATCTGTGTCGATTTGTTTGTTAAACCCTTTCTAAAGAATTGTTTAGATCTTTGTAGATCTTAAACGATTCTTGTGGAGGTGTGTTTTTCTTATTTCTTTTTCTTTTTTCGTAGATCTGATCCTATCTATGTAGATCTGAGCATTTCTTCGAAAAACAAAATTCTGCTATTATTCTTTTGTAGATCGTCTATGCATTATTAGTCTGGGTGATGAGTTTCATATTTTGGATCTGAGATTTGTTACTTAGTAATCGGTAGAGGTATCTTCAGGTCGGTGACGTTTCTCGTTTTTTTCAGATCTGAGATCGTCAATATCTCAGATCCTCTCGGAATTTCATCGATTAGTTCTTTTTCTTCTGCTCTCGTTCAACGTTGTTCACGTCTTAGATCTGAGATTTGTTGTATCTCGTGGTCTGAGCCGTGAGTGATCTCTGTTTGTTGTTCTTTTCGGATCTGAGTTCTTAAACCTGTTGTATTTTTTGTTCTACTTGAGTTGTATAGTGTTAACCACAACAGTGAGAGTATGAACTCAACAGATTCCTTCAGATCTGAATTGTTCTAGTTTTGACGTCTTAACCGTGAGCTTTTGTTCCGACATAGCAAGGAACGGTCATTAGTTGTCATTTTTTCCTGTTTGAATACCTTAGTCTGTTAATCTGGTAATATCTTAATCTGGTAATGTCTAGGAAATTTACAGTGTTGTAATTTCTTTCATCTGTAATATTGTAAGTTCTTGTTAATACTACAGTCTTGTTGCTGTTCATCCTCAGTTTTCTTTTGCAAATTTTTTTCAGACTGCTTCGACTTCTCTTGATCTGGAACGTTTTAAGTTTGTGAATCAGTGATTCTTAACAGATCAAACTGATCTACTCGGAGATCTGAATCGGTTTAACTTCTATATAACTTGTATGTTGAGCTAAATCTCAACAGCCAAACCCCTTTATGGTTTGTTTGTAACAGATCTGGATCATTCTTATTGAATCGATCGGGATCTTTTTGTGGCTTGTTTATCCTTCTGCTCTATCTGTTCGTTACTTAGTCTGATTGCAAATAACCTCAGATTAGTATCTCTTGTTAGATCTGATCTCTATCTTAGAAGATCTATACATTATACACTGATCTAAGTTTGTTTTTGGTCTAACTTTGTTGTAATTTGTTCCTCTCATTGGTTCCTATTTTTCTGTTCAGGTGAAATCTGTGGCCTCCCTCGGGCTCCACCCCTGTTGAGTGACGGTGTTCTGCTTTTTTTGCACCCACTGTCCTTTTATTAATTCTTGTGCTTCCGCTATTTCTCTTGTCTGTATATTGTTGCTGTCACTTCCAATTTTTGTTGTTGTTAATATACTTTGAAAAGCTTTGAGGTGTGGCTTGACCTAGCACCCTGAGTGTTTTAGGAATCCTGCCTTGGTGTTCTTATTCACCCCAGATCTTTTCCAAGTGTATTTGTTCTTCGGTAGTTGTTCATTATGCCTGCCGAAGAAGAAGATGTGATAAACCCCAATGGTATCCCTGGGATATCTAAGATCGCCAAGCTTGACTTTGGCGATCCCCTATACTTGCATCCCAGCGATACCACTGGGGCTTCCCTTCTTCACCTAAAACTAAATGGAACTGACAATTACAAGGTCTGGTCCCGTGCAATGATCCTCGCTCTTGAAACAAAAAATAAACTTGGATTTATAGATGGATCTTGTCCTAGACCTACCACTGATGATGTACTAGCCAAACAGTGGGACAGATGTAACTCCGTAGTTCTTTCATGGATTTTAAGCTCTGTAACTGAAGAGCTGTTTCTTGGACAAGTCTTTTCTAAAATTGCCTCTCATGTATGGCTTGAACTTAAGGAAACCTATGATAAGGTGGATGGCTTCGTTACTTTTAATCTACACAAGAAAATCAACTCTCTAACACAAAACGGGGCTTCCGTCTCAGATTATTATCATAGATTAAATTCCTTATGGAGACAGTTTGACGCCTTAGTCAAACTTCCTGCCTGCACCTGCAATGCTTCCCACGACTTTTTTGAACACAACCAGCTTTTAAAACTCATGCAATTTTTAATGGGTCTAGATGACATTTACCAGCCTGTAAGGAGCACTATTCTCACTTCTGATCCTCTTCCCTCGGTAAAAACAGCTTTTTCCATCATTTCTCGAGAAGAGTCCCACAGAGGAACTTCTAGCTCCTCATCTAGTAAAACCCAATCATCTGCCTACTTTGGTAAGGCTGCAGAAAACAAGCGTAAACCTATAATACCACCAAATCCTAATCTCTTATGTAAACATTGTGGCATGATCGGCCACACCATAGAAAGGTGTTACAAACTCATCGGATTTCCTCCTAAGGATTTTCAAAGAAAACCAAATGTAAATGGCAACTTCAGACCCTCTTCCAACAACGTAGAGACATCTAGAACTCCTAATGTTAATCATCCTTCTTCTGGACTCCAAGGATCCTCTCCCTCTCAACATTTGACTCAAGAGCAAGTTTCTAAACTACCGACCCTTCTTGATTCCAACACCTCTAGTATGGCTTCCGCCAATATGGCAGGTATGTCACTCTCTTCTATACCTAGTTGGATTATAGATTCTGGGGCTACTCAACATATGACTTCATCTCCCAGTAGCCTTAGCAATATTGTAGATGTGTCAGATTTGAATCTCATTGTTAATCACCCTAATGGATCCAAAGCAAAAATAAATAAGATTGGGAATATGAAACTCACTGATGAATTGGTTTTGTTTGATGTCTTAGTTGTCCCTGATTTTAATGTGGATCTGTTATCTGTTCACAAGTTAGCTAGAGATAATAAAGTGTTTATTGGCTTTGATGAGCATAAATGTTACATTCAGGACTGTCAACGAACGAGGTTGATGGGGATTGGTAATGAGGCTGGAGGCCTATATCTTTTTAACTTGCATAATGGTAAGTCTACTTGCTCTAACTCTACCATTAGCTGTTACATATCATATCAGTTATGGCATAGTAGGTTAGGACATCCAGCTGACCCAGTATTAAATGTTTTAAAAGAAAAGTTAAACATAAAATTAGGCTCTTCTTCTCCTTGTGAAATTTGTCACAAGGCAAAACAGTCTCGTACAAAGTTTGATCTTAGTGATCATAAGTCAACGGAAATAGGAGAGTTAATTCACCTAGATGTTTGGGGTCCGTATAAAGTATCTAGTAAGGATGGTTTTAAATACTTCTTAACTGTTGTGGATGATTTCTCCAGATCAGTTTGGGTTTATCTTTTAAAAGGGAAGGATGAAGTTTATGACAATATTGTCTCTCTTTTCAAACTCATTCAAACTCAGTTTAACAAAACCATTAAAACAGTTAGGAGCGACAATGGAACTGAGTATTTAAATCACAAAGTTTCAAATTTCTTTAATTCTCATGGCATTGTTCATCAAACATCCTGTGTCTGCACTCCACAACAGAATGGGGTAGTGGAGCGTAAACACATGCATTTACTAAACATGGCTAGGGCTTTAATGTTTCAAGGTGGAGTTCCATTGTACATGTGGTCTGAGTGTATTCTCACAACCACATATCTGATTAGCAGAACTCCATCCTCTATTCTGAATGGTAAAAGTCCTTATGAGATTGTCTATGGTTTTCCTCCAGTTCTCACTCATTTAAGAAAATTTGGATGTTTATGCTTTGCAGTGAAACAAAATAACTTTGATAAGTTCAGCTCTAGGGCTGAAAAATGTGTTTTTCTTGGATATTCAAATAACAAGAAAGGTTATAGACTTTACAGCCTAGATACTAAACAGTACTTAGTATCTAGAGATGTAACTTTTTACGAAAACGTTTTTCCATTCAAAATGAGTGAAAATCTGGAATCCTACTCTGAAAATTTGAATACTTTGAATTTTTTTGATAATGTTACTAGTTCTACTGATGATCTGTCTAATAACCTGCCCAATGAGGAATTTAGGGCTCGGTCTACAACTCAAGCTAATCACCCTGATTCCTCTGGTAGTATAGGTAATGTTGACAATCAATTAACTGGTGTTGACACTACCTTGTCTGCTAGGAATCAAGGAAATCTAGAAACTGATATTGAGCATGATACTCATGTTGTTGTAGACTCCCCTCCTGAGGGTCAAAATCTACCAAATTCTTCTCCTCAATCTATAAGACAGTCTAGTAGAATTCCTCAGTTTCCTCGAAAATTTGATGACTTTGTAGTAGAAGGCAAAGTAAAATATGGTATTGAAAGGGTAGTTAATTACTCTCATCTCACAAAAGAAAATTTTTGTTTTGTGTCAAATCTAAATAAGTCTATTGAACCAAGTAGTTTTTCTGAAGCTTGCAAAGATCCAAATTGGGTAATTGCAATGAATAATGAAATGGAGGCTCTTAATAGGAATGGTACATGGGTTATAATTGACCTTCCACCAGGAAGAAAACCTATTGGTTGTAAATGGATTTTTAAAATCAAATATAAATCCACTGGCGAAATAGAACGATATAAGGCTAGGTTAGTAGCCAAAGGATATAGTCAGAGAGAAGGTCTTGATTATGAAGAAACCTTCTCTCCCGTTGTTAAAATGGTAACGGTTAGATGTGTTATAGCTTTGTCTGTTCAGTTTAATTGGCCTTTGCATCAACTTGACGTAAACAATGCTTTTTTATATGGTGACTTGACGGAAGAAGTTTACATGACTCTTCCTGAAGGATATTTTTCTAATGATGATAATCATGTTTGCAAACTTGTGAAATCCCTGTATGGTTTAAAACAGGCTCCTCGTCAGTGGTACGAAAAGCTGTCTAATTGCTTATTTGATTTTGGTTTTAATCAAAACAGTAGTGATTATTCGTTGTTCACTCTTAAATCTGGAAATACTTTTATTATTCTTCTTGTGTATGTAGATGATATTGTTATAACTGGAAATAATAATAGTGAGATTTACAGAGTGATAAAACACTTGCAAACGAATTTTATGATTAAAGATCTTGGAAATTTACAATTCTTTTTAGGAATTGAAATTTTAAAGTCTAATGATGGCTTGTGTATGAGCCAAAGAAAGTATTGTTTAGAACTATTGAATGATTTTGGGTATTTAGGTTGTAAGCCTATTAATACTCCAATGGATATTGTTGGGTCTTCACAGATTTGAAATTGACTCACTTAGGTACTTAGAATATTTTTGGATTCTTCTGTGTAACTTGTACTGTCATATCAATTGTTCGGTGAAGTCGAAGATCAACCGAAACCAAATGCGAAGACTATCTCATTGCGGAAGTGAGAAAATCGGCAGCAACTTTCTACAAGTTACACCACCACCGATATGCTTGTGTATCGGTGGACAAGCATCACCGAATTAAAGAAATTCGGTGAAAAGCTCAAGAAGACTTTCACCGATATGCTTTCAAAAATCGGTGGAAGTTCAAGAAAATTTCCACCGATATATGTTCAGAGATCGGTGGGAATTTGAGAAGACTGCACCGAAACTTTCTACACTTCGGTGAAGGATCTCTCTTTTCTAAAGAAGTGAGATTTCAAATTGGTGCAGTTTCCAATACAGGAGGTCGGTAGCCTTTTTCTTTGAAGACAAAAGAAAAGATCATTTATTATGAGACAATATCCTATTGTCAGATAAAAGTGGCAGTTTGTCATTTTATCTATTCTCAGATAAGGTCTTTTTCTGGTACGACTGTCCTCCTGGTTCTTTGGATAAGTTAAAAAGGAAATATCAGCTTTTCAGAAGTCAACCTCTGCAATGAATGGAAGAGTGACAAGTGTTCCAAGCATTAAATGATGCATGGACTATAAATAGAGGTGAAGACTCTCCATGCAAAATACGCTTCTGAAGATTACTAAGTGCAAGCTCCTTTCTTACTGAAACTGCATCTTGTGTCTAAGTGCTCAATTTGTTCTAAGTGTTTTTCAGTTTACTTTGTGTTAGATTGTTAGAATAGTTTAACTGTTCTTTTCCGCAACAATCTTTAGTTTTCTATGTGTAATTCTTGTTGAAAGATTTTCAATATAAAGAATTAAAATTGTGAAAAATCTGAGTATTGTATTCAACCCCCCTTCTACAATACTTGTTGAGCCATTTTGGGACCAACAGATATGAATTTAATAGTGACGGAATCATCAAGTTCCTCTTCTGATCCTATATTAGTTGATATTTCTGGATTTCAACGATTAATTGGGCGACTCATTTATTTGTTGGCCACTAGACCAGACATTGCTTTCGCGGTGCATTGTCTTAGTCAATTCATGCATGCACCTCGACGTTCTCATCTGAATTTAGCTCTTAGAGTTCTGCGATACTTGAAAAAGTCGCCAGGTAAAGGTATTTTATTTTCTGTTTCGGATTGTTTTAAATTGACAGCATACGTGGATGCAGATTGGGGTAAATGTTTATCTACATGTAGATCTGTAACTGGGTATTGTTTGTTTCTAGGAAATTGTCTTATTTCTTGGAAAAGTAAAAAGCAAACTGTTGTGTCTCGATCTTCAGCCGAGTCTGAATATCGAGCCATGGCATCTGCCACTTGTGAAATACTTTGGGTTATAGAAATTTTGACAAGTCTTAATATCACAGATTTACTTCCTGTAAATATTTTATGTGATAATAAGTCTGCAATTCAGATTGCTAACAATCCAGTTTTTCATGAGAAAACTAAACATATAGAAATTGATGTTCATCAAGTAAGGAATAAAGTGGCTAGTGGTGTTCTGAAAACTGTTAAAGTTGAGTCTTTAGAAAATGCAGCTGATATATTTACAAAGTCTCTTTCTCTACATCAGCATGATTATTTGTGCAAAAAATTGAAAATGGTAAACTTGTTCAAATGTCAAGATTGAGACAGGATGTTAAAAAGATATGTTTAAAATAACCAATCTTGACATTTATTATTGAAAAAGAATATTAACTTGAAATGTTTTATAGTTTCAGGGTTGTGTATATAATAAATAAATAAAGAGGGACGGAAGAGTTAAAGAGCTGAAAGATGAGATTGTGAGGGACTGCGCCTCATTGTATTACAAAGTCGAAGGGTAGCGGAGTCTTGAACCACAACTGCAAGGGCTGGAAGTGTAAATAGTTGAGGGGCTGGAATGAAACTTTGATATGATAGTATTTAAAGTGCAGCTTCTTCTCATTTGTTCATTCAGACGATTCATTTTGTTTCTCACGCTTACATAGCTTTATTTCTTGTTCTCTCTCTAACTTTCTCTCTAATATCTTACTAGAGATAGTATTAGAATTAGAAGTTCTTCATTTGTAGATTTCTTCAGTTTGTAAATGAGTGAGTTCTTGTTTAAATGCATTTGTATTGTAATTTTCTTCAATTCCAACCTACCGGCTCATCACAAATACCCAAGGGATCATCGGATCCCGAGGTACTCTGATCCCACTGTGCAGACCGACATCACATAACATACACATAGATCTCGAGAAGTAAAGTCTTTATAAATCGTTTCATCATGCTAAACATTCTTTTAATCAAAGCATACTTTTCATGGGAAAACATACGTAACAGTTGGTAAACGTTTCATGCTCATAAATGAACCATAATCAGTAAAAATATCCAGCATCTTATTTCGTGTAAAAAGGTTTAGGGAACTCACCTGATATTAGTGACTTCCTAACCGCGTATCTCGTCTCGAACTGTTCTTACACCTAAAGCATAACATACACAATCATTAGTGGCAACCCAATACTGACCCTAGCTCTTCACTTAATCCTAACCCTTAATCAAAACGTGATCTCATGAAATCCACCTACTGCTTCCGGTATTACACGGTTCCGGAATCTGCGATTGTCGAACCCCAGAACCAAAATTCTTCCTAATTAACCCAATCACTGAGAAGTTTAACATTACATCCTTTCTCATAAATTGATGTGTGCTAATCTTTAACCTCAAAACCCATACAAACATTTTATTTAACCACTTAATATACCGATTTAGAGTTAAACCCTATTAATGCCCTTTACTCTGATTACACAGCTCAATCATTGAAGAAAACTAGAAATTGATTTATCTAGACATCTCTTAGACAGAAAGATACGTAGAGGGATCGATTGCTTACCAGATTAGGAGTTCTTCTATTGAAATCAGTGACAATCGTTTTCTTTTCCTTTCTGCTCCTCTTCTCAGCCGCCACAGCAATTGCAAGAATAATCAGTAAATGAAAACCTAGGGATCTGTTCCCTTTTTATATCTTTCACAAATTGCAAAAAGGCCCCTCTTTATAACTTTTCTTAATTAAACTTTGGTCACTAAACATTCAAGTCTTAGCTAGAAATTCGGGTTGTTACAACACTCCCCCCTTAAAAGAATTCCGTCCCCGGAATTCCTTAAGGGAAAAGATGCGGGTACCTCGCTCTCATCTCCGATTCCAATTCCCACGTCGCCTCCGGGCCTTTATGGTGTCGCCATTGTACTTTCACGAGACTGATTTCCTTGTTCCTTGATTTCCTCACTTTAAAATCCGTGATGGCTTCGGGTTCCTCTACAAAATTCAATTTCTCATCCACCCTTATATCTTTTAGCGGTACAGACTTATCCACATCTGCCAGACACTTCCTCAGATTAGATACATGAAACGCATTGTGAATGCCTTGCAATTTTTCAGGTAGATCCAACCTATACGCTACTTCTCCAATTCGCTCCGTGATCTCAAACGGTCCGATGTAGCGTGGACTTAGCTTCCCACGTTTTCCAAATCGTACAACTCCCTTCCAAGGGGATACCTTTAACAATACATAATCTCCGACTTGAAATTCTATGTCTTTCCGTCTCTTATCTGCATAACTCTTCTGTCGGTCGCAAGCGACCTTCAACCTTTCGCGAACTTGGACTATCTTGTCCGAAGTCAGTTGCACTATCTCTGGCCCGACTAACTGTCTTTCTCCGACCTCATTCCAACACAAGGGTGTCCGACATTTCCTACCATAAAGTGCCTCATACGGCCCTGCCTTGATACTCGAGTGATAACTGTTATTGTAAGCGAACTCGATCAGCGGTAGATGCATTTCCCAAGAGCCCTAAAAGTCTAAGGCACACGCCCTTAACATGTCTTCCAACGTCTGAATTGTTCGCTCGCTCTGACCGTCGGTCTGAGGATGATAAGCGGTACTCATCTTAATCTGTGAACCCATTTCTCTTTGGAAGCTCCTCCAAAATGAGAAGGTAAACCTGCTGTCTCGGTCTGATACTATCGATGACGGCACACCATGGCGGGTTACGATCTTGTCGATATATAACTTTGCTAACCGCTCCAACGAGTAAGACTCTCGTATAGGCAAGAAATGTGCTGATTTCGTGAGTCGATCCACGATCACCCATATAGCGTCATAACCCTTTGGGGTTTTAGGCAAATGGGTTACGAAGTCCATCGTAATCTGGTCCCACTTCCACATAGGTATCTCCAAGGACTGAAGCTTCCCGTACGGTCGTTGATATTCGATTTTTACACGCAAACACGTCATACAGGTCTCTACGAAACGAGCTATGTCCTTTTTCATTCCGGGCCACCAGTAGTCCCGGTGTAGATCTCCGTACATCTTGTGAGTTCCTGGATGAATCGAGTACTTCGATTTGTGGGCTTCCTCTAAAATCACTTTCCTGAGCTCCCCAAGTTTCGGGACCCAGATCCTCCCATTAAGACATTTCATCCCACGACTATCTTCCGTTAGCGAGGTCGTTTGCCCTACCATTCTTTCCTTCTTGAGGTTTTCAGTTGCGAGTGCTTCAGCTTGACATTTCCGTATCTCGGCTAACAAGTTAAACGTCACCACGGCCCTCATGGCCACAATACTGGGGGTCTTATTTCTTTCCTTTCGGCTTTAAGCGTCCGCCACCACGTTTGCCTTTCCTGGGTGATACTCGATCTTGCAGTCGTAATCTGTCAACAACTCAATCCATCTTCTTTGGCGCATATTCAACTCTTTTTGATCAAAGAGGTGACATAGGCTTTTATGGTCTGTGAAGATCTGACACTTCGTCCCATAGAGATAATGCCGCCAAATCTTCAGAGCGAAAACCAGGGCCGCCAATTCTAAATCATGAGTGGGGTATCGAACCTCGTGATCCTTCAATTGTCGGGAGGCATAAGCGATCACCTTCCCACGTTGCATTAAAACACAACCCAAACCCAACTTCGATGCATCACTAAACACTACGAAGTCGTCAGAACCGTCTGGTAAGGACAGCACCGGAGCACTACTTAGCATGTCCTTCAGTTTCCGAAAGGCCTCTTTTTGAGCCTCTGACCAGGCGAACTTAACACTCTTCTTGGTTAAGGAAGTCAATGGTGTGGCGATACGCGAAAAGTCCTTTATGAACTTTCGGTAGTATCCCGCCAGTCCGAGGAAACTTCGAACTTCTGACGGATTCTTAGGCTGCTCCCAATCCCGAATGGCTTCAATCTTAGCCGGATCTACCATTATCCCTTTCCCAGACACCACGTGTCCGAGAAACTGTACTTCTCTCAACCAGAATTCGCACTTAGAAAACTTCGCATAGAGTTTCTCTTGCTTCAATATCTCGAGAATCATTCGAAGGTGACTTTCGTGCTCCTCTTCCGATCTTGAAAACACTAGGATGTCGTCTATGAACACTATCACGAACTTGTCTAAATAAGGTTGGCACACCCTATTCATTAGATCCATGAAAGATGCCGGGGCATTGGTTAGCCCAAACGACATTACCAAGAACTCGTAGTGTCCATATCTGGTTCTAAAAGCGGTCTTCGGTACGTCCTCCTCCCTTACCTTGAGTTGGTGATAACCCGACCTCAAGTCTATCTTAGAGAAGTAACTGGCTCCTTGCAATTGATCGAACAGGTCGTCAATTCTTGGTATGGGATACTTGTTCTTGGTCGTGACCTTGTTGAGCTCTCGGTAGTCTATGCACATTTGCATAGTACCGTCCTTCTTTTTCACAAAGAGTACTGGCGCTCCCCACGGATACGTACTCGGTCTCACGAATGCCTTATCTAGCAATTCTTGCAATTGAGTCATCATTTCTTTCATTTCGAACGACGCCAATCTATAAGGTGCACGTGCGATTGGTGCAGCTCCAGGCACCAGATCAATTCTGAACTCGATCTGACGATCTGGGGGTAGACTTGTCAAGTCATCCGGAAATACTTCCGGGTACTCACTTACTACTCGCACGTTATCCACCTCACGCTTTTCTTTCTTGTCGTCCACCACGTACGCCAAGAATCCCTGACAACCCTTCCTCAAACACTTAGTAGCCCTAATCATGGAGATAAGGCTAGTCTTCCTATCACGACAATTCCCATAGATCACTACGGAATCCCCATCAGGTAACCGAATTCTGACAAGCTTTTTGTTGCAAACGATATTCGCCTCATTCTTAGCTAACCAATCCATACCCAACACCACGTCAAACTCTCCCATTGCCATGGGATGTAATTGCATAGACACCAACCTCCATTCTATATCTATGACACAATCCTCTACCAACTCCCTAATGTAAACACGATTATCATCGGCAGTTTCCACCTCTAGTGATCTCTCCAAACGTCTAGGCCTCACCCCCAAACATTTCATAAAAGCATGCGATACAAAAGAGCGATTCACTCCCGAATCAAACAACACCTTGGCACACAAAGAGTTCACTAGAAACGTACTTGTCACAACATCTGGAACTTCCTCCGCCTCTTTCGTTGTCATGTGGAACGCATGTCCCTTCGGACGCACCGGTTCCGCTCCCTTATCATTTCCTTTCCCTCCCTGACGTTCTCCATACTGAGCTAATCCTCCCTTTTTCAACTGCGGACAATCATACCGCATGTGACCAGTAGCCCCACATTGGAAACATGACTTCCCACTGGGACAATCCTTCGACATGTGACCGGGCAACCCACACCGGTAGCACGAATTTGAACCTGCCATACACTCACCCCGGTGCACCTTGTTACACTTCCTACACGGTTTACCGGCGGTGTCTCTACTAGCACGGTTTTCTGGTCAAAACACTTTTCCCTTCCTCGCATCACTTCCATGCCCATCCCACATGCGTTTCTCACCACTTTTCTCAGACATTTGGCGATTCTTTTCCTTCTCGGTCAACTCGGCCGCATTGATGGCCGCCTGAAAGGTAGTGGGGTTCCTTGTCAATACCAATTCCCTGATGCTACTTTTCAGCCCATAAATGAAACACTTCACACGGCGTTCCTCTGTCGGCACATACAGATCGACAAATCAAGATTTCTCGATAAACTTAGAAGTATACTCCCGCACCGACAACTCTCTCTGTTCCAATCCCAAAAACTCTTCCTACAACTTCTTCACTGCCGCGAGTGGGCAAAACTGCACTTTAAACCTTTCAACAAAAGTTTCCCACTTCATTTCCTTAGCCGCTGCCGAACCCTTTCCTCCGGTCTCAACATCCCACCAGTAAACTGCATCAGACTTTAGCATGGATAGGGCAAACATCACCCTATCCCCATCAGCACACTTGCACGTATCAAACACCAGTTTCATCTCTTTAACCCATTTCATTGCCAAAACGGGGTCACATTCGCCTTTAAAAGTAGGAGGCTTGCATGAGGCAAAGGCCTTGTAGTTACATCCTTTAGCTGTTGACTCATTAACCACCAAAGGGGTCGATTTCGAGTGACTCCCAGTACCAGTCACCAGTGGACTTGACAGTTCCACACTTTCCCTATTCTCACTTGCCTCCTTGCTTCCCGATGCTGACTGATCCTGCTTAGTAAGGAGAGCTTGCAGAGTCTCCTGAATCTTACCCAGCTCAGCAGCCAGATTCTCTCGAGTGACAAAAGCAGATCTGCGACCTCGACCACGTCCCCTCGGTTTATTACCTCTCCTCACAGTAGCCGAACTTTCCGGCTGAGATTCTTCCTGATGGACGGGGATCTCCACACTCCTCGCCCTTCGGGTTACTCGAGTAGTTCTCCGGATTGGGTTCCCCCCATTCACGGCCACTTGAGTGGCGGCTCGGCGGGGCGCTCTTCCCCGACCCGACCCCTACCCCTGCCTCGGGTGGTAGGTGGCCTTGTGGGCTCCAACGGTCCGTTAGCTAGGACCTCATCATTCGGATTCCTTGGGTTAGAAGGTACGGACCTGCTCCTCAACGTTCTTCCAGCCATATCGATAAACTGAAAGAAACCAACGATTAACCTTTGCTAGACAAGACACATCAAGTTTGCTATATAAGGCAATTTAAGCACGCACGTGTACCTGTAAATTAGTAATTACACTGGCCAGGTGTAATCCCAAACTTACCTTACACGTCTGTCCTTTTTACCTTATTCCTAAGCGCGTTTAGAGTGATCGTTCCTAGAGGCAATCCTATGTCTCGGCTGTGTTCCTTATCTTACAGTTTAAGTTTAGGCCCGACTGGTCACCTAAATCCCTTAAACTAAGGCTCTGATACTATTTGTAACGTCCCAAAACATAACATGCAATAACATAGATTTAATATCTCAAATTACAAGAATAAACTTGTCTTTAATCATTCATAAGTCTAAAACTAAACAACTTGGACAGCGGAAACTTCAAGTCCACAACCGAGAGCTTCTATCTATAGTCATACTAGCAAAAAATTATGGAGTCGCTCTAAGCTCCATATCCTTCCTGTGCCATCTCTTAGATCTTTCCGGAAGAACTAGTGCTACGCTTACCTGAAAATGGTTTAGTTTTAAAAAGCGAGGGTTAGACCAAAAAGTCTAGTGAATTCCCTCCATAAACAGCATATATCGACAGTATAAAATCATTTTATAAAATTCATTAACATTCTTCACATAAGCATCAATCAGGGTACTGCACAGTGTTTAAGGATCACATAAGCTAACCATGAGTGGGGCCCAAGCAGACTCCCCTCTCGCCTCATATCGGGGCCCAAGCAGACTCCCCTCTATCCGAGTAGGAAGAAAACGAATTCCAACCTACCGGCTCATCACAAATACCCAAGGGATCATCGGATCCCGAGGTACTCTGATCCCACTGTGCAGACCGACATCACATAACATACACATAGATATCGAGAAGTAAAGTCTTTATAAATCGTTTCATCATGCTAAACATTCTTTTAATCAAAGCATACTTTTCATGGGAAAACATACGTAACAGTTGGTAAACGTTTCATGCTCATCAATGAACCATAATCAGTAAAAATATTCAGCATCTTATTTCGTGTAAAAAGGTTTAGGGAACTCACCTGATATTAGTGACTTCCTAACCGCGTATCTCATCTCGAACTGTTCTTACATCTAAAGCATAACATACACAATCATTAGTGGCAACCCACTACTGACCCTTGACCCTAGCTATTCACTTAATCCTAACCCTTAATCAAAACGTGATCTCATGAAATCCTCCTATTGCTTCCGGTATTACACGGTTCCGGAATCTGCGATTGTCGAACCCCAGAACCAAAATTCTTCCTAATTAACCCAATCACTGAGAAGTTTAACATTACATCCTTTCTCATAAATTGATGTGTGCTAATCTTTAACCTCAAAACCCATACAAACATTTTATTTAATCACTTAATATACCGATTTAGAGTTAAACCCTATTAATGCCCTTTACTCTGATTACACAGCTCAATCATTGAAGAAAACTAGAAATTGATTTATCTAGACATCTCTTAGACAGAAAGACACATAGAGGGACCGATTGCTTTCCAGATTAGGAGTTCTTCTATTGAAATCAGTGACAATCGTTTTCTTTTCCTTTCTGCTCCTCTTCTCAGCCGCCACAGCAATTGCAAGAATAATCAGTAAATGAAAACCTAGGGAACTGTTCCCTTTTTATATCTTTCACAAATTGAAAAAAGGCCCCTCTTTATGACTTTTCTTAATTAAACTTTGGTCACCAAACATTCAAGTCTTAGCTAGAAATTCGGGTTGTTACACACGAAAGGTAAACGAACAAGATTTGTTGTGTTCATGTTCGTTCGTTAAGAATTTTTGTTTGTTCGTGTTCGTTTATGTTCGTTCATTCAGAGTTAAACGAACGTAAATGAATGAACTTAAATGAACGTAAACGAACGTAAACGAACGTAAACGAACAAACTTAAATGAACCTAACGAACGTAAACGAACGACTTTAAATGAACATAAACGAACGAACCCAGATGAACAAAAAACAACCACCGTACTCATCATTTCGTTCGTAAAAAATACTTTGACAAAATGAAAAATCGAGTTAACTTAAGAGGTATAAAAATAAATTCAAAAAGATCAATTTACTTGATGATTTTACACATTAATTTCATATTATATAAATATGTTTATATATATAAACATGCATAAACGAACGTAAACGAACATAAATGAACATAAACGAACGAACGTTCACGAACATAAATGAACGAACGAGACCATTGTTCATATTCGTTCATTTAACTAAACAAACAAAAAAACGTGTTCATGTTCGTTCATTTATTAAATAAACGAACTTTCCGCCGAACGGTTCGCTGAACGTTCGGTTCGTTTACAGCCCTAAGTCCGTGGATGATTTGGTTTTTTACGAATTAAACGTGAAATCTTGAATAGCAATTAATCAACTTATTTGTTGAACGTAATCGGGTTTATAGGATTTCATTGAGTTATTGAATTTTGTTTTCGACCAATTTCTGTTAAAAGTAACTTAATTTTTTTTGAATGTTTGGTCTGATTTATATTTATTTTAACGATTTTTTTTCAACTCATTTAACAAACCAACGAAGATTCAAATTTTGTTATTTTGTAGACATTAGATGACTTGGATACCTGTTTTACTAAAAGTTTATGAAAGTGTCAAGATGAAGTTGACGATAAACTTTACATTCATGACATCAAATGTTAGGGGATTACTAGGTTACCGGTTAGAGTGGGTAAATGATAAGATATTTTAGTGTTTGTAGTGTTATTTTCTTAATGGTTGGGTTGAAGATGTAGGAATGTGTAGGCGTTAAATAAAATGAGAACCACAAATATGTTACAAACCCATAAGAACTAATATAGAAATATTTTTTACATGATATTTTTTCATCAAATGTTAGAATTTAAGATATTTTATTCACATGCATTTGTTTCATAATATGATAGTTTCACATGTGAATATTTTTTACGTGTATTTTTCATTTTACTAGGTGAATCCCCAAAATGAAATTTCACATTTAATCTTTTCATAAGGTGAACACGAACATAGTGAAACAATATTTTAAATCATAGGTTTTGATGAAAAAAAATTAAGTAAAAAAATATTTTTATATTTATTCTCACGGATTTGTAACATATTTGTGGTCCTCATTTGATTATCGTCCTGTGTAAATATATATGAAAATGGAGGTTCAAACTAGAGCGATACAATTTTACGAGTATGCAATAACACCTTAATAGACAATTATCACATGCAATATCGTATGTAGACAAAACAGTACACAGACAACTTGACATGCGGCCTACGTGGTCAAGGTGCCCATGTTTATCATATGTGTATCGGCAGTTTATCATATTTGATGATCGACTTGTTTCACATCTTTTCAGGCCCTCTTAAAATGTTATCGTTCTTGTTTGAACCATTTTTTATATTTATATATTTATATTAAAAAAAGGAATTATAGCACTTGCACTTGTTAAGATCTAAAAATTTCTCTTTATTTTATGTCGACAGTTTGACATGTCAATGTCATCTTCCTATTATTAAAATAGTAAATATGAATAGGAGTGGGTCAAAGGTTTTAACATTCCTCATACATTTATGGTGTTTATAAACTCATGAGTAATAAATTGTTACAATAAATGATATGCATGTTTATATTTGGGCAAATTACACCAATTTTCATATTTCAAGAAGTCATATTTTGTTCTGACTTTTTTATATAATGGACCATGTGTAACCGGTAAGTGGATCTAGACCGTTAATCACTTTTAATCAAATATTCTTTTATGAATGGCGTATTAGAAGAGAATTGATCTGGTACATCTTTATTTTGGTGTATCTCATTCTAATGTGCGTTCATTTCTCATCCAACGGTTGATGATCGCTTCTCACGCTTCTTACGTTAACCTCAACTTCTCATCGAAACTCATATATATAGGGAGAGGTTCAATTGAGAAATGGTAAGTGTATGAGAAATAGAAGTGATCATGACCCTTGGTTTAAATGATCAGCGGTCATTATTTGAGGGATTAAATGTGTAGCATGCGATAACTTCGGTCGCACAATAAGAAAAATAGGACAGTTAAAGGGCAATTTGGTAATATATACACGTAAATCAAAATAGGCGGCAACTGAATCATAACACTACACATACTACTCATTACGCTATTTCATCAAAAACCGTTCGAAATTATCTAGATTATACTCTCGAAATCCCTCATTCATCACCAAAAACATCAAAATATTCACAGTTGTTTGATCGTAACCTAAACTAATGGCAAA
Source organism: Saussurea involucrata (assembly GCA_033807775.1). NCBI lineage: Eukaryota > Viridiplantae > Streptophyta > Magnoliopsida > Asterales > Asteraceae > Saussurea > Saussurea involucrata. The sequence continues at coordinate 12,801,040 of CM066312.1, forward strand.
AACATGAAAGCATTATGCAAATCTTCAAGAAGAAGCATCCAAAAATCCAGGAAACGAAGCAAATCAGATGAATGACGACGAACCGTTGATAACTATTGTTAAAAACAGTATTTATACATATTTTTTGTAAAATGTTCGGATGATTATCATAAAACATTGTTATGTACAATGAATCTATGTTTAAGGAGACGATGAAATCATTTTGAAAACTTTTAGGGTTTAAACAAAGTTCATAAATGTTGTTTTGTTTTTTTATTACAGCGAAGAATACTAGTTTACCAAAACTGAAGATAAAAAGGAAGAAGAGAACATAAAGTACAACATGTATATTCGTTCATAACTGAATGCGTGATATTTGTTGAATATAGGGTTTTGAGATGACTACATTCAAATATGAATGTTGAATATACGATAGTTCATATATGAATGTGTCGAATATTTGTTCGTTTTTTTATACCTTTTAGCAAATATAGGGTTTTGAGATGACAACATTCATATATGAATGTTGAATATACGATATGTAACATCCCAACTCAAAGAATAAAACTTAAACAACATAAATTAAGCAATTCGCCGAAACGGCTCCAAAATACTATCATAATCATATGAGTACATCACAAGGTTTGCGGAATCAAATATTACACAACTGAGATTTCTAAAGACTAAGCCTGTCATGCTAGATATAACAGCTTTCTTCTAATCCAAGGCTTCATGCTCGCGCTTTCTCTTTGCCCTTACTAGAGCCTTCTACTACGTGCTTACCTAAAAATAGTTTAGTTTTTGGAAATGCGAGGGTTAGACCATGAGGTCTAGTGAGTTCCCTCTAAAAACAAACATTTGCACCACATAAAACATTTTACACAGTTTATAAGCATTTATAAACTCTTCTCATCTTTAAAACATTTAAACTTTCGCACGCAAGAACTACCCATGTATATGGCACACTGAAGTCACGCACATCCGTGATAACGTGTCAGTCTCACACTGCCGTATTGGGTCACACCTCCCATGGCATAAACGGGACACACCCCCCGGTATGAGCACTGGCGGGCCACACCCCCCGACTTAGCCAAAACATGCTCACTTCCAAATGTATGCATACATAATATCTTAACTTTCTCAAACCAAGTAAAGCATGCAGTTTCATATAAAGGATAAAACATGCAGTCTCATCATATCTCATGCATTTTAAGTAATACATAAATCAACACATTTTCAGTTAGAAAGACTCACCTGTCGTCTTAGCGCACTACTTCTCACAAAAGCTTCAGCTCTCTAGGTGAATCACCTAAAATATTAAAGAGAAAATAGCAATAAGTCTTACACTGACCCTCACTACCGTCTGCACAAATCCTCAAAAGAAACTTGATTCAAAAGACTACTGAGTCTGAACCAAAGTTCCAGACTCAATTCCGGATCCGGTCCCAATCCGGGTTCCGATCTCAATCCGGATCCGGTCCCATTCCGGATCCCACCTCATTCCGGGCTCGATCCAGATTCCGCCTCATTCCGGTCCATTCTGGATCCGCTCCCGGTTCCGGTCCATTCCAGATCCGCCTTCGGTTCCGGTCCATTCCGGATCCGCTTCCGGTATATCGCACAGAGTGAAATGAGAAAATGTATCAAATCACGATTAAACCCGATTCCAACAAATTTTAAGCTTTTAAAACCATAACAAAACATGCAGAGCACTCTTAAAACAAGGATTATACATCCAAAAACCCATTTCCTTGTTGGATTAAACTCATCTATCCCTTCTTTCAAAACCAAACCACACAGTGACATTTTCGTAAATCAGAACAACGATTAAGGGCTTAGAGATTACCTTGAAAAGGTTTTGATGGTGAATCCCTCTTCAAATCAGCACCTCTCTTGACCAACACTGCAAGTAATGATCCTTGATTTCCTTCTTCTTCTCCAAAGCCGATTTCCCTACTCTGCTCTTTCTCCCTTGCAGCCGCCCAAAACACAAATGAGAATGATACCAATTTAGGCTAATGATTAGGGTTTTACACTTTATAGTTTTGTTCCAACTTGACTGTAACACCCGGATTTTTGGGGTAAGTATAACTTCAAGTTTTATAGATAATTTCACCATAAATTGGTCTTTTGGAAGTATTAGGAGTGTTGGTTGGGTTGGATATTGCTTTTGAAAAAGAATCATTTTTGGTCAGAAAAATGAACTGCTCGCGCCCGCACCACCATTCGCCCGCGCCCGCGAGCAATTACCCAAAACTTGGCAGCAGCTATGCTCGCGGCCGCGAGCTAAACCACGAGCACCTGTGCACCCCTTTTAAATCCGAATTTTCTCATTTTTCTTCATTTGTTTCTTCACCAACCTTCCTCCTCTCTCTTCCAAGTCGGTCCAAACCCATATATTTCACCAAATCAAAATCTTCAAGTGCATTTAGAAGATTGAGAGCTAGATATCCAAGCCTTGTGGGTGGAAGCTCGACAACTTCATCTTCTTCATCATCTCTTCACCATTGTTGACCAAATCTTGGGGTTTTCTTGTAAACCCACTTGTAAGTTCATCTTCCCTCTTTCTAAACTTTCATATGAGTTAAGAATGCTCCATTAATGACTCCCTAGTGGTTATCTTTCTCAAATTTTGGTTTGGATGATTTTGAGAAAAGTTAGGTCAAATTGGGGTTTTGAATCAAAATGGAGATTTTGATGTAATGTGTTTGGGTGAACGATTCTAAGTGGTTGGATATGAATATTTATGGTTGGAAACTTGTCGATCTAGGTTTTTGGAAGATTTGGCTTGAAGATGCAAGTTTCTTCAAGGAGCTTATGTTTGGGGAAAATCTAGATTTAGCCTAAATCTAGCAAGGCGAGTTCAAGTTGTTTTGTGAAAACTTTGAACATGCCAAAATGTTATTTTTCCAAGTAATTATGTGTTTTACCTGAAAATTATCAATGTTGAGTTATTTGGTGGGTTTTACCTTTTGAGGTATTAATTGTGGTAAATATTGTAAAACACTACATTTGGAATTTTTGGGAAAATGTGATAGATAAATAATACATGAAAATGGGTTGTTGATTTATGTTACAAATGGAGTCTATTTGTTATGAAAATGCATTTTATGAATAATTTGGAAACATGCATTTAGTACGTTATAGGACAATTTGGAAACGTACGGTGTGAGTCCTTTGGAAAAGAGGGTTGTCCCAACCCAAGGTTCTATTTCGGGTTTTCTTGGATTTGAAATATTATTGGCAAAAGGGTGTGTGTGGCTACGTTTAATCTCATGTTATGACTTTTCACGAATCATCTTTTGAGTCAGTTGAGCTTATGGCTCGGTATTGGATTTTGTTAAGTCTTGAGGACCTTTGTCCAGTTTTGATAGCTCAGAGTCGAGTTTTGATCATGATTTACGTTATTGGGGGAATTGCATGTTTTGAATGCACTTGTTTATTCATTTGGGATAGTGTAATGTTTTAGACCTTGTTAGCTATGGATCCATAGGCATTTGAGTTTCCCAAGTCTCGCGGGCAAGAGATCGGGATTGATTGATCTCGGTTTACTTTACGTTAGTTTCTTTTTTGTAGCACGGAATAGGCATCTGGTTCCATGATAAGTAAGGCATGGGCCTATATGGTCGGGCGTCGTCTCATGGGCAGTAAGGTGTAATTCCATATGTGCTTGGCATGGGATAGGCATCGGGTTCCGTGATAAGTAAGGTGTGGGCCTATATGGTCGGGCGTCGTCTCATGGACAGTAAGGTGTAATCCCAAATGTGCCTGTTGTGGATTTGGAGTAACCCAATGTATAGACCTGGAGTGGTTGAAGTTGGGGGCTCCCTAGTCTCGCGGGCAATAGATCTGGAGTGATTGAGCTCAGTTTACGAGAGTAATCCACGTGTTGTTTTATTGCATAGTAGGTGACCCACTATTGTGTTCCGTCACGTGCAATGTATACGGGCCTCCCCCGTCACCGAAAGGTGTTGTTTTGGGTATTTGTGTTTATCCATGTTTTCGGTGACGCATCATATTTATATGAATTGTTTCCCACGTTATGTGAGTTATGGGTTATGATTTATCCACGTTTGGGATGTTTGGAATAATGACGATTTATTTATAAATTCAATCGTTTTGAGAATCAAATGCTATTTCACATTTCACATTGGTTTTGGGGATGAGTTCATTTTGGAAATCATGTTATATTAAAGTTTTCAGCACGGGGATTTGTGTGAGTTGGAAAATGGGCGATTTGCATCTAAAGTAAATTCTTTTGAACTCATGACTTAAACTACATCTCTCTCGATTTATGATTTTATATAGTCATGATAACACTCTTGAACTCACTAGGCGTTAGCCTAACCCTTTTTATTTGTCGGCATGTGCAACAGGCTCAGGTTGGGAGTAGCTTTAGCTACACTGTGAAGTGGCGAGTGCTAGTAGAGTGCACGAGAGGTGACTTTGATTAGTGAAGTCTTCCGCATTTATTTGGGATTAGCAACTTGTGTTGTGTTAAGTAACGCCCATCTTAAGTTATTAATTGTGGGAATTATGATGTTTAAATTCCGAGGTATTTTCAGGAATGATTTGTAGAAATGATTTTATCTACTTTTGGTTATTTTATTGAAAGTAAAGTTAGTTGCTCGTTCCAATTTTGAGGGTGTTACAAGTTGGTATCAGAGCATAAGTTTGAGAGAATTAGGTGTTGATTTTGGATACCTAGACTCAAACTAGCGTTCTTTTAAGTGAGTGAAAGTGAGATTTCAACATTAGGCACTTTAAGATAGGATGTTTTGAGGTCGATGGAGTTGCTAGAAACGAGAATCACGTCGAGAGTACCAAGGATAAGCATGTACGGTGCGTTCATAATGACACATGGCTAGTGTCATGGTGAACCTACTAGCTATATGTGCATACTTGAACTGCTTTAATGTGATGACCGTTGGGGTAGTAAAGAAGTTTCTAAGCGAGTAGTCGTTGGAATAGATCGACGATTCTAGAATTAGTCACTTGGAGTGACAATAAGCATGATAATGGTATTAAGTGGACCATTTCGGGTCAAAGTTGATGGTTGGAATTAGAACCATAGACTTATTGAATCGACCTCAATTCGAGGAGAAATTGTAAGGTTAACCATTGAGGCTTTCAATTTGCCTTAAGATGTTTGAATCCCCCGATGATGATAGTGTGACCGAAGGGATTGGAGGAATGTGGTCTTGTGATGTTGAGTGCCGACTATACTCATGCACAAACTTATTTTTAAGATAAATTGCATCAATTATTTCGTGTGTTTCAAATCCTCGCGTAGATTGTGTTACGAAATCTCGGAAAAATGTCTAGCACGCACAAGATTTTAAATCATGGTTTTGAACATGCATAAAATTGTTTTATTGCGAGGAATTGCAAACTTTGTCGGGACTCGCTTTATTTTGTTGTTGTTCAACGTTACTTTCGAATACAGTGATATCCATATTTTGCATGATGTTTGAGATGTTGGGAAAGTGACCACGGCTTATGACTTTAACATTGGATCTCCTCCACATATGTTAAGGTTCGGACGGAAAGTTATCTTCCATTATGTCTACGTCAAGTTTTATTGGAAAGTTTATTTAATGCAAGTTTTGTCGAAGGGTGTTGTTTAGATCGTATTACAACAAAAGGGGAATTTTGGAAGTTTTGGGCATTTCAGTCATGGTTTTGCGTTATGCGATTTGATATTTGGAAGCGAAAGGTTTGGCACCATTTGGTTGATTTGAGGCCATTGAACGCATAAAGTTTTATAGAGTTTTGTTTTACGACGTTTTGTGTCGTGTGGGTGCAAGTTTGTAAGGTGCATACTTTAGTTATTACGTGTGTTAATTTTGATTATATTGGGTATTTTGTCTCATTCGGGTTTTGATGAGAAGTGTTATTTATGCCGTAAGGCGACCAAACGGAATGTTTTTAGAATTTTGGTGTCGCGTAATTTCTTTTTTAAAGAATTGTGTTAGCACATTTTGTTGCAATTTATTCAATGTACGGATTGATTTATACATGGCGTGAGTAATTCATTAAAGAACATTCTGATAGTATTTCTTAACAATTTGCTGTATGCGCTTTCGGTTAATTGATTGTTTTATTAACCTCTCACGCAAACGTGTGGTATTGATCTAGGGATATGCATAATTTGGTATCCACTAAACCTTGACACTTTGATAAATAAATGACGTGTTTTAATGAGTTATTGCATAAGTGAGAGTCATTTGGTCAAAGATACGTTTTAAGATCGTGGGGTTTATGCACGGTTTACGATACGGTACATTTTGAAAACACGAATGTGTGAGTCATTGAACTTCGGTCAACTTTGGGTTTGATGAGCATTTTGGAAAATTGTAAACCTTTTTGGTTTTGGAGAAAATAGGTATTTTAGGTATCCTAACGAGTAAATTTGAAACATTATCATTTCAGCGTTTTATATTGCGAGTGTGAAATTTTGGTGTAAATACTCCGTGAGGAGGATTTTGGAAAATTATTTGTCTTAACCTAAAGTGAGAGGAATTGTTTATGTCTTTGGAACATTAAAGCACATTGTCTGTGTGATCCGACATTCGAAGTCAATTTAAACCCTTTCGGTGTCAACCATTTACAAACACTTGTTATCCTCCTAATTTTTGAGAAAACACATTGATGTGTGTGGGTCTCGTCAAAAAGGTTTTGCTCGTATGTCGTTTTAAATGAGAAAATTTCGAAATTGATATAAAGAGTGACATCTTTTGAAATTTCTTATGAACTATCGGATGCATGTTATTTCGTTTCGAGAAAACTATTAAGAGAGTGTTACAAGCTTGCATGCATATTCCAATTTGAAACTTCCTCTTGATGTATTAGCCGATATCTTCGAATGATGAAAACGTAGTGAGTTTGTTTTCTTTTAAACTTGGAACTGACCCAAAATATTTTATGTTTTAACCCAAGTATATTTATGGAATTGTTTCACCGTCTTTGTGAGATAAACTAACGTATGCAAACTTTGTTGGTGGATTTTGTTCCATGTTATTTTATGGTTAAAAATGAATTTTTGGGAGTCGGATGACGTTTGAACTCCTTTTGAAGTGCGTACAAACTTTTTGTTGCATATCATTTAAAGTAGGGAACATTACTTTACGTGCATGACATAAATGAATCCATGCTAGGACCGTATCGGTTTCTTTCAGAGAAGTTGTTTATTGTGCTTTTGCGTTTTGTTAACGATACAAATTTCGATGAAATGGTTTTCAATATGATTTTCATATGTGGGACGAGTATGTCCATTTTTGCACAACTACCGAACTGATAGTAGTAGATTTTGTGCGTACAATTAGATTGATATGAAAACCTTTATGTTAAAAGTTTATATAAACGTTTTTTATTGGCATATTTGTTAAATATTTCGCTTGAGAAACCTTGAACTCATTAGAAACTTGGAAAGGTTAAGTAACCCAGTTAAGAGTAAGTGCGTGTAGCACTTCGATGGTGGAAGGTTGGGTATTCCAGGCGTGATAGTACTATAGGCCGAATGGTATCGGTTGCGGGGATGATGCACTTTGTAACTAAAAGATTTGATTTGCAGTATCTTATAATGAGGTTGGTGGTAACCATTCTTGTCGGAAACCTTATTTTGGGGTCTTGGTCAATTTTCGTATCTGGGACCCTTTAGACATCATATCGATAACTTTGGTTTTGTGAGAATGCTCGACGAATGAAACTCGTGTGTAGAGTTCTGCTATGATTCAGAACTTGGTGGTATGACTAGGTGTCAACTTTTGGTTTCTAGGTCGAGGACCGTTAGCGTATTCCGAGGGTATAGTCCGATTTTAAAGAAATAATGATAACGGTTGTAGTAACCTTAAGATGTTCAATTGTGATAAGTGGATTTAGTAGGATGAATTTTCCGTGAATGGTAAAGAATCTATCGATTGGATGATTGGTAATTGGGCGTATCCTTGGGGTTGTACAATCGATGGGTTGATGAAGACCGTCGGTGTTGGAGTCTAATGGAACTCGTTAGGATTATGTGCCAGTTCAACAGCGGGAACAATTGAATTTGAAGATTTTGTTGATTTCGGTACTGACCAAACCTTGGGATGGTTTGGAGAGAAAGTTTAAGAGCATGTGGACGAGGATTGATTGGGAGTTGAATCGGCCGTTAGGGGAGTGCGAAACACTTGAGGTTGGGAGGCAATCGAAACCGAGAGGTTAGGAACTACACTAGCAAGTTGAACTTTCATGCGGACGTAACGGTAACGTATCTAGGTGGATTTTGGTTGTAAGAGCACAAGATTTCGAGGACGAAATCTCTTTTAAGGTTGGGAGGATTGTAACACCCGGATTTTTGGGGTAAGTATAACTTCAAGTTTTATAGATAATTTCACCATAAATTGGTCTTTTGGAAGTATTTGGAGTGTTGGTTGGGTTGGATATCGCTTTTGAAAAAGAATCAATTTTGGCCAGAAAAATGAACTGCTCGCGCCCGCACCACCATTCGCTCGCGCCCGCACCACCATTCGCTCGCGCCCGCACCACCATTCGCTCGCGCCCGCGAGAAATTAACCAAAACTTGGCAGCAGCTATGCTCGCGGCCGCGAGCTAAACCGCGAGCACCTGTACACCCCTTTTAAATCCGATTTTCTCACTTTTCTTCATTTGTTTCTTCACCAACCTTTCTCCTCTCTCTTCCAAGTCGGTCCAAACCCATATATTTCACCAAATCAAAATCTTCAAGTGCATTTAGAAGATTGAGAGCTAGATATCCAAGCCTTGTGGGTGGAAGCTCGACAACTTCATCTTCTTCATCATCTCTTCACCATTGTTGACCAAATTTTGGGGTTTTCTTGTAAACCCACTTGTAAGTTCATCTTCCCTCTTTCTAAACTTTCATATGAGTTAATAATGCTCCATTAATGACTCCCTAGTAGTTATCTTTCTCAAATTTTGGTTTGGATGATTTTGAGAAAAGTTAGGTCAAATTGGGGTTTTGAATCAAAATGGAGATTTTGATGTAATGTGTTTGGGTGAACGATTCTAAGTGGTTGGATAAGAATTTTTATGGTTGGAAACTTGTCGATCTAGGTTTTTTGAAGAGTTGGCTTGAAGATGCAAGTTTCTTCAAGGAGCTTACGTTTGGGGAAAATCTAGATTTAGCCTAAATCTAGCAAGGCGAGTTCAAGTTGCTTTGTGAAAACTTTGTACATGCCAAAATGTTATTTTTCCAAGTAATTATGTGTTTTACCTGAAAATTATCAATGTTAAGTTATTTGGTGGGTTTTACCTTTTGAGGTATTAATTGTGGTAAATATTGTAAAACACTACATTTGGAATTTTTGGGAAAATCTGATAGATAAATAATACATGAAAATGGGTTGTTGATTTATGTTACAAATAGAGTCTATTTGTTATGAAAATGCATTTTATGAATAATTTGGAAACAAGCATTTAGTACGTTATGGGACAATTTGGAAACGTACGGTGTGAGTCCTTTGGAAAAGAGGGTTGTCCCAACCTAAGGTTCTATTTCGGGTTTTCTTGGATTTGAAATATTATTGGCAAAAGGGTGTGCGTGGCTACGTTTAATCTAATGTTATGACTTTTCACGAATCATCTTTTGAGTCAGTTGAGCTTATGGCTCAGTATTGGATTTTGTTAAGTCTTGAGAACATTTGTCCAGTTTTGATAGCTCAGAGTCGAGTTTTGATCATGATTTACGTTATTGGGGGAATTGCATGTTTTGAATGCACTTGTTTATTCATTTGGGTTAGTGTAATGTTTTAGACCTTGTTAGCTATGGATCCATAGGCATTTGAGTTTCCCAAGTCTCGCGGGAAAGAGATCGGGATTAATTGAGCTCAGTTTACGAGACGTTAGTTTCTCTTTTGTAGTACGGAATAGGCATCGGGTTCCATGATAAGTAAGGCGTGGGCCTATATGGTCGAACGTCGTCTCATGGGCAGTAAGGTGTAATTCCATATGTGCTTGGCACAGGATAGGCATCGGGTTCCGTGATAAGTAAGGCGTGGGCCTATATGGTCGGGCGTCGTCTCATGGACAGTAAGGTGTAATCCCAAATGTGCCTGTTGTGGATTTGGAGTAACCCAATGTATAGACCTGGAGTGGTTGAAGTTGGGGGCTCCCTAGTCTCGCGGGCAATAGATCTGGAGTGATTGAGCTCAGTTTACGAGAGTAATCCACGTGTTGTTTTATTGCATAGTAGGTGACCCACTATTGTGTTCCGTCACGTGCAATGTATATGGGCCTCCCTCGTCACCGAAAGGTGTTATTTTGGGTATTTGTGTTTATCCATGTTTTCGGTGACACATCATATTTATATGAATTGTTTCCCACGTTATGTGAGTTATGGGTTATGATTTATCCACGTTTGGGATGTTTGGAATAATGACGATTTATTTATAAATTCAATCGTTTTGAGAATCAAATGCTATTTCACCTTTCACGTTGGTTTTGGGGATGAGTCTACTTTGGATATCATGTTATATTAAAGTTTTCAGCACGAGGATTTGTGTGAGTTGGAAAATGGGCGATTTGCATCTAAAGTAAATTCTTTTGAACTCATGACTTAAACTACATCTCTCTCGATTTATGAATTTATATAGTCATGATAACACTCTTGAACTCACTAGGCGTTAGCCTAACCCTTTTTATTTGTCGGCATGTGCAACAGGCTCAGGTTGGGAGTAGCTTTAGCTACACTGTGAAGTGGCGAGTGCTAGTAGAGTGCACGAGAGGTGACTTTGATTAGTGATGTCTTCCGCATTTATTTGGGATTAGCAACTTGTGTTGTGTTAAGTAACGCCCATCTTAAGTTATTATTTGTGGGAATTATAATGTTTAAATTCCGAGTTATTTTCAGGAATGATTTGTAGAAATGATTTTATCTACTTTCAGTTATTTTATTAAAATTAAAGTTAGTTGCTCGTTCCAATTTTGAGGGTGTTACATTGACCCCTCAACTTTTGTTTTTCTTCTTTTTGCCCCCAAAACTTACCCTTCTCTCAATAAAGACTTGGGTTATTACAACATCCCTCCCGCAAAAGAATTCCGTCCTCGGAATTCCATCTTCGAAAATCTCAGATGTTTGGACCTCATATCTGTCTCTGACTCCCTAAGTTGCCTTTTGCCCCTAATGATACCATTACTGCAATTCCACAAGGTCACACCCTTCGATCCTCAACTACTTGACTCTAAGGTCAATGATCATCCCCGACCTTATAACAAAGGTCAACTTCTTATCGCTTGCATTCCTCGCAATGCCATCGCTATCCCAACTTCCAACAAGTGCTCTCTATAATGAAAGTGTGAAACACAATATGAGTTCTCCAAAGTCTCTTCAAGACATCCATATCATACACTAACCCTCCAACTCATACTATGGGGATGTCTTCCGCACCAAGCTGCCCCTCCCTCCATTCGAGGCTCAAAAGGGTTACGTTCTTCAACCCAACTAACTTGGCTCAACACAGTTGTCCAAACCAATCTGACCGAAACCGTATCTGTATCCGAACCTTCAAAATCGTCTCTCGGTTACCCGCAACTATCTTGGGTCGGTTATTTCGTTATAACATACTTGCAACCTCTCCGGTTGACCGTATCAGATACTTTCCACTTTTGTCCACACACGTGGTCTCATGATTTTAAACGTGACCCAACAAGGTTTTTCACATACGGCTTCACTTCCTTAAAGGAAATTTCACCACATACAATGCCACAACAACAAAAATTCTTACTAATTTATTACCACTCAATTCACCAAGACAACATAAAATCAATCTTGAATATTCCAACTAAACTCTCAGTCCAGAGTCCATTCATCGCATAGCATGAAATTCTAGATTACTCCCCCAAATCCGACTTTCTTCCGATGTAACCAGTACTTTCTTTCCCGAACCACATTGACCACGACCCATTGGCGTTAATCAAATATTCATACGCTCCCACCATGTCAACACCCCACAAACACTTATACATAGCTAAAAGTAAGAAGCCTCCCCCATCCATCATCTGAAGTATACATCCATCCACGCTGAACCAATCCTGAAGACACGTTCACATACTTACTGTATTCAATCACCGTCCAACCGCACGTGAAATAAATTCAAGTTTCATTCGTTCAACAAGAAGGGGTGACTAAATTAACGCATAACTACCCCCATGGGCTTAATACTGAACGACAACCTCACTTGGGACCTTTCCCACTACAATACCGCGCCTAAATCAACGGTCCTTCAATCCGAGCGCTACATACTATTACCTTTTCCACTTCTTTCTTGAAATCACAGTTCTTGCCTCCAAAGAACGGCTCACCCGTAGGTTCATGCCTTTGACCAATCACTTGAGTTATCTCTTCATAACCTTTGAACCATAACATACATACAACTCCTTCTTTCATACTCTCGCTAGGAGTTCACGTACTCACTACCGACAATAACGACCTGTAAACATTGCTCCACAATTCCGATGTCATTCACCGAACTTCATAATTCAAGTTCACTCTCTAAATTCAACATATCATCCCTACCTCTTCCGATCAGTATGGAACATTGCCGCCTCTATTTCTGATCACACGAACACGCCGGTAACACATATACATGGCTATACCTATCCCACGGTTTCACCACATTCTCACCCGAGAAGTCCAACCATGTCATCCCAAAACAATTCCAATGCTCGAAGCCACCACCACACTTCTTGTTTTCCCAAACTGTTACCTTCTCAGAGAATTCCTACGTACACAAAGAACAATGCAAAATCCTCAGAGATTACGTATCTACTACACCACATCACAACTAACCAATCCAACATCCTGGTCAATCTTTCAATAATCTCAAACTAACTCACTCAACAACTCGCGTAACCTAACAAACACATGGTTTTTCCTTTAGGTAACCACCAACTTTCGTTCCACCCCCATTTTCTAACAATAGTCATTTCATAATGCTAACTTACAACCTATGCATCCAGCAACCTGTTTAACGCTTGGACTAAATCAAGCAGAATCTCCTAAAAAGGGCTCCCATCTGCTTATCCTTCTTTAACGACACATTACCCAATCACTGATTTGCACGTTTATCTTGACAAAGGATGCCACTAGTTTATCCACACGATCTCCACCCACAACATCACACTGCAGACCCGGTTCTCAGGGTCATTTACACACCTAAACAATCTTTCCTTCAATTTCACATGTATACCTATATAACCAAATCCACGTCACGACTTTGTCTTTCCCCGAATCTAGATGAACCACAACTCACAATTTTCCAATTCGCCCAAAATTAGTCGTTCCTTGCCGGTTTATTGCGAATTCCAAGAAACCATCCCAACTACAAGACACATTCTCTTACAGATCGATAATATCAACATACCCACCTCGGTTGTGTCTATTACTTCATCCTCTTACGAACCGCCCGAAACCTCAAAGAGAAAACACCCATCCAAAAGCAATATTCCACGATCAAAACGCCCATACAAGGTGGCCCAACATCAGTCAAGTAAAAATCTTTTCTGAACTACTTCCTACATCGACACACACCAAGGTAAATTCTCAAATTCCAAACTCCGAACAACGCCTTTAACTTTATACATCTTAAACAGCTGTTGACTTCAATCATAAAAAAAACGACAAGAAAATGCTTCCAAAATGTCCCTGACATCAAGGATTCTTAACGGATCCTACTCTTCTCCAACATACCATAATTAGCTTCATACCCCACCGTCCTTACTTGAAGAAAATTCAAGACTTACTTGGTGAAAGGTCAAACTTACAAGACCACTCCCAAAAACTCAAGCTCAATGGCTTTAACCTTTCAATAATGCATCTTGACGATTTCAAGTCTTCAGCCCCGGACACAACCGTTCACCGATAACGGCACTTCAAGTTACCGAATAGAAGTACAACTACCATAACACCAACAATAACGAAGTCCACTTCTGACATTTCCACTATTCACCTATCATCCTTAATGAGGATACCAAGATCTTAGTCAACCGACAATGGCTCAACTGACGCATTTCCACTCTCGAAACCCTACCTTAACTTTAATGCAATAAACTCTACGACCTAGTGAGTTCATAGCCTTCATGCATAACGACACGATGCTTTAAATCATTTCTCATATTTGAACGTTCAAAAGTACAACACTTGAAAACAACCTGAGTACGCATGACTCAACATCTCATAGCTTCAAAATTATGCACAACGATCTCGAGAATCGTTCGCACGTAACTTTCCGGTAAAACACAACATCGACAACTCGATTGAACGTTGCTACAAATGAAAGTATCTTCAATAATCTTTTCTCATACGATAACAAAATTTCGAGTAAAAGCCTCGTATAATAAGTGAGTTGGTTGACTCCCTCACACTCCTTGATATAACAAAATATTCATACCAAATTCAGTTATAAAACCATTCAAGTAATCGTTTTTCATGATTTTTACAACGAGAAGTATCTTAACATGAAAGAGGTGAAATACTTCACAAATCACTACGTTCGAAATTTTATCGTGCAACGAAAACAAGTTTGTCTTTTTCTTTAACCATGCGCTTGCATGCGTCGACTTATTTGTAAAACACGAAACTCATTGCGCTCAAATATATTTTTAATATGAAAGAGTTCATGTAACAACTTTATAGACACAATGCATAAAACTCAACTTGTAATTTGAAGGCTATTCACTCAAACAAGGTTATTTATTGCACTCGCGCATCTTATTGTCGACACTCTACCTTTGACCAACGATCGCTTTCCCGTCCTTGCAACAACTTGCTGCGCAGGCGCTTCACAACTTATCTGTTTGACCACCCCACACAGTTCTCGTCTTGAGCAATGATTCACAATCAATATGGTTTCACTTTTGACTTTTAAGGTCGATGAACGGCCAACTACCTTTCGTCTTACTACACCGCTTGACTACAAGTCATGTGCTTAAGTAGCTCTCAAGATCCCAACGCAGTCCTCCCTTCTTATCCCAACTGATAGATACATCAATCATAAGCATGGAGACTCACTAGAAACTAGGAGCATACCCATAATCCGTCATTCATCCATTTAGAACCCAAGAAATTCTACTTTTGGTCGGTTCATCACCGCCTTGAACAATACTCCTTCTTGAGGGTGTCATCACTTACACCATGAGCGACCTCACATTTCGCATTAAACCATTAATATCACCGCAAGGTTAGAATTTACTTTATTCCACCGCCCCTTAATTGACTGTCTCATGAATAACAACCTTCCGGACATGACAAGAACTAAACAAATTGCATACAACTAACATTCTAACAACACCTTCGCAAAGTAAGGCAATTTGAACGCATACATGTACCTGTAAATTCGCAATTACATTGGCCAGGTGTAATGTAAATTTACCTTACATGATGGTCCTCACTACATTATTACTCTAGTGCACTTAGAGTGATCTTTCCTAAAGACATCCTATATCTCAGCTGTGTTCTCCTCCACTCCACAGTTTAAGTTTAGGCCCATTCGGTCACCTAAATCCCTTAAACTACGGCTCTGATACCAACTGTAACATCCCAACTCAAAGAATAAAACTTAAACAAATTAAATTAAGCAATTCACCGAAATGACTCCAAAATACTATCATAATCATATGAGTACATCACAAGGTTTACGGAATCAACCTATTACACAACTGAGATTTCTAAAGACTAAGCCTGTCATGCTAGATATAACATCTTTCTTCTAATCCAAGGCTTCACGCTTGCGCTTTCTCTTTGCCCTTACTAGAGCATTCTACTACGTGCTTACCTGAAAATGATTTAGTTTTTGGAAATGCGAGGGTTAGACCATGAGGTCTAGTGAGTTCCCTCTAAAAACAAACATTTGCACTACATAAAACATTTTAAACACTTTATAAGCATTTATAAACTCTTCTCATCTTTAAAACATTTAAACTTTTGCACGCAAGAACTACCCATGTATATGGCACTCTGAAGTCACGCACATCCGTGACAACGTGTCAGTCTCACACTGCCGTATTGGGTCACACCTCCCATGGCATAAACGGGACACCCCCCGGTATGAGCACTGGCGGGCCATACCCCCCGACTTAGCCAAAACATGCTCACTTCCAAATTTATGCATACATAATATCTTAACTTTCTCAAACCAAGTAAAACATACAGTTTCTTATAAAGGATAAAACATGCAGTCTCATCATATCTCATGCATTTTAAGTAATACATAAATCAACACATTTTCAGTTAGAAAGACTCACTTGTCGTCTTAGCGCACTACTTCTCACAAAAGCTTCAGCTCTCTAGGTGAAACACTTAAAATATTAAAGAGAAAAGAGCAATAAGTCTTACATTGACCCTCACTACCGTTTGTACAAATCCTCAAAAGAAACTTGATTCAAAAGACTACTGAGTCTGAACCAAGGTTCCGGACTCAATTCCGGATCCGGTCCCAATCCGGGTTCCGATCTAAATCCGGATCCGGTCCCATTCCGGATCCCACCTTATTCCGGGCTCGATCCGGATTCCACCTCATTCCGGTCCATTCCGGATCTGCTCCCGGTTCTGGTCCATTCTGGACCCGCTTCCGGTTCCGGTCCATTCCGGATCCGCTTCCGGTTTCGGTCTATTCCGGATCCGCTTCCGGTATATCGCACAGAGTGAAATGAGAAAATGTATCAAATCACGATTAAACCCGATTCCAACAAATTTTAAGCTTTTAAAACCATAACAAAACATGCAGAGCACTCTTAAAACAAGGATTATACATCCAAAAACCCATTTCCTTGTTGGATTAAACTCATCTATCCCTTTTTTCAAAACCAAACCACATAGTGACATTTTCCCAAATCAGAACAAGGATTAAGGGCTTAGAGATTACCTTGAAAAGGTTTTGATGGTGAATCCCTCTTCCAATCAGCACCTCTTGACCAACACTGCAAGTAATGATCCTTGATTTCCTTCTTCTTCTCCAAAGCCGATTTCCCTACTCTGCTCTTTTTCCCTTGCAGCCGCCCAAAACACAAATGAGAATGATACCAATTTAGGCTAATGATTAGGGTTTTACCGTTTATAGTTTTGTTTCAACTTGACCCCTCAACTTTTGTTTTTCTTCTTTTTGCCCCCAAAACTTACCCTTCTCTCAATAAAGACTTGGGTTATTACACGATAGTTCATATATGAATGTGTTGAACATATGTTCGTTTATTTTGATACTTTTTAGCAGATCTAGGGTTTTGAGATGACAACATTTATATATGAATGTTGAATATACGAAAGTTCAGATATGAATGTTGAATATACAATAGTTCATATATAAATGTGCTAAATATTTGTTCGTTTATTTTGATACTTTTTCTAACAGATCTTGGGTTTTGAGATGACGACATTCATATATGAATGTTGAATATGCGAAAGTTCATATATGAATGTGGAATATACGATAGTTCATATATGAATGTGTCGAATATTTGTTCGTTTATTTTGATACTTTTTAACAGATCTAGGGTTTTGAGATGACGACATTCATATATGAATGTTGAATATACGACAATTCATATATGAATGTTGAATATGCGATAGTTCATATATGAATGTGTTGAACATTTGTTCGTTTATTTTGATATTTTTTAGCAGATCTAGGGTTTTGAGATGACAACATTCATATATGAATGTTGAATATACGAAAGTTCATATATGAATGTTGAATATGCGATAGTTCATATATGAACGTGTCGAACATTTGTTCATTCATTTGTTATTTATTATATATGGAGGGTGCATATATGAATATGTTGCATATTAATAGGGGATGAAGAACCATCAACATCAACAAAAATTACAGTTGAAAGCAAAGAACCTGAAAAAGGTAAAATACCAACATATGGTTTAGTAATTTATAAATTTCTTTGATTCATTACATATATGAATATGTTGCATATTAATAGGGGATGAAGAACCATCAACAACAACAAAAATTACAGCTGAAAGCAAAGAACCTGAAAAAGGTAAAATACCAACATATGGTTTAGTAATTTATAAATTTCTTTGATTCATTACATATAAAAAATTGTTATACAGGAAACAAGACTACAAAAACAAGAATAAAGCTTGTCAGCAAGAAACAAACTCAACAAGGGCAAACAAAGGAAATAGTTTTATGTATGTAAACCATAATAATAATGATAACCATTTATATTAAAATGTTGTTTCATTAATTATATTAACAAATGTCTATAAACAGATAAAGAACCAGCGTGCAATAGGAGAGACAAAGACAATGAAGTAAGGAAAGGGAAGAAAGCAAAAAGTTCAAAAGTCATTGATGAAGATGACGATTTTCAGACTCCAGTACCAAAGACTAAAAGAGTGAAGAAGGATGGAAAAAAAGAACAAGAAAAACCAAGTTTTCCAGTGATAAAAGTAAGAACATCTCTAAAACCACTTTACGAAGCAATCAAAGCTTTAAGTAAAGAACAAAAAGATTGTGTAAAGACTATGAGTTTTGGAGAGCTTCTTGAGATGAAGATGGATGGAATCCCATCAAAACTTGGTTTTTATGTTGTCGACAGTTTCAACACTGAAACATGGCGATGATTGTGGGAGAAAACAGATTGCCAATAACTGAAGAATCAGTTCATGATATGCTTGGTATTCCTAGGGAAAGAAAAAAGCATATTTGAATGCAAGTACCTCGACGATGACAACCAAATCTTGGTCAACTGGAGATCACAATTTTCCAAGGGAATCCTACGGCCAACAGATCTGAAGCAGAGGATAATAGATAATGATGAAGCTAATTTCAACTTCAAGTTGAACTTCATTACACTTTTCTGCAACACCATGGCAGAAGTGAACAAAAGTGGAACTTTCAATCTATCTGTACTAAATTACATACAAGAAGACACATATATTGCAAAGATAAATTGGTGTGCTTACATTCATGATTGTTTAAGAAGCAACAAACAAGGTTGGATAAGAGATTCTGACATGAGTTTCTATGTTGGATTTATCACATACTTGATTATAAGTATACTATAACATTTATGAATTAAAAATATATCTTACAATAATGTATTAACTGTTTTAATTGATTCTTATGTGCAGCTCATGTATGTTGATAACTTTGAATGTGAAGTTGTGAATGTCCAAAGAGAAAGACCATTGATTAAAATGTGAACTGCGGAGAGGTTGAGGAGAAGAGAGGGATATGTGGTTGAACAAGGTGGATTTGGAAAAGGGAAACTTCTTGATGGAATAGACACAACTACTGATGCTGAAAAGGAAGTTGTAAGTATACTATAACATTTATGAATTAAAAATTTAATGTTTATGTTTGAATTCATATATGAATCCTTAATAATTATACTTCATATATGAATCCTTTTGACAAATACTTTATACTTCATATATAAATTCTTATATGTAATAACCGGGTTTTAATTTAGTCGGTAATTGGGAATTTTGGGAGAAATTCGAATTTAAGAAAGTTGTGTGGTCTAAGTGTAAAGAAATTAAAAGTGTGGTGTCAAGTAAGAAAAGTATTTAAAGGATGGAAAACCCTAATTTATTTCACTTTAGCCAAATTGTGTCAAGTGTGTGTGTGTTTGCGGCTAGGGGAGAGTGCAGGAGAAAGAAGCAATTTCAATTGAAAGGGAGAAAGGAGTATTAGCAGCTGGAACTTTGATTTGATCAGTAGAAATCTGCAGGTATCTTCCAATCTATTCTCTCTTTTAGTTTGGTGAAATGTATTGAGTTTTGAGGAGAAACTTGGTTTCATGGGATTTCTTGTAATTTCCTCTTTAAAATTGTTAAGAAGGGTTTAGGAATGGGTTGTGGTGCTAATCACCGACCCATATTTGTTATCTGGAGGTGTTGGGAGGATTAGGACAAGATATGTTTAATTTCCCTGCGTTTTGTGTTTTTCATCGCGTCCGGAAACCTTCAGATCAGGTTAGTGTCCGAACGTTTTGTGGTGTCCGGATGAGGTGTAGTGTCCGGGTGAGTCTGTTGTCCGGGTAGGTTGTGGTGGTAGTTTCCGGTAGTTTAACCGGAAACCCTTGAGAACGTCCGGATAGTTTTGGGTGTCCGGATAGTTTTGGGTGTCCGGATAGTTTCGGTTGTCCGGATAGTTTTGGTTGTCCGGATAAAGTTTCCGGAAAGTAGTTGTGTGACCCTGTAGTGCAGTTTGTTAGTCCGAGATGTTACCCGTGTGAGTGTGTAAATCGATCAGGTGACTTATCGCGGTAGTGTGTATCCTTATAGGTGCAGTTGAAGGGAGAACCCATCTAGTAAGCGGATTGTACAGGACGACAGGTGAGTCTTTCTGAACCTAAATTTATTACAAGTGTGTGGTTGATGATTATTATCGAAATGTGAGTTTTCCAACTGCTTCTATTACAAAGTGAAGACTAAGTGTGTGGCATGGTTATTATTTACACTGTGTGCTTTTCAATTACTTTTATTGCAAAATGACGAGTAAGTGTGTGGTGTGGTTATTATCTAACAATGTACTTTTCAACTGTTTCTATCTCAAAGCGATGATTAAATTGTGTGACAAGACGTGTGATTTAAATGTGTGTGACCATGCTCTGGCTTTGGTGTGAAATGGGGGTGTGTCCCATGATATATATATATATATATATATGAATTCGTTTCATATATGGGCGGTGTGTGCCCGATCGCGCTGTCACGGTGTGTGGCTTTAACGTGTGTGCCCGATTGCGCTGTCACGGTGTGTGTGACTATAGCGCGTGCCAGTAGCATGTGTCAATGTGTGCATATCAATTTTGTGTGCTTGTTATGATTGGTATAAATGCTTTCATAACTGATTTTTATAAACTGAAATATTTTGGTGTGGCTTGGTGTGGAGGAAACTCACTAGACCTCATGGTCTAACCCTCACTTTTCAAAACTAAAACCTTTTCAGGTAAGCAGGTAGCTGTGAGCACGTTTAGAGGTTTGGCAAGACGTGGGTCAAAGCTTGCGTTTAGAAGGAGTAGAAGAACTTCCTTTTTATGTCTAGTAGATTTCTCAGCTGTATTTAGGGTTATTTCGGCGAACCTTGTGTTGTAAATCTGGATAGTGTGACTTTGTTGGGCCGTTTTTGGTGTTATGAATTAAAGAGGTAGCTCCAAGCTTGTATTTTCAGAATTGGGTTGTTACAAATGGTATCAGAGCCCTAGTTTAAGGGATTTAGGTGACCGGATGGGCCTAAACTTAAACTGTGGAGTAGGAGGACACGACTGAGATATAGGAAGCCTTTAGGGAAGACCTTAACCACTGAGAATGTAGGATGATGGTAGTGAGGACTCTCATGTAAGGTAAATTCAAATCACATCTGGCCAATGTCATTATGAATTTACAGGTGCATGGGTGTGCTTGATTACCGTTGTTCTGATATTGGTAGTGTGTGGAGTGTGGTGGATTGAGTGTGGAGAATAACAGTAGTGTGTGGAGTGTGGTGATTAGTGTGTAGAGTTTAACCTTGTCATTATGGCAACGGTTTAGTGTGTTGTGCAGATCATTCTTGGTGTGATTGATGATACTATCTAGAAGAAGCATTGTTTGAATGTTCGGTGTGAGTGTCCGTGTGAAGTAGAACCTTTAGGGTTCTTAAGGAAAATAATTGATTGGAGGTGAGCTCCTAATCTCCGATGAGCCTTTATTCTGGGAGTTCCCGATGTCGGTAAATTGAGATCTTGAGAGTTTCAGCTCAAGGATCGGATGATAGAGATGTGATTTCTTACTCTCTAGTTAGTGGAAGAGTGGCAAGGGTGGTTGAGATATGTTAGATGTATGGATTGGTAGCACTAGAGTTAGTAAACCTATTTGGGGTCGAAATGAAGTCGTATATTTTACAAATTAGTGGTCAGGTGGTAACTGTAAGGTTGGAGCATCCAAGTGTGTGGGGAAGTATCAGTACCGAAGGTTGTTTCAAATGTAAGGAACCTAATGGTTTGGTTAGAAGTAGGGTGTCGGCATTGATCTGTTGTAACTGCAAACGGTCGACCTTACTTGAGCGGATAGCCTTCAATGTAGAGTGAGTCATTGATAGCAAAAAAATCGTATTGGTCCACAAAGTGGCCACAATGTTACCACAGTGGCAGTGCAAGTGCACACCGAACACTATGATCGCTATAAGTAATAAAGTGGTGGTAATACCGAGATCGTTTCCACAGGGACTGGTCAACTAAGAATCTGAGACATTCATGAACTTCTAGCACTTGTTTGAGTTGTGAAATTATCAATTGTTTGTTGGTTATATGAATTAAAGTAAAGAGATAAACTTTCTATATTAAAGAGGGGTGTGGGTATGAGTTTCCTTAAGACAAAAGTAAAAGCAAGATGGTCAGAAGCTTTGGGTCACGAAGGTGTTTATAAGAATCCCGATCTCTCGAAAGTGAATTGTTACAAACCGTGGCCACAAAGTTCCCACAAAATTCCCACTTCTGCCGAATCTTAATCTTGCCGATTTAATTAAGTTTGACTCTAGCGTCAAGTTCTACCAATATGGAGATCTATACCCAAATCTCTTTGTGATATAAATCTCGATCGGCGTTTGAACCTTAATTAATCATACAAAACCCGTCTCTCGACGTGGTTATCAAAGACTCTATCAAATCTTTGTGCATCACTTAAACCGTATTTCGAATCCGCCCCTCTCGAGGTCAAGATCTAATATTAACACTTCCAAGTGATCGGCTTATCCGCGTTGAGTTTATAAGTCCCGACTCAAGTGACCAAAATTAAGATTTAGTAGAAATGACAACACCCAAATGCTTACTTAGTCTTAAGCATGGCTCACACCCACACTCATTAAGGTGATTAGCTCATAATGAAAGTAAATAAAGCAATAAAAATAGAATAATAATTAAGAGACATTTTCATTAATAATAAAAGTCCTACAATACAAGAAAAGGAAATACAAGAATTATAAAGTACAAGAAAGTAAAACTATAACTAGAAAGCAAAAATAAAGAGAGAGCTTAAGCTCTTCCAGGGATGTCTTCAAGAGGTTGGCCAAGGCTCCTATTTATAGTGGAGGAGAAGTGGGTTGAAGTACTCTTTTACCCAAAGTGCAAATAATTAACTTTTAACCAAATGTTTTCTCCTTTTTCCTTGGACAAAGTCTGTCCAAAAGCTGAGTTTGAGCATGCTTCTTTACTTGTAAAATCGTCCATATCTTCCACAATCTTGAGATGGAATCTGCCCACAGTGGTACAGCTGTGACCACTGTCAAAAGTGTCTATTTTTTTAGCAAATTTTACTTTTTGATTTATTATTACCCTTTGCAAACTTTTTAGACCAAAAGAAAGAGAAAGAAACAAAATGGGTATAAAAATACATAAAATTGGGTGTTTCGAACAATAAATAACTCTAAAAAACGAGAGTTATCATACCCCCAAACTTGAGGTATTACTTGTCCTCAAGTAAAAAGATAAAAGAAAAGAGAAAAAATAAAAAAAAATTAAAGAGAGTGTTGAAAATTTTACTAGCTCGATAGATGTACAACTTTCTTCCTTAAATCGTTTTGGATTCGCAATTAATCGGTAGGACTTGTCGGGTACGTGTTTTGTGGTTCAAAAAGTGCTTTCCTCCCCCAAACTTATTTCATACCACCAAAAGGTTCGAAATGATTTTTGATGCTTTTTATTTGGTGGTATATATATATATATTTTTTTCGTTTATATATATATATATTTGTTTTATAAATAAAAATGAAGTTGATACCCCCCCAAACTTGAATTGGCCAATGGCCCCATTGGACAAGTTGGTGGTTTATTTAGTGGCTTGGGTGAACAACGGAATGTGTATCGGCTAAAATTTAGAAAGATGGCCTACGTCCTTTTAATCGATGAATCCACAAAAATTACCGAAGAAAGTGGTTCTTGAAATAACGGCAAGCTATTTTTTTTTTAATTTTCAACACCGATAATGAGCATAAAACTACAAATTCGCTATATATTACACAAAAGGCGAATTTTTCCAAAGTTGCAACCAAATCTAAAAGTCTAACCAAAATAACCTAATACCCACAAGATATGATAGCAAAAAAATACATGTTTCGCACAAGGGTATTAATGAACCGTCAAGTAATTTAGACCGTGGGAGCATGATCACCGGAAGAAGTAGCCGGTGGTTCGCTAGTCGGATTTGAAGGCGGCGGAGGAATCGGAATACGAGTCTGCGAGGGGCACAATCCGGAAGGAAATCGCGGGAACTGAGCGACAAGAAGTAGGTCACGACGTAAATGGATCTTACGGCTCACTCGGTTCCAATCCCTTTGGTATGCCCAAATACGTCCGGTTCGCCGTACGTGGTACTAAACTGTTCAGTCAGAAGCTGCAGAAAATTTGTGATTTCTTTGAGCTGGAGATTTATTTCCTCCTTTTGACCCACCAAAAGTTCCAACCAAGTTTTCGATCCGTAGCCCGTAGCGGAAGGTGGAATCGGAGGCATCTGAATTGGGACTGAGGGTGGTACGGATGGAGAACCGGCGGCGGATGGAGCAGCAGTAGTGGTCTGGGTTGTTACTTCCGAAGCTGAAACATTACGGAACATGCGATTCATAGTGCCATGGTCAAAGATTTTATTTATTTATTTAAAGATCCTAGTTATCCAATGGGAATTTATCTTCCCTCCAAAACGTGTCATTATCCCAAGAGTTTGGCTTTCTTTTTGGCTTTTTTTTATTATTATTGTTTTTTTTAACAAAAGAGTGGTCATAGAGAAAGGAAGGTAATGATGGTTGTCTACTCGATTTGAAATGTGCAGTAATTGGTTGTCATTTATATATTTTTCTCTTTTTTTCAAGCATCTGTACTTTCAAGACACCAATTGTCCATAAATACACATCATTACCCTTTTCCACTAACCAACAAAATACCCAAAAGTATTAATATTATTTCTTCCAACATTTATTTTTGCTAAAAATTATTTTATATATATATTTTGGTGTGTCAACTTACACAACTCAACTTAATACCCAAAAGACATATTCAAACCTTTTTCTTGAAAGCGTGCAAATTTATTTTTGTTTTGGTTTTTTTTTCAAAGATTGTAAAGAGGCTTTTACCCTTTTTTTCTTTTGAAATCAAAATACTTTGTTTTGCAAAAAAAATGAAAAAGAAAAACATTTGAAAACAAGGGTTACTTTTTCATTGAAATTTGTTTTTGTTTTTATTTTATATATATACTAGTAACATACCCGCGCGATGCGGCGGGAAATAAAATTTTATTGGAACCATGCCTTAGGCCCGACACTATGTTGATCGGTATATCCCAAATGAATTATCAAAGCCAAGAAACGTTAAACTTAAGAAGATCGGTAAGACCAAACGATAGAACAAATCCATTTAATAAAATTCATTGGTTTAAAAGTATAAGTATTGATTCTACACGTGTTCAAGTATTACATAACAACATAACTATAAACCAACCAAGGTTTCTTTTACCATGGCCGACTCTTTTCTTCCAGCAAAAGATCCAATGAATTACAGTGGCCTCGTGAATTTTCCATATCCATGTGCAGGACCTTTGTACCTTTGCTCGCTTTAGTGAGAGTTAGATTGGCCATCATCCGATCTTCGTTTTATTAAGGCTTCAAGGAGGACATGTTGATTTCACAAATTATCTTGTTATGAGTTTGTCAACTACTCTGGTGTTTGGTGAACGTGCAAATTGAAGTCTCTATTGTAAGATATAAGCTTTAAAAAGCTATAAGAAAGTTAGAACCATTCCATAGGATTTGATTGTTTGCTTCATCTATGAATAGTTTACCCGCACTGAATACTTTACTTGCATTGTTACGTAAATCAAGACTTTTGTTGGATTAAACCAAAACCATATAAATCCCTTAGTATTGCTTGAATGCACTAAACCAAAACCGTACAAATCCTCAATCTTGCTACATGCGTTGTATTATGTCTTATCAAATAGGCATTAGCCAAATATGTCCTATATGTCTTAAAAAGCTAGCTGAAAGAGAACAAAGTTGCACCTTATCATGGCAATTACAAGGGAAGTTCTCCATTGCATGATCAAATATTGCTATTTCCTGAGAATTAGTCATTGGGTTCTCCTTCCCTCGTAAGGAAATACAAACATTTCTAAAATAAAACAAAATCTATTAGCACATGGCAAAGCAACCACTCTTCTGGGAAGAAAAGGAACATCTGGTTCTCTAGTAATTTACAACAACAACAACAGCAACCCACTATGTTCAAAAATTAAAGCACATCCGCACCCAAAATCCAATCGAGATAAAAGAGAGTAAAAAACGCCTACATTTTTAACATACCTGGTGGGAAATTGTTGCTTAATATGCTCCAATAGCCTGACAGCATCTCGAGACTGTTGTTGGCTGCATGCCTAGCTCAACTCTATGCCTCATGGTGCCAAAAGGACCTCCAATTTTCGTCTTCACATCACACGTACCAGCAGAATGACATATGTGGTCCAATATGAAAAAGAAATCTTAACACAGGTTCAAGAAGTTGGATATTTAAATGCTTGGTCTAAAATTACAAACAATCCAAAGTTTGTTTGACAAACTAAAAACCATAATCAATTTGAGTAATCTTGAAAAACTGAATTTAGAAAAAAACTACTCTTAGAATTTTAATAAAGTAGTATAGATAATATATTTATATAGGACACACATATCTTATAAACTTAAAGTCCCATTAAGACCTCTATTAGAATGCTCTAGGACACTTATGTGTCCTAAAAGATCCATTTTATTGTAGTTAATGCAAATGTCTTCTGTATTAAGTAAGAACGAAATAGCTAGACTCTTAGACCTGCAAAACCAGACCAAGGTTTGAACCAGGACAACTACATAAAGTGCCATACAATAAGATCTATTCTCTGGTGAGTGTTGTTGAATGAATTTTCGAAGCTCATTATAGACAGGATTGCTCCAGTAAATGCAAGAAGCACTGCAAGTATCTTGTAACACACACATTCAAAAGTAAGAAAACTGATATCAATTTGTTTCCAATTGAATTCCTCAATTTAGTGCAGTAATATTATTATGTTTCTATCTTCTTTTTGTGAATCTGAACAAACTTTATTCTATTATATATGTTGGTAGACTTAAATTGACAATTAAGTATCATCTCAAAGCCGCTTAAATTTCACAAATGCATGTTAAGCCGAAAGAAATAAATATAAAGAAGGGACATTCTTACTCATGCATTAGTAGCAATGGGCTTCTCAAGACGACCGACTCTGTTTCAACAGCCTCATGACACAGGTTCTGCAGCCAACAAAACTTTAGCCAAGTTCCCTTCTAAACCTGCAATTTCAGTGAAGAAACTTTCATTACAAAAACATATTTTGTAAATAAATTTTACAAAATTTCGTCAATAAATGTTTGGAAAACCATTGGTTGTTGATGATAGATCCAACCAAATCCAAATCAAAGAGAAGATCCAAACCATAAACTTTAAAAGTAACGGATCAAGGACAAAGGGAGTAAGTCATTAACATAGAGCCTCAAACCTTTGCAAACCAAAAACTACAAAAAATATTGAACCAACAACCAAACCCCATCCTTTGACAAGCAGCAACCTTTAGAAAATGACAAAACCAACATCCAACACCATTGCCATCAGATTTGTATCAAGAGAAATAAAATTGCACCAAAGGCCATTACAAAAAAATTCTTCCAAAATAACAGCTCATACTTTGAAGATAAACCAGAAACACCAATCCGAATATGATTAAGAGAATTCCAACCACAAATAAGGGTGAGACTAAAAAGAAACCCAAGTATAATTAAAGACCCAAACAACTTTACCCCTTAGCCTCCGAAAATCTACCTTCTGTTGGAAATTAAACAAAAGAACAGCAGCCCCATGTGCAAATAAATACCATTATAACTGATCTACTGTAACTCATTGAAAAAAAATTGCAAGTTCTTTTTCTTTATCTGGTATTAAAATGGTATGACAAGTAGCAAATTTATTACTGTTCATCATCTGGGTATTGGTTAATTTATTGATATTCAAGAAATCAACATTGGCCTGCATATATATATATATATATATACATGTTCAATACAAACTATATATATATATATATATATATATATATATATATATATATATAGATATGCAATTTGGTAAGCAACCAATTAAACCAAATCATTTGAGAACCTGATTGTAGAAGAGAGCAAGATGTGCCAGATCAACAGCATCATCAACATTGGCATCCTCACACACAATGAAAGGAGATTTCCTACCAAGTTCTAAAGTCACAGGTTTAAGATTGCTTTTTGCAGCTAATCCAAGTACAACTTTACCAATCTCAGTGAGTCAGTGGAACCAGTGAAAGAAAGTTGCATAAATAAATTAAGCTATCAAGTTAACATTGATGTAAACCATAATCAAATTAAGCTTCCACCCTTATACAAACCTTATCCACATCCATATGGCTAGCAAGAGCAACACCTCTGACCATAACCAGACACAATATTTAACACACAAGAAGGAAGTCCCTCCTGTTAAATGCATACAACATAGAATTATAGTTATCTATTAAAATATTTGCAAAATAATTATCTCCTTCTAATGTTATAAAAAAAAGTTTTTTAAAAGGTTTTTTCGGTATACCTTGAATCTCTTGACATGCTTTCATCTAACCTTCATCCACAAAACCCACTTCCATGAAATCAAATGTTTAGCTAACAAACCTTGCTACAAGCAGTAAGAACAGAACAGAGATGAGTGTCTTGGATGGATTTTTTGTTCTTCTTTTTGAGGTTTCTTCATGGTTTCCAACAATTTCCTTCTAACCAAAAACCTAAATTCAAGAAACCAAAAACCAATCGAAATCGTGAATCGATTCTTCAAGAAACCAGAAACCATTCGAAATCGTGAATTGATTCTTCAAGAAACCAAAAACCAATCAAAACCGTGAAAGGAAATAAACAATAGATGCGTACCTTAAATCGTACTCTGTATGCGAAGAGGCAGAAATTGGCAGAACCAAATCGTGAAACGGAAAAATCAAAGAAACCAATCGATATCGTGAAGATCTTCAAAAAACCAAAAATCAATCGAAACCCTGAAAGGGCAAACCAATCGAAACCCACATATGTACTTATCCAACTCCTAAACAACTTACCGATTTAGGTATTCCATCTCAAATGTTGAAACAAAAAAGAAAGAAAAGAAGAAGAGGTAGAGATCGTGAATTGTGAGACTGAATCGGCGGAGTCTTGTTGGATTCCTGTTTAAAGGAGAGAAGAGAGGGACGTGGGGGAAGAAGAATCCGGCGAGATTGAGCAGGGAGAAGAAAACTGATTTCAAGAGGGAGAAGTGGGGAGAGATTTGTGCTGGACGTGGGAGATGACTCGTGGATTTCAAAGGTCTGCTTTCAAAACTTGTACAGTATGTAATAGAAGGAGTAACCTTGAAAAACTGAATGTTGAAAAAAAAACTGTCAATTCCCCTTATTCTTTTAATAATGTAGTATATATATATATATATATATATTAATTTATTTTTTCATTTTTCTTCTCATTTTTTATATATATTTTTTGAAATATTTACACACAACTTTTCTTCTTGTATTTTTGGCGAACTACCACAAAGACTCATTAGCTCCAAAACGACACATTCAATAATAAAAACGCAAATTTTTATCCTCAACAACTCCAAATAAAAAAAAGGGAAACGTGAAGACATAAAAAGAAAAACGCACATTAAAAGAAAATAAAAAGTCACACTAATGGAATGTAAACATAACTCAAAATGAGAGCTATCACATGTTTTTTTTCGAAAACTTTGATACTAGTCGAAAAAAGACTCAAATGTAACATAAAAAATGAAAAATAAAAGACACAAATCTGGAATTGAGAGTAAAGAAAAAAAAATTGTATCAAGATTATGTAGGGTGTGATTCACCACCCCATGTGTACATCTTCAAAAAGTGGGATGATTTCAAGATAATAGCAATCTTTACTTTATCAAATGATCTTCCAACAACCACATAACACGATCTAGTACAATCATCTGAGCTTTTGACCACATAATTTATCCCCACAGTTCGATGTATTACTACCATGGGAGTATTATGGTCAAAAGAAGGTTGCACAACATGAGCAAAAATCATTACGTTAGAAATTTTAGCATCTTGAAGCACCTCTTCACTATTGGGGAGTAAAGAAGGCTTGCTCATTTGCTCCGATTTTTCCTCAAAAATCTCTGACTCTTTCTCAACATCACTCTCGTCCTTACCAACACATATTAATTTTTCATTATCACTTGGTAAGGGACCTTGACTTTGAATTCTAAATTCTTCGGCGAGTTGTCCTATCTTAGTATCCAAGGCATCCAGAGAGGACGTAACATTTCCCATAAATTCCATAAGAGTTTCCATTAAGCTTGTGGGAGTGGGTGCAGAAGAGTGAGATGGTTCATGTTGTTCAAAAATATTGTCCGGTGGGTAGTTGGAAACAAAGGACGAGAATCCATAGTAATGATCCGTCCCTTGAAAATCAGATGAATAATCATAATGTTCCTCCCATGATTGGTCAAATGTATTCAAACACGTGTCATTCCGATCTTGGTAGGGAGGTCCAAATAAAGCATAGGTGTCATCATCTTGAATATTTGTACAATAATTAGGATGTTGTTCCCCATAACAATTGAAAGCATTATAATAAGGGGCATCCCTACTAAACCCTTCCATGAGAGTGGTGTAGCCGTGACATGCAACATGGAAATGTTGTGAGAATGAAACAAGTAACTCAGGCTCGAATGAAAGTCAATATCTTAGGATGTAAAAATCACGCCAGTCCCCGGCAACGACGCCAAAAACTTGATAGCAAAAAAATCGTCTTGGTCCACAAAGTGGCCACAATGTTACCACAGTGGCAGTGCAAGTGCACACCGAACACTATGATCGCTATAAGTAATAAAGTGGTGGTAATACCGAGATCGTTTCCACAGGGACTGGTCAACTAAGAATCTGAGACATTCTTGAACTTCTAGTACTTGTTTGAGTTGTGAAATTATCAATTGTTTGTTGGTTATAATAATTAAAGTAAAGAGATAAACTTTCGATATTAAAGAGGGGTGTGGGTATGAGTTTTCTTAAGACAAAAGTAAAAGCAAGATGGTCAGAAGCTTTGGGTCACGAAGGTGTTTATAAGAATCCCGATCTCTCGAAAGTGAATTGTTATAAACCGTGGCCACAAAGTTCCCACAAAATTCCCACTTCTGCCGAATCTTAATCTTGTCGATTTAATTAAGTTTGACTCTAGCGTCAAGTTCTACCAATATGGAGATCTATACCCAAATCTCTTTGTGATATAAATCTCGATCGGCGTTTGAACCTTAATTAATCATACAAAACCCGTCTCTCGACGTGGTTATCAAAGACTCTCTCAAATCTTTGTGCATCACTTAAACCGTATTTCGAATCCGCCCCTCTCGAGGTCAAGATCTAATATTAACACTTCCAAGTGATCGGCTTATCCGCGTTGAGTTTATAAGTCCCGACTCAAGTGACCAAAATTAAGATTTAGTAGAAATGACAACACCCAAATGCTTACTTAGTCTTAAGCATGGCTCACACCCACACCCATTAAGGTGATTAGCTCATAATGAAAGTAAATAAAGCAATAAAAATAGAATAATAATTAAGAGACATTTTCATTAATAATAAAAGTCTTACAATACAAGAAAAGAAAATACAAGAATTATAAAGTACAAGAAAGTAAAACTATAACTAGAAAGCAAAAATAAAGAGAGAGCTTAAGCTCTTCCAGGGATGTCTTCAAGAGGTTGGCCAAGGCTCTTATTTATAGTGGAGGAGAAGTGGGTTGAAGTACTCTTTTACCCAAAGTGCAAATAATTAACTTTTAACCAAAGGTCTTCTCCTTTTTCCTTGGACAATGTCTGTCCAAAAGCTGAGTTTGAGCATGCTTCTTTACTTGTAAAATCGTCCATATCTTCCACAATCTTGAGATGGAATCTGCCCACAGTGGTACAGCTGTGACCACTGTCAAAAGTGTCTATTTTTTTAGCAAATTTTACTTTTTGATTTATTATTACCCTTTGCAAACTTTTTAGACCAAAAGAAAGAGAAAGAAAGAAAATGGGTATAAAAATACATAAAATTGGGTGTTTCGAATAATAAATAACTCTAAAAAACGAGAGTTATCAGTCATGCATTGCGTTTTCAAACAAATTACATAAGTCCTTCATATCAAAATGTGTGTGTGTGTGTGCCTTATGAGTTTCTGGTTTTGAAAATGAGTTGGCATGTGTAAGGGTGTGCTTGAAGGAAAAGATAAATTTATTTACATGGTGTGATAAATTTTGAATTTGGAAAAAAAATAGTGAATTATTTCACTTCTTTATGAGTGAGTTAAACTTTGTTGTATAAATCATGACAACATTTGATCGTATGGTTTTATGGGTGAAAACGATGTGAACACGTTTTCGACATATCAGCGAGTGTGAGAGTCGGTTAACCATCCCAGCGTGGACGATTTTGTTGTATTTTAAAATTTTGCACAAAGAGAGTTTCAGTGTGTACACTTACAGTAGATGGACCAGGTTGCGAGATATCATGGGTTGCATGCGGGCGATCCTTGAGATTAGTGTGTGTGTGTGTGTGTGTGTGGTTGTTCTTTATGGGGGTGTCGTGTCTTGCGTATCAAACCTTGTTTGTGGAATATTTCGAGTATGTAAAACGATTTAAATCATTGTGTTGTCATGCATGGAGGCTATGAGCTCGCTAAGTGGTAAGTGGCATTGCACTTAATAATGTGCAAAGGTTCGAGAGTGGAAGATGCGGTTGAGACGTCGATGGTCGATTCGTGGTCTTAGAGTTACCGTTTAGGGAGGGCGGCGTCTAACTGTAGTCGCAGTCTTTGACTTTAGAGATGCTTGTGTGATGGTAGTCTTTTCTCTTGTTTGGTAAGTTGACGTGTGGCTGACGGCGGGGGAAGTTTCCCGGGTGATTTCGAAGCAGGCAAAATACTTCGAAGGGTAGCGTTGTGGTATGTGGATGAAACGGTATCGGCGTGGAGCCGGAGTTGAGGAGAACTTGTATTTAGACTAATTGTCAGGCATTGATGTTGAAACCAACGACGGGTGTGGAGTCGTTGTCGGGAGATTTGAAATTTAAAGGTTAACCCTGGTGTGATTATTTAGTCAGGTGTGTGCGTGGAGATAGGAGGTCGGTTGGGAAGGTGTGTATCTGTCAAGAGGGTGGACCGCCTTTTTGTGAGTATCCTGAAGATGGAGAATTGATAGTTGGATAGATGATTCTTCCTATGTGATTGATATGTCGTTTGCAAATGAAGTAGTTAGCACAACTCATGTGAGACACGTGGACTATGATGGTTTGCAAGGGACCGTTCTATCGTTTGATTTATTGAGCGTGTCTCAAGTGGATTCCGAAGAGTCGATTGGGGATAAAGACTCGATCGAGTGAAGTAGACGGTCATATTTTGCGGTACAGCTAGATTAGGGAAAGGCAAAGTTGTTAGTTTTCTAAATCAAAGCTTGGTGATACCTATTTGTTAATTGTGCATGCGTACTTATTATTGTGTGATTGCTTATGGACTATTCGAACGGACTTGGTCTGTTCCCTAGGGCGGGTGTGTGCCCTAGATTGACCAGGCAGAAATTCCAGTTATATGTATGTGGATGTTGATTTGCAAAACTAATTATTGCTTAATGTTTTCGCAAACTCTTTCAATTATATGTCGTGTTTGGCATGGAGAAAGCATGGCCTAGTGTGTGCACAAATGATCATGAGAATTGAACCTCTAGTGTGTGGGGCTGTGTGGATAAGATGGCGGCAACTTATAACTAGTAAGCATGTGAGGCATGGTGGTAATGTTTTGCTGTGAGGTTAAGTGATGGACTAGTGTTGATATGGGGTGAGCGTAAGGGGAGATCCTTGCTCGGGATTTGTTTTTAAATTGTTCAAATGTGGCAAAATTTTGTGTGGTGATGCATGGATGTCTAAGTGGCGTGTAGTATTGTTACCCGAGAATAAAAGAGTGAGGTGGCAGTTGGTGGCTAGCTAAGAAGGAAATTGTGGGCTATTGGACTGGTTAGTTTATGATGTTTTGTAGTAGATACGAAATCTTTGGGAATGTTGAGCCAATCCTTGTATGTTAAGGAAATGCAAAGGAGTGGGTTAGTATCGTTTGAGAAATGAGAAGTGTGTAGTCGCTTCGAGCATTGAGTGTGATTTCGGATCAACTTGGTTGAATTTCTCGTATGAGAAGTGGTAGAACTGTTGGTTAGGCATAGTATTCGTTGAAATTGTGTGTATGAGGTGGTCAATGTTGGACGAGAAATGTTCCATGCTAGCCTGAGGTAACTGGGACGGTAGGTTGGAATAAGTGAGTAAGCGTGAAGTAGAAAGTGTGACAAGTGGCACGGAAAGTGGGAAGCAATGTGATCAGAACGTCACAGTCGGGTGCATAAACTTCTAGAGGGAGTATGAGAAAGAGGATTTGTGTGTATGTGATTGGTTTAAGTGTTGAGGAGAGCTTACTTGTGTGATTTGGTCAAGAGTATGTACCTTCTAGTGAGTCGTTCTTTGGAAACATGTTTTATGTTTGAGAAGTAAGTGGAAGATAGTCGTCGAATGTAGGACTCAGGGTGAGGGACTATTAGACTTGGTAATAGTATGAGAGTGACGTTGTGGTATAAGCGTGTGACTTGTTGCTATTATTGGATTGTGGTCAGTATAATTAATGTGAGAAAGTGGTAACTGCCTTAGATGTACTTGGTGTTAGGGAAGTGATTGTAGATCGCAAGGTTAGGAAGCTAAGGAACCGTTTCCTCGATTGTTTAAAGATGGAATTCTGGGGACGGAATTCTTTTGAGGGGAGGATATTGTAATAACCGGGTTTTAATTTAGTCGGTAATTGGGAATTTTGGGAGAAATTCGAATTTAAGAAAGTTGTGTGGTCTAAGTGTAAAGATATTAAAAGTGTGGTGTCAAGTAAGAAAAGTATTTAAAGGATGGAAAACCCTAATTTATTTCACTTTAGCCAAATTGTGTCAAGTGTGTGTGTGTTTGCGGCTAGGAGAGAGTGCAGGAGAAAGAAGCAATTTCAATTGAAAGGGAGAAAGGAGTATTAGCAGCTGGAACTTTGATTTGATCAGTAGAAATCTGCAGGTATCTTCTAATCTATTCTCTTTTAGTTTGGTGAAATGTATTGAGTTTTTAGGAGAAACTTGGTTTCATGAGATTTCTTGTAATTTCCTCTTTAAAATTGTTAAGAAGGGTTTAGGAATGGGTTGTGGTGCTAATCACCGACCCATATTTGTTATCTGGAGGTGTTGGGAGGATTAGGACAAGAGATGTTTAATTTCCCTGCGTTTTGTATTTTTCGTCGCGTCCGGAAACCTTCAGATCAGGTTAGTGTCCGGACGTTTTGTGGTGTCCGGATGAGGTGTAGTGTCCGGGTGAGTCTGTTGTCCGGGTAGGTTGTGGTGGTAGTTTCCGGTAGTTTAACCGGAAACCCTTGAGAACGTCCGGATAGTTTTGGGTGTCCGGATAGTTTTGGTTGTCCGGATAGTTTTGGTTGTCCGGATAAAGTTTCCGGAAAGTAGCTGTGTGACCCTGTAGTGCAGTTTGTTAGTCCGAGATGTTACCCGTGTAAGTGTGTAATTCGATCAGGTGACTTATCGCGGTAGTGTGTATCCTTATAGGAGCAGTTGAAGGGAGAACCCATCTAGTAAGCGGATTGTACAGGACGACAGGTGAGTCTTTCTGAACCTAAATTTATTACAAGTGTGTGGTTGATGATTATTATCGAAATGTGAGTTTTCCAACTGCTTCTATTACAAAGTGAAGACTAAGTGTGTGGCATGGTTATTATTTACACTGTGTGTTTTTCAATTACTTTTATTGCAAAATGACGAGTAAGTGTGTGGTGTGGTTATTATCTAACAGTGTACTTTTCAACTGTTTCTATCTCAAAGCGATGATTAAATTGTGTGACAAGACATGTGATTTAAATGTGTGTGACCATGCTCTGGCTTTGGTGTGAAATGGGGGTGTGTCCCATGATAAAGATATATATATATATATATATATGAATTCGTTTCATATATGGGCGGTGTGTGCCCGATCGCGCTGTCACGGTGTGTGGCTTTAACGTGTGTTCCTGATTGCGCTGTCACAGTGTGTGTGACTATAGCGCGTGCCAGTAGCATGTGTCAATGTGTGCATATCAATTTTGTGTGCTTGTTATGATTGGTATAAATGCTTTCATAACTGATTTTTATAAACTGAAATATTTTGGTGTGGAGGGAACTCACTAGACCTCATGGTCTAACCCTCGCTTTTCAAAACTAAAACCTTTTCAGGTAAGCAGGTAGCCGTGAGCACGTTTAGAGGTTTGGCAAGACGTGGGTCAGAGCTTGCGTTTAGAAGGAGTAGAAGAACTTCCTTTTTATGTCTAGTAGATTTCTCAGCTGTATTTAGGGTTATTTCCGCGAACCCTGTGTTGTAAATCTGGATAGTGTGACTTTGTTGGGACGTTTTTGGTGTTATGAATTAAAGAGGTAGCTCCAAGCTTGTATTTTCAGAATTGGGTTGTTACATTATATGAATTAATATATGAATCCTTAATACTTATACTTCATATATGAATCCTTTTTGACAAGTACTTTATACTTCATATATGAATTCATATGTGAATCCTTAATACTTATACTTCACATATGAATCCTTTTTGACAAATACTTTATACTTCATGTATGAATTCTTATATGAATTCATATATGAATCCTTTATACTTATACTTCATATAAGAATCCTTTTTGACAAATACTTTATACTTCATATATGAATTCTCATAAACATTCATATCTAAATTCAACTTCATCTTAATACATGAATTCATATATGAATCTTTTTATAATTTATCATCATTTTTTTGCAAATTGTAGGGTTTAAAGTATATGATAAGAAACAAAATGGATTGCTTAATCTATGATTCAATGATCGTAAAAGAAGGATTCGATGAGGCTTTGAAGAGATTTCTTGATAATGTTGTATTCAAAGAATACAAATCAGAGTTTGAAAAGTTGTTTAAGAAAGAAGATACAAAAAATGATAATGTGGAAGATGATCTTATGCTTGGGCTTGAAGAAGAAAAATTTCTGATATCAGAAAATCTATAGCTGGAGAGAAATATAGAATGACACCTCTTACTGTTACTGGCAAGACCCAAAAACTCATGGTGAAGTTGAAATGGTAATGAAAGTATATGAACCAACAGAAGGAGAAAGGGAGAGGGAGAAAGAAAAGACAGAGGTGACTACAGAAGTAGAGGAGGTAGGAGGAGAGAATAAAGAGAAAGAAGAGGTGATTCAACAAGATAAGGCAGAGGTAGGAGGAGAGAATGAGAAAGCAGAAGTGATTGAACAAGAGAATGCAGAGGTAGGAGGATAGAAGAAAGAGAAGGTTGAATGAGGAGAGAAGAATATGGAAGATGAAGCTAGGAAAGAAAAAACACCAGATGTGGCAAAGATTGCATCTTCATATGTGAAAGATGAACCCAATTTCAGTTTGGGAATGACATCAGAAGACGAGGATGAAAAGAAGGAAGACCAAGAAGAGGAAGGAAAAAAGGAGGAAGGAAAAGAGGAGAAAACGTAGGGGAAAAGAGAAATGAGAGTGGCAGAAATCCTAAGGTTGCCATACGTTGACATAATTGTTTTAATAGCAAAATGTCTGTCAAACTGACAGTGCTTAGAATACACCTACAGTCGTGTGCTAATTAAACCTCAAAGCAAGTATACAATGAGATTTAATATCGTCTTTCAAGTAATAAAGTGGTAAAATACCAGATATTGTCCCACGGATATTGGAGTAAAAGTTCAATAAAAAATAGAAGAAGGAAATGATTTCAAATGGCAAATTTGAAGAGATTGATTTGTTTGGATTATTACTTTGATGATGTTAACAGAGAATAAAGCAAGCACGGGTGTAAAACTTTAAGGTGGGACTTAAACACAAATTCCAGCGGGTGCAGGAATGCGGCAGCATGCTGTTTTGCCACAACTAGATCCACCAGTTATTTTGAGGGTATTCCTCTCGGACTTCACTATTCCCACTACTGTTTAGATTCAACTAGACACATCTCTGTGTAGTCTCTAACTATTATAGTGGGGGATAAAGTTCTCAAAATATATGGATGACCAAATCTCTTTGTATCAAAAACCGCTCTCTCGAGCCGATTCCTATATCATTCAAGTTGGTGTGTTCCAAGTGGCTTATCTCTAAGTCCACTACACTTTAACACTTATGATTCGTGACCAACTTGTCGAGAATAAATCAGTTTAGAAAAACATGGATGATAACTGTCACTTTATCAGTAACTCTCTCAAGTCTACTTCCCATATCCTTCAAACTGACGTGCATTCAGTGGCTTATCTCTAAGTCCACGACACTTTAACACTTTAGCAAGTGATCAATTCGTCAAGAAGAGTCATTGGTTTTTATAAAACTTGAATGAAATGATGGAACATTGTTATTGCGAAACAACGTCCACCTTTCTTTGGTTTAAAATCCCACCTTTCCGTTTCACACCCGAACTAATAAATTTAGATACTCATAACGGAAAGTAAAGAAATCAATAAATGACATAAATTAAATTGCATAAATGTAAATTACCGAAATGTAAATGACAAGAATAATAAATGACAGAATGTAAATTGCAAGAAATTAAAGACGGAAATTAAATGTGCAAGGATTGTAAACAAAAGTAACTTGAATTAAAATGCTTAAAGATGCAAGACTTAGAGAGCAATTATACTCTAAAAGACTTAGAACATCTAAAAGATAATAACAAGGATAATTAAACAAGAACCCAAGCTCTCCTTATATAGGAAGGAAGATGAGGGGCAAAATAGTAAAGTTACACTAAGACTTGGTCCCATAGCAATAAAGTACATAAAGTAGAAAAAAACGTCTTTAAAGGTACAAATTGGTTATTAACCAATGAACAAAACAACTTAATTTAAATGACTCCAACTCTTCTTCAATATTCTGGAAGCTTCTCAAGTCAGCACCAAAAAGCATCGGTGTCTTCAAAAATTCAGCTCCCATGTCTTAAGAGATTAAGTTGTCCAGGTCTGGCAGCATGGGTCTGCATTGTGAAATCTGCCAAAAAATTTATAAATCAGTCATTCCCAATCATAAAACATATCATTCATTACTCTAGCTCCAATAAATGATAAAATGGAAAATAAGTGAATAAAATGACTCAATTTAGGGATATGAAAGATAAAATGACTCAAAAAGGAAAGAAAAAGACTTGATATGCATTAAATATTTAACGCATATCACAAACACTGAAAACAAAATTGGCAGATAGCTATTGCGTTGACTGGAGATTGGAGGTAAGTAACCCCTTTAATATTATAGTTTTAAATATGTTACTTTAAAAAGTTCATGATGTGCATATATGATAAATTTAATTTAATTTCATTGCCTTATAATGACATGATTTATGAATCAACCGAAGGAGCAACAATGATAAAAGTGGCAGCTAAAGTTTAATGCCAAACACATATGTAGTCGCAAATGTGATTGATACTTGGGCAACATTACTGAACACAGAGAAGGCGTTACGAAGCAGAGAATCCCCTCACCGTCTTTTCCTTAACACAACAGTAATGGTATGATTAACTAACTGGTTTTAACTAAAGTTAGTTCATATAAGCATGAGTTCATATATGAATCAAATCAGCTATAATATATAATCAGGTTAGGGTTGCCAGTAATCAATTTTTGCCCGATTATATATTATTGTTGATTTGATTCATATATGAAAGAATATACCTAACATGTATTATAATTAAATTATATATATATATATATATATATATATATATATATATATATATATATATATATATTAGTCTAGTTCAAATATGAACGAGTTTAAGAAGAACATCATATACTGGTTTGTTTCAAAACGTTATTTAATTACAAAGATTCATATATGATTGATTTTAACTTAAGAACTTTGTTAACAAATATCTGTTTTGATTCATATATGCAACAACTTTATGCAACATCTTATTATTTGAAAATTTCCAAAGTTATTTTGTTTTAGTTCATATATGCACGATTTTAAGTTAAAGATATAAATAAGTGATTAATTACTTTGTTTACCTAGCCTGGTGGAGTATTGAAAAAAGAAAGCACTCCAGAAGAAAGTTTTGAGATCTTCAAATCAAACATGAGGGATGCATTACAGAATAATGAAGATTTGACAAACTTGAGAGAATACGATCTGGTATGTATCTAAAATATATAAACAGTATACACATTTGAGTGAAATTTTAATGATTTTGCATTTGTATAATGAAAACATGTATTCTTTTCAATCATACAATCAAGTCACCTCTTTCTGTTTGTGTACAACTTTAAGATCCCACAACTTCTTGTTATAGACAACATGTCTACAAACATTTCCATAGCGAACAAATATGGAAGCGTACCGACAACACTTGTAAACATAGTACTGTTTAAATTTTTTGTATGTTCATAAATGCATATATTATCAACTTTACTTATATGAATAATAATATTATGCAACATCAATTGTTTATCAAATACTTGAGGTCGGTTGAGCATCTGAAGGCTGAAGCAATGGCTCCACTGCAACCATATAGATACATAATGAAGTGGTGCTCAACAAAGAACAAGGTTGATTGCGGGATCTTCATAATGAGGCATATGGAGCACTACCCAGGTCAAGATATACGAAGGTGGGATTGTGGTTTTTTGATAAATAAAAAATTTCAGAAACAACAAATCTATCGCCTAAGATTCAAGTATGCCACGAAGTTGTTGCTTTCGGAGATGAATTTGCACAGGGAGAAGGTTATCAGTGAAGCCAATGAGTTTGACTCATTTAATGAAACAAAGAAGAAGTATCTCGAATCTCTTGCAAAGACGTTAAAGAAACACATGCAGGACATGTTGTAGGTGGTGATGGGTATGTTGATTGTTTGACATGAGTTTGTATGTTTGGGAGAATGGGGGATTAGTTACAAAACAATATTTTTTTTGCTACAATTGATATGGTGGTGATGCATTTGGTATGGTGGTGGTGATGGGGTGGCCATGGGGTGAAGATACATTTGGTATTTTGGTACTTTCAAACAATATTTCAGATATGTTGTATGGTGGTGTTAATAGGGTGGTCATGGGGTGGTTTCAAAACAATATTTTTGATCTGTTTTGGTATATTTGATATTATTTTATAAATTCCTAGTTTAATGTATGACCAATTATTTTCTTCTAATTGTTAATATGTAAATCCATTAATTCATATGTGAACTTCATATCATGTTCATATATGAATTAATAACTTCATATATGAATTCCTAATATAGTTATGTTTTAGAATAGTTCATATTTGAATTATAATATAACGTAAGTTGATATATGAATTCCTAATACAATTATGTTTTAAAATAGTTCATATATGAACTATAACTTCATATATGAATTGCTAATAAAGTTAAGTTTTAAAATAGTTATGTTTTACATTATTCATATAACATAAGTGCATATTTGAATTAAGATAACAATTATGCCAATAATTTAATTGATAACATATGAACCTGTACATATTTTTCTTTTAAAAAGTTCATAAATGAATTACATGATTATATTTTAACAGATTTCATATAGAGCTCATATATGAATCTTTGAATTCACATATGAAGCTTTGAGTTCATATATGAATATAAATATGTGAATATATGAGTTCATATATGAATATGAAATGAATATGAACCTTCATGTTCATATATGAACCTTTGTGTTCATATATGAATATGAATACATAAACAACTATAAAATAAATTCTAATGCTCATTAAAAAAGGAATCAACATTTATTATTGAAATTACTACTATCAACAGTAATTATTGAGTTAAAAAATAACCTAAAATATGTATCTACTCATCCCCATTCTTCACTAGGCAATTACGAGAATCATGATACCCCATCTTTTGACAATTTCTACACAATCTCTTGGTTTTTTGATTCTTTATCACCACTTTCTCTCCTGCACCGATCAAACGTTTTCCAGTTCCACAATCTTTGTTGCGGATGCCAGATGGTGGCTGGATATCAATTTTTCTGGTTTATTAACACCAATGAGATTTCTTATCGTCTCATTCTTCTTCTTTAATGTTCTTTGGTAAGGAATATTAACATCTACCTCAACTTTCAAACTGTGAATCTTGTCAGCAACCTCTTTAAGCTTCTTTTTATCATTTCTAAGACTCATCAAAATATAATCCAAAGATGCTTGTGCATCATAGCAAATTCTTGCCATTTCACCATTTGGATCCCCTGTCTCTATGAAATTTGCCTAAAATTAACACACGACCAAACTGCTTTATTAATCTCCTTTTGAACTTCCAAAAATATAGACCGTGTGTAAACTTCATAGGCATGTTTCTCAATTGCCTTCGGAGTGCACATATAAGGGATAGTTGTCTTTGTCATATGGTCAAGCTTACGTTGAGAATTTATTTGCTTATGTATTGCATTTTCAAATGCAAGCATGAATGTTACAAAGTTGTTACCATGGTGAGCAAATTTGTTGAAAAAGGAATTTATGCTCTTTGAACTTGATGTAGTTTTCATCAATGAACAAAAAGGATGTAACAACCGGGTTTTATTTTGTAATTATGAAAGTTTAGTGCCTTTAGTCCAATAAATGAAAGTTAACTTGAGGGGCTATTTTGGTCATCTTTGAAAGATATATATGTGCACAAACCCCTAGGGCAGCCACATCCTCTAAAATCAGTATTGGTGTGGTGTGTGTTTGGCGGCTCAAGGAAGAAAGGAGAAGAAGAAAAGAGAGAAGAAGGAAATTCTTGGAAAGGAATCAAGAAGTGAAAATCAAAGAAGAAGTCAACAAGGTAAACCTCTCTGAATTCGTTCTCCATTGTTGTTGTAGCATTCCTTTCTTTTTTGATCTGCTATCCAAGTCTGAATGTGTAGATTCAAGGAGTTTTCACCTCTTTTCCTTCAAAATGGGTTTTAAAGGGTTTTTGTCTTGTTAAACCGATTTAGAAGTTTATAAATGGATTAAGTGAGTATTTGAGGTTGGTGGATGAACCCTTGTATATATCTAATCGACTTAATGGCAAAAATCGGAGTATAAATCAGTTTTAGATTTGTTAAGTTCGAACAGCCGTGTTTTCCGGACACCAGTATTCGGTGGTGTCCGGATAGGTTGCAGGTGTCCGGGTAAGTGCCCCGTGAGGGTGTCCGGGTGTTTCTTAGTATCCGGGTAGCTGAAGTCTCCGGATAAGCTTAGTGTCCGGGTAGTTTTGCCCGGATAAGTCTAGCGTCCGGATTGTTGTTTCCGGACAATGCTGTGTCCGGAAAAGTGTGTGTCCGGAAAAGTGTTGTGTCTGGAAAGGGGTATCCGGACTGTAGGTCTGAGCTATTTATCTGATGTGGATCTATTGCCTTAGGTGTTCTGTGGGTGTAGCTTGAAGGTGTTTAGGAAGTGCATTGTACGTCAATCAAGGTGAGTCCCCTAAACCCTTTTTCAACGCAAAGTGATAAATGTTTTAACTGATTATGGTTCTTATTGAGCATGAAACATTTACGAACTGATTTGCATGTTTTCCACGAATGTACTTATTTTATTAAAAGTAATGTTTAGCATGACGGGGTGAAAGGCATGATTTATGAAGATTACATTTTACATGTTTGCATGAACGTAAATGTACACTATGTGGAGTCGGTCTGCACTGTGGGATCAAAGAGAGGTTCTCGGGGTCTTAGGACCCTTGGTTATGTATGATGGACCGGTAGGTTGGAATCCGTTTCCCTCCTATTCGGTAGAGGGGAGTCCGTGGGGATTCCAAAGCGGCGAGAAGGGAGTCTGCTGGGGCCCTGATCGCAATATGTTTACGTGATCCACTATACAGTGCAGTACCATGTTTGATGATATTTATGGGTTAT
This sequence comes from Saussurea involucrata, assembly GCA_033807775.1. NCBI lineage: Eukaryota > Viridiplantae > Streptophyta > Magnoliopsida > Asterales > Asteraceae > Saussurea > Saussurea involucrata. The sequence continues at coordinate 12,845,027 of CM066312.1, forward strand.
TGATAAATATTTTCCAAATGTTTTTATATGCGGTTTTCGGAGGGAATTCACTAGACCTTTTGGTCTAACCCTCGCTTTCAAAACTAAACCATTTTCAGGTAAGCGTGTAGCGAGTTCTTCTAAGTAGAACTAGAGACGACATGGAGGTGATGGAGCTCGAGAGGCTCCCAGTTTTGGATCATGATATTTCTAGATAGTGCTCGGTTGTGGCTTAGAGAGACTTCCGCTGTTTATGATTAGTGCTAACGTTAAATTTTTTGTTAAGTATGTTTTAGTATTGATGTAAGGACAAGCTCATTTATGTAATTTGAATGTTAATCTTATGACTTTGACCTTTTATGGAAAGTGGGACGTTACAAATGGTATCAGAGCCTTAGTTTAAGGGATTTAGGTGACCAATAGGGCCTAAACTTAAACTGTAAGATGAGGAACCCAGCCGAGACATAGGATTGCCTCTAGGAACGATCACTATAAATGCGCTAGGAAATAAGGTGCCAAGGACAAACGTGTAAGGTAAGTTTGGGATTGCACCTGGACAGTGTAATTACGAACTTACAGGTACGCATGCGTGCTTAAACTTGCCTTATATAGCAAAATTGTTGTGTCACATCTAGCAAAGGTTAATTGTTGATTTCTTTCAGCGTTAGCGAAATGGCTGGGATAACTTTGAGGAGTAGGTCGGCATCTGCTGTGCCAAGGAATCAAGATGAAGAGGTATTAGAGAATGGACTGGTGGAACCGGCGAGGGCAACTGTTACACGTGGAAGGGGAAGAGGTAGGGGTCGTGGAAGGGGTCGGGGAAGAACACCCCGTCGGGCCGCTACCCAAGTGGCCGGGGATGGAGGAAACCCGAACCTGAGAACGACTCGTGCAACTAGAAGAACGAGGAGTGTGGAAACCCCCGTTCATCAAGAAGACTCTCTTCAGGAGAGTTCAGCTTCTTCAAGGAGGGTAACTCAGCCAAGGGGACGGGGTCGAGGCCGCGGATCTACTTTTGTCACTCGAGAGAACCTAGCTGCTGAATTGGGTAAGATTCAAGAGACCTTGCAGGCTCTCCTCACTAAGCAGAATGGGTCAGCTTCGGGAAGCAAAGAAGCAAGTGAGAACCGAGAAAGCGTGGAACTGTCTAGTCCACTAGTGACCGGTACTGGGAGTCACTTGAATTCAAACCATCAAGTGGTGAATGAGTTAGCAGCTAAGGGATGCAATTTCAAGGCCTTTGCCTCATGCAAGCCCCTTACTTTTAAGGGCGAGTATGACCCTATCTTAGCAATGAAATGGGTGAAGGAAATGGAACTGGTCTTCGATACATGCAAGTGTGCTGATGGGAACATTGTAATGTTTGCTTTGTCCATGTTGAAATCTGATGCAGTTTACTGGTGGGAGGATGAGACTGGGGGAAAGGGTTCGGCAGTGGGTAAGGGAATGTTGTGGGAAGCGTTTGTAGACAGATTCAAAGCTCAGTTCTGCCCGCTTGCGGCAGTAAAAAGATTGGAAGAAGAAATCTTGGGGTTGGATCAGGGAGGTATGACAATGCGAGAATATACTACAAAGTTTATCGAGAAGTCTCGCTTCGCAGACTTATATGTGCCAACAGAAGAACGTCGGGTGGAACGTTTCATTCACGGATTGAAGAGTAGCATCCGAGAACTAGTTCTGACAAGAAACCCCACTACTTTTCAGGCGGCCATTAATGCGGCCGAGATGATCGAGAAGGAAAAGGTTCGTCAGACGACTGAGAAGGGTGGTGATAAACGTAAATGGGATGGGCCGAGTAATGATTCTAGAAAGGGGAAAGTGTTCCGACCAGAAAACCGTGCTAGTGAGGATCCAACCAGCAAACCGTGTAGTAAGTGTAACAAGGTACACCGGGGAGAGTGCATGGCAGGTTCAAACTCATGCTACCGGTGTGGGTTGCCCGGTCATATGTCAAAGGATTGTCCCAAGGGGAAGACATGTCATCAGTGTGGGGCGGTGGGTCACGTACGATACGACTGTCCGCAGTTGAAGAAGGATGGGTCAGCTCAGTATGGGAGCCGTCAAGGGGGAAGAGGCAGTGATAAGGGGGCAGAACCGGCGCGCCCAAAGGGGCATGCGTTCCGCATGACCGCTGAAGAGGCGGATGATGTACCGGATGTTGTTGCAGGTACGTTTCTGGTGAACTCTCTATGTGCTAAGGTGTTGTTTGATTCGGGAGCGAATCGCTCTTTTGTATCACATGTGTTTATGAAATGTTTGGGGGTAAGGTCTAGACGTTTGGAGAGGGCACTAGAGGTAGAAACCGCCAGTGATAGTCTGGTGTATGTTAAGGAGGTGGTAGAGGGTTGCGTCATAGAGATAGAAGGGAGGTTGGTGCCTATGAAGTTATATCCCATTACAATGGGAGAGTTTGATGTGGTGTTAGGTATGGACAGGTTGGCCGCGAATGATGCGAATATCGTTTGCAACAAAAAGTTGATCAGGGTTCGGTTACCTGATGGAGATACCGTAGTGATCTATGGGAATCGCCGTAATAGAACCACTAGCCTTATCTCCATGATTAGGGCTACTAAATGTTTGAGGAAGGGGTGTCAAGGGTTCTTGGCGTACGTGTTGGACGCCAAGAAAGAGAAGCGTGGGGTGGGTGATGTGCGGGTGGTAAATGAGTATCCGGAAGTATTTCCGGACGACTTGACAAATCTACCTCCGGATCGTCAGATCGAGTTCAGAATTGATTTGATGCCCGGAGCTGCACCTATCGCCCGCGCACCGTATAGATTGGCGCCGTCCGAGATGAAGGAAATGATGACTCAGTTACAGGAGTTGCTAGACAAGGGATTCGTTAGACCGAGTACGTCTCCATGGGGAGCACATGTGCTCTTCGTGAAGAAGAAGAACGGTACAATGCGAATGTGCATAGATTACCGAGAACTCAACAAGGTCACGATCAAGAACAAGTATCCGATACCGAGGATCGACGACCTGTTCGATCAGCTACAAGGAGCCAACTACTTCTCCAAGATAGATTTGAGGTCAGGGTATCATCAACTCAAGGTGAGGGAGGAGGATGTGCGGAAGACTGCTTTTCGGACTCGGTATGGACATTACGAATTTTTGGTGATGCCGTTCGGGCTAACCAATGCCCCGGCAGCATTCATGGACTTAATGAATAGGGTATGCCAACCTTATTTAGATCAATTCGTGATAGTGTTCATAGATGACATCCTGATATTTTCAAGATCGGAAGGGGAGCACGAAAACCACCTTCGTACAATTCTCGAGCTATTGAAGCAAGAGAGGTTGTATGCAAAATTTTCAAAGTGCGAGTTTTGGTTGAGAGAAGTGCAGTTTCTCTGGCACGTGGTATCTGAGAAGGGGATCATGGTTGATCCGGCTAAGATTGAAGCCATCCGAGACTGGGAACAACCCAAGAATCCGTCAGAAGTTCGAAGTTTCCTCGGACTGGCGGGGTACTACCGGAAGTTCATCAAGGACTTTTCGCGTATTGCCACGCCACTGACCTCTTTAACGAAGAAGAATGCCAAGTTCGTCTGGTTAGTTAAACAGGAAGAAGCATTTCAGAAGTTGAAGGAGATGTTGAGTAGCGCTCCGGTGTTGTCACTATCGGACGGTTCAAACAATTTCGTGGTGTTCAGTGATGCATCGAAGCTCGGTTTGGGTTGCGTACTTATGCAGCGAGGTAAGGTGATCGCCTATGCCTCTCGGCAGTTAAAGGATCACGAGACTCGTTATCCCACGCATGACTTAGAATTGGCAGCAGTGGTTTTCGCTTTGAAGATTTGGCGGCATTATCTGTATGGAACGAAGTGTCAGATCTTTACGGACCACAAGAGTTTATGTCATCTCTTCGATCAAAAGGAGTTGAATATGCGCCAAAGAAGGTGGATTGAATTATTGATCGACTACGACTGTAAGATCGAATATCATCCGGGTAAGGCCAACGTAGTGGCGGACGCTTTGAGTCGTAAGGAACGAAGTGAAACCCCCAGTATTGTGGCCATGAGGGCCGAGGTCACGTTCAATTTTTTAGCAGAAATAAGGAAATGTCAGGTTGAAGCGCTCAAAGCTGAAAATCTTAAGAAGGAAAGAATGGTAGGGCAAGCGTCCTTGTTAGTGGAAGATAGTCGAGGGGTGAAATGCCTCAATGGAAGAATCTGGGTTCCGAAACTCGGAGAGCTCCGAAAGCTGATTCTAGAAGAAGCTCATAAATCGAAGTACACGATTCACCCCGGGACTAACAAGATGTACGAAGATTTACGTCGAGACTACTGGTGGCCCGGAATGAAGAAGGACGTGGCTCACCTTGTAGAGACATGTATGACGTGTTCACGAGTAAAGATCGAGCTCCAACAACCGTACGGAAAGCTCCAGTCGTTAGAGATACCGATGTGGAAGTGGGATCAGATCACGGTGGATTTCGTGACCTATTTGCCTAGAACTCCAAAGGGTTATGACGCCATTTGGGTGATCGTGGATCGGCTCACGAAGTCGGCACACTTTTTGCCTATACGAGAATCCTACTCGTTGGAACAGTTAGCAAAGTTGTACATCGACGAGATCGTAACCCGCCATGGGGTGCCAACGTCATAGTGTCCGACCGAGATAGCAGATTTACTTCCAAGTTTTGGAGGAGCTTCCAAAGATAAATGGGTTCGCGGATTAAGATGAGTACCGCTTATCATCCTCAGACCGACGGTCAGAGTGAACGAACGATCCAGACGTTGGAAGACATGTTGAGAGCGTGTGCCTTAGATTTCCAAGGCTCTTGGGAAAAATATCTACCATTGATCGAGTTCGCTTACAATAATAGCTACCACTCGAGTATCAAGGCAGCGCCATTTGAGGCACTCTACGGTAGAAAATGTCGGACACCCTTGTGTTGGAACGAAGTGGGAGAGAGACAACTGGCTGGGCCGGAGTTAGTGCAACTGACTTCGAACAAGATAGTCCAGGTACAAGAAAGACTAAAGGTCGCTCGCGACCGACAAAAGAGTTATGCGGATAAGAGACGGAAGGGCATAGAATTTCAGGTCGGGGATTTTGTCTTGTTAAAGGTACCCCCGTGGAAAGGAGTGGTACGGTTTGGAAAACGTGGGAAGTTAAGCCCACGTTACATCGGACCGTTTGAAATCACCGAACGAATCGGAGAAGTAGCGTATAGGTTGGATCTGCCGGACGAATTACGTGGCATCCACAATGCATTTCATGTGTCTAACTTGACGAAGTGTCTAGCCGACGTGACCAAAGCGGTACCGTTGAATGACATGATAGTGGATGAGAAATTAAACTATGTAGAGGAACCCGAGGCCATCACAGATTTTAAGGTAAGAAAGTCACGGAACAAGGAGACTAAACTAGTTAAGGTACAATGGCGACACCACAAGGGTCCAGAGGCGACCTGGGAGTTGGAGTCGGAGATGAAAGCAAGATACCCACATCTTTTCCAATAAGGAATTTCGGGGACGGAATTCTTTTAAGTAATTATGAAAGTTTAGTGCCTTTAGTCCAATAAATGAAAGTTAACTTGAGGGGCTATTTTGGTCATCTTTGAAAGATATATATGTGCACAAACCCCTAGGGCATCCACATCCTCTAAAATCAGTATTGGTGTGGTGTGTGTTTGGCGGCTCAAGGAAGAAAGGAGAAGAAGAAAAGAGAGAAGAAGGAAATTCTTGCAAAGGAATCAAGAAGTGAAAATCAAAGAAGAAGTCAACAAGGTAAACCTCTCTGAATTCGTTCTCCATTGTTGTTGTAGCATTCCTTTCTTTTTTGATCTGCTATCCAAGTCTGAATGTCTAGATTCAAGGAGTTTTCACCTCTTTTCCTTCAAAATGGGTTTTAAGGGGTTTTTGTCTTGTTAAACCGATTTAGAAGTTTATAAATGGATTAAGTGAGTATTTGAGGTTCGTGGATGAACCCTTGTATATATCTAATCGACTTAATGGCAAAAATCGGAGTATAAATCAGTTTTAGATTTGTTAAGTTCGAACAGCCGTGTTTTCCGGACACCAGTATTCGGTGGTGTCCGGATAGGTTGCAGGTGTCCGGGTAAGTGCCCCGTGAGGGTGTCCGAGTGTTTCTTAGTATCCGGGTAGCTGAAGTCTCCGGATAAGCTTAGTGTCCGGGTAGTTTTGCCCGGATAAGTCTAGCGTCCGGATTGTTGTGTCCGGACAATGCTGTGTCCGGAAAAGTGTGTGTCCGAAAAAGTGTTGTGTCTGGAAAGGGGTATCCGGACTGTAGGTCTGAGCTATTTATCTAATGTGGATCTATTGCCTTAGGTGTTCTGTGGGTGTAGCTTGAAGGTGTTTAGGAAGTGCATTGTACGTCAATCAAGGTGAGTCCCCTAAACCCTTTTTCAACGCAAAGTGATAAATGTTTTAACTGATTATGGTTCTTATTGAGCATGAAACGTTTACGAACTGATTTGCATGTTTTCCACGAATATACTTATTTTATTAAAAGTAATGTTTAGCATGACGGGGTGAAAGGCATGATTTATGAAGATTACATTTTACATGTTTGCATGAACGTAAATGTACACTATGTGGAGTCGGTCTGCACTGTGGGATCAGAGAGAGGTTCTTGGGGTCTTAGGACCCTTGGTTATGTATGATGGACCGGTAGGTTGGAATCCGTTTCCCTCCTATTCGGTAGAGGGGAGTCCGTGGGGATTCCAAAGCGGCGAGAAGGGAGTCTGCTGGGCCCTGATCGCAATATGTTTACGTGATCCACTATATAGTGCAGTACCATGTTTGATGATATTTATGGGTCATTGATAAATATTTTCCAAATGTTTTTATATGCGGTTTTCGGAGGGAATTCACTAGACCTTTTGGTCTAACCCTCGCTTTCAAAACTAAACCATTTTCAGGTAAGCGTGTAGCGAGTTCTTCTAAGTAGAACTAGAGACGGCATGGAGGTGATGGAGCTCGAGAGGCTCCCAGTTTTGGATCATGATATTTCTAGATAGTGCTCGGTTGTGGCTTAGAGAGACTTCCGATGTTTATGATTAGTGTTAACGTTAAAGTTTTTGTTAAGTATGTTTTAGTATTGATGTAAGGACAAGCTCATTTATGTAATTTGAATGTTAATCTTATGACTTTGACCTTTTATGGAAAGTGGGACGTTACAAAGGAATAGACTTGAAATAAGCATGAATCCATCGTTGACGAATACGAAACATGTATGAAAACCATTTGCTCTTCTGAAGTTTGAACTGAGTAAGCAAATTTAACCACATACTTTCAAACTCTTCAGGCTCCAATTGAACATTCCAAACAAGTTTATTAAAGCGTTTGTTAAATCTGTCTCCTTGTATATCGTTGTGCTAACCTACAAAATCGGTACATAGAAATAATGTTTTATAACTCAAACACAACTATATAATGGATGCATATATGATTGTTGATTATGAACAATTCTATATGCATATACATCAATAATTCATATATGAACAGAATACTAAGTAAACAATAATTCATATATGAGCTTTCATTATATGAAAATAATTCATATAACAATAATTCATATATGAACTTTAATTATATATAAACAATTCATATATGAATAGATGCTAACCTTGTTTGGAACTTTGGCTATGATATGCCACATACATAATCTGTGACGTGATTGTGTAAAAACCAATGGAATAACTTGTTTCATTGCCAAGCACTGATCTGTTAAAACCAAACTAGGATGATTCCCACAATGTGCTTTCAGAAACGCCTCAAGAAGCCAATTAAAATCATCAAGAGTTTCACCAAACAACAAAGCAGCACCAACGATAATATAAAACAAAACATATAACATAAAGAAAAGGTAAAAACATAAAAACCAACATATAAATAATCTAAAAAAAATGAATTACAGTTGACAAACTTACTGGTTTGTGCGAAACGTAGCATCAAATTCTTGGTAATTCAGCTTAGTAATTTCACCAGCCCAAAATATTCGACATAATTGATTACCGTGCCGATTATATTAAAAAAAAATGTGCATCATCATTTGATCTATCTTCCAACATACCAAGAACCATCTCACCATCACCAGCACCAACAAATGCATTCAAATCTATCCTAAAATTCTTATAATCAGTAACAGTGCAACCAGAAAGATCAAAACCACCTTTCAAAGACATGTGCAATGTATGCACCTTCGATGCTCCAATATTACAACTTGCACAATTGTGAATAAAAACTTGACCTGTTAAAGACAATTGCCTTCATTTTCGAGACATACTCATATCATTTTCATCAAGAAGCATACAATTATGTTTCTATTCAAAATGATAAACCTCATACAATGATTTTAAAGGTACAAAACGCACCCTAATGCATGCTTTACAGCCTGTCCTCTTTGTAGTTGAATTACGATGTTTTCTACCTTCAATACTATCATGAACTGTATTAAAACTCTTTTTTGGTGGATCCCCTTCTTTACTGCACACAACATACTTTATCTTCACAATACCATGATCACCATTAACAGTTGTTGAAAGTCTAACATCAAAACCACCTTTCTCAGCATATCGTTCATACACTGAAATGGCTTGCTGACTAGACTGAAAAAGGTACTTATTCTTGGCTTCAAATCCAAATCCAAAACTTCGAACCAGATGATGAAAAAATGACATGATGACAACAAATGTATATGTCAAAGAATGATTTGAACCTATTACAAAAAAAAAATTAACATATAGATATTCATATGTGAACTAAATTAAACTATGACATAATAAAAAATCAAATCACATTCACAAATGAACTAGAATTATAATAAACAGATGCAATGCAACAACTCAACATAAAATATTCATATATGAACATTTTAAAGCAATTCAAATTCAACAAATGTTCATATATGAAATTGAATTGCTTTAAAATGTTCATATATGAATCTATTTCCTTTTTTAAATAGATGTAATGCAACAACTCAACAATAAATAATTCATATATGAACGTTTTATAACAATTCAAATTCACAAATGAACTAGTATTATAATGAACATAATTAAATCAAATTAAATTACTCAAATTCATATATGAATCTATATTGTTTTTAATAGACAGAACCATAAATTCATATAAAACTATGAACTAAAAAGTTGTAAATAACTAAAATTGTACAAATTTCGTTTTGAACAATAACTGTAAAAGTAAAACACAAATCTTCATAGATTAATTACTTATTGATAGGTGGGTTTACACCCCTTAATCTAACCGCAAGTGTACGGTGTCAAAATCAAGTAATAGTACAGAAGTACGAGTATCGAACCAAAGGAACCAGGTGTCAAGTACCACAATGACTGCATAGATTATTAACTAGACGAACGCAAATTGATTTGTTGGTAATGATAATAAGAATTAAAGTACTTCACTAAACAATAAACAAACTGTGAGATGAAAATGATTTAATTAGATATAAAGATGTTAGCTCCAATATTCTGAAATATTAGAAGTATTGAAAAATGGCCAAGTACAGAAGAACTTCCACAGAAGCTCTGCTGAGTGCAACAGAAGCTCTGCCGGGCATCTCAGAAGAATCAAAGGAAGTTTGATCAAGAGTGATCAAAGACCGAGGAAACCACAGAAGGACGCTTTCAGAAGACCGAGACCGCAGAACCTCTGTTACCAATAACAGAGCCTCTACGGACAACATCAGAAGACAAGAAACCAAGAAGACTTCTCACAGAGGACCGAGCCACAGAACCTCTGCCACCCTTGACAGAAGCTTTGCAGAAGTAAACAACCAAAGACTCGGAATCCGGTGAAGACTACTCTACATAGGAACCAGACCGCAGAACCTCTGTAACACATTACAGAGCCTCTATGGTCCTCAAAAGACTAGGAAGATATTTATAATATCTTGCTACTGTTCCAAGACCTGTTCATCAACTTGCATGGAAAAGTACTGTCAAAACACGTGTCAAGCTCTGAGTGGACTCAATAGGGCATGGTACAAAATAGACGTCTGCGCCATTTAATGCATTTACCAAAAGTACATCTGCTCCATTAAATGCGCATGGCTCAAACAACTGCTCACACCATCCAGTTCACTATTCATGCCGTAAAAGGAACAGTGACCTACTTCATAGTCTTCTAAGAGTAGTATAAAAGGAAGACTCATGTTGAGTTTTTCCTAACACACAACAACACAAAAACAGAAAAACAAGAACACTTCAATCAAACATCAAGAACACATAACTTATGCACATATAGAGTCATATCTGTTTAAAGCTTTGCATACTCACTGTTCTTAAATCTGTTCTTGATATATATATTCAGTAAACTTTGAGATATTATTTCATGTTCACTGTTTATTTATATTGTGTTCTAAATCTATCAAACATATCTGTTAGTTCTTCAAATACGCTTCCGCATCAAACCTTAAACCTGAACTAATAGATCTGATAATCTTGTTTAAAGCAAAACGGGAACCAACAATTGGTATCAGAGCAAAGCTTGGTTTTCAATATCAAGTGATCCTCATTTAGACAAGATTCTTGATAGAAACTGTCTGTTCTTAACCTATTCTTCATTCCATCAAACAGATTCTGTTTTATTGCCATTTTCGATTTATTCGATCTGGTAACATCCAAGAAACTGTTTCTTTCGTTAAAAACTTCATTCAAAATGTCAAGACTAAAATTTAGTGTTGATGCTGATTTTCATTATTATTTCAAACTCAGCACAAATTTTAAGAAAATAATTCCTACTCTTGAGAAAGAATTAGAGGAAAGAAACAAGAATATTCTTATTGACTCAGACAACATTGCCAAGCTTGAAGAATCGGGTAAACTCCTAAACTGGGAAAATCTTGAACTGAAAAGGAAACTATCTGAGTCAGAAGAGCTTGGTAAAAAGGAGAAAGAGAAGTTTGAGGAAGTTAAGACTGTTTTTAAAGAAGAGAAGAAAAGCCTTGAGCTTAAGTGTCTAAACTTTTCTAAACTGATTTCCAACTTTGAAAAACTTATAATCAGTAAAAATGAAAAGTTTGGAAAAGAGAAAACTCTTCTTGAGACAAAGAATATGGAACTTTCTTTCAAAATCTCAAAATTACAGAAATCTCTTGAAAAAGAGAGGAAAGAGCAGGATTTTGAAAGAAAAGAGTCTGAAAAGGTGAAGAGAGAAGGATTTCAAACAAAGTGTTTGAAAGACAAGTTTGAGAAGGAAAGAAAGGTCTTTAAAGCTGAAATGTCAAATTTAACAAAGAGACTATCCGATTTATCAAACAAGATTATGTTGGAAAAGAGGTATAAATCAGATCTTCTAAGAAAATTTGATTTAAACCTTAAAGAAAAAGATGTTTTAGCTAAAAAGCTTAAGAACCTTGTCTTAGCAAACTCTTGTGCTAAAAATTCAAATAATCCTGTTTACAAAAAGATGAAAATGGTTTGGAAAGTCAAAAACTCTATTCCTGACAAAAATGCTCCAAAGCCTTTTGTTTCTACAAAGCCTTCATCTTTTCATTCATATAAATGCTTTGATCTTCTGCTTCAATTAAGAAACCTTTTCTCTAAATCTTTCTGTGTACAAAATAGGTCATTTCAAAAAAAAAAATCCAAAGACCCAAAATGAGAAAGGTCATAGAAAGAAAGTTGGCAAACCAACAGAGATTGGCAAACCAGAGGACCTAAAGACAGCTCCAAATCCTAACAAAAAAGGACCCATTTGGATATGGGTACCAAAAGTTCTTTGATCTGTCTTGCAGGTACTCGGACTTCTGATCATTACAGATCAGGACTCGCTCTTCAGAGGAGAAAAGGACTCCTAAACACATCAGTTTAGGACTCGCACTTTAGTGAAATAGACTCTTAAACAAATCAGTTTAAGACTCGAGCTTCATCAGAAAAATGACTTCTGACCATTACAGATCAGGACTCACTCTTCAGCAAACAATGGACTCCTTAATACTTCTATTAAGGACTCAGGCTTCAAAATACACTATGACTCTTAAACACTTTGTTTAAGACTCATCCTTCAAAGATTCTATACTTCACAGAGCCTCTGTGGAATTGCTCAGAACCTATGACAATCTTCACAGAACCTCTGATGAGGTTGACCTATGTTCTGTGCATTATTTATCTCTATTGATTCAAGCATAGGTCAAGGGGGAGCCGAAGGAGACCTCAAATTAATCTACAGAGGTTGATCATTCAAGGGGGAGCCAAAGGAGGATTATGATCAACAAGAGTTTCTGTCGTCCAAAGTAGACACTCTAAAAGGTATGTGTCACACAAAATCTTTTTCCAAAAACAATTTTCCAGGACAAAAATTTCTAAATATAATGTTTAAAACCATAAAAACTTTGGATGATCAAAAAGTTTTATAAATTATTAGTTATTAGAAATTTCCTATCACAGAGCCTCTGCTGGCTCTGGCAGAGGTCCAAAAAACCTTTGTAGGATAATTTCTCTCTACTAAAGATTTATCGATCCTCTCCAATGTTTTTCAAACGTTTTTGGTAAAAGTACAAGCTTCAAGAGATAAAAAGGCAGGTTTCAAACCACAGAGATCAATCCTAAAGAGGTTGTTAGATCAAGGAGGAGCGGAAAAGGAGACCTTGCTGAATCTACAGAGATTCATAAGTCAAGGGGGAGCAAAGAATGCGACAGAAGAGATCACATTCGCCGATCAAAAGGAAATAGGTTGGTATCTTGCCACAGAAGTCATAAGCCACAGAGTTCTTTCAACCAAAGAACCTCTGTAGATCACTCAAATCATTCAAATGACTTCTGCTGCACAAAATCTTTGAGATTTACAATTTTCTAGGACACCAACTTTCAAATAAGTCCTAAATACATTGTTAAAACTGATCAAAAACTTGGATGATTAAAAATGTTTATAAATTATTAGTTATTGGAAATTTCCTGTCACAGAGCCTCTGCTGGCTCTGGCAGAGGTCCAAAAACCTCTGTAGGATAATTTCTCTCTACTAAAAATTTATTGATCCTCTCCGTGTTTTTCAAACGATTTTCATTAAAGATACAATCTACAGAGATAAACGTTTTTCAAAATCACAGAGCTTCTGTACCCACAGAGCTTCTGTAAAGATTTCCACTTAGGAATTTCTGTATCTGTAACGGTAACTTTTCTGTGGTGAAAATTTAAAACCCACGCGTTTTTCATTTAATGTGGCCGCCCACGACGTCTCGTCGTCACTGACATTGATGACGTGTCAAGTTTTCATTGACGTACATATCACGTCGTCCTAGAAACTTGCACCACGCCGAATGAACTCGAGTGTGGACCTCAAATTTTATTAACTTTCTCACATTTTCACCGTTCCGAATTCTATCCGTTACCACAGTATAAAACCCAAGTTAAAATAACTTTCAAAACTTTACTATTCTCTCATCTTCTCCGGCGAACTTGCTTATTTCTTTCTGAAAACCTAGAACTTTCAAAACCTACAAATGGCTTCCAGTTCCAAATCTGCTCACGTTTCACCAACGAACTCTCCGACATCCTCTCCTGTGCATTCTGAGCACTCCCACAACCCACACATCGCCACCGATGCCGACAGACACGACTCCGGCGACGAGGCATCCTTCGTACCCACTACCCACCTGCAACAATTTTTCTCAAATGACCATTTCGAGCAAAACCTTCCCATTAAATCGAACAACTGTTATCTTGTTCCTTCTCCTACGGCATTTGGCAAAGAACATGCCATCCTGCTAAACATCCTAGAGAACCACTTTCTTTACCCTCTTCTGAGCAAAACCGTTGAACAAATACCAGTACGTTACCTACATCAGTTTTGGCAATCTTGCCGTTATGACGCTGACACCGATTTGATCAGAGGCTACATTTCTAAACCTGACCAAAGTAAGAGCCTTGAACTGATGTTCAATCGCACCATGTTCTCATTAGAATTTGGCCTTCCAACAAGAGGACTCATGGGAATCAAAAAGTATGCACCCCAACCAACAAATGAAGAACTTGTCGACTTTCTGCACATGTTAGGGTACAACCAACAGTTGAAAAAGAGGAACGATTTCCGCAGAGCAAGACTACCTCCTCTGTGGAATACCTTATTCTCCATCCTAAATCGTTGCCTCACGGGAAAAATCGGGAGCATCGATCAAAGCTCACCTCAAATTCTCTCAATCATGTATGGTGTATACTATGATCTACCCCTAGATTATGCCACCATAATGATGCAAGAGATCATCAACACCATCGATCGCAAAATCGCCTCCCAGAAAGCCAAAATGTCTGATCACAACTGGTTACCCCCTCTGCAGTTCCAGCGAATCCTCAGTGTACTTTTCGAACCCCTACTCTTTATCCAAAAATGGCCAATGGACGGTCCCAAACCTAAGCAATTTCCTATGTCCAAGAACACCCCTACAGAACATGAGGATGGCTACCCACACATCAGGCCACTATCAAAGGTAATGTTAGGTTATGCTAGTGATGAAGAACTAGTTAGTGAGTACACACGCGTTTACAGAACTCCTGAACCCAGTTCTGTAACACCCCCGCGTATAGGAATGCCCATAGGAGGTAATGTAGTAGAGAGACTTACAGAAGAAGAATGGAAGATAAAGTTGGCTAAACACAAGGCCAACCAGAAGAACTTCAGAGATATAAGGAAAGACCTCTATTCTTCAAAGAGGAAGTCTTCTGAGGGATCTAAAGAGAAGAAGAAGAAAAAGGGAAAGAAAACCAAGACCCCTACAGAGGAACAACTTGCCTCTGTTTCTGCTATCTAACAAACTCCTGCAGAACCATCTTCTCCACCCACTGAACATCCCACAGAACCCTCATCTCCACCACAAATCCAAGATCCCTCTGCCCCTCCCTCTTCCAAAAGAAAAAGAAAGTCAAAATCTACAGAGGAGGGAGCACCAAAACCAAAGAAGAGGAAATCAAATAAGAAGAAACCATCTTCTCCTCTGCAAACAATAACAGAAGGAATCGAACCACCTCTGCAAACTCAAATCTTCACAGAGGTTCTTGATTCACTTCTGCCAAGACAAGAGACTGCAGAAGAAGAGGTGCAAATAGGTTTAGAGGATAGGGTAGAAACGTCTGGAGGAAAAGAAAATGAGAAAGGAAAAGATGCCGAAGTTGCAGAAGGCACACATCCTTCAACCCCTCCCAGTGCAACCCACACATCTGACACCGCAGGTCTAGCTGCAGAAGGTGTCATTGAAAAAGAGCAGCACAGCTCGAACCTCACCCAACCCATCCAGCCAGAGGTTACTCTTTCAACCTCTGTGCCCACAGAAGCCGGGGAATCCATTCCTAGGGAGTCTCCTCAGAGAGACTCACCTATAGTTCGTGATCAATCGCCCCAGATCACACTAGAACACCCTACAGAGGAATTCGTTTCCTCTGACACGCACAATATAGGGCCAAAACTTCTTTCAGAGAGAAGTAGAGAGCACCATGACGAAGAGACTCTAGACAAGTCTCCGAGTCAACAGAAGAATATTCCGATACCCACCTCTGGAGTGGATTTGGACAATGTTCTTCACAGAACTTCTGTAGAGACTGAAACTCGGGTTTCTTCTCGAGGATCAGATGGAAATCCTTCCACCCCCAACGTACAAACAAGGGTGAACGAAGGTGTCCCAGGAACAGGGACTCACTCTGGAGAAGGAGTTGTTCCTCCAGAGGTTACCCAAGAGGAACATGTTACGAAGGATGAGTTCCAAGCCTTTGTAACCTCTGTAACTCAAACATTGAATGAGTTGCAAAGCTCATTCACGTCTTTTACAGAGTCAACTTCAGGCGCGCTTACAGGATTAAATACCAAAGTGGATACCTTATCCACAGAGGTTAAAGCAGCCCTTGCAGAAATGAAGTCAACTACAGAAACGTCTGCTGCTGCTGCCATCGCCTCTGCCACTAACATTGCCAAAACAACCGCTGCAGAGTTCGAGAAAAGTGCGACCAAAGCCTTCAAAACTTTGATCGCAATCTACTTTGAAACAATGAAGAAAAATGCAGCAAGGCAAGCAGCTCAAGACACCTGCAGAACAGAAGTTACTGCTAAAAGAAGGCAGGATGATCCTGATGATGGAGCATCTGGTCATCCTGAGGGGGAGAAAACAAAGGAAACTACAGAGGCTGCTTCTGCAAAAACTACAGAGAAATCAGCAGAACCCTCTACGACAGAAACCCAGAAGGAAAAACAACAGAGGCAAAACACCTCTATCTCACCAAAGGATGCACCAACCACAGAACCTAAGGTAATCAATCTTGCATCCTCATCCTCAGAACAAACTCCACCCTCACCCAAAGAACCAACACCAACCTCACAACCAATCCTGCGCAAAACAAGAGTCAAAACCATAGCTCGAAAACCCCAAAGACCAAAACGCTCTGCAGAGTTCATTCTTCGCAGAATGGAATTTGTATCTGCTTTTCAATCAGCAAAGCGTTTTGACATTCCACCTCCAAGACCCGAAGACTCCTCACCAACAGAGACCTCACAACCCGAAGTATCAAAACCTTCAGAGGCAACAACCAAAACATCAGAGTATTCAACCCCAAAACCCACAGAACCTCCAACTGTCAAATCAACAGAGGTTCCACCCACACAAATCCAAAACCCAATATCTGAAACTTCAAAGCCAAAAGATAAAGGCAAGGGAATAATGACAGAAGAAGAGCCAAAGAAGAAGATGCCAGTTGCAACAGAGAAGTTGATGAAAGGTGCCTTTAATGCCTTCGTCACTCCAAAACCCGAAGAGGAAGACTGGGCATTCAACTTGAAACCTCTGTCAGAAAACCCAACCCTAGATCCCACAGCTAAGGTAACAGAAGGTAGAGTAGCAGACATCACTCGAAAGATGGATGAGCTAAGGAGACCAATTCCAAGATCTACTTCAACCATTGAACAAATGGAAGAACAAGTCTACAGTTATCTCTACAGACAGCACTTCCAGAGCGATCTGCCAGCCCATGTCCGAGATCAGAAGCTAAGAGAGGAATTCGATGCAATCTTCACCTCTACAAAGTCAAAACCAGTCAATCAAGTTTACTCCATTCACAAAATAAAGAAGGTAATCTATTGCAAATACTCCAAAATGAGAACCTATCCTCATACGGTGTATACCATCTGGAAAGTCAAAAGGTCTGACAGATCAGAAAATCAATTCTCTGATGCTGATATCCGAAACCTCAATCCCTATGACTTACCTGACCTTCTGCAATGGACGAAAGACAACTTCAATGACGACTGCCACAAAAGGTCTTATCGAGTTCTCAGAAAGGCGATGCGTGAAAAGCTCCTAATCTACAGCATGCTCGACATTCAACTAGCCATCGATCTGGGCATAACTACTCTAAGTATCAGACCACCAGAGGATTTCTGCCCACCCAATGCCATACCCAATTCAATCATCAAAACTCCAAGGTACGGGTTAGTATTCAAGAATCCTGCTGATCAACTGAAACTGTTTGTGACAATGGACTGTCAGAAGTACACAACCCATACTCTGAACATGTTCAGAAAGATACTAGAGGAGAATAAAGCAACAGAGCTTATGAACGAAGTATCTGCTCTAATGATGATCAAAGAGATTGATGCTACACTCGGCTTACGAAATCTCTGCCTCAAATTCTATGAAGAACTCAAGGAAGTAGGAAAAGACAACAGAAAGTTCAACGACTTCCCAAATGCAAAAATCTGAGTCTCTTCAAAGAACCTCTGTCAGCGTTTATTTCTGTGTACTCAAATGTAAATGCCTCTGGCATAAATTTCAAATGAAAGAAATAATCTTCTGAGGTATTGTTTAACCTCTTCTTTACTTAGGTTAAAATGCATAAATTCAACCTTTTATTTTTCAATACTTAGGGGGAGATTGTTAGCTCCAATATTCTGAAATATTAGAAGTATTGAAAAATGGCCAAGTACAGAAGAACTTCCACAGAAGCTCTGCTGAGTGCAACAGAAGCTCTGCCGGGCATCTCAGAAGAATCAAAGGAAGTTTGATCAAGAGTGATCAAAGACCGAGGAAACCACAGAAGGACGCTTTCAGAAGACCGAGACCGCAGAACCTCTGTTACCAATAACAGAGCCTCTACGGACAACATCAAAAGACAAGGAACCAAGAAGACTTCTCACAGAGGACCGAGCTACAGAACCTCTGCCACCCTTGACAGAAGCTCTACAGAAGTAAACAACCAAAGACTCGGAATCCGGTGAAGACTACTCTACAGAGGAACCAGACCGCAGAACCTCTGTAACACATTACAGAGCCTCTATGGTCCTCTAAAGACTAGGAAGATATTTATAATATCTTGCTACTGTTCCAAGACCTGTTCATCAACTTGCATGGAAAAGTACTGTCAAAACACGTGTCAAGCTCTGAGTGGACTCAATTGGGCATGGTACAAAATAGACGTCTGCGCCATTTAATGCATTTACCAAAAGTACATCTGCTCCATTAAATGCGCATGGCTCAAACAACTGCTCACACCATCCAGTTCACTATTCATGCCGTAAAAGGAACAGTGACCTACTTCATAGTCTTCTAAGAGTAGTATAAAAGGAAGACTCATGTTGAGTTTTTCCTAACACACAACAACACAAAAACAGAAAAACAAGAACACTTCAATCAAACATCAAGAACACATAGCTTATGCACATTTAGAGTCATATCTGTTTAAAGCTTTGCATACTCACTGTTCTTAAATCTGTTCTTGATATATATATATTCAGTAAACTTTGAGATATTATTTCATGTTCACTGTTTATTTATATTGTGTTCTAAATCTATCAAACATATCTGTTAGTTCTTCAAATACGCTTCCGCATCAAACCTTAAACCTGAACTAATAGATCTGATAATCTTGTTTAAAGCAAAACGGGAACCAACAAAAGAAAAGGGTTGGAGGGCTGGAATCCTCATGAATAAAACACCAATGACTAAATAGATTGGACAATAATGGATTAAATCAAGAATGAAATGCATGAACACAAACCATCACTATACTTCATCAAGCTATAGCAAATAATCATTCAAGACATTGCATCATCTCTCGATCTAAACAATAGTACTTGAACAAATTAGTGTTAACAACAACAAGGATGAAATCTCATATTTCTATCTCAATCACATCCAAGACATATAAGAAAAAAAAATCTCAAAACTTTTCTCAAAGATTAAAGATTTATTGAATCAAATAACAGTTGATCAGACTATTACAAGCATTAAGAACCATCTCATATGTTTCATCCATCAAAATTAATCCAACCATGTCTATCTACTTAGCCAAAAGATTAATCATCCATGATTCTAACCAACCCCACAACATGAAAGAATTAGTTCATGTTGGGGGTTTTTAAACACAAAAATGAAATGCTTAGATTAAAAGAAAACATGATTGTTCTAAGAAAATGAATGTAATAGCAACTCCCTGAGAAGCAATTCCTCCGATCTCACGTACTTGTTTTTACTTTGATTCGCTTTCAAGATGTGTTTCTCCCCTTTTTCCGCTTCAAAAATCGGTCTCTTATCTCCCAAAATCACCCAGAGCTTTCAAATTTTGTAACTCATGCCGAATCAGACAACCCTAGCCGTCAAAATGGAATTAAAACGGCCAGGTCCTTGGCGCGGATGGAACCGCGCGAAGAACCGCGCAGAACTCTGTCCAGTGCTCCGCGCGGATGGTGGCGCGACTCCACTGGCGCGAGGAGTAGCGCAGAGCATTGTTTGCTTTAAAATGCCAATTTTCCAATCTTTGAACTGAGGTGCCAAAATCTTCCTCTACTGACCCAAAACTCATCCAAAGTTGGAAACTCAAGATGACCTATACTTTCTCATAAAATGCTATTAAGCTCACCATTCTACTTGAAAACTTACAACGAAAGCACCGATTTAGGCTTCAATAAAATGTCGAAAAACGACATTATCAGTTATACATTCATGTTCATCAATCACATCTTCATCAATCGCAAAACAGTAAAAAAAATTCAAAAATTAAAACATAAAATCAAAAACAATACCTTCATCTTCATCAATCACATCTTCGTTAATGTTCTAAAAAACTCGTCGTACAGCCGCCATGGCGCGCCATGGCACCAAGGCTTGTGTCTCACGCCACGTTAAGCTCGTGGCACGCTATGACCTAATGCGCAGTTTTCGTAATGCGATATTTGATTTTTTTTTACGTTTTAATGTCTTATTTGCAATTTTTTGATATATAACCTAATTTAACTTGCTTACTACTATTGGCTCATTGAGTAACACTACAAAACATATGTTTTTATATATAATATTATATACGAATTAGAACTTTGACGCCATAAGTCACGCCTTAAAAACGCCATGGCTCCTAAGGCTTGAGGATTGGCCTCGCCGTCACGCCACGCCTCACGCCATTTAGAACCTTGATCTTTGTCATTCGATAATTGATCGACTTCTTGATCAGGAGCGGTTTCTGGATCGACATCATATTAAAAGGATAAAAAATCTGATAACTTTTGAAAACCTAAATATTGTGATACAAGAAGAAGAAAACGAGAGCAAATATCATGAATTTGTATTCGATTTGGTAAAAATAACTGAATTGGAGACTTGTTAATGATACGATTCACGCTAAATTAGGAAACAATATGTTTAATTTGAATTTGATTCTAATTGCTAAGATGCTAATTACCATATTACCCTTCCTTAAAAAAATTAGACCATTTAATCCAAGGGACATGATTATTTCTCTATTTTTCATACACTTACCATTTCTCAAATGAACCTAAGGCTATATATATATATATATATATATATATATATATATATATATATAGGGGTGGTATCGGGTACAAACCAGTTAGAGTGTACAAACTCTACAAACTAATCTATACCATTGAAATAATTAATCTACGGCTCATAGTGATACGGTGGCAATAGTGTAATTAATGAATACTTTTTGACTTTTTCAATTAAAAATATACAAGGGAAAGGGCAACATCGGCAAAACAACTCACAAAACATTCAACCCAAAAAAGGAAAGCAAGAATTCAGGGATTCTCTCCCCCAATTTTGAAAGACATTCACGATGATATGGTTCCCGATTGAAGATAATCTAACAGAATCAAACCCCCCCCCCCATTTGTATTCGCATCATCGTCTACATAAAATCCATCACCGATTAGCCAAAATCATGAATCGAAATAGAGGTATTTTTCTAGGGTTTATTTTACCAGTATGTGAATATAAACACATTGAACGGAATTTTTAACTTTTTGTTGTGTTTTTGCCACATTCATCAGTTCGGAGACCGAGCGATAGGATAAGGATGTTGCATTCGTTCTCGAACTTTACCAACACCGCCGATAACCCTGTATTACTGGATGAAGAAATGAGTGAAAATGACGAAGCAAACACACTAGATGACGAAATAGCAGAGGATTCATACTTGCAGTCTGACGAAATCGCAGAAATTGCACAGTTGGAGATAAGTAAGTGATTAAACTCAAAAAAAATTCCCGTTATATGTGTTTTTTTGTTACTCATCTTTATGTAATGTATTCTAAAGAATGGAGTTCTAATCATCAAATTCCCATTATCTGGTGGGTCTAAACATTTGTTTTGACTACAGGTTCAAAAGAACATAACAAGTTGCCAAAAAATGGGGGACCCTCGAAAAAAGGTAAGTAGTTTTTGAATAGAATCCTCTTTAACATTATTTTATGGAGTTGCGATTAAGGTTTCCACTTAATTTTAAATAACAAAGTCATTCATTAACGTACTCTTCGTTGAGCGGTTCAATTTCTGCCATTGAAGGCTATGAAGGAAAATGAAACTCTATGGAAACAGTATCAAAATTATATAAAGGAGAGGTCTTGAGTTCTTGATATAGATAATAAAAAAACCAAGAAAGAATTGATATTGGTATTAGTTTTGATTATGATTCATATGAAATATTCTCCTAAAATATTACAACAATGTCTGTTAATGGCGGAATTAGTTTTAATGATGAAGGTTTCAAAGAATTAAATACTCATAAGATCAAATCTCCAGGAAATAATTGATATTTGTTATTAACGGTTCATAAGAAATATTCTCCAGGAAAGAATTGATATTCCAATAACGATTCATAAGAAATAATTGATTCTTTTGATACTCCAATATGGAATCCCCATTCATAATAAATAATTGATTCTTTTGATACTCCAATATGGAATCCCAAATCTTGCATACGTTACCATAAATCAAAATTAATATTTAAACATTATTAAATTAGATTAATTGTTAAATGACATGATTACCCTTATGATTAAAATAAAAAATAAACAAGAAATTAATTAAATGAGTGGCTAGGATTAGTTTGTATGGTTTGTACAATCTACCTACTTTGTATTTGATACCCCACCTATATATATATATATATATATATATATATATATATATATATATAGAGAGAGAGAGAGAGAGAGAGAGGGGAAGTGGGTTCAAACGAGAATGGATCTTGCAGCCTCAGCCTCACATAGAGTTCTGCTTTTCCTTTCCACCACTCCATTTTGCTGAGGAGTACGGACTGCAGAGAAGTTTTGAGAAATTCCTTTCTCAGTGAAGAAGTCTTCAAGAGCATTGTTTCTGAATTCAGTGCCGTTATCACTTCTTACCGAACGAACAAGTTGACCATTAAGAACTTCATTTTTCTTGACAAAATTGACGATTTCTTCAGTTGCATCACTTTTATACATGAGAAAAGACACCCAAGTATATCTAGTAAATTCATCAACAATTACAAGAATGTACCTTTTGCCTCCTAGACTTGGAGTGTTGACTGGTCCACATAGGTCCATGTGCAGCATCTGGAGAGGAAGAGTGATAGAAGAGCATTGCTTGGTCTTGAAGGAAGTTTTGGTAAGCTTCCCTTTTTCACATGCATCACACAGCTTCTCTTTGACAAAGTTCAACTTTGGCATGCCAGTCACCAGCTCTTTGTTGGAAATTTTATGAAGGGTTTTGAAATTTAGATGAGAGAGACGCTTATGCCACAACAAGTTCCTTTTGGATGTGTCATCTAACACAAAGCAGACATTGGATGAATTGTTATTTAGTCCCATATCAATGATATAGACATTTTCCATCCTTTTTCCAGATAACACCACATTGAAATTCTTGTCCACCACAGTACAGATACAAAGTTCAAAGATAACTTTATATCCAAGATCACAAAGTGGCTAATGCTGAGAAGATTATGTATGAGACCGTCAACAAAGGCCACTTTATTGAAGGTAACAGATCCATTAGTGAGTGTTCCATATCCTTTGGTATAGCCTTTAGAGTTATCACCAAGAGTTACAGATGGACCTTTTCCAGGCACATAGTTGATGAGAAGAGATTTGTTTCCCGTCATGTGGCGTGAGCACCCACTATCCAGATACCATATTTGATGGTGCTCAAAAATCTGCATGCACACACAGATTAGTTAACTTGAATGGATTTTCTTTTCTTGCTATCCTTGACAGCATAAAAATCTTTAGTTAATGATTCGTAAGCATCAATCTTTTCACTATCAGTCATATCGTTAAAACGATGTACCTGAGCATAAGCTGTCGAGCACCCAGTTGCCACAAGAGCCATTGGAGAGGTAGCTTTTTTAGAATCTTCCATCTCTTCAGAAATGGTCATGAAGCACATATTGTGAGAATCACTGTCAGAGGTGTCTTCTTCATCCCAGTCATGAGTTTCTGCCATTAGACCCTTTCCTTTTCTTTCAAGACCCTCACTCCTTTCTTTCTCTTTCTTGTACTTAGCTTTATACTTCTCAGCACGCTCCTGATGGTCTAAGGATGAGGATTGGGAATCCTTTTTGGAAAAGGTTGATTTGAAAGGATTATTTCTGGGTTTCTCATTCTTTGAAGAATATTTGTCAGAGGATGGGTTCCTAGACTTAGTAACACGTTTGCTCCTACACTCAGATGCAAAGTGTCCTTTCTTGCCACAGTTATAACACTCTTCATTTGACTTATCAGATGAAGTATTGGAAGATGAAGATTTTCTAAAATTTCTGGATTTGTTGAAAGGACGAAACTTGTTCTTAGAACCAGCCATCATTTCCATTTCATCAGACAACTGTTCAACCATAATATCCTCACCTTCATCATCAACATCACTAAGATATGCCTCCGTTTGGTGGGTAGAGTTATTTTGGCTGTCATTGTCAGAGTCTGATGAAGGATAGGTGATTCTAGGAACATTTTGAGATTTCTTGGAGCTTTCACTAACAAGAGCTATAGAAGAGCTCTTTATCTCTTTGATGAAAGATTTCCTTTGTAACTTGGTTTGCTCAAAATTGAAGAGAGTTCCATACAAGACAGTTAAGGGCATGAACTCAAGGTCCTTGGTAGTTTTAATGCAAGTACATATATTCTCCCAAAATTCTGGAAGACAATCCATGAACTTACATAAGACTTCCTCATTATCATAGACTCTGTCCAATAACTTCAGATCATTTAAAAGAGAGTTGAAACGATTATAGTAGCTAGGAAGAGATTTTCCTTTTTAAAAGCAAATAGTTCATACTTTCTAATAAGACCAAGCTTTTTACTTTTCTTTACTTCCTCTGTACCTTCGTACAGTACACACAGTGTGGTCCACATCTCTTTAGCAGTTTCAAAGTTAACCATAGAGTGATAGACCTCATCAGGAAGTGAGAGTGCAATAATTGCTCTTAGCTTAGAGTCAAGAGAAACCAACCGTTTTTCCTCATCAGTATATTTCTTAGGATTTTTAGGATGTAACGACCAGTAGCACTGGATTTCTCTTCATCAGAGTCACTAGAGATTTCTTTTTCCATGGTTTCTTTACCAGGCCTCTGCGTTTCATAGCGAGCCCAAACTCTGGGGATGATAGGTCCCTCTTTGAGAATGGTTGGATATCTAGTATCCACTCCTTCCATGAATAGCATCATGCGGCTTTTCCACAAAGAAAAGTTGTTAGCATTAAACTTAGGCGGTTTTGTTATGGAGCCATTCTCAGAAAAGTTGTTTTGAAAAGAGTTTTCAATGGTTGAAGAAGAAGAGGCAGCCATCGCAGATAAAGTTTATGGAATTAAACTTTCTGCTCTGATACCACTTGTTAGTCCCAGATGGCTTAACAAGTATTGTAGAAGGGGGAGGGTTGAATACAATACTCAAAAATTTTCACAATTTTAATTCTTTTATTGAAAATCTTTCAACAAGAATTACACAAAGAGACTTAAAGACTGTTGCGGAAAAGAACAGATAAACTATTCTAACAATCTTTCACAAAGTATACTAAACAAAACAACCAAGAACACTTAGAGCAAAGCTATTAAGTTATCAAGCAATATGGAGGTTTCTTGCACTGAGAGAATTCCAGAAAGCGTAGTTTGCATGGGGATATCTTCTTCCTTTTATAGTGACAAGGAGTGTACAAGCATTAAATGCTTGGGACACTTGTCATCATCATATTTGCTGAGGATGTTGACTCCTGAAGAGCTGAGATGTCCTTATCACCTTTTACTAGGTACTAGAAATAGAACCCATGCTGAAGAAAGGGACTTTAACTGATAATGGATAAAACGACAAACAGTCACTTGTATCTGCCAAAGGATATTGTCCCATAATAAACGATCTTCTTGATGAGTATTCTAAGACAATCACATCGATGAAGTTTCACCGATACAATTGACTTTGGAATTTGAAACAATCTGCAGAGAGAAAATCATTTATTTGATAACACATAGATCCCACCGATTTCAGCACCCTTATCGGTGAGATGAAGCTGACCGACAAAGGATATGTCGGTGGAGGGGTTGTCCACCGATTTGTGAGAACAAGATCGGTGAAGGGTTGTCCACCGATTTGTAAGAACAACTTCGGTTGAGGGTTGTCCACCGATTTGTAAGAACAAATTCGGTGGATGATGACTTGGTTGAATGTAGAGAAGAGTCTTCTATTTTCCACAAGTAGAATGTCTTCAAGCTTGGTTCCGGTTGATCTTCGACTTCACCGAACAGTTGATATCTTGTACAAGTCATCTTTAAAAGAACCATGCTACAATATTCTAAGTAAGATATAAGGGAGAACAACGGTGAGTCAATTTCAAATCTAGGTAACCCAACAATCTCCCCCTATTTGAATTTGAGCTCTTCCCTTAGAATATTTAAGAGTATAGAAAAGTAAAATGCATTTTGACCCTTTTTACTCTTTTGGGTTCTTTTCACATAGACCATTCTTTTTGTTCTTTTGATCTAATTTTCTTTTGTATGGGTATGAATACTATATACTGTATTTACATGTAAATGAAAGTAAAGCTATGTACCAAAAAAAAAAATTCAAATAGAAAGGTACTTGTATTTAAATAAGTTTTCTCATACATTCGTTAAGAAGAAGAACAATCTTTTACAAGTACCATTGAGAGAGAGAACCTATTTCTTGGAAGTTTGTCGTTGCTTGATTTCGTCCAACAAATTTCGGTAGAAAGGTTGAGCTTCGGGGATGTTGGGAAAGAGGTTGGAGATGCCTTGAAGAAACATCGTATCGGCGATGGGAATTTGTGCAAATCTGAAGAAGGCACGATGACCAAAACCATCATTGAAGAATAGTCCAGGTATCGGTGAGAGGCTCAAAGTTGTGGTAGGATAAGGCACAGATGTGGGGAGGGACAAGTTTAGGTTGCTTACATTTGGAATCTTCCCTTCACTTGCCATTTCTTTGAACACCTTGTCGATAGGATTCTTGACTTTGGGAAGACGTATTTCTTCTTTCATCGATTGAAGTTTCGCCCTTTCATCGGAGGAAAGGATGATGTTGTGTTTTCTTTTAATTTCATTCATCTTTTCCATCAGTCCTTCAATGCATTTGATAAAAATGTCTTTCTTTGGGTTTGCACTTCTGACCAAGTTTTGAGAGATCTCATACCATTCGAGAAGACCGTAATGTTGGAGGTTAACATCTCTCACACTTTTCATTGAGCCGTCTTCTCTATCGATGATCATCCTGATATCCTTTGGGTTGGCTCTGGAGGTAGCAATTTTGACATTTGTGATCGTAGATTTGGACATTCGGTGGTACATGTTCTTTTTGTACCAACTTATTTCTTCATTCTTTTCTTTTTCAATGGCACTCAGCACCGATTTTTGGGTTAAGAGAGGATCGGTAGACTTAGCTTTGATAGCCTCTTCTTGTGCAGCTTTCAAAGATAGAGCCCTGGAGTCATCTAAATCTTTTTGAGCAAGTCTGGCTTCCTCAATCTCTTGAGGAGTCAGACCGAGGTTGGAATCCTGAGATTGTAGAGAAGGAGGCTTTAACTTCAAAGTTTGGGCATCAACAGGTCGATTCCCATATTTTGTCAATTCCTTCTTTTTCTTTTCTTCTTCGGCCAATTGTTCAGCAGTGAGGGTTTTCTTGCCTTTGTCTTTGGGGGTTTTAGAAACTTGCTCCCCCTCAGACGTTGCCTTACTTTTCACCCCTGATGGAGACTTGGTCCGTGTGGAGATTTGATCGGTGGTAGCTGTAATTTTTGGTGAGGGCATAAGTGGAGCTTTGGTGGCCTGTGGTGATATTTCGGTGGAGGATGAAGATGTTTCGGTGGTAGGTGATGTTTCGGAGGAGGATGAGGATGCTTCGGTGGTAGGTGAAGGCTTGTTGATGATAGATCTCTTAATCGAAGGCATTTTTGGATGACTAAGAGTCTTCTCCCCTTCAGCAGCAGCCGGAACTTTAAAACCTAACTGCACAAAAACACTATCAAACTTGGTGTGAAGATGAGCCAAGCTTTGAGTGGTGTCACCGGAGATCATAGAAAAATCACCCAAGTCCATTTCCCATTGAGCTTTCTCCAGCATGTTGTCAGCTTTGGTGTGAAGAGAGCTAAGGGAATCGGCGATGCTTTTGTCAAGATCCTGATGAGTTTTGGTCTCTTGAATAAGCCTCTGAAGTTCAGTATCCTTGACTAGATATGATGCCTTGAAATCATCGAATGAAGCTGCAATGTTGGAGTGGGAAGTGGTCAAAGTTTCCACTTTGTTGGATAATAAGGCCACGTTGTCAGACAGTGACCGAAGTGCTTCACGAAGAGCATCGGTAGGGGGAGGATTGCGAGCTCGGAGATGGGGTTCTGTTGGAGCCAAACTGGAATAAGGTAGTATGCAATCCTCAATAAAGTGAGAGGAAGTTGGTTGAGCCCAGGAAGGTTCGGGGTAAAGGAAACGATGTCGGGGAGAAGGCGGCTTCGGTGTAGGGGAGAATGTTTCGGTGGAGATGCCTTCGGTGGGTTGAATCTGCGTTGAGGGAGGCTCGGTGTGAATTTCGTCGGTGGACGGGATAGTTCAGGGAGAACCAGTGTCCTCCAAAAGAAATTCAAAGAAATCATTCGGGGGGGATATGGGGGGAACTCAGATCGAGTTGTGCTTCATCATCGATCATAAACTGACCGGGTGAAAGGTCGTGCAGTGACAAGTCAACTCCTTCGAGGGGAGAGTCCCCGAAGTCATCTCTACCACCCGAAAAGGTGGGGGAAGAGGCAAGATAAGGGTCCTCCATTTCTACAACTGTAGTCTTTTGAGAAACTGCAGAGGAGTCGGTGGGGATAATGACGGATTCCCTTGGCCCGGAGGGGTGAAGTTCAACAACTGGCGATTTTTGAGAATCGACAGTTGGATTAGTCGGTTGGGCCGATGGTGTCCGAGACCTCTTTGAAAGAGATCTCGAAGGGGAAGTTGAGTGCCTCCGCTTACGATATGGAGATTGAACCGAGGAAGCCTCCGAGGGATCTCTCGGTGGCATAGTTCGAGAAGCGGGTGCGGAGGTGTCGGGGGCCGTACGTTGTTTCTTTTTTGTGCCGCCCGACTTTACTCGAGAATGGGAAGAGGGGGCCACTACAACTTGGGGTGCCTTGGGAACTTCCGGGTGTTGAAACCCGGGACCTTCCGCATCACCCCAGCGAAGATCGGGAGATAAAGCGAAAGAAATCATACCTTGGCGTAAGGGGAGATCAGTAGCGAGATGACCAATATTGAGCGTCTTTTAACCAACAAAGGGTGATGACCAATCGTAGATGAAACGAGGAGTTTTAGACTTACGATCCGCATCTAACGCCGCACCGAGTTTATGTTGAAGGATCATGGATATGAAACGAGGATATGCGACATAACACTTTTTCGGGTGTTTGATTACTTCAGTCAGCTCAGTAAAGAAATACTGAGCAAAGTCCACCTTTCTTTGAAAAATTAGTGCATGAGAAAGCTTTGTAATATAAGATGGGGATTGATCTTGACCACTTGTCTTTCTAGAGAGTCAATGGATCACATGAGCAAAGAAGAAGTTCCAAACCCCACCCATATTTTTGCGAAGAAGGGTACCTGGTCCTTTAGAAGACTTGGAAGCTTTATCCTCAGAATGTTGGGCATAGCCAAGAGTGCTGTTGGACATAGCCAAGAGTGCTGATACCAATGACTTGCTCAAGAAAGAATAGATTGTCCATCGAGGAGATTTCGGTGGAAGAAGAGAGACGGAGAGAGTGTCCACCGATGTGAGATCGGTGGAAAGTGAAGACACACGGTTATTGAAAATTACACATGCCAAGTTCACTTATTAGGAAGTTGAACCTGGCTTCATCTAGGGGTTTGGTGAACAGATCAGCAAGCTGTAGATCGGTGGGAATGAAATGTAACTCAATGTCACCTTTGGAGATGTGGTCCCTGATGAAATGATATCTGATATCTATGTGCTTTGATCTGGAATGAAGAACTGGGTTGTTTGCAATAACTATTGCACTTTAGTTATCACACAGAATTGGGACTTTGGAGTAGATTTGAAGCATAGTCCCTGAGTTGATTTCTCATCCACAGGATCTGAGCACAACAGCTTCCAGCAGCTACATATTCAGCCTCAGCAGTAGAGGTTGACACAGAGTTTTGTTTCTTGCTGGACCAACTTACCAATTTGCCACCAAGAAGCTGGCAGCTTCCTATAGTACTTTTTCTATCAATCTGGGAACCTGCATAATCTGAATCTGAATACCCAATTAGTTCAAAACCTGAGTCTTTGGGATACCAAAGACCCAAGTGCAAGGTACCCTTGAGATTCTGAAAAATCCGTTTTACAGCCTTTAAATGTGATTCTTTTGGATTGGCTTGATAACGGGCACATAGACAAGTAGCAAACATAATATCCGGTCTGCTAGCAGTTAAGTACAGAAGAGAACCAATCATGCCTCGATAAAGGGTAACATCCACAGATTCACCGTTAAGATCAGCATTGAGTTTCAAGAATAAGGTTACCTGAGGTCTCCTTGATGAAGAGAGTATTGTCAATTTTACCTCTGGAATATCCATGCTTTAGAAGGAAGTTGGCAAGTGTGTCATACCAAGCACGTGGAGCTTGCTTGAGACCATAAAGGGCCTTGTCAAGTCTGTACACAAAGTCTGGATGAGCTGGATCTTCAAAGCCAGGAGGTTGTTTCACATAGACTTCCTCTGCAAGTTCCCCATTGAGGAAGGCACTTTTGACATCCATTTGAAAGACTCTGAAATTTCAGTAGGAAACATGAGCCAGAAAGATTCTTATTGCTTCAAGTCTTGCAACAGGGGCAAATGTTTCATCATAATCAATGCCTTCTTCCTGTCGGTATCCTTGAGCAACCAGTCTGGCTTTATTTCTGATAACTGTACCATCTTCATCCATTTTATTTCTGAAGATCCATTTGGTTCCAATGATTGTTTTCTTTCGGGGTCTGGGAACCAATCTCCAAACTTTGTTTCTCTTAAATTGAGAAAGCTCTTCTTGCATGGCAGTAATCCAACAGGGATCTGCAAGAGCTTCATCAATCTTCTTGGGTTCAAGAAGAGAGAGAAAATTCACATAGAGACAAATGTTTCCAACTCCTCTACGTGTTTGGACACCTGCTTGTTGATCACCGATGATTTGATCTATGGGGTGATCTTTGGTCCATTTTGTTGCAGGAGGTAAAGGTGGTGGAATATTTTGTGTTAGGGGTGAAGATGGAGTGGGATCAGAGGTTCGGTGGCAGGCAATATTGTCGGTGGAAGAAATTGGATCGGTGGAAGGCTGTTCGTCGGTGGAGGGTTGCACATCGGTGGGAGAAAGTACATCGGTGGAAACATGGTCAATTTTGGTGGGAATTATAGAGGATGACCCGACTTGGTTATTTGATGGAGATGGATTGGAGGGAGTGAAGGATGTATCGGAGGAGTTTGATAAAGGAGCATCACCGATGCATGAAGAGATACATCTGTGTAACTCATCATCATCATTTGACAGAGATGATGATCTAAGATCATCAAATTTGACATGAATAGACTCATCAATGCATTTTATCCTGAGGTTGTACACACGATATGCTTTGGAGGATAGAGAGTACCCAACAAATATTCCTTCATCAGCTTTGGGATCAAACTTCCCAAGATTGCCACGGTCATTTAGAATAAAGCACACACAGCCAAAAACATGAAGAAAGCCAATATTTGGTTTTCTGCCATGGAAAACTTCATATGGGGTTTTATCATGTCTTTTGGATATCACTGACCTATTTTGGGTAAAGCAAGCAGTATTAACAGCTTCAGCCCAAAAATAGGTGGGTAGGTTGGATTCACTTAGCATGGATCTTGCAGCCTCACATAGAGTTATGTTTTTCCTTTCCACCACTCCATTTTGCTGAGGAGTACGGACTGCAGAGAAATTTTGAGAAATTCCTTTCTCAGTGAAGAAGTCTTCAAGAGCACTGTTTCTGAATTCAGTGCCGTTATCACTTCTTACCGAAAGAACAAGTTGACCATTAAGAACTTCATTTTTCTTGACAAAATTGATGATTTCTTCAGTTGCATCACTTTTATACCAGAGAAAAGACACCCAAGTATATCTAGTAATTCATCAACAATTACAAGAATGTACCTTTTGCCTCCTAGACTTGGAGTGCTGACTGGTCCACATAGGTCCATGTGCAGCATCTGGAGAGGAAGAGTGATAGAAGAGCATTGCTTGGTCTTGAAGGAAGTTTTGGTAAGCTTCCCTTTTTCACATGCATCACACAGCTTCTCTTTGACAAAGTTCAACTTTGGCATGCCAGTCACCAGCTCTTTGTTGGAAATTTTATGAAGGGTTTTGAAATTTAGATGAGAGAGACGCTTATGCCACAACTAGTTCCTTTTGGATGTGTCATCTAACACAAAGCAGACATTGGATGAATTGTTATTTAGTCCCATATCAATGATATAGACATTTTCCATTCTTTTTCCAGATAACACCACATTGAAGTTCTTGTCCACCACAGTACAGATACAAAGTTCAAAGATAACTTTATATCCAAGATCACACAGTTGGCTAATGCTGAGAAGATTATGCATGAGACCGTCAACAAAGGCCACTTTATTGAAGGTAACAGATCCATTAGTGAGTGTTCCATATCCTTTGGTATAGCCTTTAGAGTTATCACCAAGAGTTACAGATGGACCTTTTCCAGGCACATAGTTGATGAGAAGAGATTTGTTTCCCGTCATGTGGCGTGAGCACCCACTATCCAGATACCATATTTGATGGTGCTCAAAAATCTGCATGCACACACAGATTAGTTCTTTGGTACCCATTTCGTGATGGGTTCTTTAGGGTTAGAAGAGGAAGGGTCCTTAGGTTTGGTTCTATCTATTCTTTCCTTGGGACAATCCTTAGCCATGTGAAAAGTGTCACCACAGTTATAGCATTTTCTATAGATCAAAATCTTTTTATAATTGTGACCACTTTCCTTGTATTGACTTTTCCCATTAATCTTTATTATCTTGGCTGAAGAGGATGAAGCAGAAGATTTGGACCCAAGAGTTCCTTTGTCAGTGTTATAAATCGGTGAGTGGGAGGATTCATTGGAGTTGGACTTTTTCAAGAGCACCGATCTAGGAATTTGAAACATAGAAGAATCACCAGAATATTTCTTAGGAGTATTTCTTTTGGGATGAGAATCGGCCACCAATTCGGCCACCGATTTCCCTTTGTCAGAAGCGGAGAATCTTTTTTAGGGAAGTTGAGGTTCTCTCTTAAGGATCTTTGAGGGCTTAGGATCAGAAGAAGAGAGTTCATCTATGTGAATAGATTTCAACAGCTCATGAAGAGGTATGGGAGGTTCAATGGAGTCCTGAGCTTTTTCAACTTTAGAAGTTGAGGTATTATCCTTAGCCTTAATGAACATTCCAAATTTTAGAGCTTCACCTAGATCCATAGAATTTAAAGAAACAGAGTCACAAGAACTTGACTCTGAGGCATCATCCCATTCACTAAAGGAAGGGATGGGTGCAAGAGAAGAGGTATCATCAACAGTTTTCCCAAATCCTAGACCGAATTTATTATTACCACTGATTTGGCCTTGAAAGATTTGTTCAAGATTTTTGGAAGAATTTGACCATTTTCTAACAACCTTTTGTTCCATTTTAGTTTCATAAAAAGGTGATTTTTCTCTTTTGAAATCACGTGATTTATGGTTTTCACATTTTCAAGCTCAGCTTTGATTTCCTCAAACTTTTCAAGTTTAGCCATGCAGACTTCAAGTTGAGTTGTGAGAGTTTTAACTTGAATGGATTTTCTTTTCTTGCTATCCTTGACAGCATAAAAATCTTTAGTTAATGATTCGTAAGCATCAATCTTTTCACTATCAATCATATCGTTAAAAGGATGTACCTGAGCATAAGCTGTCGAGCACCCAGTTGCCACAAGAGCCATTGGAGAGGTAGCTTTTTCAGAATCTTCCATCTCTTCAGAAATGGTCATGAAGCACATATTGTGAGAATCACTGTCAGAGGTGTCTTCTTCATCCCAGTCATGAGTTTCTGCCATTAGACCCTTTCCTTTTCTTTCAAGACCCTCACTCCTTTCTTTCTCTTTCTTGTACTTAGCTTTATACTTCTCAGCACGCTCCTGATGGTCTAAGGATGAGGATTGGGAATCCTTTTTGGAAAAGGTTGATTTGAAAGGATTATTTTTGGGTTTCTCATTCTTTGAAGAATATTTGTCAGAGGATGGGTTCCTAGACTTAGTAACACGTTTTCTCCTACACTCAGATGCAAAGTGTCCTTTCTTGCCACAGTTATAACACTCTTCATTTGACTTATCAGATGAAGTATTAGAAGATGAAGATTTTCTAAAATTTCTGGATTTGTTGAAAGGACGAAACTTGTTCTTAGAACCAGCCATCATTGCCATTTCATCAGACAACTGTTCAACCATAATATCCTCACTTTCATCATCAACATCACTAAGATATGCCTCCGTTTGGTGGGTAGAGTTATTTTGGCTGTCATTGTCAGAGTCTGATGAAGGATAGGTGATTCTAGGAACATTTTGAGATTTCTTGGAGCTTTCACTAACAAGAGCTATAGAAGAGCTCTTTATCTCTTTGATGAAAGATTTCCTTTGTAACTTGGTTTGCTCAAAATTGAAGAGAGTTCCATACAAGACAGTTAAGGGCATGAACTCAAGGTCCTTGGTAGTTTTAATGCAAGTACATATATTCTCCCAAAATTCTGGAAGACAATCCATGAACTTACATAAGACTTCCTCATTATCATAGACTCTGTCCAATAACTTCAGATCATTTAAAAGAGAGTTGAAACGATTATAGTAGCTAGGAAGAGATTCTCCTTTTTTAAAAGCAAATAGTTCATACTTTCTAATAAGACCAAGCTTTTTACTTTTCTTTACTTCCTCTGTACCTTCGTACAGTACACACAGTGTGGTCCACATCTCTTTAGCAGTTTCAAAGTTAACCATAGAGTGATATACCTCATCAGGAAGTGAGAGTGCAATAATTGCTCTTAGCTTAGAGTCAAGAGAAACCAACCGTTTTTCCTCATCAGTATATTTCTTAGGATTTTTGAGGATGTAACGACCAGTAGCACTGGATTTCTCTTCATCAGAGTCACTAGAGATTTCTTTTTCCATGGTTTATTTACCAGGCCTCTGCGTTTCATAGCGAGCCTAAACTCTGGGGATGATAGGTCTCTC
The DNA here is from genome assembly GCA_033807775.1 of Saussurea involucrata. Taxonomy (NCBI): domain Eukaryota; kingdom Viridiplantae; phylum Streptophyta; class Magnoliopsida; order Asterales; family Asteraceae; genus Saussurea; species Saussurea involucrata. The sequence continues at coordinate 12,879,971 of CM066312.1, forward strand.
TTTGAGAATGGTTGGATATCTAGTATCCACTCCTTCCATGAATAGCATCATGCGGCTTTTCCACAAAGAAAAGTTGTTAGCATTAAACTTAGGCGGTTTTGTTATGGAGCCATTCTCAGAAAAGTTGTTTTGAAAAGAGTTTTCAATGGTTGAAGAAGAAGAGGAAGCCATCACAGATCAAGTTTATGGAATTAAACTTTCTGCTCTGATACCACTTGTTAGTCCCAGATGGCTTAACAAGTATTGTAGAAGGGGGAGGGTTGAATACAATACTCAAAAAATTTCACAATTTTAATTCTTTTATTGAAAATCTTTCAACAAGAATTACACAAAGAGACTTAAAGACTGTTGCGGAAAAGAACAGATAAACTATTCTAACAATCTTTCACAAAGTATACTAAACAAAACAACCAAGAACACTTAGAGCAAAGCTATTAATTTATCAAGCAATATGGAGGTTTCTTGCACTGGGAGAATTCCAGAAAGCGTAGTTTGCATGGGGATATCTTCTTCCTTTTATAGTGACAAGGAGTGTACAAGCATTAAATGCTTGGGACACTTGTCATCATCATATTTGCTGAGGATGTTGACTCCTGAAGAGCTGAGATGTCCTTATCACCTTTTACTAGGTACTAGAAATAAAACCCATGCTGAAGAAAGGGACTTTAACTGATAATGGATAAAACGACAAACAGTCACTTTTATCTGCCAAAGGATATTGTCCCATAATAAACGATCTTCTTGATGAGTATTCTAAGACAATCACATCGATGAAGTTTCACCGATACAATTGACTTTGGAATTTGAAACAATCTGCAGAGAGAAAATCATTTATTTGATAACACATAGATCCCACCGATTTCAGCACCCTTATCGGTGAGATGAAGCTGACCGACAAAGGATATGTCGGTGGAGGGGTTGTCCACCGATTTGTGAGAATAAGATCGGTGAAGGGTTGTCCACCGATTTTTAAGAACAACTTCGGTGGAGGGTTGTCCACCGATTTGTAAGAACAAATTCGGTGGAAGGTTGTCCACCGATTTGTAAGAACAAATTCGGTGGATGATGACTTGGTTGAATGTAGAGAAGAGTCTTCTATTTTCCACAAGTAGAATGTCTTCAAACTTGGTTCCGGTTGATCTTCGACTTCACCGAACAGTTGATATCTTGTACAAGTCATCTTTAAAAGAACCATGCTACAATATTCTAAGTAAGATATAAGGGAGAACAACGGTGAGTCAATTTCAAATCTAGGTGACCCAACAATCTCCCCCTATTTGAATTTGAGCTCTTCCCTTGGAATATTTAAGAGTATAGAAAAGTAAAATGCATTTTGACCCTTTTTACTCTTTTGGGTTCTTTTCACATAGACCATTCTTTTTGTTCTTTTGATCTAATTTTCTTTTGTATGGGTATGAATACTATATACTGTATTTACAAGTAAATGAAAGTAAAGCTATGTACCAAAAAAAAAATTCAAATAGAAAGGTACTTGTATTTAGATAAGTTTTCTCATACATTCGTTAAGAAGAAGAACAATCTTTTACAAGTACCATTGAGAGAGAGAACCTATTTCTTGGAAGTTTGTCGTTGCTTGATTTCGTCCAACAAATTTCGGTAGAAAGGTTGAGCTTCGGGGATGTTGGGAAAGAGGTTGGAGATGCCTTGAAGAAACACGGTATCGGCGATGGGAATTTGTGCAAATCTGAAGAAGGCACGATGACCAAAACCATCATTGAAGAATAGTCCAGGTATCGGTGAGAGGCTCAAAGTTGTGGTAGGATAAGGCACAAATGTGGGGAGGGACAGGTTTAGGTTGCTTACATTTGGAATCTTCCCTTCACTTGCCATTTCTTTGAACACCTTGTCGATAGGATTCTTGACTTTGGGAAGACGGATTTCTTCTTTCATCGATTGAAGTTTCGCCCTTTCATCGGAGGAAAGGATGATGTTGTGTTTTCTTTTAATTTCCGTCATCTTTTCCATCAGTCCTTCAATGCATTTGATAAAAATTTCTTTCTTTGGGTTTGCACTTCTGACCAAGTTTTGAGAGATCTCATACCATTCGGGAATACCGTAATGTTGGAGGTTAACATCTCTCACACTTTTCATTGAGCCGTCTTCTCTATCGATGATCATCCTGATATCCTTTGGGTTGGCTCTGGAGGTAGCAATTTTGACATTTGTGATCGGAGATTTGGACATTCGGTGGTACATGTTCTTTTTGTACCAACTTATTTCTTCATTCTTTTCTTTTTCAATGGCACTCAGCACCGATTTTTGGGTTAAGAGAGGATCGGTAGGCTTAGCTTTGATAGCCTCTTCTTGTGCAGCTTTCAAAGATAGAGCCCTGAAGTCATCTAAATCTTTTTGAGCAAGTCTGGCTTCCTCAATCTCTTGAGGAGTCAGACCGAAGTTGGAATCCTGAGATTGTAGAGAAGGAGGCTTTAACTTCAAAGTTTGGGCATCAACAGGTCGATTCCCATATTTTGTCAATTCCTTCTTTTTCTTTTCTTCTTCGGCCAACTGTTCAGCAGTGAGGGTTTTCTTGCCTTTGTCTTTGGGGGTTTTAGAAACTTGCTCCCCCTCAGACGTTGCCTTACTTTTCACCCCTGATGGAGACTTGGTCCGTGTGGAGATTTGATCGGTGGTACCTGCAATTTTTGGTGAGGGCATAAGTGGAGCTTCGGTGGCCTGTGGTGATATTTCGGTGGAGGATGAAGATGTTTCGGTTGTAGGTGATGTTTCGGAGGAGGATGAGGATGCTTCGGTGGTAGGTGAAGGCTTGTTGATGATAGATCTCTTAATCGAAGGCATTTTTGGATGACTAAGAGTCTTCTCCCCTTCAGCAGCAGCCGGAACTTTAAAACCTAACTGCACAAAAACACTATCAAACTTGGTGTGAAGATGAGCCAAGCTTTGAGTGGTGTCACCGGAGATCATAGAAAAATCACCCAAGTCCATTTCCCATTGAGCTTTCTCCAGCATGTTGTCAGCTTTGGTGTGAAGAGAGCTAAGAGAATCGGCGATGCTTTTGTCAAGATCCTGATGAGTTTTGGTCTCTTGAATAAGCCTCTGAAGTTCAGTATCCTTGACTAGATATGATGCCTTGAAATCATCGAATGAAGCTGCAATGTTGGAGTGGGAAGTGGTCAAAGTTTCCACTTTGTTGGATAATAAGGCCACGTTGTCAGACAGTGACCGAAGTGCTTCACGAAGAGCATCGGTAGGGGGAGGATTGCGAGCTCGGAGATGGGGTTCTGTTGGAGCCAAACTGGAATAAGGTAGTATGCGATCCTCAATAAAGTGAGAGGAAGTTGGTTGAGCCCAGGAAGGTTCAGGGTAAAGGAAACGATGTCGGGGAGAATGTTTCGGTGGAGATGCCTTCGGTGGGTTGAATCTGCGTTGAGGGAGGCTCGGTGTGAATTTCGTCGGTGGACGGGATTGTTCGGGGAGAACCAGTGTCCTCCAAAAGAAATTCAAAGAAATCATTCGGGGGGATTTGGGGGGAACTCAGATCGAGTTGTGCTTCATCATCGATCATAACTGACCGGGTGAAAGGCCGTGCAGTGACAAGTCAACTCCTTCGAGGGGAGAGTCCCCGAAGTCATCTCTACCACCCGAAAAGGTGGGGGAAGAGGCAAGATAAGGGTCCTCCATTTCTACAACTGTAGTCTTTTGAGAAACTGCAGAGGAGTCGGTGGGGATAATGACGGATTCCCTTGGCCCGGAGGGGTGAAGTTCAACAACTGGCGATTTTTGAGAATCGACAGTTGGATTAGTCGGTTGGGCCGATGGTGTCCGAGACCTCTTTGAAAGAGATCTCGAAGGGGAAGTTGAGTGCCTCCGCTTACGATATGTAGATTGAACCGAGGAAGCCTCTGAGGGATCTCTCGGTGGCATAGTTCGAGAAGCGGGTGCGGAGGTGTCGGGGGCCGTACGTTGTTTCTTTTTCGTGCCGCCCGACTTTACTCGAGAATGGGAAGAGGGGGCCACTACAACTTGGGGTGCCTTGGGAACTTCCGGGTGTTGAAACCCGGGACCTTCCGCATCACCCCAGCGAAGATCGGGAGATAAAGCGAAAGAAATCATACCTTGGCGTAAGGGGAGATCAGTAGCGAGATGACCAATATTGAGCGTCTTTTGACCAACAAAGGGTGATGACCAATCGTAGATGAAACGAGGAGTTTTAGACTTACGATCCGCATCTAACGCCGCACCGAGTTTATGTTGAAGGATCATGGAGATGAAATGAGGATATGCGACATAACACTTTTTCGGGTGTTTGATTACTTCAGTCAGCTCAGTAAAGAAATACTGAGCAAAGTCCACCTTTCTTTGAAAAATTAGTGCATGAGAAAGCTTTGTAATATAAGATGGGGATTGGTCTTGACCACTTGTCTTTCTAGAGAAACAATGGATCACATGAGCAAAGAAGAAGTTCCAAACCCCACCCATATTTTTGCGAAGAAGGGTACCTGGTCCTTTAGAAGACTTGGAAGCTTTATCCTCAGAATGTTGGACATAGCCAAGAGTGCTGTTGGACATAGCCAAGAGTGCTGATACCAATGACTTGCTCAAGAAAGAATAGATTGTCCATCGAGGAGATTTCGGTGGAAGAAGAGAGACGGAGAGAGTGTCCACCGATGTGAGATCGGTGGAAAGTGAAGACACACAGTTATTGAAAATTACACATGCCAAGTTCACTTATTAGGAAGTTGAACCTGGCTTCATCTAGGGGTTTGGTGAACAGATCAGCAAGCTGTAGATCGGTGGGAATGAAATGTAACTCAATGTCACCTTTGGAGATGTGGTCCCTAATGAAATGATATCTGATATCTATGTGCTTTGATCTGGAATGAAGAACTGGGTTGTTTGCAATAGCTATTGCACTTTAGTTATCACACAGAATTGGGACTTTGGAGTAGATTTGAAGCATAGTCCCTGAGTTGATTTCTCATCCACAGGATCTGAGCACAACAGCTTCCAGCAGCTACATATTCAGCCTCAGCAGTAGAGGTTGACACAGAGTTTTGTTTCTTGCTGGACCAACTTACCAATTTGCCACCAAGAAGCTGGCAGCTTCCTGTAGTACCTTTTCTATCAATCTGGGAACCTGCATAATCTGAATTTGAATACCCAATTAGTTCAAAACCTGAGTCTTTGGGATACCAAAGACCCAAGTGCAAGGTACCCTTGAGATACCGAAAAATCCGTTTTACAACCTTTAAATGTGATTCTTTTGGATTGGCTTGATAACGGGCACATAGACAAGTAGCAAACATAATATCCGGCCTGCTAGCAGTTAAGTACAGAAGAGAACCAATCATGCCTCGATAAAGGGTAACATCCATAGATTCACCGTTAAGATCAGCATTGAGTTTCAAGAATAAGGTTACCTGAGGTCTCCTTGATGAAGAGAGTATTGTCAATTTTACCTCTGGAATATCCATGCTTTAGAAGGAAGTTGGCAAGTGTGTCATACCAAGCACGTGGAGCTTGCTTGAGACCATAAAGGGCCTTGTCAAGTCTGTACACAAAGTCTGGATGAGCTGGATCTTCAAAGCCAGGAGGTTGTTTCACATAGACTTCCTCTGCAAGTTCCCCATTGAGGAAGGCACTTTTGACATCCATTTGAAAGACTCTGAAATTTCGGTAGGCAGCATGAGCCAGAAAGATTCTTATTGCTTCAAGTCTTGCAACAGGGGCAAAAGTTTCATCATAATCAATGCCTTCTTCCTGTCGGTATCCTTGAGCAACCAGTCTGGCTTTATTTCTGATAACTGTACCATCTTCATCCATTTTATTTCTGAAGATCCATTTGGTTCCAATGATTGTTTTCTTTCGGGGTCTGGGAACCAATCTCCAAACTTTGTTTCTCTTAAATTGAGAAAGCTCTTCTTGCATGGCAGTGATCCAACAGGGATCTGCAAGAGCTTCATCAATCTTCTTGGGTTCAAGAAGAGAGAGAAAATTCACATAGAGACAAATGTTTCCAACTCCTCTACGTGTTTGGACACCTGCTTGTTGATCACCGATGATTTGATCTATGGGGTGATCTTTGGTCCATTTTGTTGCAGGAGGTAAAGGTGGTGGAATATTTTGTGTTAGGGGTGAAGATGGAGTGGGATCAGAGGTTCGGTGGCAGGCAATATTGTCGGTGGAAGAAATTGGATCGGTGGAAGGCTGTTCGTTAGTGGAGGGTTGCACATCGGTGGGAGAAAGTACATCGGTGGAAACATGGTCAATTTTGGTGGGAATTATAGAGGATGACCCGACTTGGTTATTTGATGGAGATGGATTGGAGGGAGTGAAGGATGTATCGGAGGAGTTTGATAAAGGAGCATCACCGATGCATGAAGAGATCCATCTGTGTAATTCATCATCATCATTTGATAGAGATGATGATCTAAGATCATTAAATTTGACATGAATAGACTCATCAATGCATTTTCTCCTGAGGTTGTACACACGATATGCTTTGGAGGATAGAGAGTACCCAACAAATATTCCTTCATCAGCTTTGGGATCAAACTTCCCAAGATTGCCACGGTCATTTAGAATAAAGCACACACAGCCAAAAACATGAAGAAAGCCAATATTTGGTTTTCTGCCATGGAAAACTTCATATGGGGTTTTATCATGTCTTTTGGATATCACTGACCTATTTTGGGTAAAGCAAGCAGTATTAACAGCTTCAGCCCAAAAATAGGTGGGTAGGTTGGATTCACTTAGCATGGATCTTGCAGCCTCACATAGAGTTATGTTTTTCCTTTCCACCACTCCATTTTGCTGAGGAGTACGGACTGCAGAGAAGTTTTGAGAAATTCCTTTCTCAGTGAAGAAGTCTTCAAGAGCACTGTTTCTGAATTCAGTGCCGTTATCACTTCTTACCGAAAGAACAAGTTGACCATTAAGAACTTCATTTTTCTTGACAAAATTGATGATTTCTTCAGTTGCATCACTTTTATACCTGAGAAAAGACACCCAAGTATATCTAGTAAATTCATCAACAATTACAAGAATGTACCTTTTGCCTCCTAGACTTGGAGTGCTGACTGGTCCACATAGGTCTATGTGCAGCATCTGGAGAGGAAGAGTGATAGAAGAGCATTGCTTGGTCTTGAAGGAAGTTTTGGTAAGCTTCCCTTTTTTCACATGCATCACACAGCTTCTCTTTGACAAAGTTCAACTTTGGCATGCCAGTCACCAGCTCTTTGTTGGAAATTTTATGAAGGGTTTTGAAATTTAGATGAGAGAGACGCTTATGCCACAACCAGTTCCTTTTGGATGTGTCATCTGACACAAAGCAGACATTGGATGAATTGTTATTTAGTCCCATATCAATGATATAGACATTTTCCATCCTTTTTCCAGATAACACCACATTGAAGTTCTTGTCCACCACAGTACAGATACAAAGTTCAAAGATAACTTTATATCCAAGATCACACAGTTGGCTAATGCTGAGAAGATTATGCATGAGACCGTCAACAAAGGCCACTTTATTGAAGGTAACAGATCCATTAGTGAGTGTTCCATATCCTTTGGTATAGCATTTAGAGTTATCACCAAAAGTTACAGATGGACCTTTTCCAGGCACATAGTTGATGAGAAGAGATTTGTTTCCCGTCATGTGGCGTGAGCACCCACTATCCAGATACCATATTTGATGGTGCTCAAAAACCTGCATGCACACACAGATTAGTTCTTTGGTACCCATTTGGTGATGGGTCCTTTAGGCTGCGTTTGGTATGCAGACTACTTGAGACAGGACGGGACTAAAAAAAATAGTACCATGTTTGGTAAGCCATGGAACAAAAATGAGATGGGACAAGGTGGGACAAAAATGGTTTCACTTGGGACAAAAGTTAAAAATTTTAGTTCCACCAAAATATGTGGAACAAGTTGGGACTATTTTCAAATTTACCATTATACCCTTAAAATTCACTAGAGTCAGACTAAACCTTTCTACACATCTGATGCTAACCCTATTGCAAAAACGTTTTCCCAACATCATTGATTTTCCCATGTACAGATGCTTCCTATCTAATCGATTCATCTAAACTTTGAAATCTCCATACTTTGAAATCACCTACTGTTTATGACTTCATCGATGTGCACTGGTGATTTCATACTCAACCTCTCCAAACCTCTGATTTCGAACTCGATTTCTTCACTGGAAGAAGAAAAACATGGAACGAATAATAAGCTAGAAGAAGAAGAAGAGATCCCGAAAGAAGTAGAAGAAGAACCTGGAAGAAGAATAAGAAGAACCTGGAAGAAAAAGAAAGCTTGAAAGAAGAAGAAGAACCTGGAAGAAGAAGAAGAAAAGAGTCTGGAAGAAGAAAAGTGAAAAAGTGAGATGAGACCCAATAATATCTTCCTTTTGTTTTTATTTTGGTTTGTTTTATTTTACTAAATAAAATAATAATAACACAATTAAATAAGATAAAAAAAATCAAAACTATTATAAGGTAAGAAAAATATAAAACTAACATGTTAGGGGCAATGTGGTCATTTTAACGGTTCAGTCCCGTCCAGTCCTGCATACCAAACGCAAAACATATAATTAGTCCTGTCTTGTTCTAGGCGTACCAAACGCAAGACAGACTATTAATTTTGTTCTGTCCTGTCCTGTCCCGTCCTGTCCCGTCCCATCCAGTCTGCATACCAAACGCTACCTTAGGGTTAGAAGAGGAAGGGTCCTTAGGTTTGGTTCTATCTATTCTTTCCTTGGGACAATCCTTAGCCATGTGAAAAGTGTCACCACAATTATAGCATTTTCTATAGATAAAAATCTTTTTATAATTGTGACCACTTTCCTTGTATTGACTTTTCCCATTAATCTTTATTATCTTGGCTGAAGAGGATGAAGCAGAAGATTTGGACCCAAGAGTTCCTTTGTCAGTGTTATAAATCGGTGAGTGGGAGGATTCATTGGAGTTGGACTTTTTCAAAAGCACCGATCAAGGAATTTGAAACATAGAAGAATCACCAGAATATTTCTTAGGAGTATTTCTTTTGGGATGAGAATCGGCCACCGATTCGGCCACCGATTTCCCTTTGTCAGAAGCGGAGAATCTTTTTTAGGGAAGTTGAGGTTCTCTCTTAAGGATCTTTGAGGGCTTAGGATCAGAAGAAGAGAGTTCATCTATGTGAATAGATTTCAATAGCTCATGAAGAGGTATGGGAGGTTCAATGGAGTCCTGAGCTTTTTCAACTTTAGAAGTTGAGGTATTATCCTTAGCCTTAATGAACATTCCAAATTTTAGAGCTTCACCTAGATCCATAGAGTTTAAAGAAACAGAGTCACAAGAACTTGACTCTGAGGCATCATCCCATTCACTAAAGGAAGGGATGAGTGCAAGAGAAGAGGTATCATCAACAGTTTTCCCAAATCCTAGACCGAATTTATTATTACCACTGATTTGGCCTTGAAAGATTTGTTCAAGATTTTTGGAAGAATTTGACCATTTTCTAACAACCTCTTGTTCCCTTTTTAGTTTCATAAAAAGGTGATTTTTCTCTTTTGAAATCACGTGATTTATGGTTTTCGCATTTTCAAGCTCAGCTTTGATTTCCTCAAACTTTTCAAGTTTAGCCATGCAGACTTCAAGTTGAGATGTGAGAGTTTTAACTTGAATGGATTTTCTTTTCTTGCTATCCTTGACAGCATAAAAATCTTTAGTTAATGATTCGTAAGCATCAATCTTTTCACTATCAGTCATATCGTTAAAAGGATGTACCTGAGCATAAGCTGTCGAGCACCCAGTTGCCACAAGAGCCATTGGAGAGGTAGCTTTTTCAGAATCTTCCATCTCTTCAGAAATGGTCATGAAGCACATATTGTGAGAATCACTGTCAGAGGTGTCTTCTTCATCCCAGTCATGAGTTTTTGCCATTAGACCCTTTCCTTTTCTTTCAAGACCCTCACTCCTTTCTTTCTCTTTCTTGTACTTAGCTTTATATTTCTCAGCACGCTCCTGATGGTCTAAGGATGAGGATTGGGAATCCTTTTTGGAAAAGGTTTATTTAAAAGGATTATTTCTGGGTTTCTCATTCTTTGAAGAATATTTGTCAGAGGATGGGTTCCTAGACTTAGTAACACGCTTTCTCCTACACTCAGATGCAAAGTGTCCTTTCTTGCCACAGTTATAACACTCTTCATTTGACTTATCAGATGAAGTATTGGAAGATGAAGATTTTCTAAAATTTCTGGATTTGTTGAAAGGACGAAACTTGTTCTTAGAACCAGCCATCATTGCCATTTCATCAGACAACTGTTCAACCATAATATCCTCACCTTCATCATCAACATCACTAAGATATGCCTCCGTTTGGTGGGTAGAGTTATTTTGGTTGTCATTGTGAGAGTCTAATGAAGGATAGGTGATTCTAGGAACATTTTGAGATTTCTTGGAGCTTTCACTAACAAGAGCTATAGAAGAGCTCTTTATCTCTTTGATGAAAGATTTCCTTTGTAACTTGGTTTGCTCAAAATTGAAGAGAGTTCCATACAGGACAGTTAAGGGCATGAACTCAAGGTCCTTGGTAGTTTTAATGCAAGTACATATATTCTCCTAAAATTCTGGAAGACAATCCATGAACTTACATAAGACTTCCTCATTATCATAGACTCTGCCCAATAACTTCAGATCATTTAAAAGAGAGTTGAAACGAAGGTAGTAGCTAGGAAGAGATTCTCCTTTTTCAAAAGCAAATAGTTCATACTTTCTAATAAGACCAAGCTTTTTACTTTTCTTTACTTCCTATGTACCTTCGTACAGTACACACAGTGTGGTCCACATCTCTTTAGCAGTTTCAAAGTTAACTATAGAGTGATAGACCTCATCAGGAAGTGAGAGTGCAATAATTGCTCTTAGCCTAGAGTCAAGAGAAACCAACCGTTTTTCCTCATCAGTATATTTCTTAGGATTTTTTAGGATGTAACGACCAGTAGCACTGGATTTCTCTTCATCAGAGTCACTAGAGATTTCTTTTTCCATGGTTTCTTTACCAGGCCTCTGCGTTTCATAGCGAGCCCAAACTCTGGGGATGATAGGTCCCTCTTTGAGAATGGTTGGATATCTAGTATCCACTCCTTCCATGAATAGCATCATGCGGCTTTTCCACAAAGAAAAGTTGTTAGCATTAAACTTAGGCGGTTTTGTTATGGAGCCATTCTCAGAAAAGTTGTTTTGAAAAGAGTTTTCAATGGTTGAAGAAGAAGAGGCAGCCATCGCAGATCAAGTTTATGGAATTAAAATTTCTGCTCTGATACCACTTGTTAGTCCCAGATGGCTTAACAAGTATTGTAGAAGGGGGAGTGTTGAATACAATACTAAAAAAAATTCACAATTTTAATTCTTTTATTGAAAATCTTTCAACAAGAATTACACAAAGAGACTTAAAGACTGTTGCGGAAAAGAACAGATAAACTATTCTAACAATCTTTCACAAAGTATGTTAAACAAAACAACCAAGAACACTTAGAGCAAAGCTATTAAGTTATCAAGCAATATGGATGTTTCTTGCATTGAGAGAATTCCAGAAAGCGTAGTTTGCATGGGGATATCTTCTTCCTTTTATAGTGACAAGGAGTGTACAAGCATTAAATGCTTGGGACACTTGTCATCATCATATTTGCTGAGGATGTTGACTCCTGAAGAGCTGAGATGTCCTTATCACCTTTTACTAGGTATTAGAAATAGAACCCATGCTGAAGAAAGGGACTTTAACTGATAATGGATAAAACGAAAAACAGTCACTTTTATCTGCCAAAGGATATTGTCTCATAATAAACGATCTTCTTGATGAGTATTCTAAGACAATCACATCGATGAAGTTTCACCGATACAATTGACTTTGGAATTTGAAACAATCTGCAGAGAGAAAATCATTTATTTGATAACACATAGATCCCACCGATTTCAGCACCCTTATCGGTGAGATGAAGCTGACCGACAAAGGATATGTCGGTGGAGGGGTTATCCACCGATTTGTGAGAACAAGATCGGTGAAGGGTTGTCCACCGATTTGTAAGAACAACTTCGGTGGAGGGTTGTCCACCGATTTGTAAGAACAAATTCGGTGGAAGGTTGTCCACCGATTTGTAAGAACAAATTCGGTGGATGATGACTTGGTTGAATGTAGAGAAGAGTCTTCTATTTTCCACAAGTAGAATGTCTTCAAGCTTGGTTTCGGTTGATCTTCGACTTCACCGAACAGTTGATATCTTGTACAAGTCATCTTTAAAAGAACCATGCTACAATATTCTAAGTAAGATATAAGGGAGAACAACGGTGAGTCAATTTCAAATCTAGGTGACCCAACAATCTCCCCCTATTTGAATTTGAGCTCTTCCCTTAGAATATTTAAGAGTATAGAAAAGTAAAATGCATTTTGACCCTTTTTACTCTTTTTGGGTTCTTTTCACATAGACCATTCTTTTTGTTCTTTTGATCTATTTTTCTTTTGTATGGGTATGAATACTGTATGAGATACACCAGATTAATTCCCTTCTAAGGCGCAATTCATGGAATGACATGAGACCTGAGCGTCTTAAGCAACATGAAAACATATGGGCATTCGATATGACTAATGTCCTAAAATCCCTATTCCAAGAGGAAGTTAGACATGAGAGGTACGAAATATCTAATGAATTATCATAACAAAGTCATATAATGAACAGACAGAGCGATGAACTAGTTTTCGATTATCAGAACATTATCGCATCGCTGTCACAACAAAGTCACATAATTATTAGATGATTATCACATCATAAAAAGTCTTCAATTTATCAAATTATTATCACATTATTATCACGACAAAATCAAATCATTAACACAGTATATCACATTATTATCGACACCGTACGTATCAACATAAAATGTCTCCGATGATAATAAAAACATTTAAGGGATAAGAATAAATCTAGGATAACATAAAGTTATGGATAGACACTGATTTGTTTTCATTTATTCTAATTTTTATTATCTATAAATTAATTTGGAGGTCTAGAAATATTTTTGTATTTTCGTAAAAACAGGGATTCTCGTTTAAACTCTTCCATATATATATAGACTCGAGATCATGTGAGACCAGGCTATTTCCGTGAGACCGTGAGAGCAAAAATTTAACACTAAACCTTCACAGCAAAAGACTGTGATGGTAAACCTTCACGGTGTTTTTGCTGTGAAGATTCGTTGTTTTTCTTACCTTCACAATGTAACACTATGAAGGCTTAGTGTTAATTTTATGGTCTCACGGTTTCACGAAAACAGGTTGGTCTCACGTGAACCCAACCCTATATATATATATATATCACTAGTACAAAAATGGGGTTTTGCCACGGTTTTGAAAATTGGAGTTAGTCACGGTTGGGTTTAGAACCGTGGCTAAAAGTCATAAATAAAATTTGAGTATTGGGTTAGCCACGACTTAACTAAAAAACCGTGACCATTACAAAAAATGTTTAAACATAATGCCATGGTTTAGATAAAACCGTGACTAAATGGTTCTTTAAGGTCACGTTTTTTTTCCCGTGACAAGTAACGACTAAAAACCGTGGCCATAGACATACATATTGCCATGGTTTTTTGTCTAAACCATGATTTTATATTGTAACGGTTATTATTCGTGGCCATAGACTGACATATGGCCACATGAAACCAATTTTCCGTGACCAAAAGAAATGTATATATAGCCACAAAAATATGTAAAACGTGGCCAAAAGCCACGGTTGTTTATAGCCACGGTTTTTATTATTTTGTGAGGTCAAAAGGTAACCAGTAGTCACGGTTATAAATATTAAACGTAACTATATGTGATGATTTCGTCACAGTCAAAATGCTTTTCTGCCACGGTTTTGAAGATTGTAGCTAGTCACGGTTGGGTTTAGAACCGTGGCTAAAAGTCATAAATAAATTTTTTGTATTGGGTTAGCCACGATTTAACTCAATAACCGTAACCATTACAAAAAATGTTTAAACATAATACTACGGTTTAGATAAAACTGTGACTAAATGGTTATTTAAGGTCACAATTTTTTTTCCCGTGACAAGTAACGAATAAAAACCGTGGCCATAGACAGACATATAGTCATGGTTTTATATTGTACAAAAGACACAAATTGACACAAATATGATCATAGTCTAGTTGGTAAGTGCATTTCTCTCTACCCAAGAGAACTGGGTTCGAGTCCTTCTCTCTACACTAATTATTTTTTCATTTAAAATGACATTGTAGTCTTCTTCTATTGTATGTGGCCTTGGAGGCTTTTTTTAGATTTATATTATTTCCATTTTTTTTATTATTCCCCCGTCCCACTGCAATTTTCATCCCTTCCATCAATTGATTCAATTCTTCCAATATATTTATTTCTTTCAATTCTTCAGTTCCACTTTTTGCCACGGTTTTAGAAATACAGGTTAGTCACAGTTGGGTTTAGAACGGTTTTAGAAATACAAGATTAACGTTTATGGCGGATTTTCGGCGGTACATGTAGGTTCGTCGGAATTCAGCCGGAACTATAATATTTCTTTATTATTCTTATTTTTATTCTTATATAATTATCAACATTATTATTATTATATTATAATAATTATTATTATTATAATATAATTTTTAAAAATATAATAATAATAATTATTATTATTATACAATCGATTAAAGCCCAAAACGGTCCATTAAAAGCCAAAATGATTCATTAAAGCCTAAAATGGTTCATTGAAGCCCATTACGGTTCATTAAAGCCCAAAGCGGTCTCATTAAACTCCAAATTGGTTCTTTAAAGCCCAAATCGGCCCATTAAAGCCCATAACGGTTCATTAAAGCCCAAAACGATACATTGAAGCCCATAACCGTTCAATAAAGCCCAATACAGTCCATTGTAGCCCATTACGGACCATTAAATCCCAAAGCGGTTAACTATAGCCTAAAACGGTTCATTAAAGTCCAAAACAGTCCATTAAGCCCATAGCGGTTCATTAAATCCCAAAACCGTTCATTAAAGCCCAATACAGTCCATTGAAGCCCATTACGGTTCATTAAAGCCCAAATCCGTCCATTAAAGCCCAAAACGATACATTGAAGCCCAAAATGGTTCTTTAAAGCCTAATACAGTCCATTGAAGCCCATTACGATCCATTAAAGTCCAAAACAATACATTAAAGCGCAAAACGATTCATTAAAGCCCAATACAGTCCATTGAAGCCCATTACGATCCATTAAAGTCCAAAACCATACATTAAAGCCCAAAATGGTTCATTAAAGCCCAATACAGTCCATTGAAGCCCATTACGATCCATTAAAGTCCAAAACAATACATTGAAGCCCATAACGGTTTATTAAAGCCCAATACAGTCCATTGAAGCCCATTGCGGTCCATTAAAGCCCAAAGCGGTAAACTATAGCCTAAAACGGTTCATTAAAGCCCAATGCAATCCATTGAAGCCCATTACGGTTCATTAAAGTCCAAAATGGTTCATTAAAGCCCAAAATGGTTCATTGAAGCCCAATACAGTCCATTAAAGCCTAATAAAGTCCATTAAAGCCCATAACGGTTCATTGAAGCCCATTATGGTCCATTAAATCTCAAAGCGGTTAACTGTAGCCCAAAACGATACATTAAAGCCCAACGGTTCATTAAATCCCAAAACGGTTCATTAAAGCCCAATACAGTCCATTGTGGGTCTTAGTGATCTTATCGAGCCTAATACACACCACATACATATATGTAGTACATACATGCATACAAACACGTAATAAATCACCATTGATGTTATTGGGCCTTAATAAGTCATAAATGGTCTTATTAGACTATAATGGCTCTTAATACGCTTTATTGGTTCTTAATAGAATATTTAAAATTTTATTAACTTATGTGGTGTTAAACTAGAGTTTTACAAATAAAGAGCCCAATACATACGACATGCATATATGCAGTACATACATGCATACAATCATGTAATAAGTCACTATTGGTGTTACTGAGCCTTAACAAGTCATAAAAGGTACGAGGTGATTGATCATTGTTATGAATGCTGCCATATATCGACTACACACATATATGACCACACACATAAGTATTTGAAACTATCTCTACGTATGACATAGGATCATGTGTGAGGTGTCATTTTTGTTGACAAATGTGAGAAATGATTTTAAACCGTTGATCACTTTTAATCAAATACCCTCCCATTAAACCCGAGCACTCTACGTATATGTGAGAGGTGTCATTTTTTATGACAAATGTGAGAAGTGCTTCGTACATTTCTCATACAATGGCTGATAACCACTTCTCACCATATTTATCACTCCTAAACGAAACCCGAGCACTTTACGTATATACTCGCACCATACATTCTACATACATATAAGCTTCAAAAACTTCATTAAAATAAATTACGTTGTTAATTTTAAATCTAAAATATTAAAATTATAACAAAGAAGTCAATCAAACAAATTATAATTAACATAAATATCGATATTTATAATTCATGTTCACTCAATATATAGGGGGTGTTTGGGATTGCGTTTCAAGGGTGCTTATTTGCTTATCACGTTCCTAGGAAGCAGTTCAGTGTTTGGATTCAAAGTGCTTTTCTCCTTATCACGTTCTAGAGAAGGAGAAACGCGATTTTTTGAGAAGTAGGTTGAGACCTACTTTTCCACGCCGGAGTTTTTTGAGAAGGAGATAAGCAGAAGCAGATAAGCAGACGCAATCCCAAACACCCCCATATTTCCAATTTTTATATAAAAGTTTAAAATTTATACGAAATTTTCAATAGAAATGAAATAAAAATTCAAAAAAATAGAGGGTTATTTAAATTTATCTAAAAATTCTCCCTCCAAAGTTCCCTTCTCACCAAATCCTTGCAACAAAAAACCCTAGCCGCATATTTTCCCTTTCTTTCTTAGACCATCCGCATCCATCCCATTCTAACCCATACTTTTTCACTGCCACATCAGCGCCACATCATTTTTTCTTTCCAACCCATTCTAACCCACAAACCCCCACATCCATCCCACACCACCATCCCATATTTTATTTATTTTTATTTTTATTTTTGTTACAAGTATATTAATTTAAATAATTTAAATTTTATAAATAATTTATAATTTAATATAAGATAAAACAATTAATAAAATATTTCATAAATTGAAACTACAATTTTAACCTTACATAACCAAATTAAAAACATAAAAAATACATAATTTCAAATTAAAAAACTACAAATTTCACCAACCATATAGTTGTCGAAGCAACTCTTTGTGGGCTAAAACCGCATTTAACTCGTTACCCGTGAGATGATCATGTGGTTTGATGTAAAACTTGAGATCTTTCCGCATTTCTCTTTGTTTCAAAGCTTCCGCTTTTGTCTTTGCCGCTTCCGCTTTTGTCTTTGCCGCTTCCGCTTTTGTCTTTGTCGCCTCGGCTTTGTCCCTCGCGGTTTTCAACATTTCCTCCTCCACGGTTAGTATTTTTGTATTTGCAACGTTTATATTCTCGACATACACCATAAGATTCTTCAACGCCTCGTCCTTTTCCGCCGTCTTTGTGGAGGATGACGTGGCACGTTTACCTTTATCTCTCCCCGTCGATCGTGTCGGTTCTTGTACGAAGACATCCTCCTCCTCATGGCTTTCTTCATTAAGGTTGAACCGAACACGTGCGTCAGAAGACGTCGTGTTTGGGTTTGAATCCGACGTGGACTTGCCCCGTTAAACTTCATCATTTTTTTGTTCATGTCACCCCATTTGGATTGTACTTGGTCTTTATTGCATTGATGTTGGCGACTTGAGTTGAAATAATCGAGTATTTTTCCCCAAAATTGTCCTACAAAAATAAATATATATATGAATACGTATATATAATAAAGATAAACACATTAATAAATATATATATGAATACGTATATATAATAAAGATAAACACATTAATAAATATATATATATGAATACGTATATATAATAAAGATAAACACATTAATAAATATATATACCCGCTTTTTGTGCGTTTCCAACGATGCTATCTTCGGAGACGTGAAGCCATGCACGTGCCAACAAAACCTCTTCTTCGGAAGTCCACGAAACCGCTTTCGTTCTATTTGCAAATTTCTTTTTCCCTTGTGTTTCGGGAACCAAATCGGGTGGGGTTTCGGGAACCGTTTCTTCGACCTCAACGTCCTCCGAATATGTTTCTTGTTGTAGTAGTTGTTGGAATTGCCCACCTTGATTATATTGTGGAAAGCCACCTTGCATAAATGGTTGAAAGCCGCCTTGATTAACTTGTTGGAATCCACCCGAATTAAATTGGGCGAATCCACCCGAATTAAATTGGGCGAACCCAACCGGGAGGGTGTTGGGTGAATACATAGGGTATTGTTGTATGTTTCCATGGTAGGTTGATGGTGGTGGTGTAAGATTGAAAATATTTTCCGTCGGGGACGGTTGCGAGCTCGTGCCTCGCGATTTGGAACCTCGTCGTGGTGTTGTGAACCCTTGTGTTTCTTTATCCATTATGATTTTTTTGAAGAAAGAAATAATATTGAGAGAGTAGAATGAAGTGGGGAAGATGGGAGAGATTGAGAGTAAATTTGTTTGTGTGAAAAAATAAGTAGGTTAATATTAGTATTTATAGGATAGAAATAATAAAAAAAAATTAATGGTAACGGATATATTTCCAACGGATATATTTGGAAAAAAAATTGAAATCCCAACCCGAGCTGCCGGGAGGGCTCCAACCCAAGCCAACCCAAAGGGCAGCGATGGTGTTTCAAACCATCCGACACCAACCCCATTGAACCCAAGGGACCCGATGCGGGTGGTCTTAGTTCACTTTGATCCAATTTATCTAAAAAATTTCCCTCCAAGTCCCCTCCCTCCAAATCCTTACGCCAAAATCCCCCAATTTCCCCTCAATCAGAGCCCAATCCGCCGATATCGACCCCACATTCTTCGACAATCTTGACCCAGATGAAATCGCCACGTTTGACCCACCGGAAAAGCCCGAAGACTACGTCGTTCCGACGTCGTTCGACGAAGGGCCGCCGGAAAGAGAAGACGAAATCGCCGCCGCGTATGAGGAGTTGTACGGACCGGCGTATAGTGGGGTTAGTGTGTTGGGAAATGATGTGTATGTGATGGATTCGAAGGTGAAGAAGACGAGTTCGTTTGGGAAAGTGAAGAAAGAGAAGATTAGAGATGGGTTTGAAGAAAGAGTTGTTCTGGTGAGTTTTTTTGAAATGTTATTAAAGTAGTTGTATATCACATAATTGCTTCACTTTTACTGATTGAGTTTTGTGGATTTTGGCAGGTTGGTTCTTCTCAAACTGTGCAATTAGGAACCATATGCTTACATTTTGGAAAATCTATGTATGGCAAGTGGTAATTCTGATGTACTAGCGTCATCCAGGGTTACCGGAGCTATGGCTAGGTATGCATAATTCCATCATTTTTCAGGGCTTCCATATTCTATTCTGTACAGCATAGGGCACACAATTGATTATTACCACCTATTTTGGAAGTTTTTTAACCTGTGTTGCTGATTAATAGGACTGTTATGGATCTCATATTGTTTTTTTTGTAGTTATGAACATGTTTGGGTCTTGGGGATGTTCAACTCTTATAATAGGATGTGTGTGTTTTTTATCCTTCCTTTTTGGTCTCTTATTATAGCTCCTAGATGGTGGTTGATCTTTGATTGGCAATATGGTACAGGGGAGGTTGATATTTGATATAGCCTGTGTTGTTACCTACATGGAACTCTTTTTGTGTCTTATATTGATCAGCATGGCCCTCTTGGTAGAATCTGTTTTCTTATAAAATCAGGATTTCTGAGTTCTTTTTTCAATTTTGGTGAATTTGCATTTTATTGTTGGATAATTGTAACAATATCAAGATTTGCACAAATTGGAATTTGAATAGACAACAAGGGAACAAATGTTCGAGTGTGTCAAGGGGCACAGTAGTAAAGTTTGTTTATGTTTATGTTTATGTTTAAATAATAGCATATGCATGTATGTGGCAGTTTAACATACAGTGGTTAGCATTCGATGAAGGTCATGGTGTTGAAACGCTTGAGAAAGCCAAAACAGCACTATGGAACTTGATTTACAGAGTTTTTTTTGTTGAAATTCCGTTAATAAAGGGGATCTCATTTAAGGTAATTTTTCTTCTTTGAAGTTATCTTTTTGTTAACAAGTTTTTTTTGTCAACAGGAGGATGTTCTCCATGCCCGTGTTTGTAATACCGGTGTCGTAGAAATGCAGTTCAGGTAAAATTTGTTTCTTCAGGCTAAATTCCTATTTGTTACTTTCTATTGCTGGTGTTCTCCTTTCAAAATACAACCATTTTGTTATTGTTTAGTTCCTTTCGTTTTGCGAAGTATCAATTTGTAAATGGATTAGGGTTTTGACCGAGCGCCCATGATAAATACTTATCTTCGTTGCATCTGACGAATTGTCACAGACATTAGTTGCGGCTTTCACAACCATCTCCTCTGTTCTGTGTCAAATGACTCCTTTCAAAATACAACCATTTTTTTATTGTTTAGTTCCTTTCGTTTTGCGAAGTATCAAATTGTAAATGGATTAGGGTTTTGACCGAGCGCCCATGATAAATACTTATCTTCGTTGCATCTGACGAATTGTCACAGACATTAGTTGCGGCTTTCACAACCATCTCCTCTGTTCTGTGTCAAATGACATAAAACTGTTGTCATATGTATAACTAGCTGAGTGTTGCACTTGATAAAATTATTACATTCAAGCATCATTATCTATTAAAAAGACTTGATGGTAAATATGGTGGAGTTTGTCTATGGAATGAAGGCCAAATACACTATTAGTGTATGTATTATGGGCTTATGGCCACATCATTATTTCTAAAGGATATGGCAATTGTGATAATTTTTCTTAACTAATTGTTGTATCACCAATGCTTTATGATGATGACCACTTTTTTGGTGGGTTTTTAGGAATTAGATTTTTTGTTGGTGGTTTTGAGATTCACCTTGTTGATTGATTAGCTTTACTTTATTTTTGGCAGTCGTGTGGGAATTCCCATGGCTTAATCAGGAAATATGGCCTTATGTGCTGCAGACAGTGTTTCCACAGCAATGCCAAGGAAATTGGCTTCATTAAGGTATTGCCAACAGTTTAGTTGCATTTTTGTTGTTTTTTAATGTACTATTAATTGACTTGAGTTTAAAACTTTTTTTTATCATTGATGTGTTATTTTGTTGGCATATAGCTTGATTAAAGTGTTTGACAATTAGCTAAATATCTAAAATACTTGTTAATAACAACAAAACAAATAAAAGAAATTTTGGTTAACCATGGGTGTTCGGGCCAACTTATGGCCACCTTGACTAATCTCAGCCTCAGGGCCTAGAGAACGGCGAAAAGTGACCCAACCCGCCAAGTCGAACCAAACCCATAATTAGCATGCTGCATTGAGATTTTCAACCCATTTTAAGTAAATGGGTCAGAGTTCGGTTGAGCTGAAAATCTGGATGAGAAATGGATGCACACTAGGATGAGATGCACCGGATCAATTCCCTTTTAAGTCGCAATTCGTGGGAGGGCATTTGATTAAAAGTGATCAACGGTTCAGATCCACTTCTCATGCGGTCATGCCTCTCACGTTAACCTCAACTTCTCACACGATCCTTCGCCTTTTGCCCTATATGTTTATAACGTATTTTGATGAACATTGCTATAGGTACATGCATTACAGAGGATGGGAGGTCGTTTCGAGAATCTTTCTGGTCACGAAGGTCTTGTGTAATGTCTGGTCAACATCGGACAGGACACTGCACATGTTGTCTTAATCATCAAGATCCGAACGATGGGGCCAATGGTAGGGGAAGCATTTCAAGAATCGTTTTGTCGGCCGAAGCTCTCGTTGAGGTATTTTTTTTCCAAAGGATGATACTTTTTATATTTCATTGTTTCAACTACTTTTCTATGTGTTGAACATGGTGGAGTTATTTTAATTAGGTTTTGGAGGAAATTCACCAGCAATCTGTAGTTTCTTCATCCCGAACTGCATTGTCTTCAATCAGACCAGTTCATGCTCCTGTTGAAGTTGTGGAAGCACTTTCGGTTAAACTTTACCACAAGTTGCCATTGCATTTAACCGAAGAAGATGCCCAGTATGTATATATTCTTCTTTCTTTGCTACATATGTTCTAACAAAGAGATCGAGTGTTACATTTGAGGTTAAGTGGCTGTTTGTTTACCTCTTAATAGTTCCATTAAGAGGCAACCTTTGAATCGTTAAGAGGTGAATCCTACCCTCTGAATTATTTTCCATCTTGGGCCTCCCTTAACCATTCAGCTCCCTAATTTGATTCTGTATAACATTGTACTTTATGGGACTCGTGGGCAGAGGGTCTTCTAAGGAAATTGAAAATGATGACTCTTCTAAAGATTATTCTTTTTTAGACTTATCATATAAATTGATAAAACCCCATATACTAAACCAAAGACTTATAAGTAAAAATTTTACTTATGAGGATATTTTATATATGGTGGATCATTTACAAAAAACTGAAATTATTGGCGAAGTCCCAACAAAATTTTGGGAAAGGAATAAGATTTTTTGTAAATTAGAGATAATTAATCCAGATTTGGTAATTAAGACAGGAATGCCTAAATATGATAATTGGACTATTGACGAGTTCAAGATGCATATTTCTCAATTACTAAAGCTTGGAGTAATTACAAGAAGCACTTCTAAGCACAGAACATCCATTTTTCTTTGAAAAATCTGAGGGGCATTTTTTAGGCCAAAAGGCATAACCTTCCATTCAAAATGTCCTTCACTACATGTAAAAGATGTCCATGGAATAGAGTCTGGATGCATTCATACTTGCCAAAATCCTGATTTAAGATCAAATTTTGAAAACCATTTTGCTCCTTGGATTTTGTTAAGAAGAATCTCTTTGGTAGGGATACAATAGCCATCAATATGGGTATTGTCATTTAGTCTTTTATAGTTAAAAACCATTCGTGATTGACCACGTTTTTTCTCTGATTCTTTCTGAACTATAAAAGTTGCATAACCGGACAAACAATTGAAGACTTCAAAATCTGGTTTCAACATGTCCATTATTCAGACTTCTTTTGGAACTCTGAAGTATTAAAATTAGATGATTATTCGCTTTTCGGAGAAACTCCTACATTCAAAATATTCATCCCTTCACCAGTAGCAAGCTATACATTCTAATAGAGTAGGTTTCAAAGTGTGATTATCCTCTCATAAAACCACCGTATAAATACACAAGGAATGCCTATAAATTAGGCAAGATAATCTACAAAAACTATACAATATTCTATCGGATATACACTATAATTATTTGAATGATTCTATCGGATATCCTCTATTACACCCCCGCAGTCGTAGCCGGAGGAGATCGGAGGTTAAGACTGGACCGAAAATCCTCGAATAGAACACGTGGCAGCCCCTTTGTAAAAATATCTGCGATTTGGAACCGAGAGGAAACGTGTAAAACACGAACTTGTCCTTGGCGAACTTTCTCCCTAACGAAATGTATGTCGATTTCGATATGTTTAGTCCGTTGATGTTGGATCGGGTTACCGGACAAATATATAGCACTGACATTGTCACAATACACGATAGAGGCTTTAAATGGAGGGTGATGTAGTTCGAGGAGCAGATTTCGAACCCAGCACAACTCGGAGACAATATTGGCTACCCCCCGGTATTCGGCTTCAGCACTAGACCTCGAAATCGTGGTTTGTCGTTTGGAGGACCATGAGATAAGATTGTCTCCAAGGTAGAGACAATAGCCAGATGTGGATTTGCGGGTGTCGGGACAGCCAGCCCAATCGGCGTCCGTGTAGCCGACGAGAGACAAGGAGTTAGGTCGTGTCATGTGTAACCCGAAGGAGAGGGTGCCGTGGATGTAACGGAGGATCCTTTTTAAGGCGTTGAAGTGAGGAATACGAGGGGCGTGCATAAACATACAGACCTGCTGAACGGCATAAGTGAGGTCCGGTCGAGTGAAGGTTAAATATTGAAGAGCCCCGGCTAGGCTGCGATAGAGTGTAGGGTCTTCCATGAGGTCCCCGGCATTTGCACTCAGTTTGCCATTAACATCAACGGGAGTGAGGGCAGGCTTGCACGAAGATAGGCCGGCGCGTTCTAGGATATCGGAAGCGTATTTTTGTTGTGATAGAAACAGACCGTTCGGAGTGTGAGTGACGGAGATGCCGAGAAAATGACTCAAGCGACCGAGATCTTTCATCGCAAATTCTTGTGAGAGTTATCGCATGATGGCCGAACGAAGAGTGTCGGAAGAGGTGACGAGGAGGATGTCATCAACATATAGTAGGATGAAAGCCATGTCATCACCTTGGCGGTAAATGAACAGTGAGTGATCACACTGACTGTGAGTGAAGCCCATAGAAGACACAAAATCAGTAAAGCGTTGGTACCATGCCCGGGGTGATTGTTTCAGGCCGTATAGGGACTTTCGGAGTCGACACACATGATTCGGGTAGGAGGGATCCCGAAAACCATAAGGTTGATGCATGTAGACTGTCTCCTTGAGAGTACCGTAAAGGAAAGCATTCTGGACGTCCAGATGGATAGACCAAGAGTGAGCCAAAGCTAAAGTGAGCACGATCCGTATAGTAGCCGGTTTAACAACCGGACTAAAGGTGTCGCCACAGTCAACACCAACCTGTTGAGACCTGCCATCACAGACAAGACGGACCTTGTACCGCTCAAGGTGGCCGTCGGCCGTTAGCTTGTGCTTAAAAATCCACATACACCTGATCACATTCATATTAGGTTGACGAGGTACAAGTTCCCAAGTCTCATTAGCAATAATAGCATTAAATTCATCACGCATGGCGAGGTTCCAGGCTGGGCTAGATAGGGCAGCAGCGGGAGTTTTAGGAATGGGCTCGGGAGAAGCGTTAGTGTGGAGGTTCAGCGGCCTGATTTGCTTATTAATGCCGGACATGGAGCGGGTGTGAATAGTCCGGGTAGAAGGAGGCGGTGGAGGCGGGACAGGAGGCTGCTGATCAGCGTTTCGCGGATCAGTGTTTCGCTGATCAGTGTTTTGGGGTGGTTGGGCGGTGAGTTTTGGCCGTCGAGAGTAGGCAAAACGAAGAGGTGGAAGGGTGGGCGCAGCAGGCCTTGATTCGGCAGGTGGTGGCGAGGGGGGGGAGTCGGCTGCGGTGTTGGGAGTGGTGGCTGTCGTGGCAGCGGAAGACCACAAAGAGGGGTGTGGATCGGTTTGAAGAAACGAGTAGGAGGGGGTGGGTGTGGATGTAGATTTAAAAGGATAGACATTTTCGTCGAAAACGACGTGACGGGAAATTATGATTTTGTGTGTAGAGAGGTTGAAGCATTTGTACCCCCGGTGGTTTGAGGGGTAACCAAGGAAAACACATGGGGAAGACCTATTTTCAAGTTTATGGATGGAAGAAGGGGTGAGTGGGAAACAGAGGCATCCGAAGGTACGCAAGTGGTCGTAGGAAGGCTGTTTGCTATAAAGAAGGGAGGTGGGAGTTAGATAGTTTTTGGTTTTGGCGGGAAGGATGTTAAGAAGATAAGTAGCCATTTGGAGGGCATGATGCCAAAACGATGGGGGGACGGAGGAGTGTGAGAGTAGGGTCCGAATGATGTTGTTAATAGAGCGAATTTTCCGTTCCGCTTTCCCGTTTTGAGAAGAGGTATGGGGGCAAGAAAAACGAAACATCATCCCATTTTGTTTGCAAAAATTGTGAAACTGGACGTTGTTGTATTCGGTTCCATTGTCACATTGAAAGGTTTTAATTTTGCGTTCAAATTGAGTCGAGATTAAGGTGGAGAATTGGGCAAAAATGTCGTACACGTCGGACTTGCGGATAAGGGGGTAAGTCCACAGAAAATTTGTGTAGTCGTCTAACAACAAGATATAATATTTGTGACCTCCATTGGATGGTATGGGGGATGTCCATAAGTCACTGTGAATAATATCAAAAGGTAGAAACGTAGATGACAGAGAATCATGAAACGGCATTTTTATTTGTTTGCCAAAAATACAGGAATGACAACGAGAAAATTTGGAACTAGTTCGACAATTGATAACATTTTTTTTAAACGACTAATTAAATCTGGTCCCGGGTGTCCTAGACGCTGGTGCCAGACACGTTGAGATATAGCTGAAAAGGCAAGAGGAGCGACGGCTTGAGATGAAGAAGGAAGAAGCGGGTAAAGGTCTCCGGTGCTGTTACATCGGAGAATAGGTGTCCGCGTCCGGTAGTCCTTCACAAGAAAGCCAAAAGCGTCAAATTCAATGGAAACTTGGTTATCGGTTGTAAATCGACGAATCGATAATAAATTTTTAATAAGATGAGGAGAGTGAAGAATGTGGTTAAGTTTGAGAGGTGGAAAAGGGGGTTTGAGAGTGGTATGGCCTGATCCGTGTATGGGTATTCTAGAACCGTCACCAACCGTGATATCATTTAATGATTTATTGTTAGAATAAGACGAGAGAATACCTGAGTTGTTTGTCATGTGGGATGTGGCGCCGGTGTCCATGTACCAGTTTTTGTCCGGTGGGTTGAGGGACATGGTGTGTAACGCTTGATCGATATCCGTAGGGGTGTGGCCAACATCGTAGCCGTCAGAAGAGGGGGGAGGACGAGGACCAAGAATGCCAGCGTAAGCTTGAGGAGCGGATGACCGTGGTGGTGTAGGTTGTGGCAGCGTCGGGTAAGGACAAGGTAGGACAGCCCATTGGGGGCGCTGTCCGTATGGTGGCTGCGATGAGGGGACCGGCCATGAATTTCCTTGAAAGAAATGTTGTTGCTGCCAGCCATTCCAAGGAAAAGAAGATCCACGGTTAGGAAGATAAGGCCCCTGATGTTGGTTTTGAGTCTGCCCGTGTTGGTGTTGCGAGCCACGACCCCGCCCATTTCCGCCTCGCCCCCTACCGCGGCCACGTCCCTGGCTGTTGGAGTTCCCACGACCCCTGCCACTATCAGACCGTGGTTGTGGTGAAGGTGTGGTTCCCTGGGTGGTAGTGGATATCAAGGCCGTATGGGAAGCTTGGTGGGACTTTCGAGTTTCCTCCATAATAAGCTTGGAGCGGACATCATAGAAATCGGTAAGAGGATCGGATTGCTGGATCAACATGGCAATCCCATCATATTGCTCGGATAGACCGGCAATGAGTTGTAGGACAAGGCGTTTGTTGGAGACCGGAGCCCCCACATTAGCAAGTTGATCAGCAAGTAATTTCATGGCTTGACAATAGGACGTGATGTCGGAAAAACTGTCAAGACGGGTGGTGGTCAATTTATGCTCCAAATAGACGGCACGGGAATTCTTGTTGTCTTGATAGATGTTTGCGAGGGTTGCCCAAGCTGTGGCAGCGGTGGCGCCGGAAGTGAGAATGGTATGGAGAAGGTCGTAGGAGATGGTGCCATAGATCCACTGGAGGACCAGAGCGTCAAGGCGGGAACGTAGTTTAGGATCAGCCGGCGTTTTTTCTGTTTCTTTGTCCTTGTCAGACGATGAGGCAGCAGGTGTAGGGGGGATGATGATGTCGATGACTTCAAAAGCCCGGCAATGGATCTGAAAAAGTTCCGACCAGGTGGTGTAGGAGCTATTCTCCATCTCGAGTTTGATGGGGATGAAGTTGTGAATGTTGGTAACCGTAAGAGCAGGATGGAGAGCCATTGAAAATAAGACAGGAGAAGGTGGTGGTGTTCGGCGTAGGAGGGGGAGGGAGAGGGAGAGGCTGCCGGCGATAAATATTTAGGGTTAGGAGAGGATTGAGAGATGCTCTGATACCATAATAGAGTAGGTTTCAAAGTGTGATTATCCTCTCATAAAACCACCGTATAAATACACAAGGAATGCCTATAAATTAGGCAAGATAATCTACAAAAACTATACAATATTCTATCGGATATACACTATAATAATTTGAATGATTCTATCGGATATCCTCTATTACATTCATGAATTTCCACAGAGATGAAGATGATATTCTTGATAAATGGAAGGTTTTCTTCAAAACTAAGAAGACTGAAGACCTGATTAACCAAGTTGACAAAGGCAAAAGCATCATGGAAGACCCTCTGCCCACGAGGTTTGTGTTACCTGTGTTGTGTTTCCAATTGTGGGTACAATCTAAAACTTCAATGTTTACAAAATTTAAGTTTTGAAACATTTCAATTTCTTCATCAGAAATACCTATATTTACAAGAGACATATGGTAACCATATTTCTGTTGTAAAGGTGTTTGAGATTGAGCAAGTTGTTCAATAAAAGAATAATCACTTTGTTGAAGGGTATAACATGAAATTTTTTGGGGCACTGTTTTAATTCATTAAATCTCTTGGCAACCGAGTTATATATATATATATATATATATATTTCATCTTCCATCATGTTTTGTTTGTAAGTGGTGGTTTCCTTTTTGTAGGTGGTGATGTTGCCAAAGATGACATGTCCATCTTTTTCGATATGATCCCAGAATCTCATCCATCTAAAGATAAAAATGTTAGCAAAAAATACAATCTGAACGTTTATTGAAGTTGTAACTATCTTCACAAGCAATGACAAGGTTATGTGTTGCAATTTCTCTTTCGGATGGAAAGCTTTTAGCAACCGCTGGAAATGATAAAATGGTTTGTATTATTTCCACCAGGTCTCGGTTTGGAACGTGGTATTTCTGTCTCAATTGAGGGATTTCATTATTAATTATATACTTGTATTGGGATAACTAACATTGAATTTAGTTTATGGATTTGGGATGATATTGTATAAAATACAATAGTGTTTTGTAATGGTTTTTACACAGGTTTTTTTTACAGTTTTTTCTGTATTTTCAATTTTTTTTAAATTTAAAATAAAACTTACCAATGGATTACCGACGGATTATCCGTCGGTAATGTTTAAATAATATAATTTAATATTTAAAATAAATTAATTTTTATTTAATTTAAATAAATTTACTGACGGCTAATGCGTCGCTAAACCGTCAGTAAATATGGTGGTCGGTAATCCGTTTGTTTAATAGCCACGTTTAATATGGCTATAAGTAGTGTCTAATAGCCATGTTTAATGAGTTTGTGTGGCCATAAGTAGTTTATGGTCATGGTTTTAGTTTACTCATGTGACCAAAAGGTCTCTAATAGCCACATTTAATATGAGTTTGTGTGGCTATAGGTAGTTTATGGTCACAGTTTTAGTTTACTCATGTGACCAAAAGGTCTCTAATAGCCACGTTTAATATGAGTTTGTGTGACGATAAGTAGTTTATAGCCACGGTTATAGGAACATTTGTGTGGCTATAAGTAGTTTATGGTCACGGTTTTAGTTTACTCATGTGACTAAAAGGTCTCTAATAGCCACGTTTAATACAAGTTTGTGTGGCGATAAGTAGTTTATAGCCACGGTTATAGGAAAAATGCCCCAATACCATCAAATTTTGGATACGTTTATAGCCACGGTTTTTAGGCTATGGCTATGGTTTTTTATTTGATATGGTGACGCATTTTAAACGTGGCGAAAAGGGTATCAATGGTCACGCAAGAATAGGCTACGGTTTGATTGAAAAAAAAACCGTGGCCAAAGGCCTATGGCCACGGTTTTTGACCGTGGAAAATGTGAGTTTTTGTACTAGTGTATATATATATATATATATATATATATATAGAGGCTCCGTAAAATGCAAACCTTGCATTTGTTGCACCCCTTACAAACCACAGTCTGCATATGTGCAGACTGGTTCCGCATATATGCATATGAATATGTGCAAGAATATACATATAATGGACATACATTCATATGGGACAATGCATATATGCAGAACCAGTCTGCACATATGCAAACTGTGGTTTGTAAGGGGTGCAACAAATACATGGTTTGTATTTGATTTGTACCCTATATATATATATATATATAGGTGGGGTATCAAATACAAAGTAGGTAGATTGTACAAACCATACAAACTAATCCTAGTCACTCATTTAATTAATTTCTTGTTTATTTTTTATTTTAATCATAAGGGTAATCATGTCATTTAACAATTAATCTAATTTAATAATGTTTAAATATTAATTTTGATTTTTGATAACGTATGCAAGATTTGGGATTCCATATTGGAGTATCAAAAGAATCAATAATTTATTATGAATGGGGATTCCATATTGGAGTATCAAAAGAATCAATTATTTCTTATGAATCGTTATTGGAATATCAATTCTTTCCTGGAGAATATTTCTTATGAACCGTTAATAACAAATATCAATTATTTCCTGGAGATTTGATCTTATGAGTATTTAATTCTTTGAAACCTTCATCATTAAAACTAATTCCGCCATTAACAGACATTGTTGTAATATTTTAGGAGAATATTTCATATGAATCATAAATAAAACTAATACCAATATCAATTCTTTCTTGGTTTTTTATTATCTATATCAAGAACTCAAGACCTCTCCTTTATATAATTCTGATACTGTTTCCATAGAGTTTCATTTTCCTTCATAGTCTTCAATGGCAGAAATTGAACCGCTCAACGAAGAGTACGTTAATGAATGACTTTGTTATTTAAAATTAAGTGGAAACCTTAATCGCAACTCCATAAAATAATGTTAAAGAGGATTCTATTCAAAAACTACTTACTTTTTTTCGAGGGTCCCCCATTTTTTGGCAACTTGTTATGTTCTTTTGAACCTGTAGTCAAAACAAATGTTTAGACCCACCAGATAATGGGATTTTGATGATTAGAACTCCATTCTTTAGAATACATTACATAAAGATGAGTAACAAAAAACACATATAACGGGAATTTTTTTTGAGTTTAATCACTTACTTATCTCCAACTGTGCAATTTCTGTGATTTCGTCAGACTGCAAGTATGAATCCCTTGCTATTTCGTCATTTGGTATGTTTGCTTCGTCATTTTCACTCATTTCTTCATCCAGTAATACAGGGTTATCGGCGGTGTTGGTAAAGTTCGAGAACGAATGCAACATCCTTATCCTATCGCTCGGTCTCTGAACTGATGAATGTGGCAAAAACACAACAAAAAGTTAAAAATTCCGTTCAATGTGTTTATATTCACATACTGGTAAAATAAACCCTAGAAAAAATACCTCTATTTCGATTCATGATTTTGGCTAATCGGTGATGGATTTTATGTAGACGATGATGCGAATACAAATGGGGGGGGGGGGTTGATTCTGTTAGATTATCTTCAATCGGTAACCATATCATCGTGAATGTCTTTCAAAATTGGGGGAGAGAATCCCTGAATTCTTGCTTTCCTTTTTTGGGTTGAATGTTTTGTGAGTTGTTTTGCCGATGTTGCCCCTTCCCTTGTATATTTTTAATTGAAAAAGTCAAAAAGTATTCATTAATTACACTATTGCCACCGTATCACTATGAGCCGTAGATTAATTATTTCAATGATATAGATTATTTTGTAGAGTTTGTACACTCTACCTGGTTTGTACCCGATACCACCCCTATATATATATATATATGTTGGTCCCGAAGGGGTTATACAAGTACAACGGTTTGTAGAAGGTGGGGGGTTAATACAAACACAAATGTTGGTTTTCTAAATTGCTTATTGATAAATCAAAATACAATTTACAGTTTGTTGCTGAATAAGATTAAGTAAACCTAATCTAAACAAACTTGAGAATCACTAAGTGTTCTTGGACAAGAAGATAGAGAGAAAAGAAGATATAAAAAAGCAAAGGTTTTTCTAAGCACTAAGTAGTTCACGGAAGACCACCTTCAAACTGAAGGGGTATTCTTTCTATTTATACCAATTGCATTTAATGCATTGCAGGAGGACTTTACACGTGTCAGCATCTGATTGGGCGCATGCTTCTGACTTTTAGCAAAACATGATTTGGGCCGCATGGTGAACAGTGTAGTGGCAGAGTGGTTGTATGAACTTGGACAAAAGCATGTATCTTCTGACAATCCGTACGAAGTGTGCAAGTAGATAAGACAAACATATCTTGAAGTAGAAGCTTCATGATCAGCGATCGTTGAGTAGGTCTTCCATCAGAGAAGAGCTTATGTAAGTCAGCTATTGCTGAAGTCTTCTTCTTGATGTGTCGCGTATGTAGACTTGTCTTGGTTTCACTGATGTCCGCATCAAATCATTAGTAGACTTGTCACTTGTTCATCATCTTTGTCTTCAGGGATTACAATCAACACTGTTACATTTAATCATCAGCAATTATCAGCGATAATGAACAGACTCAAGTTATTGCTGATAGAACATTAGTACATGTTATTACTGATGGCAAAACATTAATACATACATATGCTAATTGTAATTTTCACTAAGTTATCCTAAGGGTCATCATCAAATCACTGTGACAGTTTGGATCAACAAACTCCCCCTATTTGATGATGACAAAGCAACATAAGAAAATTGCTAAGTATAAAAACATAAGAAAAGTATGACTCATATATGTGTGTCCCATTTACTGTTTTCAGGGATCTTTTCTAGTACTGATGGAGTAAAGTACTTTCACTGAAACTTTCATTAATTTTGTAATAAGATTACAAGGGAAATTGAAGATTACAAGGGAAATTGAAAGTTACAAGTACAAGTGAAAAAATTACAAGTACTAAAAGAACTGTTGACGAATTACAAAAGAATACAAGTGAGGAATCTATCAGCTATAGAGGTTCATCATTGAAGAGCATTTCGTCATATGAGCATTCTTCAGTGATCATACAGTCAGGTACCTTCTCCCCCTGTTGTCTTCTGATTTTTGCTTCCTTAAGAATGTGGGTCTTGAGAAACATATCTGGTCTTGATTGATTGCACCAGTGGACTAGATCTCTGAGTTGTTCGACTGGGTAGATAGGGATTTCTGATAATCGTTGAAAGCGCGTTATCCCATTCCAGTCAGGGATGATGATTCCATAAGGGTCACTTATCACTTGGCCAGGTTTGAAGGGCCCTCCTGGTGGAAGTGATAAGTCGAGTGCTGATAAGTCAGGCGCTGGTCCGAGCACTGCCTCTCTTGAGAATTCGATACCAGTTTCGTTTCGATAGGCAGCCTCGTCAGACGTTGAAGATCGCTTTGGTTTTCTTTTCACTGGTGCTGGTCTTTGATTTTGAAGAAGAGCTGGAGGAGGAGGTAGATCCATTATTGATGTGACTTTGTTGATGTTCAAGCTCAAGAACTTCTCCACATGGGATTTGAACTTGGACTTGGACTTTTGGATGGCATTTCTGATTTCTAGCCATTCATCAAAACCGAAGAGCTCCAACTTTGACATGTATAAGCGCTGCGATGAATCATTTTTTCTGAATATTGTGACTTCCACCATCAGTGACCTCTTAGTGCTCTTTCCCTTTAGGTTCACATCGATGATTCGACATGGATGGTATCTGTGATCGACCTTCTCTGCACCATTCCAACTGGGAGTCACTGACTGCTCTTTCTTTGAGGGCTTCCTTCTCAACATTTATCAGGAGTTGTTCCTGAACCCCGAGCTCTACGCTACCTTAAGGGCAAGTTGGGCGTTCTTTTGGCAGGCAACAAATAGTTCCTCAGCTCTGATTGATTCTTCTCTTTCTTCCGGGGTCAGGAATTCAAGGCCTGGTTGAGAAGGGACTTTGAGGCGTTGGCTTTCTTGCTGTTGAATCTTTGCTGATCTTCTTCTTTGGAGTTCATCCTTAGACCTTTGAATTAGTCATGAGGGTCTTTTTGGGTGACTCAACAATTCTTCTTCCTCTTCTTGTTCATAAGTCTCTATCACTGAGACTGGGATTATTGGTAGGTCTTCAACAATGGTTGCTGGGATTATTTGTTGTTGATGATCGTCAGCTCGTCCCTTAAGCATGGGAAAGGACTAGTTGGATTAAAATACAAGAAAGTTAGGTTGGGAAGAAAAAGATAGATAAAAGGTTAAGTGTTTAAGTGTATAAGAGGGGTCTAAGGTGAGAGTGATTAGAAGTAGGGAATGGGATTGTGGAGAGGCATACCTGAGAAGGTTGCTCCCCCTCAGATGCAAAACATATCTGTTAGTCTCAGATGGCTATAACAAGTATTGTAGAAGGGGGGGGGGGTTTGTTAGATCTGAAGTTTTGTCAATAAACCAAGTGTTGAAGATCTGATAAGAGGACTCAGATGTTCTGAGTAGAGAAGTCAGATGTCTGATAAGAAGAGTCAGATGGTCTGAGTAGAAGACTCAGATAATCTGAGTAGAGCAGTCAGAAGATCTGAAAAGCTTTATCAGAAGAATGTTCAGAAGTTCTGAACTACCTGTTCAGAACTTATGACAAGATACTTTACTTAGTATTTTATAAACTAATTAGGACACGTGTTATGTTCTTATTAGTCTTTCTTATTTGTACTGTAGCTTTAAGATGTTTGTTGCAGTATAAATAGTAGTTAGCTCTATGTTGCTAACTGATTGATTTTTCCCGTATAACTTTGTATTCATTCTCTGTAATCTTTGAGATTCTCTCTCTCATAGATCTGTATTTCTGTTCATCATTGAATACAATTGGGTTTGATCATACAACTTCTCAATTACTGCTTTCTATATTGATTGTGAGATTAGATCCTGTTCTTTCAATTGGTATCAGAGCCAATCAACAAACAAATTCGTTCAAGATTGTTATCGCGAAGATCAATTGATAAATTTCTTGAAGAGTTCTTGATTCATTCAAAATTCAATTCCGCTGCTAGGGCTAGTTCTTGAATTCTTGTCAATTCTTGAATTACCTGTTAAATTTCGATCAAGAAACTCGAATTTGTCTTTCTGTTGAATTTTCTTACAATCATGTCTTCTAAAGAATATCTAGCCATGGGATCTGAAACCAAACCGCCTGTTCTTATACCAGAAGAGTATCAGCAATGGAAAATCCGAATGATCCAATTCTTAGACAACATTGATGAAAACCTTATGATTTCTATTCGAGAAGGCCCAATTGAAGTATACATCGATGTTGCTGCAACCCCTGCTACAGAGACAACTCCAGAAATTCCAGCGACCAGGGTGAAAAAGAGTTATTCCCAATACACAGCTGAACAGAAAAATAGGCATGCTATTGACAAAAGAGCAATTACTTTGATGACTTTGGCTGTCCCAAATGAGGTTCTTAACAGGATTGACAGTGGATCATCAGCTAAAGAAATGTGGGACGAATTGGAAAGGCAAATGTTAGGAACTGTGAGATCTATTCAGGCAAAGTTAAATCAAAGCATAAATGCTTATGAAAGGTTCAAAGCAAAAGAGTCAGAAAGTTTGACACAGACATACAGTAAATTTTGCACTATTCTAAATGACTTGAGAAGAAATGGACTGAAGAAAACAAAATCAGAAATAAATTACAAATTTCTGAACAGTCTAAATTCAGAATGGTCATCATTTGCCATAAGTCTGCAAATGAACAAGGATATGTGTGAAGAAGACTTAAATGATCTATTCTGTGTTCTTAATCAACATGAAGACTCTGTCAAGTTAGTTGTGGAAGAGAAGAAAAATGTTGCTGATCAGTTAGCGTTCTTATCAAAGTCCAAAGCAATCAAAGCACCCAAAAAGACTGCATATCTATCAAAGATACCTAATCTGGAAGAATCTGACAAGGAAGAAGGATCAGAAGATGATGAAGATATCAAGATAATGGCTGAGAAACTAGCTTTGTTGACAAATACTTTCAATAAAAGGTATGGGAAGGGTAGATTTCAAGGAAATTATAAGAGAGTTGGGAGTTCAGACTATAAGAAGAAAGAAGACAGAGAAGAAAATAAGTTTGAAAAGAGAGTAGAGAGAAGTGAAGAAAACAATGAAGAGAAGGATGAAAGAAAAGAAAAGAATCTGTGTTTCAAATGTGGAAAATCTGGCCACTATGCTAAGGATTGCAGAGTTAAAATTGTGAAAGACTATGAGTACTACACCAAGAAGGCTCAGCTTGCAAAGAAGAGAGATGATAAAATTGCTTTGTTGGCTGAACAGGAGAATTGGTTGTACTATACTTCTGATGAAGATGATCACATCAACTTTCCACAGATGTAGAGCTATATGGCAAAAATGAGGAATGAGGATGATTCTGATTTTGAAGATGCTGATTCTGAGTCATCTGCTGAGGTACATTCTTCACTTGAATTAGAGTTAATGACACAGATTGGTGAAATGAAAACTGAATTTGCTAATCTAAGAAAACAGATAAAAGGAGAAAGAACTTTGGTTAACAAATTCAGAATTGAAAAAGAAGTAATAAAAGAACAATATGAAGAATCTGAGGCTGAGAAACAGAAAGTTAAAGATGAAAATTCTGAATTGATGAAAAAGCTTTCTGAACTAAAAGTTGAGTTTTCAAAAATAAAGGATGAAAAAGGTGATTTACAAATAAAATTTGATATGTTATTTGAAGAAAGAAAGAATTTATACACCAAAATTAAAGAATTAGAAGATCTGAATTTGAAAAGGGGTCAGACTCAGCAAACACTAAATCTTTTATTAAGCAATGTTAAAGATACAAGATTTTACAACCCAAAGAAGGGATTGGGATTGGAAGAAAATGTCACTTTAAAAAGAGCTCCAATTAACTTGTATGAAAAACTTCAAGTTTCTAAGCCAAAAATCCCAGAAATTGTTGAAGTTTTCATAAGACCTGCTAGTTCTATAACAAGTTCTGACAATTTGCAAAGACCAAACTCTAAAAAGTCAGATGAGACAATTTCTGAGTTTAAAACAGAAAAGTCAGTTGGTTCAGAAGAAAAGGTTAAGAAAGAAGTTTCTAAACCAACAGATGAAAAGCCAAGATACAATGATACTAAATTCAAGTATGATTCCTTAAATGTCAGCTACAAAAATAAACAACCAAGTTTTTCATATCATGACATTGAGAGCATATTTGACACAAGTAAAAATTCTGAAACAGTCAATCAGAAGTCTGAAACTTCTAGTCAGGATTCTGAACTTTGTAGTCAGAATTCTGAGTCTAAAGATCAGACATCTGAGTCTGTAAATCAGAACTCTGACTCAGGTAGTCAGAAGTCTGATTCAACTGGATTTTCTGAAACAAAATCAGATGAATTTTTGCAACTTGAAAAGAGATTTAATCTTGTGAGTCAAGAACTTGAGGATTTAAGGAAAGCTTATGATGAACTTGAAAATGATTTCTGTGAGGTGGATATTAAACTTGAAGAAGTTTTGAAAGAAAAGAATATTTTTATTCAGAAAATAACAGAGCTTGAAAAACTGAAGACTGAGTATGATCTTTTTAAAATTAATGCTTCAAGAGAAAATGATAAATTCTTTAATGAATCAAGTACATATGAAAAAGGTGAATCATCTAATTCTTCTAACAAAAAGAACTTGAATTTTTCAGAAAAAGAAGAAAGCAAAAGGAAAGATGATCTTGCAAAGTTGAATGATCTGAAAAGGGAACTTGAGAAGCTTAGAATGAAATCTACTTCTGAACTAAACGCTAGAAATTCTTGTAATAAGGGCAATTGTACTCTGAACAGTATAAATAAAAATGAAATGATCTATGTTTCAGATTTATTGTCACTTGCAAAGAAAAATCTTGTTTGTGTTAGATGTAAAAATGATTCATTCCAATATTCTCATAAATGTCAAGTCAAAATAACTTCTGTTTCATACATAAGAAAATATATTCAGAAAGTTTCTGTTTCTCAAAATACAGAAAAGAAGAAAATTTCTGTTCCTCAGACTCAGAAGAAAGAAAAGATAAAAGAAAAGAAAGTTGAAAATATAGCAAAACCAAAAGTTACAACTCTCAAAAAGAATTTGAACAAGCTTGTAAACAGAAAATGTTCTGACTTCATAAAAGTTCAAGGAAAGTGGTGTTTGAAGAAAGATTTTGAGTGGAGAGTAAAAGGTACTAATGTTAAATCCAATGACAAAGCTAACAAAGATGGACCCATTCCAAAATGGGTACCTAAACCTAACTGATCCTTTTGCAGGGCTGTCATGTGTGGTTTTTAGATTCAGGAGCCTCAAGACACATGACAGGTCAGAAGTCTTTTCTATCAAACTTCACAGAAAAGGCTGGAGGAGCAGTAAACTTTGGAAATAACAGCAAAGGACAAGTCAAAGGTTATGGGGATTTAACTAAAGGGGATCTGACTATCCAAAAGGTTTTCTATGTTGAAGGATTACAGCATAATCTTTTCAGTATAAGTCAGTTTTTAGACAGTCTTTGTCAAATTAAGTTTCAAATAACAGGTTGCATGATTTTAACTGAAAATGATGTTAAAGTCTTCTGGGCCAAAAGACATATGGACTTATTTGTAGTTAATTTTTCAAAATTGAAAACATTAAATACAGTTTGTCTTTTATCAAAATCAACTGCAAATGAATGCTGGCTTTGGCACAGAAGATGTTCTCATCTGAATTTCAAAGATCTTAATAATCTTGTTGCAAAACATTTGGTTAAAGGCTTACCAAAGCTTAAATTTGAAAAAGAATCATTATGCTCAGCTTGTGAAATGGGCAAGATGAAAAAGAGTTCTCACAAATTAAAAATGGACTCATCTTGCAAAGCACCATTAGAAATGATTCATACTGATCTTTGTGGTCCAATTTCAGTTCAATCGATGGGAGGAAAGAAATATATGCTTGTGATTGTTGATGAATTATCCAGATACACGTGGGTTGAGTTCCTAGGAGCTAAGTCAGAAGCTGCTACTACATTGATAAATTTTATCAAAAGGATTCAAGTTCTCTTACAACTTCAAGTTCAGAAAATCAGAAGTGATAATGGAACAGAGTTCAGAAATGAGACTCTTCAGAATTTTTTAGAAAGTTCTGGGATTTCTCACAATTTTTCTGCTGTCAGAACTCCTCAACAAAATGGTGTTGTTGAAAGGAAGAATAGAACTCTAGTTGAAGCTGCGAGAACAATGCTGGCTTATGCAAATCTTCCTACTTTCCTATGGGCTGAAGCAATTGCAACTGCTTGTTTTACACAAAATAGAACTTTAATCAATAAGAGATTAAATAAGACTGCTTATGAACTGATAAATAAAAGAAAACCATTAATCAAATTCTTTCATGTTTTTGGTTGCAGGTGCTATGTTCTCAGAGACAGAGAAAATCTTGCCAAATTCGATAAAAAGGCAGATGAAGGATACTTTGTGGGTTATTCTTTAACTTCCAAAGCATTCAGAATCTACAATAGAAGAACCAAGAGGATGATGGAGAGCATAAATGTAACTTTTGATGAAGCCAGAATGCGGACTTCTGAACAAGACAGTTCAGAACTCATGCTGAACAAGACAAAAATGACTTCTGATACAAATTCTAATCCTATTTGTTCAGAACTCAATTTACTATTTAAGGATGCTTTTAGTGAACTAATTTCTGATTCTTATGCAGAATATGAAAACCCAAAGATGGTCAAAGAGATGAAAAATAAGACTCCAGAAATAGTTCAATCAACTGTAATTTCTGACAAAGGTCCATCAGAGGAATGTCCAAATCTAATACATACAAGTGGTGAAAATTCTGAACCTTGTAATCAGAATTCTGATTCTTGTACTCAGAACTCTGAACAAGTCACTCTGAATTATGACTTAATTAATCATAACCCAAACTTGGATATGACTCCTATTCATACATCAGAACAAGGGGACAGTTCAGAATTACAATCAATCATTGATGAGAATGATGCAAACAACAATTATTCAGAGATTGATGTACTTCCTAGTGCAAATAAATGGACTAAAAATCATCCTATTCATCAAGTAATAGGTGATCCTTCAGCAGGAGTAAAAACCAGATCAGCTACAGCAAATGAAGCAATGTTTGCTGGTTTCTTGAGTGTGATTGAACCAAAGAAAGCTAATGAAGCCTTAGAGGATCCAGACTGGATTTCAGCAATGCAAGAGGAATTGCTTCAATTTGAAAGAAATAAAGTCTGGAGACTCATTCCAAAGCCTGAAGGTAAATCTATTATTGGAACTAAATGGGTGTTCAGAAACAAAAAGGATGAATCAGGTGTTGTCATCAGAAACAAGGCAAGATTGGTTGCTAAGGGATACTGTCAACAAGAGGGAATTGATTATGATGAGACATTTGCACCAGTGGCAAGAATAGAGGCAATCAGAATATTTTTAGCCTATGCTGCACATAAAAACTTCAAGGTGTATCAAATGGATGTCAAATCAGCCTTTCTAAATGGCAAACTTAATGAAGAGGTGTATGTCCATCAACCTGAAGGTTTTGTTGATCCAGAATTCCCTGATCATGTTTATATTTTAGACAAAGCTTTATATGGTCTAAAACAAGCACCACGAGCCTGGTATGACACTCTTACTAAACACCTGTTAGGTTCAGGATTCAAGAAAGGTAAGATTGACACAACTTTGTTTTTAAAGAAACAGGGTAATGATTTGATTCTGATTCAGATTTATGTTGATGACATAATATTTGGTTCTACCAGTCCAGAATTATGTGATAATTTTTCAAAAATCATGTCATCTGAATTTGAAATGAGCATGATGGGTGAACTGAATTTTTTCCTTGGTCTTCAAGTCAAACAACTACCAAAAGGTATTTTCATAAATCAAGGAAAATATGTCAGAGATATTCTGAAAAAGTTCAAAATGTCTGATTGTGCTTCTATGAGAACACCTATGGCAACTAACATAAAGTTAGATGCTGATCTCAAAGGTGTTTCAGCAGATATCAAACTTTATAGAGGCATGATTGGATCATTACTTTATTTGACTGCAAGTAGACCAGATATCATGTTTTCTACCTGTTTCTGTGCTAGATTTCAATCTAACCCGAAAGAATCACATATGTTGGCTGTCAAAAGGATTTTAAGATATCTCAAAGGAACACCTGATCTAGGTTTATGGTATCCAAAAGAAACTGACTTCAAATTGACTGCTTTCACTGATGCTGATCATGCAGGAAGTAGGTTGGACAGAAAGAGTACATCTGGTGCTTGTCACTTTTTGGGAGATAAAATAGTGAGTTGGGCATCAAAGAAACAGAACTGTGTATCCACTTCAACTGCTGAAGCAGAGTATGTTGCTACTGCTGCTTCATGCTCTCAAACATTGTGGATGAGAACACAACTCATGGACTATGGATATCAGCTTAATAAGATTCCCATCTATTGTGACTCAGAAAGTGCAATTGCTATTACTCAGAACCCTGTTCAACATTCGAAGACTAAGCATATAGATGTGAGGTATCATTTTATAAAGGACTATGTGGAAAAAGGAACTATAGAGATGCACTTTGTGCATACAAAGTATCAATTGGCTGACTTGTTCACAAAGCCTCTTGATCACAAAAGGTTTTCTTTTCTCATATGTAAAATAGGAATGCTTAATCTGCCTAGTTGAAAATATTTTTTTTCTTAAAAATGCTAAAGTTTTCTAAGTAAACTTGTCTGAGTAGTGTATTCAGAACTTCTGAATCTTGAGTTCAGAACTTCTGAGTCTTAAGTTCAGAACTTCTGAGTCTTGAGATCAGAACCTCTGAATCTTAAGGTCAGAAATTCTGAGTCAATACTTCAGCAATCTAACTTTCAAAAATTTATTTTTGAGAAATACAAATAACTTCAAC
Source organism: Saussurea involucrata (assembly GCA_033807775.1). NCBI lineage: Eukaryota > Viridiplantae > Streptophyta > Magnoliopsida > Asterales > Asteraceae > Saussurea > Saussurea involucrata. The sequence goes on from CM066312.1 coordinate 12,921,556, forward strand.
TGTATGGATTATGCTTCTTCGATTATCTTTTTATCTCATCTTTATGTATCATTAATACTCAAATGCATGCTCAAGTCAAGGGGGAGCATCAAAATTCTTTTGGAAATCATTTTGTGATGCTTAAAAGATTTGTTTTCATTTCTTATCTGTTCAAACCTCTTCTGAATAATCAAAATGTTTTATATTGGTCAGAAGTTGATTTTAAAAGACATTTTGGTTACAAGGCAAAATTCTTCTGAGTCATGGAATCAGAACATCTGTGCGTGTTATTCAGATCTTTGACTTGAGTCAAAATTCTATCCACTAACACGTGTCAGCTTCATATTTGTTTGACAATGCCACATATTTCATTTAAATCCTTTGTGGTATTTCACATGTGTTGACTCCGTTATAACATTGATTTCGCTTTTCCGTTAAACCTTTCAACTTCGCGGATTTTAAATAGGTCTTAAAATCCCTATTTCAAATTTCTTTCAAATTCCAGAGCGAAACGTGAGATACGAATCAAATCCAGAGTTCTTTGAATCTGTTTTCTTCTTAAATCATGTCTGAAATACGAAGAAGTGGTCCAATTTCTCTACATTCTACAAAATCGATAATGGATTCATCCGATTCGGAAAATGATGAAGTACAAAATAGAGTTGCAGAGGAAGGGGCAATAAGAAATGATGAAGAAGATGAACAAATGGATGAATCTGAAGGAAATGCGGATGAGGTAAACGTTAATATTGAACATGATCAGAGTGCTGCAGGTTCTATTATGTCAGATAGATCTATTCTAGTGGAAAGAGTTGTTCCTGAGAGTGAATGGTTGAAATTATCTGAAAATAACTGTGTTATATTGTTTGAGGAAAGTCGTTTTAAGCCTGAACACAGAATTATCATGGAGTTATTCAAACATCATCCGTACAGAAAATGGTTTACAAGAAGTAAAAATGTGCCTGTTCAGTACATACAACAATGGTGGAAATATCTTAGGTTAGAAGATAATAAGTTTGTGTCTGAAATTGGAGGAGTGACATTTGTCTTATCTATCTCTGCACTAAGAGAAATGCTGAATCTACCAGAGAAAGATGATGTACAAAGAAGAACAGATTTTGAGGATTTACCCCTAACAGAGGAATTAATAGCAGAGTTTATGAAGTTGGGATACAATGAAGGATTGAGGACTCTCAGTTTGTTCAGAAGAAACAAATTACCACCTATTTGGGCTTGCTTCTTTCATGTGGTAAATAAATGTTTGTCAGGGAAAAATAGTTCTGCTGATCAAGGTTCTAAACAAATTCTTCAGATATTTCAAGGTTTAGTGAAGAATAGGCATTATGACTATACTTTAATACTTTGGGAAGATATGAAGAATACATTTGAGAAGAATCAGAAAGCAATTCAGAAGAAGACAAAGGATGCTCCACTGACATACATTCCCTACATAAGGTACTGGCAAATTGTTATTTGGTATGCCATGCAGGAAAACAGAACAATCTCAAGAAGAATAAATGAAGAGCATGGTCCTACATTTTATTTGGGTAAAATGACCTCAGTAACAAGACTTGAAAACTATCCCAATCATAAACTATTGCCAAAATCACTTAGGAACTATATTCCAAGGGAGAGTGAGATTTTAAAAGCTTATTGCACCTCTATGGGAATTGAATTACCTCAAATCCCTACCCAAGAGGACCAACCTGAGAAGAGAGGTGAGGAGTCTAGTCGAATTAGAGAGGGGGAGGATGTTCAGATGGGTGAACATTCTGAGAGACCTAAGAGGGAAAATTCTGAGAGCTTGGTTAGATTTGGTGAGGAAAAACAGAATGAGAGTGATGAGGATGAGAGATTGTCAACAGAGGTTCAAACAGAAAGAGATGCCTCTGAACCAGCTAATCTTGACCAGGTAACCACAAATGCTATTGGTTCACATCTCTTGGTGTCCAATATTGAAACAAACACCATGGACCTAGTGGTGGATCTTGAACAACCCATCCATACCCACTCAGAAGCATTTCAACATGCTACTGTTTCACACGAATCCGGGGAACCATCCCAAACTCATTTGGAGGGAGGTGATAAATCCCAATTTATTTTTCAACACATTGAGTCTGAATACCACAGTCCTATTCATATTGAGCCTGAAATTCCTTTTGACACTTGCACAAATCAGGAATTTCGTATTCCTGAAACAACATTCATAGACATACCTAATGTTGGGTGTCGAGGATTGGATGGAAGTCCTGGTGAGGTGAACATTACAAAAGCCTCATTCAAACGTGCATCTGTTGTACAAGATGACTGTGTGTTATCTACAGGCCATGAGCTCTCTGGGCACATGAAAACTGGACCATCTGTTGGTTCAGGTTCACTGTTAGAAACTTCTGAATTTGAAAAGATTCAGAGACAAAACAAGGAGATGGGGGAAAAAGTAGAAAATTTGGAGAAGAGGATGGAGGATTTGAATGATGAAGTATCAGATTTGAAAGTTGTGTTGGAGAAAAAGTTGATTTCTGTTGAAACCAAGGTAGATGATGTAAAGAAATCCTTGGATTCTCACAAAAAGGAGATCGTGGATATAATGTCTGGTTTTCAAAAAGATATGTTAAAACAGATGCAAGGTATGCAGGAATCTATATTGAAAGCACTGAGTGTATCTTTGGCTTCTACTTCAAAGCCTCTTGATCCTGTTCCTATTGCAGAAGCTGAACCTGAAGTTGCTTTTAATCAGAACTTGAAAAGGAAGTTTGATGATAATGATCCTCATGATCATCAAAAGGGGGAGAAAAGACAAAGGTTAAGTTCTGATGATGATATTGGCATAGAAGATTTTGAGATAGCAGACATGCACTTAGCCAATACAAAAAGTTCAGAAGATCAGACACAGGAAAATTTAAAGGAGATGATTCAGATAGTACAGCTTGACAGTTCAGATACAGAAGAAATGGAGTTGGGAAGTATTGATAGTAATGAATCAGATAAAACAGAGGAATTGAACTTGGATACTGAGATGGAAGGAAACTCAGATGAAACTGTAGCTATTGAGGAATCTGATTTGAGAATAGAAGAAATAGTGGAAAGTACAGTGGTAAACAGGTGTACAGATATTGTGGTTTATAACAGTGAAAGGGCAATGGAGTCTGAATCAGAAGAAAGGAGGTTGAATGAAGAATTGATCAGAAGAATGCATAATGAAGTAGTCAGAGCTTTGAGTGTTCAGAAAATTCATAAAGGAATAAAAGTGATAAGACCCATTGATCTAATGGGAGAAGAAGACAGAACTGTGGATTACACTCAGGATTTTAAAGATGATTTTAGGTTTAACTTTTGTGATGAGTTAAATACAGAAGAAGAGTATGTGAAAGTGAAAGACTTCTTTATGCCTTCTGAATATATATTCAGAAAACCAATTGAGATTCCAAAGATTAAATTGCAAAGACTAGAAGAACCTGTGTGTGACTTCATTCTAGAGTTAAGTGATGTGCCATTAGCCAGACAATTTCATGATGATATTTTTCCTGAGGAAATATATGATAATCTCTACTACACAGAAGGAGAGTATGAGCTTTTGGAAAGTAACATTGATGGTTTTATGGATGACAGAGCTCAGATGGTCTACTCAGAAGCTTCTAACATGTTCAGAGTTCCTGACTCAAAACTGCATATTCAGAAAAGAATCGAGAAAGTTCTGATGTTTCAACAAGATGAATTCAATGGTTTAATGTTCGTTAGAATGGAAATACTGAAAGAAAGAAATACAAAGGTTTCCATGTCTACATTTGATTTTCACAGATTGACTCTTGATGATCAGATCTTTCTAGTCAAGTTCTTTGCTAGCACTGAAGAAGCCTTGATAGAAATTGAATGCAGAAGACTTCTGGGTATTTATGTCAGAAATATATACTTGTATGACTTCCAGTTGGCTATTGAAGAAAGAAAAGAAAAGTGCAATCTGAGTTCTCCCACAAAGAAAACAGAAGTTGATCTGCATGAGAAGGGTTTTGTGAATGAAGGAATGGAGACAGAAGGGTTCACATATATGGTTCACGAAAGACTTGAATTGTTCAGATTAAAAGAGTTAGTGAAGTACAGTGATGCAACTCTGAATTGGTTGTTGATTAGAATGGAAGTAAGTATGGATGCTGAAAAAGAGAGTTTAAAGAAGAGATGCATAAACTGTGTGAAGAGGAGGTTAGATTTTAGAAGAAAAATCAGAAACAGTAGTGAATGGTTGCTATCTGAGGTGAATCCCAAAAAGATTCTACATAATGATTTTGTGTTCCCGGCTGAGTATGAAGTGAATAGAATTTTGTCAGATGAAGCTGAAGAAATGCAGAACACAATATCTCAGAATGTGCAGATAACTAGTTTTGATCAAACTGAACAGTCTGAACCAAAAGAAGATGAAATATCCATTGATCTAAATGGATACTTTCTTGAATTTGATTTACCTGAGTTCTTCAAACCAAAAGAGGTACAATTCTTGGATGTGTATTATGATAGACCTAAGGAGACTCAGATCTGGTTGGCTGAAAAATTAAGATGTCTTGGCAAAACAAAGCAAGCTGTTTACTCAGATTCTTTAATCACTGGAATCAGAGAGTTGAGGGTTAAGAAATTCAGAAAGATGGAGTACTTATCTTTTGAAGTTCTGAGAGAAGATGGCAAGGTTTATTACTTTACTGATGCAGATTTTGAGAAACTATCAGTAGTTGACTTCTACAGATTACACAGTTTTCTATGCTTCAAAGAGTCGAGCAAAGACAGAAATGAAAGAAAGGCCAGAAGTGTGGTAATTGAGGCCATGTTCTACATCTTGAGGTGGCACTGCTATACAGATTTTCAAATAGCTTTGTACCTACAAAAGTCATGTGTTTATCTGGCAAATCCCAACACAGATCATGAGCAGAAAAAGAATTTAAAGACTGGAAGTGTTCACAGATATCCAGAGTTGGGAGTATTTTTGAAAAACAAAAGTGGAAAAATCTTCTTCAGAGCAAAGGAAACCGCAAAATACTGTTCTGGAACTTTAAGAATCATAAAGCACAATTTGGAGAAAAAGATGCTGAAAGTGAAGGAAGCAAACATGATTCAAGAAGTAATTAATCAGCAAGTTGAGATTATTCAAGAAATCATTGACAAAATTGATAAAAGGCTTAATCTGAGAAATGTGCTACTTCAGAAGATTGTTCCTGCTCTGAAAGAACTGGATGATGCAAAGTTTAAGTTTATTTGACAAAAAGGGGGAGATTGTTAGATCTGAAGTTTTGTCAATAAACCAAGTGTTGAAGATCTGATAAGAGGACTCAGATGTTCTGAGTAGAGAAGTCAGATGTCTGATAAGAAGAGTCAGATGGTCTGAGTAGAAGACTCAGATAATCTGAGTAGAGCAGTCAGAAGATCTGAAAAGCTTTATCAGAAGAATGTTCAGAAGTTCTGAACTACCTGTTCAGAACTTATGACAAGATACTTTACTTAGTATTTTATAAACTAATTAGGACACGTGTTATGTTCTTATTAGTCTTTCTTATTTGTACTGTAGCTTTAAGATGTTTGTTGCAGTATAAATAGTAGTTAGCTCTATGTTGCTAACTGATTGATTTTTCCCGTATAACTTTGTATTCATTCTCTGTAATCTTTGAGATTCTCTCTCTCATAGATCTGTATTTCTGTTCATCATTGAATACAATTGGGTTTGATCATACAACTTCTCAATTACTGCTTTCTATATTGATTGTGAGATTAGATCCTGTTCTTTCAGGGTTGAATACAATACTCAAAATTTTCACAATTTTAATTCTATTATTGAAAATCTTTCAACAAGAATTACACATAGAAACTTAAGACTGTTGCGGAAAAGAACATATAAACTATTCTAACAATCTTTCACAAAGTATACTAAACAAAATAACTAAGAACACTTAGAACAAAGCTATGAAGTTTTTAGCAATATGGAGATTTCTTGGACTGAGAGAAATCTTCCAGTTCACGTAGAATCTTAGAGCACACAGTAATCTTCAAGTATCTCAAGATGTAAGTCCTATCTTCTGCATGGAGAGGTCTTCCTTTTATAGTGAGGATGAGTGTACTGAGCATTAAATGCTTGGTACTATTATCCTCAAGTTACTTGCTTAGAACCAATGGACTTCTGAAAAGGTGATAAGACACAATTACCTTTTCCTTGAAACAAGGAGTAAGACCCATGCTGAAAGGACATCTTCATTGGAAATAGGAATAATGCCATGCAGATCTCTTGGTGTGTCTTCCAAGACAATATCACTAAGACTTGATATTTTCTTCAAAGAAAATCTTTTGACAAAGGATCCCACCGATTTAAGCATCATCATCGATGGGATGATTCTTGGCAACTTTAATTTTGTCTCATAATAATTTTGCTTCTCATTTTGTCTTCAAGGATTCCACCACCGATGAAAGTCTGTGAGATATGTGACACATCTTTGAAGAAAAGCATCTTTGAGATATGTGACACATCTTTGAAGAAAACCATCTTTGAAATATATGACACATCTTTGAAGAAAAGCATCTTTGAGAACACATCTTTGAAGAGAACCATCTTTGAGATCCCACCGAAATTGGACTTCCATTGGTGGGATTCTTTGGCCGAAACAGAGAGAGATTTCGGTGGAGAGATGTCCACCGATGTGTGGGAACAACATCGGTGGACAATGACTTGTATGTGTTGAGAAAAGATCTTTCACTTCCACAATGAGAGAATCTTTAATCTTGACTTTGGTTGATCTTTGACTTCACCAAACATTTGCTATCTTGTACAAGTCATTATAAAGAACCATGCTAAAATATTCTAAGTAAGATTTAGAGGAAACATCGGTGAGTCAATTTCAAATCTTCGGTGACCCAACAATCTCCCCCTATTTGAATTTGAGCTCCATACTTAGAATATTGAAGAGTATCTGAATAAAATTGCATTTTGACCCTTTTTTACTCTTTTTGGGTTCTTTTCACATAGACCATTTTTTTTTATCTATTTTGTCTTTTATGGATTTGTGTGTGTATGATATTTACAAGTAAGAAAAAATAAAAAAAGTATAGTTGTACAAATAATTGAAAGGAAAATGAAAGAAGTATAAACAATATGAACAGAATGAATATTACTTGCATCTTTGGAGGGGCGAGTTGAAGCTTGTGTATGGCTTGAGGATTCTTCATTTTGATTAGCAGCCTGTTGATGTGTTGGAGAACTTTATCTTTCAGGCACTTTTGCTTTTCTTCAGATGTTCCAAATCTTCAAGTCATCCATTTACTTCAAAAGATTTCAGCCAAGTGAGTCTGTGGGTTTTGATAGGAGACACATCCATTATAGTGACAATCTTTGAGGAGGGTTGAGTTTGAGTGAATCAGCCTCAGGATGCTTTTGCCAATCTCTTGCATTTTCTCTTTCTCTTGGCATCTTCAGCACTTCCTGTTCAACATCATCATCCTTTGTCTTTGTTTTGCTCCCCCTCAGTAGATCAGTCGGTTTTGTGTTTCTCCCCCTCAGTTAGATCCGCCCGGACTGATGTGCTCCCCCTTGACCGGTCCGCCCGATTTCCTCATTTTTCCGAGTTGGACGCTGAAAACGAGTACAGAGGGTTGGTGTTGATCGAGTTGGATGCTGATATTGCTCCCCCTCAGATGGTTTCTCCCCCTCAGCGTACGACGGAGAAGAAACACCACAAACAATTGGAAACACCGATTTTTTATTTATTTATTTATTTATTTAACTTTTTTTTGTGTGTGCTCATAACCACCGAATTTGGGGGCCAACCATCGAAATTTCGGTGGTGTGGTCGGTGGTATGGTAATTTTTTTTTTGCTTCCCCACCGAAAACTAAGGAGATCCCACCGAAAATTGGTTAATTTCGGTAGGATTTTCGGTAGGAAAATCGGTATATTTTTTTTTTGCTTCCCCACCGAAAACTAAGGAGATCCCACCGAAAATTGGCTAATTTCGGTAGGATTTTCGGTAGGAAAATCGGTATATATATATATATTTTTTAAAAATTTTATCATTCCCATCGAAATTTTGCAAGAGTTAGACAAAAATTCGGTGGAATTCTATGACATCTTCAGAATAGGGTGGAGAAAATCTTCAAAGTGAAGAAAAGATTGGAATTTCATCTTCCAATTTTTGATGACCCACACAGATTGAGTTTGAGGATTTTTGAGTAGAATTATTTGGGATGATATTTGTGGAAGAGTTTGTAGTATGTGGGTTTAGAGAAAAGGAGAGTTGGGTTGCTGTCCAAGAGTGAAATATGATGGAAGAAGGAATGGGATGAGGAGATGACACATAGAAAGTAGGTTCTGGTGAGAGTAGTGGATAGGGATCGGTAGAGATGCTCTTTGGTTCGGTGGAATTTGTCGGTAGAGAACACAACCGAGAGCTGTTTGGTGGTGTGATCTGGCTTCATCTAGGGGTTTGGTGAACAGATCAGCAAGCTGAAGATCTGCAGGAATGAAGTGTAGCTCAATGTCACTTTTGGAGATGTGGTCCCTGATGAAATGATATCTGATATCTATGTGCTTTGATCTGGAATGAAGAGCTGGATTGTTTGCAATAGCTATTGCACTTGAGTTATCACACAGAGTTGGGACTTTGGAATAGATTTGAGCATAGTCCCTTAGTTGATTCTTCATCCACAGGATCTGGGCACAACAACTTCCAGCAGCTACATATTCAGCCTCAGCAGTTGAAGATGAAACAGAGTTTTGTTTCTTGCTGGACCAGCTGACTAATTTTCCACCAAGAAGTTGGCAGCTACCTGTGGCACTCTTTCTATCAATCTGGGAACCTGCATACTCTGAATCTGAATACCCAATTAGTTCAAAACCCGAGTCTTTGGGATACCAAAGACTTAAGTGCAAGGTACCCTTGAGATACCGGAAAATCCGTTTTACAGCCTTCAAATGTGATTCTTTTGGATTGGCTTGATAACGGGCACATAGACAAGTAGCAAACATAATATCCGGTCTGCTAGCAGTTAAGTACAGAAGGGAACCAAACATTCCTTTATAAAGAGTAACATCCACAGATTCACCTTTTAGATCAGCATTGAGTTTTAAAGGTGGTGCCATGGGAGTTTTCATAGGAGAGCTATCTAAAAGGTTGAATTTCTTCAGAAGGTCACGAATGTATTTACTTTGGTTTATAAAAATCCCTTCTGAAGATTGTTTGACCTGAAGGCCCAAAAAGAATGTAAGTTCTCCCATCATGCTCATCTCATATTCACTCATCATGAGAGAAGCAAACTCATCACATAGTGACTCATCAGTGGCACCAAATGTGATGTCATCAACATATATTTGGACAAGAATAAGATTACCTGAGGTCTCCTTGATGAAGAGAGTATTGTCAATTTTACCTCTGGAATATCCATGCTTTAGAAGGAAGTTGGCTCTTGTCATACCAAGCACGTGGAGCTTGCCTGAGACCATAGAGAGCTTTGTTTAGTCTGTACACATAGTCTGGATGAGCTGGGTCTTCAAAACCAGGAGGTTGTTTCACATAGACTTCCTCTGCAAGTTCCCCATTGAGGAAGACACTTTTGACATCCATTTGAAAGACTCTGAAATTTCGGTAGGCAGCATGACCCAGAAAGATTCTTATTGCTTCAAGTCTTGCAACAGGGGCAAAAGATTCATCATAAACAATGCCTTCTTCCTGTCGGTATCCTTGAGCAACCACTCTGGCCTTATTTTTTATAACTGTACCATCTTCATCCATTTTATTCCTGAAGATCCATTTGGTTCCAATGATTGTCTTCGTTCGGGGTCTGGGAACCAATCTTCAAACTTTGTTTCTCTCAAATTGAGAAAGTTCTTCTTGCATGGAAGTGATCCAACATGGATCTGTAAGAGCTTCATCAATCTTCTTGGGTTCAATAAGAGAGAGAAAATTCACATAGAGACAAATATTTCCAACTCCTCTACGTGTTTGGACACCTGCTTGTTGATCACCGATGATTTGATCTATGGGGTGATCTTTGGTCCATTTGGTTGCAGGAGTAAAGGTGGTGGAATATTTTGTGTTAGGGGTGATGTTCGGTGGGTGATTGTCTTCGGTAAAAAATTTGAAAAGATGGAATCGGTGGAAAGGTTTGGAATCGGTGGGAAGGTTTGGTGCATGGCAAGATGGAAAGGTTTGGAATCGGTGGGAAGGTTTGGTGCATGGCAAGATGGAAAGGTTTGGAATCGGTGGTGTGTGTTTAAAAAAAATGGGGTGGTGTCCTTGGGAATTAATTGCTACAAGTTGCAATTTCGGTGGAAGAGCATGCAGGTTCGGTTGAGTGGTTTCTTGAAAATGAAAGAAAAGGAGGTGATAAAGATGGTCAAGAAAAGAAGAGAAATGCATGCAATGTTTAAGGATGCATACGTGTCATCAAAAAAAGGTTGTATTATTATTATTATTATTATTATTTTCATTATTATGAGTATATATATATTATTCTTATCATTATTATATATAATAATAATAATAATAATAATAATAATAATAATAACAAAAATGATAATAATAATAATAATAACAAATTCCACGGAAGTAGACTTATGGATGTGGTTTCGGTGGGTAGAGCATTGGGTAGGACAACTTTGAGGATGAGATGTATAGAGAGAAGTATGATGATCTTGAAGATTTTGTCAACTTTCTCACTTGTCCACATAGATCTATCTGTCCAGCTCAAAAACTGCAAACACAAAGAATTTATTTTCTAGGTACCCATTTGGTGGTGGGTCCTTTTGGGTTAGAAGAGAAAGAATTGGTATTACACAGATTAATTCTTTCTTTTGGACAGATTATGGCAAAATGAGAAACATCACCACAGGTATATCATTTTCTATAAAGAAAGATCTTTTTAGAATTGTGATATTTTTCCTTTAAAAAATGTCCTCAAAGAATTTGATGAGGAATCAAAGATTTGGGGTGCAGCACCTAAAATTCCTTTTTCAAATTTTGGGAGGACCAAAATCTTTTCCCTTGAATTGGACATTTTGAGACACATAGATCTGGGAAGAAAATCGGTAGAGGAAGTCACACAGGTAGTTTTTAGAAAGATTTGAAGAATTTATTTTCAAGAAAGAATCAGCACCCTGAGACTAGCCTTTAAAAATATTCCATATTTTAAGTCTTCAGATGTGTCGGCAGAATTCATGGACACATATCCAAAAGAATTTGAAATAGGAGGATTCATAAAAGATAGATGAAACACATAGTATGTACCTGTGAAGAGTAGGAAAAGCACTTAGCTGATACAAGAGCATTTGAGGAGTCATTCGCTTTCAGATGTGGGTTCATCTTCCAAATCTTGAGTTTTAGCAGACAGACCCTTTGCTTTTCTGACAAGTTTTTCATTTCTTTCCTTTTCTCTCTTGTATTTCTCCTTGTATCTTTCAGCCCTGTCAGAATCTGCAGAAGAGAAAGATTGGTTGAACTTTTGGGAATCATATTTGGATCTTCCCGATTTTGAGGAAAATCGGTCTGAGGAAGAGGTTCTGGTTCTATCAACATGTTTACTTCTACACTCAGAAGCAAAATGACCCTTTTTACCACAGTTAAAACATTCCTCATTAGATTTGTCCAAAGAAGAGTGTTTGGAGAGAGACTTAGATTTTCTAGAAGGGTGGTAGGATTTGGATTTAGAATACCCATCCAACATGGCCATTTCATCAGATAATATATCAACTGAAGTTTCCTCACATTCATCCTTAGCATCACTAAGATATGCCTCCGAATGATCATTGGGATCTTCTTGACTATCATGGTCAGAGTCAGATGGGTAGGTGATTTTTGGAAAACACTTAGTCTTTTTGGAAGAGTCACTTAGGAGAGCTAGAGGAGAGCTCTTTATGTCTGTGATGACAGATTTCCTTTGCAGCTTAGTCTGCTCATAGTTGAAAAGAGTTCCATAAAGAGAAGTGAGAGGCATATGATCAAGATCCTTGGTTGTCTTTATACAAGTACAGATATTTTCCCAAAAATCAGGAAGACAGTCCATAAATTTGCACAAGACTTCCTCATTGTCATACACTCTACCTAACAGCTTTAAGTCATTAAGAAGACTGTTAAAGAGATTATAGTAGTTGGAGAGAGATTCTCCTCTCTCATAAGAAACGAGTTCAAATTTTCTAACAAGAGCAATCTTTCTGCTCTTTTTAACTTCATTTGTACCTCCGTACAAAACACACAGAGTGGACCACATTTCTTTGGCAGTAGAGAGATTTATCAGAGAGTGGTACACTTCATCAGGAAGAGAGAGAGAGCAATGATAGTTCTAACTTTAGAATCAAGAGACACAAGACGTTTTTCCTCATTAGTATATTTCTTAGGATTTTTAAGAATGTAACGACCATTAACAGCAGATTTTTCTTCATCAGAGGAATCATCAGAATCATCTTTGCCAACAACTTCCTTACCGGATTTCTTGGTTTCATAGCGAGACCAAACTTTAGGGACTAAGGGTCCCTCATTGAGAATAGTTGGATATCTACTATCCACTCCTTCCATGAAAAGCATCATTCTGCTTTTCCACAAAGAAAAGTTGTTGGGGTTAAACTTGGGAGGTTTGGCTATAGACCCATTTTCAGAAAAGTTGTTTTGAAAAGAGTTTTCAACAGTTGAAGATGATGAGGCAGCCATCGCAGATCTAGTTTATTGAAATTAAACTTTCTGCTCTGATACCACTTGTTAGTCCCAAATGGCTATAACTAGTATTGTAGAAGGGGGGGGGGGGTTGAATACAATATTCAAAATTTTCACAATTTTAATTCTATTATTGAAAATCTTTCAACAAGAATTACACATAGAAACTTAAGACTGTTGCGGAAAAGAACAGATAAACTATTCTAACAATCTTTCACAAAGTATACTAAACAAAATAACTAAGAACACTTAGAACAAAGCTATGAAGTTTTTAGCAATATGGAGATTTCTTGGACTGAGAGAAATCTTCCAGTTCACGTAGAAACTTAGAGCACACAGTAATCTTCAAGTATCTCAAGATGTAAGTCCTATCTTCTGCATGGAGAGGTCTTCCTTTTATAGTGAGGATGAATGTACTAAGCATTAAATGCTTGGTACTATTATCCTCAAGTTACTTGCTTAGAACCAATGGACTTCTGAAAAGGTGATAAGACACAATTACCTTTTCCTTGAAACAAGGAGTAAGACCCATGCTGAAAGGACATGTTCATTGGAAATTGGAATAATGCCATGCAGATCTCTTGGTGTGTCTTCCAAGACAATATCACTAAGACTTGATATTTTCTTCAAAGAAAATCTTTTGACAAAGGATCCCACCGATTTAAGCATCATCATCGGTGAGATGATTCTTGGCAACTTTAATTTTGTCTCATAATAATTTTGCTTCTCATTTTGTCTTCAAGGATTCCACCACCGATGAAAGTCTGTGAGATATGTGACACATCTTTGAAGAAAAGCATCTTTGAGATATGTGACACATCTTTGAAGAAAACCATCTTTGAAATATGTGACACATCTTTGAAGAAAAGCATCTTTGAGAACACATCTTTGAAGAGAACCATCTTTGAGATCCCACCGAAATTGGACTTCCATTGGTGGGATTCTTTGGCCGAAACAGAGAGAGATTTCGGTGGAGAGATGTCCACCAATGCGTGGGAACAACATAGGTGGACAATGACTTGTATGTGTTGAGAAAAGTTATTTCACTTCCACAATGAGAGAATCTTCAATCTTGACTTTGGTTGATCTTTGACTTCACCAAACATTTGCTATCTTGTACAAGTCATTATAAAGAACCATGCTAAAATATTCTAAGTAAGATTTAGAGGAAACATCGGTGAGTCAATTTCAAATCTTCGGTGACCCAACAATATCTTCAGGTTACGAATGGTAGCGATCCTTTTATGCTTGCCATGTGAAGATTTCTTCGTGGGGCCTTCTCAGTCCTCCCCCTGCTTCATTTATGGAGATCCCTCTAAGGGGAGGAGCACTAATGGTCGTCGGTTTGAACCAGAGGGCTGGTTCATCATCTTTATCTTCATCATCAGCGCCCTCATCCTTATTGGATTCATCATTGATATCTAAGTCTTCATCTTCCTCCTCCTCTTCTTCATCTTCATCTTCCTCTTCCTCATCAGAGGGGATATCAACAGTTACAGTTTCAGAATAAGGATGATTTTGGGTTTTATTTTCCTCCCTCAGATTGAGGGAGGTCTTTTTCACTTTCTATCTTCTCCCCCTCTTTGTGATCATCAACACGTGGGGGAGAGTTACGTGCATCAGTAGCAGCAACAACGGTAGCAACGTCAACGTTTACCCTGTCTTATGGGCTAGGGATCGCTGATGTTGAGGCAGGAGCAGCCTCAAGCTTGTCCACCCTGGCTTCTAGGCCAGGGATCGCTTCAGTGGCATTGAGAACAAAATCGGCGAGCATCCCAAACTTGGAGCGATCGTCAGCAGTAAATGAGGGGATGGGAGTGGCCACTGGTTCATTCAGCTTGTTGGTAAGATCAACAAGCAAGGAATTGCTTTTATCGACCTTTGAGCTGAGGTCGTTTACTGTGTTGTGTAAAGAGCCAACTGCAATGTTGAGAGAACTGACTGTGTTTGTCAGCGAGTGCAGTGAGGAGGAGTTGGTCGCTACATCGGTCTTCAGCTTAGAGACCTCCCCCGTCAGAAAAGAAAGCTGAGAATTGTCAGTCTTGGAGGAGAGAGAGGTGGAGAGCGCTTGTAGTGCTTCGCTGGCAGAGTTCACGACGGTTGTATTGTTGGAGAGGTTGGTGGAGAGAGAGTCCACGCGATCACTGACCTCTTTGATGGAGGTGTTGATCGTCTCCAAATTAGGACCTGTTCTTTTAGAAGAAGTGGGTAGGGAAGGTGGAATACCTGATGGTGCGGAGAAGTGGTCAAAAAATGACTACTACCTCCATTAAACTCCATGTCATGCTCGAGAGGAGTCAATGACACGGGTATATGACCATCAGGTCCTACTATGTTGCGGTTGATGAGATCCTGGAGCAGTGACTGGCTGGTGTCAGTGAGTGTTGTCGCTGGTGTAGTAGTGTTGACAAAAGAAATGGTGGGAGAAGCAAAGTGTGTAGAGATGGTCGTGCAACGTGGCGGAGAGGCACTGGCGGTGCCAAAAACTAACTCCTCAGTGCTTGGAAACACTGAGAGCGGTTGGGTAGGTGCCAATGTAGAGTCAGCGACGTTGGAGATCGCTGAAGCAGTAGTTGAGGTGGCAGGTGTGGTGGAGCAAACCACGAAAGTTTCCAGGAT
The DNA here is from genome assembly GCA_033807775.1 of Saussurea involucrata. Classification (NCBI taxonomy): domain Eukaryota; kingdom Viridiplantae; phylum Streptophyta; class Magnoliopsida; order Asterales; family Asteraceae; genus Saussurea; species Saussurea involucrata. The sequence goes on from CM066312.1 coordinate 12,936,818, forward strand.
CGCCTGTGAAGAGGCGAGCCCTGCTGATGTAGTAGATGATGGCTGCTGAGGGGCTTTCTCCTTAGAAATCCTCTTGGTTTTCTTGTATTTACCAAGAGGGGCGTCAAATTGTTTCCTCTTTGTAGATGAGGAGGTCTTGGCAGCTTGGGGAGCCACGGGGGTTCAACCGTGGACATCGATGCCGAAGTAGAAGAAGAAGAGAGTCATTGCATGCGGACAGAAAGACTTACCTCGTTATTAGCCTGCTCCACGTCGAGGATACGGACCCCGAGCTTAGAGAGCTGATAATCACCCTCGGTTGGGTAGAGCTCCTTGAGGAAGAAATGGAGGAGTGTTGAGACAAATCGTACGTAGGGAACCTTGAGTTCCCTGTCGGGTTTCTCGACCTTTACCGTCAGGTCATCGAAAATCATTTTGCCGTAGTCTATGTTGCGACCAGTGATCACGATGTATCCAATCTGAAGTTGGGTACGGTTTCCGTGATCCAGTGATCCAGTCTTGCCACCCATAGACTGGATGATATCGGTGAAGAAGAAATTGAGTTCTGATAGCATTTTTGCCTTCAGAACTTTTGTCAGCTTTTTGTCCAAAACCTTGGACCTGGGCTTGGTGTCCCATTCATATTCCATGTGGTCTAAGAAGGCAATCAGTTCTTCGTCTGTGGGGGGTTCAGCGAAGGGCCTTGCAGTGGGTAGTTGGAGAGCTGAGCGGATTCCATTGGTAGTGATGCTCCCAACACCAAGCTGGGTCTAAAAGGATATCACAGTTACAGTCTTCTTAGATTTTAGTGTCATCTCAGCACATTCTACAGTGTACCAGAACTGCTGCACTAGGTTTTTGTGGGCTGGAGGGGATACGGTGAGGGCGTAGAAAATGGGAGAGTGTCGTAGCAAGGTCACTGCATCTACTAGGTGTAGGCATGGTTTCTTCTCAGGGAAGGTAAGCATGGCCAAATGGTTGTTGCCCACGAACTGTACAACGTTGAATTCGAGCTTGACGTTCTTCAATTTCACAAAGGTTGTTGCTTGGGATGCCATTTCTGAGGATTAAAGAACAAAGAAGAAGAAAAGTAGAAAATTCTTAGAATGGAAAGAAGTTCCAAAGGTAAGATTATTAGGGTTTTTACCAGGTTTTTTTTAAGGAAAGAAACTTGTAAAGTGAGTTTTCCCGTTTAAAAGATACTGAAAAGAGTAGAAAACTATGTTTTACCAGTTTCCTTTTTGAGAAATAATATGGAAAACATATTTAAGATGAAAGAGAAAGTTAAAAAAACAGTTTTAAACTTTGAAAACCTTAGATGGTTTTTGTAAGAAAATCATGAAAGAAGATGATTTTTAGGTAAGAAAACATGTTTTTGATCTTTTTTAGAAAAGATTTAAGATCAACAGGGCCATCCCTGGGGGAGGGTGAGCCGGGCGCACCAGGGCCAAAAAAAAATAAGGGCCAAATTTTCTAGTATACTATATAGTGGTAGTTCAAAAAAATTAGTAATAGGAAACAAAAAAAATTTGCATTATATGAAGGGCCCAAACATGTATTAAGTAATTACATTTGAAAAGAAAATTTGCAAAAAGTTAATTGGTTTTTCATTTTATAATGTTGCTTATTGTTTCTCTAAGTTTTTTTTTATCTAGTACTAATATCTAAAACTATATATGTTGCCTAGAAATCTTGATGTATATAATTCATTATTCATCTTCCACATACTTTTTTGATTATTCAATTCATATGAATTCTATTTTTTCTTAGAATATAAGTAGATTTCTTGTTATTCACTAATAAAACTCAAACTTTTCGAGAAAAAAACTATCTTTTTTTCATACATTATTGACTCCTCATTACCTAATTAATATTGAGTCCATGAATCTTAAGTACTCTCCTATCTCTAAAACAAGAATAAGATCTCAACGTATAGCCAACATGGACTTTTGATTCTAAGATTGATTGTTCTTAAAAAAGTTTATTTCAACTCTAAAAGTTTAAAATGATGATAAAAAAACTAACACGAGGTGACATGAAAGTTCAATCCAAATGATGTCAACGTAGTTACTTCCAATGATGTCAACCTATATATTAAAGGTATATCATAAGATGTTTTTGATGGTTGAACGAATTGACGATATTATGTAAAAATGATACGATATATAATATTAATTTAGAAATAATTATTGATTGAACTTTCACTAGGAATACAGTGAAAAATTGTTTAATATGAATAATTAATATTTCTTGAAATCAAAGTTATTCATGGTGATATAAATAATATATTGAAAATAATTTTGTAGTTGTTGAAGACCCCTTTTTACATCTCACCCAAGGCTTAGAAAATTTCAGGAACGGGTACGTGTTATTATTAATGATTTTGCATGCCAAAATGCTTAAAGAAGTTGTTTTGTATTATTTGACCTAGCGGTATATGAGCATTTGTCCTCAGGAGTTGTTTGTTTACCTCTTAATAGTTCCATTAAAAGGCAACCTCTGAATCGTTAAGAGGTGAATCTTGTTTGGCAATTTTTTTTGCCTCTTAATGGTTTCAAAACCCTCTTAATGATTTAGCATCTTGGGCCACCCTTAACCATTCAGTACCTTGATTTCATTATAAACAAGTACCAAAAAACCATATTTCATTTTGCACTATATCATAAAAGCTTTTTAACCATTCTGATCTCTTAATCATTCTACACTAAACCATTCAGCAACTATCAAACAATCCCTCAATATACATAATATGATGTACATTTATTGGTTAATTTTTAGTAAGAAAAGGAGTGGATGACCCCACCTGATACCTAGTCTACGATGCCCCAGGGGATAGGGGGTGTGTGGGTCCCTGGTATTAGTAATAAAGGCACCTACTTTTTGTAATGAAAATCATACTATCCCAATGCGTTTTCGATCTCTCATTGGCTACTCATCTTTCTATTTTATGGTACACTGATTGTGACACCTCTTTTTGTCCCCCCTTCTTTGTACGGATAATACCCCTTTTTTTAATTATTTTCCATAAGATTATAAAAATAATATTAAACTTTTATAATAATATATCAGAGCATCTCCAACAGTTATGTTAAAATAAAAATAAAAATGAAATTTTAGCACTTTTGTTGGTCCAATAGTTATGTTATTCTTTATGTTAAAAAAAAATAGAAGAAAGATTGTAAAAATATCTAAATAGATGATTTCCTACCAAAACTAAATATTACCCCAAAAAACAAAAAATTTCTTCTCCCAATTTTTCATATATTGAATATTTTAATAATATAATTAAGTAAATTGAATGTTTTAATAAGATAATTAATAGTAGAGTTGTTAAAATAACATAGCTGTTGGAGTTGGATGCAAAAAACATTAGAAATTTTGAATTTTTTTTATTCTATTTTAAAAAAACTTTAGCATAGCTTTTGAAGGTGCTCTTATAAAAGTAAGTTTTTGCAGCAATACTATTATAAATCTTTGGCGTTTTTATATTTTTGTAGTATTTTGCAATAATATTATATAGTTTCACGAAAACAAGTTGATTATATAAGCAATCGAACACATCCATATTAATATACTTAAATATTTATTTAAGAAAATAAGTGTTTATTTTTCAATTTTATCTTTAATTATAAAATGAAAAAATGGTCAATTTGTTAATTAAAAATTTTTTATAATTACATATTTCATTTGTTTTACCTTAATAAACAAATTAGAAATACAAAAAGATAGGATTTGATGTCGATAGGGAGGGAATATTTAGCCGTAAAAAAGTTCATTTTAAATGAACTCAAATAATATTCAGGGAATGTTGTATTGAAGGTAAAGAATGAGAATGACAGTAAAAAATATAATTTGATTTTATATAATATTATTGGTTAATTACTCCAATTCCATTAATTTACGTATCTGATCAAATTAGAGGAAATGAAAATTTTATTTTCTATTTTATTTTCCCATCATTCCATTTTCATTCTTTAAAATAAATCAAAATCTCCGTAGAGTTATTAAATTGACTTTTATAGTTTTAGATGATTTTTTTCATAAAAATATTTTATAAGTATGCTTTTTTTTTCTCCCTCTCTTTATTCTCATATGTGGGAATGTACCAAGTTTCTTCTTTTGGGGTGTGAATTTTATATTTACCCCAATTAGCAAAAGAGGATGTTCTTCTAATATCATAATAATCGATTTCCCAAAATAATTAATAAAAATACCTTTTTATTAAGTTGTACCGTTTTTAGTTATTTTGGTTTATTTTTTAATTGAAATCTATAATTTCTTATGTCTTAAAATAAATGTTCACAATGAAAATGATATGCAGTTTTAGCAATGTATAATTATTACAGTTTTTAAATAAATAAGTTATAATTTTAACCTTGGTACAGAGATCAACTTTCTTCATTTCATAATTAAGGGTATAAAGAATGAGAAAGTGAAAACTTATTTTTGAAAATGGACATTTACTTTAGGACAAACTAAAATAGAAATGTAAACACTTAATTCGGTGACTGATCAATATAAAACATTAATTAGTAAGATTGATTGTAGTTTAAAGAGGTGACAGAACACCGGACATTTATAACAAAAAACACCAAACATTTATAAGAACGGGCTATATATTTTCCAGAAAAATTTGAACATTCATAAAAATATATTGGACTTTCATAGGAGCAAAAATCAAACATTTACGTGTATCACACTCTACAAAAAGTAGTTGATTTCATATGGTCCAATAAATAAATCTTTATAAGTTCAGTAAGCAAATCATAAAAAATAACAAAAATCCCTCCCACCCCTCTCATAGGATCACAATTATGTATCTTAAAAGAAAAAATGAAGGGTATCATAGGCTTTGTCAAGACTAATTCCTGACACTGATTGACTGCTAAGCATGAAGCCCTGAGATAATTCCTTAGTGGCCACAAGTTGCCAACGCATGAATTCGAACCCGGGGTAGATGGATTTCTGAGCCACATCCCCCAAGGCCTTAACCAGCACGCTACAAACCTTGTGGTTATGTATCTTAAAAGAATTTTTTTTTTTCCAAAAAAAAATAAAGAATGCATTAAAGTAAATTATTAGAATATGTGTATTTAATCAAACATTATATTAAAACCTCTATTAAAACTGTTGGACATCATATGGATTTTAGCAACGATTTTTGTCATCGCTGAAAGTTAACTTATCAGCACTGACGGTTTATAGAGACAAGATGTTGTCGCTGAAGCTTCTTATTGAAACATATCGTTGCTCAAGGCGTATGCATAAATCTTGTTTACGATGGTAGAGATTTGAAATGAGCTTTAGTGCGTTATATTTTTCATCAAATTAATATCGTTTTTTCAATTGAAACATGAATTGTGAATAAATTTCATATATGTTGTGTGTTGGTTTTTTATATTAGGATAGTACTATTTAGAAATCCTCTTTAAATATCAAATTATAACATTATAAATGTTAAAATTGAAAATTGAATATTAACATATAGCCTCACCACTTTTGTCAAACAAACACTTAAACTATTGAGTAATAAATCTTGTTACTATAAAAAAGGAAAGTAGATAAATTGGGTGAGTTCAGTTTCCACTTTCTTTTCTTTTTTGTGGTACACATCCTAAAAAAGGACTCAAGCACCAATCAATCTTCCAAATTAACCCTAGAACCATTGGCAATTTTAGGCATATCCCTATCTCCCTGGGGTTCCTTGTAAGATAATTTTAAGGTTACCCTTTTCCAAACCTAAAGTTTCAACAACCAAAGTAATGTACAAGTCACAATGCATAAGTTACAAGTCAATATAACAAGATTATTACAATTTCTTTTCTAGAAAAAGCAATTATACCCAATTTTTCTTTCTACTCCCTCTACTCCATCTTTGATCTTTCCTTCACATATCTCCTCCCTCTCTACCCACCTCTTCTCATCTCTTTCATCTATCAAAGAAAGAACAACCTTTTTCTGGGGTTTTGCCTCTTTTGTAAGGTTACTTTTTCTTTCTTGAACAAAATCTCCTTGTATAAGAGTAGTAGATATATTTAGCTAAAAATTGCACCTTTTCAACCTCTTTCTTTTATGGTACTTGTAGAAATCTTGTCTTGATTCAAGAATTGATATGGGTTTTTGAGGTGGGTGTTTGTTTGTTAATTTGATGGATGTTGATCACATAAAGATTGAACTTTTATGTGATATACATACATATATATATATATACATATATATATATATACATACATATATATACATATATATATATATATATATGGGTTTCAATTCTTGATCATCTCCAACCAATAATCAACTTCAATTCCCTCTTTCTAAATCTTTTTCAAGATTTAATTACTATTTGATTAACTCTCACACCCACTTTTTAACTTTCTTTCTGAATTAGGGCATTTGAAAGCCAAGTTATCAAGAAAAATATATTATTGAAGATGGTGAGAGGGAAGACTCAGATGAGGAGGATAGAGAATGCTACAAGTAGACAAGTGACTTTCTCCAAGAGGAGAAATGGTTTGTTGAAAAAAGCTTTTGAACTTTCTTTGCTTTGTGATGCTCAAGTTGCTTTGATCATCTTCTCTCCAAGAGGCAAGCTTTATGAATTTGCAAGCTCAAGGTTCCATTTTTCTCCCTCAATTCTCATCTTTTCTTGATTCTAATTTCTGGCTTCTTTTCATTTTCAAAATTCCAATTCTGGGTTTCAATCTTTTTGTCATTTTATCAACTCATTGCATATATACTTACACATATACATATACATACACATACACATATACATGTACATATAATACATTTATGTATACATATCTTGAATGTGGTTAATCGGATCTTTAAATAAACATAACAAAAGGATCCAAGATTTTGGGGAAATGGTTTTTGTTTCGAATATTTTACGAAAATATCGAAATATTTCTGTGGGTTCGATCTCTGTTGCTGATCTTTTTACGAAATAATTACTCGATACATACAAGTATCGAAATATTTTCGGGCTCGATTCGATACTATAAATTGATATTAAATATAATACAAATAAATAAAATAAAATAAAAAACAATTTAAAATAAATAAAATATAATACAAACAAAAAAAACAAAATACACAAAAAGACAAAAAAAACAAAAAAACAAAAAATATAATGATAGATATATAGGGTTAGGGGTGCCGTTGGCAATGGTTAGCCTGCCTCTTTTTCTTTTTATTCATGTTAAATTACTAGAAAAAAAACATATATTTGTAAATTAATATTATATAAAAATTTATATGATGATCCTATAGCTAGAACTGATTGACTCTATGTCTGGCTGTTTTGATGAATTAACTTGAAATGGTGTGTTTTATGTATGAAGAATGTCACAGCTTTTGCTTTTTCTGAAGTTACCATAAAAAGCATCCATTTACAATTACTTCATCATATTTAATTTTTTTCTTATTAATTTAATGTATTTTTAATTGTTATCAGTCAAGAATAATAATATCTCCATTTATTATAACTTTTTTTCTATATTAATTTAAACTATTGTTATTTGATGTTTGAAAATTTCAATAAAATTGTGTTCATAGGACGTCACCAACCGTTAAACGTTCCTATAAATCGTCTTACAATAGACTTATAATAAGTTTATAGAACACTTTTTGGGTCTTATCAAGTTTTTTTAGAAAATGTTCTACAATCCATATTTTCATAGGACACTTGTTTTTATAAAAAAATATTTCTAGTACTGTTACATAAAATAGCTAACACGGGCTTTTTATTATAAAAATGTCCTTAAAAAACTTGTTACGATACTCAAAGACGTCTTATAAACTTATTACAACACTTTTAGACATGACAATTTATATTTTTGTTCCTATAAAGAGGTCTATTAAGACGTTTAGAAAATTTTTGGCGGTAGTACGATGGTAAATGATTACGGTTGGGTGGTAGTACGATGCCGGTTAGGTATATTATTTCATTTGTTTGATTACAAATTTGCAACATGTACATCCTCTTTCCAAAAAAAACATGATGTATTAACGAATATAATCCTTAATTAAATATGATGCAAAGATGAGAATGGATTAAACAGTTTTTACAGATTATTTGATTTTCAAGTTAGTTGTATATATATGATCAGGGACGGACCTGATGAAGGGCACGTGGTGGCACGTGCCACTGTATTAGTTCTCCGGCGAAGGGTAAAAAATTTCGTTTTCGTGAAGGTGCCACCGTAACGATTTAGGAGGTGCTACCGTATTCATTTGGAAACTACAAGGGGTGCACCTAAACTGAAAAAAAGGCCCAAACCTTATACCCATTCAACCAAAAAAACCGAAAAAATCTCTCAAACTTGGTAAAAAAACTTAAGTATCCCCTGAAATCAAGCAAAAAAAGTTAAAAATCTCTGAAAACACCGAAATTTGGCTAAAATTACATCAGACGATATTGAACGTTGATAAAAAGATGAAAGACACTTCGATAAAAACCGTATGAAAAAAATATGGTGCCACCGTATGAAACTTTGTCTAGGTCCGTCCCTGTGATAACGTTTTGGTTTGACCTTTATGCCCCCACATGTCGCTTCTCAATCGCATGCAATTTGCCAACCATAGAAGGAACCCCAGTTGGAGGAAAGTTGGAGGAAATTAAGGAGACAAAGGTCTTGTTTGGAATTTTCTTTCAAAAACTTGGAACTTTCTTATGATCTTTTTAATCCAAAAAATTAGTAAATTCTATGTAATTAAGTAAAGCTTGAACTCTTTAAGCAAATATAATTATAGGATTAATTTTTGCTTTAATATTTGTACGTATACATATCAACACATACATGTATATATGTGTGTGTACATATTAGTAATAGCTCGCAAACGTCTAAATATCCTAAAGGGTTGCTACTTAAGTTTATAGAAATTTCCAAACAATTGTACGTTTTATGTAAATGTATTACAGTAAGTTAGCATGATGTTTTTAGTTTTTAATAAGTTTTTAGGACAATTTATTATTTAAAAAAAAACATTTTATAAAAACAAGTGTCTTGTAAAAGCATGAAAGCATGAGAACACTTTTTTTTTGAACAAACATGAGAACACTTATATTACTATATTCAATCATATGTGATACTATATTAGAGAGCGGAAAACCTTAGTCGTGACTTAGTGTCAAAGTCACGTGCATACTCTGGTTGTAAGCTTAAAAATACTTCTTTATCATATGTGATTAACTATAGTATCACATGTGATATAGGTGTCCTAACGTTTTTCGTAAATTGGATGTGTTCTCGTCTAAACCCCTCTCACTTTGCATACATATGTCTGTTTTTTCACATGTATAATGCATTTTTTATACAGAGGGGGGCGGCCCCTCCGATCAAGAAATGTATAATGCATTTATGCATGCAATAACGTAAACGTGTAAACAACATATGCATGTACATATACTATCACGATCTATCGTCATATACATACATATATATATATATATACATACATATATATATAGGCAAAGGATTGTGTGAGAAGTTGAAGTTAACGTGAAAAACGTGAGAAGTGGATCTGAGTTGTTAATCACTTTTAATCAAATGTCCTCCCATGAACCGTGACTTAGAAGGGAATTGATCTAGTGCCTCTTATCTTGGTGCATCTCATCAATTTCTCATCCAACTGTTGATAATCACTTCTCACGTTAACCTCAACTTCTTACTGAAACCCAACCATATATATATATATATATATATATATATGGTCAAGTTCAAACGGGAACGTGGTCAATATGCGAGAAGGGAAGAAGTTTTGAGTCACATGTAATTAGATATAATACAAACGCGTAATCACATGGGATACAAATATGTTGCATTGACCAGCCATAGAGCTAGCGGGCGGCTTTTCCAGCAACCTTGGTCGCGTTTACCAGGTCGGCCGTGTCCCATTGAACGTGTCGTATCACATGTGATTTTACTCTGTAATCACATGTGATCTTCAAACTTGTTGCCTTCTCATAAAATGACCGACTTCTCGTGTGATCTGTATATATACAATATAAACTTAAAATACTACACAGCTCCCATTTATGATTGAACACAACTTTACATTTTGTATCCTCACATTTTATTTGAAATATATTTCATGGTTTTTACTTTTCGGGCAATGATGGCATCTGTTCTTTCGCGTTTTGAATTGAATCAGCATGCAGGAGACGATCAAAAGATATAGAAGTTATGTAAAAGATGTTCAAACAGACAATTCTTCAAGTGTGGAAGATGTGCAGGTTCGTAAATCAACTTACTAACAATTAGTTAAACAGGATTGATCGATCGATGGTTCTTCGGCTTAATTTTCTTATCTCATAATTGATGAATTGCAGTATTTGAAGCATGAAACAGCTAGCTTGGCAAAGAAGGTAGAACTCCTAGAAGTTGCAAAAAGGTGCAAACTTTTATTGTTTAAATCATCCAAAACATATATAAATTGTCTAATGAATATATGCTTCTCAATATATATAAATATATATAGGGTTGGATTCCGGTGAGAAGTTGAGGTTAAGGTGAGAAGCGTGAAAAGAGGTTATCAACCGTTGGATGAGAAATGGATGCACATTAGGATGAGATGCATAGGGAAAAGATGCATTGAGATGCACCGGATCAATTCCTATCTAAGCTGCAATTCATTGAAGGGCATTTGATTAAAAGTGATCAACGGTTCAGATCCACTTCTCATGTTTCTCACGTTAACCTTAACTTCCCGCACGATCCTTCTATTAATCAATACCTAAAATCCTTTACTTTCATAAAACAAATCATGTGAAACAATACCCGAAGGGAAAAATTCTCATGTTCTCCCAATATATAAGGTTGTCATTCGACTATTCCCATATATATATATATAGATAGATATATGCATGTATATATGTATGTATTCTGAAGATCAAAATCTTATCCACAAGGGTTGTGGCGTAGTGGTTAAGGCCCCCTTGGGGGATGTGGTAGAATATCCCATATGGCCAGGGTTCGAATCCAGGCGTACACAACAATTGTGGCCACTGAGTTTTAATTAGGTCTGATTTCTTAAGGTCATAATTTGCCAACTGATTAATCTAGGCATAGCCTAGGACACCCTTCCCAAGAAAAAAAATCAAAATCTTGATGAAAAACTAAAAAAAGTATTCAACTTTAAAAAAAAACAAAAATGGGTACTGATTTTTCAGCTGTAATTAATACAGGAAACTTTTGGGAGAAGAACTAGGAACAAGCAGCATTGAAGAACTACTTCAGATTGAACAACAGTTAGAGAGGAGTGCATGCATTATTCGAGCTCGAAAGGTTTAAATTTTACGAAAAAAAACCCTTTCCGTCCTTCTTAATCAGATATCGATTTTAGGGTTATTTGTGGAATTATCTTTCAACACCCTTTATTAATTTGTTGCATATTTGATGTTTTAGATGCAAGTTTACAATGAACAGATTCAGCAACTACAAGCAAAGGTATTGTTCAAAAGTCCTAAATCTAGAAGTAGATAATTGATGTACAAGTTTCACAGCACTGTGCACAAGTTTTCATAGCTATATTTTTCTAGAAAAATGAAAGCAGATTTATAGAAACTAATTGTTAGTTTCTATTTATATGGATATATTCAGGAGAAAAGGCTTGCAGCTGAAAATGCAATGCTTACTGAAAAGGTCAGCAGTTTCTTCTGTGTGCATGCTTTCTGAAAACTATTTTTATATAGAAATGTGAAACCCCCTTGAAACTCTTGTGTAAAATACTAAAAGAGATTTTAAAGAGAAACAAATATATCCACAAATATCCGGGTAAGCGTTTGGTAAACAACCCCTAAATCTTATTATGTGTGAAACAAATATATGTACATGTTAACCAATACATGAAATATATAGTCCACCAACGTGGTATCGTATGCAACAATTTTCCCGGTAAGCGTTTACCATGGTAAGAGTCTTTGCACTCACTTACCGGGTAAGACTATCTGTCCTTGCCCTAGCTCTTACCGGGTAAGATTCTTGGTCCCTCCCATATTCATCCTGTAATGTAATGTGACTTGGTAAGCGTTTACCCGGGTAAGCGTTTGGTAAACAACCCCTAAATCTTACCCGGTAAGTAAGTGACAGTGTTTAATTTTTCCAGTAAGCTTTTGGTAAACGGCCCCTTAGATGGGAAAATATCTTAAAGTAATAGTTCTAACGGTTATCACAATATATGGGGTTCTCATTTGATTACGCTAATATATAGATATAGATATATATTTGATGGTGTGTTTCTAGCCGGTCTATAAAAGATTAAAACTTTGCATGTCTTTCTTCATTATCTCCTGCAATGTTTATGAGAACTGTATTTATAGAGTACAAGAATATGTGAAACCCCTTTAATTCTCTCTATAAAAAAGCCCTTATAAATATAAAATATGAGAGCTTCACATATTTGTCTGTATTTACATGTGTTTGTTTGGCTTTCAGCGCCTAATCCAAACGGACCAAAGAACAGAAGAAATAAGGGCGGATTTACGGATTATTGAGAACGGAGATAACTCCGATGTGGAAACAGAATTGTTCATCGGACCACCCGAGAGGAGAATCAAACAACGATGGCTGAACTAGTCATATGATATATATTATATATAAATACACATATATATCATATGTATAAATTTTATCAAAATTACGTATGCCACCAATCTTATCTACGTATGTTAGTTGAGAATGATGCGCGTGTTTTACGCATACGAAATGTTGTTTTGCAACAACATTTTCGTCCAAGGAGGGTCTAGAAATGCATCAAACTTTGTTAGATATAAAACCTAATTAAGTTACCACTTTTGTGGTTAGAAAATTATTGTATATGAGTTAATGACCATTTGAAACCTAAGAAAACTATTGTTTTCTTTTCATCTTATATTGAGGCTTATGTTTGGCAAACTAATGAACAATTAGCTAACAAGTTAGTCGCATTTTGTAGAAACTATAGCTGATAAGCTAGATGACAATGTAAAATAATTTAAAATGATACGTTAAGGTTACTCAATTCTAGCTTATAACGGAAACAATAAACATCCGGAGCTTATTGAAAAGCTAAAAAATTATGAAGTAGTTTTTCAAAAAGTTGGCTTATTGTTGCCAAACACATTTTCAGTTTGTTCGTTCGGAACGCTAGTTTTAAGGTTTCAACTCTCGTTACGCCTTTAGGCATCGTAACCAAGCTTGTTTTCATGGATCCAAGGCTTCTCAACATCGATAAATATAGCATGTGTTCGTTCAAACTTTTAGTATTCTGTTATTGGGTTTTTAGATTCCTTGATGTTTAAGATAATGTCGTCATTATGTTTTGGTGGCGGGTTTTTGTTTGTGTTTCTAAAAATAATAGTCGTCGACCCAAAATTCCATGTCCTCTTTTTGTCCCCCAATCTCATGAATCCACATTAGAGTTTTATATAATATAACTATATTTTAATTTAGAGTAAATTACATTTTGGTCCCCGTGGTTTGTTGAAAATTTCTATTTTCGTCCTTAGGGTTTTAAAACTGCAATTTTAATCCCTATGATTTATAATTCATCACCTTTTTTCGTCGTGACTTAAAGTTTATTGCTATTTTCATCGCTATGGTTTACAATTCATTTCTATTATAGTTCTTCATACTTAAAAGTAGTGTTTTTGTAACAACCGAAATCTTCAACATGCAATACAATAATTTAACATCCCAAACGGGTCCCAAATACATAACATAAACCAAGTCAGAGTTACAAAACTTGCAGCGGAAACAAACTCCACACCCGAGAAACTAACTAAGCTAACAAGCTAAGTTAATTAGGAGCTACATGGCTCTAAACTCGAATCTTCTACCTCTACCTTCGGGCCTTCGCTTTACCCTTAGAGAAAGCACCACTACCACTCTTGCCTGAAAATGGTTTTAGTTTTGGAAAACGAGGGTTAGACCATGAGGTCTAGTGAATTCCCTCTCGAAAATAGTTTAAACAAATCTCATCTTTAAAGCACGTAAACTGTCATAATATGAAATAAAATAACAGTTTAACATAACAATCTCCACATAAGGGTATTAGCACAGTTGTCTCCACGCCATCACCTACACGTGATGTTCACACTCGAGGCCCCCAGTAGATCCCCACGGCCCCCAATAGATGCCATTTCCGTGTGCGCGAGTGTAACACCCTAAGAATCAAGGCTAATTTAAACCTCAATTTATAACAAGATTTAAACATTAATCTTCCAAACTTTTATACATAATAGAGAATTAACCTCGAGGATTCATATATACATCAATGCAAAATAAAATAACCTATTAATCTAATCTTGTCAACTAAATTCAGATTAAAACAGTTATCTAGCATTTACCAAAAACTCCTCACTAAGGCTAACTTCCTCAATCTCCACAAAATGTATACTCGAAAGCACTCGTCCCACAGCCCTTTATTTCTCGGAGCTAGTACCTGGTAAGAAAATATAATTTGAAACGAATAGGCCAATGCCTAGTGAGAACATTCGGTTTCAAAATAATACTTTAAAAAAATCAATATAAACAAGGCATAACAAACCTGGTTTACCTTTTTCTTACCATATGTATCAACATCTTACGATGACGGGATTAAACCCGATTTCATGAATATGACCGACATTAAGTCAGTCATGATATCATGTTCCAGAGCCCACTACGAATCTCCACGGATTCTAGATTAATGCTCATATCCAAGAAATCACAATTACACATGTCCATTTCTTGGAAAGGGAGTAGGGATTACAATTACACATATCAATCTCTTTACTTCCTTAGAAATGGGAATTACGATTAGTCCACGCCTATTCCTCATTTCACCTAAACGGGAATTACGATTAGTCCACGCCTATTCCACGTTTATCATACACACTGGAATTACGATTAGTCCACGCCTATTCCATGTGTTCATAAAAACTAGTGCATATGGATCCATTACACTTATTTGTACTCGTGCAGGTTATTGCTTAATATAAATCATTTTCAAATAACGCTAATGAAATTAAGCAAAACCATCAATTTAAGATAACCGATTTTACTTCATAAAATCATTCTTCCAAAATCCATCCAAAACATTTCATTATAAAAATGCACTTTACCATAATTTAAAAACGTTATAAAAGGATAAGGTAAGAATGAACTCACCTGATAGCAGTAGCGTCACTCTTACTTTACTTCTTAACCGATGTAAGAATTCTGTCTCCAAACTTCACAAAGTCTGAAATACCCAATTACATATTGTACTTGTATCAATTTACTGATTAGGACTCTTAAAATCCTAAATAAGCAAAATCCTCGACACTTATCGCAACCCACTAATTGCGAAAACACTTGTCGCAACCTACTACTTGCGACATAAAACTTATCGCAACCAACTGTTGCGACATGCATCTTATCGCAACCAACTATTGCGATATACAACTTTATCGCAACCAACTGTTGCGATACAATCACTCTTGTCGCAACCCAAAGTTGCGACATTCATACTTATCGCAACTACCATCATTATCGCAACTAACTGAGTTCATCTTTGTCTCAACTAACTGTAAACGTAATTAAGTCCAATTTGATACTTTTAAGCTATTGATAGCAGAATATCGTACGGTCACAATGTGCCCACAGCGGGGTGCAAGTATACACCACAACTATGATCGCTATAAGTAATAAAATGGCAAGTATTTACCAAGTATCGATCCCACGAGGACTGAACTACTGAGAAACAGAGAATGTCACGAACTTCTTGCACAAGTCTCGGTTTGAAAATAATGTTGGTTTGTTGGAAAATGATTAAACTTTTGAATAATTAAAAATGGGTATGGATGTGAATTCCCTTGAGATTTTTGTAGTAACAAAATGGTTAGTTGCTTTGTAGGACAAAAAGTTCACAAAAAGCCCGATCTCTCGAAATGATGCGATTTATAAATCGGTCCTACAAAGTTTCCATTGTTACCAACTCTCGATCTTGCCGATTTAATTAAGTTTGACTCTAAACGTCAAGTTCTACCAATATGGAGATTTACACCCAAATCTCTTTGTGATATAAATCTCGACCGGCGTTTGAACCTTAATAAATCATACAAAACCCGCCTCTCGACGTGGTTATCAAAGACTCTCTCAAATCTTTGTGCATCACTTAAGCCGTATGTCAAATCCGCCCCTCTCGAGGTCTAAGATCTAATATTAACACATCAAAGTGATCGGCTTATCTGCGTTGAGTTTAAGTCTCGACTCAAGTGACCAATCTCGAGAGTTAGTAACAAATAGCCACACCCAAGTGTTGCCTACTAGTCTCAAGTTTGTTCACATCCACACCCAAAGAGGTGCTTAGCTCATAATTAAATTAAATTAAATGACATAACAATATAGAAGAAATGCATAAAATTACTTGCATAAAATTAAAGACGTGCCGACAGTGGGTACACTGCTGGCAGAATGGAAATTACAAATAAGAAAGGAAATTGCTACAAATCTTCAAGTTTTTATGAAACAAGAAGAATAATTCTACTGAAAGCAAGTAAGTAAAGCTGGAAATTAGATAGATGCCCTTCCAAATGATCCCTGCCTCTTCTTTGATAGCCCCAAGAACACAATACCCAAAGGACAAAGTTTTCACATTATCCAAAGGGTATTACCCAATACCACCATTGATAACGCCACTTTTTGGCGTTATTTTCGGTTCTCAAACCAACGAGATTGGCTTGGATTTAAGCAAAAAAGCGGAATTTTATTGTTTATCGAGTGAAATGTGCAGGTTATCGAACAGGTAGTAATCCTCGAGAAAATAAGCTAAAAAGAGTCCAAAAGAGAGCCAAAACGAAGCCCAACGGAAGCCCGAGATCCAAGCCCAAAACCGCGGCGCACTGTTCCCAAACCGCGGCACACAGAATTTAAAGTCGTTTTTTGGGAATTTTAGGGCATTATTCGCGCAACTTTTCGACGACGACCAGAGGCAGTTTAGGGGCGATTTTGGCAGACTTTTCGGAGCTTTTGGAGTCACGTTAGAGGATCAATCGGAGCCACGTTCATCAAGCAAAGTAGATACAAACACGATAGAAGGGAGTACATCATTCCATTCACCATGATCACGTTTGCAATGTTTTCTTCCATTGTTCTTGTCTTTTCTTTTGTGTTTGAATCCACCACCAACATGAACTAATTCTAGATGTTGGGGGTTGGAATGAATATGGTTTGAACATATGAACAGATGATTTGAACTCTTATCAGTTTTTCTTAATTAATGAAGCATGTGATTTCGTTCTTAACGCTTTTGTGAGTTTGGCCAATTTACAATTGATTTGTTGTTAGCAATTAAGTTCGAGAGAATATATTGTTATTTAGAATTACAAATTGCATGCCTAAGGTGAGAAAGGAGATAGAAATATTCCGAGTAAACCTTAGTCCCATTACAATCTTGTGTTTAATGTGTTTTGAACTACATAGGTTAAGATTGAGAGATTTAACTTATGTTTTCCAAGATAAAACTTGCGGTTGCTTGAAAAAGAACCATCGTTTATAATAAAAATCGTTGTCGCTTGAGAAAGGGCAACGGTGATCTCAAGATTGGGTATTCATTAACGAGAATAACTGGTAATTGTTTTGGGTCAGATGTTTGTATGTGAAAACCATAGGATTCCCAACTCTCAACTGTTTCCTCTATCGAAGTCTTTTAAGTTGTTCCTGTTCCGTGTTTGATTTAGTTTAATTGCCATTGATTAGTTTAAAACCAACCTTTCAAAATATCGACAGTTCAGTTAATAGCAATTGTGGTCATTGTGATACTTAGTTCCTAGTTCCCGTGGATTCGATACTCGTACTTAACGTACGTATTACTTGATTTCGACACCATACACTTGCGGTTAGATTTAGGGGGGGGGGGGTGAAACCCGCCTATCAAGTTTTTGGCGCCGTTGCCGGGGAGCTAGTTGCAACTGATAGCACTACCAGCTATAAGCGCTATTTGATTGAACATATTTTTTTATTCTCTGTTATTTGTATTTGATCACCTTCAAATTTCTGGATTACTGATTTTGTTACTTTCTGTCAGGTACTAATTGGTTTATGCCAAGGAAGACCCGAGGGAAGGAAATCGAGCCACTTGATCCGGAGATCGAAAGAACCGCCCGCCAGATACGAAAAGCGTCCAAAGCCCAAAGACATCTAAAGATGGGTGACGAGAGATCTCCTCGCAATGACCCACCTCCACCTCCTCCGGCGAGAGTTCCGATGCGGTCTTTTGCCAATCCAAACATGGCAGCCGCACGTATAGGGATCCAACCACCCACCACTGCGGCAAATTACTTCGAGATCAAGTCGAGTACCATCGTAATGGTACAACAGAATCAGTTTGGGGGAGCGCCAACCGAAGATCCCCATGCCTACCTTCGCGCGTTTGAACGAATTTGTAATACGTTCAAAATTAATGGGATGGAAGAGAACGCGATCAAACTGAGGTTATTCAGTTTCTCCCTAAAGGGTAGAGCTGAAATTTGGATAGAGGGTTTGCCAGCCGATCAGATCACTACATGGGCAGACCTGAAAGCTGCATTTCTACAGAAATTCTTCCCACCAGGAAGAACTGCTCAACTGATGGCTGATATCACCCACTTCGCTCAGTGGGAACAAGAGACCTTATACGAGGCATGGGAGCGATACAAGGATATGTTGAAGAAATGTCCTCACCACGGGCTGCACGGATGGGTCATAATCCAGACATTCTATAGTGGACTTCACCCGCAGTTCAAAAACGATATCACTGCCGCATCGGGTGGAGCATTGATGGATAAAACTTATGAAGAAGCATGCGAGCTTCTTTTGGAGCCAACCCGGTCAACAACAGCAAGGTAATTCTTTTAACTTTGCTAATTATCCTAATGCTAACAATATTTACCGTCCTCCAGGTTTCAACCAAAGAAGCGAAGGACCATCCGGGGAGAAGAAGCCGGGGCTGGAAGAGATGATGATGAAGTTCATGACCAAGATGGACAGCACGGTTGGAGAGTTAGCGAGCACGGTTAGCACAGTTAAGGCGGCAACTGATCAGAACACCGCCTCCATTAAGATTCTCGAGAGACAAGTGGGGCAAATCTCGGAAGCCCTACAAAACCGAGCACCCGGGAAATTTCCAAGTCAAACCGAAAGGACAAATCGGGAAGAATGTAATGCCATCTATCTGAGAAGTGGCAAGGAGCTTAATGGAGATCTGAAAAGAAAGCCGTCATCAAAGGAAGTCGATCCCAAAGAGAAAGAGGTTGAGACTGCAGACACGGATGAGCGGGAGGCCGATGAAGATATTGAGATGGAGGAAGAACCAAAGCAAACACCGGTCAAGCCGGTGGTCCCGAAGCCGGCAGTCAAACCATTTGTACCACCGCTACCATATCCAAATAGGCTTAAAGCCCAAAGGGAGGATGTAAATTTTTCTAAATTTCTTGAAGTTTTTAAGAAATTACATATTTACATCCCTTTTGCAGATGCGTTGGCACAAATGCCCTCATACATGAAGTTCATGAAAGAGATCTTATCCAAGAAGAGGGCAATCGACCACCAGTCTACCGTTGCACTTACTGAGGAGTGCAGCGCAATTATTCAGAACAAGCTTCCCCCGAAGCTCAAAGATCCAGGGAGTTTTTCGATCCCTATTCAAATTGGTGATATTCGTTTTAATAAAGTGTTGTGTGATTTAGGGGCGAGTATTAACTTAATGCCTCTATCTATTTTCAGGAAGCTCGGATTGGGGGAAGTGAAGCCGACGTACATGACGCTCAAGCTGGCGGATCGATCCATAGTGTACCCATATGGAGTGGTAGAGGACGTGCTCATCAAGGTGGGAAAGTTTTACTTTCCGGTGGATTTCGTGGTGATGGACATCGACGAAGATATAGAAGTCCCATTGATCTTGGGAAGATCCTTCCTAGCCACAAGCCGAGCGCTGATCGACATGGAGGAAGGCGAGATGACTTTGAGAGTTGGTGGTGAGAAGGAAGTGTTCAAGATGTTCGAGAAGATAAGAGATAGAGGCGAAGAGAAATTTGGTGAGCAAGAAAGGCCGACGGAGTGATCGGAAAGAAAGTCGTGCCACGACTTTAAATACGGCGCTTGGTGGGAGGTAACCCACCAAGGTTTGTGTTTTCTTTTAATTTGCGTTTTTGAGTGATTCTAAAAAAAAATCGAACAGAGGGTTACGCGGTTTACCCCGCGGTTTGCAAACCACGGGACACTCTGTAAAAAAAATTAAAAAAAATTTTTGGCTGTTTACTTTGCCGTCCTTGTTCCTTTTATTTAATTTTTGCATTTTCACCTCCCTCTTCTCCGATGTCCTTCAACCGGCCACTTCAACTGTTCATGACTTCCGTTCGTCCAGGCAAACAGGTATGTTCCAAACTTGCATGTAACGAGTGGTGTATGATGTGTGCTTTTTATTAGTTCAACGAGATGCAACAAACCTAAGTTTCACTTAGGTTTGGGGTGCCTCACTTTTAACATCTACACACTCACTTTTAATCCTGTGCAAACCTCGGTTTCACCGAGGTTTGAGGTTGGCTTTGTTTGACAAACCTAGGCCACGACCTAGGTTTGGGGTGGCCATATATTTTAATGAGAAAGCTCTTTGATGTTATACTTCAATGTTATGCCTTACCTGTCTGTTGCATGTAATAACCGCACAACGATACTTGTTTTAGTATCGCCTGAACCGACACTTGCACATTGGGGACAATGTGTGGGTAAGGTTTGGGGTTGCCCAATCGGGCCCACGATATGCACGTAGATTTCCTGCACTTCTGAGTACCTAGATCGCTTCAGCTAAAATTTTGTTTTGAATGATTGAGACCAACCATTGTAGGAAGAATCTCGTGATAGTGACGTGACCATTAGGGAAGGACTGGGAAATGACATAACTAGGGACATTAGTGGAGACCACCCATTAGTGAGATTTGAGCCTAAAAGACGTTGTTCATTTCGAGGGATTCATACACTTGATTCATATACACTTTTTCGAGCTCCTTGTCGTGAATATAGAATGATCTCGCTATATTATTGCATTGAGTAGCAAAGACGACCATCGGGATATTGGGTAAGGGTATAGTAGACCATATCGAGTGGACCGTAAGAGATGATTCCAGGCATTGTGTGTTTGTTTAACCTTGTTTTAGCTATCATACCCTTTTCACCCATTTGTGTGTAACCATAGCCCTCTTTGTAGCCATACACTCACCTTTTCATTTCAGACCCACCTTTAAACCCGAGCCAAAAGCCTTAGCCAAACCTATCCGAAAGTGTGTCAAGCCGTGCGGTAATGAATAACAAAAAGATAGAGCGAAAAAGAAAATAGTGCAGGCCAGTCATTGAGAATAAAATGGGTCAATGTAACCCAAGAAATAGAAAAGAGGGCCAATGCAGCCCCAATTAAATAAAGAGGACCAATGAAGTCCCAAAAAAAATCCAGTTAGTTTAGACAGCCATCTACAGCTGAAAATAAGTGAGTCAAGCGACTCCAATAGTGACAAATAGGGCCAAATGATAGAATGTGAAGCAAGAAAGTTCATAACTGCTAACAGTTGACACATCGAGGATCTTTGAACCATTTTACCCTTCATTCTTAGCCAATACCTTAGCCCCGTTACAACCCTGTAAAGACCTGGATGATCTTCTGGAAAACGTGATTAAGGTATGCGACCACCTCTTACCAATATTCCCTGTCTTGCTACTTGATTCCTTTCTGAGATCGACTTTTGGACATTTGTGCGTCTTTCATTAGAGTTGTCATGTGAATTTTGAGTATTCTTGTACATAACTTCCGATATATGACAACATGTGTGATAACCCAGGTTCGAGCGAATTGAGAGAATCCCGTGAGGTAGGGTCGAGGCAAAATGTTTTCCCTAGTATGTTTGGACCTAGTACAACCTTAATGGAATCGGAGCGGTCACGAGTTCAACTCATAATGAAAGGTCATAAATCAAACGGAATAAGAATGAGGCGAGAGTGAGATAAGCATTCACGGGTATATGAAATCACCAGTGCATCACGTGATACCAATTGGGAGTTGTGCAGTTATTACTTTTCACTGATATATGCTTTTACTCTAATTTATCGCTAATTTGCTTGAGGACAAGCAACGCTCGGTTTGGGGTTGTTGATAACGCCACTTTTTGGCGTTATTTTCGGTTCTCAAACCAACGAGATTGGCTTGGATTTAAGCAAAGAAGCGGAATTCTATTGTTTATCGATTGAAATGTGCAAGTTATCGAACAGGTAGTAATCCTCGAGAAAAGAAGCTAAAAATAGTCCAAAAGAGAGCCAAAACGAAGCCCAACGGAAGCCCGAGATCCAAGCCCAAAACCGCGGCGCACTGTTCCCAAACCGCGGCACGCACTGTTCCACGCCGCCGCGCGGTTTGGCGCGCGGTTTGCAAACCGCGGCACACAGAATTTAAAGTCGTTTTTTGGGAATTTTAGGGCATTATTCGCGCAGCTTTTCGACGACGACCAGAGGCAGTTTAGGGGCGATTTTGGGAGACTTTTCGGAGCTTTTGGAGTCACGTTAGAGGATCAATCGGAGCCACGTTCATCAAGCAAAGTAGATACAAACACGATAGAAGGGAGTACATCATTCCATTCACCACGATCACGTTTGCAATGTTTTCTTCCATTGTTCTTGTCTTTTCTTTTGTGTTTGAATCCACCACCAACATGAACTAATTCTAGATGTTGGGGGTTGGAATGAATATGGTTTGAACATATGAACAGATGATTTGAACTCTTATCAGTTTTTCTTAATTAATGAAGCATGTGATTTCGTTCTTAACGCTTTTGTGAGTTTGGCCAATTTACAATTGATTTGTTGTTAGCAATTAAGTTCGAGAGAATAGATTGTTATTTAGAATTACAAATTACATGCCTAAGGTGAGAAAGGAGATAGAAATATTCCGAGTAAACCTTAGTCCCATTACAATCTTGTGTTTAATGTGTTTTGAACTACATAGGTTAAGATTGAGAGATTTAACTTATGTTTTCCAAGATAAAACTTGCGGTTGCTTGAAAAAGAACCATCGTTTATAATAAAAATCGTTGTCGCTTGAGAAAGGGCAACGGTGATCTCAAGATTGGGTATTCATTAACGAGAATAACTGGTAATTGTTTTGGGTCAGATGTTTGTATGTGAAAACCATAGGATTCCCAACTCTCAACTGTTTCCTCTATCGAAGTCTTTTAAGTTGTTCCTGTTCCGTGTTTGATTTAGTTTAATTGCCATTGATTAGTTTAAAACCAACCTTTCAAAATATCGACAGTTCAGTTAATAGCAATTGTGGTCATTGTGATACTTAGTTCCTAGTTCCCATGGATTCGATACTCGTACTTACCGTACGTATTACTTGATTTCGACACCGTACACTTGCGGTTAGATTTAGGGGGGGTGAAACCCGCCTATCAACCATCAAAGCCCATGGTTTTGCTGGAATGTCCAGATCCTGATATCTTTAGAATGCCAGCACTAAGATGCCCTTCTTTACCCAGAAATATGCAGTATCCGCTGGTCCAAAGCGAAATCCGTCCGTGCCCACAGTGGGCACACTGTGCCCACAGTCAACAGTGCAGATTTTTCCAAGAAAATAAACTTTTGAAACGTCATCATCATTTTATCACATTTTAGACCAAATAAAGGGGAAAGAAACAAAGTGGGTTTAAAAACGATATAAAATCCTAAAAAAAGAGTAATAATAAAGTCTAAAAAATGAGACTTATCACACTTCCAAACATAAGGTTTTGCTTGTCCTCAAGTAAAAGAAATGAAAGAAAAAGAACTTTTACGGAGGAAAAGGAGACGAAACTTACAAACATGCTTGAATGATTTCTCGGAATGTGTACTTCTTCCCTTTTTGACCATTTGTCGGAACTTTGATCGGTAGGACTTTTCGGGTTAGTGTTTATGGCTAAAAAAAAATTCCCCCCCAAACTTGAACTAAACCGCAAAGGAAATTTTGATATATATTTGTTGCTTTTCCTTTGAGTTCTCTTTCAGTCACAAAAACCCAAGCTTTTTGGTATTTCATTTTTAAGAGCTTTTTGGGTTATGTTTTCCTTCCGATTTTTCGAAGGTGGTCTTCCAATTTTTCGAAGACATTTATTTATTTATTTGTTTTTCTATTTTTTTTTGGATCATACAAGTAATGATCATGCTATTTCCCCACCCCAAACTTAGAAATGGACAATGTCCACATTGGCTTTGTAATCGGCTTGGTTGTGGGAACGAAGGGAAAAGTGTTTAGGCCATGCAATAGGGCCTACGTCCTCTCAAAATTACCTACAAATAGTCAAGCGAGGTTGAAGTACCTGAAATGAAAGGAAATCACACAACAAATTCAAGCAACATTAACCGTCATCGGTATTTAAACACACCCCGCAAATACTACACAAAAGGCGGGAAAGCAGTTTACGAGTGTTAGACTAACCCAAAAGACATATAAAAGCATTAATGTTTAAAACGATGATGATGAATCAAAAGCTACTTCGTCGGAGACTACTGTTGCTCACTGTGAGGATCTGTGGGCACAGAACCTACAGGGAAACCGGGCGGACGATCGTCTTCTTCATCCAGTGGCACGGAGACGGAGGCAGATGTGGAACCACCCTCCATGCGCGCAACGCGTTCTTCGAGAGCATCAAGCCGGGCCAGGATCTTCTTTTGTGTTAGGTTGGCTTCCTCTTTTTCCAACACCAATGCCGCCAACCATTCAACCGTACCATAACCTGCATAAGTCGGATCCACGGAAGCAGACGGCTGCCGTGCTGGACGCTGTGGAACAGTAGGCGCGAGCCTTGGAGGCTGTGCGGGTGTGGCTTGATCCTGCAAAATCACGGGAATACGAGTGGCGCTTTTTTTGCGCGAGATGGTCTCACTATTCAAGTGGGTCTTACCAAATGTGACGACATCATGCTTATAAACTGGGACTCGGGCCTTGGCACATAATTTGGTTATCAAATATGAAAAAATCAGCCGACTTTGGGCTCGGGATGCGGCCTTAGCAATCGAATCATGAGCTATTCGACCAAGATCGATCGGACACTCATTGAGAACACAGTAGAGCAAAATGCAGCGCTCGTAATCGACAGTACCATCATGAGCCGTAGGCATTAGGCTATGCCTGAGAAACTGAAACCATATGGCAGCCTCGTCCGTGAGGTGATTGGCCCTAATCATGGATCGATTATTATCTTGGGACCAACCACAACCCGGACGTACCAACGCAGCCGCAATTACTTCATCCGAGATGACCAGCAACTTCTTGGATATTTGATTGTAAGAACACACAAACGGGGCTACCAGATTTAAAACTTTATTTAGTGCTGCCCGGACCAATCGATAATCCTACCACGTAGCCGTACGGGGCTGTTTTCGGCATATGCGGCTGCCGCATAAAACTCCGCGACCCACGTCTCGTTTGCTTTGCATGGGATCGGTATTAGCTTTTCCCAGTGCATTGCAATCAAATGTTGTTTGACGTGTGCCACATAATTTACCAGTGTGGTTTCAAAAGTGTGTTCAAACAAGACCTTGTTGGTTTTTATGAGTTCATACCTCGTTTTTATCACGGTGTTGTGGACAGGAGTGACCGGCATTGTGCGAGTGGCGCTGCGTGAACGCCGTGCTGCGATCGGCCTTTTTCCCTTTCTATCGATTTTAATCTCCTCCTCAAAATCGGTATCCGAGGCCGCGGTATTCTTTGCTTTTTTCGAAGGTGGCTCGTCGGATTCCGAAGAGGAAGAACTGGAGTCTGTTGGTTCCATTTCCATGGCTGTATGTTGCTCAGAGGGACCTGTCGTGGCTTTTTTTCAATATTTTCTGCGGTTGTGCTCGTGCCCGCTGTGGGTGTAACCTGCTCACTGTGAGCACACTCGGAACTTTTCGGGTTTTGCTCATTTGTGTTTTCCGGGTCCAGGGGCTTTTCAAAAGGGTAAGGAATGTTAGTTTGAGGGTGCTAAAGTCCTTCAAAACTAAACCATAAGTCCGCATCCGGACCGTCTTCCCCCACATCCCCTTTTTTGTTCAAATCGAAGGGTTTAGCTTTAGAGGTTGACGCCTAACTTTTAGGGTCAATGGGGATAGTAGGAGTCATGGTGGGTGGGGCTGTGATAAAGATTGGTTTCATAGGGTGTGGTTGTGAAGGAGGTGTATTTGGGGTTTGGATGAAATGAGGGTTTCGAAAGTCACCAAAAGGGTTATTTTGGTTTAATCTTAGGTGGGTGGGTATAGTGGGTGGTGAAACACATATAAATAAGGGCTGGGTAAATGGGATGTGAATGGTGAAAGGGATCATAGGATTAGGGTTTTGAAAAGGGTTTTGAGGTGGTGGGTCGATAATCCGGGTAATCACCTCATGTGTTTCAACGAAAGAGTGAACATACCTTGGGGATGAAGGGGTTGCGGGTTCTTTAGTTGCCTGAGTGTCATCGGCCGAAGCTGGCGGCGTGGCGGACTGAGCGCCGCGTCGGTCTGCTTGGGATGTGCACCATCGCTTTCTTCCTTGCCATGGGAGAGGGAGTGCTTACTGAAATTTTTTGGGGAAGCCTTGTGGGGAAGATGACCAAAAAGAAAGGGTTTTACTTTTTGGGATGAGTTGGCAGAAAATGCTGGGGTTTGTGGAGAAGAAGACCCAAAGGAAGATTTTCTTTTGAAAAGTAAACCAGGGGTTTTTTTTGACACCTAACCCCACATATTTTCTAAAAATATTTTATGTTTCAAGCAAACTTTGAACACCTTTTGGACAAAGACTTTATCCCCTGGTTAAAAATTTTGAAAATTCACATAGCCAGTGGTTTTGCTTCCCTACAACTGGTTTAATCTTGGAACCCTCAAAACAAAGTACATCCCAATCTTAAAAAATATATTCTCTTGAAAAGGGTGTGTACTAGTTGTACTTGGGAAGGTTCTTATTTTTTGCATGCACCCCAACCATTAGTTTCATTAAAAACTTGCCCCAAACTTTGCTGAAAAATTACACTTCCCTCCCCTCAAACTTTTCTGATCGAGATTTAAGGCCTGTGGGCACAGTATGCCCTCAGTGAGCAGACCTGCACTATTAATTTAAAGATAAAAATAGCACAACAATTAAGAACTACTATATACACTATATACACAATGGTTCCATAAAAATCACTCGTTACCACCAGCGAGTATGGGCACTTTATTTGGAATAAAGTGCTTGACCCGGTGACCGTTAACCTCGGAAGATACTCCCATCTTGTTGGTTAATTAAATCTATTGTTCCAAACTTACCGACATCCGCAATGGTAAACGGTCCTGACCAACGTGATTTTAATTTTCCGGGAAACAACTTCAACCGAGAGTTAAAAAGGAGCACTTGTTGATTTTTTTCAAAATTCCTTTGGTTAATACGACGATCATGCCATACTTTTGTCTTTTCTTTATAAAGTTTGGCGTTCTCGTAGGCATGATGACGTATCTCCTCTAACTCGTTTAGTTGAAGTTTTCTCTTCTTTCCGGCCACTTCTTCATTGAGGTTTAATTCTTTTACGGCCCAAAACGCTTTGTACTCAAGTTCCAAGGGTAAGTGACATGCTTTTCCAAAAACCAGTTTATATGGTGACAACCCTAGTGGTGTTTTAAAAGCTGTTCGGTATGCCCAAAGTGCGTCATCCAACTTAAGGGACCAATCCTTTTGACAATGCTTAGAATACACCTATAGACGTGTGCTACTTAAACCTCAACGCAAGTATACGATGAGATCTAATATCGTCTTTCAAGTAATAAATTGGTAAAATACCAGATATCGTTCCCACAGAGATTGGAGTAAAAAGTTAAATAAAAAGTAGAAGAAGGAAATGATTTCAGATGGAGAATTTGAAGAGATTGATTTGTTTTGTTTGGATTATCACTTTGATTAATGTTAACAGAGAATAAAGCAAGCACGGGTGTAAAACTTTAAGGTGGGACTCAAACACAAATTCCAGCGGGCCATGCTGCAGGGATGCTGCAGCATGCAGTTTTGTCATAAGTTGATCCATCATCTATTTTGAGAGTATTCCTCTCGGACTTCAGTATTCCCACTACTGTTTAGATTCAACTAGACACATCTCTGTGTAGTCTCCAGCTATTCATAGTGGGGGATAAAGTTCTCAAAATATATGGACGACCAAATCTCTTTGTATCAAAAACCGCTCTCTCGAGCCGATTCCCATATCATTCAAGTTGGTGTGTTCCAAGTGGCTTATCTCTAAGTCCACTACACTTTAACACTTTAGATTAGTGACCACTTGTCGAGAATAAATCAGTTTAGAAAAACATGGATGATAACTGTCACTTTATCAGTAACTCTCTCAAGTCTACTTCCCATATCATTCAAACTGACATGCATTCAGTGGCTTATCTCTAAGTCCACGGCACTTTAACAGTTTAGCAAGTGATCAGTTCGTCAAGAAGTGTCATTGGTTTTAATAAAACTTGAATGAAATGGTGGAACATTGTTATTGCAAAACAATGTCCACTTTCATTTGGTTTAAAATCCCACCTTTCCGTTTCACACCCGAACTATTAAAATTAGCTACTCATAACGGAAAGTAAAGAAAGCAATAAATGACGATAATTAAATTGCATAAATGTAAATGACGGAATGTAAATTGCAAGAAATAAATGACGGAATGTAAATTGCAATAAATTAAAATTACAATAAATAAAAGACAAGAAATGTAAATAAATAATAAAGGCAAGAAAATTAAGATGCAACTCTTCCAATTATAAAGTAAATCAAATTCAAGTTTGTCACTTTCTTGAATTTGATATCACGACTGTTGTTCCAAGTTGATACTAAGTTATGCAAGATATTTCTAAGATAGATATTATATGAGATATGAGATATGAGATCCCTAATAAGCTTCCCCATCCCTTCCTTATATACTAGAGGAAAGGGAGGGGCAAAAAGGTAATTTCCCATCAAGGGGTACACAAGTTGCAATAATACAACAACTACTGAGATATGGCTAGATTTGTTATTTTCTTCTAGAAGCTTCAAAAACCAGCAACAAAAAGGCCCTGCAGTTTTGTCCAAGATAAGTTCCAAGGTCTTGATGACTAAGCTGCCTGCTGTTTCATGCTGCTGCCATGCTGCAGCATAAGTCAAAACTATTTAAAATCTGCCAAAACACTACAAATTAGCCATTTTAAGTTATAAAACAGGTTATCCACTACTTTAGCTCCAATAAACAACAACGTGTAAAATAAGTAAACAAAAGGACTCAAAGTTAGGGATAATAACGATAAAACGACTCAAAGCGGAAGTAAAATGACCTAATATGCATTACTAATTAATGCATATCACACCCTCAAACTAGAACTGTTGCTTGTCCCCAAGCAACTAAGACACAAAAATAAAATGACTCAAATCGGTAAAAGCTTGCATAATGAGAGCATTAAGTGCATACATAGAAATGTTGATCCAAACCCTCAGTGATTTGATAATGACCCTCTCTTATATACTTAGTGAAAATTGTAAGTAAACAATATGTATTAGAGTTTCACTATCGCTGATAATTACTAAGATCTTCCAGTACCGCTGATAGGAACTCTCGCTCTTTAAGTTAAACATTCAGCGAAACTGTTCGTCATAAATGCTATGAGTCTGTTCAGTCATTATGATGATCGCTGATAAGTTAGTTGTTTACTTATGATTCCTGAAGACAAGTTTCACGTCAACAAAGGTTCTACGCTGAAGTCGAAGATCAAACTCAAGAACCAGCGACAAGTCTCCTAATGAACTGATGCGGATCATCGAAGACTCAGATTTGTCCACTCAACGTGAAGTATCAAGTACAAGACTTCAGCTATCGCTGAACTCTATCATTCGCTGATATGAAATGATAGATCGCTGAATCAACGAAAGCTGATCATGAAGTCCTCCGTACAAAGTACTTTTGTCTTAACCTCCCTTGCACGACTCCGTACGAAATGTCAGAAAAGAACCTCCGACTGTCTGAAATCGTACAACCACTCTGATACTACACTGTTCATCCATGCGGCTACTAAGGTTGTCAACCAAGGTCAATGACATGCAACCAACCAGCTGATGACACGTGTAAAGTGTATACTGACTTGCATTAAATGCATGCAGTATATAAAGAGATGAACCCACTTCTTTTGAAGTAACTTGCTAACTCTGGACAAGTTCAATCTCTTATCTCAAGATAGGTTATTATTAGTAATTTCCTTATCTCTCTTAGTGCAAGAAACCTTAGTGTTCCAACTTGTTTAGATTTAGGTTTATCCTTAATCTTGTTTCCGCAACAAGATGTAAATTGTTAATGATTTATCAATAAACAATTTAGAAAAGTAAAATCTGTGTGTTTGTATTCAACCCCCCCTTCTACAAACTTGTATAGGCCTTCGGGACCAACAAGAAATGATAGAAACAAGCATGCAAAACATAGCCATCATAAATCCCAAGTACCATGATCTTGATCTAACAATGAGTATGAACCATAAGCTAGTACCCTTTTCTCTTTGTTATGCTCTACACATCTCACATTCTAGGATCAAAAGGACTTTAATGTAACTGGTTCACTCGTTTGGCTCATTTTGTCTCACTTTGCCTTTTTCTTTTCTTTGCTTCAACATATATGATTTTTCTCTATTTGTGGCACTTTTGTGCTCTTTTGTGTTGAAAGCCATGCACTTAGCCCCTATGGGACTTTTATAGTGCTTAAAGGTCACTAATGGCAAAAAAAATAAAAATTGAAGAGCTTTGCTCTTTTTTTCTTGTGATAATGCTCATGCCATGGTGAACTTCCCCACCCCCAAACTAAAAATCAACAATGTCCTCATTGTTCATGGGATAAGTGTATGGGTGGAAGCAAGTGGTTGTTTTTTAGGAACAAATGATGGCCTCTCTCATTTCCTAGATGTGTGTGAGATATGGTTCAAAATGTGGTCCCAAGCAAAAGGATGCTAGTTCTAGTAAGAACTACATCATTAGATATGGAAATATGACTTTAGAATTTATTTAGGCTATATAAGTATGCTCAAGTCTATCATCAATGCTCATTATGCAATAAAATAAAACCTAAAAATTAACAAAACAATCCTAGACTCAATAATAAGAAAATAAATAGAAAAATTGGAGCTAAAGGGAATATGGATAAACCTGTCCTACTCCTTAAGAGTAGGCTGTATTGCATGCTGTGGCCCTGCTGCAGCATCAGTGGCATGGGTCTCCAGTTGTGCTTTCAATGTCGTGTTCTCCTCTTGCAGCTTAGTCTTCTCTCTTTCCAATCTCCTTATCTTCAGCCCCAAAGTTCTGATTTTCAAACTATACTTCTTGGATGGGTCAGTCTCCTTCAATTCATCTCTCAGCTTCTGCCCTTCTTCCTTCAATTTGGCTGCCAAATCACTTTTTAGAGTGTCCATCAGGTTCTGTAGCATGGCTGGCAAGTCTTGATCAGCCCTTTCCTTTTTATCCCTCAGCCTTGCAACTGCTCTAAGATCGATCTGCCATGTTCCACCAGATGCTCACACAATCTGATCATCTGTATATTGTGGAACTCCCATCTGGATTAGCAACTCTGTTATCATGCTAGGGAAGTACATCTTTCCCCTAGTGTTGGTAGCATTTCCCTTTAAGCTTTGTAAGATGATCTTTCCAAAGTTGATAGTTTTACCCTGCATAAGACAATAAGGAAGAAACATCCTATCCACTAATACAGAGGTATCATGGGTAGTGGGTGAAATGGTATGCCTCAAAAAGTTTATCCAAACATTTGCATCAGCTTTTAAGTCACAGGATCTGAATTTTCTAAGCATGAAGTTGGCATGATGATCCCAATGGGAATTAGGGACCCCTAAAATAGCAGCAACCTCAGCTAATACCCCCTCAGTGGCAGTGCTCATCATTTCTCGCTAATCAGTTTTCTTAGGGGGTGCAAAACCAAAGAATGTGTTGATTTTCTTGGCTGTCAGCTTGAAACTTTTCCCTCTAATCCTAATGGCAGATGTCTGGGCTACAGCAACTTCAGCATAGAATTCTCTAAGCAAGGTCAGATTATATGATTTAGGGACCTCACACATCTTTCCTAATCCATGAGCATCCACAACATTTCGAATGAAACTATATTCTGCAATGGTTTTAGGGTGAAAACCCTTATCTATCAATCCTATTTTGTTCATCATTTTCTGAAACATGTTATAAGCTTCAATCCCACTTAATCCCATGTTCTCAGTCCTAGGCCTTGGCACTATTTCAGTTCTAACAGGAGCTGTGGTGGATACAGTCTTTTTGACCAATTTTTCATGCTGCAGCTATGCTGCAGCATCCTCTCCTACATTCTTGTCTACCCTCTTTCTTTTTTTAGAAGTCCCCTCCCCACAGTCTTTGTTCCGTTCAGCTGCCATTTTACACAAAACCTTAATTCTCTTAAACTTTCTCATAATGGGCTCATTTTCAGAAGATGAGTCCATGCTCATGTTATTTTGTTCATAGGAAAAGTTTAAATCTGGAATTTTAGCTTTTGGACTTGGTGGGTTTGGTTGGATTTTGTCTATGTCAACACCTAACAATCTTGCCCATTTATCCATTTCCCCAAGTCCAGTCTCTGACCTACATGACTTATTACTAACAGAATGCCCTGTTGAGGGAGACTTCTCTTTTTCAGGAGAAAGACAGAGGGGAATGCCCTCTGTGTTGTGATTAGGTTCGGTCTCATCATCCGAGACAGGTGTGAGATGCCCATCATCAAGAAAAATGGAAGAAAATACATGCGGTTCTTTGAGCTTGCTGAACTGAACATCCTTTTCGGCCTTGACTTTGATTACATCTTCTAAGGTTGCGATGGTGGTGGTGGAACCTTTGGGTTGAGGGGTTTCGTTAATGGGGGTTTGTGAACTAGGGTTTAGCTCGACTAATTCAGGGTTTTGCTCGACGGGATTGGGTATCAATGGCTGTGGTGAGTCGTTCTCGAGGTCGACTCTCTCAGGTGAGCCCTGGCTCGTCAGTGGTCGCACCATTGCTCGTCGACGATTGCTTCGACGGAGTGGCTGAGGGAAATCAGTGGGGTCACGCTCGGCGGGGCGCTTTACGCGTGCCATTCGTCGGTGGTGTTTTATCGGAGCAGAATGGTGGTCGGTGGTGGCGATGGTCGTGGAAGATGGAGTGAGATGATCGTGGATGGTGGAGTGAGATGATAGAGAAGAAAGCTGAAATGGGTTTTCTTTTTGTAGAGAAATGAAAAGACACGGGTGTCTTATGGGGGTGTTTTTGAAAATAAAAGAGATATTTTTTTATTTGGAGATCGTACCTAGGAATCGATTGTTAGGATTGCTTTAGGGATGGCTTAGTACCTTTTTATCCAAAATTTCTCCTTAATAGGGAATGGGTGTACACTAGGGAATGATGTTTCAGAAAAGTAGACAAGACCCATACTTTGTAGAAAAATAAGTTTGATATTTTGCATGTGTATCCCAAAAAATCTTTGGATCTTATCTTACTTTTC
This sequence comes from Saussurea involucrata, assembly GCA_033807775.1. NCBI lineage: Eukaryota > Viridiplantae > Streptophyta > Magnoliopsida > Asterales > Asteraceae > Saussurea > Saussurea involucrata. Next base: position 12,970,275 of record CM066312.1, read on the forward strand.
CCTCCCAATTTAATGACGTACTTTTTGGTTTTAAAAACTAGGGCTCATGTTGCAGGATTGCTGCAGCTATGCTGATCTTTCATTCTGTGATTTGGCTGCACAACTCAACAAACAATTAAAAGCACTTATACTAGAAAGCATTTAACTAATAAAGCTATGTACAAACGTGGTATCTGAAGCTTTTAGCACAATGTGACCAAATCCACAGAGCTAGGTTCTGGGATGGTCACAAGATCATGGTAGGTTTTTACTCTTTGGCCATTGACCTTGAACACAGTGTTATCCTCCGGATTGATTAATTCTATGGCTCCATATGGATAAACTTTATGGATGACAAAAGGTCCTGACCATCTAGATTTCAATTTTCCCGGAAAAAGTTTCAATCTTGAGTTAAACAAAAGGACTTGCTGACCATCTTTTAAATCTCTGTGAAGGATTCTTTTGTCATGCCATTTTTTTGTTTTTTCTTTATAGAGCTTAGCATTTTCATAGGACATGTTCCTATGTTCCTCTATTTCACAAAGTTGCAACTTTCTTTTGATTCCAGCATCATCTAAACACATGTTTAGTTCTTTGAGAGCCCAATATGATTTGTGTTCAAGCTCTAAAGGGAGGTGACAAGCTTTGCCAAAAACTAGCTTATATGGGGACATACCGATTGGTGTTTTGAAAGCGGTTCTGTATGCCCATAAAGCATCATCTAAATGAAAGGCCCAATCTTTTATGTTTAGCTTGACAACCTTTTCCAAAATTCCCTTTATTTCTCTATTAGAGAGCTCAGCCAATCCATTAGTTTGTGGATGGTATGCAGTAGCAATCCTGTGGTGAATGTTGTATTTTTCAAGAACTTTTTGTAACAAATTGTTTACAAAGTGGGTACCCTCATCACTGATTAGTGCCCTGGGGGTACCAAACCTTGTGAATATTTGCTTTTGAAGAAATTTCACCACAGTTTTAGCATCATTTGAAACACATGCTACTGCCTCTACCCACTTTGATACATAGTCAACAGCAACTAGGATGTATTGGTTTTGGTTTGATGGTGGAAAGGGTCCCATAAAGTCTATACCCCATACATCAAACAACTCTACTTCCAAGATCCCATTTAACGGCATCTCATTTCTTTTAGAAATGGAGCCACTTCTTTGACATTCATTGCATCTTTGTGCAAAATTGTGGGAATCTTTAAAGAGAGTGGGCCAATAGAATCCAGACTGTATTACCTTAGCCGTTGTCCTTTGGCCTCCAAAATGTCCTCCATATGCTGAGGTGTGACAATGGTTTAAGATTTCTGCCACATCATTTTCTGGAACACACCTTCTCAAGATTTGATCTGCACCAAGTCTAAACAGAAAAGGGTCATCCTAAAGATAAAACTTAGAATCATGGAGAAACTTTTTAATTTTATGGCCAGTGATTCCAGAGGGTCTTATGCCACAAGCCAGGTAATTTGCTATATCAGCAAACCATGGTGGTTCAGAATGCTGTAGCATAAGAATCCTCTCATCAGGGAAGGTTTCAGTGATGTCTCCTTCTCCTTTATCCTCTTTAGGTTTCTCCAACCTAGACAAATGGTCTGCCACTTGGTTGTCTACTCCTTTCCTATCCACAATCTGTAGGTCAAATTCTTGTAATAACAGAACCCATCTTATCAGCCTTGGTTTAGTATCTTTCTTTGAAATTACGTATTTGATGGCAGCATGGTCAGTGTGAACAATGACTTTTGCACCCATTAAATATGACCTGAATTTTTCAAATGCAAAAACAACAGCTAATAGTTCTTTCTCAGTGGTAGTGTAGTTAAGTTGAGCATCATTCAAAGTCTTACTTGCATAATAAATTGAATGAAAAATCTTTTCTTTTCTTTGACCTAGGACTGCTCCTACTGCCCAATCACTAGCATCACACATGATTTCAAAAGGTTTTTCCCAATCTGGAGTAATAATCACTGGTGCAGTCACCAAGGCTTTCTTTAAGGTGAGAAATGCATTTCTGCAATCATCATTAAAATCAAATTTGTGATCATGTTGTAATAGAAGACATAAAGGTTTTGAAATCTTTGAAAAGTCTTTAATAAATCTCCTATAAAATCCAGCATGACCAAGAAAGCTTCTGATTCCTTTAACAGTGGTTGGTTCAGGTAGTTTTTCAACTATTTCAATTTTTGCTTTGTCTACCTCAACCCCTCTCTTGGAAATTATATGTCCAAGGACAATACCTCCTGTAACCATGAAATGACACTTTTCCCAATTGAGGACCAAATCAGTTTCCTCACACCTTTCAAGACTCTTTTTCAAATTTTCCAAACATTGATCAAATGATGAACCATAAACAGAAAAATCATCTATAAAGATTTCTATGGATTTTTCAAGCATGTCAGAAAATATGGACATCATACATCTTTGAAAGGTTGCAGGTGCATTGCAGAGTCCAAATGGCATTCTCCTAAAGGCAAAGGTACCATAGGGACATGTGAAGGTGGTCTTTTCTTGGTCCTCGGATGATATGGCTATCTGATTGTAACCGGAGTATCCATCCAAAAAGCAGTAATATTCCTTACCGGCTAACCTATCCAACATTTGGTCAATGAAGGGTAATGGAAAATGGTCCTTTTGGGTAGCACTATTTAGCTTACGGTAGTCCATGCAAATTCTCCATCCAGACACTACCCTAGTTGGGATAAGTTCATTCTTGTCATTTGGGACAACAGTAAACCCTCCCTTCTTTGGGACACATTGGACTGGACTAACCCAAGTACTACTGGCTATTGGGAATATAATTCCTGCATCTAACCATTTCAAAACTTCCTTTTTCACTACTTCTTTCATGACAGGGTTTAGCCTTCTTTGTGGTTCAACAGATGTGAAGTTCTTGTCTTCTAGGATGATCTTGTGTTGACAAATAGAGGGACTAATCCCCTTAAGGTCAGCAATGGTCCATCCTATAGCTTTGGTGTGCAACTTCAACATTTCCAAAAGTTTCTCTTCTTGATGCAATTCTAAAGTTGATGAAATGATAACAGGCAATTTGTTTTCATCTTTTAGAAAAGCATATTTCAAGTGAGATGGGAGTTGTTTCAATTCCAGGTCAGGCGGTGTTATGACAGATGGTGTAAAATTCTTTTGCTCAGTATTTTCCAAAGATTCAAACCTGGCAACCTGTAAGGGTACAGTCTCATCTATCTCCCTATCATCATCATCATCATATTCCTTATCAATTTCCTCTATCCCACAGGTATGCTTAACTCCCTCCTCATGACATGATGATTCAATCACACTTAAACTAGAACAGTCTTCCAAATAATCTGGGTATTTTAAGGAATTGAAGACATTAAATGTGACTTTTTGGTCTTGGAGTCTCATGGTCAACTCTCCTTTCTGGACATCTATCAAAGTTCTACCCGTGGCTAAAAATGGTCTTCCTAAGAGAATAGGAATATCCTGGTCAGCCTCAAAGTCTAAAATGATAAAGTCTGCTGGAAAGATGAACTTATCAACCTGAACTAACACGTCCTCAATCTTTCCTTTGGGATATGCAACTGTTTTGTCGGCTAGGATGAGTGTGACAGTGGTGGGTCTAGCATCTCCTATTCCTAAGCTTTTGAAAATGGACAAGGGCATAAGATTGACACTCGCTCCTAAATCACACAAGGCTTTTCCAACTTCTTTCCCACCTATTGAACACGGAATGGTAAAACTCCCAGGATCTTTGAGTTTAGGGGGAATCTTGTTGGTTAGGAGGGCACTACAACCTTCAGTCATGGCAACAGTTTCATACTCAGTCAATTTCTTCTTTTTGCTTAAAATGTCTTTAAGAAATTTGGCATAACTAGGCATCTGCTCAATTGCTTCAACAAGGGGTATGTTGATATGCAATTGTTTGAACACATCCAAAAATTTCTTGAATTGCAATTCTTCCTTATCATTCTTTAGCCTTTGAGGATAAGGAACATAACGAGGAATTGGTTCAATTATGGCTTTCTTTGTTTGTGTTGAGCTGGACGGGTGGACTTCCTCCACCCTCAAACTAGGATCTTTTATGCCTTTTGGTATACCATCTTTGATTGGACACTTAGGGTTGGACTCATTGCCTTCTATTGTCTTTTCCTTAGGGGTCTCAGGTGCTAATCCTTCTATGGTTTGAAATGGCTCTTCAACAATGGTAGGTAATGCTGTAGCATGATGTTTAGACAATGAGCTTTTTTCAGAATTGGTTTTGACTATTGGTCCACTCTCTTTGTCTAAGGCTACATCTAAGTCTTTCCCACTTCTAAGAGTCACAGCTTTGATATGTTCCTTTCCTGAAGATCTAGGAACTTCAGTGTTACTAGGTAAAGTACCTGCAGGTCTGTTATTTTGGTTAAGTGCAATTTGACTGACCTGTGTCTCTAGATTTCTTACAGCAGCATTGGTTTGGTTGATAGTAGCATTGGTTTATGTGATGAAACTTTTCAGCATTGCTTCCAAGGAAGGTTCTGCTTGTGAGGAGGTTTTGTTTTGAAAAGGTGGTTGGTTATTTTGAAAACCTTGATTTTGATTGTTTTGAAAACCTTGGTTTTGATGATGATTCCCTTGATAATGGTTTTGAGAATTGCTTGCTTGATTTTGGAAATTTGAATTCCCTTGTTGCTTTGGTGGGGGTGGATTCAAACTAGGACTGGTCCATGAAAAATTTGGGTGTTGCTTCCAACTGGCATTGTAATTGTTAGAGTAAGGACCATTTCTATTTTGAACATAGTTAACTGATTCAGAGTTTTGAGGACAATGTTCATAAGAATGGTCTCCACTGCAACAAACACATTCCACTGAGAGGACAGCTGGAGTAGGTGTACTGGCAGTCGGCTGTGTTCCCTGACCGGTAGTTATGTTTTTAAGCATATTGGTCATAGAAGCAAGTTGAGCTGTCAGTGCAGTGTAAGCATCTAAATCATGCATTCCAGCAGTCTTCTTTGTACTTGGTGCCCTTGGATCTGCCCAATGCCCATTGTTCGTGGAAATCTTTTCAAGAATTTCATACCCGGTATTATAGGTATTGGAAGTAAAGGCCCCTCCTGAAGTCGCATCGAGCATTTGTTTTGCATTGGAATCAAGTCCATTGTAAAATGTCTCGAGTTGAATACAGTAGGGAATGCCATGGTGAGGGCATTTCCTTAATAATTCCTTAAACCTTTCCCAAGCATCGGGAATTGCTTCATCGTCTATTTGTTTAAACATGCAAATTTCATTTCTGGATTTAGCATTCCGGGTAGGTGGAAAATATTTTCTCAAAAAAATTTCAGCCATGTCAGCCCATGATGGTATAGAACCTGGTGTTAATGAATTAAACCAAATCTTTGCCCGATCCCTTAATGAAAAAGGAAACAATGTGAGTCTTAGAGCATCAGAAGATACTCCAGGAATCAGAAAAACATCGGTGATTTCTTTAAAAGATTTTAAATGTGAGTGTGGATCTTCCGATGGGAATCCGGCAAATTGACCATTGGCTTGCAACATGTGAAACATAATGGGTTTTGGTTCAAAATGCGTTGTATCCATGTGAGGCTTTACAATTCCTGAATTTAATTGCTCAAAGTTAGGAATTGCATAGTCCATGATTCGCCCATTTTTTGAGTTTGCAAGATCAATGATGGTTAATGGTTCATTATCACCATGTGATTCTTCATCATCATGTTCATTATGATTATTAAGTTGTTGTTCTTGAAAATTATGAACATGATGATTTCCAAAAATTGGTGGTGGATTTCCAAAGTTTTGTGGTGGATTTCCAAAGTTTGGTGGTGCCCTAGGATTTTCCAAGATCGGGGGTCTCACTTGATTTTCTATCAGTGGTGGTCTCATTTGGTTTTGTGGGCCTCTAATGTTGTCTATGATGGGTGGTCTTGGTGGACTTCCTGGAGGTCGTGGTTCTGCAACGAATGGTCGTAGATGTCTACACTCAAATCCGGGTGGTGTATCCATATCGGGAGGATCCATAGAACTTGAAGCTCTTTGTAACCTCCGTCTAAGATGAAAGGTTCTTTCTATGTTAGGATCTAACTCAAAAAGTTCCCCACGTTGGATTCTTGGCATACACTACAACCACAACGAACGGTGCTAGAAAAATCAATTCTTTTTAAAACTTTTTATAACTTTTAGCTTTGCCAATCCCCGGCAACGGCGCCAAAAACTTGACAGTGCTTAGAATACACCTACAGACGTGTGCTACTTAAACCTCAACGCAAGTATACGATGAGATCTAATATCGTCTTTCAAGTAATAAATTGGTAAAATACCAGATATCGTTCCCACAGAGATTGGAGTAAAAAGTTAAATAAAAAGTAGAAGAAGGAAATGATTTCAGATGGCGAATTTGAAGAGATTGATTTGTTTTGTTTGGATTATCACTTTGATTAATGTTAACAGAGAATAAAGCAAGCACGGGTGTAAAACTTTAAGGTGGGACTCAAACACAAATTCCAGCGGGCCATGCTGCAGGGATGCTGCATCATGCAGTTTTGTCATAAGTTGATCCATCATCTATTTTGAGAGTATTCCTCTCGGACTTCAGTATTCCCACTACTGTTTAGATTCAACTAGACACATCTCTGTGTAGTCTCCAGCTATTTATAGTGGGGGATAAAGTTCTCAAAATATATGGACGACCAAATCTCTTTGTATCAAAAACCGCTCTCTCGAGCCGATTCCCATATCATTCAATTTGGTGTGTTCCAAGTGGCTTATCTCTAAGTCCACTACACTTTAACACTTTAGATTAGTGACCACTTGTCGAGAATAAATCAGTTTAGAAAAACATGGATGATAACTGTCACTTTATCAGTAACTCTCTCAAGTCTACTTCCCATATCATTCAAACTGACGTGCATTCAGTGGCTTATCTCTAAGTCCACGGCACTTTAACACTTTAGCAAGTGATCAGTTCGTCAAGAAGTGTCATTGGTTTTAATAAAACTTGAATGAAATGGTGGAACATTGTTATTGCAAAACAATGTCCACTTTCATTTGGTTTAAAATCCCACCTTTCCGTTTCACACCCGGACTATTAAAATTAGCTACTCATAACGGAAAGTAAAGAAAGCAATAAATGACGATAATTAAATTGCATAAATGTAAATGACGGAAATGTAAATGACGGAATGTAAATTGCAAGAAATAAATGACGGAATGTAAATTGCAATAAATTAAAATTACAATAAATAAAAGACAAGAAATGTAAATAAATAATAAAGGCAAGAAAATTAAGATGCAACTCTTCCAATTATAAAGTAAATCAAATTCAAGTTTGTCACTTTCTTGAATTTGATATCACGACTGTTGTTCCAAGTTGATACTAAGTTATGCAAGATATTTCTAAGATAGATATTATATGAGATATGAGATATGAGATATCAGATCCCTAATAAGCTTCCCCATCCCTTCCTTATATACTAGAGGAAAGGGAGGGGCAAAAAGGTAATTTCCCATCAAGGGGTACACAAGTTGCAATAATACAACAACTACTGAGATATGGCTAGATTTGTTATTTTCTTCTAGAAGCTTCAAAAACCAGCAACAAAAAGGCCCTGCAGTTTTGTCCAAGATAAGTTCCAAGGTCTTGATGACTAAGCTGCCTGCTGTTTCATGCTGCTGCCATGCTGCAGCATAAGTCAAAACTATTTAAAATCTGCCAAAACACTACAAATTAGCCATTTTAAGTTATAAAACAGGTTATCCACTACTTTAGCTCCAATAAACAACAACGTGTAAAATAAGTAAACAAAAGGACTCAAAGTTAGGGATAATAACGATAAAACGACTCAAAGCGGAAGTAAAAAGACCTAATATGCATTACTAATTAATGCATATCACCTTTCTATCGGGTTTTACCACTTTTTCCAAAATTGACTTTATTTCCCGATTTGAAAGTTCGGCAAGCCCGTTTGTTTGAGGATGGTAAGTTGTTGATACCTTATGATGGATGTTGTATTTGCTCAAAACTGTGCTTCACATTTTGTTGACAAAATGAGTTCCCTCGTCACTAATTAAAGCGCGAGGCGTTCCAAAACGAACAAAAATGTTTTTATGAAGAAAGTTAATCACAGTTTTAGCATCATTTTTTGGACATGCGATGGCTTCTATCCATTTCGAAACATAATCTACCGCCACCAAAATGTACTGATTATTGAAAGACATAGGAAATGGTCCCATAAAATCGATGCCCCAAACGTCAAAAAGTTCAACTTCCAAAATATTATTTAAGGGCATCTCATTTTGTTGGGACAAGTTCCCGGTCCTTTGGCATTGATCACAACTTTTTACGAACTCAAATGAATCTTTAAAAATTGTAGGCCAAAAGAAACCACATTGAAGAATTTTTGCGGCCGTACGTTGACCACCGAAATGGCCCCCGTAAGGTGAAGCGTGACAATCCCGCAAAATATTTTGCATTTCAAAATCCGGAACGCATTTCCTCAAAATTTGGTCTGATCCTAATTTATACAAAAAAGGATCATCCCAAAAATATTGTTTACAATCATGAAGAAACTTTTTAAACTTTTGCGCGTTCATGTGGTATGGCCTAATTCCACTTGCAAGGTAATTTGCAATATCGGCATACCATGGCAATTCCTTTTCAACATGTTGTATGGCTAAAATACGCTCGTCCGGAAAAACTTCTTTGATTTCATGGTTTCCCCCACTTGACACGTTCATTTCGATTCTTGAAAGATGATCGGCAACTTGATTATTGACTCCTTTTCTATCAACTATCTCTATGTCAAATTCTTGTAAAAGAAGAACCCAACGAATAAGCCTTGGCTTAGCGTCGGTTTTGTTAAAAAGATATTTGATAGCGGAGTGGTCCGTATGAACAATGACTTTTGTGTCGATCAAATAAGAACGAAAACGGTCAAAAGCAAATACTACGGCAAGTAACTCTTTCTCGGTTGTTGTATAATTTATTTGAGTTTCGATAAGAGTTTTACTTGCGTAGTAAATGGGGTGAAACATTTTCTCTTTTCTTTGTCCCAAAACGGCACCTACCGCCCAATCACTAGCATCGCACATTACCTCGAAAGGTTTTGTCCAATCCGGTGCTATCACAATAGGTGCAGAGACAAGAGTTTCTTTGATTTTTGAAAAAGCCGTTTGACATTCGAAAGTAAAATCAAAAGTTTGATCAACATGCAGTAAATTACTCAACGGTTTTGCAATTTTTGAAAAAACTTTTATGAAGCGGCGGTAAAATCCCGCATGTCCCAAAAAACTTCTAATGCCTTTAACCGAAGTGGGTTCGGGTAATTGCATTATTACTTCTAATTTAGCTTTATCAACTTCCAAACCTTTTTTAGAAACCATGTGACCCAACACAATTCCCTCTTGAACCATAAAATGGCATTTTTCCCAATTCAAGATTAAATCGTGCGTTTCACATCTTTCTAAACTTTTTCTCAAATTATCAAGACATCTATCAAAAGACGTCCCAATTACGGAAAAATCATCCATGAAAACTTCCATGGTATCTTCAATCATGTCCGAGAAAATAGACATCATGCATCGTTGGAAAGTCGCGGGAGCATTGCACAACCCAAATGGCATTCGCCGAAAAGCAAAAGTTCCGAAAGGACATGTGAAAGTTGTTTTTTTCTTGATCCTCGGGAGCTATGTGAATTTGATTATAGCCCGAGTATCCATCCAAAAAGCAATAAAATTCTTTTCCGGCCAATCGATCTAGCATTTGGTCTATAAAAGGCAAAGGAAAATGGTCTTTTTTCGTGGCTAGGTTCAATTGTTTATAATCCATGCATATTCTCCACCCGGTGACGGTCCTAGTAGGGATGAGTTCATTTTTCTCGTTTGTTATAACTGTGGTACCTCCCTTTTTAGGCACGCATTGCACCGGGCTAACCCAACCACTACTTGAAATGGGGTAAATAATACCCGCATTAAGCCATTTTAAAATCTCTTTCTTAACGACCTCTTTCATGATGGGATTTAATCGCCTTTGTGGTTGCACTTTGCCAATATTATTTTCTTCCAAAATAATCTTATGTTGGCAAATGGATGGACTAATCCCCTTAATGTCCGCTAAGGTCCAACCTATGGCTTTCTTGTGACTTTTCAACAATTCTAACAATTTCTCCTCTTGGCCATCACTTAACTTGGAAGAAATAATGACGGGTAATTTTTCTTCTTCCATGAGATAAGCGTACTTAAGGTGACTAGGGAGAGGTTTCAAGTCCAATTCCGGAGCTTTAAGAATTGATGGCATTTGTGGAGGTTGATCATTAAAATCTAAATGTTCAAAGGCATCAATAACCTCCATCAAATCCTCTTCCGAAACATCATTTTCAAAGCCTATAATGGGTTCTTCATGAAAGTCTCCTAAAAGGCTAGGCTCGAAATCATCATCAAAAGTGTCAATGGCGGAACAATCTTCTAAATCACCGGTGAATTTTAGTGATTTAAAGACGTTGAAGGTTATTTGTTGGTCATTCACTCGCATAGTTAACTCACCTTTTTGGACATCAATTAAGGTTCGGCCGGTCGCAAGAAAAGGTCTTCCTAGAATGATGGGAATATTCTTATCCGCCTCAAAGTCCAAAACTAGAAAATCGGCTCGAAAAATGAATTTATCAACTTTGACCAAAATGTCTTCAATTTTTCCTTTTGGATAAGCAATGGATCTATCCGCGAGTTGCAAAGTGACAGTAGTGGGTCTAACTTCACCAATTCCTAACTTGTTAAAAATAGACAAGGGCATGAGATTTATGCTTGCACCCAAGTCACATAGTGCATTTCCGACCTCTTGACCGCCAATGGAGCATGGGATGGTGAAACTTCCCGGGTCTTTGAGTTTCGGAAGGATTTTACACGTAAGAATTGCACTACATTCCTTGGTTAAAGCAACCGTCTCATATTCTCCTAGTCTCCTCTTTTTGTTGAGAATGTCTTTTAAAAACTTAACATAGTTTGGCATTTGCTCGAGAGCTTCTACCAAAGGAATGTTAATATGGAGTTGTTTGAAAACGTCTAAAAACTTTTTAAACTGAACATCCATCTTTTTATCTTTAAATCTTTCAGGAAAAGGCAACTCACGTAGATCCAAGCTTGTTTGTTTTTTGCTGGGTGTGGGCACAGCCTGCCCACTGTGAGCACGCTGCTCGTTATTTTTGACAGCACCAGAAATACCTGTTGTTTTAGACTCAAAAACAGGGTCTTGTGGTTTTTCAACAGTCGGGAATAGTCCGGGAAATTTTTCTCTATCGAAGGGATGTGATTCTTTTCGCTCGTTAGGTGTGGTAGAAGATTTATCGTTTTCATGTGAATCCTCTACGTTACCTATTTCCATTATGCTTATGGCCTTGACATGTTCCTTGTGTGGTCCTTTTGGGTTCTCGGTGTCACTAGGCAAAGTCCCTTGTGGTCTATTTTTGAGCTCGGTCGCAAATTGACCAAGTTGGGTCTCAAACCCTCTCAAGGTTGCATTAGTTTGGTTTATAAAACCTTTAAGTAACGATTCGAGTGAACCGTTACCTTCCGATGCATTTTGTTGCCTAGGTGCATGTGATTGTGAAGATTGACCATGTTGGTAATTGGGTTGTGGGTTTTGGTAAAATCCCGGGGGATTTTGTGGTCGATTTTGCGTTTGACTTACCCCGGGGGGTTGAAGTCCTTGATTGCCCGACCACGAAAAGTTCGGGTGATTCCGCCAATTTGGGTTATAAGTTTGAGAAAAAGGGCTCTTTCTAGCATTCCCCAAATAATTTACCGAAGCGGGATTTCCCGGACAATTCTCATAATTATGAGTTTCCCCACAAAACGCACACGACTCATTAATAGCTTGAGCTTGGTTTTTCTCTCCATTGATGTTTAAATTATTTTTTAGCAAGTTAGTCAAAGCTACAATTTGCGCATTTAAAGAAGTGATGTCATCAATTTCATGAACTCCCGATGCATTTGGTGTGGTGATGGCACGAGCATTTTGCCATTCGGTGTTATTATTGGCAACTTTTTCTAAAATCTCAAATGCCTCGTTATAAGTTTTTTAAACAAAAGCACCACCGGCCGTAGCATCGAGAATAATTTTAGCAGCATTAGAAAGACCATTATAAAATGTTTCTAATTGGATGCAATAGGGAATTCCATGATGAGGACATTTTCGAATTAAATCTTTAAATCTTTCCCATGCATCCGAGACTGCCTCGTCATTCTCTTGCCGAAAGTTCATGATATCGTGCCTAAGCTTTACGTTTCTTATTGGAGGAAAATATTTTTTAAGAAACTTTTCAGCTAGACTCGCCCAAGTATCGATGGATTCCGGTGGTTGTGAATTTAGCCATGCTTTATCTCTATCTCTTAACGTGTAAGTGAAGAGTGTCAAACGTAAGGCTTCCAGTGTTACTCCGGGAATGCGAAAATGATCCGTCATTTCTATAAATGATTTTAAGTGTGAGTGCGGATCCTCCGAAGGTAATCCTCCAAATTGGCCCATTGCTTGGATCATTTGAAACATTACGGGTTCGGGTTTAAAAGCTTGTGCATTCATGTTGGGCCTAATAATTCCCGATTTTAATTGTTCAAACTTGGGTGTTGCATAGTCCCTTATTTTCCTATCTTTACTATCGGCAATACCTACCGTTGTTTCAACCGGTGGAGGTGGCGGCGGTGGAGCTGCCATGTTTCGGTTTAAAGGTGGTGGGTTTTGCCGATTACCTCTTCTTCGTCTAGCAATAGATCTTTCGATTTCGTTATCAAGATGTAAAAGTTATCCGCGTTGTAACCGTGGCATACAACATGAAGATTTTGTTTTGAAACAAGTAACACAGGCTCAAGTGATTATTCAATATCTCAGGATGTAAAAAATCGCGCCAGTCCCCGGCAACGGCGCCAAAAACTTGATAGCAGAATATCGTATGGTCACAATGTGCCCACAGCGGGGGTGCAAGTATACACCACAACTATGATCGCTATAAGTAATAAAATGGCAAGTATTTACCAAGTATCGATCCCACGAGGACTGAACTACTGAGAAACCGAGAATGTCACGAACTTCTTGCACAAGTCTCGGTTTGAAAATAATGTTGGTTTGTTGGAAAATGATTAAACTTTTGAATAATTAAAAATGGGTATGGATGTGAATTCCCTTGAGATTTTTGTAGTAACAAAATGGTTAGTTGCTTTGTAGGACAAAAAGTTCACAAAAAGCCCGATCTCTCGAAATGATGCGATTTATAAATCGGTCCTACAAAGTTTCCATTGTTACCAACTCTCGATCTTGCCGATTTAATTAAGTTTGACTCTAAACGTCAAGTTCTACCAATATGGAGATTTACACCCAAATCTCTTTGTGATATAAATCTCGACCGGCGTTTGAACCTTAATAAATCATACAAAACCCGCCTCTCGACGTGGTTATCAAAGACTCTCTCAAATCTTTGTGCATCACTTAAGCCGTATGTCAAATCCGCCCCTCTCGAGGTCTAAGATCTAATATTAACACATCAAAGTGATCGGCTTATCCGCGTTGAGTTTAAGTCTCGACTCAAGTGACCAATCTCGAGAGTTAGTAACAAATAGCCACACCCAAGTGTTGCCTACTAGTCTCAAGTTTGTTCACATCCACACCCAAAGAGGTGCTTAGCTCATAATTAAATTAAATTAAATTAAATGACATAACAATATAGAAGAAATGCATAAAATTACTTGCATAAAATTAAAGACGTGCCGACAGTGGGTACACTGCTGGCAGAATGGAAATTACAAATAAGAAAGGAAATTGCTACAAATCTTCAAGTTTTTATGAAACAAGAAGAATAATTCTACTGAAAGCAAGTAAGTAAAGCTGGAAATTAGATAGATGCCCTTCCAAATGATCTATGCCTCTTATTTTATAGCCCCAAGAACACAATACCCAAAGGACAAAGTTTTCACATTATCCAAAGGGTATTACCCAATACCACCATCAAAGCCCATGGTTTTGCTGGAATGTCCAGATACTGATATCTTTAGAATGCCAGCACTAAGATGCCCTTCTTTACCCAGAAATATGCAGTATCCGCTGGTCCAAAGCGAAATCCGTCCGTGCCCACAGTGGGCACACTGTGCCCACAGTCAACAGTGCAGATTTTTCCAAGAAAATAAACTTTTGAAACGTCATCATCATTTTATCACATTTTAGACCAAATAAAGGGGAAAGAAGCAAAGTGGGTTTAAAAACGATATAAAATCCTAAAAAAAGAGTAATAATAAAGTCTCAAAAATGAGACTTATCAGCTATGCATGCATCTATAACTTTGCAGATATGTATAACACAACCAGTATAAGAGACTTATAAACTCATATTTCTCAAATCTTTCCAAAATTATCAAAACCCAATTTCTAAACCATTAGAAAACTTTAGCTATATGAGAGGTAGAATTTATGTAAAGAATATACATTTGTTTCCTCAGATTGTCTCTTAATCTCCCGCTAGAATATGTTTTTCTTCTTCTTTTATCTCTTTTCTCGGTTCTCTCCTTCTCTCTTTCTTTCACCGTAAAACACACACACATGCACAAACTATAGAAATGAGATAATATCTCTTTTCCACATATGTCTATACATGAGGTGGTGGAACAAAATAGGTTTCTCCACTTTAACCAACCAAACCCCAAAATTTCCTCAAATGGCAACTTTCACCCATTAACTTAAAAATTAAAATTAAAGCTTACCCCTTAACTTATAAATCCGTAACACAAATAACGTAACTTACTCGGGGATAAACTCTAAAATTAATCTTTCAAGTAATTATACTCAAATTATTCAATAAACCAAACATAACACTTAAACAGAAAATTGAGATGTTACAGCGAGAAACAGATTGTAGGCACACGGCTCACCAAACTCCCAAGGATTCTCAATAACCCAAGGTACAACCAGCCCCACTGTGCAACCCGACTCCACAAACAAGAATATAATCATGAAAGCATGTAAATCATAAGTATGTAGTACAAAGTTCTCGCAGTCATAAAATAACATGTCTCATTTCAATGTACATATCAAATCTCGATACCATAATCAGTTATGGAAAAATATGAACACATTAATTTTCACATAAAAAGGGTGTAAGGGAACTCACCTGATTGATGTGATTTCCTAAGTACGCGTCTCTCTTCCGGACACTTCGAGCCGAACCCGACATCTAAGGTACAACAAACCACTTATTCAAGTAAATACCTGGACCAAAATTGTGGGACATACACCAACCTATTCGAACCTCGAGCCCAGACCTTCCGGACAAATACTGCATTCCCGGACACTGGCTAATCCGGACTCCACTGTTCGGAAGTCTTTATCCGAAAACCATTATCCGGAAAGACCTTTTCGGATCCCCCTATCCGGAAGTCTATCATACGGAAACCATCATCCGGAAACCAATTCCGGAAAGACAATCCCGGAACCCACCATCATGAAGTCTATCATCCGGAAACCAAATTCGGATTCCGCAATCTGGATCCGGTAAACGACATGTCCGAAAACCCCCTTTTTTGGGTAAAGCGATATCCGGACAATCGTGCTGCAAAACCCCAAACTCTCCCAAACTTGATTATTTTGCAATTAAGTTCCAAACCTAGTTAGATACATCATTAGGCTTGTATTTACAATAAAAAAAGCATTCGTTTAGCTCATCCCTTTTTAACCTTTTCTAGGTCCAAATCAAGAAAACTTCACCACTTTCTTTTAAAGGAGAACACAGACTACTTTTCATGGTTTAACTCTTTCTCAAGTCAAACACATACAAAATATTAGAAAGTTACTAGGGAAGGAGTAACTTACTTGCAATTGATTACTTGCAATTGATTTCCTCCAAGAAGTCCTTCACCATTTCCTTCCAAGACCTTCAATCCTCTCATCTTCTCTCGATTTCAGCCGCCAGTTTCACAAAAATGAGAAATTTAGGGATTTCTTCCCTTTTTATACCTGGACTCACGGTTTTAAAACGCGTCTCATCACGACTTTCACAAACATTTTCACTTCCTTAAAGAAGGACTTTCACCGAGTTCATGCTACAACGACTTGAATCTTTTACTAAAGTAAGCAGCCACCCACTTCGCCAATCTTGGCACCAGGGCAACCTTGAATTTTGACTTCCCACCACGACACGCGTCTAACACAAAAGTATTTTCTTTCCCCAAGACACGTTGACTACATTCCACATTGTTAATCAAACACACCAACATTCCACACTTGTATATAACTAACAGTAGGTCATCCGGGGTAAGGAATAAATCACCTTGAAGATTTACATCCACACTTTCACTACATCCATCAAGCGTCCAACCAAATAAGGAATGAATCTCAGTTTCACTCGCCCAACCGGCAGGAGTGACCATGCTCACACAACACTATTCCAAATACACTGTCGAATGACCTGTTCACTTTGGAACATCCACACTTTTAACACTTATTCAGATCTGACGGTCTTACACTTTGAGTGTCCCGTACAGCCACTTATACGATGCCTTTTCGAAGGCATATGTCACGTCCATTCAAGGAAAGACTTATTGACTCATACGAGTCTCTCCACACTTTAACCAAGACATACACCAAAATCCAAAATCCAAAATCCAAAATCCGTTTAAAACATTGTTTCACCTATCAACATTCACTCCATTCCCGATCGCTCCAAACATGCCAACAACATTTTGCGTTACTAAGCCCAACCAACGGTTTCATCACCATTCTAATTTGAGATAATCCACCAAGTCTTCCTGAAATATCATTCAATGATCAACACCACCACACGTTTCTCGTTTCCCAAACAGAGTCAACATACTCACCAGGATTTCTTCGTGCACCAAGAGCAATTCATATTCCTCAAGGATCCCGTATCGACTATGTCACTTCGTAAACTAACCAATAAAATATCTTCATCCATCTTTTATTGATCCCAACATTAACTCACTCAGTGACTCATGCCACTAAAAGCACATGGTTCCTCTTTTGGGCAACCACAAACCACCGTTTTATTCTGATAATAACCATATCATAACCCCAACTTAAAATCCATGCATCCCAACTACATGCTTAATACTTCGTACTCTCATCTACAACCTCCGAAAAGACTTCCATCTGTGTTTATCCTTCTTTACAACACATCACTATAACATTGTCTTGTGCAACTACCTTGGCAAAGGATATCATTAATTTATCCACACAATCTCCACCCACAACTTCACACCGCAGATCGGGTGCTCCCGGCCATTTGCACACATAATAATGTCGCTTTCATTTCCATCTAAGTTCATAAATAACCAAGTATGTCTCACGACTTGTCTGTCTCTGAATTTAGACAAACCACCACTCACGATTTCCCGTACTTGCTTAAAATATACGTTCATTGACAATCCATTGTGAGCTCTACGAAAATCATTTCACGGCAAGGTACAATCCCTTACAGGTCGATATACTCGAGGCACCTACTTCGGTTATGAAAACCGCTTCGTTCCTACACGGGTCATCAAAACTCTCACGAAATCACATAGCTACCGCACTACTCCACATTCTTCACACCCACACGGGGTGGTCCAGCATCATGCCGCGTATACATTTCCCCTGACCACCCTTCATTTCCATGAACAAATTTAACGAATTAGCCGTACCGGAATTCCTCTTCGAATCTCAGTCTCTCAATGTTGATCTCGAGGATGGACACTTTTAACATTTATCATCCTTAGCATCCATAGCTAAAACCATGAGGTCTAGTGAATTCCCTCTCGAAAATAGTTTAAACAAATCTCATCTTTAAAACACATAAACTGTCATAATATGAAATAAAATAACAGTTTAACATAACAATCTCAACATAAGGGTATTAGCACAGTGGTCTCCACGCCATCACCTCCACGTAATGTCCACACTCGGGGCCCCCAGTAGATCCCCACAGCCCCCCAGTAGATGTCATTTTCGTGTACGCGAGAAACAGATTCTAGGCACACGGCTCACCAAACTCCCAAGGATTCTCAATAACCCAAGGTACAACCAGCCCCACTGTGCAACCCGACTCCACATACAAGCATATAATCATGAAAACATGTAAATCATAAGTATGGAGTACAAAGTTCTTGCAGTCATAAAACAACGTGTCTCATTTCAATGTACATATCAAAATCCCAATACCATAATCAGTTATGGAAAAATATGAACACATTAATTTTCACATAAAAAGGGTGTAAGGGAACTCACTGATTGATGTGATTTCCTAAGTACGCGTCTCTCTTCCGGACACTTCGAGCCGAACCCGACACCTAAGGTACAACAAACCACTACTTTAAGTAAATACCTGGACCAAAATTGTCGGACACATACCAACCTATTCGAACCTCGAGCCCAGACCTTCCGGACAAATACTGCATTCCCGGACACTGGCTAATCCGGACTCCACTGTCCGGAAGTCTTTATCCGGAAACCATTATCCGGAAAGACCTTTTCGGATCCCAGTATCCGTAAGTCTATCATCCCGAAACCAACTCCGAAAAGTTACTAGGGAAGGAGTAACTTACTTGCAATTGATTTCCTCCAAGCAGTCCTTCACCATTTCCTTCCAAGACCTTCAATCCTCTCCTCTTCTCTCGATTTCAGCCGCCAGTTTCACAAAAATGAGAAATTTAGGGATTTCTTCCCTTTTTATACTTTTATCATTTTACATTTCAGCCCCTCAAGTTACCACCTTTCATTCTTTGTCCACACTTTATCTAGGTTTTTGCCAATTTAGATTTATGGTTATTACAGTTTTGGCCTCAGGGATGAAAATAGAAATGAACTGCAAACCATGGGACGAAAACCAAAATTTTGAAACCACATGGACGAAATCCACAACTTTTTGCAAACCACAGGACAAAAAACGTAATTTAGTCGTTAATTTATGTTCATATTCTCGTGATGTGTTTCCATGTTATTGGTGGACGGGAATAAAACATGTAATTTTGGGACAACATATTTTAATTCGTTTTTGAAGCGTGTTTCTATTGGGTCACCGAAGATTTGAAATTGATCACCGATGTTTCCTCTAAATCTTACTTAGAATATTTTAGCATGGTTCTTTATAATGACTTGTACAAGATAGCAAATGTTTGGTGAAGTCAAAGATCAACCAAAGTCAAGATTGAAGAATATCTCATTGTGGAAGTAAGAGACTCTTTATCAACACATGCAAGTCATTGTCCACCGATGGTTGTCTCACACATCGGTGGACACTTCTCCAACGACCTATCTCTGGGTCGGCCAACATATCCCACCTATGAAGACTCTCAAATAGGTGGGACTCAAGAAGTCTCAAAGATGCTTTTCTTCAAAGATGTGTCACATGTCTCAAAGATGCTTTTCTTCAAAGATGTGTCACATGTCTCAAAGATGCTTTTCTTCAAAGATGTGTCACATATCTCAAAGCTTTCATCGGTGGTGTACTCCTTGAAGACAAAATGAGAAGATATTTTATTATGGGACAATATCCTATTGTCAGATAAAAGTGACAATTTATCCTTTTATCCATTACCATATAAAGTCTCTTCTAGCATGGGCATTCTTCCTGATACCAAGAAAAAGGTGAAAATGACACATCAACTTTTCAAGAGTCAACATCCTCAGCAAATATGATGATGACATGTGTCCCAAGCATTTAATGCTTGTACACTCCTTGTCACTATAAAAGGAAGACCTCTCCATGCAGAAGACATGACTTACATCTTGAGAGACTTGAAGATTACTGTGCTCCTAGATATTCTACGCAAACTGGAAGATTTCTCTCAGTGCAAGAATTTCCATTTTGCTTGAAAAACTTTATAGCTTTGTTCTAAGTGTTCTTAGTTGTTTTGTTTAGTATACTTTGTGTAAGATTGTTAGAATAGTTTATCTGTTCTTTTCCGCAACAGTCTTAAGTTTTCTATGTGTAATTCTTGTTGAAAGTTTTTCAATAATAGAATTAAAATTGTGAAAATTTTGAGTATTGTATTCAACCCCCCTTCTACAATACTTGTTATAGCCATCTGGGACTAACAAGTGGTATCAGAGCAGAAAGTTTAATCCATAAACTTGATCTGCAATGGCTGCTTCTTCTTCCAAAAATGAAGCTTTCTCTCAAAACTCTTTTTCTAAAAATGGCTCTATAGCCAAACCTCCTAAGTTTAACCCCAACAACTTCTCTTTGTGGAAAAGTCGGATGAATGAAATGGATGATCCAGAAGGCCACACCTCCTCAACTACTCTTGTATCAACTAAGTGTGTCTCCTCCTCATCACAGGTACATCTATTTCTATCTCTTTCTGATGCTGAAAAGATTGAAGCATTTAGTTCTTTATCTATTGTCTTTAGATGATGCATCCTCCTCTTCCAACTCAAACAAAATATTTTCTAACCCTGAAAAAGGAAAGCCTTTGGGTGCCGATTCTTTCTTAAAAAGAAATCCTCAAAATTTTCTAAAAATACCTATGTGGCTTTTCCTACCGATTTTCTTCCCCGATCTGTGTGCCTCAAAATGTCCAATTCAAAGGAAAATATTTCTGTCCTTCCAAATTTTGAAAAAGGAATTTTAGGAGATGCACCCCAATTCTTTGTTACCTCATCAAAATCTTTGAGCAAAAGTAAGGAAAAATGTCAAAGTTCTAAAAAGGCATTTCTTTAGAGAAAATGTTATATCTGCGGTGATACTTCTCATTTTGCCAAAGAATGTCAGAAAGAAAGAATTGATCTAAGTGACACCAACTCTTTTTCTTCTAACCCAAAAGGACCCACCACCAAATGGGTACCTATGAAATAAATTCTTTCTGATTGCAGATTTTGAGCTGGACAGATGGATCTATGTGGACAAATATGAAAGTGAGAAAATTGAAGAAATCATCAAGATCATCATGCAATCTGATGTGTCAAAATGGTGAACTCTTAGATCTCCTTATGTTGAAAATCCTTCCCATTGGCACACTCTCTAGTGTCACCATCTTCTCTACCGACATCATCACATCTCCCATCACCCTCCTCATTACTTACATTCTATTTCCCACCATACATCTCACCCCACATTTTCTCATCCATCCCACCACATATATTACCCCAACCTCATTTCTTTTTCTTACCACCAACCCTTTCTCCTCTCTCTTACAATCTCTATCAACCAACTCCCTCGGTCTCCTTCACTCATGTTTCTCCATCTCAAAAATTTCTGATCAGTATGATTCTCCACCTATCGATCTTTCCAAAAAAAAAGATCATCGGTGAGAATCCCACTGATCCAATCGGTGAAGACCCCCACCAAAATCTTTCCTACACCCTTCTCCATTGAACCTCCATCAGTGAAACACTCCATCTCACCAAATCCTTCCTCTCACCAAAACCAACTTCCTATGTGACTTTTTCTCAAGATTTTCTCTCTTATAATGGTGATTCTCCTACTTCACCAAATTTCAATCTTTCTTGGGTCATCAAAAATTGGAAGATGGGATTCCAATCTCTTCTTCACTTTGCAGATTTTCTGAAGATGCCTTAGAAGATTTCCTCTTATCTTTCCAAGCAATTCCACCGAATTTTTGTCCATCTTTTGCAAATTTTCGGTGAGTATGAGATTTGTTAAAAAAAATTAATATATTTCAATACCATCGGTGGGAATTTATCAAAAAAAAAGAAAATAATAATAATAATATATATTATAAACCCTTCCATCCCATCTTTTTCTTTTCTGCCACCGAACCACCCACCCCCTTCCTTTTATTTTTCTTCTTTTCTTTTCTTTAGAAACCCCCCTCCTTTCTTCTTTTCCTCTACCGAAAATATAATACCCCCTTGCTTGCTGCTACCGAACACCCACACACACCTATGTGCCCAATTTTTTTTTCTTCCTACACCTACAATTTTTACCCTTTCTCCCACTTTTTCCACTACCCATAACTTTCTCTTTCCCTAAACACTCAACCTCTCCCACCTTACCTTCTCATTTCTTCACACATTTTTCTGCCGAAACTTTCCTGCCGATATTTTCTGCCGACCTCCATCTCAAAAAAAAAAGAGGCTATCGATTTTCCACCGAAACTCCGACTGCAAATCCTTCATTTTCGTTTACGGTGGGACTGCTCCCAATTTCGATGGAAAGTCCAAAAAAAAAACTCTACCGAACTTCCTCAATCTTCATCTTCAATTTCGGTGGGATGGCTCCCAATTTCGGTGAGACGTCAAAAAAAAAAAAGAAAAAGTAGTAGTCTTGGTTATGGCCGATTTTTCATTTTCTCTTGGTGTTTTTCCTACGTCGGCCGCTGAGGGGGAGAATTCATCTGAGGGGGAGCAACATCAACCCTCAGTACTCATATCCAGCGACCAACTCGAAAAAATGAGGAAATCGACAGACCGGTCAAGGGGGAGCACATCAGTCCGGGCGGATCTAACTGAGGGGGAGAAACACAAAGAACGACTGATCTAACTGAGGGGGAGCAAAACAAAGACAAAGGATGATGATGCTGAACAGGAAAAGCTGAAGATGCCAAAAGAAAGAAAGAAGATGCAAGAGATGGGCAGAAGCATCCTGAGCCTGATTCACTTAACTTCAAACCTTCCTCAAAGATTGTCACCATTATGGGTTTGTCTCCTTCCTAGAACACAGACTCATTTGGTTGAAATCTTTTGGAATAAGTGAATGGCTTGAAGATTTGGATCATCTGAAGAAAAGCAAAAGTACCTGAAAGATAAAGTTCTCCAACATATCAACGGGTTGCTGATCAAAATGAAGAATCCTCAAGCCAGACACAAGTTTCAACTCGCCCCTCCAAAGAAGCAAGTAATACTCGTTTTGTTCATATTGTTTATACTTTTTTCCTTTTTCTTTCAATTATTTGTACATCTATACCTTTTTATTTTTTCTTACTTGTAAATATCATACACACACAAATCCATAAAAGACAAAATAGATCAAAAAAATGGTCTATGTGAAAAGAACCCAAAAAGAGTAAAAAGGGTCAAAATGCAATTTTATTCAGATACTCTTCAATATTCTAAGTATGGAGCTCAAATTCAAATAGGGGGAGATTGTTGGGTCACCGAAGATTTGAAATTGACTCACCGATGTTTCCTCTAAATCTTACTTAGAATATTTTAGCATGGTTCTTTATAATGACTTGTACAAGATAGCAAATGTTTGGTGAAGTCAAAGATCAACCAAAGTCAAGATTGAAGAATCTCTCATTGTGGAAGTAAGAGACTCTTTATCAACACATGCAAGTCATTGTCCACCGATGGTTGTCTCACACATCGGTTGACACTTCTCCACCGACCTATCTCTGGGTCGGCCAACATATCCCACCTATGAAGACTCTCAAATAGGTGGGATCTCAAGAAGTCTCAAAGATGCTTTTCTTCAAAGATGTGTCACATGTCTCAAAGATGTTTTTCTTCAAAGATGTGTCACATATCTCAAAAATGCTTTTCTTCAAAGATGTGTCACATATCTCAAAGCTTTCATCGGTGGTGTACTCCTTGAAGACAAAATGAGAAGATATTTTATTATGGGACAATATCCTATTGTCAGATAAAAGTGACAATTTATCCTTTTATCCATTACCATATAAAGTCTCTTCTAGCATGGACATTCTTCCTGATACCAAGAAAAAGGTGAAAACGACACATCAACTTTTCAGGAGTCAACATCCTCAGCAAATATGATGATGACAAGTGTCCCAAGCATTTAATGCTTGTACACTCCTTGTCACTATAAAAGGAAGACCTCTCCATGCAGAAGACATGACTTACATCTTGAGAGACTTGAAGATTACTGTGTGCTCCTAGATATTCTACGCAAACTGGAAGATTTCTCTCAGTGCAAGAATTTCCATTTTGCTTGAAAAACTTTATAGCTTTGTTCTAAGTGTTCTTAGTTGTTTTGTTTAGTATACTTTGTGTAAGATTGTTAGAATAGTTTATCTGTTCTTTTCCGCAACAGTCTTAAGTTTTCTATGTGTAATTCTTGTTGAAAGTTTTTCAATAATAGAATTAAAATTGTGAAAATTTTGAGTATTGTATTCAACCCCCCCCCCTTCTACAATACTTGTTATAGCCATCTGGGACTAACAGTTTCAATTATATGACTTATGAAATGATCATAATTAACTTTAATTTCAAACTGACTCGACCGTTGTCTATGGTTCTTGGAAAATACGAAAAGAAAAAAAAATGTTTTTCCAAGAACAAGAGATTTGAACATAAAAAAATCAAGTTTGATGTTTCTTTCTCGTATTTACATTTCTTCCCTTTCTAGTTCTAGCAAAGTTGTTATGTTTTCTTTTATTTATGTTCGTCGTGTCCTCTATATGGATATCAGAGGTTAGGGAGTCATTGCTCGTACGAATGAGAGAATTTAACTCTATAGAAAATGAAACAAAAAGTTGTTCAATTAGCCATTTTCTTGGTTGTACCAATTTTTTGTTGGGAACGATTTCATTCCAAAAATTCAAAAAGCCCTTAATGCTATTTTTCATGGATTGTTTGTATAATCGATGACCTTCATTAAGTTTTTTTCATTTGAAAACAGGATGGTACGTTTGCCGACTTATTAATTAAGAAGGGAACATATGTACACCTAAATAACTAATATTGTATAAAAAATGTGCAAACAAAAACTTAGTCTATAAATAATATAAAAATATTTTAGTTGATCATCAATATAAATTACTTTAGGAAATACTTTATTGATAAAAGAGTAATGATGTCTATAACTAATATAAACAAATATTAAAATTTTATTAATACAAATTTATATGTTAAGTTACTTTGCAAATTACACCATATCTTTCCGTACAACTAACATAATCAAATATTAAAATTTTATTAATACAAATTTATATGTTACAAATTAATGTAAGTAAATGTGTTTAAATCTAATCAATAAATGTCATTTACTATAACTAATATGTTAATTTTTTTAAGTTGATTTTAATTTAATATAACAAATGTATATATCGGGATTTACATTAATAAAAATGAAAGTTTTAGTATTATATATATTTTATATATGTGTGTAAGATAATATATGAACTGATTTATATTTAATTTTTATTTAAATTAAAAAGGATAATAATTTTTTTAATAATCAATGCCTTGATATTTTTTTAAGTAAATAGAAAATAAAATAAAAAAAGTTTTAGCAATCAAAATTAGAGGTATAAATATATATATATATATATATATATATATATATATATATATATATATATATATATATATATATATATATATATATATAAGATTTCTAACTTAAAATATAAGTAAACAAAGTATAAAAAATACGTTTAAGTTTGATTAAGTTATATCAAAGATTGTAATATTTAAAGATTTTGTTATCAAACTATTGTTGTCAATCAAAACTCTAAAAACGTTGTCATAAACAAACCATCGGCTCCATTGGAAAAAAAACATAGGAAAAATATAGAAGAGATAAGTTAAAAAAACTTTAAAATTCAAACAAAATTCATAAGAAATATACATCCAAATTAGTTCTCGAAAGTGACCTAAAAAAATAAAAATAACTTTTAAAAAATGACATGTTGAAGTTTGGTGAGACTACATCAAATATTGTAATACTTTCAAGATTTTATCATCAAATTGTTGATGCCATCAAAACTCTAAAAATCTTGCAAAAAACAAACCCTCGGTTCCATCATTGGAAAAAAAGACTTAAAAAATATAGAAGACAAAAAAACTTTAAGATTTCAACAAAAGTAAAAATGAATACATACCCGGATTAGTGTTCTCAAAGAATACTTGAAAAAATATCCCAATTGATAATGACATGTTGAAGTTTGTTGAGGCAACATCATATATTGTAATACTTTTAAGATTCCATCATCGAACTTTGGTGCCATAAAAACTGTAAGAGTCCTGCAAAGAACAAATCCTCGGTTCCATCATTGGAAAAAAAAACTTTAGAAAAATATAGAAGACAAAAATGAAAAGAAAAAAACTTTAAAATCTCAACAAATGTCAAATGAATACATATCCGTGTTAGTCTTCTCGAAGAATACATGAAAAAAATAAAAATAAACATTGAACCTTGTTGCCATCAAAACTCTAAAAATGTTGCAAAGAACTAACCATCGGTTTCATTGGGATTACGTAGTGTTCTTGAAAATGTTGTTCTCCAAGGTTGTTGTCAACCAAAGATTGGAGTTATGTAGCTTTAAGCCTTTAACATAAAAGAAAATCAATAGTTGGAGGTGATTAATGTTTTGGAGTTATGTCATTTGAGTTAATATAGAAGGAGATGAATGGTTTGGAGTTGAATGCAAATATTTAAAGGAAAAACATAAATTGGTAGAAAATATATATAGGAGTGGATATTGAGAATGAAGGAGGAAAAAGAAAAATAAGGTTATAGGCTTTAGGAGATTCCACATCATCACACGTGGTTTTTGTTTTATTTTTTTAATATATATATTGATTACCATGAGAGAGAGAGAGAGAAAAAAAATTATCATATTCTCATCAATTAGAAACATTGAACTTAAATATTTAGGAGAAAGGAACAACATTTATATTAAATGTATGAATATTTCAATCGTATAAACAATGTTGTAATTTCCAAGATAGAGAAGCTATTGGAGTTGAATGTAATTTTTTTTTAAATTCTAAATTTTCTTTCTCTATTTTAAAGAATTTGTCAGAGATGTTCTTGTAAGCCAGATAAACCAAAACTAAAACCAAGAGTGTACCTCACTCATAGGATTTTAGGATGGCGCACACGCATAAATGCTATGCATCTCCTGTAAATATTATATTCATGGTAGCATGTATAAACCAAACCCGAACCAAAATGAACTCAATATATCTCACTTGAAAGTATAGGGTATGACACGTGGGATGCACCATAAAAGTTAGGGAAATTAATTAAAATACCACAAGTTTGACTTTGTTTTACCAAAATACCATAAATCTTGTTCAGGTTTGCTTTACCAAAATACCAAAATACCAAAATACCACAATTTTCTGCGGTGGGCCCCGCGATCGCGGGCCCCAGCCCACGTGTCCCACATCTTTGGCCAATTAGCCCGCGGAGGTCCCCCAAGAATGCCCGCGGAATAGGTTTGGCCCCTGTCCGCGGAGGTTGCCCGCGATCGCGGGATACCCCGGCCACGTGTCCCACAACTTTGGCCAAATAGCCCGCGGAGGTCCCTCAAGAATGTCTGCGGTACAACTTTGGCCCCTGCCCGCGGAGGTTGCCAGCGATCGCGGGATACCCCGCCACGCGTCGGTATGGGGTTAACCCTAATTTTTTTAAAAAGCACCCAAACCCTAATTTGTTGTTTCGCCTAACTTTGAAGAATGATAACATAGGTCCCCTAACTTTGAAGAATGACAACTTAGGTCCCTAAACTTTGGTGAATGACCACTAGGGTCCCTAAACTTCTCTTGAGTTTCCTAGCCATAAATAAACCGCAACATACTATATATAACACTATTATATGTTGAAATAAAATAAACCGCAACATCTATATATAACATTATTATATGTTGAAATAAAATAAACCGCAACATACTATATATAACACTATTATATGTTGAAATAAAATAAACCGCAACATCTATATATAACACTATTATATGTTGAAATAAAATAAACCGCAACATCTATATATAACATTATTATATGTTGAAATAAAATAAACCGCAACATACTATATATAACACTATTATATGTTGAAATAAAATAAACCGCAACATCTATATATAACACTATTATATATTGAAATAAAATAAACCGCAACATCTATATATAACACTATTATATGTTGAAATAAAATAAACCGCAACATCTATATATAACACTATTATATGTTGAAATAAAATAAACCGCAACATCTATATATAACATTATTATATGTTGAAATAAAATAAACCGCAACATACTATATATAACACTATTATATGTTGAAATAAAATAAACCACAGCATCTATATATAACACTATTATATGTTGAAATAAAATAAACCGCAACATCTATATATAACATTATTATATGTTGAAATAAAATAAACAGCAACATACTATATATAACACTATTATATATTGAAATAAAATAAACCGCAACATCTATATATAACACTATTATATGTTGAAATAAAATAAACCGCAACATATCTATTTGGATTTTGTCAAACGGGTGTAAATAGCCCTAAGGTATGTGGGGATTTAAGCGATCCTTGTGATTCCCCTGCTACCTGGAAGTCCAATGGATTGAGTGGTTTCTTTTCTAAAACTAAAACAAACGAATAATTATCAACACAATAAACCAAACAAGCAAAAACATCTATATATAACACTAACTATAACATCCGTGAATGACTATGTTGAGGGATTTATTTCACATTGACTTGACGTTAAAGTGCAAAGTTGGCTACATGGTGGAGTTAAGAGACCGCTTCAGGGGATTAGGTGATCGCGCAACTACCCTTGAGGACATCTTTACAGGGACACCTTTCGGGCCATGGATGGACGTGTCTTACTCTGGTGGCGGCCCTACGCTAGTCCACATGTTTCTACCGCTCGAGGTCGAGGTCACCAATGGTGAGCCGGAGGAGATGCATTTTGATTTCTTCGGCCATGAATTGCAGTTTGGGCATCGTGAGTTCTGTCTAATTACAGGACTACGTTTTGGAGAGGCTCCCCCCTTCCCCCCTTAGCAGACTGCTCCTTCGTTCGTAGGGTTTGGGGCGTGCACGCATCTCGTTTGAAGCTGAAGGCAGTCCGGGACATGATGAAAGAAGGCCTTAGTGCCCTAAGCGACGCCGATGCTGTCCGTGTATGCTTGGTGGTGATCGTGGATATGGGCTTCATGGGCCGTGAGTATAGCCAGACTGCTTCCGATACGGTCATTAGGGCCGTCGAGGACTTGGATGTGTTTAACAGGTACCCGTGGGGTAGCCACATCTGGACACATAGCTACACTATTTTGCATCGAGCCATTGCCAGACACGCCGATCGACGTTCCAAGATGAATCTTTGTGGTTTTACATATGCCTTCAAGGTTAGATACGTAGTATAACATAAATAATAATACATACAAACTGTTTGGCTTTCCTTTTTACGTACTTCCTCTTCTTGTGTAATTCCATATATGGATCTTGGAGTCGTTTCCCGCAGCCATCCGTTATTTCGTCAAGCGCGACGACAGATTACTTAGGGGAACCAGTTGGGACAAGGGCCCTATTTCCCTAAATAGGGCGATTTGGACTGAGTTCTTCAGTCAATCTAGAAGTGTAAGTTCTTTTACTATGTTTACAATGTTGCATACGTTAGTCCCGCTTATTAATTTTTTTTATGTTTTATCATATATTTAGCCGCCGCTTGCGCCTTTCGATCACCTTGAGCCTACTGCCGCCGAGAGGGACACACATTGGTACAGCAACATCGTGGCCTTTTGTAACATCTCAACTTTTATAAAATATAATGTTTGGAGTTATCAAATAAATTAAGTAGTTTATTTGATAAGCTATGAGTGATTATGTGTTAGATTAATTTTAGAATTTATCCCATATTTAAGTTACAAAATCTATTTTGTGGAATTATAAGTAAGGGGTAAGTTTTAATTTTAATTAATAAGTTTAAGGGTGAAACTTAAAATATGTTGGAAGTTGGAGGGCCTTGGGGTAAATGGGGGTGGACGTGTCACATTCTCAGTGAAAATGGAAAAGTAATTGAGGAGGTGTCCTCATTTGGTGAGGATAACCTTTTTGGTGAGAGTTTTTTCGGTTCATACCAGAGAAAACGAAAAGAGAGAGATAGCTAACAAAACAGAAAGAAGAAGAAGAAGAAAGAAAAATCGCAGCTAGAAATTAAGAAGATTCAGTGTTATTAATTAAAGGTATATCTTCTTCTTCATGTTTATCTCTTTTAAGGGTTTTGTAAGCTTTAATGGAAGTTTAAAATCTGGGTTTGGTTTTGATGATGTTATAATATTATGAGGAATTTGAAGTTTTAGTTATGGTCTGTAAGTAATTTTGAGTACAACTGCAAGTTGGTAAATGTATTATGGTTTTAAAGCTGTTAAAATCTGGGTTAGGATGATTTTATCAGGTTGCGAGGGTTTTGAATGTGATTGATATTCAAAAGGATCGCAACTCAAATAAATTCATATAAATCGCAACAGTGAGCTGAGAGGCATTTAGCCTGCGAGGGAATGGTTGGTTTGCGAGGCCTTAGTTGCGAGCCAAAGTGAGCTGCGAGCCAAGTGACTTGCGAGCCAAAGTGAGTTGCGAGCCAAAAATAATTGCAATGACCATTTGGTTGCGATGAGTTATAGTTTGCGATAGTTATTAAGTTGTTATGGTTTTAGGATTTTGGTATTTAATTATATCCTAAACAGTAGATTAATACCATATGTTTATATATGGTATTTCTCAGATATTTGTGAAGTCAGTGGTGATACTTTTACATCTTTGAGAAAGAAGATTTCCTCTCAACCAGGTGAGTTCATTCTTACCTTACCTGTTTTATTAATGCTTTTAAATTGTGGTAAGGTATTTTATAAATGAACTGTTTGAAAGGTTTTGAGAAAGATTTTGGAAAGGAATTTATATCATAAATTCAGTTATTTAAATTGATGGTTTTGACCTAAATTCATTTATGTTGAAAAATGATTTATAGCATTGACCTATATACGGACAAATAGGTGATATGGATCCATAGGCACTATTGAGTATGGACACGTAGAATATATGATGTTTTCATTATTCTGATGTGTGTGAATTAGAATATGAGCAACGCGTGACTTAAATGTCAGATTCGTAGTCATAAGATTGGGACATGAGCAACGATTGACTTAGTGTCAGATTCGTAGTCATGGAATTGGAATATGAGCAACGAGTGACTTAAATGTCAGATTCGTAGTCATAATGTTTGATCCGGTATGAAAGAATGGTCATACATGCGGTAAGAAAAAGGGTAAACAGGTTTGTTATGCCTTGTTTATGATTTTTGTAAATGTTATTTGAAACTGAATGTTCTCATTAGGCAATCGCCTAATCGTTTCAAATAAATGTTTTCTTTTCAGGTACTAGCTCGGGAAAGTAGACGAGATGTGTGACGAGAGCAGTTGGGACTAGTGGAGAAGTTTTGGATGAAGAGATTCTAGTAGATGGTTTAGATAATCTAGTTAATCTAATTATAGTGACATGATTAGATTAATAGGTTATTTAAAGAATTCTATTTTTGTATTAATGATTCTCTTATATGAATTCTCCACTTATGCTTAAAGATTAGAAATATTATGGTTTAATCTCGTTATGAATTAAGGTTTAAATTAACCCTGTTTTTAGGGTGTTACAATATGGTATCAGAGCATTAGTTTAAGTGAACTAAGTATGCCGAGGAGATACTTAGACTTAAGCTGTGATGAATTAAGTTATGACTTGTGAGATTGGGGTAGAAGTACTAAGACGGGATAGTCTTAGAGTCGACGGAAATACGTGAAATTAGTGCTGTAACGATGGTAATGTGGATTCTCATGTATAATATGTTCACAATTCCAATTAGCTACTGTTATTATGAATATATTGTTACACAAGCATGCTTATTTCTAAATTGTTACAGTGACTAATGATCGGTAAAGTACGTTTTGTATGTCTAGAGTTGTGTAACCATTTCTTATGGTTATCTCTTTGTGATTTATCAGAAAGATGGTAAACACGCCGCCACTATCTCCTATTCGTGAGATGGATAGGTCAGAGATCGACTGGACCGAAGAAAGGCAACCGGGATTAGGTGGAATTCCTGAGACTCCACCGGATTTTCTGTCTATTGGAGGATCACACAGTAGGGTACATCGAGTGGGTACCAGTTCAGCCAATAGAGAAATATCGGGGTCAGTTATGGAATCCCGCTTGATGGAGAATATGACAAGGATGATGAACATGGCAATGGAAAGGCAATCTGAAATATTTATGAAGGCACTTAACGATCGTAGTGCGGAAATACCACGGACCGGAACGGATACTGGGGTGATCAACCCAATTCGTGAAAGGGTGACGGAGACTGAAAGGCGAGTTGAAAGGGCTTGCTCATACAAAACCTTCTTAAGCTGTAAGCCGCCGGAGTTTGTTGGAGCAGAAAATCCAGTAACTTGTATGAACTGGATTAGAGAGATGGAACAAGCCTTCCGGGCTTGTGATTGTGACGATAAGTCGAAAGTTAGATTTGCTTCCCAAATGTTAAGAGGCAATGCTCTAATCTGGTGGAACGTGCTGACAACTATGATGACAACTACTACTCTAAATGCTATGGCATGGGAATCCTTCAAAAAGAAGATAATGGAGGAGTATTGTAATGAAAATGAATTGGACAGGATCGAAGAAGAGTTCCGAACTCTGAAGAAAGGTAATATGACGATCAGGAAGTATACCGAAGTGTTTATGGAAAAGCTGAGTTTAGTAAGGCATGTGGCCCCAACGGAAAAAGAAAAGATTAAAGCATATCTGAAGGGCTTACCAGCAGATATGATGTCTCGGGTGCGCAACGCAAAAGTTTTAACGTTGAGGGAGACAATAGAGGAAGCAAAGTTAATGGAAGACGTGTATGTGAAGGATAAAGAGGAAAAGACTCATGCAGGCGAGAAGCGGAAATGGGAAGGACGGTCGGAAACTTCTCAGAAATCAAAAGCGGTAGGAAAGGGTACTTCTTATGATTCTCGTCGGGAGCCAAATTGGTGCCCGAAGTGTAAAAGCAAACATTTTGGGCAGTGTCGAGTAGTAACATCTGAATGTTTTAAATGTGGGAAGAGTGGGCATATGATGAGCAACTGCCCGGTGAAGGGATCGCTGTGTTATGAATGTAAACAATCGGGTCATTTCCGTCGTGATTGCCCGAAACTGAAGAAAGATGGAGATCAGAGCAAGAAAGCAAATATT
The DNA here is from genome assembly GCA_033807775.1 of Saussurea involucrata. Classification (NCBI taxonomy): domain Eukaryota; kingdom Viridiplantae; phylum Streptophyta; class Magnoliopsida; order Asterales; family Asteraceae; genus Saussurea; species Saussurea involucrata. Next base: position 13,003,157 of record CM066312.1, read on the forward strand.
CCAAAGCCAACTGGTCGAGCATTTCAAATGACTGCCGAGGAAGCGAAAGAATCAAAGGATGTCGTTTCGGGTATATTCCATATAAATTCTCTTCCTGCGCGTGTCTTATTTGATTGTGGTGCGAATATGTCCTTTGTGTCCAAGCCGTTCTTTGATAAGTTAGCTACGCCTGTTACTACTTTGGAGGATGCCTTGGTAGTTGAAGTAGCTAATGAGGGTCGAGCCTTAGTCCGTGAAAGACTTGAAGGTTGTTTAATTATGTTAGATGAAATAAAATTTCCTGTCGACTTGTTGTTGATGGAAATTAGAGGATTTGATGTCATAGTAGGTATGGATTGGCTGACGGTCAATCAAGAAGAAATACTTTGCGCAAAGAAATTAATCCGGATTCCAATGGCTGACAAGGATGATGTACTTATCTTTGGGGAGAAGCAAAAAAGGGAAGTTCCGGTAATTTCTGTTGCAAAAGCTCGTAAATGTTTATCGAAAGGATGTGTATTCTATTTAGCATATGTTGTAGATGCTAGGTCGGAAAAGAAACAAGTGGGAGACATTAAAGTGGTACGCGATTTTCCAGATGTATTCCCGGATGATCTCCCCGGTCTACCAACCGAAAGGCAGGTAGAGTTTCGCATCGACATTATTCCTGGATCGGCACCAATTGCGCGAGCACCGTATCGTTTAGCGCCTGCCGAGATGAAAGAGATGATGACTCAACTCCAGGAGTTATTGGATAAGGGTTTTGTTCGACCGAATTCTTCACCTTGGGGAGCTCCGGTCTTGTTTGTTAAGAAGAAAGACGGTACCATGAGAATGTGTATAGATTATCGGGAGTTAAATAAGGTGACCATAAAGAACAAGTATCCGCTTCCGAGGATTGATGACTTGTTTGATCAACTCCAAGGAGCGAGATGCTTTTCTAAGATTGATTTAAGATCAGGATACCATCAAGTAAAAGTAAGAGATGATGATGTTTCGAAAACAGCGTTTAGAACAAGATATGGACATTATGAGTTTCTTGTAATGCCACTCGGGTTGACAAATGCTCCTGCTGTGTTCATGGATTTGATGAACCGAGTATGTCGACCATTTTTGGACAAGTTTGTCATTGTGTTTATTGATGACATACTGGTCTATTCAAAGACTGAAGAAGATCATGAACAACATCTTCGTGAAGTCTTAGAAGTATTGAGAAGGGAGAAGCTATACGCGAAGTTTTCGAAGTGTGAATTTTGGTTGAAAGAGGTACAATTTTTAGGTCATGTAATTACTTCGGAAGGAGTTAAAGTAGACCCAGCAAAGATTGAAGCGATGACAAATTGGGAGACGCCTAGAAGTGCAACTGAAATAAGAAGTTTCTTGGGTTTAGCAGGGTATTATAGAAGATTCATTAAGGACTTCTCAAAGATTGCGTCTGCTTTGACTATATTAACTAGAAAGAATGTGAAGTTTGTTTGGACGGAGAAACAGGAATCGGCTTTTCGAGCTTTACGTCAAAAGTTGTGTGAAGCATCTATTCTTGCCCTTCCCGAAGGAACAGAAGATTTTGTCGTTTATAGCGATGCGTCGAAAATGGGTTTAGGATGTGTATTGATGCAACGAGGCAAAGTGATCGCATATGCCTCAAGACAGCTTAAAGAGCACGAAAAGAACTATCCTACCCATGATTTGGAGTTAGCAGCAGTCGTTTTTGCTTTGAAGTTATGGCGTCATTATTTGTACGGTACAAAGTGTACTCTTTATACTGATCACAAAAGCTTACAACATGTTTTCGATCAAAAAGAGTTAAACATGAGGCAACGACGATGGTTAGAGCTACTTAAGGATTATGATTGTGAATTGCATTACCATCCTGGTAAGGCAAATGTCGTAGCTGATGCCTTAAGTAGAAAAGAATATAGTGGGTATTTGAAATCAATCAATGCTAGAATTGATGTCGCGTCAACTTTGATTGAGAAGATAAAAGAAGCACAAGTAGAGGCTTTGCGAGAAGAAAATTTGAAAGGAGAGGTGATGAGCAAACAACATCTTCAATTGACTGAAGATGGCCGTATAATTAAATTATTTCAAGGTCGTGTTTGGGTACCGAAAGTCGGAGGAAATCGTGAATTGATTCTTGAAGAATCTCATAAATCTAAGTACTCCATACACCCTGGGAGTACGAAGATGTTTAGAGACTTGAAATTGCATTATTGGTGGCCAGCTATGAAAGTAGATGTGGCCCAAAAAGTAGAGATGTGTAAAATCTGTTCGTTGGTAAAAGCGGAACATCAGAAACCGTACGGAAGTTTCCAGTCCTTGGAGATTCCGGAATGGAAGTGGGAAAAGATAACCATGGACTTTGTGACGAAGTTACCAAAGACGCAAAAGGGTAACGACACCATTTGGGTTATCGTAGATAGATTGACTAAGAGTGCTCATTTCCTAGCTATGAAAGAAGCGTCACCAATCGACAAACTGGCGAAACTGTATATAGATGAAGTGGTGTCAAGACATGGTATACCAGTGTCTATCGTTTCGGATCGTGACAGTCGGTTTACCTCGCGGTTTTGGCGATCACTACAAGAAGAATATGGTACGAAAGTTAATCTGAGCACTGCTTATCATCCGCAAACTGACGGGCAAAGTGAAAGAACTATACAAACTTTGGAAGATATGCTCAGATGTTGTGTATTAGATTTTGGAGGTAACTGGGATACGCATCTACCGTTAGTAGAATTTGCGTATAACAACAGTTATCATTCTAGTATCGGAAGAGCACCTTTTGAAGCCTTGTATGGTCGCAAATGTAGAACGCCGGTATGTTGGTTAGAAGCCGGAGAGAAACAGTTTGTCGGACCGGAACTTGTACAACAAACAGCAGATAAAGTGAAGGAAATTCGGCAGCATATGAAAGCAGCTCAGGACAGACAAAAGAGTTATGCTGATCCGAAAAGAAGACCAAAAGAATTTCAAGTTGGGGAGCGTGTGATACTTAAAGTATCCCCATGGAAAGGTGTGATAAGGTTTGGGAAACGCGGGAAGTTAAGTCCTCGTTTTCTAGGACCTTTTACCATTACTGAGAGAATTGGATTGCAAGCCTACAAATTGGATCTTCCACCCGAATTGGAAGGAATTCACAACACTTTTCATGTGTGTTACCTTCGGAAATGCTTAGCAGAAGAAAATGATGTGATTCCACTAACGGATGTAAGGGTTGATGAAAAGAGCCGCTGTGTAGAAGAACCAGAGGCGATTTTAGAAAGATCAGTAAAAAAGCTACGCAGTGGTAAAGAGATGGTGATGTTAAAAGTTCAATGGAAACACCATAGAGGTGCTAATGTCACCTTAGAGTCGGAAGAAGATATGAAAGTTAGATATCCTCATTTGTTTACTTAGTTTTGATTTCGAGGACGAAATCATTTTTCAAGTTGGGGAGTATTGTAACATCTCAACTTTTATAAAATACAATGTTTGGAGTTATCAAATAAATTAAGTATGTTTATTTGATAATCTATGAGTGATTATGTGTTAGATTAATTTTAGAATTTATCCCATATTTAAGTTACAAAATCTATTTTGTGGAATTATAAGTAAGGGGTAAGTTTTAATTTTAATTAATAAGTTTAAGGGTGAAACTTAAAATATGTTGGAAGTTGGAGGGCCTTGGGGTAAATGGGGGTGGACGTGTCACATTCTCAGTGAAAATGGAAAAGTAATTGAGGAGGTGTCCTCATTTGGTGAGGATAACCTTTTTGGTGAGAGTTTTTTCGGTTCATACCAGAGAAAACGAAAAGAGAGAGATAGCTAACAAAACAGAAAGAAGAAGAAGAAGAAAGAAAAATCGCAGCTAGAAATTAAGAAGATTCAGTGTTATTAATTAAAGGTATATCTTCTTCTTCATGTTTATCTCTTTTAAGGGTTTTGTAAGCTTTAATGGAAGTTTAAAATCTGGGTTTGGTTTTGATGATGTTATAATATTATGAGGAATTTGAAGTTTTAGTTATGGTCTGTAAGTAATTTTGAGTACAACTGCAAGTTGGTAAATGTATTATGGTTTTAAAGCTGTTAAAATCTGGGTTAGGATGATTTTATCAGGTTGCGAGGGTTTTGAATGTGATTGATATTCAAAAGGATCGCAACTCAAATAAATTCATATAAATCGCAACAGTGAGCTGAGAGGCATTTAGCCTGCGAGGGAATGGTTGGTTTGCGAGGCCTTAGTTGCGAGCCAAAGTGAGCTGCGAGCCAAGTGACTTGCGAGCCAAAGTGAGTTGCGAGCCAAAAATAATTGCAATGACCATTTGGTTGCGATGAGTTATAGTTTGCGATAGTTATTAAGTTGTTATGGTTTTAGGATTTTGGTATTTAACTATATCCTAAACAGTAGATTAATACCATATGTTTATATATCGTATTTCTCAGATATTTGTGAAGTCAGTGGTGATACTTTTACATCTTTGAGAAAGAAGATTTCCTCTCAACCAGGTGAGTTCATTCTTACCTTACCTGTTTTATTAATGCTTTTAAATTGTGGTAAGGTATTTTATAAATGAACTGTTTGAAAGGTTTTGAGAAAGATTTTGGAAAGGAATTTATATCATAAATTCAATTATTTAAATTGATGGTTTTGACCTAAATTCATTTATGTTGAAAAATGATTTATAGCATTGACCTATATACGGACAAATAGGTGATATGGATCCATAGGCACTATTGAGTATGTACACGTAGAATAGATGATGTTTTCATTATTCTGATGTGTGTGAATTAGAATATGAGCAACGAGTGACTTAAATGTCAGATTCGTAGTCATAAGATTGGGACATGAGCAACGATTGACTTAGTGTCAGATTCGTAGTCATGGAATTGGAATATGAGCAACGAATGACTTAAATGTCAGATTCGTAGTCATAATGTTTGATCCGGTATGAAAGAATGGTCATACATGCGGTAAGAAAAAGGGTAAACAGGTTTGTTATGCCTTGTTTATGATTTTTGTAAATGTTATTTGAAACTGAATGTTCTCACTAGGAAATCGCCTAATCGTTTCAAATAAATGTTTTCTTTTCAGGTACTAGCTCGGGAAAGTAGACGGGATGTGTGACGAGAGCAGTTGGGACTAGTGGAGAAGTTTTGGATGAAGAGATTCTAGTAGATGGTTTAGATAATCTAGTTAATCTAATTATAGTGACATGATTAGATTAATAGGTTATTTAAAGAATTCTATTTTTGTATTAATGATTCTCTTATATGAATTCTCCACTTATGCTTAAAGATTAGAAATATTATGGTTTAATCTCGTTATAAATTAAGGTTTAAATTAACCCTGTTTTTAGGGTGTTACACCTTTATTGACAGAGAGGCGGCAAGGGTTCGACGTCCCTCTCCTTCCACATCTGACGAAGATGAGGAAGACAACGCGAGGCCCCCTTCCGATCGATATAAGTCACCCCCTTCCTCCTCCCATCGAGGTCCGACTTCCACCGAGCCACCTCGTGGCACTTTAGACCAGCTGTGGGACCACGTTTTCGGGCAAGTACACACGCGTCTTGATGATTTGGAGGCATTCAACAGACAGTTTCGCGCTGTAAATGTTAGTGTGTAACTTAATTTGTCGGCCACGATCTTTTAGTTTGTATACTAATATTACGTTCTAAATTTGTTTTAGCTGTCGAGTACGACGCCGATCCCCGCGCCGTTCGGACAGGGGGCACATGAGACGTTTGGCACCACATCCTATCCGTCATTCCCTGAGAGTGTAAGTCACACTGAGTAACCATTATAGTTATATGTTAGTTCCTAATTTTGTAACTCTTGTAATGATCAATGTCACGCAGGCCGGGATGTCGGGGGCATACACATCCCAAATGCCGTCGTTTAGCACCACATCCTATTCTACTATCCCGGAGAGTGTACGTTACACTGAGTAACCATTATAGTTATATGTTATTTCCTAATTTTGTAACTCTTGTAATGATCAATGTCACGCAGGCCGGGATGTCGGGGGCATACACATCCCAAATGCCGCCGTTTAGCAGCACATCCTATTCTACTATCCCGGAGAGTGTACGTGACACTGAGTAACCATTATAGTTATATGTTAGTTCATAAGTTTGTAACTCTTGTAATGATCAATGTCACGCAGGCCGGGATGTCGGGGGCATACACATCCCAAATGCCGTCGTTAACAGCACATCCTATTCTACTATCCCGGAGAGTGTAAGTGACACTGAGTAACCATTATACTTATATGTTAGTTCCTAATTTTGTAACTATTATAATGATCAATGTCACGCAGGCCGGGATGTCGAGTGCAGGGGGTTACACATCCCAAATGGTGCCGTTCGGCACCAATCTCTTCACGGACATCTTTGGCGGTTCAGCCGCTGAGTATTTCAGGCCGGGAATGTCGGCGTCGTCGTACGTCACACCGCCACCTTCCATGCATATTGTAAGTTATTTTTGTAGTTTTGGTTTAATTGTGAACATTTCCTAAATTCTACTTAAAACATCTAATAACTTAATTTTCAAACGATGGGGTCTCCTATTATCGAGGAGCACTTCTCGGAGCCGGAAGATGACCCGATGGATGTTGTAGATCTACAGGGGACACCGCTCCCTGAAAAGCGGGAGCCAAAACGTTCAAAAATTTTTTGTCCCCCGTGGACACGACAAAAATCTACGACAGGACCGCCCCCTGAAAAGCAAGCAAAGCAAGCGGGGGGGAACAAGGGAGGAAAGAAGGCGGGAAAGAGAAAAGGGAAAGGTGGCTTCACCGGAGCGTCTACCGGCATCCGATATATTGAGGATGTGCAAGACTGGTCACCTCCCCCCCATGATATTCGTCCCTTACTTGAGCCTGGAAATCACCCCCCACTTTTTCCAAGTATTGCTGGCGGATGACCCTTTGGAGTCTGAGTTACAGGATGTGGTTAGTATGAAGTTTAACTATAGTCATATAATCAAATATATTTATATTACATGTCTAACCATCTATTTTTTTATGTATAGCACATGGATTGTTGGGTCTCGCTGCTCCAAAAATCTCATGGAACAGACACGAGGTGGACCATGATGTACAATATTTTCTTTCCCTACCTGGTGCTCCCCCATCAAGGTCCCGCCTCCGTGGCCAACTCATGCAATGGCGTGGAAGGGGTTTCTTGGGCTCTCCTCGATGTGGTATGTAAATCGTTTTACTCTTATTTTATTTAAGTTGTTTTGTTGCTAACTAAGTTGTCTAATATTGTAATATTTCAGGTGTACATCCCTATATGCATTCATCCCAAACATTGGCTGTTCGGAGTGTTTGAGCTTGACGCTATGGCCATGACCATATATGACAGCGACAGTGCCAATCTCTTCAGAGACCAATTGAATGACCAGATGGCAAGGTTTAAAGCTGTGCTATTTGAATTCTTTGGTCGGGTCAAGGACATGAGACGTCGCGACGTTTCAGAGAACTTTCGCCATAAGTTAGCCAAGAATACAGCCCAGCAGACCGGGATGAATGCGGATTGCGGTGTCTGGGTATGTCGTAATGTCAGCATGTTGATAAATAACGATGTGGTATTTGTACACCCTGACCACACCGAGGCCGAGGCCAAGGCATTTCGCATACATATGGCGGAGTCCATTTATGCGCATTGTCAAATAAAGCAACGTTAGGTTGTTTATGTAACATTAAATAATTGTTATTTTTAGTATTAACTTATTTTGTTAAAGTATTGTGATTGACTTAGTGTTTACTTCATTTGGTTTTTGCTAATTTCATCCAATTACTCAACTTTGAGTATCGATATCTCTTTCACACATACTCCATTTTGGACGCATTATATATCGTTTCGAAGCTCTCATATAGGAGAACATAAACCTACTAAGAGTTAGTTATATATAACACACACACATATATATATATATATATATATATATATATATATATATATATATATATTTAAATGTGTCCAAAGTTTAGTAAAACCCATATTTTTACTAAAATTTTCCAACACCTAGTAAGTAGGTTTATGAAACTTGCGATAATCCTAATACAGAGATTATTGGATGAACAGGCATTTATTTCTTGATTCACATGTGCATTAATCCTTAGACTACTTAAAGACTAATTTTCATGCTACTGAGTGAACTCAATGAACCGGCGAAGGGGTTTTTGTTAAATGGAAGTCTTATTATCGAAGTCGAGTTTTCTTTGGTTGGAATGCTTAAAAATTTCATCTGAAATTTGGTGTCTTCCTTCTGATGCAAAAATTGGTATTATGTAATGTAGAACAGTATCTATATTATAGAAACTTGCATTTGACAGTACCATATAAATATGATCTACCATCTCATTAATTAGTTATGTTTAACTACTTAAAGACTAATTTTCAGCCTAATGAAAGACCTTTATTCAAGAGCAGACGAATATTGCAGTTACTTTTTCAGTTGAATCTTACAGGCTCTTTTGCAGACGAATATTGCAGTTACTTTTTCAGTCGAATCTTACAGGCAACTTTTAAGACGAAATCTTTGACCATATCCACATCCCTGATGAAGAACATACATTTTCACGGCTATGAGTAGATGGCATGATGAAGTAGTAATTCACAACTTGCTATCTATCTTTTATACATTCTCTCCTCACTGTTTACAAACATTCTCTCGCTTTTCTTAACACTATCGCTGGAGGTTCAAGATCAAGGGGGAACAGGTCAGCGAATGTGGCTGGAACTTCACGTTCGGCAGCCTAACAACCACTGAACGATGGAGCTCGCCGGAGTACCTGGAAGGTACCGGAAACAGACGAGGAGTGGAGAAACTGTGGGCGAACTGCGGCCGATTATCCATTCACGGCTGAGGAGGAAGCAGACTGGGAGATGGCATGCGACAATTACCACTTCAATAATCGCATGAGAACCCCACCAATGTATCATTGTACCCAGCCGACGGGTATTCCACAAAGTCAACGAATTACTCCGTTAGTGCAAAAAGCCATTGATGAGGCGAACGCCGATATCGAAAAGGTAAAGGGTATGTGGAACCATAACAGGGGGATTCAGCAGGGGAAAATGGAGTATCTAGCGGAGAAGAAACGAGAACTGGCCATGACTAGGGCTCACGTTCGGCAGCTGCAGCGAGAGATTAATGAAGCTGAAGAGGAACTAGAAGAACTCGAATCGGACTACATGGGAATGGAGGACGTGATCAAGGAAAAGGTTAACTTGATCACTGGACTCCAGGGCGCCTTCCAGTAATAGATTTCTTTGTTTACCTGCACTGTATCCGTTTCGGTTGGGAAGATGATTTGCAATAATTTCTAGATGATCTTCTTAATTAATTTCCTTGTTAAATAACTTAAAATGAGGAAAACATTTTCTTAAATTAATTTATATATTACAAACATTAAAATGGAAAGGAAACAATACATTAAAAACCACATAAAATGATAACCTAAAAACTATAGGGACCATTAATGTTTTTTAAAATTTTCCACAAACTTCAGGAGCCAAAAGTGTAATTTCGGCATACCGCGGGACCACCGCGGGGTACCCTCGCGGGACAGGGGCCAAAAGTGTACCTGCGGCCAAACTTCAGGGGCCAAAGTTGTACCACGAGCATTCTTGAGGGACCTCCGCGGGCTATTTGGCCAAAGTTGTGGGACACGTGGCCGGGGTATTCCGCGATTGCGGGCAACCTCCGCGGGCAGGGGCTAAACCTGTTCCGCAGGCTTTCTTGGGGGACATCCGCGGGCTAATTGGCCAAAGATGTGGGACACGTAGGCTGGGGCCCGCGATCGCGGGGCCCACCGTTGAAAATTATGGCATTTTGGTAAACTGAACGAGATTTATGGTATTTTGGTAAAGCAAAGTCAAACTTGTGGTATTTTAATTAATTTCCCTAAAAGTTATTATCAACATGTGAAGCTCCCATAAATGTTATTTCCAGTGACGTAGAGTATAAAAGAAGGGGATGGGACCTGGTCAAAAAGTAAAAAAAAACCATTTTTTTTAATTTCTACCATAGTTTCCTCCACTGATTTTCGTATGAACCCATCAACCAAAAAAAAGTTCCTCGAAATCGTCAAAAAAACTCTCGAAATCAAACAAAAAACCGAAAAAGTCCTTCGAAATCGACAAAAAAACTTAGAAATCCCTTGAAATCAACCAAAAAAGTTTTTAAAATCTCTCAAAAAGTTGGAATTAAGATAAAAGTATATTGACTAGTCGACTACTTTGCGGGTCTTTAATCTATCTTAAAGGTGCCCCCACCAGGAATAGTAGTATGTATAAACTAGACCAAACCCAGGTTGTAGCGCAGTGGTTGATCGCCTTGGGTGATGTGGTGGAATATCCCATCTACCCAGGTTCGATTCCAGGCGTCCTCAACATTGATAAGACATCTTTAAGTTTCAAAATTGTCAAGGATTAGTCCGGGCTGTGCCTGGAATACCCTTTCCAAAAAAAACTAGACCAAACCAAAACAAACTCAATATATCTTACTCGAAAGTGAGTCTAGGAGTCAGAAGCATGCATAAATGCTATTTTCAACATGTGCACCTCCCGTAAATGTTATTTTCACGGTAGTATGTATATAAACCAAACAAACCCAAAAAGAATTCAATATATCTTAGTCAAAAGTAAGGTCTGAAAAGTGTCATGCATGCATAAATGCTATTTTCATGGTAGTATGTATAAACTAGACCAAACCAAAACGAACTCGATATATCTAAGGGGTGTGGGATGCATGCATAAATGCTATTTTCAACCTCCCATTTAATGTTGTAGTATGCATAAACCAAATAAAACCGAGTTGAACTCAGTATATCGCACTCGAAAATGGGATATGAGAACTGAGACATATGCAGACATGTCCTTTACCCAAAAGATATATCATATTAGTATGCATATACCTCATGGTAGTATGTATATTAGCTTGAAAAGCACAACTTTCGTTAGGCTCGGAATAGAAGCAAGTGCACAAAAACACATTTAGACTTCGCGGATGAAGACCTTTTTTGAAAGCTTTTCGATTTATAATTTGGTTAAGAACGAAAGTATTTGATAGAAATCTAACTTGTATGACAAAAATGTCTAGCTTGTTCATGATACGGTCTCATGGTGCAATTCCCTTCGTTAGCAGGGGTGGAATCAAGCGTTTCTTTGTCGATTTATAGCGCCATAGGCGTATGCAAACCTTAGTTCATCCCTCGGCTAGCATTCTTCCTGGGCATAGGGAGGAAAACAAATGGATCAAGGATCGGTTCTTAAAAATATTAGTATCCATGATCACCACATTTTTTTGAAGTATATAATATTTATATACTGCAAATGAACTCACACACCCTCCCTAGATACCACATACCAAACCTACCCAGGTACCACCGGGTCGGTTTGGTATGCAAACAAGGGTGGGATAGTACTTGTACTCCTACATTTGGCGCAACATTAAACGGGACATGAAAAGACCTGGGTGGAACAAAAATGCTTTTGTTCAGTCCCACCAAAATAGGCGAACCAAAAACTAGGGAGATAAGACAACATTGATAAATTACTAAACTACCCATGTCAAATTAAAACCCTAAAACCTTCCACAGTTTCTTCAGCTGCCTACCTCACTTTTATCCGTCAAGTCCCATCAATTTCTATTCAGTCTATCTGCGTACCAAACGCAAAAGCTTGGTCAAGACAACGTAATCATCATAGCGATCATCAAGTGTCAAAATTTTGATCTTTTTCCATCCGCATTTCTTGAAGTCTCATAGAGAAGAAAGTAAAAAAGTATAAAATATGAAGCAACCTTCATAATATCGGGTTGATTCCAGATGCTCACGATGCCTTCATTCGATGGTCAGAACGCCATTATCATGCTAGGCTCAGAAGAAAATGCAGCCTGCCATTTGTGGCAACTTCCATTGCAGCTATATGAGCTCATATGAAATTTCTGATGGATCCATGGTGAAAGATTCTTGACTATATGAAGAGAACAAAAGACCATAAGAACATTCTTTCATTTTCATCCATCAAATATCATCTTTATATCCAGTATTTTTGTAAAAAAAAAAGGTAGAACATATCCTTCTGCAACCTCATTGATTCATAAGTTCAATCAGAATATCTTATATCAATATCTATTCTTGTCCTTTAATAAAAAAAACTTATACCGAATTAGTTCAAAACAACAATACCCAATCAAGTTCCATATTCAATGATCTCAAAACAAAAACAAAAACAAAAACAAAATTCTCTATAATATGATCCAACTTGAGAAATCTGTGACAGCTGAATAAACCATTATATTGTGTCATCTTACAATCAACCAAATTTACCAGGTATGACATTTGATCAACTCTTGGGGGCTGTTTGGCAGTTGCTGAATGGTTTGGTGCAGAATGATTAAGAGGGTCTTATGATATAGTGCAAAATAAAATATGATTGTTTGGTAGTTCTTCAGAATGAAATTAGGGCGCGGAATGGTTAAAGGAGGCCTAAGCTACAAAATCATTCAGATGGTTTTAGAACCATTAGACAAAACTCACCTCTTAACGATTCAGAGGGTGCCAATTGCTGAATGGTTTGGTGCAGAATGATTAAGTGGTCAGAATGGTTAAGAGGCTTTTATGATATAGTGCAAAATGAAATATGGTTGTTTGGTATTTGTTTAGAATGAAATCAGGGTGCTAAATGGTTAAGGGTGGCCAAGATGCTAAATTTTTGGAACCATTAAGAGGCATACGTTTTTTGCCAAACAAGATTCACCTCTAAACGATTCAGAGGTTGTCTCTTAATGGAACTATATTAAGAGGTAAACAAACAACCCCTTCATGAAACTATTAAGAGGTAAACAAATAGCCTCTTAAGGCATCTCCCATGGGTCACACTATATTTTACACCAGGTGTAAAAAGTAGTGTAAAATTTAGTGTTAGTAGTAAATCTTCTCCAATGGGTAACACTATTTTTTAAAAGTGATGTAAAAAGTAGTGTAAAAAGTAGTGTAAATGAATAGTGTTACACCAAATATATGTAATACTATTCATTACACTAAATTAGTGTGAAAAATAGAGACGCCATTGGAGATGTGAATAGTGTCATTTACACCAAATTTAGTGTTTAGTGTAAGATTTAGTGACCCCATTGGAGATGGTCTTAGGGCATCTTCAATGGGTCACACTATATTTTACACCAAATTTCAAAAGTAGTGTAAAAAGTAGTGTCAATTTTAGTGTTAATAAGTGTTATTAATAAATCTTCTCCAATGGGTAACACTATTTTTTTAAAGTGATGTCAAAAGTAGTGTAAATGAATAGTGTTACACCAAATATAGTGTAATACTATTCATTACACTAAATTTAGTGTGGAAAATAGAGACCCAATGGAGATGTGATAGTGTTATTTACACCAAATTTAATGTTTAGTGTAAGATTTAGTGACCCATTGGAGATGGTCTTAGGCATTTAAACAAACACTTAGAGAGCGTACAAAAGAATTAAAACACAAATAGGGTATAATTTATCGAAAAAGGGAGAGAAAAGCAGAGATTTAGGAAATCAAAATTGAGAAATACCCATTTGAGCTCCGGAACTCCAAGATCAATTATCAGAGTTCTTGTGAAGCTTAAAGCTACTACCCCTCTTACATGTATCGACAAATTGAAAAAAGAATGAGGAACCCTTGTAATCATAGTGTAAAAGTTACCGAATTTTTTTATGGGTTTTGATTCTCTCTTCGTTCAGATGTCGGATCCGTTGAAGTGTTCTTCTTCTAATCCATGTGCGCGTTTGCTTCAAGGTTGGGGGTTTCTCAGCTCTAGAGAACAGAATGCAAATATTTTGTACCTTTTGCTGATATATGATGACGTGACAGTCTATGATGTGTACCACTTACATGTGAGAGCATCTCCCATGGAGGTTCTTATAAAAACCTTCTTTTTGCATTTTTTTATGTCAGTTAATTTCCAACTCATCAGATTGAAAATTTATATAAAGGTCCACAATGGTAGTTCTTACAAGAACTTCAATTTTTTGTGGGTCCCATTTATATATCAACATCAATAATTATTATATATTTATAAATAAATATTAATTATTTAATTTAAATACCAATAGAAATGAAGGGCTTGTCATTTGGTACCTCATGAATAGTTGTTTTCTGGTTTTCGTTCTTCGAATTCATAAAATATATTATTGGTCTAAGAATTGTGGTTTGGAGCCAAAACTTGTTCCTCAGGCATTTTGGTCCTTTTACCTATATTCTTCAACTTTCCATCCATCTTCAAGAACGTTCAAACCCTAGTCTAGATAGAATTAAGAACACGATCTCAAGAAATCAAAATTAAACCCTAAACATATCTAGATTTCAAAATCAAAATACAAAAGTATACATGAAATCAAAACAACTAACCTAAATGAATCTCGTGGGGTTTCTCATGAAGGACAGAATCAGAACAAAAATGCAACCACCAGCCCATTTGAATCTAGATATGCATCTTGGAATTCGACTTCGAGCTTGTCGTTGATATGGAAGTCTTCAGTATATTGAATATCTGATGGGATTTTGTTTTTTAATCGAAGGTTCTAGTGACAAGGAGGGAGGGCGACGGTTTTTGGGTTGCATGACGGGGTGAATTAGCATGAGAAAAAGATTTGAATTTCTCATCCAACGGTTTTGTGAGATAACCCAGTTTTTTTTAATTTCTGTTGTTACTAAAAAAATACATGATGAACTGCATTTTTGTTTTTGTGATTTGTTGAAAATTACTGTTATCGTTCTTGTGCTTTTGAATTTGCAGTTATCATTTTTGTAATTCATTACATTTTCGTTCTTATAGTTTACAATATATTTATATTTTGGTCCCTCATATTTAACGGTAAACAGCTGACACAATTACGTTGTGTTCCCTAATCTGGAGAGAAAAGAAAAGAAAATCGATGGAAAAGAAAATAATATATTCATTTGTGTTCTCAAATGGGAAGATAAAAAGAAGAAAATGAAAGGAAATAAAATAATTTTTCATGTTCTTGAACATGAGAGAAAAGAAAAGGAAAAATGTCATTGTTACAAATATATCTTTTAAAAATAGATCATTTATAATCAAAGGTTGGGTAGTGTTGTATTTTTAATAATTTTAATTTATTTCCTTTCTTTTCCTTCTCTTGCCGTTCCTCCAAATTTGGGAGGAAACTTATCATTATTTTACTTTTATGTCCATTCATTTCTCTTCTAAAAAAGCTTTAAGAACACGAGTTTTTTACTTTCCTTCACTTTCCCTCCCTTTCTTTTCCTTCATAAAAAGAGTTTTGAGAACACAACGCTAACCTCAAGTACTAAAAACAACAATGAATTGCAAATTACAAAAATGAAAAGTGTAATTTCAAAAAATACAAGAACGAAAGTAATGAATTTCAACAAACCACAAGGACGAATATTGTAGTTTACTACTAAAAAAATCCCTCTGATCTAAAATAAATGTCGACAATACCGTTTGGTCGCAAATTCTAAAGAAATCTGATAAAATTAGAATGCTGAATTCCATGAACCAAATTTCAATCCCTCGTTTGGTTGGTTCTTTTTCACAGAAGGAGCCTTTAAAATCCTACAAATTCCACAAATAAAGAAATTTAACATTTCTTAGCAACTACATAGTATTTTGATGAAATGAAATTCTCTTTTTCTTAATACCAAATATGCCCTTAACCCAAAACCCTAGACTTATCCATTGATTTCTCTCGGTGAAACAATACTATATTACAATATTTTTAATTTAAAAAAAATTATCAAAAAGGATATTATGGTCATTTACCGACATTTCATTCCAAATTCAAAGCTACATTCTGTGAGCCAAACAAATAAATTTCAGTTTTTTTAACAGCCTTCATTTCAATTCTGCCAACCAAACACGTGGTCAAACCTGACAACATTCTGTTCCAATTATTTTAAAGTCATTTTTTTGACATATTTCATTCCATCTAAATACATTATGCGAACCAAATGTCACATAAGTTTTTTTTAATGTGTAATTATTACAGTTTTAATTACTAAATGACACTTTTACTCTTAATAATAGAAAGATAAATTTCCTCTATCATCTAATCAATGTTAGAATAAAAAAAATAAACATTTATTCCATAACAAACTAAGGGGCCGTTTACCTAATCACTTACTTGGGTAAGTGCTTATCGGTAAAATTCAACACTATCACTTACTTTTCGGGTAAGATTTTAGTCCACCAAAATGGCATCGTATGTAACAATTTAGCCGGTAAACGCTAACCGTGGAAAGAGCCGTCGCACTCACTTACCGGGTAAGACTTTCGGTCCTTGTTTTCGACTCTCGGTCCTTGTTTCCGCTCTTACCGGGTAAGATTCTTAGTCGTTGCCATATTCATCCGGTAAGCTAATGTGACTTGGTAAGCACTTACCTAGGTAAGCGTTTTGTAAACGGCCCCCAAGAGTCCGTTTAATAAACACTTACCCGGGTAAGTGCTATACTGTAAAATTCAACAATATCATTACTTGCCGGGTAATATTTTAGTCTACAAATACTATATCTTATACAACAATTTACCCGGTAAGCGCTAATCGTGGTAAGAGACGACGACTCTCACTTACCAGGTAAGACTCTCGGTCCTTGCCTTCGATCTTACCAAGTAAGATTCTTGATCCTTACCATAAAAACCGATAAGATAATGTGACTTGATAAACATTTACCCAAATAAGTGTTTGGTAAACAGCCCTAAAATAAAAACATTGATAGTTGTTTTAACTCGGTACAAAAAGAATTAAAATTAGAATCAAAATAAAAACAACACTGTGGGCTTGAAGATACACTATAAGGCTTTTGGCCCAGTTATATAAACCCGAATTTAGCGTTTAGGTCCAAAAAAGCTTCTCCAATTGCAATTTGCAGCTCTAGAAAGAGAGAGAGAGAGAGTTGCAGAGCTGTAGAATTGTTCATCAATGGCAGCACGAGGAGGAGAAGGACAAAGAAGAGGAGGTGGAAGACCTCTTCCTCCATCAGCAAGAGGACCTCCTGGTCCTCCTTTTCATGGTAAACCTGGACCTCGATTTGAACCAGTTGATCGCGAAAAGGTTAGGTTTTGCTTTCTTTTTTATTCATCATTCTTCATATCGACTTATCTGTGAACGATTTCGTGTGTTTTACTGTAGGTTTTAATTGTTGAGTGGTGATGCGTATGAGTATATTGGTTGTCTGAAGTGTTTCTAGGGTTTGGAATCATATGATATTTCTGCAGATGTTGTTTGCGTTGTATTTTGTGCGGAATTCGTTGTTTTAAAGTGCTTATTAACTTATTACGGTGTGGTACCGGTAATAAGCAGTTTTAGTGTTTGGATGGGAAGAGAAGAAAACTGTTTTATAGCGGTTTGGATACGCTATAAGCAGTTTCTGATAAGTCATTTCATTCAGACTTATTAACTTATTTGAAACAACTTATTAACTTTTTGGTTGTTTTACATGTATAAGCAATCCCACACACCTTCTAAATAACAACTTATTAGCTTATTGCATTTTGGTACCACCATAAACTAATCCAAACACTTTTTATAAAACTCCAGTTTGACACCACGTAAGCTAATAAGCACTTTTTATTCTGGGTTTATACACATATCCGTTCGGATAAGTTTTTGGTAAATTTATTACTCAGAGCAACTTCAACTCAACATCAAATCCCATTATTTTACACTATTTTCACTCCAACCAAACATCAATTCTAACACTATTTTGGTGTTGGGGAATAGTTACACCAAAATTGATGTCGAACTTACAAAATGGTCCTAAAAGTTTGATATTTATGAGAGTTTAGTTTATCTGATACTAAGGAGAACTTATGTTCTGCTCATTATCTCACAAATTGGATCAGAGTTTCACAAAATCCTGAAAGTAGTGGTGCTCCCTTAGGTAGTTTGATAACTTCAATATTTGTCTCTACTCTCTAGATGGCGATCAACCAACGTAAGTGCCCTCTCAAAATGCAAATATAGAGAAATCTTTATTGATGAGGATGAATGATTCATAAAGACAAATGGATAGTTTTGGGTCCAAATCAGTCATTAAGTGAAAATTGCAACTTTCATGGGATATTGTAGAATAAATGTTGTTGCAGTATTCATGGGTGGAGAGGGTTTGTTCTTTTGAGCAGTAGCAAAATTAAGGCAATGTTCTAAAGTTTCCTGTCCCCCACTGATTCAATTAGTAACTAGTAAGACCAACTTAATTGGCCAAATGGCCACCTAATCATTAAGGGCCCGTTTACCAAACGCTTACCCGGGTAAGCACTTACCGGTAAAATTCAACGCTATCACTTAGCGGGTAAGATTTTAGTTCGCCAAAATGGTATTGTATGCAACAATTTTCCCGGTAAGCGCTAACTGTGGTAAGAGTCTTCGCCCTCACTTACCGGGTAAGACTCTCGGTCCTTGCCTTAGCTCTTACGGGGTAAGATTCTTGGTTCTTGCCATATTCATCCGGTAAGGTAATATGATTTGGTAAGCTCTCACATATTTTTGTGACATTTCATTGCAATATTCTTTGTTTTACTGATAAAGTCCTTTCTTTGACACACAGACTTGTCCGTTGCTACTTCGAGTTTTTACTAAGGTAGGACTGGAAATGTTAAATATTTTTCCCTAAATAAATACTTAAAGATGATTATGGCACGAAATGGAATAACTTAAAAGTGGTCTTGATTTCATACAGATTGGTGGTCACCACAACCAGGCAGACTTTGCAGTGAGAGGCAAGGAGCCTAAAGACGAAGTCCAAATATATACCTGGATGGATGCTACACTTCGTGAGCTAACCGATTTGGTATGCAAAAAAAGTCTGCCTCTTAATGGTTCTAAAACCCTCTAAATGATTTTGTATCTTGGGCCTCCCTTAACCATTCGGCGCCCTAATATCATTATGAACAATTACCAAACAACCATATTTCATTTTGCGCTACATCCTTAATCATTCTGCACCAAACCATTCAGCAACTGCTAAACAACACTAATTTTTGCATTTCTACTTCTGCTTTTTAGGTAAAAGAGGTGGCTCCGGAAGCTAGAAGAAGAGACGCTTTACTGTCATTTGCTTTTGTATATCCTACTAAAACTGGTCATTTTACAGTCAAAGAGGTAACCACATCTACTTGTCCATGTGTCTATTTTGAATCATATATAGTTATAGTTTATTTTTTGAATCCCAAATAGTATGACCCTTTTGCCCTTTAATTTGTTTTGTGAGATAAATGACCCTTGAGCCAAAATCTCCTCTTTCATTTTTCTTCCCTTTCAAACAGCTGTTACATCTTTTGTTTACCTCTTAATAGTTCCATTAAGAGGCAACCTCTGAATCTCTAAGAGGTGAATCTTGGTTGGCAAAAAAAAGTGTGCCTGTTAATGGTTCTAAAACCCTCTGAATGATTTTGTATCTTGGGTTTCCCTTAATCATTCAGCACTCTAATTTCATTCTGAACAATTACCAAACAATCATATTTTATTTTGCATCAATTACCAAACAACCATATTTCATTTTGCGTATATCATAAGAGCCTATTAATTTCTGATCACTTAATCATTCTGCATCAAACCATTCAGTAACCGCCAAACAGCCCCTAAGTGTTTCTTGTTTTGCATTTTTGGAAAAATGATGGTAAAAACCAAGAACGATGGTTCAAAAAGTCAACTTCTTTGTAACTAGACTTGAAAACGACTCTATTCTTACATTCAACTCTTTCTATCATGCCTCAAAGGTTGGGAAAACCTTGTCTTATCCGAATGCAAGGCGACCAGATGACGGCAGCAAGGCCCTCGGCAGCCTTAGCTTTGAGGTAAAAACACACCTTGCCATTCTTTTACGACTTACCATTTCTCTTCGGAAAAAAACGAACCTTGTTTTATAACGCATATCTCATTTAGTTATATTTATAAAAACCCGTTTGAAACTTGTATTTTTGAATCGATTTCTAACAAGTAGCGCAATTTGCAATTTGCAGATTGGAGATTACTTGGATGTGGCAATTCTTTAGACTTCTACATTGTGTTTCTTAGAGTAGTGCAGATTTCATGCATCCTGCTGTCAATGGTGTGATTTCGGCTTTGTTAAATGATATGGTTTATTACTATGCTTGTATCGAAGGAAAATATTTTAATCGTTTATTCGTGGATGAGTTCGATTTTATGATCATGATGGTTTGAAGTAGAGATGGACAAATGTAACTGGGCCCTTGAGATCAATCTATCCAAGGTAATTGAACTTGGGTCCGTGTTATAACCCGTTAAGAAGACAGATTTGAGTAGGTTAGCGACTGGTCAGGCTTAACTAGTTAACCCGGAAAAAACTGAAACGGGCCTAGGTTTTTTGGGACCCGTTATGAGGACCGGTAGTTAGAGATGGCACAAAAAAACCCAAAACTGAGTTAAAACTGAAAATCGAAATTTCTCTAGTGTTCCTCCTAATTTCTCTCAAATTTTTGGGTTGACTTTGATTTCGGGTACGAGAATAACCCAACGGTGAACAGGGAAACCAATGGAGCATGGAGATTTTTACCCATATCGGGTACCCTAATGGGGATCAGGAAACTACAGGGATCCAATGGAGATAAGATTCTTGACGGGGAAGGTTTTGGTTGTCGGTTTTGAAGATGGGGATACCAATAAGCGAATAACCAACCTGAACCCGGATCGTTGCCATCCTTACCGCTAGTCAAGGGGGACTGAATCGGTCACATTTTTAAAAATCTTAAATTTTTATCTTAAATTTACTAGAACTAGTGTTGGTCACCGCGCGTTGCGTGGTGGCGATAATTGTTTTTAAAGGAATGCATTGTAAAAAGTGATTAGTTTACGTATCTCGACAATAGTTTTGTTACGAATAGTATAAGACACACATATATATATATATATATATATATATATATATATATATATATATGTGTGTGTGTGTGTGTACAAATTAGTTAATTAATATGCAAGATTGGGATATATGTGTATGTACCGTCCTTGTTGTGTTTTTTTATCTGTTAACACCTTATGTTAATTATTTAAGGATATGTTAAGTGTGTCTAATAACCTACAAAACATAAACTAAAAAAATTAGTAAGTGTCACATGAAAATTATTATATTAGCCTAAGGGGCTGTTTGTTTACTTCTTAATAGTTCCATTAAGAGACAACATTTGAATCACTAAGAGGAGAATATTGTTTGGTAGAAAATAATGTATGTCTCTTAATGGTTCTAAAACCCTCTGAATGATTTTGTATCTTGGGTCTCCCTAACCATTCAATGCTCTAAATTTAATTCTGAACAGTTAGCAAACAACCATATTTCATTTTGCACTATATTATAAGATCCTCTTAATTATTCTGACGACTTAATCATCGTGCACCAAACCATTCAACAACTGCCAAATAGCTCCCAAGTGACGGCAAAAGATGATACCAACATATTAAGATTATAAAGTAATCAAAACCTAGATTGTATATAAAATTAGCCTAATATTATTATTTTCATAATAAATATGTGATGGTCATATGCACAAACTTCAATCATGAAATTGATACATCTTGGAACAAACTAAAAGTATATTGACGAAAATTATTAAAAACTAATGATATTACTTTATTACAATACAAATTATTAACACCTACTTATCTTATTTTTATGGATGGATTTAGAATCCTAAGTTTTATGCCCTTTTAGTCTAAACGAATTTTAAGCAAATGTGTGCGACAACTACTCATCAACATTTAAAAAAAAAGTTGACAACAATCTTAAAACCATATGCTAAATTTGGTTTCCTAACTATGCTCGTCAAGTTACTCTACAAATGTTACTAATTTGTTTTTTTAGAATTCACAATTTTAATTCAACACTTATTTAAGATTGTAAGGAGACGATTTTAATTTTGTAACAAATTTAATTGAAATCTCATTTATATCTATGAAAAAGAAGAAACATTCTACTACTCTATATTTCAAGTGAAAATTAGAAGGGTGCACCAATTGTGCTGGTAGTGTAAACTCAAGACACACAATTAAGAACCACATTACCATGCTAGGATAATAGACATTCCCACATAGAAAATAAAATTAATATCAAGTGGGGTCGATGACTCACATATCAAATATTAAACAGATAAAAACAAATACACTTGAGCTTAACAAAAATGTCGAGATTCAAGAAAATGTATGCTTATCCCATTGTTGGCTCTTTATTTTTGTACTCATATCTCTCTTGCAACTTTCATTTTATCATCCGATGTAAAGAATAATTTGAGAAAACAAATGGCATTTTCTTTTTGTATTCACCTTCCTCATGCCTTTTTCATTATCTTATCCAATGTGGGATGCAAGTAATAATGTGAGAGAATAGACGGTATGGAGATATTTTTAAAAATTAAAGTTCATCTTTATGAACAACCATTCTACAATATTTGAATTGTAAATTAGAGGGTTGCGCCAAGCCTTGGTAGTAGTTTAAGACCAAGACGACGCATAAATAATCATTTCATTAAGCTAGTATAATGGGCGTGCCTCATAAAAAAAATACCAAGTAGGACGATGACCAAGATATTGGATATTAAACTAAACATATATTATACTTTATCTTAACCAAAAGATCGAGATTCGGGAAATATATGTTTTTTCTATTGTTAGCCAATTCTTTTGTACTCACCTCCCTTTTGCCACTTTCATTCCATCATCCGATCTAGGATGCAAACAATATTAAGAAAAAACTTGGCCTCTTTTTTTTTGTATTCATAACCCTCATGCCTCTTTCATTCTTTCATCCAATTTAGGATGCAAACAATGATATGAGAAACTAAAAACAATATATAATATACTTGATCTTAACTAAAAGGCCGAAAACAGGGAAATGTATGTTAAACTATGAAAAACATATACTATACTTAAGCTTGACCAAAACGTTGAGAATAGAAAAAGATAGGTTTGTTTTAGCTTCCATGTTAGCAGGGCCGTTTCTGAGAATTTTTGGGCCCTGGGCGACTCGTAAATTTTAGGCCCTCAATATGTACCTAAAGAAATTTCAAGTAGACGCTTTTTATAATTAAAAACAAACTTTCATATAATAAATACTAATAATTCATACAAACAACTTGTTCGAGTATTTTTAATACAAACTCATCTAATAGTAATTCATACGAAACAACTTCTTCGAGCATTTTTTGATGCAAAATCATCAATAATAGAATCTAAATCAATACTATCTAGCATGTCTTTTTCAATGCATAATATTGCCAAACCATTCAACCTTTCTTGTGACATGGAGGACCTCAAGTACGTCTTCAATAACTTCAGCTTTGAAAAACTCCTTTCGGCGGATGCTACGGTCACATGCACTGTCAACATAATTCGATAAGCAACCGAAACGTTAGGATAACAATCTGCAAGTTGCACAAAATCAAGAATTTCAATTGCAGACATTGATCTAGATGGCAAAGTCATCTGCAACACCTTTAATTCAGAATAAAGATCATTTACATCAACATCCGCCATATTATTATGAGAAAAAGTATCACCAAAATTAGCACAA
The DNA here is from genome assembly GCA_033807775.1 of Saussurea involucrata. Classification (NCBI taxonomy): domain Eukaryota; kingdom Viridiplantae; phylum Streptophyta; class Magnoliopsida; order Asterales; family Asteraceae; genus Saussurea; species Saussurea involucrata. Next base: position 13,026,689 of record CM066312.1, read on the forward strand.
CATTTCATCAATTCATTCTCACCCAATGACTTTACTTTATGCGAATCAAATAAGAATCCAAAGATACTTTCAAATATCTTTAGGCAACATGTTTAAACTTGATTACTTGAACTAAATCAGAAATAATAAGCAGAACTCAAGTAAAAGGGAACAAAAGCACCTGAATTGGAAACAAAGTTCAACACTTCAACTCCCAAATTCAGATTTCAGAATTCCCGGTGTATATAATCTGTTACAATTTAACAATTTATTGATTTAGATTTTAGACATTTAGTTACAAACAAATTAGAATTTAGAAACAGTCAATTACCTGTTGCAGAAATTACCTGTTGCAGAATCGAATTACCTGTTGCAGAATTTTTAAACCCAAAAAAAATTATGCGTTGATTTAAACACGATTAGGCCGTTAATGTTATTTTAAACAAAGGAAAAAGTCCATGAATCATTGCAACTAAGACTGTATAGGTCGATATTTAATTATTTACTTTTAACAACTTTTTTCAAAAAGAAATAAAATAAGGTACGTAGCATTTTCAAAGAAGAAGTGTATTAATTAAATTAAATTAGCAGAAATTACCTGTTGCAGTCTTGTAGAATCGAAATATCGAATTGCAATATCGAATTGCAGAATCAAAACAGAAACAGAATCAAAATCGAAAAACAGAAACAGAATCGAAATAAACCCTTACCTGTTGGCTTGGCTGTTGCAGTCTTGCAGAATCAAAATCGAAAGGCAGAATCGAATTGCAGAAACAGAATCGAAAGGGCGAAAGGCAGAAAGTCGATTTTGAGACCTGCAGAATTATCGAAATCGTCATTCACGTTTCAGTTTTCTAGATATTTAATTGATTTTGCACAGTTAGAATTAATTGCACACTTTTATGTTTTTTTGGGCCTCAACTAATTACATGGATTTGGGCCTCTTCATGACTATATCAAATTGCCATTAGGCCCTAAAACCTGATTTTTTTTCCAGCCTAACATATAAACCATTTTTTCTAAATACATATATAAACTAATTTTTTTTTCGGGCCCCTGATTTTTTTGGGCCCTGGGCGAGTGCCCAGCCCGCCCTCCCCCAGGGACGGGCCTGCATGTTAGCCATTTCTTTTGTACTTCCTCCCTCCTGCCACTTTCATTTCATCATCCGATGTGGATGCAAACAATATTGAGATAAAAGAGTTGACCCTTTTATTTATGTATCCACCTGCCTCATGCCTATTTCACAATTTCATTCAATGTGGGATGCAAACATAAGAAAAAATAAAATATGATTTCTATTTTTTAAAGTGTCGGAGTTGCTACCTTATTCTCTATGATTATTTTATCAATGGTTTCTCCTCATCCTTTATATACCCAACTCTTCTATTGATATATCAATATGGGATACAAAAAACTCAACTACAACACTTCTATTGATATATTTTTTCTTACCGTTGTATATTGATATATTGATCTTTCAACATGTAGGCTAAAAATAACTATTTTTATTAAAAATGTTTTTTTTTTTGGGGGGGGGGGGTGTTAAAAATGACATAAGTAGCCAAATGACCCTTTTAGTTTTCAAATGTTTTTCCTCGTCCTTTATATACCCAACTCTTTTATTGATATAACACCCTTTTTAGCAATGTGGGATACTCAAAATTTAACTTCAATCCACCATTTGAGAATACTCAATTCTCATGGTGCCACCTCAACTCTTCTTGGTTTTCTCTTTTATATATAAAGAGATTGACTTTTTTTTTTGCAAAAAAAGTGTTAGACTCATTTGAGCCAACAACATGACTTGCTAGAAAAGAATGACTCCTCCCTTTCATATACACATTTCATCTTTCAATTGATTTTTTATTTTGCAAAAAAAGTGTTACTCATTTGAGCCAACAACATGACTTGCTAGAAAAGAATGACTCCTCCCTTTCATATACACATTTTCATCTTTCAATTTTTTTATCTCACCAATGTGGGATAAGTTAACCACATTTCAAGATTTAAAGAACGTATTTTGTAAGAAAAGAGTGTTTACTCATTTGAGCCAACAACATAACTTGCTACAAAAGAATGTATTCCTCCTTTTATAAACACACTTTCAACATTCACTTTTCCTTCTTCAAACCAATGTGGGATAAGCAAACACAACCACATTTCGATGTTTGAGGAATACTCAAAATCATATGAAGCCAAGTCATTTTTCTTGGTTTTTCTTTTAATATAAAATATTGGAGAGTTGGCCAACATGAACCAACAACATAAGTTTTAGAGGATTAGCCAAGAGGTCCCAACCCAAGAGTTGAAACATAGACATCTCAACCTCCTTTCATATACCTAACATCAATTGTCAATTTTCCATCTCTCCATCAATGTGGGATAGACAAAAACCATTCTCTATCCAACAAATATAGAATACTCAAATCTTAGAGTGCCACATCATTATTATTGGATCTTACTTTTATATATATAAAGATGCGACTCAATTCTTCTCAAATTTCAATCTCTATCAATTTCTTGCTAACACTCAAAATAACATTACAGTTTTGATTTTCGGTTTCAGTCACTAAATTTGCTGACAAAAAACATCTCACGACTTAATTTTTTCGGTTTTCAAACCAGGTCTTTGTTTCCGACCACCATACCGAAGTGATTATAGATCATAACCAAAAAGCCTAAGTTTGGCAACATTACGATTTAACAATCATGTTTAGTGGAAAAAGTGCAATGTAAGAAATTGTGGCTAGGGATGCTTACGGGTTGGGTTGGTGTGCTTGACTCAATAAATTCAACTCAATGTTTGACGTCTTAAAAAATCTCAACCCAACTCAACGCAAACCAAAGTTCAACCCAACCCAACCCAAACCGTACAGATTGGTCGGGTTAATATTTTGGCACATCAAAATATTATCGTAACCTAGAATATGTTGTTTTCTCTACTTATGATTCATTTTCAGCATCAATCATTTGATACATTTTGCCATATTTCTTAAATCTTAAACATATTGCCTTCAACTGTTTTTCTCAACTTGCATATATATATATATATATATATATATATATATATATATATATATATATATATATATATATATGGTCAGGTTCAGGGGAAAACCTTAAATAACTGAAAAACCGTAAAACCATGAAAATACGGAGGAAAAAGTGTATCAATATGGATGTCAAATTAACGAGAAAAGTATGATCGTTTACTTGGTGTAATTTATTTCGTTCGAATTTTGTTTATTTTTCGTCTTTTTCGAATAAAAAATAGAGGGGGGTGAGGTTTTTTAATTTAATTAATATTGTTGTAACCGCTCGTCTAATGACATCAATTAGATTATCTAATCTAACGGTTGATAAAATGTTTTTTAGTTTTTCATTTATTTAAGGTTTTCTCCTGAACCCCCCTCTCTCTCTCTCTCTCTCTATATATATATATATATATATATGGAGAGGTTCATTTTAGAAGTGCTAAGTATATGAGAAATAGAAAAGTAATCTTGGCCATTCATTCGTCAACATTTGCGTCTTTGACCGAGAAACAACGGATAATTCATCGCGTGGTCTGTGCATGATCTGCACAAGATAGAGGGGTAGTTTTGTAAAATACGCGGGACGAGTTCATATATAAATCAGTGTGATTCACATATGAACTATACGTTCATATATGAACCTTTGTAATTCACATATGAACTCTTTTTAACTAATTCATATATGAACATTTGTGATTCATATATGAATCAGTTAATTAGTTCATATGAGAATTAGTTAAAAAAGAGTTCATATATGAATCACAAAGGTTCATATATGAATCAGTTAATTGGTTCAACTGATTCATATATGAACCAACAGTTAATTAGTTCATATATGAAACACAAAGGTTCATATATGAATTAGTTAAAAGAGTTCATATATGAATTACATGGGTTCACATATGAACATATAGTTCGTATGTGAATCACATAGGTTCATATATGAACTCGTCCCATGTTTTTGTAAAAGTTACGAAACTGCCCTTCTATTTTTGGAACAACCTTAACTTTTGACCAATTAAAGCCGATCTTGACCGAATAAATGACCAAGATTACTTCTCTATTTCACATATATTTAGCACTTCTCAAATGAAATAGAAGTATATATGGTTCATCGGGTTGGGTTGGGTTCAAATGATCGTAACCCGATATCAACCCAATACATACGTACGGGTTAAAGATTTTACAACTCGATTGGACATCGGGTTGCTGACTGAATTATTTCACATCGGATTGAATTGAGTTGATCGGTTTAATCGGATTGGTCGGGTTTTTAAGCACCCCTAATTTGTGACGTACCTTTTGAGGAGAGAAAATTTTCCAATTAAATAGTCACCTAAAATAAATCTTGAATAACAATGAAATTTGATGCAAGCAACTATTGGTCCAACTGGGCCACTTGGACGTATGATGCATCGGATGATGATTCAATTGGGCTTGTTGTTTGGTCACCTCGACAACCTGCAAATCAGAAAGTGGGTCCAACCATCGTTTTAAGAGCATCTTCAATGGTAGTTTAAAGAAAGCTTGAAGATGACTTGAAAATGACTTAAATCATCGGAGAAGATGACTTGACTTGAGTTTTTTTTATCACAACTTGAGGTTCCTCAAGTGTTTGAAGAAATTGTTGGGAGAGCAAAAAAAAAACAATATATGGTGGGACCGGTGCTTTTTTATACTTTTTTATTTTGTTCGAGTCTTTAAAAAATTTGACCATTGTGGATGCCTAATCAAAATGTCAATAATGCTATATTTAAACGTGATGTTAAATGTAATTTTAAACTTGGTAAATTGTGCCATTTTAACGTTTGAGACGCTTCACACAATTTACCACATTCGTATATGATGATACACATGTGTTAAAAGCCTAAAATGGCTTTGCATTTTATATGTGGTGGTAGTTTTTTTTAGGAAACTTACTCAAATAGTTATTTTACACAATAAATTTGGTTCCTTAGTTATTTCTTTTTCGGTTTTGCAAAAATGTTACTATTTTCGCACTACACAGATCCGTAATGGCGGACCTAGCTCAAAAACACATAAAAATACGAATTTGATCGATTTTTTTTAAATTACGACTCAGATCCGCAAATTTTTTAAAAGAAAATCGACCAGATTCATATTTGTGTGTGTGTGTGTGTTTGAGCTAGGTCCGTAATTACAGACTCGTATATTGTGGATGTAGTGACATTTTGGTAAAAATGGAAAATGAATGACTAGGAGACCAATTTACTTGGAAACTATCGGTGTGAGGAAAGCTTTGGGATTTCAAATGAAGGGTTTTGAAAAGGATCTTCGTGCTATCATCAAGGGTATTGGAGGTAATGAATTTTTTAAATGAATTTTTTATCTTTAAATGTTCAAGGTTTAGGGGAGGTTAGTGAAAGAAATGGGTGAAGGAGTTGTTTTTGGTGCATCGGGTCAATTTTTTGTCTATTCAAGAAACCAAATTGATAGATAGGATATTTTCTTGGTTAGAGATTTGTGGGGGAATACGTTTTTTTTTATTTATACTTGTAGTTCGGCCCAAGGTCGATCGGGTGGTGTATTATGTATTTGGGATAAATTGTTGTTCAAAAAAGTCGTATTTTTTCTTCGAGATCGTTTGTTGCTGTAGAAGGTGTTGGGTTCCAAATAACATGTCGTTTTTAGTGATTTTTGTCTATGCTTCTCAAGGCTTGGGTCATAAATGGATCTTGTGGCAATTTTTGCTAAGCTTGATTGTTTGTTGGCAAGAAGAAGTCATCTTGATGGGAGATTTTAATGAGGTTTGGGAAGCGGATGAAAGATATGGGTCCTTGTTTAATGCTCATTCGGCGGATGCTTTTAATGCCTTTATTTGGGATGCGTAGCTTTTTGATGTTCCTCTTGGGGGCTATTCATTTACTTGGGCAAATAAGTAGGCTTAAAAAATGAGTAAATTGGACCGTTTCTTTCTTTTGGGCGGTATTGGTGAGATGATGCCTAATCTCTCGAGAATTGTCTTGGACTGAAAACTTTCTGACCATAGACATGTTATTCTTAAAGAACTGGTGGATTATGGCCCCACCTAGTTTCGGTTATTTCACTCTTTGTTCGAGTTGGATAGGTTTCATCAATAGGATATTGATACGTGGAATAATGATGGCATTCAAGAGACACATAGGACGGTTTCTTTAAAAAAGAAACTAATTTGAAATAAGCACTTCGATCTTGGAATCGGGAAAATCTTTTGTAGGACAAAGGAGTCAAAGTTGGTCTTTAACGGTCCATTAACGTTCAAATTAATAAAAGGGAAGCAACTAAAGAAGATATGGAGTTACGGTTTAGGTCTTGAAAGAGTTGGGAGATTTGGAAGGTGTTGAAGCGATGGATTTAGCTAGGGGTGAGCAATACCGGGTACCCGGCCTATTTTCATGGAACCGGAACCGGAACCGGCGGTTCCTAGAAAGAAGGAACCGGAACCGCTCCCGTCGGTTCTCATAATTTTGGAACCGGTCCCGGAACCGCCGGGAACCGGTTTCGGTTCCGGGTACCCGCCTACCAATTGTTTTTTTAATTTTTAACATTTTAAATGTCCAACAACTTCTTCCATAAGCATTTTTGGTGCTCGTGTACGTTCGTTTAAAAAATATAGTCGTTTATGTTCGCTTATGTTTGTTTGTTAAAATGCTAAACGAACACAAACAAACGAACCTAAACGAACACAAACGAACTTAAACAAACTTTAATCGAACACATTTATATTTAAAAAAACAAATGGTGCAACCACTCTAATAGGGTGCTCCATTAATAGTTTTACAAAGCCTCAAGCCAAAGAGCTCAAGGGAAAGGGCTCAAGCCAAAGGCTAAACCCAAGCAATGTAGCGAATCCATTAATATTTTTACAAAGCCTCAAGCCAAAGGGCTCAAGGGAAAGGGCTCAAGCCAAAGGCTAAACCCAAGCAATGTAGTGAACTAGTGATGCAATTGAAAGGGAAGAGATGAGGGTTATATATACTGAAAGATGAGGCTTGATTTTCTAAAAATTTTCGATGTGTGACAAGGTCTTTCATCAAAAACTGAAAGATGGTGCTGCCAGCTCCCACATCGCTAAGAGTAAACAATTTTTTTAAGGCCTAACACTATATATACAATTTGTCAACCTTTTATGAATGTTCTTTAACAATTTTTTCTTAAACTAGTAATCTTTATTTAGATAATTTTAAAATTTTAATTATTAATCTAATTTAGATATTTTTTCACATAGATTAAATATGTAATAAATATTAAATATTAGATATTTTCTATTAAAATGTACCGGGTACCTAGCGGTTCCGGTTCTGGGTACCCAGCGGTTCCGGGTACCCGGTCCCAGAACCGGTCCCGGTGGGTACCCAGCGGGTAGCGGTTCTAAAAAAATGAGAACCGGAACCGGACCCAGTCACATCGGTTCCGTTATTTTAGGAACCGGAACCGGAACCAGTCACATCGGTTCTGGAACCGACAGTTCCGGAGCGGTTCCGGTTCCAAAGGCGGGTACCCAGTTCCGCTGCTCACCCCTAGATTTAGCGCAAAAAGCTAAAATTTGGTAGGTGCATTGAAGGGGATGAAAACACCAAATTCTTCCATGACGTTCTTAAATAGAAAAGGAGACAACTTGCTATACGGGGTATTATGAGTGATCGTAATTGGACTGTGGAGCCGGAGCAGGTTAAAATATGAGTTTATTGACCATTTTAGTGCCCGCTTGGCCCCAAGAGTCACATTCAACCTTCTCTTGATTTGGTTTTTCCAAATTCTCTTTCGGTGGAACAATCTATGTTTCTTGAAGGCCCGTTCTCTCTGGAGGAAATCAACGAGCAGTATGGGACTGTGGTGTCGAAAGGGCTCGTGGTCCAAATGGTCTCACTTTTGAATTCTTTTAAGATTTTTGGAGCATTGTGGAAGGTAATGTTGGTTTACGGTTTTTCAGAGTCTAGTTTTATTCCTAAAGGTTGTAACCCTTCCTTTATTTTGTTAATTCTGAAAGTTCAAGACTCAAAATTCGTTAAAGATTTTCGACCGATTAGTTTAATAGTGTGTCAACATAAAATTATTAGCTAATCAGCTAAGTTTGATTATTGGGGACTGTGTGAGCATGAAGCAATCTGCTTTCATTAAGGGGATACAAAGTTTGGATGGTCCGTTAATTTTGGATGAGGTGATGAATTGGTATAGAAATTGAAAAAAAAACTTTTGGTTTTCAAATTGGACTTTGAAAAAGCTTACGACTCGGTTCGATGGGATTTTCTTGACTTGGTACTTGAGAAGACGGGGTTTGGTAGTAAATAGAGAGGATGGATTAAAGGGTGTCTCGATAATTTTACAGCCTTGGTGTTAGTCAATGGGTCTCCAACAAGAGAATTCAAGATTTTTCGTGATCCTCTATCTCCATTTCTATTAATTTTGACTATGGAAGGTTTGCATACGGTCATTCGAGAAGCGACAGAAAAGCGACTTTTTTATGGGGCAATAATTGGCAAAGGTAAATTACCTTTATCTCATCTCTTTTTATGTAGATGATGCATTTTTTGTAGAAGAATGGTCTAAATCCAATGCTAGAAATATAGTGCGTATTCTCAGTTGTTTCTATTTGATCTCCAGGCTTAAAATAAATATTCAAAAAAGTAAAATGTTCGGTTTTGGGGTTGATAATATGGAGCTTGAGAATATGGCTAGAGTGGTGGGATGTGGTGTTTCGAATATGCCTTTTAATTACGTAGGATTGCCTATTGGATGTAATATGGCAAAAAGTGATGGTTGGAAGGGGCGGTCAACAAGTTTATCTAACTTTCTAATTGGAAAATTCGAACCCTTTCGGTAGGAGGTCGGGTTGCCCTCCTTAAATCTGTTATGGGTAGTCTTCCTACTTACTATTTGTCTCTTTTTAAACTTTCAAGTTCGGTTGAAAAACTTTTCACTAGTACAAAAAAGGTCTTTTGTGACGGTTAAAAACCGTTACCGTAGGTATACGGTAACGGTTTTCGTTGACGTAAAAGTCATCACCTATCTTGCCGTCACTTTTGATATACTTTTGGTTACGTTCAGAAAACGTTACCAAATCACATCAAAAACCGTTACCATAGGCTAAAACCGTCACCTTTAATGTATAAAAAAATTGTTTATTTTTCTAAAACCGTTACCATAACATAACATACAGTGACATTTATTTTTAAAAACCGTCACCGTAGCATAACATACGGTAACGTTATTTTATTAAAATCGTCATTGTAGCATGACATGCTTTACGTTTATATTCAAAAACCGTCACCGGAGCATGGTATATGGTGACGTTTATCAAAATCGTGACCATAGCATGACATACAATGACATTTATTATTCAAAATCGTTACCATAACATAACGTACGGTGACATTTATTTCTCGAAATAGTCACTAAAACATGACATATGTTGACATTTCTATTTAAAAACCGTGACTATAACGTGAAGTACAGTGACGTTTATTTTTAAAACAGTCACCATAGCATGACCTACGTTGACGTTTACATTTAAAAAACATTACTGTAGCATGACATAAGGTGACATTTATTTTTCAAAATCGTTAATGTAACACAATTTATGGTGACGTTTATTATTTAAAATCATCACCATAGCATGATATATGATGACATTTATTTGTTGGAACTGTTACCATAGCATGACAGACGATGACGTTTATTTTTTCAGACCCGTCATTGTAATAGGACATCTTGTGACGTTTATTTTTCAAAATTGTTACTGTAGTAGGACGTATAATGATGTTTATTTTCGAAAATGTCACCATAGTCATACGTATGGTGATGGTTTTGAAAACAAAACCGTCAACATACCACGACATAATGTGACATATATTTTAAAAAGTGTCACCGTACCACGACATACTCTAACGTTTATTTTTCAAAACCATCACCGTAGAGTGACATACAATGACGTCTATTATTCTAAACCGTCACCATAGTTGGAGCTAAGGTGATGTTTTTTTTTAAAAAAATTGTCATTATAGCACAACATACGGTGAGATTTATATTTCAAAACCGTCACCATAGAATGACGTAAAGTGAATGAGTTGGGTGAAATGAAAAAAGTGTTTGGCTAGTAAAAAATGGGGCCTTGGTATGGGAAGCTTGTTTGCTTTCAATAGAGCTCTCATTTTCAAATGGATTTGGACGTTTCGGGATCAAAATGCTCTTTGGATCAAAGTGGTTGAATCGATTTATGGTGCTTATGGGCTTATTGGAACACATTTACCCAATAATATGTCCAATGCTCCTTGGATTTGTATTTTGCCGGCAGTTCAACAAATGGATAATAATGGTATTTACCTGTTTTCTTTTGTAAGAAAAAAAGTAGGTGATGGGAACTCCGCTCTCTTTTAGGACGATGTTTGTGTTGGACAACCTAGGGGGGGGGGGGGGGGGTAAGGTTGTATTTAAAATCTTTTACTTTCAAAAATTCTTTTATAAATAAATACAGTACTGAAACAGTAAAAATAAATCAGAGTATACAAATAATAAAGAAGAGTGTAAATATAAACAAATACACAGAGATTATATAAATAAATATAAATGCAAAGCAGTTTATATAAACAAATATAATAAAGCACAGCGGAATAAATAAAGAGATAAAGGTAAGAGATACTTGACACGGAGATTTACTGATTTACCACCAACTGTGATAAACCAGCAGCCGAGACACTTCTCGACACGATCCAATAAATGTATTCTTTACGGTAGAACACAAACCAAATACAAAGGAATTTGTAATAGTTTCTCAAGCCTCTGCTATGAGATAAACAGGATCACACACCCGTTATTCAAATACTTACAAGAGGAGTATAACTCACAATGGGTAATCACTCTTGTATAATATCTCACACTTGGATATTTTATAAAAAAAAAGGTTTTATAAAATATATATATTAAATAGATGAGAGAGCTGAGAGTTTGGTTGCTGCTTGTTGTGTTGTGTGGTATTGTCTTTAGTTCTTCATCACCAGCATGCTTCATTTATACCAAGGAAGCTCCAACGGAAACATGCATCCGCGGTATACCGCCAAATGCACGCGGTATACCGTGCAGTACAAAGGACACTGACATACCAACGGCTACATGCAAAGTTGACTTCTGGAAAAACGTACCCGCGGTATACCGGCTAGGACTCGCGGTATACCGCCGTCAGAAAAAGTACATGCAACCAATCAGAGATGCACACGGAGCCTGCCGCGGTATACCGGCTGAACACCCGCGGTATACCGGTCGTATGTACCCGCGGTATACCGGGTATTATCCACGGTATACCGGCGTCAGAATAGCCACCTTCCAGGACGCAACCAATCTTGCTGGATCTTCTCAATAAAAAACCTTATTTAATTAAAATCATTTATGGTTTTTAGAAATATCCAAGTGGTATATTATTTTAGGGTGTTTATCATTATAAATTATAAACACTAATGACAACGTAAATCTTCCGTCTTGAACTCTTCAGATAAAATCTTCGTGTTCTTCAAGAACTGTACACTTGGATAGGATTGTTAGATAAACAATAATACGGTGTGTTTGTAATCATCAAAATAAATATGGAGATGTGATTTTATGTGTACCAAAAATATATCACAATATTAAAGCGGGGTACACTTGCACCAACAATCTCCCCCTTTTTGATGATGACAAACACAACGCTAAACACGAGAGCATACTCGGTTTCTCTCCCCCTTTTGTCGAAGCAAAAAAGGGTTAGGAAAGACGCTATGCTCCCCCTTGAAAAATGCTCCCCCTTAAAATATGAAGTATTTGAGAGTTAGCATTTTCTCAAGGGTTAGATAAAATAAGCTCTCAAAAAAAATTCAATAATAATAACGAAGCAGGAGAATAAACATTAGAATAGAGCAATAATAATGTTAATTAAATAAAGTTTTAAGAAGACATAAAAATTAATCGCTATCTATAAATTCAATTTCGTTCAGTTGATTAGATAAAGTCCACAACTGCTCGTCAATGTCTTCCAAGCGGTCTTGCACCACACGTTGATCGGCATCGTAACTCCGGCGCAAGTCAATGATCGCGGAGTATATTTGACGATTTGAGATTGCACCCGCCGGGATTGCGTATGGATCGTCTTCCTCGGGAGCCGGATCTTGAGGGCGATGAAGAGCCCGTCCCGGTGGAGCACTCATTCGACTAACAGTCAGTGCATTGAGAGAAGGAGTAGGAGCTAACATCCTACCAATGATAGGAATTTGAAGGTTTGTAAAAAGGTTTCGAATTAAGTAACCAAACGGAAGAGACTGGTTACCAGACTCGGAAATCACCATACGGTGAGCAATAATGTAGGTGGCATTAATACGGATGCCATGCCGAAGACAGTAAAGGATATAGCACTGAAGTGCACCCAATCTGTCAAAATTTCCAGCGCGTCCCAAAACGTTAAAAAGGATAATTTTATTCCAAAAACGAAGATTTTCCGGAAGATGTTGATCAGTTAAAATTGAGGGAAAATTATTTCGAAAAGCAGGAGCTAAAATAGATTGGAGAATGGTTTCCTGAGTTTCTTGAACCTGGGTAAGCAGGGAAGTAAAGGCAGTATTATTTGAAAACACATTTATATTGGAATGGGTTAGACCCAGTACACGAGAAAAATCTTCTAAACTCCAGTCAAAAGAGTGGTTGTAAATTTGAAGAGAGACACGATGGGTGGTCTCGTTAAAGTCATACCCAGCATAAAAATCGACCATACTTGAAAAAGGTACATCTCCTTGAAAAGAAAGAAAAGGTTCCCAGTCAATAGAAGAGAAAGCTTCAAAGGTACCAAGATGTTCTAGACCCACTAAATCGACAGGTCGACCTGGGTTACAAGGTCGGGATTCAAAAATATGTCGTCTTTGAGCACGACGGTTTTGAGGAGGGTCAGAAGGGTTTTGAGAGCTGGAAGCTCCCCGAGAGGTACGAGCCCTTTTTGGAGCCATTTGAAGGAAGGAGAGAAAACTGTTGTCGAAAGGTTGGAGTTCCGGTGGCCGGGAAAAAACTTCGGTTGTTGACGGCGGACGTCGTAGGCGGCGGTCGGCGGCAAGAGGAGGGAGAGAGAGAGAGAGCTTTGGATAAAAAAAAAGGGAAACAAAAACTTACCTGTAATGGATTTAAATCCGTCGAAGGCGCGCGGTATACCGCCTAGGAGCACGCGGTATACCGAGTCAGAAAAAGAGTTGAAAAGACTTGACATCTTTAAACACGCGTGACAGTGGGGAAACAGCGGTGCGGTATACCGCCTAGGGAACGCGGTATACCGGGGTCAGTTTGAACAGTTTCTGCCGGTGAATCACAGAGTGACACGTGGTGGTGGAGAACAGAACACGGTATACCGCCTTAGGGTCACGGTATACCGCGACAATAAGTTGACTGGCAGCATTCGGCTTTCAATGTTTCCTTTAACCAATCTTACACACAACCGATTTTAAAATAAGAAAATATATTTTTTTTTTTTGGTTAATTTTATGTGAGCAAAAAAAAAACCACGTATTATGACCTCGTCAGGGAACCACGTATTATATCCTCGGCAGGTAACCACGTATTATAACCTCGGCAGGTAACACGTATTATATCCTCGCCAGGAAACCACGTATTATAACCTCGCCAGGAAACACGTATTATATCCTCGTCAGGAAACACGTATTATATCCTCGTCAGGAAACACGTATTATATCCTCGTCAGGAAACACCTACAAAAGGCAAAGAAAATATTTCGTGGTACCCTTTTCTTATGGGTCCTTTTAACAGTTAGTATAAAACATAAACTGCAAAAAATATGTTGTCGACATAAAACAAAATACGACAACATATAAAACCATAAAAATGGTTTAAAACCACAAACGCATCCCACCGGGATTATCAACATTAAACATTCCTTTCGGAATCCATTTTCTAACCATTTTTATTTTACGATCGTATTTATCATAGACGTAAAATGAAGCATGCAAATTTACATTATTTTTAGGTCTAGAAAAATTACCATTATACATACGAGCATACGGTTTCCTCCCATAATTCACATTTTTTCATTTTTGACATATATGGGGGTTTTTGCACATAGGGTTTTCTCGTTTCAACTTTAGAAGATGCAAAAAATCTTTTAATGGGTTTACACGAACATTTATCAACACATGTATCGGAACCAATGCCTTTACGACAATTTATACGATTAGGCATATTTAGCATTTTTAACACTTTATCATTGCTATTTTGAAATGCATTAGCTAATAAGTCATTTTTCTCATGCGATTTACATTTAGCATTTAAACATGCAATTTCATTTTCAAGAGACTCGCATTTTGTACATGTAATATCTTCATGTGTCTTTTTATTTAAGCATGCAATTTTATCATTTAAAATATCACAAGATTTGCAAATATCTTTTTCACTTAATTTATTTTCTAATTTAGTGATAATGTCTAAATCATAAGCAGATTTTTGTTTACCGTCATCTATTTCCTTTTTATATGCGGATACGGTTTCTTTTAAATTAGAGATTTCATCTTTATACCTATTTGCAAGAGCGGCCATATCATGAAATGATTTATATAATTCGTCAAGATTATTTTCATCGTCACTATAATAATTATCACAATTATTTTTAGAAGAATATGATGAAGATACCTCATTATCATGGTCGGCCATGAAACAAAAAATTTTGGCCTCATTTATGCTTGCGCTCATCGCGCCTCCAACGAGAGCTTTTGGTGTGTTGATTTGTTTTGCTCGTTTTGGACACACACTTGCATAGTGATCCTTATCACCACACACATAGCAAAAGCCTTTCTTTTTATTGGCTTTTTCATCGTCGCTAGATTCGTCATATTTGTCTTCACTTTTATGGACGTTGCGACTTTGGTTTTTACCACCACGACGGTAGTCTCCATTTTCTTGAAACCTATCATTATTAGTAAACTTTTTGTTAGATAAAAGTTTAGAAAGTTTTCTTACCAACTTGACTAAATCGTCAAGATTTTCGGGTTCGTCATCGGATGAGCTAGCTTCTTCCTCCTCTTCCTTTTCCTCTTCTTTTGAGGCAATGACTTTTAAAGCTATGGATTTCTTTTTGACTTGCTCCCGGACTTGATTTCTTCTTAGTGCAATTTCGTGCACTTTAAGATTGCCGATGAGATCATCGAGCTTCATAGTTGCGAGATCTCGGGAGTCTTCCAAGGATGTGATTTTTGCCATCCACTCCGAAGGAAGTGCTCGAAGAATTTTCCTTACATAATCCTCATTAGGATAAGTACGACCTAATCCCTTCAAAGTAGTCATAATGAGGTTAAAACGTTTAAACATTGAGTCGATTGACTCATCTTTTGACATTTTGACATTTATTTTTCAAAATCGTTAATGTAACACAATTTATGGTGACGTTTATTATTTAAAATCATCACCATAGCATGATATATGATGACATTTATTTGTTGGAACTGTTACCATAGCATGACAGACGATGACGTTTATTTTTTCAGACCCGTCATTGTAATAGGACATCTTGTGACGTTTATTTTTCAAAATTGTTACTGTAGTAGGACGTATAATGATGTTTATTTTCGAAAATGTCACCATAGTCATACGTATGGTGATGGTTTTGAAAACAAAACCGTCAACATACCACGACATAATGTGACATATATTTTAAAAAGTGTCACCGTACCACGACATACTCTAACGTTTATTTTTCAAAACCATCACCGTAGAGTGACATACAATGACGTCTATTATTCTAAACCGTCACCATAGTTGGAGCTAAGGTGATGTTTTTTTTTAAAAAAATTGTCATTATAGCACAACATACGGTGAGATTTATATTTCAAAACCGTCACCATAGAATGACGTAAAGTGAATGAGTTGGGTGAAATGAAAAAAGTGTTTGGCTAGTAAAAAATGGGGCCTTGGTATGGGAAGCTTGTTTGCTTTCAATAGAGCTCTCATTTTCAAATGGATTTGGACGTTTCGGGATCAAAATGCTCTTTGGATCAAAGTGGTTGAATCGATTTATGGTGCTTATGGGCTTATTGGAACACATTTACCCAATAATATGTCCAATGCTCCTTGGATTTGTATTTTGCCGGCAGTTCAACAAATGGATAATAATGGTATTTACCTGTTTTCTTTTGTAAGAAAAAAAGTAGGTGATGGGAACTCCGCTCTCTTTTAGGACGATGTTTGTGTTGGACAACCTAGGGGGGGGGGGTAAGGTTGTATTTAAAATCTTTTACTTTCAAAAATTCTTTTATAAATAAATACAGTACTGAAACAGTAAAAATAAATCAGAGTATACAAATAATAAAGAAGAGTGTAAATATAAACAAATACACAGAGATTATATAAATAAATATAAATGCAAAGCAGTTTATATAAACAAATATAATAAAGCACAGCGGAATAAATAAAGAGATAAAGGTAAGAGATACTTGACACGGAGATTTACTGATTTACCACCAACTGTGATAAACCAGCAGCCGAGACACTTCTCGACACGATCCAATAAATGTATTCTTTACGGTAGAACACAAACCAAATACAAAGGAATTTGTAATAGTTTCTCAAGCCTCTGCTATGAGATAAACAGGATCACACACCCGTTATTCAAATACTTACAAGAGGAGTATAACTCACAATGGGTAATCACTCTTGTATAATATCTCACACTTGGATATTTTATAAAAAAAAAGGTTTTATAAAATATATATATTAAATAGATGAGAGAGCTGAGAGTTTGGTTGCTGCTTGTTGTGTTGTGTGGTATTGTCTTTAGTTCTTCATCACCAGCATGCTTCATTTATACCAAGGAAGCTCCAACGGAAACATGCATCCGCGGTATACCGCCAAATGCACGCGGTATACCGTGCAGTACAAAGGACACTGACATACCAACGGCTACATGCAAAGTTGACTTCTGGAAAAACGTACCCGCGGTATACCGGCTAGGACTCGCGGTATACCGCCGTCAGAAAAAGTACATGCAACCAATCAGAGATGCACACGGAGCCTGCCGCGGTATACCGGCTGAACACCCGCGGTATACCGGCCGTATGTACCCGCGGTATACCGGGTATTCTCCACGGTATACCGGCGTCAGAATAGCCACCTTCCAGGACGCAACCAATCTTGCTGGATCTTCTCAATAAAAAACCTTATTTAATTAAAATCATTTATGGTTTTTAGAAATATCCAAGTGGTATATTATTTTAGGGTGTTTATCATTATAAATTATAAACACTAATGACAACGTAAATCTTCCGTCTTGAACTCTTCAGATAAAATCTTCGTGTTCTTCAAGAACTGTACACTTGGATAGGATTGTTAGATAAACAATAATACGGTGTGTTTGTAATCATCAAAATAAATATGGAGATGTGATTTTATGTGTACCAAAAATATATCACAATATTAAAGCGGGGTACACTTGCACCAACAGTTTGGTTGGTGGATTCCTCTCTTAAAGTGAAATTTCCGAGGGTATATGCACTAGATCGAGACAAATCGGCTTTGGTGCAAGATCGATTGGTTCCGGGGATTGGGGCTCAGTTTTGCGTAGAGATCCGAGAGGGGGTGTGGAGAAGTCGGAGATGTCAGCTTTACAGGAGATTCTATCTACGGTCAGTAACTTGGACCAAATAGATAGATGGTTCTGGTCCCTTGATGGTTCAAATGAGTTTTCGGTGACTTCTTCTCGTAATTATATAGATTCTAAAATTTTGATGGTGGATTCTTCTCCTAATAGATGGACTCGGTTTGTTTCTATCAAAATTAATGTCTTTGCTGGCGGTTGGGTTTGAACAAAATTCCAACTCGAGACTGCCTTGATAAAAGAGGAATTGATGTGCATTCCCTCCTATGCCCGGTTTATGATTTGGAGATTGAGTCAGTGGGACATTTGTTCTTATCTTTTCAAATGGCCCGGATATTTGGAAGAAAATTGGCCAATGTTGGGGTTTGGATATTCCAAAGTTTAGTTCCAATTCGGAGTGGATTTGTTGGTTATTGTCTTTGCGTTTGAAAGAAGTGGAGCCGACTTGTTTTGAGGCGGTCGTTCTAACGGTTTTTTGGGCTATTTGGTCATTGATAACGCCAATTTTTGGCGTTATTTTCAATCCATAAACCAATGAGATTGGCTTGGAATTAAGCAAAAAGGCAGGATTTTATGGGTTATCTAGTGAAATGTGCAGGCTATTCGAAAGAAGACAGACATCGAGAAAAGGAGCGAAACAGAGCCAAAAGAGAGCCCATTTCGAAGCCCAACGGAAGCCCAAGACCCACGACCGAACCGCGAACCAGAAAACAACCCATGCAGCCAAAAAGACACGCGCGGTTTACCACGCGACTTGCAAGTCGCGTGGTAAACCGCGTAAGCTACTGTTTGTCGAAAATCAGCTTTATTAATCGGGTTTTGGTCATTATTCGGTATCCAGTTTTCGAGACACGACGGTGGGCAGTCCAGGGGCGATTTTCAGAGCACTTGTACGTATTTTGGAGCAGCGAGAGAGGATTGATTGAGGAGAGTTCACTACACAACGTGGATTAGAGCCGAGTGAGAAGGGATTCATCATACTTTTGTTACGATTACAGTCACCATGAATTCACACACCACTTTATTCCTTATTGCTTATGTTTTTATCCACCCCAACATGAACTAATCTTTAGATGTTGGGGGTTGGATTGACTATGGATTTTACGATGGATGACGTGTAACCGAGTGATTAATTTTACTTGATTAGATCTATGAAGTATTTGATTTCTATTTGTATTATCAGTTGTAGTTTGATCACCTTCAATTGAATATCATTGTTTTTAATTAAGTTTGAGAAAAGTAATTAGAAACTAGATCAAGAAATCAAGTGCCGGAAAGGAGATTCGAGCTGAGATAGCCGAATCACTTTCTGCTCCGAATAGTTGACCTAAAATATTTTCAAACCCTAGGTTTGGTTCGAGAGATAAAACCTACAAGTTTCGAAATAAAAGCTGTTTTGCTTGAAAAAGACTAACAATGATTGTCAACTAGGGTTCCTAGAGATAATCAGTAATCATTATCGTTCGGGTATTTGTTCCTCAGTAGTATAGCCATAGAAAGTCCAACCCTCAACCTTTTCTCTATCAAAGTTTTCCAAAAAAACCTCCCGTTAATCGATTTTAGTCTTATTTCAGTTTTACTAAGTTTTTAAAACAATTCTCAAACCAACATCCAATTTCGACAGTTCAGTTAATAGGGTTGATAGTCATTGTGATACTTAGTTCCTAGTTCCCTTGGTTCGATACTCGTACTTCCGTACTATTACTTGATTTCGACACCGTACACTTGCGGTTAGATTCTCGGGGTGTGAAAACCTCGTATCAAGTTTTTGGCGCCGTTGCCGGGGAACTAGTTGCAACTGATAGCACTACCAGCTATAAGCGCTATTAGATTGAACATTTTTTATTATTATTGATGTATTCCATCCTTTTTAATTCCTGGATTACTAACTTTGCCTACTTTCTTTTCAGGTACTAATTGGTTTATGCCAAAGAAGACCCGAGGGAAGGAAATCGAGTCACTTGATCCAGAGATTGAAAGAACCGCCCGCCGTTTAAGAAGAGAAACAAAAGTTAAAAGGCATCTGAAGATGGGTGACGAGAGACCTCCTCGCAATGACCCACCTCCACCACCTCCGGAGAGGGTGCCTATGCGGTCATTTGCCAATCCAAATGTGGCAGCCGCACGCATAGAGATCCAACCACCCACCACTGCGGCAAATTACTTCGAGATCAAGCCGAGCACCATCGTAATGGTGCAACAAAATCAGTTTGGGGGAGCACCAACTAAAGACCCCCATGCACATCTTCGTGCATTTGAGCGGATCTG
Source organism: Saussurea involucrata (assembly GCA_033807775.1). NCBI lineage: Eukaryota > Viridiplantae > Streptophyta > Magnoliopsida > Asterales > Asteraceae > Saussurea > Saussurea involucrata. Next base: position 13,046,576 of record CM066312.1, read on the forward strand.
CAACACGTTCAAGATTAATGGGATGGAGGAGAACGCGATAAAACTGAGGCTATTCAGCTTTTCTTTAAAGGGTAGAGCTGAAATTTGGATAGAGGGCCTACCAGCAGATCTCATCACTACATGGGCAGACCTGAAAGCTGCGTTTCTCCAGAAATTCTTCCCACCGGGAAGAACCGCTCAATTAATGGCTGACATTACTCATTTCGCACAATGGGATCAAGAGACCTTGTACGAAGCTTGGGAGCGGTATAAAGACATGTTAAAGAAGTGTCCACATCACGGGTTGCACGGATGGGTGATCATCCAAACTTTCTTTGGAGGTCTTCACACGCAATTCAAGAACGAGACCACTTCTGCCGCGGGTGGAGCTTTAATGAACAAAACGTATGAAGAGGCTGTCGAGTTGATCGAGAACTTAGCCGAGCATAACTACGCCACGCCACGATCTTCTATCAGACGGGTAGCAAGTGTTCAAGAAAATGACGAGCTGAAAGCCATAAAGGCTCAACTGAACGCACTCACGAGTCAGATGAAAGGGTCTTCTCTTCAATCCACATTCATGATGGATGAGGGTATGCCGGATATGGCACCACCCATGAGCGAACCGGAGCAAGTTCACTTTATGCAAAATCGGAACAATCGGCCAGGAAATGATCCGTTTTCGAATACATACAATGAGGGTTGGAAAAAGCACCCAAACTTTGCATGGAGTCAACCGCAAGGGCAACCCGGTCAACAACAAGGTAATCATTCCAACTTTGCCAATTCTTCTAATACTAACAATGTTTATCGTCCTCCAGGTTACAACCAACGGAATTTCAATGAGGGACAGTCCGGAGAGAAGAAGCCGGGGCTAGAGGACATGATGATGAAATTCATGTCTAAAATGGACAGCACGGTTGAAGGATTAGCTAGCACGGTCAACACAGTCAAGGCTGCCACTGATCAGAATACAACATCTATAAAGATGCTTGAAAGGCAAATGGGTCAGATTTCTGAAGCCCTACAAAACCGAGCTCCAGGGAAATTTTCGATTCAAACCGAAAGGACAAACCGGGAAGATTGCAAGGCCATTCATCTGAGGAGTGGCAAGGAGCTGAATGGGAAATTGACACAAGATCCAGCAACAAAGAAAACCGAGTCCAAAGGGGAAGATTATGAGATGGTAGATGTGGATGAATTAGAGGCTAACGAAGAGGATGTAATTGAAGAGAACTCAAAGAATGAAGAGAAGAAACAAGAGCAGCCAACCATTCCAAAGCAAACACCGGTCAAGCCGGCAATTCCGAAAGTGCCATATCCAAATAGGCTTAAAGCCCACAGGGAAGATCTTAACTATTCTAAATTTCTTGAAGTTTTTAAGAAATTGCATATTAACATCCCTTTTGCAGATGCTTTGGCACAAATGCCCTCGTATGTGAAGTTTTTAAAAGATATTCTTTCTAACAAAAGGAAGATCGAGGAGCACGCAACGGTTGCACTCACTGAGGAGTGCAGCGCTATCATCCAACATAAGCTTCCCCCGAAGCTTAAGGATCCAGGGAGTTTCACTATCCCTGTTAATATAGGAAATTATGAATTTAGTAAGGCTCTATGCGATCTTGGTGCAAGTATTAACCTAATGCCGTTGTCTATTTTCAGGAAACTCGGGCTTGGAGAGGTACAACCGACCAGTGTCACTTTGCAGCTAGCTGACAGATCCATTAAGTACCCGTATGGGGTAATTGAAGACGTGCTGGTCAAAGTAGACAAATTCTATCTTCCAGTTGACTTTGTGATCCTCGACATGGATGAGGACAAGGAGATACCGCTGATACTTGGCCGACCATTTTTGGCCACGGGAGGAGCACTGATTGATGTTAAAGGAGGAAAGCTCACTTTGAGAGTGGGTGACGAAGAAGCGGTCTTCGATGTTTTCCGGGCAGCCAAGCAAAACATGGGATCAAACGAATGTTATCAGGTAGATGTGATGGACGCATTGATTGAAGAAACAAGTGTTGTACAAGTTTCCGGAGACCAATTGAATAATGCATTGACGGGTATCGACGATGATCCGGAAAGCGCTAGTGTGATGCAATTGAATGCATCATCATCATACCAAGGGTCCCGCCGACCCGTGATTGAGGATTTGGGGGAGCCGACCCCTAAATCTCAACCATCTTCGCATACACCACCAAAGCTTGAGCTCAAACCGCTACCCGACCATCTCGAGTATGCATACTTGGGAGAAAAAGACACGCTTCCGGTTATCATATCGTGTAAGTTGAGTGCTGAGAATAAAGAGAAGCTACTCCGGGTTCTTAGAGAACATCAAGCGGCAATTGGATGGACAATAGCTGACCTCAAAGGATTGAGCCCTACATTTTGCTCACATAGAATCAACCTCGAAGAAGGGCATAGACCGGTAGTCCAACACCAACGCCGGCTCAACCCGAATATGAAAGAAGTGGTCCGGAAGGAGGTTCTAAAACTCCTTGATGCTGGAATTATTTACCCAGTTCCGGATAGTCCATGGGTGAGCCCGGTCCAAGTGGGGCCAAAGAAGGGTGGTATAACAGTTGTTCGAAACAATAATAATGAGTTGATCTCGTCCCGAACAGTTACCGGTTGGAGGGTGTGTATTGACTACCGAAAGCTGAATGACGCGACAAAGAAAGATCATTTCCCTCTTCCCTTCATTGATCAGATGTTAGAGCGGTTATCTGGGCATGAGTATTATTGCTTCTTGGACGGGTATTCGGGGTATAATCAGATACCAATAGCCCCCGAAGACCAAGACAAGACAACATTCACATGTCCTTATGGTACGTTTGCTTACCGGAGGATGCCTTTTGGTTTATCCAACGCTCCAGCTACCTTTCAGAGGTATATGATGGCGATCTTCTCAGACATGGTAGAGCGGACGATTGAGATTTTTATGGACGACTTTTCCGTGTTCGGGCCTTCATTTGATACATGTTTGGAACACTTGAGAGCTGTCTTACAAAGATGTGAAGAGACAAGTCTGGTACTGAACTGGGAGAAATGTCACTTCATGGTGACCGAAGGGATCGTACTCGGCCACAAAGTATCGAAAGCTGGAATTGAAGTGGACAAGGAAAAGGTGGCGGTGATCGAGAATCTTCCCTACCCGAACTCCGTCAAGGGAGTCCGAAGCTTCTTGGGGCATGCCGGGTTCTACCGGCGGTTTATACAGGATTTTTCTAAAATCACTAAACCCTTATGTTCATTATTGCTTAAAGATGCTAAATTCGAGTTCACTAATGATTGTATTTCTGCTTTTGATAGGTTAAAGAAGGAGTTAATATCCGCACCGATTCTCACAGCTCCCGATTGGAGTTTACCTTTTATTTTGATGTGTGATGCGAGTGACACCGCTGTTGGAGCGGTATTGGGACAAAAGAAGGATAAGCGGATGCATGTGATCTACTATGCGAGTAAGACTCTAGATGATGCTCAGCTCAACTACGCGACTACCGAGAAGGAACTGTTGGCGGTTGTCTATGCTTGCGAGAAATTCCGGTCATATCTAGTGGGGTCTAAGGTAATTGTCTACACCGACCACTCAGCTTTAAAGCATCTCATGGCCAAGAAGGATGCTAAACCGAGACTCATTCGATGGGTATTGTTACTCCAAGAATTTGACTTGGAAATCTTGGATAAGAAGGGTTCAGAGAATATGGTAGCGGATCACCTCTCGAGACTTGAGGGAGGTGAGGATCAAAGCAAAGATAAGACCGTCATTAACGACTCATTTCCAGACGAACAACTTTTCAAGGTTAGCCACACCGAGCCCTGGTTTGCGGACATGGTCAACTACTTGGTGGGAGGAGTAATTCCGTATCAGATGAACTCCCACCAAAAGAAGAAATTTCTATTTGAGGCCAAAAGGTACTATTGGGACGAGCCTTATTTGTACAAATCATGTGCTGATGGAATGATCCGGAGATGTGTTCCGGAGGAAGAAAAGGCCGAGATTTTGAACCATTGTCACGCCTTGGGATGCGGGGGCCACTTTAGCACCGATAGAACAGTGGCAAAGATCCTTCAGTCGGGCTTCTTTTGGCCATCCATGTTTAAAGAGACTCGTGAATTCATCACTAAGTGCGACCGATGCCAAAGAACGGGGAACATGACCAAGAGGGATGAGATGCCAATGCAGATCTTAATGGAAGTCGAACTCTTCGACGTATGGGGCATCGATTTCATGGGGCCGTTCCCAAACTCACACCGAAATGAGTATATCTTAGTCGCGGTGGACTACGTGTCCAAGTGGGTAGAGGCAATCGCGACTCCGACAAATGATTCTAAAGTAGTGATTAATTTCCTACGGAAGAATATCTTTGCGAGGTTTGGAGTCCCTAGAGCACTGATCAGTGATGGCGGTAGCCACTTTTGCAATCGGTACCTGGATGCTGTACTAAAGAAGTACTCGGTAAAGCACAAGGTCACGACACCATATCACCCACAAGCAAATGGTCTAGCGGAAGTGTCCAATCGAGAACTCAAGCAGATCCTAGAGAAGACAGTGAATTCATCCCGGAAGGATTGGTCATTGAAGTTAGACGACGCACTGTGGGCGTACCGGACGACATTCAAAACCCCTCTTGGTACCACTCCCTATCGGTTAGTATTTGGCAAGTCGTGCCATTTACCGGTGGAACTCGAATGTAGAGCGTTCTGGGCGATAAAGAAGCTGAACATGGAACTGGATACAGCCGAAAGGAAGAGATTACTGCAACTGTGTGAATTAGAAGAACTCCGACTGGATGCATTCGAGAACGCGGCTATCTACAAGGAGAGAACGAAGAGATTCCACGATCAGCGACTCCGCGAAAAGGTACTCACTCCTGGAATGAATGTTTTGTTATTTAACTCTCGTTTACGTCTTTTTCCAGGTAAACTAAAATCCAAGTGGTCTGGACCGTTCACCGTCAAGGAGGTATACCCGCATGGAGCAGTGGAGCTACAAGGACAAGACGGGGCGACCTTCAAAGTGAACGGTCAGCGAGTAAAACCATATTATGGAAGAGAGACGAGGGCATCTGAAGCCATGTATCTGGATGAGCCGAAGGAATGATCGGAAGGAAGGTCGAGCCACGACCGAAACCAAGGCGTTGGGTGGGAGGCAACCCACCGAGGTTTGCTTTCTGTTTAAATTTCAATTTTTTTTCCTTTGAGTGTGATTTTAGATACGAAAAACACAAAAACAACGAAAAATCAAAAAAATCAAAATAAAAAAAATAGCAAACAGGCCCTTACGCGGTTTAGGCCGCGGTTTACATACCGCGTGAGAAGTCGCGGGATACCTCTGAGTGTTTTTGAAACAAGGACATACGCGGTATGTTACGCGGTTTACATACCGCGTGGTAAGCCGCGCGTGTACTCTGACGATTAGGGTTTGGTTTGTTTTATTGTGTGCAACTTTTTTTTCTTTATTTCTTTTCATTTGTTTTCTTATTCATTTGTTTTCTTATTCATTTGTTCCCTGCATCTCTCTCTCTCTCTAATTCGAAATCTTCTCTCTCTCTCTCACGAAATTCCCTCTACATCTCCTCTGATTTCTAAAGGATTCATCCCCATTTTCAATATTGTGTGCTCCCCATCTGTACAAGACCAAGGTATGTTTTCTTATTTCTTGTTGGTCTTCATGTGCAATGTTGGGTGAAGGTTGTTCTATTGTCTCCCATTTCATGCTTCCAAGTGCCAAGATACTTGCTTCTCTATGGTTAGAGTTTTCTCACAAAAATGTTTGTTTTTGAGGATGTATGCTTAGATTTTGATTATAAGCTTGTTGTATGTCCATATAATGATTTGCTATTTTTATGCAACTGAGTTTGTGATTTTTGTGAGATTATGTGCATAATATCTATGATGGGGAATTTGTGGGAAGTAAAATGGGGGAAATGTGGCTGGATCTGTGGTTTTGTGGGGTATGTCCACCTGTGTGCATAAAAGAATATGAAGGGGTTTATGGCAACATAAACCCTTGAGTTATTTTTGTGGGTTGCCTATTAAGTATAGACATAGCCAAACCTAAGTTTTACTTAGGTTTGGGGTTCCATTCAGTGTCCAACAGTGCAAACTGTTGAAGAATTTTAGATGTTGCACTAAGGAATTGTGGTAGTTTTGTGGTCACGTAGCTGTTGGTGAATCTGCATGAGCTGAACAGTATTTTATTGGTAATCTGCATGCTTGGGATTTTGTGAGTTTTAGCTGTACGTACAAGTAAGAAAAAGGAGATACAACAAACCTAAGTTTCACTTAGGTTTGGGGTGCCTCCCTTTTCATCTGTCACAATCACATTTGACCCTTGCACACCTCGGTTTTACCGAGGTTTGGGGTGGCAATGAGCAAGACAACTCACTTGAGTTCATTTATTTTGCAGGTCATGAGGCACCATCCTAGTACACACCTCTCGTTCCCCGAGTATGAGCGCATCTATCATAGCAATAGACGAGCAATGTTTGACCGGGAGAATCCGGATAAGAGACATCGGCTCCGCCAAATGCGCACAAACAACTGTAATCCCTTCGGGGAAAGAGGCATCAAGATTACAAATCTTCCGGCCGGCTCAAGGGTGCCGGAAATCATCGGGCAACACTCATGGGAGGGGTTCATCCGAACCCGGCCCGGGTACTGCGTAGAGACCGTGAAAGAATTTTTTGCCTGCATGATCCCCGTCGTGTATCATGATAGGTGTGTGGTACGTATGGGCAACATTGAGGTCCGGATCTCTCCGGCCGACATCGACGCATACTTCCACGCCCCCCGCCGGGAAGAGCTGAGCGCCACATACGGTTTATCTCCCCATCCGGCGTTTCAAGAGCAGCTGGGTTCATCAATTGCCGCCTCGCTAAGGCGGAATGGACACACTGGGTGAAATAAAAAGGACCAGCACATCTTGAAAAGTGAAATGCATACTGATATTGCATTTCTCATGCTCTTCATTAAGGCCTCCTTGAAGCCTTCAACTCATAACACTACCGCCGATAGTCAAGTAGCCGAGGTCCTCTATTCTCTCCACAACAATCTTCCGATGGATATCGGACATATCATTTGGATGGAGATCCTGGACGCAGGTATGACACTAGACGGTGTTCTACCATTCCCGAACTTAATTACTCATTTTTGTAGGGAAGCGGGTGTCCCAATCGGACAGCTCAAGGCGTCGAAGGGGGACTTCAAGATAACTCAGTATAGGCACCAGCTTACGGCGGCGAACAAATTGGAGGCGAGGAGAAGAGTCGGAACCTACCCACGAATCATCCGAGAGTGCCTCAGAAAGTGACCCAGACTTTGACCCGGATGCACCAGCGGCGGAGGAGCCCGAGCATGGCGGCGACACACCACCCTATATGAGCCGATTTATGACGCGTATGACAACCGAGGTTAGAGGGATGAGGCAAGACATTAAGGATGGGTTCCAACGCATGAACCTCCGTATGGGGGGCTACGACACCCGCTTGGATGGATTTGACGCCCGCCTCGCCCAAGCCGGATTTCCACCACAACAAGCACCACCAGCAGCATCTCAAGGTCGTAGAAGAGTGAGAGGCCGGCAAGATGAGGACGCTCCATCTTCCTCCCGCCGGTAGTGGGTTTGTTTTTCATACTCTCTTATTTGTTTGTTTTGATGATGTTCTGTACTGTTTGTTATTTGCTTACTTCGGATGACTGTAATAATAACACACACTATGTCTATATTTTCTGTACCACTTGCTTACACATTGGGGACAATGTGTGGGTAAGGTTTGGGGTTGCCATCGGGCCCCGTTTATGCACGTTGCCGTCCCACGCTTATGAATAGTTGATCATTGTAGCCAATAATTTTTGTTTTGGATGATTGAGACTGACCACTGTGGGGAGAATCTTGTGATAGTGACGTGACCATTAGGGGAGAACAGGGAAAGGGCATGACTAGGGACATTAGTGGAGACCACCCAAAAGCGAGAATTGAGCCTAAAGAAGCTTTTCAATTCGAGGGACTTTAAACACGAAATTCATATACACTTTTTCGAATTCCTTGTCGTGATTATAGAGTGATCTCGCTATAATATTGCATTGAGTAGCAAAGACGGCCATCGGAATATTGGGTAAGGGTCTAGTAAACCGTATCGTGTGGACCTTAAGATATGATTCCAGGCAATGTGTGATTTGTTTTATCCCAATTTTAGCTATTGTTTCCTTTCACCCATAGTGTACACCCATAAACCACTTTGAAGCCAAACACTCACCACTTTCTTGTCAAACCCATCATTAAACCCATTAGCCAAAAGCCTCAGCCAACCCTTATCCGAAAGTGTGTCAATTAGAAGCAGTAATGAACTACGAGGGATAGAGCAGAAAATAAGAGTACAGGCCAGTCATGAGAGATAAAATGGGTCAATGCAACCCAAGAAATAGAAAAGAGGGCCAATGATGCCCCAAGCAAATAAAGAGGACCAATGAAGTCCCAACCGAAATATATATATATATATATATATATATATATATATATATATATATATATTATACAATTATTTAGATAGCAGTTACAGCAGTTAAATAAGAGAGTCAAAGCGACTCCAATAGTGACAAAAAGGGCCAAGTGGAAGAATGTAAGCAAGAAAGTTCAGAACTGCTAATTATTGACACGCCAAGGATTTTTGATCCTTTTTACCCTTCATTTCTCAGCCATAACCCTAGCCCCGTTACAACCTGTGTAAAGACCTGGATGATCTTCTGGAAGATGTGATTAGGTTTACGACCACCCTCACTGATATTCCATGTCTTGCTACTTGATTCCTCCTGAGATCAAATTTTTGGATATTTGTGCGTCTTTCTTTCAAGTTGTCATGTAATAAATTGAGTATTATTGTACATAACTTCCTTAAACATGACAACATGTGCGACAACCTAGGTTCGAGTGAAATGAGCGCATCCCGTGAGGTAGGGTCGAGGCGAAATGTTTTCCCTAGTATGTCTGGACCTAGTAAGACCTTAATGTAATCGGAGCAGTCACGAGCAGTGGCGAACCCAGGATTTTAGGTGAGCGGGTGCACAAACGAAAAACATAAGAAATTGTTGTCGATGTGTTTTTCTCCGAATTGTGTCTTTAGGGGACTTTTTAAGCTTTTAGTTGATTTCGAGAGATTTTTTAAGTTTTTTTGTCGATTCCGATTATTTTTTTTTTGTTTTTTGTGTCGATTCGGGATAATTTTTGGGGGTTTTTTTTATTGATTTCAAGAGATTTTTTTTCATTTTTTGGTTGATTTCGAGAATAAGTTTTTTGATGTTTTGCAAATCAAAATTAACTATGCATATAGACTTTCATGTAATAATAATCAAATCAATAACAAAAAACAAATTAGAAATATAAAGATGAAAATTTTATAATTTTGGAGAGAGTTAATGATCAAATTACATCATATTAATAGAGTATTTAATGTGTATTAAATGTAATTTATGAAGAGGAGTTATGGGCTTTCTCTAGTCTTAACAAAAATTAAATACATAAGTGCCAAGAGTGGGAATTGAACCCCAAACCTCTTGAAACCAAGAGCACTAACTAGGTCAACACAAACCATCTCGCTGGAAGCTCATTTTGGTTAAATATTCAGTTTAAAAATACTTAAGAGCACTCTCAAAATTAAGCGGGTGCACCGTCAAACGGTCTACATTTTTTCCCTTACGGTAAACAAGTGAGCGGGTGCACGGGACCCCCCCAGAGTGAAGGTAGGTCTGCCCCTGGTCACGAGTTCAACTCACAAGGGAAGGTCTTAGATCAAACAGAATAAGGATGAGGCTAGGATGAGATAAGTATTCGCGAGTATGGGAAGTCACCAGTGCATAACGTGGTACCGATTAAGAGACGTGTGTTATTATTTCACTGATATATGTTTTATTTCTATTTTGCCGCTAATTTGCTTGAGGACAAGCAACGCTCGGTTTGGGGTTGTTGATAACGCCAATTTTTGGCGTTATTTTCAATCCATAAACCAATGAGATTGGCTTGGAATTAAGCAAAAAGGCGGGATTTTATGGGTTATCTAGTGAAATGTGAAGGCTATTCGAAAGAAGACAGACATCGAGAAAAGGAGCGAAACAGAGCCAAAAGAGAGCCCATTTCGAAGCCCAACGGAAGCCCAAGACCCACGACCGAACCGCGAACCAGAAAACAACCCATGCAGCCAAAAAGACACGCGCGGTTTACCACGCGACTTGCAAGTCGCGTGGTAAACCGCGTAAGCTACTGTTTGTCGAAAATCAGCTTTATTAATCGGGTTTTGGTCATTATTCGGTATCCAGTTTTCGAGACACGACGGTGGGCAGTCCAGGGGCGATTTTCAGAGCACTTGTACGTATTTTGGAGCAGCGAGAGAGGATTGATTGAGGAGAGTTCACTACACAACGTGGATTAGAGCCGAGTGAGAAGGGATTCATCATACTTTTGTTACGATTACAGTCACCATAAATTCACACACCACTTTATTCCTTATTGCTTATGTTTTTATCCACCCCAACATGAACTAATCTTTAGATGTTGGGGGTTGGATTGACTATGGATTTTACGATGGATGACGTGTAACCGAGTGATTAATTTTACTTGATTAGATCTATGAAGTATTTGATTTCTGTTTTTATTATCAGTTGTAGTTTGATCACCTTCAATTGAATATCATTGTTTTTAATTAAGTTTGAGAAAAGTAATTAGAAACTAGATCAAGAAATCAAGTGCCGGAAAGGAGATTCGAGCTGAGATAGCCGAATCACTTTCTGCTCCGAATAGTTGACCTAAAATATTTTCAAACCCTAGGTTTGGTTCGAGAGATAAAACCTACAAGTTTCGAAATAAAAGCTGTTTTGCTTGAAAAAGACTAACAGTGATTGTCAACTAGGGTTCATAGAGATAATCAGTAATCATTATCGTTCGGGTATTTGTTCCTCAGTAGTATAGCCATAGAAAGTCCAACCCTCAACCTTTTCTCTATCAAAGTTTTCCAAAAAAACCTCCCGTTAATCGATTTTAGTCTTATTTCAGTTTTACTAAGTTTTTAAAACAATTCTCAAACCAACATCCGATTTCGATAGTTCAGTTAATAGGGTTGATAGTCATTGTGATACTTAGTTCCTAGTTCCCTTGGTTCGATACTCGTACTTCCGTACTATTACTTGATTTCGACACCGTACACTTGCGGTTAGATTCTCGGGGTGTGAAAACCTCGTATCAAGTTTTTGGCGCCGTTGCCGGGGAACTAGTTGCAACTGATAGCACTACCAGCTATAAGCGCTATTAGATTGAACATTTTTTTTATTATTGATGTATTCCATCCTTTTTAATTCCTGGATTACTAACTTTGCCTACTTTCTTTTCAGGTACTAATTGGTTTATGCCAAAGAAGACCTGAGGGAAGGAAATCGAGTCACTTGATCCAGAGATTGAAAGAACCGCCCGCCGTTTAAGAAGAGAAACAAAAGTTAAAAGGCATCTGAAGATGGGTGACGAGAGACCTCCTCGCAATGACCCACCTCCACCACCTCCGGAGAGGGTGCCTATGCGGTCATTTGCCAATCCAAATGTGGCAGCCGCACGCATAGGGATCCAACCACCCATGATTAGATTCTTTTTAGGCTTCCTAAGCCTAAGAAAACGGCGTTGTGGGATAGCATTGTGACTCATTCGTTCTTTTGGGTTACAAATAAGAGTAGTAAGTCTAACATTAATTGAGTGGGTTGGTTACAATTTACAAACCCCTTCTTGCTATCTATTACATTACATGTCATTTGTTTTTTCTAGTTTTTTTCTAATTTTCTTTTATAGTATCTCCGCCATTAAAAAAACGAGTGAAAAATTTGTTAAAACGCCTAAAAACGACGTCTTAACGTATCGTAACACTCTTAGATATGAGGTTTTATAGGTTGGTCCTATAAACTTAGGTCCCGTCTTATAAATTATTCTATTAAGACGCCTAAATATTCTAGACATACTATAAAGTCAACTTTATTGTATTATGTGATATATTAAAATGTATTTAACTATATAAATAATCCCATACAAAAAATATATCTAATTTTGAAGTAAAATCAAGTAGAATCAAACAAAATGTAGTACAAGAGATATGATTGAAATAGGTTAGGTTAAAGATCATCAATGAATATTTTATTTTTCTTACAAAATTCTTCACATGTCCTTCAAACGATTGTAATATATAGGGAAATTAATTAAAATGCCATAAGTCAAAGTTAAACTTACCAAAATGCCACAAATCTCTCCCAGTTTGCAAAAATACCCAAAATACCCGCGATAGGAGCCCGCGATCGCGGCCAGTGGTGTAATATATATATATTAATAATATATATTAATATATATTAATATATATTATTAATATATATCATATATACTACATAAAAATATTTTTAATATTTACAATTCATACCTTTATAGTTAATAAAAATATTTTTAACTATTTTTAATATTAACTATAAAGGTATGAATTGTAAATATTAAAAATATTTTTATGTAGTATATATGATATATATTAAAATATATAAATCAAAAAAATTCAAGATTGAGCTCATTTCGAACGTATCGAAGAGACGATTATAATGGTGTAACTTGTTAAAATTAAAACGTATTTTTTTAACGTGTTTTAGTTAATAAACGATTATATGTGTTAAATGTAAAATTAAAATAATGAAAGTAAAAGGTATAAAGTAAAGTTTATAAATAAGTATAGGGGGTGAAAGTGTAAAATTTCATTTAAAAATCATGAAATACAAACAAAAGTGTCGATCGCGGGTATTTTAACCGTTTCCCCCGCGATCGCGGGATAATAATATTACCAAAATGCCACTGGCCGCGATCGCGGGCTCCTATCGCGGGTATTTGGGGTATTTTTGCAAATTGTGAGAGATTTGTGGCATTTTGGTAAGTTTGACTTTGACTTATGGCATTTTAATTAATTTCCCTAATATATACCTTCTTTTGTGAGAATAAATTTATTTTAATTTTTACATGATAAATATAACATTTTGGTTAAGTAAAATATAAATCAATATAACTAATTTTGTATTGATAATCAATACAAAATATTATAATATATTATGTAGGTAAGTATGAGACCTGCTCCATTGGAGAATTCGTTGTACCCATCTCGTTAGGATCGGAGATTCCCTGCAAAACGTGGGACGTAGGATGGGATCCCGTGCAAAACGTGGGACGTAGGATGGGATCCCCAATGGTTAAAAATCGGGGGTGGGTTTGGGACTGGGTAACGTGATCAGCTGGGGAATATGATCACATTCTCATCCACGTCCTTAGCGGGGAATCAGAGATATATTTTTCTTGTTTATCTGAGATATTTTAAATCAAGTGTGTTAGACGTAATATTCGATCCAAAATGATTCAAGTTTAAATCTCGCATATTTCCAAAATTTTGATTTTATGGAGTATAAATATTTATCGTAACGTAATTGTTTGATAAACATCTTCGGCTCTACATGTTTTTTATCTAAAAGTAAGACAAGTTAGAAAAGATATGAAAAATGTCAAAATACTTTTTTACATAAAAAAATATACTAGATCCGAATCTTTATAAATAATATATTTAATAATAAATAATAAATATACTCTACTTTTAATACATGGGGATGGGGTTGGACATGAATCATGTTACATGATCTAATCCTTATCCCCGGTTTTTAACTTTTGGGGATCCCCATCTGTGGGCCTGGTTTTGCAGCGAATTCTCGGCCCTGGCAGGGCAGTTACATCGAGTTCCCAATGGGATGGGTGTCATTCTCATGCCTAATAAACGTTTTATAAGTTCGATTGTAATTGAGATTACTTTTTAATACAATTTCTTCCAACTGTTTGGTGAAATTCAATTTGTGCCCGGGTTTCATCTAAAACTTGATCTATTTTTCTAGGACAAAATAGTAAGCCTCTTATGCAAAGTGAAAACAAAAAAAGGACGAATCATAGGACAAGTACGATTCATCTAAAGTTTTATGTTTCATCTAGATCGTCTGAATTGAAGAACTCAATCTTGTCAATGTAAATTTCAATATCGATCGAGTTTGATATGATGTTAATCGTCTTGTAGCTTAAGGGTCAAATCCTTGTTCTCCCACTACTAAAAAAGCTACTTTCATCGACAGAAAGATGTTATCGAAATTTTTTGATGGATCACGAAAGGAATAACGACAATTTTGAATAAATAATAGTGACATCTCAGTGCAACGAAGTGTGACCGTCGCCAAACTTCCATATTTAACTAATCCATCAATAATTTATGCATGTTATCAACCATTTATTTAAATTAACTTTATTTTAAGTTAGATTTTTCTTTTTAAATCCATCGGTAATCCACTGTGTTGGTAAAGATTGTTCGACTGATTACCGGTGACATTACATTTTACTTTGTTATGGGTTATAACTTATAACGGACGTTGACGAGTTGTAATAGATTATAAAACATATATTATCTATACTATATTATAAAACATTTATGAAAAACCCTTAAAAACAACCCCTAAAACTTTATGTACCGTTATTTAATGTTAATTACTTAAAATCTCTTAAAACAACTAATGAAGCTTTATGTACCGCTTTTAATGCTAATTACTTGATTAATACTTATCTCTAACAACCTTCAAATCCTTAAATCGTGGACTTTTATTAATTAATCCTTAGGCCATCCTCAGCGCTCCGTAGAAGCCCTCAAGCGCCACATCAGCTAAGCCCTCAAGCCCTAAAGACCCCCAGCGCTACCCTCAAGCCCTCTTGCCACCTCATTTTTTTAATTCTTTTATTTATACATTTAATTATTTAACAAAATAAAAATATTTATATATTTTTTAATAAATAAAAATAAAAATTTATATCATTCATTAAAAAATTAAAAATTACAAAATACAAAACATGTTGTGGCGGATTTTGTTGCGACCATTGTGGCGGATATTGTTGCGAAATTTGTGGCGGAATTTGTTGCGAAAATTGCGGACGATAACCTGGTTGTGTAAACGCTTGGAAACCAAGCTCCGGGTCTTCTTGCGGTTGCGGTGTATCTGGTCGGTTACGACGGGGTCTAGGTGTTTTGTTTGGATTCATGATGAAATTTGAGAGAGTTTAAGAGAATTTGAGAGAGTTTGAGAGATTGTTGGTGTGAAAAAATAAGAGGTTGAGGGTTAATATATATAGTGTGATTAAATTGGAAAAAAAAATTAATTTTTTTTATAAAAGTAGCCGTTGGGAGTTATTTATTTTCAAGATTTAAAAAAAATAAAAATAAAAGAAGCCGTTGGAGAGCTCTCGGGTTCCTCGGGTTTGAAAGCCCGCACACCGAGCCCGTGGCCTAAGCCCGCGTCCCCCCCACCGCTGCCTGCCCGAGCCCGCCCGAGCTCGAGCCCGCGCTCGAGCCCGCTGGGCGCTGCGGATGGCCTTATCTCTAACCACTTTCAAATCCTCAAATCATGAACTCTTTAAAAAACGTTATTCTTTAAACAAATTTATAAAAAAACATGACCATTTTCTCAAAACCACACATTAAAATAAATTAGAACATTAAAATCGAGATATATATATCGCGCTGCATTGCGCGAGTAGACTTCTAGTAATATAGTAAAGATTATGAAACATTAATTTATATGATGGATCTTATTACAATTCACTTATCGGTTAATTTCTTTAAAGCCAAGCAAAAAAAAATCATACAGATTATTTTCAAATTTAAAAGAAAAACAAGAATGACCAAATTATATGTGATTGTACATTAAATTCACGTGTAAAACTACAAGTGATTATGAGCGACTTTGACTGTATTATATAATGACATATAATTTTAGTGTAAATTACATACGATTTAACCATTCTCATGTTATTTTATTTTAACTATACTCTTGTTTTACCCCTTCTCTCACTACTGAACGAAAGACTTTTACCTACGATCTTTTTCCTGGGAAATCTGTCGTTAAAGGGTGATTCGTCACAAAACCATCACAGGTAGGTAAATTTTTGGTGGATAATGCAAATCAGTGACAGATTACCTAGGGTAATCCTGAGTGATCAATGGGTATTTTCTCGAAAAACATCGGATTCTACCAAGCCATTGATATTTTTTGGATGATATCTGGGTAATCACCGACGAAAATTTAACTGCGTGAATTTTATAGGTAAAAGACATTTGTTTTGTAGTGTCTCTATATAATTGAGAATAAAAATTTATGTCACCTTGCACCTTTCAGTAGACAACTCATAACTCATAAACATGAATTAATTTTCAACTCAAACTACACCAATATACATTATATATATATATATATATACACACACACAATCATACCATCGTTAGTGCAAAATCTTAATTAACAATGCCTATTATTCTCCCTTTGCCACTACTTTCTCCCTCAAAAGAAACAAACCCTTTAAACTTTGATGCCTCTATTCTTCAAAATGAATCTAACATACCCTCACAGTTTGTGTGGCCAGACCATGAACAACCCCGCCGTGAACCACCGCCACCACCACTTCATGTTCCTCCGATTGACCTAAAAGCATTCTTCTCCGGCGAACCACTCGCAGTCTCCAATGCAACTCGTCTCGTCAACTCCGCGTGCCAAGAACATGGTTTCTTTCAAGTTTTCAATCATGGTGTTGATTCTAATTTGATAAATGAAACCCACAAGATTATGAATCTCTTCTTTGGAATGCCATTCTTGGAGAAGCAAAAAGCGCAACGAAAGTTTGGTGAATCTTGTGGATATGCTAGTAGTTTTACGAATAGATTCTCTTCTAAGCTTCCATGGAAAGAAACATTTTCTTTTCGATATTCTGCGGATCCAAAATGCTCAAATATAGTTCAAGATTACTTCTTGAATGTAATGGGAGAAGATTTTAGCAATTTCGGGTACGAAAAATGGCATCTTTAGAGTTTCTAATTATCTATAAATTTTCAAAGATCCCAAATCTTGATTTTCTTTGCCTAAATCAAGAATTGAATACCCTTTTCATAATTCTATTTGCTTTCTTGTTGGCGAAAGAGAAATCGAGATTCATTTGTCATGTTTAACAAATTCATTCAATTTTTTTAACTATTTTGACATTATTGTTGATTCATGTAGGAGGGTTTGTCAAGAATATTGTGAAGCTATGAGCAAACTTTCTCTTGATATCATGGAGCTACTAGGAACGAGCCTTGGAATTGATCGATCCCATTTTAGGGATTTTTACAAAGAAAATGATTCGATCATGAGATTAAACTATTACCCTCCTTGTCGAAAACCCAATCTAACTCTTGGAACCGGTCCTCATTGTGATCCGACATCCCTAACCATCCTTCATCAAGATAATGTTGGTGGGCTTGAAGTATTTGTTGACGAAAAATGGCATTCTGTTACTCCTTGCTCCGAAGCCTTTGTTGTTAATATAGGAGATACTTTCATGGTTAGTATTCAAAACTACATTCACTTGCTATTTTTTGGTGGCTAATTTGATCAAGTGTATATATACGCACTACAACAAAATCAAGCAGGATCACTAGAACCAAACAATTGGGCATCCTATGTGAAAAATATTACAATAAGTTTATACGATGATACTGGACCAAACAATTGTGCCCCACATGTAGTCTATTAAGACAGTTAAACATTAATTTTTAGTGTCATATAAACCCAATTTTCTTGTAGTGGCAGATAAAATGACATATTTCTTGTAGTAAAGATCAAATCGTGTATACAAGATCACTAGATTTAGCTAGATTGATTTTAATCATTGACTTTATTAGGGTTTTTGTTTTCTAGGCACTATCGAACGGATTATACAAGAGTTGCTTACACAGAGCTGTGGTGAATAGCGAAAGTTCTAGGAAGTCTCTCGCGTTCTTTCTCTCGCCTAGAATGAACAAAGTCGTGAGACCCCCAAAAGCATTGGTTGAGGACGACACACGAAGAATTTATCCAGATTTTATGTGGTCTACTTTCCTCGAGTTTACGCAGAAACATTATAGAGCAGACGTGAAAACCCTAGATGCATTCTCAAAATGGCTTCAAAAAGAACGAATATAAGACTAGCTAGATATTTGTTTTAATTTGTAACGATGCAAACTTTTGTTACCTAACCTAGTTTCGATGTTGTACGATACTAGGTTTGTGAATATGTCACGACCTAATTAATCTAGCGATGCGATCGTAAATCTGATTTAAATTTCAAAGCAATTTTATTTCAACTTGTGCTAGTTTTTTTGGGAAAACTAATCAAAGATGGAAGAGCACGCATGTTTTAGCTTTCTTGTTTCAAATGGTTCGATGATACTCAAAATATGAATTTTTACGTCATAAAAAACCATAAAGATAAAAACTGTATTTTCACAAGGAAGTTCAATTATTCTATTTCATTTCGGTTTGGATTTTATTTTGTGGATCCTTTATATCCAATTATCCACGGTGTTGATAATTTATGTGTACAAAATCTACATAAAATAAGTTGAACAAATTATAAGGGTTCAAAAGGTATCTCTATGTCACTTAATTAAGGGTATACAAATACATAAATAAATATAATAAACGGGTTAGGTTCAGGGAAAAAACTCAAAAAAATGAAAAATGAGAAACTCCTCGGTAGCCCTTCAAAAATCCTTAAAAAATGACTAAATTGCCCTTGATTTAACTGGGCTAGCTTAGCGGAAAAAATTAACGGTTTTTAGAAAGATGCAACAAAATAAATCTTTCATAACGGTTTTGGTCCCGCATCCTAACGACCGTTACCTTTTTTTCGCTAAGTCTAGTAAAATCAGAGGCATTTTAGTCATTTTAACTTTTATAATTTATTTAATAACTATTTATTGCTTCCACTTCCAAGCTTTTCTTCCCAGATTGCAAGAGCTCCCAGGTCGCTCTCTTTCAAGCCGCCTCCACACTAATCAGGAAGAAATGAGGGTTTTAGGGGTTTTAACCTTTTTCCCAAATTTGCACAATAGCCCCTAAACTTCCACAATTTGCACCACACACATTTGAGTTCTATTCTTTTCACAAAACAGAATATGGTTATTACAATTCTGTTTAGGGGGGGGGGGGGGGGGTAATACAGATTTAGGGTTCCTATTTTAGGAGCCCGTTTTTTAAATGAAAACCTCAAATGGATGAGTGTGTGGTTTGATTGTTGATTTATCGACTAATCATTGTGGGAGTGAGATTACGAGTGTTATTTCAAAACCAACCTGAGATGGATTGTGTTTGGATTTGAGGTGGTTTTGCAGTGGGGTTTTCGTGCGCAAATACCCAGAGCCTGGGAGTCTCCCAAATCCGAGTAGGAGAAACCCAGTAGGGATTAAATCTCGACTATGACCGGTATCCGGATGTGGGAAAACCCGGATGCGGGATGTCCGGACGTGTTGATATCCGGATAAGGGTAGAACCCGAAAGGGTAGAACCCGAAAGGGTGAAACCCAAGTAAATGTGATCGGGTTTTGAGGGGAAACCGGGTGAGGTGAGGAATCCGGATGAGAGAGAATCCAGTTGAGGCTAAAACCGGGTAAGTGGTATCCAGATGAGTCTGAAGTCCGGTAATGTCCGAAACCTGGACGTGCAACGACTTTTGTCATCGCTAAAAGTCCATTTACCCCTGGAATCGGTTTCTAAAGACGATCTGTCGTCGCTATAGCTTGTAAATGAAACTTTTCGTCGCTAAAAGCGGTCGTTGAAAGTCACTTTTCTTGGTTGTCGAGTTCTGTCAGCTTCATTACGTGCAGTTCGTTGGTTATTTCGAGTAAAACCTGAGGTGTCGATTAGAGAGTCTCAGGATTCGGAGAGTCAACCAATGTGGGATGTTGGAGTGACTTATCACTCTCGGTGTGTTGGATTGAAATGCATGTGTGTGGGTAAAGGATATTTAGCTCGAGTGAGAAAGAGCAGAGCATGGACCGCAGGTGAGTCTTTCTAAACTGATTTTTGTAGACGTATGAATTTTAAATATACGTAATGATGTTCGAATGACATTTTTTTACGTTGCTTTAAATATGCATGAAAGGTGTGGCATTTTAAATGTGGGTTATGTAGGGTGGGGACTTGTGATGGTTTATTATATGTATATGGGGAGTGTGACCCATGCAGAATATATAAATTTGTTTCATATGATTAAATCAAGGGCGGGTGTGTGCCCTATCACGTTGTCACAAGTGTGTGCGTGACCATAATGTGGGCCATCAGCATGTGTGTTGGTCCCAAAATGGCTCAACAAGTATTGTAGAAGGGGGGGGGGGGTTGAATACAATACTCAGATTTTTCACAAGTTTTAATTCAATATATTGAAAATCATTCAATATATTGAAAATCTTTCAATAAGAATTATACATAGAAAACAAAAGATTGTTGCGGAAAAGAACAGTTAAACTATTCTAACAATCTAACACAAAGTAAACTGAAAAACACTTAGAACAAATTGGACACTTAGACACAAGATGCAGTTTCAGTAAGAAAGGAGCTTGCACTTAGTTATCTTCAGAAGCCGTGATTTGCATGGAGAGTCTTCACCTCTATTTATAGTCCATGCATCATTTAATGCTTAGGACACTTGTCACTCCTCCATTCATTGTAGAGGTTGACTTCTGAAAAGTTGATATCTCCTTTTTAACTTATCCAAGGAACCAGGAGGACAGTCGTACCAGAAAAAGACCTTATCCGAGAATAGATAAAATGACAAAATGCCACCTTTATCTGACAATTGGATATTGTCTCATAATAAATGATCTTCTCTTTTGTCTTTAGAGAATAGGGCTACCGACCTCCTGTATTGGAAACTGCACCAATTCGAAATCTCACTTCTTTAGAAAAGAGAGAGAGTTTCACCGAAGTGTAAAATATTTCGGTGCAGTCTTCTTGAACTCCCACCGATTTCTGAACACATTTCGGTGGAAGTCTTCTTAAGCTTCTCACCGAATTTCTTCAATTCGGTGATGCTTGTCCACCGATAGCACAAGCATATCGGTGGTGATGTAACTTGTAGAAAGTTGCTGCCGATTTTCTCACTTCCGCAATGAGATAGTCTTCGCACTTGGTTTCGGTTGATCTTCGACTTCACCGAACAATTGATATAAGAGTACACAAAAGAATCCAAAAAATATTCTAAGTATCTAAGTGGGTTTAATTGAGTCAATTTCAAATCTGTAATGACCCAACAATGTGTCGTGCGTGTGCTTATCTTGACAAAGATGTCCTTCTTTGGGTTTGGATTTTTGGCCAAGTGTCGAGAGATCTCGTACCATTCGGGGAGACCGTAGGTTTTGAGTTGGTAGTCTCTCATACTTTTCAAGGAGCCATCTTCCTGATCAATGATAAGGCAGATGTCTTTTGGGTTGGCTCTGGAGGTTGCGATCTTGACACCTGAGATCGGGGTTCTGTCGGATCGGTGGTGCATCTTCTTCTTGTACCATCTAACTTCTTCATTTCTCTCTTGTTCAAATTCACTCAGCACCGATTTCCATGCCGACACGGCATCGGTGGACTTGGCTTTCTTGGCTTCTTCCTCTGCAACTTTTAAAGAGAGGGCCTTGGTATCATCAAGGGCTTTTTGGGCTAATCTGGCTTCCTCAATTTCTTGAGGAGTCAGACCGAGATTGGGTTCCTGCAGATGTGATGAAGGAGGTTTAAGTTTGAGTTTGTCTGCATCGGTGGGACGAGTCCCATACTTCATCTTTTCTTTCTCTATTCTTTCTTGTTCGGCCAATTGTTCGGCAGTAAGACTTTTCTTTCCCTTGTCTGTTTCGGCCGCAGAAGGTTGCTCCCCCTCAGTTGTTGCTTTGTCTTCCAACTCCAACTCTTTTTCTTTAGAGAGTTGCTCCCCCTCAATGTCGGCGGTTTCAGCGTGAGTTTTGGTGGTATCAGGGATGTCATCGGTGGAAGATGGAGGCTTGGGGATGACCGACTTTATAAGAGATGGCAACTTGGGTTGGGTTGTCTTTTTCTCCCCCTCAGCACCAGCCAGAATCTTCATACCTATCTGTCTGAAAATGTAGTCAAATTTCTCATGAAGAAAAGAAAGTCGTTTCGGTACCTCTTCAGAAACCATGGTGAAGTCACCGAGATCCATCTCCAGTTGGCCGAACTCTTGAAGTGTGGCATGAATGTCGCAAAGAGAGTTGGCAATAGCCTGGCTGAAGTCTTGATGAGACTTAGCTTCTTGAAGCATCCTTTGAAGTTCAGAATCTTTGACGGTGGAGGCTGCCTTGAAAGCACCAAAGGAGAAGGCAAGATCCCCATGAGATTGTGATAAAGATTCCACCTTGGAAACCAAAGAGGAGATGTCGGTGGTAACGGGCCGTAGAGAATCGGTAATAGCATCTGAAAGAATCTGCGGCAGGCGAGACTCGATAGTTGACATTCGGGAACCCGTCATGACGATCATTGCAAGAGTGGCCTGTTTGAAAGATTCAAATTGGGTGCCGACAAACCGACATTGTCGAGCACTTTCTTGTAAGTCTTCAATCATAGAGGGCGCTTGAACAGTGGTTTCACCCCCGACATCCCCAGTAACTATGTAGCGGATGCGATGGGGATCCTCCGCCGAAATGGGAATGTTGCTGGGATATAACATTTCATCGGGGAATAGTGGTCTCGGTGGCGGAGTGGGAGATTGTCGGGGTGATTTCTGACCCGGGGAGGGTGATCCCCAGGGTGATCGGTGTGGCGTAGGCGATCTTTGGGGAGTTTGAACCAGGGGAGAACTTCGGGGAGAAGTTTGGTTCAAAGGTGACTTTGTCGGTGAGGGGGATGAGGACTCAATGAGGATCGCTCCGGCCGACATGGAAGTTCGGGGAGAACCAGTGTCGTCAAAGAGACCTGCAAAGAAGTCATGGGGGGGATCTAATGGGGGGGGGGAACCCTGATCGGGTTGTGCATCATCATCGATCAAGAAATGACCGGGTGAAAGGGCGTGCAGTGCAAGGTCCAGACTTTCGAAGGGAGAGTCTAGACTTTCGGGGGGAGAGTCTGCGTGTTCACTCACAGAATGAGTTGGAGGAGGTAGATTTAGGGATGCCTTAGGGATAACCAAATGGTCGGTGGTGAAAAAAAATGATCTGGAAGGGGATGGCTTACGGACATTTCCCCGAGATCTTTTTAGACGATTTTTCGGTGGGGACGAAGAGTGCCTCCGCTTAGAAGGTTTTTGGACCGGGGAAGCCACCGATGGGTTAATCGGTGTCATGGTCCTGGAAGCAGCGGCGGAGGTGTCGGCGGCCGATTTCTTTTTCGCGCCGACCGACTTTACTCTGGGACGTGGGGAAGAGGTCACAACAGCAGGAAGGACCTCGGGGATATCGGGGTGTTGAAACCCTGGAAGTTCAGAATCACCCCATTGAAGATCTAGAGAGATGGCTAAAGTGATCATACCTTGGCGTAAAGGACGATCGGTGTCGAGAACACCGACGTTGAGAGTTTTGTTGCCGACGTTCGGTGGAGACCAGTCATAAGTGAATCTGGGAGATCGGGACTTGCGGTCTTCGTCCAGAGCTTTGCCAAGTTTGTGATGGATGATTGTAGAGATGAATCGGGGGTAGGCAACGTGGCACTTCTTTGGATGTGTGATCACTTCCACTAATTCGGTGAAGAAGTACTGGGCGAAATCCACTCGGCATTGAAAGATTAGGGCAGGGGCAAGTTTGGTGATGTATGAAGGGGATTGATCATGGCCGCTCGTCTTTCGGGAGAGGCAGTGGATCACATGGGCAAAGAAGAAGTTCCATAAACCACCCATGTGACTCCGAATAAGAGTTCCAGGACCTTTGGAGCTTTTAGAGTTGTCATCGACCACGTAACCTGTTGCACTAAGGACATCTTCGAGAACGGTATCTGAATGCCATTCATCATAGTGATCGAAAGCATCGATTTTAAGTGCAGTGCGAACGTCATCGACCCCAAAGGTGAGGTCGTGATCACCCTCGTCTTCAGAAAGGATGGATGCACGGATCGCATCATTGGAGGAGTCATACACACAGGTAAGCCATAATTTCCCAATGAGCATTTTGCTCATTTTGGGATTACAGGTGAAGGCATGAAGAAGGGGAGAGCGAGTGAAGAACTTGATTACGTGGTTAAACTCTGGATGAGAAGGGTCGGGTTCAAATCTTGCAACGTGATTGCATGGGTTGAATTTCAGATCGGCAAAACACGTAGGGGGTTGTTTTTGGAGGACGCCATTGATGAACGAGAGAGAGCATGAAGAGGGTGTAGTTGCAGGTTATAGAGGAAGCACGGAGAAGAAGGAAACGTAAAGAAAAAAAAAGAAAGAGGAGGGTTGAGTATATATAGGGTTTTCGAAACAGGGGGGAACGGTTTAAACAAATAAAATAAAATAAAATAAAATAAAATAAAAGGGGTAATCAGGACCACTTTGGGAATTGTGGTCAGGAATCCGTTTCACGAAACGGGGAGGTGAAGGGTCTGACAGGCTAGGGTTATAGGGGTGACGTGTGGATAGGATTGAATTTCGGTGGACATCGGTGAGGAATATGAAGAGATTATCGGTGGTGAAAGATATGCCGAGATGGAATCGGTGAGGATTTACTTACCGAATAGATCCACCGAGACATTGAGACACCGAAGAGGGCAGATATGCGCACCGAGGAGATCCACCGAGAGATGAGTCACCGAAAAGATCACTTAGGGTATTCATGCCGAATGAGGATCTTGTTTCCATCGAGAATTATCAGATCACCGAAAAGATCACTGAAGATACTCATGCTGAAAAAGGATCTTGTTGCCACCGAAAATTATCAGACCGATTTTTTTTTGAACCTATTCTAAGTACAACATGCCAAGTTCACCGATGAGAAAGGTGAATCTGGCCTCATCCAGAGGTTTAGTAAACAAATCTGCAAGCTGAAGATTAGTTGGAATAAAATGCAGCTCAATGTCACCTTTGGAGATATGGTCCCGGATGAAATGATATCGGATATCGATGTGTTTGGATCTTGAGTGAAGAACAGGATTGTTTGCAATTGCAATTGCACTTGAATTATCACATAGGATGGGTATCTTGGAGTAGAACTGATTGTAGTCTCTCAACTGGTTTGTCATCCATAGAATCTGTGCGCAGCAACTTCCAGCAGCAACGTATTCAGCCTCGGCAGTGGATGTTGAGACTGAATTTTGCTTTTTGCTGGACCAGCTTACCAGTTTCCCACCAAGAAGTTGACAACTGCCTGTTGTGCTTTTTCTATCATTTTTAGAACCTGCAAAGTCAGAATCTGAATACCCCATGAGTTCAAAACCTGAGTCTTTGGGATACCAAAGACCCAGATGCATGGTACCCTTTAGATACCTGAAAATCCCTTTCACAGCATCCAAATGAGATTTCTTTGGATTTGCTTGATAACGGGCACAAAGACAAGTAGCAAACATGATATCTGGTCTGCTAGCAGTTAAATAAAGCAAAGAACCAATCATGCCCCTATAATGGGTAACATCCACGGATTCACCATTTAAATCGGCATCAAGTTTCAAAGGTGGTGCCATGGGAGTTTTCATGGGGGAGGAGTTTCAAAGCCAAATTTCTTCAGAAGATCTTTAATGTACTTGCTTTGGTTTATGAAAATTCCTTCTGAAATTTGTTTCACTTGAAGACCTAAGAAAAAAGTTAGCTCCCCCATCATGCTCATCTCATATTCACTTTTCATGAGAGAGGCAAAGTCATCACACAGAGACTCATCGGTGGCACCGAAAATAATGTCATCCACATAGATTTGAACAAGAATGAGATTACCTGAAGTTTGCTTGTGGAAGAGAGTGTTGTCAATTATACCTCTAGTATAGCCATGCTTGAGTAGAAAGATGGCAAGAGTGTCATACCAGGCTCGAGGAGCCTGCTTGAGCCCATACAGAGCTTTGTCAAGTTTGTGATGGATGATTGTAGAGATGAATCGGGGGTAGGCAACGTGGCACTTCTTTGGATGTGTGATCACTTCCACTAATTCGGTGAAGAAGTACTGGGCGAAATCCACTCGGCATTGAAAGATTAGGGCAGGGGCAAGTTTGGTGATGTATGAAGGGGATTGATCATGGCCGCTCGTCTTTCGGGAGAGGCAGTGGATCACATGGGCAAAGAAGAAGTTCCATAAACCACCCATGTGACTCCGAATAAGAGTTCCAGGACCTTTGGAGCTTTTAGAGTTGTCATCGACCACGTAACCTGTTGCACTAAGGACATCTTCGAGAACGGTATCTGAATGCCATTCATCATAGTGATCGAAAGCATCGATTTTAAGTGCAGTGCGAACGTCATCGACCCCAAAGGTGAGGTCGTGATCACCCTCGTCTTCAGAAAGGATGGATGCACGGATCGCATCATTGGAGGAGTCATACACACAGGTAAGCCATAATTTCCCAATGAGCATTTTGCTCATTTTGGGATTACAGGTGAAGGCATGAAGAAGGGGAGAGCGAGTGAAGAACTTGATTACGTGGTTAAACTCTGGATGAGAAGGGTCGGGTTCAAATCTTGCAACGTGATTGCATGGGTTGAATTTCAGATCGGCAAAACACGTAGGGGGTTGTTTTTGGAGGACGCCATTGATGAACGAGAGAGAGCATGAAGAGGGTGTAGTTGCAGGTTATAGAGGAAGCACGGAGAAGAAGGAAACGTAAAGAAAAAAAAAGAAAGAGGAGGGTTGAGTATATATAGGGTTTTCGAAACAGGGGGGAACGGTTTAAACAAATAAAATAAAATAAAATAAAATAAAATAAAAGGGGTAATCAGGACCACTTTGGGAATTGTGGTCAGGAATCCGTTTCACGAAACGGGGAGGTGAAGGGTCTGACAGGCTAGGGTTATAGGGGTGACGTGTGGATAGGATTGAATTTCGGTGGACATCGGTGAGGAATATGAAGAGATTATCGGTGGTGAAAGATATGCCGAGATGGAATCGGTGAGGATTTACTTACCGAATAGATCCACCGAGACATTGAGACACCGAAGAGGGCAGATATGCGCACCGAGGAGATCCACCGAGAGATGAGTCACCGAAAAGATCACTTAGGGTATTCATGCCGAATGAGGATCTTGTTTCCATCGAGAATTATCAGATCACCGAAAAGATCACTGAAGATACTCATGCTGAAAAAGGATCTTGTTGCCACCGAAAATTATCAGACCGATTTTTTTTTGAACCTATTCTAAGTACAACATGCCAAGTTCACCGATGAGAAAGGTGAATCTGGCCTCATCCAGAGGTTTAGTAAACAAATCTGCAAGCTGAAGATTAGTTGGAATAAAATGCAGCTCAATGTCACCTTTGGAGATATGGTCCCGGATGAAATGATATCGGATATCGATGTGTTTGGATCTTGAGTGAAGAACAGGATTGTTTGCAATTGCAATTGCACTTGAATTATCACATAGGATGGGTATCTTGGAGTAGAACTGATTGTAGTCTCTCAACTGGTTTGTCATCCATAGAATCTGTGCGCAGCAACTTCCAGCAGCAACGTATTCAGCCTCGGCAGTGGATGTTGAGACTGAATTTTGCTTTTTGCTGGACCAGCTTACCAGTTTCCCACCAAGAAGTTGACAACTGCCTGTTGTGCTTTTTCTATCATTTTTAGAACCTGCAAAGTCAGAATCTGAATACCCCATGAGTTCAAAACCTGAGTCTTTGGGATACCAAAGACCCAGATGCATGGTACCCTTTAGATACCTGAAAATCCCTTTCACAGCATCCAAATGAGATTTCTTTGGATTTGCTTGATAACGGGCACAAAGACAAGTAGCAAACATGATATCTGGTCTGCTAGCAGTTAAATAAAGCAAAGAACCAATCATGCCCCTATAATGGGTAACATCCACGGATTCACCATTTAAATCGGCATCAAGTTTCAAAGGTGGTGCCATGGGAGTTTTCATGGGGGAGGAGTTTCAAAGCCAAATTTCTTCAGAAGATCTTTAATGTACTTGCTTTGGTTTATGAAAATTCCTTCTGAAATTTGTTTCACTTGAAGACCTAAGAAAAAAGTTAGCTCCCCCATCATGCTCATCTCATATTCACTTTTCATGAGAGAGGCAAAGTCATCACACAGAGACTCATCGGTGGCACCGAAAATAATGTCATCCACATAGATTTGAACAAGAATGAGATTACCTGAAGTTTGCTTGTGGAAGAGAGTGTTGTCAATTGTACCTCTAGTATAGCCATGCTTGAGTAGAAAGATGGCAAGAGTGTCATACCAGGCTCGAGGAGCCTGCTTGAGCCCATACAGAGCTTTGTCAAGTTTGTGATGGATGATTGTAGAGATGAATCGGGGGTAGGCAACGTGGCACTTCTTTGGATGTGTGATCACTTCCACTAATTCGGTGAAGAAGTACTGGGCGAAATCCACTCGGCATTGAAAGATTAGGGCAGGGGCAAGTTTGGTGATGTATGAAGGGGATTGATCATGGCCGCTCGTCTTTCGGGAGAGGCAGTGGATCACATGGGCAAAGAAGAAGTTCCATAAACCACCCATGTGACTCCGAATAAGAGTTCCAGGACCTTTGGAGCTTTTAGAGTTGTCATCGACCACGTAACCTGTTGCACTAAGGACATCTTCGAGAACGGTATCTGAATGCCATTCATCATAGTGATCGAAAGCATCGATTTTAAGTGCAGTGCGAACGTCATCGACCCCAAAGGTGAGGTCGTGATCACCCTCGTCTTCAGAAAGGATGGATGCACGGATCGCATCATTGGAGGAGTCATACACACAGGTAAGCCATAATTTCCCAATGAGCATTTTGCTCATTTTGGGATTACAGGTGAAGGCATGAAGAAGGGGAGAGCGAGTGAAGAACTTGATTACGTGGTTAAACTCTGGATGAGAAGGGTCGGGTTCAAATCTTGCAACGTGATTGCATGGGTTGAATTTCAGATCGGCAAAACACGTAGGGGGTTGTTTTTGGAGGACGCCATTGATGAACGAGAGAGAGCATGAAGAGGGTGTAGTTGCAGGTTATAGAGGAAGCACGGAGAAGAAGGAAACGTAAAGAAAAAAAAAGAAAGAGGAGGGTTGAGTATATATAGGGTTTTCGAAACAGGGGGGAACGGTTTAAACAAATAAAATAAAATAAAATAAAATAAAATAAAAGGGGTAATCAGGACCACTTTGGGAATTGTGGTCAGGAATCCGTTTCACGAAACGGGGAGGTGAAGGGTCTGACAGGCTAGGGTTATAGGGGTGACGTGTGGATAGGATTGAATTTCGGTGGACATCGGTGAGGAATATGAAGAGATTATCGGTGGTGAAAGATATGCCGAGATGGAATCGGTGAGGATTTACTTACCGAATAGATCCACCGAGACATTGAGACACCGAAGAGGGCAGATATGCGCACCGAGGAGATCCACCGAGAGATGAGTCACCGAAAAGATCACTTAGGGTATTCATGCCGAATGAGGATCTTGTTTCCATCGAGAATTATCAGATCACCGAAAAGATCACTGAAGATACTCATGCTGAAAAAGGATCTTGTTGCCACCGAAAATTATCAGACCGATTTTTTTTTGAACCTATTCTAAGTACAACATGCCAAGTTCACCGATGAGAAAGGTGAATCTGGCCTCATCCAGAGGTTTAGTAAACAAATCTGCAAGCTGAAGATTAGTTGGAATAAAATGCAGCTCAATGTCACCTTTGGAGATATGGTCCCGGATGAAATGATATCGGATATCGATGTGTTTGGATCTTGAGTGAAGAACAGGATTGTTTGCAATTGCAATTGCACTTGAATTATCACATAGGATGGGTATCTTGGAGTAGAACTGATTGTAGTCTCTCAACTGGTTTGTCATCCATAGAATCTGTGCGCAGCAACTTCCAGCAGCAACGTATTCAGCCTCGGCAGTGGATGTTGAGACTGAATTTTGCTTTTTGCTGGACCAGCTTACCAGTTTCCCACCAAGAAGTTGACAACTGCCTGTTGTGCTTTTTCTATCATTTTTAGAACCTGCAAAGTCAGAATCTGAATACCCCATGAGTTCAAAACCTGAGTCTTTGGGATACCAAAGACCCAGATGCATGGTACCCTTTAGATACCTGAAAATCCCTTTCACAGCATCCAAATGAGATTTCTTTGGATTTGCTTGATAACGGGCACAAAGACAAGTAGCAAACATGATATCTGGTCTGCTAGCAGTTAAATAAAGCAAAGAACCAATCATGCCCCTATAATGGGTAACATCCACGGATTCACCATTTAAATCGGCATCAAGTTTCAAAGGTGGTGCCATGGGAGTTTTCATGGGGGAGGAGTTTCAAAGCCAAATTTCTTCAGAAGATCTTTAATGTACTTGCTTTGGTTTATGAAAATTCCTTCTGAAATTTGTTTCACTTGAAGACCTAAGAAAAAAGTTAGCTCCCCCATCATGCTCATCTCATATTCACTTTTCATGAGAGAGGCAAAGTCATCACACAGAGACTCATCGGTGGCACCGAAAATAATGTCATCCACATAGATTTGAACAAGAATGAGATTACCTGAAGTTTGCTTGTGGAAGAGAGTGTTGTCAATTGTACCTCTAGTATAGCCATGCTTGAGTAGAAAGATGGCAAGAGTGTCATACCAGGCTCGAGGAGCCTGCTTGAGCCCATACAGAGCTTTGTCAAGTCGGTACACATAGTCTGGATGTGTGGAATCTTCAAAGCCTGGAGGTTGCTTCACATAGACTTCCTCAGCTAGTTCTCCATTCAGAAAAGAACTTTTCACATCCATTTGAAATACCCTGAAATTCTTGTGAGCAGCATGAGCAAGAAAGATCCTGATAGCTTCAAGTCTGGCAACTGGAGCAAATGTTTCATCATAGTCAATACCCTCTTCCTGTCGGTAGCCTTGAGCTACGAGTCTGGCTTTGTTTCTGATGACTGTACCATCTTCATCCATTTTGTTTCTGAAGACCCATTTTGTGCCGATGATTGTTTTCCTTGAAGGTCTAGGCACAAGTCTCCAGACTTTGTTTCTTTGAAATTGGGAGAGTTCTTCTTGCATGGCCGAAACCCAACATGGGTCATTTAGGGCTTCTTCAATCTTTTTAGGTTCAACAAGAGATAGGAAATTCACATAGAGACAGATGTTACTGGTGCCTCTCCTTGTTTGAACACCAGCTTGCTGATCACCGATGATTTGATCAATGGGATGATCTTTGGTCCATGTAAGAGCAGGGGGCATCGGTGGAGGAATAATTGAAGTGGAAGGGAAGTTCGAGGCTGGAGTGTTGGCAGGATGTGATGAAGGTGGGTCGTCAGAGGGATTAACGGCAGGAAGAGATTCGGTGATGGGGTTGATTTCGGTGGACGATGGATAGGCTTTAGTGGAGGAAATTTCGGCAGAGGAGGTTTCAGGTGATAAAGATGATGACCCAACTTGATTGTTTAGAACAGAGGGAATATGTGGAATACAAGGTGGATCGATGGAGGCTGGAATGGGAGATTCACCAATGCATGATGATATCCATCTATGTAGTTCTTCATCATCATTTGTCATAGAAGATGATCTTGAATCATCACACTTTACATGGATAGATTCATCAATGCATTCTCTCCGAAGATTGTAAACTCGGTAGGATTTGGAGGTCAAGGAATATCCCACAAAGATTCCTTTATCTGCCTTAGGATCAAATTTCCCAAGATTTTCCCTGTCATTTAGGATAAAGCACACACATCCAAAGACATGAAGGAAACCAATGTTTGGCTTTCTTCCATGAAAGACTTCATATGGGGTTTTCTCATGTCTTTTTGTTATCACCGACCTGTTTTGAGTGAAACAGGCAGTGTTGACAGCTTCGGCCCAAAAATAGGTTGGTAGATTTGCTTCACTCAGCATAGACCTTGTTGCTTCACATAGAGTTCTGTTTCTTCTTTCCACAACACCATTTTGTTGTGGAGTTCTGACAGCAGAGAAGTTTTGAGAGATTCCTTTCTCATTGAAGAAGTCTTCTAAACCACTGTTTCTGAATTCAGTGCCATTGTCACTTCTTACTGATCTGACAAGCTGACCATTCAGAATTTCATTCTTTTTGACAAAGTTGATGATTTCTTCAGTTGCATCACTTTTGTACCTGAGAAAAGACACCCAAGTATATCTAGAGAATTCATCAACAATAACAAGAATGTACCTTCTTCCTCCTAGACTGGGAGTGCTGACTGGTCCACATAGATCCATATGCAGCATCTGAAGTGGAAGATTGATGGAAGAGCATTGAATGGTTTTGAAAGAATACTTCGTGAGCTTCCCTTTTTCACATGCATCACACAGCTTTTCTTTGACAAAGTTCAGCTTAGGCATGCCAGTCACCAGCTCTTTGTTTGATATTTTATGAAGGGTTTTGAAGTTAAGATGAGACAAACGTTTATGCCACAGCCAGTTTCTTTTGACTGTATCGTCAGACACAAAGCAGACATTTGAAGAGTTTTTTTGACTCATATCAATGATATACACATTATCTAACCTTCTTCCAGAGAGAACAACCTTCATATTCTTGTCAAGAACAGTACAGATACGCAGTTCAAAGATAACTTTGTATCCAAGATCACACAGTTGGCTAATACTTAGGAGATTATGCATGAGACCTTCAACAAATGCCACTTTATTGAAGGTAAGGGTTCCATTTGTGAGAGTTCCATACCCTTTAGTGTGACCTTTGGAGTTGTCCCCAAAGGTTACAGAAGGACCCTTTTCTGACACATAGTTTACAAGAAGATGTTTGTTTCCAGTCATGTGACGTGAGCACCCGCTATCTAAATACCAAACTTGTTGGTGCTCAAAAACCTGCAGACAACATCAAGTCAGTTCTTAGGTACCCATTTGGTAATGGGTCCTTTTGGGTTAGAAACGTGAGAGACCTTGGGTTTGGATCTGTCGATTATTTCCTTTGGACAATCCTTAGCAAGATGAAAGGTATCACCACAATTATAACATTTTCGGTAGATGAAAGTTCTTTTGGGTTTTTGTTCCTTTCCTTTTTCCTTTCCAATTATATCAATCTTAATCTTTGGACCGAAAAGGGGATTGCGAGGACCTCTAAAAAGTTCGGTTCTTGAGGTTGAAGCATGGTCAGGGGTCTTTCTTGAGAAAACTTCGGTCTTTCCCTTTTGGACAAAATCGGTGAAGGATATTTCCATGGTGTGTTTTTCTTTGAACACTTGTGATTTTGAAAGATTTGAAGAGTTGTTATCAATGGTTAAATCTTTGAACACATCATGAATGGGTTTAACAGTATCCTTCAATTCTTGCACTTTATGGGTTTGATCTGATGAAGATTCTTTGGCTTTTATAAACATTCCATATTTTAAGGCTTCACTAAGATCAACAGAATTTAAAGAAATGGAATCACAAGAGTTTGACTCAGAGTCATCCCATGTATCGGTGATGGGAACAAGTGCATGGGAAGATTTTTCAAGCATGGATTTTTCATATCCTAACCCAAACTTGTTATCACCACCGATTTGATCTTGAAAGATTTGTTCAAGATTCCTTGAAGAATTTGTCCATTTTCTGACAACTTCCTGTTCTTTCTTTAACTTCTTGAACAGTTTATTTTTCTCCTTTTCAATTACATGATTTATGACTTTTAGATTTTCAAGCTCAGTTTTGATTTCCTCAAACTTTCCAAGTTGACACATGTAAGATTCAAGTTGAGATTTGAGATTTTTAACTGGAGCAGATTTTCTTTTCTTGCTTTCTTTGACAGTGTAAAAGTCTTGAGTTAAAGATTCATAAGCATTTATCTTTTCAATATCAGTCATGTCATTAAAGGGATGTACCTGAGAGTATGATGATGAGCCTTCAGTTGAAACTAATGCCATTGGAGACTTTGCCTTTTCTTCTTCCACCTCTTCTGATATGGCCATAAAGCACATATTTGGAGAATCACTGTCAGAGGTTTCTTCTTCTTCCCAATCATGAGCCTCTGCCATCAATTCTTTTCCTTTCCTTTGAGATCCTTCATTTCTTTCTTTTTCCTTCTTGTACTTAGCTTTGTACTTTTCAGCACGTTCCTGATGTGAGAGTGAGGAGGATTGAGAATCTTTCTTGAAATAGGATTTATCTTTGGATTTATCAAATTTGGAAGGATATTTGTCAGAGGACGTAGAAATGACTTTTGACACACGCTTGTTTCTGCACTCAGCTGCAAAGTGTCCTTTCTTACCACAGTTGAAACATTCTTCATTTGTCTTGTCAGAAGAAGACATTTTTGTAAAGGATGGTTTTCTGAAAGTTCTGGGTTTGTTGAAATTTCGAGATTTATTTTTAAAACCAGCCATCATAGCCATTTCATCAGACATTCGGTCTACCGAAATTTCATCACCTTCATCATCGGCATCACTCAGATATGCCTCCGTTTGGTGAGAACGGTTGTTCTGATTTTCGGTGTCAGAGTCTGATGAGGGATATGTGATACAAGGAACATTTTGACTTTTCTTGGAACTTTCACAGATAAGAGCTATTGAAGAGCTTTTTATCTCTTTGAAGATGGTTTTCCTATGAAGCTTGGTTTGTTCAAAGTTGAACAGAGTTCCATACAAAACAGTTAAAGGCATGTATTCCAAATCCTTGGTAGTTTTAATGCAAGTGCAAATGTTTTCCCAAAAGTCAGGAAGACAATCCATAAACTTGCATAGAACTTCCTCATTATCATAAACTCTACCTAGTAACTTTAAATCATTTAAGAGAGAGTTGAATCGGTTATAAAAGCTTGGAAGAGATTCTCCCTTTTCATAGGCAAAGAGCTCATATTTTCGAATGAGGCCAATCTTTTTGCTTTTCTTCACTTCCTCTGTACCCTCATAAAGTACACATAATGTAGTCCACATCTCTTTAGCAGTACCGAAATTAACAAGAGAGTGATAGACTTCATCAGGAAGTGAGAGAGCAATGATTGCTCTAAGCCGAGAATCCAGAGACACCAATCGTTTTTCTTCATCAGTATATTCCTTTGGGTTTTTAAGAATGTAACGCCTAGTAGTCTTTGCTTTCTCTATGTCGGAAGGTTCAGAATCATCAGAGTCACTTGACTTATCAACTGGTTCCTTACCAGGCCTCTGCTTTTCATAGCGAGCCCAAACTCTCGGGATGATAGGTCCCTCCTTGAGAATGGTTGGATATCTAGTATCCACTCCTTCCATGAATAGCATCATACGGCTTTTCCATAGAGAAAAGTTGTTAGGATTAAACTTGGGAGGTTTTGAAATGGAACCATTTTCAGCAAAATTGTTTTGACCACTGTTTTCAACAGTTAGGGATGAAGATGAGGCAGCCATTGCGGATCAAGTTTATGAATTAAACTTTCCGCTCTGATACCACTTGTTGGTCCCAAAATGGCTCAACAAGTATTGTAGAAAGGGGGGGTGAATACAATACTCAGATTTTTCACAAGTTTTAATTCAATATATTGAAAATCTTTCAATAAGAATTACACATAGAAAACAAAAGATTGTTGCGGAAAAGAACAGTTAAACTATTCTAACAATCTAACACAAAGTAAACTGAAAAACACTTAGAACAAATTGGACACTTAGACACAAGATGCAGTTTCAGTAAGAAAGGAGCTTGCACTTAGTTATCTTCAGAAGCCGTGATTTGCATGGAGAGTCTTCACCTCTATTTATAGTCCATGCATCATTTAATGCTTGGGACACTTGTCACTCCTCCATTCATTGTAGAGGTTGACTTCTGAAAAGCTGATATCTCCTTTTTAACTTATCCAAGGAACCAGGAGGACAGTTGTACCAGAAAAAGACCTTATCTGAGAATAGATAAAATGACAAAATGCCACCTTTATCTGACAATTGGATATTGTCTCATAATAAATGATCTTCTCTTTTGTCTTTAGAGAATAGGGCTACCGACCTCCTGTATTGGAAACTGCACCAATTCGAAATCTCACTTCTTTAGAAAAGAGAGAGAGTTTCACCGAAGTGTAAAATATTTCGGTGCAGTCTTCCTGAACTCCCACCGATTTCTGAACACATTTCGGTGGAAGTCTTCTTAAGCTTCTCACCGAATTTCTTCAATTCGGTGATGCTTGTCCACCGATAGCACAAGCATATCGGTGGTGATGTAACTTGTAGAAAGTTGCTGCCGATTTTCTCACTTCCGCAATGAGATAGTCTTCGCACTTGGTTTCGGTTGATCTTCGACTTCACCGAACAATTGATATAAGAGTACACAAACGAATCCAAAAAATATTCTAAGTATCTAAGTGGGTTTAATTGAGTCAATTTCAAATCTGTAATGACCCAACAATGTGTCGTGCGTGTGCTTATCTTGCTTAAAGTGTGATTGTTTATAAATGCTTATAAACTCTTTTTCCATTGAAATTTGTGGTGGGATGTTGGTGGTTAGAGGGATCTCACTAGACCTCATGGTCTAACCATCTCTTTTCAAAACTAAAACCCTTTCAGGTAAGCAGGTAGTTGAGGGCTCGAGTAAGGGCAAGAGCAAGATGTGAGCTTGATGTTTTGCGTCTAGAGGAGATTGTTGGTAGATCGTTTTAGACTCTCCTTTTAGACAAAGGTTTTAAATTCTCAGCTGTATTTCGGTTGTTTTCCGCAAACCATAGTGGTGTAATTGTATGTCATGACTGGATGTTTGGGGCCATTTGGGTGTTTGTTTGTATTATGTTAGCTTTTCGGTGTGTTTGAAATGTTGGGTTGTTACAGAAGCTTCCCACGGTGATCCCCTCTCCTAGGTGACTCTAAATTATTTTAAAGACATATGATGAATTGTTGTAAACTTATACATTTACACCTACGATTTGACTTTGGAATAATCAACCAACTTTCTCCTTTTAGATTTCCGGACGCAGAAATAGGGGTTGTGGTAGAGGCTCTAGTAGAGGCATTAGAAGCTCTGCCAAGCATGATGATGATAACGCCACTTTTTGGCGTTATTTTCGGTTTTCAAACCAATGAGATTGGCTTCTGTTCAAGTAAAAAAGGCGAGTATTTTATGGTTTATCGAGTGGAATGTGCAGGTAATCTAAAAGGGGCAATCATCGATAAAAGAAGCTAAAAAGAGTCCAAAACGAAGCCAACGGAAGCCCGAGATCCAAGTCCAAAACCGCGGCGCACACTTTTCCCATGCCGCGGCATACAGTTTTCCAAACCGCGGCACACAGTTTTCCAAACCGCGGCACACAGTTTCCAAACCGCGGCACACACTGTTCCACGCCACCGCGCGGTTTGGCGCGCGGTTTGCCACGCGACTTGCAAGTCGCGGGCTAAACCGCGGGAGTCCCATTTGCATCGTTTTTCGTTTTTCGTGCAGTTTTTATTCCTTTCTTGCGTTGTGTGTTTCTGTTTTCTTGTTTTCCTTTCGTCGTTTGTTTGTTTCTTTTGTGTGTGCATGCTCTCCCCTCCTTCTCCAAATGCTCAATCTTTCAAGAATCTCCTCTGGCCGGGCAAAACAGGTATTTTCTAATCATTTCTCTGCTAAAAGAGTGGTGTTTGATGAGTTGTTCTATTTTAATTGCACGAGATGCAACAAACCTAGGTTTCACTTAGGTTTGGGGTGCCTCATTTTTGAACCATCTACACACTCACATTAGACCCTGTGCAAACCTCGGTTTTACCGAGGTTTAGGGTTGGCTTTTATTTGGCAAACCTAGGCCACGGCCTAGGTTTGGGTGCCTATTTTTAGAAGTTTTAGGTAGTCTTTTTATGCTATGCTATATGATGCCTTTCCTGCTCTTCTTAATAACTGCACAATGACTGCGTCGCATCACCTAAGACTTTACTTGCACATTGGGGACAATGTGTGGGTAAGGTTTGGGGTTGCCCAAGCGGGCCCAAGTTATGCACGTAGAATTCCTACACTTCTGAGTGTCTAGATCAAAGTAGCTAAATTTTTTGTTTTGAATGATTGAGACCAACCATTGTGGGAAGAATCTTGTGATAGTGACGTGACCGTTAGGGAAAGACCCGGAAAGGACATGACTAGGGACATTAGTGGAGACCACCCAATAGTGAGTTTTGAGCCTTGAAAAGACGTTTTTCATTTCGAGGGATTCATACACTAAATTCATATACACTTTTTCGAATTCCTTGTCGTGAATGTAGAATGATCTCGCTACATTATTGCATTGAGTAGCAAAGACGAACGTCGGGATATTAGGCAAGGGTATAGTAGACCATATCGTGTGGACCTTAAGATATGATTCCAGGCATTGTGTGTTTTATTTAACCTGTTTTTAGCTATCGTACCTTTTACCCTTCTGCGTGTACCCTTAGCCCCTTTGCAGCCAACCACTCACCTTTTCGTTTCTAAACCCATCATTAAACCCTTAGCCATAAGCCTTAGCCAACCCAATCCGAAAGTGTGTCAATCGGAAGAAGTAATGAACTTAGAGAGATAGAGTGGAAAAGAAAGAAATCAGGCCAGTCAAGAAATAGAAAAGAGGGCCAATGATGCCCCAATCAAATAAGAAGGACCAATGAAGTCCCAAAAAAATAAGAAAAAAATACCGTTAGTTAGATAGTCTCTAGTAGAGCTGCATAATAAGTGAGTCAAAGCGACTCCAATAGTGACGAGAAAGGACCAAGTGAGCTAATGTGAGGCAACGAGAGTTCAGAATTGCAAATGATTGACACGCCGAGGATTTTTGATCCTTTTACCCTTCGTTTCTTAGCCTTAACCTTAACCCCGTTACAACCGTTATAAAGACCTGGATGATCTTCTGGAAAACGTGATTAGACTCTATAACCACCTTTACCGATATTCCTTGTCTTGTTATTTGATTCCTTCTGAGATCAAAAGTTTGGACATTTGTGCGTCTTTCTTTAGAGTTGTCATGTAATATTTCGAGTATTTTTGTACATAACTTCCATAAACATGACAACACGAGCGATAACCTAGGTTCGAGCGAAATGAGAGTATCCCGTGAGGTAGGGTCGAGGCGAAATGTTTTCCCTAGTATGTTCGGACTTAGTCTAACCTTAATGTAATCGGAACAGTCACGAGTTCAACTCCCAATGGAAGGTCATAGATCAGACGAAATAAGAATGGGGCGAGAGTGAGATAGACATTCACGGGTATGGGAAATCACCGTTGCATCACTTGGTACCGATTGAGAATTGTGCAGTTATTATTTCACCGAGATGTGCTTTTATTCTATTTTGTCGCTAATTTGCTTGGGGACAAGCAACGCTCGGTTTGGGGTTGTTGATAACGCCACTTTTTGGCGTTATTTTTGGTTCTCAAACCAATGAGATTGGCTTGTGTTCAAGTAAAAAAGTCGAGTATTTTATGGTTTATCGAGTGGAATGTGCAGGTAATCTAAAAGGCGGCAATCATCGAGAAAAGAAGCTAAAAAGAGTCCAAAACGAGTCCCAAACGAAGCCAACGGAAGCCCGAGATCCAAGTCCAAAACCGCGGCGCACACTTTTCCCATGCCGCGGCACACAGTTTTCCAAACCGCGGCACACAGTTTTCAAACCGCGGCCCATGCCGCGGCACACACTGTTCCACGCCACCGCGCGGTTTGGCGCGCGGTTTGCAAACCGCGGCACGGGCTGTTTTGCGATTTTCAGCCTTTTATTCCAACTTTTAGGTCATTATTCGATATCCAATTTTCGGCAGACGACCAGGGGCGATTTTGGGGCGATTTCCGGCGACTTTTCGGAGCTTTCGGAGTCACGTTAGAGGGCCGATCACGGAGACAATCATCACGGAACGTAGATACAAGCACGATTGAAGGGAGTTGCCATTACATTCTTTACGATTTCATCTTTTACGCGTTACCATGTTTACATACACTTTCGTATCTTTCTCTCTTGTGTTTGAATCCACCACCGACATGAACTAACCGGTTCGTGTTGGGGGTTGGAATGAATTCGGTTTATTAAGCATGTAACCAGATGATTTGACTTTTATCAGTTTTTCCTTAATTAATGAAGCATGTGATTTTGTGTTTAATGCCTTTGAGAGTCTAGCTAGCTTTCAATTGATTTA
Organism: Saussurea involucrata; assembly: GCA_033807775.1. Classification (NCBI taxonomy): domain Eukaryota; kingdom Viridiplantae; phylum Streptophyta; class Magnoliopsida; order Asterales; family Asteraceae; genus Saussurea; species Saussurea involucrata. The sequence goes on from CM066312.1 coordinate 13,086,522, forward strand.
TTATTTTCAGTTGAGTTCGATAGAATTAACTGTTAAATAGAACTAGGAATTGCATGCCTAAGACGATAAATCAGTGATAGAGATATACTGAATTAGTCTTAGTCCCAATTAAACCGTTAGGTTGATATTGAGAGATAAAATCTAGCCAATTTAACATAAATCGAGTACTTAATGTGTTTTGGAATCCATAGGTGAGATCGAGAGATTAAACTTATCCTTTTCAAAGTAAAACCCGTTGTGGCTTGAAAGAGAACAACGGTAACTTTAAAAGATTTGGGAATCATTAAGGGGATGAGTTGGTAACTGTTTGAATTAATTGTTTGCATGTGTAGAACCGGAGGATTTCCAACCCTCAACTTTTCTCTCTATCGAAGTTCTTAATTTGTTCTTTGTTCCGTTTACGTTCAAGTTGTGATTTGCTAGTAATTAGTTTTAAAACCCATCTTCCAATTTCGATAGTCCAGTTAATAGAGCCTATAGTAATTGTGATACTTAGTTCCTAGTTCCCCGTGATTCGATACTCGTACTTAATCAAGTACTATTACTTGACTTCGACCCGTACACTTGCGGTAAGATCCTCGGGGTGTGAAAACCCCGTGTCAGATGACCCCCACATCGACGAGTCTGACGATTACGTCGGTAACACTTCCACTGAGGAATTGTATCAGATCCAGTAGGGGGATGCCGAGGTTGTGGTCTCGTCTCCTGGATCGGGGTCGAGGGTTTGAGGCCCCAATACATTGACACATATGCCTCGTCATCCGAGTCAGCGATCGGAGGTCCAGGTGACGGGTAAGTAGGTGTGGTATAAGATTTTAAACTAGTACATAATAAATTGATATAATGTCTTTTATGTTGTATATTTTTCAATTGTGAATTGGAAATGAATCTGCTTTCCAGGTTCGGGAGGTCACCTCCATCTTTTGGTCCATGTTCGTTGGTCTATGAGCTCACTATGGAGATGTCTCTGAGTCACACATAACGCTTATTTTCGAGCGTTTTTGGGTTTGTATTTTTAGTCCATACAAACTATTTCTTTCAATTTGTTTTACTTAATATAGACAATATGTATGCAGAATAGGTACATGGACCATATGAGGGATCCCAGTAAATGGTCCGCAAGATGGGAATTAGACGTCGATTGCATATAATTTGAAGGTCAGGACTTCACGCCGTTTAGGGCAAACCATGTGGACTGGATCCCAGATGCGCATTGGGTGCAAATGATGATCAGGTACGTTTGGTTAAATCTTTGTATCGGGCCGTAATAGGTTTATATTGATTTATGTGTTATGTCTTAATAGATGTAAGATATCACACATTTACGCGTCCATCTAGGGCCAAACGTGCCACCTAGTATTATAGGATGTCATCCTGGTACACCGGAGGATCTATTAGTGCCGCTCAACATCGAGATCGCTTGGTAATTTATCATCTACTCTATTAAATGTTTATAGTTTATGAATATATATGTTTTTGTTATCTACTAATAGTTTAAGTTGTCTATTGTAGAGAGATGCATGTGGCTGTGATCTCACTACTGGTGAGCTTTTTGAGAGGATGCATTGTAGCAACAAGGAGCTTGTATTAGGTGCGACCGGTTCGCCTACAAATCATCTGCTCTACGTTTATCTTAGGGCGACTCATACAGCAGTAAGTTCACCTTTTTGTACTGGATTTTGTTTGTTTTATAAGATTGATTAGTTGTATAGGATAGATAACCATTTATTAGTTTGGCTACCATTGTTGGGCAGGCGATAAGATTGTTTGTAGGATTGGTTAGTTTTACAGGTTGGATAACTATTTACTAGTCTCATTGTCAGTGTTAGGCAGATGATATGATTGTTTTGTTAAAAAACATGTAACAGATATGCTCGAATTACAGTTATTATGCTGCCGAATTTTCTATATGTTAGTTAACACCTTGAGTAAACCATAAGAGACGTGCTCACATCTTAGAGAGGAGATTTACGTCGGCTCGGATCCCGGCACCATTCCTCCCGATGACCCTGAGTTGTGGAGCGTAGTGTCGGAGGATGGCACAAGGGCCACCTGTTTGGATCCAGGATCAATCAGGATCCCCGATATGCTATGAGTTATGACCGGTGATCCCGATGCTAGTAACAGCAGAGGGAGCTCGTATGGTGATCGCGAGAAGGTATGTTCGTTAAATGTTGATTATGCTTTTAAGCTTTATCGTCTAACATTGTTGTATTTTTTTCAAATGTTGAATAATTTCAGGTAGATGCGCTAAAAGAGAAGTTGACGACCAATGAGGAATGACTAAAGGAAGAATGGAGAGTGATGAGGACCTTGGACGATCAAGTGAAGCGGCTAGATGACGAGCATGCTCCACATAGGACGATGACCAAGCAGTTTGAGGCCTTTACGGCAGTTGCGAGATAACTCTCCCCTCCCCGTTTTAGGATTATTGTACGATATTTACTGTATTTGGATATTATGTTTGGGATTATTGTATTTGGATATTGATTTCTTTTAGGTAAAATCTGAGCAGGTTCTGTACAGGAAATTTTGTTTTTTTATTATTAAAAAACATATTATGAATAGATCCCCGATTGATAATCCTCGGTAATTGTTTTTATTTTTTAAAAGTCGTCGGTGATCCGTGGTAACAAGCCGTCGGTGATCCGTCGGGACAACAGTCGGTAATTAACCACATTCATTGGTAATCCATCGGTGATCCATCTATGTTGTTTTTTTCCTACGACTTTCATCGACGGATTATCGACGAAATGCAATTCGTCTGTTTTGTAGTGCTCCAACTATTTATGAATGATATATTTTAAGATATTAAACATGATTATGTAGTTGTTAGTTGATAAACTAATCACTAAAAATAATCGATAATAATTAATTAAAAAATAAGAGACGTTATTAAAACAATTGAAAACATCTCTCATGAAAATTTATTTGCAAAAAGAAATATATTGAGAAATATCATAACCATAAAAATTAGTTGTTTTTTGTCATAATCTTGATCTTTAAAGAATAATATATAAGTTCATGCATAGTTTCATAAGGATGAAAAGGTAAGAGAATATAAAGAAATATATATATAAAAACCCAAAAAAAAATATTAAATAAAGGTATTGAGACAACTTATAATTTAACAAAACAGACAATTTTAAACAGCACTTATGAAAATTAAATTATATGTAAATAATAATTGGATTTTCTTGCAAATTAAAAAATAGAATTAGATACCCTTACCTAGGACAATTCATCTAAATGCTTAAATTATTCCTGATTACTTCTTTAATCTTTCTTTTTCTTTTTCTTTTTCTTTTTCTTTTTCTTTTTGGTGTTTTATAAGAACATGTAAAAGTATAAGACAATCTCTAACTACACTTAATAGATATTTTAACACTTAAATTTACACTATTTATCATAATAATATGAATCATTTCTAACCAGTTAGTGCTAAATTATAATACTTTTATTTATTTGACACACACATATACATACAGGGTTCGATTCAAAGGAAAAACGTAAAAAACAAAAAACTAAAAAAATCGTTTATCTGGACGGTATGTATCTGTGCATACAAGTAATTTATAAAAATAACTTAATTTGTTTGTATGTACATGTAAATACCATTCAAATAAGTTTCTCAGTTTTTTTAGGTGTCTTTTTTGTTAAACCTCCCTCAACACGCACATATATACACACATATATAGTATTTAATTATTATATTTTTTGTGTATATTAAAGTAAATTAGTTTTATGTTATTATATTTTTTAAATAATCAAAAAGCATTAGTTTTACAACTTTTTAGATTATTAAATTTTTAGCCAACTAAAACAAAGCATGTATCAAAATTAAACTTTATTTGAGTTAAAATGAGGTTCACAACGACGCCAGTTGAAGCCGACTTTGTTGTTATATTTTAACACTTTAGACTATTTGCATCACCGCATGTTCAAAGTTATTTATAAACTATGATATCAGTTTTATAATAACATCTTCTACATCAATGTAAAATTAAACTCTTTTCTAAAGTGATCCCTTGACCAATATTACAATATAATATAATAAACTAATGAAACAAAAATATATAATAAACCAATATTATAAAAATAACAGTATTAATTTATTAAATGTTGTGGGTCCCACATCTTTTGCAAGACCTTGATAATTTAACAAGTGTAAGAGTATCTTGCAAGATCTTGTTATCCATATGAAAAATTGGCAACACATGTCATTTTGCAAGGTCTCTAGCAAGATGGATGTGGAGCTCTTAGTACATCAGTTAGAGAACGTGTAAGACAATCTCTAACTAAGCCACTGCTGCCGCCTCCTCCCCGACTTCGATATGATCACGAGTAAAGAAACCGTGGAATGGATGTTTTTTTGGAGGCTTTTCGGGCGGCGAGGATGGTGGTTTATGATTGCTGGTGGCGGCAGGTGGCGGCGGATGGCGGCAAGATTTGGGCCCGAGGTTGAATGTGGCGGTTGAAGGCGGAGTTGTGATCGGAATTCAGTGCCAATTGCATTGATGAGAATTGTAAAGATTTAGGGGATTGGAGGGGTTAAGTGTGTAGAAAATTGGTGATTCATACATCTTGTAATTGAATAACAAAATATAGGTGCATTATTTTGGAGTATTTTGTAAATGGGGGACTAATTTGCAATTACATGGCTTTTTACTGACTTCTGTTGTTGATGTTGTCTCTTATATGGTAAAAGTCTTTTTTTTAGAAGGGCTTAGACTAATGTCCTGTCAAATTATGAACGTAAGACATTAGCCCTCTGATTAAGTCTCGGTGGCCATAATTGTTGTGTACGTCTGGATTAGAACCCTGGACAGATGGGATATTCCACCACATCCCCCAGAACCTTAACCAGTACGCTACAACCCTTGTGATTGGGTAAAAGACTCTTATCTAGTCATATGTGAGGTTGTTTACCATGTATTCTAACTAATAAATGATGTTGATCGAGATGGCCAAAGGACTACTTATAAAAAATGTACATTTTACGAATTGTAAGCAGACATTTGTGAAATCTTGGTTATTTTTGGTCTACATGTAAAATTAAAATAAACAAGTAAGTGGGGGGAATAATTTAGCCATTTTAATGTAAGATTAAAATAAACAAGTTGGTATCACTGGACTCATTTAAGAATTGTGAAAATGGGTATTTGGCGAATGATGATTCATGTGTGTTTGGAGCTGAAGTATTTGCAGTTACAGAGTATGCACAAAATGATCGATGTATTTCCAACGTAACTTAGATTAAAATTATCTCATTCAGTTCAGTCCCATCCCGTCCCATCCAGTTCAGTCCCGTCCCGTCCCATCTAGTATGCGTACCAAACGCTACCTAAGAGTACCGTAAATTAAATAATTAACTATTAAGATATAAATTGTATATGATATATATTAAAATATTTTGATGTAGTGTATAACTGTATATGATATATATTAAAATATATAAATCAAAAAAATTCAAGATTGGGCTCATTTCGAACGTATCGAAGAGACGATTATAATGGTGTAACTTGTTAAAATTAAAACGTATTTTTTTAACGTCTTTTTGTTGATAAACGATTATATGTGTTAAATGTAAAATTAAATTATGAAAGTAAAAGGTATAAAGTAAGGAATATCCTCATTTCATTCTGTGCGATATACCAGAAGCGGGTCCGGAATGGACCGGAACCGGAACCGGGAGTGGATCCGGAATGGACCGGAACCGGGAGGAATGGACCGGAACCGGAAACGGATCCGGAGTAGATTCGAAAAGAAGGGCGGAATCCGGAACAAGTCCGGTATGAGGCGGAATCTGGATCGAGCCCGGAATGAGGTGGGATCCGGAACGAATCCGGAATCGGAGCGAGGTCCAGAACTTTGGTTTCGGATTCAGGGTTTCTTTTGGAGTCGGGTTTATTTATGGAACTATTCAGAATGTTGAGAGTGTCAACTTAGACTTATTACCCTTGTTTTCCTTAAAATTCTAGGTGTCCCATCTAGAGATCAGAAGCCTAAGTGAGAAGTGTTGAGCAACGACGGCATGTCAGTTTTCTAACTAAATACGTGTTTTTAACATGGATTCAGAAGTAAGGAATGAATATGAAATGATATGTTTATAATACATGAAAGCGTGTGTTAGGAAAGTTAATTTAAAGTGTATGCATACATTGTTGATAAATGTGAATTGGCTAAGTCGGGGGTATGGCCCGCTAGTGCTCATACCGGGGGGAGTGTCCCGTTCATGCCATGGGAGGAGTGACCCAGCAAGGCAGTATGAGACTGACACGTTGTCATTTCTGAGTGATTTCAGTGTGCCATTTGCATGTGTGATTGTTACATGAATGTTTTGTTTAAGTTGTCGTTTATACTTGTTATGAACTGTTTTAAATGATTGTTATTGAAATTGTTGCCACTAGAGGGAGCTCACTAGACCTCATGGTCTAACCCTCGCATTTCAAAAACTAAACCATTTTCAGGAAAGCGCTTAGTAGGAGTTACTGGTAATGGCAAAGAGAAGGCATGAACGTGAAGCTGTGGACTAGAAGGAAGTCAACATAGTATAGTATGCCAGACTTAGTATTCTAGAAATCTCAGCTGTGTATTGGATTGTTTCCGTAAACCTAGTTTTGTACTCATATGTTTACGTTTTATTTCGAAGCCTTATCGACGAGTTATTTATTTCTTGTTGTTCAGGTGTTATCTATGAATTGGATTGTTACACTCTGAAATGAAGGTTTTTGGAAATTGGTTTTCATAAAACAAGAAAGAAGACAAAATTGGTAACAACTATATTACAATTGATAATAAATAAGTAAAAGGTTATTTAATTAAGATTAATAATATTAAATAATCATCCAATTGCTCAATTCATATTTGATAAGTGTCATGTTTAGACTTGGGGTAACACCCATGTAGTTCAATATGTATATTAGTTCAAAAGTTAGGTCATGAAAACGAACCAACCTAATGGAATTTCATATATGTTTGTATCTTCTAAAAATAAAAGTTAAAGAATTCAAATTAAAAAAATGATTAAATATGATTAGTATTTTAATTCGTATTCGATTATTGTTTGGCAAACTAGTTGATAAGTTAACTGATGAATGATAAATCAACTGATAAATAAATTATGTTTGACAAAAACTAGCTTATAATTATGTAAAACGACCAAAAAATGCATATTAAAAATAGTCCATTACAAATATTTAATATATAATTCAAATAAATTTCTAATAATATAATTAAAACAAATTTCTAATATATAATTCAAATAAATTTCTAATAATATAATTAAAACAAATTTCTAATAATATAATTAGTCCTTTTTTTTTAATTACTACAAACAAGATGGTAAATAAAAAATAAATAATATAATATGTTAATTGAAATAATTTAAAAACTCACTAGTATATATCTACTACATGTATAAATATTTGATATTTATTTATAATTAATAGTTAATATTATTAGTAATGAATATTTATTTATAATTAATATTAATACTTAATATTAACGAGGGCTTTAATTAAAAAAATGTCAAAAAACTTCTTATAAGCTACACCAAGTAGCTCCTTAAAAGCTCTGCATCGAAAAGTATTTTTTTTTCTGAACGGCGAAATTTTATAAAACTAGCAAGAAGTTCGAAAAATAAAACAATTACATAGAGATAATGCCAAATGAAGGATTTGTAAGCCAACCAACCCAATTAATAGACAAATTGCTACTTCTATGATTAACCTAAAAGTAAACACGGGTTATAATATATATCGTCGTCTTCCTTGCCTTCGGGTTGCCAAAGAGAATACCATTCCGAAACACCCATATAGACCACAAAGTGGTAAGCGTAACTGCCTCAAAGCACCAAAAAACCTCCGGATTCAATTGAATTGAGTCAATTCAAGAGACCCAATCTAAAGTATGGAGATTCGGAATATCCATTTGCCACCAACGACCAATAAGAACTCATAAGACTGTAGCGAGAGGACATGAAAATAAAAGATGATTACAGTCCTCCACCATATCTAGGACATAAGAGAGATGAGACATCGATGCCTCTTTTATCCAAATTTATCCGAGTAGGGAGCCGATTGAGATGAAATCGCCACGCGAACACATTAACTTTGATGGGAACAAGTCTATTCCATCTAGTAGGAAGAGAATCCACCTCCAAATGACTAGAATCAATTAAACGCCTAGTTGAACCTACTGAGTAATCACCCGACCCGTCTGACAACCACACCCATCTATCTTTTTTACTAGAAGACACAAAGGTAGACGAAATTTGTTGTAGTTTATAAAACTGGATATTTAAATTACTTTATGTAAACATTTAAATTTATGTTTTAATGTGTTTGAAAATTTGGATCGACACTCAAAATACCAAATATTTATTTTACATATATGTAACTTTTATAATTTATATAATTAATAATTAAATTCAAACTTTGCCTAAGTGGCTTTTAAAGAAAAATGAAAGATACATTAAAAGACAACGATATTCCTCTGAACATTTTTTAACGGCCATTCGTTTATAAAAGGAACCTAATTCGTTATAAAAATGAAACTAGCGCTCGTTGAAAGTTCTTTATAGAGATCTTAATTGTGAACTTTAGTAAATCATATGGAAGAAATTGGCATTTAACTCTTTATATAAAGACCAAAATCGACCCTAGAATTTATAACCAATATTTACAAGGCTATGTAAATTGGTTTTAATTTAATTCGAATCGTTAGTTTAACGTAAAATTTACCAGAAGAAGAAAAAAACGATGTTTCATTCAAACAGATGTAACAGTAGACCCGAACATTGTAAGACTATTGCTAACATCATCATCTTATATTAAATTTCCCATAATTTTGGATTTTTATTGAATTGCTGACAAATTTTGTTTTAAATATAATTGGAGAATCAAGACCCATGTGATTTGATGGAGGTGTGGATCTACACACCGAAGCATAGACATGTTGGTACATAGGGGTCAAGTTCCAAAGGTGATGCGGCTAAAATCTTCCTTTTATTTTTTAATGGGTTTAATATTTTACTATTAAATATTAAAATTGATATATTGAGATAGTAATTATAAAGATAAGAAAAGCCTTAGGGTATGTTTGGCAAACTAGCTGATTAGCTAAGTTAGTTGACGAAGAAGTCATATTTGACAAAAACTAGCTTATAAACATGTAAAATGACCAAAAAAATTATCTGTAAAAAACTATCTATTACGATATTTAATTATATAATTAAAACAAATTTATAGCAATATAATATGTTAGTAAAAAAATAAATAATATAACATGTTAAATTGTTAATTAAAAGAATTTAAAATTTATTATTACATATATATATACTATAAATTTTGAATTTGTTAAAACAAGTTTTAGAAAAAAATATACAGTATATATTAACTTATGATTTTAAATAAACGTTATATATAATATGAAAAAATTAATCAAATAATAATTAAAAAGATAATAGTAATTGATAATTAAAATATATTGATTAATATTAAAAAATATATATATAAAAATAACTTATATGATTAACAATAACTCTAAATAATTAAAAATTAATATCAACATATAATTAAATTTTAATTTAATAATTTTTAGTTAATATTAATTATATTTAAAAAGTTAATATTTATTTATAATAACAGTTAATAAATAATATTAATATTAATGAGAGCAATATTGAAATATTCACAAAAAAACTATTGAAAAACTACTCCAATTAGCGTTTCCAAAAACTAGCTTATGGTCATCCAATAATCCAACCCACGACTATGATTGCATAAAAAAATAAGACATAGAAATTTTGAAAATGAATAATAGGACTATTGATACCGATAATGTCAGACATGAACGTCAGTCTTATATGATACGGTTTTGTGAAGGGACTCTGATTTGATTGATCCTTTAATCGACCCATTTCGACCGGTACACTTCCTTTAAATTGTTGATATATTCCAAATATGTAATATCATTTGATTTATCAGATAGAGTTTTGTTAGATTTAAATTATTTATTTGATTCATGTTTCTTTTTGCTATTGTATCATCCTATTTGTTCTTGTCTTTTTACAGTTGAATTTAATTGTGTTCTAAATCTGCCTTTTTTCCTCAGCTTTCTTGAATTTATTAGTATTGTTATGGTGGTTCATGCAGACACTTTCGCAAACATGATTTCAACTAGGGGTGTAAGCGAGCCGGGCCGAGTATTACGTTATTCGAGCTCTGTTTGAAAAAAATATAATCAGGCTCGAGCTCGATTAACTTTTTCAAAGTTGGGCTCGAGCTCAAATATTTTTTTCAATGCTCGAGATCGATTAACTCGTTTACGTGCTTAAGCTTGATAATTTTTGTATTTTGATTTATATAATTTATAAGAATATTTTGAAGTGGAAGCACCATGTACGAAATCTTATCATTGTTGTTGATAAACAAGACTCCATTCTGCATCAAATCCTGGGACTCGAGGCTCACAGGATCCAGGCTTTGCGACTCGTGACTCACAGGATACTTAGTGGTTGTATAAAACCTTTAAGCACAGGTTCCTATATGTGCAGTCTGCTATCATCCTCGTTCATCAAACATGTTGGTATTAATTTGGTGCACTATAGTTTACTTTATGTTCACAAAGTGTTCTTATAACGAATCTATCGCGAAGGATAGAATTAATTGGCAATTTCTGGTTCAAGACTACTTCCGGTTAATAATCAACATTATTGTATTTTAACGATGAAGTATCAATCTTTATTAATAAAGTCGTGTAATATTTACTAATAATGATTTGCTTCTTTTATCACTGAATTTTACTGATTGGAAAAATTCAACACAATTACCCTCTGAAACAGATCATATGACGAAGGGATGTTTTTGAAGGGGATCGGGATCCACTACAAGAAACCGTAAATTGTATCCAAAGTTTTTGTAAATCACTCGGTTCCCATCTGTATAATACGTTTCTCCTCCATGTTCCGTTTATGGATCTTATCTTCGTTTCTCCTCACATCAAATAAATAGAACCATAATAGCATCCTTAGTTTTTTCAAACCATATAAATAAACCTACAAACACCTTAACTAGGTCTTTAGGGTGCGTTTGGTACACAGACATGATAGTTGTTCATCGTTTGGTAAGACAAAACAGGACATAACATATAACATGATCAATTTACCCCTAATAAGTTGTTCGTATATTTTGATTAATTATGTATAATTTATTAAATTATAATGAAAAAAATATTTTTATAACAAAACATATCATTAGAAAGTTTCATTCGAGACGATTAAATTAACACCAAAATAAAAAGTTTATGTAGTTTTTAATTTTTATTTTGTAATCTTTTCTATGTTTTTTTACTATTAATATTTGATAATTTACGTAAATTAATAAAAACTTAGAAACCATATAAAAATAATATTTTGAGGACAGTAAAGTGAATGTTTAAATAGCATAAAATAGAATAAATAAAACTTAAAGGATGTAAAATATAAAAAAGAAGGCGTATTTGGTGTTTTAGAAGAGAATTAGATTTCATTATGAGGTTATATTGGTAAAACATTAGTACGTTCCACCTTGTTCCATAAGGGTGCGTTTGGTAGGCAAACAAGATAGAACAGAACAAGACAGAACAGTTGTTCAGCGTTTGATAGACATAACTGGACAGAACAGAACGGATAACATTAGATAAAATACAAATAAATAAAATATAAAATAGAACGTGTATTTGATGTTTCAGAAGAGAATTATATTTTATTTTGAGGTTATATTGATAAAACATAAGTCTGTTCCAGCTTGTTCCACTCTGTTCCTGTCTGTTCCACATAAAAGTTCTACCAAACATGGGACATGGGACAGTGATCCCTGTTCTGTTCTGTCCTATCCAGTGTACCAAACGCACCCTAAGGGGAAGGTGGAACAGGTCTGTTCCACTTTGTTCCTGTTTATTCCACTTATAAGTCGTGCCAAACGTGGAACAATGATCTATGTTTTGTTATGTCTTGTCAAGTGTACCAAACGCACCCTTAGGAAACAGTCACTCTAGTGTTTGGAGAAAGGACAAGTCAGTGGGATATGTTGTGTTAATTTGGTTTGGTTTCTAGAATTACCTTAACTATGCATGGTTTAAGCTGTAAATACATTGACCATAAATGACCCATAACCAATGTTTTCGTGGATGAGGATCCTAACATTCTCCACCTAAATAATGCTCTATGTCATATACAAAATCACGAGATAGAAAAAAAGCATCGTGGCACGAGAAAGTGGATAACGGTACCTGAACGCTGAATCCGCATCTCTGAAACCACGAACCCATTTCCAGAAATTCGCTGCCAAGTGCCAAACTTTTCCCCTTGATCCGTATCAAAAATCTTCAAGAAGTCTATTCATTCGGCCTCGAACACTATAGGTTTGTTCGAGAAGAAAGCATCGAAATTCCCGATCTTAAGTTGATAAAGCTCGTTCGTAGATTCTTCAGTCATCACCGCATGATGAGGGGTCATAACGACATTATCTAAATTAAAAAGCTCTTCAGTGACATCGGGCTCATTTTCAAAAACATCCAAACCCGCACCAGCAATCTCCCCTTTTTGTAAACACTCGACCAATTCTTTCTCGTTGATGATTGCTCCTCGGGCCACGTTCACAATAATTCCTTCCTTCCCTAAAGCCAACATGACATTTTTGTCAATCATGTGACGGGTTTGGCCCGTTAATGCACAGCAGAGGATGATGATCTCACAGTTTGCTGCGAGTTCTTGAATAGTGGGATAGAATGGGAATTTAACATGTGGTTTTTTGTTTCTGGAGGTGTAGGAGATAATGCAGCCAAAGGTATTAAGCTTCTTTGCAACATTAAGACCAATGCTTCCCATTCCAACAATCCCAACTTGCTTGCCACCCAGCTGAATCATAAATACCAATAGACCACGGTTAGAAGTATATACAAAAGCTAATCTGGTATACAGTAAGGGCCCGCTTGTTAGTAGCTTAATGAGCTTAATGGGATTCACAGCTTATTCCGTCAGCTATACATGACTGTTTGGTAGTAGCTTAATGATATAAAAAGTGGCTTATTCAGTAATCTTTTAGGATGTAGCTTTATGTAGAAAGTCAAGTTTTTTTCCAAACCCGTCCGTCTCAATTAAAAAACACCCTCCTTTCATCTATGAAAAAGCCTTCCCACAGAAAAATCTTCCCAATCTATACAGATAGATTATTCCACAAGGACAACTTTATCCATACAAGACTTAATAGAAAACCAGCCAAACAGCCCCTAACTTAAGGGTGCATTTGACACGTTTGACATGATGGGATGGGATGGGATAAGACAGGACTGTACTGGGACAAGACAAGGACCGAGTGGGACAAAAATGCATTTTTTGGTTCTAAGAAAATAGGTGGAGATGACACAAATTGATAAATTACTAAACTATCCATGTCGAATTAAAACACTAAAACCTTGAACAATTCCTTAACCTGCCTATGTCACTCTTGCCTGACCAATCCAGTACCATCTGCATACTAAACGCTTGATAAAAGGTGGTGCTGAAGTCTGAAATCTGAATCAATAAGACTTTTTGTTTTTGTAAACCGATAAATGTCTGTATTTGTTTAAATTATGTATTTGACCCATTAGAATGTTATAGTATTAGAATTTATATATATATATATATATATATAAATTTATACAATTTCACATATTAATGCATCATCATTATGAAATTTACATCTAAATTATAAAGTTAGCATTCACTTAAACAAATATGTTTAATCGATAATAATATATTTAAATTATATAAATTTAAATTTGAAAGTCATCTAATTATAGTAAATTGAGGTTTATTATAATCCAAGTGAATCGATTGAGAAATGATCTATTAAGGTTAATTCACCGAGAACACTAAAAGGCAAATAGAAGGCTGATCTACCTCTTAACGGTTAAGAGGACGATAACACATGAGTGGCTTTGATAATTTGAAAAAAAAAACAGTCTGAATGGCCCTATCGAGGCTAATAAGACCTTTTTTCTAAAAAACAAACAATGCCTAAATATGGTAAAAGCAATAGTTAGATTTAATCGTAAATGACCTATAAATACCAAATGCAATAGTGACAGGTAAATCCATGCACATGTGAATTCATCTTTAAACTCTTTGTACGATTGTTCTTTCATACAAAGTAAACTTTATAACCAGCATAGGTTTTTTTTCTCCATTCGGTCATCAGACAAAAAGGACAAAGTTAATCTGCTAATAGACCATTTGCTTCATTATGACAGCCATCATAAATTTGTCAGCACAGACGGCTCAAAAGATTTCCTTTCCCTTTTGATAAAATAGAGACACATGAAGTGGTCGGTAAGTTAAGAATTGCATATACGATGGAATGAAGATAACTGGAGGGGAAGGGAGTTGGGAAAGATTTCCTTTTCCTATTAATACAATACAGGCACATAAGATGCAGGGTGAGTTAGAATCTTCACAGAGAAATCATAGCTAAGTTGCAACTTCACTGACGGAAAGTTTCATCCACAATGCACTAATGAGTAATGACAGTTGCGAAGATCATGAGCCGTATGCATTTTTAGAAGTGGAAGAGTTGAAATAGTATGAATATTGGGAGAGGGTGTTTCAAGTTATTTTGAAGGATGAAATCAGTTTCCATTTGTAGTCAACGGTGTTAGATAAGCCATAAGCATTTTTCTTGGTGGTGCTTGGCCCATACACGATCCATGGTAACGCTTTGGTGGTCATGAATTCAATTCTTATAAGCCCCTTACCTATTCTACATACAATTCTTACATTCACAATGGCTAGCCCTTATAACATGCTCATACACATACACATACGGGTAAGTTTGGTATACAGACAGGATAGAACAAGACGGGACATGACAGAACATGATAGAGTTGATGTTCAGGTAAGACAGAACTAGACAGAACAGAACAAATTACATGACCAATTTCCCCCTAATGAGTTGTTTATATATTTTATATATTTTGATTAATTACGTAATTCATTAAATTATAATGAAATAAATATTTTTCTATAACAGAATATATTATTAGAAAGTTTTATTTCAAGACGATTAAAGTGACATAAAAACCATATAAAAATAATAAATTGATAACAGTAAATTGAAAGTTTAAAGAGCATAAAATACAATAAATAAAATTTAAAAAATGAACAAAATATAAAAAAGAAGGCGTATTTGATGTTTTAGAAGAGACTAAGATTTTATTGTGAGGTTATATTAGGAAAACATAAGTTTGTTCCACCTTGTTCAAGCTTGTTCCATGGGGTGGGCATATTACACTATGTTCCTGTCTGTTCCACATAAAATTTCTACTAACGTGGAACAGTGATCCCTGTTCTGCTATGTCCGGTGTACGAAACCGCACCCTACATGCATATGCATTATGCAAAACAAACAAATCTGCCAAAAAGAGGGGGTGAGAGAGAGAGAGAGAACCTTGTGGCCGAGAGGATAATCTCCTTTCTGCTGCCACAGCCCAGCCTTAACAAACCGATTAGCAGCACTAACTCTTCTTAACACATCAATCAACAAACCCACAGCTGTATCAGCAACATCCTCCGAGAAAATTGAGCCAGCATTAGCAACTTTAATTCCACGCCGTTTGCACTCATTGAGGTCAATATGGTCAAGACCAGCACTGGTGGTCATGATAAACCGAAGCTCAGGCAGGTTCTGCTGTCACTAGTAATGGGCCGACCAGCAGAAAATAAAGCAGCTTGTACAGAACCCGCATAGGTAGAAAGGAATTGGTGCAGAGGAAGAGAGGATTCCCATGGTTTTAGGAGACAGAATTTCTCCGAAAATTGTTTCTCGTAGACTTTGAAAACAGCAGGTGGCCTGAGAAGCAATATCTTTTCTTTTTGTGAAGAATCTGGTTTTCCCATGTACGTAGCACGTTGGCCTGCAGAAATTGACTTTGAATGCAAATTGAAAGAATCAACATAACGATTCAGACGTTTCTAAAATCACAAATAGAAAATTTGATCATTCACATCCGATTGAAAATATTTTATCCATAAGATGGCTATTTATACTAGAGTTTTGTTTCCTTCGTTATGGCACTAAGTTTTTCCTCATGTTTTCTATATATTTTATATGTCCATTTCCTGAGTTTGCTTCCTGCACAAAAGTGTCCTAACAATAAAGGAGAGTTGCACATCATAGGGTTCGAAAGACTTTATATATCGGTGCCATGATTGATGAAGGTACGCATACGATGTTGTATCCTAGTCCTAGGAGACATATCGTCATATAATTCTGTCTCAATGGTTGATTTACTTGTTTTTCATAATACATATATATATATATATATATATGTGTGTGTGTGTGTGTGTGTGTGTGCCTTGTTACTTTTGTATTATACGTGTTTTGATTTAGTCTTCTTGTATATAAATCGACATAGAGGAAAAGCTATAATAATTCCCAATTAACCATTCATATCTAATATCACTTTAGGGGCCGTTTACTAAACGCCTACCCGGTAAGTCCTTACCGGATGACCATGATAAAGGCCAACAATCTTACCCGATAAGAACAATGAAAAACATGGAGAGTCTTACCCGATAAGTAAGGGTGACGCCTCTTACCCAGTAAACGCTTACCACATAAACTGTTGCATATGATACCGTTTTAATGGACTACAATCTTACACGGTAAGGTAAGGGCCCGTTTACCTACACGCTTACCGAGTAAGCGCTTATCAGTAAGAGTCACCACTATAACTTACTTTACCAGGTAAGATTATAGTCCATTAAAACGATATCAATAGAATGGATCTTACGTGGCAAGCACTTACGTCAACGGCGGCCCTTATTTTCATGAAAAGTGACTTATCAATCCCAGCTAGATTCTAAAGGGGTGTTTGGGATTGATTATTTAAAACAACTTATGCTTTTTTTTAAGTGCTTATCAACTTATGTGGTGACAAAAATGAGTTTTATAAAAAGTGTTTGGATTAGCTTATTGTGGTACCAAAATGTAATAAGCTAATAAGTTGTTATGTAGGGGGTGTTTGGGATTGCTTATACATGTAAAATAACCAAAAAAGTCATAAGTTGTTTCAAATAAGTTGATAAGTCGGTATGGACTAGCTTATTAAAAACAATTTATCTGCAGAGACAAAAAACGGATGACCATGATAAAGGCCAACATTCTTACCCGATAAGAACAATGAAAAGGATGGAGAGTCTTACCCGATAAGTAAGGGTGATGCCTCTTACCCGGTAAATGCTTACCACATAAACTGTTGCATATGATACCGTTTCAATGGACTACACTCTTACACGGTAAGGTAAGGGCCCGTTTACCTACACGCTTACCGAGTAAGCGCTCATCGGTAAGAGTAACCACTATAACTTACTTTACCGGGTAAGGTTATAGTCCATTAAAACGGTATCATTAGAATGGATCTTACGTGGCAAGGCTTACGTCAACGGCCCTTATTTTCATGAAAAGTGACTTATCAATCCCAGCTAGATTCTAAGTTGGTGTTTGGGATTGATTATTTAATACAACTTATGCTTTTTTTTAAGTGCTTATCAACTTATGTGGTGACATAAATGAGTTTTATAAAAAGAGTTTGGATTAGCTTATTGTGGTACCAAAATGTAATAAGCTAATAAGTTGTTATTTAGGGGGTGTTTGGGATTGCTTATACATGTAAAATAACCACAAAAGTCATAAGTTGTTTCAAATAAGTTGATAAGTCGGCATGACTAACTTATTATAAACAATTTATCTGCAGGGGCAAAAAGTGATAAGCAGTTTTTTTTCCACAATCCAAACACTAAAAAAAACTTATTTACGGTGACAAAATGAAATAAACAGATAAGTCATTTAAATAAGCAATCGCAAACACCCCAAGAACCCTTAATGAAAAAGAGATTAATATAGATACACGATCTACACGAGAAGAGACACATAATTATTATTCAAATTCTTAGACCTCGAACTCAATCGAATCAAAACTATGACCAATTTCTAGATTCAAAAGAAAGCGCTTTGTCATACAAACTACACGAGAATCAATCTAAATTCAAAATGATGAGGAAAATGAATGCAGAAACAATATCAAAGTTCTCGATCAAATCTAGGGTTTCAACTTTCAAATTTTGGGATTCCGTTTAACCACAAATATAGTTACGAGTAACAGTAATAGAGAATCGTTGATAAGATTCGAATCAGTTTCCGCGTCTCAACTTTAAAATTTCAAAACAAAAAACCAAAAGCATCCACGAAATTCGGAATTACAGTAGTGAATAAGCTTACAGAATTACTTGGAGAACGATTGTCCATAAAGAATGTACCAGCGAAAAGGACGGTTTCTGCAGGCGTACGACGGTCGCCGGTGGTGTCGCCGTCGCGCTAGATAGGGGGGTCGACGCTTTACACTCCCCTAAAATCTATTTATAATAATATAGGAAAAGTTCAAAAAAACAAACGAAGTCCGTAAAAACTATTTTTTTTTTTTTAAAAAATCATTAAACTTTCTCATCTTAGGGTGTGTTTACTTGTGACTTAATCGGCTTAACGAGAAAACCGGCTTATTTGCGCAGACATTTTTGGGTGTTTACTTGCAACTTAATCGCACAGCAATGAGCTTATTCGCTCAGTGGGTTGAGGGGTGTTGTCCCCATTAAGTCAAAATTCTGACAATTATACCCCTTGTTAAAAAGAACCGCTCCCATAAGAAAAATCCCCTTCCTTCCTCCCTGTTGCTTTCCTTCAAACCCTAGCTACAAATAACGCCACAGGTGGTCGTCCCCTTTGCTGATCGTCGCCTCTGTTGTTGTTCTTCATCTCCGGCGATCGTCGCTGCACATCCCCCTTCGTTGCACAACTCGATTCTTGTCGTCCCCTGTCTTTGTTGCACGATTTTATCTGAAATCAAGGATCTGCATCTGCTTGTATTATCTACTCGTCGTCCCCTTTGCTGTTTGTCGTCCCCATCATCTCTGTTGTTACTCCTCATCTCCGATGACTATCGCTGCATCTCCCCCTTCGTTGCACAACTTGATTCATGTCATTCCCTGTATTTTTTTTCTTCCTTTCTTTGCATAATTTTATTTGAAATCAAAGATGTGTAGCTGCTCGTTTTATCTACTCGTCCCCCTGACTTTGTATTTTTTCTTGTTTCTTGTTTATTGTTTCTTCCCTTTTCTATATAATTAGTGTTGATTATATGAAATTGTGATCTCACTTTCATGGGTTTCAATCTAACGGTTCTGAAATTTAACTACTATTGTTGTTGGTTTCATTCTCATGGATTTCACTGCTTCCCATTGATATTCAAGGATTTCTCATGGCTATATATTTGATCATGATTTGTGACTTCAACTTTGTGGATATTTTATAAACATATAAAATTTTCAATCGAAGTTCTTTGGGTCCTTGAATATCATTTGTATAATGTTGAAAACAATATGATCACAAATGGAGTTTTTGTCTAAATACTGCAAATTGGAGTGCTTAGATTCAAATTTCATATGGAGGGGTAAGTTGGTCATTTATGCCATTCAGACTTTTGATTCAGATACAAAAGTAAACAACAACAACAATTTATCCAGACAGAAAAATTTAACCAGACAGACACATTTATCCATACAGGACTTAATGAAATTTTTGGTAAACAGCCCCTTAGATGATTAAGGGATATTTTATGCTTATTTTAAAAGTGTTTATCAAATTATGTCGTGTTAAAAAGGAGTTAGGGGTAAAAATATAATTTGGACAAATAAGTTATAAACAGTTTCAAATAAGTTATAAACAGTTTCAAATAAATTATAATGCATTAACTTATCAAAAACAACTTATGTGTGGTGAGAAAAGTCATAAACACTTTTTTTTTGCAATCCAAACACTAAAAATAGCTTATTTGTGGTAAGGAAAAGCAATAAGCAAATAAGTCAAAAAAAAGGGAAATTAATTAAAATACCCTAAGTCCAACTTCGTGTTACCAAAATACCCCAAATCTCTCTCAGTTTACAAAATTACCCAAAAAATCCGCGATGGGCCCCGCGATCGCGGGCCCAAGCCCACGTGGCAAACTGTTTCGGTCAAAAGCCCCGCGAAGCCCCCCAAGTTTGCCCGCGTTGGCAAGTTTAGCCCCTGTCCGCGATCGCAGCCCGCGATAGGGCAAAAAAAAATTACATTTTTGGTCCCTGTTTTTTGTGTATTTGTTCAGTAAAAAAATACAAACTGTTCAAAAGAAATTTTAGCAAAACCGAGTTGCGTGAGCACAAGATTTTGGAGCTGCATTCGTGTCCGCAGGTCGTGCTCGCACACAAGTTCGACGATTTTAGCTTACAAAATCGTCAATCGGCACCCCCCTACGCGCGGGTAGGTGTTGGAGTAAAACCATGCAATGAGCTTGTCAACTCCTCACACTTCTTTCCTTATAAACCAAATAAAGTTCCTTCCTCCTTCCTATGTGGGACACCTTCCCACACTCAAATTGGTTTTTGCTAATTTCATGGTTTTTACTCAACTTTGAGCATCGATATCTCATTCACACATACTCCGTTTTCGACGCATTATATATCGTTTCGAAGCTCTCATATAGGAGAACATAAACCCACTATAAGTTAATTATATATACTACATATATATATATATATTTAAATGTGTCCAAAGTTTAGTAATTAACTCTTCTTTTATATATAAAAACCATACTTTTACTAAACATTCCTCTTCAACAAATCTCGACATGGTTCAGCCTAGGTTCAGCCTTAAGTTTATTTGCCAGCAGCAGCATCCTTTCAAGAAAATCCACTTGAATTTTCCACGACTAGGTTCAGCCTTCAATGACACACCACAACTACATTCTTGATCTGACATGCAAAATATAGATAATATCAAGATGCATGTGGGAAACAGAAACAAAAAAACAACCAGAACCTAATTACTACCTTTTTGAAGTCAAAATGACATTGATCCTCTCACAAATTTAGCACCAATCATCCGTTCATTTCTAGTATTAGGATATGATTTATTTATCCATTTCATAGAAAATCCAATGATATCAGATTTATAGCTAAAATGAATCCACTAGACCTCAAAAGTCTAAAAGGTACATCTTCTAGGAACGGATGGGTTCTCATTGCTAATTTACATAGGAAAATAAGAAACTACGAAATGGAAAAAACAAATTGAAAGGAATATGATTATGAAAGTTGCGTTGGGTATTCAATAAGACATTGCAGAATGACTTACTTTGGATAATCATCCGGAAACCAGCTTTATAACAATGCAGAGGGAGTTGAGGATCAACAATATAACCCTCAAGTATTGGGTTGCATAAATGAGACCGATGATCTGTCCCTTGAGAGAATTTCTCTTCACCCCTGAGTACTCTTGGACACATTTAAATATATATATATATATATATGTAGTATATATAATTAACTTATAGTGGGTTTATGTTCTCCTATATGAGAGCTTCGAAACGATATATAATGCGTCGAAAACAAAGTATGTGTGAATGAGATATCGATGCTCAAAGTTGAGTAAAAACCATGAAATTAGCAAAAACCAATTTGGGTGTGGGAAGGTGTCCCACATAGGAAGGAGGAAGGAACTTTATTTGGTTTATAAGGAAAGAAGTGTGAAGAGTTGACAAGCTCCTTGCATGGTTTTACTCCAACACCTACCCGCGCGCAGGGGGGTGCTGATTGACGATTTCGTAAGCTAAAATCGTCGAACTTGTGTGCGAGCGCGACCTGCGGACACGAATGCAGCTCCAAAATCTTGTGCTCACGCGGCTCGGTTTTGCTAAAATTTCTTTTGAACAGTTTGTATTTTTTTTTACTGAACAAAGACACAAAAAACAGGGACTAAAAATGTAAATTTTTTTTGCCCTATCGCGGGCTGCGATCGCGGGCAGGGGCTAAACTTGCCAACGCGGGCAAACTTGGGGGGCTTCGCAGGGCTTTTGACCGAAACAGTTTGCCACGTGGGCCTGGGCCCGCAATCGCGGGACCCATCGCGGATTTTTTGGGTATTTTTGTAAACTGGGAGAGATTTGAGGTATTTTGGTAAGAGATGGTCAAACTTGAGGTATTTTAATTAATTTCCCAAAAAAAGCAATCCCAAACACCCCTAAGTCTCTAAACTATTTTTTTGAATGAAAAAATCATTAAAACTTCTCATTTTGAATGAAAAAGCCATTACACTTTCTCATTTTGAATGATTAAGTCCTTGAACATTTTCTTTAATAAATAAATCATCGAACCTTCAAAATTGGTTACGTGCATCATTTTAACAAAAAAAGCATGTAACCGACTAGAAAACTTTTAAAGTAAAAGAAAAAAATTAAATCAGCTTACCGTTCCAAAACCGTATATCATTCAAACTCCTCGCAAACAACGGTATCGCTCATCCTCGCCACTCCCCGTGACCCCATCGTTGTCAGTTCTCCATATCATCTATCAAGTTGTTGACCCTCGTGTTTGCGTGGGTTTGAATGACGAAGGGTTTGGGAACGGTACTAATTTAAGTTTTTTTTTTACTTTAAAACATTTTTAGTCGGTTATAAACAATTTTAAAAGTTCAATGATTTAGAGCATCCACACACGTCTTGCAATAACTCTTGCAAGATGACATGGCATGTGTCTTGCAAGGCCTTGCAAGACCACCCCATCTTGCTAAACTTGCAAGGTCTTTCAACAAATTAAATATATTAAACAAAAACATTTTTTAATTTAATTAGTTTATTTGTTAGTTTAAACATTAATTTTTATTAATATGTTTATTAAATTTAATTCATTTATTAGTTTATTTTAACATTATTTTTTTAATATTTTTATTAAAATTTCTTATCCACGCTTTATTTTAAAAAAAAAATATTTTTATGCAATGTTTTTTATTTAAACTGCTAAATTATATTTACACAAAATATAGTAAAAGAAAACAAAAGTAAAGTTTTAGTTATCTATATTTTATAATTAATTTATTAGTTATATTATAATTATTTATATTATTTATATTATAATTATTTATATTATTTATATTATAATTTATTAGTTTAGAAAGAAGTTTGGTCTTGCATGTGTGTGGAATGTGTCATTGCAAAGCTGATGTGACACTTGTGAAAGGAGTAAGGTCTTGCACGTGTGTGAATGGTCTTATATTTTTAAGAAAAAATGATCAGAGATTTGATCATTCAAAATGAGAAAGATGATTTTTTCATCTGAAAAATAGTTTAGGGACTTAATCATTCAAAATGAGAAAGTTTAATGGCTTTTTCGTTCAAAAAAATAGTTTAGGGACTTAATCATGTAAAATGAGATAGTTGTTGGGTTTTTTTTGAATTTTTCCTGATAATATCTCATTTCTTTTGATATTTAATTTTAATTTCTTTCCTTTTTTAAAGTAAAAAAGGTACAAGAATAGTTTTAATTCTAAACTAACCAATTAGGAGTAAGACTATAAACGAACCGAACATTCAACGAATCGTTCGACGGAAAGTTCGTTTATATTCGTTTATTTAATAAATAAACGAACATAAACACGTTTTTTTGTTTGTTTAGTTAAACGTACGAACATGATCAATGGTCTCGTTCGTTCATCTATGTTTGTGAACGTTCGTTCATTTACGCTCGTATGTCCATTTAAGTTCGTTCATTTACGTTCGTATGTTCATTTAAGTTCGTTCGTTTACGTCCGTTTATGTTCATTTAACTTCGTTTAACTCTTATGAACGAGCATAAACGAACACGAACAAACAAATTTCCTTAACGAACGAACATGAACACAAAAAATTTCGTTCAATTATTGTTCGTTTGTTCGGTTAAATTAGACGAATGAACATAAACAAGCATCCGTTCGTGTTCGTTCGGTTCATTTACAGCCTTAATTATGAGAGTGTAAAACATTAGCGGTACTCCACTTTTGGGTAAGGAAGGTAGGAAAGAGAAAAGTTGAGGTGGCGCTGAGGTGGCAAGTGGGTTCATTGGATTCATTGGGTAACGGTACTCATGGTCTTAAAAACATTAGCCTGAATGTCCATCTTCAAGATATTCCTACGTTCTTTTATAACATGGACTAATACAACCGCCACAATCACCACCACGGCGAAATACCAATGGTGATAACAATAAGGATCTGGTGGACAATTTTATATTTAGTATTTATATTTATATTTATATTCACATTGAACATTTCATTTCATTTCATACAAGTTACAACTAACATTTTGTCGTGTTCATCATTGGTATTAGTCTGTTTATTTAACAGTGATTTCCAAACTTTGATTAACTTGGTTATACAATAAGTAAATTATTTTATTTTCTAAATTCACTTGTAGTAACATGTAGTCACTATAAACTACTTGTCGCAACATCGTGTCATTGGTTGTCGCTAGTAGTTTTTACATCAACAAACTTTTAGCTTAGGGGCCGTTTACCAAATACTTACTCGGGTAAGCACTTACCAAGTTATATTACCTACCGTATTGATATGGCAAGGACCAAAAATCTTACCCAGTAAGAGCGAATGAAATGACCGAGAGTTTTACCCCGATAAGTGATGACGACGGCTCTTACCACGGTTAGTTCCTATAGAAAGAGAGAAAGTTCCAATATATCGGTCATGACACATTGGTTAGAAACTTGTAGGGTCAGGACTGATATTTGAAATAACGAATATATCGGTGTTATATCGGTTTAAAAATATTGGTTCATATAATATTTCTTAGAATTATATATATAATATATAATATATAAGGTCAGGTTCAGGGGAAAACCTCAAAAAAATGGAAAACTGATGAACATTCTTGTAGGCCTTCATCTGGACAGTATGCACTTGTGCAGACAAATAATTTGTAACATGCATACGTGCATGTGCATAAGTGCATAAAAACCAAAAAACAACTTACTTTTACACATATGTACAAGTGCATACCGTACAAATGAAAGGCCACCAGGGTGTTTCCTTAGTTATCCATTTTTTGAGGTTTTTCCTTGAACCTCGCTCATATAATATATATATATATATATATATATATATATATATATATATATATATATATATATATATATATATGAGTGGGTTCAAATGAAAACTCATTTTCAATTGTGAACATGAGAACAAGTCACAACCATTGATCAAGATTTGGAAAACTAATCAATGGTTAAAACTTAATGAAACCAATTGAGAAGTAATTAGGGACAAATATGGAAATTTGAATCAGCGTCTACCATCTTTCACTTTTTATTTTCTTTTTTAATTAAAAAACTTTTACCCCCTTAAAGTTTAAAATAAATTATCTTAAAATTAATAATATTTTAATCAAACAAATTAATAAAAAAAACGAGAATTTCGTGCTCTTCGATATGACATCCATCTCGATATAGTTTTTTCTTCATTTTAACCGTTTTTACGTGATCTCATCCCGCGGTAGTCCCACGATTTTACTATATTTACATTTTTGGCCCCTCCGGTTTGGGGCAAATTTAAAAAAACATAAATGGTCCCTATAGTTTTTAGGTTATCATTTTATGTAGTTGAGGTTTTTAATGTATTGTTTCCTTTCCATTTTAATGTATTTAATATAGAAATTAATTAAAGAAAATGTTTTCCCCATTTTAAGTTATTTAATAAGGAAATTAATTAAAAGATCAGTTATTGTCAATCATCTTCCCAACCGAAATGGATACAGTGCAGGTAAACAAAGAAATCTATTACTGGAACGCGTCCTGGATTCCGGTGATGAAGTTAACCTTTTCCTTGATCACGTCCTCCATTCCTGTGTAGTCCTCTTCGATTTCTTTTAGTTCCTCTTCTACTTCCTTAATCTGTCGTTGCACCTCCCGAATGTGAGCCCTAGTCATGGCCAGTTCTCGTTTCTTCTCCGCTAGATATTCCATTTTCCCCTGCTGAATCCCCCTGTTATGGTTCCACATACCTTTTACCTTTTCGATACCGGCGTTCGCCTCATCAATGGATTTTTGCACTAAGGGAGTAATTCGTTGACTTTGTGGAAGACACGTTGGCTGGGTATAATGATACATTGGTGGGTTTTTTCCGTCATTATCGAAGTGGTAATTCTCGCATGCCATCTCACAGTATTCTTCCTCCTCAGCCGTGAATGGATAATCGGTCGCAGTTCGCCCATAGTTTCTCCACCCCTCGTCTGTTTCCGGTACCTTCCAGGTACTCCGAAGAGCTCCATCGTTCAGTGGTTGGTAGGCTGCCGAACGTGAAGTTCCAGCCCCATTCGCCGACCTGTTCCCCCTTGATCTTAAACCTCCAGCCATAGTGTTAAGAAAAGCGAGAGAATGTTTGTGCACGGTGTAGAGGGTATAAAAGATAGATAGCAAGTTGTGAAGTACTACTTCATCATGCCATCTACTTATAGCCGTGAAAATGTATTTTCTTCATCAGGGATGTGGATATGGTCAAAGATTTCGTCTGAAAAGTTGCCTGCATGATTCGTCTGAATAGTTCACTGCAAGATTCGTCTGAAAAGAGCCTGTAAGATTCGACTGAAAAAGTAACTGCAAGATTCGTCTGCAAAAGGATGTCTGCTCATGAATAAAGGTCTTTCATTAGGCTGAAAAGTAGTCTTTAAGTAGTCTAAGGATTAATGCACATGTGAATCAAGAAATAAATGCTTGTTCATCCGATAATCTCTGTATTAGGATTACCGCAAGTTTCATAAACCTACTTACTAGGTACTAGAAAGATCAAATTATGGTAGCATGGTATTTAGTAATAGTGAGCATGGAGAAACATGGGAGGAGCATGATCATCATGATGCATGTACATGTTATCATGCACCATCACATGATTCCCCATACTACCATCATATATATATATATATGGGAAATTAATCAAAAAATTATATTTTTGGTCCCTCTAGTTTTTAGGTTATCATTTTATGTAGTTGAGATTTTTAAAGTGTTGTTGCATGTTTTTACTGTTTTTGTCACACTTTTTAGGCTTCAAGTATTCATATGTGCAATACTTTAACAAAATAATAAACAAAATTATAACTTCAAGTTAAATACTTTAACAAAATAAGTTAACAAAATAAGTTAACACTAAAAATAACAATAATTTAATTTTACATAAACAACCTAATCATCTTACCGTGGAACACAATGCGCATAAATGGTCTCCGCCATACGTATGCGAAAGTCCATGGCCTCTCGTTCGGTGCGGGAATGGGCTAAATCTACCACATCGCCCTCAATCAAGCTGCTGACATTACGACATACCCAGACACCGCAATCTGCATTCATCCCTTGCTGGCATGGTGCATTCCTGCCGAACCTGTGACGGAAGTACTCTGACTTGTCATGACGGTCCACGTCCCCGAGCAGTCTAAAGAACTTCGACAGCTCATCTTTAAATGTGTCAAGACGCTGATGCAAAGCCTCTATGTACATACTGGCAGGGTCGCTGTCATATATGGTCATCAACATACGACGAAGGTCAAACACTCCGAGCACCCAATGTTTGGGATGAATGCAGATAGGGATGTACACCTGAAATATTACAATATTAGACAACTTAGTTAGCAACCAAACAACTTAAATAAAATAAGAGTAAAACGATTTACATACAGTATCGATGTCCCGCCAAGAAACCCCTTCCACACCATTTCATGAGTTAACCACGGAGTCGGGACCTTGATGTGGTAGGACCATGAACGGAAAGAAAGTAGTGTGCATGATGGTCCACCTCGTGTCTGGTTGACGGAAATGTAGGAGCATGGCGACCCAACAATCGATATGCTATACAAAAAAATAGATGGTTAGACATGTAATATAAATATATTTGATTATATGACTATAGTTAAACTTCAATACTAACCACATCCTCTAATTCAGACTCTCTGGGGTCAACTGCCAGCAATACTTTGAAAAACAAGGGGGTGATGTCCAGGTTGATGTAAGGGATGAATATCAGGCGGGGTAGGTCACCAGTCTGGCACATGTTCAATATCTCCGAGGCCGGAAGACGCTCCGGTGAAGCCATCCTTCCCTTTTCCGCTTTCTTTCCTGCCTTCTTTCCCGCTCCCTTTCTTGCACCCTTTACTGTCACCTTTGGCATGGCTTTCTTTTCACGGGGCGGTCTGGTAGATTTTTGTTAGGTAAATAGTGGGGTACCGAACCATGTTGAACGTTTCCTATTCCGAACCGGCCTATCAGGTTCTACCACATCCATCGGGTCAACTTCCGGCTTCGAGAAGTGGTAAGATGCTTGGAGGTTTAACCTAAAATCTCTCTAAAACAAGACTTTATTACCAATACAACAATTGGTTATTTACAATTTTATCCCTTGACACTCAACAAATACAAATAAGTCCTTGACACTATTTCTTTATAAAACATTCATATAAATTAGGGGCTAATTAAAGCTAACAATCTCCCCCTAATGTTTTATAAAGAAAGCATCATCTTGTAGTCTCCCCCTTGCTTTCTTTAGAGGCGTTGGTGTGTCAATCTTCAAGTCTTGTGAGAGTCTTCTTTTCCTGATCTTCCACAATGTCAGTTGCTTCAATTCCTTCTTTAACTCCCCCTTGATCGTTGCATACTCCCCCTTGACTGTTGCTTTTTTTATCTCGGTTGTCTCCCAAAGATTAAACTCCCAATCAGAGAACGATTTGATGTGCAGAATCTTGTATAACCAGTTTGAGTAATAACCGATGGTAGATAAACAGCTAGGAGATGAAGAGTAGCGAACACAATCTGCTCATGAGAATCTGCATTAAAGAATAAGTAACTAGGGGTAATCATCTAACTCAAAAGCACATAGCAACTGTTATCACAACAATTAAAATAATTGTGTGGCCTATGTTCAGAGTTGACAAATATGAAGCTCTGATAGGACTTCCAGTTATCATAGAAGTAAAATTATAAAAATTAAACCTCTCAAACTGTTCTGGCAATATCACATAGATATGCATGGGGAATCACAAAGATTCGTTATATTGTTTGGAAGAAAAATAGAATATTATCTATTAGGCTCAAAAGTGTGTAAACTGTTTGGACATAACAGGTGTCCACAGACTTAATGTACATGAGTGAAGTGTGAAGGTGGGGCAAATTTCCTTCTTTTCAATATCCAACCTTCCAAATAAAGATCATATAGCATATATGCTGCTTCCCCGTGGAAAATGAAACATTTCTTTGTTGAGAAAGAAATGAGTAGCTGGTGGGGTTTAATGCAAGAGTTGGCATGGGCTAATTGCCTGTTTCAATGATGGTCACCAAAGAATGTGAACCAATCAGTAATGTGGCTGCCCGGCTCAGAAAGTGGTTGGTGCAGAGTTGTATAATTCTTTTGACTCTGTTCTCACACTCTCTTTCTTTTTATCATGTAGCTCACATCTAACCAAACTCTCTTTTCAATTTTTACCTCTTAAGCACAATGAGAAAAACTCAGATGAGTTATCTCCCCCACTCTTTGATGTAGAGCCTTCACCTCTCAAACACTCAAGGTTTACTTCTTAGGTAGGAAACACGGGTTTAAGTGATCTATAGAAGTACTATAAAGCTAACACATTGATCCCATGAAATTGTTGTCCTAAAGATTGTATTGTTCCACACACTGACTATTTTTAGTCTCAGAAAAGCATTTAAAATCCAACTTCTATATCATAAAAAGCATTTAGCATCTAGAAGTGGTTTGACCGTTTTAGAAAGGTTTTATCATTTTAAAGTTAGTCTTCTTTAAAAATGATGAGTCTAAAGATTTAGAAATTTACCTTTGGATGTACATGGTTAGATTGACATTCTCCCCCTCAAATTGAGCATTAAATCTCATTTAAGATCAATTTGAAATCAGATATCCTGTAAAAATCAAAAGGTGTTGGTAATCATCTTTGATGATTCCTCATTTGTTAGGAATATCCAAAAGCACTGATAATTCAAATTAAAAAAACGTTGCAGGGGTCAGAGTTTAGAAATACCAGTAAAAATTTTGATCTGTACATATCTGAAGTACTGGTTCTACACTGATTTATGTAGAAACACCAATCAGTTCTGAAAAACTGAGTTTCTCATCTGGTTAGGAACTGATTCTACACTGATTTATGTAGAAGCAACTTTCTATTAAGGCCCTGGTTCTATACTGATGTGTATAGAAGCACCTTCTGTTGAGGCACTTCTGTTGAGGCACTAGTCCTACACTGAGTTGTGTAGAAGCACATTCTGGTAAGGCACTGGTTTTACACTGATTTATGTAGAAACACAAGTCTGTTGAGGTGCTGGTTCTACACTGATTTATGTAGAAACAACAGTCTGAGCATTAAAATATCTTCTGATTTCAACTTCTGAAATCTGATTCATCATATGAATTCTGTGTTTGATCTCTGAATTTTACCTACAAGTATTGACAGCAACAAACAATTCAGAATTCTTAAATCAGTTTCTTAAGACAATTGCTTTACTGATCTTCAGACAGCCAATGCATTCTGATTAAGCACAACAAGATTTGATCTGCTACTGTTTCTGCTGCAGGTTTGGGATCTTTACTTTTGAGTTGAAAAACATGATCACAGATGATTAAGAATCTTTTTGTTTTAGAACCAGATACAGTAGAAAAGTAACTGGTCTTTTTGTTTCTGAGCTGTATACACAGATCACAGATCACATTATATGTTCTGACTGCACATATCTTATTGAATTAAGATATTGAGATCTGATCAGCTTCTGCTTCTTCATAATCTGATCAACTTCTGTGTAAACCTGTTTCTGCTTACTACACAGATGTCAAACAGCTTGCTCTCTGACCTGTTCCTGAATTTATTTTCATCAGAATTTGTGATCTGCACAGATATAGTCTAAACAAATCCGTTTGTTCACTCTGCTTGTCCAATCCGTTTGTTCAATCTGATGTTCATCTTTAGTGTGTACATAAATCATTTGAACGAAAGCTGATTTGAACAACTCTGTATAATCAAAATCCAACAGCTTTCTTCTGTTTAAGCTTGTTCCACAACAGGCAACTTTCTGCATATATCTTGTGAAAAACAACATAGATGTCTTCTGATTTGTTGTTTGTCTGTGAAGCTGATCCTCCTGCTGATAGTAATCAATTCTGAGTCAGCAAAGCTTGATGTCTGTGAAAAGATGAATGATGTACATTCTGCTAAGTTTCTCTGGAATTCAGATATCAGCTTGGACAGATCTGGATGGATTATGTAATAGAGTTCATTACAGATCTGGTTCATTAATCTGTTTTCTGTTTGGGCTTAACCACAACAACACCATGAACCGAACCAAGTTGAATTCATTGATGAATCTGAGTGATCAGATCTGATTCTGAACCATAGTTCTGAATTACAGGCCTGTGCAAGCAGCTTTGAAGTGTTCCTGAAAACTTTTCTGTTTCTAAACAGCAGCATACCAACAGGAAGCAGCAACAACAACTTGCTGATTAAGCACACTCAAACAGAAAGAACAGGTCTGAAGTATGCACAATTTGCTCATTCTGCTGCATACTCTGCTTAAGAACACAGAATCTGATGATTTTGTTCATGATTTTTGGTCTGCATACGCTTCTGATCTGGTTCAGATCTTATCAATCAGACATGCAGAGGTTGTTCCATAGAGGTGTGCCAGAGGGTGGAATTCAGTTCATAGAGGTGTCACAGAGGTTGATCATGATGATAGCAATCTACATCTGCATAGAGTTCTGGGCAGCAACTTCCTTCAGCTGTCCACAGAGGCTCTGTGAGTCTTCACAGAGGCTCTGTGGTGAACGGTACCACATAGGTTGATTTCTGATCTTCTGCTGCACATCTTAATTTGATATGATCTGCATAGAGGGTCTGTAGCAGCAGATTAAGCAAACTTGAGTTGAGCACACTGATGTTAATTATAGCATGAGACTGCACAGTAGCAACCAGTCATGTTTCTAATCTACCCAGCAGCAATTCAACAGCAGCAAATATGAAACTTCACTTTTGAAACTAATGGCTTCTGAAGATCTTCTGATTTCAATTTTTGACAGTGAGTAGCAGTTACAAACAGGTCACAGAAGTTTATTACAGAAGTGTTTCGATAGAGGTTTGTTTGCTTCGACAGAGGATGATCAGAGCTCGACAGAGGATGATCAAAGCTGCTGTGTCGATTGTTTCTGCAACTGCTTGTGACTTTGAAGGCTTCTGTTTTCATACAACAAACACAGTTGTATACTTGTTTGTTTGACATTCTGCAATGCACATAATTTTCCAAAAACGAGCAGGTCTTGGCTCAATCTGAATCAGGTCCTTCTGATTGCTGATCTACATTCCAGTTGTGAACCAACCATCAAAATCATTTCAGATCTCTTGGAAACTCACGGCTGCAAATTTCTGTTTCGTGTGATCAAACAGCAGCTTGAAACAGACTAACACTTCAAGGTCTGTTTGCACATTAAGCACTGCAGGTCTGTATGGCTTATCTGTGACCTACACAAATGAGTTGTTATAGAAGCATTAAATATATTATTACAACAGCAAACAACAGATAAAATCATTTAACAGCAAACAGCAGTCAACAAATCATTTTACAACTGGGTTTTGCGATTTTCGAACTTTTAGAACTTCAAATCACCATAACTTGCTCAAAAACCAGAATTTTGCAATGAAATTTTACAGGGTTGCTCGAAATGTGATATGAATTCGATCACACCACAGTAAACTGAAGTTTTTCGTAAAAATTTCCTCAAAATCAACAAATTGATTTATAAACAATTATGAACAATAAACCTTGTCTTGATCTGAATCCAGATATGTGCAAAAAATTCAATAAGCCATTTAGGACTGAGTTCTGTAGCGTTGTGCACAGAAATCAATTGCCTTTGAAGGATGAGTCTTAAACTGAGTGTTTAAGAGTCCATTATCCATTGAAGTGTGAGTCCTTAACAGATGTATTAAGGAGTCCATTTACCTGCAAGACAGATTAAAGACATTTTGGTACCCATTTCATAATAGGTCATTTTCTGTTAGGCTTGGATTCTGTCTTCAGGTCATCTGGTTTGCCAGGTTCCTTCCTATGTTTTCTCTTGCTTTGGGTCTTTGAAATATTCTTTTGAAATGACCCATTATGAACACAGAAAGATTTAGAGAAATGGTTTTTTAATTGAAACATAAGATCAAAGCATTTACAATTATGAGAATGATGATATGAATGCTTAAAACTCCTGAAAACATTTATAAACTTGAAACCATTGTCCTTTGGAGTGTAAGGAGATAACTTTGAAACTTTCTTCTCAGGAGAAAATCCTTTGATTTTCCAAACCATTTTAACAGGCTTAAAGATGGGAATATCTGAATTAACAATAGAATGATTATAAAAGAGATTGATAGGACGAATCTGATTCTTTGAAAAACCCTTTGATTTGTCAAGTCCTTTTGAAGAAACACTGTTATGATTTGAATTTGAAGCAGTTTTGAATGAGCATTCAGAATCATTTGAACCATTAGACGATTCATTATCAGAAATTTTTACTTCAGATTCTTTTACCTTTTCAGCAAAAGTATTTCGTTCTTCGGACAACAAATCAAATTTCTTTTGAATATCAGATTTAGCAGTCTTCTCTTTCATACATTGAGAAGTTAAATCAGATATTTTATTTTCAAATTTCCCTCTTTCACAAATCACAAGCTTTTCAAAATTAGAAATCAGATTAGAAAAATTTAAACATTTAAGTTCAAGTCTTTTCTTCTCTTCATCAAGAGGTTTGGTGAACAGATCAGCTAACTGAAAGTCAGCTGGGATAAAATGAAGTTCTATATCACCATTCATCACATGATCTCTAATAAAATGATACCTGATTTCGATGTGTTTGGTCTTTGAGTGTAGCACTGAATTGTTGGCTATAGCGATGGCACTAGTGCTGTCGCAATAGATTGGAATCTTCGAGAGCTGAAGGTCATAGTCAAGTAGCTGATTTCTCATCCACAAGACCTGAGAACAACAGCTTCCAGCGACTACGTACTCAGCTTCAGCAGTTGAGGTGGACACTGAGTTTTGCTTCTTACTTGTCCAACTCACCAGCTTTCCACCCAGGAGCTGACAGACTCCTGTGGTGCTTTTCCTATCCAATTTGCAACTTGCAAAATCACTATCTGAATAGGCGATTAGATCAAACCCTGAGTCTTTGGGATACCAAAGACCTAGGTTAGAAGTACCCTTAAGGTATCGAAAGATTCGCTTTACAGCGATCAAATGAGATTCCTTAGGTTCAGCTTGATATCGTGCACACAAACAGGTTGCATACATAATATCAGGTCGGCTAGCTGTAAGATACAGGAGAGAGCCAATCATCCCACGGTACATTGTGACATTAACAGGTTTTCTAGAAGGATCCTTGTTCAGTGTCAGCGGTGGTGCCATAGGGGTTTTCATAGCTGAACTCTGAGTTAAATCAAATTTCTTCAGGATATCTTTAACATACTTTCCCTGATGAATGAAAGTTCCTTTTTCATTCTGTTTGATTTGAAGACTAAGGAAATATGTTAGCTCACCCATCATACTCATTTTATATTCAACTTTCATTTTATCAGCAAAATGAGTACAAAGGTCAGGGTTGGTGGAACCAAATATAATGTCATCGACATATATTTAAACAAGAATAATATGACCTTTTACTTTCCTGAAAAATAGAGTTTTGTGGATTTTACCTCGCTCAAATTTTTTGATTTGGAGATAAGAGGAGAGAGTGTCATACCATGCACGAGGAGCTTGCTTTAATCCATAAAGTGCCTTATCCAGTTTATAAACATAAGATGGATGCTTAGGATCTAAGAATCCTGGAGGTTGTTCCACGTAGACTTCTTCATTCAGCTTTCCATTAAGGAACGCTGATTTAACATCCATCTGATAAACTTTGAAATCTCTGTGTACCGCGTAAGCTAAGAATAGACGAATGGCTTCGAGTCTTGCCACTGGAGCAGATGTTTCGTCGTAATCTATACCTTCCTCTTGTCTGTATCCATGAGCAACGAGACGAGCCTTGTTGCGGGTTACAGTTCCATGTTCATCCAACTTGTTTCGATAGACCCCTTTAGTGCCTATCACAGACTTGTCGGATGGTCTAGGAACAAGCTTCCAAACTTTGTTTCTTTCGAATTCTGTCAGCTCTTCTTGCATAGCGCTGACCCATTTTGGATCTTGGAGGGCATCATCTGTTTTCTTTGGTTCAATTAGAGAGATAAAGTTAACAAATAAACAAATATTACATGCACTTCGTCAAGTCTGAACACCAGCGTTTGGATCCCCAAGAATTTGTTCAATAGGGTGATTTATAGTCCATCGCTGAGCCGGAGCATAAGTAGCTGACTCAATCTGAACTTCTGGAGGAGCTGAAGATGAGGCTTCAGCAACTTCTGGTATATCAGCCAAGAGAGGAATAGGTTCAGATGTAATTTCATTCACTGATTACTGAGAAGTATATGGTATGTCTGAGACAGAAGGTTCAGAGGCAGGCATAGTGTTTAGAGGAACAGCTGAGACCCATGAGGATTCAGCTTCACTTGACTGCATGCTTGGGATGATAGTAGGATCATCATCTTCAGTTGGATGAGTATGAGATGGAGGAGTGGGAATATCTTCTGAATCACCAAGATGAGAAAGCATCCATTGATTCAGTTCTTCAGTATCAGCAGAAGGTCTAGAGTTCGCTGAACGGGATTCGTCAAAGGTGACATGGATTGTTTCTTCTACAGTCTTTCTTCTTCGATTGAAGACTCTGAATGTTTTGGAGATTAAAGAATATCCAAGAAAGATTCCATCATCGGCCTTAGGATCAAACTTTCCAAGGGCATCTCTGTTGTTCAGTATGAAACACTGACATCCAAAGATGTGAAGAAAGCTAATAGAAGGCTTTCTACCATGGAAGAGTTCATAGGCTGTCTTCTTGAATCTTTTGACAATCAGCGACCTGTTTTGAGTAAAACAAGCAGTGTTGACAGCTAAATTATATTTACACAAAATATAGTAAAAGAAAACAAAAGTAAAGTTTTAGTTATCTATATTTTATAATTAATTTATTAGTTATATTATAATTATTTATATTATTTATATTATAATTATTTATATTATTTATATTATAATTTATTAGTTTAGAAAGAAGTTTGGTCTTGCATGTGTGTAGAATGTGTCATTGCAAAGCTGATGTGGCACTTGTGAAAGGAGTAAGGTCTTGCACGTGTGTGAATGGTCTTATATTTTTAAGAAAAAATGATCAGAGATTTGATCATTCAAAATGAGAAAGATGATTTTTTCATCTGAAAAATAGTTTAGGGACTTAATCATTCAAAATGAGAAAGTTTAATGGCTTTTTCGTTCAAAAAAATAGTTTAGGGACTTAATCATGTAAAATGAGATAGTTGTTGGGTTTTTTTTGAATTTTTCCTGATAATATCTCATTTCTTTTGATATTTAATTTTAATTTCTTTCCTTTTTTAAAGTA
This sequence comes from Saussurea involucrata, assembly GCA_033807775.1. Lineage (NCBI taxonomy): Eukaryota > Viridiplantae > Streptophyta > Magnoliopsida > Asterales > Asteraceae > Saussurea > Saussurea involucrata. The sequence goes on from CM066312.1 coordinate 13,122,962, forward strand.
AAAAAGGTACAAGAATAGTTTTAATTCTAAACTAACCAATTAGGAGTAAGACTATAAACGAACCGAACATTCAACGAATCGTTCGACGGAAAGTTCGTTTATATTCGTTTATTTAATAAATAAACGAACATAAACACGTTTTTTTGTTTGTTTAGTTAAACGTACGAACATGATCAATGGTCTCGTTCGTTCATCTATGTTTGTGAACGTTCGTTCATTTACGCTCGTATGTCCATTTAAGTTCGTTCATTTACGTTCGTATGTTCATTTAAGTTCGTTCGTTTACGTCCGTTTATGTTCATTTAACTTCGTTTAACTCTTATGAACGAGCATAAACGAACACGAACAAACAAATTTCCTTAACGAACGAACATGAACACAAAAAATTTCGTTCAATTATTGTTCGTTTGTTCGGTTAAATTAGACGAATGAACATAAACAAGCATCCGTTCGTGTTCGTTCGGTTCATTTACAGCCTTAATTATGAGAGTGTAAAACATTAGCGGTACTCCACTTTTGGGTAAGGAAGGTAGGAAAGAGAAAAGTTGAGGTGGCGCTGAGGTGGCAAGTGGGTTCATTGGATTCATTGGGTAACGGTACTCATGGTCTTAAAAACATTAGCCTGAATGTCCATCTTCAAGATATTCCTACGTTCTTTTATAACATGGACTAATACAACCGCCACAATCACCACCACGGCGAAATACCAATGGTGATAACAATAAGGATCTGGTGGACAATTTTATATTTAGTATTTATATTTATATTTATATTCACATTGAACATTTCATTTCATTTCATACAAGTTACAACTAACATTTTGTCGTGTTCATCATTGGTATTAGTCTGTTTATTTAACAGTGATTTCCAAACTTTGATTAACTTGGTTATACAATAAGTAAATTATTTTATTTTCTAAATTCACTTGTAGTAACATGTAGTCACTATAAACTACTTGTCGCAACATCGTGTCATTGGTTGTCGCTAGTAGTTTTTACATCAACAAACTTTTAGCTTAGGGGCCGTTTACCAAATACTTACTCGGGTAAGCACTTACCAAGTTATATTACCTACCGTATTGATATGGCAAGGACCAAAAATCTTACCCAGTAAGAGCGAATGAAATGACCGAGAGTTTTACCCCGATAAGTGATGACGACGGCTCTTACCACGGTTAGTTCCTATAGAAAGAGAGAAAGTTCCAATATATCGGTCATGACACATTGGTTAGAAACTTGTAGGGTCAGGACTGATATTTGAAATAACGAATATATCGGTGTTATATCGGTTTAAAAATATTGGTTCATATAATATTTCTTAGAATTATATATATAATATATAATATATAAGGTCAGGTTCAGGGGAAAACCTCAAAAAAATGGAAAACTGATGAACATTCTTGTAGGCCTTCATCTGGACAGTATGCACTTGTGCAGACAAATAATTTGTAACATGCATACGTGCATGTGCATAAGTGCATAAAAACCAAAAAACAACTTACTTTTACACATATGTACAAGTGCATACCGTACAAATGAAAGGCCACCAGGGTGTTTCCTTAGTTATCCATTTTTTGAGGTTTTTCCTTGAACCTCGCTCATATAATATATATATATATATATATATATATATATATATATATATATATATATATATGGGTGGGTTCAAATGAAAACTCATTTTCAATTGTGAACATGAGAACAAGTCACAACCATTGATCAAGATTTGGAAAACTAATCAATGGTTAAAACTTAATGAAACCAATTGAGAAGTAATTAGGGACAAATATGGAAATTTGAATCAGCGTCTACCATCTTTCACTTTTTATTTTCTTTTTTAATTAAAAAACTTTTACCCCCTTAAAGTTTAAAATAAATTATCTTAAAATTAATAATATTTTAATCAAACAAATTAATCAAAAAAACGAGAATTTCGTGCTCTTCGATATGACATCCATCTCGATATAGTTTTTTCTTCATTTTAACCGTTTTTACGTGATCTCATCCCGCGGTAGTCCCACGATTTTACTATATTTACATTTTTGGCCCCTCCGGTTTGGGGCAAATTTAAAAAAACATAAATGGTCCCTATAGTTTTTAGGTTATCATTTTATGTAGTTGAGGTTTTTAATGTATTGTTTCCTTTCCATTTTAATGTATTTAATATAGAAATTAATTAAAGAAAATGTTTTCCCCATTTTAAGTTATTTAATAAGGAAATTAATTAAAAGATCAGTTATTGTCAATCATCTTCCCAACCGAAATGGATACAGTGCAGGTAAACAAAGAAATCTATTACTGGAACGCGTCCTGGATTCCGGTGATGAAGTTAACCTTTTCCTTGATCACGTCCTCCATTCCTGTGTAGTCCTCTTCGATTTCTTTTAGTTCCTCTTCTACTTCCTTAATCTGTCGTTGCACCTCCCGAATGTGAGCCCTAGTCATGGCCAGTTCTCGTTTCTTCTCCGCTAGATATTCCATTTTCCCCTGCTGAATCCCCCTGTTATGGTTCCACATACCTTTTACCTTTTCGATACCGGCGTTCGCCTCATCAATGGATTTTTGCACTAAGGGAGTAATTCGTTGACTTTGTGGAAGACACGTTGGCTGGGTATAATGATACATTGGTGGGTTTTTTCCGTCATTATCGAAGTGGTAATTCTCGCATGCCATCTCACAGTATTCTTCCTCCTCAGCCGTGAATGGATAATCGGTCGCAGTTCGCCCATAGTTTCTCCACCCCTCGTCTGTTTCCGGTACCTTCCAGGTACTCCGAAGAGCTCCATCGTTCAGTGGTTGGTAGGCTGCCGAACGTGAAGTTCCAGCCCCATTCGCCGACCTGTTCCCCCTTGATCTTAAACCTCCAGCCATAGTGTTAAGAAAAGCGAGAGAATGTTTGTGCACGGTGTAGAGGGTATAAAAGATAGATAGCAAGTTGTGAAGTACTACTTCATCATGCCATCTACTTATAGCCGTGAAAATGTATTTTCTTCATCAGGGATGTGGATATGGTCAAAGATTTCGTCTGAAAAGTTGCCTGCATGATTCGTCTGAATAGTTCACTGCAAGATTCGTCTGAAAAGAGCCTGTAAGATTCGACTGAAAAAGTAACTGCAAGATTCGTCTGCAAAAGGATGTCTGCTCATGAATAAAGGTCTTTCATTAGGCTGAAAAGTAGTCTTTAAGTAGTCAAAGGATTAATGCACATGTGAATCAAGAAATAAATGCTTGTTCATCCGATAATCTCTGTATTAGGATTACCGCAAGTTTCATAAACCTACTTACTAGGTACTAGAAAGATCAAATTATGGTAGCATGGTATTTAGTAATAGTGAGCATGGAGAAACATGGGAGGAGCATGATCATCATGATGCATGTACATGTTATCATGCACCATCACATGATTCCCCATACTACCATCATATATATATATATATGGGAAATTAATCAAAAAATTATATTTTTGGTCCCTCTAGTTTTTAGGTTATCATTTTATGTAGTTGAGATTTTTAAAGTGTTGTTGCATGTTTTTACTGTTTTTGTCACACTTTTTAGGCTTCAAGTATTCATATGTGCAATACTTTAACAAAATAATAAACAAAATTATAACTTCAAGTTAAATACTTTAACAAAATAAGTTAACAAAATAAGTTAACACTAAAAATAACAATAATTTAATTTTACATAAACAACCTAATCATCTTACCGTGGAACACAATGCGCATAAATGGTCTCCGCCATACGTATGCGAAAGTCCATGGCCTCTCGTTCGGTGCGGGAATGGGCTAAATCTACCACATCGCCCTCAATCAAGCTGCTGACATTACGACATACCCAGACACCGCAATCTGCATTCATCCCTTGCTGGCATGGTGCATTCCTGCCGAACCTGTGACGGAAGTACTCTGACTTGTCATGACGGTCCACGTCCCCGAGCAGTCTAAAGAACTTCGACAGCTCATCTTTAAATGTGTCAAGACGCTGATGCAAAGCCTCTATGTACATACTGGCAGGGTCGCTGTCATATATGGTCATCAACATACGACGAAGGTCAAACACTCCGAGCACCCAATGTTTGGGATGAATGCAGATAGGGATGTACACCTGAAATATTACAATATTAGACAACTTAGTTAGCAACCAAACAACTTAAATAAAATAAGAGTAAAACGATTTACATACAGTATCGATGTCCCGCCAAGAAACCCCTTCCACACCATTGCATGAGTTAACCACGGAGTCGGGACCTTGATGTGGTAGGACCATGAACGGAAAGAAAGTAGTGTGCATGATGGTCCACCTCGTGTCTGGTTGACGGAAATGTAGGAGCATGGCGACCCAACAATCGATATGCTATACAAAAAAATAGATGGTTAGACATGTAATATAAATATATTTGATTATATGACTATAGTTAAACTTCAATACTAACCACATCCTCTAATTCAGACTCTCTGGGGTCAACTGCCAGCAATACTTTGAAAAACAAGGGGGTGATGTCCAGGTTGATGTAAGGGATGAATATCAGGCGGGGTAGGTCACCAGTCTGGCACATGTTCAATATCTCCGAGGCCGGAAGACGCTCCGGTGAAGCCATCCTTCCCTTTTCCGCTTTCTTTCCTGCCTTCTTTCCCGCTCCCTTTCTTGCACCCTTTACTGTCACCTTTGGCATGGCTTTCTTTTCACGGGGCGGTCTGGTAGATTTTTGTTAGGTAAATAGTGGGGTACCGAACCATGTTGAACGTTTCCTATTCCGAACCGGCCTATCAGGTTCTACCACATCCATCGGGTCAACTTCCGGCTTCGAGAAGTGGTAAGATGCTTGGAGGTTTAACCTAAAATCTCTCTAAAACAAGACTTTATTACCAATACAACAATTGGTTATTTACAATTTTAGCCCTTGACACTCAACAAATACAAATAAGTCCTTGACACTATTTCTTTATAAAACATTCATATAAATTAGGGGCTAATTAAAGCTAACAATCTCCCCCTAATGTTTTATAAAGAAAGCATCATCTTGTAGTCTCCCCCTTGCTTTCTTTAGAGGCGTTGGTGTGTCAATCTTCAAGTCTTGTGAGAGTCTTCTTTTCCTGATCTTCCACAATGTCAGTTGCTTCAATTCCTTCTTTAACTCCCCCTTGATCGTTGCATACTCCCCCTTGACTGTTGCTTTTTTTATCTCGGTTGTCTCCCAAAGATTAAACTCCCAATCAGAGAACGATTTGATGTGCAGAATCTTGTATAACCAGTTTGAGTAATAACCGATGGTAGATAAACAGCTAGGAGATGAAGAGTAGCGAACACAATCTGCTCATGAGAATCTGCATTAAAGAATAAGTAACTAGGGGTAATCATCTAACTCAAAAGCACATAGCAACTGTTATCACAACAATTAAAATAATTGTGTGGCCTATGTTCAGAGTTGACAAATATGAAGCTCTGATAGGACTTCCAGTTATCATAGAAGTAAAATTATAAAAATTAAACCTCTCAAACTGTTCTGGCAATATCACATAGATATGCATGGGGAATCACAAAGATTCGTTATATTGTGTGGAAGAAAAATAGAATATTATCTATTAGGCTCAAAAGTGTGTAAACTGTTTGGACATAACAGGTGTCCACAGACTTAATGTACATGAGTGAAGTGTGAAGGTGGGGCAAATTTCCTTCTTTTCAATATCCAACCTTCCAAATAAAGATCATATAGCATATATGCTGCTTCCCCGTGGAAAATGAAACATTTCTTTGTTGAGAAAGAAATGAGTAGCTGGTGGGGTTTAATGCAAGAGTTGGCATGGGCTAATTGCCTGTTTCAATGATGGTCACCAAAGAATGTGAACCAATCAGTAATGTGGCTGCCCGGCTCAGAAAGTGGTTGGTGCAGAGTTGTATAATTCTTTTGACTCTGTTCTCACACTCTCTTTCTTTTTATCATGTAGCTCACATCTAACCAAACTCTCTTTTCAATTTTTACCTCTTAAGCACAATGAGAAAAACTCAGATGAGTTATCTCCCCCACTCTTTGATGTAGAGCCTTCACCTCTCAAACACTCAAGGTTTACTTCTTAGGTAGGAAACACGGGTTTAAGTGATCTATAGAAGTACTATAAAGCTAACACATTGATCCCATGAAATTGTTGTCCTAAAGATTGTATTGTTCCACACACTGACTATTTTTAGTCTCAGAAAAGCATTTAAAATCCAACTTCTATATCATAAAAAGCATTTAGCATCTAGAAGTGGTTTGACCGTTTTAGAAAGGTTTTATCATTTTAAAGTTAGTCTTCTTTAAAAATGATGAGTCTAAAGATTTAGAAATTTACCTTTGGATGTACATGGTTAGATTGGCATTCTCCCCCTCAAATTGAGCATTAAATCTCATTTAAGATCAATTTGAAATCAGATATCCTGTAAAAATCAAAAGGTGTTGGTAATCATCTTTGATGATTCCTCATTTGTTAGGAATATCCAAAAGCACTGATAATTCAAATTAAAAAAACGTTGCAGGGGTCAGAGTTTAGAAATACCAGTAAAAATTTTGATCTGTACATATCTGAAGTACTGGTTCTACACTGATTTATGTAGAAACACCAATCAGTTCTGAAAAACTGAGTTTCTCATCTGGTTAGGAACTGATTCTACACTGATTTATGTAGAAGCAACTTTCTATTAAGGCCCTGGTTCTATACTGATGTGTATAGAAGCACCTTCTGTTGAGGCACTTCTGTTGAGGCACTAGTCCTACACTGAGTTGTGTAGAAGCACATTCTGGTAAGGCACTGGTTTTACACTGATTTATGTAGAAACACAAGTCTGTTGAGGTGTTGGTTCTACACTGATTTATGTAGAAACAACAGTCTGAGCATTAAAATATCTTCTGATTTCAACTTCTGAAATCTGATTCATCATATGAATTCTGTGTTTGATCTCTGAATTTTACCTGCAAGTATTGACAGCAACAAACAATTCAGAATTCTTAAATCAGTTTCTTAAGACAATTGCTTTACTGATCTTCAGACAGCCAATGCATTCTGATTAAGCACAACAAGATTTGATCTGCTACTGTTTCTGCTGCAGGTTTGGGATCTTTACTTTTGAGTTGAAAAACATGATCACAGATGATTAAGAATCTTTTTGTTTTAGAACCAGATACAGTAGAAAAGTAACTGGTCTTTTTGTTTCTGAGCTGTATACACAGATCACAGATCACATTATATGTTCTGACTGCACATATCTTATTGAATTAAGATATTGAGATCTGATCAGCTTCTGCTTCTTCATAATCTGATCAGCTTCTGTGTAAACCTGTTTCTGCTTACTACACAGATGTCAAACAGCTTGCTCTCTGACCTGTTCCTGAATTTATTTTCATCAGAATTTGTGATCTGCACAGATATAGTCTAAACAAATCCGTTTGTTCACTCTGCTTGTCCAATCCGTTTGTTCAATCTGATGTTCATCTTTAGTGTGTACATAAATCATTTGAACGAAAGCTGATTTGAACAACTCTGTATAATCAAAATCCAACAGCTTTCTTCTGTTTAAGCTTGTTCCACAACAGGCAACTTTCTGCATATATCTTGTGAAAAACAACATAGATGTCTTCTGATTTGCTGTTTGTCTGTGAAGCTGATCCTCCTGCTGATAGTAATCAATTCTGAGTCAGCAAAGCTTGATGTCTGTGAAAAGATGAATGATGTACATTCTGCTAAGTTTCTCTGGAATTCAGATATCAGCTTGGACAGATCTGGATGGATTATGTAATAGAGTTCATTACAGATCTGGTTCATTAATCTGTTTTCTGTTTGGGCTTAACCACAACAACACCATGAACCGAACCAAGTTGAATTCATTGATGAATCTGAGTGATCAGATCTGATTCTGAACCATAGTTCTGAATTACAGGCCTGTGCAAGCAGCTTTGAAGTGTTCCTGAAAACTTTTCTGTTTCTAAACAGCAGCATACCAACAGGAAGCAGCAACAACAACTTGCTGATTAAGCACACTCAAACAGAAAGAACAGGTCTGAAGTATGCACAATTTGCTCATTCTGCTGCATACTCTGCTTAAGAACACAGAATCTGATGATTTTGTTCATGATTTTTGATCTGCATACGCTTCTGATCTGGTTCAGATCTTATCAATCAGACATGCAGAGGTTGTTCCATAGAGGTGTGCCAGAGGGTGGAATTCAGTTCATAGAGGTGTCACAGAGGTTGATCATGATGATAGCAATCTACATCTGCATAGAGTTCTGGGCAGCAACTTCCTTCAGCTGTCCACAGAGGCTCTGTGAGTCTTCACAGAGGCTCTGTGGTGAACGGTACCACATAGGTTGATTTCTGATCTTCTGCTGCACATCTTAATTTGATATGATCTGCATAGAGGGTCTGTAGCAGCAGATTAAGCAAACTTGAGTTGAGCACACTGATGTTAATTATAGCATGAGACTGCACAGTAGCAACCAGTCATGTTTCTAATCTACCCAGCAGCAATTCAACAGCAGCAAATATGAAACTTCACTTTTGAAACTAATGGCTTCTGAAGATCTTTTGATTTCAATTTTTGACAGTGAGTAGCAGTTACAAACAGGTCACAGAAGTTTATTACAGAAGTGTTTCGATAGAGGTTTGTTTGCTTCGACAGAGGATGATCAGAGCTCGACAGAGGATGATCAAAGCTGCTGTGTCGATTGTTTCTGCAACTGCTTGTGACTTTGAAGGCTTCTGTTTTCATACAACAAACACAGTTGTATACTTGTTTGTTTGACATTCTGCAATGCACATAATTTTCCAAAAACGAGCAGGTCTTGGCTCAATCTGAATCAGGTCCTTCTGATTGCTGATCTACATTCCAGTTGTGAACCAACCATCAAAATCATTTCAGATCTCTTGGAAACTCACGGCTGCAAATTTCTGTTTCGTGTGATCAAACAGCAGCTTGAAACAGACTAACACTTCAAGGTCTGTTTGCACATTAAGCACTGCAGGTCTGTATGGCTTATCTGTGACCTACACAAATGAGTTGTTATAGAAGCATTAAATATATTATTACAACAGCAAACAACAGATAAAATCATTTAACAGTAAACAGCAGTCAACAAATCATTTTACAACTGGGTTTTGCGATTTTCGAACTTTTAGAACTTCAAATCACCATAACTTGCTCAAAAACCAGAATTTTGCAATGAAATTTTACAGGGTTGCTCGAAATGTGATATGAATTCGATCACACCACAGTAAACTGAAGTTTTTCGTAAAAATTTCCTCAAAATCAACAAATTGATTTATAAACAATTATGAACAATAAACCTTGTCTTGATCTGAATCCAGATATGTGCAAAAAATTCAATAAGCCATTTAGGACTGAGTTCTGTAGCGTTGTGCACAGAAATCAATTGCCTTTGAAGGATGAGTCTTAAACTGAGTGTTTAAGAGTCCATTATCCATTGAAGTGTGAGTCCTTAACAGATGTATTAAGGAGTCCATTTACCTGCAAGACAGATTAAAGACATTTTGGTACCCATTTCATAATAGGTCATTTTCTGTTAGGCTTGGATTCTGTCTTCAGGTCATCTGGTTTGCCAGGTTCCTTCCTATGTTTTCTCTTGCTTTGGGTCTTTGAAATATTCTTTTGAAATGACCCATTATGAACACAGAAAGATTTAGAGAAATGGTTTTTTAATTGAAACATAAGATCAAAGCATTTACAATTATGAGAATGATGATATGAATGCTTAAAACTCCTGAAAACATTTATAAACTTGAAACCATTGTCCTTTGGAGTGTAAGGAGATAACTTTGAAACTTTCTTCTCAGGAGAAAATCCTTTGATTTTCCAAACCATTTTAACAGGCTTAAAGATGGGAATATCTGAATTAACAATAGAATGATTATAAAAGAGATTGATAGGACGAATCTGATTCTTTGAAAAACCCTTTGATTTGTCAAGTCCTTTTGAAGAAACACTGTTATGATTTGAATTTGAAGCAGTTTTGAATGAGCATTCAGAATCATTTGAACCATTAGACGATTCATTATCAGAAATTTTTACTTCAGATTCTTTTACCTTTTCAGCAAAAGTATTTCGTTCTTCGGACAACAAATCAAATTTCTTTTGAATATCAGATTTAGCAGTCTTCTCTTTCATACATTGAGAAGTTAAATCAGATATTTTATTTTCAAATTTCCCTCTTTCACAAATCACAAGCTTTTCAAAATTAGAAATCAGATTAGAAAAATTTAAACATTTAAGTTCAAGTCTTTTCTTCTCTTCATCAAGAGGTTTGGTGAACAGATCAGCTAACTGAAAGTCAGCTGGGATAAAATGAAGTTCTATATCACCATTCATCACATGATCTCTAATAAAATGATACCTGATTTCGATGTGTTTGGTCTTTGAGTGTAGCACTGAATTGTTGGCTATAGCGATGGCACTAGTGCTGTCGCAATAGATTGGAATCTTCGAGAGCTGAAGGTCATAGTCAAGTAGCTGATTTCTCATCCACAAGACCTGAGAACAACAGCTTCCAGCGACTACGTACTCAGCTTCAGCAGTTGAGGTGGACACTGAGTTTTGCTTCTTACTTGTCCAACTCACCAGCTTTCCACCCAGGAGCTGACAGACTCCTGTGGTGCTTTTCCTATCCAATTTGCAACCTGCAAAATCACTATCTGAATAGGCGATTAGATCAAACCCTGAGTCTTTGGGATACCAAAGACCTAGGTTAGGAGTACCCTTAAGGTATCGAAAGATTCGCTTTACAGCGATCAAATGAGATTCCTTAGGTTCAGCTTGATATCGTGCACACAAACAGGTTGCATACATAATATCAGGTCGGCTAGCTGTAAGATACAGGAGAGAGCCAATCATCCCACGGTACATTGTGACATTAACAGGTTTTCTAGAAGGATCCTTGTTCAGTGTCAGCGGTGGTGCCATAGGGGTTTTCATAGCTGAACTCTGAGTTAAATCAAATTTCTTCAGGATATCTTTAACATACTTTCCCTGATGAATGAAAGTTCCTTTTTCATTCTGTTTGATTTGAAGACTAAGGAAATATGTTAGCTCACCCATCATACTCATTTTATATTCAACTTTCATTTTATCAGCAAAATGAGTACAAAGGTCAGGGTTGGTGGAACCAAATATAATGTCATCGACATATATTTAAACAAGAATAATATGACCTTTTACTTTCCTGAAAAATAGAGTTTTGTGGATTTTACCTCGCTCAAATTTTTTGATTTGGAGATAAGAGGAGAGAGTGTCATACCATGCACGAGGGGCTTGCTTTAATCCATAAAGTGCCTTATCCAGTTTATAAACATAAGATGGATGCTTAGGATCTAAGAATCCTGGAGGTTGTTCCACGTAGACTTCTTCATTCAGCTTTCCATTAAGGAACGCTGATTTAACATCCATCTGATAAACTTTGAAATCTCTGTGTACCGCGTAAGCTAAGAATAGACGAATGGCTTCGAGTCTTGCCACTGGAGCAGATGTTTCGTCGTAATCTATACCTTCCTCTTGTCTGTATCCATGAGCAACGAGACGAGCCTTGTTGCGGGTTACAGTTCCATGTTCATCCAACTTGTTTCGATAGACCCCTTTAGTGCCTATCACAGACTTGTCGGATGGTCTAGGAACAAGCTTCCAAACTTTGTTTCTTTCGAATTCTGTCAGCTCTTCTTGCATAGCGCTGACCCATTTTGGATCTTGGAGGGCATCATCTGTTTTCTTTGGTTCAATTAGAGAGATAAAGTTAACAAATAAACAAATATTACATGCACTTCGTCAAGTCTGAACACCAGCGATTGGATCCCCAAGAATTTGTTCAATAGGGTGATTTATAGTCCATCGCTGAGCCGGAGCATAAGTAGCTGACTCAATCTGAACTTCTGGAGGAGCTGAAGATGAGGCTTCAGCAACTTCTGGTATATCAGCCAAGAGAGGAATAGGTTCAGATGTAATTTCATTCACTGATTACTGAGAAGTATATGGTATGTCTGAGACAGAAGGTTCAGAGGCAGGCATAGTGTTTAGAGGAACAGCTGAGACCCATGAGGATTCAGCTTCACTTGACTGCATGCTTGGGATGATAGTAGGATCATCATCTTCAGTTGGATGAGTATGAGATGGAGGAGTGGGAATATCTTCTGAATCACCAAGATGAGAAAGCATCCATTGATTCAGTTCTTCAGTATCAGCAGAAGGTCTAGAGTTCGCTGAACGGGATTCGTCAAAGGTGACATGGATTGTTTCTTCTACAGTCTTTCTTCTTCGATTGAAGACTCTGAATGTTTTGGAGATTAAAGAATATCCAAGAAAGATTCCATCATCGGCCTTAGGATCAAACTTTCCAAGGGCATCTCTGTTGTTCAGTATGAAACACTGACATCCAAAGATGTGAAGAAAGCTAATAGAAGGCTTTCTACCATGGAAGAGTTCATAGACTGTCTTCTTGAATCTTTTGACAATCAGCGACCTGTTTTGAGTAAAACAAGCAGTGTTGACAGCTTCTGCCCAAAGCTGAGTAGGTAGATGAGAATCGCTGAGCATTGAACGTGCAACTTCAATAATAGTTCGATTTCTTCTTTCAGCGACTCCATTTTGTTGAGGTGTTCTCACTGAGGAAAAGTTGTGAGAAATACCCTTACTTTCAAAGAAGGAATCAAGAGAACTGTTTTTGAATTCAGTCCCATGATCACTCCTAATTGAGCGAATAGTCATGTTGTTCAGGACTTCCATTTTCCTGACAAAGGTGGTGAGTTCTTCAGGGGTGTCACTCTTAGAACGGAGAAACATTACCCAGGTATAACGAGAGAATTCATCAACTATGACCAATGTATATTTCTTTCCAGCGATGGATTGTTTGTTAACAGGACCAAACAAATCCATATGGAGAAGTTGTAGAGGAGATGACACTGAGGAAACTTGCTTAGATTTGAAGCTTGCTTTGGTCTGTTTCCCTTTCTCACACGCTGAACATAAGGACTCCTTGGCGTATGAGTGTTGAGGTAGACCAGTGAATAACTCTTTAGAAGAAAGAGTATTCAGTGTCTTGAAGTTGAGATGAGAGAGCCTCTTATGCCATAGCCAGTTGACATCAGATGAGGCTTTTGAGAAGAAACATGAGTTTTCAGTGGTTGTAGAGTCCATGTTTATTACGTAAACATTTTCCATACGATAACCGCTGAGAGCTATCTTCTCCTTTTGTCAGTGACAAAGCAGGATTCCTTAGTGAAAATCACTTTGTTATCCTTGTCACACATCTGATTAATGCTTAGAAGATTATGCTTCAGTCCTTCAACATATGCAACTCTTCCAAAGGTTGTTGTACCATTTGAGAGTACACCAAAACCTCGGGTATAGCCTTTTCCATTTCCATCGACGGTCACTGAGGGACCCTTCTCTTCCTTGTATTCAGTGAGCAGGTTTTTCTTTCCAGTCATGTGTCTAGAGCATCCGCTATCGAGATACCAGATACCCTTTCGAACCTGCAAACAAAGGAAGATTAGTTTGACTTGGGCACCTATTTAACCATGGGTCCGCATTTGTCAGTGGTGGTAGAGGAAGTGGAAGGTTCAGCAATCTTCGCAGCATTTGAAGATTCAGCTTCAGAACTTGTCTTTACTTTGGTTAATATCTTAACCTCAGTGGTCTTCTTTGCCTTGGGGGCATTAATCTTCACCTTAGCTAATTTTTTCAGCTTTGGTGGCTGTGGGGCACTTACTAGCAATGTGATCGGTAAGTCCACAGTGATAACATTTCCTATAGCTAAAAGTAGCTTTAGGACCATTTGCATGCTTACCCGTTAATTTTAAATGAGCAGGGCCAGCACCAAGTATACCTTTGGCATTGGAAATGGGAGGAACAATCAGTTCTTCGGATTTCTTACCAAAAATATCCACTCTCATTCTAGGAGTAGATCGCTGAATAAATTCAGGGATCTTATTCTTAGAAGTAGAGGGATAAGTCACTGAAGCTTTAGAAGCATTCAGCTTTGGTACAAAGGTACCCTTATGAGGTTTTTGATTGAAAACTTTTTCTTTACCTTTATCTTTAGTGATTAAGGTAGGTTTTTCCTCAGGGATGGGAGATTTTGAAGAGGAACACTGAGAAGATGAAGTGTCAGGGATAGAGGACACAAACATTCCAAACTTAAGCATGGAATGATCAGTGGTTGGTTCTTCAGCGTCAGCTTTGTAACCAAGACCACGTTTGTCACTCAGGGGAATCTGAGACTTTATTATTTCAGTGATCGTTGTTGAGGATTTACACCATCCTTCAACAATAGCTTTTTCAGCTTTTAATGCAACGATAGCTTCTTCGCGGTCGATTTTGACTAGTTAATTTATATGAACCTGATCTTTTAAATCTTCTTCAATTTTAGAAAGCTTTTCTATTTGAAGGTGACATTGTTTAAGCTGTTCAACGAGATCAAGGTTTTGATTTTCAACAACAGTTTTGCCATTCATAGCATCATATAAACTCATATTCAGGAGACCGATCTTTCGAAGACTATCAGCTTCATCAATATCTGAACTATGTGTAAAGAAAGAAGGTGATACCTTGGTAGCAGAGGCTGAAGTAGAGGGAATGTCAGAATTTTCTTCCTCATCTTCGATTTTGGCCATGAGACAGAGATTGGCCTCATCATCATATTCAGAGTCAGAGGCAGCCTAATCAAAGTCATCCATCAGGCCTTTGCCTTTCTTCTTAAAGCTTTTCAGCTTTGCATATTTTTATTTCAGCTTTTGATACTTGTCATCTCTAGCCCTGGGGTTAGAGGATTTCTTAGGGAAAGCTGAGGGTTTAGAAACTTTCTTTGACCTGCACTCGCTAGCAAAATGTCCTATCTTTTCACAGTTATAGCAAGTAGCAGTAGCCTTATCAACAGGGGTTGATGATCTTGGCTTGTCAGTAAGTGCAAGGGGCTTGTTCTTTCTGAAATTATTCTTTTTGGCGAATCTCCTGAACTTATTAGATAAGAGAACCATAGATTTATCAAGATCTGAAGAGTCAGCATCTGATGAGCATTCAAAGTTAGTTTCCAACTTAGTGATGGTAACAGTAGATCGCTGAGTGGAAGGTGACTCTGAGAGTAAAGCAACAGGTGTGCTTTTGGAATTATTTACAAGATTCTTCTTAAGATGACACGACTGCTCATGATTGAGCATAGTGCCATAAGGTAGAAAGAGTCATAGATTTTAGATCCTTTGATAGCTTAAGACACATTGAATAATTGTCCCAGCTTTCAGGTAAACATTCTAAGAACTTTGTCAGAATTTCAAAGTTAGAATATTCCTTACCAACGGTTTTTAGATCAATTATTAAACAGTTAAAGCGTTGGTGAACTTCAGAGAGAGTTTCATTCTTACCACAAATGAAGCTTTCGTACTGTCTTACCAGGTTGATCTTTCTTGAGTCCCGGACTTCAGACGTACCTTCATATTGAACACAGATTGTGTCCCACGTGGCTTTGGAGGTTTTCAGGTTCATAACGGAATGGTTGACTTCGTCAGGAATAGCCATAGAGAGGATAGATCTGGCTTTAGTGTCGATAGTCACTTTCTTCTTATCTTCATTAGACCAATTGTGAGGTTCCTTAGGCATGACTCTTTCAGGAATGGTAGCTCTAGTAGCAGTGCCTGGAACTTCAGGGTCAATTCTAACAGGAATATATGGGCCATTTTTGATGTAATAAGGCATAGTAGGGTCTACACCTTCTAAGAAGAGTATCATCCTATTTTTCCATAGATTAAAGTTATCTCTGGAAAATCTAGGGGTTTTTGCAAGAGAATCATTGTCAATATAGTTTGTGTTTGTGTTAGTAGCCATTATGAGAAATAGCAAGGAAGAGATAGGATTAGTATAAGCAAGATTTTGTTTATGAGATTAAACAATCTGTTCTGATACCACTTGTTGGTCCCAAAGGGTTATACAAGTTTATAGAAGGGGGGGGGGGGGGGGTTGAATACAAATACACGATTTTTGCTTTCTAAATTGTTTATTGATAAATATCAAATAATTTACAACTTGTTGCGGAACAAGATTAAGGATTAACCTAATCTAAACAAGTTAAGAGAACACTAAGATTTTCTTGCACTAGAATTAAGCTAGAAAGGAGATAAGAATATTACTAATAATATTCTAACACAAAGATAGTAGAGAGAAGAAGATGGCCGAGCACTTCATTTCTGAAGTAGGGTTCTTCTTATATACTGCATGCATTTAATGCGTAGCAGTACAACTTTACACGTGGCAGCAGCTGATTGGTTGCATGTTTTGACTTTGGTAGACAACCTAGTAGCCGCATGATGAACAGTGTAGAATCAGAGTTGGTTGTACGATTCTGGACAAAAGGGATGTCCGTTCTGATGGATCGTACGGAGACGTGCAAGGGGATAAGACAAAAGTAACTTGTAGAGGAAACTTCATGATCAACGTTCGTTGAACAGTACTTTATCAGGAAGTGACAAAGCTCAGCGATCGCTGAAGTATTCTACTTGAAACTTCACGTTGAGTGGACATGTCTTGGCTTCGTTGATATCCGCATCAGTTCATTAGTAGACTTGTCGCTGGTTCTTTGGCTTGATCTTCGACTTCAGCGTAGAACATTTGTTGACGTGAAACTTGTCTTTAGGGATCATAAGTAAACAACTAAAACTAGCAGCGATCACCAATAAGACTGAACAGGCTCAGAGCTTTATTGATGAACAGTTTCGCTGAATGTCTAATTTAAAAAGCATGAGTTTCCTATCAGCGGTACTGTAGAGACATAATACTTATCAGCGATAGTGAAACTCTAATACATATTGTCTACTTACAATTTTCACTAAGTGTTTCTTAAAGAGTCATTATCAAATCACTGAGGGTTTGGATCAACAATAACTAAGCTGGATTTTATTTTGTAACTAAGGATGAGTTAGCAGTTGTACTTTCTAGTTAGTAATTGTACTTGCTAGTTGCATTGCAACTTAAGTTAGTTGGTATTTACACTTTCTACCCCTCCCTTTTGTTATAAATAGAGGGGTAAGGCTAGCATTTAAGACACACTCCAACTTAGAAATGATTTAATCCAGTTCTAATTCTCTCTACTTTATGAAATTAATGCATGTACTTTTAAGTTCTTTCTTTTGTTCTTCGCTCTTAGTGCTCACTTATGCATGCTTCAAGCATTGGAATCATAACTTCACTTTATTTATTTAGCTTTTTGCATTTACATTTCATCTATAGTTTAATCATTTACTTTACGTCTTTACTTTAAATTTATGTACTTCCATTCCATCTGATTTATGTCATTTACATTCTTGTCTTTTTAATTAAGTCATTTATAGCCATTTACATTTAGTCATCCATACTCATGTCTACATTTCTAGTCTTTTACATATCCTTTTCTTTTGTCATTGTAATGAGTAGCTAATCACCTTAGCTTGGGTGTGGGAGAAAGGGTGAGTATGTTACCTAAGGAAAAGTACATGTTGTTTGGCAATAATGATGTTTTATTATTTCATTTCAAGTTTTATCAAGATAATAAAACCTTTTGACAAATTGATCACTTTGAAAGTGTTAAAGAGACTTAGAGATAAGCCATTGATATGCACGTCAATTTGAATGACATGGAAGGTAATATCGAGAGAGTTACTTGCAACGAGAGTTGTTACTTGTATTTTTCAAAATGATTCATTCTTTACAAGTTGTTCACTTTTTCAAAAGGTTAAAATGGACTAGACTTAGACATAAGCTACTTGGATTACATCAACTTGGGTGATATGGGAATTACATCGAGAGAGTGATTTTTAACACATAGAATTTGTTTTGCTATATATTTTGAGAACTCCATTTCCATCATTTCTTTGGTTTGTGCAATGTACAGAGATGTGAGAGTTCATGACTACTGAAACAATGGGATGGTTAAAAAGTTCGAGAGGAATATTCTTAAAACAAATAATAGAACTAAATATTGCCAGCATCATGTTGCTGCATTCTTGTAGCATTTCTGCAGCATTGGGTCTGTTGGAATTTGGGTTAACATCTCACCACAAGTTTTACACCCTTGATTCTTTTACTTCTTGTTAAGTTAAATATGTGATAACATCAACCAACCAATCAAAATATTTCTTCAAAATCGCCATCTGAAATCACATCTTTCATTGTACTCTTAAAGCACTTTTTACTCCAATCTCTGTGAGACGATAACGGGTATTTTACTTGAATGATGGAATAGTTCGAACTAGTATACTTGCTCTTTGGTTCATTAATTACAAGTCTGTAGGTGTATTCAAGGCACTATCAGACCATCTCCAATGAACCCTCTATTTTACTCTCTACCTCTATTTTACTCTCTAAAACATCTCCAATGAACCCTTTATTTTACTCTCTATAATAGAGGAATGAAGAGTAACTCTCTAAATATAAAGAAAAACTATTCATACTCTCTATTTTTTCTATAGTAGAAAAGAGAATATAGTTGGAATATTCTCTTTTAGAGTTGAAAATAGAGTAATACATTGGAGAAGACATAAAACATCATTTATTTTTACTCTATAATAGAGACTAAAATAGAGAATTACATTGGAGATGCCCTTACTTTATCACTCGCATCTAAGCATTTAAGACTTAAGACGTTGTTTTCTTAATGAGTCTTTTTGTAAGCTAAAGTCTAGTTTGGGTGTGTTAGAGTTCTGTATTAGTTATATTTGAAACCTACTTGTTTGGCATGTTCAATCCACATATTTGAATTTAAGCAGTTTTAGTTTTGTGCTTTGCGGACGTCCGCATAAGGTCAAGCCGAACGTCCGTGTTAATCCGGACATCCGCGTGTTTCCGCGAAAGTAGCAGAAGTTTGAGGGGTTCGGGTCGAAAACATGTCGGGCGTCCGCATGGTCTACCATTCGGACGTCCGCATTAGGTCTAAAGAATTTTCGTACTTTTCTTTTAAGACTTCCCTCTTCTCTCTCTCCCACCTTACCAAAATCAAGACCTGATTGTTTTCCTTCCCTTTCCTTGCGATTTTTCTCTCCAAACCCTCTCAAACCCTTTTTCTCCATTTATTACAAGTTGGGTGCATTAAATACCCAAATGTTTGAAGCATTTAAGTGATAAATCATCATCACACTAAGTGTGGAAGCCAAGGAAGCAAAATCTCATCATCTCCACCATTTTCTTCAAGTTTTGCTAGAGATTTTCTAGGTTTTCATAAAAACCTAACTTGTGAGTACATTCTCATTTTAAACTTTATAGATGTCAAAACCTTTATAATTTAACCTTCTAAACATCTCCTCACTTATGATTTCTTGGTTTAATGAACTTTTAACCTAAACTTGATATTTGGAGATTTTGGGGGGGTTTTGGTTGTGGTAAAAAGTGTTTGGAAAGATGAATAAACGATATTAGGGGGATTATTTAAGTTTTCTATATTACCCTTCCTCGCAAATATGGAGTTTGAGAATTCTAGGTCAAAATTAAGGTTTTGATATACTCAATGATTTTGATAAAAGATATATGAATAATGGGTTCTTATGTTGAAATAATACTAATGATGGTATTTGGGGAATTTTGGAATCATATGTTTAATTACCAGTTTTTGTGGGCAAGATAATATGATGGAAATCTACCTATTGGTATGTCTTAGTACTAAACTTGCTTATTTCATGTGGGTTTAATGTTGTACATATTGAACTTGTATTAGTACTTTGTTTTAGTGTAATGGATCCATATGCACTTGAGTCTTTGTGTTTATTGGATGTTAGTTTCCCTCATTGTAGCACGTAATTGGCATCGGGTCTTCGTGGTAAGTAAGATGTCGACCCGTATGGTCGAGCATCGTCCCATGAGCGGTAAGATGTAATTCCATTGTGCTTATATATTTTTCTTGGGTTTGGATATCTCAAAGTATAGACCTAGAGGGGTTGAAACTGAGACTCCACAGGCAATAGAGTTAGAGGATTTGAGCTCGATATCCACTATGTTTATAGACTATGTGTTTGGTTTAACTATTATGTCAACTGACCTACTTTTGTGTTCCGTCACCGACTATGATAAACGGGTCTCCCCAGTCAATGCAAGAGGTATTGGGTTATTAATGGCTCTTACCAAAGGTTAATATTATGGCTTTCAATAATATATTTCCGAAGTTTTATTACCATTTCCATTTATAACTGTTTGTTCTTGCTAGGCTTTAGCCTAACACTTTTTCTTAAAATGATATGTATATTAGGTCATGCAAGTGGCGGGGATCCTCGGGATTGAGTGAAGAGTCAAGTGTCTGCGAGTAGCATTTTGGTGAAATATAGACTTGGCGTTCCTTTTGTTAGCCGGGATACTTTTGGAAGAGAGTCAACAACACCCGTCTATAATCTAAGCCGTTGTAGTTTAGATTAGTAGGTTGTTGAGCTTGTATCTCCTTGATAACGTTTTTTGTAAATGTCTTACTATTTTCCCCTCCTTTGGGTGATTTATTTATAGAAGTTATGTCAATTTCCGCTTTTAAAACAGGTTTAAATTTACCCCTATTTTTAGGGTGTTATATGACCCCACACTCCGACATATTTGTTACTTAAGAACCACCACAGTCTTTTCCATTTGTCAATACAGCTAATGGAACTTGCTTACCGGTATCTTTTAGTGGTCATGTTTCCACATCCCGCTTATGTCTTCCCAATGCAGTCCATATTCCCAACTTATCTCTTAGCCTTGTATTCATTAGTCAGTTATGTGACTCTTGTCTGACTGTTCTTTTTTCTTCTTCTGATTGTGTTGTGCAAGATCCAAAGACCCGAGAAACTCTTAGAATAGGTCGTAAAGTTGGTTGGATGTTTGAAGTGGTCTATCTTCTCCTGCCTAAGTCTTCATCTAATTGTTTTTGCATCTACATCTAGTTCTTCGTCTTTTGATATATGGCGTGTGCGTTTAGGTGATTTATCTAGTTCAAAACTTAAATTGCTTGCTAGTTCTGGTTTATTGGGAACTGTTAAGTCCGCGTTAATTTCTTGTTTATCCTGTCAACTTGGAAAACATCACGCTTTACCATTTAGTGCAAATGAATTTACTTCAATGTCTGCTTTTGATCTTATTCTATCTGATGTTGGGACTTGCACCTCATCCTTCTATGGGAGGTGCCACGTATTTTGTTATTTTCATTGATGATCGTACATGTTTTACATGGATTTACCTTTTGAATCATTGGTCTGAATTACCTAATATCTATATAACATTTGCACGCATGATATACACCTGATAACTCTCATTTTTTAGAGTTATTTATTACCCTTTTTCTAGGAATTTATCTCATTTTTATACCCATTTTGCTTCTTTCCCACTCATTTTGTCTATAATGTGATAAAGAGATGATGAAGTTTCAAAAGTTTATTTTTTTGGAAAAACATTACACTGTTGGACTGTGGGCAGGTGGCATCTCACTGTGAGCACGGGCAAACCAATTCTAGACATCATCGAATTATGCTATTATCTGGACAATGGAAATAGTAGCTAAAGATTTAGGAGTTCTTAAAGAGATTTGGAAGCATGGAGCAATCCCTGAAAATCCTCTAAGCATGGGGCAAAAAGGTGTTTGGTCTTTGCCCAAAAGATGTTGTGGGAGTAACCTTTGGGTTCTTCCACTTTTTGAGACTATATAAAGGAGCCATGGGGAAAGGCTTTGGCATAGATAGTTAGAGAGATAGATAGAGATAAAGAGAGTTACATTTAATTCAGTTCCAACTCCAGTAGTTTAGATATCTTCAAGTTTGCTCCCAAGCTTGAAGATTGTAGCTTTTAATTTCTTGTTTTTATTGTACTTTTACATTTAACCTTGTCCACGGTGACCCACTGCGGGCACCCTCTTAAATTTATGCAAGTACTTTTTATGTATTCTCTTCATCTTGTTATGTCTTTCTTTTTAATTATGAGCTAAGCACCCCTTGGGTGTGGGTGTGAGCAAACTTGAGACTAGTAGGCAACACTTGGGTGTGGCCATCGTTACTAACTCTCAAGATTGGTCACTTGAGTCGGGACTTAAACTCAACGCGGATAAGACGATCACTTTTACGTGTTAATATTAGATCTTGACCTCGAGAGGGGCGGATTCGAAATACGGCTTAAGTGATGCACACAGATTTGAGAGAGTCTTTGATAACCACGTCGAGAGGCGGGTTTTGTATGATTTATTAAGGTTCAAACGCCGGTCGAGATTTATATCACAAAGAGATTTTGGTATAAATCTCCATATTGGTAGAACTTGACGTTTAGAGTCAAACTTAGTTAAATCGGCAACCTCGAGAGTCGGTAACAATGGACACTTTATGGAAACTTTGTAGAACCGGTCTTTAAAAAGCATCATTTCGAGAGATCGGGCTTTTTATAGACTTTTCGTGTTACAAAACAACTAACCATTTTGTTACTATGTAAATCTCAAGGAAACTCACACTCATACCCATTTTTAATACTTAAGAGTTACATTTTAATTTTAAAGCATTTCACCAACAAAACGATAACTTTTCACACAACCCGAGACTTGTTCAAGAAGTTCGTGAAACTCTCTGATTCTCAGTAGTTCAGTCCATGTGGATACGATACTTGGTAAATACTTACCACCTTATTACTTGTAGCGATCATAGTCGAGGTGTGTACTTGCGCCCCAACTGTGGGAACACTGTGGCCACTCTGTGGAACTATACGGTTTTCCGCTACCAAGTTTGTGCAGGAGAGGAGGGTTCCTCAAATGCCCAACTCGATTTGGACTTAACTCTGCGTCCCATAATCCCATTCATCATTTTTTTATCTACATAAGCCAAAGCCCATGGCACTGGCGACGGCGCCGTTGCCGGGGACTGGCGTGATTTTTCATCCTGAGATATTGAATTTCACTTGAGCCTGTGTCACTTATTTCAAAACAAAATCTTTGTGTCGTATGCCAAGGTTGCAACACGGAGAACTTTTACCTCTTGATAACGAAATCGAAAGAACTATAGCAAGACGTAGAAGAGGTAATCGGCAAAACCCACGTTTAAACCGAACCATGGCAGATCAAGGTGGAAATACACCTCCACCACCTCCGGTTGTTGAAACTACGGTTGGTATTGCCGATAGTAAAGATCGAAAAATAAGGGACTATGCAACGCCTGAATTTGAGCAATTAAAATCGGGAATTATTAGGCCCAACATGAATACACAAGCTTTTAAACCCGAACCCGTAATGTTCCAAATGATCAAAGCAATGGGTCAGTTTGGGGGATTACCTTCCGAGGATCCGCACTCACACTTGAAATCATTTATAGAAATGAAGGATCATTTTCGTATTCCCGACGTAACTCCGGAAGCCTTACGGTTGACGCTCTTCACTTATACCTTAAGAGATAGAGCTAAAGCCTGGCTAAATTCACAACCACCTGAATCGATTGATACATGGCCGAACTTAACTGAAAAGGTTTTAAAGAAATATTTTCCTCTAACAAGAAATGTTAAATCTAGACATGATATCATGAACTTTCGACAAGATGATGAGGAAGCAGTTTCGGATGCATGGGAGAGATTCAAAGATTTACTTAGAAAATGTCCTCATCACGAAATCCCCCATTGCATCCAATTAGAAACATTTTATAATGGTCTTTCTAATGCTGGAAAAATCATTCTCGATGCTACGGCTGATGGTGCTTTTGTTTCTAAAACCTATAACGAAGCATTTTGTGGATCCCAGATTAGTGCAATAACAAGCAAATCAGTAATCAATAAGCAATAACAATCTTTGATTTCAAGTTGTCATCCATCTCATATTCATTCAAAGCTTAACCACGTTCAGAGTGTTTACAATTTGATAGTAATGAACGATTAAGAATGATGGATTTTCCTAGCTCACCTAAACTAGGTTTAAACAAAACCTTATATACCTAGGGCTTAAGCTTCAAGCCCATGGCCCATTAAGCTAAACTAAGCCCAATTCACATTATTAAGGCTTTTACGATAAATACTTAAATTCTATAATTCTTTATATAACTTTCTTATTAATAGGACATTTATGGTCCTAACAATCCCCCCTAAAGTTATATAAAGAAAAAATTGGTCTTGAAAACTTCAGGTCTTGATCTTCTTTTCCTCTTGAATATTTGAAACACTTTGGTGTTGCTTGTCTTCATGTCTTTCTAAGCTCCCCCTTGAATAAAGCTCTTGGATTCATATTTTCAACTTTATCCCTAGATTCAATGAACAATTACCTCGACTGTGTGCACAAAAAGCAGCTTTCAGATGTAGAATCTCAACACATCGGATAAGCACACAAGAATGATAATGTGCGAGTTACGTGACATTCCACGGTGCATCTTCAGTTTAAAATAAAGAATATGTCTTTGAATATGCTTTCAGCTTTAAGAACTTGTAGAACCAGTCTGCTCGAAGAAGGAACTAATCATTTGTAGCGAACACCACTTGATAATGGATGAGAAGAATTGATCACTTGTAAATACTTTGAACTCTTTTCGGAACTGATCAATTTCAGAACTGATCAAACAACAGTTACTCCCCCTCAGCTTTTGCTAACCCCCCCTCAACTTGATAATCCGTGTCTTTGAATTTGTATCATTTCTCCCCCTCATGATGAGTAGGAGCATCCGAAGCATCATGTATTTTCAAAGACGAAACCGGTGAGTAGCAAAATATCAGATAAAATCATTAAGTAACCAATGTGGGGTAAATAT
This sequence comes from Saussurea involucrata, assembly GCA_033807775.1. Classification (NCBI taxonomy): domain Eukaryota; kingdom Viridiplantae; phylum Streptophyta; class Magnoliopsida; order Asterales; family Asteraceae; genus Saussurea; species Saussurea involucrata. Next base: position 13,147,662 of record CM066312.1, read on the forward strand.
CTAACACAAAAACACGATAGTAATTGTTATCACAACAATTACAATAATTGTGTGGCCTATGTTCAGAGTTGGCATTGGGGTATCTCTGATAGGACTTCCAGTTATCAGTGAAGTAAAATTTTAAAAAGTTACTTCTCAAACTATTCCGGCAATATCACAAAGATATGCAAAAGGAATCACAAAGACTCGTGCTTGTGTGAAAGAAATAAATTATATCGATTTGGCTCAAAAATTGATTTAACTTGGGACGCAAATTAAAACCAATTGACTCAGTGATTAGAATATGAAGTTCGGAGAACGAAGCTGATGTCTTCCTTTTTCAATATCTAAGACCTCAGAGGGAGGAATAGATAGATTATGTGCTAAATCTCCGTGAATATATGAAACATGCATCTTTTGTGAGATGCTTGAGTGGCTAGGTGGGGTGACACGAGTTATCGACACTGGGTCTATGTCTGTTTCAATATTCATCTCCAAAGAACGAGAATGAATAGATTGTGTGGTTACCCAGATAACTGACTTGGTTTGGTACTGACCAATAATTCTTTTAAGTCCTGTCACATACTCACCAATTTTCTTTTCACTCCAAACTCATCTATCAAGCTAGACCCCTCACTGTTGTCTATAATTGGATGAGTTTCTTGGGTAGGTCCTTCCGGTTCTGGATAGGCCATAGAAACAATATAAGTCCTAACACTCCTTTCATACATAGAATAGAACAGTTTAGTAAATAGTGACGTACGAGTTCTAAACTGAAATGTTTAGAAGTCAAAGCATTTAAGAACGAGTCCTGATCTGAGATGATCAGAAGTCATAAAATTATTTGAAATAGAGAATTTCAATAAACAAGATCAAGCGCTTAACAGAATGACTCAGTAACCACAATATGTTCAAAAATGAAATAATGATCAGAAAGTTTAACTGTGAAGAACAAGTCACAATTAATGTGTCAGATAAGAATTGAAATATCAACAAGAAATGACGAAATTTGAAAAAACAAATAGAAATTCAAATGAGTGTTTTTCCATCGAAAAATCAACAAACATATGAGACATGGAAATAACTAAATCTTGAAAATATAACACGTGGCAATTCTGGAATATAGAATCGAAGAAAAATAAACACGAGTAAGTTTTTCAGAATAAATTACCACGGTCTTTGAATTACAAAAAACATATATTGATCAAAACCTGGTACTCCCCCTCAAAAGTGGCATAACCCTTGAATGCAGTCATGTGAAAAGAATCTTCTAAACTAAACACACATTAGAAAGATTTTGGTATCCATCATTTGATGGATCCTTGATGGTTAGAAGCCCTATTAGAATGAGGACCGAGGATACTATAAGTACCATACGAATGAGATTCATATTTTCGGTCAACAAAATCATTCAAACCACATGCAGAACAACAAATACAATCATAAGAAAGTTGAAGCAAATGTTGAATTGAGTAAACTCTTAAAGGAAACATCACATTTTGTTCAACACAAATACGAGAATTAAAAGCATCATGATTATGATTGTATGTCCTAACATGCGAAACTGAATTAAATGACTTTGTATTCGTTGTGCTTTCATTTGACTTCTTCACAACCCAAACTTGTTTGAACCTTTTTCTCCGGCCATTATTATCTGAAATATCATTAAAGTCACTGGAAGAATTGGAGTAGTAAGAATGTCTTATAGGTGAGTTACCGGCCTTTTGTTGTTTCTGTGGCCTTCTTTTAGAATTTGGTTTTTCAGATTTAGGCACAGAAACCTTTTGACAGGCAGATGTGGAACATTCACCTTTGTGAAAATTGACCGGTTCACTCCTTTTATACAAGAGAATGAACATGACCAGAAAGTTTTGACGCATAATCAAACTTATTAAACTCATCATCTGAACACACATTAGAATTCATGAACGCGGAAAAATCAGTTTCACTCTCGGATGGAACATCATTGGTCAAAGAATGCGAGGAACACTTTGGAACAGTGTTTTGCGAAGAATCTGGTGCGGAAGCTTTTTGAAAATCAGAGTGGAGATTCTTTTGAAAACACGTTGCTTGAGGTTCTTTTCCTTTTCTTGGAGAAATTTTGTCTATAAAAGCCTTACAAGAAGATGTATCTGACAAATTTGAGGAAGGTTCAGGCATAGTGACTTTCTCGTTTTGAAGTTGGTCAAACTTCTCTTGAAGTTTGCCCTTACTCACCTGCTCTTGCATCACTTCTGTTTCCAAGGCAGACAGTTTAGATGTGAGCCGTTTGATTTCTGCCTGAAGGGCTTCCTTTTCCTCAACAGATACAAATTCTGTTTTTGTGGAATTAAGACTCTCAAGTTTAGATAGAAGCTCTTGTTTTTCCTTTTGAAATTTAATCCTTTCCTATTCAAATGACTCCTCTAACTGAACTATTTTCATTTCTAAAACAAGAGGTGGAACATAGCGTTTAAACTCGTCCGTCTCTGTTTTAGTTTCAGTTGTTGGAACGAATCCTTTTTCGAGGAATCTTTGGGATTTTCAACTTTGTAGCCGTCAAAGTAGTCATTTGATAGGTACTTGGATTTCTTCTTTTCATAAGATGTGTTAAGAACTTCGTACGCAAAAGGTAATTGCATTTTAGTTGTATTCTTGCGTTTATATTCCTCACGTTTTTCTTCCTTCTCATTGAGAGGTTCTGTGCATTTGATTTTATATTGAGGATATCTCTTATCAAGGCCTAGAAAGTTAAACTCGTATAAAGTAGGTCTCATCGATAAAATCTTTTTTCAAATAGTGTGGGTTGTCGTACCCAATTCCCCATTCTGAGTTATAGTACCGAAAATCCTTTGGTTTGTTCAGATGAATCGTTTGATCAGTTTGTCCTCGTTTATAAAACTTAAGTTTAAGATCTTTTATTTTTGCAAGAAGCTCTTTATTATCAATTTGAAGAGAAGAGCATTGATAGACAATCTCAGCTTTCTCATTCTCACACTTATCGAGCTTTTCATTTAGATCAGATATTCTGGCCCTAAAATCTTTAGGTGTTTTGGAAAGATTTGCACACTTTTCCTTTAGATTTTCATTTTCAAATTTGAGTTTGTCTACCTTTTGAGCAAGCAGTTTCATCTGATCTAATAAAGCGTTATGAGTTGGTAGACAAACCTGACAAGCTTCTCCGAGAGCTGGAGGATTGATGTGGTTCCTTACTGCAAGAGCATCTCGAGAAGACATCTTAATTGCACTTAGATGATCGTCAAACAGTATAAATATGATCAAAAAACATACAATATCAAGAATACCCAAATGTCCCCCTTCGGTGACTTAGCACGCGCGGGGGTCCCGCTAAGTCCGGATGTGATCCGGGTGTGGTTTCCGGATAGGGAATCTGGAAAAGTGAGTTTTCGGGAAGAGTCCAGATGTGAGCAAACTTACCGGGAAAACTGAGTTCCGGATAGTCAAACTTACCGGGAGAAAGAGATGATCCGGATACCGATGACTTACCCGGGATGTAGCGACCCGGGATCTTGGACTGACCGAATAGGTGGCGTCCAGATAGGTGGTGTCCAGAAACCGGATAGGTGGCGTCCAGAAACTGATGCAATCCGGAGAGAGTTCCAGACAATGCAACTTCCGGATAGAATTTAAAATCACAGAACTTACCCGGAAAGAACGGTTGTGCGATAAAACCGGATCAAGGGTCGAACTAGAGTTGTCGAATCTGCTCCTGAAAGATTAGTATATGACGAAAAACACAAAAACAACCAAACCCTATCGATTTCTAAGCTAAAACAAGCGATTTTTGAAGCAAAATCTGATGATATTTCCAAGAACAGAGACCAAAAACTCAAGAACATAATTTTGCACAAAAATCACTCTAAAGATCAAATCACACTCTAAAACTTTGCAGAAACCTTAATGATACTTGTAGGAACCGATTTTGACAAGTGGAATCTAACAATATAGCAGAAATCGCAGGAATGAAATTTCAAGAACCAAACAGCAGTCGACAAAGAAACTTACCAGGAAACTTTGAAATACCTTGAATCGATGTGTGTGTCTGCTCTGATACCAATTATGGATCCCAGATTAGTGCAATAACAAGCAAATCAATAATCAATAAGCAATAACAATCTTTGATTTCAAGTTGTCATCCATCTCATAATCATTCAAAGCTTAATCACGTTCAAAGTGTTTACAATTTGATAGTAATGAACGATTAAGAATGATGGATTTTCCTGGCTCACCTAAACTAGGTTTAAACAAAACCTTATATATACCTAGGGTTTAAGCTTCAAGCCCATGGCCCATTAAGCTAAACTAAGCCCAATTCACATTATTAAGGCTTTTACAATAAATACTTAAACTCTATAATTCTTTATATAACTTTCTAATTAATAGGACATTTATGGTCCTAACACATTTGACATTTTGGAAAAAGTTGCTAAGAATAATACCGAATGGTCAAATCCTCGTGCCACCACCACAAAAAAATGTATCGGGGGTTCATGAAATCGATGCCATAACTTCTTTAACTACACAAATTGTAGCTTTGACTAATTTGGTTAAAAACAATTTAAACATTAGTGGAGAGAAAAGCCAAGTACAAGCGATGAATCAATTGGGAAACGAATCGTGTGCATTTTGTGGAGAAAATCATTCTTTTGAAAATTGTCCGAGAAATCCCGTTTCGGTAAACTATGTAGGAAATAATGCTAGAAATAGCCGATTTTCCCAAACATATAATCCGAATTGGCGAAATCATCCTAATTTTTCATGGGTGGGAAATCAAGGACTTCAACCTCCCGAGAATCAAGTCCAAAATCGGCCATCAAATCCCCCAGGATTTCACCAAAACCGTCCCTCCAATTACCAACAAGGACAAACCTCACAATCACATGCACAAAGCAAACATGCATCGGAAGGTAATGGTTCAATCGAATCATTGCTTAAAGGTTTTATAAACCGAACCAATGCGATCTTGAGAGGGTTTGAAACCCAACTCGGTCAATTTGCCGCCGAACTTAAGAATAGACCACAAGGGACATTGCCTAGTGACACCGAGAACCCTAAGGGACCACACAAGAAACATGTCAAGGCCATAAGCATAAGAGAAATATGTAACATAGAGGACTCGTGTAAAAACGAAAAATCATTTACCACACCTATTGTGCAAAAAGATTCACATCTCTTCGATAGAGAAAATTTTCCTGGACTGTTCCCTTCTGTTGAAAAAACACAAGACCCTGTTTTTGTGTCTAAAACAGCAGAATCTTCTGGTTCCAACAAAAATTCTGCACAACTTGCTCACAGTGGGCAGACCTTGCCCACACCCAGTAAAAAGCAAACAAGCTTAGATCTACGTGAGTTGCCTTTTCCTGAAAGATTAAAAGATAAAAATATGGACGTTCAGTTTAATTTTTTTTGGACGTTTTCAAACAACTCCATATTAACATCCTTTGGTTGAAGCTCTCGAGCAAATGCCAAACTATGTTAAGTGTTTGAAAGACATTCTCAATAAAAAAAGAAGACTAGGAGAATTTTAGACGATTGCTTTAACTAAGGAATGTAGTGCAATTCTTACATGTAAGATCCCTCCGAAACTCAAAGACCCAAGGAGTTTTACCATCCCGTGTTCCATTGGTGGGCAAGAGGTCAGGCATGCACTATGTGACTTGGGTGGAAGCATAAATCTCATGCCCTTGTCAGTTTTTAACAAATTATTAATTGGTGAAGTAAGACCTACTACCGTCACGTTGCAACTTGTGGATAGATCTATAGCTTATCCGAAAGTAAAAATTGAAGATATTTTGGTTAAAGTCGATAAATTTATTTTTCTGGCCGATTTTCTAGTTTTAGACTACGAGACAGATAAAAACATTCCCATCATTCTAGGAAGACCTTTTCTTGCAACCGGCTGAACTTTGATTGATGTCCAAAAATGTGAGCTGACTATGAGAGTGAATGACCAACAAGTAACTTTTAACGTCTTTAAGTCACTAAAATTCAACGGATTTAAAAGACTGTTCCACCATTGGCACTTTAGGTGATGATTTTGAACTAAGCCTGATAGAGGACTTGCATGATGAATCAATTATAGGCTTTGATAATGATGTTTCGGAAGAAGATTTGATGGAGGTTATAGATGCAATTGAGCATTTAGATTTTAATGATAGACCTACACAAATGGCATCAATTCTTAAAGCCCTAGATTTGGATTTGAAACCTCTCCCTAGTCACCTTAAGTATGCATGTTTGGGTAAAAAATCACACCCTTGACCGACTTGGAAAATTCCCTCGACATGATCAAGGATATCTACGACGGTCATACTCTAGACCGACAAAGATAATACCCATTATTGCCATATCCCCAACACACGATAATTGGTTATTAAAAGACATCTCGGGTCAATAATCATCTAATGATCGCACGTGTCGCACGTCACGCATCGCTAGTCTCACGACGTTAATCTTATGTCACTAAGTACTATGTTACTAGTCCTACGCCACTAGTCTTATGTCGCTAGTTACACGTTGTCAGTTACGACTCGTCGGTCTTACGTTGACAGTCTCCTGTCATCGGTCTTATATCTCTTTGGTCCTGCGACAGCATCGTCCTGACCTACTGGTCTTACGACCAAAACCTTCGACGTCATCCTGGTCTTACGATATTTTTATAAGACCATTCCTATATAAAGATAAGGTCTTAAAAGACATTTATAGTCATATACATGGTCTTATATTTCGGCGACGATCGTATGCTCCATAAGACCGACGTCTTGAACTTAAGACGGTCTTACGATTATACTAACCATTAATGGTCAACAGCCGTTTCTCTTGTTCATTGATGCAGGTCTATGGACATTCATGGCATAACGGACAGTAACGGAAGAGCTCTTAATGACATTAAAGACTCGACAGCGGTTACAAAACCAAACATTCAAGGCGCATTTAATGCCCGACAGCGGTTACAAGACCAACCATTAAAACTCATTAATGACCAGCGAACCATATATAAAGGCTTGCTCCATCTTCGAGGGGGAGATCAGTCTACATTCATCTGAACATCTACGCTTACACTAATTTACACATTTCTTGCATAATACAACAGTGATCAACGAAGCATTCGAACACCCATCGCTAACGCAGGTTTCGCACGACAGCAGTTTGAACCACCCGACGATGGCACTTCAAACCCCACGACAAGCATACTTTTTCGCACGATTTACGCATGACACACGTCATTTGCACACGACTAAGTTTACTTTTTCTATAATTGCAACTTATTGTACACAAAATACTTGTTTCCAAAGGACTGTCGCCCCTGATTGGCGACCATAGTGCACTGTCGACTCTCACAAAGTCGACCACGGTTTTTTCCCTCGTTTTGGGGTTTTCCGCGTCACCAAATCTCTTGCCTCTTTTACTTTTTCCTCGCAATTATGTTGTTTGGCTTGAGATATATTTCTTTAGATGTTTAAAGTCCACATCGACCTTAAGTTATACTTTTGTGCGATTTTTGGCATTAACAGTTTGGTGCCATCCGTGGGACCCCATCTAGAGAAAATCTCAAGCCAACACACATATCGCTCTAACGATCTTGTAAAGTTTTATCAGGTATATGGGAAATTGTCAAGATCCCCTGATTCAACTTCAATTGGAATTGAATACGGCTCGAAGCCAGATTCAAGCCCTGATAAAAAAATGCTCCGTCAAAGTATCGCATGTATCGCATCATCCAAGGGACTCGGAGGCTCGGAACACCCTTCACAAACTGAAAAATACCGCATTTGATTTCAAAAATCCTCGGAAAAAGGCGCCTATCGACTCCGTGTAACGGGTAGCTGTGACGTCCCACTTAGAACAACTCTATATATATACTCTAAATATATTCTCCTCGTTCAATTACTATGATCTAATATACAAATGTTGATTTAAGCATCAAAGGATCATTGGTCAAATCGACGACCACCCCCGATTTTACATGGCAGGCTCGCAATATCATATGAATACAGGTCTTACGATTTGCATCGTAAGTCTCTACGGCTTAAACACAAGTCTTACGATTTATATCGTGAGAAATAAAGTCTCCACGACTTAAAACGTAGGTTGCAATTTATAGTCGTCGATAAAAGACAACTCACATTTTTTAATCTTATGATCGCCCGTCATGGCGAACGCAGATTAAAAATTCTTGGTCGCTAATAAAAGCGACTCGCATGTTGAAATCTCATGATCGCTAGTCATGACATATGCTAAAATGTATTGTCGTCAATTAAGACGACTTGTACATTGAATCTCACAATCACCAGTCATGGCAAATGGACTTGCTGAGTCAAGAAATAAAACCATCATTGCTTCGGTTAAGAAAAGGTTAAAAGCTGCAAAGGGAAAGTGGGTCGAAGAACTCCCTTCGGTCCTGTGGGCGAATCGCATGGCACCGTGCACATCCACAGAACAAACCCCTTCCTCTTTGGTCCATGGTTGTGAAGCAGTTTTGTCGATCGAGGTCCACCTCCCAACCTCGAGGCATACTTCCGTCGACCATTACCTGGTTGATTTAAGTCATGACCTCGACGCCCTGGAAGAGTTCAGAGAATCAGCATTGGTCAGAATGGCGTCACAGCGGCAACCGGTCGAGCGACATTTCAACAAGAATGTCAAAGTTAAAGTCTTTCAAGTAGGCGACTGTGTCCTCCGACGAGTGTTCCAAAGCACTCAAGAGCTCAATGTAGGTAAGCTTTCCACCAAGTGGGAAGGTCCTTATCGTATCTCAGAAGTCATGGGTAAAGGTTCCTATCGGCTCTAAACCCTCGACAATCAAGATATCCCACGTAGTTGGAGTGCAACACACTTGAAAAGCCAACGACCAACCGCTGACCATATTTTATCGCAGGATCGTACGACATGAGTTACTAAGTCTATCGTACGACTTTAGTACACTCTCGCAGGATCGTACGACATTAGCAAACAGGTCTACTTTATGACTTGACTACTTTATCGCAGGGACGCACGATTCAGGCTCATTGCACAATCTAAGTGTGCAATCGTAAGGTCTCACGACCCCAGAATCTAAGTTCTTTTAACTTAGAGGAATTGCACGTTCTGAATGAATATTTCGATCGCACATACTTGTATTTTCTTACACGATTTAAAAAGTATGAAAGTCTTATGACTTATGTCGATTGTATTACGATGGATGCCTAAGTTGCACGACTTCTTATTTATTCTATATTCAGTGAAATTTCACGATTGATAAAGCAAAACTTACACAACGTAACATAGGTTTCTAACGACCGTATCGGCTCGGAACACCAGATCATAGGTCTCTAACGACCGTATCGGCTCGAAACGTCAAATCATAGGTCTCTAACGACCGTATCGGCTCGAAACGCCAGATCATAGGTCTATAACGACCGTATCGGCTCGAAACGCCATATCATATGTCTCTAACGACCGTGTCGGCTCGGAACGCCAGACCATAAGTCTCTATCGACCATATTGGCTATAAACGCCAGATCACAAGTCGATAACGACCATATCGGCTCGAAAACGCCTGTAACATAGGTCTCTAGCGACTGTATCGCAAGATTCTTAAGTTTTTATCTCGGTCCGATCATCTTATGATCATCACCAAAACTTTATTTCGACACAATCGTCTTACGATTGTCTCCCATCCCATACGTCTCATTTTGATAAAGATCATCTTACGATCACCATCGGTTCCTTACGTTTTAAGATCGTCTTACAATCGTCACAAGTAATTTGCGCATTCAAGGTCATCTTTCGATCGTCGCAACTTGCTTAACAGATGTATCATTCATACACTGTTGACCGGTCTCACGATTTTAGCTGACCAAGTCGGTTTTCCAATTAACAAAAGTAACACGTCTCCGTAGAAAAACTTTATACTTTGGTACGAGATCTGAAATTCAAATGGCTTTGAAATTCAAATCTCGGGGGGCTAACTGTTTGGGTAAAAAATCACAGCCTCGACCGACTTGGGAAATTCCCTCGACATGATCAAGGATATCTACGGCGGTCATACTCTCGACCGAAAAAGATAATACCCATTATTGCCATATCCCCAACACACGATAATTGGTTATTAAAAGACATCTCGGGTCAATAATCATCTAATGATCGCACGTGTCGCACGTCACGCATCACTAGTCTCACGACCTTAATCTTATGTCACTAAGTACTATGTTACTAGTCCTACGCCACTAGTCTTATGTCGCTAGTTACATGTTGTCAGTTACGACTCGTCGGTCTTACGTCGACAGTCTCCTGTCATCGGTCTTATATCGCTTTGGTCCTGCAACAGCAGCGTCCTGACCTACTGGTATTACGACCTAAACCTTTGTTAGTTCCAGATCCGTGCAACGATAATGAAATCAAACAGATAAACAATGTATGTAACGATTTCAACTGGTCATCTCTGATTAAGATTTCAATATTTAGAGGATTACAATAAACGTGTAGGAAAGCTAACGAGACAACTAGCCAAATTTTCTAAGGCTAAATTGCTTTATATACGGCGGGGCCGTGGTTAACAAGCCCACGGCCCGTTCACTAATAGAGCTCAAAATAAAGAATAAAAGACTACGACCTACCGAGACCGCCCCTATCCTCGCCAAAACGACAACCGTGGTTCATCCGGAACCAGCAACTGCGGCAACAACAACCGACGCCCAACCTGAAGCCGAGTTGCCATTAGCCGGGATGGTAATCGATATGGACATATTAGATGATGAAGACCCGACGGTTGAAAAACCCGAGGGTTCAACACAGGAACTGTTCGAATTTGATTCATTAGACAGACCGTTACTGGATATGATCGATCCAGACTGCGAAGCCAACCCGGAGACCGAAGATGCATGGTACGAAAAAGCCGCCAGTGCCGTAAATCTCCAGGTAAATTTGGTTTTCCCTACTGATGAAAACAACAACATCGACTATGATCAGTTTCTGCTACAGAATTTATATGGTTCTTCTCCCGTTCACTATGCTCAACCCACCGGAACTTCAACAAGACCTGAAACTACTACTGCCGACATTCCGACATCCCCTCTTCAAGAACAGACAGCTTCTGATCTTCCTCCTCTACCTCAGCAACAAATCCGTTGGGAGAAGATCACCGTACTTATCCCTCATCTGGAGGAAACCCTTAAGAAGTTGTTTGTTCACAAGCTACGCACGATCGAGCCGACCTTCTGCCTGGGCATTTACAACTACAGTCCCGAATACAAACGCCGATACATCTGCGCAATGAAGCGGTGTCTTCCAGTCAGCCAAGTCAGAACCAAGCATCAGATCTCAGAGGTAATCAATATCCAGTCAAGCCGTATGATGAAAATTGTCTATCCTGTATTCACTGTCCGACGTGAGGATGGGAATGAATGGAAATTTTCTGAAGCCGACTTCCAGAACCTCTGACCGTTCGACTTCCTGGCAATTCTGAAAGACCTACGCTCAAGAACTATCCGACCGCTTACTGTTACAAAGGCGCTCGAAGCTGTTCGTCGATTCCTGGTCCGCACAATTATGATGTCTTATCTAACGGACATCCAAATGGCTGTCGAGAACAGGGCGAAGAAGGTAAATCTGATAAAGCCGAATCTGCAAGCTCCTGAGTTGAATATGTATCCCGAGAACGCTATGCTTCTAGAACCAGTATTTGAGATCGTCTTCATCAATGATTCTGCGACGGCACGCTCTACAAAGTTCGAGATGCTCTTCGAAAGATCATTCAGCACGAGTCTGAAAATCCAAGGGTTTCGTATGTTCCTAATCCGAATGAAATAACTGCTTGGAATGCCCTGGAAATGGTTGAAGAACGCATAGACTATCGCCGTGCTATCAGATGGTTCGAGATTCACTTCGCGCTTCGAAAAAGATATGTCGAGAACTGGCGCCAAATCGAACTTCAAATCAAAGGGGGAGATTGTTAGGGTCGTTTTATGTTGATTTAAAGTTCAGGGTTTAAATTGTAATTCTTTTTTTTAGCTCTATTAGTGAACGGGCCGTGGGCTTGTTAACCACGGGCCCATCGTATATAAAGCAATTTAGCCTTAGAAAAGTTGGCTAGTTGTCTCATTAGCTTTCCTACACGTTTATTGTAATCCTCTCAATATTGAATGTTTAATCAGAGATTGTCTCATTAGCTAGTTGTCTCATTAGCTTTCCTACACGTTTATTGTTTATCTGTTTGATTTCATTATCGTTGCACGGATCTGGAACTAACAATTGGTATCAGAGCAGACGGACAAGATTGATTCAAAGCATTCAAGTTGACTTCTGGTAAATTTTTGACTTTTCTCGTCTGTGTCATTCTTGAAAGTTCAAAACCTTGATTCTGATAAAATTGATTGTTTCTGTTTATTGGGTTGTGTTAGCATCATTGTTATAAGTCATTCTGCAAATTTTCACATCCTAATTCGTCCATTTGAGTGGTTAATTAAGTAAATCAAAATCAAAAGTTTTGGTTGTGTTCTTCATCAAAAATCGAATTTTTAACATCAAAACTTGTTGTTTTTGCTTTAAAATCGATTGGGTTAGTGTTATTTTTGTGTTTGGCATTGTTCCTAATCTTTCAGGATCGATTTTGAGAAACCCTAGTTGATTCCCAAGCGATTGAAAACTCATAGCCGCAGAGTCCGGATAACACAGCCGTGGTTTCCGGACAAATCTACACTGTCCGGACGTTTGTGTTACTTCATCCGGGTTCGTCCTGCTTTCCGGGTAAGTCATCATTCCGGGTAAGTCATCATTCCGGGTAATTCGTTATACTCTCAATCATTCCGGGTAATTTGTTCCGGAAACTCTGTCTACCTGGTCTTACATATTTTCATAAGACCATTCCTATATTAAGATAAGGTCTTAAAAGATAGTTACAGTCATATACATGGTCTTATATTTCGGCGACGGTCGTATGCTCCATAAGACCGACGTCCTGAACTGATGCAGGTCTATGGACATTCATGGCATAACGGACAGTAACGGACGAGCTCTTAATGACATTAAAGACTCGACAGCGGTTACAAAACCAAACATTCAAGGCACATTTAATGCCCGACAGCGGTTACAAGACCAACCATTAAAACTCATTAATGACCAGCTAACCATATATAAAGGCTTGCTCCATCTTCGAGGGGGAGATCAGTCTACATTCATCTGAACATCTACGCTTACACTAATTTACACATTTCTTTCATAATACAACAGTGATCAACGAAGCATTCGAACACACATCGCTAACGCAGGTTTCGCACGACAGCAGTTCGAACCACCCGACGACGGCAGTTCAAACCGCACGACAAGCATACTTTTTTGCACGATTTACGCACGACACACGTCATTTGCACACGACTAAGTTTACTTTTTCTATAATTGTAACCTATTGTAACAAAATACTTGTTTCCAAAGGACTGTCGCCCCTGATTGGTGACCATAGTGCACTGTCGACTCTCACAAAGTCGACCGCGGTTTTTTCCCTCGTTTTGGGGTTTTCCGCGTCACCAAATCTCTTGCCTCTTTTAATTTTTCCTCGCAATTATGTTGTTTGGCTTGAGATACATTTCTTTAGATGTTTAAAGTCCACATCGACCTTAAGTTGTACTTTTGTGCGATTTTTGGCATTAACAATGCCTATCTCATGGAAGAAGAAAAATTACCCGTAATCATTTCTTCCAAGTTAAGTAATTGCCAAGAGGAAAAGTTGTTAGATTTGTTAAGAAGTCACAAGAAAGCCATAGGATGGACCTTAGCCGACATTAAGGGGATTAGCCCATCTCTTTGCCAACATAAGATTACTTTGGAAGAAAATAGCGTTGGTAAAGTGCAACCACAAAGGCGATTAAATCCCATCATGAAAGAGGTCATTAAGAAGGAAATTTTAAAATGGCTTGATGCGGGTATCATTTACCCCATTTCAAGTAGTGGTTGTGTTAGTCCGGTGCAATGCGTTCCTAAAAAGGGAGGTACCACGGTTGTCACAAACGAGAAAAATGAACTCATCCCGACTAGGACCATCACCAGGTGGAGAATATGCATGGATTATAGACAATTAAATCTCTCCACTAAAAAAAGACCATTTTCCTTTGCCTTTTATTGACCAAATGCTAGATATATTGGCCGAAAAGGAAATTTATTGCTTTTTGGATGGATATTCTGGCTATAATCAAATCCACATAGCACCCGAAGACCAAGAAAAAACAACTTTCACTTGTCCTATTGGAACTTTTGCTTTTCGTCGAATGCCATTTAGGTTGTGCAATGCTCCCGTAACATTCCAACGTTGCATGATATTATCTCGGACATGATTGAGGATACCATGGAGGTATTTATGGGCGATTTTTCGGTAATTGGGACGTCTTTTGATAATTGTCTTGATAATTTGAGAAAAAGTTTAGAAAGATGTGAAACTCACGATTTAATCTTGAATTGGGAGAAATGTCATTTTATGGTTCAAGAGGGAATTGTTTTGGGTCACATGGTTTCTAAAAGAGGTTTGGAAGTTGATAAAGTCAAATTAGAAGTAATAATGCAATTACCCGAACCCACTTCGGTTAAAGGCATTAGAAGTTTTTTAGGATATGCAGGATTTTACCGATGCTTTATAAAAGACTTTTCAAAAATTGCAAAACCATTGTGTAATTTACTGCATGTTGATCAAAATTTTGATTTTACTTCCGAATACAAAACGACTTTTTCAAAAATCAAAGACGCTCTTGTCTCAGCTCCTATTGTGATAGCACCGAATTGGACAAAACCTTTCGAGGTAATATGCGATGCCAGTGATTGGGCGGTAGGTGCTGTTTTGGGACATCGAAAAGATAAAGTTTTTCACCCCATCTACTACGCAAGTAAAACTCTTATGGAAGCTCAAATTAATTATACAACAACCGAGAAAGGGTTACTTGCCGTAGTGTTTGCTTTTGACTGTTTTCGTTCTTATTTAATCGGCACAAAAGTCATTGTCCATACTGACCACTCCACTATCAAATATATTTTCAACAAAACCGGTGCTAAGCCACGACTTATTCGGTGGTTTCTTCTTTTACCAGAATTTGACTTGGAGATAGTTGATAGAAAAGGAGTTGATAATCAGGTTGCTGATCACCTTTCAAGATTTGAAATGAATGTGTCAAGTGGTGGAAGTCATGAAATTAAAGAAACTTTTCCAGATGAGTGTATTTTAGCATTACAACATGTTGACAAAGAACTGTCATGGTATGTCGATATTGCAAATTACCTTGCAAGTGGAATCATGCCATACCACATGAACGGGCAAAATTTAAAAAAGTTTTTTCATGATTGTAAACATTATTTTTGGGATGATCCTTTTTTGTATAAATTAGGATCAGACCAAATTTTGAGAAAATGTGTTACGGATTTTGAAATGAAAAATATTTTAAGGGACTGTCATGCTTCACCATACGGGGGCCATTTTGGTGGTCAACGTACGACAATAAAAATTCTTCAAAGTGGTTTCTTTTGGCCTACGATTTTTAAAGATGCATTTGAGTTCGTTAAGTGTTGTGATCAATGTCAAAGGACCGGGAATTTATCCCAACAAAATGAGATGCCCTTAAATAATATTTTAGAAGTTGAACTTTTTGATGTTTGGGGCATCGATTTTATAGGACCATTTCCTATGTCCTTTAATAACCAGTATATTTTGGTGGCCGTTGATTACGTCTCAAAATGGATAAAAGCTATCGCTTGTCCAAGAAACGATGCTAAAACAGTGATTAATTTCCTTCATAAAATATATTTGTTCGTTTCGGAACTCCTCGAGCTTTAATTAGTGATGAAGGAACTCATTTTGTTAACAAAATGTTAAGCACTGTTTTGAGCAAGTACAACATCCATCATAAGGTATCAACGACATATCATCCTCAAACAAATGGGCCTGC
The DNA here is from genome assembly GCA_033807775.1 of Saussurea involucrata. Taxonomy (NCBI): domain Eukaryota; kingdom Viridiplantae; phylum Streptophyta; class Magnoliopsida; order Asterales; family Asteraceae; genus Saussurea; species Saussurea involucrata. Next base: position 13,163,543 of record CM066312.1, read on the forward strand.
CGAACTTTAAAATCGGGAAATAAAGTCAATTTTGGAAAAAGTGGTAAAACCCAATAGAAAGGATTGGTCCCTTAAGTTGGATGAAACACTTTGGGCATACCGAACAACTTTTAAAATGCCATTGGGATTGTCACCATATAAATTGGTTTTTGGTAAAGCATGTCACTTACCCTTGGAACTCGAGTACAAGGCATTTTGGGCAATAAAGAAATTAAACTTAAATGAAGAAGTGGCCGGAAAGAAAAGGAAACTTCAGTTAAACGAATTAGAGGAATTAAGGCATCATGCCTACGAAAATGCCAAGATTTACAAAGAAAAAACGAAAATGTGGCATGATCGTACGATCAAACAACAGACTTTTGAAAAAAATCAACAAGTGCTCCTCCTTAATTCTCGACTAAAGTTATTTCCGAGGAAATTAAAATCACGTTGGTAAGAACCTTTTACCATAGCATATGTGGGAAAATTCGGAACGGTTGATTTAATCAACCCGCAAGATGGGAGTATCTTTCGAGTGAATTGTCACCGGGTTAAGCACTTTATCCCTGATGAAGTTCCACGCCCCAACGGTGATGATGAGTAAATCCATTCACAAGAAATGTGCATGTAAATATTGTAAATAGTTTTCATTGTTTTTATTTTTATCGTATTTTTCATGTATTTCAGGTTCAGTTCGGATGGCCATGTTGCGATAGCTCGTGCCCACGAAGTTTGAATTTTAAAAAGATAAGCATGGGAGAAATGCAATGATGACTTTTGCATTTAATATTAATTCTTGGTAAACTGATTGGATTGCACTTTTGGACAAAAAAAGATTTTAAAATCTAAATAAATCAGTTTACTTTTGGTTGGTAGAAGAAAAATATTTTTTTAATGAGTACATGTACTTTAATTGTATAAAAAATTTAAACGCCCATTAGATTTCAAGGGAGTTGGTTGCATTTTAAAAGGGTTGGTTACTTTTTAATTAGACCCAAAAGATAATTTCAAAAAAGTAAAGTAACCCTTGGTTTTTAACCCCAAGACAAAACCCAAAAGACATTTATCATTTCAAAACCTCCAAATCTTCTTCTTCCCCACAAGAATACTCCCATAGCAAGAAAGAATAAATTGGTTTCTCTCCCTAGCCGACCTCCACGCTGGTCACGCCGCTGGACCACCGTTGTCACCGCCGCTACGTTACCGGAGAACAACATCATCGCTGCAGCACTGGCTAACGCCATGGCCGATGCCCTCGTCACCACTGGAATGCATCACGCCGCCGCCACTGTCGTTCCTCCATTGTCGGATGCATCCTTCGTCGCAGAAGCCGCATCGTCAACCATGGCCATTCAAACCATTGGCGGATCTCCGGTTGCCAACGCCGATGAACCCATTACCCCATCTTCTCCAAGGTTTGTTCACTCCTTTCTTGAGACTCATGAGGTTCTCACCCGAATACCCATCATCCCATCACCATCGCACACTATCTCATCCATTTTACCCTTCATCTCCCTCTCCACAAACTCTTTTCTCCAAACAGAACCACCAAAACCACCCGTCACCACCGAACCCCTCCTTATAACCGCCCATCCGGTGGCGGTTACAACCACCATTTCACTAAATCCGCCAAATCAACCCTCCCTCACTCAAATCAGTACCACCCAAAACCCCATACACTTACTCCCTTTCTTTAACCCATTCAAACATTCATCCTCCAACCAAAAACCCTTACACCAAACTTTTGACCTAAACCAAAGGGGGGATTTTGAGGACGAGATGCTTGGGGAAAAATTGATATTTGACTTTTAGGGTGTACAACAGCTGGATACAAACACTTCATACTCCTTTTCAGATTCTGGTGGTCCCAATGCTGGTATCGACTCTATGTCCTAATCGAACCCTGCTACCCACAGTTGGCAGTTGCACCCCACTGTGGGCACCAGTAGCATCCCGGGTGGTGACACAAACAAAACTCCAGAAAGCCCCTCGAAACAGAAGACACCCACGAACACTCTATCTTCTGGTTCGTCAAGTGGTTCTTCCTCTTCGGGAGAATCTTTCTCTTCAGAATCGGACACTCCGTCCCCTCCGCAGAAAAAAGCAAAAAAATCCGACAAGTCGGATAGTGATTTCGAAGATGAAATTCGGGTTGATGAAAAAGGAAAGAAGCCGTCTGGGAAGAGAACCACTCGGGCATCCAAGCATAAGAAGCCCGATACGGTGTTGGATGACTTGGCAATCAAAGAAAGGTATGAACAAATCAAAGCTAATAAGGTTTTCATGGAGCGTGCCTTCGACCCGCTTTTGGTCAAAGGTTTTACGTATGTCAGGCAACACCTTCTTGCGATGCATTGGGAGAAGTTGATTTCCATCCCATGCAAGGCCAATGAAACTTGGGTCACCGAGTTTTACGCGGCCATCACAATTTCTAAAGAAAATGACGTTCGTGTTCGCGGTAGGGTAGTCAGTTGGTCGGGGACCACTATAAACAAGGTCTTGCACCTTCGGTCTCCTTTTGTTTGCTCTTATAATCAGTTGTCCAAGAAGCTGTTGATCATTTCGGATGATGATATTGTGGCCACCTTAACTAAACCGGGATACGGTTGGTCGTTGGATAACCATCGCCTCATGATTGTTGCCAACCAACTAACCGAAGAGGCAGCAATTTGGTTCCAGTTTCTTAGACACAACCTTATGCCGACTTCCCATGATGGTACAATATCATATGACCGGTGCATTTTACTTTATTGCATCCTTAAGGAATGTCCAGTCGAAATTGGACCAATCATCCACGATGCCATTACCAAAGCCGCTACTCGAACATCCAACCGACTCATGTTTCCCAGTTTGATCACCAATCTATGCACCGCTGCTCGGGTCCCAACTTATGAGCATGATGTGATCACATTCGGGAAGGCTCACATCAACAAAGAGACTATTAAGAATCGGAGAATCAACCATTTGTTGTTTTGTTGGAGGCAGCAATTTGAGGGTGTACCATCATGGGAAGTCGGCATAAGGTTGTGTCTAAGAAACTGGAACCAAATGGCTGCCTCTTCGGTTAGTTGGTTGGCAACAATCATGAGGCGATGGTTATCCAACGACAACGACCAACCATATCCCGGTTTAGTTAAGGTGACCACAATATCATTATCCGAAATGGTCAAAAGCTTCTTGGACAACTGTTTATAAGAGCAAACAAAAGGAGGCCGAATGTGCAAGACCTTGTTTATAGTGGGCCCCGACCAATCGACTACCCTACCGCGAACACGAACGTCATTTTCTTTAGAAATTGCGATGGCCTCATAAAACTCGGTGACCCAAGTTTCATTAGCCTTGCATTGGATGGAAATCAACTTTTCCCAATACATCGCAAGAAGGTGTTACCTAACATACGTAAAACCTTTGACCAAAAGCGGGTCGAAGGCACGCTCCATGAAAACCTTATTAGCTTTAATTTGTTCATACTTTGCTTTAATTTCCAAGTCATCCAACACAGTGTCAGGCTTCTTACGCTTGGATGCCCGAATGGTTCTCTTCACAGACGGCTTCTTTCCTTTTTCATCTGCCCGAATTTCATCTTCCAAATCACTATCCGACTTGTCGGATTTTTTTGCTTTTTTCTGCAAAGGGGACAAAGTGTCCGATTCTGAAGAGAAAGATTCTCCCGAAGAGGAAGAACCACTTGACGAACCAGAAGATAGAGTGTTCGTGGGTGTCTTCTGTTTCGAGGGGCTTTCTGGAGTTTTGTTTGTGTCACCACCCGGGATGCTACTGGTGCCCACAGTGGGGTGCAACTGCCCACTGTGGGTAGTAGGGTTCGGTTGGGACATAGAGTTGATACCGGTATTGGACCACCAGAATATGAAAAGGAGTAGGAAGTGTTTGTATTCGGTTGTTGTACACCCTCAAAGTCAAATATCAATTTTTCCCCAAGCATCTCGTCCTCAAAATCCCCCCTTTGGTTTAGGTCAAAAGTTTGGTGTAAGGGTTTTTGGTTGGAGGATGAAGGTTTGAATGGGTTAAAGGAAGGGAGTAAGTGTATGAGGTTTTGGATGGTACTGATTTGAGTGAGGGAGGGTTGATTTGGCGGATTTGGTGAAATAGTGGTTGTAACCGCCACCTAAGGGGCGGTTATAAGGAGGGGTTCGGTGGTGACGGGTGGTTTTGGTGGTTGTGTTTGGAGAAAAGGGTTTGTGGAGAGGGAGGTGAAGGGTAAAGTGGAGGAAATGGTGGGAGATGGTGAGGGGATGATGGGTATTCGGGTGAGAACCTCATGAGTTTCGAGAAAGGAGTGAACAAACCTTGGAGAAGATGGGGTAGTGAAAAACCATAAAAGTTCTATGTTTTGATAATGCTATGGAAAATGATGAATCATCTATTCTATCCATTTTACATCAACAAGGTACTGTGCCTCAATATTGATGTCCAGTTACCTCTCAACAGAATGGTCGTGCCGAAATAGAATGCATTTTCTGGGAAAAAAACATGTATCACTGAAAAAAAAGATCCCATTGTTGGGTCACCGAAGATTTGAAATTGACTCACCGATGTTTCCTCTAAATCTTACTTAGAATATTTTAGCATGGTTCTTTATGGCTTGTACAAGATAGCAAATGTTTGGTGAAGTCAAAGATCAACCAAAAGTCAAGATTGAAGATTCTCTCATTGTGGAAGTGAAAGATCTTTTCTCAACACATACAAGTCATTGTCCACCGATGGTGTTCACACACATCGGTGGACACCTCTCCATCGATCACTCTCTGTATCGGCCAACCTATCCCACCTATGAAGACTCTCAAATAGGTATCAAGAAGTCTCAAAGATTTCTTTTTCTTCAAAGATGTGTCACATATCTCAAAGATGTGTCACCGAAGTCAAAGATGTTTTTCCTCAAAGATGTGTCACCGAAGTCAAAGATGCTTTTCTTCAAAGATGTGTCACATATTTCAAAGATGTTTTTTCTTCAAAGATGTGTCACATATCTCAAAGCTTTCATCGGTGGTGTCTCCTTGAAGATAAAATGAGAAGATATTTTATTATGGGACAATATCCTATTGTGAGATAAAAGTGACAATTTGTCCTTTTATCCATTACCATATAAGTGATTTTCTCTTTACAGATTGTTTCAAGTTCCAAGGTCAATTGTATCGGTGGAACCTCATCGGTGCAAATGTCTTGGGATATTCCAAGAAGATCATTTATTATGGGACAATATCCTTTGCCAGATAAAAGTGACTATTTGTCCTTTTATCCATTATCAGTTCAAGTCCCTGTCAATAGCATGGGTTCTATCCCTAGTATCTAGTAAAAGGTGATATGGACATCTCAGCTTTTCAGAAGTCAACATCCTCAGCAAATATGGTGATGACAAGTGTCCCAAGCATTCAATGCTTGCACACTCCTTGTCACTATAAAAGGGAAGACCTCTCCATGCAGAACATGACTTACATCTTGAGAGACTTGAAGATTACTGTGTGCTCTTATATATTCCACGCAAAACTGGAAGTTTTCTCTTAGTGCAAGAATTTCCATTTTGCTTGAAAAACTTTATAGCTTTGTTCTAAGTGTTCTTAGTTATTTTGTTAGTATACTTTGTGTAAGATTGTTAGAATAGTTTATCTGTTCTTTTCCGCAACAGTCTTAAGTTTTCTATGTGTAATTCTTGTTGAAAGATTTTCAATAATAGAATTAAAATTGTGAAAATTTTGAGTATTGTATTCAACCCCCCTTCTACAATACTTGTTTTAGCCATCTGGGACTAACAAGTGGTATCAGAGCAGAAAGTTTAATTCATAAACTTGATCTGCAATGGCTGCTTCTTCTTCCAAAAATGAAACTTTTTCTCAAATTTTTTTCTTCTGAAAATGGTTCCATAGCCAAACCTCCCAAGTTTAACCCCAACAACTTTTCTTTGTGGAAAATCCGGATGATGCTTTTCATGGAAGGAATGGATAGTAGATATCCAACCATTCTAAGTGAGGGACCCTTAGTTCCTAGAGTCTGGTCTCGCTATGAAAGCAAAAAATCTGGTAAGGAAGTTGTTGGCAAAGATGATTCTGATGATTCGTCTGATGAAGAAAAATCTGCTGCTACTGGTCGTTACATTCTTAAAAATCTTAAGAAATACACTGATGAGGAAAAACGGCTTGTGTCTCTTGATTCTAAAGTTAGAACTATCATTGCTCTCTCTCTTCCTGATGAAGTGTACCACTCTCTGGTAAATCTCTCTACTTCCAAAGAGATGTGGTCCACTCTGTGTGTTTTGTACGAAGGTACAAATGAAGTTAAAAAGAGCAGAAAGATTGGTCTTGTTAGAAAATATGAACTCTTTTCTTATGAGAAAGGAGAATCTCTCTCCAACTACTATAACCGCTTCAACAGTCTTCTTAATGATTTAAAGTTGTTAGGTAGAGTGTATGACAATGAGGAAATCTTGTGCAAGTTTATGGACTATCTTCCTGATTTTTGGGAAAACATCTGTACTTGTATAAAGACAACCAAAGATCTTGATCATATGCCTCTTATTGTTCTTTATGGAACTCTTTTCAACTATGAGCAGACGAAACTGCAAAGGTATATAAAGAACTCTTCTCTAGCTCTCCTAAGTGACTCTTCCAAAAAGACTAAGTGTTTTCCAAAAATCACCTACCCATCTGACTCTGACCATGATAGTCAAGAAGATCCCAATGATCATTCAGAGGCATATCTTAGTGATGCTAAAGATGAATTTGAGGAAACTTCAGTTGATAAATTATCTGATGAAATGGCCATGTTGGATGGGTATTCTAAATCTAAATCTCACCACCTTTCTGGAAAATCTAAGTCTGGTAGAAAATCATCCTTTTCTCTTTCCAAACACTCTTCTTTGGACAAATCTAATGAGGAATGTTTTAACTGTGGTAAAAAGGGTCATTTTGCCTCTGAGTGCAGAAGTAAACTTCTTGAAGGACCCAAAACTTCTTCCTCGGGCCGATTTTCCTCAAAATCGGAAAGATCCAAACATGATTCCTCCGATCTCTCCTCTTCTGCACATTCTGACCGGGCTGAAAGATACAATGAAAAATACAAGAGAGAAAAGGAAAGAAATGAAAGACTTGTCAGAAAAACAAAGGGTCTGCCTACTAAAACTCATGATTTGGCAGATGAACCCACATCTGAAAGTGAGAATGACATCGCAAATGTCTGTTTCATGGCTAAGATGACATGGATGATCCAGAAGGCCACATCTCCTCTACTGCCCTTGTATCAGCTAAGTGCTTCTCCTCCTCATCACAGGTACACCCATTTCTACTGCCCTTGTCCGCGAAGCACCCTGAAAATGTCAAGTTTTCAACTTTGTCCCTGAAAATGAAAATGAACTTGGGGTGTTTTTTTCCTGAGTCCGCGATCGAGGACTCTAGGGTTAAAAATTAACTTTTTTTTCCTGAGTCCACGATCGATGAGTGTTTCACGGGATTTTTGGGTATTTTGGTAAAGTTGAAGAGAGATGGGGTATATCTTTTTAACTCAATTTTGAACTTGGGGTAAAATAATTAATTTCCCTTAAAAATATGGTCCATGTCATTGTCTACATCAGCAGATAATACCGATTTGTATTCCACATCGTTTGCCATGTCAGCACGGTAACCTGTTAATGGTTAAACCGGTTACCCGGGTACTTAAAGTTTGAGATTTTACAACTTAGGTACCAAAATAGAAGTTTTAAAAGTACGTTACCCAAAATAGGAATCAGACTAAAGTACGCTGCATTTTCATGCAATATTCGTATTAAGTAAATAATATATTAATTAATTTAGATACTAAATTGAAATTTATTAGATAATCTAAATAATTTATCATAATCAATCTTAAGCCCAAAATAAATAAAATACCCAATATAGAGTTGGGACCCGAATTAATTAATCCCATGGTCCATACAATAATAAAAGAACAAGCCCAACATCCATCAAATCTGGATCCAAGCCCCGACCCAATCCGCACCAGGTCCGACCCATACCCGCTTCGTTGACCCGATGCAGGGCTGTTTCGACAACCACGTCGTTTAGCCTCATTTTTGTCCTTTTTGCTGATTTCTTTTGCTAAAACTCTAGAAAATGATTTCCCTCAACCATAGGAACTAGAATCAACAAAAACCATCAAATGTTGAGTCTTATTTTATCATTTAAAGTTTGGGTTAAAAACCCACTCGAAAATCAACATAAAAATGTAAAACCGGACATTCTAAACCAAAATCTGAGATATAAGGCTACTAAGGTTCGATAGAGAACTAAAAAAACAAAGCTAGCCATATAAAAACATAGAAATTATGTTGGATATTTTACCACCAATCGTCAACAAACGGATCTTTTTGAATTCAAACTTCAACCTCCGATTTCTCTTCAAAAACTCGACGGAATTTCGATTTTCTTAAGCCAAAAATGTAGTGTTGGCTACTTAAATCTACAAATTTTCAAACAGTTTGTAATGTTAGCAAAACAGGTCCCTCATATATACGGAACGTTACATCTGGCACTTCCCTAGACTATTGGATAATGACATTCGACCCCCTTGACTACTTTCGTCAAAATTACATTTTCTTTCAATTTAGCCCAAGTAAACGTAAACTCCCATATTCACTTCTCACTTTCATTAAATAACATAATTGCCCCCCTTTTTCACGTTTTTCTACACATTTTTAGTTCAAAAAAATAAATCCTTTTTATTTTATTTTCCTTTCCCCCTTTTTTTTTGACATTTATTTATTTGTCGCATTTTGGGGTGTCACAAAGGATCCAAGAACTTATCAACCATCAAAACCACGAAGGTCTGATCAGGTAAGACATGTTCCCTCACATTTTCGCAATTATCATTGTTATACTACTCTTTTATCTCATCATGAACCTACTTCCTACAAGGAAGCATCCTCTAACCCACTTTGGCAACAAGCGATGACCGGAGAGCTTCAAGGTCTCTGAAAATCTCAAACATGGGACATCGTTCCTCTTCCACCAGGGAAGTCACTTATTGGGTCTAAATGGGTCTACAAAGTCAAGACCATATCTGATGGTTCAGCCGATAGGTATAAGGTCCGTCTAGTTGCTAAAGGCTTTAACCAAGAGTATGGGATTGATTACGGGGAGACATTTGCACCCGTTGCTCGAATTACTTCCGTTTGTAGTCTTCTTGTTATTGCAGTTATACGTCGTTGGCCACTCTATCTGATGGATGTTAAAACTCCCTTCCTTAACGAACTTGTAGAGGAAGCGTATATGCGACCACCTCTTGGAGTAAATCATCCAACAAGTCATGTTTGCTAAATATGGAAAGCTCTCTATGGTCTCAAACAAGCACATCATGCTTGGTTTGAAATTTTTAGCACTACTTTCTCATCTAGCCACTATGATTCTGGTTTGTTTACTCGCACCACTGGGACTGGCACTATTTTTCTACTTCTTTATGTGGATGATATGATTATTACTGGGACTGACAGTGCAGGAATTACTAGTCTCAAACAATCTCTAATCTCTTGAAGGATCATGGCACGCTACACTATTTTCTTGGTCTTGAGGTTCTCTCCGACTCCACAGGAATTTATATTTTCCAGAAAAATACATCTCAAATAATCTATCTAAAGCGGGTATTACGGACGCCAAGATAACTTCCACACCTCTTGAGCTGAATCTACATCTCGTCCTAGGTGTTGGGCCTCCTCTTCGAGATTCTACTTTATATTGGCAGCTAGTAGGCTCATTGGTTTATCTTACCGTTACCCGACCAAATCTGGCTTATGCGGTTCACACTGTTAATCAGTTCATGGTTGCCTCTTGCTCTGGTCATTATGCAGCAATTCTTCACATCCTCAAGTATCTTAAGGGAACTATGTTCCATGGGTTACACTTTTCATCAGACTCATCCTTGACTCTTAAAGGATATTTTGATGCTGATTGGGACGGTGATTTGACTGATCATCAGTCCAGTCCACTACCAGGTACTGCTTTTTCTTGGTGATTCGCTTATTTATTGGCGAAGCTTGAAACAATCCTTAACTGCTAGATTAGCACGAAACTTGAATATTGTGCTCTCGTAGATACTACTCAAGAATTAATTTGGCTTCGTTGGTTGTTAGCTGACATGGGAGCTCCTTAGTAATCTCCTACTTCTCTATGGTGTGACAATTGAGGTGTTATTCAAATTGCTCATAATGATGTTTTCCATGAACGGACGAAAAAAATTAGTTGAAGACCTTAACATTCGGAATACTCTAAGAGCAAGTTGGTTTTAGAGCATCCACTATGTGTTTTAGGAGGTTTTTGGGAGGTATTTAAAAATTGAAAACCCTTTTTTTGAGTTTTCACATGGTAGAGAGGTTTTTGACATGAGGTGGTTGTTGAAGTTTTTCATCATATGTTGTAATTTCACGACCTGTTTTTTCAGAGGTTTTTCATATTTAATTTGTTTTAACTATATAAAATTTTATAAAGTTTCCAATTTAATCAGTTTTATTTATTAATATACTTAAAAGTAATCATATTTAAATAAAATTATTAAATAAATAATGTGAAATAAATACATAAGTAAAGTAATTATATATTTAAACTAATGTCTAATATTTTATATATTTTTATATAATTTTTACAGATTTCTTAATAACCCTTTTTGTTATTTAAATGGTTAATTGTTTTATAATAAGAAATTTATATATAGTATGTCGTATTAAAACATTTAAATTTTTATGTAAAGTAAATACATAATTAAAGTAATAATATATTTTTGATGTAAATAAATATATATCTGTCTAAATTTAATATAAAATTTTATAAATAAGAATAAAATAATATAAATTAATTAAAATACTCTAAATTGACCAACGACTCAGTCAAATGCCCAAACTCTCCTTAATTTTACGAAAATACCCAAAATTTTCGTGAAAATGTTTGTGATCACGGAGTCCCTTGTGATTGGATTTTTGGTCCGTGAAATGGATTTTTTACCCGTGAAATTGATTTTTGGTCCGTGAAAACATCCATTTCATTTTGCTTCACAGACAAAGGAATATTACAAATACTTAATTTTTGGTCCTCAAAAGCACTATTTTCACGGATGTTCTTAGAAATGGATGGATGGTCTTCAAAAACACTTGTGAATTGGCGTTTTAATTAAATTTTGGTCCTCAAAAGCACTATTCTCATTTGTCACGGACAAATTCACGGATGTGCTATTTGTTAGTGAAAGAAAATTTAAATATTTCAATTGTCACGGACAAATTCACGGACCAAGCATCTAATTCATAAAGGAATCCGTGATCATGATTGGTTTTTTCAAGAAAATAGATATTTTTGTGAATTTGAGGAGAATTTAAGTATCTCACTGAATCGTTGATCAACTTAGAGTATTTTAATTAAATTTCCATATAAAAAACCTCTAAAACAGCCTCAACATTGGATGCTCTTACTTCACCTTTATGATTGGGTGATTGATCGATGGATTGCATTTCTCCCACGTTTTGCACACCATGTACGCATTTCAATTGAGTTAACTTTTTTTTTGGAACATCTATTTCTTAATAAAAATAAAGAATCAAAAGTCAATTTTTTTAAATTAAAGTCATATTTATCCTTGACAGTCATACGGATAGAACCAAGAATTTTTCCGTGACCCCATATTTTTTATACGGTTTTTATCGGCTTATTTTCGTCCTTTTACCAACGTTCAATATCGTCCAACGTGTTTTTAGCCAAATTCCAGTGTTTCGAGGGATTTTAAAGTTTTTTGCTTGATTTAGAGGGATTTTTAAGTTTTTTTATCGACTTCGAGCAATTTTTTCGGTATTTTTGGTTGATTTCAAGAGATTTTTTTGGTTTTTTAGTTGATTTCAAGAGTTTTTTTTTGCTTGATTTCAAGAGTTTTTGGTTTTTTGGTTGGTTACGAGGTACAATTGCACTTCTAAAATGATACGGTTGCATATTCTAAAACGATACGGTTGTACATTTCACAACCTACTGTAACACCCGGAAAATCCTAGGTAGTTGTAATATCCCAAAAAAAAGAAAATTGATGGAAGATTTGAAGAAGAAAAATTAGATGGTTGATTCTCCAACTTCAGGTATATGACTCTTCTATTTTTGTAGCTCTTATTTCTCCATTTTAAGAGTTTATTCTTTTTTTTTCTAGGGTTTTCATATATTTTGGAGGTTTTGATGTAAAAGGTTCATGGTTGAGAAAATCATGGATTTTATGGTGGAAAACCATTATTTGGTTGGAATCTAGTTTTGTTTTGAAGATTAAAATCGTTTTACCTTGATGATTTATAGAAGTTTTGTTCAATGTTCACGAACTTGAGGATTTTCATGTTGGAAGAGTGGTTTTTGAGTTTTGGATTAAGATTAATGAAATTTGTTAATTAACGGTTAAATGTTTATTTCTGTTTTAGAACAATTTGGGAAGGTTTAAATAAGTTGATCTTATGTTGGAGCTACATAGGTTGTATTATATCTGTTTTGAGTTGATATGAGTTTAAAAACACATTTTCTCCTTTGAAAAGAAATATCCGTGTTTTGGGGATGTTGTGATATTTTTTGTTGTTGTCTGGATCTTGTAAAAACCGTAATAAATCGCTCGTAGATCCGTTTGAGGCGTGCCATACGTCATTGGAACCATAGAGATGTCCTCTACGCTCTGTATGTTTTAAGGAAGAGCTGATTCGGACTGTAAGTAGGTCAAAAATCGAGTTGAATAGAACAACTATATTTTATGATGAGATAAAGTAATCAATCTTCATATATTCATATAAAAATGGTTTTAAATTCGTTGGGGTGATTCTTGATGAGATGGAAAGGTCATGGCCTCATAGGGTTGTTTAAATATTTTATTTTGTAACACCCGGATTTTTGATACGTTTATTTTTCAGGTTTTATAAAAATAATTATCCTGGAGATAACCCTTAGATTAAATTTGAATGATTTGTGTTTGGGTGAACAATTATAAAAGAAAATAAAAGAAAATCTGAATATATATATATATATATATATATATATATATATATAGGGAGATGTTTAAATGGGAAATGCTAAATATTTAAGAAATAAAGAAGTGATCTTAGCCATTATTCGGTCAAGATTGACGGCTTTGACCGAGAAGCAGCAGATAATTTATCGCGTGGTTTGTGCGTGGTCTGCACAAGATAGAGGGGTAGTTTCGTAAAAAAATACGCGGGACGAGTTCATATGAACCTTTGTAATTCATATGAACCTTTGTAATTCATATATAAACTCTTTTTAACTAATTCATATATGAACTTTTGTGATTCATATATGAATCAGTTAATTTGTTCATATGAGAATTAGTTAAAAAAATTCATATATGAATCACAAAGGTTCATATATGAATCAGTTAATTGGTTCAACTGATTCATATATGAACCTACAGTTAATTAGTTTCATATATGAAACACAAAGATTCATATATGAATTAGTTATAAAGAGTTCATATATGAACGTAAGTTCATATGTGAATCACACAGATTCATATATGAAGCCGTCCCGTGTTTTTTGTAGAAGTTACGAAATTGCCCTTCTATTTTTGGAACAACCGCAACTTTTAACCAATTATAACCGATCTTGACCAAATAAATGGCCAAGATTACTTCTATACTTCTCAAGTATTTAGCACTTCTCATTTGAACCTAAGACTATATATATATATATATATATATATATATATATAGGGCTGGTATCCTTTGCAAACCACACCATTCATGTAAACTTTGCAAACCAATCACATCCCTTGATTGTTTTAATCCACGGTCTACATCAACTCGATGGCATTTCTGTAAATACTGATCCTTTTTAATTTATTTTCCTGTAATTCAACCACGATTAAGGGTAAATCGGTCAAATGAAGTCCCTCAAAATTATCTGAAAATCAAGCGCTAACAATCCGGGATCCTACTTTCCTTCATTTCCGGCGATCAAATATGGACGGTTTCCTTTAACAAAAATCACTTTGATATTCATTCAAAAAAATTCAGCGGCGATATTTTTCCAGTTGAAAAATTTGCAGACGGGAACATGCATCGAAACAGGGGTAAGATTTTGTTTATTTTGAAGAATGCATCGAAACAGGGGTAAGATTTTGTTTATTTTGAAGATGAATCATGAATCATCCAATGCAGATTAACGAAGAAAACTTTATTTTCTTTTCAGTTAGACGACCAATCGAGAGAATCAGGCTGAAAACTTCATTCTCTAACTTCAATAACACGGTCGACAACCCCGTTTTAGTGGATTTAGACGAAGAGAAAGACGTTTCCATGGACGATTCACGGGGGCAAACACCAGACCCTAAATCACCTGTTAAAGATTCGAACCAACAAGTTGAAGGTAATGAAATGCATTACTGCTAATGATTAGGGTTTTTAATTTTGGGTAAAAATTCTAAGAATGTAAAAGAAACAATGATTCAATATATGGTGTTTAAAATCTACTTTACACAGTAGACTAAGAAGACAGAAAATCATGTTTTTTTAAAAAGATTCCAGAAATAAGTGATTGTTTGAGGTATAACCCATACTAAGTTGAGAGCCGATGTGTTTCACTATTCTGCAGCAAAGTAAGATTTTTGTGTTTATTGTTTAGGTTGGTGATTAAAATATACACTATTGAAAGTGTAATCATGATTGTTATACATATGTGATTATGCAATATATGTCTAATTGAAATCATGAATCACAGTGTTTAGCTGTCAATCATGAATTTGGGCATTATTCATGAATACATTGGTCATATGATCAAAATTGTATGAAGATATTGACATAATTACATCATACAATGAATACATGGATCATATGGACAATCATATCATGAATATAACTTTACTAATATCATGTAGAATGTAATCATGATTTCTGAATGTGGCCATGATTCATAAGTATATTGGTAGCATGCTTAATGAAAGTGTAATCATGATTGTTAGTGCGGTTTAGCAGATGAAGGTTAGAAGCAGCATTCACAACTTGAAGAACTACGGAAAAAGTATGTTTCAAAGCTTACTTTACATCCAAATAACCTCTTAAAGGATGCAATGGAGAAGGAAGTGAACATGTTCTACACGATGAATGATGAGCTCAGGAACCACATTCTCCGTACCGCACATGATAGCCGTTGGGAACATCTCACATAATGGTTGAGCCCACTTATTTGGATTTGCTGAAAAGTAAAGAGTTATGGTTTTAAAATCAATTATTGGTTGAAACTCTTTGATACTTGCATCTCACTGGCCTGAATAGTGATGTTTTTGAAACATTTGTTACTATGTGGAAGTAATTTATTCTTTGAATGGCAAAGAAGGACATTCGAATGGGTGAGCAAAAGATCGAAATCACAGTCGGTAGATTGGATCGCATGGTTGTCCGACATAAATGAAAACATTGACAGAACATAGAATAATGTTCGGGAAGGAGCTGTACCTTTCTGGCTACAGCTAAACGGTGTAATCGAGGCAGTAGCGAAAGCTCAAGAGGGTGGAATCAAGGAGACGGTTTGGGTATAATAGTAAGAGGTAAGAAGTGGTCGGCCGTACGAACTCGGAGGAGGATTAAGATAACTGGATAATTTGTCTGTTTGGAGGTACTAATACGGACAACAGCTTATTCCGGACTGCAGTGGTGAGTTATTTGGCATTTGGGCAGAAGTGTCGGAGGCGTTTATCACGATTGGTTCGGCATTAGAGGATTAAGCTTACATCTGATTCGCCCTTTCATATGTTCATGGTTTGGTTTTTGATTTTGTTAGAATGTTCCTGCCGATACTAGATTGGGATTTCCAATTCTAGTTTGGCTTGTTGTGTATATTCCATGTACAGTGGTATTTGTATTTAATGGAATAATATTGCCTTTGAAAAAAAAATTATAACTGGATCCATAATTTAAGGTGTTTTATTTATGTTAAAGTACTTTGGTATAAATGGATATTACCAACTCATTTACATGTAATGACAATATAACAATGCAGGCATGAATATATTTTAAGTTATCATACATACAATTATTTATATGATTACCAACTCAAAGAGTTTTTTAAACATTAATATAACTATATGATGTATGTAATATATATAATTATATAAATATGAATACGTATTTTCATGTACATAAAATACCATTAACTGAATTTGTGAAGCATGCAAATGATCAAAGTACCAAAAACCACCATTACATCATAATCACAGATGATTTACCAAAAACCTAATAAAGATGAACTAAAGGGGGTTAACACTTGTCTGATATAAGATCTAGGGAACATTAATCTTGATAAACGATCGGGGGCAAACACCTTCATCTGCATTTGATTCCGATGATGGAGACAAGGACATGATTTTGGCCGGACGGATAATGTTAGGGTTCTTAGAAGTTTAATGGGTGAAATGGAAGTGATAAAGGAGGGTTTTTTATAGTGCTCATTCCTGAAGTATGAATCTTCCATTAATTTAATAAAAAAAATGCCGGCGTGAACAGTATTCTGGATATGGGATTGCTTGCGGTGGTATGAAGAAGAAGATGGATATTATCAATTGCAACTAAAAAAAATATCTGCATTCCACATGGAACCGAATCATATGTAATCGGCAGTTACCAAAGATATCCAATAAAATAAATCATTAATCGATATATGATTAATTTGCAAATTACTAATCTACCCTTCTTAATTATAATTAATACTATTAAAATTGATTAGATCTAATGGCTATGGTTGGTTTGCAAAGTTTGTACGATCTGAGTGGTTTGCAATGGATAATTCGCCTATATCTATACATATAATAAATAAGTAACTAGCATGCCACGTGTCGTCTTCTGGTGAGCCGACTACAGTATTTTCCCGCCTAAACATGTATCCGGACGCATTTTACATTATAAGTTCAATTAGCACACCCACATTCACTCCTCCTTAAATCTCTCCTTAATTCAATTTTTTTAATTTATACGTTACATTTACTACCCTTATAATTAGGTATGTAGTTTACTTTTAATCTCATACTTTTTTATTTTTTATTTTAGACTCTTATCATATAAACATAAATAATGTATATGAACTAAAATGCATTAAAAAACATTTCTATTTTTTACAAATTATACCATTGTAATTGCTTCGTCAATACCTTCGAAAAGAGCTCAATATTGAATATTTTTTGATTTAATTATATTATTAAATATCATAAATATATACAAATTAATGTGTTGTGATTAGTATGAGATTTGTTGAAATTAGTATGGGATTTGAAACAAATAATCACTAAATTGTCGTGATTTTCTTTTTGCAATTTCATATCAATTTTTACTTAAAGTCGAATTCATTCGACGAATTAAAATTCTATCAAATTCCATTATGTCAACAAAACACCCTTAGAATTATCATAAGAGATTTAATTACTTAGAAAAAAAAGATATCACTTATCAACTGACTTTTGGATTATGACTTCGAACTTTTTTCAAAAATATAATATGCAAATATTTTAGTATAGTATATTTAATTATTTATACTTTCTTAATCATGATTATATTATTTCCTCTAATTTTTTGACCAATTAACCATATTGATCTTTAATTTTATACATCTGATATGCGATTTAAAAGCGTATAAATATGAACATGAAACAAAATTATTTTTTCGAATTCTCGGCTTTAGATTTTAGATACTCCGTGCCGCATCGCGCAGGTACTTATCTAGTATATATATATATATATATATATATATATTTAATACATCTCACCTAATTTTATCTCATCTACTCTTTACAATATTTTCCTTCCCAATTACTTCACCTACCACACCCACCCACACCCACACACTCTATCTTTCTCTCTCTCATTTACACCTTAGACCCATAATCCATTTTCTCTCAATCTCCTCTTCATCTTCTTCGACCGACCTCCTCATTTCTTTCTCTTCATTTTTGGTTCAGCTAGATCTAGTTCACCAAATCGATTTTTGACGAACATTTAAGAGATTAAAGCTAGGAATTCAAAGCTTGTGGATTCAAACTCAAGATCTTCATCTTCTCCAACCACCATTCCACCATTGTTAACCAAGTTTTGGGTTTCTTCCTAAAAACGAATTGTAAGTCCATCTTGACCTTCTAAACCTTTATTCTTGTCAAAATCTTTCATTTTAACCTTCTAGAACATCTCTCTTGATATATTTCTCATATTATGAGTTTTGACCTATTTTAGGGTATTTTGGGAGACTTGAGATTTTGACAAAGATTTGTGTGAATCTGATTTTGGGAGTTACTCTTGGTGTGTTTGTTGGAAAATTTTAGTAAAAATATGGTTTTTACTAAACTTTGAACACATTTAAATATATATATATATATAGGGAGGATCATACGAGAATGATAACTATTTAAAGGAATAAAGGAATAAATACCAACCAATCATAATTAAGAACTATATTTTTTTAATTTGTTAGAATAATACGTCTAAAAGGGTAACAAGGTAAATTAACATCCCTAATTTATTTAGGATAGTGTCTATCTCCTTTTTTAACCGTGATCTTCTCCTAATTTCTTGATTTCACATACCTTTTTCCCTGCACCATCCATAACCAGAACGAGAAGAAGCTATCAAGCACCAGACGAAATCATCAATTATCAATCGATTTTCATATTTGATATATCTATTCGACACGCACCAGACGAGATGGAGCAATATAATCAATCGCGTTTAACAGTCGGAAGTGTTGAGTCGTTGAATCAAATTGACTTCCATCCGCAAAACGATGTCGAGATTAGTGAAAATCAAGACAAATCAACGACGAATGTTGTTTCCCCCAACGTTTCTGTATTAGAAGATGTTCAAGGTATGCTTTTTATTTGATGTTTTTTGTGATAAACCCCGTTATGTTTATAGGAATCTGCAACACAGATTTCAAAATGGTCATATTCCGTTGTTACATAACACCACTGTTACAAATATGAACATATTAGTTTAGAACTGTTTGCTCACATGATCATATTAATTCTTACACTGTAAGTGGGTGTGTTTGTTTCTACATTATTATGTGGTATAACAGTAAGTAAAAGTTTTTATCAATTTCATTATGTAATCACTGTTGATTTTGAATAAGTTGAATACCTTGAGTATGTTAATCACTGTTGATTTTTCATATGTTTAATATGGTTGGTTTTGTGTTAGATATGTTAATCACTGTTGATTGAATACATTGAATATATTCACTATGTTAATCACTGTTGATTTTGTTGTTGTTTTTACATGTTCATAAGTGATTATATAAGTTAGGACTAAAATTAAAGTACACATGCGAGTAAATATGAAATGGATAACATAATATTCAAAAAAGAATTTAGTTTATCACCGTTTTTAATCACGACCACACATTTGCTTTGTAGAAGCCCTGCTCATATCGAACGTCAATTCACTTGACCACATTTCCGCCAATTTTGATCTTACCGGTAGTTCTATGGTATCTATGAAGGAACGATTTAATGCCCCCATTAATGTGGTACCGAATGTTCCCGAGGGGTTCATACCTGTTGTTGGTTCGATGTTCCAAACAATAGGTCAGTGCGTTGACATGTATAGGAAGTACGCTGACTACGCTGGTTTTGATATAAGGAAATCAACTGAACAGAAATTCAAAGACAAATCTGTCAAGATAAAATATCTGGTATGTCATCGTCATGGCTTACCAAACAAACGTTCTGTTGATAGCACAAATCTTGGTCAACATCGAAAGGTCCTTCGTAACTCAAATTTCAAAGTCACTGGATGTAAAGCACAGGTCCGTTTTTGTAGGGTTCCAGATACGTTATTGTTTAAGTTGTACCATTTCAATCCGAACCACAATCACCCACTTTATGACGAGAATGATAGAATGTTATCTCGAAATAGAAGACAGTTGAAGTTTTCGGATAAGAGGATAATAAATCGTGCTGCAAGTGCTAATATTGGTGCAGCCAAGGTACACCAGTTGCAAGTTTGTTTGAAGGGTGGGTATGAGGAGGTTGGATGTAGTCGTACCAACTATAAGAATTACAAACGTGATTTTGATTCATTTATTGGTGATGGTGATGTTCAAATGGTTTTGAATATGTTTAATGAGCGTGTTGTAAATGGCACAAACTTTGCATTCGAGTTCAAAGTATCTGACGAAAAACTACATGGACTATTCTGGGCTGATGAGTTATCTAGGTTCAACTACAACGAGTTCGGCCATGTTATTTCATTCGATGCGACGTATCGTTCGAACAAGTAAGATTTTTTCATTAACTCGATGTTTTATGTATTAAAATTTTCATTTTTTTCAATAAATTCTGTTTTTATAATGTTGAGTGCAGGCATTGTATGGTTTTTGTACCATTTCTTTGCATTGATAACAACAGGCATTCTGTTGTTGTTGGTTCGGGTGTGTTGTGTGACGAAAAAATGCCATCTTACACTTGGTTGTTGGAGGCTTTTTTAAAGGTTCATGGTGTTCAACCAAAGCTTGTTTTGACTGACCAGGACGCTGCAATTAATCAGGTTCTCCCACTCGTATTCACTGAAACCAAGCATAGATTCTGTATGTGGCACATTATGAATAAACTGCCGATCAGGGTATGAAATATATATACATATTTTCTTGTTTTATAAACATTTATGTTTTACGTTGTATATAAGATCAATGATGTTGCTATGCAGATTAACATCGACATATTGCTAAACACCGATTTTAGGAAGCGTCTACTGAAACTTGTATGGAGTGTCTATTTGGGACCACGAGATTTTGAGGCGAAATGGATTGCACTGATGGAAGAATTTAATTTGTCAAATCACCCGTGGCTTTCGGAGGTGTTCAATATTCGTTCGAAGTGGATTCCTGGATATTTCCAAGATTTACCTATGTGTGGCTTAATGAAAACCACCTCCCGTTCTGAGAGCTTGAATTCCTTTTTTAAAAAAATTTCACACCATGGCAACAATTTGTTGAAGTTTATTCTATCTCACGACATTGCAATGGATAAACAAAGAAATAGGCAACGCACCGATGAACATCATACCAACACCACCGTTCCAGATTTTAAGACTCAAAGTATGATTGAGTGACACACCGCTATGGTTTACACCAGGGCCGTCTTTTTTGATGTTCAAAAGGAAATAGTTAAAGCAGATCGTTATTGTTCTCAGTGGAATGTTGTTGCCGAAAGTGGCAGACAAATTTTCACCATACGGCAAAAGGATAAATCCTTTAAAACCAAGTCAGAGTTTAAGGTATAATAGTCTTTGTCCGTTATAAATTGCAAATTTTCTTTTTTGTGATATGTATATTTATACATGTTCATATAATGATTCATAATAATTAAGGTTGAGCTTTTGGAAGACGATGGATCTTTGTCATGTTCGTGTCAAAAGTACGAGTACTTTGGAATTTTGTGTTGTCACATATTTAGTGTTCTATTCAACACAGATGCGGAAGAGATACCTAGGCAATATGTTAATAGGCGATGGATGAGAGGTGTTATCCCTATGGATGTACTTCGTACTCGACGTATACAGCTCGGAAGCAATGAACGTTCTGATAGATTGACTAACGATATACAATTTGAGTTTGACCAGATATTGAGTAGGGTGTATGGCGATGATGAGAAACTTGAACTTTTTTTGGAAAAGGTTCGGTCAATAAAAGAAGATATTGCACCTGACGTTCCTTTAGAGAATGGGTTGTTTAGCAAAGAGGCTGAATTTAAGAAGTTGTTGGGTGTGTCAAAGCCTAAGACAATTGAGGTGCGAGCCCCAGATGGTGTTAGAAACAAAGGGTGTGGCACAGGTAAACGTTTGATCGGGGGCGGTGAGCGAGCTTTGAAGAATGCGCGGCAGAAGAGGAAGTGTAGAGGATGCAATGAAATCACAAACCATGATTCTCGGAACTGTCCAGTGAAAAAAGGCACGTCTGATAAGTGTGGTTGATGATGGAATATTCATTCTTTTAGCAATTTTTTCATTAAGTTAGACATTTGCAATTTGATTCTTCTAACCGTCTATTTGAATGTTTTGTTTTTTGTTAACTAGTTGGATTCTTTTAAGTTAATTGGTTGGTGGTTGGTGTCATCAGGTTTAGTCGTTGTTTCATATTTTAGTCTTTTTTCCGTGGTTGTTATTTTTCTATATTGGTATACATAAATGGGGTAAACGATAGTTTATGTTTCATATAAATTATCTTTGATTTTGCCCAATTGATAATCACATAATCACCTGTGACGTTAGTGTTTAATGTTATATAACTGGTGTTTTGCTTAATATTATAATATATAATATCCTCAAATCATGTGTGATTATAGAGTAAGATTTGAAGTAACAATTCAATGGAAAATTAACCCATCATATATTAACATTTGTGATTCAGGTCCATGATAGTATCCATACACACCGTATTAAGCCTAAAATCAATTGTGATTTTACCTATAATATTATCAGTACACACCGTATTAAGCCTAAAATCAAGTTTGATATTAAGTAACGTACATATATAATCAGAATTGATTTTACTTTAAGATATTATTCGTACACACCATATTAAGCATCAAATCAATTTTGATATCAAGTAAGGTACATATATAATCAATATTGATTTTCCATGTAGATATGGTCCGAGCACACCATATGAAGCATCAAATCAATTTTGATATTAAGTAACGTACATACATAATCAATATTGATTTTACTTTGAGATATTAAGTTACACACCATATTAAGCATCAAATCACTTTTGATTTTAAGTGTCGTATGAGTTGTCACCTTTGCATTCGCATCTAGTCAATATTGGTTGACGATTTATATGACTACGATAAAACCGTATAAAAAAGCATTTTATATTACAACATTTTTACCAAAAATAATTTGATTATAAACCATTTCACTTAAGATGGAAAGCAACATGTTCAACACATCCCATTAAACCACACTATGATCATCAAACCAAATTAAACGATGAAACATCCACAAAACTTTGAAGTTCAAAAATTCCTAGAAAAAAAAATCAAAAACCCCAATTCTGGTATGTTCCGGTAATCTGAAAGTTAACCCTAAAAAATTATAACGATAACGAATACCTAACCAAGATGCAATGCCTTGGTTTTAAGTCTATCCCGTATACTCGACTTTGTGATCCCTCCAGCAACCGGTGGTGCAAGTGGTGCAAGTGGTGCACGTGGTGCAATTGGTGCGTCTGTTGCTTGCCTCATGACTCTGGACCTCCATAGATTGTGGGTCGAAAGCAATATCTTCGATAAGTACTTCCTACGAAACTTGTTTAATTGTACCTCCTGCGACGGTGATTCTTTTACCAAATCAGCATTATATCGACTAACCGTTTCCCCCTTGAAGGTCTCCATATGCCGCATTGCGAAGATTCCGGAGTCTTTATTACTGTCGATCGTCCTCCACTTCATTTTATACCTGGTTGGTTTCACTTTCGACATACTGTTAACCCTTGGATGACCTACCTTTTTCAGATATTTTTGCATGGCGGCTTGCTGCAATAATTCATAGAACATATAAGTTTTCACAAATAACCACTATGATTTTCTGTGAGTAATGACATAACCAAACATGAATCAATATTGATCCGAACCAATTTTATACAGTTTTCCTTAACCGCACACAATTATAGAAAATTGTCATTCTATTAAATCAGAAGTGATCCCAACCAATTTTATACAAGTTTGTCGTAAATGTTATACATTAATCGCACACAATAATAGAAAAATGACATTCTATTAAATCAGTAGTGATCCAATAAATGTTATACAAATTTTTTCCTTAACTGTCATACACTAACCACACACAATTGAACGAAACTGTAATTATTTTAAATACCATAGGTCGATATCATATACGATTTACGTCGACACAAATTAAAAAAGCTTTAAACAAACATGGTATTTTCCACATATGTGTGTTATATTTGCTTATGTGCTTACCAGCGTGGTTGGTAATTCACCATATTTGTCGTCAATAAGCATGTTGCTTGCGCTGTTGTCCAATATCACAATGCCTGGGTTCTTTAGATTGTAGACTATGACATAGAAGTGATCTGGCTGTTGGATAGGAAAGAATATCTGTATGTATATAGTAGTATAATCACAACTTATATTAGTATCATTTGTTAAACATTATTAAATTGGTGTATCAGAATACTAAAAGTATATAACAACCCTTTGGACATACCATGTCAATTGTCTTGAGTGATGACAGCTCAGCGTCGAACAACATGCAAGATATCAGATTCAGTGAAAATCTATCATTAACCTCATTTATGTTCATCATCGGTGGGGTCATGTCCTCCGTCTACACCAATTTAGAACATGTAATATTGTATTAATTTAACAAAATACTACTAAAACACATTTTTAAATTGAAGCACATACCAGTGTACGTGTTGTGCAAAACAACCGATATGGCGATGACCTATTTCGGAATTGTTCCTCCTTGTTCAGAATGTACGACCAAGCATCAATAATCTTACCATTTATATGTCTGCCCGGTGACATGCTTTCAAAACAATTCCTTTCTAAGTCTCCTTTACAATCCACAGTTTTGAAAACTGGCATCCTGTTATGACAAAGTTCATAAACGATGATATAAATTTTACAAAATTTTTAAAACATAAATTTTAATATAAAGTAAATCTATCGTTGTGGCTAATGAACTTACATCCTATCACCTTCAGCTGAGAATATCCAGCTTGACAATGTTGTTTCATCTCTAGTGATTACCGCGTGAGGGTCGACCTTCCGGTTCAAGTACGGTGAGCATATAGTTACTCCAGCTTTTATCTCACGTTTTTCAACTGTCCTACTAGTTGTTGACAGACCTCTTGAGGACACGTTCATTTCAGTGTTCATCATCAAATTAGGACGAACAATTGCATCATTAACTCCACAAATTGGTTGATCTCCAACAATAACATTTGTTACACCATCAACATGTCGTACCACATTTTCCCGTACATATGCCATATTCTGATCCAGCACAGTCACTTTTAATCCCATGTCTGCATTAGAAGAACATACCTGCTGGTGATTCTTGGTTCCCCCTATTACATCGTCTTTACGGAACTCCTGTGTTAGGCCAAGGCTGTAGCTTGGAAAAGGATCAAGCACAACCAAAGCACTTTCTGATGTAGCTTGCTGTTTTTCTTTTGGAGTGATCAAATTCGGCGTTTCAAACCCATCACCAATACTTACAGCCGGTTCTGTTACTTTTGGAGTCACTTTTGGCGTCGCTTGATTCACATGTTATGGTTTCATTGCGAATGCACCTTCTTTAGCCATTTTTTCCTTTTCCGCTGTACGCTGTAGAACAAGTTTGTCACACGATTCCCATACAACAGGGTTATCCATAAAATGTGTATCCGACTCTATTTCACTTTGAACACCAACACATGTCGTTGATATTCCAGCTGTATCCCCAACTGTCAAATCTTCAACATGGACCAGTTTTTGCAATCCTATCTCAATATTTTCTTGCTCAACTTCGTGCTCTTTCGTATCCACAAATAACTCATCATTCTTATTCCTCCATTTCTCAATTGCTTCAACTCCAGGGAACTTTATTGAAGCTTTTTCAATAGCTGTATTCAAGGATGTCTTTAGTGTTATCATTTCGGTGTAAATGTTGTCAAATACTCTCAAAGCCTCCTGCCCATGGAAAGAATTAAACATAATCAGTGTTTATAATATAATAATATGTTAGTCTATAACCAAATCCATAACAAAACAACACATTTTCTTGTCTTATCACCTATGATTACAACCATAGTATCACATCTCAATAATATGTATGTAATCACTTATGATAAATACAACGGTTTACCTTTTTAAGAAAACATATATTACCTCTACATTAGATGGCGATGAAGGTGGGTTTCCCTCCACATTTTTGTCACTTTGCACGTATGGTTCTTCAAACTCTCCTAATCCCAGTCCTCCAGCTTCAATCTCCGACTCCACCCTCACTCGCAACCTTTCGAATGACCATTCTTTTATTGCCGGTCTTTGCCTAACTATTCGCGGTATGTCCCATTTAATGTTATCCACATATAATAGCTGCATACCATGATGACCAATATATGTTAACATGCACCAAAGAAATATATTAACTACATAACGAATAAATAGTTTTAACAAACACTCACCACCAAAGTTGCTAGGGGACCACAAAAGAAAGCCTTTTCCTTGTTTTCACCCCATGAATTCTTGCAGAACTTCAAACAGTTTAGGATGTACCCACACCAATTTATGTCTTTAAAAGATGTATCCGGTGATACTCGGGATAGGACATTCAAATCACATAGCCCGTTGTACTTGCATTGTCCCATTGTGTTGCAAAACACCACTATGAAGTTCCAGTCCGCTAGGTTTGACAACATAATTTGTCGACTTACGTCCGTTGGCCGTATTGCCTCGCGATTGAACTGTTTAATCCATTCTTCCCTTATTCCAACGCCGTAGTCTTCTGTTTCACAAGAGTCGTATCTAATGTGGCCCATTGGACATCCTATCATGTCTCTAATCGCCTCTTCAGTAACCTGTATCTGTACATTCGATGTGTTCAGTGTCATCGTATATGGATCGAAATTCAATGCGACATGGTTCCCAAGGTTGGCTGGTATCCCATCCATCTTCATTCCAGAAAGTCCTCCAAAACCCATTTCAGCCATTACCGCCAACTGTTCATTTGACATCAAGCTTATTGCATTAAAGAGTGGGTAAGGCGTCGTTCTGGCTTTCATATTGCATCCTTTAAGTTGTGCACCAGTTGATTCCACCGTCAGTTGCTTTCCCTTGTCTTGTTTTTTTCCTTTCGAGGTTTTATCCTTTCATCTAATTGTTTCTTTTTCTTTTTTTCCGGTTCCATATCCTTTTTACTTGCACGGCCTCTTTTTGAACCCCCCCGCATAGCAGAAGTAGATCCTGCACATATTAAAATAAAAAAAAACAATTAAACCAACGAACAGTTCAATGAAATGCACAATAAGTTTTTTATAACAATTTGTAAATCAATAGTGATTAAAGACAGCCTGTTACTAAAGACCACGTGATCAAATAACATCCCTTTTTTGAATGTTATCTTATCAGTTTCCTCACGGGTTCATTAATTTTAGTCCAAAATCAACAGTGAATAAAGACAGCCGGTTATTAAAGACCACGTGATCAAATAACAGTCCTTTTTTGAATGTTTTCTTATCAATTTCCTCATGTGTTCATTAATTTTATGTCCTAAATCAACAGTGATTATATCAAGACCAACAATGATTAACATTCTCAACATATGCAACGTAATTAAAAATCAATGGTGATTAACATAATCTAAATATTCAACATACTTCAAAATCAACTGTGATTAAACACGTCAACATGATGTTTATGGTCATGGTGGTTAATCTACTTAACTTTGATGGCATCGACGAAAGAGAAATTTGACAACATTATACATACATGAAAGTAAAGTTCCAAATATTTGTTAAAACATGGATTTTTTGTAGTCTAAAAACTATAATACATAATTGTCATCATTCAAGATTTCTTTCAAGATCAAACTGTTAAGAATTCAACTGTTTTGAATCCCAAAAATCAATCAGTATACCACACTTTTGAGGGTGTCCATTCATTGTTTTCATATATTATTTTAAGCCCTTTAATTGGAAATTTGAATTAGTAGCTTCATTTTTCATACAGAATCACTGGACCAAGAAGTGAAGATTCTTGTTCTTTCAATCCTATCCACAGGGAGATCTGAGATTGTTCTTCCTATACCTGAAGATGGAAAACCTAAAGGCCAATGGTTTACATTAAAAGAAGTTTGTCGTTATAGCCTCCGATTCTCCTTTCAAGTCAGCCATAACAGTTTTTGTAATATAAAATCAACATGTAAGCTATCAAGCTAATTATGTATCAATCATCTATCCAAAGGGTTGAGATATAAACAGAACGACATTTCAAAGTCAAATTGTAGACAATCAACAATGATTTGTAGACAATCAACAATGATTGTAGACAATCAACAATGGTTAAAACTATAATTTTAAAAAGCATCAAAATCATCAATCAACAGTGATTCGAATTTTGTTTGGATTATTGCCTCAAAAAATAAACCGAAATCAGAATTTAGATTTCTCACCAGCTTGAAGCACATCGTTGTTGTGTTTTACTTGTTTTATTCACCCACCCATCGATTCTTCATCATCGTCAACATCAAGATGTGTCTCAACCGTCTTTTTGAATCTTGAGGTCGGTTTATTAGCAAATCTAGGGCTTTTTCGAACTCCTTAAACAACATCAATCACAAATGTTGTTAGTAATCTAGGGTTTTCAAGAATCAGAAGAAGGAAGAAACGGAAATGGGACATACCTTGACGATTCATCGTTTGTTAAAGAACTTCGAACGACTGTCGCTTCTTGTTTCGATTTAGGATTCTTTCAAACCTCAGTCATCTTGTTCATCGATCGACAACGTCTTTTATCTATCTACTTGTTGCTTTCTTTGAACGAAATAGCCCTGGTATGAGAGAAAATAGGAAAAGATTTCATTTGATTCTGATGTTAATCACATCCGTGATATTCGCCCGCCAATATCACCTCCAGTTATGATCGTCTTTTTCTGCCAATTTTACCCTTCAAATAACATGCCCTTGAATGTAAAAGTGTTTAATATTGCTCCTAATTACAGAATATGCCACTACGTTTTATAACCCTTGATCTCATTCAATCAATGGATGAGATTCATCCCTTTATTCTTTTAAATAGGTTCTATTCTCGTTTGAACCCACCTCTCTCTCTCTATATATATATATATATATATATATGGTATATATAATTAACTCTTAGTGGGTTTGTGTTCTCCTATATGAGAGCTTCGAAACGATATATAATGCGTCCAAAACGGAGTATGTTTGCATGAGATATCGATACTCAAAGTTGAGTAATTGAATGAAATTAGCAAAAACCAAATGGGTGTGGGAATGTGTCCCACATAGGAAGAGAGAGTAAAATTTCAATGGTTTATAACCAAAGAAGTGTGAGGAGTTGACAAGCTCCATGAATGGTTTTACTCCAACACCTACCCACACGCAGGGGGGGTGCCGATTGACGATTTCGTAAGCTAAAATTGTCGAACTTGTGTGTGAGCGCGACCTGCGGACACAAATGCAACTCCGAAATCTCGTGCTCATGCATCTCGATTTTGCTAAAATTCTTTTTGACCCAGTTTGAATTTTTGTAACTGAAACTGTATTGAATGGTATTTATTCATTTCGGTTACAATAATTAATTTGTTAATTACGAATTTCGGTTTCAGTAATCAATTTGTTAATGACAAATTAATTGATTTCGGTTTCAAAATTCAATATAAATAGAAGGTCTCGGTTTTCATCCAAGCAACACGAAAATCAACATATAATCGATTTCTCTCGAAACTGCACCATACGAAACAGTAGCATACGATTTCTTTTCCGGTGAACTTTTCAGGCAAGTGGTCATCTCCGGCAGTTCTAAACTGCTCACGCTGTTGTACCCTGGAAACAGACGACGAATCTGTTTAAGGGAATCGTATGTAACACGAGCCTCAGCGATATTCGTTTTTTCTAGGAATTCGTTTCTTTCATTCTGTTTCATCTTATTTCTATAACGATTTCGAATTTAATATTTAATCGATTGTATGATTAAAATATATTAAAAATTACCAACAATCTTAAACATATTCTGTTAACGAAATTAATCGAGTTTGTTTCGATATAATTCGTTTTGTGAAAACAGTTTATTAATCGAGTTTGTTTCAATTATCTGTCGTGTATAAACAGTTTATAAATTGAGTGTGTTTTGGTTTAATTCGTTTCTGTTGTGTGTAAACAGATTCATAGTGTGGGCCTGACTGTTCTCGTGAAATTTGTTTTCATAATGGTGGAGACTATAGTAAACCCAACTGTTACCATACCGGTAGCTAATAACGCAACTGCTACTACACCGGTGCCAAACACCATGGCAAATCACACTGAGAGACCGGAAAAAATTTCTGGCCTGAATTTCAAAAGGTGGCAGCAAAAGATGTTCTTCTACCTGACCACATTGAACCTGGCTCGGTTCCTTACTGAAGTTGTTCCTCAAATTGGTGAAGGAGAGGCCGACACTCAATCTGTGAGCGCGGTTGAGGCTTGGAAGCACTCAGAATTTTTGTGCCGCAACTATGTGTTGAATGGGCTAGCCGATCCACTTTACAATGTGTATTGCAAAGTAACCATGGCTAAGGAACTTTGGGAGTCTTTGGATCATAAGTATAAGACCGAAGATGCGGGAACCAAGAAACATGTTGTTTCTCGATTCTTAGATTTCAAAATGATTGACTCGAAAACTGTGATGAGTCAAGTTTAAGATCTTCAAGTGATATTGCATGATATACTTGCCGAATGGATGATTCTTAGTGAAACTTTTCAAGTTGCAGCGATGATTGAAAAGCTACCTCCTTGTTGGATAGACTTCAAGAATTACCTTAAGCATAAGCGGAAGGAAATGTCTGTGGAGGAGCTTATGGTGCGTCTTCGTATTGAAGAAGACAATCGAATGGCCTTGAAGGATGGTTATGATGCCGGCTCTTCAAAGGCTAATATGGTGGAAGTTGCTCAATCTTCCAAAAACAAAGGAAAAGGGAAAGCAAAAAGTCTTGGTGTAACACCCCGAAATTTCATTATATTGTGTTTTAATATAATGGAATCGTTTTGTAATTTAGTCTAAGTTGCGGACTAGTTGTGATTGTAAACTCTATGGATAAATTGGTATTTTGACCAATTTATAAGTTTATATTGAAATTTGGAAATGTAAGGGTCTAAATGGTCATTTGATGTAACCTTAGAGTGGAGGGTGTATTGAGTCATTATTGAAAAGTTGAAAATACTTAGGGTATGGGTTAGCTGATTTGAGATTTTATCTCAAATCAGTTTTGCTAAAGTCGGTCTTTGACAGAGAAAGAAGAAGAAGAGGAAGAAAAACTCTAGATCCTTACACAACAGATTAAGATTGGTTGTGCAGGAAGAAGAGAGTTCATCTTCTTCAGGTACATGCTCATGGAAGTAAATGGGATGTGGGACGAGAGCTTTTGAAGTATTCAACTTTTGAGATAAGCGGATGATTTAGCTTTCACAATGAGTCTCTTGTTGGATTTCTTAGATAACCCAATTAATCTGATTATAGTTGAAATGATTAGATTTATAGTTTATTTGGAGAATTCAATGTTTGTAATTATGAAACCTCATAGTTGATTCTCTTATTATATAAAAGTTTGGATGTTACCTTGCCATAACTTGTTACAATTCGAGGTTCAAATTGGCCCTGATTTTTAGGGTGTTACACTTGGTACTCAAAAATGAACTTTCAAGAAGAAGTTCAAGTGCTATAATTGTGGCCAACCGGGTCACAAAGCTGCTGAATGCAAGTTGCCTAAGAAGGACAATTTGCATCAAGCTAACATGGTGAACGATGACTTGGTGGCAATGATCACGGATTTTACGACCATGAATCTCACGACCATGGTCTCGGAGGTAAATGTGATTGATGCAAACTATAGGGAATGGTGGATTGATACCAGAGCTACACGTCATGTGTCTTATGACAAGAGCAACTTAAACACCTTCAAGGATGTTGATTATGGGGAAAAGCTCTTCATGGGGAATGCCGCCACCGCCGACGTAAAGGGTGTTGGAGATGTGATGTTGAAGATGACTTCCGGGAAAGAGCTCAAGCTTAAGGATGTTTTGTATGTCCCGGAGCTTCGCAAGAACCTCGTTTCGGGGTGGTTGTTAAACAAGTTTTGTTTTAAACTAGTGTTTGAGTCGAACAAGTTTGTTTTGTCCAAAAGTGGTATGTATGTGGGGAAAGGATATGCCTTAAATGGCATGTTTAAATTAAATGTAATGGAAATTTAAATGTAATGGTTACTAATGATATGAATAAAAGCAACTTCTAGTTTTGCTTATATGCTTGAGTTTTCATTGTTTGGCATGGCCGTTTAGGACATGTAAATATTATAATTCCATTCGACGTTTAATTTAATTAAATTGCATACCAAAAATTTATGATATTAACTCAAATCACAAGTGCCCCACATGTGTAGAAGCCAAACTTACTAGATCATCTTTCCAATCGGTTGAAAGAAAAACCGAACCCCTTGATTTAATTCACACTGACATGTATGATTTAAAATCGGTTCCTAGTAGAGGTGGGAACAAATATTTTATCACGTTCATCGATGATAGCACGAAATATTGCTACATATCTTTATTTAAAAAATAAAATAAAAATAAAGATGAAGCAATACACAAGTTTGTCTTGTTTAAAAATGAAGTTGAAAAACAACTTAATATACACAAAAGGAAGGTCTAGATTATTTTACACAAGTTTGTCTTGTTTAAAATTGAAGTTGAAAATCAAGTTAATATAGACAAAAGGAAGGTCTAGATTATTTTACACAAGTTTGTCTTGTTTAAAATTAAAGTTGAAAATCAACTTAATATAGACAAAATGAAAGAATCTGAATTTATCGCCTTGGATAAATATGGTGAAGAGACAGAGTGGTTACGTAAGTTTGTGGAAGATATTCCCGGATGGCCTAAGCCGGTAACGGCCATTTGTATACATTGTGATAGGCAATCGGCAATTGGTAGAGCTCAAAGTACAATGTATAATGGGAAGTCTAGACACATTAGACGTAGACATAATACGATACGACAATTACTCTCTACTGGAGTTATCACGATTGACTATGTGAAGTCAAAGGATAACATTGCGGATCCGCTTAAGAAATGCCTAAGTAGAGATTTAGTCTATAAGTCGTCAAGAGAAATGAGACTAAAGCCTTTGAATGAATAATTCATGCAAAGGAAACCTTACCCAGAAGACTGGAGATCCCAACATCTGGGTTCAAAAGGACAACCTAGTTGTATGAATGAGGGAGGTCACTGTGGGGGAATAAACTTCCTAAATCAGTGATAGTGAGGCTAAACGTATGACTTTTAATGATTATTGAAAATCACCTATGTGAGAGAGAAGTGGGGTCGCTTCGAAGGGAATTGTGGGGGGCGCAATTCCTAAACAGCTCTCGCAGAACCAGGCTAGTGTTCATGACCATAACGAACACGACTATGAGGATATGAGCTTGTTAGGAAGAGTCTTGTGTGAAATGTATCGTCGTCTACATAAATGGTAGTTCAGTTCAAAGACATCGAGTCTACTGACAACTAGGAGACCAAGTATGTTTCACGAGGGAAGGTTCAAAGGGTAACACCTACCTATCCTATGCAGGATTCAACTATTGGAAATTTCGTAGGGAATTTTCGTATGCATAGATCGATCTCCATTCATGAGGGGGATTGTTGGAACATTTTAGTAAAAATATGATTTTTACTAAACTTTGGACACATTTAAATATATATATATATATATATATATATATATATATATGTGTGTGTGTGTGTGTGTGTGTGTGTGTGTGTGTGTGTGTGTGTTATATAATTAACTCTTAGTGGGTTTGTGTTCTCCTATATGAGAGATTCGAAACGATATATAATGCATCGAAAACGGAGTAAGTGTGAATGAGATATCGATACTCAAAGTTGAGTAATTGGATGAAATTAGCAAAAACCAAATGGGTGTGGGAATGTGTCCCACATAGGAAGAGAGAGTAAAATTTCAATGGTTTATAACCAAAGAAGTGTGAGGAGTTGACAAGCTCCTAGAATGGTTTTACTCCAACACTTACGCAGGGAGGGGTGCCGATTGACGATTTCGTAAGCTAAAAATCGTCGAACTTGTACTCGGTTTTGCTAAAATTCTTTTTGACCCAGTTTGAATTTTTGTAACTGAAACTGTATTGAATGATATTTATTCATTTCGATTACAGTAATTAATTAGTTAATTACGAATTTCGGTTTCAATAATCAATTTGTTAATGACAAATTAATTGATTTCGGTTTCAAAATTCAATATAAATAGAGGGTCTCGGTTTTCATCCAAGCAACACGAAAAACAACATATAATCGATTTCTCTCGAAACTGCACCATACGAAACAGTAGCATACGATTTCTTTTCCGGCGAACTTTTCAGGAAAGTGGTCATCTCCGGCAGTTCTAAACTGCTCACGCTGTTGTACCCTGGAAATAGACGACGAATCTGTTTAAGGGAATCGTGTGTAACACGAGCCTCAACGATATTCGTTTTTTCTAGGAATTCGTTTCTTTCATTCTGTTTCATCTTATTTCTATAACGATTTCGAATTTAATATTTAATCTATTGTATGATTAAAATATATTAAAAATTACCAACATTGTTTTAGGTTTGTTTGTAACCTAGATAAGGTTTCTAGTGATGGATGTTTGTGGATCTAAAGCTTACACCATGGAAGCTCAAGATTGGGGAAAAATCTAGATTTAGCCTAAATCTAGCAAGGTGAGTTCAAGTTGATTTGTGAAAACATTGTACATGCCAAAATGTTTTAAAGTGATTTTGTGTTTACATGAAAATTATCCTTTGTGGAGCTATGTAGTGGGTTTTGATTATGAAAGTGTTTAACTTTATAAAATCTTATAACACACCCACTTTTGGGATTTTGGACACTTTGTTAAGTAAATCATGATTGAAAGTGTTTATTTAACTTATTTTCACAAATGGGGGATTGTTGGGTAAAACGTGCTTTTAATGTTGTCTTGATTATGAACAAACTATGATACAATATGTTTTAGAAAATACAAGTGTGTGAGTTGCTAGAGTTTGGTCAATCTCAAGTTTATGAACATTTTGGGAATTGTAAATCTTGTAAATTTGGGTCGAAGGCCAATTGTGTGTATGAGTCAAAGATTCAAGTAAAAGTGTATTTTGGGTTATATAACCGTATGGACTCGTATAGTTAGTCAAACGTTTGCTTCGCCTATTTGGGCTTAAATCATACTCAAACAAGTCTCGGGGCACTTGCCCAATTTTAATAGCGCGAGATGGAGCTTTGGATGTGTTATGCACTTTATTGCATTTTAATTGTAGGTTATATGTTTTGATTGCATTAGTTCATTCGTTTTGAGTCATGTAACGTTTTTAGACTATAAGGCATTGGATCCATAGGCATGTAAGTCAGTCATATTTAATAATGATGAGTTGTGATATTCATACTCTAGTGCTTATGCCGAACTAGCATTGTTGATGTCTCGTTCTTTTGTGGAGAGGAACCGTTATGGGTTGTACTCCGGGATTATGAGTTATTTTTTGTGTCTATCTCTTTGTGCACAAGGAATGGACTATTGGAACGCATGGTTATATGCGGTAGGCCGTCCGGGGCCACTAGCGAGTAGGCAATGGGGGACATTGAAGTCCTTGAGGTGTAACTCTTCTAGATTGGATAGGCAATGTGGTCCCATAAGTCCTTGAGGTGTAACTCGACGGAATAGGCAATAGAGGCATGTGGATGGTTTGAGATTGTGATGTCTTTATGGCATGGAAACTGGAACCGGGACTTGAGGTGTAATCCAAAAACATCATACGTGACCTAACTTTGTGTGCCCGTCACGTTCGACGGAACCGGGTCTCCCCCGTCACCGAAAGGTGTTATGTTTGGGTATCTATATTTATCCATATTTTCGGTGACGTATCTTACTTACGTGAATTGTTTTCCATGGTTTATTGTTAGGGTACTATGCCTCACCCTTATTGGTTGTTTTGTATATTGGAGTTTTATTCACGTTTATATTACTTGGGATATTTAACGTCGAAGCACATTTTGAGTGAGTTGTGGAGTAAGTTTATTTTTGGAAAATGTTCCATATGAGAGCTTCCAGCTCAAGGTTTGTGTGTGTTGGGAAAATGAGTTGTTTACATAATTGTTATTAATTCTTTTGGGGAAATTATGTTTTCAAACTACATCCCCCTCGTTTATTGATTTACGCAATCATGATAAAACTCTTGAACTCGCTATGCATTAGCCTAACCTTTTTATCTGTCGGCATGTGCAACAGGTTCAGATTGGGATTAGTCCTAGTGACACTGTGAAGAGATGAGTGCTAGTAGTGTGCACGAGGAGCGAAGTTCTTAGTTAAGTCTTTCGCATTTATCATGGGAATAGCAACTTGTATTTATGTTAAGTAATACCCGTCTTTATTTGGTCTTATTGTAAGACTTAGATTATGAATAACGTTGGAGTTGTGTCGCTTCCAATTTTGAGGTGATTTCATGGATAATTGTAGTAAAAATTTCATCTCCTTTTGTCTATTTAATCGAAGTTTTTATTTAGTTGTTCTTCCAATTTTGAGGGTGTTAGAAGTTGGTATCAAAGCATAAGTTTGAGAGGTTTAGGTGTTGATTTTGGATACCTAGATTCAAACTAGCATTCTTTTAAGTGGATGAGAGTGAATTTGCAGCATTAAGAACTTTAAGATAGGATGTCTTGAGGTTGATGGAGTCACTAGAAACGGGATTCTCGTCCAAGGATGATCATGTACGGTACGTTCATAATTGCTCCTGGCCAGTGTTGTGGTGAACCTACAAGTTACACGTGAGTACTTGGACTACTTTGGTATGATGACTGTTGGGGTAACGAAGAAGTTTCTAAGCGAGTAACCGTTAGAAGAGGTTAATGATTTTAGCATTTGTCCTTTAGAGCGACAATAGGCATAATGACTGCACTAAGTGGACCGTTTCGGGTCGAAATTGTTGGTTGGATTAGAACCATAGGCTTATGGAATTGACATTATTCGAGGAGAAATTGTAAGGTAAACCGATAGAATTCTCGATTATGCCTTAAGATGTTTGAGCATTTGGACGACGATAGTGTGACTGAAAGAACTTGAAGAATGTGGTTTCGAGACGTTGAGTGCCAACTAGATTCATGCACCAAAAATGTATCTTCAAAATAAATTGCACCAATTACTTCTCGTGATTCAAATCGTCACGGGAATTGTGTTACGAAATCTCAGAAAATTGTTTAGCACACACAAGATTTTAAGTCATGATTTTGAACATGCATAAAATTATTTTATTGCAAGTAATTGCAAACCTTATTGGGACTTATTTTGTTTTGTTGTTGTCCAATGTTATTTTCGGATACCATGTTATCCATATATTATTGTTGTTTAAGATTTTGGACAAGTAACGACGACACATGACTTTAACATTGGATCTCCTCCACATATGTTAAGGTTGAGCGGAGAGTTACTTTCCGCTATTCGGTGTTTGAGTTTTATTGGGAATTTCATCCCATACGAGTTTTCTTTTAGAGTACTACTTTATGTTGTATTGCAACAAGTGAGAATTTGTGTAATTATGGCATTTTGGTCATAACCTTGTTTTTGGGATTTGATCGTTGGAAACGAAAATTTTGGTACCATTTGATTTGTTGGATGCCGTTGAGTCTTATTGAGTTTTATGGAAGTTTTGTTGGGTAATCTGGAGTTTGTTTTACGACGTTATGTGTCATGTGGGTACAACTTCGAAATATGAATACTTTAGTTATTAGGTGCATTAATTTATGGATTTTAGTAGGTATTTTGTCTCATGTGGGTTTTGTCAGAAAATATTATTTTATGGCGTTGCAACCAAAATGAGTAGCTTTTACGGGTTTGGTGTCACATGGTTTTCTCTTTTGAGACTTGCGTTAGCACATCACGTTACAACTTGTTGAGCGTACGAATCAATTTATACTTTTGGCGTGAGTAAGCGTATAAGAGTACCATGACAATTTATTTTAATGCTTTGTTTTGTACATTTTCGGTTGTAGTTACCATCACTATTGGTTCACACATATGCATTATATTGATTATTGGTGTGCATGACATTATAGCCACCACTTTTAGAACAAAGATGCATATTATCTGTATATCTTGAAATTTGTAGCCAATCTAAATTATTTCATGTTACGACTAAATCGCATGCACTTATCGGTTTGCTAAATTTTGAGAAGGTAAACTGATGCATGTAGGTCTTGTTAGGAAATTTCATCCCACGTCATTTTATAGTTAAGTGGGAAAATTTTGGAACTTGAATACGTGAAGTTTCTCTTTTAAGTTTTGTATAAACAACCTGTTGCACACTAATTTAGTGCAGGAAAACTACTCGGCGTGCATGGCATAAGTAGATACATGCTAGAACCATAACGGTTCATTTTAAAAATTCACCGAGCATGTTTTTGCATCATCGTTATTAGCTTTATTTGTGATCAAGTAGTTTTCAAAATAATTTTTATATGTGTGACATGTATGTATATTTTACACAACTATCGAGTAAACGGTAGTAGATTTTTACACGTAAAAGTAATTATTATAAAGATTTTGAGTTGAAAATTCTTATAAAATATTTGGATTGGCATATTTGTTGAGTCCTACCCTTGAAACCTTGAACTCGTTAGGGTCTTAAATGTTAAAAACTCTCGTTAAGAGTGGGGACTCAAATGGCCTTGGGAGTGGAAGTGTTGGGTAATCCAACTTGTGATAGTACCGCTTGTTAAGTCAGTGTACTTTTGATTTTGAGGTATTAGACTTATGAGTTATCCGGCTGTTTAAGTAGTGATTTTTCTATTTCAGTAAATCTTTGGGCTAAGGCTTTGTGTGGTTATTTGCACATAATTGGATATGAATTAAGGGATCATTTTACAGACTTCATATTAAGTGTTAGTATTGCCCCTCTTGATTGACCTTCGGTAATTAAGGAAGTTTTTGAATTCGTCAATTGAGTCGTATAGTTGGGGATTTTAGTTCCAGTATCAGTATGGTTCATATCTGGCAGTATGGTCCAAATCTGATTTCTACTCTTTGTTGCTTCTTCCTTACTCCTACCTATGGCCATTGATAAGGGATGACTCCTAGTATTATTTAGCCGCTTTAACATCCCTCGTAATCTTTTGTAATTACTAGTTGTTTTCCTCCTCCATGTTATGGCTATGAAGCCTTGGTTTGTTCCGATTGAACGTAATGAGTATTAACTTCTCGTTATGAATCTTAACATTCTGTAATGAATATTAACTTCTCGTAATGAATTTAACATTCTGTAATGAATGTTAACTTCTCGTAATGAATCTTAACATTCTATAATGAATGTTAACTTCTCGTAATAAATCTTAACATTCTGTAATGAATGTTAACTCCTCGTAATGAATCTTAATATTCTGTAATGAATGTTAACTTCTCGTAATGAATCTTAACATCCTGCAATGAATATTAACTTTTTGTAAGGTATATTATTCATCTTCTCATATATTTCTTCAACTTTTGAGGTCTATGACTCATTCGGGGTTTGGGGTGTCATCCGTGTCGAATTCCTTGAGAAGTTTGGAAAGCAAACAATGACTCTACGAATATTTGATTTTGGTAATTAGTGATTGATGACTGAAATAATCATGCCCTGCTAAGGATTTAAGTTTAAATGAAAAATGTTGAGGTGTGTCTTGATGCGAGTTAGAGTACTTGTCTGTACTTCCCGTGAGTTCTAAGAAACATTGATATATAAGTGATAAATCTAATGAGCAAAGATTTTTGGTAACTAACAGTTGATTATTGATATCTTTTGACGTGCTAGCAATTTTATTTTGGATGATCAATGTTGGGTCGGGCTTAGAGAATTGTGAACGGATTGAATTTAGGATAACTTACTTTCTGAGTATTATGTTACGGTTTTAAAGAGAACGTTGGGCCAACCCCAAGATTTATTGATTCAGTAACTTTGAGAACTCTCGTAATTGTCATGCATAGTATCAACTTGTGGCTGCAAGAAAATATAAGAGTGAATTACCGGCTTGGAAACACTTAGGGAGTGGTTAAATGATGTCATAGACCATTCTCGAAGTAGCATGAGCCACTTAAGGTTGGGAGACAACCAAGGCCGTATTATTGGAGATTGCTCAAGGAAGGTTCGATGTATACACCAATGTGTTGATAATTGAGGAACTTTTGGGCCGAAATTGTTTAAGTCAAAGCAGGATCGAATTATTGATAACCGATCAATCCGTTGTGGGAAACATTCGAGTTATGTATTGACAATAGATTTTGAGGACGAAATCATTCTTAGGTTGGGAGGATTGTAACACCCGGATTTTGGTACGTTTATTTTTTGGGTTTTATAAAAATAATTATCCTAGAGATAACCCTTAGATTAAATTTGAATGATTTGTGTTTTGGTGAACAATTATAAAAGAAAATAAAACAAAATCTGAATATATATATATTTAATACATCTCACCTAATTTTATCTTATCTACTCTTTACGTTATTTTCCTTCCCAATTACTTCACCTACCCCCCCCCCCCCCACACACACACTCTATCTTTCTCTCTCTCTCTCATTTACACCTTAGACCCATAATCCATTTTCTCTCAATCTCCTCTTCATTTTCTCCAACCGACCTCCTCGTTTCTTTCTCTTCATTTTCGGTTCAACTAGATCTAGTTCACCAAATCGATATTTGATGAACATTTAAGAGACTAAAGCTAGGAATTCAAAGCTTGTGGATTCAAACTCAAGATCTTCATCTTCTCCAACCACCATTCCACCATTGTTAACCTAGTTTTGGGTTTCTTCCTAAAATGAATTGTAAGTCCATCTTGACCTTCTAAACCTTTATTATTGTCAAAACCTTTCATTTTAACCTTCTAGAACATCTCTCTTGATGTATTTCTCATATTATGAGTTTTGACCTATTTTGGGGTATTTTGGGAGATTTGAGATTTTGACAAAGATTTGTGTGAATCTGATTTTGGGAGTTAACCTTGGTGTGTTTTAGGTTTGTTTGTAACCTAGATAAGGTTTCTAGTGATGGATGTTTGTGGATCTAAAGCTTACACCAAGGAAGCTCAAGATTGGGGGTAAAATCTAGATTTAGCCTACATCTAGCAAGGTGAGTTCAAATTTTTGATTTGTGAAAACATTGTACATGCCAAAATGTCATTTTAAAGTGATTTTGTGCTTACATGAAAATTATCCTTTGTGGAGCTATGTAGTGGGTTTTGATTATGAAAGTGTTTAACTTTATAAAATCTTATAAAACACCCACTTTTGGGATTTTGGACACTTTGTTAAGTAAATCATGATTGAAAGTGTTTATTTAACTTATTTTCACAAATAGGGGATTGTTGGGTAAAAACGTGCTTTTAGTGTTGTCTTGATTATGCACAAACTATGATACGGTATGTTTTAGAAAATAAAAGTGTGTGAGTTACTAGAGTTTGGTCAATCTCGAGTTTATGAACATTTTGGGAATTGTAAATCTTGTAAATTTGGGTCGAAGGCCAATTGTGTGTATGAGTCAAAGATTCAAGTAAAAGTGTATTTTGGGTTATATAACCGTATGGACTCATATAGTTAGTGAAACGTTTGCTTCGCCTATTTAGGCTTAAATCATACTCAAACAAGTCTCGGGGCACTTGCCCAATTTTAATAGCTCGAGATGGAGCTTTGGATGTGTTATGCACTTTATTGCATTTTAATTGGAGGTTATATGTTTTGAATGCATTAGTTCATTCGTTTTGAGTCATGTAACGTTTTTAGACTATAATGCATTGGATTCATAGGCATGTAACACAGTCATATTTAGTAATGATGAGTTGTGCTATTCTTACTTTGGGGCTTATGCCGAACTAGCGTTGTTGATGTCTTGTTCTTTTGTGGAGAGGAACCGTTATGGGTTGTACTCCGGGATTATGAGTTATTTTTGGTGTCTATCTCTTTGTGCACAACGAATGGACTATTAGAACGCATGGTTATATGTGGTAGGCCGTTCGGGGCCACTAGCGAGTAGGCAATGGGGGCATTGAAGTCCTTGAGGTGTAACTCGTCTAGATTGGATAGGCAATGTGGTCCCATAAGTCCTTGAGGTGTAACTCGATGGAGTAGACAATAGAGGCATGTGGATGGTTTGAAGTTGTGATGTATTTATGGCATGGGAACTGGAACCGGGACTTGAGGTGTAATCCAATAACATCATACATGATCTAACTTTGTGTGCCCGTCACGTTCGATGGAACCGGGTCTCCCCCGCCATCGAAAGGTGTTATTTTTGGGTATCTATTTTTATCCATATTTTCGGTGACGTATCTTACTTATGTGAATTGTTTTCCATGGTTTATTGGTGGGGTACTATGCCTCACCCTTATTGGTTGTTTTGTATATTGGAGTTTTATTCACGTTTATATTACTTGGGGTATTTAACGTCGAAACACATTTTGAATGAGTTGTGGAGTAAGTTTATTTTTGCAAAATGTTCCATATGAGAGCTTCCGGCTCAAGGTTTGTGCGTGTTGGGAAAATGAGTTGTTTACATAATTGTTATAAATTCTTTTGGGAAAATTATGTTTTCAAACTACATCCCCCTCGTTTATTGATTTACGCAATCATGATAAAACTCTTGAACTCACTAGGCATTAGCCTAACCTTTTTATTTGTCGGTGTGTGCAACAGGTTCAGGTTGGGATTAGTCCTAGTCATACTGTGAAGAGACGATTGCTAGTAGTGTGCACGAGGAGCGAAGTGCTTAGTTAAGTCTTTCGCATTTATCATGGGAATAGCAGCTTGTATTTATGTTAAGTAATACCCGTCTTTATTTGGTCTTATTGTAAGACTTAGATTATGAATAATGTTGTTGTTGTGACGCTTCCAATTTTGAGGTGATTTCATGGATGATTGTAGTAAGAATTTCATCTCCTTTTGTCTATTTAATCGAAGTTTTTATTTAGTTGCTCTTCCAATTTTGAGGGTGTTACATATTTAGAGTCCCTTAATTGATTTGGTGAGTACGCATGATTTATCTAGGTAGCCAGAAGATTGCGCAAGTTGGATGAAAAATAGGTTTAACATAACCTAGCAATGTGAGTTAAAATTGATTTGTGGAAACGTTGTACATGCCAAAAATTTCCATTTTAAGGTGTTTATGTGGTTTACATGATTTTTATCAAATGTTGGAATATTTGAAGAGTTTTACTTATTTGAGATATTTGGAAATTA
This sequence comes from Saussurea involucrata, assembly GCA_033807775.1. Taxonomy (NCBI): domain Eukaryota; kingdom Viridiplantae; phylum Streptophyta; class Magnoliopsida; order Asterales; family Asteraceae; genus Saussurea; species Saussurea involucrata. The sequence continues at coordinate 13,206,509 of CM066312.1, forward strand.
TAATTCTAGTAAAGCACCAATATTTGGGATTTACGGGTACTTTGATAAATGAATCATAAATATATGTGTTTTGATGATTTACCTTATGAACGGAGGTCGTTTGGTGAATGCACTTTAGCGTATGTTTTGGATAAATGCATGCATTGTGTTATGGGGTGTTTTGAACGTGTAAATGGCATAAGCCTATTTGGAAAATGGTTTGTCCCAATCAAAAATTATGTTCTGGGTAATTCATGTATTTGGAGCATAGGTTTGCATAAACGTGAGTTGTTTACATTTTAATGCATTTTATGACTTTTAATAAATGGTCATTTTATTAGTTGAGCTTATGGATCGGTTTTTTACTCTGTTGGGTCTTGGGGACATTTGTCCGATTTTGATAGCTCAATGTAGAGCTTTGGTTATGATTTGCATTTATTGCATCTTAATTTAGAATTACATGTTTTGAATGCGCTATTCCATTCATTTGGAGTCATGTAATGTTTTAGACTAAAATGCAATAGATCCATAGGCATAGGAGTCAGTTTGAGTGGGATAAATACCCCCGTAATGTAACTTGAATTAGGCATGGGGTCTTATGGAAGTAAAATGTGGGCTTTTTGAGTCGGGTATCCTCTGTTGACCAATAATTGTAATTTCTTGTGAACTAGCTTAACTGGGATGATTGGAAATTCCAAGGTACAGACCTAGAAGGGTTGAACTTGATGACTATCCAAGCAATAGACATAGAGGTGTTGAGCTTGTTGACTCGTTAACTATAGACCCATAAAGGTTGATGTTAACGAATGTTTTATCCTTAAGTGACGCTCATATAACATAGATATGTGACATACTTTTGTGTTCCATGACATTCAATGGAATCGGGTCTCTCTCGTCACTGAATGGTGGATCTTGGATATATTCTTTGGAGACAAATATTATCTACGATTTGACGCTTCCGATGTGGTTTATTGTTTAAACTGGTTATTTTGGGGTCTTGAGTATTATCCATTGATTTTGGTGATGTTTTATGTATGGATTGTTATCCATGATTTATGGGTTGGGTATTATGTTTCATCCGTGTTTTGGATATTTCGGATAATAAAGTTTAATCCACGTTTTCATTAATTGAAAATTTAATCATTGTTCGCGTTTGGTTGAGTTTTGGGTTGAGCTTATGTTTTAAAGGAATGTTTTATATAAGGGTTCTCATCACAAAAGAAATTGCATGTTTTGGAAAATGGGTTGTTCTCATATTAAATGTATATCATTTTATAAATCGTGATTTAAATTGCATCCTTTTGATTTAACCATTTATATAATTAATGAAAACTCTTGAGTTCACTAGGCGTTAGCCTAATCTTTTTATTTGTCGGCATGTGCATCAGGTTTTCGTTGGGGAATGGTACTAGTGGTTCAGTGAAGAGTTGAGCACTAGCTAGATGCACGAGAAGAGTGTAACCATTGGGTAAAGCCTTCCTCACATTGGAGATATCAATTGTTTTTGGGTTTAGTAACACCCGACCTATGTATGTTTAGTCTTCGTATAAAACTTGGGTTATGAATTGTTGGGGGTTAAACGTAGAATTTTATTTGAGTTAACTCAAGTATTGATTTGTAGAAAGGAATTTCATCTTCATTTCACGTATTATTGAAAATTTTAAATTAGTTGTTTTTTCCAAATTTGAGGGTGGTCCATCACAGATAATACGGTGGCACGTGCCGGACGAATAATACAGTGACACGTGTCGGACAAATAATACGGTGGCACGTGCCACCGTAACCACCCTCTGGGTCCGCCCATGTTTGTGACGACAAGTCGTCGTTGTATGGTGGAAATTTTTTTCTTTCTAAATTACTTGTATACTTGTTGCAACGACATTCACTATAGGGAATTAGTTTTTTTGTATGAGCTTTTTGAAAAAATAATAAAAACCTTACAGAACATAGTGCGACAGACATATTGTTGTGGCGTTTGGTTCGCAAAATGTTTTTTGATTGAATGGAATCTATCAAATAAATTTTACTTTGAAGGAATTTGAATGAAATATTGTCATGTTTGACCACCTGGTTGGCAGACATTGAAATGGAACCTATTAAGAAATTGCAATATATGTGTTTGGTTCATATAATGTAGCTTTGGAAATGGAATGAAATATTAATAAATGACCGAAATACTTTTTTTCAAAAATTTAAATTTTATAAAACTAAAAATACTTTGAAAAAATAAATAAATACTAAAACAAAAAAGATAAATAAAATAATTAAAAAAAGAATAAAAAATAAATTAAAATAAACAAATAAATAAATGAATACATAAAATATTAAATATAAAAAAAATATACCTCAAAAAATAAATAAAAATAAAAATAAAAGTATGAAATTAAATTAATTATAATTTTGTTAAAAGGTATATTTGGGATTATAAAAATACAAGATTTTATTCCATCAAAATCCTAAGATACTGTGAAGGAATGTTCAATTCTTTTACCCATGAAATTTGCTGAAATTCAAAAATTTCATCCATAAAAAAGATTAAACCAAACAAGAAATGAAATTTACTTGATGGAATTTAACATTTCAATTCAATGATTCAATCATATTATGTAAACTAAACACCACACAAAGTTTTCCCTCCATTCTATTTGTGGCCTACATTCCTACAACAGTGATTGTATATTATTATAAGCAATAATGCAGTACCCACTGTCCACCCAATTTAAGATGCAATTAATCCTTTTAAGAAGCATTATTTCAGTGTAAATTCTCTCAACCAGTCGGAAACTCAGATTCGTAATGGATCCGAGCTTCCACCACCGGTCTCCGCCGTCGCAATCGGCGGATCTCCGTCAAGTATTAGTCCTCCGTCCGCCTTACGTCTTCTCTATCCACGAAAACCGCTTCTTGAAATTTCAGATCCTGAAAGCATACAACTCACCGTTACCTACTCTCGACTTCCTCCGATCCTACGCGCAATTGGTTAAAGTCGTGTTGTGCTCCGGAACCTTCCTGATCACGGCCGACGTGATCCGGAACGTTCCGGATCTCCAACTCATTGTCACCACCGCAACCGGCATTGACCACATTGATATGGCGGAGTGTCTCCGCCGTGGAATTAGAGTCACGAACATCGGAGATGCGTTTTCCGATGATGTCGCCGACGGTGCTGTAGGTATGTTCATCGACGTGATGAGGAGAATTAGTTGTGGTGATAGGTTTGTTCGTTGTGGGAGATGGGCAGATTATTATGCTCTTGGTTCCAAGGTTAGTATTTTTCTTCACGTCAAATTTAAATACCCATAATGCCCTTTGTTTTAAAATTTTAATATAAAATTACAAAAATTACTAATTTTTGTATTTACCTTTTAATTTAATATTGTGGTTTATATTGGATCTCAGATATCTCATAACTTGCAAAGTTTTTGTAGAAAAGACTAGCCCCCCACACACAGGGAGGTTCAGGGAAACTGTAAAAATGAGAAAAACTGAGAAATATCATGGTAACCGTCTATTTGGATAGTATGTACATGTGCATATAAGAAATTGAAGTTGTTTTTTAGTTTTTATATACGTTAGCACGTGTGCATGTTACAAATTACTTATATGCACATGTGTATGCTATCCAAATAAACGGTTGCTTGTATGTTTCTCGGTTTTTCGTTTTTATGTTGTTTTCATCTTAACTTTGAACCCTACACGAATATTAGAAACTAGTGCTATACCCGTCCGGTGGCCGGGTATACAACATGACGTAAAATTCTAGTAAATGTAAGAACAATGTTGGATGATATCTCTCATGACAAACCCACGTAAGGATACTAATTTCGGCTATTAAAAGGGTAAGTTAGATTTGTAAACGATATTTATTGATTCTAAACAATCCCAAACACCCCCTTAAGCTATGGTATTTTGGAGTCAAAAAAAAATCTATTAATATGTGTATAAAGTCAAATGGGTAATTAACATGATACACAGGAGGTGGTCTGCACTCAAAAGTCACCCATGACCAATACAAATAAAGGCTTAAACTTAAATCATTTTTAATATTTCTAACCACGCCATAATCACTTTATATGGACTTTTTTTTTTGAAAAACATGCACTTTATTACCATACTTACAATTGTACACCAATTACAAGAGAACCCACTTACAATTGTACATCAATTACAATGGAACCCACACACCAATCAAATGATCAATCCAAGACAAAAACAAAACCAATCACCCAAACCCTACCAAGCAGCCCTTACGCTTGGAACCAAACATAACAAATAAGGCCTGCAACCATAACCAAACAGCATACTAACAGCTGAACCAAATCAGCCCCAAGCAGACCCCAAAAGTCTTCACCTGCAGATCCGAACTTGCCTTATTCCTCTCGAACGCAGCGCGTTAGCTGTGCCGCAGCAACACCCGAACAGCATCAGCTGTCACATAGCACAGCTCACACTTGAACCACAATAAGCAAACCAAAACAGCAGCTGCCACGATTAAGCACAAACAAAACAACCACCATACAACCCCTGCAGTTTAACCTTCGAGTCGCTGACCCCAAACAACTGTGGCTTATACATGCATATTAAGTCGTAACAGCCGCATTACTATTCACAAGTATTTAAAACTTTTGCTAAATAAATCAATTTAGAATAATTTCAATATATTAAATAACATGTGCTCTAAAAGGACCTTACACTTGTTCCATAAAAATTTACCACAAGATATCACCCATTATTAACATCTATCCTCTCCATATCTTCCGCACATACACATCTAGAGTAGCCAAATAATATGTACTCTTTAAATGGCCAACATAGAATGAGTACAAAATAAGCAAGCTTAATGAGAACAATTTAACCAACTTTAAGTGAGATGATGTTTGTAACCAATTTCTTGACCTTAAATACCATGAGAATACACATTATGCCATATGAGGTTGAAGCTAAGGCACACCGGCCACTACTAAGGTGGATGTGAACCTTACAGATGGAGTAACACTGGTAAGGTAGTAATAGAGACTTGGGTCTAACACTCCAACAACACTTTCGAACGAAACAAAATTACAGTTCTCTCAATTGATGATGAGTTATGCATTTAAGTTTAATTCAATTTTTTCCTGCAATTCCAAATGCAAAATAGAACCAACTATTATTTGGTAAAGCATAATGGCTACAAATTATTCAATTCATGTTTCTAAAAACATAGTCATTTTCTACTATTTAAATTGTATCTTCAAGTCCATCCATATTGTTGGGTACATCAAACACGTCGTTATTTTTTTATGTTATATGTGATAAATAAATCCCTCTAATGACAGAAATATTGTTTACCTTTGTCTAGATTAAGTACCAATTCATAATAATTATTATTAATATTTATGAATATGCCGAATGCTAATGTTGAATTATAAAGTACATCAACTAAGGTGAATGTGAAATTACCCCCCCCCCCCCCCCCCCAACAATTCAATGGCAATACATGGGAAAAGGAAAGATAGTTGGCACCAATGGCATCCTGCCACACTCAGCAATAAACATATTCATACACCCGGTCTTTTCGTTGATATGGACTCCCAAGCCACTGATTCCTGGTGATCAATTCGCATATATCTTGCCTACAGTTACACCAGAAGCAGAAGCATAGTTAATGATAGATGTATATGTTTTACAATAAAACATAGGAGGTGCTTGGTTGGAGATAATAGGAGGTTAGGAATGGAAATGGAAATTGGAGTTTGGTTTGATACATTGGAATTGGTCATTATGAGATACTGGTAATGAAGATTGAGTCATTCCTCAACAAATTGGGGGAAATGAAACAAATTCCCCACCATTCCCATTCCCATTCCGATTTTCATTCTGAACCAATCACCCTCTTACAAGGTATTCTTTAATTATACTACCTTTTGCCCATATAGGAGGGGCACCTATTGCATTAGCAACTAGGTGCAATGTCTTCACAATTTCTGTTTGTGTGAAATCTTCAAAAGCAATGCTATAACTTCTATAATAATGGTAAAAATGAGCGGTAAAATTGCAAGTAATCTGAAACTGAAAGAGTACCTATTTGCGTTTACATATTTCATAATGGATGTAGGCATTTCATTAGTGTATATAAGGAACAAAATTTATTTTTGAACAAAAGGAACAAAAGTTACAAAGCAAACTCACGAAGCATGGTCATATGAACTGAGAATGCCTTGGTGAGGCCAAGGATAGCTGGGACACTCTAGACCATGTTCTGCCTCATCAGTTGCTGCTATAGTTGTAAAGCTCAAGTGCTCAACAGCCCTGAAACATAGCACCTCTATATCTATATATATATATATATATTTATTTACGAAGCCATAGTGAAACTTACAGTCCAGGGGGAGTAGTTATCATAGGATCCCAACTTTTAAATTTGCCAGCACAATACTGCTGAGCCTGAGCAACATGAAAGATCTCATCCTACACCAACATTTTTCAATTTTAGTAAATTAACATCCAACGGTTTCTAACTGAATTTGTAAAATTATTTTGTAAAAATTGTGGTACCATATATGGTTCAGGAACAATGTGATTGACAAGAATGGATATGGGTATGACCCATGAGCTAACAATCAATGCAACTCTAATTCTACCCATTTTCTCGCTCTCTTGTAGCCGGGTCAAAATTCCTTTGACTTGGATCCGACATCCACTGAATAACCAAAATTAGAACAACATATAAATCAAACAGAGATCAAATCGCAGAAAAATATAAATCCATACCTTGGAGAGGAATTGGGATGGTACAACAGGTGTTGTACAGTCTAAGAAACTTTCAAGATTCGACGATTGCATTGATGGATTCTTCCATAGAGAACAAATGAAAAAAGAGGGGTTTATATTGTGGTAAAAGGGAGGCCAAATGGGAGATGAACCTTGTAATCGGGCGTGTAATCTGAGTTTGGGGTTTTTCGATTTTAACAGGAGAAGCAGCGTCAAGATTTCCAGGCGTCAAGATTCCCAATGTCACCAAGGGCTCGACATGCTTCTGTTTAACATCTGCTATTGAAAAATCAGAGGCGGTCAAGAAATAATTCAAATAAAACATAAACAAACACGCAAAAAAAACAAGTTTAGAACCTAAATTAGTTGTTGATTAATGAACACCCTAACAGGGTAAGAATTTAAGCTTAGAGGATTAAAAGGTGACGAAATCGGTAAGTTTTAGGGTTCTAGATAAATAATCACGAGCATGTCCATATTTGTAAGAGGTTAGCAAACTCACCAAATCCACAATAGTAGTTGCAGTGCGTACAACCATACAGAAGCAATTCTGTCTCTGTATATTTGTGGCACCACACTCTCTCCCAAGAATCGATCGATCCCCTATTTGCTGTTGCGTTTAATGGCAGAAAAAGGAAGAGGGTAGGGTTCTTGTTTCTTCTGAATCTAAAAACAGATTTTGCAAGTATCTGTGTGTGGGTATATATAGATCTTCTGAATCTAAAAACAGATTTTGCAAGTATCTGTGTGTGGGTATATATAGACACATGGAGGCCGAGAGGGGGAGAGAAATGCAAGGACGTGGGCAGAAGATTAAGGGGTGTGGGGAGGTGATTAAGGGGCGAGGGAGTGAAGCTATGGAGAAGGAAGAAGAGGCGTAGTGGGAGAGAGCGGTTTCATAGAGAAGATGTAAAGGGACGATTAAGAGTGCTGAATGGATGGCTGAATGAATTTGAACGGTGGAGATGCAAAGTTGGAATGAGTTTATACGGCCCAGATTGATCCAAAGGTGGTTGGACTCAACTGGGTCCATAGTATAGGTAATAAATAAATTAATTGATTATTTGAAATCACCCCCGACATATAATATGAATAAAACTAAATTAAAGTTATTAATCGTAAACATCTTAATTAATGTATTATTCAAAAAGAAAAATTAAAATCATTTGTTAAAATTTTATTATTTATGAACAAATATAATTTAATCTTTATAATTGACATATCAACCTACGGGTTCATATGTGAATCAGTTAATTAATTCATATGTGAATCATAAGGGTTAATATGTGAATCAGTTAAAATAAAGTTACTATGTGAATTACACGAGGTCACATATAAACATATAGTTTGTTTGCGTCACTGAATTACTATCACATGTGTATTATATGTGATGGATTACATTATGACATCACATTGCGAATACCCTTATTACACGTGCTAATACACGTGAGGGGCCTAGTGGTGTGTGGGCGACTTGACCTGCAACCTTCATCGCGTCAAAGGTCATTCCCATATCCGATTTAGTATTACATGTGTATCATATAGGATATACTATAATATCACATCACTACAAAACAAATGACTTTTACCTACAAAATTTACCAATGAAAACTTTCATCGGTGATTACCCACGTATCATCCAGAAAATACCAATGATTCGATAGAATCCGATGTTTTTCGAGAAAATACCCATGGATTACCCAGAAAATCCCCGGGTAATTTGTCACCGATTTGCATCACCCACTAAAAATTTACCCATCAGCTTTTGTGACGAATCACCCTTTAGGACAGATTTCCCAAAGAAAAGTTCGTAGGCAAAAGTCTTTCACGTAGTAGTATATGTAATTGACTATAGTAAAATATATTCTCTAGTTTTTGTAAAATGTATGTGTGTATATATATATATATAACTTTTTTAGAAGGGTGTCCTAGGCTATGCCTAGACTAATCATTTGGCAAATTGTGACTGTAAGACATTAGCCCTGATTAAAACCTCAGTGACCACAATTGTTGTGTACGCCTGGATTCGAACCCTGGGTAGATGGGATATTCCACCACATCCCCCATGACCTTAACCAGATGGATTCAAACCCTGGGTAGATGGTATGTATATAAGTGATAAAATGGGAAGAAAACTCAATTGTACAAATTTGAATCTGTCATAGTGAAGCATATTTTGGGTTTAGACCATCCACACACATGTAAGACCATACTCCTTTCTAAAGTGTCATATCAGCTTTGCAATAACACCTTCCACACACATGCAAGACCAAACTCCTTTCTAAACTAATAAGTTATAATATAAATAATATAGATAATTATAATATAACTAATAAATTAATTATAAAATATAGATAATTAAAATTTTACTTTTGTTTTCTTTTACTTTATTTTGTGTAAATATAAATTAATTAACAATTTGTATATTTACTAAAATACAAATATTACACAAAATACACAATAAACATTACATTTATGTTGTATTTACTTATGTAATTTTTTTGATGTTTGTGTACGTTTATGTATTAGTATTTGTGTTAGTCTCAGATGGCTAATAAGAACAAGAACAAGTATTGTAGAGGGGGAGGGGGGGGGGGGGTTGAATACAATACACAATTTTTTCACTTTAATTAATTCTTTTATTGAAAATATTCAAATCAAGAATTACACATAGAACACATAGGGGGGGGGGGTTGAATACAATACACAATTTTTTCACTTTAATTAATTCTTTTATTGAAAATATTCAAATCAAGAATTACACATAGAACACATAGAACAATTAGATTGTTGCGGAAAGAACAGATAAAATCTATTCTAACAATCTTCACAAAGTAATACTGAAAACTAAACAACTTCTAAAACACAAAGATTGAAAGCTATAAAGTTCAAGGAGAGAAAGGAGTAGAGTGTCTTGAGCACAGAGTAATCTTCAAGAATTCGTAAGTAGTTTGCATGGAGAAGTCTTCATCTTTATATAGTGTCATGAGCATTTGATGCATGAGACACTTGGCACTTTGTCATTTGAAGGTAAGGTTTGACTCTCAAAAGTTGATGTGTCTTTTCCTATAATGCTAGAAAGGTTTGATGGTGACAATATCTAAGAATGGGAAAAAGGACAAATGAATATTTTTCCTCCATACCCAGACATAGTGGTGGCCAAATTTCGGTTTCGGGCCGGGTCGGGGGAAAAACCGGTCCCAAACAGTGAATGCAAAAACCGGTTCTGCCGAAAACCGGGTCAGGTCGAGCCGGGTTTAACCCGAAAACCCCTGACCCGTTTAATTGTATATAAAACCGGTTTCTATAAAACCGGGCCGGGCCGGGCCCAAAACCGGTTCTTGATCGGGCCTTCGATTTTTTTTTTACTTTCTTTGTATAATTAATTAATTAGTAAACTTTAAAAAGTAAAAAATTGGATTGGATCACTAAAATACACTTTAAAAATACGTTTTATTTATAATATATATCACTAAAATACACTTTTTACGTTTTATAATTTATATATAATTTTAAGTTACAAACTTACAAGTTACATTGTTACAATACATAAATTCTAAACACCCGAAGGTCCTGCTCCCGAACTCCCACCCCCATCACCCCATCCGTATGGATTGTAATTGAATGGATTGTATGGAGCGTAGTATGGATTCTGATCTAGATTGTACTCTTCAAGAGTATTGTACTTCTGCATTCGTGTAATAGCCGTCCGATCGTCAAGGCGGTCGGTGTCTAGTTCTTCATCATCGTCGTATCGGGAGACGTCACCGACACTACTAACATCAGAATTGTCGGAAACGGTTCCCGGCGTACTTAGATTTTCATCGGCTTCGTTTTCGGCTAAGTTTTCTTCCACGCCGTCGAGATCATTCTCCAGGTTCGTTTGATCTTGAATGCGGTCTTCTCCATCCAAGTAATCCTTCAGACATATGCAGCACTCCACCGATTGCGGGGTTAATCTTGTCCGATGCACCGATATGATCCTGCCACTAAGAGAAAAAGCTGACTCCGAAGCTACGGTACTAGCTTGGATTGTTAGTATATCAAATGCAATAGTCGCCATAATCGGAAAACTCGGTTGTTTATTTTTCCACCATTCTAATAAATCTAGTGATTCAACATCTACGACGTTTGTGGAGGATGCCGTTATAAAATTAGTACGTATGTATTGATTGAATTCACCCAAATTATCCCCATCATATCTAGCTTTTTTAGTAGATTCCACGGCAACCGATTGCATTAAAGTTGACATTAAGTCTTGTCGGTTTCGGCCACGGCTGCTACTAGAACCCGGTGAAAACATTTGAGGTGTAGGGGTTTGTTGGCTTCCTCCCCCATAATTAACTCTATAAATCTCAAGTAATTGATGAAAATCATTATTAAATTGGTGTATGCGGTTCCTTGAAAAAGAATTATTTGTAGAAGAATCCAAACCATACGAGAAACATATTGATTGTATTAAAGCATCACGCCGAAGAGTTTGACGACTTACCGAACCATTGTAGCGTGGTTGGACCCCTTGTTTGATCATCTTCGTAATGTGAGGATTGTCGAAATGTCCGAACGACAACCCCATTTGAATGACACATTTCATTTTCATTTGTCGGGCGATATCATCATTATACGACCATACTTGACCGGAATTGTCAAGTATGGGTTGACTTGGATCGTCACCCGATTTCAACCTCTTGCATCTCTCATCGAAGTGGCGCTTTAACGTGGTATTTGAGTCGGGTTTAAGGAAATCTCCATACCGTTTGCATTGCGCTTTTTTTGTACCGTCGGAAAACATCACCAAGTTGAAATGCTCCCAAACCGGTGCTTTTCGTCCATGGTCGGCAAGAACGGTGTAATTTTGTTCGGCCATTTTTTTGAGAGTTGAGACTAGAGAATTGTATGCATTTTTTGCGAGAAACGAATATAGCGAGAGCCGAGAAATGAGAATTGTATGCGTTTATTGCGTTTTGTAAGCAATGTAAGGTGGTGATATGAACCATAACACCCCTAGTATTTATATGGGGTTGGAGGGTGAAAATTGAGCCAAAAAACGGTCAAAAACCCACTCCAACGGCTATATTTATTTGAAAAAAATCGGGTCGGGCCGGGTCGGGCCTCGAACCGGTTTCGGGTCGGGCCGGGTCGGGCCGAAGAATTTCCTAAAAACCAAAACCGGTCCCGGCTTTCGGGCTGGAAACCGGTTCTTGACCGGGTCGGGCCGGAACCGGTTCTTGGTCGGTTTCGGTTCGGGTTGGCCTGTCGGGTCGGTTCGGGTCAATTTGGCCACCACTACCCAGACATTCCTTCTTTGATGAGAAAACCTTTTAGCAAAGACACAAGGGAGGATCCTCCTATTTGAGGATCCCACCGATTTGTCATGGACAACATATGTGAGAGTCTTCTTAGGAAGGAGTTATGTGAGGATCCTTCTATTTTGAAGATCCCACCGATTTCTCATGGAGAGAATCGGTGGGATGACAAACATGACCTCTTATGATGAAGGTCATCTTAGCAACAAGATAACGGAGGATTCTCCTGTTTGAGGATCTCACCGATTTTCATGGAAACAGTCGGTGAGACAACTTAGTTTGGGTTGAGAAGTCCATCTTCAATCCGCATTGGTAGATTTCCTTCTTATTGATTTCGGTTGATCTTTGAATTCATCGAATTTTGACAGTATGACTAAGCTATTACAAAGAACCTAAAATTTCTCTAAATATAAAAGATGTTTTTCAAAGAATGCAAGAAGATCAAGAGGTCATCTTCAAATCTTTGATGACCCAACAATTTGTATTTTCGTAATTTTTATATTAATGTACTTTTAATTTAGTAGTTTAAATAAAAAAATATTGCATAAAAATATCATTTTTTTAAAATAAAACGTGGGTAAGAAATTTTAATAAGAATATTAAAAAAATAATGTTCAAATAAACTAATAAATGAATTAAATTTAATAAACATATAAATAATTAATGTTTAAACAAACAAATTAATTATTTAAATTAAACAAAAATACATTTTTTTAATATATAATACTTGTGAAAGACCTTGCTAATATTGAAAGAAGTGGGGTGTCTTGCAAAGCCTTGCAAGCCACATGGCATGTCATGTCATCTTGCAAGAAGTTTTGCAAGACATGTGTGGATGCTCTTATCCATGAGATCTGATTCAATTTAAACCATAAAAAATTAAATAAAACAACAAAATTTAATTTAATTAAAACTCTCTTTTTCTCTCTCTCTATCTCTCTCTCACACACATCTCTTATCTCTTGTGTTTCCTCTCTCCATAACCTACATATAATTAAAAATGTAGACAAATTAAAACACTTGTTTAAAAATACACTTATAATTTGTGAACATATTGTGAATATTTTTATTAAATACTTATAATTTTGAACACATTGTGAAAATACTATAAATATATGAGATCTGGTATATTTTATGAACATATTATAAACACCAACTAAAGCAACAAAACTAAATATAAACCTACCACTTGTGAACACCCTTATACGAAATTTTATAAGAATACTTTCATCATGTTCATTTTATGTACATATTTAAATATGAATATATATCTATACATATAATAAATAAGTAACTAGCATGCCACATGTCGTCTTCTGGTGAGCCGACTTCAGTATTTTCCCACCTAAATATGTATCTGGAATTCTGGATGCAGTTTATATTATAAGTTCAATTAGCACACCCACATTCACTTTTCCTTAAATCTCTCCTTAATTCAATTTTTTTAATTTATACGTTACATTTACTACCCTTATAATTAGGTATGTAGTTTACTTTTAATCCCTTACTTTTTTATTTTTCATTTTAGACTCTTACCATATTAACATAAATAATGTATATGAACTAAAATGCATTAAAAACATTTCTATTTTTTACAAATTATACCATTGTAATCGCTTCGTCAATACCTTTGAAATGAGCTCAATATTGAATATTTTTGGATTTAATTATATTATTAAATATCATAAATATATACAAATTAATGTGTCGTGATTAGTATGAGATTTGATACAAATAATCACTTAATCGATTCCGTATTTTAGGTACAGGAACCGGCAGTTCCAGAGCGGTTCCGGTGCCAAAGGCAGGTACCCAGTTCCAATGCTCACCCCTATTTTCAACCACTCTCCTATCCTCTATTATTTCTCCATTTAATCTTAGTTGATTCAATACTAAGATTACACGATTGTAAAAATCCTCCACTGTCTCAGAATGCTTCATCTTGAGATTGTCGAATTCACATCTCAAGGTTTGCAACTTGACTATTTTGACTTTGTCTGCCCCACGATATGTCTTGTAAAGCATATCCCATGCGTCTTTAGAGGAAATCGAGGAGGAAATTCTCTCAAATATGACTTCATCTACTCCTTGGTAGATTGTGTATAGGGCCTTCTTGTCTTTCTTTCAGAGATCTTTAATTTCATCTTCTTGTTCTTGTGTGAGTTCGTCTATTTCGATGGGTTCATCAAATCCTTGTTCTATGATGTCCCATAACTCCTGTGATTCGAATAGTACTCTCATTTGTATGCTCCAGTGATGGTAATTCTTCCCATTTAATTTGTGAATATGATGATGCAGAATGGTATTCGAATTTAAAACCATCGTATGTGGCTCTAATACCACAATGTTGGAACAAACAATGGTACTTTAACCAAACGTAGTTATCACATTAATGAATTAGACATAATTACAAGTACATATATTGTTCGGAGGGTTGCGACCCTTCATCAACAGAATGGGGCTGAACTGAATTTAGATTCGTGTAGGCAATAGGGACTTGATCTTCTTTATTTATAGGCCACTAGAGACTCATCCCATAAAGAGTCCTAGTTTATCTATAGATTTGAATTTTAAATAATAGAAGATATACACTTATCTTAATGTTAATCAGGTAATCAACTTAATGAATTATCCTACTCATATTAGGAGATATATATCCAAATATGTGACTAGATAATAACTGATATAAAATTCTCTTGATAAGTATAAACATTTAAATCATTTGTCCTTTAATATTTAATACATATAATGTTAAAGTCCAATTTATTTCCAACATTCTCCCACTGGACTTAACATAATCTGTAAGGACAAGAGAACCATAAATATTATACATATCAAATAAAGGGCGCGCTGAGAAATTCTAACAGTTGTGAATTCATTCAAATTTGGTCAGAAAAGATACCATATGCCGGACTCAGAATGTACACAAGTTTGGAAAACTAGTTTGATTAAGAACCACTAGCATACAATATCATAATCCACATAAGTTCATAAGTGTCTAAATTTGAGCTTTTTATGCAACTTATTATATCTACCTGAATTAGCATAAATATGTAGCTCAGAGTCCACCGAATGTTTTAGAAAAAGTTTCTAAAACTTACAAGCAAAAGTTCTTAACACTAGTGAACCAAAATTTGCTTATGTAGTCCGCAACTTTGCTTAAGTGCGGTGATTCACTTGTTTGATATAGATAATGACATAATTTTTATTTTAGTTATGGAAAATAAATAAAAAATAAAATGACTCATATACTGGAATTCCTGATTTTATTAAAATGTACCAAAATAATTTCAACGAAAAATGAAAAATTACAAAATAATTGGATTAACCTCGACTCCCACTAAACTCAAGCATCGAGTTCTGGTAACGTTATCACATCCCTAGCATGTTTTTTGAAACTTACTACTGAGAGGACTTTAATGAATGAATATGCAAGTTAAGATCTCGTACCAATATGTTCAACAATAACCCCTTTTTCTTAACTATTGTCTCACACTAGAAATATTCAAGACCAATGTGCTTTGAATTGTTTGATCTTTTGATATTTTCACTAAAAAGACTACAACTTTATTTTCAAAAAACATCTTTAGAGGGCTATATTATAAAAGCTTAAGACATTCACTTGAATTAACAAGTTCTTGATCCAAATACCCTCACAAACCCCTTCATAAATGGCTATAAATTCAGCTTCCACTGTTGAAGTTGTTATAACCCCTCCAACAAACATAAAATTATAGCTAGAGGTAGTTTCTTAGAGTTTGGATATTTACCTGCAAAATATGAATCTGTGTATCCCACAAGTTGTCGGTTTTTAACTTATCTATAAACTAGCATGTAAGCTTTAGTTTTTCTTTTGCAAGTACCTAAGTACTTCCTTACATATAGTCTAGTGATCTTTAGTTGGGTTTTGTTGAAATCTGGACAAAAGTTCTACAACATATGCCAAGTCTGATCGTGTACATATTTGTGCATACATTAGACTTCCTATTAATTGTATAAAAGACTTGTAATCTATTTCATCAGCTAAATTCTTCCCCCCGTTTTTAGAAATATTGGACGGTTTATCATTTGCAAGTCTCCTTCAACACAAGTCTGCATGTTAAATCTCTTCAAAACCTTTTGAATGTAGTTTTTCTGAGATAATCCTAATCAACCTTGTGATCTGTCTCTTTGAATTTCTATACCTAAAACGTAGGAAGCTTCACCTAAAATTTTCATGTTAAAAATAGCTGATAGGAATTCTTTAGTGTCTTTAAACAAATTAATATTGATGCTAGCTAAAAGTATGTCATCTATATACAGAATGAGGAAAATGAAAATTTTCACAACTGTCTTACTGTATACACATTCATCCACAATGTTTTTTTTTCTGTAAAGCCAAAACTTGATATAATTGAATCAAAATTTTCATATCACTGTCTTGATGTTTTCTTAAGCCCATATATGGATTTTTGAAGTTTGCATACATGATCTTTTTATCCTGGTTCCACAAAGCCTTTAGGTTGCTTTAAGTATATGACTTTCTTCTAGCTCTCCATTTAAAAAATCTGTTTTAACATTCATTTGATGTAACTCCATATTGTAATAGTCAACACCTTCTTTTTAAAAAATCTCCTTAGTGGATATTGTAGATAACATTTTTGTATAGTCAACACCTTCTTTTTGTGTGAAACTTTTAACAAGTCTAGCTTTCTTTTAGTCTTAAGAACGCATTTTGAACCTACTGCCTTTATACCACTCAATGAAATCTTCTAAATCAGAAAAATCTAAGTCTAGCAATGTTTTGTTTTTAACTAATGCTTTGAATTTGTCTTTAGAGATATCACGTAACCACATGTGACAAAGATTTGCAAAAAAATTCCCTACGGATAGTTCTTTTGTGCTTGCTATAGTGTTATATTCTAAACAACATTCATATAACAAAAGAATCTCTTAATTAAATTGAAGGTAAAATTCTATTTATGCTCTCTATTTCTTATAATTGAAACCGGTCAAGATATGGATCAAGTTAAAACTGACAAAACCTAAAAACAGGACAATTAAAAGAATATATATATATATATATATATATATATATATATATATATATATATATATAAGTTGTCATTCGTAATTAATCATTATCTTAACCCCATAACTAAATACAAATATCAAGTAAAACTTATGGTAGTATAAAACTCAATATTTTAAAATTTTGTATCATGACACTACACACTACACATATCAGTTATCCAATGAAAACAATCAAATCTATGGATAAGAAGAGTTTCAAAGTATCAAGATAGACATGTGTGTTTATATGTGACACTGTTCTTAAACCAAAATTACTCAGAATGCCTCTTCTATGGAAGAATATAATTCAAGTCAATGTGATTTGAGATACACAAGTGTTGACTGATTAAGCTATATAAATTTTCTCTGAAAAGATCAATTGCTATGGCAACATGATCTTATGATTTAGAAAATTTTCAATCAAGGTTCTGTAGTTTGTGAATTGATGAAGATAAACAATCCATTATTCATATAGGTTGGGAGATATTAGGGTTGTTTAAAAATTTACAAAAGTTTGTTTATCAATTAGGTGTCAATAGTCATCCAATATTTGCAGTATATGATTTTATAAGCATATCCATAGATATATTGAATAATCTATAAACCAGTGTACGATATATTGATAACCATATTGTTTTAAAAGTTAATGTTATAGATCTGATCAATCTTAATCTTGAAACATATTTTTAGCCAATAATAAGATAAAATCAAATTTAGAACAATGTCGTTTTTAAAAACATTTTCATATCTTTGAATTCAAGCTTTTGATCAATATGCTTAAGTTGGGGTATATGAATCCCAAAGTTTAGATGTGAATCCCATAATCTTTTATATGATAAGATATTTTAGAATATCAAGACTAAACTTCTATAGCCGAATTTATGAAAAACTTTTTTTCCTTTCAATATCACGATCTTAAAAAATAATGTTAAGTAAACAACTAAATCAATAACCAAAATTTAAGCTTAATTGGGCTCTAAAAGTTATCCAAATTTAAATTACTGAATCAAATTTGAATTGCATCAATAATCAAAAGAAAATGTTAAATAAAAATACACATAAAAGATATTGGCCCAAATAACTTAAATGAGGTTAGCTTACTTCCTTAAATAAATTTTATGGGGCAAAATTTATGATTTAGTATGCTCAATAAATCCACTAAAATACTTTAACAAGGCCAATGGATTACACTAGATGCTAGACAGTAAATAATTGTATCAACAAACTTAATATAGTTTATAAATCAAAAGGCATTCTAATTAAGTAATTTGTTTCAATTAATTTGTGGATCCATAAGATAGATATGTGACTATAAATCTATAATAGATCTTGAACCAAATAAATTATATTTGCCTGAATAAAATCCAATGGTCTAAACTTTAAGTTAGATTATTGAATCAATTTTGAATACAATAGATGAATTAAAATAATAAATATTATTAACTAAAAATATAGTGATATCCATATTCATAACAAACATGAGATAATAACAATTTATATCGGATAAACATGAGTTAAATACCACAATCTTTAGGATATTACAAATGACTCAATTAAAATATAAATTGTCATTGTTGATGACTATCACATTCCATATTTCCAAAAATAATACCAAAAATTAAATTGACTCGGCCAAATTTTATATAATGTAACTGTATACAGTTTAAATTGATAATCCTATCTTAACTCAAGAACACATGGATAATCTATTGAAAATCTACGTATATGGATAATATTGCATAAGAAATCACAATTAATGAAAATAATCTCAATGCACGGATAAAACCTTTAAAATTTACTTTATTACAGATTTTTTATAAACTATAATTGGTTTATGAACCTAGGTAGTTTTAGGCTCTGATACCATTTGTTATATTTATATGAGATGTTCTTAAGCATATGATAATAACAATAATGAAGGCATAGGAACATAAACACATATCAGAAATCGATTCCATATTGTATCTTAATAGAGTTTAGAAAACTAACTTGGAGCACTAGCGTTAGGTGCAGCGAAATTGATTGATGCGGAAACATCGTTGTGTGTAGATCAAAGTCTTCTAAAGCTCTATACGGTTTGCTTCAGAATGAGGCTGAACTGAATGCAGATTGATTCGTGTAGGCAATAGGGACTTGGATCTTCTTTATTTATAGGCCACTAGAGACTCATCTCATAATGAGTCCTAGTTTATCTATAGATTTGAATTTTAAATAATAGAAAATATACACTTATCTTAATGTTAATCAGGTAATTAACTTAATGAATTATCCTACTCATATTAGGAGATATATATCCAAATATGTGACTAGATAATAACTGATATACAATTCTCTTGATAATAAGTATAAACATTTAAATCATTTGTCTTTTAATATTTAATACAGATAATGTTAAAGTCCAAATTTATTTCTAACAGAATCCTGTTACAACATGTCCTGCCACAACGCTATTGACACCAACCCCTTCCTGGGGTCGTGATCTTAAGGGAAGATTATGTTTAGGATTTGTGTCTAAAAAAATCTTGTATTGTTTTTTGGAACTTAACTAAGAAAAGTTTCAGCCTTTTCTTCCTCCCACTGGAAATCACCATCTCAAATTGCGTTGTAACAAATAACATTTGGTTTGTAGAATTAAATTTGGTGCAATGAAATACACGAAAGAAATTTGACGTTGAAGAAGTTGAAATGTAATTTGATAGAATTTAACAATACGTTTGATTATTATGAACTAGAGTTAAATCACTAAAAAGAATTGGAATGTTCATGTTTGGTTGGCATAATGTTGTAGAAATGCATTAAAAATAATACATTTTCATATTTATAAATACAATATTAACGATAATAGTAATTGATGGTGACAACAGTTGTGACAATGACAGTAGTGTTGCGGGTGAGGTAGGGTGGCGGGTGTGACGACGTCAGTGGTGTTGTTGTGGGGGTGGGGGTGGGTGGGTAGGATAGGGGTGAGGTGGGTGGCAACTCTCGCAATGAACAATAGTGGTGCTTTGGTGGCAGTGGCAGTACATGTGAGTGGATGGCGTTGTGACTATGACGGTAGGACGTGGTGGAAAGATAATGTTAAACTGCATTGCATGAGGTGGTGGTGGTGGCGGCGACGGTGTGAGGGTGGGGATGGTGTTAGTTAAATTAGATTTTCTTGTTGTTTTTGTCTTTTTAAAACCAAATTATAAAAATTGTTACATTTGCCAATAAATAGAATTCAGTTTCTTTACTTATATCGAGAAATCACTCAACAGTGAATTGTGGCTTAATCCAATCAATTCAATCCATGAACCAAACATCATCATCAAATAATTTGGTCAAAGAAATTTGTCATTCCAAATCTACCATATTTTTTCAGAATTCACGAACCAAACGAATCCTACGTGTTATATAAATAGTGTAATGAACTTTTGATACTCTCACAAGGTTGGATATTTTAGGCGAGATTTGAATTGCTTGATCCGTTTGACCATTTTTGTTTAGTTGTGTTTTTTTTTTTTTTGCTTTTTTAGTTAATACCAATAAATAAGTTATTTATACATATAGTTCTTGAAATTACAACTCCCTTAATTACACATTGATATTCTTAATGATTTTATGGTTTTCAGTTGGAAGGGAAGAAAGTAGGGATTGTTGGGTTTGGAAACATTGGATCAAGAGTTGCTACAAGACTAAAAGCCATGGGTTGCATAGTCTCATATACCTCAAGGCAAAGAAAACACTCTACTCCTTTCACTTTCTACCCTAATGTTTTACAATTAGCTTCTGAATCAGACGCCCTCATCCTTTGTTGTGCTTTGACCAACGACACACGTCACATGATCGATAATAAAGTCATGGCGGCATTAGGGGAAAAAGGGGTCATCGTGAATGTGGCTCGTGGGGCCATCATTAACGAAGTTGATTTGGTAAAGTGTGTGGTCGAGGGCAAGATCGGTGGTGCTGGTTTGGATGTCTTTGAAAATGAACCAAAGGTACCCAAAGAGTTACTTGGATTGGACAATGTTGTGCTTCTACCTCACCAAACTGCCTTTACAGAGGAGTCTATTCACGATGCTACACAGATTTTGATTGGTAACTTAGAAGCGTTTTTCACAAACAAACCTTTGCTCAATCTTGTCGCCAATGAATTTCCAATTCCAAATTGATGATGGGTATCTATCAATTGGGTCTTTTAATAATTCAGATACTGCTTAAATCTCTTTCTGTTTTCTTTGAAACAATTAGGAGTCGCATAACTTGTTATTTGCAACTAAATTTTCATATTATCCCAGTTTCTAGAAGTGCGCTCGCACACACACACACACACACACACACACATATATATATATATATATATATATATAGAGAGAGAGAGAGAGAGAGAGAGATAGAGAGAGAGACCCACTATTTTGTAAACTTTTTTTCGTGTAAACTTTGGATATCATAGGTTTTCTTGATGAAATTGTTTATGTTGATGGAATTGTTTCATATATTTATGTTTTATGTAGTTTCATATGATGTTTTTTATTCCTATGTAACTGTTTCATATATTTTCTCGGTTTGATGAAACCTTTTCGTTTTTACATAAAAACACAAATATATAAAACAATTTCATCTAGAAAACTTATGAAATCCAAAGTCTACACACATTTAGAGGTTTACAAATTATTATCCCTCTCTTTCTCTCTCTCTCTCTCTCTATATATATATATATATATATATATATATAGAGAGAGAGAGAGTCAGGTTTGCCTCTGGCGTGTAGCTCAGTTGGCAAAGGCGTAACACCCTCAAAATTAGAAAGAGCAACTAAATAAAATTTTCAATAAAATAACCACTTAAGGATAAGATTCCTTCTACAAGCCATTCTTGGAATTACCTCAAGATAAAACATTAAACTTTCAACAATCGAAACCTAAGTCATTCGCCAAGACTACAAAGGTCGGGTGTTACTCAACCCTAAAATCCAGTTGCTATTCCCAAATGTGGAAGACATCACCAAGCTATATACTTCTTGAGCACCCAACTAGTTCTCCACTCTTCACAGTGTCACTAACTACATCCCAACCGGAACCTGTTGCACATGCCAACCAATAAAAAGGTTAGGCTAACGCATTCAAGAGTTTTATCATGGTTATATAATTCGTAACACGAGAGAGGTGCAATTTAAATCATGAGTTTGAAGGAATTTACTTTAGATGCAAATCACCTATTTTTCCAACGCACACAAATCCCGTAATGAAAGCTTTAATGTAAAAACGATTCTCATATTGGACTCAACTCAAAACTTATTTGAAAAGTATAATAGTATTTGATTTCCAAAATGATTGAAATCATGAATAAATAGCTATTATTCAAAACATCCCAAACATGGATGAAACATAACCCATAACTCATATATTGTGGAAAACAATCCATGCAAATATAAAACGTCACCGAAAACATGGATAAAGACAAATACCCAAAACAACACCTTTCGGTGACGGGGGAGACCCGGTTCCATCGAATGTGACGGTCACACAAAGTTAGTTCACTTACCGATGTTATCCAGATTCCAGTATTGGATGCCGAGTGTGGCCACTTAAAACACATACCCATGAAATGCCGACATCCAAGAACGTAATAACACGTAGGACTTATATCATACTGTCGATGCCTAACGGTGCCTCAATGTGGAAAACTAGCATCCCATCATTGGCATAATACCCGACTCAATATATTAGCACATAGGTCTTACACCTTACCATCGGTGCCTATTCCGTGCTACAATGGGGGGAACTAGCGTCTCACCATTGAACGTAAAAACTCAAGTGCCTATGGATCCATAACAACTAAGGTCAAAACATTACATGACTCTAAACGAATGAACTAACACATTCAAAACATGTAATTCTCAATAATTATAAATCATGACCAAGCTCTACGTTGAACTATCAAAACTAGACAAATGTCCCCAAAACCCATCATAATCAAATACCGGTCACAAACTTGACTGATCAAAAGACCACTTGTTAAAAGTCATAAAATGAAATAAAACGTAAATACCCCTCGTGTATGCGAAACATGCTCCATAAACGTAAATGACTCCACACAACTTTAGCTTAGTACAAATCATTTTCCAAAACACCCATCAAGGTGTATTTATACCAAAAGATTTATACTCGTAAGATAAGTTGTTAAAATATATCAAATACCTAAGATTAACTCATCGAAACACTCAAAATATATCTTTTCTTCAAAACCAAAAGGTTTACAATGACCAAAATCCAATAACTCACACTATTGTATTTTCAAAGTGTACTATAACACAAACTATGCATATTTCCAACAAACACCAACATGCATTTTTACCAAATAACTTTCATTTATGCAATGACTCATTAACACATTTCCATTTTTGATTCATTTATCAAATTACCCAAAAATTCCAAATATAGGTATTTTACAATGTTTATAATGTTAAATACTTCAAATAATCAAAATCCACCAAGTAACTCAACAATTGATAATTTCATATAAAACACATAACACGTTAAAAAAAACATTGTTTGGCATGTACACTAGTATAAAAATGGGTTTTTGCCACGGTTTTGAAAATAAAGTTAGTCACGGTTAGTTACTCTTGCTAGTACAAAGTTGATACTTTGTTCTAGTTACTCTTGCTAGTTTGTTGTAAAATTGAACATATTTAAAAAAACTAATAAACTTTGGTTTCAATGGTTCAAAGACATTTAATGTGGGATAAAGGAAGTGTTGATAGTTGTTGTTCTGTTGTGTAAAATAAACTAATTTATTTTACATGATTTTTGATAAACTGTTGTTTGATTGTTGTGTAAAAGAATCAATTTGAATTAAAAATATTGAATAAAATAGCTTACAATAATAAATAAATAAATAAATAAATAACATGATATAACATTATGATAAAACTAATGGCTTCCATTAATATGTCTCCAAGCTCTTCAAATAACCAAATATGATCAAGCATCAATCAGGAATTAACATCGAATCTAAGAGGCAATCACAATAGACTTATAAAGGTAATCACAATGGAAGCTCTCTTAGAGGCAAACGAACAATTGGAGCTTGCAAAATAGCCTATGATCCAACCATACAAGAGTTTATTGGGTAAACTTATTTTGATAACAGAAAATGCTACCCGATAAGAAAATGAGAGTGGTGATTTTTACCGATAAGCGTTTACCCGATAAATGTTTGGTAAACGACCTCTTACTATCATGAATCCTTAAAAACAACCACATGAACATAAAAGATGTCTATCCATGCACCCTAGAAAAATAGGATTTAGCCACCACACAATAATGAGACTATAGAAAATGAGATAGCCACACGTAAAAGCCGTATAGGGTTCATTTGTTCAACAACAACATATTGGGAATTAAATAACAAAAATAACACCAGAATCGCTTGTTACACACACAAAACACTAAGTTCTTTCATTTCTCTTAGTTTCTTTTTAACTCATTTGCAATTGAATCAAGTTAAAATAGCTATAAATGTTCCTTCAATTTTGTTTTTAACTCATTTACCCCAAGGATATGTTTTTTATTATTTTTATTTTCTATTTTCCTATTTAAATCAAGATAGAGGGGATCAAGAAGAAAATAGAGCAGATCAAGAAGAAGATAGAGGGGATCAAAATGAAGATGGTGGGGATTGATAGCGAAAACCGTATAGTTCCACTCTGTGTCCACAGTGGGGGCGCAAGTATACAACACAACTATGATCGCTATAAGTAATAAAATGGCAAGTATTTACCAAGTATCGTACCCACGAGGACTGAACTACTGAGAATCAGAGAATGTCACGAACTTCTTGCACAAGTCTCGATTTGAAAATATTGTTGGTTTGTTTGGAAAATGATTAAACTCTTGAATAATTAAAAATGGGTATGGATGTGAGTTCCCTTGAGATTTTTGTAGTAACAAGATGGTTAGTTACTTTATACCACGAAAAGTTCATAAAAAGTCCGATCTCTCGAAATGATGCAATTTATAAACCGGTCCTACAAAGTTTCCATAAAGTGTCCATTGTTACCGACTCCCGATCTTGCCGATTTAATTAAGTTTGACTCTAAACATCAAGTTCTACCAATATAGAGATTTATACCCAAATCTCTTTGTGATATAAATCTCGACCGGCGTTTGAACCTTAATAAATCATACAAAACCCGCTTCTCGACGTGGTTATCAAAGACTCTCTCAAATCTTTATGCATCACTTAAGCCGTATTTCGAATCCGCCCCTCTCGAGGTCTAAGATCTAATATTAACACATCAAAGTGATCGGCTTATCTGCGTTGAGTTTTAAGTCTCGACTCAAGTGACCAATCTCGAGAGTTAGTAACAAATGGCCACACCCAAGTGTTGCCTACTAGTCTCAAGTTTGCTCACATCCACACCCAAAGGGTTGCTTAGCTCATAATTAAAGCGAGAAACATAATAAGAGAAGAGAAAATTAAGTGCATTTAATTAAAGACGAATGCCCACAGTAACTCACTATGGACATAAATTACAATTACAAGTAAATTAAAGCTACAAGACTCCAAGTTTTTAAGAAACTTTAGAGTAACTAAGTGCAGAGAATTTAAAAGAGTTTCAGTTACAATGGATCATTCAAATGAAGAGGCAAGAGCCTCTATTTATACTTCCAAAAGGCAAAGTATCCATTGAATAATTTTTCTTTCTTCTTGTGGATAATGCCCAATGCATGCTTCATTCCAGATTTTCTGGGACTTCAACCCCATGCTTCCTCTTAAAATATTATATATGTTGCCCATGTAATTGCCTTGCCCTTCGATGCAAAGAAGTAGACCGACGATGCCCACAGTGGGATGTTCCCGTGCTCACAGTGGGATAGATTTCAGCAGAATTTGCAAAAATTAATCTTTTAGTGCATTTATAAACTCTTTATCAATATCTTGACCAAATGAAAGAGATAGGAGCAAAATGGGTATAAAAGTGGGATAATTTGTAGAAAAAGGATAATAATAACTCTAAAAAATGAGAGTTATCACACCCCCAAACTTAAGGTTTTGCTTGTCCTCAAGTAAAAGAAATGAACGAAAATGAATTTTTACGGAGGGAAAGATGAACGAAACTTACAAAGAAAGCGCTTGGCTGTTTCCGTAGGATGGAAATCGTATATCTTCCTCACTTGACTTCAATGATGTTGAAATTGATCGGTAGGACTTTTTCGGGTTAGTGTTTGTAGCTTTTTGACTATAGCGCGTGCCAGTAGCATGTGTCAATGTGTGCATATCAATTTTGTGTGCTAGTTATGATTTATGCAATGCTTTCATAACTGATTTTATAAACTGAAATATTTTGGTGTGACTTGGTGTGGAGGGAACTCACTAGACCTCATGGTCTAACCCTTGCTTTTCAAAACTAAAACCTTTTCAGGTAAGCAGGTAGCCGAGAGCAAGTTTAGCAGTTTGGCAAGACGTGGGTCAGATCTTGCGGTTAGAAGGAGTAGAAGAACTATCTTTTTATGACATGCTAGAATTCTCAGCTGTATTTAGGGTTATTTCTGCGAACCCTTTTTGTTGTAAATCTGGATAGTGTGACTATGTTGAACCATTTTGGCGTTTTAATTTAAAGAGGTAGCTTGTAGCTTGTATTCTCGGATTTGGGTTGTTACAAATGGTATCAGAGCCCTAGTTTAAGGGATTTAGGTGACCGGATGGGCCTAAACTTAAACTGTGGAGTAGGAGGACACAGCTGAGATATAGGAAGCCTTTAAGGAAGACCTTAGTCACTGAGAAATTAGGACGAAGGTAGTGAGGACTCTCATGTAAGGTAAATTCAAATCACATCTGGCCAATGTCATTATGAATTTACAGGTGCGTGGGTGTGCTTGATTGCCGTTGTTCTGATTTTGTTAGTGTGCGGAGTGTGGTAGATTGAGTGTGAAGAATAATAGTAGTGTGTGGAGTGTGGTGACTAATGTGTGGAGAATAACAGTAGTGGAAAGTCTTAACCTTGTCATAATAGCAATGGTTTAGTGTGTGGTACAATATT
Source organism: Saussurea involucrata (assembly GCA_033807775.1). Lineage (NCBI taxonomy): Eukaryota > Viridiplantae > Streptophyta > Magnoliopsida > Asterales > Asteraceae > Saussurea > Saussurea involucrata. Next base: position 13,233,623 of record CM066312.1, read on the forward strand.
GTTCTTGTGTGATTGGTGACCCTATCTAGAAGGGTGTTGTTTTAGTGTGTGGGATAAATGCCCGAGTGAAGTAGAATCTTTAGGGTTCTTAAGGAAAATATTGGTTGGAGGTGAGCTCCTAATCCCTGTTGAGTCTTTATTCTAGGGTTTCCGATGTCGGTAAATTGGGACCTTGAGAGTTTCAACTCAAGGATCGGATAGTAAAGGTGTGTTTTATTATTCTCGGGTTAGTGGAAGAGTGACAAGAGTGGTTGAGAAATGATAGATGTATGGGTGGGTAACTCTGGTGTCGGTTAACCTATTTGGGATCGAGATGAAGCCGTAAAGTTTACAAATTTATAGTCAGGTGGTGACTGTGAGGTTGGAAAATCTAAGTGTGTGGGGAAGTACCGGTACAGTAGGTTGTTTCAAATGTAAGGAACCTGATGGCCTAGTGTGTGCATAGATGATCATGAGGATTGAACCTCTAGTGTGTAGGGTTGTTGGGATAAGATGGCGGCAACTTATAATTTGTAAGCATGTGAGGCATGGTGGTAATTTTTTGCTGTGAGGTTGAGTGATGGACTAGTGTCGATATGGGGTGAGCATAAGTGGAGATTCTTGCTCGGGATTTGTTTATAAGTTGTTCAAATGTGGCAAAATTATGTGTGGTGATGCATGGATGTCTAAATGGCGCGTGGTATGGTTACCCGAGAATAAAAGAATGGGGTGGCAGTTGGTGATTAGCTAAGAAGGAAATTGTGTGCTCTTGGACTGGTTAGTTTATGATGTTTTGTAGTAGATACGAAATCTTTGGGAATGTTGAGCTAACCCTTGTATGTTAAGGAAATGCAAAAGAGTGGGTTAGTATCGTTTGAGAAATGAGAAGTGTGTAGTCGCTTCGAGCATCAAGTGTGATTTCGGATCAACTTAGTTAAATTTCTCGTATGAGAAGTGGTGGAACTGGTGGTTAGGCATAGTAACCGTTGAAATTGCGTATATGTAGTGGTCATTGTTGGATGAGAAATGTTCCATGCTAGCCTAAGGTTATTGGGACGGTAGATGGGAATAAGTGAGTAAGCGTGAAGTAGAAAGTGTGACAAGCGGCACAGAAAGTGGGAAGCGATATTTCAGAACATCATCGTTAGTGCAAGGACTTCTAGTGGGAATATGAGGAAGAGGAGTTGTGTGTATGTGACCGGCTTAAGAGTTGAGGAAAACTAGCATGTGTGATTGGTCAAAAGTGTGTACCTTCTAGTGAGCCGTTCTTTGGAAGCGTGTTTTATGTTTGAGAAGTAAGTGGAAGAAAGTAGTCGAACGTAGTGCTTAGAGTGAGGAACCGTGTTACTCGGTTGTCGAGGATGGAATTCCGGGGACGGAATTCTTTTGAGGGGATGATATTGTAATAACCGAGATTTTTATTTAGTCAGTAATTGGAATTGTGGAAGGAAATTCAAAATATGAAAGTTTGTGGTCTTAGTGTAAAGAAATTAAAAGTGTGGTGCCTAGTGAGAAAAGTATAAAAGGAAGGAAAAACCCTAATTATCTCATTTTAGCATTTTTCTAGTGTGTGTGTGTATGTGTGTGTGTGTGTGTGTGTGTGTGTGTGTGTGTGTGTGTGTGTGTGTGTGTTGGCGGCTAAGAGAGGGAGCAAGAGAAGAGATTGTTGGCAAATTGAAGAAGAGGAAGAAATCTTGGCAGCTAAATCCTTGAATTAATCAGTAGAAACCTTCAGGTATCTAACAATCTGTCTTCTCCTTTAAGTTTTATGAAATGTATTGGGTTTTTAAGGAGAAACTTGATTTCTATGGAATTTGTTGTGGTTTCATCTTTAACTTGTTAAGAAAGGGTAAGAATGGGTTATTGCGATTAGTCATCGGCCCATATTTGCTATCTGGAAGTGTTGGGAGGATTAAGACAAGAGGTGTTTGATTTTTCCTGCGTTTTTGTGTTTATTCGTCGCGTCCGGAAACCTTCAGATCAGGTTAGTGTCCGGACGTTTTGGTGGTGTCCGGATGAGGTGTGGTGTCCGGATGCGTCTTCTATCCGGGTAAGTTGTGGTGGTGGTTTTCGGAAGTTAACCGGAAACCCTTGAGAACCCGGAAGTGTCCGGAATGTCCGTCCGGATAGTTCAGACTGTCCGAAAAGTTCAGACTATCCGGGTAGTTTTGGTTGTTCGGATGAAACTTCCGAAAAGTGTCAGTGTGACCCTGTAGTGCAATTTATTAGTCCGAGATGTTACCCGTGTGAGTGTGTGGTTCGATCAAGTGACTTATCGCAGTAGTGTGTATCCTTATAAGTGCAGTTGAAGGGAGAATCCACCTAGTAAGAGGATTAAGCAGGACGACAGGTGAGTCTTTTTGAACCCAGATCTTATACAAGTGTGTGGTTGATAATTATTGTCTAATGGTGGGTTTTTCCAAATGCTTTTATTACAAACTGAAGGTTTAGTGTGTGGCATGGTTATTATATACGGTGTGCTTCTCAAATATTTTTATTGCAAAACGACGAGTAAGTGTGTAGTGTAATTATTATCTAACGGTGTGCTATTCAACTGCTGCTATTTCAAGCGATGATTAATTGTGTGACAGTATGTGTGATTTAAAAGTGTGTGACCATGCTCTGACTTTGGTGTGAAATGGGGGTGTGTCCTATGATAAATATATATATATATATATGAATTCGTTTCAAATATGGGCGGTGTGTGCCCGGTTGCTCTGTCACGGTGTGTGTGACTTTAGCGTGTATGCCCGATTGCGCTGTCACGGTGTGTGTGACTATAGCGTGTGCCAGTAACATGTGTCAATGTGTGCATATCAATTTTGTGTGCTAGTTATGATTTATGCAATGCTTTCATAATTGATTTTATAAACTGAAATATTTTGGTGTGACTTGGTGTGGAGGGAACTCACTAGACCTCATGGTCTAACCCTCGCTTTTCAAAACTAAAACCTTTTCAGGTAAGCAGGTAGCCGAGAGCAAGTTTAGCAGTTTGGCAAGACGTGGGTCAGATCTTGCGGTTAGAAGGAGTAGAAGAACTATCTTTTTATGACATGCTAGAATTCTCAGCTGTATTTAGGGTTATTTCCGCGAACCCTTTTTGTTGTAAATCTGGATAGTGTGACTATGTTGAACCATTTTGGCGTTTTAATTTAAAGAGGTAGCTTGTAGCTTGTATTCTCGGATTTGGGTTGTTACAATGATGTATTATTCATACTGAATGATACATTATTCATGAAGAATAATACATGAGTGACTCGTGAAGGTGTGGAGACGTGACGCACTCTTTTTTGTTCATCGGTTCCCAATCGAAACTCGATAGGTTCCCGATTCATCTCGATAGGTGTTGGGTTATGGTAATGAAGAACACGATACCTTAGGACGCTGAAGAAAGTGTTGTAGAAGGTGATGTCGAGTTACGGACTTATGGTGTCGAGATGTTGTACGCACTTGAACATACATAAATATTCATACCGAATATAACACGTATATGACATTCCACGTAAAAACGGTTAAAACAACAAAAAAACTATATCGAGATGGATGTCATGTTGAAGAGCACGAAATTCTCGTTTTTTTATGTAATTTGTTTGATTAAAATGTTAGTAATTTTTAAGTTAATTTATTTTAAACTTTAAGGGGGGTAAAAAATTTAATTAAAAAAGAAAATAAAAAGTCAAACATGGTAGGCGTGAGTTTTAATTATCTTCCTTTTTTACCCCTAATCACCTTAATTAATAATTTCAATTAAAAACTCTATTTAATATGAGTCATTGGATCAATATAGATGGAAGGGTCAAGATCCGTCCTCATGTTCACAATTGAAAATGATTTTTATTTGAACTTTCCTCTCTCTCTCTCTCTCTCTATATATATATATATATATATCGAATTCTTTAACGTATTTTAACGTAATTATGTATGTTAAAACGTATTTTTTTAACATATTTTAGTTAATATATGATTATTATGTTAATGTGATAAGAGTGTAAAACGAAAATTGAAAAAGTAAAGATGTACCATAAATTAAATAATTAACTATAAGGGTATGAATTGTAAATATAAAAAATATTTTTATGTAGTATATATGATATATAATAAAATAATTAAATCAAAAAATATTCAATATTAGGCTCATTTTGAACTTATCGAAGAGACGATTATAATGATGTAACTTGTTAAAATTAAAACGCATTTTTAACGTATTTTAGCTAATATACGATTATATGTGTTAATATTATGAAGGTATACAATGAAAACTAGAAAAATAAAAGATATAAAGTAAATTAATTAAATAATTATAAATGTATGAAATGAAAGGATAATTAATGTGTGTGTAAGATGGGCTGTAGGAGGGGTATAGAAATGTGCAGGGGCAGGGATAGCCCTACGTGTGAAGGTATGAAAAAGACACCACCAGATGCCTCCAATTGTTCCACTACCAGTTTGATAACTTCCTCCCCTCGTCTCTTTTTCCCAATTTTACTCATTGTTCCCTTACCCATAATCATTGTGAAAACCCCTCCCTCTCTCCCCTTCCATGTCGTCGTACCTTCAATTCCTCGCACCAAATGACAGGCGAGCTATACTAGTTGGTTTTTTAGGTGGGGTTTTTTTGTGTCTGATGTTATATATGTGTGTGTATGTGTATAAATGGTATGTGTTTTGCGTATATATAAACCCATTTATATGTAGTATGTTGTGTATGTATACACACACACATATATATATATATATATATATGTGTGTGTGTGTGTGTGTATGTAATATATATATATGGTCCGTTTTTGTTACAAACCAAATAGATTGTACCAGGCCCGTCCCCTGGGGGAGGGCGGGCTGGGCACTCGCCTAGGGCCCAAAAAAATCAGGGGCCCGAAAAAAAAAATAGTTTATATATTTATTTAGAAAAAATAGTTTATATGTTAGGCTGGAAAAAAATCAGTTTTTAGGGCCCAATGGCAAACTGATATAGTCATGAAGAGGCCCAAATCCATGTATTTAGTTGAGGCCCAAAAAAACATAAAAATTGTGCGTCTAACACTCTAACTCAGTCAAAATCGATTGAAATCAATTGAAGCATTGATTAGGTTGTCGGCCTGTGCAAAATCGATTGAAGCATCAAGCATAGAAAACTGAAACGGTGAAACCTAATCAACATCATCACTCTACAGACAACAGCGGCCGGCGATTTTTGCAATGAAGCCTGAAGAATCCGATGCGTCAAGCCGTCAACAGCCTCACTTTTGCAACGGTCATTGTCGATTTTTTGTTCCATGGACAGACTATATAAGGTTAGGGTTTATCAGTTTATGTGTTTCGAACTTTCGATTTCTGCCTTTCTATGGTTAATGGTTTCGAATTTGGATTTGGGTTTTGATAATTTCGACATGACTTCTCACTTCTGATAATTTTAATTTCGATTGAGTATTGACTGATTGAGTAATTGAGTTCTGGTTTCTGATAATCGATTGGGAATTTGGGAGTATTGACTGATTGAGTTCTGGTTTCAACAGGTAAATACTAATTTTTTGAGTTTTCTTAATCTGTTTTTTAATTTGTTGAACAGTAATGGGGTTCTTGTTGAATCAATAAATTACTAAATTGTTTTTAGTAATCTGTTTCTTAATCTGTTTCTTAATTTTTGAGTTTTGTTAATCTGTTTCTTAATCTGTTTTTTAACCTGTTTTGTGACTAAATGTCTAAATCAATAAATTACTAAATTGTAACAGATCACATACACTGGGAATTCCGAATTTGGGAGTTGAAGTGTTGAACTCGGAGTCTCGGACTCTCTTGTATTCAGGTGCTTTTGTTCCATTTTACTTGAGTTCTGCTTATGATTAGTGATTTAGTTCAAGTAATCAAGTTCAATCATGTTGCCTAAAAAATACAAGTACGTGTCTGGAAGTGAGAAAAGGAAAAAAAGAAAGTTAGATGAGCAATTGAAATTGTCACAAAGAGGAGCTATGGATAAGTTTGTTAAGGAGATAGGTTCTTCTAATGAAAACTTAGAGAAATTAGATGAACATGATGTTGAGCACCCAAATACAAGTGAACATGATGTTGAACACCCAAATATGAGTGAGCATGAGATCCCCAATAATACTGAAAACTTATCAGATGATCAATCAATTCCGTTTATTGATATGTATGATCCTAGGATGTGGGAAAATCTTGATACTAAATCAAGAGACATCCTAGTTGAAAAAGGACCCGTTAGAGAATTTGGTATCGTGTTTCCTCTAGATAACATGTCTAGACATTTTTCATACACTTATTATGATAAAAAGTTAAGTAATGGTGAAACTAGTGATCGTAAATGGCTAGTTTATTCCAAATATGAGGATAAAGTGTATTGTTTTTGTTGTAAGTTGTTCAAATCCAAAAATTATAGAAATGCAATAGCCAACGAAGGATTTAGAGATTGGAAGCATCTTGGTGAGAGACTTAAAGAACATGAGAATAGTATTGAGCATATGAATAACATGTTATCTTGGAATGAACTAAGAGTAAGACTAAATACAAACCAAACCATTGATAAAGATTTACAACAAGAGATTTTGAAAGAGAAAAAACGTTGGAGACAAGTCTTGGTAAGAATAATTGCCGTTGTGAAATATCTTGCTAAATATTCTTTGCCTTTTAGAGGATCTAATGGGAAGTTGTATCTACATAGTAATGGTAACTTTTTGGGGTTAATTGAAATGATTGGAGAGTTTGATGGGGTTATTCAATATCATATTAAACGCATTCAAAATCATGAAATTCATTATCATTATCTCGGCCCTAGAATTCAAAATGAGTTGATTTCTCTTTTAGCTCATATTGTTAAAAGTTATGTCATAAAAATTGTCAAAGATGCTAAATATTTTTCTGTAATTCTTGATTGTACACCTGATGTGAGCCATCAAGAGCAAATGAGTTTAATAGTACGATGTGTGAATATGTCTAGTAATAACATAAAAATCGAAGAGTACTTTGTAGAATTTTTAAAGGTTCATGATACGTCCGGTTTGGGTTTGTTCAATGAATTATTAGATGTGCTTAAATCTCTCGACCTTAATGTTGAAGATGTGAGGGGTCAAGGTTATGACAATGATTCCAATATGAAGGGAAAACACCAAGGGGTACAAAACCGATTACTTGAAGTTAATCCAAAAGCATTATATATGCCATGTGCTTGTCATAGCCTTAATCTTTCTCTTAGTGATATGGCTCATTCTTGTGTCAAAGCTGCTTCGTTTTATGGAATTGTTCAACGCATATACACATTATTTTCTAGTTCTACAAAAAGATGGAAGGTGTTAGTTGATAATGTGTCGAGCTTAACTGTAAATCTTTATGCAACACGCGTTGGGAAAGTAGAATCAAAAGTGTTAAGGCAATTAGATTTCAAGCTCCTTAAATAAGACCAGCTTTACTTAAATTATGCAAATCATGTGATGATGCCAAGACGAAAAGTGAAGCGGAAAGTTTGGTAAGTGCAATTGAAAATTTTGAGTTTTTACTTGGCATGGTTATTTGGTATGATATTTTATTTGTAATAAACACGACTAGTAAAAAGTTGCAATTGAAGTCTATGTGCATTAATGCTACCATGGAACATTTTAAAGGTGTAACGAAGTTTTTTGAAAAATATAGGATCGAAGGGTTTGCATCAAGTATGGTTACCGCTAAAGAAATAGCATGTGAAATGAATGTAGATCCTACATTTTTAATCAAGCGTCGTATTATTAGGAAAAACAATTTGATGAAAGTAATCATGTAGAAGAAATGCAAGCATCGGAAGAGGAGAATTTTAGAATTAATTATTTTCTAACCATTGTGGATATGGCAATTGCTTCGTTGAATAATAGATTTGAGCAACTAAAGATATTTGAAAGTATCTTTGGATTCTTATTTGATTCGCATAAAATAAAGTCACTGGATGAGAATGCATTGATGAAATGTTGTGCTAATTTTGGTGATACCTTTTCTCATAATAATATGGCGGATGTTGATGTAAATAATCTTTTTTCTGAATTGAAGGTGTTACGGGTGACTTTACCATCTAAATTAATGTCCGCAATTGAAATTCTTGATTTTGTGAAAGTTGCAGATTTTTATCCTAATGTTTCAATTGCTTATCGAATTATGTTGACAGTACCTGTGACCGTAGCATCCGCCGAAAGGAGTTTTTCAAAGATGAAGTTATTGAAGACATACTTGAGGTCATCCATGTCACAAGAAAGGTTGAATGGTTTGGCAATATTATGCATCGAAAAAGACATGCTAGATAGTATTGATTTAGATGTTATTATTGTTGATTTTGCATCCAAAAATACCCGAAGAAGTTGTTTTGTATGAATTAGATAATATTATTAATGATTTTGCATCTAAAACGGCCGAAGAAGTTGTTTTGTACGCATTAGAGGCTATTATTGATGATTTTGTAATAAAAAAAATGCTCGAAGAAGTTGTTTTGTATGAATTGTTAGTATTTATTGTATGAAAGTTTGTTTTTAATGATAAAAATGTCTACTTGAATTTTCTTTAGGTACATATTGAGGGCCCCAAATTTTCGAGTCGCCCAAGGCCCAAAAAATGTCAGAAACGGGCATGGATTGTACAAACCCTGCAAACCAATCTTAGCCATTCATCAACTCTAATCAATATCTGATTTTATTATGTTTCCTAATCTAAAGTCATGATCATAATTAATGAACATTATCATCTTCCATATATATCATAATAATTACCATAAATATATCTGTTGTTTCCTAATATAGTGGTTTGCAAAGTTTGTACAAATTGCTTGGTTTGGTAATAAAACGCACCCTATATATATATATATTGCTATGTGTAGCGTGTGTATATAAACTTATTGTATATATATGAACTCATTGTGTGTATCTATAAACTATATATGAACTCATTGTGTGTTATAGTCTAATATGGTGTCGTGTAATGGTCGTTGGGGAGAGATGGGTGCTTTGTTGTCTCTGTACATATACTTGTGCATGGGCCACGTACTTGGAGCTGGACTCTTCCCAAAGAGACGATGACCTTCTTCCCGATGCTCTATATCATTGTTCCTCCCGATCACTTCGGTGAGCATTAGGAGTGTTATTCGGTCGGTTAAATCGGTTTTCGGTTTATTCGGTTCGAGTTAATAGGGTTTAAGTTTTTATAAAACTAACCGATAACCAAACCAAATAAGGTTCGGTTTATTCGGTTTCGGGTTATTTGGTTCGGTAACGGGTTAAACCGAATAAATATTTATATTTTTTCGTTGGACATTTTCTCAAATATTTTTCTCAAATTAATTGTCCGTTGCTTTTAATATATTATTGTATCATACAATAGTACTCAATAATTGACTTATATTATGTAAAAAGGTCATCTATCAACCAATATCTACTGAATGATATATATATATATATATATATATATATATATATATATTTCAATGCGACGATGTAAATCAAAGAAAAAGCGTAATCTAATAAAAACCTTATCTACTATCAATAAAAATATTATATAGCAATAAAATATGTAAAATAATAATAGTATAACATGTATTTGGATTATTTTTTTCTAAACATGAAATATATAAAATATTAGTAGAATGTGTTATTCGGTTTAACCGAATTAGAAAAAAAATTAACCGAAAACCGAACCGAACCGAATAAGAATTTTTATTCGGTTAACCGAACCGTTTAACACGAAAACTAAATAACCCGAAACCGTTTAACCCAATTTTCATTTGGTTCGGGTGGGCAGTGGCGGACCTAGAAAATTTTACAAACGGTAGCACCACTTAATTATAAGAAACAAACATAGGGATATTTTTCACAAAATCAATATTGGTCTGGTGGTTAGCACCTTGCTTTTCAAACTTAAGATCTTAAGTTCAAGTCCCATTATGACAATTGTTTTAGAAACATAATAAATATGAAATTAAAAACTAAAAACTACAAAATTGTCTTTAACAAGGCTTGAACCCAGGTCTTGAGTAGAATAAAAGTCCTCCAAACCAACTCTACCAAGGGAAACTTGTGTCTTTATTGTAGTTTCAAAATATATATGGTGGCACAAATCAAATTGATACGGTTGCACCTTTCACGAACCTATTTTTTTTACCTTACGGCAGAGAAACAATACGGTGGCACGTGCCACCGTATGCTCTTACCTAGGTCCGCCCTTGCGAGTGGGTTATTCGGTTTCGGTTATTTTTAACACCCCTAGCGAGCATGTGCTCATCGGCCATCCCTAAATAAACTCTAGGGATCAAAACCAAGATTTTTCATAAACCACAAGGACCAAAATTAAGTTTTATTCAAAGTTATAACAAACTTCCATCAACATCACCTTTTAAGGTTTCCAATTTAACCAATAGAACCACTCTCAATCTGGCGTCTCAAACACGCAAATTAAGATGCATTCCTTAAAAAAGTGACCACTTTTTTGTAAGTTGTTGGTGCAACAGCAACCAATCGGAAGCTCAGCTCCTTATCTTCATGGATCCAGAAGACCACCAGTCTCCGCCGTCGCAATCGCCGGATCTCGGTCAAGTATTAGTCCTCCGTCCACCTCCGGTCTTCGCCGTCCACGAACAATACTTCTCCAAATTCCAGATCCTGAAAGCATACGACTCACCGTTACCTACTCTCGACTTCCTCCACGCCCACGCGCAGTCCGTTAAAGTCGTCCTATGCTCCGGCATACATCCGATCACGGCCGACGTGATCCGGAACCTTCCAGAACTCCAACTCGTTGTCTCTGCCACCACAGGCGTCCACCACATCGATATGGAGGAGTGTCGTCGGCGTGGAATTAGTGTTACGAACGTTGGAGATGTGTTTTCTGATGATGTAGCTGACGGTGCTGTAGGGCTTTTGATCGATGTGATGAGGAGAATCAGTGGCGGCAATAGGTTTGTTTGCGGTGGGAGTTGGCCAGATGCAGGAGTGTATCCTCTGGGTTCCATGGTTAGTGTTTTGTTCGCTTCAAGTTTAAATGTTTATTATTGAGATTTAACATTCAGAAAATTACCCAAAAAAAGTTAAATAGCATCAACAACGGCTTCTTTATTTTGGAAAAAATGAAGAACATTGGGATTTTGAGCTTTAATTGTGTTTCAATAGCTTCTTCAAAACTATCTTTAAAATGGCCTCTTGCCTAGCGGTATATGAGTCTTTGGCCTCTTAGAGCATCTCCAACTGATTCCCCATAATCTCTCCAAAATGGAGAACCAAAAGCTAAAATCCTTAAAAAAAATACATTCATCTCCAATAGCTTCCCCATTTTGGAGAATCCAACATTAATTAAAATATTAAAATATTTCATTCATCTATTAAAATATTATTTCTCTCTCTACATATTTATTTTCAAAGTTTCTTATTGGTCATCTCACATGGTAATCATTTTTGAAGTGATCTCCATATTTGGAGAAAAAAACCTATTTCTCCATGTTTCTCCATTTTGGGAAAGTTGTTGGAGCTAAATATTAGCCCAAAAACCCTATATTCTCCATTTTCCCCATTTTGGAGAAGCTGTTGGAGATGCTCTTAGAATGTTAGGGGTTTAAACCTCACCAATGGTGAGGACTGAGGAAGGTGTGTAAATGTATTTGTTGTATTTTCCGTATATAAATATTATATTATATATAATCTAAAAAAGAGAGATACGAGTTTTTCACCAAATGTGAAGATAACCCAAAAAATAATTACAAGATAAGGGCATCTCCAATTTAATGTGTTATGTCTTCTCCAATGTATTGCTCTATTTTCTACTTTAAAAGAAAATATTCTAAAGTATATTATCTTTTATACTCTAGAAAAAATAGATAGTATGAATAGTAACTCTCTATATTTACAGAGTTACTTTATAGAGAATAAAGTAGAGGGTTCATTGGAGATGTTTTAGATAGTAAAATAGATGGTTCATTGGAGATGATCCAAGAGAATCAATAGAAATCTTTGAAAATAAATGCTTAGAGAGAGAAATAACATTTTAATAAATGAATAAAATATTTTAATATTATAATCAATGTTTGTTTCTTCAAAATGGAAAATCGGTTGAAAATGAATGTAATATATTTTAGAGATTTTAATATTTGGTTCTTTATTTTAGAGAAATTATGAGAAATCTATTTGATATTCTTAATAGGGAAATTAATTAAAATACCTTAAGTTCAAAAATTTCTTACCCAAATACCCCAAATCTCTCTGATTTTGCCGAAATACTCCATAATCCCACGATTTTACCGCGATCCCGGACCCTAACAAACTACCTCTCGAACTTAGCCCGCAATGGACGCAATACCCCCTGGTCCACGATTTGTTTTTACATTTTCTACCCCCAGGCCACGATCGCAGGATTGCCGCACCACGTGTCGGCCTGGGGTGAAACCCAATTTTATTAAATGCCAACCACCCCCAACCCTCTATTCGCGGCTATATATTGAGAGGGTTTGGGACTACTTCCGGCCACCACTCTTAATTTCTCTCAAACTCTCTCAAACTCTCTGTGCTTCATACATGCTTGGATCTCGGTTCGTGATTTTGAAGATGTCTCGTGTTACACGTTTGGTACGTTTTCATAATCCCGTTGTAGTTTTTATTTTTTTTAAATGTATGTTATATATGTGGTTATTTTAGAGAATGTGTTTCAATGTGTTTGAATGTTTGAATGTGTTATTTTAAAAATAGTTTTGTGTTTTGTGTTTATTTTAGAGTATTGTGTTTTTAAAAAAATTTACGTTTATTTTGAAAAGATTTTAATGCGTTGTGTTTATTTTAAAATTTGCGTTTATTTTTTAAAAGATTTTAGTGTGGTGTTTATTTTAGAAATTGCGTTTATTTTGAAAAGATTTTAGTGTGTTGTGTTTATTTTAAAAATTACGTTTGTTTTGTTGTAGATTTTAGTGTGTTGTGTTTATTTTAAAAATTACGTTTGTTTTGTTGTAGATTTTAGTGTGTTGTGTTTATTTTTGAGTATTGTGTTTTTTTAAAGATTTTAGTGTGGTGTTTATTTTAGAAATTGCGTTTATTTTGAAAAGATTTTAGTGTGTTGTGTTTATTTTTGAGTATCGTGTTTTTTTTAAAATATGTTTTTTTAAATATGTTTGAGTTTGTGTTTATTTTAGAGTATTGTGTTAAATTTTACAATTCTAAATATTGCTTACTAAAGATAGTTTGCTAAATTACAACTTAGGTCCCTTATCTTTGCTAAATTACAACTCAGGTCCCTTATCTTTGCTAAATTACAACTTAGGTCCCCAAACTTTGCTAAATTACACATTAGGTCCCCACACTTTGCTAAATTACAACTTAGGTCCCTTAAGTCCCCACACTTTCCAGACGAATCTTGCAGTCACTTTTTCAGTTGAATCTTGCAGTCACTTTTCAGTCGAATCTTGCAGTGAACTATTCAGACGAAATTTTTGACCATATCCACATCCGTGATCAAGAACTTACCTTTTCACGACTATAAGTAGATGGCCTGATGAAGTAGTAGTTCACAACTTGCTATCTATCCTTTCTACCCTCTACATCGTTTACAAACATTATCTCGCTTTTCTTAACGCTATGGCTGGAGGTTCAAGATCTAAGAGGAAAAGGTAGGCGAATGGGGTTGGCACTTCACGTTCGGCAACCATCCAACCACTAAACGATGGAGCTTTCCGAAGTACCTGGAAGGTACCGAAAACAGACGAGGAGTGGAGTCAGCATGGGCGAACTGCGGCCGATGATCCATTCACGACTGAGGAGGAAGAAGAATGGGGCGAGGCATGGGAGCAATACTACCTCAATAATGGTTGGAACTCCCCACCAACGTATCATTGTACCCAGTCGGAGGGTCTTCCAAGAACTCAACGAATTCCTCCCACAGTGCAAGCGTCCATTGATGAGGCAAACGCCGATATCCGGAGGGTAAAAGTTATGTGGAACCATAACAGGGAGCTTCAACAGGGGAAAATGGGGTATCTAGAGGAGAAGAAACGAGAACTGACAATGACTAGGGCTCACGTTCGACATGTGCAATGACAGATTCAGGAAGTAGAAGAGGAACTAACAGAAATCGAAGAAAGCTGCACGGGAATGGAGGATATGATCAAGGAAAAGGTTAACTGGATCTCTGGCCTCCAGGACGCTTACCCGTAATAGATTTATCTGCTTAGATGCACTGTATCCGTTTCAATGGGGAAGATGAATTGCAATAATTGATGTTTTAATTAATTTCCCTATTAAATAACTTAAAATGAAAAACATTACTTTAAAGAAATACTTGTAAAACTCAGACAATAAATGTGGAAAAAACAGTAAAAGCATGCAAAAACATGTGAAAACCCCCCCAAAAACATGAAATGATACCATAAAAATAGAGGGACCAAAAGTGAAAATCGAGGACAGGACCAATATCAACCAACCCATTTTGGGGTCCATCGTGACCCATCGCCGCCCCGTGTGCTCCAATCGCGGGCCAATTGGGCCGTTCTGCGATAGAGGCCCAAATCGCGAGATTATCGGGTATTTCGGCAAAATTAGAGAGATTTGGGATATTTGGGTAAGAAAATTTTGAACTTAGGGTATTTTAATTAATTTCCCTTCTTAATATCTCATCCCTTTGCATTTTTAGTATTTCTATAATTGGATCAAAATAGTGCAGAATTCGTATTTATTTTAGGATTTACGAAATATATATTTTAATTTAAATATAATTTGCAGGGTAGGGTTTGCGTAAGTTATTAGTAAAGTAGATACCTGCAAAATTTTGATTATGTTTGGAGTTAAATAGAAATTTGGTCTTTGTGTTTTACATGAATTAATAATTAGGGGTGTTTCAGATAGTTATATTTTTATAGTAGATAATGGTCCAATATATTAACATCGTCAATTGAATTTCCATTAATAGTGGTTGAAGATGAAAGAAAGAGAGAGTGAGCGAGAGAGAGAGGGGGGGAAAACCTACGGGAGAGTGGGTGAGGCCGTGCGATTAGGATCGGGGTATAGGAACTTGGTTAGGTATAACGAATCGCTTCGAAATCGACTTCCCATCAACAATAGGAATTCGAAGTTGACATCACTAATGTTTTACAACTTTCCAGAAAGGTGTGATGTTGCATACCTATGGAGGACATTCAAAAAGTTTGGAATAGTAGCGGATATTTACATGGCTAGTAAAAGACTAAGGAACGGAAAGAAATTTGGCTTTGTTCGATACAAGTTCGTGGAGGAAGGTAAGTACTTAGAAAGGAAGTTGCAAGATATTTGGATTGGAACATTTAAACTACGGGTGTTTATGGAAAACGAAAGAGAGGAGAAGGGAAGAGTGGCAGGACCGACACCAATAACAGTCAAAATGTGCAGGACAGAGAAAGAAGGGGAAGTTGTCTCTTATGCAGAAATGGTAAAAAGAGGGCCAAAGGACGACCAAACAGAGGAAAAACAGTCACAACCGCTACTGGGAGTGTGGAAACCTGACGAGATGGCGATAGGATACTTACAAAAATGTGCGGTTGGCCATGTGGAAGCAATGGAGAACATCGACGGAATCCAAAATTTATTTAAATCAAAAGAACTAGAGGGATGGACTGAAATTACTGGGGGGAAGGAGCGTCATGATAACCTTTGAATCGGCCGAAGCTTTGGATAATATCTTGAAGAACAGGGCGCTCGGAATTCATCATTGGGTGAAAGACTTGAGAAAGTGGTCGGTCGGATTCCGACCATCTGATAGGTTAGTGTAGCTAAGGATAGAGGGGGTACCTTTACATGTGTGGAAGGAAATCACCTTTATGGAAATAGCGGCGGAATGGGGGAAGGTGCTGAAACATCAAAACTGCAATTTGAAGGAAACCTCAGTTCTAATGTGGGGGAAGGTCTTGATTAGTACCGGGATTGTGTCCAAAATTAACGAAATAAAAAGCATCCAAGTGGGGAACCTTTGCTACGTAATAAAAATTGAAGAAGAGGACAGTAGTCTCTTGGGTTGTCATACGGAGGAGGAAGAAGAGAAAGATTGGGATAGCGAGTTAGATGGAGAGGAATCTACTGCCCCATCGGAATGGTCGGAAGGGGATGTTGGAAATGATGATGAATGGGCAGTAGATGAAAGTCGATTTGACAATGAAGAGAACCCGAATAGATCAAAGGAAAAGGAACTGGACGTGAAAAACACAAGGGACATCGGAGAATCGGAGGCGTAATCGGTGAAAAAACCGCAGCCGGACGGAAATGCAACTGGTCACTCGCCGGAGGTGACCGGGGAATCTGAAGCGTCGAAGGTAGGTGGGGACAACATGATGGCTCCAAAAGATTGTGAGAAGAATGAAAGTCCCGAGATGATGGCGGCTGCAACAAATGCATCAAGGAAAATTCAAACTGAGCAGGGATCTTGTGGTATGGACCCACATATGGGCCAAAGTAATGGGCTTGGTATGGATGGGCCTGAAATTAAATTAGGAAGGGATATGAGGGAATGAAGGGTGTCGGTTGGGCCTGAGGTTACTAACAAAACAAATCAGCCCAAGATGACTTTTAATAACACCCAACCCATACAGATTAAATCAGCAGTTAACGAGAAAAGCGACGGTGGGGAAAAAAAAGGAGACAGGTAATCCGATGGAACAGAAGGATGGAAGTAAACAGGGCGTAATTGATTTCAGCGATGCCAATCCGAAAAAAGAAGGACGAACAAAAATGCATAGCGTGAGTGGGGAAATATCGAAAGCAAGAAGGGCAGAGAGTTGTGTATTTGGTAGAGGCAGAGTGAGTTTTCACTTTCTCAAGCAACTGGCGAGAAACAACGGCCAAACAAAAGGGAGATTTAAAAGGTAATCAAGGAGCAGCGATCCAAATAGGCAGGCCAGATCGAGATCGTATGGGACCGGGGCGTCGGCAGCAAGCAAGACGGCCCTATCAAACGAACTTAAGAGCGTCGATGCTTCGGTAGGACTAGAGGAATTTGGTGTGAAGCTAGGGGTGAATTGAGGATTGGAAAAGGAAAGGGGCAGTGATGGAGGAGCGGCCAACAGGTAACCGGATGAGGCAAAGTAAGTTTCGTTCCTCAAATTTTTACTATGAAGATAATTTCACTAAATGTGAGAGGGTTAGGATCGATGGTTAAAAGAGAGTGGGTTAAAGGGATGTGCAAGGGGGAGAAACCGTGTATGGTAGGCTTGTAGGAAACAAAACTAAATTTAATGGACAAAAGGACTATGGATAACTTGTGGGGAAGCAATGATGGG
Organism: Saussurea involucrata; assembly: GCA_033807775.1. Classification (NCBI taxonomy): domain Eukaryota; kingdom Viridiplantae; phylum Streptophyta; class Magnoliopsida; order Asterales; family Asteraceae; genus Saussurea; species Saussurea involucrata. The sequence goes on from CM066312.1 coordinate 13,250,838, forward strand.
GATTACGTCCATGTTAATGCAAATGGAAGATCGGGTGGCCTATTGGTAACGTGGGACAAGAACACCTTCAATTGTGATTTTGTTATAGAAGACGAGAGCTTCGTGGCGGTGGTGGGGAAATGGGGAACTATTCAGGGGATGTGGGTGCGTCAATGTCTACGACCCTCGTGATCAAAAGGAGAGGGCGGTATTATTGGATAAACTGGACCGATTGTGCGAAAGGGATGAAGTAAGATGGGTGTTGTTCGAAGACTTCAACGAGGTGCGAGGAGAGAGCGAAAGGCTAAATTCCGTAACAAACACCAAAGGTGCGGAGGAGTTCAACGACTTCATTAGAAGAAATAGACTTAAAGACGTACGGTTGGGAGGCCATAAGTTTACAAGAGTAAGTGATGACGGTAAAAAAATTAGTAAGCTCGATAGGTTCTTGATATCAAGCGAATTCAGGGCATTGTGGAAAAAAATTGGGAGCCAAAGCTTTGGAGAGGAAAGGGTCGGACCACCTCCCGATCATGCTTAGTGATGAGTGGGCCGACATTGGGCCGCGTCCCTTTAAAATTTTTAATGCTTGGCTGCAAGATGTAAAGATGCAAGCCGTGGTGAAAGAAGCATGGGAAAGAGGTAACATCTATGAGGTCGGATTGTCGTTTTCGGGACAAATTAAAAATGTAAAAAATGCGTTGAGAAAGTGGAGTCAAGAGCAAGAGGGGGGGGGGGGGCTAGGTTCAGAATTAAAGGGGAAGCGGGAGGAAGTTATGAAATGGGAAAAAGAGGCCGAAATAAAACCGCTAGACGAAGAGGAAAGAAGGACTTGGTTAGAGTCACGAAGAAGATGGTTAGAGTTGGAAGAGAAAAGTGTGGCCATGGCTAAACAAAAAGACAAGGTCAAGTGGATCACGGAGGGCGATGAGAACTCGAAACTCTTCCATGCATCGGTCAAAAATAGGGTAAGGAAAAATGAGATCCTTGGGCTTAACATAGACACGGAATGGACAGAAGACCCGAAGAGGATAAATGAGTATGTTTTTGAATTTTTCAAGAATAAATATGCAAGCGTTAGACATCGAATCCCGAAGTTGAGGTTGGGCCGTACGAAGAGATTATCGGAGGAGGACGCTTATTGCTCGAGAAGAGGGTGACGGAGGAGGAGGTATGGAGTGCTATTAAAGAATGTGGGGTGAATAAGTCACCGGGGCCGGATGGGTTCACGATTGAGTTCATAAATTTTTTTTTGGGAAGAGGTGAAAGGAGATCTAATGGCGGTTGTGGATTGGTTTTGGGTGAAAGGGGAGATTCATGAAGGTTGTAATGCGTCCTTATTGACATTGATACCAAAAAATGGGAATCCAATTGGTCTTAATGACTTTCGGCCAATTAGCTTAATTGGAATTCTCTACAAAGTGATCTCCAAAATCTTGGCGGAAAGAGTAAAGGTGGTCATGGGAAAGATAATTAGCCTTGAACAAAGTGCATTTATCAAAGGAAGATCAATACTTGATGGAGTTCTAATAGCAAATGAAGTGGTGAGTTATTTGAAAAAAGCAAGAAGGAGGGTCATGATTTTTAAAGTTGACTTCGAGAAGGCATACGACACGGTTGAGTGCCTTTCCTCTTGGACGCAATGGAGGAAATGGGGTTCGGAAAGAAGTGGAGGTCTTGGATCGAGGCGTGTCTATAATCGGCTAGGATTTCCGTATTAGTAAATGGTGCACCAACTAACCAATTTAAAATGGAGCGGGGACTAAGGCAAGGGTACCCCCTTGCCTCATTCTTATTCTTGATTGTGGCGGAGAGACTACACAACATGATGGAGGAAGCGAAGGAAAGAGGATTGTTCGAAGGCATTAAAGTGGGAAGGGAGGAAATTGTCGTGTCCCACCTTCAGTTCGCGGACGATGTTATATCATTCGGAGAATGGAGACTTGCAAACTTGAAAAACCTGATGAAGATCCTTAGTTGTTTCCATGTAGTTTCCGGGCTAAAGCTTGAACTTGAGCAAAAGTAAGTTCTACGGTGTGGGTGTCGCGGAGGGAGAAATCGAAGCATGGGCAAGTGGGTTGGGCTGCCATTATAGGTCTATCACATTTATATACCTTGGTCTTCCGGTAGGGTCGTCAATGAAAAGAATCAACCATTGGGCGGCGGTAGTGGATAAGATGAAATCAAAGCTAGCTAAGTGGAAAGCAAAAGTGATGTCCTTTGGAGGACGTTGGACGTTGGTGAGGTCGGTTCTAGGTAGCGTCTCGTTATACTATTTTTCGTTGTTTCGTACCCCGATAGGAGTCTTAAAGGTACTCGAGAGTGTGCGGAGTAAAATTTTTTGGGGTGGGGAGGGTCTCGGTGAGAATGTGAGGGCAAGTAATGGTCATGCTTGGGTCAAATGGGATACGGTTTTTGGGTCCTTTGGAAGGGGAGGGTTAAACATCAGTGGGCTTCGGGACATGAATCGGGGGCTTCTCGGGAAATGGTGGTGGAGGTTTTTTAATGACAAAGGGGCATTGTGGGTTAAAATCATAAAACGTATCTACGGGTGGGACGGGGGTTTGGTGGAAAAGGGCCATAGGGGGGCTTGGGGGGAGGGGGGAGTCGGTGTGGGTAAGTATCATTAAATTAGGGAAGGAAATTGATGGGGAAGGGGTTCCATTCTCAAGATCGTTTGGCAAGAAAGTGGGGGACAGGAAGAGTACTGGGTTTTGGGATGAAAGGTGTACATCTAGGGGGAGGCTTAAGGAGGTCTTCAAACGGCTTTATAACTTAGAGATAGACAAAGGGGTCGCGGTTGCGGGTAGAAGAGGGAGGTGTGGTGAGGCATGGGCGTGGGAGTGGGAGTGGGAGTGGAGGAGGGAGCCGAGGGGAAGGGAGATGGGAGAATTGGAGGAGCTTAGAAGAGTGTTGGACGATCACCATATATTAGACGAAGTAATGGACAAGGCATCGTGGGCTTTGGATCCTCAAGAGGGATACACGGTGAAGAAGATGCGATTGGTATTGGAAGAGAAGAGAGCGGAGGCGGGAGGAAACGCAGCGGTAACGTCATGGAATAAAGCAATACCGAAGAAAATAAGCATCTTCTTATGGAGAGCTAAGTTAGGAAGAATCCACGTGCGTGCGGTCTTGGACAAAATGGGGATTGATTTACACTCTACCCTTTGTCCAAAATGTAATGACGAAATTGAATCGGTGGATCATGTGTTTGTGACGTGTGTAGAGGTGAAGAAATTATGGGATCAAGTGGGAAGATGGTTGAACGTAGACATGGGCCCGATGAGCAGCTTGTATGATCTCATAGACAATGCTGGTAATTCGGGTCTCTCCTCAAGAGGGACAAAGAGATTCCAAGGTATGGTCGGGTGCACCTTATACTTGATATGGGCAAATCGAAATAAACTCGTCTTTGATAAGGCCAATGGCAAGCTGCTAGACATGTTCTTTGACTTCCAAATGAAATCATTCGAGTGGGTGACTAAGAGAGATAGGGAGCTCGCAATAGATTGGGCGTCGTGGCTTTCCTACCCAATCGGGGGATAGTTATGGATTGCGGTGGTATTTAAATGGGGTTCGGAGGTGCCAAAGTCGAAGGTGGGGCAATTCGAGCAGGTGTGCTGATGTTGACTTGTGAGGCTGGACAGTTAAAGTTGCAACTGGTAAATAGGGCTGAATGAGGATGCTGGAGGAAATTACCCACTACTGGTAAGCTGTCCTGTTGGGGTTGGTTTGCTGAATGGGGGTGCTGGACAGGAAAAGCCACATCCATTAAGCTGGGTTGTTCACTTTGCTCCCTGATCTGGTGGATTGTGGGTTGATTGGCTGCAGCTGGCCCGACTAAGCCGCTATTGTCCGGGCTGTCGGTTTGCCTCTCGCAAGCAGGTGCAGTCCAATTCTGAGTGTTTTTGTTCATGTCGTCTTATTAGTTTTTGCTTCGATGGGCTTGCTTCGTGTATTAAGCCCTTCGGCTGGTTCATTGGTTCTTGTTGTACTATACTATACTATTGCGATTCATTGGTAATAAAATGTGTTTTTCTGCCGTTCAAAAAAAAATTGAATTTCCATTAATTTCTCTCCCTCAACTTTTATTTTCTATAACGAATATGGCAGGGATGGACCTAGGCGTTTTTATGGTGGCATGTGTTACCGTTTCATTCATCAGTCGTAGTGTAAAACAATTGTAGGATCGTAAAAAGTATCATCGTATCAATTTGTTGTGTGTAATAGTATATATTTTGAAACATCAATGAGGATAAAAGTTTTTCTTGGTAGATTTGGTTTTGCACCGGTTTTTCTTCCATCCCAGATCCGAGTTTGAATCCTGTTAGTGTCATTTTGTTAGAAATTAGGGATTGAACCCCAGTTTGAATCCTGTTAGTGTCATTTTCTTAGTTATTAGGGATTGAACCCGAGTTTGAATCGTGTTAGTGTCATTTTCTTAGTTGGTTTTTGCACCGACTTTTCTACGATGAGGATACAAGTTTATTTTGGTTTTGAAAAAAATTGCAATAAAAGATTTGAGCACATGATCTCACCTATGAAAAGTAATTTTCTGAGAAATGTCACTATATTTGTTTCTTAGGGTCAAATGGTGCCACCACTTGTAAAATATTCTGCATCCGTCTACTTGGATTTGGTTCCTTCAACTACTTCTTATTTTTATAGCAGATATGGTCTCTCTCTCTCTCTCTCTCAACTTTCAATTTTTATATCGGATTTGATCCTTCTTTTTAATCAATAAAATTTGGTGGCATAAACATATATCTTCTAAATGAAATGAGCAAAATAATTAAATAAAATTTGAGGTTTATATTTTTCCATTAAATATTTTATCTTTTCAGAAACCTAACTACCATGAAATCGTTTAGCTCAAACAAAATATATTTGTAGTAAATGTTTTTGTAACAACCCATATTTTGGTTTAGTCTAAGTCTCGTGGTTAAAATGAGAGAAATGAAAGTTTTGTAAGGGACTTAAGTGCAATTAGTGGATGTTATAAATAGGGACCATTTCCCTAGGTTTTCTTTCATTTTAGAGCTCAGTGTGCATTGTTGGTGGCTGAAGAAGGAATCGACTCCCTTTTCGTGAAGAGGAGCTCTCGTGGTTTTCTGGTAAGATAACCTCCTTTAATGTCGATTCTTGCTTAGTTTTTAGCTAGTTAAAGCAGATTTCTAGTTGTTCTTCATGCCCTAAGTGAGCTGATGTTTAGGAGCATGCTGTTGGATTTATAAGTCTAGAAATCGGACTGTTAATCAAGTGAAATCGAATTGAATATAAGTTGCGAGGTTGTAAAGAGTTGTATGAAGCAATGTTGTGAATAAGAATGTATTGTTTGCCCTCGCTAATCGATTTGTGGTCGGAGAGAAATCGGTGTGGCACACTGCACCAGGATTTGACGCAAACCAAGGTTGGCGCAAATCAGACCTGGCGCAAACCACTCTGGGCTAAGGAGTTTGGGCCGTAGGTTGTGGGCCGAGGTTTGTTAAGGTGTAGCTTGGGCTTAACGTTTATTAAGGCCTAGTTTTCCAATCTTGAACTCTTGTGATGTTAAGGAACCAGATTAATTACCTTAAGACTAGATTAATCGGAGAGCTTAGGATTAGAAATGTTAGTTGCATCTATTAATCGGTAAATTAATTAATAGGTGTACGAGCGGAGCGAGGCACGAGGTTAAGAGAACATTTGCAGTCAGGTGAGTTCTCTCAACCCTTTTTATGACGTACTCTATTTTACTGAAATGGTTTCTTTACCAGCATGTATCGTTTATTAAAGATTATGAATGTTTACATGAGATGCATGTTACTTAGCAAATGAAGCAATGTCTTATGTTTTTCTCAACATGATTTTAAAGTGTTATATGCATGCTATGTGGAGTCGGTTTACACGGTGGGGTCAGGGTACCAGGGGATTGATGATCCCTCGGGCATATGGATGTTAGCTTGTAGGTTGGAATTTGTTTTCTTCTGCATGAAGGAACAGGGGGTCCATCTGGACTCCGATGTAGACGAGAGGGTGTCCGTTAGGCCCCGATCGGGATAGCCTATGCGATCCCTGAACCCCGTGTTTAACCTTGTATGATGAGAATGTGAAGTTTACGAACCTTTTATTGAAATGATTTACTCTGTGATAAACGTTTTATGGAGGGAATTCACTAGACCTTTTGGTCTAACCCTCGCTTTTCCAAAAACTAAACCATTTTCAGGTAAGCGTACCATGGGTTCTTCTAGCAAGAACTAGGAGAAGGCAAGGAGGACTTGGAGCTTAGAGCGACTCCAAGATTCTTGTTTATTGACTTTAGATAGAGCTCGGTTGTGGCTTTTAGACTTCCGCTGTCAAACTTTATTTAGTATAGCTTTTGATGGTTAAAGACGAGTTATGTTATGTAATTCAAATGTTAAATCTATGTTTTAATGCATGATATGTTTTTGGGGATGTTACAGTTTTGTTTTAATTTTTTTTAAAAAGTATGTAATGCCAACTAGATAAAACATTAACCTTTTCAGAAACCTAACTAACATGAAATGTTTTGATGAAAATTAAAAAAACGTTTTAAACCTAAATACCCGACATTATATTAGATAATAAGAGCATCCACACCAATCTTGCGAATAGTTTTGCAAGATGACATGACAAGTCCATGTAGATTGCAAGATCAACAAGAACATATGCAATGCCAACTAGATAAAGCATTAACCTTTTTATTTAATTTATTTAATTTCTTAGTTTGTTTAAACAATAACTATATGTTTTTATTATATTTAGTTCATCTATTAATTTATTTGAACATTATTTTTTTTGGTAATTTTATTAAATTTCTATCTACAGTTTAATTTAAATAAATTATATTTTTTATGGAATGTTTTTCGTTTAAATTAATTTGGTTACTAAAATAAAAATGCATTAATATTATAATTTACTATATTATTAGAGTAAATTTCGGCTTTGATGGTTCTGAAATTTAGATTTTCGTCCATATGGTTTGCAATTCATTTCTATTTTCGTTTTTGAGGCAAATTACTAGTTTTCAGAATGAGTGACTAAAATAGAAATGAATTGTAAATCACAGGGACGAAAAAAGCAAACAAGTTTGAATCATAAGAACAAAAGGAATTAATAATAATAAACCATGGGGATAATAATCGCAATTTCAAAATCACAGGGATGAAAATAGAAATTTTCAACCAACCACAGGAAAGAAAAAGTAATTCACTCTTTATATTATAAATAAATCATATTTAATATTATAAATTATTAAAATATATAAATATTAATTATAAAGTAGTTGGTGAGGTGGTAGTGGAGACCACTTTTGAAAGGAGTTTGGACTTTCATTGATGTGTGAGATGTTATTGCAAAGCTGATGTGACATTTTAAAAAATAGTTTAACCTTTCATTGTTGTATTAGATAATATTGCAAAGCTGATGTGACACTTTAGAAAATGGTGATCTTTTATTGATGCAAATAGTCTAAGATATACAAGTATAAATTGAAATAATTTACAAAAACTAATTAATATACAAAAAACAACTATGGTTAAATGATATATGATAATATAAATTTAACTAATTTACTCAAAACAAACTAATATACACTAAAAAGGTTATAGTTATATAATAAATTAATAAATATATGTCAACTATATAAAACTGATATAAATATCTAGGGTATCATGGTTAGAATTACTTGGGTAAATCCTTGGAGGTTTGGTTTGTAAAATGATTTTTGAAGAAATGAAATATATCAAAACTCAAAAGAATTGGAATATGAAGGAGTTAGAATGAAATGTTATCAGGTTTGATAAAATGTTTAGTTGACGGAAAATGAAATGTAATACGTCAAATGAATTGGAATTTGTCTGTTTGGTTTGCAAAGAAATTGGAATGGAATAATGAAAAATGACAAAAATGCCCTTTATTTGATTTTTACTTTATTTTTTTTAATTATAAATAATTATAAAATTAACATTTAATGAAAAAAATGTAATTTACAAACAGTTCCAAGAATAGTCGATCTACAAACAATTTCAAGAATAGAGAGTCGATCTACAAACACAAATCATCAAAGAGTAACATTTAGAAACAATAACAAAAATCAGGAAGAAAAAACGATCTACAAACAGTTTCAAGAACAGAGAGCCGATCGATGAAAAAAAGTAGTCGATCGATGAAGGAAAGTAGCAAAATTAGACCCATCGATGCAGATACTAGCAAAATCGTAACATAAAGAAGCAAACCAACCTCCGATCGATGAAGGAGTTCCAAACGATGAAATCGACCGGTGAAGAAGCAAACTAACCATTGATCGATGAAGGAGTTCTAGACGAAAAAATTGATCGGTGAAGAAGTAAACCAACTTTCAATCGATGAGGGAGTTCCAGACGAAGAAATCGATTGTTGAAGATGCTAAACCAACCTTTGATCGATGAAGGTGAGAAAACAAGGTATGTCGATTGAAGCAATACGTGAGAAATATTGGATGCGACTAGGGTTTTTATTTTTAATGAGGTGTGCTTTTGTCATTTTTAAAATAATGGTTGGAATGGATTTCAATTCCATCTCTTTTGTGAAAGAATGATCAAATCCAATGAATGTTTGGAATTCAATTCCAGTCTATGGGTAACCAAACATCATAATGGAATTTGGTCAACAGAATTGACCATTTCAATTCCATCAGATTCCGTCGGAGACGGAATCTGACGAACCAAATGCCCCATTAGGTTTCACGCAATCAGTATATGGATAATCTAAGTCATACTTGTATTTAAGGCATCAAAATTCGAGTATGTCACTCTAGATAAATCGTTTTATATATTTTAGGAGATATCGACAAGTACGGGTTAGTTAGGTAGTTAATAAATAGTTTCATTGTAGTTACAACTGTTTGTGGATAAGGTCGAGTCGAATCAAAGGCAACTCAGAAGCTCTGAATCAGAAGGTAAGCTCAGAAGCTCTGAATCAGAAGGCAACTCAGAAGGCGTCAGAAGGCAACTCAGAGTAAGAATGCTTAGAAACTCTGAGTTAGAACCCTTCACAATTAGAGGCTTCTAGACTCAAAGGTTTCTAATTCTGTTCTTAGAATCCAAAACACTAATGGGTCGTTTACCAAACGCTTATGGGGTAAGCGCTTACTAGGTGTCATACCTTTCGAGCGAGCATGACAAAGACTTAGAATTTTACCCGATAAGAGGCATAACAAGGACTTAGAGGCATAACAACAGGTAAAAGATTACCAGGTAAAAGTTGTTTATCAACGATCCATTTTGATGGCTAATAATATTATCCGATAAGGTAAATAAGGATATCGTTCTTGTGGGTAAGTGATACCCACTAAGCATTTGGTAAACGACACTAGGTTCCAGACGAAAGTTTAAATGGATTCTTACTTTTTGATTTTCATCGAGAACATCCAGAAACTCAAGATTTCTAAAGCAATATTCTTCATAAAATCAACAAGTGCAACCATTTGGAATCCCGTATTATGGCAATCAAAGAGTATCCGCAGTTGTAAGCCTCTTACGAGGTTCATAACTTTGTCATATCAGTTTTCTCTCTCTACCATATCAATTTTCTCTTTGGTCTCTTTGTTGCACATTTCATAAAACTTTTACCCTCAATCATGGATCGATCAATGATTTATATAATAACAGCTATAATAATAAAAACTATAATTTAATTAATTTTGTTAATTATTTTTGTTTAACTATAATAATGAAACCACAATGGTGGTAAAAAAATTGTAATAATAAAAATTATTTTATGTAGATAAAACCTGATAATTATGTTATTTTTTCAATTAATTATATCTTAAAAACAAAAACAAAATAAAATAAATAAATGTTATTTTAAGTAAATAATAAAATATAGTTTTTGAGGGATAATTCCACATTTGAAGAGATAAAAAGTGTTCATCTACATGAACCATTCTCTTTAACATAAGCATGAACCACTCCTTAATGATGGTGAAAAAAAGAAACTGATCCAATTTAAGTATATGAGGATAGATCTTAACAGAAAACTGAAAAGTAATGGTAGCAAATGATTGAGCCTCATATAAAATTATTGACTCTAGAGATATAGTAATGGAGAAGACAAAATTGTTTCAAGGATCGACAGAATAGAGATGTCTCCTACGTTACCCATAATATGTGGAAGTATCAACGTAATTTCATAGTCATTCGGTCTGAATGCTACATGAAGAACATAAGCCAGGTGATGGAACGGGAAGATCTAGGATGTAGAAGATCATAACATGAGTGATTCGACAGATTTTGATTCCTATATCCACCCATGTGGTATTTCATTATACCATATATATAAGATTCATCTGTATATATCACTATCTACATCCAGAAAGTCGTATGCGTTGTAAGAAGCTTGTACAGTTTGGGAAGGGGTTTTGATTGATAAAAAAGAAGAATCTACTTCAACCGATATTGTCCTTGGACACAACCATACATAACATAGAAATCACACTTGGAAAGGGTGGACAATTAGCCAGAGCCGCGGGTGCATAGAAATCACACTTGGAAAGGGTGGACAATTAGCCAGAGTCGCGGGTGCTGTAGCGAAACTGATTGCAAAAGAAGTGAAATCGGCCACATTAAAATTACCTTCTGGGGAGCTCCGTTAGATATCCAAAACTGCTCAGCAACAGTCGGACAAGTGGGGAATGTTGGGGTGAACCAGAAAAGTTTCGGTAGAGCCGGATCTGATCCATGAACCTGCATTTGAGCATCGTTACGGATGCTCTAAGGTGATAGAGACAACATTTATAAGTGTAAATTCCGCACTTCCTAACTCACATTATATTTGTCTTGTCACCTAGTCAACGCCTTGTCAATCACATTTTCCTGAGGAGATAACAAGTCGAAATAGGTTATGGTTAAACGAATTAAGATAGAATGAAATTAGTCCCTGTCAAATGGATTAGGACAAATTAAAACGGGTCTAGTCGATCCGACAACTTTTTTCTTTTATTTGTTTTGTAAATATTATGAATTAAAAGTCTATCTAATAAGATTAATTGATTGCAAAATTTATTATTAAAAATAGGATTTTATTTAATGCTTGTTTTATAAAGATGCATGGAATGCGTTAGAACACAACATGGAAATGCATGAAACGCATCAAAGCCATGTAATTGGGGCCAACCTGAATTTTCATTATAAAAATATCCCACATAAAATATTAAATGAGTAAATTGCATTTTTAGTCCCTCGTGAATGCCTGGATTTCACGTTTCATCCCTCCAAATATGAAATTACACTAATAGTCCAGAAAACGAGTTTCAAAGCCCAAGTTAGTCCCTCTCACTAACATCGTTAGTCTGGGCTCCGTTAACCCCCTCACGTGCCCCACACGTGAGGGGCATTTTGGTCTTTTCAAGCAATTTTCTTATTTTCCTTTAAAAGAAATAAAAACAAACTAAATTTAAAAAAAAAAACTTTTAATAGCATCAATGCCTATTGATGATGAGCTTGAAGAAGACACCACTCATCCCCCATCCCCCAGCATCATCATCTCCTTTTAACCTTCTTTCAAATCTGAAATATAAAATTCTTTTCATGAATGTAACATCCCTTAATCCCAACATACAAGTTTCATATAATTCACCACAAAATAACATATCATAATCCAAATATGGTCCCTTCAATTCTACAATTAAGTCTTTCAGTACCAACTTTTTCGAATAAAGTAAAATACATAACAACTACTAATTATAACTGAAATCTTCATAATCATTCAACATCCACAAAAGCTAACATGATAAATCCTATCATTGTCTCTTGTTTGCTCCATGACCTGGAATACATATTTTAAAACAAAAATGAGGGTTAGACCTTGAGGTCTAGTGAGAAAAATCCCCGTTAGTAAAAGAAAACATTTGCACATAATTCACGTAAGAATACCAAATATGACTCATGCATCATGTATCTTTCCATCTCTATCTCTTTTCTTTTCCTTGGCCATATTAATTGGTAGCAAGCCAATTAATTAATTTACACCGCTGTACTAAATACAGCCAACACCACTGTCCCTTTGTACAGCCAACTTTCACCGGTCCTAAGCCCGGCCAACTAGTACTCATACAATGTAATATTCATATAAACACTATATGCACCATATTACATTAAATCACATATATGTATTCCATTTGAAAACATTTCAAATAAAAACTCACCTCGTGCGTTATTACAAAAACTCTTTCAAGGTAATTCACGTAAGTCGCCCCTTCACCGAATCTGAAATCACAAAATACCAAATATTTCTCTTAACACTAAACTCACGAAATCCTCAACCCAAGTCGCAACCCAAAGAGACATGAAATCGCAATGAACAGTACAAATCGCAACCGTGATGAACAGTACAAAGTCGCAACCGTGATGAACAGTGCAAAGTCGCAACCTCTTACTGCGACTTCACCCCCGAAATCGCAACCCACTATTGCGACTTCACCCTAAGTCGCAATCCACCACTGCGATTCCACCCTGGAGTCGCAACCTACTATTGCGATCCCAAACCCGAATCGCAATCAACTACTGCGATTCCAAGCCAAGTCGCAAACGACCATTGCGACTTCATACCCAAGTCGCAACCAACCATTGCGACTCCGATGAATGTCGCAGTCGTCCATTGCGACTTCGATGAATATTAGCCTACTGCGACTTCGATGAATGTCTCAGCCTACTGTTTCATCCTAAAACCCAGATTTTTACAGTTTTATTCTATACATGTTGCTATAAAGATGCAGTTATGATTAAGACTATAAACATAACCTAACCTTAAGCTCAGATTTCCCAAAACATCCCCTTTTTAACAAAACCCACCAAGAACTTAAACTAGAAAATTTAAGAACACTATGAGGAATTAAAACACAAAAGGTATGGATTGTTTACCTGGATTACTTCAGCTTGTTATAAACAATTCCAGCAGAAAACCTATAGCTTTCCTTCTTCTTCTTTAGTTTTCCTTCTTCTCTCTCTTCTCTCTCTTTTCACGAAAAACACACACACACTAGGATATTTGGGATATTTTGCTAAGAAGGAGACTTCATCTCCTAATTGTTTACTCAAGGGTCGGTTAAGGCAAGGAGGAGGTGTCACCTTATTACCAAATAAACCTTAAACTTGTTCCACCTATCAAAATATACCCCTAACTTCTATTAAAATTAAAACTTACCCCTTAACTTCTCATTCCTTAAAATACCCATATAAACTTATAAAATTCTTATATTTTAAATTAAATAAAATACCTGGTTATTACAATGAAGAAGAACACGCCACCCATTCGGGTTTGGTGTACATTGAGATCCAGATGGATATGGTTTTCAGAGAGAGAGAGAGAGGTTTCTCATTCAGTTTCCCAATCTGGTTCGAAGTAGATCAAAAACTGTCGCCTTACCTTCTTGTCGAATCCCATCCCAGAAACCCTTCGTCTACAAGTCTGGAACTCTAAGTCAAAAACCAGAAGCTTTCTCACTAATCCTCGATATCCATGTTTCGATTTTTGCTTTTGGCTTTCGATTTTTCTTTGTAATTCCTGAGATTGGATCTGTATATATTATTTGGGTTGTTTCTTGTATGATTTAATTGTTAATTTCATAGTGCTCTTGATTTCATCAATATTAGGGGTTTGTTGTTCTTGAATTTTATTGTTTTTAACTTTTTGCATTTCTGGGTTTTAAAACTCGGTGAGATTTATCATTTATGTCATTCATGTTTGTTCTTCATCCTTACATCTTTGGGTTTGCTCTTTAAATCATTTCTAGACAGATTTTTGGGTTTTGATGTAACGTCCCAAATTCATAAGCATACAATAACATAAATTTAGCATTCAAATTACAATTTAAGCTTGTCTTTAAACATCATCAAACTAAACTTAGACGAAAATGACAACGAAAGTCTCTACAATCTACAGTCGAGCACTAGCTATAGTCATCAAGGTAAGACTGGAGTCTCTCTAATCTCCATGCCCTTCTTGCCTCCTCTCCTAATTCTTACTAAAAGATCCTGCTGAACGCTTACCTGAAAATGGTTTAGTTTTTTGAAAAGCGAGGGTTAGACCAAAAGGTCTAGTGAATTCCCTCCATAAAACAACATGTATCAACAGTGAAATTATTTTGATGATAGCATCGTAACTCATCACATAAGGTACTTCACTGTGTAATGGATCACATAACATTCGCGATCGGGGCCCAAGCAGACTCCCCTTTCGCCCTCGAATGTATCGGGGCCCAAGCAGACTCCCCTCCACTCGCCTAGGAGGAAACGAATTCCAACCAATAAGCCCATCATCCATAACCAAGGGATCATCGGATCCCGAGGCTCACTGATCCCACAGTGCAGACCAACATCACATAGCATGCACATACGTTACATAAAACATGTAATAAAACCTTACAAAGCATGCCTTACATTTCATCATGTCAAACTTTCTTTTAGATATAAATAGGTACATTCGTGAGAAACATGCATTTCGATTATAAACATTTCATGCGCTTTAAGAACCATAATCAGTAAGGAAAACGTTTAACACTTTACGCAGTAAAAGGGTTTACGGAACTCACCTTGCTTGACGTACAACGCACTTCTTAAATACCTCCAAGCTAAACCACACAAACACCTAAGGTAACAGTTTCGCATCAGAAAACAGTTCACCCTTCTGTCCGGAGAACTCAATCCGGACATAGCTATTTTCCGGATACAACTATTTTCCGGATACAGCATTGTCCGGACGTAACATCTTTCCGGACGAGAAATCCGGACACTAGACCTATCCGGGCAAACTACCCGGACACTAAACCTATACGGAGACCTCAGCCACCCGGATACCCAAAAACACCCGGACACTCTCAAGGGATACTCACCCGGACACTTGCAATCACGTCCGGACACTACTGAGCATTAGTGTCCGGACACTACGGCTGTTCGAACCCAGACTTAATAAAAGTGATCATTAACCCGATTTTTGCCATTAGTTTGATTAGACAACTACAAGGGTTCATCCACTAACTCCAAATACCCAATTTAAACCATAATTACTCCTTTAAATCGGTTTATAGGGACAAAAGCCCCTAAGACTCTATTTCAAGAAAATATGGTGAAAACTCAAGAATCATCAACATCTGTCTTAAGAATCCAAAACAATAAGAAGGAGAAGCAGCACGCTAAACAAAAGAACGAATTAGGAAGTATTACCTTGCAGATTCTAGCTTGATATCTCTTTTCTCTTGATTTCTTCTCAAACCCTTCTTTATCTCTTTCTTTCTTTTGCTCCCTCTCTTAGCCGCCACACACCACCAAGACAACCAAAAATACTGATTTCTCAATAATGGTTTGCCCTAGGGGTTAAAGCCCTTATATATCTTTCATAAAATTGCAAATAAGTCCCTCAACTTAACTTTCAATTCTTACACAAGGACCACCAAACTTTCATATTTACAAAAGAAAACCCGGTTGTTACAACACTCCCCCCTTAAAAGAATTCCGTCCCCGGAATTCCCTATTGGAAAAGACGCGGGTAACACGCCCACACCACAACTGACACTCTCCCAAGGTAATTGCACCTCTAACTCAGTCCATCACCTCATAAATTCGAAACATGGAACATTGGATGCATTCCCTTCAGTTCTTACGGTACTCTAACTCGTAGGCTACTGTTCCTATTCAATCGGTCTTAACAATAGTAGATTAAATAAGGCTTCTCATGCACCTATACTTCCTTTAGGGAGGAACTTGACGGAATCCTCCGCTATAACATAAGATTCTTTCACCAAGAAACAATCACTCACTTGGCACAAGGCCAACCCTGTACATCCCGACAACTCACAACCCCGAGTTCCTTTATCGTATCATAACTCACAACCTTGCACCACCCAACAATTGTCTAAGCAGATAACATTTCCCTTTTCTCGGACCACCTAGACCACAGTTCGTCAATCATCTCTCACATTCTCACTACTTCACCACCCCGTACTTATACATAACTAAGAGTTGGAACCTCCAAACCCATCGTGGAAGTGTTACCCTACTCAATTTAAACTTATCCTGAAACACAACAATTCCTCGCTGATGCCACGTTCGTTCATTCATATAAAACATAACTCCGGTTATCCTCACTCCACTGGAGGAGTAACCATGGTCACATCATACCATTCTCACTAGTTTAAACACCGCACGACCAATTCGTTTAAACATTTCTCACAACGTCACTAGCTTAATTCATTCAGTTGTCTCATCCACTTCTTTCCTGCACAAAAGCATACACAAATCCCTTCCTCAATACTCTTTCCAACGGTTCGCACACTTATCAATGACAATCTACACCACACTGCACCTTTCGGCATCACTTATTCCGATATACTATCTTCACCTCCCCACGTTAGCGTGGAGCATTGCCCACCGAGCATTACTTGCCCCTCTCTCCCGACCTTTCCACATGCTGGTATCGCTTTCTCATTACTCACATAACCAAACAGTTGCACCAAGATCTTATCTTAAGGCATTCGGCCAAGCCGTCTTGAAACGAGACCAGTGTTCGACGTCACTACACATTATTTAATCTCCAACTTTTACCTTCTCACACATTTCTTTCACACATAAGCAACAATTCACATTCTTTAAGGATTTCACATCTATCCCACCACATTTTGACTAACACAACCCTCATCCTCTTTAAACTTCCAATGACCCCAAAGCATGTTTCTTAGTAACGTCCCCTATTCACTCTAATAATCCACCCCCTTGGATTCCCTATTACAAAAGGATCTATTAATTCAGGAACACCCCGAAACTCGGGTTCCACAATTCTTTCGATTAACCACCAAGATCATAAAATCAGATAGTTATATATATACAGTCATCCCGGCTTTCTTACTTAGATTTACCTTAAATAATTCTTTAACAATCAGTGTGTTAATCTCAATAACACTTCCCCAAGAATTCTCGGTAGAATTGTAACACATCCTGTAATAACAAGTGAATGCCATTACTTAACAAATCTATAAAATTTTAATCAACCAACCAAAGGCTTATACCTCTATCATGACCTTTCAAATTAACTAATGATCATACTACCACTCCGACCCACAATCATCATCATGTCATTCTTTAAACATAACCAAAATTTCCAACTATTTCCTTCAAGGATCATTCCCTCACGCATAAGAAACAATTTTCATTCTTTAGCAATTTCTCATCTACTATACTACAGCTTGACTAACCTATTCATCATCTTCTTTAAACTTACTCTTCCTTCAAGATATACTTACTTAACAACATACATAACCACAAAGCTTGGTCTCCCAGCTGGGCAATCACCCATTTCTGCCCCGACATTCCATCCCGATAACAGTCAAAATAAACACCAACTTACAAAGCACGTACTTCAACAACTAGGATTGCAAAACATACACTCTATCCGAAATCCCAAAAGGACTTCCTTCTAATCCTTCATCTTTCTAACATTGCCTTACTACATCACCGGCTCACACAGATAGCTTGACAAATACTGTCATTACACATCCTTACACTCTTTGCCCATAACATCACACTGCAGACCAGATCTCTCATGATCATCCATACACAGTTTAAACTCGCCCTCAAAGTTACCCGCATGAAATCGAGCCTATCTCGCTACTTAGTCCTTTCACAACTTGCTGAACTATAACTCACGAGTTCTCAATTAGCTCAAACACAGACATTCTAGCTAGCTCTTTACGATTCGAGCTTTTACGTAAGCTGGACACAGTCCCTCACTAAACGATAAAGTCTACACACTCGCTTCGCTCGTGCTACTTACCTCATCATTCTATGAACCCTCCATACTTCGCAAATAGAATGATTCTTCAAAACAATAACTTCTCCTCCTCTTAACACCCCTACAAGGTGTTCTATCAACTTCCAACCTTCTGGTTCAAGACTTCGGCCTCGACCACCTTACACAACTGTCGACTTTTACAACAACAGATAACCTGTAACTACTTTCTTAGCTTATTCTTTAACAAGGGTTCCTTACGGAACTTAATCCTACCAATATATCATAATCACTTCATAATACGTCTCCCTCTTTTCTGAACTTACTCCTGTAACATCAATATTACAAACTCACCTCAAAACTCATATCCAACACCGTGGACATTTCGTTTCTGCCTCTCAACACTACTCAATGGGTTGCTAATACCAACACCTCGATGACTTCTACTCCTTCCCCTGGGCCCAAACCGTCCCTCAACAACCGTACTTCCAGTTACCGAACAAGGGTGCACACCCTCATACAACCGATACTATATTCCACTTCCGATTCTACCAATGTTCACCTTTCCTCTAGAACACATATACTGCAACTACATACATTCTCCCCTGACTTGTCCAACACCTTTACACTCTCGGAGTTCCTTCTTAACTTATAACGTAATATTCTACGACCTAGTAGGTTCATAGCCTTCATGCATGACAATACATAAAATAAATCTTTTCGCACATTTCATCATTTTAAATAAGCAACGTTTGGGAAACACTTGGGTACACATGACCCCATCAGTCTTATAACTTCAACGCCCTGCACAACGATTCGAGAACCGTTTGCATGCATCTTTCCGTGAACCTTAATCTTACTCAATTCCGACGATGTTATTACGGCAGTAATACGTTGAATGAAAGTCCTTTCATACGACACAATTTCGAAATAAATTACTGACACCAAGTAAACCAGTCGGTCCTCACACTCTTTTATATGATATCAATCGGTTAAAGTTCATTTGATTGTAAAAGTTTTGCTGGCACACGTCTTCTCGACCTTTTGTAATAATTTAACTTATCATGAAAAGTGTGAAATACTTTGCAATCGTTAGGCTCAAAATTTTATTGTGCAACGTGAATGAAATCACCTTTTCTTTAAATATACGCTTGCACATTCTGACTCCTTTTCGATCAAAATTGATATTTACACATTTAATTTAAATCGTGAAAATTTTCATGTTATATTTAAGAAAGCTATGCATGAAACTCTACTTGCAATTGAAGGTTACTCACCCTAGCAAGGTCAACCGCTTTACCCACGCAACTTATCCTTGACACTCTTCCTTCGACCAAGGGTCGCCCTCTCGGTCAAGCACTAACTTGATGTACATGCGTTCCACATCTCACTTACTCAACCATTTCACACTATTTTCGCTTTGATCGACTATCTCACCTTCTACTTCTACATGCTTTCAATTCACTATAAGTATCTTATTCCATTTATCCTGGCAATGAAAAGCTAGACTAAAAAGTCAGGGCTCCATTGATACTTTCAAGGTTTTGACACTGTTCGATCTTACCCTCCTAACTGATCTATCCCATGGTTTCCATAACTAGGACTCTCCCGAAACTGGAGTCTTACTCAAACTCAAACATTCATCCTCTCCGAATCCACGAAGAGCTACCTCTAGACGACTCATAATATTCTTTACAACGTTTCTTCTCTACGATGTCAACATACATCACATCATAATGACTCTTACACGACACTTCCCCAAACAATGGAGCTCGGTCTATCCCTCAGGGATCTTGCTGACCTATTCCTCAATGCTCTCCTAGCCATATCGCTAAACTGAAAGAAACCGATAGTTAATCCTTACTAGACGTGACACAACAAATTTGCTATAAGTAAGGTATTGTAAGCACGCACATGTGCCTGTAAGTTCGTAATTACACTGGCCAGGTGTAATCCCCAACTTACCTTACACGTTTGTCCTTGGCACCTTATTCCCAAGCGCATTTATAGTGATCGTTCCTAGAGGCAATCCTATGTCTCGATTGTGTTCCTCATCTTACAGTTTAAGTTTAGGCCCGAATGGTCACCTAAATCCCTTAAACTAAGGCTCTGATACCATTTGTAACGTCCCAAATTCATAAGCATACAATAACATAAATTTAGCATTCAAATTACAATTTAAGTTTGTCTTTAAACATCATCAAACTAAACTTAGACGAAAATGACAGTGGAAGTCTCTACAATCTACAGCCGAGCACTAGCTATAGTCATCAAGGTAAGATTGGAGTCTCTCTAATCTCCATGCCCTTCTTGCCTCCTCTCCTAATTCTTACTAGAAGATCCTGCTGAACCTGAAAATGGTTTAGTTTTTTGAAAAACGAGGGTTAGACCAAAAGGTCTAGTGAATTCCCTCCATAAAACAACATGTATCAACAGTGAAATTATTTTGATGATAGCATCGTAACGCATCACATAAGGTACTGCACTGTGTAATGGATCACATAACATTCGCGATCGGGGCCCAAGCAGACTCCCCTTTCGTCCTCGAAGGTATCGGGGCCCAAGCAGACTCCCCTCCACTCGCCTAGGAGGAAACGAATTCCAACCAATAAGCTCATCATCCATAACCAAGGGATCATCGGATCCCGAGGCTCACTGATCCCACAGTGCAGACCAACATCACATAGCATGCACATACGTTACATAAAACATGTAATAAAACCTTACAAAGCATGCCTTACATTTCATCATGTCAAACTTTCTTTTAGATATAAATAGGTACATTCGTGAGAAACATGCATTTCGATTATAAACATTTCATGCGCTTTAAGAACCATAATCAGTAAGGAAAACGTTTAACACTTTACGCCGTAAAAGGGTTTAGGGAACTCACCTTGCTTGACGTACAACGCACTTCTTAAATACCTCCAAGCTAAACCACACAAACACCTAAGGTAACAGTTTCGCATCAGAAAACAGTTCACCCTTCTGTCCGGAGAACTCAATCCGGACACAGCTATTTTCCGGATACAACTATTTTCCGGATACAGCATTGTCCGGACGTAACATCTTTCCGGACGAGAAATTCGGACACTAGACCTATCCGGGCAAACTACCCGGACACTAAACCTATCCGGAGACCTCAGCCACCCGGATACCCAAAAACACCCGGACACTCTCAAGGGATACTCAACCGGACAGTTGCAACCACGTCTGGACACTACTGAGCATTAGTGTCCGGAGACTACGGCTGTTCGAACCCAGACTTAATAAAAGTGATTATTAACCCGATTTTTGCCATTAGTTTGATTAGATAACTACAAGGGTTCATCCACTAACTCCAAATACCCAATTTAAACCATAATTACTCCCTTAAATCGGTTATAGGGACAAAAGCCCCTAAGACTCATTTTCAAGAAAATATGGTGAAAACTCAAGAATCATCAACATCTGTCTTAAGAATCCAAAACAATAAGAAGGAGAAGCACCACGCTAAACAGAAGAACGAATTAGGAAGTATTACCTTGCAGATTCTAGCTTGATATCTCTTTTCTCTTGATTTCTTCTCAAACCCTTCTTTCTCTCTTTCTTTCTTTTGCTCCTTCTCTTTGCCGCCACACACCACCAAGACAACCAAAAATACTGATTTCTCAATAATGGTTTGCCCTAGGGGTTAAAGCCCTTATATATCTTTCATAAAATTGCAAATAAGTCCCTCAACTTAACTTTCAATTCTAACACAATGACCACCAAACTTTCATATTTACAAAAGAAAACCCGGTTGTTACATTTGATTTCATGTATGGGTTCGTAATTTAATTTTGAAATCTAGATATGTTTAAGGTATAGTTCTGATTTCTTGAGATGGTGGTAGTGATGGTGGTGGAAGGGGGTGGCGATGGATGGTGTTCTTGTTGAGGAAGAAGGTGGAGAAGAATATGGGTAAATAGACTAAAATGCCCCTCATGTGAGGGGCACGTGATGGGGTTATTGGAGCCCAGACTAACGGTGTTAGTAAGAAGGACAGACTTGGGCTATGAAACTCGTTTTTGGACTGTTAGGATTGATGTAGGAATCAATTGATGAACAAGCAAGAAGGATTAACGAGGTGCGATATGGTGCTGAACGGCATCAGTTTTCATATATTGAGAGTAAGATTACAAAAGGAAATTGACCTAAAATGTGGACTAAGCTACAAATATATACTAGCAAGTTACAGGTAATTACAAACTAGTCCTTGTACTTTACATATGTGCTATATAACTCTAACACCCCCCTCAAACTCAAGTGGGGGAAGAATGAGCCAAGTTGAGTTTGGAAACAAGAGCCCGAAAATGCCCCGGAAGATGAGATTTGGTGAAGATGTCCGTTGTCTGATCAATGGTTGAAATTGGGAGAAGTCGAACGATCTTGCGAAGACATGTTGACGGGTGAAATGACAGTCAATCTCTATGTGCTTTGTACGCTCATGAAAGACATCATTGTGAGCAATCTGAATAGCACTATTGTTATCACACCACAATGGTGTTGGAGATATCTGATGAGCACCCATATCAAATAGTAACCAGCGTAGCCATACAAGTTCATGTGTAGTGTCAGCTAAAGCTCGATACTCAGCTTCAGTACTAGATCGAGCTGTCAGAGATTGTTTCTTGCTGCGCCAGGAAATAAGACAGTCTCCAAGGAAGAAACAATATCCGGTGGTAGAGCGATGGTCTATTATGTCTCCATCCCAGTCAGCATCGGAGAATGCACGAAGAGTTAAGGACGATGTGGATGAGAACTGAAGTCCATGAAACATTGCCCCTTTAAGATACCGAAGGATACGAAGAACCGTGGCATAGTGATCGGAGCACGGAGCAGCCATGAGCTGACTGACTATATGAACTGCATATGCAAGATCCGGTCCAGTAACAGTCAGGTAGACCAGAGAACCAACTAGTTGACGGTACCGTGTAGGGTCCCGCAGCGGGGTTCCGGCATTGGGAGCAAGATGCGGATTTTGCTCAATGGGTGTAGACGCAACTTTGTTGTCTGTAATCCCAGCTTTGGACAACAGATCTGAAATGTACTTGGCTTGACAGAGATAGATGCCAGAAGAGTCTGACAGAACTTCAAGACCAAGGAAATAGTGTAGCTTACCAATATCTTTCATCTCAAAGCATGAACTGAGAGACTATTTGAGATGGGTGATACCTGTAGAGTCACTGCCGGTGATGATCATATCATCAACATACAATAGGATTAAGATAGTACCTGCATCAGTGGTCCGAGTAAACAGGCCAGAATCATAATTACTCGGAGAAAACCCCAATGAAATGACAGTATTGCTAAATTTTTCAAACCAAACACGAGGAGCTTGTTTGAGGCCAAAGAGGGCTTTTCGAAGTCGGCATACATGACACTGACGAGAGATCACACCTGGAGGGGGTCTCATGTAGACTTCCTCTTCGAGATCACCATTTAGAAATGCATTCTTGACATCCATCTGGTAGAGTGGCCATCTTTTGGTGGCAGCTATGGCGAGAAGACTACGAATCGAGGTGACCCGAGCCACAGGAGCAAACGTTTCCTCGTAATCAATGCCATATTCTTGATTGAAGCCTTTTGCCATAAGACGTGCTTTGTAACGATCAATAGATCCATCAGACTTTGTCTTGATTTTGAAAACCCATTTGGAACCAATAGGTGACTTGCCCGGTGGGAGAGGTACAAACTCCCATGTATTTGCTTTGTCAAGGGCCTGGAGTTCCTCAGTCATAGTTTGCTTCCAAACAGGGTTAGAAGCAGCTTCCTTGAAGGAAGTGGGTTCATGGTTGGACAGGAATGTAGCATAACAATGATAATCACTAAGGTGAGGAGGAACTTGTCTTACCCGGTCTGAGCGACGTACTCCATCTTGTGGTTGAGAGGAGCTAGGATCCATAGACTCAGCAGAAATGCATTTTGTACAATAATAATTAATTTGCATATATTTAAAAGGGAAATTAATTAAAATGCCAAAAGTTTGACCAAGAGTTACAAAAATGCCACAATTTTTTTCCAGTTTACCAAAATGGAGACATGGAGTAATAGATTAGAGGGAAAAAGAAGTCCAAAACCAGTGTAATCATAACACCTTAAATATTAGTTTATAATTGCCCATATATATGGTTTTTTACTAAACTTACGACACATTTAAATATATATATATATATATATATATATATATATATATATATATATATATATATATGTGGTATATATAATTAACTCTTAGCGGATTTATGTTCTCCTATATGAGAGCTTCGAAACGATATATAATGCGTCCAAAACGGAGTATGTGTGAATGAGATATCGATGTTCAAAGTTGAGTAAAAACCATGAAATTAGCAAAAACCAAGTTGGGTGTGGGAAGGTGTCCCACATAGGAAGAAGGATTAAACTTTCATTGGTTTATAAGCAAAGAAGTGAGAGGAGTTGACAAGCTCCTTGCATGGTTTTACTCCAACACCTATCCGCGCGCAGGGGGTGCTGATTGACGATTTCGTAGGCTAAAATCATCGAACTTGTGTGCGAGCGCGACCTGCGGACACGAATGCAGCGGCAAATTCTTGTGCTCACGCAGCTCGGTTTTGCTAAAATTTCTTTTGAACAGTTTGTATTTTTTTTTACTGAACAAAGACACAAAAAACAGGGACCAAAAATGTAAATTTTTTTTGCCCTATCGCGGGCCCCATGCGGTTGCGATCGCGGGCAGGGGCTAAACTTGCCAACACGGGCAAAGTTGGGGGGCTCCGCGGGGCTTTTCACCAAAACATTGTGACACGTGGGCCTTGGGCCCGCGATCGCAGGCCCCATCGCGGGCTTTTGTGGCATTTTGGTAAACTGGAAAAAAATTGTGGCATTTTGATAACTCAAAGTTGGACTTTTGGCATTTTAATTAATTTCCCTATTTAAAAATAAGTAAAATGTACTTACATATAGGGGTAAGATTTGGAGAGAACACCAAAAATAAGATATAACTAATAGCTCATCTAAATCGTTAGATTGAGATGATTAGACATATGTGATTAAAAAGGTGGCTATAACCATTCCTTTTAAAAATAAAAATATTTCTCCTAATTTTAAAGTGAAAATTGACAAAATACAACAAAAATGCTAGCGAAACAAATTACATGAAAAACACGACCATTTTGTTTAATTTGACATACATTTTAATATATTTTTTTATCATTTTTTTATGATTCTTCAGTTTATTTTTCAAGATTTTCTATGGATTTTTTTCCCTATATGCATATATATGTATGTATATATAAACACTTTTATTTTTGTATTTGGATTTTAAAAATAACGTAAGTGGCTCATTTCAGAAATGTAAGGTTATATATAGGGGTGTACAAAACACTGTCAACCTGTGAAACCCGACCAACCCAACCCGCTAACAACCCAATTAAATCTAACCCGTCGAATCGCCGAGTCGCCGAGCCGCCAAACCGTTAATTATAAGGGTTGAAATTGGGTTAGGAAAACTCAATCCAACCCAAACCCCCAACCCGCCACTAATATTGTTTAGTTTAATAAAAAAAATATTATATATATATACACACACGATACTTGCAGGTGCAACCAAAATTAAAAAAAAGTTAATAACTGTTAACTAGTATAATTCATGAGACCTAAATTAGTTTATAATAATAGCCCAAAATACTTACCATTGAACAAGGATTGCATCATAGGACCATAATTGTTAGGGAATTTAATTAAAATACCCAAAGTTTGACTTTGACTTATCAAAATACCCATTTTTTTCAACTTTTGCAAAAATACCCAAAAATCCTGCGATATGTCCCGCGATCGCGGGATAGGGTGTTTTTTGGAAAATGGTGATCCCGCTATCGCGGGAGGAGTCCCCGCGACACACCCAAATTGTGATTTTGATTTGAAATGTTACACTTTCAACCCCTATACTTATTTACTTACTTTACTTTTTACTTTTTACTTTCTAATTTTAATTTTACACTTTCATCATATTAACACATATAATCGTTTATCTATACTACCTTATAAAGCATTTAGACCAACTATCTTAAAGTCTTAAAGTCTTAAATCTTTTTTTAAATAACCCCCAAACTCTTAAAGACAAGTCTTAAGGCACATGGTACAAGCTTTTAAAGCATGATTACTTAAAATATTCTAGAGTGAAAAACATGACAATCCCGTCTCTTCCTTTTCCCAAGCCAGCCCGCCTCTTCCTGTTCCTAATCTAAACTCAAATTTCAAAATCTCTCTTCCTTTTCAAAATCTCTCTTCATGCCTTAACATTCTCCCAAGAGATCGAATCGTCATATCTTCCTTCAGATTTCCTACTGGTTTGTGTGGTGGGTTCAAGTATGGTGAAAGACATGTTTTCCAGGTGATTTTTAGACTTTCGCCCTCTTCATCTCGATTTTCTCAGGTACGTCCTTCTGGTAAATTCTTCAAAACCCTAGGTTTTTTTCAAGTCTCCAGTTTTTTCAAGTCTTCTACATTTTCTGACATTTGGTTTGTTCATAATCTTAAGATGAACGCGTGTTTAGACAACCAATGGAACTCAGATCTGTGTAGTATTTACCCTAATTTTGTTCTTTGATTTTTTTTGTAGTATTTACCCTAATTTTGTTGATTTTGGTCTGAAATTTACGCAGATCTGTGTATAGAGCAACATCAATGGATATATACTTCAGTGAGTAAATTTCTTCATCTTTACTTCTTTGTTACCTTTATCTTTTTATTTTTACAGATCTAAATTTATCGTATACCTTGTGTTTGTAGACAAAATACCGTACATATAATGCAAATGAAGCAGCAGTAGCAAATGCGAAAAAGAAAGGATGCTGAAAAAAGGTTAGTTCGGTATCTAGATGTTTGCTTCTGATGGTATCTTGATTTGGACCACCAAATGTGCTATCTCTGTCATCTTCCACAAGAACGGGTTCCATTTGGGTGTGTGGAAAAGGTTCTGCTTCTTGGTTTTGGTGAGATTTGGACTTGCTGAAGTGTAAATGATTATAAGGTTGGATTTTCTTTACGGTTGCTATTTTGTAATTATCTTTGTGCAATGGCCTTTAGCCAAACTGCAAATTTCCTCTCGCTGCAGGCTTGGTTGGATCTGGTTGAGTTTCCTAATCCATAAATTGTCTCTGAATGGTCAGTCATGTTCTCTTTTAGAGCTATTGTTTGCATGGTCTCATACTCCCATGGCTTTATCGTCTTGGTCCAATCTATTTTTATTGTTTCTTTCCTGATCAAAATGGTCCTTAAGCTGTTGTTTGCTGTTTTTTTGGCTTATTCTGTCCCAACCAGAACGATCCTCAATGCTTGCAAGTGCACTCACTTTGTAATTAACTATATGCCCATTAATCCTTTTTAGTTTTTAAGTAACCCTCGGCAAAGTTTCCACTAATTTGTAGCAGGAGATGCAGTTGTTGATGCTCTACGATCAGCCAAATTCAATGGTTTTAACCATAAGTGCTCTTTCTGGTTTATTCTCTTCTCCTTTATGATTTATTGATGTTTGATTGATGATAGGTTGCATTTAGGAAAAAGGTGATTCAACCAAACATCAACAGCAATGGTAGCATATGCTTGGATGTCCTCAAGGAACAATGGAGTCTAGCACTAACAATCTCCAAGGTTTGTCTTTGACACCTATATGGATTTCTTGAAAGTTTATGTTGAATCACTTGTTGTTTTTGTAGTTTAGTTTTAATGGTTTATGAAAATGTGGTAGAGCAAGTGTTGCTGTCGATCTGCTCTCTGTTAACGGACCCAAATCCTGATGATCCTTTGGTTCCAGAAATCGCTCACTTGTACAAGACTGATAAGTCCAAATAGGAAGCCACTGCTCGTAGCTACACACAAAAGTATGCCATGGGATGATTGATTGATTATACCTATTTCTTATGTATTTGTTAGTTAGCAAACAAAATAAAGTGAATCGAAACAAAGAAAACAAAGTGAAACCGTGTGTGCTTTTTCATCATATATATGTGTATATGTATAGTTATATACACATTTATATATAACTTTGATAAATGTATAAAGAAAGAAAATTTGACTGTAACAAAAACCCTTATATGTATACACTGATAGTAATTCTGATATGTACCAATTCCTTGAAAAATGCATAAAAAAGCAAACGAAAAAAATAATAATTTGTTTCTATATAACGGTGGTGAAACACCCATATGATTATGTTTACCTTATATGAATCAGTTGCAAAATTTACATTCTTAATTTTCAATTTTTTTATCGAATTTTTTTAGTATATAGATATTATTATATCACATTTGCAATTATATTTGTTCTACGTAGACATTTATATTATACATCATATTCAAGAATATCAGGGATGGGGTATTTTTTGATTAGATTTTGCAGTTACTGAATTTGTGGTTTATTATTTTGGATAACCACAAGAATTCAAATTTATGTAATTCGTATGTTCTTTCCTATTATTGAATTTGGAATTAGTCAATAACCGGATGTCTTGGTTACCATTTACAGGCCTACCTTGCGTATTTGAATAGCCCGGTAAGTAAATGTGATGACTCTTACCCCTGTCTGTCTACTTTCCCATGAACATAATGCTCCCTTCTTAATTAACACTTACACAGTTAAACTAAAGATAATATCACCAACCTTCAAATGTGGTTCTTTTCCCACTGAACTTTGAACTTTTTTCCTATTTTTGGTAACCTGTCTGTCATATGTCCTCCACAGTGAGGTTGCCTGGACTTGGTATGTAGAGAAAGATGAAGAAGTTATGTGTATTTTTATGTTGATTATATCAAAGTTACATTTGTTTACCTATTATTGTCATACTTACTATGTAATATTATTAACCTGTTTGAAGGTTTCTGATTTTTCTATTTATTATACACAAAATGAGGTTATTTGTGGATGTTGCTTGTTTGAGTTTGTGATTGTTGGACTTGATCAGATTAATGGTCACTCATTTGTCTTAATATATAGGTTCTCAATATATGGGTTCTAATCTGTGGTCTCAAATTTGTGGTGCGTTTTTACCAAGTCTTTTTCCAATTCCGGTAGCTTCCATAAGTGGCATTCGGTATCAGGAAAAGGTCGCCTGGATCTGATTGTCTAAAAGTAATCCAATTTTGGTTTACGGTTTATTTCAGTTTCGGATCAAATGGATCGTCTCGGTTCCTCGGTTTTTTGTAAATCCCTACCCGCCGCATTGCGCGGGTTCATAACTATTTCGTATAAACTATTGCTTAGGTTTTGTTTGATCTCGACTTTAGGTTTTTATTCTATATGGTGGTGTTAGAGCCACGGAAAGAGTCAAGGTCGAAAAGGTGGGAGAGTTTAAATTGCCTTTGTTGAATCATTAAATTCGAGTGACGTTTTATCTCAATTTCTTATCTGTCGTCTATATTATTTGTTTGGCTCTGCAGGCTTTTCTCCAAGATCGCTATTGTGTTTACCAAGAATTGACAAGCCTTTAGTTGTACGAGTTGTACGTTTTCTATTTCTTACGTGACTTTGGTGAAAGAAAGCATTCCGGGAACTTTTCAGTTCTTCTTCAAGATTTGAAGCGGGTAATCATCTTCCTTTTATATGTTTACTCCATATCTAAATTGGTTTTAGTGTTTGTTGCTTACGAATCTACCCATTTTTATGATTTGTGATGCTACATTCTTGCAACTTTAGATTTGAATTCTATAGGATTTATGCTTTTTTCTGAGCTTAGCCAAAATCATATAGGATTTGGATTCATTGTTTTGGTTTTGTTAGAATTTGTTTAAAGTGATCAGGAAATTGTCAAGTACTAACACATGTAACTACTTCTTCAAAATAAATAGAGACATGTGGTTTTCATGTGTTTAAATTATCTTGCTTTTCCCATCTTTAGGGTATGTAGGATTGTAGGTAACTGATTATGTATGTTGTTATGAAATCACTTCAATCATATACCCAACATGACAAAACCATGATGATGAAAAACTATTTTTTCCTCATATGTATAGTTTACTTGAATGTGCAATAAGGTAAATTGCCAACTTATTTCATGTTATCTTTTTTAGTTTGCAAGACATTTTTTGAATAATCCTCATTTATTGTGCAGTTCATTGCGGATGTGGAAGAATGTGTGCTGCATCTCATGGTAACAAGTTTAAGGTTGCAAACACTAATGCTGGAGATGTTAGCTCATGGTAGTGTCGTTAGTTGATGCAACTAAATATGTGCAACTAATGTTGTAGCTAATGGACCTGGACCCTCGACGGAGTTAATTAATGGAATTGATACAAACTTTTTTCATTTATTTGATCTTTACTTTGTGATTTTCTGTTAATTTGATTACAGTGTATTGTGGTTCACAATCTCTCTTTTTGTCTAAATGGGTATTGCGTGATTGAGTCTTATGACTTTACATTTTCTTTTAGGTACATGATTTGTGAACTAAAATATTTTATTAGGCTACATGAAGTAAAAAGCAATTAAGTTTGTGGGATAGTCACCCATGTTATTGCACATCCCGCCGCATTGCGCGGGTACACTGCTAGTTAACTAAAATACATTAAAAATACGTTTTAATTTTAACATATTACACCATTATAATCGTCTCTTCGATACGTTCGAAATGAACCCAATATTGAATATTTTTTGATTTAATTATTTTATTATATATAATATATACTACATAAAAATATTTTTATATTCAAAAATCATATTCTTATAGTTAATTATTTAATTTATAGTACTCTTATAGTTAAAATACATTTTAATTTTAACAAATTACACCATTATAATCGTCTCTTCGTTTTACACTCTTATCGCATTAACATAATAATCATATATTAACTAAAATATGTTAAAAAGTACGTTTTAACATATCACATTAACATACATAATTACGTTAAAATATGTTAAGGAGTTCGATAAATATATATATATATATATATATATATATATATAGGGGAGGTATCCGTTGCAAATCAGTCAGTTTGTGCAAACTATACAAACCACTATATTAGGAAACAATAGATGTATTTATGGATAATCATTATGATTCATTAATTAAGACTGAGATATATATGAAAGATGATAAGATTCATTCATTATGATCATGACTTTAGATTAGGAAACATAATAAAATCAGATATTTATTAGACTTGATCAACGGCTAAGATTGGTTTGTATAGTTTGCACAAACTGACTGGTTTGCAACGGATACCTCTCCTATATATATATATATATATATATATATATATATATACACTAGTTATTTACCCGCTGCAATGCAGCGAGACGTATAATCCAAATAATTTGACGATTTAATCAATTATTAACTAAAATACGTTAAAAAATTCTTTTTAATTTTAACAAGTTACATCATTAATATCGTCTCGTCGATACATTCGAAATAAACACAATATTGAATGTTTTTTGATTTAATTATATTATACTTATTTAGTTAGTTTACTTTATACCTATTAGTTTTTTTATTTTTCATTTAGTTAATATAAGATTATTATGTTAATGTGATAAGAGTGTAAAACAAAATTGAAAAAATAAGAGATGTATCATAAATTAAATAATTAACTATAAAAGTATGAATTGTAAATATTAAAAATATTTTTATGTAGTATATATAATATATAATAAAATAATTAAATCAAAACAATATTCAATATTGGGCTCATTTCGAACGTATTGAAAAGAGGATTATAATGGTGTAACTTGTTAAAATTAAAACATATTTTTTAACGTATTTTAGTTAATAAACGATGATATGTGTTAATATGATGAATGTGTAAAATTAAAATTAGGAAAGTAAAAGGTATAAAGTAAAGTAAGTAAATAAGTATAGGGGTTGAAAGTGTAACATTTCAAATCAAAATCACAAATTGGGTGTGTCGCGGGGAATCCTCCCGCGATAGCGGGATCACCATTTTTCAAAAAACACCCTATCCCGCAATCGCGGGATTTTTGGGTATTTTTGCAAAAGTTGAAAAAAGGGAATTTTGGTAAGTTAAAGTCAAACTTTGAGTATTTTAATTAAATTAATTGTTATATAGTAAATTGTTTGTAATTTGCATCAAACATCATAAGTTAGATAGTAAACTCTTGATTTTTGATTTTTTGTAACTTTGTATTTTGTACATCTTAGCATCATAAGTTAGATAGTAAACTCTATGCATACGAGAAATGGAAAATACTCCTAAATATCCAAAAATTGAAGATAATGATGAACCAAATACGTGTAAGAAAAGGGGTGGTAGAACTTCAAACGTTTGGGATTATTTTTTGAAAAGGGACTCTAAGTGTGTTTGTAACTATTGTGGAAAAGACTATGCTTATCATAGTAAAAGAGTTGGTACAAATTATTGTGAAATCACTTAAGAAACCAATGTAAGAAATATTCAGATAGTATGTGTGATAAGAAACAAAAATTGTTTAGCTTTTGGTGTCGTTTATTAAAGAGAGATGCCGAAAAGTCGTGGCTAGGTTTGTGGTTAAGGACGAACAACTTACGTTTTTTAAGTTTAAGACTTTAGGATTTTAATATCTATTTGGATGATTGTAATGACTAATAACTTTGTTGGGTATATTTTTATTTTAATTTGTCGTATTCAGTCGTGAACTTTATGTATACAACCAACCCGCTCAACCCGCCACAACCCGCCCAACCCGCAAGGGGTTGGTTGGGTTGGGTTGGGTTATACTTTTGAATGAGTTGGGTTGAGATTTTTCAAACCGCCATAATTGGGTTGGGTTGTAAAAATGTTAAAAACCGCCCAACCCAATTATATAGATAGTTGAATAGCTTTTAAAAAAATGAAAATATGTATATAATAACATTGTTGTGACATGACAGACATGTTTTATTCATGTAGATGCTCTTATAAGCTATATAAGTTTGACAAGCTAATTGATAATTAAGCTATATGTTTTTTGATAAACTAATTATCAGGTAATGAGTTAGCTGATAAACTAGTCATGTTTCAAAAAAAACAAACTAGTTATATAAATTAAAATGACATGTTTAAAAGTTACTCGATTCTAATATAATATTATGGCTTTCAGTTAGGAGGCAAGAGAGTTGGGATTGTTGGCCTTGGAAACATTGGGTCAAGAGTTGCTACAAGACTAGAAGCAATGGGTTGCATAGTCTCATATACTTGAAGACAAAGAAAACACTCCACACATTTCACATTCTACCAAAATGTTTTCCAACTTGCTTCTGAATCTGACGCCCTCGTACTCACTCTGTTGTGCGTTGACCAATGACACACGTCACATGATCGACAACAGAGTCATGAGTGCGTTAGGCAAAACAGGGGTCATCGTGAATGTGGCCCGTGGGGCCATCATTGATGAGGCGAAGTTAGTGAAGTGTTTGGTGGAAGGCGAGATTGGCGGTGCAGGTTTGGATGTTTTCGAAAATGAACCAAATGTACCTAAAGAGTTGTTCGGATGGACAATGCTGTGCTTTTACCTCATAGAACCGCCTTCACAAAGGAGTCGTTTCACGTTGCTGCACAAATTTTGTTAGAGAACTTAGAAGCGTTTTTCACAAACAAAAATCTATTCACTCGAGTCGCCAACGAATACTAAACACACGGTTTGTTCTGTCTTTGTACTTTCACAATGTTTTACTGTGAATTTTCAATGTTATTTTGTGATCTCATACATCTCACGAAAACATGCTAGTTTCACACAAGGTTCTAAATGGCGTGGGGCGTGACGTCACGGCGAGGCCATGACGTTTATCAAGGCGGGACTTATGGCGGCAAATCTCTATATCATATATCATATTACATATAAAACCTATATTTTATACTATTAATCGATGAGTCAATGACAATACACAAGTTTAATTATGTTATATATTAAAAACTAACAAATAAGACATTAAAAATGTAAAAAAAATCAAATCGCATTATAAAAGACCGTACATTACTTCATGGCGTGCCACAGACATAACATGGCGTGAGACACAAGTCTTGAGTTACGGCGCGCCATGACGATTGTCGCAGCCAGTGTTTTAGAATAGTGGTTTCACAATAACCCAACCCAGACGACATATATGATATAAGAGTTTTATAAAATACAAAGTAAATCGTATTTTTATATTAATCAGAAAAATAATATGCTATTAAAAATGGATAGTAAATATAAAATTCATTTTTATGATGTATTGTTTTTTAAAGAGTATTCGATCCATTTGTATGTGATTGGGATAAAAACCCAAAATAACATCCAATATAAATTAGTGGTGCGACTGCAAATCAACTCTCGCCAACGATCGGAAAACTTGAGTTTTTCTCTCAATGGATCCACAACACCACCACTCTCCGCCGCCGGAATCGCCAGATCTCCGACAAGTGCTTGTCCTCCGTCCTCCGCCTGTATTTGCGGTTCACGAACATTACTTCTCCAACAAGTTTCAGATCCTGAAAGCGTACGATTCGCCGTTACCTACTCACGATTTCCTCAAAGCCTACGCGCAGTCCGTTAAAGTTGTTCTGTGTTCCGGAATGTTTCCGATTACAGCGGAGGTGCTACGCGACCTTCCGGATCTGCAACTCCTTGTCTCCTCCGCCACCGGAGTCAACCACATCGATATGGCGGAATGTCGCCGGAGGGGAATTAGAGTAAGTAATGTTGTGGATGTGTTTTCTGATGATGTAGCTGACGCCGCTGTAGGACTTTTGATTGATGTTATGAGGAGAATTAGCGCCGGTGATAGGTTTGTTCGCGGTGGACGTTGGCCGGTTGCGGCGGGGTATCCTCTTGGTTCCAAGGTTAGCATTTTCTACTAATCAAATCGTTTAAGAATCTCAAAAGAAAAAGGAAAAAAAACACGAAAATATGCTATATCCATTAACACCAAAAAAATATAACTCAATTCCAGCGACCTGTAAAAAAATAAATATCCATTTTATAAAAATAAATACTTATTTTTTCATCCTACCTAAGTAAGATGAAAAAATTAATAATTTCTTATTTTTAAAGGTAAACCTGTCATTAGTTCGTTAAAAGTAGGGTTGTAACCGAACGAACACGAACGGAAGCTTGTTCATGTTCGTTCGTTTAACTTAATCGAAACGAACACGAACGGTAAATGAACGAGATTTTTTGTGTTCATGTTCGTTCGTTAAGAATTTTTGTTCGTTCGTGTTCGTTTATGTTCGTTCATTCAGAGTTAAAGAAACGTAAACGAACGAACTTAAATAAACATAAACGAACGAACTTAAATTAACATAAACGAACGTAAACGAACGACTTTAAATGAACATAAACGAACGAACTTAAATGAACATAAACGAACGGACCCAAATGAACAAAAAACAACCACCATACTCATCGTTTCGTTCGTAAAAAATACTTTAGCAAAATGAAAAACCGGGTTAACTTAGGAGGTATAAAAATATATTCTAAAAGATCAATTTACTTGATGATTATGCATATTAATTTCATATTATATAAATATGTTTATATATATAAACAGGCATAAACGAACATAAATGAACATAAACGAACGTAAACGAACGAACATTAACGAACATAAATGAAAAAACGTTCACGGACATAAATGAACGAACGAGACCATTGTTCATGTTCGTTCATTTAACTAAACGAACAAAAAACGTGTTCATGTTCGTTCATTTATTAAATAAACGAACATAAACGAACTTCCTGCCTTAGGTTCACGAACGGTTTGCTGAACGTTCAGTTCGTTTACAACCCTAGTTAAAAGCGTTTATAAATACATTTTTCGTTTTTTTAGTATATAATATTTATATACGACAAATGCAACAAATAAACTCACATACATGACCTCTTATGAGGCCAAAGGCTCCGATACCACTAAGCCAAAGACCCTTTGGTTAAATACACTTTTTGTTAAAAGTGTGAAATAGTTGCATTTTTTTATTATGGACACTTATTTTCAGATGAATTTAATTAAATTTAAGGGTTGAGGATGTTTTATATGGAAATAGCAGCAGCATTTGAGTAGTTTTTTATGAATATTTTAATAATGCTCTTATTAACTATTATTTATTAACTATTATTATAAGTAGATATTATTTTTTAAAATTTAATTATTATTAATTAAAAAATATTAACTGAAAATTGTTAAATTAAATTTTAATTATGCATTAATATTAATTTTTAATTATTTAGAGTTATTTTTAAGGGAAATTAATTAAAATACCCTAAGTTTGACCATGTTTTACTGAAATACCCAAAATCTCTCCCACTTTGCAAAAATACCCTAAAAATCCGCGATGGGAGCCTGCGATCGCGGGCCAGGGACCTTTCTAACACTTTTTTAAACTTGCAGGGACCATTTTTGAAAAATGGAATCCCGCGATCGCGGGCTCATCCCGCGATGGGGTTATTTTTGTGACTTTTCAATTGCAAGTGACCATTTTTGAAAAATTCCAGGGACCATTTATGAAAATTTTGATATTTTTGGCACTGTTCACCCCATTTCGTCCATTTTTACGAATTTAAAATGAAATGTTACACTTTCAACCCCTATACTTATTTACTAAATTTACTTTATACCTTTTACTTTCATTATTTTAACTTTACATTTAACACATATAATCCTTTATTAACTAAAATACGTTAAAAAAATACGTTTTAATTTTAACAAATTACACCATTATAATCGTCTCTTCGATACGTTCGAAATGAGCCCAATCTTGAATTTTTTTGGATTTATATATTTTAATATATATCATATACAGTTATACACTACATAAAAAAAAAATTTATATTTAAAATTCATACTCTTATAGTTAATTATTTAATTTATGGTACATCTCTTATTTTATTTTTCAATTTTGTTTTACACTCCTATCGCATTAACATAATAATCATATATTAACTAATTCATTAAATCGTTTTAAATTATTATTATTTGAATGTGTTTATAGATTTCGTCTGAAAAAGTTGCCTGCATGATTCCACTGAAAAAGTAACTGCAATATTCGTCTGCTCTTGAATAAAGGTCTTTCATTAGGCAGAAAATTAGTCTTTAAGTAATCAAACATAGCTAATTAATGAGAATTTAGATCAGATTTATATGGTACTATCAAATGCAAGTTTCTATAATATAGATATTGTTCTACATTACATGATACCAATTTTTGCATCATATGAATCACTTCCAGACAACAAGAACCAATACCCCAATAATCAAGAAATAAATGCTTGTTCATCCAATAATCTCTGTATTAGGATTATCGCAAGTTTCATAAACCTACTTACTAGGTGTTGGAAATATGGGTTTTACTAAACTTTGGACGCATTTAAATTTATATATATGTGTTATATATAACTAACTTTTAGTAGGTTTATGTTCTTCTATATGAGATCTTCGAAATGATATATAATGCGTCCAAAATAGATTACGTGTGAAAGAGATATCGATACTTAAAGTTGAGTAAATGGATGAAATTAGCAAAAACCAAATGAAGTAAACAGTAAGTCAATCACAATACTTTAACAAAATAAGTTAATACTAAAAATAACAATTATTTAATGTTACATAAACAACCTAACGTGGCCCTATTAGACAATGCGCATAAATTGACTCCGCCATATGTCGGCGGAAATCCATTGCCTCATCGTCGGTTTCGTTAGGGGGTACCCATATCTCCTCGTTATTTATCAACTTTTGGACATTACGGCATACCCATACACCGCAATCCGCATATAACCTGGTCTGCTGGGGTACTTGGCCGGCCATCTTTGTGCGAAAGATACTTGACACTTCGCGACGTCTATGATCCCCGATCAATGAAAAGAACGTATATAGTTTTGTTTTAAACGATTGCATCTGCTCTGTCAATTGTTGTTTGCAGAGACCGTCCTTTTCGCTGTCATATAGGGTCATGACCATAGTGTCTAGTTCAAACACTCCAAGCAGCCAATGTCTGGGATGCAAGCATATGGGGATGTACACCTGAAATATTACAATATATGTCATATATGTTATTAAATAAAATAACAGTAAAACGATTTGCATACCCTATCGAGGAGAGTCCAAGAGGTCCCTTCCGAGCCATTGCATATTTCGATCACGGAGGCGGGACCTTGATGGTCCATCAGTATACACTGAAAGAACATAGTGTGCATGATGGTCCACCTCGTGTCTACGCCACAATGTTTTTGCAACAGGCTAACCCAAGAATCGACGTGCTATGCATAAAAAATAGATGGTTAGACATGTAATATAAATATATTTGATTATATATGACTATAATTTAACTTCATACTAATCGTATCGTCTAAGTCAGAGTTCACAGGGTCATCCGCAAGCAATTTTTCAAAAAACGAGGGGTTGATTTCTAAGCCCCCGTAAGGGGTGAATGTCAAGTTGGGGAGGCGACCAGTCCGTCACATCCTCAATATTTTTGATGCCGGTTGAGGCTCCGGTGAAGGCACCTTTCCCTTTTTCTTTCCTCCCTTCTTTCCCCCAGCTTTCTTTGCTTGTTTTTTAGCGGGCGGTGGTGTCGTAGATCCTTGTTGGCCAAACGGGTGACGAAACCATTGTGAAATTTTATGCGACCGCTTTAGAGGGAGCGGGGTCACCTGTGGTGGTGGATCTACAACATCCATCGAGTCATCGTCAGGCTCCGAGAAGTGCTCCGAGAAGTGATCCTGGATAATAGGAGACCCCGTCTGAAAATTACGTTACTCAATGTTTTAAGTACAATTTAGGAAATGTTCACAATTAAACCAAAACTACCAAAATAACTTACAGTATCATTTCCGGCCTGTAATAGCCATCGGCCGAACCGCCAAAGATGTTTGTGATTGCTGTGGTGGCGAACGACGACATGTGCTGTTCCCCCGACATCCCGGCCTGCGTGACATTGATCATTAAAATAGTTACAAAATTAGGATTATCGATATATAACTATAATGGTTACTTAGTGTCACTAACACTCTCCGGGATAGTCGAATATGATGTGGTGGCGAACGGCGGCGGCATCTGCGAGGTGTATGCCCCCGACATCCCGGCCTGCGTGACATTGATCATTAAAATAGTTACAAAATTAGGAACAAACATATAACTATAATGGTTACTCAGTGTCACTTACACTCTCCGGGATAGTAGAATAGGATGTGGTGGCGAACGGCGTTTGGGACATCCCGGCCCCCGACATCCCGGCCTGCGTGACATTGATCATTATAAGAGTTACAAACTTAGGAACAAACATATAACTATAATGGTTACTCAATGTCACTTACATTTTCAGGGAATGACGGATGGGATGTGGTGGCAAACGTCGCCTGTGCCCCCTGTCCGAACGGAGCGGGGATCGGTGTCGTACTCGACAGCTAAAACAAATTTAGAACGTAATATTAATATACAAACTAAATAAACGTGGCCAACAAATTAAGTTAAACACTAACATTGACAGCGCTAAACTGTCTGTAGACTTCCTCCAGATAGTGTACACGTGTCTCTAGCGGCCCGTGGACGTAGTCCCACAGGACTTCATGTGAGCCACGCCGTGGCTCGTAGGAAGGGGCCGCCTGATATGGATTGTAGGAGGAGGAAGGGGGCGCCTGGTAGGAGGAGGAACGGGCCGACTGGTATCCACCGGAAGGGGGCCTGTCGTCGTCTTCCTCATCTTCGTCAGATGTGGAAGTAGGGGGACGTCGAGCCCTTTCCGCCTCTGCGTCAATAAAGGCCACGCTGTCTCTGTACCAATCTGTGCCCATCTCGTCGACAGTAGGCACAAGGCGATCGAAAGGCAAGAGTGGCTGCTAAATATATGATAAAACATAAAAGAAATTAATAAGCGGGACTAACGTATGCAAATTGTAAACATAGTAAAAGAACTTGCATTTCTAGACGCATTGAAGAACTGAAACCAAAGCGACCTACTTAGGGTAACATGCTTGTCCCAACGGGTTCCCCTAAGTACTCGATCGTCGCGCTTGACGAAATATCGGATTGATGCGGGAAACATCTCCAAGATCCATATCTGGAATTAGACAAGAAGAGCAAGTACGTAAAAAGAAAAGCCAAACAGTTTGTATGTATTATTAACAATTGTTATACTACGTATCTAACCTTGAAGGCGTATGTAAAACCACAAAGATTCATCTTTGCATGTCGATCAACGCGTCTGGCTATGGCTCTGTGCAGAATAGAGTAGCAATGTATCCAGATATGGCTACCCCACGGGTAGCTGTTAAACAGCTCAAGGTCCTCGACGGCCCTAAGGACCGTCTCGGAAGCATACTGGCTATACTCACGGCCCAGGAAGCCCATATCCACGATCACCACCAAGCATACACGGACAGCATCGTCGTCGGTTAGGGCACTAAGGCCCTCTTTTATCATGTCACGGGCTGCCTTCAGCTTCAAACGAGATGCTGAAATGCCCCAAACCCTAGGAACGAAGGAGCAGTCTTCTAAGGGAGGAAGGGGGGGAGCCTCTCCAAAACGTAGTCCTGTAATTAGACAGAACTCACGACGCCCAAAATGCAATTGAGAGCCGAAGAAATCAAAAAGCATCTCCTCCGCCTCAGCGTTGGCGTCCTCGACCTCCAACTGTAGAAACATGTGTACTAGCGTAGGGTCGCCACCAGAGTAAGACACATCCATCCATGGCCCGAACGGTGTCCCTCTATAGATGGTCTCAAGGGTATCCGCGCGATCACCTAATCCCCTAAAGCGGTTTCTTAAGTCCTCGATGTAGGAAACTTTGCACTTTAGCGTCAAGTCGATGTTAAAGAAATCCCTCTACATAGTCATTCACAGATGTTATAGTTAGTGTTATATATAGATGTTGCGGTTTATTTTATTTCAACGTATCATATTGTTATATATTGATAAAGTGCGGTGGTATTTTATTTCAACGTATAATAGTGTTATATATAGATAAAGTGCGGTTTATTTTATTTCAACGTATCATATTGTTATATATAGATAAAGTGCGGTGGTATTTTATTTCAACGTATAATAGTGTTATATATAGATAAAGTGCGGTTTATTTTATTTCAACGTATCATATTGTTATATATAGATAAAGTGCGGTGGTATTTTATTTCAACGTATAATAGTGTTATATATAGATAAAGTGCGGTTTATTTTATTTCAACGTATAATAGTGTTATATATAGATAAAGTGCGGTGGTATTTTATTTCAACGTATAATAGTGTTATATATAGATAAAGTGCGGTTTATTTTATTTCAACGTATCATATTGTTATATAGAGATAAAGTGCGGTTTATTTTATTTCAACATATCATATTGTTATATATAGATAAAGTGCGGTTTAGGGACCCTAGTTGTCATTCTTAAAAGTTTAGGACCTAATTGGCATTCTTAAAAGTTTAGGGACCTAAGTTGTCATTCTTAAAACCGTAGGGACCTAAGTTGTCATTCTTAACATTTTTTTATAAAAAACACATTCTTAACAATTTTTTTATAAAATGTGTTTTTTTATAAAAAAATGTTAAAAGTGTGTTTTTATAAAAAAAATTGTTAAAAATGTGTTTTTTATAATAAAAACACACCCTTAACAATTTTTTATAAAAACACACCCTTAACAATTTTTTTATAAAAACAGTTTTTTTATAAAAAAATTGTTAAGAGTTTGTTTTTATAAAAAAATTGTTATAGTGTGTTTTTTCATATAAAAATTGTTAAGAGTGTTTTTTTATAAAAAATTGTTAAAAATGTGTTTTTTTTTATAAAAACACACACTTAACAATTTTTTTTTATAAAAACACACTTTTAACAATTTTTTTATAAAAAAACTGTTTTTATAAAAATTTGTTAAGGGTGTGTTTTAAAAAAAAAACACATTTTTAACAATTTTTTTTATTAAAACACACTTTTAACAATTTTTTTTATAAAAAACACTCTTTAACAATTTTTTTTAAAAACTGTTTTTATAAAAAAAAATTAACAATTTTTTTATAAAAAAACACATTATAAAAACCATAAAACTATAACAATTTTTTATAAAAACACACTCTTAACAATTTTTTATAAAAACACACTGTTTTTATAAAAAATTGTTAAGGGTGTGTTTTTATAAAAAAATTGTTAAGAGTGTGTTTTTATAAAAAAAAACATTGTTAACAATTTTTTTATAAAAACTCA
This sequence comes from Saussurea involucrata, assembly GCA_033807775.1. NCBI lineage: Eukaryota > Viridiplantae > Streptophyta > Magnoliopsida > Asterales > Asteraceae > Saussurea > Saussurea involucrata. The sequence goes on from CM066312.1 coordinate 13,292,715, forward strand.
CTATTAACAATTTTTTTATAAAAGAACACTCTTAACAATTTTTTTATGAAAAAACACACTATAACAACATACACATTATAACATACAAATATCACATTCAAACATAAAACCATACATATCATGTTAAACATAGAACATATTCAAACATAAGTTATAAATACTCTAATAACCTACAAATCATATTTCTTAACTTAAAATAACATACAAAAAATAACAAATAACATAAAAGAAACGTACCATAGAGGTAATACGAGACATCTTCACAAAACGCGAACGTATTCCACACGACACAATTGAGAGAGTGGGAGAAAATTGAGAGAGAGTGGGAGTAAAAAATTGAGAGTGTTATAAAAAAAAGAGATGGAGCCGGTTTTTGGTCCCCCCCCTTATATAGTGCGGCCGAAGTAACATTTAGGGTTTAGGGTTCGTCAAAGTAATTTTAGGGTTAACCCTGTGCCGACACGTGGCACAGGAGCCCGCGATCGCGGGGGTCAAAGAAAGTTAAACGCGGACAGGGACCAAAAATGCACACGCGGGCATTCTTGAGGGGGGAAAGCTGGACCGCGGGCATTCTTGAGGGACCAACGCGGGCAAAGTGGGCAAACTTTGGTGACACGTGGCCTGGAGCCCGCGATCGCGGGCTCTATCGCGGATTTTTGGGGTATTTTTATAACATGGGAGAGATTTTGGGTATTTCAGTAAAACATGGTTTGACTTAGGGTATTTTAATTAATTTCCCTATTTTTAAACATATACTTTTTTAAAATATTTTTAATATGAATCAATATATTTTAATTATAAATTACTATTATCTTTTTAATTTTTTTTGAAAGGCAAACATATTTTATTCAGGTGCACAAATTTAGGAACTCAACGGAACAAAAACCAATACAAACCAATAATACTACCGCAACCCAAACTCCATCCAAACACGAAACAAAAACTGAAATCGAAACATCCCAGCAAATTAGACGAACCACCGCACAGCCCCCTTGTTTGACCACCACGACCGTCTTACCGGATTAAGCCCTTCCACGCAGCAGCTGTCTGAAAGCAACCCAGACCGAAGCACCTCCAAACAGCCCCTGCAGCTGAACTTTTTAATTTTTTTTTCATGTGTAACGGTTATTTAAAATCATAAGTTAATATATATTTTTTCTAAACTTGTTTAACAAATATTAAATTTTTAGTATATATGTAACAATAAATTTTAAATTCTTTTAATTAACATATCATATTAATTAATTTTTCTTTACTACATTGGTTATATTAATTAACATATTATATTGCTATATTTTTTAACTATATAATTAAATATTGTAATTAATAATTTTTTAAAGATGCACCTTTTGGTCATTTTATATGCTTATAAACTAGTTTTGCTAAACAAGACTTTTTCGTGAGCTAGTTTATCGGCTACCAACTAACTTATCAGTCAACAGCTAATTTATCAATCAATAACTAGTTTATCAGCTACCAATTAATTTATCAGTCAACAACTAGTTTATCAGCTAGTTTACCAAACATAACTTTAATAGTGATCAACTCAAATCACAACATCGTTTAAAATTTTTTATCGATCAACCTCAAATCTCGATAGATGATTTATGTCACAAATTCATAAAGTATACTTAAAATGTAGAGTATAAATTTCAACGGTTTAAAAACAAATTTCTAAAAAATAAATAAAAATGAAAATATTTTACATTTTTACCTAGGGAGTAAATAAGTTGAGATTTTATCGTGTTTTTCAAGCTCGCACTTGAGCTTAGTAATTATCGAGCTCAAGTCGATATAGAAGATAAAATAAAGCTCTTAACTTAATTAACGAATCGAGCTCCGTAACAACAATATTTAACTCGAGCATTTCGAGCATACACTTTTTCGAGCCCGACATATTTTTATGTTTACAAACTATATAATCAAAATATAAAATAATCGAGCCTGAGTACATAAACGACTTAATCGATCTCGAATTCAAGCTCATAAACGAGCATCGAGCTCGAGGTCGACTTTGAAAAAGTTAATCGAACTCGAGTTTGATATTATTTTTTTGAGCCGAGCTCGAATAACTTAAATATTCGGCTCGACTCATTTACACCCCTATTTTTATTGATATATATTTTTAATATAAATTTAAAGTTAAAAAAAATAAATGGTGGTTGATATACCATCAGTAGACGTTCTTAATTAAGAATGATTTTTCAAAAAAAATAAACGATGAAATACGTTTCGTTTATCGATGCTTTGTCGACACGACATCAAAGTTGAGGTTATATAACCTCAAAAGTGTTTTAAGTATCTTTACAAACTATTTTATAAAATTATACAATCAAACTTGTGTGTAACATATTTAAAAGTCTAGTAATAACTAATAAGGTTGTAGAAAGCATTAGAGGACACTTTTATGTCAAAACCATCATAAAACTGAGAAATGATTGTTTGGGGTTATAAACTTAAATCATATAAAGTAGTCTGTTAGGAGAATCGGACATTTTCTAAATTTTATAAACCTTTTGCTTGAATTTCTATTTGTAATTATTGTATAATTTTATGGTTTCAGTTGAGAGGCAAGAGAGTTGGTATTGTTGGGCTTGGAAACATTGGGTCAAAAGTTGCCATAAGAATAGAGGCTATGGGTTCAATAGTTTCATATACATCAAGGCAAAAAAAGCACTCCACACATTTTACATTCTACCCAAATGTCCTCCAACTCGCATCGGATTCCGATGCCCTCATTCTCTGTTGTGCGCTCACTGACTCCACACGTCATATGATCGACAACAAAGTTATGAGGGCATTAGGAAAAACGGGTGTCATTGTGAATGTGGCACGTGGGGCCGTCATTGATGAGGTGGAGTTTGTCAAGTGTTTGGTTGAAGGTGAGATAGCCGGTGCTGGTTTGGATGTTTTTGAAAACGAACCGAATGTGCCTAAAGAGTTGTTTGGATTGGACAATGTTGTGCTTTTACCTCACATTACTGCATGTACAAGAGAGTCTTTTCATGATGCTCTGGATATTTTGATCGGTAACTTAGAAGCGTTTTTCATGAATAAACCCTTACTTACTCTTGTTTCCAATGAATTCTAAGTCAAAAGTTGTGATTTAATTTTACTCTTTAGGTTAGAGGACAATTTCCGGTATATCTTATCCTACTAGACCCCACTTTAGGCGGGCGGGATATACAAGGTTCATTTGGTTTGTGTCTAAATACTATTTTTGATCTAAATCATTTTGTAATTGTAATTTGTCTTTTTTTTTTTTCTGTTGAGAGGAAAGAATTTTATTTAACAAGACACACATGCTATAAAACATGTGATCTCATACACAATTAAATAAATGTTACTGAATATTCATATAAATATACATAAAACACAAACTTATTACAAAATCCACACCATTGACTTGATCAAATTATTAATTACAAAGTTGACTTTTTTTCATCAAAACACCAAATGAAACACTTGATATCATCACACAAGACCTGTGCCTTTTTGGTATCAAACATCTCTACAGCATGATACCCTTCATCATCAAATTTCTTTGTCACGTGCACTCCACGTGCCTCCAACATGTTGGCAAACTCTTTCTGTCTATCCACTAATGGGTCCCCACCGTAACCTCTAATAAGACATTTCGGTAGTCGGGTGATCTTTTCGTTACAAGATCTGTTTTGATCTTGTAACGGATCACAATATTCGTGGTCTCGATCACAGCCTTTGGGCAGTGCAAGAGCCCACATAAGATCATTCGCCATCAAAGGGACGATACGGTCATTTACTAGCCGAATCTCCGATTCGGTGCGCTTGACCCCACCAAAAAAAGGTTGGTTCATTATGAGCCCTACGATCTTGATCGGATCAAGATCCATATCAACCGCACGTAGACCCGCATTGTATGCTATATTTCCTCCCGAGCTACTTCCCATCAAGTATACATTAGAAAAGTCAGCGAGCTCACTCAACCACTCATCACAACCGTTGATCCCTTTCCCTAACGCCTGGTCACGAACCCACAATAACGCCTCCACGGCATCGTCATACGCCGCCGGAAGACGGTGTTCCGGCGCAAGGCGGTACTCGACGGAGATCACCAGAGCCGGAGACTGAGCAGATACGGCGGAGCAAGAATTGTGGAAAAAGAAAGTGGTTGCGCTAAAGAGGATGAAGCCACCACCGTGGAAGTAGATGATGACTGGGATTTTTTCGCTGGTGGTTGTCGGCGGGCGGAATAGGCGGAGGAAGGTGGTGTTGGTGGGGTTGAGTGGAATGTCTTTGGAGAGAGCGAGTTGGGAATCGGTTGTGAGTTGGGGTGTGGCGGGTGATGATGGAATCGGAGCGAGTCGGGTGAGTGAGCCATCCGAGTTTTGTTTGATTTTGAGAAACTCGTAAGGATCCAAATTGGATTCGGCTTCAGCCATGGTTGTGGATGAAATAGAGATATATGGTGTATATATATATATATATAGGCACACCTAGTGAGTGTGAATGTGTGTGTCTTTTAAGGAAGGATGAGTAGTTGTACCTAATTTAGTTAATACATGATAGAGAAAACAATTGATTCCTTGTTTTTAAAGCATAGATGTACAAATAACGATTTAAATCGGTAAGAATTGAGGATGGTCTAAAAAAAGACAGGTTAAAAAAAGCGATTGGTTATAGGGCTGTAAACGAACCGAACGAATACGAATGGAGGTTTGTTCGTGTTCGTTCGTTTAACTTAGCCCAATAAACGAACGAACACGAACGGTAAACGAACGAAATTTTTTGTGTTCATGTTCGTTCGTTAAGTAAATTTGTTTGTTCGTGTTTATTTATGTCCGTTCATTAAGAGTTAAACGAATGTAAACGAACGAACTTAAATGAAGATAAACGAACAAACTTAAATGAACATAACGAAACATAAATGAACGAACCCAAATAAACAAATAATAACCATTATTACTCATCATTTCGTTCGTTAAAGATATCATAACAAAAGGAAAAATCGGGTTAACTTAGGAGGTATAAAAAGAAATTCTTAAAACTTATTTTACTTAATGACTTTAAATATTAATGCATACTACATAAACATGTTTATATATAAACAAACACAGACGAACACGAACATAAACGAACGTGAACGAACGAACGTAAACGAACATAAATGAACGAACGTAAATGAACGAACGAGACCATTGTTCATGTTCGTTCTTTTAACTAAACGAACAAGAAAATGTGTTCATGTTCGTTCATTTATTAAATAAACGAACATAAACGAACTTCCCGCCGAACAGTTCACGAACGGTTTACTGAACATTCGGTTCGTTTACAGCCCTAATTGGTTATAGATGAAAGTTCATAGTGCTAAAGTTTGAACTTGGAACTGATACTTAACCGGTTAAAGGAAGTACAGATAAAACCTAAAAATCTAAAAACCTAAAAACCTGTCATTGATTAATCGAAAACTAGTCCGACTAAGGCCAGGTCAAAGCTCGAAAAAATGATCAAAGCCTGAAAATGAAAAGTCAAAACATGTTGCCTTTACCCCAATTATTTAGAGAAATTAATTAAAATGGACCAAGTTGGAAATTAGGTTACAGAAATACCCCCTCTCTCTCTCTCCCTCCCTCTTTATAAAAATACCCACTTCTCTCGCAATTTACCCTCGATCGCGGACTGAAATTAAAAATCCCCAAAACTCCCCAATTCATCCTCGATCGCTGACCCAATTTCATAAAATCATGTCCTTTGCGGACAATTCATAAAATCGTGGTTGGCAATTCATAAAATCGTGGCTGACAAAACAAAAAAAGTGGCGTTTGTGGTTTGTGGCTGAAAAATGTCCTTCGCGGATTGCAAGTGGGTGAATTGTCCTTTGTGGTTTGTGGCTGAAAAATGACAAAACAAAAAAGTAGTTATACCCAAATGGGTGCATCGTGGATTGCAAGTGGGGTGGTTATACCCAAACTTGCGTGCATCGCGGATCTATCTCATTTTTTGTCTGGATCTGCGATCGAGGCCAAATCGCAGAAACTCAGTGTATTTTTGTAAAACGGGAGAGAGATGAGGTATTTTTGTAATACAATTTCAAACTTGGTCCATTTTAATTAATTTTCCAATTATTTATTATATGACTAAAGAATTTAAAAAAGTATCAAAATAACAATTTTCAGTCATCAATAATGAAATTAATATAAGAAAAGTTTATAAATTATTTTAAAGTTTCTTCTCTGTTTTTTCCGTTTGACTCAACTGTAAACCAATATAAAGAGAAAATTGAGTCGAAGGTTTATTAGATTTAAACATGATTAAATTTGATTAAAAGGATTAAAAATATTTAACACGACAAAGATAAAATTCAAGTTAAATATATAAAGAATATTCAAGAAGAAGAAAAATGACAAATACGTCAAAATAATCATTTATTTAAAAAAATCTCAGTTTAACTAACTTTATATTTTACGATAATTAGCTTACAATTAAATGAAATTAAAGATTTTTGTTTAATATAACTGTTCAGTTCATTCGTTTATTATTTGTATATGTATTTGTTTTAAAAAAATTCAAACCCAAAAGGATCGATTTGGATTGTTGGTATGGAGTCCGGATTTGGTTCTAAATTTTTGTTGCCAAAAAACGACCTATCTTTCTAGGACACGTCCTTTTGCACCTCTACTAAGAGCATCCTCAATCATGAACCTCTTTAGAGGTTCACGGTTTAGCCACATCAGCTTTCTCTCTCTGTTATATCAGTTTCTCTTTCCTACTCATTTTATACACTTTTTACTCCCAATTATAAACCGGTTCATGATTTATATGATAAAAATTACAATACTAAAAATTATAAAAATTAAAAATTATTTATTATAATAGTTAAAAGTTACATATTGTTTTTACAAGACATTAACTAAAAATTATGATAATAAAGAATTACTTATTACAATTAAAACCCACTAATAAAAAACATTATAATAAAAAACTACAATACAAAAATTACAATTATTGAAATTTACGAAAAGTTAAAATATAAATAAAATTTGAAATTATAATAATTTCTTTACTTTTTTTAATGAATTAAACTAATTAATTTGATAAGTACAAATTTAGTTTAATAATTAAAAGAAATTAAAGAAAACCTAGATTCAAGTTTTTTTATTATTAAATTAATGCTGGCCCCCACCATTTGTAGAGGAGGAATCGGTTAATGCAGAAGAACCGATTCATCCTATGTGGCAAAGAAACAGTTTGTTCCAAAGGTAAAAAAAAACCAGAACCGGTCCCTCAAGGTTTATGAACGGAGATATGCCCTAAGTGGTGTACTATGCAAAAAGATGTAAAAGTTGATTATAAACATAAAATGAAATATTTAGTTTTTATGGGTATGTTATTCATACCTCCTCCTCACTCTATACCACTCACATTTCATATCATGTTTCATTCACCCGCCACTCATAGGGTTATGAATCGAATTGGTGTCTTTATTGAAAGTAAACATTAAAATTAAGTAAATTACACGTTTGATCTATATGATTGTCATTCACTATCAATTTTCATCACTATTTTGTTATACTTTTGACCCATCTGACAATTTTCCTTTAAAAAAACCCATTAACTCAAAGGCCTTTTGGTCTTTTTTCTATTACCATTTTAGTATGCCCAACCCCAAGCACACCATCTTGATACCCCCCCCCCCCTCTTCCGGTTTTCGGTTTTCTTTTCCGACGACAACCCCACCACCTCTCCCTTTGGAGAAATATTCCAGCTCCAAATAAAAAACACAAGTAAAAAACTAAATAAAAAATTCATATTCAAATCAAAATACAAATAATCAAAAATTCACATAAAAGTCTATAATAGTAGTTCTTATAAGAACCTCATTTTGTAGGTCCCACGTATTTGACAAAATCAATAATTATTATATATTTATAAATATATATCAAATGGTTAATTTAAATACCAATAAAAATAAGGAAATTATCACTTTACACAAACTTTATGGTAAGAATCAAGATTTTTAAATAAGAATTCAAAATAAATGAAGTTTACAAAAACTTTCTATAATGATAGTTCTTATTATAAGTCACTCCACTTTTTATATTGAAAATACTTTAGAAAATAAAATTCTTATAAGAACTATTTATAATGGTAACATATACAAACCCTTTTACTTTTTACTTGTTAAACCTTTTTAATGGTCTAGCCAAAAGTGTCTTTAATTCTTGAATCCACTTTCAAGGGGAAATTGACCAAAATAACCATTCCACCATCCAATCTTCAACTTTTAATCACACATATTAACTTTTTACAAAAATGACCAGAATCTCGCAAGCCTGACACCGCAAGGCTTGCGGTGTCAGCTTTTTCTGACAAAACGAAAAAAAAATTTATTTTTTAAAAATGGCAAAACCGCAAGCCTTGCGGCGGCTTGCGGGATTGTCATTTTTTTAAAAAAATAATTTTTTTGCGTTTTGTCAGAAAAGCTGACACCGCAAGCCTTGCGGTGTCAGACTTGCGGGATTCTGGTTATTTTTGTAAAAAGTTGATATGTGTGGTTAAAAGTTGAAGATTGGATGGTAGAATGGTTATTTTGGTCAATTTCCCCACTTTCAAGACATCTTGGTTTGTGTAATCAAGCCATAATGCATGAAGTACAAGTACAAGTAGCTGTAGCAGTATTGTTTATGTTGTTGGAATTTAATGACATCAATTGCTTCTAAAAGTAGAAATGACAGGATGGGTAGTTGGTTGTTAACTCATTTATTTCAACAACATTTTCACACACATAATCATGCTATTTCTTTTTAGGGAAATTAATTAAAATATCCCAAGTTTGACCCTTTTTTACACCACTACCTTCTCTTTCCCCGATTTTGTAAAAATACCTCACATCCCTGCGAATTGAGCCGTGATCGCGGACCCGACCCATGTGGCTTGTGATATTGGTCCGCGATCCACACATTGTCCTCGATTTTTAAATTTTTGATTTTAAATGTTACATTTCACACCCTGCTATCGTATCTTAGACGTCCATGTGGTTCTAGCTCCGATGGGCCCTGCGTGCTACTTCTTTGGCTAACTGAACGTCTACTCCTTGGCATGCTTGAAGGGGCGGGAGTTGGAAACTCTCCACGAGTATGTCCTACTGCTTGGCACCTAGTACATTTTCTCTGTATAGGATCTTCACCACGAGATGGACGTCGGTCGTTCTTTCTTGGTCTTCCGGCTCTGTTCTTAGTTATTAACGGTGGATAGCATAGCGGAAGGGGGTCGTGTGGAGACACCCATGATTCAGGGGGTCCAGCTGGATTGATTACCTCCCGATATGTTTCCCGGTAAGTTTCGGGCGTGTAGAAATTTACAGCCAAATCGTTGCAATCTCTACGACCCAGATGCCTTGCAGCAGCGATGGCATGACCGCACGGTAACCCAGAGTATTGCCATTCAAGACATGAACAAACATGGTCGGTCATATCGACAGTCGCGTCAAACGATTATCTCGGACCTGGTACTTCCCATAGCCAATTTTGCTTACCCTCCATGTCGCAGCCATTCCCGCCCTTTTGAGAATTATCTCCTCCGCCTTTGGTGTGAGTCTATTATGCATTTCACCTCCTTTTCGACGTCGAAGTTGGTACCACTCTTGTTGAAAGGTCCGAAAGTACTCCATAAGTTATACAATCGGTAATTTACGAGCAAAACGAGAGAGTGCCTTCACCGACTCTGCACTATTGGAGGTCAGAATGTCATAACGTTGTGTAGGAAAATGGGTCGTCGACCACCTCTCCGGTCCAACATCATCCATAACTTGTGTTGCACGATTGCAACTAACTCGTAGTGCATTCATGTACCTGTCAAACTCCCTAACCGTTTACGCTCTGCATGCATTCTAGTAGGTGGTGTGGTATGTTGTAATACGTTTCTCCTGGCTTTTGGCGTTCATCTCCAAATGTCGACAACATAGGGCGTGAGGGGTGTTTGGGTACGTAGCAGAGATTGCGGCGCTTATGGAAGCAACCCTATCGGACATAAACACCAACCCTTCCGGGTCTTCGATACATTGTCTCAACATGGACATAAACCAACTCCTAACAACCCAATTCTAAACATACAAGCTAGAAGTTGCCTCTTTAATTCATAATGCCATAAACGGCTCCACATGGTCACACTGACAAGATTTACAACACAGGGTTTGCGGAAATAACCCTAAATACAGCTGAGAAATCTAACTAGACATAAAAAGGAAATTCTCCTACTCCTTCTAAACACAAGCTCCGACCCACGTCTTGCCAAACCTCTAAACACGCTCTCGGCTACCTGTTTACCTGGAAAGGTTTTAGTTTTGAAAAGCGAGGGTTAGACCATGAGGTCTAGTGAGTTCCCTACACACCAAGTCACACCAAAATATTTCAGTTTATAAAATCAGTTATGAAAGCATTTATACCAATCATAGCAAGCACACTAAGATGATATGCACACACTGACACATGCTACTGGCATACGCTATAGTCACACACACCGTGACAGCGCAATAAGGCACACACACACTATAGTCACACACACCGTGACAGCGCAATAGGGCACACATCGCCCATATATGAAACAAATTCATATATATAAATTTTATGGGACACACCCCCATTTCACATCAAAGCCAGAGCATGGTCACACACATATAAATCACACAATTAGTCTTTGCTTTGAAGTAAAAGCAGTTGAAAAGCACACAGTTAGATAATAACTTTCAAACACGCTTATTCTTTGCTTTGAAATAAATACAGTTGAAAGGCGAACAGTTGGATAATAACCATCAAACACTTGTATAAAATTTAGGTTTAGAAAGACTCACCTAGCGTCCTGCTTAGAAGTTCTTACTCGCGTCGATCATCTCTACACACACCTACAATTAAACCCATCACACATACCGGGTAAGACACACTGGATTTTACTAAATTTCACTGCCTCAGCCGTAAGTACCCAACCCTTAAACACCGGATCTGATAGATTTAAAGCCCAACTCCGGTTCCCATAAATAAACATATGCCGGAACCCACTTAAATAAATATCTGTAACACCCCATATTTTATTCTTCTTGCAAGGTTAGAGTAAATGAAGATTTTGGGGCTAATGTATGAAGTATTCAACTTTGGGGGCTTGGTTGCAAAATCTAAAATTGTGAATTGGTATAGAAAGGGATAAAACCCTAGGTTATTTCTATTTTGTGGTTCATACGTATTGGGGATGGATAGAGGAGGAATTGGAGGGTCTTGAAGCTTCTTGAAGAGAGAGCTTGGATTTGGAAGCTGAATGTGAGGTTATTCTTCATCTTCTCCAAGGTAATCTTTCCCTCTCATGTTTTCTTCTATTGAAAGGATTAATGAGAAGAGTGTGGTGTAAGATTTTCTAATGTTTTAATGTTTTTGGGGTGAATGCTCCAAAGGAGATTGCTATGTTTGAGTTTTGTATGGTTTACAAGCTTTTCTTAGAGAATCATCCATCATTTCAATGGTAGTTTTGGGTTTTGGCAAGAATATGATTTTAGGGTTTTAGGGGATGAATCATTGGATGGAATTGGTGGATTTCATATTGTTGTACATGTTGGTTATTGGTTCTTTTTGTGTATTGCATCTTAAATATCGATTTGGGAGTCTTAGAGCTGGGTTGGGAAAGTTTGGGGGATGAGAAACCCTTGTTTTTTGGAAGAAATCTCGTGAAGGGGGCAGACCAGTGCCCTGCGCGTCTGGCAGCGCGTGTGGAGGCGCGCCACCAGGGGTGCCAATCGATGGCCCCCGATTCACTTTCCCATTTCGTTGTTCGTTCGGGTCTAGGATCGAGGCGTCGATTGGAGGGTTGTTTTGGGGGTATGTTAAAGTTGTTTTGGGATGTAATTAGATGGTTTAACACCACTCTTGTAATGTTAAATTCAGGTGTTCGGTTTGAACTAAAGTGTGTCCCGAAGCGTGTGTCGAGGTGCTAAGGCTAAGGTGAGTTCCCTTACCTTCTTTGTGTGAATGAAATGTTTTACGAAAGGTTTTCATAACTGATTATGGTTACGAGCATGTTGACCTGATTAAACTATTTGAAAGGTTTTATATTACGTGATGTGAAAACGTTTATTAAAGCATGCGAGTTGTTTATACGTTTATTTTCTACGTAATTGTTGATTGCATGTTGTTGGGATGTTGTTGCCATGTGTGGAGTCGGGTTGCACAGTGGAAAACTATTATTGATGCCCGAATGCCGTGCCTGGCTTTGTAAGGTGATGAATGTCGTGCCTGGCTTTGTAAGGTGATGAATGTCGTGCCTGGCTTTGTAAGGTGAATGCCGTACCTGGCTTAATAAGGTGATGAAAGTTGAGACCACTGTGCAATACCCTTATGTGGAGTCGAGCTTTTGAAATGGAATTTCCGTTTATTGTTATAACGGTTGAATGTTTTTGTTGGGTCGTCAAGATTTGAAGATGACCTCATGATCTCCTTTTATACTTTGAAAAACATTTTATACTTAGAGAAATTTTGGATGCATGGTTCTTTGTAATGGCTTGTACAAGATATCAAATGTTTGGTGAAGTCAAAGATCAACCAAAGTCAAGATTAAAGATTCTCTCATTGTGGAAGTGAAAGATCTTTTCTCAAACATACAAGTCATTGTTCACCGAAATTGTTCTCACAATTTCGGTGGTATCTCCACCGAAACTTCTCTCTATTTCGGCCAAGTCTCAAAGAAGCTTTTCCCAAAGATGATGTCATATATCTCAAAGATGATGTCACATATCTCAAAGATGTGTCACATATCCCAAATGACATTTCGGTGGGACCTCAAAGAAGCTTCAAAGATGTTTTCTCCAAAGATGTGTCACATATCCCAAGTTTCCATCGGTGGTGCTTTTCTTGAAAGAAAATCTGAGAAGCAAAAGAAGACAAAAATGAGAGACATAATAAGACAAAATGAGAAGCAAATTCATTTTGTCTTGGAAGAAATCTTACAACCTTTCTTCGGTGGTGCATTTGTTGAAAGAGATTTTGAGAAGCAAAAGAAGACAAAAATGAGAGACATAATAAGACAAAATGAGAAAGAAATTTGTTTTGTGACAAAACAAATTTGTCAAGATTTCTACCGAAGATATTTGTTTAAATTCGGTGGACTTGTTTGTCAAATGCTTTCTTTGAAGAAATATTTCAAGTCTCAAGAAACTTTGTCTTGGAAGACACATCAAGAAAGATCAGCTATTATGGGAAAATATCCATTGCCAGATAAAAGTGACCATCTGTCATTTTATCTATATTCAGCTAAAGTCTTCCTCAGCATGGTTTCCATACCTTATTTCAAGGAAAAGGTGATAGTGACAGATCAACTTTTCAGAAGTCAACAAATATGGTGATGACAAGTGTCCCAAGCATTTAATGCTTGGTACACCCATTATCACTATATAAAGAAGAAGAAGACTTCTTGCAAAAGAGACTTTTGGGTGATCTCTCTAAGTGCAGACGTTATACCTGGAATCCCTTGAATCTCTTGAAGACATCTATGTGTTCAAGATATTCTGTTCATCTCTCTCTTTAAACTTTACAGCTTTCTATCTTTGTGTTTTAGAAGTTATTTAGTTTTCAGTATTACTTTGTGAAGATTGTTAGAATAGATTTTATCTGTTCTTTTCCGCAACAGTCTTAAGTTTCTATGTGTAATTCTTGTTGAAAGATTTTCAATATAAAGAATTAAAATTGTGAAAATTTTGAGTATTGTATTCAACCCCCCCTTCTACAATACTTGTTATAGCCATCTGGGACTAACAAGTGGTATCAGAGCAGAAAGTTTAATTCCATAAACTTGATCTGCGATGGCTGCCTCTTCTTCTTCTACTGTTGAAAACTCTTTTCAAAATAACTTTTCTGAAAATGGGTCCATTTCAAAACCTCCTAAGTTTAATGCTAACAACTTCTCTTTGTGGAAAAGCCGCATGATGTTGTTCATGGAAGGAGTGGATGCTAGATATCCAACCATTCTCCTAGAGGGACCCTTTATCCCCAGAGTTTGGGCTCGCTATGAAACGCAGAGGCCTGGTAAAGAAACCATGGAAAAAGATAATTCTGGTGATTCCTCTGATGAAGAAAAATCTGCTGCATCTGGTCGTTACATTCTTAAAAATCCTAAGAAATATACTGATGAGGAAAAACGGCTTGTGTCTCTTGATTCTAAAGTTAGAACTATCATTGCTCTCTCTCTTCCTGATGAAGTGTACCACTCTCTGGTAAATCTCTCTACTGCCAAAGAGATGTGGTCCACTCTGTGTGTTTTGTACGAAGGTACAAATGAAGTTAAAAAGAGCAGAAAGATTGCTCTTGTTAGAAATTATGAACTCTTTGCTTTTGAAAAAGGAGAATCTCTTCCTAGCTTCTATAATCGCTTCAACTCTCTTTTAAATGATCTTAAGTTGTTGGGCAGAGTCTATGATAATGAGGAAGTCTTGTGCAAGTTCATGGATTGTCTTCCAGATTTTTGGGAAAATATATGTACTTGCATCAAAACTACCAAGGACCTTGAGTTCATGCCCTTGACTGTTCTTTATGGAACTCTTTTCAACTATGAGCAGACGAAACTGCATAAGTTTATAAAGAACTCTTCTCTAGCTCTCCTAAGTGACTCTTCCAAAAAGACTAAGTGTTTTCCAAAAATCACCTACCCATCTGACTCTGACCATAATAGTCAAGAAGATCCCAATGATCATTCAGAAGCATATCTTAGTGATGCTAAGGATGAATGTGAGGAAACATCAGCTGATAAATTATCTGATGAAATGGCCATGTTGGATGGGTACTCTAAATCCAAATCTCTTCTCCGTTCTGTAAAATCTAAGTTTGGTAGAAAATCCTCCTCTTCTCTCTCCAAACACTCTTGTTTGGACAAATCTAATGAGGAATGTTTTAACTGTGGTAAGAAGGGTCATTTTGCTTCTAAGTGTAAATGTAAACATTTTGAAAGACCCAAAACTGCTTCCTCAGGCCGACTTTCCTCAAAATCGGAAAGATCCAAATTTGATTCCCAAAAGTTCAGCCAACATCTCTCTTCTGCAAATTCTGACCGGGCTGAAAGATACAAGGAAAAATACAAGAGAGAAAAGGAAAGAAATGAAAGACTTGTTAGAAGAGAAAAGGGTCTGCCTGTTAAAACTCATGATTTGGCAGATGAACCCACATCTGAAAGCGAATGACTCCTCAACTGCTCTTGTATCAGCTAAGTGCTTCTTCTACTCTTCACAGGTACATACTATGTGTTTTATCTATCTTTTATGAATTCTCTTATTTCAAACTCTTTTGCTATGTGTCCATAATTTCTGCCATCACATCTGAAAACATAAATTTTGGAAATTTTATTTGGCTAGTCTCTGGGTGTTGTTTCTTTCTTAAAAAGAAATCCTCCAAAAATTTTCCAAAAATAACTTTATGACTTCTCATACCGATTTTCTTCTTCAATCTGTGAGTTTCAAAATGTCCAATTCAAAAGAAAGGATTTATGTACTCCCAATTTTTGAAATAGGAATTCTATGTGATGCACCCCCATTCTTTGTTATCTCTTCAAAATCTTTGAGCAAAAGTTAGGAAAAATGTCAAGTTTCTAAAAGGAACTCTCTTTATAGAAAATGCTATATCTGTGGTGATATTTCTCATTTTGCCAAAGACTGTGAAATAAAGAATTATTCTGAGTGATATAAATTCTTTTCATTCTTTTTCTAACCCAAAAGGACCCACCTCCAAATGGGTACCTAGGAAATAAATTCTTTGTGATTGCAGATTTTAAGCTGGACAGATGGTTCTATGTGAGAAAGTTGACAAAACCTTCAAGATCTCCTTGTTTTTGAAAAGCCTCCCAGTTCTCATCTTACTGCTCTACCCACTAAAGAATAGGCGTTGGTTAGGATGCATTGGTTTAGGGTATTGAAATTATTATTATGATTATTATATTATTATTATTATTATTATTAATATTATTATAAATATGTATATATATACATACTTTCGGTTTCACCGATGTGTATATATATATATTAAAATAATAATAATAATAATTTAATAAAACTAATTACTAATTTCTTCCACCAAAATACTTTCTTACCATGCAATCTCACGACCACCGAAAATCACCTTTTCTTAAAACCACCAAAAGTACAAAATCTGGTATCACCTTTTCTTAAAACCACCAAAATTGAATTTCATCCACCGAAATTCAAATTTCATCCACAATTTTTTTTAAACCATTTCCCCATTCTTCACCGAATTCATTTTTCTCTTTCACCGAATCTTTTTCACCAAATTTCTTTTCCACCCTTCTACCCTTATTTTCTACTGAGAAGAAACCCAACCAGCCCACACCGATTTTCTTTCCACCGAAAATCTCATTTAAACCCTTCTCACATCCATAAACTTTTCTTTCTTTTTGTGGCCACCTTTATTTATTCACCCTCCTCTTCTATTTTTAAACCCATACCTACTGACAACCTTCCCTTCTCTCTTCTAACTCACCACCGAACCCTCACACCAAATCACACACACCGAAAACACACACATGCACACACACCGAAATACACACACACCACCTTTTCTTTCATCCCAATGACTTCATCATCCACACATCTCCTAATTTCTAAACCTCTACACCGAAGTTCAAGTCTACAAAATCCCTCCATTTCTTTCTTCATCTTAACAAATCATCACCCACCATCTTTTTGTCAACCACCTATTATTCATATTATATATATATATATTTTAAATAACCACTTGTGGAAATTTAAATATGTATATATATAATAATAATAATAATCCTTTCTCTCCTTCTTTGTGCCGACAAAAACAAACCCAAAGCTCTTCTCTTAAAAATATCTCTTCTTTTGTCTCTAACTTTCTGTCTCCGATTTTAAATCACACTCACCTCCCAAAGTCTATTCATCTCTAAGGCCACCACCATATCAAAGAGCATCTCCACCGAAAATCTCCTCATCCCATCCCTTTTTCCATCTTTTTCACTCTTGGTTTGCAACCCATCTCTCCTTTCATAAAATCCACCCACTACAAACTCTTCTGCAGATGTCACCCCAAATCCTCAAACTCAATCCTTTTGGGTCATCAAAACTTGGAAGATGAAATTCCAATCTCTTCTTCTCTTTGAAGATTTTCTCCATAATGCCTTAGAAGACTTTCTCCACACTCTGCTGAAGATGTCTTAGAAGATTTTCCTCAACCTCTTCAAGAAATTTCACCGAATTTTTGTCCAACTCTTGCAAATTTTCGGTGGAAAGGTAAAAAAAAAAAAAAAATACACTGATTTTCCACCGAAAATCCTACCGAAAATAGCCAATTTTCGGTGGAAAAAAAAAATAGTCTTGGTTCTGGCCGATCTTTTCATTTTCTCTTGGTGTTTTTCCTACGTCGGCCACTGAGGGGGAGAATTCATCTGAGGGGGAGCAACATAAACCCTCAGTACTCATATACAGCGACCAACTTGAAAAAATGAGGAAATCGACGGACCGGTCAAGGGGGAGCACTTCAGTCCGGGCGGATCTAACTGAGGGGAGAAACACAAAGACCGACTGATCTAACTGAGGGGGAGCAAAACAAAGACAAAGGATGCTGATGCTAAACATGAAAAGATGCCAAGATGCAACAGTTGGGAAGAAGTATCCTAAGGCTGCTGATCAAAATGAAGAATCCTCAAGCCAGTCACAAGTTTCAACTCGCCCCTCCAAAGATGCAAGTAATATTCATTCTGTTTATACTGTTTATACTGTTTATACTTCTTTCCTTTTCCTTTCGATTATTTGTACAGCTATACCTTTTTATTTTTTCTTATATGTAAATATCATATATACATACACACAAAAAAAAAAAAATGGACTGTGTGAAAAAGAACCCAAAAGAGTAAAGAAGGGTCAACTTGCATTATTCACTGTCTTACTCATGTTTTTCTAAGTATGGATGTCATCATCAAATAGGGGGAGATTGTTGGGTCATCAAGATTTGAAGATGACCTCATGATCTCCTTTTATACTTTGAAAAACATTTTATACTTAGAGAAATTTTGGATGCATGGTTCTTTGTAATGGCTTGTACAAGATATCAAATGTTTGGTGAAGTCAAAGATCAACCAAAGTCAAGATTAAAGATTCTCTCATTGTTGAAGTGAACGATCTTTTCTCAAACATACAAGTCATTGTTCACCGAAATTGTTCTCACAATTTCGGTGGTATCTCCACCGAAACTTCTCTCTATTTCGGCCAAGTCTCAAAGAAGCTTTTCCCAAAGATGATGTCATATATCTCAAAGATGATGTCACATATCTCAAAGATGTGTCACATATCCCAAATGACATTTCGGTGGGACCTCAAAGAAGCTTCAAAGATGTTTTCTCCAAAGATGTGTCACATATCCCAAGTTTCCATCGGTGGTGCTTTTCTTGAAAGAAAATCTGAGAAGCAAAAGAAGACAAAAATGAGAGACATAATAAGACAAAATGAGAAGCAAATTCATTTTGTCTTGGAAGAAATCTTACAACCTTTCTTCGGTGGTGCATTTGTTGAAAGAGATTTTGAGAAGCAAAAGAAGACAAAAATGAGAGACATAATAAGACAAAATGAGAAAGAAATTTGTTTTGTGACAAAACAAATTTGTCAAGATTTCTACCGAAGATATTTGTTTAAATTCGGTGGACTTGTTTGTCAAATGCTTTCTTTGAAGAAATATTTCAAGTCTCAAGAAACTTTGTCTTGGAAGACACATCAAGAAAGATCAGCTATTATGGGAAAATATCCATTGTCAGATAAAAGTGACCATCTGTCATTTTATCTATATTCAGCTAAAGTCTTCCTCAGCATGGTTTCCATACCTTATTTCAAGGAAAAGGTGATAGTGACAGATCAACTTTTCAGAAGTCAACAAATATGGTGATGACAAGTGTCCCAAGCATTTAATGTTTGGTACACCCATTATCACTATATAAAGAAGAAGAAGACTTCTTGCAAAAGAGACTTTTGGGTGATCTCTCTAAGTGCAGACGTTATACCTGGAATCCCTTGAATCTCTTGAAGACATCTATGTGTTCAAGATATTCTGTTCATCTCTCTCTTTAAACTTTACAGCTTTCTATCTTTGTGTTTTAGAAGTTATTTAGTTTTCAGTATTACTTTGTGAAGATTGTTAGAATAGATTTTATCTGTTCTTTTCCGCAACAGTCTTAAGTTTCTATGTGTAATTCTTGTTGAAAGATTTTCAATATAAAGAATTAAAATTGTGAAAATTTTGAGTATTGTATTCAACCCCCCCCCCCCCTTCTACAATACTTGTTATAGCCATCTGGGACTAACAGTTTTGTACTACTGTTGTATGGAACTGTTTTAAAGAGGGAATTCACTAGACCTCATGGTCTAACCCTTGCTTTTCAAAAAACTAAAACCATTTTCAGGTGTTAGTCGTGTATGGAGTTTCATCTGATGATGATGGAAGGTCGTGTCGTGGTAGAAGAGCTAGAGGCTAGTGAAGACTTGTAGATTACCGTCGGGCTTCCTGTAGTATCTCGGTTGTGAAGGTGTTTCCGCGGCGAGTTCAGAGTAGAATTTATGTAAATTATTGTTGTTGGGACCGTTATTGGTTGTAATATTGTTTAATGTTATTTGATGGAAATTGGGTTGTAACAATATCTACCGGAGCCCAATTAACTAATACTATCGAAGTCCAACTAATTAATAATATCGAAGCTTATAATTAATAAACTATCGGACCCAAATTAATTAAGTCATACCGGGGCCCAACAACGTAATACCGGATACACCAATTAAACACCGGGCTTAATACCCAAAAGAATAATTACCGGATTTAATTAAATAGCAAAACACCGGATCCAATAAACATAAGTAAAATCTCGGCCCAAGAAAGTCATTAAAAGCCGGTCCACTAATTAAAACTCCGGCCCACTAAATGAAATCCACTTCTAATGATCATGAATAAATCCACCGACCCAATTTAATCCATTTCAATTGAATTTACCGACCCAATTTAGTTGAATCTCGGCCCAATTCCCAATTCAATAATAAATCTCAAATTCCGGTTCCATAATACAAATCACATACCAGATCTTTCGTTAATTAAGTCCAACAACAAGAACTGGACCTCTAAAAATTTCCGGATCCTAGTTTATTTCTTACATTCCGGATCCCAGTTTATTACTTACAATCCGGAACTGCTTTGGTCAAAATACACACCGGAACTTGTTTTAAAATGAGTTCCGGATCCAAATTGACAGCCAAATTGACAGCCCAAATTCTGGTTCTAACATAATATTATAATTCCGGACTCTTGGTTCCGGATCCACTAATTAAAAACGAAATACCGGAACCCAAAAATAAAAGTACCGGAACTCAAATTATTCCGGATCTAAACTCCCGGACTAAAATCCGATGTGATACAAAATAATGATCGAACTGAAAATAAACCCAATTAACTCAATTAATATGTCCATTTCTAAACGAAAATGGTTATTCTTACTTTTCTAATCCATTAAATCTTATGTTTGCATAATTACAACCGATTGATTTCTTGAATACACCAAAACTCAATCAACTAAAACCCAATTATTCTGACTTCTCAAAGTAAGCAAGAATAGGGATTAAAGATGAGATTACCTGAATGCATCAATGGAGGTTTAGGTCCAATCCCTCTATTCTTCTTCCAATCTGAAAAGCTCCAAAATCCTTTAGTATTCTTGAATCGCACCTTCAAACACACCTCAGCCGCACACACCAATTTTTGAGATAGTTAGGATTTCTTAGGGTTTTTACCCTTTTTATACTTCTCACCACTAACCACTAAATTTTTCCTATTTCACACTTGAACCACGAAACTTCTTTAACTTCGAACTTCTACCACAATTTTATTTATTGAACCAAAAAATATAAAAAGAATCCCGGTTATTACAAATCCTCCCCGGTCTCGGACTTGCCTACTCCGAAAGCTACGGGCACGGTGTTGTTATTCCCGTCCATGGCAACCGCCAGGAACATCATACCCAAGTAACGCCCCTTTAAATGGGCAGCGTCTATTACCAGGACACGATGCAGATTTGCCAGAAATGTGCGGATTTGCAAAAACGTAGGTGGTTTCCCTTTGTAAATGTTATAATTTATAATGTGTAAACATATGACATGTTAATATACGTACCACGGGTCCAAGGGCAACGAAGCCCAACTCAAAACGTCTCTTTGAATCGGTCCTTTTCTTGGTGACTGTACCTGGATTCTGCAGCTCCAAATTATATAAATACGTAGGGAGTCGTTCATACGACTCCTCGGGAGTGCCTCTCACCATTAGTAGTGCCATGCATTGTGATCCCGTACTGCTGGTTTATATCGTTGACGATGTCCTTTGGACGAAATGCCCTGCTAGCATCAAGAAATATGCCTTTGAGTATGTAGCCCAAAGTCCTTTTGTTGGCTTGTCGGTGGTTGGGATTCAGTTGCGTCCTCGAACAAGTGTGTACGTCGTGAAACTTTGTAACGGTAAACATCCCTCCTTTAGGGCCCACGGACCTCGCGGACATCCTTCAATTACAATTTTCTCTCCCACATACAACCACGTATCTGACTTTGTCAGATTTGTCCGTTTTACTTTCGAAACCCTCTTCGATGAACTTAATTCCGACCTGTGTGGCTAATACATCCTTCGTATCAAATATTTCACCTACACGTATCTTTGAACTGCGATTATAAGGTGCGGGTTCGTTGGTTTGTATATGGGTCTCTAGGGTTGGAAAGAGAAGAGGCATATCAAAATAATCATTTAACTTACTAAATGATTTATTACTGGGGGTGTATTTTTCTCCTTCTTCGTCCTCATCACTATCGGTATCTAATTTGTCTATGTCAGATCTACCCATTGAGAAAACATGGGTTTCGTCATCAGCAAGTCCAGCAAATCGTCTTTCTTGGTCTTCTTC
Source organism: Saussurea involucrata (assembly GCA_033807775.1). Lineage (NCBI taxonomy): Eukaryota > Viridiplantae > Streptophyta > Magnoliopsida > Asterales > Asteraceae > Saussurea > Saussurea involucrata. Next base: position 13,314,669 of record CM066312.1, read on the forward strand.
TTCTTCTTCTTCTTGTTGCGTCTCTGGAACAAAATCAGGATAACACTCCTTAAGACCATATGTATGATCCGAATAAACTGTTGGGTCATAGGACGCCTGAAATTGAGAATCAGGCTCCAGTTGGGCTTCATCATCGTCTTCGGCATATACAAACAGTGCTGGAGGTCTTTCTGACTGGGCTGCCAATTGCAGAAAACCAGAGATATCTCCATCGTTGGATAACTCTACCATTGACCCATCATCATTCTTGTACACTAGCCTGCAAACAGCAGAAGGTTCGATTCCACATTTTTGCATGGCGTATGCAAGAAACTTCATATGAGTAAAGTTTACTGGCAATTTTACACTATGCTTAGATTTATAAGAAAAATTCCACTGATTGTTGTCTTGCACTCATTCAACATCGTAACAGAAATATAGCTTAGCTTTTGCAACAGCTGAACTCATTTTTTCAGTAGTATCTCAGAAAGAAAATACTGAAATGATGAAGAAAGAAAGCAAGAAAGAAGGATGGAATGTGTAACACCCAAAAAAATTAGAATTTGGACTTTTGAGTTGCGGACGTCCGCATAGGGACAAGCCGGACGTCCGTGTCCATCAGGACGTCCGTGGGTCGTCTGCGGAAGCAACAGAGAAGAATTGGGATATCGGTCAGGGCAAGGCCGGACGTCCGCATAGGCCTCCAGCTGGACGTCCGCGACATGTCTGGTGAGATATTTTGTTTGCTTTAAAGACATTTCTCTCCCTCTTCCCTCATTTCATTTTCTTAACAAACACAACTCAGCTCTCTCTCCCTAAACCGATTTCTTCCCCAAGAAAACCCTAAATCCTTCCTCTTCTTCTTCATATTCTCCACTCAAATCAAACCCATTTCCACCATTGTTGAAGATATGGAAACTTGAAGCTTTTGTGAGAGACTAGGAGCTTTTGCTTTGATGATTCTAGTGATGAAGGTAATCTCATTCTCTCTACCAAAAGCTAGGGTTTTGTTGTTTCATCTTCTCTTCCATTTTGGGTATTCTCGGTGTGATTTTGATTATGCTTGGTTAAGGGAATCTCTCCTTCACCTATGAAAAATTAGGGTTTTGGTATAAGTTGAGATCTTGAGGTAAAATGTTTGGGGAATGATTCTACATGGTTAGATCTGGATATTTATGGTTGGAAACTTTTGGATCTAGGTTTTGGAAGATTTGAGGTTGAAGATTCGGGTTTCTTCAAAGGAGCTTACGTTTGGGGAAAAATCTAGATTTAGCCTAAATCTAGCAAGGTGAGTTCAAGTTGATTTGTGAAAACGTTGTACATGCCAAAATGTTTATTTAAAGTATTTGTGTGCTTTATATAAAATTATCACTTGTTTAATTAAGGGCATCTCCAATGGGTCACACTATATTTTACACCAAATTTCAAAAATAGTGTAAAAAGTAGTGTAAATTTTAGTGTTAATAGTAAATCATCTCCAATGGGTAACACTACTTTTTAAAAGTGATGTAAAAATAGTGTAAAAAGTAGTGTAAATGAATAGTGTTACACCAAATATAGTGTAATACTATTCATTACACCAAATTTAGTGTGAAAAATAGAGACCTCATTGGAGATGTAAATAGTGTTTTTTACACTAAATTTAGTGTTTGGTGTAAGATTTAGTGACCCCATTGAAGATGGTCTAATTAGTGGGTTTTGATTAATCAAAGTGTTGAGCTTTACAAATCTTGTAAAACACCCACATTTGGGGATTTTGAGTGATTGATACATAAATCACGAATGAAAGTGTTTTGTTAATTTATTGCATAAGTGAAGGTTATTTGGTCAAAATACACTTTTAGTGTTTGTTGCGATTATGCAATAGTTATGATATGTTACGTTTTGAAACTGTGAATGTGTGAGTTGGGGATTTTGGTCAATCTCGACCTTATGAATATTTTGAGAGTTGTAAACTTTTTATTTTGGGCCGAAGGCCAATTGAGAATTAAAAGGCAAAGATTTTGGATAACGATGTATTTTGGTTTACGTAACCGTGTGGGCAAAGCGTATTTAGCCAAATGTTTATTTTGCCTTTAAGGGCTTGATTTATACTCAAATGGGTCTTTTGAGTGTTTGCCGGTTTTAGTAGCTCGAGAAGGAGCCACGGGTGTGTTATGCGCTTATTTGCGTTTTATTCGAGTATGTGCCTGTTTGAGGGTTTTGTCTTATATGTGAAGACCAATTGACGATTATGTATACGTGGTACTTTTGGGTCTAATCAACCACTGCAAATTTTATGCATTGTCATGTTATAAAGGATTTGAGTATACGTACACACACACACACACACATATATATATATATATATATATATATGCATGTATGGTTTGACTTCATTGGGAAAGTGGCAATGAAGGGGTTTTGAGTTAATCATGCCTCGGAGCATGTGTTTGCATGATGTGGGTTAGATACACTTCATTTGCATGAGTTCACTTTTGATAAACGATCATTGGATCTTTTGAGCTTATGGCTCGGTTTTGGACTCTGTTGGGTCTTGAGGGCATTTGCCCGGTTTTGATAAGCTCGACGTGGGCTTGGGTTATGACTTGCATGAATTGCATTGTATTTGAGAATTACATGATTTGAATGCATTGGTTATTCTTTTGGAGTCATGTATAAATTTCCAGATTAAAGTAAGCTTGTTTTGGATGGTGGGATTCCAAGGTAAAGATCCGGTCGGGTTAAACTTGGTGGTTTAGGCTAGAGATCCAGTTTGGGTTGATGCCTCAATAGACTAGAGATCCGGTTTGGGTTGATGTCTCCGTGGACTAAAGATCCGGTTTGGGTTGATGTCTCACTAGGCTAGAGATCCGGTTTGGGTTGATGCCTCACTTGACTAAAGATCCGGTTTGGATTGATGTCACAATAGACTAGAGATCCGGTTTGGATTGATGTCACATTAGACTAGAGACCCGGTTTGGGTTGATGTCTCAATGGACTAAAGATTCAGTTTGGGTTGATGTCTACAATTGACTAGAGACCTGGATATGGTTGATGTCGTATGTTTTTCCCATCCATGAAACATGATTGTATTTTTATAATTGTGGTTTAACTTGTGTGTTCGCCACGTTCGATGAAATCGGGTCTCCCCCGTCATCGAAGGGTGTTGTTTTCGGGTATTTTGTTTATCCGTGTTGTCGGCGTCGTATTATATACGTATGGATTGTTTTTCCATGATTGATGGACGGTATTTTATGTCTCATCCTTGTTTGGATGTTTTCCACTATTGGAGTATTATTCGCATTGATGATTATTTGGGAATTTATTATTTATTTACCTCTTGAGTGAGTTTTGGGACTTGAGTCCATTGTTGAGAAATGATTTTCATTGGAAGCTTTCCTCACGGAAATTGAGTGCGTTTGGAAATTGGGTTGTCGGTGTATTTTATACAAACCCCTTTTTGGAAATCATGAATTAAGTTGAATCTTTTGGTCCATCAAATTATTTGCTCATGATGTAAACTCTTGAACTCACTAGGCGTTAGCCTAACCTTTTTATTTGTCGGCATGTGCAACAGGTTCAGGTTGGGAATAACTTTAGCTACACTGTGAAGTGATGAGTGCTAGTAGAGTGCACGAGAAGTGATTTTGCTTAGTGAAGTCTTCCGCACTTATTTGGGATTAGCAACTTGTATGTGTGTTAAGTAACACCCGTCTTGAGTTATTAATTGTGCAAGTTGTGATGTTTAAATTTCGAGGTATTTTCAAGGATGGTTTGTGATAAACCCAGAATCTAGCAATCAAATGTAGAGAGAGAATCTAGAGTGCAAACTTGTCATCCATATATTGATCAATGAGTACAAAATGAAAAAATGCTACAAGTGTTATTAATTGTTATCTAACTATTGAACTAGACAAGCCTATTTATACCCATAACATACAAGGTATAAAGGCATTATGAACTAATACAGTACATTGACTTTACAGTAAATCTTGAATACAATAATGCTCTAACAATCTCCCCCTTTGGATTCAAGATTTAAAAAATATGACTGCAGTCTTCAGCTCTTTGTAAAGTCAATCTTCTCCAACAAACACTCTATCAAACCATCTTTAAGTCTTGTACATGAAAAACAGATCTTTGCAACTTTATCAGTCTTTGACAAACAGTAACTTCTCGTATCCTTCTTGATGCAAGAACCTTAGTTCTCAAATTAACTTTAAGGATCCAAAACCATCAATTCGGATGATGAAGAGTGTGAAACCATGGAGATTTGTACCAAGAAGGGTGCGAAACCATGGAATCTGTACCAAGAAGGGTGCGAAACCATCCGTTTCGTATTAAGTTGGATACGAAACCATGGAATCCGGATGTAGAAGGGTTCGAAACCATGGGATTCGAATCAATAAGAGTTCGAAACCATGGGATTCGAATCATGTAGAGTGCGAAATCAAGGAATCCGGATCAAGGCAAGTACGAAACCAACGGAAGTCGAATCAAGTTGGGTCCGAAACCATGAGAATTCGTATCATGAAGGATGCGAAACCATGCCAAATCTGAATAAATGGAATCCGAAACCATTTGAGATAGGAATAGAGAGATGCGAAACCATCCATATTGTTGAACTTTTAGGTGTAAGCACATTCCGAAACGCTCAGAACTAAGATAACCAAATTCAGCAACATTTCTGACTTCACAAGATTCGAAACCAATATTTCTTGTATTTTGAATGATTTCTTGAACTTAGTATCTTCATCTCTTTGCTTCGACATGAAATTGAATTAAACATTTCTCCCCCTTTTTCGATGATAGTGAGCATCATGATCATCGAAAACCTTTTTCAATTTCAGTCGCATCTCTGAGTATTACTAACAATCTCCTCCTTAATGAATAACCTTGCTCCCCCTCAAAATAAGAATTCTGGAGCAATTTGTTTTCTCCCCCTGAAAGTATGCATATATTTCATTAAAAATATTCATTTCAAATACAGTGTATTAATGAAAACATTTATACAAGGAATATAAAATTCATTGAACTACATTTTATAACTACTAACATTTGATCATTTGAAAGCTTTACCAAAGAAATCCAACTTAATGAAATTTAAAAGATTTTTCAATCAAATGAAACCAAATGCATGTGTTTGGATTCAAGAACAAGTCATCATTGTATATCAAGTTAAAAATGTTCAGTTTCAACCCCTTTATTAAATCTATTTGGTGTGCTAGCATGCGAAATATGATTAGCTTCAAGCATATGCAATTCTAAAACATATAAGAATACTTTGCTCTACTCACACTATTTGTCCAAAATCAGAATTTTCACAAATTTACGGGTTTATCGCGACTTTGTATTTTCCCAAGTTTCAAGAGATGTGTGCTCATTGGCATCTTTTATTTTTGTGCACATTGGCATCTTTTGATTTTGTGCTCAATGGCATATTTTGATATTGTGCTCATTGGCATCTTTTGATATTGTGCTCATTGGCATCTTTTGATATTGTTCTCATTGGCATCTTTTAATCAAAAAGTTTAGTAAGAATAAGATACACCGTTAAACATGGCTTTCTATCTGGTTCTATAGCAGGATTTGGGTTAGCAGATCCCAGACCAGTTGGCCTTAGGTGCTAGGTGTAGAGCACCCCTTAGAACTTAATTTCCCAAACCAGAAAGGCCACATCGATATATCTTAAACCCATTTGTACCAGTAGAACATGGCTTTCTATCTGGTTCTATAGCAGGATTTGGGTCAGCCGATCCCAGACCAGTTGATCTTAGGGACTAGGTGTCTAGCACCCCTTAGGACTTACTCTCCCAAACCAGAAAGGCCACAGGTACAAACTTTCAAACTAAATGATTTTTATTTGTTTATTTGATGCATCACAATCACTTGGTTCTAAAACATAGTGCTTCCCCCATATTTTCGTTTCCATCCATCATTTTGACAAATAGGCTTTTTTGAGCATTATATTCTATATAAGTCTAGATTTCCATAATTTTGAGCATTCAGCATAATTTCATTCATGTTTTGCCGACCTTTCGATTTATTTCAGAAGTGAAAGTTGAAACAAATGTAACTCAGATAATACAAAAACACTTGTAAAATCACCCTTGACACACATTTTATTCATTGAATGAAAAATTGAAAATTTTCATTTCATTGAATTAAATTTGTGAAGGTTCAAACATTCAAAGCAGTAGAAATAAAACATAATGCAATGTTACCTTTCACCACTTATTCCTTGAAACAGAAAGATGTGACAGTTAAGGATATTACCTGAGTAGTATGAGTTCTAAACTGATTTGTTTAGAAGTCTTAGACTTTGAAGTACGGGTCCTGAACTGAATTGTTCAGAAGCCATAGTCGTTGAAGCATAGGTTTTGAACTGATATGTTCAAAAACCTAAAACGTTGAAGCACGGGTCCTGAACTGATGTATTCAGAAACCAATAATTTTGCTCTCCCTTAATGGCAGAAGTACCCTTTTTAAAAAAATTCACCGCTTCTCTTCTGTTTTCAGTCATGTGTGTGGTATATATATTTCCAAATCAGCACAACACATGATGAACCTGGAAAACAGATTAAGCAGATTTTGGTACCCAACGACACTTGGGTCCTAGTGTGTTAGGTGTAGATTTCTTAAAAGGAATACTGTAAGTACCGTACCAATAAGAAGTATAATCTTTATGTACAAAATCATTTGATCCACAGTAAGAACAACAGATTTTCTTATGTGCCAACCTAATCAGATGATTTGTAGAATAAACGAGATTAGGTGGAACGGTAGATTTACCTTTAGGAGCATTGTTCCTCTTTGCTTTTGATGTGGATGAAGATGATTTTGGTACATCTTTCTTTGGAACTGTTGTGCCTTTGACTCTCCATTCAATCTTCACCTTCTTGAAGACTGGAACTTCTTCAGATTTGGAAGTATTAACTTTAGGCACATTTGTTTTGTTATCTGATTTATCAAGCAGAGGATTATAGAAGAGATTTGTTGAACGAATCTGATCTTTTGAGAAATCAGTTGATCTATAAAATTGTTTAGAAGGAATGTTTTTAAAGCTTGAACTTGAAGCAGTTTTAAAAGTGCATTCAGAATCATTTGAATCAACAAATGGAGTCTGAAAGATAGAATTATGACTGGTCTGCTTTGAGACATCAAATTTAAAAATGACGTCTTCAAGTTCTTTAACTTTGTTTATCAAAACATTTTTCTCTTTTGAAATTAGATCAAATTTCTTTTGGAGATCAGATTTGATCAATTGATCCTTCATAATATCAGCTGATAAATCAGATAATCTTTTGGTAAGATTAAGAATCGCATCTTCAAAATATTCGCGTTCCGATTCAAAATCTTTTTCCAGAAACTTTCTTTTATCAGTAATCTCTTTAAAAATTTACATATTTTTCTTTTTAAGGGTTTTACTTTCCTTTTCAAAGAGATTTTTCTTTTCCGCAAAATCTTTTCTTTCTTTTTCCAAAAGATTTTCTAAATAAGAGATTTTCACGGAAAGTTCAGAACTTTTAATCTCAAAAGATTTACGTTCAGTTTCAAAAACAGCTATTTCTTTTTCGAGCTTCTCTTTTTCTAAAAATAAAACTTTCTCAAAGTCAGAAACTTGTTTTGAAAGTTTTATACATTTCAGCTCAATTACTTCCTTTTCTTTAAGAACTTTCATTGAAGAAAGTGACTCTCTTTCACGTTCTGAAAGCTTTTTCTTCAATTCAACGTTTTCACCTTCCAACGTTGTTCTTTTCTCTTGAACTCTTTTTATTTGATCTTGTAAATATGAGTTCCCCTTCTCTTTCTCGATTTCTCTACTCTTCATATCAGCATTTTCACTTTGAAGAGTTGTTACTTTCTCTTGAAGTTTCTTGATTTGATTGTGCAGACTTGAGTTGTCTTTCTTTGTTTCAAGACCTGCAATATATACTTCAAGATCAGTAATTCTTTTAGTAAGTTTAGCATTTGAAGAAGAAATGTCTAAAATGTGTCTCTTTAAATCAACATTTTCTTCCTCCAATGCTTTATTTAAAACAGGAAATGAAGGATTTGAAGTATTAGGTTTAACAAAATTTTGCTTCAAAACTTCACCACTGGATTTAACAATAGTTTGCTTCAAACTTTCATTATTAGATTTAACAAAAGTTTGTGGTGTTGAAGGTATTTCTGTTATAAGAACTTGTTGCAAAATTTCATTATTTGGTTTAACATAAACTTGTGGAGTTGAAGGTATTTCTGTTATAATAATTTGCTTCAAACCCATTTCTCTTTTTGGAATTGCTAGATATTGGTCTTTCAGAAAATCAAGCAGAAAGTGTATAAAATACACTATTGAAAAAAAATTTATATAAAATTTTGAATAAAATAATGCTCTAATAGTTTGTAGAAAGAATTTTATCCTCTTTTGGTTATTTTATCGAGATATTTGTTAGTTGCTCTTTCCAAATTTGAGGGTGTTACAGAATGAATGTGAATTGCAACCACAATGGAATTGATGAATGATTATGGATTGCATTTTACTGATATTTATGGATGAAATTTCATTGAGGAAGATAAATTGCAACCACAAATTCATCTTCCAAGTACAATAATTCAACATTGATGAAACAACTCAGTGAATTGCAACCACAAATTGGGTTTCCAAGTACAATAATTGAAACAACTCAGACAATAAGTGTGAAAAAAACAGTAAAACATGCTAAAACACGTGAAAAACCCTAAAAACACCAAAATCGCGGACAGGGGCCAAAACTGAAAAATAGACCCCAATCGCGGCCCATTGCAGACCATATCGCGGGTCACATGGGCCGAGTCTGCGATCACGGCCCAAATCACGGGTTTATTGGGTATTTTTGCAAAATCGGAGCGAGAAAGGGTAATGGTGTAAGAAAAAGTCAAACTTAGGGTATTTTAATTAATTTCCCTTCTTTTTATGGGATAAAATTTCTAAATGGAGTAATCATTTGGCAATAAGTTGTAAATGATGCATCATGACTTGTACAATCTTTTGAATTTTAAAGTTTTTAGATCTAACAACCTTCTTATTTCTAGTCCTACAAAGAAAGCAAAAAAAGAGAGGTATCATCTTATTCAACTTCATCGGATATATCTTATAATTTCTAAAAGTTTAGGGGTAGTTTACTAAACGGTTATTATATAAGTGCTTATCGATAAGAGTCATCATCTTGGTTTGCTTTATCGAGTAATATTTTCAGTCATCAAAATTATTTGAGGGTAAGTATTTATAACCCGATAAGCATTTAGTGGGTAAGATTCTTTTTACTCACTTAACATGTAAGATTCGTGGTCTTTGCTACACATGTTACCGAGTAAGGTTCTATTCCTTGCTATGTTCACCTAGTAAGGTAAGTGACATCCGATAAAACCCTTGTCAGGTAAACATTTAGTAAACAACCCCTTATTATTTTTCTTATGAGCTACATGAGAATGAGCTTAATGAAAAATGTGAGCGTCATTTTCGCAACATTTTCACTTCTTCAAGTTGAAAACGAAAAAGCGGTCTACTTAATTAGTATTAGTAGGAGGTGTTTGGTATGTTTCTTTTAAGTAGTACAAATAAAGTTTTTAGTAGAAGAATGTATGACTAATGCCAATGACAAAAGAAGAAGGCAAATTGCCAAGTTCCAAGTGAATAACAAGAAGCTTATTTACCATTTTACTTTTTATTCAACAATCGGTATCAAACCATCAAGAAATGTGAGGAAGCTTGAAACTGAGAAATCATACGTAATTATTTAATGTAATTGGTAGATGTAGTAGAGACCATTAAATTTTAATGTTATTTTAAGTGAAAGTTTAATTTTTATTCTTTTAATTTTAAGCCCGGAGCATTCATTCAGACCTTACAATGTTATTTTTGAAAATATTAATAAAAATAGAGTAGGAAGATCGAACTCGCAACCTCATTTACATTTTAAGCATTAAACTATTAAACTATGTATAAAATGTATAAAAGTTGAATAAAATATAATTATTTACTTATAGAGGCCTATTTTATTGTTCCGTTGTATATTGTCTCAAGTTTTGTGTTTTTAGTGTTCGGTTGGATATGGTCTAAAGCACGTTAAACTACCACTAGAAAACAACAGACTATCACCGACGGAAATATTCGTCGGTAATTCGGTGGTGAAAGTCGGATCCGTAGATAATTCGTCGGTGAAAGTATGTCGCAATAAAAGTCCTGAGCGAACGCATCACTGACGGATTTTAGTTACGGATTAGAGACAGATTACCGACGCGACATACATCGGTGCTTCATCGACGTCACATGTCTCTGACGGATCAGAAACGAATATTCAACGACGGATTACCTTATGTTAGGACTGATCAATCACGGTTGTTAATTGTGTAGAAGAACAGAAACAAATTCACATAAAATAATGAATTCTTTTACAAACGTTTTGATACAAACATAAATTACAACGAAATCGTAAACCTTACTTGATACGAAGATTCTTGTAACGTGAAAGAGATTGAGGCCTGCGATTAAGCAGTGTCCTAAGACAAAAATTCGCCTCGAGTATCGGCGTTGTCTTGAGGATACAACAATCTATTCAAGTGTCTCACTTGAATCTATCGAATCGTCATACGTCGGTGAGGAACGAGAGGAGAGAGAACCCAGGAAAACTCATGAATTTTCGTGTATCTTGTTGTTTTAAACGAATGGGAATTGATGTGTATTTATAGGTATGTCTCGCTAACCAACAGAAACTGCCAGGCGTCCGCGCCACTTGCGGCGCGGGTAAACTCGCGCGGAATGGCGCGCCGCGGTCTGTTCATCGAAACCCACAGTGACCCGCGCGCCTTGTGGCGCGGCTTAAGTAGCGCCGAGCACTGTTTGATGTTTCTTCAGTATCCCGCGCTACTTCTCGCGCGGCTCGGGTCGCGCCGTTATCCGCGCCAACCTGCACATCACGTTCGTTCTTCAACTATTGAATCTCGACCCCATCGAGACCCCAAGAGCCCCAAGGCCCAAGGCCCAATCTTTGACATTTAATATATATATATATATATATATATATGTCAAAGAGAGCCCACCAAGAACACCACACACCAAGTCCAAGCAATTAAATGATTCATTTAATGCTCAATGGTTTGTGTTTATTAAGTGGTTTAGACTTTGCCTTGGCTCCTATGTGGGACAAGTTTTCTCACCTCTTCACTAAGTTCCAACAATACCCCACATTTTCTATTCAAACCCAAATAATACCCCACATTTGAATAGAAAATAAGCAATATTATGGAACTTATGTTTCTATCACCAAGCTAGTTATAATATGCATCGGAAAACGGTGTCTTTTGGACTTGAACCTTTCCTAGTGAATGCCAATCGGATCTACTTCGTGGATAGTGAACTAAAGTCTTGAACTAGCCACTTTTTGTAGTAAATCGAGACAATAGGCATCACACATATTATAGCTATACGTAATTAAATTCTTACCGTTGTGTTCATTTCGGTCGTGAACATATCCTTTCTTCATGAGAGTTTTAGAAGACGTAGCCATATCCGTCCTCAAAGATGCGACCCCACATCAGTCTCACATAGGTAATGCCGATCAAGAATATTCCGTTGTATTCTACTAAGAAGCTATCAGCATTATTAAGAATAAACTATTCATCCCTATATCATCAACGGAAAACACAAAGGAAACATCATAGGAATAGGCATACCTTTGTTTTATTGTTGCTTGAGTTGACCCCGACTAGTTTGCCTATTGAACCTAGACCATGGGATCTCCAATTCCGCTAGGTTAGGTTGCCGCCGAGGAAACTCATTGTGTTGGCTTTAATCCCATTCCCCTCGATGTGAAGGATACTTGCTCTCTACTTAGGCCTTTTGTCAAAGGATCGGAAATGTTCTCCTTTGACTTTACGTAGTCAATGGAAATGATTCCATTTTTCAGCAAGTCCTTTATAGTGTTGTGGCGCCTTCGTATGTGACGGGACTTTCCATTGTAAATCTGATTCTTCGCTCTTGTGAGAGCGGCCATACTGTCACAATGGATACCAATAGCAGTCACTGGTTTTGGCCACAACGGAATACCCTCTAGGAAGCTTTTTAGCCATTCGGCTTCTTCAGCGGCTTTGTCTAATGCGACAAATTCTGCTTCCATAGTTGATCTGGTATTCACCGTTTGTTTAGAAGATTTCCATGAAATCGCAGCACCACCAAGTGTGAATACATATCCACTTGTGGACTTACTCTCCGAATGATTGGAAATCCAATTAGCATCACAATACCCTTCTAGAACGGGAGGGTACTTGGCATAGTGTAACCCATAACCCATTGTGTATTTCAAGTATCGAAGCACCCTTACTAGAGCATACCAATGGTCTTTTCCCGGGTTATGTGAGTACCGACTAAGTCTACTCACACTATACGCAATATCCGGTCGTGTACAGTTCATGATTTACATCAAGCTTCCAAGAACTTGAGTGTATTCCAACTGAGAAACACTATCTCCTTCATTCTTCTTCAACTGACTTGAAGGATCAAATGGAGTCACAACCGGTTTGTCATCAAAGTGACCAAACTTTCGTAGCACCTTCTCAACATAGTGAGATTGGGTAAGGATGTAACCATTTGGATTTCTTTGAATCTTTATACCAAGGATAACATCAGCAACTCCCATATCTTTCATATCAAATGCGGAGTGTAGCATCTTCTTGGTTTGGTTTATTACATCCAAGTTTGATCCCATGATGAGCATATCATCAACATATAAACATATAATAACATAAGCATTCTTATATTGTTTCACATAGACACACTTATCACATTCATTTATGTGATAACCATTTGACAACATAGTGTTATCAAACTTTTCATGCCATTGCTTTGGCGCTTGTTTAAGTCCATAAAGAGACTTAATCAACTTACAGACTTTGTTCTCTTGGCCTTTTACAACAAAACCTTCCGGTTGTTGCATATATATCTCTTCTTCTAATTCACCATTCAAGAAAGCGGTTTTTACATCCATTTGATGTATCTCCAAATTATGGATAGCCGCTATTGCAACCAGCGTCCGTATAGACGTGATCCTAGTAACCAGTGAATAGGTGTCGAAGAAGTCTTGACCTTCCTTTTGTCGGTACCCCTTGGCAACTAGTCGAGCTTTGTATTTCTCTATAGTGCCATCGGGTCTCAACTTCCGTTTGAAGATCCATTTATGGCCAATGACTTTATGTCCCGGAGGCAAATCAACCAATTTCCATGTGTTGTTTTGCACAATGGAATCAATCTCACTGTGGATGGCCTCTTCCCAACAAGGTGCCTCGGATGATTCCATGGCGGCCTTATAGGAGAGAGGTTCTCCTTCAACATTGAAAGCCATAAAGTCCGGTCCAAAGTCTTTAGCGATTCTTCCCCTTTTGCTTCTTCTAGGCTCAACCTCTTCTTGAACTTTAGAGGTTTCCGCATTCCTCGATTGATCACTCTTAGTTGATTCAATGTTCACTTGAGAGTGCAAATCATCAATCGGTCGTTTACCAAGGTTAGAGGTGTTACCCTCTTTTTCCTTATAAGGGAAGATCGTCTCAAAGAAATCCGCTTCAGCAGATTCTATAATCGTGTTATTGCTTATGCCATCTACATTTGATTTATGAACTAAAAACCTATATGCAACACTATTATGGGCTGGACCAATATATACACAATCAACCGTTTTCGGTCCAAGTTTAATCCTTTTTGGTAAAGGTACTTGAACCTTAGCAAGGCAACCCCACACTTTCATCCTTTTGAAGGATGGAATCTTTCTTCTCCAAAGTTCATATGGAGTTTTGTCACTTTTCTTGTGGGGAATCCGGTTAAGGATCATATTTGCAGTAAGGCACGCCTCACCCCATAAATGATGTGGAGCTCCGGACGTAATCAACATTGAATTCATCATGTTCTTCAATGTTCTATTCTTCCGCTCAGCCACTCCATTTTGTTGAGGAGTGTAAGGAGCGGTAGTTTGATGTATAATGCCATGTGTTGCACAAAATTCTGCAAATTCGTTGGATTCATATTCTCCTCCACGATCAGACCTCAAAATTTTGATTTTCTTTTCAAGTTGATTTTCAACTTCAGCCTTATAAGTCTTGAACATGCTTAAGGCTTCATCCTTAGTATGTATAAGGTAAACATGGCAAAATTTACTGCAATCATCAATGAAAGAAATATAATAATTCTTTCCTCCTCTTGTAGGAGTTGCCTTGTAATCACATAAATCACTATGGATTAACCCGAGAACTTCATTGGATTTTTCTACCGATCTATGTGGGTGATTTGTGTATTTAGCTTCTACACAAACCTCACACTTAGATATTTTATCATTAGAACATTTAGGAATCATGTCAAGTTTGATCATTCTTTGTAATGATCTAAAGTTAACATGTCCTAATCTAGAATGCCAAAGGAAAGTAGGATCCACAATATACACGGAAGCAGTGCTAGTGCCTGCCTTATTTTCATTAATTACAATGGCGGCATCAACGATATTTACAGTGCTATTTACAGAAAGTTTGAAGAGTCCCTCATCGAGGTAACCCTTCCCCACATAGGCACCACCTTTGGTGATGACAAATTTGTCCGATTCGAATACAAGTTTGAACCCTTTCTTGCTAAGAATAGGGCCAGAAATCAAATTCTTAGTTAAATTAGGTACATGTAACACATCACATAGCACAAGATCCTTTCCGGAAGTCAACCTCAATGTGATCTTCCCCTTTCCTTCGATCATCGCGGTAGAAGCATTACCCATGAACATCGGTTCCTCTTCCTTCACCTTTTGATACGTTTCGAACAAGCTTCTTGAATTGCAAATATGACGGGTTGCCCCGGTGTCGACCAACCAATCCACAACATTGGTTACCATGTGTGCTTCAACGACTCCAACGAATTGGTTTGGGGAGTGAGCGAGGTTTGCATGATTGTTTCCCCCGCCGGCTCCTCCACCGCCGTTTCCACCACCACCATTGTTATCTCGTCTATGTCGACAATCCTTGGCCCTATGACCCGGTTTCCCACAAACCCAACAATGCATGACTTTCTTGAACGGTTTCCTTTGAGGAGCCATAGTGCCTTTCCCGAAAGTGAAAGGCCTTTTTGTCATGATGTTCTTCCCTTTGAATTTAGGGAATTTCTGCCTCGAAGTACTTCCTTCAACCATGTTGGCGTTTGGTTCCAAAGGGTTGGCATCGGCTTTATCGTTGAGTCGATTATCTTCCTCCACTCGTAATTTGAGGACAAGTTGTTCAAATGTTATGTCCTCCGACAAATGCTTCAAATAGAGTTTGAAGTTTTTCCATGAGTGAGGCAATTTGTCGATTATCGACCCAACCAGAAAATTGTTATTTATTCCCATGCCTTCCACTTCTAGTTCGTGGGATAGAATCTGCAATTCTCCAACTTGTTTCATCACCGGTTTTGTATCCACCATCCGATAATTCAGAAATTTCCCATCAACGAATCTTTTGGAACACGCAACTTCAGTTTTATATTTTGTGTCCAAAGATTCCCAAATCTCCCTTGCGGTACCAAGGGTGGAATAGATATCGTATAGGGAATCATCGAGGGCGTTCAGAATATAATTACGGCAATTATATTCATTTGCTCTCCATGCCTCGATCGTTCTTTCTTGCGCAGCCACTTGTATTTGAGTGGGTGGCGCTCCATCCTGACTTACCGGTGGCGTCGGTGATGGTTCCTCCTCGGTAAGGACGTTAGAAACACGAAGTGTTGTTAGATAAAACAACATCTTTTGTTGCCAACGACGGAAATCCGATCCTTTGAACTTTCCGGGTTTATCCACGTGATTTTTCATCACGTTCGATTGATCCATCGCTCCTAACATAAATTTTTGTCTTAGATTGTTAGGACTGATCAATCACGGTTGTTAATTGTGTAGAAGAACAGAAACAAATTCACATAAAATAATGAATTCTTTTACAAACGTTTTGATACAAACATAAATTACAACGAAATCGTAAACCTTACTTGATACGAAGATTCTTGTAACATGAAAGAGATTGAGGCCTGCGATTAAGCAGTGTCCTAAGACAAAAATTCGCCTCGAGTATCGGCGTTGTCTTGAGGATACAACAATCTATTCAAGTGTCTCACTTGAATCTATCGAATCGTCATACATTGGTGATGAACGAGAGGAGAGAGAACCCAGGAAAACTCATGAATTTTCGTGTATCTTGTTGTTTTAAACGAATGGGAATTGATGTGTATTTATAGGTATGTCTCGCTAACCAACAGAAACTGCCAGGCGTCCGCGCTACTTGCGGCGCGGGTAAACTCGCGCGGAAAGGCGTGCCGCGGTCTGTTCATCGAAACCCATAGTGACCCGCGCGCCTTGTGGCGCGGCTTAAGTAGCGCCGTTATGCGCGCCGAGCACTGTTTGATGTTTCTTCAGTATCCCGCGCTACTTCTCGCGCGGCTCGGGTCGCGCCGTTATCCGCGCCAACCTGCACATCACGTTCGTTCTTCAACTATTGAATCTCGACCCCATCGAGACCCCAAGAGCCCCAAGGCCCAATCTTTGACATTTAATATATATATATATATATATATATATATATATATATATATATATATATATATATATATATGTCAAAGAGAGCCCACCAAGAACACCACACACCAAGTCCAAGCAATTAAATGATTCATTTAATGCTCAATGGTTTGTGTTTATTAAGTGGTTTAGACTTTGCCTTGGCTCCTATGTGGGACAAGTTTTCTCACCTCTTCACTAAGTTCCAACACCTTATCGACGGATCACCGACGGATTTTTATTATTAAAAAAGTTAGCGATGGATTATCCGAATTATTTTTAAAAAATAATAATTAAAAAAACAAATTTTCAGGTACAAAACCTGCTTATTTTTCATTCAATATTCAAAAACATTAATTCTAATTCAAAAACGCAACAATGTCTAAATACAATATCCAAACATCCTAACACGGTGGAGGGTTTCTATAACACCCTCAAAATTGAAAAGAGCAACTAAATAAAAACTTCGATTAAATAGACAAACGAGGATAAAGTTCCTTCTACAAACCATTCTTGAAATTGCCTCAATATAAACATTATATTTTCAACAAATCAAAACCTAAGTCATTCACCAAGACTACAAAAGGTCGGGTGTTACTCAACCCCAAAAACACGTTGCTATTCCCCAAATGCGGAAGACTTCACCAAGCTACCTACTTCTTGAGCACACAACTAGCTCTCCACTCTTCACGGTGTCACTAGAACTACATCCCAACCGAAACCTGTTTCACATGCCGACAAATAAAAAGAATAGGCTAACGCCTAGTGAGTTCAAGAGTTTTATCATGATTATACAATTCGTAAGACGAGAGAGGTGCAATTTAAATCCGGAGTTCAAAAAGGATTTACTTTAAATGCAAACCACCCATTTTCCAACGCACACCAATCCCGTGATGAAAACTCTAATATAAAACGATTCTCCAAAATGGACTCACCCAAAACCCACTTGAAAAGTGAAATAGTATTTGATTTCCAAAATGATTGAAATCATATATGAATCGCTATTATTCAAAACATCCCAAGCGCGAATGAGGCATACAACACAACCCATAAAATATGGAGAACAAACCATATAAATAAAATACGTCACCGAAAACATGGATAAAATAAATACCCAAACAACACCTTTCGGTGACGGGGGAGACCCGATTCCATTGTATGTGGCAGAACACAAAGTTAAGCCGCATAACTATGTTATTGAACTACACCTCAGATCGTGACTCTATTGTCTTCTTTAATAAACTCCAACTCGAGTCGGACTTTATTGCCTGCTATAAAAAGCTACACCTCAAGTCCCACACCCAACAACGGGTGGCACCACCATATCCTTTATTGCATGCTGTTCCTATCTACACCTCAAGGATACATGATCTTATTGCCTGTTCATTCTCTAGTAAGTTACACCTCAATGTTTCTATGGAACCTTTATTGCCTACTTACTAGCATTCAAGATTTGGAGTCTCGGCTCCTTACTTGATAACCCAAGATGTCTAACCCTCGTGCACAAGTGTTAGAACATCAACAATAAACCAAAATCCCGGAGTACAACCCAATATGGTTCCTCTCCACAACGCCGAGACACAAAATGTCAAGACGACGTACATCCCAAAGTGAGAATACCAAGACTTTCCACCATGCAAATATGACCGACTCATATGCCTATGGATCTAATGCATTACGGTCTAATAGTTCACGACTCCACTTGAATGACACACGCACTCAAAACATGTACTCTTCAAATAAAATGCAATAAATGCAACTGACGAACAAAGCTCCATATTCAAATGTAAAAATCCGGACAAATGTCCTCAAGACTCATTAAAGTCATAAACCGAGCCATAAGCTCAACCAAAACCAATTAACCACTCATGAAAACTAAATAATCCAGTAAAACACATATAACCCACGTTTATGCGAAAGATACATCATAGATTCGAATTACTCAACACAACTCTTAATTTAAGACACGTCATTTTCCAAAGTACACATCCCAATGCATTTATACCCAAAGATTTCAAACGTAAGATAAATCAATAATAACAATACTTAAGGTTCCTCCGTCAAAATGCCCAACTTACGTCTTTTCTCAACCCGAATGGTTTACAACTTTTAAAATGTTCACAAGGTCGGAAATGACCCAAAACCCAATGACCCACACGTTCATGCTTCACAACATACCACCGCATAAAATTATGCATATTTCCAACAAAACACTACAAGTGTATTTTTACTAGATAATCTTCAATTATACATTAAATATCAAAACACTTCCATAAATGCTTATTTTATCAAGATATCCAAAAATCCCAAAAATGGTTATTTTGCAAGGTTTATAAAATCAAATATTCCAAGTAATCAAAATCATTCAAATAACCCAACAATGCATATTTTCTTGTAAAATACTTAAAACATTTTAAAATGAACATTTTGGCATGTACAACGTTTTTACAAATCAACTTGAACTCACCTAGCTAGATTAGGCTAAATCTAGATTTTCCCCAACTTGAGCTCCTTTGAAGAAACTTGGATCTTCAAGCCAAAACTTCCAAAAACATAGATCCACAAGTTTCCAACCATAAATATCCATATTCAACCATTTAGAATCGTTCCCCAAACATTTCACATCAAAATCCCCATTTATACCAAAACCCTAACTTCTTAGATGAAGAAAGAGAGAGGCTTACCTCAACCACCACCAAATACTCTTGGATCTTTCAAATAAACTTCAATAATCTTACTAGATCCTTGAATAGCTCTCAAAACCGAAACCATAGCAACTTGAATCACTAAAATTGGAGTTGTGGTGAGAAAGTTATGAAGAAATGAAGAAAATGGCTTCAAAATCGCGATTTAAGCTCCAGATGGCTTCCCGCGGCCAGCCGCGCGCTTCCCAAAACTGCACTCCATAGACTTACACAGTGCCCTGGGTTGCGCACCAGCCTGCGCAACACCTTTTCGGCCATAACTTCTTCGTTTGAGCTCCGTTTGAGCTCCGGAAAGGCTCGTTGGATTCGTATTTGAATTCTCCATCCAACAAGACCATAAAATCTAGGATTTAATCCAAAATCCTATTTTTTATATTTATCATAAAAGATTGGTTTCTACACTGACTCGAAATTGTACTTTTCCGAAAATTACGGTGTTACAATTTCTACCCTGCCACCGTTTCATAAAGTCGTCAAAATGTTGCACGTAAGAAGGCATTTGTACTTTTGATCACTTTTAATCTCACACTGATTCGTTTACACGTACACACACACACACATATATATATATATATATATAGAGAGAGAGAGAGACATACTTACACATACTTACATATATATATATATGTATGGTCAGGTTCAGGGGAAAACCTCAAATAATCGTAAAACTAAAGAACACCGTCATGGTCATTGATTGAACATAATCTAAAGGATATTAATAATCAGCAGCTAAAATAATTAAAATTAATGAAAAGGGTATTAAAGTAATTTGACCACTATTGAACTACTTCCGCCCCCTCTTTTTGATTCCATCTCTTTCAGCTTAACTTTCAAACCATAGACCGACACATACCAAGTTATTTTGCTATTTTTTTGATTGGCTGCACCAAACACTAAAACCATCAAAAATAATTTCTACAACCGTCTGAAAGCTTGAGCATATCTTTTTATAAAGAAGGTGAGGACAAAAAGGGGTACCACAGGCCCCAAGAACAAGAAGAAGATATCACTTGCAAATTTAATCAACCTTTTCCCCCTTTTTTATATTTTTAGCTTTCCCGCAAAATTTGCCCAATTTTCTCTCTCTCTCTAATCTGCGGGTGGTGTGCGTCAAGCCAAGATCGGAGAAATTTTCGCCCAATGCTTCACATCTTCCTCTTGGATCAACAAATGCATATATATGCACAAATGCATATATGCACTTGTGCATGCTATGTGGATGGATCGAGCTTTGATTTGGAAGAACTCTGACCGAAAACCCTCAAATCGAGCTTAACTTTTCTTTGTTTGAATCGATTTGGAAGAACACCCTCAAAATCGCGAGAATCCATTAACGACTAAGACAAGTGATGTGAATCTGAAATCCTTACTTTTCAGCATGATTTGGTGCAGAAAGTGCAAAAGAAAGCCAAATCTATCAACATGTTTATCGAAGAAAAGAGGATTGGAATCTGAGATGCAGATACGAGATGAGAAAGAAAAACCACAATCGGCGGTCGAGCAGCGTGATAGTAGTGGATGATTCTGGGTGGTTTTCGGTATGGAAACCAAGGGGAACAAGAGCTGTTGAACGGAGGCAGAAAGTTACCAATCGATGGGGGTGATTGAGAAGGAAAGGAGAAAAACTACAGGCGGCGGTCGAGCAGCGGTGGTTTAAGGCGGCAGAAGCTGCTGGTTCGACAATGGAGCACGATGGTTCGATGATGAGAAGAGAAAGAGAATCTGAAACCCTAGAATAGGAATGGGAAAGGGAAAGGGAAAGGGAAAGGGGGATGAGAAGGAAAGAGGACGTTGGGTGTTTTATAACATATTCCAATTTTACCCTTTAATGCATATATATATATATATATATATATATATATATATATGGATAATAAATTGTAAACCTCTAAATGTGTGTAAACTTTGGATTTCATAGGTTTTCTTGATGAAATTGTTTCATGAAATTGTTTATTTTGATAAAAGTATTTCATATCATTCGTTTCATGATGAAATTGTTTCATATATTTGTGTTTTTTATGTGAAAACGACAAAGTTTCATCAAACAGAGAAAATATATGCAACAATTTCATAGGAATGAAAAAATATATATGAAACTACATAAAAAACACAAATATATGAAACAATTTCATCAAAACATGAATGATATGAAACAATTTCATCAAAATAAACAATTTCATGAAACAATTTATCAAATGAAATCCAAAGTTTACACGAAAAAAAGTTTACAAAACAGTGGACCTCTCTCTCTCTCTATATATATATATATATATAGAGAGAGAGAGAGAGAGAGAGAGATGGAGGTTCAGGGCAAAACCTCAAAAAAATGAAAAACTGAAGAACACCCTAGTGGCCCTTCATCTAAACGGTATGCACTTGTGCATACAGGTAAATTATGTTGTTTTTTGGTTTTTATGCACGTATGCATGTTACAAATTACTTGTATGCACAAGTGTATATTGTCCAGATGAAGGGCTACTAGGTTGTTCTTCAGTTTTCCGTTTTTAGGTTTTCCACTGAACCCGACCCTATATATATGTATGTACACACATACATATATACATACATGTATGCACACACATACATGTGGTCTCACAAAAATAGCTTGGTCTCACATGGTGCCAAGTCTATATGGGTATGTGTATGTCTATATATGTATATATAGACATACACATACCCATATAGACTTGGCACCATGTGAGACCAAGCTATTTTCATGAGACCACATTTTTACACTTGAAACTTCACAGCAAAATACTTCACATTGATTTTGCTGTGAAGATTCGGATTTGTTTTACATTCACTGTGTTTTTGTTGTGACATTTCAAGTGTAAAAATATGATCTCATGGTCTCACGAAAACTACACATTTATATATATATATATATATTAAAGTTTTCACTTTTCACCGTCTTATTCACCTTGTCGGAATCCTCATCTCCGACGACTCCTTCTGTTGACCACCATCTTTTTGCTCCAACCGCCAAAACTTTTTCCAAAATAGAGATAATGAATACCTCCAAATTTAAAGATATCTTCAAAAATGATTACTTATAATAGAGAAATGATTTTTTTATTACTTCTATCAATGAAATTTCTTTAAATTAAATGTTTAGGAAAAGAATTAATATTTTATGAGTTGTATTGAATATTTTAATAATATAATTAATTATATAGTCTCCAAAATATAGAATATGATGGAGATAAAAGTAATTTTTTTAATATTTTAAATTTTTACTTCTCTATTTTGAAGAAGCTGTTGGAGATACTCTTAGTGATCTAATTTAATCTTGTTTACATCTAATAAACTTTTGAATCCATTTTAGTCACACAAAAAAACAGAGACGTAGCTTAAAAAAAATTAGAAAAAAATTCTTGCATTAATTTTACTATCGATGACTTGAAAATTGTTACTTTGATATATTTTTAAATTTTTTTAGTTATAATAAAAAATTGAGGTAAAACCGTAGAAGTAACATGTCTTCTTTTTCAGGCTTTGATCATTTTTTCGAGCCTTTAACCAGACTGATTCTTGGTTAATCAATGATCGGTTTTATCCAAGACCTTTTTTAACCGGTTAAACATCAGTTCTAAGTTCTAAGTTCAACCGGTTAAGCATCACTTCTAACCGGTCTTCTTTTAGATCGTTCCTTTGGTTTTTAAAGAGTTAACTCGTTATTTGTACATATATACTTTAAAAACAAAGAATCATGTGTTTTCTATATCATGCATTAACTAAATTAGGTACAACTACTCATCCTTCTTTAAAAGACACACACATCCACACTCACTAGGTGTGCCTATATATATTATATATACACAATATATTTCTATTTCATCCACAACCATGGGTGAAGCCGAATCCAATTTGGATCCTTACGACTTCCTCAAAAAGCAACTATGTGAAAAACACTTCTTATTTTATATTATTAAGTCTGAATAAAATATATATTCAAGATGAATATAACTATTCACAAAAATGTTAACAACGTTTTATGTTTAGCAATCAACCACATTTTATGTGCGTATATTCAGACTGAATAAAATGTTTAAAATAAACGTTTAAGTTATATTTGTTTTGAATATTTACCTTTATTCAGACTGAATAAAGGCATATATTCAAAACGAATATAACTACCTTTATTCAGACCGAATAAAAGCATATATTCAAAACGAATATAACTACATATAAAATGTGTTAACAACGTTTTAAAATAATCAACAACATTTTATTTGTATCTATTCAGACTGAATAAAATGTTTCTGAATAAAGGCAGATATTCAAAACGAATATAACTACATATAAAACGTTTTAGCTTTAATTAGCAACCACATTTTATTTGAATCTATTCAGACTGAATAAAATGTTTAGATTAAAGTATTTTATGTGCGTCTATCAATATATCCCTGTTTTTTAGTTAAAATTTTCTTGCAAAATGTTTCTAATAATATCTAATAGTATATCTGTGTTTTACTCTTCATTTGAAGCATTTATTCATGAAATCTATTGTGTTCTTCATTTTTTCTGTTTTAGGGGTTTTTCAATCAGATTTTGCTTATTTTGCAACTCTATCTATTAAAAGTTGTATATAAACCCTACTTTGTTGCTTCTTAATCTGTAAAAGTTTAATAAAAACCCTAACTATTCAATATCGATAGATTTTCAAACATTTAAACTTACCTATTTTCATAAGTTGATCTATCGAAATGTTATCTCTAGTATCTTCAGATGATTTGGTCATTTTTGTTCATGTTCTTAAGTTTTCTTCGACTATCGTCTTCTTCTTCGTCTTAGTATTCAACAATGGAGGTTTTTAGTGAGAGAAATATTCGGCGAGAAATGATGAAGAAAGCGTATTGTAGCCTGTCTCCATTATGATTATGGGTATATCTGTTTTTTGAACTGTCATTGAATTTTTCCAATTTTACCCTACGTGCTAAATATTCATTAAGCCATGGACATAGTTTTGATGTTATTTACAAAATTGCCACTGCGTTTTTATGCCATTGATCTATTCACCGTTTTTTAATCAATGGCTGTCGTGTGTCCTCACGTGCACAATTTGTAATAACCAAGATCTAAATTGAAAAGATTAAAAGTTTTGTGGGAAAAGTTGTAAAGTTGAAAGTGCAGGGGCCAGATTGTAATATTTGAAAACCACAAAAGGGCACAAAACCCTAGAGTTGTTCCTTGTGTGTGTGGGTGTCGGCTAGAGAGAAAGAGAAGAGAAAAGGGGAAGATTGGGTTCCATAGCAATTGAAGAAGGAAAAACACCTTCAATCATCAATTGGAAGAAAAGTGGATTGAGAGTCTGATTCTACAGTGATTCTACTAGGTAATCCCAAACTCAAATTCCTATTTTAATGTTCAGCTATTGTTGGTTTGTTTGAGGGTTTTAGCTAAAAGTTGAGGATGAAGCCCTAATGGGAGATTAGACAATCATCCTTGAGTTTTAACAACAAAGAGTTAGTAAGGAAGGTCTAAGTATGCTTATTAATCTGTTTGTGTCGCATTTTTCGTTGGTTAAGAGTTTGATTAGCAAGTATTTTAAATTCAAAATCGTCACAGCCGCCGTGCCCGGAAAATCGCCCCAGTGGCGAAGATTATCGGGAGAGGATCCGGTAAGTGTAAACCGATAGTTTCCAGTAAGTAGGAATCCGGAAGTCGTCCGGTAAGCATGTTGTTCCGGTAAGTAGGAATCCGGAAGTCATCCGGTAAATATGTTGTTCCGGTAAGTAGGAATCCGGATAGCTCCGGTAAGTTGTGTTTTAACCGGTAAGAGTTATCCAGTAAGCGGGTTATTTGGTAAGTTGTCCGAGAAGTAGTGATTGAACGGTAAGTTAAGTATCCGGTAAGTTGAGTCCGGATAGTGTCCAGAAAGTTGGTATTAGGGTCTGAGCAGTTTATATTTCATCCATTTCTCAGGTAACCCGATTGTAAGTCAGAAGCAAAGTAAAGCAATATGTTAAACGCACCAGGTGAGTTTTTCTAACTAAAAATACGTGTTTTAAACGTGTTTTCCAAAGAAAGTAAATGAGTAGAATTGCCATGTTTATTTACATGATTTTACTTATTTGAAAGTTGTTAGGAGATGTATGCATACATTGTGGTAGACGTAAATTGGCTAAGTCGGGGGGAGGTTTCGCCAGTACTCACGTCGGGGGGTGGTTCCGTTTATGCCATGGAAGGAGGTATCCAGTAAGGCAGCGTGAGACTGACTCGTTGTCACTCTTGAGTGACTTCAGGGTGCCATTTACGGGAGCAGATCTATCCATGAAAGTTTTATGAAAAGTTATGTGAAAGTTTTATGTAAAGTTATGTGATAGTTTTAATGAAAAGTTATGTGAAAGTTTTATGTAAAGTTATGTGATAGTTTTAATGAAAAGTTATGTGAAAGCTTTATACAAAGATATTTGAAAGTGATAAGTTATTTTTAAATGATTTTGAGAACTCTCAGGAGGGAGCTCACTAGACCTCATGGTCTAACCCTCGCATTTTTCCAACTAAACCTTTTCAGGTAAGCAGATAATAGGAGGCTCATGTAAGTGAGCAAGAGCAGAATAGAGTACTGATGCAGATAGAGACAACGCCTTAACACTTATAGAAACTAGTATGTTCTCAATTATGTATAGGTTGTTTCCGCCAACCTAATTTTTGAATAAGATGTAATGAAAATTTGGGACCCAGTTTTGTAATACTTATGATTTAATGCTATGCATATTCTATTTTAGACTGGGTTGTTACAATTGGTAACAGAGCCATAGTTTAAGGGATTTAGGTGACCGGACGGGCCTAAACTTAAACTTTGGGAGTAGAAATCACAACTGAGAATCAGGAAATGCGTTAGGAGGACACTATTGTAGAGTTAGGACTAATAGGGTACCGAGGACAGTCATGTGAGGTAAGTTTGGGATTACACCTGGCCAGTGTAATTGCGAACTTACAAGTACATGTATGTGCTTAACCTACCTTATTATTCCGATGTTGTAGCCTTAAGCTAGTTTATATGTCGTGTTCCAGTAATCTAGAATGTCAACAAGATCCCTAATGGGTAGATTGAGACCCCTTGTTGGGGGAGTATCTTGAGAAATCATTGATGATGTGATGTATGTATACATCGTAGAGAAGAAATGTTGTTTGGAATGTATTGAGCCGTCTAAAGATAGATCTTCGTGAGTTCGAAGAGGATGAGTGATTTCTTTTGAGTAAGACTCCTGGTTCTGGTGAGTCCGAGTTCTACAAATCGTGGGGTAGATCAGTTAGGATGGCAAGGAAGGACAGTGTCGAGATCTTGAAAGTGTCAATTCAAGAGCGAGTAGAGGATTAGAGCCCTGACTCCTTAGTCGAGATTTTCAGCGGCGGAGCGAAAACGTGTAGAGGTGTATAGGAGATGAATGGGTCAAGACGAAAATAGTATGAAATGGTTGAGTAAGTGGACCTTTGAATGTATGTATAGAAAGTTGTTGCAAGGCCGAGAGGGCGACCACTAGTCGAAAGTAGAGTGTCAATGATAAGTTGCATGAGTAAAGCGATTGGCCTTGTTTGAGTGAGTAGCCTTCAATTGCAAGTAGAGTTTCATGCATTGAGTTCGTACATGTGTACAAGAGATTTTTCATAAATAAAGTAAATGTGTAAATATCAAATTTTATCGGATATGAGTCAGCGTGTGCAATTGTATGTTTAAAGAAAAATGCAATTCCATTTACATCGCACAATGAAATCTTGAGGTTTACGATTTGCAAAATATTCCACTTTTTCATGATAAGTAAATTGTTGCAAAAAGTCAAGAAAACGTTTGAATGCAAAACTTTTATAACCAAAATGAGTATTGACATGGTGATGTCATATAAATGAGTGCGAGAGCCGACTGGTTTACTTCGTGTCGGTAGTTCCTTTCAGAATTTTTGTCGTATGGAAGATTTTCATTAAATATATTACCGCTGTAACAACGTTGCTTTGATTGAGTAAGATCGAGTTTTTCTGAAAGATTGCGTGCGAACGATTCTCGAGATCGTTGTGCAGGGCATCAGAGTTATGAGAGTGTTGGGGTCATGTGTACCCCAGTTGTTTCCAAATGTTGTTTCTTCAAAATGATAAAAAGTGCAAAATGATTTATTTATCGCGTTGTCATGCATGAAGGCTACGAACTCACTAGGTCGTAGAGTTGATATATTTTAAGATAAGGAAGAATTCCGAGAGTGGAAAGGTGCTGGATAAACCATGAGAGAATGTAATTTTTGGGTATTCGTGCTCAAGAAGAGAGGTGGGCAGTGGAAGAGTCGGAAGTGGACTTTAGTGTCGGTTGTGTGAGGGTCGGTATCCTTGTTCGATGACCGGGAATACAGTTGCCGAAGGACGGTTGTGTCCGGAGGAAAGACTAGAAGTCATCAAGGTGTTGGTATTAGCAACTCGTTATGAGTAGTGTGGTGAAGTAGGAATGAAATATCCTCGATGTCGAATAAGAGTTTTAAGGCGATCTTGTAATATTGACGTTGCACGAGTAAGTTTGAAATGAGGACGACAGGATGTGAATTTGATTGTGATATGTTGGAAGGATTAGGTTCAGTAAGGGACCCTTGTTGAAGGATAGGTTAAGGAAGTATCAACAGGTCGACTATTGACGTTGAAGTCGGCAGCTGTGTAAGGTGTACGAGGCCGAAGTCTTGAATCAGAAGGTTGAAAGTTGAAGGACCACCTTGTAGGGGTGTTAAGATAGTGACAGGCTGCTGTTTTAGATAAGCGTTTTACTTACGAGGTGGATGGTTCGTAAAGGATGAAGTATTTAGCACAAACGAAATGAGTGTATAGATTATGTCGATCTGTGAGGGAATGTGCCATGTCTATGTAATAGTTTGGAATCGCAAAGAGCTAGCAAAAAACGAGTATGTTTGAGTTAATTAGAAACTCGTGAGTTGTGGTTCAACTAGAGCTGGGGAGAGTCAAAGTAGCGAGATAGACTCGGTTATTTATGCGGGAGAACATGAAGGTAAGCTTGATTTGTGTACGAATGACCATGAGAGACCTGGTCTACAGTGAGATGTTATGGGTGGAGAATGTACGGATAAGTAGTGGCATCAATTGCCAAGATAAATGTGCCAGCCAGTGTGGGATGTGATGTTAGAAAGAGGAAGCATCAGATGGAAGTCTTTTCGAGGATTTCGAACGAGGTGTGCGATTTGTTAATCAAGTCGTTGGAGCACGTGGTTTGTAAGTTGGCGTTGTGACACGACTATTATCGGAATAGAATGTCAGAGCGACCGTGGGTGGTTACCCAAATGGGAAACCAAGTGTTTTTGGTTGTGTGAGTCGCTAAGTAAGTATATTTTTGGAATCATTGGAAGTTTAAAGAAGATGATGGGTGTGTTAGTCAAAATGTGGTCTAGTAGATGCGAAATCTTTAAAGAATAAGAGTTGCTTCTTATGTGTGTGAAAGAATTTTCCGAGAAAGTAATAGTTGGAGATCAAAGAATGTGTAGTAAATTCGAACACTGGTGTCATTTCAAGATGACTTGGCTGAATGCCTTAAGTTAGAATTTTGGTGCAACTGTTTGGTTATGTATAGTAATGAGAAAGTGTTATCAGCATGTGGAAAGGTCGGGAGAGAGGGGCAAGTAATGTTTGGTGGGCGGTGCTCCACACTAACGTGGGGAAGTGAAGATCGTATGTCGAAATAAATGAGAAGGTTGGAAGTAGTAAGCTTGACAGTAACACCGAGAGGTGGAGTAGTGTGTATAGACTGCCATCGGTAAGTGTGCGAATTTCTGGAAATAGTATTGAGGAAGGGGATTTGTGTATGTTTTATGCAGGAAAGAAGTGGATAAGGCAGTTGAAAGATTTGAGTTAGTGTCGTTGTGAGAAATGTTCAAACGAATTGGTTGTTCAGTGATAAGCTATTGAGAATGGTTTTGTGTGAGCATGATTACTCCTCCTTGTCAAGTGAGGGTAACCGAAGTTATGCTACATATGACTAAACACTTGTGGCAAGCAGTGGGGAATTGATGTGTTTTCAGGATAAGTTCAATTCGGATAGGTGAACACTTCAATGAGGGATCATGGAAGTTTTCTGCTTTTGGGTCACGTACAAGTGTGGAGTGATAAAGGGGTGAAAACGTATTAATTAGTTGTCGAGTTGTAGCCGATGTGATTCGGAAAGGGAGTATAACCGACTTAGTCGTATGTCGATTGGAAGAAGTAATCTAGAAATTTATGTACCCCGAGGAGGGAACTCCTAGGTGTGAGTTTGTCGGGATGTACAAGGTTGGCTTTGCGCCAAGTTGTCAGTGAGTGAATTTTCCTGGTTAAAGATTCTCGTTGCTGTGGCGGGGAATTCCGCAAAGTTCTTTCTCCTTAAGGAAGTAGAGATGTATGAGAGACCTTAATTAGACGTGTTTAAAACCGTGAGTCCCGATGTGTGGACGGAAGCGAGCAAATTGAGGTGCGACTATCCTTGGAATTTTCAGGTGGTATTTAAGCGAGTATAGTGATCAGAGAGGTTACAAGTATATGGTACAAGAGGGCACGTTATAGCAAAGTGGTGACTTGTCGAGGGCGGTTCTAAAGTTTGGAGTACGGATATGTTTTTCCATCCGAACGGTTTGGGGCAATCGAGTGGAACTAAGTTGGTCGGACTGAAAAGCATAAGACTTCTGGACCCCGAGTTTGAAAAAGGGACAACTTGATGTGGGAGACGACCCGTAGTTCGGAGTGGTGCATTTGAGAGAAAAGTGAAGTGGACTACGTTTTTGGAACCGTCGAAGTTTTGGAAGTTGGATAGATAATGTACGATCTTGTGGTGCCAGATGATATTTTGAGAAGAAATTCGTAGTGTGATGCACGTCTCTTTTATGGAGAGCCGATGTGGGAAGTGAGATGTTGGAGACCTTGCAAGAAATACAGACGATGAGAAGTTGACTTTTGTCATTATTGAGCGAGTTAGAGCAGCGGCATACAAGTTAGACTTTCCGGAGGAACTAAAGGGAGTTCGTCCAACGGTTCATGTCTCGAACTTAAAGAAGTGTTTGGCAGAAACAGATGTGGTTGTTTCCTTTAGAGGACATCAGCATTTCTGAGAAGTTGACTTACGTAAAGGAAACCCGTTGGGATTGTGGACAACAAGATTAGTCAGTTAAGGAACAAAGAGACCAGACTGGTATCGATTCAGTGGCGGTTCTTAAGGGACAAGAGGCGACTGGGGAAATAGGGTTGGACCTAAGGTCCAAGTACCCTCAGATCTTCGGCAATGGAATTCCGAGGACGGAATTCTTTTGAGAGGGAGATATTGTAATAACCAAGATCTAAATTGAAAAGATTAAAAGTTTTGTGGGAAAAGTTGTAAAGTTGAAAGTGCAGGGGCCAGATTGTAATCTTTGAAACCCACAAAAGGGCACAAAACCCTAGAGTTGTTCCTTGTGTGTGGGGGTGTCGGCTAGAGAGAAAGAGAAGAGAAAAGGGGAAGATTGGGAGTCTGATTCTATAGTGATTCTACCAGGTAATCCCAAACTCAAATTCCTATTTTAATGTTCAACTATTGTTGGTTTGTTTGAGGGTTTTAGCTAAAAGTTGAGGATGAAGCCCTAATGGGAGATTAGACAATCATCCTTGAGTTTTAACAACAAAGAGTTAGTAAGGAAGGGTCTAAGTATGCTTATTAATCTGTTTGTGTCGCATTTTTCGTTGGTTAAGAGTTTGATTAGCAAGTATTTTAAATCCAAAATCGTCACAGCCGCCGTACCCGGAAAATCGCCCCTGTGGCGAAGGTTACCGGGAGAGGATCCGGTAAGTGTAAACCGATAGTTTCCGGTAAGTAGGAATCCGGAGGTGGTCCGGTAAGCATGTTGTTCCGGTAAGTAGGAATCTGGAAGTCATCCGGTAAGTATGTTGTTCCTGTAAGTAGGAATCCGGATAGCTCCGGTAAGTTGTGTTTTAACCGGTAAGAGTTATCCAGTAAGCGGGTTATCCGGTAAGTTGTCCGGGAAGTAGTGATTGACCGGTAAGTTAAGTATCCGGTAAGTTGAGTCCGGATAGTGTCCGGAAAGTTGGTATTAGGGTCTGAGCAGTTTATATTTCATCCGTTTCTCAGGTAACTCGATTGTAAGTCAGAAGCAAAGTAAAGCAATATGTTAAACGCACCAGGTGAGTTTTTATAACTAAAAATACATGTTTTAAACGTGTTTTCCAAAGAAAGTAAATGAGTAGAATTGCCATGTTTATTTACATGATTTTACTTATTTGAAAGTTGTTATGAGATGTATGCATACATTGTGGTAGACGTAAATTGGCTAAGTCGGGGGGAGGTTCCGCCAGTACTCATGTCGGGGGGAGGTTTCGTTTATGCCATGGAAGGGAGTATCCAGCAAGGCAACGTGGGACTGACTCGTTGTCACTCTTGAGTGACTTCAAGGTGCCATTTACGGGAGCGGATCTATCCGTGAAAGTTTTATGAAAAGTTATGTGAAAGTTTTATGTAAAGTTATGTGATAGTTTTAATGAAAAGTTATGTGAAAGCTTTATACAAAGATATTTGAAAGTGATAAGTTGTTTTTAAATGATTTTGAGAACTCTCAGGAGGGAGCTCACTAGACCTCATGGTCTAACCCTCGCATTTTTCCAACTAAACCTTTTCAGGTAAGCAGATAATAGGAGGCTCATGTAAGTGAGCAAGAGCAGGATAGAGTACTGATGCAGATAGAGACAATTCCTTGACACTTATAGAAACTGCTATGTTCTCAGTTGTGTATAGGTTGTTTCTGCCAACCTAATTTTTGAATCAGATGTAATGAAAAATTGGGACCCATTTTTGTAATACTTATGATTTAATGCTATGCATATTCTATTTTAGACTGGGTTGTTACACAATTGAAGATGAGTTTTTATTTGAACCCACCCCTATATAGGGGCCTAATCAAATGAGAACTGTTTAATTTGTGGTAACCGTGAGATCCAATATGAGCCAATCATTTAAGATAATTAATGTTTTTTACAAAAATAAAGTAAAGGGTAAATTGGTAATAAATTTTTTGGACAACTCATAAAACCCTAAAAAACTTCCAGTCGCCACTCATATGGCATATAGTCATCTTTCCTTTCAAAAGAAACACCTTTCCACCCTTTCCATGGATCTGATGGTATTGGTCGGAAAGTTCAACATCGCTGAGTTCATCTAAGACTGCAAAGCAAGGTGAAAAAGATGAAGAAGCTCCAAGAACACCGTTGTACCCGAAAATCGACACAAATCCAACCCCTTTAGCACCTCCACTGCCTTCATCATCATCAAACCCTAATCAACCATCATCATCGCTTTACCCAACCATCGAGCTCGTCGAGAATCTCTTCCCAGACACACCACACAATCCAAATTCGCCATATTCTCCACCTGATTCAGTTGAAGAAGTTATCCTTTCTGTTCCAGGCGCGATCCTACATTTGATCGATAAGAAAAACAGCGTGGAACTCGCATGTGGAGATTTCAACGTGATGAAACTACAACAAGGTAACAACGTGGAACTCGCATGTGGAGATTAACAATCTAATCAACAAAACGATTTCTCACATTTTTTCTTTTTTCGCACATTTTTCTTGATTAGAATATTTCATATTCCTCTTTTCTCTTTGGTTGTATATATTAGGTTTTTTGTTTCTAGATCTATGTTTTAAAGGTTTTTTTTGGTTTTAAAGTGAAAGGTATCATAGTGGTATTACAGTTGTATCACAGATTGCATCAAAGTGGTATCACATTGAGTATCATAACGTATATTGTGTATTATGGTTTAACATTCAAATATATCACAACGGTATCATGTTTGTAATCATAGTGGTATTACATTTGTATCACAGTGGCATATCATTTGTAATCACAGTGGTATCACGTTTGTATCACAGTGGTATCACCGGAGGTCGGAGGTAGGAGGTTAGATGTCGGAGATCAGAAATAGGAGAGATGAGGGTGGGAGGAGAGAGAAGATTTTTAGAGTACCTAAAATACCCTTTCATTAAAATTTTAAGTCAAAATAACCAAAATTATTAATTTCCTAATTAATGGTTTGATTTGTGGTTGAGATTGGATCTCACGGTTACCACAAATATATATATATATATATATAGAC
Organism: Saussurea involucrata; assembly: GCA_033807775.1. NCBI lineage: Eukaryota > Viridiplantae > Streptophyta > Magnoliopsida > Asterales > Asteraceae > Saussurea > Saussurea involucrata. The sequence goes on from CM066312.1 coordinate 13,348,005, forward strand.
TTGGGATCATGTGAGACCAATGATTTTTGGTGATACCCTGTGAGACCAACAGCTAACCATTAGATCATATTTCTAAAGCAATCAATGGTGATGATGTGCACGGTGGCATTTTGTGATTATTTTGAAAGTCAATGGCAATCTTGAACCATGTCTCATTCATTTTCAGATAATCAGATCTCTCCAAGTTTTCAGATATTGTTTTCGTCGACCATTCTACAACCACCGTCTGTTCCTCCCGTCCACCGATGTAGAGCAAATCAAGTTATCGAAGTCTTCTCAGCTACTTTAAACTCGATGGAGATCATCCTCAACATCAAACATGCATCATGTATCAGTAAGGAACTAAAACTAGGGTTTGGTTGAAGTGATTTTATATCTATGGGGACTGCCTATAGATTTTTGTTTATGGATTTTACATTGCTATGAGGACGGTGCATAAAAGCATGTTTTGCTTCTCCTAAAGTTGTTTGATTTTGCAACCTGGTCACCTCATAGCTCCGATCAATCCATTTTTGGGTATGATCTTCATTGATTCCTCCCCCTCCCCCACCCCCAATTTGCCTTTACTTGGCTATTCTTTTTACCATTAGAGAGTTAAAACCATGGGTAAGTTTAGTATCTACTATGAAACTAATTTTTGCGTAGAAGACCTTCAAGTTATTGTGTCTGCAGATATTTGTTTAATGTATCATCTTGTTAATTTGCTTGTGTTTTTTTTTTGCTTATGGTGTATTTGCTGACTAAACACCAGATACCGATGAACTTTACATACTATTAACGAATGAGGAATTGAAGTTCTTTCTTTGTTCTGCGGGTTAGGTTTTTACTTTTATTTTGAGTGGGAATGAAATTGGAGTTTGGCAACTATTGGGAAATTTCTTTAATTATGTCATATTTTATTAAGTTTTGGGTTTGAATTTTGAGACAAAAGAAAAATAGGGTAGCAACAATGGCTGACCTAGGATAGTTCACAAGATCACAAGATTTCGTATAACAATGGCTGACCTAGGATATTTTATTAAGTTTTTGGGATTGGCTAATCAAATGATGAAATTTTGTCTTAGATTTCGTATTTGGATTCTTGACTTTTGTCAATTGAAGATCACAAGATCACATGGCTTTTAGGTTTGTGAGACGTGTTAAAAAATGGTTTGAAGTCAAGATGCATCTTTCTCTTTCTATTACTATGATAATATAGACATCTTTCAATATAAATATACAAAATTACAGTTTTATTCGAGGCTGCCAACTTTAAGTTCTACAAAAACAAACATAAGCCTCCAAGTCATTCTCTGCTTTGGAGGAAATTTGTTTGGCCTTTGCCCTTCAAACAGAACAACAAACAACTGAACCTTCACAACAAGTTTTGTTGTGAAGGTTCATTCTATTAAAGTATAAACTATAAAGCAAGATGATCCCCCCCAGACAGAAAGAGACTCCTTCACCTGGGCTGAAGATGGCATTTTTATTGTCTAGGATATGACAATACCATACCATAATCAAAAGGTACAGCTGGCCGAACGACCCGTCAGTTCGAAAATAAGGAACATTGGAAGGTAGTAGAACAAAATCGGATTTCTTGAATCTTGAGGGATAAATTTTCTGAACTGCTTGAGAGTTGGATGATTCTTCTACATAATGACGGATAGACCACTCACCATTTGATGCTTCCTTGAAGACCAAAAGGTAATATATCAACGTATCCTATCACTTTATTAGGTAATCATTAAAAGCCAAACCAAACATTAAATCACTGCACCTCTTCCTTAATAAGTTTGTATTTTAGATTAAGAGAGACTTCCTTACTGTTGGAAAAAGTATTAAACCACAAAATAAACCATCATAACAAACTTACTATTTAGGATCATGTTATACTAGAAACTATCCATATTCATGTTTATTTGTCCGTGTATGTTTGTTTCAACATTTATTGGATTAGCAAAACTTTTATTTATATAAACGCTTGTTGTATACAAATCTAGAGTATATCCTTTATCAAGGATGCTTGAAACAAATGAGCCTTGGCAACATACTTGTTGTGAAGATTCGTCAAACTTTTAATTGTAGCTACCTTTGAGGCTTTCCCAAACTTATTGTGTATTGGTATATAATAAAAAAAAGTTTTTTTTCATAATATTGATTGGGAAACATTACTATTTGCTGGTGTGCAATCTCAAGACTATATTGTTTATCATAATACAATATTAACGTAAATTCTTATAATAAATGTATGTTTGGTTTATAATTTTTCTCAGTGATGATATAAACTACTGTTATTTTTAATTCTGCAGCAAACTTTGTTCTGCAACTACTTGTTTGAAGTTGCTCATGTGAAAACTGATGAGACGATACAAATAATTGAAATGAATTGGAGAACAAAGAGAAATTATGTTGATTGTTGAGTCTTCCCTATGAAGCAGCATATGGAGAACTTTTTTTTTTCCACAAAACTAAACGATCGGAAAAGTGGGATTGAAACAGAGAGTGCCAAAAAGAATGCCCAAGAGAAGCAAATGAGTGATTTGAGGAGAAAGTACGCAACTGGAGCAAAGCTTATTGAAAAAGGAATCGGAACATTATTTTTTATTTAGGGTTTTCTTTTGATGGTTTAAAAGATCATTATTTTATGATTTAACAACCGGTTGATAGTAATATTTTGCTAGCATGACTAAAGTAGTCTTGGCATTGCCCTTGTATAGGAAGCTTCTGAGTTAAATTGTGAATGGTATAGTTTTTTGAAGTCCATTGACATTAGTTAATGAATTTCCTTTGTTGACATCTCTTGTTTAGTTTAACATGTCTTGGAAACAATAGTATCATTGTTGTTAGAAGTTAAGACATTATTAATATTTGAGCTTCCCAGTAGACAAGTGCAACTTCACAATAAGTTTATTGTGAAGATTAATGCAATTTGCCTTAAGATAAGTTTAAATAAGAGTGCTAAGGCATTGTTTATTTCCTCTATATGAATCAAGGATTGTGTTCACCGCCTGTTTTCGTGACACCGGTGAGACCAAGTTTTTATACTTGAAACTTCACAGTAAAACACTGTGAAGGTAAAAAGTGATAAGAACCTTCACAGCAAAAACACTGTGAAGGTTACCTTCACATTATTTTGCTGTGAAGTTTCAAGTGTAAAAACTTGGTCCCATCGGTCTCACGAAAACATGTTGGTCTCATATGATCCCAAGTCTATGAATCAAATTTAAATTTATTTGATATTACCTGCAAGTATAATATTTGAACATTTCACAATATATAACTGAAACTTCCAAGTTTGTTGCAAGGTTCATGCAATTTTCATGAAGGCAAGTTTAAATAAGAGTGTGGAAATATTAAGAGTTGTAAAGCCCGTGTCCCGTTATGGAATTTTTTCTTTGGTTTATTTATTGTTCAATAATTTTTCTCTTAACGAATGTTTTAACGGGAGTTAACGAGAATGACCTTAAATGTAATTTATCGCAAAACCGTATTTTGTTTGCAAGGGCTTAGTAGTGCAAGGGCTAAAGTTGTCATTTGGGTAAAGTAGGGTATAAGGGTCGGTCCATGCAAATTCATGACCGAGCCCTTTTTCTTTTTTTTTTTGGTTTTGTGGAATGCAAACAAACATTCAAAAAGAAAACCCTATTTTTGGTCTTCTTGGTGTTCACGGCTGCAAAATTCCCCCCTCCCCTCTCGTTCTACTTGGTCACCGCCGAACACCCCAAACCCTCCCCTTGTTGTGTCGTCGGCCGGAAGAAGAAAAGAAACCGCAAAAGAGAGAGAGAGTCGTCGGAGTAAGAGAGAGAGAGAGTCGCCGGAGAGAGAGGGAGAAAGTTCGCCGGAAAGAGGGGAGAATCGCCGTCGTTTCTGCCGGAAAGGGTGGAGGAGAAGTCACGTCGAGGTAATCCCGTGTTTCCGTTCTTTTCGTTGTGTTTTTCTTCGTCGGAAATTGGTAAACCACCACCACCACCGCAGCAGCCACGGCTGCCGACGGTGGGGCCGCCGCTGTGTGCCGCCGGGTGGCGGCAGGAGGAGTGTGTACGTGTGCGGGTGTGTGGGTGCGTGCGGGTATGAGGTTGCGGGTAAGTCGGGATGGGCGGTGTTTGGGGTGTGGTTTCGCCGGAAGTTCTTAACCACCGCCGCCGCCAACGGCCGCCTCTGCCGGAGGTGGCAGAGGGTGGTGCTCGGGCTGCTCAGCCCATTTAGTCTTGATCAATAAGTCTGCTGGAATCACAGGTCTGAAGGCTTAAGTCGTGGCTTAATGGGTTAAGATTTATTTTAAGCCTTGTTGTCATTTTATGTGAAATTGGCAGTTTCTGCCACTGTTTTTGGGAAAGCCATAACTTTTTATAGGAACGTCGTATTGGGATGAAACCAGTGCCAAAAGCTCCCATTATGAGTCTAGTAAGTTTCTTATGTTTTGCGGAAAAACCAGTTCGGACCATAGATAGTGTCAAACTGCTGTTTTGTACTGAAAGGTACCGTTTTTCACTGTGCAGCAAGCCGGTTTTGTAAAATCCATAGTAAATTGTAGAAAAATCGTTAGAGCGCGTGCGATATGTCCCTGGAACCCTAAGACATGGGACTTTGTGTTTATGGAAAAGTATTTCTGGTTTAATCAGTTTATAAGGGGTTAAACAGGTCCCGAACAGACCTGTGTGTTGAGAGTAAAATCTGGGAAATGTGTTTTTAAAGTTAGCAGTCGTGGCTTTGGTTTGGGGCGTCACTTTGACAATTGTTAACGCTTGTTTAGGTGGAAAAAGGTGAACTGGTGTTGGCCGGTTCGTGTTGCGGTTAAGGTCGTAAGCTTTGCGTTCGAGGTGAGTTCTCTCACTATATAGGATGGGGATTATATTTGTGTTGCTATAGTTCAAGTGTGTTGATTATGATTGTTTGTTGATATTATTGTTGTAATAACCAGGTATTTTATCTAATTTAAAATATGAAAATTTTATAAGTTTTATGTGGGTATTTTATGGAGTAAGAAGTTAAGGGGTAGGTTTTAATTTTATTATAGAAACTTAGGGGTACGTTTTGCCATTTGAGAGAAGCTAAGGGTTTGTTTGGTAATTTTCTTTACCAAATATCTTCCCCACCGCCATATGCCTATCAAATTAGGAAATATTCTTCATAGCAAAGAAAAAGAAGAAAAGGTGCTAGTGTATGTGTGTGTTTTCGGTGTTGAGAGAAAAGAAAGAGAATCAAGAAGGAGAAAGAAGAACTAAGAGATAAGAAGAACTGCAGCAGGATTTATAGAGCAACATCTGGAATAAAGCAAGGTAATTACCCCTTCATAAACCTCACTTTATGGTTATAAGTTGTTAGATAAGGTTTATAGTTGGGTTTTGGTATTTTTGGTAAGATATGTTGGCTTTGGGTTGAGAATAATGTTCTAAGGGTAGTATAAAACATATCTGCAAATTATCAGTAACATGCATAGTATAAAACTGCAAAAATCTGGGTTTTAGGATGAACAGTGGACTGAGACATTCATCGAAGTCGCAACAGACGACTGCGACATTCATCGAAGTCGCAATGGACGACTGCGACATTCAATGAAGTCGCAACAGTTGGTTGCGACTTGGTTATGAAGTCGCAATGGTCGTTTGCGACTTGGCTTGGAATCGCAGTAGTTGATTGCGATTTGGGTTTGGGATCGCAGTAGTGGATTGCGACTTAGGATTGAAGTCGCAATAGTGGGTTGCGATTTCGGGGTGAAGTCGCAGTAGGAGGTTGCGACTTGGTACTGTTCATTGCGATTTTTAATATATTTTAATGGATTGCGACTTCATTCGAAGATTTTATAAGTTTAGTTTTTAAAAGAGATATTTGGTATTTTATATGATTTCAGATTCTGTGAAGGATCGACATACGTGATATTATCTTGGAAAAGCTTTTGTGATAAACATATCAGGTGAGTTTTACTGTAAAAAGTATTTTACTGGAATGCATTATGTGAATAACTAATATTTGATAAAGTGTATGAATATGTCATACGTGGTGATTATAATATATTGAGATATTATAATTACGTGAGTATTATATGAAAATATAATACGTGGCCGGGCTTTGGACCGGTGTGATAAATTGGCTCGCAACCAATTGATTTGGCCATTGGTGGAGGGATAAGGTGGTATGAGACGGATATGAGAAATCAACATTGACTGGTATTAATATACGTGTGATATGTGTGTATTTATATAAATGAATTTTAATGATTTTCAAATATCAGGGATTTACTCACTAGACCCATAGGTCTAACCCTCATTTCCTGTTTCAAAAATTTTGTATTCCAGGTGACGGTTCCAGTAAGAACAAGTAAGTAGAATACTTGTTGGCAAGCTTTTGAGAAGATGATCATCATGATACTATGGATGTTTTTGTACTTATGATTTTATTGTTATTGTTATGTAACTTAAAATGGATCAAGTTGTACTGAATTTTTATGTTCAGACTTTAGATGGGACCAAATGTGAAATATGAAGTAATTTGTTGTAAACATGTTATGGATTATATGTTATATGTATATTTTGTTAGCGGGTTGTTACAGATGGTATCAGAGCCATAGTTTAAGGGATTTAGGTATTAGTATCTGTACCTAGACTTAAACTGCATGTGAAGTAGGATGTCCCTAATATTTTAGAACCTGGGGATGCTAAGTATAAAAGGTAGAAGGAACATCATGTAAGGTAATTTCAAATTACACCAGGCCAGTGTAATTACGATCTTACAGGTATATGTTTGAACTGGAATACCTTGTTATATGGGGTACGTGCTTATGTGTATATTAACTTTGTTTCAATCTACAGAATGGCAAGTGGCACTAGACAAAGGAATCAAATAGGAGGAAGGAATTCGGGTGGAGAGAATCCACCAATAGGAACAGGGGGAAGAGGAGGAGATCGTGGTAGAGGCAGAATCGGAAGGGGAACTGGGGGCCGAACTGGAGGTAGAACACAACAGCATGGTACAGAGTTTGTTACACGGGATGATTTGACTGCTGAAATGGGGAGATTACAGGATAGCATACAAGCTATGTTCGAACATAATCGTCATAATGAAACTGAAAGACCAAGTCCGGAACACGAAGTTGAAATACCAATTACCTTTACGGTCTTACCGATGATGAAAAGGTGTGACTACAAAATGTTTCTTAGTTGCAAGCCCCCTACATATTCAGGAGATCGGGATCCGGTAAAAGCTATGAGATGGCTGAAAGAAATCGAGGCTATTTTCAAAACGTGTAAATGTGCTGAAGAAGATAAAGTACTTTATGGAGCTGCGATGCTGAAAGGTGATGCTTTGTATTGGTGGGAGGCTCATATAGAATCGAGAGGAGCGGATATATATACTACTTTTTCATGGGAGGAATTCGTGTTAGCTTTCACAACACACTTCTGTCCACAAGATGCTGTCAGACAATTGGAAGAAGAATTTATGAATCTACAGCAAGGGAATTTGTCAGTCAGAGATTATACTGCTCGATTTTTAGAAAAATCTCGTTTTGCAGGATATTATGTTGCTACAGAAAAGATGAAAATGGAGAGATTTATCTATGGGTTGAATTCAGAAGTTCGAAAACTAGTGACTGCAACTAGGCCAGATACGTTTACAGCTGCAGTGGATGATGCAGAAAATGTCGAACGAGACAATAAAAGGGATGCCGGTGATAAGAGCTTGGGGAAAAGGAAATGGGAAGGACCACCACAGGATCCAAAGAAGTCTAGATTCCCGAGGTTTGATAACCGTCCGTCGTTCCGACCAGCGGATAGACCATGTCCAAGATGTAATCGCTACCATCAGGGAAATTGTCAAGTGGAGTCGCGGGTTTGTTTTAAGTGTGGGAAAACTGGTCATGTTGTTAAAGATTGTCGAGTAACACGGTTTTGCTTTTTGTGCAACTCTCCGGATCACCTCCAATCAGATTGTCCGCGAGGTAGAATACAACAAGGGGGTACATCAGGGAAACCAGCCATTACTAGACCAGTGGTTCCAAGAATAGAACCGCCCAGAACGAGGGGTCGTACATTCCAAATGACAGCTAAAGAGGCGGAGGAAACTCCGGATGTGGTCACAGGTACATTTTTCATAAACTCCACGCGTGCTAAAGTGTTATTTGATTCCGGTGCAAACCGATCTTTTGTGTCTCCCTCTTTTGCTGCTCACATGCATTTAGAGCCTAAAATGTTAAAACATGCTTTACTAGTAGACACGGCAAATGATAACCAAGTGGCAGTTAAAGAGGTTTTTGATTGTTGCATGATAAATATAGAGGGGTGTGGAGTACCGATACAACTATTCCCAATAGAATTGATCGAATTTGATGTGGTAGTAGGAATGGATTGGTTAGCTGAAAATTGGGCTAACATAGTTTGCGATAAGAAAATAATCAACGTTGTTTTACCTGATAAGAGGGCAGTAGTGATCTATGGTGATCGTAAGAATCATCAGTCCAATCTTATATCTATGATAAAAGTCCGTAAATGTGTTAGTAAGGGTTGCTCGAGTTATTTAGCCTATGTGATAGATAGTAGGCCTGAAAAGATTAAGCTGGAAGATATTTCCATTGTTAGTGAATACCCAGAAGTTTTTTCTGAAGACTTGAATAGTCTTCCTCCTGTTAGGCAAGTAGAATTTGGTATAGACCTGGTACCTGGAGCCACTCCAATTGCCCGTGCGCCGTACATACTAGCACCACCAGAAATGAAAGAAATGATGGCACAGCTTCAAGATTTATCTGATAAGGGCTTCATCAGACCTAGCTCTTCGCCGTGGGGTGCACCAGTTTTATTTGTGAAGAAGAAAGACGGTTCAATGAGAATGTGTATCGATTATCGGGAGCTGAACAAGCGCACGATCAAGAACAAGTATCCACTTCCAAGAATTGATGACCTTTTTGAACAATTAGTTGGAGCTTGTTACTTCTCCAAGATTGATCTCAGATCTGGCTACCATCAGTTGAAGGTTAAGGAGGAGGATGTTTTAAAGACTGCTTTTCGCACAAGATACGGCCAGTACGAATTTTTGGTAATGCCTTTCGGTTTGACGAACGCTCCAGCTGCTTTCATGGATTTGATGAATCGGGTATGTAAGCCATATCTCGATAAATTTGTCATAGTGTTTATCGATGATATACTTATTTATTCCCGATCCAAAGAGGATCATGCGCAACATCTTCGTTTGATTTTGTAGTTATTGAAGAAAGAAAAGTTGTACGCCAAGTTCTCTAAATGTGAATTCTGGTTGCGGGAAGTTCAGTTTTTGGGCCATGTAGTTTCAGAGAAGGGTATACAAGTTGATCCAGCGAAAGTGGAAGCAATTGAAAGATGGGAACCGCAAAAGACGGCAACCGAAGTACGTAGTTTTCTGGGTCTAGCTGGATACTACCGGAAATTTATAAAAGACTTTTCTCGAATCGCGACGCCATTGACCAAGCTGACTCGGAAGAATTTAAAGTTTGAATGGGAAGCAGAACAGAACGAGGCATTCAGAATATTAAAGGAGAAACTCTGCAGCGCGCCGATATTAGCATTGCCTGAAGGTTCCGATGATTTTGTGGTCTACAGTGATGCTTCTAAGCTGGGATTGGGATGTGTACTCATGCAACGTGGAAAGGTGATTGCATATGCTTCCCGTCAACGGAAGGATCATGAAAGACAATATCCTACTCATGATATGGATCTTGCAGCAGTGGTCTTTGCATTGAAGATTTGGAGACATTATCTTTATGGTTCTAAATGTCAAATTTTCACTGACCATAAAAGTCTCCAACATCTATTCGATCAGAAGGAACTGAATATGAGGCAAAGACGATGGTTAGAATTGGTAAATGATTATGACTGTGAAATCCTTTATCACCCCGGGAAGGCAAATGTGGTGGCAGATGCGCTAAGTCGTCAAGAAAGAAGTGGAACGATAAAAGCAATATCGCTACGAGCTGAACTTCTTCCTAATATCTTTGACGAATTGCTAAAATGCCAAATAGATGCTTATCATGAAGAAAGTTTGAAGTCAGAATAGTTGGTGGGAATATCAGCATTGCTTGGGAAAGACGATCGTGGGTTATTGTGTATGCGAAACAGAATTTGGGTACCTCGTTTGGGTGGATTACGTGATCGTGTACTACAAGAAGCTCATCAATCTCGATTTTCTATTCATCCAGGTACAAATAAAATGTATAGAGATTTGAAACAATTCTATTGGTGGCCGGGAATGAAGAGAAGTGTTGCTAAGTATGTAGAAGATTGTACTACTTGCAAGAAAGTAAAGATTGAGCATCAGAAGCCGTTTGGTCAGTTACAACGACTGGATATACCAATGTGGAAATGGGATCAGATCACTACTGATTTTATTACCAAGTTACCTAGAACTTCAAAGGGATTCGATTCTATTTGGGTGATTGTGGATAGGTTAACGAAGTCTGCTCATTTCTTGCCGATAAAAGAAACTGATTCCTTGGAGCGTTTAGCTAAATTGTACATTAATGAAATAGTAACTCGACATGGAATTCCAATCTCGATTATTTCCGATCGAGATAGTCGTTTTACTTCTAGATTCTGGAGAAGCTTTCAAAAAGAGATGGGAACGCAAATAAAGTTGAGCACAGCATATCATCCACAGACTGACGGGCAGAGTGAAAGAACAATCCAGACTTTAGAAGATATGCTTCGGGCTTGTATAGTTGATTTTTGGGGATCATGGGATAAACATCTGCCTTTGATAGAATTCGCCTACAACAACAGTTATCATTCTAGCATTCAGGCGGCATCGTTTGAAGTATTGTATGGTAGAAAATGCCGAACGCCTTTGTGTTGGAATGAAGTAGGGGAGAAACAATTAGCAGGGCCAAAAATAGTACAGTTAACAGCGGATAAGATTACTCAGATTCGGGATAGATTGAAAACGGCTCAAGACAGACAGAAAAGTTATGCAGATCGACGCCGGAAACCGTTAGAGTTCCAAGTCGGAGAGTTTGTGATGTTGAAAGTTTCGCCCTGGAAAGGAGTCATACGTTTTGGGAAACAAGGTAAACTCACTCCGCGATACATTGGGCCATTTAAAATTACGGAAAGAATCGGTGAAGTAGTTTACAGATTGGATCTTCCGTCGGAATTGAGCAGGATTCACAACGCGTTTCATGTATCGAACTTTCGGAAGTGTTTGGTTACACCAGACCAAGCAGTCTCTCTACCAGATATCCAGGTTGATGAAAAACTGAATTACGTAGAAGAACCAGAAGCTATAGTTGATCACAAGGTCAAAGTATTAAGGAACAAAGAGATCAGACAGGTAAAAGTCCAGTGGAAACATCATAGAGGTCAAGACGCGACGTGGGAATCAGAGTCGGAAATGAGAACCAAATACCCTCATCTTTTCGCTTAATTGAATTCCGGGACGGAATTCTTTTAAGGGGGAGATGTTGTAATAACCAGGTATTTTATCTAATTTAAAATATGAAAATTTTATAAGTTTTATGTGGGTATTTTATGGAGTAAGAAGTTAAGGGGTAGGTTTTAATTTTATTATAGAAACTTAGGGGTACGTTTTGCCATTTGAGAGAAGCTAAGGGTTTGTTTGGTAATTTTCTTTACCAAATATCTTCCCCACCGCCATATGCCTATCAAATTAGGAAATATTCTTCATAGTTAAGAAAAAGAAGAAAAGGTGCTAGTGTATGTGTGTGTTTTCGGTGTTGAGAGAAAAGAAAGAGAATCAAGAAGGAGAAAGAAGAACTAAGAGATAAGAAGAACTACAGCAGGATTTATAGAGCAACATCTGGAATAAAGCAAGGTAATTACCCCTTCATAAACCTCGCTTTATGGTTATAAGTTGTTAGATAAGGTTTATAGTTGGGTTTTGGTATTTTTGGTAAGATATATTGGCTTTGGGTTGAGAATAATGTTCTAAGGGTAGTATAAAACATATCTGCAAATTATCAGTAACATGCATAGTATAAAACTGCAAAAATCTGGGTTTTAGGATGAACAGTGGACTGAGACATTCATCGAAGTCGCAACAGACGACTGCGACATTCATCGAAGTCGCAATGGACGACTGCGACATTCAATGAAGTCGCAACAGTTGGTTGCGACTTGGTTATGAAGTCGCAATGGTCGTTTGCGACTTGGCTTGGAATCGCAGTAGTTGATTGCGATTTGGGTTTAGGATCGCAGTAGTGGATTGCGACTTAGGATTGAAGTCGCAATAGTGGGTTGCGATTTCGGGGTGAAGTCGCAGTAGGAGGTTGCGACTTGGTACTGTTCATTGCGATTTTTAATATATTTTAATGGGTTGCGACTTCAGTCGAAGATTTTATAAGTTTAGTTTTTAAAAGAGATATTTGGTATTTTATATGATTTCAGATTCTGTGAATGATCGACATACGTGATATTATCTTGGAAAAGCTTTTGTGATAAACATATCAGGTGAGTTTTACCGTAAAAAGTATTTTACTGGAATGCATTATGTGAATAACTAATGTTTGATAAAGTGTATGAATATGTCATACGTGGGTGATTATAATATATTGAGATATTATAATTACGTGAGTATTATATGAAAATATAATACGTGGCCGGGCTTTGGACCGGTGTGATAAATTGGCTCGCAACCAATTGATTTGGCCATTGGTGGAGGGATAAGGTGGTATGAGACAGATATGAGAAATCAACCTTGACTGGTATTAATTTACGTGTGATATGTGTGTATTTATATAAATGAATTTTAATGATTTTCAAATATCAGGGATTTACTCACTAGACCCATAGGTCTAACCCTCATTTTCTGTTTCAAAAATTTTGTATTCCAGGTGACGGTTCCAGTAAGAACAAGTAAGTAGAATACTTGTTGGCAAGCTTTTGAGAAGATGATCATTATGATACTATGGATGTTTTTGTACTTATGATTTTATTGTTATTGTTATGTAACTTAAAATGGATCAAATTGTACTGAATTTTTATGTTCAGACTTTAGATGGGACCAAATGTGAAATATGAAGTAATTTGTTGTAAACATGTTATGGATTATATGTTATATGTATATTTTGTTAGTGGGTTGTTACAATTGTGGTGTGGAATATATATATTTGTGTGTATATATTGAATGGTGATTGATGTACTTCTTGATGGATGTTCCAAGAGGTATATGCGCTTGTATAATGAGTTATGATTATAACTTCTTGAGGGATGTTCCAAGAGGTATATGCGGGAATATATATATATATATATATATATATATATATATATATATATATATATATATATATTGTGTGTATATATTAAACGGTGATTGACGTACTTCTTGAGGGATGTTCCAAGAGGTATATGCGTTTGTATAATGAGTTGTGATTATATCTTCTTGAGGGTCGTTCCAAGAAGTATAAGGCTACTTCTTGATGGTTGTTCCAAGGAGTATATGTATTGGTATAATGTGTTGTGATTATGCCTTCTTGATGGTGGTTCCAAGGGACATAAGGATTATTATTAATCGTGATATATTTTCTTGATGGATGTTCCAAGAAATTTATGTGCTGGTATGTTTAAGGGTGATGCTGATATAATTGCGATCCTGTGTAAGGATTGAATTCACTAAGCTTTGTGCTTACCCCTTCCCAATGTCTTATGTTTTCAGGTGAGAGTAGCAGTCGGGCATGACGGTACACACGGGCGCAAGACGATGATTGTTTAAATTGATTTTTAGTAAATGGGGATTGAATTATATAACTTTTTCGCTGCTTAAACTTTGTTGACGGTTTTAAATAACGACGTTTATTCTTCTTGTAATGGGATTTGTTAACTTTTGGTTGATTATAATGAAATGTATTACTTTAAAAAAAAATTAAATTCCTTGTAATTTTTGGGACGTTACAATTAAGACATTGTTTATTAACTTCACACGAGTCAAACTTAAACACAAGTTTAATTATTATTACATTCACATAAAACGTTTGAACATTTGACAATATGGGGGATGTGGCTAGTAACCCATCTACCCCAAGTTCGAATACAGGCGCTTCCAACTTGTGGCCACTGGGGATAAACTCAGGGCTGCACGCTTTAGCAGCTGGGGCAATTGCCTCGCTTTGCCGGGATTAGTCGGGACAATGTCCTCGGATACCCTTCCAAAAAAAAAAAAACTTCACAGTAAGTTTGTTGTGAAGGTTCATGCGACTTGCATAAAGGTAAGTTTAAATAAAGTGTTATATTAAGACGTTGTGTATTACCTTCGCACACTGGTCAAACTTCTATGCAAATTAATGGATATTAGTCATATTACACTTACATAAAATATTTAAACCTTTGGTAATAGATAACTGAAACTTCACAGAAAGTTTGTTGTAAAGGTTCATGCAATTTGCGTGAAATAAGTTTAAAATCAAAGTGTTATATTAAGGTGTTGTGCATTACCTTTTCACACACATATCAAACTTCAATGCAAATTTAATTAATATTAGTTTCACGTAAAATATTTGAACCTTTGACAATAGAGAAATGAAACTTCAGAGTAAGTTTCTGTGAAGGTTTATGTAATTTGCGTGAAGGCAAGTTTAAATCAAAGTGTTAAATTAAGACGTTGTGTATTACCTTCACACATAGGTCAAACATAAGCGTAAAATTAATTGATATTACTTTCACATAAACTAGTTGAACCTTTGTCAATAGAGAAATGAACCTTCACAGTAAGTTTGATGTGAAGGTAAGTTTAAATCAAAGTGTTAAACTAGGACGCTATGCATTACCTTCACACACATGTCAAACACAAGGGTAAAATTAATTGATATTACTTTGACATAAAAGATTTGAACCTTCGTCAATATAGAAATGAAACTTCACGGTAAGTTTTCTATGAAGGTTTATGTGATTTGCATGAAGGTGAGTTTAACTTAAAGTGTTAAATTAAGACGTTGTGTATTATCTTCACACGGAGTCAATCTTAAGTACAAATTTAATCAAAGTGTTAAATTAAGACGTTGTGGAATATGGTTCACATAAATAACATGTTTAAACAACACAAGGACAATTTGATAAGCTACAAAAATTGTTTAAAGCCCGACAGGACCGATAAGCATAAAATATTTGAAGCCCCCAAGTGAAACTAGCAGCTATGTAGAAGAGAAGTGGATGGTGATAGGATGTGTGCAATACTAATCTATATACGTTGGCAACAACTTCTGTATATCCTCGTTCCCTTGTTGATGCTTCACATGTACTCCATAACATTTGCTTGTTCTGCAACCTCCGTCTCATTATAAATAATACGCAATTCAAAGAAACAAACAAAATAAAGATTAATGTGGATTTTACTTTGAATAGAATTTTAACATTCTAAGTTACTTTGAAGTGAAAAAAAAAAAACTTTAGTATGTTGACCATCTAAAGTGAATTCTCATCATGGAAATATAGGGGTAGATATCACTAATGAGAAATGTCATAATATTGGGCAAACTAGCTGAAGCATCCAAGTCTTGGAAGATTTTCTCCTTGAAGTGCAAGCTAGTATTAGATGCAGACACCATTACAATCTTGCTCAAGTCTTATTGTAAATTGACAATTTTACTAGGAGATTATAGAGACTGATAATAACCAACGACAATAGAATCAAACTCAATCATCGTAACGACAACCATGTAAACAAGGTGAGCTACAATAATGGTTAATTCTTGATTACAACCAAATTTTGTGCGAATCCTCTTGTTCTATGTACACTCAAGATGAAAGCAACTCATATTGGAGAAATTGTGATGCATGGAAGCCAAGTGCAACAATATGCTTCCACCAGTCCTAAACTACTCATATGATTTGTTGAATTGTTCTACGTCCACTATTGAAATTAGGGTTTGTTGAAAACAAAATAAAGGCTGTAAACACTTGTGCAAGCCCAAAAAAGGTAGAAAAGAGTATAAGACCGTTAACAAGGGAATTTTAGTTCTATAGATTCAAAGCACCATGTAAGTTTTCATATAAATCATTCATACATAGCCGATCCCAACTATTTATGAAGCTTATCAGATATCAAGTGAACCTTCACTATAGATTTATATGAAGAACAATAATCAAATAAACTTACTTATAACTTTTATTAACCTATTTATCGTTATAAGCATCATTCAAGATGGTGTGGTCATTATCTTCCTTGGACATTATTTTTTAAAGAAATAAAAATATGTAAGAGTGACTCAAAATTTTGAATATTTCCATCTACTTACTGGAATATGTACTGTGAAAACAATTAATGAAAAAAACTAATGACCTTTGATTATATTGTTCAACATTGTAAGCATAATCCAAGATGTTCTAGTGGTTATCTTTAATAGACATTCTTTAACCTGAAATCGAAATATGTAAGCCCTAGATTTGAACCGAAAGAATGAATATCAAAGAAGACAAATAACTAAAACCTTGATTCAATTAAGAAAAAGCTAGAAACGTAAACAAAAAGAAATCATGTACAAAACTTACTTTCAATACGAATTTGGTGAATCAATGGTAATTGAAATTGAAATCGATAGGAATTTAGATAGTGGTAGATGAAGTGGTTACTATAAGTGATTGAAACAACAATGGCAGGAATTACGAGAAGTTATCCCCATTGATAGGAATTAGGAGATTTACTTACTGGGAATGGAACAATTCATCTGTGGATGAAGTTATCCCCATTGATAGGATTGAGTTATCATTATTTTAGAAAAGTTATAGAGAATCTGTTGGAGATGCTCTTATGACACAACCAACCAACCCGACCCACACAAGTTGGGTTAAGCTATAAATATTTTTTGCGGTTAAGATTTTTCAAAGGTACCATGTTGGGTTGGGTTGGGTTGGGTTGGGTTGTTCAAACGCTTTTAACGCAACCAACCCAATCCATGCACGACCCTATGTGTTATATTGCAACAAGTCAGAGAACATTGAAAAAAAACCCAATGTTCTACTGATCAACTTGCTAGCATGTTGGGTTGTATCTTTGATAACGGTTTGCTTGGCGACCTTTTTTGTTGTTTTTTTTGTCTTATTTCATTCCATAACATAAATATCTTATATCTTATATCATATAAAATTAAATAAAATTAATCATGTTAATTAAATTGTTGATCCTCATTAGTTCGAGATGGTCCAACATTATCCAATGCTGAATTCTTTAACGATGATATTCAGACTCAGTTACTGATGAATTACAAATATGGCAATACACACTAAATGAATGGTTTTATTGGCGTACAATAGTCACTTAAGCTTTTACCCGCAAGCTTGATCAAGCGCCATTTGTTGGATCAATATATAGGAACCAGCCACCAGAGTTATCAAACCTCCGATGAAGATTACGGCAACGACGATCTACTGCTGATACCAAACGTCTATAGGCGAACCTAGCTTAGTGGTTATGGTGGCACGTGCCACCATATTATTTCTCCGGCGAAGGAAAAAAATTTAGGTTTGAAAGTGCAACCGTATCGTTAATTTTGGAAGGTGCTACCGTATTATTTTAGAAGGTGCTACCGTAACTTGTAATCAACAAAAAAAACAAATCTCGAAATCAACAAAAAAATCAAAAAAAACTCTTGAAATTAACAAAAAATCAAAAAAAAATCTCGATAAAAAAAAACTTAATAATCTCTTAAAATCAAGCAAAACCATTTAAAAATTCATCGATTTTTTTAATTATTAAAAAATTTATGGATCCACACTGTTAAAGTCAGGCATCTACTGCCGACACCGACACCAACACATTATCATATATTATTAATAACTTTAGTCAATTCCAAATGAAATCCTTGACATCATCATACAAGATTTGTGCCTTTTTGGGATCAAATATCTCTACCCCATGGTACCCTTCATCATAAAACTTTCTTGTCACGTGCACACCACGTGCCTCCAACATTTTCGCAAACTCCTTTTGCCTATCGACCATCGGATCCCCACCATTCACCCTGATCAAACACGTTGGAAGACGTTTGATCTTTTCATTAATTAATCCGTCAAGATCCCGCAACGGATTACAGTATTGGTGGTCTCTGTCACTGCCCAAAGGCAACGCCAGAGACCACATCAGATCCGTTGCCGCCAAAGGGATAATATGATCATTTACCAGACGTAATTCAGCTGCAGTTCGCTCGACCCCACCAAAAAACGGTTGGTCAATTATGAGCCCCACGATCGTAATCGGATCAAGATCAAGTGCACGCAGTAAGGTGTAATGAATAGTATTACACTAAATTTGGTGTAAGACTATTCATTTACACTACTTTTAACTTTTGTGTAAAAAAATAGTGTTATCCATTGGAGAAGAATTACTATTAACACTAAAATTTACACTACTTTTTACACTATTTTTTAAATTTGGTGTAAAATATAGTGTGACACATTGGAGATGCCCTAAGACTTGGGCAACAAACCCATGTTGCCTTCTCAATGTTGCATAAGAACCTAGGCAACAAAAGCAAACATCATATGTTGCGTAAGGTATCGTCTTAGACAACATACTCTATTTGCATATGTTGTCTTACACACACTACTAAGACAAGTTAATCTATTAAGATATCACTACAAAACTGTCCATTATTAGCAACAGATTCGTTGTTGATCCGTCGCTAATATTTGATTTGTTTAATACTAGTTTTATATCTATTTTTTAATACTAGTTTTATAACTATTTACCTTTAATACTAAGACCCACTATAGTCTATTAAGAACCACTAAGGCCTACTAAGAAACATTACAGTCCAACAACACATTTTATGACTTATCAAGGCCCAATAGCACCAATGGTGATTTATTACGTGTTTGTATGTAGAGGTGGCCAAACAATTGGGCCATGCCGGGCCAGGGCCTTCGGAAGGACCGAGCCGAAACACTATTCCCAGACCCGAGCTTTGTCGGGCCCGGACAGGGCCGGGCCGGGCTTGAGCACAAATATTCGAGCCCGCTTAGGCATTTTATAAGCCCGGGCTTTCGGGCTGGGCCCTAAACCGGGCCTTCACAAAAATATATTTTTTTAATTTTTAAATGTTATTCTAATTATCTAATTAATTGGGTATTTGGGTCGCTTAAATATATTTAAAAAATACGTTTTATTGTAATTTCGATTAAAAAATACGTTTAAAAAAATACATTGAATTATAAAGAACATACTTTAAAAAAATACATTGATTTATAAAGAACATTTAAAAAAAATACATTCAATTATAAAGAACATACTTTAAAAAATACATTGAATTATAAAAAACATACATTAAAAACTACATTGAAATATTGAATTATAAAGAAAAATACACTTAGTCCTCATCCTCCCATGGTTCATTGTATTGAAGTGTTTCGGTCGATTGAAGTCTGTTAAGAGACGTTCCTTCTTTGAGGTTATCCAACGGTTGAAAATTTTGAATTGAAGGCAAAAATGTTAATAAATAAATTAAAGCAACAAGAATATTCAAAACTGATGCATTGGCTTGGTGGTAAACGCATGGTACCTTGTGCTTTTTTAATGGATTGAAACTGGGGGGAGGCAATATACCTTGTGCTTTTTTAATGAAGTGACCCACGGTTGGAAATTTTGAATTGAAGACAAAAGTCTTAATAAATAAATTAAAGCAACAACAATATTCAAAGTTGGTGCATTGACATGGTGGTAAGTGCATCGAGGCCATGGAGAGGAGGTCAGGAGTTTGAAACTGAGGGCAGGCAATATATCCCACTTTTTTTATGAAGTGAGATTCGGGTCGGGCCTTGGTCAGGCTAGGGCCTGGGCCTTGATCGGGCTTCGGGCCGGGTCAGGAGTTCAAAACTGAGGGCAGGCAATATATCCCACTTTTTTTATGAAGTGAGATTCGGGTCGGGCCTTGGTCAGGCTAGGGTCCGGGCCTTGATCGGGCTTCGGGCCGGGCCGGGCTGGCGAATCAGCCAAATATCGGGCCCGGTTACTTCTGGCGGGCCTGGCCAGGCCTGCGCTCTGATGGCTATCTCTATTTGTATGTAGGTCAGTACTACATATATGCATGTGATGTATATTGGATTCGATAAGATCACTAAGACCACTATAGCCTATTAAGAATCACCAAAGCTAATTAGGAACCACTATAGCCTAAGAAAACACTTCATGTCTTATTAAGGACCAAAAATACCAATGATGATTTATTACGTGTTTGTATGCATGCATGTAGTACATATATCCATGTGATGTATATTGGGCTTGATAAAATTATACATATAATTTATAAAAATTACAAAAAAAAATTCTTTTTAAATTTTACCGAAGGATATTATTTTAAAGATTATTAAATATTTTTTCAATTCAAAATTTTTTTTTTTTTTAAATTTTATCGAGGAATTTGTTTCAAAATTATTAAATATGTTTTAATTTAAGTAAATTGTAAATAGTTTTATAATTCAAGACAACTTAAGTTTATTTTTACTTATTAAGATTCGCCGATAGATACAAGAAAAGTATGCTTCAAAATTATTAATATTTTTGACTTTAGGCAACATAGAAACAAGAAAAATATGTTGCTTAAGAAAGATCTTATGCAACAAGGAAAATTGATTATATGTTGCTTAAGTTAACTTTGACTGATTTTAAAAAACAAATATGTGCGGTCAACATTCAACTAAAACAACATATGCTAAGATGTTGCTTAAGATACTTTGAGGCAACACTCTCATTTATACGTTGCCTAAGGTCACACTTAGGCAACATAAAACCAGACTTTGCCTAAGATGAAACTTAGGCAACATATAATAGCCTTTGTTGCCTAAGCTTATCTTAAGCAACATAGACAATTAACATATGTTGTCTAAGAAAAAAATTTGGTGTAGTGTACTATGCCTCTGACTATCTTCTGACCGGAGACAAAGATAGATTAGTATATGTCCGGAGACAGAGGTGAAATTTTCTCCATTTACCCCTTAAAATCATCTGGAAATAATTCAGTCAACAATCCCTTCTTTCACAACCCCTCGTTCAAACAGATGATATCTGGCGGCAAGACGAGAATAATAGAATTGTAAGGAGAAGATGGCGACTGGGTGACGGAAGTAAGGAGGCGGAAGCAAGGACACAACAAGGACCGGAAGATGGAAACAAGAAGACAACGACGACCGGCGGGAACAAGAAGACTGCAACGATCGAACGACGGAAGCAAAAAGACGACAACAATTAGACGATGGAAGTAAAGAGACCACAACGATCAGACGTAGACAGCAGGGAACGACCGGAAGATGAGAGTAAAGAGACGACAATGGTCGAAACAGGAAGCATGCAACGATCAACGAAGGAAACAAAAGAGGCGACTCTAAGACCATCCGCATCAATGAAAGACCAAACTCCTCTCTAAAGTGTCACGTCAGTTTTACAATAACATATCCTACATCAATGAAAGCTCAAACTTCTTTCAAAAGTAATCTCTACTGCCACATCACCAACTACTTTATATTTTATATTTACATATTTTAATAATTTATAATATCACAAAAAGACTAAATATGATACAGGGAGAATTCAAGAGTTAATAAAGGTTTTCACAAATAATTGGAAAAAAGATAAACGAGCTCGAAAAGGAAAACGAGCCCGAAATAGGCTCGAAATTTGGCATCGAAGAAGGATCAAACAACCCCGATCGGTAGTTACACCGAGATTTAAGTCCCAATACAAGTACCGATGACTACCGGATAGATTTCCTTCCTTATTTTAATTATTTTAAGTTAGGCTAATTATTATGGGTTTTAATTATTGTTTATTAATAACTAGATTAGGATTATTATTTAGTTTCCTTTTATTAATTATTTAAATAGTTCTCTAGTTGGTTTAGGATTATGATTAGATTTGAATTTAATTCATAGTTATCTCTTAGTTATTCTAAAACTATAAATAGGGTTGTTAGGTTTTATTGTTAATCATTTTTAATTATTCAATAAAGTTCATATTTTAGAGAGTTTTCTCTTATGTTTTTCGAGTTTTACGTCGTAATTCTCGTTTATCAAAAGGGTTTAGACGCTTGTCGATCCTTCCGCAAACCTACGCTGCGTCAGTTGGTATCAGAGCATGACTCATCTGTCTTTTCACTAACAATGGCAGATCGACAACCGGCTACCAAAGCGGACTTAGTAGGGATGAATGTGGCCTTATCCATAACACTCGCTAATCTGACAGCGGCTGTCAATAGACTTCAACCCAATTTCGTCAACGACAACCGTCGGAGAAGAGACAGATTTGAAGACCCGGTTAGGGTTCTACGCAATGGCAACCGTAACCGGTTAAATCTCTCGATTTTCGAATCCGAAGAGGAGGAAGGAGAGTAGAAGAATCTAAGGAGAACCAAACATGATTATTGTATGAAAACGAACATTCCGTTTTTCTACGGAACTATGGGATTCGAAGAATTCCTAGATTGAAAAATCGAAGTCGATCGATTCTTTGACGTTGTTGAAGTGCCCGAAGACAAACAAGTAAAGTTTGTTGCTTTCCGTCTAAAGAGTGATGCCGCCGTTTGGTGGGATAAACTGATCGTACAAAGACAACGACAACGAAAGAGACCGGTTCCATCTTGGAAGAGAATGAAGCAACTTATGATGGAGCGATTCTTACCAGAAGATTATGAACGAATTCTTAAGAAACTATATCCCAAACTCAACAACGACGACCACCGAAGAAGGGATAGGCACGAGGAACGAGTCAACGTTTTGTGCGACAACAACTACGACCGTATTATGCAACCAGTTTCTTCCCTGGTCAAACAACCACCCATTTCGAAAAAACCATCTAAAAAAGACGAAGTCTTACCGAACAAGTTCAAAGAGAAATTCATCCCCGTTGCGATCGAGCCACAACAAGAAATCTTGACTGAGACCAAAGTGTCCGAACCAGATCTTGAATCAGCCACCGAAAAAACCGAAAGTGAACCGGTTAAGGACATTCACGAGCCAACGGAACCTTTGTTGCGAGAAGTCAAAAAGATTAATCCCGAAGATTTTGTTTCCATTGTTCCCACACCCAAAGCTCAGGATCAAACCGAAACAATTCCCAGTAATGTTACTCTAATCTCTTACCCTTTTGAGTTTGATAAAATATTGCTCGTATGGAAGAAATCGCGAAAACATCCGGTGGGATTTGAAGACATGTCAAATTTTTTGAATTTTGGAGGCCAAGTTGAGAATCCAAACGTTTTGAAGAACCGGATGTTCTACGGGTCGGCTAAGATATTTTTCAAGTGAACTCGATGACGAGTTCTTTTCAAGTGAGGGTGACTGATACAGGGAGAATTCGAGAGTTAATAAAGATTTTCACAAATAATTGGAAAAAAGATAAACGAGCTCGAAAAGGAAAACGATCCTGAAATAGGCTCGGAATTTGGCATCGAAGAAGGATCAAACAACCCCTACGAGTAGTTACACCGAGACTTAAGTCCCAATACAAGTACCGATGACTACCGGATAGATTTCCTTCCTTATTTTAATTATTTTAACTTAGAATAATTATTATTGGTTTTAATTATTGTTTATTTATAACTAGATTAGGATTATTATTTAGTTTCCTTTTTATTAATTATTTAAATAGTTCTCTAGTTGGTTTAGGACTAGGTTTAGATTTGAATTTAATTCATAGTTATCTCTTAGTTATTCTAAAACAATAAATAGGGTTGTTAGGTTTTATTGTTAATCAATTTTAATTATTCAATAAAGTTCATATTTTAGAGAGTTTTCTCTTAAGTTTTTTGAGTTTTACGTCGTAATTCTCGTTTATCAAAAGGGTTTAGACGGTTGTCGATCCTTCCGCAAACCTACGCCGCGTCAGATTTGTTTATAATATAAATAGTTGATTAATTATAAGGGAAATTAATTAAAATACCCTAAGTTTGACCATGTTTTACTGAAATAACCAAAATCTCTCCCACTTTGCAAAAATACCCCAAAAATCCGCGATGGGAGCCCGCGATCGCGGGCCAGGGACTTTTCTGACACTTTTTTAAACTTGCAGGGACCATTTTTGAAAAATGGAATCCCGCGATCGCGGGCTCATCCCGCGATGGGGTTATTTTTGTGACTTTTCAATTGCAAGGGACCATTTTTGAAAAATTCCAGGGACCATTTATGAAAATTTTGATATTTTTGGCACTGTTCACCCCATTTCGTCAATTTTTACGAATTTAAAATGAAATGTTACACTTTCAACCCCTATACTTATTTACTAAATTTACTTTATACCTTTTACTTTCATTATTTTAATTTTACATTTAACACATATAATCGTTTATTAACTAAAATACGTTAAAAAATACGTTTTAATTTTAACAAATTACACCATTATAATCGTCTCTTCGATACGTTCGAAATGAGCCCAATCTTGAATTTTTTTGGATTTATATATTTTAATATATATCATATACAGTTATACACTACATAAAAAATATTTTTTATATTTAAAATTCATACTCTTATAGTTAATTATTTAATTTATGGTACATCTCTTATTTTTTTTCAATTTTGTTTTACACTCCTATCGCATTAACATAATAATCATATATTAACTAATTCATTAAATCGTTTTAAATTATTATTATTTGAATGTGTTTATAGATTTCGTCTGAAAAAGTTGTCTGCATGATTCCACTGAAAAAGTAACTGCAATATTCGTCTGCTCTTGAATAAAGGTCTTTCATTAGGCAGAAAATTAGTCTTTAAGTAGTCAAACATAGCTAATTAATGAGAATTTAGATCAGATTTATATGGTACTATCAAATGCAAGTTTCTATAATATATATATTGTTCTACATTACATGATACCAATTTTTGCATCATATGAATCACTTCCAGACAACAAGAACCAATACCCTAATAATCAAGAAATAAATGCTTGTTCATCCAATAATCTCTGTATTAGGATTATCGCAAGTTTCATAAACCTACTTACTAGGTGTTGGAAATATGGGTTTTACTAAACTTTGGACGCATTTAAATTTATATATATGTGTTATATATAACTAACTTTTAGTAGGTTTATGTTCTTCTATATGAGATCTTCGAAATGATATATAATGCGTCCAAAATAGAGTATGTGTGAAAGAGATATCGATACTCAAAGTTGAGTAAATTGATGAAATTAGCAAAAACCAAATGAAGTAAACAGTAAGTCAATCACAATACTTTAACAAAATAAGTTAATACTAAAAATAACAATTATTTAATGTTACATAAACAACCTAACGTGGCTCTATTTGACAATGTTCATAAATGGACTCCGCCATATGTATGCGGAAATCTTTGGCAACAACCTCGGCCTCGTCAGGGTGTACCCATACCTCATTTTTATTTATCAACATTTGGACATTACGGCATACCCAGACACCGCAATCTGCAGTTATCCCGGCCTGCTGGGGTGCATTCTTGGCGAACTTATAGCGAAAGGCACCTGTCATTTCGCGACGTCTAACATCCTTGACCCGACAAAAGAAGTCATTCAGCACAGCTTTAAACTTTGTCATTTGCTCTTCCAATTGCTGTCTGAAGAGACTGGCACTGTCGCTATCATATATGGTCATGGTCATAGCGTCAAGTTCAAACACTCCAAGCAGCCAATGTTGGGGATTAAGGCATATAGGGATGTACACCTGAAATATTACAATATTAGACAACTTAGTTAGCAACAAAACAAGTTAAATAAAATCAGAGTAAAACGATTTACATACTACATCGAGGAGAGCCCAAGAGGTCCCTTCCACGCCATTGCATGAATTAACCACGGAGGTGGGACCTAGATGCTCAATCAACAAGTAATGAAAGAACATACTGAACATCATGGTCCACCTCGTGTCTGTTCCACGATGTCTTTGCAACAACGAGACCCAACAATCGATGTGCTATACATAAAAAATAGATGGTTAGACATGTAAAATAAATATATTTGATTATATGACTATAATTAAACTTCATACTAACCACATCCAGTAAGTCAGACTCCAAAGGGTCAACGGCCAGCAATACATTGAAAAACGAGGGGGTGATTTCCAAGTTCAAGTGAGGGATGAAGATCAAGGGGGGAGGCGACCAGTCCGGCACATCCTCAATATTTCTGATGCCGGTTGAGGCTCCGGTGAAGACACCTTTCCCTTTTTCTTTCCTCCCTTCTTTCCCCCCGCTTTCTTTGCTTGTTTTTTAGCGGCCGGTGGTGTCGTAGATCCTTGTTGGCCAAACGGGTGACGAAACCATTGTGAAATTTTATGCGACCGCTTTAGAGGGAGCGGGGTCACCTGTGGTGGTGGATCTACAACATCCATCGAATCATCGTCAGGCTCCGAGAAGTGCTCCGAGAAGTGATCCTGGATAATAGGAGACTCCGTCTGAAAATTACGTTACTCAATGTTTTAAGTACAATTTAGGAAATGTTCACAATTAAACCAAAACTACCAAAATAACTTACAGTATGCATTTCCGGCCTGTAATAGTCATCGGCCGAACCGCCAAAGATGTTTGTGATTGCTGTGGTGGCGAACGACGACATGTGCTGTGCCCCCGACATCCCGGCCTGCGTGACATTGATCATTAAAATAGTTACAAAATTAGGATTATCGATATATAACTATAATGGTTACTCAGTGTCACTAACACTCTCCGGGATAGTCGAATATGATGTGGTGGCGAACGGCGGCGGCATCTGCGAGGTGTATGCCCCCGACATCCCGGCCTGCGTGACATTGATCATTAAAATAGTTACAAAATTAGGAACAAACATATAACTATAATGGTTACTCAGTGTCACTTACACTCTCCGGGATAGTAGAATAGGATGTGGTGGCGAACGGCGTTTGGGACATCCCGGCCCCCGACATCCCGGCCCCCGACATCCCGGCCTGCGTGACATTGATCATTATAAGAGTTACAAACTTAGGAACAAACATATAACTATAATGGTTACTCAATGTCACTTACATTTTCAGGGAATGACGGATGGGATGTGGTGGCAAACGTCGCATGTGCCCCCTGTCCGAACGGAGCGGGGATCGGTGTCGTACTCGACAGCTAAAACAAATTTAGAACGTAATATTAATATACAAACTAAATAAACGTGGCCAACAAATTAAGTTAAACACTAACATTGACAGCGCTAAACTGTCTGTAGACTTCCTCCAGATAGTGTACACGTGTCTCTAGCGGCCCATGGACGTAGTCCCACAGGACTTCATGTGAGCCACGCTGTGGCTCGTAGGAAGGGCCGCCTGATATGGATTGTAGGAGGAGGAAGGGGGCGCCTGGTAGGAGGAGGAACGGGCCGGCTGGTAGGAGGAGGAACGGGCCGGCTGGTAGGAGGAGGAAGGGGGCGGCTGGTATCCACCGGAAGGGGGCCTGTCGTCGTCTTCCTCATCTTCGGAAGTAGGGGGACGTCGAGCCCTTTCCGCCTCTGCGTCAATAAAGGCCACGCTGTCTCTGTACCAATCTGTGCCCATCTCGTCGACAGTAGGCACAAGGCGATCGAAAGGCAAGAGTGGCTGAATATATGATAAAACATAAAAAAAAGTAATAAGCGGGACTAACGTATGCAAATTGTAAACATAGTAAAAGAACTTACATTTTTAGACGCTTTGAAGAACTCAATCCAAAGCGACCTACTTAGGGTAACACGCTTGTCCCAACGGGTTCCCCTAAGTACTCGATCGTCGCGCTTGACGAAATATCGGATTGATGCGGGAAACACCTCCAAGATCCATATCTGGAATTAGACAAGAAGAGCAAGTACGTAAAAAGAAAAACCAAACAGTTTGTATGTATTATTAACAATTGTTATACTACGTATCTAACCTTGAAGGAGTATGTAAAACCACAAAGATTCATCTTTGCATGTCGATCGGCGCGTCTGCCTATGGCTCGGTGCAGATTAGAGTAGCAATGTGTCCAGATATGGCTACCCCACGGGTAGCTGTTAAACAGCTCAAGGTCCTCGACGGCCCTAAGGACCGTCTCGGAAGCATACTGGCTATACTCACGGCCCAGGAAGCCCATATCCACGATCACCACCAAGCATACACGGACAGCATCGTCGTCGGTTAGGGCACTAAGGCCCTCTTTCATCATTTCCCGGGCTGCCTTCAGCTTCAAACGAGATGCTGAAATGCCCCAAACCCTAGGAACGAAGGAGCAGTCTTCTAAGGGAGGAAGGGGGGAGCCTCTCCAAAACGTAGTCCTGTAATTAGACAGAACTCACGACGCCCAAAATGCAATTGAGAGCCGAAGAAATCAAAATGCATCTCCTCCGGCTCAGCGTTGGCGTCCTCGACCTCCAACTGTAGAAACATGTGTACTAGCGTAGGGTCGCCACCAGAGTAAGACACATCCATCCATGGCCCGAACGGTGTCCCTCTATAGATGGTCTCAAGGGTATCCGCGCGATCACCTAATCCCCTAAAGAGCGCTCCTAATTCCTCGATGTAGGAAACTTTGCACCTTACCGTCAAGTCGATGTTAAAGAAATCATTCTACATAGTCATTCACAGATGTTATAGTTAGTGTTATATATAGATGCTGCAGTTTATTTTATTTTATATAGATGTTGCGGTGGTATTTTATTTCAACGTATCATATTGTTATATATAGATAAAGTGCGGTGGTATTTTATTTCAACGTATAATAGTGTTATATATAGATAAAGTGCGGTGGTATTTTATTTCAACGTATCATATTGTTATATATAGATAAAGTGCGGTGGTATTTTATTTCAACGTATAATAGTGTTATATATAGATAAAGTGCGGTGGTATTTTATTTCAACGTATAATAGTGTTATATATAGATAAAGTGCGGTGGTATTTTATTTCAACGTATCATATTGTTATATAGAGATAAAGTGCGGTTTATTTTATTTCAACGTATAATAGTGTTATATAGAGATAAAGTGCGGTTTATTTTATTTCAACGTATAATAATGTTATATAGAGATAAAGTGCGGTTTATTTTATTTCAACGTTTAATAGTGTTATATAGAGATAAAGTGCGGTTTATTTTATTTCAACGTATCATATTGTTATATATAGATAAAGTGCGGTTTATTTTATTTCAACGTATCATATTGTTATATAGAGATAAAGTGCGGTTTAGGGACCCAAGTTGTCATTCTTAAAAGTTTAGGACCTAATTGGCATTCTTAAAAGTTTAGGGACCTAAGTTGTCATTCTTAAAACCGTAGGGACCTAAGTTGTCATTCTTAACATTTTTTTTATAAAAAACACATATTTAACAATTTTTTTATAAAATGTGTTTTTTTATAAAAAATTGTTAAGAGTGTGTTTTTATAAAAAAATTGTTATAGTTTTATGGTTTTATGTTTGAATGTGATATTTGTATGTTATAATGTGTATGTTGTTATAGTGTGTTTTTTCATATAAAAATTGTTAAAAATGTTTTTTTTTATAAAAACACACCCTTAACAATTTTTTATAAAAACACTCTCTTAACAATTTTTTTTATAAAAAAACCTGTTTTTATAAAAAATTGTTAAGGGTGTGTTTTTATAAAAAAGTTGTTAAGAGTGTGTTTTTATAAAAAAAAACATTGTTAACAACTTTTTTTATAAAAACACACTTTTAACAATTTTTTTTATAAAAAAACACTCTTAACAATTTGTATATGAAAAAACACACTATAACAACATACACATTATAACATACAAATATCACATTCAAACATAAAACCATAAAACTATAACAATTTTTTTATAAAAACACACTCTTAACAATTTTTTATAAAAAAACACATTTTTAACAATTTTTTTATAAAAACTGTTTTTATAAAAAAAATTAACAATTTTTTTTATAAAAAAACACATTATAAAAACCATAAAACTATAACAATTTTTTATAAAAACACACTCTTAAACATTTTTTATAAAAAAACTGTTTTTATAAAAAATTGTTAATGGTGTGTTTTTATAAAAAAATTGTTAAGAGTGTGTTTTTATAAAAAAAAAACACATTGTTAACAATTTTTTTTAAAAACACACTTTTAACAATTTTTTTATAAAAAAACACTCTTAACAATTTTTATATGAAAAAACACACTATAACAACATACACATTATAACATACAAATATCACATTCAAACATAAAACCATACATATCATGTTAAACATAGAACATATTCAAACATAAGTTATAAACACTATAACAACCTACAAATCATATATCTTAACTTAAAATAACATACAAAAAATAACAAATAACATAAGGAAAACATACCAAAGATGTAATACGAGACATCTTCACAAAACCCGAACGCGTATTCCACACGACAAAATTGAGAGAGTGGGAGAAAATTGAGAGAGTTTGATTAAAAATTGAGAGAGTGATTAAAAAAATTGAGAGTGGCCGGTTTTTGGTCCCCCCCCCCCTTATATAGTGCGGCCGAAGAAACAATTAGGGTTTAGGGTTCGTCAAAGGGATTTTAGGGTTAACCCTGTGCCGACACGTGGCACAGGAGCCCGCGATCGCGGGAGGTCAAAGAAAGTCAATCGCGGGCAGGGACCAAAAATGCACACGCGGGCATTCTTGAGGGGGGAAAGCTGTACCGCGGGTATTCTTGAGGGACCAACGCGGGCAAAGTGGGCAAACTTTGGTGACACGTGTAGCCCGCGATCGCGGGGGTCAATGAGTCACACGCGGGCAGGGACCAAAACTGCACACGCGGGCATTCTTGAGGGGGGAAAGCTGGACCGCGGGCATTCTTGAGGGACCAACGCGGGCAAAGTGGGCAAACATTGGTGACACGTGGACTGGAGCCCGCGATCGCGGGCTCCATCGCGGATTTTTAGGGTATTTTTGTAACATGAGAGAGATTTTGGGTATTTCAGTAAAAGGGGGTTTGACTTAGGGTATTTTAATTAATTTCCCTAATTATAATATAAATAATATAATAAATTATAATATAAATATCAAATTAATTATAAAATATTGTGGATCCTTGTATTTTCGTAATTTTTTTTATATTAATGTATTTTTATTTTAGTAATCAATTTAATAACTTAAATAAAAAAATAATAAAAATTAATGTTCAAACAAATTAATAAATGAATTAAATTTAATAGAAATATTAATAAATTAATGTTTAAACAAACTAATAAATAATTAAATAAAATAAAATTGGAATTACTTTATCTAGTTGACATTCTCAATGGCCTTGCTAATTTATCAAGTACTAGTTAAGTACCCGTGCAAAGCGGCGTGATGTAATATTTAATTATAAAATAAAGAATATTTCAATTCCCATCTTTCAAAACATATTGTCGATAAACGTTTTTTACCAGGTAAACGCTTAATGGGTAAGAGTCTTCTTCTTCACTTACCGAGTAAGATTATTGGTCTTTGCTATGCCTTTTACCAGGTAAGATTTTAGGTTCTTGCAATGCTCATCTAAAAGGTAAGTGACACCCGGTAAACGTTTACCCCTTAGTTTGCATTCACATTCTCATAGTTTAATGAAACAATCGTTCAACCGATAATATAGAGTTAAGGTTATCTAACTTTCCTTATACCCCACCTTGGGCGCAATATATTGTGTTTCATTTGGCTTTATCTAAAACATTTAATGGATAAAACAATTTGAAAGTTGAAAGTTGAAACTTGAAATCTAAAGAATGGTTGGAGGGTAAAAAGCAATTTAGATTTGAGAGGTACGGATTAATACAAACCAAAACTTGTATACAATTACAAGAAAACAAAGGTTAACTTCACAAAAAGATTTGAAGTTTTCATTCCCATTGTCCCCTTCTTTGGCTTTAATTATAGTTTTCTAACTATGCATTGTATCCTTAATTGCATCTCAAGTCCTTAATATTATATATGATGACCAATGATATAAACACTAATACTATATTTAGGGGTTGTTTACTAAGCGCATATCAGGTCGCTTACAGTATCGCTTACAGTATCGCTTACAGTATCACTTACCTTATCGGGCGAAAATACCAAGGACTGAGAATCTCACTCGGTAAGCAGGGGCGGAGCCAGAAATTTATACAAGGGGGAGCACCAACAGAACTTGAACTTTTTTTTTCTTTTGAAAAGAATTCTCTTTGACGAACATAATTTTTTTTCTATATCGCCCGATGTTGTTTAGTCTAATTCCACCGTTCCATAGGATTTTTAAAGCTTTTTTTTTTCTTGATTTCGAGGGATTTTTAAGGTTTTTCTATCGATTTCAGGAGATTTTTTTCGATTTTTGGTCGATTACCCGTTACGGTTGCACCTTTTTAAATAACCAAACTGATCGGTTTTTGGTTGACTACCTTTTACACTATTTTTTAAATTTGGTGTAAAATATAGTGTGGCCCATTGGAGATGCCGTTAGTGTCACCGACTTGGATTAGAGGATTTAGAGAGAGCCACAACCCACTACCTAAATTTATGGGGGTTTTTTTCTTTCTTTCTTAACTATTACTCATATTAATTCATGCATGTAGTAAAAATTTTAGATAATTGAGGAGGCACCTTGGCCACTTCTGGTCATCAAGTGGCTCCGCCACTGTCGGTAAGAAGCAAGGTATAGCAAAAACCAAAAAGTTGAAAAAAAATTAACAAGGCTAATAAACTTGGAACGTTAAAAATCATAACATAAAATGTAGTGCAAAGCAAAATAGTGCCAAACATCAGCAACTTGATAATTCTAACAACATTTACAAAGGAGATGAGCGTTGCTTGATCTTCTCATCTATTTCTAGTCACACTCCCATGCATCTTGCTTCATGAAACAACTCTGTACAACAGTGAGGTGAGGATTTTTATAAGCTTACATTTGACAGTAGAGAAAGAAAGAAATAAAGATAAAAAGGTTCCTAATTTAACATACAACAAGTATTTTCAAATGTTACCAAAAAATATATGGAAACAATACATGGAGGGAATCTTGACTTGAAATACCAAATATACCCTCATTTGATAAGTTAGGCGTGGAAAGCAATCTAAAAGGAAAATGAATCATGGGCGGACCCAGGAATTTTTTCTTACGGTGGCACCTTTGACGAACCTAAAAATTTTCCACATCGCCCGATATTGTTTTAGCCTAATTCCACTGCCTTGAGAATTTTTTTTAATTTTTTTCTCGATTTCGAGGAACTTTTAAAAAAAATCAATTTCGAGATAACTTTTCGGGGGTTTTTTGGTTGATTTTAAGAGTTTTTTGGGATTTTTGGTTGATTTTTAGAGTTTTTTTGGAATTTTTGTTTGATTTTAAGAGTTTTTTTATACGGTTGCACCATTTAAAACGATACGGTTGCACCCTCCAAAATAATACGGTTGCACTCTTCATACCACTACAAAATTTTACCCTTCGCCGGACAAACGATACGGTGGCACGTGCCACCGTATGCACAAGACTGGGTCCGCCCATGAAATGAATTGTGATCGGTTGAAATTTAGTTAACATGGTTAGGACTAATGGTGACTTATGGAATTAAACCTACTTCTCTGAAAATTGATTCATGACCACAAACATCAACTCCAAGTTGCTTTAAAATTCACCAATTTCAGTTTAGGCCTTATTAAGCCTTTGACATTGAAAAGGCATGGGCTGATTCAAAACATTTTTTGATCCAAAGAAAAGCAAATCATATAAATTTATATGTACAACATTTACAATAAAATCTAGGATGTCCTTGTTGTCTACAAACTCTATGTAGCTCCTATCAATCTTCTCTTTGTTGTATTTCACTTGTATCTTGAAAACATGTTTTATGAAGGAAACAATTAATGCTGGAAGTCAATTATATGTTCATAAAGAGAAGTATTACCAATGTTGTCAAAAGCACAATTAGGGGTCGTTTACCAACTTCTTACCCGGTAAGCGCTTACCAGCAAGAGATTCACCGTTATTTAAAATTATCTTGTAACTTCCTTGGCCAAGAAAATGAATTATTGGTAGGCATCATAAATCCGGTAAGCACTTACTGGGTAAGAGATCGTTTCCCACACTTAACGGGGTCCTTGCCTTATCTCTTGCCATGTAAGTTCCTCGGTTCCTTCCATACTCGATCAATAAAGTAAATGATAATCCTAAGCGCTTACCTGATAAGAGTTTAGTAAACGACTCCTTAGCCACACCTGCCTGATCGTTTCAAGTTCTTATCACCTGATCACAACAAAAACAACCCAAAATTCATAAAAATTAACTACAAAACTTATTTCCATTATAAGTCAAGATAGAGCTTGAAAGGTTAAACACTTAAGCTTTTTCACAGGTAAGTACTGGCAAATTTGGTGAGTTAACATTATGTTCAACCTTTGAATTGAAGGCCATTGGAGTTGCAGTCTTTGATATATGGTATTCAAGCCTTGGAGCATCGACCACAATACAACGCACCAAGTTTAGAGTCCAGATAGTTAGTCGTTTCGATGTGAAACATCTAACATACAACCTCTGCAAGTTCTTGAATATAATTTCTAGTGATTTTGAGGCTTGAAAACCTAACAATTTTGAGAATTTTCAATAAATAAGTTGAAGATATCTTCAAAGAAATAAGGGTTTGAAGAAATAACTATCAGATTTCTTCATAATCGTGGGATATATGTCAATAGGACAACAACAAATGCCCAAAAACATGTGAAAATGAAATAAAAACAAATAAAGCTTGGGACATGATTA
Source organism: Saussurea involucrata (assembly GCA_033807775.1). Classification (NCBI taxonomy): domain Eukaryota; kingdom Viridiplantae; phylum Streptophyta; class Magnoliopsida; order Asterales; family Asteraceae; genus Saussurea; species Saussurea involucrata. The sequence goes on from CM066312.1 coordinate 13,382,589, forward strand.
GAGCATCCACAATGCATAAGTCATTAGATGACTTTTTCTTTTTGCCACATAAGATTTCCACTAGTTTTCTTTAACAAAAAGCTATTTTAAAAACCCTCTCCAATGCAAAAAGTCTTTCAAAAACTTTTTCCTCAACCTTTTTTTACCACAAAGCTATTTCAATAACAGGTTGGTAGATACCAACCCTTCTACCAAAAAGCTTTCCACTCTGATGCATAAAAAGCTTTTAAAAAGATTTTTGTAATAGTGCCATTTTCTTCTTTCTTGTGTGTTTACCTCCCATCGAGGTGTATTTCTAGGTTTTTGATTCATTTCTCATCTAAATTTTTTATAATATTTGCATAGATCGGCCATCTTTTCTTCAAACATCTATATATCCACAAAACACAAAAATATTTTCCTTTTGTACCCAATTTTGAGCCTAATCACTTACCCTTTTCTTGAACACCAAACACACCTAAACCACTCAAAATGCACATATAGTTGTCCTTTCCAAAAGATGAAAAACGGATTGCAGCATTTAGTTTGATTAGTATACACAAACATAGCTTGTGGGTTGGTAGAACTCCATAAACAAGCATAGCTTGTGAATTCGTAAAAAAATCAAAAAACAAAAACAAAAAAAATCAAAAAAAAATCAAAAAAAATGCAAAAAAGTTAATAATATGCATTTATATAGTTAGTTTTGCAACGAATAAGTCGATATCCGTTGGAAATTGTAGGGAAGAACTATTATGTGCACAAAAATAATTGGTTGAAACCGAATAAATCTTCATACCCCAATAACCAAACCAAATCCCTACCTTAACCCTTAACCTTTCCCGAAAGTCCTTGATTTTTGCAATTTTATGGAACTTATTTAGACTTGAGAATTGTTTCAAACGCGTCAAGAATGCATTTCATATTTCTTGATTGGGTAGGCGTTGAGCGTATACACATCCCTAAACACACTAGAGTGATTTGAGTGAAACCGTGAGATTCCATCCTTCTAGATCATATATCCCCTCCCTTAGCGGCCATGGTAATGTTTGTAAAATCATATTAGATGCGTTTTTTGTGATATGTATGGTTTGGTGTTGTGTGGTTTGACTCTTCGGTGAAATATGTGTTTCTACTACTATTTTTAATCTTAACACGTGGTTACAAGTTGCATTTGTACACGGGGAAACCTAAGTATTAGATTGTGTCTAGTGTGTACTAACTCGCTCGAATATTTGTGGAGATCATTGTTTTTTTTTTTCATCCATTCCATAATAAATTCTAATCTCTTTCTTGGGGACAAGAAAGTTTAGCTTGTGGGTGTTTGTTAAGTGCATTTTGTGCATGCATTCATATTAGTTTATAATTGCATTTTACGTCTAGTTTAGTTGTTTGCATATAGTTTTTATTTGATTTTTTAGTTAATTTTCGTTTAATCATCGTTGAGGATACTACATTGGCACTTTTGTGTTTTCGCCGTGTTTTGACAGATATTTTGTATTGAACCCGAGAGCATGGATGGATATGGATCTTAAAGCATTTGATCAACTTTAATGTGATGGAGAAATTCAAGATATATAACAAAGTTGGTCCAAAGTTTGAAGAAAGAATTCATGAGGATTATTTTGAAAGAATAGAATTCAAGAGGGGCACTTATGGAATAGTTGCAAAGTTGAGGGGCTGTTTTGAAAATACAATTATATATATGATTTTTAGTGTAGGTTTTGAATACTCCTTTCTCTTCTCCCTCCCACGGCCACAGGCCGTTTCTTTTTTTCTTTCCCTTTAAGTTTTTGTTTTTCTTTTAGATTAATCTTGTATGTTTAGTTTAAGAATCAATTGTTAGGTTTTAATCTTTTGTTCTTGTAAGTTTTTTTAGTCTAGATTTTAGGTTTAGTTTTGGTTTTTTATTTATTTGTAATCCTTTGTTTCTTGAGTCGATGAAAATGTAAAGAAGATGGATGTTTCGACGGAAGAAAGATGAAGATAGAATGTGACAATTTCCCATTAACATTCAACACCCGTTCTAATGTTTCGTTTCTCAATATCTTATATTTATATTTGGATTTATTACTTTTACCATTCAACTTGGTATAGTTTTTCTTATTTTATGTATTTTGATAACTTCTTGCACCGTTTTTAAATTTATTATTTGCTTTGTTAGGTTAGAAATGATTCTTGGAGGGTGACACTCCTTGGATCGATCTTTACAGTTTTCTTAGATTAATTTTATTGTTTTGTTTAGATTTATGTTTCCTTTAGATGTTTAGCTTTCGTTATTGGGTAATCGCCATTTTGGATTGACGTTGTGGTATTGATCAATTGTTTTTATAATAAACTTTGAGTTTTAATTGGTTGATTTTTCATTTAACGAAAGTTAATGTTTGACTAACCGGTTTTTTATAAAACATCTTTAGTTATTTTTGTATGTTTTGATACGAACGATAGTTTGATCATGACTTAAGACTAAATTGATCAATGACTACGATCCTAACATGAAAATAGTTAGGGACGTAGGATGAGAAAACAATTGTTTTAACTAAATGCTTCTTTTTCAATATTCGTATCCTACGAAAGTAGATGCGAGTTTGTTTTAGAAATACTTTTCCACCTTGAAAGAGGGTGTAAGTATTTTTGCACACAAACACTCACCATAACTAAAATCCAAAAACGAGATTACCCGATCTTCGTTAGCTTTTATTTTTATGTCTCGTTATTTTTCATTTATTTTATAAAAGAAAATCAAAATATTGATAATTCTCGTAGCTAGGCCATAGTCTAGAACGAGTCTGTGTTTAGTCCATCGCCTCCCTGTGATCGACCCGTATGCTACACTTCTCGTACGCTTCCGGTTATAAATTTAAAACACATCAAGAGACTTCGTCATTTAAGGAAAAATTCTACATATTTTTATTCAAATAAATATCCAGAGACTTAATAATTCAAAATAGAAAAATTCAGCGATTTATTTATTAAAAACAAGTTCAAGGACTTAAAAATTCAAAATGAAATACTTCATTGGTTTTCCAAATTTCTCTTTTGAAAATATCCATTTAAAGATGCAAATGTGTACGTATAGAATCTGTAACATCTGTTCACATATACATTTTCAAATAAAAATTTTCGTAATTTTTCAATGATTATATTTAACATTCTTATTTGAACCGGCATATTGTAACACCCCGATTTTCGTTATAAGTGGTTTATGTATTTAGTTTTGCATGTTCAAGTATTTTATTGATATAGTATGACTCGTACCTCGTTAGAATCTGTTCAAGGGCTGAAAAGGGGATCAAATGAGGCTTGGTGCCCTTTGGGCGATAGTGACCGGCGAGAGTGCCCGTGTCACTATCGCAGGTGTCACTATCGCTGGAAGTGTACCGCAAGTTCTAACTTTGAGGCATGTTGGTTTCTAGCGAGAGTGACCCAGCGAGAGTGACAGTGTCACTATCGCATGGTCACAATCGCTGGTTTTGTACCGAGAGTAGGGGGAAGTTGAGCGAAAGTGACCCATCGATAGTGACAGTGTCACTATCGCCATGTCACAATCGCTGCCGACCTAGTTTTGTGTATAAAAATGAGAGTTTCGAATTTTTAGCTCATTTGAGTAAACTGAGATATTTTGGCAGACGTTTTTCCTCTCTCTCAAGGTAGGGTTTTGATAACGCCACTTTTTGGCGTTATTTTCAGTTCTCAAACCAATGAGATTGGCTTGTATTCAAGTAAAAAGGCGTGTATTTTACGGTTATTCTAGTGATTTATACAGGTTATCTAAAAGGCGGTAATCCTCAAGAAAAGAATCTAAAAAGAGCCCAAAACGAGTCCAAACGAAGCCTAACGGAAGCCCAAAAGTCAAGCCCAAGACCCACGACCGAACCAGGACCCGATCCGCGAACCAGACGACGACCCACGCTGCAAAAATGATACGCGCGACTTACCATGCGACTTGCAAGTCGCGTGGCAAGTGGCGTAACCCACTGTTTTGCGAATTCCAGCTTTAAATCCGATTTTTAGGTCATTCATTCGATATCCAACTTTCACACGACGGCCAGAGCAGTTCCAGGGGCGATTTTCAGAGCCGTGTGACACCTTTTGGAGCGACGAGGGAGGATCAATCGAGGACACGTTCACGACGCAAAGTAGATTCAATCACGGGAGAAGGGAGTTCATCACTACATCTTTCACATTCACCACGATCACATTCATTATGTTTACATACGCTTTCGTTTTTCTTTCTCTTGTGTTTGAATCCCCCAACATCATGAACTAATCTTTAGATGTTGGGGGTTGGAATGAATTGGATTTAAGTGTACAAACAGATGATTCGATGACATTTATCAGTTTTCCTTAATTAATGAAGTATGTGATTTCGTTTTTAATGCCTTTGTGAATTTGGCCAATTTACAATTGTTTTGTTATTAGCAATTAAGTTCGAGAGAATTGATTGTTACTTAGAACTAGAAATTGCATGCCTAAGGTAAGAAAGGATAGAGATATATCTAGTAAACCTTAGTCCCATTACAATCTTGTGCTTAATGTGTTTTGAACTACATAGGTTGAGATCGAGAGATTTAACTTGTGTTTTCAAGATAAAAATCATGGTTGCTTGAGAAGGAACCATGCTTTACAAATAAACATCGTTGTAGCTTGAGAAAGAACAGTGGTGAGATCAAGATTGGTATTCATTAACGGGAGTAACTGATATTTGTTTTGAGTTAAATGTTTGTATGCGAAAACCTAAGGATTTCCAACCCTCAACTAGTTTCTCTATCTGAATTTCCAAAGCTGTTTCCTGTCCGATTGTGTTGATTTACTTTATTTGCAATCAATTAGTTTATAAACCAACCTCTCAAATTTCGATCGTTCAGTTAATAGAGCTTGTAGTAATTGTGATACTTAGTTCCTAGTTCCCGTGGATTCGATACTCGTACTTACCGTACGTTATTACTTGATTTCGACACCGTACACTTGCGGTTAGATTTAGGAGGGGTGTAAACCCGCCTATCAGGTTTCGTTATTCTTCCTTCTTTCCATAAATTATTGGTTGTTGGGAGTATTTATGGCTATTAATGTTGGGTTCTAGGTGATCAATCTCAACTTCAAGTGTTTTTAGCTAGAAGTGGTCAAGATCAAGGGTTTCCATTTCTAGGGTTTTCATAATTTGAAGCTTTAAGGTGAGTAACTTTGATTCAAAAGTATACTTGTTACTTAATTTACTCTATCAATTTACTTATTGCTAACAAATTTGTCTTAAAAGTATACTTTGAGCCAATAAGCTCTTATTTCTCTAAAGAGGAAAGTTAAGGGGCTTAATGGTAAGATAAAGGTGATGTGGTATTTTATTCTACTTGTAATTGCATCTTTTATGATGGTGATCATTTGAAATTGGTTAAACCTAAATGTTATGGTTTGGAGCTTAATAGATTAAGCTATGTCTTAATGAAGAAATTATGACTATAATAGAAGTGTCTTAATATGCTAATTTAGTATGTGTTTCCATGCTAAACGATAAACTCATGATATCATATATATATATATATATATATGGATAATTTGAGGATTTCTTGTATGTAGAAATCATGTGCTTAATGGGATAGTTGGACTGTCGGTTCTGAAGCTAATGTTTAGACTCATGAACTGCTTGGAGTAGTTATTTGTTGGTATTCACAAATTGGAGGAGTCTCTAAGTAGGCATTAGGAAGATATAATCTTGGGCACTTACCTTGGAAGTTTGTGTATCGATCCACGCTATCGGGATTTATGCCATATAGGTAGTCCCGGTGTGCCGGGCCTTGAGGCGTTACCTTGGAGGTAGACGCTAAGGTGTATCTTTAAAGATGATGTAACTTGAGTTGACATTTGGGGTCTTCCCATAGAGTCCGATTTGTGAATGACCAAGTTAATATTTCTTATATGACATAATTGTATGTTTTACTATATGTTGACTCACTAGGCATTCCAAGCCTAACACTTGTTGTTTGTCTAATGTGTGTCACATGTTCTAGTGGTGCCATCCCTAAAAAGGCATAGTTGGAGACTTGTGAGCGTGGGGAATATTTTGAGATGCCAAAGATAGAAGAGCAAAGTTGGTCTAAATATGACACCTTTAGTAATCTTATTTCTATAGCAGAGATTAGATTAGTCGGTTGTCATTTGGTTGTAAATATTACACTTTGTTTGTAAAACAGGCATATGTAATTTCCCTTTTTAGCTCGTGCTATGGAATTATATATATCACTCTTCCGTTTTATGGAAGTTTTTGTTGACCCTATTTTTGGGGTGTCACAAGTTGGTATCAGAGCTCTAGTTTAAGTGAACTAGGTGTTGACTGTAGTATGCCTAGACTTAAGCTGAGAAAGAGTCATTGACAAACATTACACTGGGTAGATATCCTAGGATGGGAGAGTGTTAGGAATTGTGGAATTACATTTGTTAAGACTTATGATGACGGTAACGAGAATGCTTGTGTGTAACCTGTTCATAATTTCACTTAGCTAATGCTATTATGAATGCGTTGTTACGTAAGTATACTTGACTACTATTATTGTGATGATTAATGAATGTATGAATACGCAACTTTAGTCTATTCCTTACCATAATTCTCACATGTTTGACAGACTAAGATGGTGAACACGCGAGGTCAACTCCAATCAGCACTGTATGGTCACGCCGCGACCGAATCTACAGCCGACCGACTGGAAAACCAAACAGCAACTGGAAGTCCTCCGAGGCCATTCATCATAGGTGGCGGACCGGAGCATGTATCAAGAATCCACATCGGCACCTCCAATCCTGTAATAGAGGAAAATACCCTCAAAAACCGACTAAAAGATAGTATGCTTCAAGCTATGACCTCTACCATGGCTCAACAGCAAGAAATGTTTATGAAATTGTTGGAAGACCGGGACCACAGTCATCGACGCATTGAGACAGTGGGGGATAATGCAGGAAATGGGTCAGGTGGTCTTGGGGATAGAGCAGTTGCACAAGAGCAAGCAAACGTGCGTGACAGGAGGAGAGAAAGGGGATGTTCGTATAAGACCTTCCTTGGTTGCAAACCACCGGAATTCGCCGGAACTACCGACCCAGTTCGATGTATGTATTGGATCCGAGAGATGGAAATGGCGTTCGAGGCTAGTGAATGCGAAGACTCCCAACGAGTTAAATTTGCTTCTCATCTTCTTAAGGGCGAGGCCCTTACTTGGTGGAATCTCACCCGTTCGTCTCTCATGCCAGAAGTGTTGACCCAACTCACGTGGCCAATGTTTAAGAAGAAGATTCTCGACAAGTATTGTAGTGAGAGGGCCCTAGACAAGATTGAAGAGGAGTTCCGGGGACTGAAGAAAGGGAATATGACCATGATCGACTATTCGAAGGCGTTTCTTGAGAAGTTAAGTTTGGTGGAGCATTTGGCTCCCGATGAGAAAATGAAAATAAAGGCGTACCAACGGGGATTGCCAGCCGAGATGAAGACGACAGTGAGGAACGCCAAGGTGACTGTAACACCCCAAAAACGGGGGTCAACAAAAACTTCCATAAAACGGAAGAGTGGTGCGCATTACTAAAGTAAAAGTATACATAATTATCTTTACATAACCATTAATACTAAGATTTAGATAATTATAACTACTAATGGACCACTAGCTTATCTAATCTCTACTATAGAAATCAGATTACAAAAGATGTCGGAAAGTTCTATTATAAATCTTCTAATCTTTAGCTCTCCAACAATGATCCCATGCTCACAACCCATGTCTAAACCTTCTTGTCTCCGGAACCACTAATATTTGTAACACATACAACACATAACAAGTGTTAGGCTTTTAAAGCCTAAGTGAGGTTTACACATAGCACAAAGAATATAATCATAGCATGTAGGAATAACAATTTGATACATTCACAAATTGGATTCCATGGAGAAGGCCCATATTGCTACCCAGTTACATCATAATCGAAGATATACCTTGATCGGTACCCCACGGTAATGTCACAAGGCATAACACAACGGAAAAACCCCACGGTATCCGAAGGTATGAATCAATTACACTTACCCCACGGTGTGTAAGAATATATCCTCCAATGCCTACTAGGTGCTCCTCCAATTATGTGAATACCAAATATGTTAATCCAAATAATATTCAAAGCATACTTAACACTTAACAATGGTCCAACCATTTAACATAATTAAAACTACTTCCATGTAGTTCATATACATCCATATGTATCAAATCACATTCTATATAATATCAATAATAAACATCCATGTTTACAATTCAATAATAGGTCCATTTTGACCATTAAGCCATATTTGCTTCATTAAGACATATATTAAGCCATCATCATAATCACATACCAATGATGTAAAATCAAACCCAAACCTTTAATACAACATTTACCATGGCATTCTCAGTAATAAAACACAATTAATCCACCATAACTTACTTGAACTCTTCTTGTTTCCCTCTTAACCATTAAGAGCTTATAAATCAAGATTTCTCATTAACAATACCAAAATCAAGATAAAGAATGGTAGATAAGTATAATACAATCAATTAGATACAAGTTACTCACCTTGAATCTTCAATTGATATAACCCTAACTTGAATACTTGAGCTTAATCACTCCAACAAGAAGGATGAAGGTGTAATGCCCTAAATCAAGTTTAATTGTTAAGATTCATCTACTAATTACTTGAATTGGATTAGGATTGAGGGATTTGGATTTACCTTATGTTTAGATGGAGAAATCGTCTGAATATTGAAGAGCAGAGCAAACTATGTGTTTTGAGAGTTCTAATTGAATAAAGGAATGACTAAGGACTAAGAGGTGGGTTTTAACCCCCTTTCAACACGTCAGGTGCTCGGCGCCAGCGCCCGCGCCAGTGCATCGGCGCCACCATCCGCGCCAACCTCTGTTTGTTTGCTTCTCATTTTCCACTAATTTGGCCGTAACTTCTTCGTTAGAACTCCGTTTTTACCCCGAAAAGTACCGTTGGACTCGTATTCAAATTACCCATCCAACTAATCCATAAAATATAATATTTAACTTTATAATCTATTTTTCATTAATTTCCTTAAGGAATCAACTTACGAATTTCTATCGGAAGTTATCAAATAACAAGTAACAATCACGGAAATTACTTAGGAAATCAATTATAATTTAAGAAGTCAAAATATAAAGAAATATTAGGACTATTATTACTCACAAGGATTTTCCGGGTGTACAATTCTCCCAACCTTAAAACGATTTCGTCCTCGAAATCTATATTCTTTACAACCCAAAGTCAACCGACTCACTGTCGACCAAAATTCAACAATTCTTAACGGGAATCTAAATTCCATCCACACGGTCTATAAAGACAATTCCTCGAACAATTGTTTATTAACAAAGTCCCTACACATACGTTGTACTTATGTACGGATAAACGTTCCAACCATAGAGAAACTCCCAACCATACAACTTCAGTCGTCTCCCAACCTTAAAATGTTCTATACATCTTGATTTCAGTTTCAAACTCTAAATCTATTTAAGGCTCAATTAATACTGAGACCAACCGAATCTCTAATTTCAATTGTCCCTATCGTTAACGGCCATACACATCCAAAGAGCTCTAATAGACTCCAAAATCCATCTAAATAATTAATCATCAAACGGACAGGTTCATTAACCATACACAAAGATTAGTTCACTAAAACCACTCATCACAAATGAGTATCTTAAGGTTACTACTACCATCACCATCATTCTTTTTAAAATCGGCTACAATTCCCCGATTACACTAAAGGTGTTTGGCCTTAAACCCAAAAGTTGACACCTAATTATCACCAACCTTTGCACTCTAACCAAACCCACACATGAGTTCCATTCACAAATAAAAATCTAGAAGAAACAAGGATTCGTCTTTCATATTTCCTGAACTTTACTTCTTTCCTCATTATCCGCTCCCCAACTTAGATTTGTAAGCCTCCTTAAAGTAACCGTTTATCATTAAACCTTTATCCGAATATTGCTTGGTCTTCCATACCGTCATCATCCACATCTCAATCTCCAGGTCTAAAAATAACATTAATGTATACTGCTTGAAAATCCATACTCCCTTTAAATTGAGCATACTCACCACTTTTGAATACTTCTATATCTACGGCACCCATCACTATGACCCACACATTTCTTCAGTATAAAGTACTACCACTTCCTCACATCAATATCGTACTACGCGACCACATTGCAACCAAGCACTAAAATATTATATATCAAAGGTGATAATTCCATTGAACCTGTAGTATAACTACATTCTTAGGTCCGACCTTTCTATCATTACTTCCTACGTTAGCATGAAGTACTACCCTTCAATCATTATTTGTCTCTTTCTCCCAACTTTTCCACATACCGATAATACTTTCTCATATTTATTAAACTTCCTATGATTCAAAATCATAAACTCATTTAACGACTCACACAACCCAAAATCACTTTGGATAAACTCACACTACCGCTCGACATTCTATTCCAATTTTAGCCAAATCACTACACCATCTTACAACCACATATTCCAACAGCTTTATTGACAACTAGTACTGTTCATCTGGAATCCCCGAAAAGACTTTCATCTAATGTTCCCTCTTTATAACTTCTTATTACTGGTTGACACATTTATCTTGACAATTAATGCCACTACTCGTTCGTACATTCTCCACTCATAACATCTCACAGCAGACCAGATCCCTCATGGTCATTCGTACACAATTCAAATTTACCTTCATGCTCTCCCGCACAATTAACCGAATCTATTTCATTACTTTATTCCTCCCCAACTTTAGTTTGAACTACAACTCACGAGTTTCTAATTAACTTAAACTTACTCACTTCTTACTAATTCTTTGTGACTCCAAACCAATATATATACAGTGCACACTCCATCACAAATCGACATAGTCCATACCCTTACCATGTTCGTGCCTAATTCTTCATTCTATATAAACCATCTACATCATAAGTAGAATGTTCATCTACAACAATAGTCTTTCACTATCCTAACACCCCTCACAAGGTGATCCTTCAACTTTTAAATCTTCCGATTCTAACTTAACATTCATACATGATCTCAAATAGAAAAAAATCAATGTATTCACATTATGTAAACTTTAATTATAATACAATTCATGTAATTCCAACCCCCAAGCCTATGTCAAGTTAATTAAACCGACGAATACCCTTAAGACTCAACCGAGTCCAAAACCAAGCCATCTGCTCAAAGGGTCTATTGATCATTTATCAATATCAACTCATGAAATTTAAAATACATCTAATCCCACATCACGCAACACACGCTTCGAGACATGATAATCTCACGACCCCTTCATTGCAACTTTCCCAATGAAGTCAATTCATATATGTATCTATATGTACACGTATATACAACTCTATATACTCCACAATATATATATATTATTTTGCCAAAGTTCATTAGTCCCAAAGGTACTAAGAATACAAGATCATCAAACCGTCCTCATACATCTTACACAACTGCCGACTTCAATGTCAATAGTCGACCTATCGATACTTCTTTAATCTATTCATTAACAAGGACTGAACCTAATCCTTTCAACAAAACATAATACAATTTACATCTCATCGTCTTCATTTCAAACTTATTTGTGCAATACTAATATCACAAAATCACCATAAATTCTTATTTAACGTCGAGGGTATTTCCTTACTGTCTCACCACACTACTCATAGCAATTTGCTAATTCCATCACCTTGATGACTACTAATCCTTCCTCGGGACATAACCGTCCCTTGCCAACTGTATTTCTAGTTACCAAACAAGGGTATAGACCTTCTTACAACCGACGCTAAGTCCACTTTCAACTCTCCCATTGTTCACCTTCCTCTTGAACACAATTACCAAAATTACAAACATCCTCCCATGATCTATCCAACACCTCTCCATTCTCAGAGTTCTTTCTTAGCTTATAGTAATATTTTACGACTTAGTTCGTTCATAGCCTTCATACATAACAATGTATTAAATATATTATTTCGCACATTTCCTCATTTTAAAGAACAACACTTGGAGCAACTTGGGTACACATGACCCCAAAATTCTTATAACTTCAGTGTACTGCACATCGATCACGAGAATCGTTTGCATACTACTTTCCGAAAAACTTAATCTTTTTTCAACCAAAACGATGTTGTTATGACCGTAATATATTTAATGAAAATCTTTTCATACGACAAAAGTTGAAAGAAATTACCGACACGAAGTAAGCTAGTCGGTTCTCACACTCATTTTTTTTTAACTTTTCTTGTAAATATGAAGTGTTTTGCAAATTGCTAAACTCAAAATTTCGCTGCGCGACATAAATGGTATTGCCTTTTTCTCTAAATACCCACGTGCACATACTGACTCATCATCGACTAAATTGCTATTTATGCATTTGTTTTGAAATCACGAAAACCCATGTAACACACACTCGAGGACACCATGCATAAACTCTACTTGCAATTGAAGGCTATTCACTCAAACAAGGTCTATCATTTAACTCGCGCAACTTATCATTGACGCTCTATTTCCAGCCAGTGGTTACCCTCTCAGCCTTCTAACACTTGTTATACATGCCTTCCAAGGCTCACTTACTCAATCATTTCATACTATTCCCGTCTTGATCAAACATCTTACATTCTATTTCCACACATTTTAATCCACTTATTTAAGGTTGTCTCGGCGGACTTTCATGAGTCCCGCCAGTTCCAGGTTGTCCTACCAATCCTCAATCATTTACCGATCTGTCCTCCAAAGAATTGAAAGACCTTGGTGGCGTTTTTTTTACCATCATTATGCTATCAAACAAAAGATAACCCTGAGAAATGGTTATATAAATATAGACACACGAAACGTACTTTACCGATCATTAGTCACTGGAACAATTTAGAAACAAGTATGCTTATGTAACAATATATTCATAATAACAGTAGCTAATTGAGATTGTGAATATATCATACATGAGAATCCTCATTACCGTCGTTACCGTACTAATTTCACATATTTCTGTCGACCCTAAGGCCATCCCGTCTTAATACTTCTACCCAATCTCACGATTCATAACTTAATTCATCTCAGCTTAAGTCTAAGTACCTCCTTATCATACTTAGTTCACTTAAACTAAAGCTCTGATACCAACTTGTAACACCCCAAAAATGGGGGTCAACAAAAACTTCCATAAAACGGAAGAGTGGTACGCATTACTAAAGTAAAAGTATACATAATTATCTTTACATAACCATTAATACTAAGATTTAGATAATTATAACTACTAATGGACCACTAGCTTATCTAATCTCTACTATAGAAATCAGATTACAAAAGATGTCGGAAAGTTCTATTATAAATCTTCTAATCTTTAGCTCTCCAACAATGATCCCATGCTCACAACCCATGTCTAAACCTTCTTGTCTCCGGAACCACTAATATCTGTAACACATACAACACATAACAAGTGTTAGGCTTTTAAAGCCTAAGTGAGGTTTACACATAGCACAAAGAATATAATCATAGCATGTAGGAATAACAGTTCGATACATTCACAAATTGGATTCCATGGAGAAGGCCCATATTGCTACCCAGTTACATCATAATCGAAGATATACCTTGATCGGTACCCCACGGTAATGTCACAAGGCATAACACAACGGAAAAACCCCACGGTATCCGAAGGTATGAATCAATTACACTTACCCCACGGTGTGTAAGAATATATCCTCCAATGCCTACTAGGTGCTCCTCCAATTATGTGAATACCAAATATGTTAATCCAAATAATATTCAAAGCATACTTAACACTTAACAATGGTCCAACCATTTAACATAATTAAAACTACTTCCATGTAGTTCATATACATCCATATGTATCAAATCACATTCTATATAATATCAATAATAAACATCCATGTTTACAATTCAATAATAGGTCCATTTTGACCATTAAGCCATATTTGCTTCATTAAGACATATATTAAGCCATCATCATAATCACATACCAATGATGTAAAATCAAACCCAAACCTTTAATACAACATTTACCATGGCATTCTCAGTAATAAAACACAATTAATCCACCATAACTTACTTGAACTCTTCTTGTTTCCCTCTTAACCATTAAGAGCTTATAAATCAAGATTTCTCATTAACAATACCAAAATCAAGATAAAGAATGGTAGATAAGTATAATACAATCAATTAGATACAAGTTACTCACCTTGAATCTTCAATTGATATAACCCTAACTTGAATACTTGAGCTTAATCACTCCAACAAGAAGGATGAAGGTGTAATGCCCTAAATCAAGTTTAATTGTTAAGATTCATCTACTAATTACTTGAATTGGATTAGGATTGAGGGATTTGGATTTACCTTATGTTTAGATGGAGAAATCGTCTGAATATTGAAGAGCAGAGCAAACTATGTGTTTTGAGAGTTCTAATTGAATAAAGGAATGACTAAGGACTAAGAGGTGGGTTTTAACCCCCTTTCAACACGTCAGGTGCTCGGCGCCAGCGCCCGCGCCAGTGCATCGGCGCCACCATCCGCGCCAACCTCTGTTTGTTTGCTTCTCATTTTCCACTAATTTGGCCGTAACTTCTTCGTTAGAACTCCGTTTTTACCCCGGAAAGTACCGTTGGACTCTTATTCAAATTACCCATCCAACTAATCCATAAAATCCAATATTTAACTTTATCATCTATTTTTCATTAATTTCCTTAAGGAATCAACTTACGAATTTCTATCGGAAGTTCTCAAATAACAAGTAACAATCACGGAAATTACTTAGGAAATCAATTATAATTTAAGAAGTCAAAATATAAAGAAATATTAGGACTATTATTACTCTCAAGGATTTTCCGGGTGTTACAGTGACAATTGTACAAGAAGCAATTGAAGAATCGTTGTTGGTGGAAGACGATTTGACTCAGGTAAAGTTAGAAAGTGGGCATGCAAGTGAGAAAAGAAAGTGGGAAGGACCGTCTGGACCCGTTCGACAACAAAGACAGTTTACCGGGAATCGAAGTGGGGATAACCGTCGAGACGCGAGGTGGTGTAATAGATGCCGGAAACACCATGTTGGTCCATGTAATACCCAATCGTACTCGAACCCACAAGGGTGTTACAAATGTGGAAAGAGTGGGCATTATGGTCGGGATTGTCCCACGAAGGGGCTAATTTGTTTTGAATGTCGCGAAGCGGGTCACATAAAGAGGGATTGCCCGAAGTTAAAGTCAAGTGGAAGTGGGGGATCCAAGGCGGAGCCATCGAAGGTAAAGGGGAGAGCTTTTCAGATGACATCCGAGGAGGCAAAGACTTCGACGGACGTAGTGTCGGGTACGTTTCTTCTAAACTCCGTACCTACGCGTGTATTATTCCATTCGGGTGCAAGTTTTTCTTTTGTGTCGATATTTTTTTGTCAAAAGTTATCTATGCCCACTAAATGTCTAGACGAAGCCCTAGTGGTAGAAATAGCTGACGGTGGTCAAGTTTTAGTTCAAGATATTTTGCGGGGTTGCACAATTGAAATTGAAGGGAGGAAATTCTTGATCGACTTAATGCCAATAGAGATTGGAGGATTTGACGTGGTGGTCGGAATGGATTGGTTATCTGAAAACCAAGCCGAAATCTTGTGTGATAAGAAGCTAATTCGCATACCTTCTCCGGACGGGAGTTACGTAACTATTTATGGGGAACGAAGAAAGGGGGATATAGCAATTATTTCAATGTTGAAGGCCCGGAAATGCTTAATCAAAGGGTGTGCATCTTTCATTGCATACATTATCAATGCCAAGTTGGAGAAAAGAAAAGTAGAAGATGTAAAAGTGGTACGCGAGTTTTCCGATGTGTTTCCGGAAGACTTACCGGGTTTACCCCCGGACCGCAAGTGGAATTTAAGATAGACTTGGTACCGGGGGTAGCTCCAATAGCTAGAGCTCCCTATCGTTTGGCTCCGTCCGAGATGCAAGAAATGATGAAGCAGCTTCAAGAACTTTTGGAGAAGGGGTTCGTAAGGCCAAGTTCATCCCCTTGGGGAGCGCCGGTCCTATTTGTAAAGAAGAAAGATGGCACTATGCGCATGTGCATAGATTACCGGGAGTTGAATAAGGTAACCGTGAAGAACAAGTACCCACTTCCTAGAATCGATGATCTATTCGACCAACTTCACGGGGCGGGATATTTCTCAAAGATCGACTTACGTTCGGGCTATCATCAAGTGAAAGTTAAGGAAGACGACGTTCCAAAGACAGCGTTCCGAACGCGGTATGGCCATTACGAATTCTTAGTAATGCCGTTTGGGCTGACGAATGCACCAGCAGTGTTCATGGATTTGATGAATCGGGTGTGCCGACCTTTTCTTGACAAAACGGTAATTGTTTTCATAGATGATATTTTGGTATACTCCAAGAGTGAAGTAGAACACGAGCTACACCTACGAGAAGTGTTAGAAGTGTTGAGGAAAGAAAAGCTTTACACAAAATTCTCTAAGTGCGACTTCTGGTTGAAAGAGGTCCAATTCCTGGGTCATGTAGTTACTCGGGATGGAGTGAAATTGGATCCGTCCAAAATTGAGGCAATGATGAATTGGGAACCGCCCAAGAGTCCGGGAGAAATCCAAAGTTTCTTGGGATTGGCGGGTTACTACCGGAGGTTCATCCAAGATTTTTCCAAGATTGCTTCTTCATTGACGGCATTGACGCGAAAAAATGTTAACTTTGTTTGGACCGATGTACAAGAGAAGGCATTTCGCACTCTCCAAAAGAAATTGTGTGAAGCACCAATTCTCTCCTTACCCGAAGGACCGGGAGATTTTGTAGTTTATAGCGGCGCATCCAAGATGGGCTTGGGATGTGTGTTAATGCAACGGGGAAAGGTGATCGCTTATGCCTCGAGACAACTTAAGGTGCACGAAAAGAATTACCCTACACACGATTTGGAATTAGCCGCGGTAGTTTTTGCATTGAAGTTATGGCGTCATTATTTATACGGCACGAAATGCACATTGTACACGGATCACAAGAGCTTGAAGCATGTATTCGACCAAAAGGAACTGAACATGAGGCAACGAAGATGGTTGGAGTTACTCAAGGATTATGACTGTGAATTGCTTTACCACCCGGGTAAAGCTAATGTGGTCGCTGACGCATTAAGCCGAAAGGAGTATAGCGGAAGCTTACGCGCCAACCTCTCGAGAATCGACATAGTGTCAAGCTTAGTAGAGCAAATTAGAGTAACGCAATCCGAAGCACTAAAAGAAGAAAACCTCAAGGATGAAGTAATGGTGAAACAAAAGCAACTATTAACCGAAGATAGCCGTGGAGTTAAGTTGTTCAATGGGCGTGTGTGGGTGCCTAAGATCGGTGGGAATCGAGAACTACTCATAGACGAGGTTCATAAATCCAAGTACTCCATTCATCCCGGAAGTACTAAAATGTATCGGGATTTGAAGCAGCATTATTGGTGGCCGGTCATGAAGTTAGATGTGGCACGGTATGTGGGACAGTGCACGACTTGTTCTCAAGTAAAGGCTCAACATCAATTACCCTATGGTGAGTTGAAACCTTTGGAAATTCCCGAGTGGAAATGGGAGAAAATCACAATGGAATTTGTAACTAAATTGCCAAGGACTATGAAGGGTCACGACACCATTTGGGTGATTGTGGATCGGTTGACGAAGAGTGCACACTTTTTAGCTATGCGAGAAACCTTACCAATGGACAAGTTGGCAAAGCTTTACATTGATGAGGTAGTTTCGCGACATGGAGTGCCCGTGTCTATAGTCTCCGATCGGGATAGTCGATTCACATCAAGATTTTGGCAAGCATTACAAGAAGAACTTGGCACGAGAGTAAATTTGAGCACGGCATACCACCCGCAAACGGATGGTCAAAGCGAAAGACCATTCAAACCTTGGAAGATATGTTAAGGGCATGCGTAATTGACTTTGGGGGTAATTGGGATACTCACCTACCGTTAGTGGAGTTCGCTTACAACAATAGTTATCACTCGAGCTTAAAGGCGGCACCGTTTGAAGCATTGTATGGGAGGAAGTGTAGAACTCCCGCGTGTTGGTTAGAGGCGGGAGAAAAGCAATTTGCCGGACTGGAAATTGTACAAGAAACGGCCGACAAAGTTAAAGTCATTAGAGAACGATTGAAAGCGGCCCAAGATCGACAAAAGAGCTATGCCGACAAGAGACGGAAACCGATAGAGTTCCAAGTAGGAGAAAGAGTGATGTTGAAAGTATCTCCTTGGAAGGGGTTAATTCGTTTTGGAAAGCGCGGGAAGTTAAGTCCCCGTTTCCTTGGACCATTCACTATTCTAGAACGTGTGGGTTCGCAAGCCTACAAATTAGATTTACCTCTGGAAATGGATGGAATCCATCCAACATTCCATGTGTGTTATCTACGAAAGTGCTTAGCGGAAGGAGAAAGCGTGATACCATTGTCTGAAATCCGGGTGGACGACAACCGATGCATTGAGGAACCCGAAGCTATTTTGGATAGGGTGATTACGAAACTCCGACATAAAGAAGTAGCCAAGGTTAAGGTGCAATGGAGGCACCATCGTGGTGCCAACGTGACTTAGGAACCGGAAGAGGACATGAGACGTCGATATCCGCACTTATTCGTACAATCTTAAATTTCGAGGACGAAATTTTGTTCAAGTTGGGGTGGATTGTAACACCCCGATTTTCGTTATAAGTGGTTTATGTATTTAGTTTTGCATGTTCAAGTATTTTATTGATATAGTATGACTCGTACCTCGTTAGAATCTGTTCAAGGGCTGAAAAGGGGATCAAATGAGGCTTGGTGCCCTTTGGGCGATAGTGACCAGCGAGAGCGCCCGTGTCACTATCGCGGGTGTCACTATCGCGGGTGTCACTATCGCTGGAAGTGTACCGCAAGTTCTAACTTTGAGGCATGTTGGTTTCTAGCGAGAGTGACCCAGCGAGAGTGACAGTGTCACTATCGCATGGTCACAATCGCTGGTTTTGTACCGAGAGTGGGGGGGGGGGGGGAGTTGAGCGAAAGTGACCCAGCGATAGTGACAGTGTCACTATCGCCATGTCACAATCGCTGCCGACCTAGTTTTGGGTATAAAAATGAGAGTTTCGAATTTTTAGCTCATTTGAGTAAACTGAGATATTTTGGCAGACGTTTTTCCTCTCTCTCAAGGTAGGGTTTCGTTATTCTTCCGTCTTTCCATAAATTATTGGTTGTTGGGAGTATTTATGGCTATTAATGTTGGGTTCTAGGTGATCAATCTCAACTTTAAGTGTTTTTAGCTAGAAGTGGTTAAGATCAAGGGTTTCCATTTCTAGGGTTTTCATAATTTGAAGCTTTAAGGTGAGTAACTTTGATTCAAAAGTATACTTGTTACTTAATTTACTCTATCAATTTACTTATTGCTAACAAATTTGTCTTAAAAGTATACTTTGAGCCAATAAGCTCTTATTTCTCTAAAGAGGAAAGTTAAGGGGCTTAATGGTAAGATAAAGGTGATGTGGTATTTTATTCTACTTGTAATTGCATCTTTTATGATGGTGATCATTTGAAATTGGTTAAACCTAAATATTATGGTTTGGAGCTTAATAGATTAAGCTATGTCTTAATGAAGAAATTATGACTATAATAGAAGTGTCTTAATATGCTAATTTAGTATGTGTTTCCATGCTAAACGATAAACTCATGATATCATATATATATATATATATATATGTGGATAATTTGAGGATTTCTTGTATGTAGAAATCATGTGCTTAATGGGATAGTTGGACTGTCGGTTCTGAAGCTAATGTTTAGACTCATGAACTGCTTGGAGTAGTTGTTTGTTGGTATTCACAAATTGGAGGAGTCTCTAAGTAGGCATTAGGAAGATATAATCTTAGGCACTTACCTTGGAGGTTTGTGTATCGATCCACGCTATCGGGATTTATGCCATATAGGTAGTCCCGGTGTGCCGGGCCTTGAGGCGTTACCTTGGAGGTAGACGCTAAGGTGTATCTTTAAAGATAATGTAACTTGAGTTGACATTTGGGGTCTTCCCATAGAGTCCGATTTGTGAATGACCAAGTTAATATTTCTTATATGACATAATTGTATGTTTTACTATATGTTGACTCACTAGGCATTCCAAGCCTAACACTTGTTGTTTGTCTAATGTGTGTCACAGGTTCTAGTGGTGCCATCCCTAAAAAGGCATAGTTGGAGACTTGTGAGCGTGGGGAATATTTTGAGATGCCAAAGATAGAAGAGCAATGTTGGTCTAAATATGACACCTTTAGTAATCTTATTTCTATAGCAGAGATTAGATTAGTCGGTTGTCATTTGGTTGTAAATATTACACTTTGTTTGTAAAACAGGCATATGTAATTTCCCTTTTTAGCTCGTGCTATGGCATTATATATATCACTCTTCCGTTTTATGGAAGTTTTTGTTGACCCTATTTTTGGGATGTCACACATATATTAGGGAGTTTCAAATACAAACCGTGTCATTCATATAAACGATACAAACTAATCTCAACCGTCCATTTAGTTTAATGAATATTTGGTTTTCATAAGAATCTAAGTTATTTTGTAATGTAAAACATTAATTATAATTAATGAACTTTAATCATATTCCATAAATATTCATATGATAATTAAGAACCCTCGACCTATCTATAAATATCTCATATTGGTTTGAAAGGGTGAAAATGTTGAAAAAAGTGGAGTATACGTTGGTTGAAAATTTCAGATTGTTGATGTATCGAGGAAGAAATGAAAAACAATTGGGTTCTCTTTGAGTTTTGGGTAAATGAGTTGTTTCCATTAAGAATAGTAGTTATCCCGAGAAGGGTAAGAAGAGATCTCCACTCTCAGATTAATTCTAATTGGATATCAATTGAAAATACCTTTCCAAGCTAATTCGTGGATAGTTTTAGAACTTAATTTGAATTATTAGATCAAAACTAATTAAAAGTGATCAAGGGTCCAAATCCCTTCTTAAACTGCTTCTAATAGAACTATACTTTCATTCAATTGTCATTATGATGGACATACTTCTAAAATGTATGATTAAGACTCTACAGTTTAAAATTGTCTGTTCAAATATACAAATATTGGTGTGTCTCTTGAAATCCTACTTTCCAAAATAGACATGTTCACGGTATAGATCTTCGAATAAACTATAAGCATTGTCAACAGTAGACGTACTGCATACATTTTGAAAATGTGTTTCTTAAAACTGACGATTGAATAAATGTCTTTTAGATGTTGTTCACCGCCTCGTGACCTTCCTATAAGACTTTGTAAAGCCCGTATCCCGGTATGATTTATTTTATTAATTTAATTTTCTTTTAACGTTGTTTTGTTAACGGGATTTGACGGAAAAGCCAAAATGTTAATGTTGGTGGTTAAGGGGTCTAATGTGAAAACTCAAACTCCAGGGGCTGTTTGTGTATTTGTTGTAACCGGCATGGAGATCGGCCCATAAGGAACCGACCTCCCTTCCCTTCTCTTCTCGTTACTTTCGTCCCACGCAAGTATCAAACCCCAAACCCTAATCCTTCCCTTCTTCTCCTTTCTTGCCTTTATCGCCGACCCCCCTCCCTTCTTGCCGCTGCTGCTGCTGTTTCACCCAGAACCACCGCCGGCGCCGCTGGGTTTCTGCCGGCGAGAGAAGAGTGTAGCGAGGGAGAAAGAGAGAGCGAAAGAGGGAGGGGAAGCCGGGTTTCGCCGTGATCACTGCCGTTCGCTGTCGCTTCGTCTGCACGAGGTAAGGTTTCCCTCCCCTCCTTGTTTCTTTCTTGCGCTGATGCCAAAACACCACCGCCGCCGCCGCCGCAGCCATGGCTGCCGGCGGTGTGCGCCGCCGCTGTGCGGTACCACCTTGTTTGCGGTGGTTTAGTCGTGCGTGGGTGTGTGCGCATGGCTTGGAGATCGTTAGTGGGATCGTCACTTGGTACCGCTGGTTTGATAGTACCGAACCACCACCACCGTAGGTGGGGGCTGCCGCCGCCGTTCGCCACCAATCCGGTGGCTGTGATGGAGAGTTGCGGCTGTTTGGGGATGCTTGTGTGTGTGGGTGTGGCGGGGATAGGGTGGTCGGACTCTCCGATCGGCCTCGCCGGTCTTTAGCAAACCATCACCACCGCCGACGGTGGCTGCCGCCTCCACGCCGCCGCTGACCGCCATGGCTTGGTGTGGTGGTGGGTGATGTTGTGTGTTTTGTAGCCAGAAACCCTAACCCTAATCCCTAAGTTTCCAGACCTTAACCCTAATCCCTATTGCGAAAACCTTAAACCGTTTCAAAATCGTCATTTTATGTGAAAACATCCTTTCTGCCGCTGTTTTTATTTCGTCCATAACTTTTCCGTCGTAGCTCGGTTTGAGGCAAAACTGGTGCCCACGGCTCACATTCTGTGTCGGGCACATTTTTCGTGTTTCGACAAAAGCCTGGTTAGGCCTCTAGCTAAGTGCAAAATAGCCATTTTTACAGCAGGTCCGAATCTGCCGGAATGACGTTTCAATCTTAGAATAATCGTATAAAATCGTAGGAAAATCGTTAGAACGCGTATATTATGTCCCTGAAAAGCTAAGACCTAGACCCTCCTGTTTGTGGGATTTAATTTCTGGATTAGTGGGTCTAGAGAGGGCTAAGCAGGTCCCAAACAGACCTGCAGTTTAGGCCGAAAAGATGATTTATCCCTCGTTTAATCTTATGTTTATTTTTGTGGGTTGGGGCTTCGAGTTGACACTTTATAGTACTTATTTAGGTGTTGAGAAGTGATTTTGGAGTTGGCTAGCTCGTGTGATCGTTCGAGATTTCTACATCGCTTTTGAGGCGAGTTCACTCACCACGTAGAACTATGGTTATATTTACATTACTGTAGCTCGCGTGAGCTAAGTGGTATTACTTGTTGTGTGGTACTAGATAGTGTTGTGTCTAGTATGGACCTTGGGTGTCGTGTAAACTCAGTGGGACCGAGGACTCGATGGGACCAAGGATTGTATACACGAGTGGCGTAGGAACTCGGTGGGACCGAGGGATACGTACACGGTTATCGTGTGTCATCGGGGAGACCGATGAATGCTTGTTTAGGTGGGTTGGTGTGAGAATGCTTGTTTAGGATGTGTTCTTAGACTTTCATGCTTGGTTATGTGTATCTACCTGTTTTAGGGGTAGTGTTATATAATTGTGTTGTATGTGGTGTTGAATTCACTAAGCTTCGTGCTTACCCTTTCCCTATAAACTGTGGTTTCAGGTACTAGTGGCTCCAAGGCGTGACGGTACACACTGGCGCGTACGAAGGGCTCTTTGCAGTCATGAGATTTAATTTATACTTTAAAACAATTTAATTCCGCTGTTTAGTTTTAATGAGAACGTTATTATTTAAATTTGCAAACGAAACGGTTATTTGGATTATTAATGGTGTCTTATGCAATTAAATGGTTATTTTTAAAAGTTTAAAATTTTTTGTAAATTTTTGGGATGTTACAAGTTGGTATCAGAGCACAGCTTGAGCGAATCGAACACACTTCGGTGTGTTTGATCTCAAGTTTGCGGCTATAAAGTTTTCTTTAAAGTTTTTGGAAAATAAAAGAAAGGAAAATGCGTTTGAGAAATGGTGATCGAGGGCGCAGTGTGTACAGTCAGCCGGAGCCAAGGGAAAAAGTACAGTACTTAGTGTATTTATTGCTTTCTAGATCATAGGAGTATGAATGCTAGATTGCCTGTGCTATTTACACTGTAATGCATGTTTGTTGCTTGCTAGTAGGAATTTATGCTAATCATGGTAAGTTGTTAAGTGAATGCCCTATAGGTTGTATGCAGTAAGAATCACATAGCCTTAGAATATTTTATTTAGTTCTATTGCGCAGCTCTTGTTTGAGTCCAACCGTTCTAGGATAGAATCTTGTATTCGAATGTCTATTTGACTTCACGCAACATGTGACTGGGTATTCGCGAGGCGACTCGTCATGGCTAGTAGGGAGTTCGTTGTAGCAAGGGTAGTGATTTGGGGTGAAATTCCTAGGGAGCTAGGAAGAGCGTGTACATATGCTGGTACGGGCATATGGGTGTAGTTACCGACGAGAAACTACTTGGACACTTCGGGATGGGACTCGGAACGAGTGATGATAGGTGTGGAAGGTAGTAGTAGAGCTCCTACTATCGGAAGCACAGGATCAATGCTCGAGTCGGGAAAGTCACGAGGAATCCAAGGAGTTGAGTGTTTGCGTTGTAGTGTGAGTTAGTACGTACTAATAACTCGTTGTAATTTCTACCCCAGAAATGGCCATCACTAGGAGGAACAACACTGCTGAGCCAGAGACTGGCGCCGGGATCACTGCGGAACAGATCCGGGAGATGATTGTTGCCGAGGTGGCACATGCGATCGGGGAGGCGATCCCCGAGATTATCACTGCCATCCGCGACGAGGTGGTAGTTCTGATGGAGGAACGCATTGCGGCGATTCCACCACCGGCGGGTGGACAACCGCGTGCTAGAGAATTTCAGTACCGGGACCTCTCTACTTGTGCTCCACCTGAGTTCAAGGGAGACCCGAATCCGATCACCATCATGCGATGGATATCGGACATGGAGTGCGCATTTTTGACCAGTGGTTGCCCCGACAACTTGAAGTTTCGCTTCGCGGTGAACTTACTACGTGACAGAGCGAAGGATTGGTGTGCTACGGCATTGACGCTGGCTGAGCGTACTACTTTGACCTGGGAGGAGTTTGTCACCCGGTTCCGTGCAGAGTACGTGCCCCCGATGGAGATGGAGAGGATCACAAAGGAGTTTCTAGAGCTCACTCAGACGATAGAGATTGTGAAGGAGATGAACCGGAAGTTCACAGAGATGGCGCTGTTTTGTCCTCAGTATGCTGCTTCGGAGGACATGAAGATGTCTCGGTACAAGGACATGTTACGTACCGAGATTAGAGAGTTCGTGAACACTCCGCAGTATGCTTCGCTTACTGCGATGATGGAGGCTACCCGGAGACGGGAACTCGAGTTGGAGACTCAAGCGAAGAAGAGAAAGGCGGCACAGGCAGTGACGCCAATCTCTGCTGTACCAAAGAAGTCAAGGTTCACGAACTCACGCTCGAGTCCAAGGAGCGGTGGGTTTAAGCCCAGGGATGCTAGTGGGAAGAGAACTGATGGATGCTTCAAGTGTGGGCAGGCCAGTCATTTCAGTCGAGATTGTAAAGTGTCGTTGATGGTCTGCTTTAACTGCAAGCAGACGGGCCACGTGAAGGCCAATTGTCCAAACGCGAGGGTAGCTGATGGGAGTGGGGCACATCGGGCTCCTCCGAATGCCCCATTGCGTATCACCGACGGTCGAGTGGGTCAGCCGGGGACTGAGGCGGCCCGAGGTAGAGTTCACCAGCTGAATGTGGACGAGGCACAGGCTACGCCTAAGGTGGTGACAGGTACAATTCATCACTTATCCCTATTAGTTTGTTTAATTGTTGTACGTATTTATATGTTGTTTAATCTGTATGTTAGGTACGTTCCTAGTTAACTCGGTGCCTGCGGTAGTGATGTTTGATAGCGGGGCTACTCATTCGTTCGTGTCTCGCGCTTTTAGTGAGAGTTTGGGCCAAGTTGTAGGACGATTAGGTTGTCCTCTGGTGGTTGAGGTTGCTGATGATAGGACCTTAACGGTTACAGATGTGTATCGGGGTTGTACCTTGGAAATCTCGGGCGTGAGGTTTCCCATTGATTTGATTCCGATTGCTATGCGGGAGTTGTGCGTGATTGTGGGCATGGATTGGATGGATGCCTTCGATGCGGAAATTGTTTGTCGTCATAAACAAGTAAAAGTTCGAACCCCGAGCGGGGGAGAACTGCTGGTGCAGGGCGACCCGCCCAGGCGGACCTCAGCGATATGTTCGGCTGCGAGGGCTCGGAGGTACTTGCAGCACAGTGGTCAGGGATTTTTGGCGTATGTGATCGACACGTGCCGGTTGTACGGGAGTTTGCTGACGTATTTCCCGATGAGTTACCAGGGATACCTCCCGAACGACAGGTGGAGTTCCGCATTGACTTGATTCCGGGTGCTGCTCCGGTGGCCAAGGCACCTTACCGCCTGGCTCCACCGGAAATGAAGGAGTTGTACACTCAGTTGCAGGAACTTCTCGAAAAGGAGTTCATCAGACCGAGTTGTTCACCGTGGGGAGCCCCGATACTGTTTGTGAAAAAGAAGGACGGGTCCCAGCGGATGTGTATAGACTACCGTGAGTTGAATAAGCTTACGGTGAAGAATCGCTATCCTCTGCCAAGGATTGACGATATGTTCGACCAGCTTCAGGGAGCCTCGTGGTTCTCTAAGATTGATTTGAGGTCGGGATATCATCATATGCGGGTAAGGAGTGAGGATACGGAGAAGACAACTTTTCGCATGCGTTATGGCCATTATGAGTTTGTGGTGATGCCTTTTGGGCTCACCAATGCACCAGCAGCGTTCATGGACCTTATGAACAGGGTGTGTAGCCCGATGCTGGATCGGTCGGTGATTGTGTTCATTGACGATATTCTCGTATATTCGAAGACGAAGGAAGAGCACGAGATACATTTGCGAGAAGTTTTGGAGGTTTTGAGGCGGGAGAAGCTTTATGCTAAGTTCTCCAAGTGTGAATTCTGGTTACGAGAGGTCCAATTCCTAGGACATGTCGTGAATCAGAATGGTATTATGGTCGATCCGGCCAAGATTTCAGCAGTGATGCGATGGGAAGTGCCGAAAACTCCCACCGAGGTACGAAGTTTCCTAGGGTTAGCAGGGTACTATCGGAGATTTATCCAAGATTTCTCCAAGATTACGTTGCCTATGACCCGATTGACGAAGAAATCTGCTGCTTTTAGCTGGGGAGAAGAGCAACAGAGGGCTTTTGAGGAGCTACGCAGACGTTTATGCGAGGCTCCGGTGTTGACCTTGCCCGAGGGCATGGAGGATTTGGTGGTGTACTGTGACGCCTCTCACCAAGGTTTTGGTGCCGTGCTCATGCAGCGCGGTAAGGTTATAGCTTACGCTTCGAGGCAGTTGAAGCCTCATGAGGCGAACTACCTGACTCATGACCTAGAGTTGGGGGCGGTGGTGTTTGCTCTCAAGATTTGGAGGCATTATCTGTATGGTGTCAAGTGTACGATTTACACTGATCATAAGAGCCTCAAATACCTGATAGATCAGTAGAACCTCAACATGCGTCAGAGGAGGTGGCTCGATGTGGTCAAAGACTATGATTGTGAGATACTTTACCATCCGGGTAAAGCGAATGTGGTTACGGACGCACTTAGTCGACATCCGGTTGGCGAGCCACTACGGGGTTTGTGTCAACGGTTAACAGTGGTTGCACCTCTTCTTGAGTCGATAGGTATCGCTCAGGAAGTGGCAGTTCTGGACGAGAATGCCAAACGCGAGAGAGTTTCGGGTGAAATTCCGAATTTTGCCCGTGATAGTCGAGGTTTATTGACTCGATATGGTCGAATTTGGGTTCCCTTCACTGGCGGGAACCGGCAGGTATTGTTGGACGAGGCGCACACGTCCAAGTTTTCGATTCATCCCGGGGCTACAAAGATGTACCGAGACCTGCGGGAGGATTACTAGTGGCCCGGCATGAAGCGGGATATCGCCAAATGTGTAGAGGTATGTATGACTTGTCGAAAGGTCAAGGCGGAACATCAACGACCGCATGGGAAATTGCAGCCTTTAGAGATTCCGATATGGAAGTGGGAGCAGATCACGATGGAGTTCATCACTAAACTTCCCAGGACCCCACGCGGGAATGATGCTATCTGGGTGATTGTCGATCGTCTGACTAAGAGCGCTCACTTTTTGGCCATCAGAGAAAGCTCCTCGGCGGAGAAGCTCACAGAGATTTTCATTAGAGAGATTGTGACCAGGCACGGGGTGCCAGTTTCAATTGTCTCTGATCGGGATACTCGTTTTACCTCCCGGTTTTGGGAGAAGTTTCAGGGTGAGATGGGTACATGGCTACATTTTAGTACGGCGTTTCATCCTCAGACCGACGGGCAGAGTGAGCGTACTATTCAGACACTCGAGGACATGCTGCGGGCATGTGTTATTGACTTTGGGGGTAGTTGGGATCAGTATCTTCCGTTAACTGAGTTCTTCTACAACAACAGCTTCCATTCCAGTATTGGCATTCCGCCGTACGAGATGTTGTACGGTAGGAAGTGCAGGACGCCCATTTGTTGGGGCGAGGTTGGTCAGCGAGTATTGGGGAGCACCGATATTGTGCTGAAGACAACTGAGATGATTCAGATGGTCCGGGATCGATTAGTTACTGCACAAAGCCGGCAGAAGAGCTACGCCGACAAGAGACGATCAGATTTGGAATTTCAGGTCGGGGATTATGTTTTGCTGAAGGTTTCGCCCTGGAAAGGGGTGATTCGGTTTCGTAAACGGGGAAAGTTAGGACCCCGTTACATCGGGCCTTACAAGGTTATTGCGCGGGTGGGCAAGGTAGCTTATCGCTTAGAGCTACCGGACGAGCTGCGTTTGATCCACAACACCTTCCACGTGTCCCAGTTGCGGAAGTGTGTGGTGGACGAGTCTGCGGTGATTCCTCTTGAGGATATTCAGATCGACGAGCGGCTTAATTACGTAGAGAAGCCGATCGCCATTATTGACAGGAGGACGAGAACCTCGCGTAACAAGGTGGTTGTCTTAGTGAAAGTCCAGTGGCAACACCGAAAGGGTTCCGAGTGGACTTGGGAACCCGAGGCGGAGATGCGGGAGAACTATCCGGAACTGTTTGCGGACGTAGACTTCGAGGACGAAGTCTAATTCAAGCGGGGGAGAGTTGTAAAGCACGTATCCCGATATGATTTATTTTATTAATTTAATTTTCTTTTAACGTTGCTTTGTTAACGGGATTTGACGGAAAAGCCAAAATGTTAATGTTCAGGTTAAGGGGTCTAATGTGAAAGCTCAAACTCCAGGGGCTGTTTGTGTATTTGTTGTAACCTGAATGGAGATCGGCCCATAAGAAACCGACCTCCCTTCCCTTCTCTTCTCGTTACTTTCGTCCCATGCAAGTATCAAACCCCAAACCCTAATCCTTCCCTTCTTCTCCTTTCTTGCCTTCATCGCCGACCCCCCCTCCCTTCTTGCCGCTGCTGCTGCCGTTTCACCCAGAACCACCGCCGACGCCGCTGGGTTTCTGCCGGCGAGAGAAGAGTGTAGCGAGGGAGAAAGAGAGAGCGAGATAGGGAGAGAAAGCCGGGTTTCACCGTGATCGCTGCCGTTCGCTGTCGCTTCGTCTGCAAGAGGTAAGGTTTCCCTCCCCTCCTTGTTTCTTTCTTGCGCTGATGCCAAAACACCACCACCGCCGCCGCAGCCATGGTTGCCGGCAGTGTGCGCCGCCGCTGTGCGGTACCACCTTGTTTGCGGTGGTTTAGTCGTGCGTGAGTGTGTGCGCGTGGCTCGGAGATCGTTAGTGGGATCGTCACTTGGTACCGCCGGTTTGATAGTACCGAACCACCACCACCATAGGTGGTGGCTGCCGCCGCCGTTCGCCACCAATCCGGTGGCTGGGATGGCGAGTTGCGGCTGTTTGGGGATGCTTGTGTGTGTGGGTGTGGCGGGGATAGGGTGGTCAGACTATCCGATCGGCCTCGCCGGTCTTTAGCAAACCATCACCACCGCCGGCGGTGGCTGCCGCCTCCACGCCGCCGCTGACCGCCATGGCTTGGTGTGGTGGTGGGTGATGTTGTGTGTTTTGTAGCCAGAAACCCTAACCCTAATCCCTAAGTTGCCAGACCTTAACCCTAATCCCTATTGCGAAAACCTTAAACCGTTTCAAAATCGTCATTTTATGTGAAAACATCCTTTCTGCCGCTGTTTTGTTTCGTCCATAACTCTTCCGCCGTAGCTCGGTTTGAGGCAAAACTGGTGCCCACGGCTCACATTTTGTGTCGGGCACATTTTTTGTGTTTCGGCAAAAGCCTGGTTCGGCCTCTAGCTAAGTGCAAAATAGCCATTTTTTACAGCAGGTCCGAATATGCCGGAATGACGTTTCAATCTTAGAATAATCGTATAAAATCGTAGGAAAATCGTTAGAACGCGTATATTATGTCCCTGAAAAGCTAAGACCTAGACCCTCCTGTTTGTCGGATTTAATTCCTGGATTAGTGGGTCTAGAGAGGGCTAAGCAGGTCCCGAACAGACCTGCAGTTTAGGCCGAAAAGATGATTTATCCCTCGTTTAATCTTATGTTTATTTTTGTGGGTTGGGGCTTCGAGTTGACTCTTTATAGTACTTATTTAGGTGTCGAGAAGTGATTTTGGAGTTGGCTAGCTCGTGTGATCGTTCGAGATTTCTACATTGCTTTTGAGGAGAGTTCACTCACCACGTAGAACTATGGTTATATTTACATTACTGTAGCTCGCGTGTGCTAAGTGGTATTACTTGTTGTGTGGTACTAGATAGTGTTGTGTCTAGTATGGACCTTGGGTGTCGTGTAAACTCGGTGGGACCGAGGACTCGGTGGGACCGAGGACTCGGTGGGACCGAGGACTCGGTGGGACCGAGGATTGTGTACACGAGTGGCGTAGGAAGTCGGTGGGACCGAGGGATACGTGCACGGTTATCGTGTGTCATTGGGGAGACCGATGAATGCTTGTTTAGGTGGGTTGGTGTGAGAATGCTTGTTTAGAATGCGTTCTTAGACTTGCATGCTTGGTTATGTGTATCTACCTGTTTTAGGGGTAGTGTTATATAATTGTGTTGTATGTGGTGTTGAATTCACTAAGCTTCGTGCTTACCCTTTCCCTATAAACTGTGGTTTCAGGTACTAGTGGCTCCAAGGCGTGACGGTACACACTGACGCGTACGAAGGGCTCTTTGCAGTCATGAGATTTAATTTATACTTTAAAACAATTTAATTCCGCTGTTTAGTTTTAATGAGAACGTTATTATTTAAATTTGCAAACGAAACGGTTATTTGAATTATTAATGGTGTCTTATGCAATTAAATGATTATTTTTAAAAGTTTAAAATTTTTTGTGAATTTTTGGGATGTTACAAACTTCCATAACTCGTTACGCCAACTATTAATTATATTCATTCGAATACACCATTCTGATAGTTATTTTGGTGATATCTGCTATTAAAACATGTTAAATTAATTTGAACATCGTCTTCTCTTTAAATTAACATGATTACGTGATTATTTTTCTTTCAAAATAAAGCTACACAAGTTTTCACTCGATTGAAACCTTCGGGCATAATACCACTTTGTTGAAAAACACATATAAGATTTCATAAAGAATAAAAGAAATTCTTTATAAAAAGAATAAAAGAAATGTTTACTCACTTGTTCCAAAAATGAAAGTTACAATTGAAGTTCAATGACTTAAATTTTGTCATTTATTACAAACATTAAATAGACATACCTAGAAATGTGTAAACATGTTAATGCTTAGCGTCGAATCGGTGAAGTACTTCGTTCGGGGTGAGCATCGGTTGGGTCGGGGCCCAAAATCCAAAACCCGATCGGGTATCGGGTGAAGAAAATGAACCCCGAATCCGGCCAAAAAAAAGAGTAATCCAAAATTTTTGGATATTCGGGTTTAGCGTTGGGTTGGGTCGGGTTTTCGGATATTCGGGTTGGCATATAGTTTTCTCTGCACAATCTCGTTTTCTTGTGTTTTTGGGAAGAAAGATGCATAGGAAAGTAAGGAACCCCCCCCCCCCCCCCCAACACCATATCTTTTATCGTCTTCATGCAGTCTGTGCGTATCTCTCTAAACCCCTTTTTCTCCCCCCCTTCTTTCTCTCTTTCTCTATCTCTCGCAGCAATAATGCCAGCCTCCTCCGCAGATACAAACTCTCTCTCTCTTTCTCTCTCTCTCTCTCTCTCTCTCTATATATATATATATATATATATATACCACAATTGGTACCCGTGAGTTTTGAATCTGCACATAAACAAGGAACAGGTGGAGGAAGCGGATGCAAGGAGAGCAGTCCCGAAAACCTAGACCTCAACCCCAACACCAACACGACGAGGATCAGAAGGATTATGAAGAAGAAGAAGACGATGTCGACCTCGATCAGTAGAGACTTTCAGATATTTTGGACAACATCACGATAAGTTCGGATATTTCAGACGGGTCGGGTGTGGTCTATGGGTACCCACCCCGATCCGAAATATCCGCAAATATAATCGGGTTTGGGTAGTTCGAGTGATCGGGTGATGCTTTTCCTGGTGGTTCGGGTGGTCGGGTCGGTCGGATTTTCGAGACGGCCGTGTTTTGCACACCCCTACAACGACTTGATCGGCCCCATAACCCCACGTCAGGGTCTTCGTCAAGGTGACCCAATCTATCCGTATTTGTTTATCTTATGCATGGAGAGCCTTTCGGCATTCCTAACTCATGAAGAAAAAGCGGGTCGCATCCACGGCTGTACGGCGGCAAAAGGTACTCCCCCAATATATCACCTCTTTTTTGCAGATGATGCCTTCTTTTTTTTGCAGGTCTTTGATCGACGAAATCCGTCACTTAAATCACATATTGACGACTTATGAAAGAGCGTCGGGTCAAGCTATTAATTATAACAAATCCGGAATTATGGGGAGTAACAACCTAGCCACCGACCTTATGCACGGATTTTTGTGCATTCTCAGCATTGACAAACCCTTAAACACGGGGCACTATTTG
Source organism: Saussurea involucrata (assembly GCA_033807775.1). Taxonomy (NCBI): domain Eukaryota; kingdom Viridiplantae; phylum Streptophyta; class Magnoliopsida; order Asterales; family Asteraceae; genus Saussurea; species Saussurea involucrata. The sequence goes on from CM066312.1 coordinate 13,415,294, forward strand.
AGGTTTTCGTCTCTTGTGGGTCACTCTAAAAACAACATTTTTCGCCTTGTTCGTGATAGACTTTGGCAAAAGTTGCATAACTAGGGAAAACGACCGATCTCCAAAGCGGGAAAGACCGCCCTTATCTAGGCGGCGACCCAAGCTGTCCTGGTTTATTATATGAATGTTTTCCTCTTTTCGGCAACTACCATCAAAGAAATAAAAAAATGCTTAACTCTTTCTGGTGGGGTGGGAACTTTGATGACTCCCGGTCTTTAAATTGGCCCTCTTGGAATAAGCTTTGCCTCCCGCAAAAGTTAGGAGGTATGGGCTTCCGAGATTTTACCGCCTTCAACTTAGCTATGCTCAGAAAACAAGTTGGCGAATTGTTTCAAATCCATCTTCTCTTGTGAACAAGATCTTAAATGCCAAATATTACCCTTGAGGGTCGTTTATGGGAGGCCCGTTTGGGAAACTCCCCAAATTTTATTTGGAGAAGTATTTGGCATTCACAAATCGTTCTTCAAGAAGTGTTACAGTGGAAGGTGGGAGACAATAGTTCTATCAAGGTGTGGGGTGACCCATGGCTTATCAACAGTTGTAACTTCAAAATTGAAACTCTCGGAGATCCTTCTCGTGCTAACTTTTGTGTCCGGGACCTTTATGATTCCCAATCTCTTGCGTGGAACATTGCCTTAATCGATCACCTCTTCTCCCACGAATTTGCATCCTCAACCTCCCCGCCTCTGCTATCTCGAGCACCAACATGCTCATCTAGCATTGGTCGCCTAATGGGTCTTACTCTGTTAATTCAAGTGTTAGGACCATAATTGTCCAATTAAATAGAAAGTTATATAAATGTTTTATATTTATTATTAAAGCATTGTAAAAGCTTTATTTATGTTAATGGGCTTATTAGCTTAATGGGCCTTGGGCTTTAAAAAATAAGCCCTTGATATTTAAAGTGTGTTTAGTGAGTTTTAGTTTAGCCGTTCAAAGAGATTATTTGTGTGCCTAATTGCTTAGAGAGAGAGAGAGAGAGTTGAGTTTATCATTCTAATCTTGTAACTCTCTACAATCGTTCAATAAAGATTAATCGTTTCGTGTTTACATTGTTACTTGATCAAACTGGGATTTACATCAAAATACAAAGTTATCATAGATAGGTTGATGGCGTACTCCCATTTGGATCTCGATGCGGATTGGCAGTGGATTTGGAGCGCCAACGTCCCATTCAAGGTTAGATTTTTCATGTTGAGTGTCGTTCGAAATGCAATCCCCACCCGTGATGCCCTTCAAAAAAGAGGTCTGTAAGTTTCTCCCCTTTGTCCGTTTTATGATCGAAATATCAAGGATACTTGGCATGCTTTTATTGGTTGCCCATCCGCGATCCCGGTGTGGAACGATGCTTCTTTGGATCACCTAATTGGCATTTTGATTGTTAGCACGGATTCCTTGGTCGCCCTAATTTTCAGATTTCTTAAGGATCAACCTCGCCAAACGGGCGACCGTTTCTCATGATTTTATGGAGTGTGTGGCATCGAAGGAATGATGTTGTGTGGAATGATGGCCCGCGTGACCCAGTGTCAGTCATCAGACGGGCGGACAACGTTCTTGCGGACTGGCAAGTTACTAGAAGCCTTCGTATCCCTGACCAACCGACTACTAGCCACCCATGCTTCAATAGTTGGCATCCTCCAAAAAGAGATTATCTGAAGTGCAACATCGACGTTGGCACTTTGCGAACTCCAAGTCGGCGGGTTTTGGCGCTATCCGTCGGGATAGTAGGGGTACCTTTGTTACCGCTAAGGCGACACCCATCCTCTTCCTCCCCCCTGGTGTTTGAATGTGAGGCTAACGCGCTCAGAGATGCAATCCATTGGGTTAGTAATTCTAACTACTCTAACGTGATCTTCGAGACGAACGCTAAAGTCATGGTGGATGCTATTTACGACCCAAGCCTTGGCAACTCGGAATTTGGGGACATTATTCAGGATATCTGTAGCCTTCTCGGCAACCTGGACAACAGTTCGGTCCACGCTATTGGTCTACAAGCAAACGAAGCGGCTCACTTACTTGCGAGACACTCTCGTTTTTTATCTTGTCCTATTACTTTCAATGTAACTCCTTTTTAAACTCTTATATTAACGACTATTGTCATGACCATGTTATTGATATTAATGAAGCGATTGATATCCGATCACGTGATGGCCGAGCCGAAGCCTGATCGGGTCTCAATCTTTCTCTTTCAAAAAAAGAAAAGTGTAAACATTTTACTTCATTTTTTGTTGGGAAGGATGCCACCTTATAACAACATTTCCAACAAATTCTTAAAAATAGAGAAATAAAAGAGTTAAAATTTTCAAAAAAATCATTTTCATCTCCAACAGATTCTTTATTTTGAAGATTACATAATTAATTATATTATTAAACATTTAATGTAGTTTATAAAATATTATTTAACTCTCATAGACATTTAATTTAAAGCAATTTAATTGAAGAAATGAATAAAATATAATTTCTCTCTCACAAGTAATCATTTTTGGAGATATCTCCAAACTTAGAGATTCTTATCGTCTCTCTCATACTTTTCCATCTTGGAGAAAGTTTTGGGAATCTGTTGTAGCAAAAAGTCACAAAAATCTCAATTATGGATGGCAAAAAAAACCGAACCGATGGTGAAAACCGAACGTTTTGGGTCGGGTTCAGGGACCTCTTAACGGGGACGGTGTAACAACTGGGTTTTTAATTTGCAAGTAAGAAAGTTTGGTGCCTTTTGTGCAAGAAACGAAAGTTAAGTTGAGGGACTATTTCGCAATTAGTGAAAGGTTTATAATGGCACAAATCCTTAGGGCAACCTCTAGTTTTGGTCATTGTGTTTTCTTGTTTGTGGGTGACGGCTTGAAGCAAGGAAAGAAAAAGAAGAAGAAACAAAGAGAAGAAAAAATCAAAGAAGGTAATCCACTTTAATCTTCTTGCTGCTGATTGTTAATGTTTCTCCTCTTTCTGGCCTAAGTATTCTAGTGAGAAACCCATGATTTCATTGTGTTCTTCACCAAAAGCTATTAAAAGTGTTTTTGGAGTTTTTGGTTAGTAAGCATCGAATTAGAGGTAAGGAAATGGATTAAGTGGGTGTTTTGGTTTAGTGGATAAACCCTTATATTTGTCGAATCGAGATTTTAACAGAAAAATGAGTTTTAATCACTTTTGGGATTGGGTTTTTCGTCCAGTCAGTGGTTTCCGGACGTCGCCCCATCCGGACAGTAGTGTCCGGACAGTGGGGGTTTCCGGGTGATTTCATTAGTGTCCGGTGGAAGGAGTTTCCTTTTTCACAGATACATCTATCTCATTGGACCCAGCTCAATTAGATCCGATACTTACCCCACCATCTGGTCCACCTCCTTCTGTCTCACCTCAATCTGTGACCTCACCATCTGTCCCACCTTTCATTTCAGCTTCAACTAAGCCTTCATCTGTGCCATATGTTCCACCTCCTTCCGTCTCGTCTCAACCTGAGCCTACACTTGTGCCTTCTGTGGCATCTGATCATCATCAATCATCTGCACCACCTCCAAGGACTACTTCTGAGTCATCTGCTGAGTCTATGGATCCTAGCTCCTCTCAACCACAAGATGGAGCACGACGCTCAGACCAGGTAAGACAAGTTCCTTCTCATCTCTGTGATTATCATTGCTATGCCACTCTGCTGTCCAACCATGAACCCACTTCCTTCAAGGAAGCAACTTCTAATCCTGTTTGGAAACAAGCTAAGACTGAAGAACTTCAGGCTCTTGACAAAGCTAATACATGGGAGTTTGTGCCTCTCCCACCAGGCAAGTTACCCATTGGCTGCAAATGTGTCTTCAAAATCAAAACGAAGTCTGATGGATCTATTGATCGTTACAAAGCACGTCTTGTGGCAAAAGGCTTCAATCAAGAATATGGCATTGACTACGAGGAAACGTTTGCTCCTGTGGCTCGGGTCACCTCGGTTCGTAGCCTTCTAGCCATAGCTGCCACGAAGAGATGGTCACTCTATCAGATGGATGTCAAGAATGCCTTTCTCAATGGCGATCTCGAAGAAGAAGTCTACATGAGGCTCCCTCCAGGTGTGATCTCCCATCAGGGTCATGTATGTCGACTTCGAAAAGCCCTCTATGGCCTCAAACAAGCTCCTCGTGCTTGGTTTGAAAAATTTAGCAATACTGTCATCTCATTGGGTTTTCTCTGAGTAATTATGATTCTGGCTTGTTTACTCGGACCACTACTGCAGGTACTATCTTACTCCTTCTGTATGTTGATGATATGATCGTTACCGGCAGTGACTCTACAGGCATTACCCAGCTCAAACATTCCTTTAGCTCATGTTTTGAGATGAAAGATCTTGATAAGCTCCATTATTTTCTTGGTCTTGAAGTTCTATCAGACTCTTCTGGAATATATCTCTGTCAAGCCAAGTACATTTCAGATCTACTATCCAAAGCCGGGATTACAGACAACAAAGTTGCCTCTATACCTATTGAGCAAAATTTGCATCTTGCTCCCAATGCTGGAACCCCTCTGCGGGATCCTGCACGGTACCGTCAACTAGTTGGATCTCTAGTCTACCTGACTGTTACTCGACCATATCTTGCCTATGCCGTTCATATAGTTAGCCAGTTCATAGCTGCTCCATGCTCAGATCACTATGTCGTTGTTCTTCGTATACTTCGGTACCTCAAAGGGACAATGTTTCATGGGCTTCACTTCTCATCCACATCTTCCTTAACCCTTCGTGCCTTCTCAGATGCTGACTGGGATGGTGACTAACCGAACGTCGTTCGACCACCGGCTATTATTTCTTTCTTGGGGACTCTCTTATCTCCTGGCTCAACAAGAAACAATGCTGACAGCTCGGTCCAGCACTGAAGCGGAATATCGAGCCTTAGCTGACACTACAGAAGAACTTGTATGGCTACGCTGGTTACTATCTGATATGGGTGCTCATCAGTTTTCTCCAACACCATTGTGGTGTGATAACAACAGTGCTATTCAGATCGCTCACAATGATGTCTTTCATGAGTGCACAAAGCACATCGAGATTGACTGTCATTTCACCCGACAACATGTTCTTCGCAAGACCGTTCGACTTCTCCCAATCTCAACCATTGATCAGACTGCAGATATCTTCACCAAAGCTCATCTTCCGAGGCGTTTTCGGGCCCTTGTTTCCAAACTCAACTTGGATCATTCTTCCCCTACTTGAGTTTGAGAGGGGGGGGGGGGGGGGTTAGAGTATTATTGTTAATATGTATGGTTCAGGGTCCTTTCTGTAATTATGTGAAACTTACCTTGTATAAATAGATCTCTTAGGGTTTATTATTAGGTTAAATCTCTCTTTTGTATTTCTCTCTCAATATATGAAAATCGGCCGATTCAGCCATCTCAAGTCTCTCATCTAACTATCAATCGAATCTCTCAACAATTCTAACACAAATCAACGAATTCCCGTACCAACCGTACCAATTTAGTTGGTACCAACTACACTACAGAATCAGAAATAGACCTCGGTAAACATCACAAGGATTACGACCGGTCTTAAGGAATTTGGACATAAGTCTCTTCTTGAAGTTCTTCCATGCATGATTAGCAACTTTAAGCACCGAATGTATGTATTTGTCATCCTTGATGTTCCAATGATCGTGTGTTTTACCAAATAAGTATGTAAGTTATCATCAAGTTACATAAATAAAACTATCATAAGAAGTCTCAGATATCATACCTTGATAGCCAACCACAACATATCCTTATATTTTGTATCCACCTTGTCCCAAGATGGTTCATTGATAGAAATCAATGATCTCGTGATGACCCCACCCAACTACTGAATCGGTTTCATATTTTCCTATGGCCCCATCATACTCATCGAACTCGATATGCAGCTACGAAAAGGGTTTCAGAAGTAGTGGAGTAATTTTAATAGGGAAATTAATTAAAATACCCCAAGTTTGACCAACTGTTACCGAAATACCCTAAATCTCTCCAACTTTGCAAAAATACCCTTTTTCCGCGATGGGAGCCCACGATCGCGGGCCAGGGACCATTTCTGACACTTTTTTAAACTTGCAGGGACCATTTTTGAAAAATGGCATCCCGCGATCGCGAAGGAATCCCGCGATGGGATTATTTTGTGACTTTTCAATTGCAAGGGACCATTTTTGAAAAATTCCAGGGACCATTTATGAAAAATTCACCCGCGTTTGACACTGTTCACCCCCGCTTTCGTCCAAATTGATGAATTTGAATTGGAATGTTACACTTTCAACCCCTATACTTATTTACTAAATTTACTTTATACCTTTTACTTTCATTATTTTAATTTTACATTTAACACATATAATCGTTTATTAACTAAAATACGTTAAAAAAAACGTTTTAATTTTAACAAATTACACCATTATAATCGTCTCTTCGATACGTTCGAAATGAGCCCAATCTTGAATTTTTTTGGATTTATATATTTTAATATATATCATATACAGTTATACACTACATAGCTAATTAATGAGAATTTAGATCAGATTTATATGATACTATCAAATGCAAGTTTCTATAATATAGATATTGTTCTACATTACATGATACCAATTTTTGCATCATATGAATCACTTCCAGACAACAAGAACCAATACCCCAATAATCTCTGTATTAGGATTATCGCAAGTTTCATAAACCTACTTACTAGGTGTTGGAAATATGGGTTTTACTAAACTTTGGACGCATTTAAATTTATATATATGTGTTAAATATAACTAACTTTTAGTAGGTTTATGTTCTTCTATATGAGATCTTCGAAATGATATATAATGCGTCCAAAATAGAGTATGTGTGAAAGAGATATCGATACTCAAAGTTGAGTAAATGGATGAAATTAGCAAAAACCAAATGAAGTAAACAGTAAGTCAATCACAATACTTTAACAAAATAAGTTAATACTAAAAATAACAATTATTTAATGTTACATAAACAACCTAAGTTTGATTTATTTGACAATGCGCATAAATGGACTCCGCCATATGTATGTGAAATGCCTTGGCCTCGGCCTCGGTCTGGTCAGGGTGTACAAATACCACATCGTTATTTATCAAGATGTTGGCATTACGACATACCCAGACACCGCAATCCGCATTCATCCCGCCCTGCTGGGGTGTATTCTTGGCGAACTTATGGCGAAAGAGCTCTGACCTATCGCGACGCCTCGTGTCCTTGACCCGGCAAAAGAATTCAAATAGCACATCTTTAAACATTCTCATCTGGTCTTCCAATTGGTCTCTGAAGAGACTGGCACTATCGCTGTCATATATGGTCATGGTCATAGCGTCAAGCTCAAACACTCCGAGCAGCCAATGTTTGGGATGAATGCATATTGGGATGTACACCTGAAATATTACAATATTAGACAACTTAGTTAGCAACAAAACAACTTAAATAAAATAAGAGTAAAACGATTTACATACCACATCGAGGAGAGCCCAAGAAACCCCTTCCACGCCGTTGCATGAGTTGGCCACGGAGGCGGGACCTTGATGGGGGAGCAACAGGTAGGGAAAGAAAATACTATACATTATGGTCCACCTCGTGTCTGTTCCACGATGTCTTTGCAGCAGCGAGACCCAACAATCGATGTGCTATACATAAAAAATAGATGGTTAGACATGTATTATAAATATATTTGATTATATGACTATAGTTAAACTTCATACTAACCACATCCTGTAACTCAGACTCCAAAGGGTCATCCGCCAGCAATACATGGAAAAAGCGGGGGGTGATTTCCATGCTCAAGTAAGGGACGAATATCATGGGGGAGAGGCGACCAGTCCGACACATCCTCAATATTTCCGATGCCGGTTGAGGCTCCGGTGAAGGGACCTTTCCCTTTTTCTTTCCTCCCTTATTTCCCCCCGCTTTCTTTGCTTGTCTTTTAGCGGCCGGTGGTGTCGTAGATCCTTGTTGGCCAAACGGGTGACGAAACCATTGTGAAATTTTATGCGACCGCTTTTGAGGGAGCGGGGTCACCTGTGGTGGTGGATCTACAACATCCATCGAGTCATCGTCAGGCTCCGAGAAGTGCTCCGAGAAGTGATCCTGGATAATAGGAGACCCCGTCTGAAAATTACGTTACTCAATGTTTTAAGTACAATTTAGGAAATGTTCACAATTAAACCAAAACTACCAAAATAACTTACAGTATGAATTTCCGGCCTGTAATAGTCATCGGCCGAACCGCCAAAGATGTTTGTGTATGCCCCCGACATCCCGGCCTGCGTGACATTGATCATTAAAATAGTTACAAAATTAGGAACAACCATATAACTATAATGGTTACTCAGTGTCACTTACACTCTCCGGGATAGTAGAATATGATGTGGCCACGAACGGCGTTTGGGACATCCCGGCCCCCGACATCCCGGCCTGCGTGACATTGATCATTAAAATAGTTACAAAATTAGGAACAAACATATAACTATAATGGTTACTCAGTGTCACTTACACTCTCCGGGATAGTAGAATAGGATGTGGTGGTGAACGGCGTTTGGGACATCCCGGCCTGCGTGACATTGATCATTATAAGAGTTACAAACTTAGGAACAAACATATAACTATAATGGTTACTCAATGTCACTTACATTTTCAGGGAATGACGGATAGGATGTAGTGGCAAACGTCGCCTGTGCCCCCTGTCCGAACGGAGCGGGGATCGGTGTCGTACTCGACAGCTAAAACAAATTTAGAACGTAATATTAATATACAAACTAAATAAACGTGGCCAACAAATTAAGTTAAACACTAACATTGACAGCGCTAAACTGTCTATAGAATCCCTCCAGAAGCTGTACACGTGACTCTAGCGGCCCGTGGACGTAGTCCCACAGGTGCTCATGAGAGCCACGTTGTGGCTCGTAGGAAGGGGCCGCCTCATATGGATTGTAGGAGGAGGAACGGGGCGGCTGGTAGGAGGAGGAACGGGCCGGCTGGTATCCACCGGAAGGGGGCCTGTCATCGTCTTCCTCATCTTCGGAAGTAGGGGGACGTCGAGCCCTTTTCGCCTCTGCGTCAATAAAGGCCACGCTGTCTCTGTACCAATCTGTGCCCATCTCGTCGACAGTAGGCACAAGGCGATCGAAAGGCAAGAGTGGCTGCTAAATATATGATAAAACATAAAAGAAATTAATAAGCGGGACTAACGTATGCAAATTGTAAACATAGTAAAAGAACTTACATTTCTAGACGCATTGAAGAACTGAAACCAAAGCGACCTACTTAGGGTAACACGCTTGTCCCAACGGGTTCCCCTAAGTACTCGATCGTCGCGCTTGACGAAATATCGGATTGATGCGGGAAACATCTCCAAGATCCATATCTGGAATTAGACAAGAAGAGCAAGTACGTAAAAAGAAAAGCCAAACAGTTTGTATGTATTATTAACAATTGTTATACTACGTGTCAAACCTTGAAGGCGTATGTAAAACCACAAAGATTCATCTTTGCATGTCGATCAACGCGTCTGGCTATGGCTCGATGCAGAATAGAGTAGCAATGTGTCCAGATATGGCTACCCCACGGGTAGCTGTTAAACAGCTCAAGGTCCTCGACGGCCCTAAGGACCGTCTCGGAAGCATACTGGCTATACTCACGGCCCAGGAAGCCCATATCCACGATCACCACCAAGCATACACGGACAGCATCGTCGTCGGTTAGGGCACTAAGGCCCTCTTTCATCATGTCCCGGGCTGCCTTCAGCTTCAAACGAGATGCTGAAATGCCCCAAACCCTAGGAACGAAGGAGCAGTCTTCTAAGGGAGGAAGGGGGGGAGCCTCTTCAAAACATAGTCCTGTAATTAGACAGAACTCACGACGCCCAAAATGCAATTGAGAGCCGAAGAAATCAAAATGCATCTCCTCCGGCTAAGCGTTGGCGCCCTCGACCTCCAACTGTAGAAACATGTGTACTAGCGTAGGGTCGCCACCAGAGTAAGACACATCCATCCATGGCCCGAACGGTGTCCCTCTATAGATGGTCTCAAGGGTATCCGCACGATCACCTAATCCCCTAAAGAGCGATCCTAATTCCTCGATGTAGGAAACTTTGCACCTTACCGTCAAGTCGATGTTAAAGAAATCCTTCTACATAGTCATTCACAGATGTTATAGTTAGTGTTATATATAGATGCTGCGGTTTATTTTATTTTATATAGATGTTGCGGTTTATTTTATTTCAACGTATCATATTGTTATATATAGATAAAGTGCGGTGGTATTTTATTTCAACGTATAATAGTGTTATATATAGATAAAGTGCGGTTTATTTTATTTCAACGTATCATATTGTTATATATAGATAAAGTGCGGTTTATTTTATTTCAACGTATCATATTGTTATATATAGATAAAGTGCGGTGGTATTTTATTTCAACGTATAATAGTGTTATATATAGATAAAGTGCGGTGGTATTTTATTTCAACGTATAATAGTGTTATATATAGATAAAGTGCGGTGGTATTTTATTTCAACGTATAATAGTGTTATATATAGATAAAGTGCGGTTTATTTTATTTCAACGTATCATATTGTTATATATAGATAAAGTGCGGTGGTATTTTATTTCAACGTATAATAGTGTTATATATAGATAAAGTGCGGTTTATTTTATTTCAACGTATCATATTGTTATATATAGATAAAGTGCGGTGGTATTTTATTTCAACTTATAATAGTGTTATATATAGATAAAGTGCGGTTTATTTTATTTCAACGTATCATATTGTTATATATAGATAAAGTGCGGTGGTATTTTATTTCAACGTATAATAGTGTTATATATAGATAAAGTGCGGTTTATTTTATTTCAACGTATCATATTGTTATATATAGATAAAGTGCGGTGGTATTTTATTTCAACGTATAATAGTGTTATATATAGATAAAGTGCGGTTTATTTTATTTCAACGTATCATATTGTTATATATAGATAAAGTGCGGTGGTATTTTATTTCAACGTATAATAGTGTTATATATAGATAAAGTGCGGTGGTATTTTATTTCAACGTATAATAGTGTTATATATAGAGAAAGTGCGGTGGTATTTTATTTCAACGTATAATAGTGTTATATATAGATAAAGTGCGGTTTATTTTATTTCAACGTATCATATTGTTATATATAGATAAAGTGCGGTGGTATTTTATTTCAACGTATAATAGTGTTATATATAGATAAAGTGCGGTGGTATTTTATTTCAACGTATAATAGTGTTATATATAGATAAAGTGCGGTTTATTTTATTTCAACGTATCATATTGTTATATATAGATAAAGTGCGGTGGTATTTTATTTCAACGTATAATAGTGTTATATATAGATAAAGTGCGGTTTATTTTATTTCAACGTATTATATTGTTATATATAGATAAAGTGCGGTGGTATTTTATTTCAACTTATAATAGTGTTATATATAGATAAAGTGCGGTTTATTTTATTTCAACGTATCATATTGTTATATATAGATAAAGTGCGGTGGTATTTTATTTCAACGTATAATAGTGTTATATATAGATAAAGTGTGGTTTATTTTATTTCAACGTATCATATTGTTATATATAGATAAAGTGCGGTTTAGGGACCCTAGTTGTCATTCTTAAAAGTTTAGGACCTAATTGGCATTCTTAAAAGTTTAGGGACCTAAGTTGTCATTCTTAAAACCGTAGGGACCTAAGTTGTCATTCTTAAAAAACACATTCTTAACAATTTTTTTATAAAAACAGTTTTTTTATAAAAAATTGTTAAGAGTGTGTTTTTATAAAAAAATTGTTATAGTTTTATAGTTTTAAGTTTGAATGTGATATTTGTATGTTATAATGTGTATGTTGTTATAGTGTGTTTTTTCATATAAAAATTGTTAAGAGTGTTTTTTTATAAAAAAATTGTTAAAAGTGTGTTTTTATAAAAACACACTCTTAACAATTTTTTATAAAAAAACTGTTTTTATAAAAAATTGTTAAGGGTGTGTTTTTATAAAAAAATTGTTAAAAGTGTGTTTTTATAAAAAAAAATATTTTTAACAATTTTTTTATAATAACACACTCTTAACAATTTTTTTATAAAAAAACACTCTTAACAATTTTTTTATGAAAAAATACACTATAACAACATACACATTATAACATACAAATATCACATTCAAACATAAAACCATAAAACTATAACATTTTTTTATAAAAACACACTGTTAACAATATTTTATAAAAAAACAGTTTTTATAAAAAATTGTTAAGGGTGTGTTTTTATAAAAAAATTGTTAAGAGTGTGTTTTTAAAAAAAAAACACATTTTTAACAATTTTTTTATAATAACACTCTTAACAATTTTTTTATAAAAAAACACTCTTAACAATTTTTTTATAAAAAAACACACTATAACAACATACACATTATAACATACAAATTTCACATTCAAACATAAAACCATACATATCATGTTAAAGAACATATTCAAACATAAGTTATAAATACTATAACAACCTACAAATCATATATCTTAACTTAAAATAACATACAAAAAATAACAAAAAACATAAGGAAAACATACCACAGAGGTAATACGAGACATCTTCACAAAACCCGAACGCGTATTCTACACGACAAAATTGAGAGAGTGGGAGAAAATTGAGAGAGTTTGATTAAAAATTGAGAGAGTGATTAAAAAAATGAGAGTGCCGTTTTTTGGTCCCCCCCCCCTTATATAGTGCGGCCGAAGAAAACATTAGGGTTTGGTTCGTCAAACAGACTTTAGGGTTAACCCTGTGCCGACACGTGGCACTATTGTCCGCGATCGCGGGGGGTCAAAGAAAGTCAAACGCGGGCAGGGACCAAAACTGCACACGCGGGCATTCTTGAGGGGGGAAAGCTGGACCGCGGGCATTCTTGAGGGACCAACGCGGGCAAAGTGGGCAAACTTTGGACACGTGTAGCCCGCGATCGCGAGGGTCAACGAGAGTCAAACGCGGGCAGGGACCAAAACTGCACACGCGGGCATTCTTGAGGGGGGAAAGCTGGATCGCGGGCATTCTTGAGGGACCAACGCGGGCAAAGTGGGCAAACTTTGGTGACACGTGGCCTGGAACCCGCGATCGCGGGCTCTATCGCGGATGTTTGGGGTATTTTTGTAACATGGGAGAGATTTGGGGTATTTCAGTAACACTTGGTTTGACTTAGGGTATTTTAATTAATTTCCCATTTTAATATTCATAAAACTTTAATTAATATCCATTCACTTCTATTATAAAACTAATTTTTTTTAAAAACAAATAACTTGTATATGAACACGTGTGTGTATTTTTATTCATTTAACATTCTATTCAAGCTGTTAAATCTAAATATTTAATATGATTTTAACTTTTATTTAAAGTACTTATTTGAAATTCACAAAAAAATTACCTGTAAAAATAATATAAATATAAATAAACACACTCAAATCTTCTATCCTTTATTTGTTTCTATTCCCTGTTGTTTGCTTAGAATAAAATGTATTAGTAAGTTAAATAATTATTGATTTTATAAATAGAATTTTTGTTTTCATATAGAAGAGATGGTTAATTACCTTCAAGCATCTCGGTTTTTATCGACCCAAAGTCCTTCGTTGTGGTCAGATCTCAAGTAAGTTGTATCATTAATCTTCACATTTGAAGATGGAATACCGATTGAAAATGGAGGTAGCTCATCGAATTGATCATATTCTTCCTCGTCTACAACATTTTCGACACCAACTATATGTCTTTTACCATGCAAGACGATATGCCATTTGGAATATTTTGGGTCCTCGACAAAGAATACTTGGGAGGCTTATTTGGCTAGAATGAATGGTTCAGATACGTAACCGTCTTTAGAAAGGTCAATAATTGTGAACCCATCATTGTCAACTTTAACACCTCGTTGGTTATCAACCCATTTACACTTGAACAGTGGTATACTGAAAGAATTATATTCAAGCTCCCAAATCTCTTAAATTACACCATAATACGAGTTTTTGACGATCCTTGACCTAGCATCATTATTCGTCCTGTCGTTGTAGCTACTAGAGTGACTCCGCTATTTTGCATTGTACTTTTTTCATCCTGCCGTTCGGTGTAAAATGTATATCCATTAATGTCATAGCCTTGGTATGAAGACACAACATATCGGTTTAATTAAACCGATTTAGCAATGCTGAAAAAACAAATTGGTACAAATGACATTTCTTTAAGTTATTGGGTGTTTTGGAAATTGCATCGACTAATAAAACCTACTAAAAATAAAATATTTAACCAAAACAAAAAAACGGAAAAAAACAAGAATCTTCAACTTTGTTTTCCATGTAGCATAAAATGTCGATTAGCTGATAGTAGTGATTAGTACTTTCGACTATAATACTGCTATTATGACACAATCGACCAACCTGACTCGGACAAGTTGGGTAAAGCCTTTAATAATTTTAACGGCTTAACATTTTTAAAGGTAGGTTGGATTGGGTTCAGTTGTTCAAACGTTTTTAACTCAACCAACTGAACTCGTGTACAAGGAGGTATCTCCACCAGTACAATCCGATGTTGGAAAATGATTGTCTACAAATTCGTGAGAAGACACAGATACATATCATATCAGTTACGTTATTTCCATACTTTTACGATATTCGTGATAATAATATTATTGTTATAACACATTATCATATATTATTATTATTAACCTTAGTCAATTCCAAATGAAATCCTTGACATCATCATACAAGATTTGTGCCTTTTTGGGATCAAACATCTCTACCGCATGGTACTCTTCATCATAAAACTTTCTAGTCACGTGCACACCACGTGCCTCCAACATTTTCGCAAATTCCTTTTGCCTATCGACCATCGGATCCCCACCGTTCACTCTGATCAAACATGCCGGAAGACGTTTGATCTTTTCATTAAATAATCCGTCAAGATCCCGCAACGGATTACAGTATTCGTGGTCTCTGTCACTACCCAAAGGTAACGCCAGAGACCACATGAGATCTGTTGCCGCCAAAGGGATCATATGGTCATTTACGAGACGGATTTCACTTTCGGTCCGCTCGACCCCACCAAAAAACGGTTGGTCGATTATGAACCCCACGATCGTAATCAGATCAAGATCAAGATCAAGTGCACGTAGAGCCGCGTTGTAGGTAAGATTTCCTCCGGCACTAGTTCCCATTAAGTAGACTTTAGAAAAGTCAGCGAGATCAGTCAACCACTCATCACAACCGCCGATTTTCGATCTCAACGCCTGGTCCCGCACCCAGCGGATGGCGTACACCCCGTCGTCATACGCCGCCGGGAGACGGTGTTCAGGAGCCAGACGATACTCAACGGCTATGACAATCGCCGGAGAACGAGAAGATATGTCGGAGCAGGTGAGGTGTAAGAGAGGGGCGGTGGCGCTGAGGAGGATGAAACCGCCGCCGTGAAAGTAGATGATGATGGGGAGTTTTTTGTTCGGGGTCTGTGAGAGGGGGCGGAAGAGGCGGAGGAAGGTGGCGGTGGTGGCGTTGAGTGGGATATCTTTAGAGACGGTGAGTTGGGGTGTAGGCGGTGTGGGTGAATATCGATTGGTTCGGGTTAAAGATCCATCGGAGTTTAGAGTGATACCGAGGTACTTGTAAGGATTGAAATTTGATGATTCTGCTTTGGAAGCCATTGTTGTGAATGAGATGGAGATATAGATACATATATTTGTATATATATATGGAGAAGAAATTAAAATAAATGTTATTGTTAAAAAATATCCACTATTTCATTGATGATTATTTTAAAATTAGATAGTTCATATCAAATATGATATTATTAATTGTACTATATATGTTGGATCAGATCGGTTACTTATGGATACTTATAATTTAAAACCGAAACTGACCCGTGAATACCTGGTTATTTCAGTTTTCGGTTTATCCGATTTTCGTTTTTTTGATTTCGGATCAAATGGTTCGACTCGGTTTCTTAGTTTTCCGGGTTTTTTAGACACCCCTACCAAGTGCAATTAATCATATTTTCTCATTTAGTTTGTTTGTAATTTTAATTAGAAGGATGTATTTATCATTTTGGGTTGTGTCGATATATTTATTTTTTTTATTTTTTTGAATAGATAAATATCAATAAACGGTTATGTTTTTAAATTTGGGTATATCCCAATTGATAACGATTTATACATGGAAAGTATATTTTTTTTTAATTTTCAATGGATTACATTGATTCAATTGTTATCCGTTTATATATATATATTTTTTTTGAAGTATATGATATTCATATACGACAAATGCAACAATTAAACTCATACACCCTTCTCATGAAGTATATGATATTCATATACGACAAATGCAACAATTAAACTCATACACCCTTCTCATATACGAGGACAAATGCTCTCATACCGCTAGGCTAAAGGCCCTTTGGTCCGTTTATGTATTATTGAGTTCATTGGTTTAAGAGATAAGAGGAGAAAAAGTCGGTTTATTGTTCATGATGGAAGGATTAAAGGACACGAACGTGTTGAAGGTATTTTGTTTATTGAAACTTACGTTTTAGAAGAAAAAAAAACAGGGTTAGAGATTAGTTTGTAAGGGATGCAATATTTTAAAGGTTTGTATTTGTATATGAAATGACTTATTAAAAACACCTTCTTATTAACGGTGACAAAACGATATAACCAATTTTTTTCTCTCATCCAAACACTGAAAATTGTTTATCTGTGGTGACAAACAAAATAAATTAATAAGTCTTCAAATAAGCAAGTTCAAACATCCCATAGTTATATATATACTAGAAGTCTACTTGCGCAATGCAGCGCGATAAATCCCGATTTTAATGTTCTAATTTATTTTAATGTGTGATTTTGAGAAAACGATCATGTTTTTTTATAAATTTGTTTAAAGAATGATGTTTTTTAAAGAGTTCATGATTTGAGGATTTGAAAGTGGTTAGAGATAAGAATTAATTAATAAGAGTCCACGATTTAAGAATTTGAAGGTTGTTTGAGATAAGTATTAATCAACTAATTAGCATTAAAAGTGATACATAAAGCTTCATTGGTTGTTTTTAAGAGATTTTAATTAGTTAGAATTAAATAAAGATACATAAAGCTTTAGGGATTATTTTTAAAAGTTTTTCATAAATTCTTTATAATATAATATAGATATTTATAAACATTAATCAAAAATATTCTCTTATACCGCAAACATTAATCAAAAATTTTAATATCATATTTTTTTCTATTTAATTTGTTTTTAATTTTAACTAAATGGATGTATATATCATTTTGGTTTGTGTCGATATATTAAAGGTAATTATTTTTTCTATTTTTTTGAATAGATAAATATCAATAAACGGTTATGTTTTATTTCTTAAAATTTTTGGATATATCCCATATATATAAATATATTTTGAACTTTTTTTTTGGAATTTTTAATATGATTCAGTTGTTATCCGTTTATGTATGGAAACTAAATTTTGTTTCTTTTTTAATTGTATTATTGAGTTCATTGATTCAAAGTCGGTTTCATAAGTTTCAAACTTTTGAAGGGTTTTAAATTATCATCCCTTTATATATATACTAGTTGGCTACCCGTGCAATGCAGCGGGATGCCAATTTTTTTGTAAATCAAGAGTATGACGTTTATGATCTTTATAAACTTTAAAGTTCATAATGGTTGGTTGACCAATTTTTTTTTGTTGTAATTAGATTACTGTAATTCATAATTAACCAAAAAACCAAAATTCATGTTTACACAAAATAAAAATGTAATCATCTTTATAATATAAATCGATACCTACAAAATACGTTAATGTATCACTTGAAGCATCCATATGAAGACATGCCTTGTAACATTGGCGGATCTACCTTAAGGTTTAGGGGGGGGGGGGGGGGGGATGGGACCCCATTAAAATGAAAAAAAATGAATTTTTAAGGGTAAAAATATGGTATTTTTGCTTTTTAGCTCAGTGTCCCCCCAATAAATTCTTCTCTGGGACCCATCAATAAAAAAAGTGTCCCAAAAAACCTAAAATAACTATTGAAATTGACCAAAAAACCAAAAAAGACCCTTGAAATGGACAAAAAAACTTATAAAATTCTTTAAATCAACAAAAAAACTTAAAAAAACACTCGAAACATTGGATTTAGGTTGAAAATACATCAGACAACCTTACGGACATTTAAACTATCTTAAAGGTGACCCCAGTAGAAAAAAATCCTAGATCCACCACTGCCCTGTAATAAAGGTTTTATGATTATAATCTATACAAATAGTAGTAAAAAATGTTTAATAATAACTCGTACCTTGTTAGTCGCGTAAGACTTCCTGATACACCACGTTTGATGTGTAGACTCCAGGACGATTGAATTTTTTGGCAGACTTTACTAATACCTTTGTATTTTCGCGTGATGTCCCTCTTGACAACGCCACATAAAGTTGGCCATGAGAGAATACTGATTCTGGTAGATATACACCCACGTTAGGAATGGTGTGTCCTTGAGCTTTGTTGATTGTCATAGAAAAGCTAAGTCGGACTGGGAACTGTTTTCTCTTCAATTTGAAGGGGAACATGTTCTCGGCAAAAACACCCGCTTTCCAGCATGCTGGCCTACAGCTATTTCTGCGTCGATTACGTTCTGCTGAAACCCTCTACATATCAATCTGGTTCCGTTACATAATCCATTAGAGGGATCGATATTCCTCAATAGTATTATGGGGCATCCAATTTTGAGTCGGAGGTAATGAGGGGGCAAACCACTAACAGTCAGCGAGTTTAAGAACTCCATTGGATAAAAGTTATTCCTGTCATCTTCTGCTTCATCAAAACTGTAGTAAACCTTTTCATCTCCGCAGAACCTATCAATCAACTGATCATTAATCTCATCGACATTCTCATTTTGTGTTGATAATATAGCCCTCGAAATGATATAATCTGAATCGGCTCCATTGATTTGTAGAGATGGAAATATTGCGTCAATCAAATCATTTACCGATTTAACTTTATCGGTATAGGGAATGGCCATGCCATCCGGTATGCGTATAAAGCTTTCTTCTATTGTTTCCTCATCCCCATCTCCTACTGTAACGTCCCAAAAATTACAATAAATTTTAACTTTTAAAATAATAATTTAATTGAATAAAACACCATTAAATGTCCAAGTAACCGTTTCATTTGTAATCTCAAATAATAAACAACCCCATTAAATTTAAACAGCGGAAATAAAGTGTTCTTAAAATATAAAATCTTAAAAATATAAAAAGCACTTCGCACGCGCCAATGTGTACCGTCACGCCTTAGAGCCACTAGTACCTGAAACCACGGTTTATAGGAAAAGGGTAAGCACGAAGCTTAGTGAATTCAACACTACGTACAACAATAATCATATAACACTACCCTTAAAACAGGTAGATACACATAACCAAGCATGCAAGTTTAAGAACGCATCCTAAACAAACATACTCACACAAGACAACCTACAATAGGTATCCATCGGTCTCCCTGATATCACACGATAACCGTGCACGTATCCCTCAGTCTCCCCGAGTTCCTACGTCACTCGTGTACATACTCCTCGGTCTCCCCGAGTTTTACACGACACTCAAGGTCCATATTAGACACGACACAATCTAGTACCACACAACATGTAAGATTACTAGCACACACGAGCTACAGTAATGTACATATAACTATAATCCTACGTAGTGAGTGAACTCACCTCAAAAGCAGTGCAGAAAATTCCCGAACGGCCACAAGAGCTTGCCAACTCCAATCTCACTTCTCTTCACCTAAAGAAGTGCTACAAAGTGTCAACACGAAGCCCCAACCCTAAAAAATAATCATAAGACTAAAAGAGTGACATTTCGGCTTTTCGGTCTAAACTGTAGGTCTGTTCGGGACCTGTTTAGACCCCTCTAGACCCACTAATCCAGAAATTAAATTCCCCAAACAGAAGGGTCTGGGTCCTAGCTTTCCAGGGACATATTATACGCGTTCATACGAGATTCCTATGATTTTATACGATTTTTCTAAAACTGAAACTCAAAGCTGAAAGTTTCGGACCTGCTGCAAAAACGACCATTTTTCACCTAGTTAGAGGCTTAACCAGGTTTTTGCTAAAACACGAAAAGTATTCCCGACACAAAACGTGAACTGTGGGCACTGATTTCACCTCAAACCGAGTTACGATGGAAAAGTTATGAACGAAACAAAATAGTGACAGATTTAGCCAAATCACATAAAGTGACGACTTAGTTTTCGTTTCGGGTTTAAGCGATTTGGGTTAAGAGTTTAGCCATTAAGGTTAGGGTTTTAGGTTACTAAGGGCTGGACTAAACTAAGCACCACCCACTGCCACCTCCGACAGTGGTGGTCGACGGCGGCGGCGGCGGCAGCCACCCCCGACGGTGGTGGTGGTTCGATACTCAAAATCCGACGAGACCACACACACACACACCCAAACAATACCATTCGGTCCTACACACGCACACCCGACCTAGAAGCCGTACACGTGCACGGAACAGCCACCAGACGGTGGCGCACGACGGCGGCGAACACCGCCGGCAGCCATGGCTGTGGCGGCGGTGGTCGTTTTGTGGTGTTTCGACGACGACGAAGAAAGAACAGAAAAGAGAAGAGGGATGGAGGCTTACCTCTCGTCGACGATCCAGCAGCACCCCGACGGAAACCCAATCACCGACTGATCTCTATCTCTCTCTCCCTCTCGCACTACTCTCTCTCTCTCTCTCTCTCTCGTCGGCAGCCGCTAGCGGCGGTTGTGCTGGTGGTTTGGGGTGATCGACGGCAACAGCAAGGAGAAGGGGGTAGGGGAGGTGCTTAGGGTTTTTCGTGGTTTTTACTTGCGTGGGACGAAAATAAACGAGAAGAAGGAAGGGGGTCGGTCCATATAGGCCGATCCCATGCAAGCTTTTATCCCTTGTGCACTTTTAGTCCCTGTACTCTCTAGCCCTTGCAAAACCAATTAGAGTTCCACCATTAATAAACTTTTTGGTCTTCCCCGCTAACACTCGTTAAGGAAAATCGTTAAGAGAAATAAATTAATTACTAAGGAAAAAAATTCATACTGGGACACGGGCTTTACACCTACTCTTAATAGAAAAT
The DNA here is from genome assembly GCA_033807775.1 of Saussurea involucrata. Lineage (NCBI taxonomy): Eukaryota > Viridiplantae > Streptophyta > Magnoliopsida > Asterales > Asteraceae > Saussurea > Saussurea involucrata. The sequence goes on from CM066312.1 coordinate 13,436,454, forward strand.
CTGAAAACCATGGATCAGTTCGTGCTCTCATATTAAGAGTTAATCGTATCTTTTTTATTGAAGACCAAAGAGGTGACATCCGTAGGCTTGAATCTACAATTTGTGCTCGTGTTCCACGTCTCACAACTGGTAAGACCTGTCTAAAATCACGACCCATAACCATTATCTTTCCACCGAATGGAAGTTTCACCCCTATGATGTCTTGCATTGTTCGATCAAGCGCTTCTACCACCTGCCTCTTAGCCATCGACGCTTCATCCCAAATTATTATTTTTGCATCCCGTAGCAATTGAGCAGTCCTACTTTGTTTTTTTATGTTGCACATTGAGTTGTTATCAAGATTGAGAGGAATCTTAAATCGTGAATGAGTCGTTCTCCCCCAGGCATGTTATTAGCCGCAACACCTAAAGAGGCGGTGGCAAGTGCAATGAGACCACGAGAACAGATGTCAGCTAGCAATGCTTTGTACAATTTTTTTTTCCAGTCCCCCTGGACCATCTATGAAGAACACGCTCGAACAATCACTGCCTACGTGTTTCATGATCTCATCGTATGCGTATCTTTGGTCGAAATTAAGGGAGTCTCTGGCACGTAAGTGTTCGTCTTCCACAACTATTGAGTATTCCTCTTCTACCTCACAAAAACTTCCAAATTGTAAGTTGACATCTTCATTTATCTTTGGGAGATCGAAATCTTCAAGATTTTTACCCATCGATTGTAAAAAGGTTGTGATGTCAGCTAGTACCATATTTCGGACTCGGTCATCACTTTCGCATTGTCGTCTATAATCTTCTGAAAGTGAATCGTAATGGTCATCCCACAACTTGCGAACATCTCCCGGCTAATAATAATTTAGTATTGTCGCAAATAGCCTCCTAAGAGCATTAGGAAACTGAAACAAGGAAGCCTCTGCAAGACATTGTGATAAGTTGTCATCTGTCTCTATTAAGCCTCTCTCAAGTGCTGCTTTTCAAAACGTGGGGTGTAATATGCCATTATAGATCCTCAAAATATGTAGGCCCGCTAATATGAGACAAAAGTAGGCGTAGGTAGTATCGTTCCCCTTCGGCGGGATTAGCATTAACCAAGCGCCCTATCATTGATCTATGGCGTTGTCTCGTATTCCAACGACATGTTTTCGGATTCCATGTGTAGTGTTTAGGAAAGTCTTTATACGAATATTGTCTCGCACTCTCGTCCTCATTGTTTCTGTCGAAAAATGCAGTCAACATTGTTCGTTTACCCCTCTCTCTAGCAACAATATCTGCCATTATATCATCATCTCTAAACCTAACCATCTGCTTATTAGGGAGATGGAGTTGCAAAGCCATCACATGAGGATGAATTTGAGAAAGTGAAAAGCTATAAATCCTCCACATTGCCTCTGGAGGTGAGACGTAGTGCGCATCTTGATACCTTTGAATCTCGTTAATAACACCTTGTCCTTCGTCTGGATCGATATGGATAACTTGTTTATCATGACCCTTGTAAATATATGTGAATAGATATTTCACAGATGTAATACTCGAGCACGCCTCAACATTAATATGACAGTTGAACATCATTAACAACTTTGGGTTATACGGGACGACCCATCTATTGTCCAGTGTATTGCCTCGTGCATTCACCACCCTTCCAAGATCTCTTCTTTGATACAACGGATATGAGTTCTCAGTCTGTGCTGTATTGTCGTTGAACTGCCTAGGGTATCTGAAACGACATTTTTTCGGTTCACCTTGCATGTAAGGACAACCTGGTTGTAAATGACCACAAGGACCGTGCATCATGTGTTGGGCAACCAACTGGTGCATTTTAGGATACTTTGTCGGATCTGGAATTTCAGCGCATACAATCTTGTCATAATGATCGGGATTGGTCATTTTGCCCTCAGGATGCATTATAAAGAGGAAATGTGCATGTGGCAAACCACGCTTCTAAAACTCAATGACATAAACATATGCCCTGACAGTGCCAAGGATGTTCTTTTGGAAGAGTTGGTCCTTGAGATCCTCTAATTTGGCACGAAAAACTCTTGCAACAAGGTTTGGTCGATCTGATGCTGTTTGACCGGTTAATAGCTCACTAACGATTTCAGGCCATTGTGGATTGCACATTATTTTTAGGAATATATAGGGTTTCCCGTCGTCTTGAACTAAAGCCATGGCATCCAAAAATCGTCTACGCATGTCACGCGGGCCTCCTATAAAACTTGCAGGCAACACAACTCGTTGTCCAACTCTACTTGGTTGAACCTCACCGACATTAACGCAATCCACAATGCCTTGGTATAAATCTGCTCTTATTTTGGTTTGGTTAAATTCACAAAAACACAAACGTGCAGTCTCGATCTTGATGTAGGTATCTACCACAAATTGTTGTAGTAATCTTCCCCCAATAGAATCACATTAGCATTTTCACGGATCTGGAACTTGTAACAATAGTATTCCTGCATTGTTACAGTTGTCCTACCTCGTGTCGCATTAGTCTCTGTGTAATGTTTTGAAACATTTAAATAGATGATATCTACATTTTCAAAATTCTGTATTGTAAAACTTGCGATGAAATTTGTACCTTCTGCATCTTCCTCAATGATTTCGGTTTCATCAACAACTTCATTTATGGACACTCCATGTCTTGGAATTCTATTATGCCACCCTGACTCGTCGTTGGGAAAGAACAAAGGATAAGACAAGGGATCGTAACAACCCAAGTGGGGTTGAATTTCCTGGCTATAGTTAGACCTCCTATACACAATAATGCTTCTCCTATATGTAGTGATGTTGTCATTGCCTTCAACCCAAATTCCAGCAACCTACATAATGACATAATAGACTATAGTGTATAAAAGCAAGGTAAAAGCCCTTAAGATAAAAGCAAACATTTTATTCAAACCTCAGATGTAGTCGGGCGGTTGTATACCCTCTGGTCGAGTTTCACCGATGCATTCAAAGTGACTCTATAGTTGTCAAGCGGTCCTAGTTCTGCTAGGCTTCGAAATGTTCTCACGTACGGATTCGTAGCAAGAACACACGTCAAAATTTCAATGATACTTTTACCAAGATTAGGCCATTGGAGTCTATGTTCAAACTCAGACTCAGCATCGTAAAAATATAGTTGTAAATACCTAGGTTTTCCATCTCTCGAAACTAACTGATCAATTTTGTGATATATTCCTCCATGTGCACGAAAAGTATACACCCTAGATTTCATGTTATTCACTGCCTCATCCAATTTCACACCCATTGATGTGAACGAAAAGTTTGTGTTGTATGCACGTATGTTGTGCCTGAACATTTCACCCATTCGAGATTTTGATGTGAAGAGATTATATAACTCTTGTGGAATGGGAGAGTATGCTAACCTTGTCTTCCCACTCATGCAACAGAAACCAGGGGACTCAAATTTGAATCGTTTTGCTCCGCAATGAGTACATGCAAGTTGTCCCTTCAAAATGCGATGTTCCTTAGGTATACCCTTGTAATTATAATCGTACGGATCTTCCTCCATTCTCATCATGTTTTTTTTCCTTATTGCGTCGATAATAATCTCTATTATAAGTTCTCCTCCTCTCAGCAAGAGTTGATTCATCATGAACTTGTGTTTCACACGATATAGTATGTTCTTGCAATGTAGATTGACTACTTCCTTCGCCATTAGCTAGTTGTCGCCTTTTGTTAATCTCCTTTTTTCGTGTATAGTATTCTCGATTGTATTGTTTTCGTTTTTCTATAACAAAATGAATTTTAATGATACGCATAGACATAAATATTATGTGATTATTTCCATAGACTAAACTTACCTTTTCGTAAATCTAGATCAACTTGGGAGACATCACTATCTGCATGGCTTTTCCGTTTTTTTGTAACAATATTTTAATGAAAATTTCATAATCTATACTACATAGAAAATCAACCAAATTGCAAATCATAGAAATTGAATACTGAAAAAATAATCGAAAAAAGAAAAAACATTTTGTTAGGTTTTAGTAATACATAAGCATAGATGATTCATTTTATGGTGTACACATACCTTTATTCGTATCTATATCAACTTGTGTACCATCATTGTCACATTCCTCGTTTACAATCCTCATTTGACACTGTAAATTTACATAAAAATAATATAAAAAAATTGCTACATTGAAATTAAATATCATTAGAGTTATTGTTATGTTAAATACTTGATTGTTGAATATTAATTTAACAATCAACAAAGAATCAAACGCAAATATGTCTAACAACAAAAGTGTCAGGATCGATTCTTAACAAGAATTAAACTTCTTAGAAACAGAATTTAGAGAATCTTGCGGAATAGAACTCTAAATCAATTAAAGAACAATCAATAGAAATTCAATAAACTGTATATATATCAAACAGTTATTACTCACAAGTTTTACACCAAACCTCAATCTTGTTGAACAGGCTCAACAAGACGATTTCTACTTCTCTAGAAATATGATCTATGATCTTGAGGTTAATTCACTCTTGAATGAATATAAAGTTCTATTTCACTCGTATATATTTCATCTCATCTAATAGCTATCTATCAATACTATTTATACAAAAGTAATTACAAGATAACTATCAAAAGTAAATTGATCTTCTGAATCTTCGTTAAACATATCTTGATCAATTCCTTATTTGTCTCCAAAAGCATCGCATCCCAAACTTATCAAGTCAGCAGTATTAACAATGATTTGGCTCAGCAGCATTAATGATGATTTGGCTCAGCAGCATTAACGATGATTTGGCTCAGCAGCATTAACGATGATTTGGCTCAGCAGCATTAACAACCTTCAGCAGTATTAACCTTCACAGTCTTCAAGCAGTAGTAACTCAGCTCAGCAGTACTAATCATGTCTAGCAGTAGTAACTTCTTCTAGCAGTAGTAACTTCTTCTAGCAGTAGTAACCTTGACTAGCAGTACTAACTTCGTCTAGCAGTAGTAATCTTGCCCAGCAGTAGTAACGAAGAACTGGCAGTAGTAATGTAGACTTAGCAGTACTAACCATACTTAGCATATCTTCAGTTCCCAACAAAAAGCCATAAAATTATCAAAAACCCACAAATATGTCACACAACAAAAAACCATACAATTATCTAAAATCCACAAATATGTCCGAAGACAACCAATAAGCCTTACAATTATGCAACAATACCAACCATCCGAAAAACGACAAATTCCAAAAGTTATCCAAAAACCACATATATGTTCCACAAATACCAAAAACTAATAACACGTGTCCACCCAAAAAGACTATCGCCAAAAGTTATCACAACTTATGCAAACAAAACATAACGGTCTTAGTTAGCCCATCTTTTTCCTTGCCTAACTCTAATGATATCCGCTTCCGGCATTTTTGGCTCAATGTGGACCCGACTTAACTCCGTGGAATGCAAAATATTCACTGAAAAGTTACAAATATTAAGTTAATATATTTGAGAAATCATGGTTTAGAACAAAGGTAATATATGAATTTAATTTATTACGTACTTGATTTCAAGTGGATGAGTTTAAGTCGAGATACGAATATTATAGCTTTTTCTTTGATAGCACGGGCTATCAAAACAGGACGAAAACGTGGAGTGTCATACAACTTCATCATGATAGCCCTCTGTTCATAGTTTAACGTTTTTAAAGTTTGTAAATCGTTAGCTAAATATATATCTAAAATTTAGTATAAATATAAATAAAAATAATTGTAATAATTAATACACTTACGTCGCATCTTGTAGAAAAATTTCACATGCACCCACTCGATATATATAATTAAAACGTCGATAAGTGATTCGTCCTCCGGCAATGATTTTCCCAACGACCTCTGAACAATATTATTCATTATTAATATCTTTTTTCAAATATCAAATAAAATTATGTTTGAAAATTTCAAAATATAAGTGTAATTGTAATAGTCTATTTAATATTACCAATTAGTACTTTGTGAGTCGACTTATCTTCCGCAACTTCTTTAATTGATGGGACCAAAGGATAGAATACAAATCCATTTGCAATGTCCGTCGGGTACGAAATAAGCCTTGTGTTATGCTTGATACGAATCACCCAATCGTCATGGACAAAAGCATATCGTTAGGACTTAAACCTAGACTCTGATTTGCAATCCTCCTTACCAAGAATCTTCCCATAGCAGAGTCTTTGTTGCAGACCAACTTTACATGTAGCATCCCTTTCAGTCTTTTCATGCTGTGATTGTATATTTCATCCACCAGATAATACTCCTGATATGTGTTGTCAATTGATATAACATACACTCCACAATTTTCATAGAGCATCCAGTGGGTTACTGCTTGAAAAGGTCTTGCTGTTATGTGCTGAACTACTTCTGGTCTGAACATTAGGCATAGGTATTCTAACACCATCTTTGTGATAGACATACCTCTTTCTGTCAACATGTTGCCATAGATCTGCATGCCTACTTTGAACATCTCTTCCAGGTCAGATCTTGAGCATTTTCTTATGACTTGTCCCCATGTTCTGTAGACTTCAAACTGCCCATCAGCTCTCTTGAGTCTGATATACTCCTTTCTTTCATCTATCAATGTATCCCAGTGACTGATTTCAGGAGGCTTTGAGTCTAATGGAGTCACTTTTATTGGTTCAGCATCAACCATAGTGATGTACAAGTCACACTGTTCATTGCTAAGTGATTGTGCCTTACTGGATTGACCTGTCTTGCTTTCTCCTTGTCCTTCATCCTTGGCAACTTCTTCCTTTTCTTTCTCTTCTACCACTGGTTTCTCAACAGGTTCTGCCTTTTGCTTCTTTACACACTTCTTTTTAGTGGCCACAGACTTTGTTCTCTTTCTGCTGAAAACCATCTTTGCATCCTTAGGTTCTTCCTGTTTCTTGGCATTTGGAGGTGTATCATGTTTGGCTTTGATTAAAGCCTCTGCAACCTCCACTTCTTCTACTGTAAGCTTCTCTGTTACTGTTTCTGCTTTCTTTGTAGATTGAGCAGCATTAACTGTTTCTGCTGCTTGCTTAGAGTCAGCAGCATTAACAGTTTCTGCTGCTACTTCAATTTCAGGTTCTTTCTCTGTAAGGTCTTCAGCAGCATTAACTGTTTCTGCTGCTTTTTCAAACTCAGCAGCATTAACAGTTTCTGCTGCTGTGGTTTCTGCTGCACTTGAAGTTTCTGCTTCTTTAATCATCTCCTCCACCTTTTCTGTCTCCCCCTTATTCTGTGCACTGGACTCCCCCTTAAACTGTGCATAATCCATTTCCATCTCAGTCTCCATGTGAACAGTCTCCCCCTCAATTTGTGGACCCTTCATTTTCAGATCTGCTTCTGACTCTGACTCCCCCTTTTTGGGAGCATCATCAGTTGAAGTTCTTCTTCTCAGCACAAATTGGGCCTTTTTCTTTTTGTGCAGCAACTTGGTGACCATCTTTTTGAGCTTCTCAATTTGAGACTGTTGGTAGGTGACCACAGTCTTCAGTTGCTCAATCTCTTTCTTTTGTGCCATAACATCCAAGTTGATATTCCCTATGGTTTCCATCAATTCCTCATAGTTATAACTATCCTTACCTTGTTTAGAAGTGTTTACCTTCTTTAAAGGATCACTGGAAGTTTTAGCAGAAGCCTTCTGCCTAGCAGAAGCACTACCTGCCCCCTTGGTTTCTTGGCACCTGGGTCCTCCTAATGATTTCTCATTTAGAGTTGCCATGGGGAAGGTCTTAGTTATGTTACCACTGTCCTTCTCTGTGCTAGCAGAAGTAGTGGCAGCCTTAGCACCCATATGGTCATCCTTCTCCTTAGAGACCACCTTCTTGGGGTTGGGAGACACCCCTGTGGTTTCCCTGTTGATATTCTCAATTGGAGAATGCTCCAACTGAGGGCTTAAAGGCTTAGGGCTCTGAGTAGGTACATCAAGGGAAGGAACCTTGTGCACCTTTCTTCTTTGAAACCTTTTGGTGATTGTGGGAGTTGGTTGTTCAAGAATGGACTGAGGGATGTCTTTTGAGAAGGAAGGTTGGGATTGGTCATCAGTGGGTTGATCTAATGAGGGCCTTGATCCTGATGCCATACCTTCAGAGGGGTGGGACACAACCATCATTGTAGAGAACAATGGTGTGTCAACTCCTTCCGAGTCCCTAGGAAGTCTTTTCATATTTGAAAAAACCTTCCCTTTAGGGGATTTGGGTACATATACCTCAGTAAACTGAGGTAAGTCCATCAATTCCTTGTTAAGAACTTCTTGCACAAACCTTGGATACATGAAAAAGCTCTTTTTGGATTCCAAGTTTGATACAAGATCATTAAAGATCATTGCCGAAAAATTGTACTTTCTGGCAGTGGATAAGCAGACCAAGGCATATGCAATGGGACTGCTGAACTCACTCCATCCAGTAGTTTTCTTGGAAATACAGTGCATCAGGGTATGAACAAGAAATCTCCATTGGTTGAAAATTTTTGATTTGTAGAATTTAAAAACACCAATGGGACCTTCATACCCCATTCTTTGTAAAGTAGAAAAGAGTTCTTCATTAGGAATAGAAGATATACCTGAAGCATCATTCAACTGAAGAGAGATGCGAATAACCTCTTCAGTGACTTTCAAGGGTTTATCACAAACCCTTGTTCGAATGGTTTTCTGCCCTTCTTCGACACTAACAGTGGCATTCTCCCAAAATTGTGTCTGATGTTCGATATAGATTGTTGGGCTCACCGTTAGGGCATAGGAGATGTGCGAGGATTTGAGAAAATCGACTATATCGTGGAATCCCACAGCTTGTTTCGGCTTCTGAAGCATGGCTATTTCATTGTGCTCATCCACAAACTCCATGATTCCTGAGGATTCTTGAAAGAAAAACACAAAGATTCTGGGGAGACTAGGTTAGAACGAGAGAGAAGAAGTAAATGCGAAGAGTCGTTATGACCATTGGCGGGCAAACAGGGGTATTTATATGCCCTAGATTATCAAAAGAAGTATTAACGACATAAGCAGTATTAACTACCTAGCAGTATTAACTGCAAGGCAGTATTAACTACACAGCAGTATTAACTACCAAGCAGTATTAACTACCAAGCAGTATTAACTACCTAGCAGTATTAACTACCTAGCAGTATTAACCGCACTAGCAGTATTAACTGCACTAGCAGTATTAACTACTGAGCAGTATTAACTACCAAGCAGTATTAACTACCAAGCAGTATTAACTACCTAGCAGTATTAACTACCTAGCAGTATTAACTACCTAGCAGTATTAACTGCACTAGCAGTATTAACGGCACTAGCAGTATTAACTACTGAGCAGTATTAACTACAGAGCAGTATTAACTACTGAGCAGTATTAACTACACTAGCAGTATTAACTACTGAGCAGTATTAACTACTGAGCAGTATTAACTGCACAAGCAGTATTAACTACTAGAACACAGGCAGTAGTAACTCTGCACTGTGCATCACTTGTCAAATCCTCAAATATCAACTTACACATTACTTTTACCACTTCTCTTACCTTCTGCAGGATTATTTTCAAAAGTAGCATGTCCTCCATCAATTCATTTGAAATATTGAAGGCAGGCCATGTTACCTGTCATGTGCCTAGAGCAACCACTGTCAACATGCCAAATGCTTCTCCCCATAAGCTGTTGATTGCCCTGCACATCTGATAAATCAATTAGTTTTTGTTAGGGACCCAAGCCATAGTGGTCTTGGGTCTCCCTTGATCATCAAAATACTTACATTCTGTTTTGATGAGCTTGTCAAAGTGAGGAACATCAGTGCTTGAGTACTTTGTTTTGATGATTGGTCTAGAAGCAGTACTAACTGATGTAGAAGTGCTAACTTTGGCAGCACTAACATTGCTTCCAGAAGTACTAGCCTTCTCAGCAGTATTAACTAACTTAGCAGTACTAACACTAGAAGCAGTATTAATTGTTGAAGAGGTACTAACTGTGTTAGCAGTACTAACACTGCTAGCAACATTATTGCTTCCTGCAGTATTAACATTGTTAGCAGTATTAACTGAGTTGGCAGTATTATCATTAGTACCTTTGGGCATCCATACTCTAACACTTTCTGTTTCTGCCTTTTTCATGTGGCTGTTGGTTTTAACTTGTTTCTTTGCCACAACTTTCCTCACAGACTTTTTATATCCCCCACTCTTTCTGTAACCAGCAGGTTTTTGAAAATATCTTTGAGCATTAAACCTTTGGTTAACTGGATTGAAATAACAGTGTTTGGCTAAGTGATTTAGCTTACCACAGATGAAGCAAGGTTTTGGCCTGTTGATTCTGTTCAGGTCAACTCCTTGTCTCATAGCCCACTGGTTATTCCAGTTCCTTTGATTTCCCCTCTGATTATCATGTTTTTGGGGCTTGAGCTCTTGAGATTTCTTACAAGAACAATGTTTACAGGTATTGGGAGCCACAACTGTGGTCTGTTTGTACTGGACTCCCTTTTCCTTTTCACTCCATTTGATCTCAGTGTTCTTGACACATGGACTCTCACATTCCTCATCAGAGTCTACTTTGTCAGTCTCATCCTCAACAACTATTTCTTTTTCACAAGGATCTATATTAATCTTTAATTCAGGTTCCTTTCTATCCTTGGTCTCTAACAAATCAGACTTGGGAGGTATGTAGTTGTTATTGTAGGGTGGAGGTGTGGCATTGTACCCTATCCCTACTTTCATCTTGTCATGGATTTGAGCCTTAATGATGGTATCCATGGTTTTAGAAGCACAGGTAAACTTTTCAACATCAAGTTTAACCTTCTCAAGCTCTTCTTTTAATTTCTCATTCTCCTCCCCAGACACTTTCAGCTTAATCTCATACTCATTCTTCTCCCACTTCCAATAGTTAGTATCATAGTGGTGTTGAAGTTCATTAGCTTGAAAAGCTCTAATCTGTTCCTCAAACCTTTCTACAATCCTAACATAATCTTTCACATCTTTCTCTAGCCTCTTAAGGTCATCACACATACCCTGATTGTGATCCCTATATCTTTTAACAGCATCAATGCAAGCTTGAGAACAGAGTTTAGATTGTACCTCAGTAGGAATATCAGATACTTCTGCCATAAGAGCTTGATTCTGACAGGCTTCCTCAGCTTGATCACTCCAATCAAATCCCATTCCTTGTTGAGAAACAGGGGCTTGAGAGGAGCTTCTGTTTTGGTTTCCATTTGGAGCCTGTTGTTGTGATCCTCCACTTCTGCATTCTCTGGCAAAGTGTCCCATCTTGTGACACTTATAACACTCAACCTTGGACAGGTCAAAGCCTTCACCATCTTCTCCAATCTTTCCTTCATTACATGGGCCATTTTCTATGATGTCCCATATTGCATAATTAGTAAGAAGAATGTACTGCTTGATTCTCAATTTCCACATGTCCAATTTATTGGGTTTGAGCATGGGAACTTTTGAAACAGGAGTACTGTGAGTATCCACTGAATTGTCCATAGCTTCTAAGATACCAATGCTCTGATACCACTTGTCAGGATCGATTCTTAACAAGAATTAAACTTCTTAGAAACAGAATTTAGAGAATCTTGCGGAATAGAACTCTAAATCAATTAAAGAACAATCAATAGAAATTCAATAAACTGTATATATATCAAACAGTTATTACTCACAAGTTTTACACCAAACCTCAATCTTGTTGAACAGGCTCAACAAGACGATTTCTACTTCTCTAGAAACAGGATCTATGATCTTGAGGTTAATTCACTCTTGAATGAATATAAAGTTCTATTTCACTCGTATATATTTCATCTCATCTAATAGCTATCTATCAATACTATTTATACAAAAGTAATTACAAGATAACTATCAAAAGTAAATTGATCTTCTGAATCTTCGTTAAACATATCTTGATCAATTCCTTATTTGTCTCCAAAAGCATCGCATCCCAAACTTATCAAGTCAGCAGTATTAACAATGATTTGGCTCAGCAGCATTAATGATGATTTGGCTCAGCAGCATTAACGATGATTTGGCTCAGCAGCATTAACGATGATTTGGCTCAGCAGCATTAACAACCTTCAGCAGTATTAACCTTCACAGTCTTCAAGCAGTAGTAACTCAGCTCAGCAGTACTAATCATGTCTAGCAGTAGTAACTTCTTCTAGCAGTAGTAACTTCTTCTAGCAGTAGTAACCTTGACTAGCAGTACTAACTTCGTCTAGCAGTAGTAATCTTGCCCAGCAGTAGTAACGAAGAACTGGCAGTAGTAATGTAGACTTAGCAGTACTAACCATACTTAGCATATCTTCAGTTCCCAACAAAAAGCCATAAAATTATCAAAAACCCACAAATATGTCACACAACAAAAAACCATACAATTATCTAAAATCCACAAATATGTCCGAAGACAACCAATAAGCCTTACAATTATGCAACAATACCAACCATCCGAAAAACGACAAATTCCAAAAGTTATCAAAAAACCACATATATGTTCCACAAATACCAAAAACTAATAACACGTGTCCACCCAAAAAGACTATCGCCAAAAGTTATCACAACTTATGCAAACAAAACATAACGGTCTTAGTTAGCCCATCTTTTTCCTTGCCTAACTCTAATGATATCCGCTTCCGGCATTTTTGGCTCAATGTGGACCCGACTTAACTCCGTGGAATGCAAAATATTCACTGAAAAGTTACAAATATTAAGTTAATATATTTGAGAAATCATGGTTTAGAACAAAGGTAATATATGAATTTAATTTATTACGTACTTGATTTCAAGTGGATGAGTTTAAGTCGAGATACGAATATTATAGCTTTTTCTTTGATAGCACGGGCTATCAAAACAGGACGAAAACGTGGAGTGTCATACAACTTCATCATGATAGCCCTCTGTTCATAGTTTAACGTTTTTAAAGTTTGTAAATCGTTAGCTAACTATATATCTAAAATTTAGTATAAATATAAATAAAAATAATTGTAATAATTAATACACTTACGTCGCATCTTGTAGAAAAATTTCACATGCACCCACTCGATATATATAATTAAAACGTCGATAAGTGATTCGTCCTCCGGCAATGATTTTCCCAACGACCTCTGAACAATATTATTCATTATTAATATCTTTTTTCAAATATCAAATAAAATTATGTTTGAAAATTTCAAAATATAAGTGTAATTGTAATAGTCTATTTAATATTACCAATTAGTACTTTGTGAGTCGACTTATCTTCCGCAACTTCTTTAATTGATGGGACCAAAGGATAGAATACAAATCCATTTGCAATGTCCGTCGGGTACGAAATAAGCCTTGTGTTATGCTTGATACGAATCACCCAATCGTCATGGACAAAAGCATATCGTTAGGACTTAAACCTAGACTCTGATTTGCAATCCTCCTTACCAAGAATCTTCCCATAGCAGAGTCTTTGTTGCAGACCAACTTTACATGTAGCATCCCTTTCAGTCTTTTCATGCTGTGATTGTATATTTCATCCACCAGATAATACTCCTGATATGTGTTGTCAATTGATATAACATACACTCCACAATTTTCATAGAGCATCCAGTGGGTTACTGCTTGAAAAGGTCTTGCTGTTATGTGCTGAACTACTTCTGGTCTGAACATTAGGCATAGGTATTCTAACACCATCTTTGTGATAGACATACCTCTTTCTGTCAACATGTTGCCATAGATCTGCATGCCTACTTTGAACATCTCTTCCAGGTCAGATCTTGAGCATTTTCTTATGACTTGTCCCCATGTTCTGTAGACTTCAAACTGCCCATCAGCTCTCTTGAGTCTGATATACTCCTTTCTTTCATCTATCAATGTATCCCAGTGACTGATTTCAGGAGGCTTTGAGTCTAATGGAGTCACTTTTATTGGTTCAGCATCAACCATAGTGATGTACAAGTCACACTGTTCATTGCTAAGTGATTGTGCCTTACTGGATTGACCTGTCTTGCTTTCTCCTTGTCCTTCATCCTTGGCAACTTCTTCCTTTTCTTTCTCTTCTACCACTGGTTTCTCAACAGGTTCTGCCTTTTGCTTCTTTACACACTTCTTTTTAGTGGCCACAGACTTTGTTCTCTTTCTGCTGAAAACCATCTTTGCATCCTTAGGTTCTTCCTGTTTCTTGGCATTTGGAGGTGTATCATGTTTGGCTTTGATTAAAGCCTCTGCAACCTCCACTTCTTCTACTGTAAGCTTCTCTGTTACTGTTTCTGCTTTCTTTGTAGATTGAGCAGCATTAACTGTTTCTGCTGCTTGCTTAGAGTCAGCAGCATTAACAGTTTCTGCTGCTACTTCAATTTCAGGTTCTTTCTCTGTAAGGTCTTCAGCAGCATTAACTGTTTCTGCTGCTTTTTCAAACTCAGCAGCATTAACAGTTTCTGCTGCTGTGGTTTCTGCTGCACTTGAAGTTTCTGCTTCTTTAATCATCTCCTCCACCTTTTCTGTCTCCCCCTTATTCTGTGCACTGGACTCCCCCTTAAACTGTGCATAATCCATTTCCATCTCAGTCTCCATGTGAACAGTCTCCCCCTCAATTTGTGGACCCTTCATTTTCAGATCTGCTTCTGACTCTGACTCCCCCTTTTTGGGAGCATCATCAGTTGAAGTTCTTCTTCTCAGCACAAATTGGGCCTTTTTCTTTTTGTGCAGCAACTTGGTGACCATCTTTTTGAGCTTCTCAATTTGAGACTGTTGGTAGGTGACCACAGTCTTCAGTTGCTCAATCTCTTTCTTTTGTGCCATAACATCCAAGTTGATATTCCCTATGGTTTCCATCAATTCCTCATAGTTATAACTATCCTTACCTTGTTTAGAAGTGTTTACCTTCTTTAAAGGATCACTGGAAGTTTTAGCAGAAGCCTTCTGCCTAGCAGAAGCACTACCTGCCCCCTTGGTTTCTTGGCACCTGGGTCCTCCTAATGATTTCTCATTTAGAGTTGCCATGGGGAAGGTCTTAGTTATGTTACCACTGTCCTTCTCTGTGCTAGCAGAAGTAGTGGCAGCCTTAGCACCCATATGGTCATCCTTCTCCTTAGAGACCACCTTCTTGGGGTTGGGAGACACCCCTGTGGTTTCCCTGTTGATATTCTCAATTGGAGAATGCTCCAACTGAGGGCTTAAAGGCTTAGGGCTCTGAGTAGGTACATCAAGGGAAGGAACCTTGTGCACCTTTCTTCTTTGAAACCTTTTGGTGATTGTGGGAGTTGGTTGTTCAAGAATGGACTGAGGGATGTCTTTTGAGAAGGAAGGTTGGGATTGGTCATCAGTGGGTTGATCTAATGAGGGCCTTGATCCTGATGCCATACCTTCAGAGGGGTGGGACACAACCATCATTGTAGAGAACAATGGTGTGTCAACTCCTTCCGAGTCCCTAGGAAGTCTTTTCATATTTGAAAAAACCTTCCCTTTAGGGGATTTGGGTACATATACCTCAGTAAACTGAGGTAAGTCCATCAATTCCTTGTTAAGAACTTCTTGCACAAACCTTGGATACATGAAAAAGCTCTTTTTGGATTCCAAGTTTGATACAAGATCATTAAAGATCATTGCCGAAAAATTGTACTTTCTGGCAGTGGATAAGCAGACCAAGGCATATGCAATGGGACTGCTGAACTCACTCCATCCAGTAGTTTTCTTGGAAATACAGTGCATCAGGGTATGAACAAGAAATCTCCATTGGTTGAAAAATTTTGATTTGTAGAATTTAAAAACACCAATGGGACCTTCATACCCCATTCTTTGTAAAGTAGAAAAGAGTTCTTCATTAGGAATAGAAGATATACCTGAAGCATCATTCAACTGAAGAGAGATGCGAATAACCTCTTCAGTGACTTTCAAGGGTTTATCACAAACCCTTGTTCGAATGGTTTTCTGCCCTTCTTCGACACTAACAGTGGCATTCTCCCAAAATTGTGTCTGATGTTCGATATAGATTGTTGGGCTCACCGTTAGGGCATAGGAGATGTGCGAGGATTTGAGAAAATCGACTATATCGTGGAATCCCACAGCTTGTTTCGGCTTCTGAAGCATGGCTATTTCATTGTGCTCATCCACAAACTCCATGATTCCTGAGGATTCTTGAAAGAAAAACACAAAGATTCTGGGGAGACTAGGTTAGAACGAGAGAGAAGAAGTAAATGCGAAGAGTCGTTATGACCATTGGCGGGCAAACAGGGGTATTTATATGCCCTAGATTATCAAAAGCAGTATTAACGACATAAGCAGTATTAACTACCTAGCAGTATTAACTGCAAGGCAGTATTAACTACACAGCAGTATTAACTACCAAGCAGTATTAACTACCAAGCAGTATTAACTACCTAGCAGTATTAACTACCTAGCAGTATTAACCGCACTAGCAGTATTAACTGCACTAGCAGTATTAACTACTGAGCAGTATTAACTACCAAGCAGTATTAACTACCAAGCAGTATTAACTACCTAGCAGTATTAACTACCTAGCAGTATTAACTACCTAGCAGTATTAACTGCACTAGCAGTATTAACGGCACTAGCAGTATTAACTACTGAGCAGTATTAACTACAGAGCAGTATTAACTACTGAGCAGTATTAACTACACTAGCAGTATTAACTACTGAGCAGTATTAACTACTGAGCAGTATTAACTGCACAAGCAGTATTAACTACTAGAACACAGGCAGTAGTAACTCTGCACTGTGCATCACTTGTCAAATCCTCAAATATCAACTTACACATTACTTTTACCACTTCTCTTACCTTCTGCAGGATTATTTTCAAAAGTAGCATGTCCTCCATCAATTCATTTGAAATATTGAAGGCAGGCCATGTTACCTGTCATGTGCCTAGAGCAACCACTGTCAACATGCCAAATGCTTCTCCCCATAAGCTGTTGATTGCCCTGCACATCTGATAAATCAATTAGTTTTTGTTAGGGACCCAAGCCATAGTGGTCTTGGGTCTCCCTTGATCATCAAAATACTTACATTCTGTTTTGATGAGCTTGTCAAAGTGAGGAACATCAGTGCTTGAGTACTTTGTTTTGATGATTGGTCTAGAAGCAGTACTAACTGATGTAGAAGTGCTAACTTTGGCAGCACTAACATTGCTTCCAGAAGTACTAGCCTTCTCAGCAGTATTAACTAACTTAGCAGTACTAACACTAGAAGCAGTATTAATTGTTGAAGAGGTACTAACTGTGTTAGCAGTACTAACACTGCTAGCAACATTATTGCTTCCTGCAGTATTAACATTGTTAGCAGTATTAACTGAGTTGGCAGTATTATCATTAGTACCTTTGGGCATCCATACTCTAACACTTTCTGTTTCTGCCTTTTTCATGTGGCTGTTGGTTTTAACTTGTTTCTTTGCCACAACTTTCCTCACAGACTTTTTATATCCCCCACTCTTTCTGTAACCAGCAGGTTTTTGAAAATATCTTTGAGCATTAAACCTTTGGTTAACTGGATTGAAATAACAGTGTTTGGCTAAGTGATTTAGCTTACCACAGATGAAGCAAGGTTTTGGCCTGTTGATTCTGTTCAGGTCAACTCCTTGTCTCATAGCCCACTGGTTATTCCAGTTCCTTTGATTTCCCCTCTGATTATCATGTTTTTGGGGCTTGAGCTCTTGAGATTTCTTACAAGAACAATGTTTACAGGTATTGGGAGCCACAACTGTGGTCTGTTTGTACTGGACTCCCTTTTCCTTTTCACTCCATTTGATCTCAGTGTTCTTGACACATGGACTCTCACATTCCTCATCAGAGTCTACTTTGTCAGTCTCATCCTCAACAACTATTTCTTTTTCACAAGGATCTATATTAATCTTTAATTCAGGTTCCTTTCTATCCTTGGTCTCTAACAAATCAGACTTGGGAGGTATGTAGTTGTTATTGTAGGGTGGAGGTGTGGCATTGTACCCTATCCCTACTTTCATCTTGTCATGGATTTGAGCCTTAATGATGGTATCCATGGTTTTAGAAGCACAGGTAAACTTTTCAACATCAAGTTTAACCTTCTCAAGCTCTTCTTTTAATTTCTCATTCTCCTCCCCAGACACTTTCAGCTTAATCTCATACTCATTCTTCTCCCACTTCCAATAGTTAGTATCATAGTGGTGTTGAAGTTCATTAGCTTGAAAAGCTCTAATCTGTTCCTCAAACCTTTCTACAATCCTAACATAATCTTTCACATCTTTCTCTAGCCTCTTAAGGTCATCACACATACCCTGATTGTGATCCCTATATCTTTTAACAGCATCAATGCAAGCTTGAGAACAGAGTTTAGATTGTACCTCAGTAGGAATATCAGATACTTCTGCCATAAGAGCTTGATTCTGACAGGCTTCCTCAGCTTGATCACTCCAATCAAATCCCATTCCTTGTTGAGAAACAGGGGCTTGAGAGGAGCTTCTGTTTTGGTTTCCATTTGGAGCCTGTTGTTGTGATCCTCCACTTCTGCATTCTCTGGCAAAGTGTCCCATCTTGTGACACTTATAACACTCAACCTTGGACAGGTCAAAGCCTTCACCATCTTCTCCAATCTTTCCTTCATTACATGGGCCATTTTCTATGATGTCCCATATTGCATAATTAGTAAGAAGAATGTACTGCTTGATTCTCAATTTCCACATGTCCAATTTATTGGGTTTGAGCATGGGAACTTTTGAAACAGGAGTACTGTGAGTATCCACTGAATTGTCCATAGCTTCTAAGATACCAATGCTCTGATACCACTTGTCAGGATCGATTCTTAACAAGAATTAAACTTCTTAGAAACAGAATTTAGAGAATCTTGCGGAATAGAACTCTAAATCAATTAAAGAACAATCAATAGAAATTCAATAAACTGTATATATATCAAACAGTTATTACTCACAAGTTTTACACCAAACCTCAATCTTGTTGAACAGGCTCAACAAGACGATTTCTACTTCTCTAGAAACAGGATCTATGATCTTGAGGTTAATTCACTCTTGAATGAATATAAAGTTCTATTTCACTCGTATATATTTCATCTCATCTAATAGCTATCTATCAATACTATTTATACAAAAGTAATTACAAGATAACTATCAAAAGTAAATTGATCTTCTGAATCTTCGTTAAACATATCTTGATCAATTCCTTATTTGTCTCCAAAAGCATCGCATCCCAAACTTATCAAGTCAGCAGTATTAACAATGATTTGGCTCAGCAGCATTAATGATGATTTGGCTCAGCAGCATTAACGATGATTTGGCTCAGCAGCATTAACGATGATTTGGCTCAGCAGCATTAACAACCTTCAGCAGTATTAACCTTCACAGTCTTCAAGCAGTAGTAACTCAGCTCAGCAGTACTAATCATGTCTAGCAGTAGTAACTTCTTCTAGCAGTAGTAACTTCTTCTAGCAGTAGTAACCTTGACTAGCAGTACTAACTTCGTCTAGCAGTAGTAATCTTGCCCAGCAGTAGTAACGAAGAACTGGCAGTAGTAATGTAGACTTAGCAGTACTAACCATACTTAGCATATCTTCAGTTCCCAACAAAAAGCCATAAAATTATCAAAAACCCACAAATATGTCACACAACAAAAAACCATACAATTATCTAAAATCCACAAATATGTCCGAAGACAACCAATAAGCCTTACAATTATGCAACAATACCAACCATCCGAAAAACGACAAATTCCAAAAGTTATCCAAAAACCACATATATGTTCCACAAATACCAAAAACTAATAACACGTGTCCACCCAAAAAGACTATCGCCAAAAGTTATCACAACTTATGCAAACAAAACATAACGGTCTTAGTTAGCCCATCTTTTTCCTTGCCTAACTCTAATGATATCCGCTTCCGGCATTTTTGGCTCAATGTGGACCCGACTTAACTCCGTGGAATGCAAAATATTCACTGAAAAGTTACAAATATTAAGTTAATATATTTGAGAAATCATGGTTTAGAACAAAGGTAATATATGAATTTAATTTATTACGTACTTGATTTCAAGTGGATGAGTTTAAGTCGAGATACGAATATTATAGCTTTTTCTTTGATAGCACGGGCTATCAAAACAGGACGAAAACGTGGAGTGTCATACAACTTCATCATGATAGCCCTCTGTTCATAGTTTAACGTTTTTAAAGTTTGTAAATCGTTAGCTAAATATATATCTAAAATTTAGTATAAATATAAATAAAAATAATTGTAATAATTAATACACTTACGTCGCATCTTGTAGAAAAATTTCACATGCACCCACTCGATATATATAATTAAAACGTCGATAAGTGATTCGTCCTCCGGCAATGATTTTCCCAACGACCTCTGAACAATATTATTCATTATTAATATCTTTTTTCAAATATCAAATAAAATTATGTTTGAAAATTTCAAAATATAAGTGTAATTGTAATAGTCTATTTAATATTACCAATTAGTACTTTGTGAGTCGACTTATCTTCCGCAACTTCTTTAATTGATGGGACCAAAGGATAGAATACAAATCCATTTGCAATGTCCGTCGGGTACGAAATAAGCCTTGTGTTATGCTTGATACGAATCACCCAATCGTCATGGACAAAAGCATATCGTTGGTAGGCTGGGGGGTCGAAGTAGAACTGTTCATCTTGGAAATGATGCAACGAAAACACACCACCCTCCATAATGTAATGCCTATATGACGCTAGTAAACTGTGGGGGGTGATTGCTACCATTTTCTGTCTCTATTATAGGATGAAAGTATTAATTATTGATTAATTAAAGAATATACAAATATAGTAATTTATAAAATTAAGTTTAACTATTTGTAACTTACGTTTTTATCGAGTAATATTAAAAGTAGCCTCTTCTCACCAATATCATTCCAAATATAGTCTACCCTTGCAATAGTTAGATTCCACCAAGTATAACATCGAAGGAGTGGTGCAAAATCTTCAACGGTCCAATGGCAATCCATTTTCTACAAATTTTACTCTAAAATTGTGTCAAGTTATGTAGAACAAAGGTAGTGAAATAAGGTAAACAAAAAATGCATTAGAAACATACACAAAGAAACAAAGGTAGTGACCAGTAGCAGATCCCTTATGGGGCCTTTAGGGGCCTTGGCCCTGTGTTTTTTGTGTGCAGACATGCAGTAACCAGCAAGCCATATACATATAATAAAAATAATGATGAATTGTGTTTACAGGTGATTGTTTTGATGGTGGTGTGACATGGATTTGAATGCAGGGGAAGAAGAGGGATCTTGAATGCAGTGTCTGATGTAATGTAGTTTAGGGATAAGAGTATTAGTTTTAAGTGTAGGTGAAAACATAGCTACTCATTAAGACATTGATCTGAAGCCAGTATCTTGCTATTCTTGATTTCCAGTTAGTTGAATCTTGTGGTTTCATGTGGATGCATTATGAATGAATACATCATCATGGTTTTATTCAGTTCTTTGAGGGGGCTGTTTGGTACTGTTTGTTTGTGGCTTATTTGCTTTGTTAGCAGCTTAACGAACGACCACTAACTTTTGAGCTGTTCTGTTGGATTTCGTAGTGAATTAGTAATATAAAAAGTTACTTATTTAGTATGCTTTTATGGGGAGCTTTAGAAGAAATCAGTAACATTTAAAGTTGCAAGGTAGCATTTGTGTCTTACGGCTAAGTTTACATATTCAGGTGATCAATTTCCAATCATTTGCAAGTAACAACTAAGTTCACATTCAATTCCTTTAAAAAGCAAAAATCCATACAGCTAATAATAAATCAAAAAGAGATTCAATAGGAAACGATCGATATACCTTACGTGTCGTATGGGAAAAATTGTAGGACTGAAAATCGAGAGATTAAGAGCGAGAGATGCACAGCCAAACCGAGAGGTTGAATCAATCCTGAAAATCTGAACCTAGAATTCCAACAGAGATGTTATGAAAACCAATATCCCAAACACATGATTTGGATAAGAAAACTTATATCCCAGACACATATATCGTTCCAATTTTCAGTTCGTAAAAACTTAAGATTCAAATCAGCCAAAAGATTATCAATATAATAGAGTTCAAAGAATTAATTTAAAACCCATTACGCAAAGCTACTAATCTGTCTAAACAACACTTAAAATTTGCAAATTAACACCAAAATCAAGAGCACGTTTTTAGGATCCTCATGAAATGATGCCTGAGATTTAAAGAAATTTAAGTAAACTCCACAAAAACCAGATCCCAGTTGACCAAAAATGACCAACAAATGCATAAATTTTGGTTTTAAATCAAAAAAAATGGGAGCTTTAACTATCTACAGAAAAGAAAACAAGAACCACCCACTTCAACCGTTTTAAAATGAACAACAAAAAGCCAATAGCAAAAATGCACTTCGAAGAATAAGTAGATTACTCCGAACCCCACAAGATTATGAATATAATAGAGTTCAAAGCCACCCAAACCCAACAAATTATATATATGTTAAAGCAAAACCAAACCAAAAACAAGCTGGTCAACTCCACTCTCACCTGAAACTAAACTCAATTTTTGATTTCATAAACTACTTCACACCGATTTCATAAAAATCGATAACCGCTTATTAAGCAGCTATCTTACCCAATAAGCATATTAAGCATCTTAATGTTATACACAGAAACATTAGGGGTGTTTGAGATTGCTTATATAAGCATCTTAATCAAAACTAAAATTGTTTACTTTGGCCCAAATCATTAGGGGTGTTTGAGATTGCTTATTAAGCAGCTAACTTAGTTTGACCAGCTTATTAAGCAGCTATCTTACCCATTAATCAAGTATACAGAAACATCTTAATGTTATAAATGAATCATAAAATCAATTATTATAAATTACAAGATACTCCTATAAGGATAATACCTTTGTTATATATGAATCCTAAACTGTATTGATTAATTATATAATACCACATAGACTAAAAAAACTTAAAATTGATAAGATGAATATATAATCCCTGGGTATTTTTATGTACAAAAAATATGAACATCACAAAATAAATATGATAATACATTAATTTCTTTATAATCAATATGAAGATTCTTAATTTGATACCATTTGTTGAAAAAAACAAAAAACTTTAGGATTTCAAAAAATAGTGGAAGTATACCTGTATCCATATGATTTCAAAAGTCAAAATACTTTCGATTTTGGGAAGTATGTGTTTTTTTCTTGCAATAAACCTTTTTAACTACATTTAACTTTAGGATTGCAATAAAGGGATCAAACCTAATTTAACTTCAGATGTAAACAGAGAGAAGAGATTAAAAGCTGAAATAGATTTGGTGGTCTGACGAAGAAAAACCCTTCATTGAGTACGGGAGATGATTCGAAGTCACTGTCGTCTCCAAAACCCTTCAAGAAAAAGATACAAAATATGGCAAAATGCATCTAAACATAATCAAAAAGTTATATATATATATATATAAACACAAACTGTACTAAAAAAACTGTTATATATATATATATATAAACACAAACTGTACTAAAAAAATTGAGAAGATGAGTTGATGAAGCAAAAATGAAACCAAAAACCAAAACCAAAACCAAAAAGGGTACCTGAGAAGTGTGAATGATTGCAGAAACCAAAACCTGAGAAATTTTGGCAACCAAAATCGATGAGGAAAAGTGACTGAATCCAAAACCATTATGAAGAACTCGATAAGAAGCCGAAAAGATTGAAGAAACAAAACAAACAATTCCCTACCTGTCCAAGCAGCAACTCAGCCAAAACCCTAAGCAGATGAAGAACCCTAAGCAGATGAAGAAACCTAAATGATTTTGAAGCCATGCCTTATAATAGGTGGGATGGAGACGAGGAGACGTTTGCAATTTTCAAGAAGAGAACCGATGGAAGTAACCAAGGAGTTCGTTTGCAGAGAATGGTTCAAATTAGAGGTGGGTTCAAAATGACAATGATTGTGATGTCACGTGGGTTTAGCGGTGGGTTCAAAGGGTTTAAAATGAGAAGGGATGAGAGAGAAGTTTAAAATTTAAGTAATTATGCATTAAAGGGTGGTACATATGGCTTGAGAGGTTGTTTTTAAGAGTTTGGGGGTTAAATGTATTATAAGATAGTATAGATATGCGAGAGTGAAGAGGCATTTCTATCCGCTTTCTTTCAATCAAGTGTTGTTAATCCGAGTATGAATTCCGGTCGATGCTACTGCTAAAGGTGGTGCTTGTTTGATTGATGTTTTGGAGAATGTTGATGGTGTTCATCATGACTAAAGCTAATGTACCAGTTTCACTTCAAGTAATATTATCAATGGTTAATCAAATTTTCATTCATGTCTTCACTAGATGAACCAGGTGCATCACAAGTAATGTTATCATCACAGTTTGATGATGAGTATAATTAATGGACCTGTTTCATTTCAGAGAAGATTATGGTAAATAAAATTTTCATTCCATTTTCATTAAAGATTTCTTATAAATGCAAATTTAATAATGAATATATTAAAGATTTCATTACGTGATTTCATCCCATAAATAACTTATTTCAATCTTCACTGTTGATTGATGAAATCTATGGTTTGTAGATAGAGTAGAAAAGTTTGTTATATAAAGGTGGTTTGTAAATGAAACCACCTCTCTCTCTCTCTCTCTCTCTCTCTCTCTCTCTCTCTCTCTCTCTCTCCCTCTCTCCCTCTCTCTGGGTGTGTGTGTGTGTGTGTGCATCTTATCCTAATGGCCATCCATTTCCCATCCAATGGTAGATAACCACTTCTCACGCTTCTTACGTTAACCTCAACTTCTCATCCGAACGCTAACTATTTAAGAATAAGAAGAAAATAGTCGCTATGTACAAAATCATATATGATTCACGTACAAAATCATATATGATTCACGTACAAAATCATATATGATTACGCGACTTTTCCCGCAACTTTAAGTCGCGGCCAAATTCCAATTTTTGCAGTTAATGTAAAATCATATGTGATTTTGTACATGATTTGCTGTTTTCTTGTTTTCTTAAATAGTTAGCGTTCTCGTTTGAACTTTCCTCTCTCTCTCTCTCTCTCTCTCTCTATATATATATATATATATATATATATATATATATATATATATATATATAGGGTTGGGTTCACGTGAGACCAACCTGTTTTCGTGAGACCGTGAAACCACAAAATTAACAGCGAACCTTCACAATACCTTCACAGTCTTTTGCTGCGAAGGTTTAGTATTAAATTTTTTAGTATTAAATTTTTTAGTATTAAATTCATGTGAGACCAACATATTTCCATGAGACCGTGAGACCAAAAAATTAACACTAAACCTTCACAGCAAAAGACTGTGAAGGTACTGTGATGGTAAACCTTCACAGTGTTTTTGCTGTGAAGGTTCGTTGTTTTTCTTACCTTCATAATGAATCACTGTGAAGGTTTAGTGTTAATTTTGTGGTCTCACGAAAACAGGTTGGTCTCACGTGAACCCAACTTGTTAGGACACAAAATGTCCTAATTATATGATAGGCTTGGGCTTAAAGGTTAATAATTGTAATATGGGTTTGGGTATAGATATTATGGGTTTGGGCTTAAAAGTGTCATAGGTGGGTATATATAGGATGTGTGTGTGTAATTAGGGTTTATGCAATCATTTCACAATGTGATCCAAGGTGTAGTGTGTGCAATCTAGAGAGAGATTGTTTAGAATGGGACTAACACAGCCATATATATATATATGGGGTCATTCAAGGGAGAACTAGTTATTTTGTGGTAACTGTAAGAACCGATGTGAGCCACATAATAAGCTATAAATTAGGAAATTATTAATTTTGGTAATTTTGTTTAAAATTTAAATAAAAGGGCATTTTAGGTATTTTAAAATCTCCTCTCTCCTCTCCTCTCTCCTCTCTCCGGCAGATATATCGGTTATGAAAATGATATCACAAGAACAAATGTGATATCACTGTGATACCCCCGGTGTGATACCCAGAATACATACAAGAACAAATGTGATATCACTGTGATACCCCAGTGTGATACCCAGAATACATACAAGACCATTGTGATACCCAGACCATTGCGATACCCAGAAAATTGTGATACCCAGACCATTGTGATACACAAGCTTTGACATAATCAATAATCACATGGAGAACAACATCAATAATCACATGGAGATCAACATCGCATAACTAAGATTTCACTAAATAGTAAAAATGCCTAAATGCTTGAAAGATAAATCGAAAATGAGCTCTACTTCAACTCGAAAATCACTATGACACTCACACATCTTGGAATGCAGAAACCTACTCACATGAGAGCATCACAGATTCACTACAATCAATCTCAAACACAGTAAGGAACATAATGTGTAGCTAGGACCAAGTACCCACTCACCGTGTGCACTTGTAACCAATGAACACAACATCGAAATTAATGGAGCATCATTGATTTTCTTGAAGTCAAAAAGAGAGGTTGTGGTATGTGAATTGCAGGTCTGCAATCGACCAAGAAAATCGAGAGGTAGTGAGTAGTGGCAGCGGTGAAATCGACTAGGGTGTGGCAGAGGTGATATCGACAGAGGGGTCGGCGATTCTTGCTGTCAGCGATGGTGTTGGTGGTTCGTGGTGGGGTTGGTCGCCGGTGAGGTGGCTGGCGATTCTTGCTGCCGGCGTGAGTTCAATGGGGACGGTGGTGGTTTGAAATAAATGGCGTGTCTTAGGAAAAATTGAGTGGTGATTGCGAATGAAAAATGGATGAAGAATGGCAATATTATCCTAGTTCTTATGGAGAAAAGAGGTTGGTTATGGAGAAGAGAGAAATGCAGAGGCGGCTATTGAGAAGAGAGAGGCGTGTTCTTCAATGTCTAATTAGGGTAAATTGAATGATTCAATTTAGATTTTAATTTGTTATAAAAAATCTAAATTATTAAATTACCAATTTATCCTTTAGTTTATTTTAGTAAATAACATTAATTATCTTAAATGATTGGTCCATATTGGTTGTTACAGTTACCACAAACTAATTAGTTCTTATTTGATTAAGCCCCTATATATATATATATATATATATATAGGACGGTAATCAAATGAGAACCGTGAAAACCGATCTAAACCATTAATTGATTGAATCTATTATGGCTTAGATCGGTTCTCACGGTTCTCAAATTTTTAATTATAACCATGTGATCAAAATTTTAATTATAACCATGAGATCAAAACCAGATTACAGCTTAGATCGGTTCTCACGGTTCTCAATCTTTTTTTGGTTCTCACATGATTTAACCCCTTGCAACTCGGTAAAATGTTACAACCACATGCAACCCGTATCTAAACCATTCATTCAATATGTTGCATTTGAATTCTCATTGATTCTCTAATTTAATTTACCTGATTTTGTTGAATTTATGCGGCGGATGTCGATGCACATAACGGTTCATGTGATGTATTGGATAAAGGTGGTACTTTAATGAAACAATATATGCATTTAATGAAATACTATGCATGAAACCAGTAAGCATTGATATAATCAAGTAATCAATTCAGTGTCTACATAATGAAAGGGTTAAACGAATTATTTAGATGAGGGTTGCTTAGGGTTGTAACATTTTACTCGATTGCAAAATAAACCATCCGTGTATGTGATATATGTTGGAGATATGCCCATTAATACAACAAAATAGTAATGATTCCAAAATACATGAGCCTATTGGGTTGCACACAAAGTTTAGTTGTAGAAAAGCAATAAATCGTTTTAGAGAGTTTAACGAGTAATTAATTAAAAGTGTTTTAATTAATATGAGATTACTAGAGGGACTAACTAGTAATTAGTCCATATTTGTAACTAGATAATATCTAATTAAAGTGTAGATAATTATTAGACTAAATATAATATTATTAAAAAATATCTAAAAGGTCTAGATAATTATTAGATGAATAAGATATTATTTAAATGGGATTCTAATCACAAAACCCTAACCTTAAATTGAAAAAGCTCTCTCCTTCTTCTCTCTATTATTCACGGCTAACCTAAGCTCCTAAAAGGAGGTTTTGCCGATTTCTCCAAAAACACATAAAGAGATTCAAGTGTGGTGTTTACGGGATTGCATAGAGAAGAAAAGAGGTGATTTCTTGCTAACTACGCGACTACTTCTTTGGGGTGTGCTCCTGATATTTCTTCACCATCATCAAAAAGGTCTTTCTAATCTCTCTCTTGTTGTTGTTTGTTACTTGTATTCGATTGTAATTTGATCTTTGGAAGATTGTGTGTTGTTTTTGTTTCCGCTATGTTTGATCTAAAGTTTTGTAATACACACAATCAAACAGTGGTATTAGAGCCACAGTTTCGATGTACAAGTACATAAAGAATCATTTTTTATGATATAGAATTTGGTTTTGGGTGTGGTTATACATTCAAGTGGGAAAATTGAATGTATGAAACACACACAAAGAAATTTCTAGGGTTTTTTCTATTGATTTTGATGTTTTCAACATTAAAGTTTCTACTTTTGGAAGTTTAGGATTTCTAACCCTAAATTTTGAAATTATATTTTTATGAAAACAATGGTTTAAAATTCTTAATTTGAAGTTTTCAAAACATAAATTTTCCACTTCTAAAAGTTCAGGGATTTAAAACTTTAAATTAGTTTTTATGAAATCATAAAGTTTCCAATTCTAGAAACTTAGGGGCTGTTTGGTTGGACGGATTCTGGTGGAATTGGTGGAATTGGAATGGTCAATTCCGTTGACCAGATTCCATTCTGACGTTTGGTTCAATCTTTTGAGGAAATGGAATCTTAAAAATTCCATTCAATTCCAATTTGAAGCCATATTTCATTCCTTCCCTTAACCATGGTATTTCAAGGAATGGAATGTTCAAATTTTGTTATTTCCAAAACTACCCTTACCCATAATTTATCTATTATCAGCGATGGAGTTGAGAAATGGAGATGAACGGCTGTCGTGGTGGAAGTGGTGGCGTGCGATGGTGCTGGCTGCTCACAGCGATGGGTCGCCGGCGAAGGTTGCCGACGACGGTGACAACGATTTTGGGTTTGGGAGTAGATGGCGGTGGTTGCTGTTCAGGTGAGAGAGAGGGAGGCGGAGATGGAGAATCGAGATGGTGGTTCTCGATGGTGGCCGGACGAGAGAGAAGAAGCAGCGGCGCCGGCGGTTATGTTTGGTTCAAACGAGAAAGAAGAGGGAGAAGGGAACGCCGGAGTCTGGCGTGGTTGTCGGCGCGGCAGAAGAAGGAAATCGAGAGGAAGAGGTCGCCGGCTGCAGAAGCGGCGGTTTGGTGGGGAGTGGAAACGCCGGCGACCGGCGGTAGATGATGGCGGCGACGTGAGAGAGGAAAGGGAGAAGGGGAAGGAACAGTTTTACATTCACAGGGTGTTTTAGGTTAGCTTATTATATATATATATATATTGTAATAATAATAGGGAGGATGATAAATTAAAAAAATATCATAAATTAAAATCAACAAAAGGGTATTTTGGTCATTTACTCAAATTTTATTTCAATTCCAAAGCTACATTCTGTGAACCAAACAGACAGATTCCAATTTCTTTAATAGATTCTATTCCAATTCTGTCAACCAAACAGCTGGTCAAACCTGACAACATTCCATTCCAATTCCTCCAAAGTCAAATTCCTTTGACAGATTTCATTCCATCCAAAAACATTCTGCGAACCAAACGCCCCCTTAGGGTTTTAAAACTCTAGGTTAGTTTTTTTGTAAAAACAAAAGTTTCTATTTTGGGTGTTTAGCCATTTAAACCTTAAATTAGGTTTTAAAAGACTTAAAATTTTCTTGCTTTGGAAGTCTAGGGTTTTAAACTGTAAACATTAAAATTTTAAAAATTAAAGTTTCACTTTTGGGAAAGGCTTCTCTTTTTGAAACTTAGGGGCTGTTTGGTAGGTTTTTCATTAAGTCCTCTATGGATAAAGTTAGCTGTATTGATAAAGTTGTCTGTATGAATAAATAAAATTGTTGTTTGTTTGTTGGACTGAATAAAGTATTTGAATCATTAAAATGACCAATTCACCCTTCTATTTGTTCTTTGTTTTATTGAATATCAACCCTCTTAGATATCAAAACCAATCTAGCCAAAACCAATCTGGCCAAAAAAAATATTCCACCACTGTTGTTGGATTCCACCATCAATATGCAAGCATTCATGTTCAACGCCTGCACTTTGTAAAAGGAATTTTGAAAGAAAAAAATAAAGCCATATGAGCTCAAAAACCCTAAAGGCTGTGGCATAGATGAAGAACATAAAAGAGTCCAATCCTTAAACTAAAATATAAAATCTAAAAAGGAATCCAATCCTTAAACTAAAATATAAAATCTAAAAAGGAATCTAATCCTTAAACTAAAATATAAAATCTAAAAAATCAAATTGTGCAGAGATGAAGAACAATAGGCTGGAAAACCTTTCGATTTTGAACAAGAAGCAAATACAGGTTATGGCAGAGATGAAGAACAGAAGTTGGAAAACCTTTCGATCTTGAATAGAGTGAAAACCTTTCGATCTTGAACCTTCGATCTCTAACCTTGAACCTTCGATCTTGAAACCTTGAACCACTGGCAAACCACCTGATGAAGACGGTAACAGAACCCCATCCATGAAGACGGTAACAGAACCACACTATGATGATGAAGAGGGTAACAAAACCACACGATGATGATTCATCTGCACCGCTGGTCTCCTGTGTGTGCGTGTGTGTGTTTTTAGGGTTTTGAGATGGAGGAAGGGAGACGATGGTAGAAATAAAGGGGTAAGAGTAGGGAGGACGGTGGTGAGATTCGAGGGGTAAGATTGGAAACATGATGTCTGTCCCCATAAGTGTATCCCTTGAAAACTTAATGGCTAAGTCATGAGTTTTTTCATTAACTCACTACCTGTTGATCCAAACCCTCAGTGATTTGATAATGACCCTATCTTAAATACTTAGTGAAAATTGTAAGTAAACAATATGTATCAGAGTTTCACTATCGCTGATAAGTACTAAGATCTTACAGTACTGCTGATAGGAACTCTCGCACTTTTAGATTAAACATTCAGCGAACACTGTTCACCATATCGCTGAGTCTGTTCAGTCCTTATGGTGATCGCTGATAAGTTAGTTGTTTACTTATGATCCCTAAAGACAAGATTCACGTCAACAAAGGTTCTACGCTGAAGTCGAAGATCAAGCTCAAGAACCAGCGACAAGTCTCCTAATGAACTGATGCGGATCAGCGAAGACTCAGATTTGTCCACTCAACGTGAAGTATCAAGTACAAGACTTCAGCTATCGCTGAACTTTATCATTCGCTGAATAGTAAATGATAATCGCTGAATCAACGAAAGCTGATCATGAAGTCCTCCGTACAAAGCACTTTTGTCTTAACCTCCCTTGCACGCCACCGTACGAAATGTCAGAAAAGAACCTCCGAAAATCTGAAATCGTACAACCACTCTGATACTACACTGTTCATTCATGCGGCTACTAAGGTTGTCAACAAAGGTCAATGACATACAACCAATCCGCTGATGACACGTGTAAAGTGTATACTGAATTGCATTAAATGCATGCAGTATATAAAGAGATGAACTCACTTCATTTGAAGTAACTTGCTAACTTTGGACAAGTTCAAATCTCTCTCAAGATAGGATTTTATTAGTAATCTCCATATCTTTCTTAGTGCAAGAAACCTTAGTGTTCCAACTTGTTTAGATTTAGGTTTATCCTTAATCTTGTTTCCGCAACAAGCTGTAAATTGTTAATGATTTATCAATAAACAATTTAGAAAAGTAAAATAGTGTGTTTGTATTCAACCCCCCCCCCCCCCCCTCTACAAACTTGTTTAAGCCTTTCGGGACCAACAAGTGGTATCAGAGCAGATTTGTTTAAACTCATAAACAAGATCTAATCTAAGATTTTTCTCTTCCTAGCTATTATCTGAAAATGGCCAACTCAAACACTCACTATATAGACAATGGTTCTCTTGCAAAACCCCCTAGATTTTCCAGAGATAACTTCAACTTATGGAAAAAATAGGATGACACTCTTCTTAGAAGGTGTAGACCCTACTATACCTTACTATCTTGAAAACGGTCCACACATCCCTGTAACGATTGATCCTGCCGTTCCAGCCACTGCAACTAGAGCTGCTATTCCAGAAAGGTTGATTCCAAAGGAAATCCATCATTGGACCGATGAAGACAAGAAGAAAGTGGCTATAGATACAAAAGCCAGATCCATACTATCCATGGCCCTTCCTGACGAAGTCTACCATTCCGTCATGAACCTGAAATCCTCAAAAGCCATGTGGGACACAATATGTGTTCAGTATGAAGGAACGTCTGAAGTCCAGGATTCAAGAAAGATCAACCTGGTAAGACAATACGAAAGTTTCA
Source organism: Saussurea involucrata (assembly GCA_033807775.1). Taxonomy (NCBI): domain Eukaryota; kingdom Viridiplantae; phylum Streptophyta; class Magnoliopsida; order Asterales; family Asteraceae; genus Saussurea; species Saussurea involucrata. The sequence continues at coordinate 13,468,723 of CM066312.1, forward strand.
TCTCTGGTAAGAATGAAACTCTCTCTGAAGTACATCAACGTTTTAATTGCTTAATTATAGATCTTAAAACGGTTGGTAAGGAATATTCTAACTTTGAAGTTCTGACAAAGTTTTTAGAATGTTTACCTGAAAGCTGGGACAATTATTCCATGTGTCTCAAGCTGTCAAAAGATCTAAGATCAATGACACTTGCTACCTTATATGGCACATTGCTGAATCATGAGCAATCTAGCCATCTTAAGAAGAATCTTGTAAAAGATTCCAAAAGCACCCCTGTTGCTTTAATCTCAGAGGAACCTTCTACTCAGCGACCCGTGGTCACTATCACTGAGTTAGAAAGTAACTCTGAAAGGTCATCAGATTCTGATTCTTCAGATGATGAATCCTTGGCTCTCCTAACTAAAAAGTTCAGGAGATTCGCCAAGAAGAAAATGTTTAGAAAGAACAAAACTCTTTCTATAGCTGACAAGCCTAAGTCATCAGCTTTTGTTGATAAGGCTACTGCTACTTGTTTTAACTGCGAAAAGACAGGTCATTTCGCTAACGAGTGCAGGTCAAAGAAAATCATGAGACCTTCAGCTTTTACAAAGAAATCCTTTGTTCCAAGGAATAAAGACGACAAATACTTAAAGCTGAAGGAGAAGTATGCAAAGCTGAAAAGCTTTAAGAAGAAAGGAAAAGGCCTGATGGCTGACTATGATTGGGCTGCTTCTGATGAAGAAGCCTCATCATCTGATTCTGAAGATGATGAAGCAAATCAATGTCTCATGGCCAAGATTGAAGAAGAGGAAGAAAGTTCAGACATTCCCTCCACTTCAACATCTGCCATTCAGGTATCACCTTCCTTCTTTACCAATATTGTAAATATTGATGAAGCTGATAGTCTCCGTAAAATCGAACTACTGACTAGAAGTTTATACGAAGCCATGAACGGCAAAGCTGTGGTTGAAAACCAAAATCTTGATCTCGCTGAAAAGCTTAAAAATTGCCACCTTCAAATAGAAAAGCTTTCTAAATTTGAAGAAGATTTTAAATATCAAGTCCATTTAAATCAGCTAGTAAAAATCGAACGAGCGGAAGCTATCGCTGCATTAAAAGCTGAACAAGCTACTGTTGAAGGATGGTGTAATTCTTCAACAAAGATCACTGAGATAATTAAGGCTCAGATTCCTCTGAGTGATAAACGTGGTTTGGGTTATAAATATGATACTCCAATACCAACCACTGAACGTTCAATGCTTAAATTTGGAACGTTCGTATCCTCAGTAGCTGACACTTCTTCATCTCAGTACTCCTCGTCGGTTACACCAATCCCTGAGGAAACTCCTACCTCCTCAAAAGGCAAGGAGAAAATGGTTTATTCAAAACCTACCTCTGTCTCTAAAGATAAAGGTAAAGGAATTGTAATTTATCAAAATCCTCAGAAGGGTACTTTAGTACCTAAGCTGAATGCTTCCAAAGCCTTAGTGATTCATTCATCTGGTTCTAGAAATCAGACCTCTGGATCAGTTCAGCGACCTACTCCTAGACTCAGAGTAGATGTCCTTGGTAAGAAATCTGAAGAACTGAATGTTCGTCCTATTTCAAAAACCAATAGTGTACTTGGTGCTGGCACTTCTAATTCCAAATTAAAAGCTCAGCACTCAAGTGGTCCTAGAACTAATTTTAGTTATAGGAAATGTTATCACTGTTGACTTACCGATCATATTGCAAGTAAGTGTCCCACAGCCACCAAAGCTAATAAGATAGCTAAGGTGAAGATAGCACCCAAGAAGACCAAACCAGTTGCAAGTCAGGTCAAGGTGACTCCTACCGCTGAGGTCAAGAAATTGACCAAAGTGAAGAAAGACAAAGCTGAATCTTCAAATGCTGCGAAGACTGCTGAACCCATTCCAACCTCTTCCACTGACAAACACGTATACATGACGAAGTGGGTACCCAAGCAAAACTAATCTTCCTCTGTATTGCAGGTTAAGAAGGGTATCTGGTATCTCGATAGCGGATGCTCTAGACACATGACTGGAAAGAAAAGCCTGCTCGCTGAATACAAGGAAGAGAAGGGTCCCTCTGTGACTTTCGGTGGAAATGGAAAAGGACACACCCGAGGGTATGGTGTACTTTCAAATGGTACAACATCCTTCAGAAGAGTCGCATATGTTGAAGGGCTGAAGCATAATCTTCTGAGCATCAGTCAACTTTGCGACATGGATAACAAAGTGATTTTCACCAAGGAATCCTGCTTTGTCTCTGACAAAAAGGAGAAGATAGCTCTCAGCGGTTATCGTTTGGAAAATGTTTACGTTATAAACATGGACTCAACAACCACTGAGAACTCCTGTTTCTTCTCAAAGGCATCTTCTGATGTCAACTGGCTATGGCACAAGAGGCTCTCACATCTCAACTTCAAGACACTGAATACTCTTTCATCCAAAGAGTTAGTCACTGGTCTACCTCAACATTCATACGCCAAAGAATCCTTATGCTCAGCGTGTGAAAAAGGGAAGCAGACCAAGGCAAGCTTTAAGTCCAAGCAAGTTTCCTCAGTGTCATCTCCTCTTCAACTACTCCATATGGATTTGTTTGGCCCCGTTAACAAACAATCCATCGCTGGAAAGAAATATACGCTGGTCATAGTTGATGAATTCTCTCGTTACACATGGGTAATGTTTCTCCATTCTAAGAGTGACACCCCTGAAGAACTCATCACCTTTGTTCGGAAGATGGAAACTCTGAACAATATGACTGTTCGCTCAATAAGGAGTGATCATGGAACTGAATTCAAAAACAGTTCTCTTGATTCCTTCCTTGAAAGCAAGGGTATTTCTCACAACTTTTCGTCAGTGAGAACACCACAACAAAACGGAGTCGCTGAAAGAAGAAATAGAACAATTATTGAAGCTGCACGTTCAATGCTCAGCGATTCTCACCTGCCTACTCAGTTTTGGGCAGAAGCTGTCAACACGGCTTGTTTTACGCAAAACAGGTCGCTGATAGTCAAAAGATTCAAAAAGACAGCCTATGAACTTTTTCATGGGAGAAAGCCTTCAATCAGCTTTCTTCACATCTTTGGTTGTCAGTGTTTCATAATGAACAACAGAGATGCCCTTGGAAAGTTTGATCCTAAGGCTGATGATGGAATCTTTCTTGGATACTCCTCAGTTTCCAAAGCCTTCAGAGTCTTCAACCGAAGAAGACAAACTGTAGAAGAAACTATTCACGTCACGTTTGACGAATCCCGTTCAGCGAACTCTAAACCGAACGCTGATACAGAAGAACTGAATCAATGGATGTTTTCTCATCTTGGTGATTCAGAAGATGTTCCCACTACTCATACTCATACAACTGAAAATGATGGTCCTACTATCATTCCCAATATGCAGAATAGTGAAGCTGAAACATCTTGGGTCTCAGCTGTTCCTATAAACACTATACCCGCAGTTGATCCAAATGTCTCAGAAATTCCATCTATTTCTCAACAATCAGTGAATGAAGTGACAAATGCAAGCATTCCTCTCTTAGCTGATTATCCAGAAGTAGCTGAAGCCTCATCTTCAGTTTCTCCAGTTCAGACTGAGTCAGCGACGCATGCTCCGGCTCAGCGATGGACTGTAAATCACCCAATCGATCAAATTCTTGGTGATCCCAACGCTGGTATTCAGACTCGTAGAAGTGCAGGTAATATTTGTTTATTTGTTAACTTTATTTCTCTAACTGAACCAAAGAAAATAGATGATGCCCTCAGAGATCCAAACTGGGTCAGCGCTATGCAAGAAGAGCTGACTGAATTCGAAAGAAACAAAGTTTGGAAACTTGTTCGGAGACCAACTGACAAAACAGTGATAGGCACTAAGTGGGTCTATCGAAACAAGTTGGACGAACATGGTACTGTAACTCGCAACAAAGCTCGTCTTGTTGCTCAGGGATACAGACAAGAGGAAGGTATAGATTATGACGAAACCTTTGCTCCAGTAGCAAGACTTGAATCTATTCGTCTTTTCTTAGCATATGCTGTACACAAAAACTTCACTGTACATCAAATGGATGTTAAGTCAGCGTTTCTAAATGGAAAGCTGAATGAAGAAGTTTATGTGGAACAACCTCCAGGATTCTCAGATCCTAAGCGTCCAGGTTATGTTTATAAGCTGGATAAGGCACTTTATGGCTTGAAGCAAGCTCCTCGTGCATGGTATGACACTCTTTCTACTTATCTCCACCTTGAAAAATTTGAGAGAGGTAAGATTGACAAAACTTTGTTTTTTAGAAAAATAAAAGGTCATATCATTTTAGTTCAAATATATGTTGATGACATTATATTTGGTTCTACTAACCCTGAGCTTTGTACTCGTTTCGCTGATAGAATGAAAGATGAATATAAAATGAGTATGATGGGTGAACTAACATATTTCCTTGGTCTTCAGATTAAGCAAACTGAAAAAGGAACTTTTATAAATCAGGGAAAGTATGTTAAAGATATGCTGAAGTAATTCGACTTAACTGAAAGTTCAGCTATGAAAACCCCTATGGCACCACCGCTGATACTTGATAAGGACACAAAGGGTGTTCCTGTCAATGTCACGCTGTACCGTGGGATGATCGGCTCACTACTATATCTTACAGCTAGCCGACCCGATATTATGTTTGCAACATGTCTGTGCGCACGATATCAAGCTGAACCTAAGATATCTCATATGAAAGCTGTAAAGCGAATCTTTCGATATCTTAAGGGTACAGCGAATCTAGGTCTTTGGTATCCCAAAGATTCAGGATTCGATCTAACCGCCTATTCAGACAGTGATTTTGCAGGTTGCAAAATGGATAGGAAAAGCACCACAGGAGGATGTCAGCTCCTGGGTGGAAAGCTGGTAAGTTGGACAAGTAAGAAGCAAAACTCAGTGTCCACTTCCACAGCTGAAGCTGAGTATGTAGCCGCTGGAAGCTGCTGTTCTCAAGTCTTGTGGATGAGAAATCAACTACTAGACTATGATCTTCAGCTCTCCAAAATTCCAATCTATTGCGACAGCACAAGTGCCATCGCTATAGCAAACAATCCAGTGCTACACTCAAAGACAAAACACATAGAAATCAGATATCATTTTATCAGAGATCATGTGATGAATGGTGATATAGAACTTCATTTTATCCCAACTGATTATCAGTTAGCTGATTTGTTTACCAAACCTCTTGATGAGACAAGATTCAACTTTCTCATCAGCGAGCTTGGAATGCTGAACTTTGAAGGATAAATCTTCAGCGGTTCACATTTAATCAGCGATACGTTTATACATTCTTGTATAGGCTCTGGATAAAATAAACTTGTACAATCCATTTCATCATCTTCTCTCTGAATAAATTGGGTTAAACTGATATCAAGGTATGTTTTCTCTGACAAAACGCATGAAAATGCAAGATTTCAAATTCTTTCATCGCTGAATATCTCTTCCTTAACAGCGATATTTTGAAATTTCTTAAAACCCTCACTGATATTTCTATTCAGTGCTTCATATTTTCCAAAGAGTCCCTGAGTTTTTCTTTCAAAACCTCAGAGACAACGAAAGAATGTGAAAGGACAGTTGTGACGTCATTGCAACGGATAACACCAGGCACGCTCTTTTTCTGACACACGTTTGCACGTTTCGTTGTCTATCCAATCAAATGCAAACACGTGTCCGTGTCATGATGAAAAACTTTCCCGCTCAAGTTTTTCTCTCTCTACTCTCTTCCTATATAAACACTCTCAAAGTTTATATTTGTCTTTTACGCGAGTCAATCTTTCTCCGCAAGAAAAGAACACTGTTGCATTTTGTGCTGTCAATCTTCAAGAACTGTTCATCATCTTCTTCTTCGAACTCAAGGTTAATATGTTCTTATCTATTATCAAATGCGAATAACTTGTTTTCGATCTTATCTTTGTTTTACACAAGATCAAACAAAAGAACTCAAAAATAAAATCATTTTCTTTCATGGTTTTATAAACACAACCATTTCATGGTTGTTCTTCAAGTTTTAAATCTAAAATCTTAAACTTGTTCTTCTTTCGTATCCATTTTTTTTTAAAACTGGAATACAAGGCTTATAGGTGTTATATTCGTTTTTTTTTTTAAAAAAAACAAGAAAAACCCTAATCTTCATTAAGACTTTTTGTCTGAATGAAATGGACAAAATTCGAAAAATCTTAATGAAATTTTCTTTCCACATTAAGATATTTCTTATTTGTTAACATCTTTGGTTGAACTGATAATACAGTGAAATGGCAACTTCAAAGCTGAATGTTACCGCTGAGTCCATCTCCGCTGATTCTGAGGAACTGGAAATCGCCAAAGCTCCTCAGGTTAAGTTTGAGCTGGATCAACTAGACTGGACAAAGGCAAACAACCTCTCAGCGCTTCTCGAGTTTCCTCCTCGGAAGCAAGTATCCCATCTAGACGACGCTGTAAATTTTTTGAAGAATAGCCCCATCTACACAGCACTGACAATCACACCTCCTGCCAGTCAGCGTCTATTATCCCAATTCTGGTACTCTGCCAGACACACCGACCTACCCTCAGCCAAAGATCCATCTAAAACCATCGACTGCATACTCAGCGATACTGAGTATGGCACCATCAAGATAACCCCCGCAATAATCCGCAAAGCTCTGAAATTCCCTAACGCTACCTCAGAAAATCCTTTCATTCCATTTCCTGACCACAAGAAGCACGCTGACAGGGAAGAAATCATTGCTTTCCTTGATGCGATGGGTTACATCTGGGAGACTGGAAGAGACAAGCTACCTGAGAAGAAGCTGACGCTGATAAAGAAATCCAAGATGCCCAGCGAGATGAACTTCATCTTCGCTCACCTGATCAGCTGCATGACAGCGAAATCCGGATCTTCTGATCAAGCCGCTCAACCTCAGCAGGCCATGGGTTACGCACTGCTGAAAGGTCTCAACATTGACTGGGCCTCCATCATCTATGAAGACCTCATTCAACGTGTTGATTCTTCCGCTGACCGACCAGCATGGGTTCCTTACCCACGATTCATCAGCGCCATCTTTCAATATGGCCTGAAGGACAGCTATCCTGAAGAGGGTGATCTGAAACTCTCTCAGATTGGCCCTAAAGTTCTCGACTTCAAGCCTGTCGCCAACGAGGTACGTCTCTCTACCCTTCTCACTCTACTTAATTCTCCGCTTTTTGTGGCTCCTTCAGCGACTATACCCCTCGCTGATTCCCAGGCCGCAAAATCCATTCCTTCTAAGAAAAGGAAACAATCTCTTACCCCTCTTGATTCCAAAAGGATCAAGAAAACCAAGGAGCAACCCCAGCAACTCCATGCTGAAGACTCCTCAGCTCATTCTGAAGAGCTGAAGGAAAGTTCCGTGGTACGCTCTGCCACACCAATTCAAGCCATCCCTTCTAAACCTACTTCAGCGTTCTTAAACGCTGAGGTTAGAACTTTGGAATCTACCCAACCTTCTTCAGTCTCTCAAAAGACTGATGAAGTACTTCTCAGCGAATCCAACGCTGAACTTGCAACCCAACCCCAATTCTTATCCTTCGCTCCTCCCTCTATTTCTTTGGACACACCTCCAGTTAAAGCTGGAGATGCCATCATTCAAGAAGCCGTTGAAGCTTCTCAGCGAATGACGAAGAAAGGACCTGCAGAGATCTCCATCCCTCACGGAACTTTTGAGGGAGATATGGAACACTATGGAGGGACTCGAAACTTTGATGAGTTCGTCAACGCTCCTGCAGGTACAGATCCCACCTTAAACACTGTAACTAAACCTGAAACTTCTGAGCTTTCCTTTGTTCACAAGTACTTATATGTTACAGGTCCTTATTTGGGAGACATCAACCAGTCTCTGAAGTCTATGGAGATGAAACTTACGGATCTCACCACCGGTCTATCAAATAACTCTACAGCTGTAACAAACGCTGGAGAGAATCTGACGAAGCTGACTACTGTGATGGAAAAGAAGGCCTCCTCTGATGACATCAAAGACCTTGATAAAACTCTCGCCGACTTTGCCAAAGTGCTCTCCGACATCTACACTGACTACACCAACCTCAAATCATCAGTTTCCACCATTTCCAGCGAGGTTACAACGCTGAAGAAATCGGTTGGTACACTCGAAGGTGATATGTCAGTGGTCAAGACCGACTTGGGCTCAGTGAAGACCGATCTTAGTTCTGTCAAGACAATGATCGAGACGCTGGTGAACAAGGCAAATAATCCAGCTCCTGCTCCGGCCCCTGCACCTATTTTGGACTCATTCACCGCAGAGGATCGCCAAGAGCTGAAGAAAATCACGCCTGCTATTTCTGGCCTAGAAGACAGAATAGCTAAGCTTGAAGGTTGTGTGAAAGTCTATGGCCCAGAAGACAGAGACAACACCAATGCTGAGTCTACCCATTCCTCCCCCGCCCGTCATGAGAAAGAGGGGGAGAAGAGCGCTGAACAGGAGAAGAGCGCTGAAGATCAAAATAAGAGCGCTGAAGACCTTTCCCATGATGAATCTATCAGGGGAGAGGGTAATGAAGATCTGATTACTGGACCTCAGGGAGATGAAAACCCTGAGGGAACCGAGAACCTCGCCTCTGTATCTGAGGGGGAGCAACTCGAAGAAGATGCTGAGGAATCCGAAGCAGAAGAAGACGAAGACATCGACATCCCTGAAGCTGAACCATCCTCCTCTCCAAGGAACGATGATGATGATGATGAAGATGACGATGATTTCTTTGTTGTCAAACCTGCTCCTCGAACCAAAGCTCTTAAAGGTATTTCAATAAAAGAACCTTCAGGGGAGAAGACAAAGACAAAGCACTCAGCCTCTGGCGCTGAGAAAAGCAAAGACAAAGGCATCGCTGAAGATGATAATCTGGCGATCCTACTTGCAAAACCGATTTGTCAGGTACACTAAACTTATTTTTCCTTCCCTGATCATCTCTGAAAAATCAGTTATCCATTCCACAAACACCATACACATCCACATTTTTTTCTATCTTTTCTACCCAAGTTCTTCTACCCAGTTCTTATTTGTAAGATCGCTGCGTTTCAGCTAGTCCTCTCCCCTGTTTGAGGATATCGCTGAAAGATCTTCTATTGCGACTTCACCAATAATTCCAGCTACCGCTGAAGACATAATCCCAGTCTTAGATTTAATCTCTGAGACTGATGAATCAGAAGAACAACCTCTCTCGCACAGAAACAGACCTTCCTCAGTTCCTCAAAAGAGGAGAGAAGAAATGATAAAGCGATTCGAGGATCAGCGAATCATCCTAAGGCGCGATCAACTACCTTCAGTTCCTCCTAAGTTCAGAATCTCTAAAGCTGAATACCAGGATCATCTCAGAGCTGAACGCCTCATCGCTGAAAGGAAGGAAGCTGAAGATAAAGACAGAGAATACGCCATCAAGCTCACTCAAGAATCTGTCAAAGACCCCAAGCTGAAGCGTATTCCCATTCAAATCCAACGAAAGCTTTGGGAACAAGCCCAGAAGATCGTGGAAAAGAAAGCTGAAGTTTCTCAGACCACCCTGATCTGGTGTAAAGAGAAAATCCACTTCAGATATCGTCCAGCGAAGATCAACAAGGTATTCATCTCTGGAAGAACCTCCATCGGAGTACCTATTGTTGACATCAAACTGTTCAGAGAAGATGGCTCATCTGAAACCTTTCGTGCTGACACTGTAAAAAGGTATGGTCTCTCTGAATGGCTGGAGATGAGGTTAGCTATCCAACCATCAAAATCTAAGTACAAGGATCATTTCGAAAAGCTGATAAACAGACAGATCGATTTGATATCTTCTTGTGTGGATATTCCTCCTGTTCCTGATCTAAAGCCGAAAAGAAAAAGGGGCTCACCAAAGAAGAACAGTCAAGATTCAAACTCAGGTCCTGTCATACGAAATGAAACTGGAATTGGTTTCTCTCGCGCTGAAGTACTTGGTCCTGATCCTGATCTATCTGCCCTTGACATCTCTTTGCCACCATGTGAACTTTTCGTCCCTGGTAAAGTCATCAGTAATCCTTATGGAATATTCTTTCTTGACTACGACGGACGTAAATGCTTTCAACGGATCGCTGAGCTTCCAATCACTCCAATCGAACAGCTCAAAGATCTCATCTACTGGTGCGACTTCAGAAAAGACATTCAGGCACGACACCTAAAACCCTTGATTTTTGAAGCTGCTCTGAAGCTAAAGAATAAAAGAGAAAAGGTTCCTGACTGGATGATTCCAACTGAAAAGACAACTCTTGATGAACTTCTCATTAAGGAAGAACCCTTTGAAGGCTGACAACAATCACCATTTTCTCTATTGTATCAGTCATCCTTCAGTACTTGTAATTTATTTCGCTTGTACTTGTAATCTTTCTTATTCATATTGTAACCTGATTCAAAGATTTAAAGAAAGATTTCAGCGAATGTACTTTACTCCATCAGTACTGAAAAGATCCCAGAAAACAGTAAAAGGGACAAATATTTTATGAGTTCTTTTTATCCTTATGTTTTCATTAAATAGCAATTTTCTTTGTTGCTATGTCATAATCAAATAGGGGGAGATTGTTGATCCAAACCCTCAGTGATTTGATAATGAACCTATCTTAAATACTTAGTGAAAATTGTAAGTAAACAATATGTATCAGAGTTTCACTATCGCTGATAAGTACTAAGATCTTACAGTACTGCTGATAGGAACTCTCGCACTTTTAGATTAAACATTCAGCGAACACTGTTCACCATATCGCTGAGTCTGTTCAGTCCTTATGGTGATCGCTGATAAGTTAGTTGTTTACTTATGATCCCTGAAGACAAGATTCACGTCAACAAAGGTTCTACGCTGAAGTCGAAGATCAAGCTCAAGAACCAGCGACAAGTCTCCTAATGAACTGATGCGGATCAGCGAAGACTCAGATTTGTCCACTCAACGTGAAGTATCAAGTACAAGACTTCAGCTATCGCTGAACTTTATCATTCGCTGAATAGTAAATGATAATCGCTGAATCAACGAAAGCTGATCATGAAGTCCTCCGTACAAAGCACTTTTGTCTTAACCTCCCTTGCACGCCACCGTACGAAATGTCAGAAAAGAACCTCCGAAAATCTGAAATCGTACAACCACTCTGATACTACACTGTTCATTCATGCGGCTACTAAGGTTGTCAACAAAGGTCAATGACATACAACCAATCCGCTGATGACACGTGTAAAGTGTATACTGAATTGCATTAAATGCATGCAGTATATAAAGAGATGAACTCACTTCATTTGAAGTAACTTGCTAACTCTGGACAAGTTCAAATCTCTCTCAAGATAGGATTTTATTAGTAATCTCCATATCTTTCTTAGTGCAAGAAACCTTAGTGTTCCAACTTGTTTAGATTTAGGTTTATCCTTAATCTTGTTTCCGCAACAAGCTGTAAATTGTTAATGATTTATCAATAAACAATTTAGAAAAGTAAAATAGTGTGTTTGTATTCAACCCCCCCCCCCCCCCCCTTCTACAAACTTGTTTAAGCCTTTCGGGACCAACACTACCAAACACCTCTGTATGGCTGACCGAATAAGCCATACATGCCATTAAGCTCATTAAGTCAAATACAAACAGGCCCTTAGAGGGTTTAAAATTAAAATTTCAAATTCTAGGGTTTTGAGAAAACTAGATTTTCGAAATCTTTCGAGAAAAGACCATGAAAACGATTTCTTTTTTCAATTGTTGATATTATTTTATGTGTTTTCCCGAACTTTTGGATTCACTTGTATATTTCATGTTTGGATGGTTTTGGCATGAAACCATACTTGCATAAATATAAAGTGTGCTTGTATGTTCAAGCAAATATTTATTTATTTTTGGTGTCAAAGTGTATGTTAAAATCAATCTTTATCAAAGATTTGTTTCTTGCATGGATTTGGCACTCCATTGTTTTTATATGCAAAGTTTGTGTTTGTATAGACCAGGTAAAGTTTGTCTCAGTTAGACCTATGTGCTGTGATGTTTGGTTGTTGATTGGTATTTTTTAAATGATAATAATTTTTGTGCGACCTACGAGTCGTTTCTAGTTTTTTGTATTTGTATTTTTAAAATAGTATAGAATAGAATATGAATTTATTTTATTTCAAAATTGTAAAAAGACCGAAGGCAACAAACAAGATTCATGAAGATTGAAGTTTTGGCGTGGACCCACTCGAGCATTGAAGAAATGGCGAGTTTAGTGGAGCCGACACATTATCTTATGGTTATTACTCCCTAGTTTGACCAAGTTTTTCTCGTGGTGGCTTACGGGAAAAACACATAGGTTTGAGGCAAATATTACCGTTACTTGCATGTGGTTGTGCATTGTTTATTTATTTATTATCTATGTCTTGAATGGTAGATAATCTTAAATAGTTTTGAAACACAATAAATTTTTATTAAAGAGTTAATAAAAAACTTTCAAGTGCAATTTGGCAAATGTTAATTTTGGTTTTATAAATTATAGTAAAGTTTTAAAATGGTTAAAACAAAATTTGTTAAAATGAAAACAGTTAAAAATGTTTTAACTAAGAAAACAAAAACTCGTTTTTAATGTAAATCACACGATACATTTAAGGCGCGTATTTGAACTAATAATATATCGACGTAGGGAAAGGGATAAACCAACGCGTCGGTCAGATGATAGGGATAATGTTTGTGACATTCGCAATATCCGATAGTCTTGGGTCTGATGTCATGTGTCTTAGTATGGTTGATTTACAATCTGGACTTGTGATCCACGGGAAACCTGCCACGAGAAAGGATTAGCGTGGAAGGAATTAAACATCCCACACGACATAATGGATGTCAGTGAATCCCACAATGATCTAAGAATTTCATAGAGATGGAATCGGTAAAATGGTTACCTACCTAAATAGCTTCCAATTACGATACGCAACAGACCCTCATAAATGGAAGTCAAATATGGATCTTAGCTTTGTTAAAGTTAAATTTTGAACAACTGGGTAATATATTTGTTTTAACGAGGATCATTCGAATCACTAAACTAATGTTTTTCTTTTCATAGATGTCAAACAACGTGAATTCATCGATTTCAAACTTCTGTTTAAAAGGTCTCCTCGAAAAGGACAAGCTTACGGGCTTGAACTACATGGACTGGCTTCGAAACCTAAGAATAGTTCTCACGATGGAAAAGAAGTTGAGGCTCATTGAGGAACCACTCCCCGAAGCATCTCGGTGACTCAAGACGAATATGAAAAAACGTCTAGCCGAGGCAAATGAGGTTGCTTGCCTAATGTTAGCGACCATGGTTCGAGAACTACAAAGGGTATGGAAAGCCTTGGGGCGTACGACATGAACAACCAGCTGAAGGACATGTTCCAACAGCAGGCTAGGCAAGAACGATATGACAATGTCAAAGCTCTGATAGAATGTAAAATGGTTCCAGGTAGCAGCGTCGGTGTACATGTTCTGAAAATGAAATCGTACCTTGACCATCTTGAGCGTCTAGGTTTTTCTTTTGGTCAGGAGCTTGCGACAAATTTCATCTTAAGTTTGCTGATTGGTTCATATGAACAATTCATTATGAACTATAATATGAACAACTTAGAGAAAACCACAATGGAGCTCCATGACATGCTTAAAAAACTTGACCAAGTCTAAGCCCGTTGCCGTAGCACTGATGATCAGGGAGGGAGGTGTAAAGAAAAAAAAAAGACTTCCTATATAAATTGCAATGGAAAAGGAAAGGCTATTCAGCCCAACCCCAAACCCAAGGCGAAAGGCAAAGGGAAAGCCCAATCTAATATACCTCAAGCAATGACTCGTGAGGATGTTGTATGCTTTCACTGCAAGGAGGTAGGACATTAGAGGCATAACTATCCTAAATCTCTGGAGGAGCATAGGAAGCTGAAGGCTAATGAAGCAGAAACTTCAGGTATGTATATGATTGAACTCCATAGTACTTCTGATTCTAATTCATGGGTATTGGACACAAGATGTGGTACTCACATATGAATTAATGTGCACGGACTAAAAAGAAGTAGGAAGTTGAGACGTGGGGAGCTGGACCTGATCAAGGGAAACAAGCAGATTATTGTTGTTGACACGATAGGGAATTATGAGCTTTCTTTTTCGTCTGGATTATCTATGGTTTTCTTTGATTGTTGCTACTCGGTTGATATGGCCAGAGCCATAATTTTATTTTATGCTTTATATAAAGATGGATTGATTTTGGGTTTGATAGTGGATCTATTGTAAATTTACTTTTTTAACTATTCTATAGTTGTTTTATTTTTTATTTTTTTAAGAGAGCTATATAAGTAGTGTTTGTTTTTATGGAAAATTAGTATTTATATGAGTTGATTCCCATTTTATAAAAAAAAGTATTGGCACATTTAAAATCAAAAGCATGCATTTAAGTGTTTACCGTAAATATCATTATGTTTTACCAAAAAAACACTTTATTGACGTATTGTTATCCTTTGATGCAATTCTAGCATCTGAGAAAACCATTGAAAAGAATTCACCTATATTTCAAATATGACGTATCGAGAATTTTAAAACTTGTACATTTTACACCCTTATATGTATTTATCTATCTATACTTCCTAAAAATAAAACTTGTACATTTGATTATTCATATTATTAGGGTTTAAGATTTAGTGTTTAGGGTTTAGGCTTTTAGGTTTAATAAAAAGCTTAAAAGTGTGACTTGAACTTTGATATGTCTACAAGTCATTCTTTTGGTTTTATTTTGTTCTGAAAATGGTCCCTAATCACTAATCATGTTTAAAAAATCCGTTAAATAGAAGGTGTTTTGGTCTTTTCTTCATTTCACTAATTTTGTTTTAAAAAAAATTAACCATCAAAACTTTTTCCTCAAAAAAACTTAACAATTAAATTAAGGAAATGAAAAAACAAATCACACTCTTGATTTAACTGAATTTTTAACGAGATTGGTGATTAGAGACCACTTTCAACACAAAATAAAAATCACAAGAATGATTTATAGACTTATCAAAATTCAAGTTTCACTTTCAGACACGCTAAACCTCAAGATCCAAAATTAAAGTTTACTCAAATAAGTAATAAGCAACTTTAGGAGATAATGTTTGGACGTGTTTATGCTATATTTGAAGTTGTAATAATCAATTGTTTGATTGTTTGAGAGATATAGCGGTTGTTTGTTTACCTCTTAATAGTTCCATTAAGAGGCAACCTCTGAATCGCTAAGAGTTGAATCTTGTTTGGCAAAAAAAATGTCCGACTTTTAATGGTTCTAAAACCCTATCAATGATTGTGTATTTTGGGTCTCCCTTAATCATTCGGCACCCTAATTTCATTCTTAACAATTACCAAATAGTCATATTTCATTTTACGCTATATCATAAGAACCTCTTAATCATTTTGACGAATTAATAGATCAAGTGATCAAAAATTTTATTCTTGTAAAAAAGATAGATGGCTTTAAAAAAAGATACACATCTTATATATTAAAAGAGAGTACAAAAAGAGCTTAACGGGATCACGAGCATGTTTACAGCTTTGTCGTCATTAGTAGCTCCTTGAAAAAGAGCTTCACTTCTTTATCTTACGACTTTACTGAGAAACCTTATAGAAACCACCCATACTTGCAAACAAACAATTCCTTTGATGAACTGAGCTCGCTTGTGAGCACTCTGCTTTTAAACTAGTCACCTAAGAAGCAGTTGTGTACTTAATTTCCTCCTATATGATACTTTTAGTATAAGGTTAATTTTGGGATGGCGAAAGACATGCGCAGAGCTACATGGTAACCAGCGGGGACATTGGCTCCCCCTCCCATTTGAATTTTTTTATTCTTATAATATCATCTATACTTATTCTTCATTAGGTGGATGTTGTGATTATGCACGGAACCAAGAGTACAAATATTGTGTGCATATGTTAAATTTTATATCTTTTTATTGTCAAATACTATATATCATTTAAATGGTTATAAGCTACTTTTTACCAAACGTGACTTTTTCTTATCAGCTACCAACTAGCTTATCAGTCAACAGCTAGCTTATCAGCTAGTTTGCCAAACATAGCCTAAAGATTTTCTTCAACCTTGTTTTTTCTCTTTTATCCACTTATACAATATTCTAGCGGTGAACATGGTATGATGCCATGTTTTTTTTTCAATACCGTGTACCAACCAATTATAATTGGTAGGCCAAAAATTATACCATGTACCAACTAACTCTATTAGTACCAACGTTTTTCGGTTGGTACATGTTGGTACGGTTTTGTACCAACATCTCAAATATTGAAATTACAATTAAATGAATTAATACAAATTGATGATACAAACCTGTAGACTGTCCAAATAACGTATTTTTAGTGTTGCGTTTGTGAAGAGAAGAGATTGAGTTAGTGTTTCGTGTAATCGTATTTGCATAGTTGTGTTGAGAAGAAAAGACATAAGTTAGGAGATTAGAGGTTTAGGAATAGGAAGTCAATGGCCTAACTTTTGTGAGTTGAAAGTCAATATTCAACAACCCATCTTTGAGGCCCATTAAAAATAAACAAAACAATATTTTCTCTACATTAAATCATTAATAAATGTATATTTTATTTTATTTCCTATTTAATAGATTATTGAAAATAATATATATATATATATATAGACATGGCAAACAACACTTTGTCTTCCTCAGCACACTTGCTCGTGTCGAAAGCTAACTCCATCTCGCGTATCCATCTTAGAGCTAAAACTAGATTGCGCTCTCCGCTGAAAGACGGAGGCTTGCACGATGCAAAAGTCTTAAAGGTACATCCCTTCGCTGCCTTCGATTCATTAGCCACAAATCGAGTCGATATAGAATAATCTCCCACCACGGTCGGAGGTAGGCTAGATGCCTCAGTCATTGTCTCATTTCCACTCTTAGTGCGTCCCTCTGACGTAGTCTTGATCTGATTTTCCAACAATGCCTGCAAGGTCTCCTGTAATTTACCCATCTCAGCCGTAAACGTTTCCTCAGTCACAAAAGCTTGGTTCCGGCCTCTCCTCGGGCTGTCTGACTGACTTCCTCCGCCTACCGAAGCGGTACTTTCTTGATGCAAGGGTTCACGCACTCCAGGTGCTCCCACGCTCTTAGCTCGACGAGTTGGCGAAAATAACCTATTCACAATTGAGAATAAAATAAAGTCTATAAAGTAAAAGTGAGGCACCGTCTCTAGAAGCGTCTGTACTCTAATGCTTCTCTTTCCCCTTATCGGCGCTTCCTACTATTAGCTTCCCTGAAAAGGTTTAGTTTTGGAAATGCGAGGGTTAGACCATGAGGTCTAGTGAGCTCCCTCAAGTAACAACAATTCGGTAATAAATACTTAAAGCAGTTCGGAACTTTCATAAATAACAACTTTAAACAAAACTTTCAGATAACACTACTCATGTAAATGGCACACTGAAGTCACTAGGAAGTGACAACGTGTTAGTCTCACACTGCCTTACTAGGTCACACCTCCCATGGCATAAACGGGACACCCCCCCCCCCCCCCCCCCGACATGAGCACTGGCGGGCCACACCCCCCGACTTAGCCGATTTACATCTAACAACAATGTATGCATACATCTCAAATAAACTTTCATACAAGCAAAATCATGTGATAAAACATGGCATTCCTACTCATTTACTTACATCGGAAAACACGTTTTAAAATACGTATTTTTAGTTAGAAAAACTCACCTGGTGCTCTTAACAACTCTTCTCTCTTTACTTTTGACCTTTAAATGGGATACCTGAGTAAGTTGATAAAAATAAGCTGACCGGATACTAACTAACCGGACACCAAACTTTCTAGATGCGACACAGTCCGGATGCTACTTACCGGATACCACACTGTCCGGACTCCCCTTCCCGGACAACTATGCTATCCGGACGTCTACCAATCCGGACAACTATCCTATCCAGACAACTATCGTATCCGGACAGCTAAGCTATCCGGACTCTATGCCATCCGGACACCTTCGGACACTGGGGTCCGGGTACTCCTTACCGGACACTTTGTCCGGGAATCTGCACTAAGCTTCCCGGACGCGAGGTCTGTGACAGTTTGGGATCAGAATCTACTGTCAACCCTGAGCCATATCGATTTAGCGATAAAAAATAACATTATAACCATACATAACTCTTTCCTTACCAACCTTTTGCTGCTTAAACACAAAGATGATGCCTAATTTCCCCCTTAGAGCATCATTTACAACTATTTAACCACAAACCCCAAACAATCCAACTCCAGCATAAAATCTAAGTACAAGGATTGAAATCTGAGATTACCTGGAAGAATCAATGCGGAACTAGACTCCAATTTCCACTTCTTCTTCCCAATTGCAGATTGTAGTTGCTTCCTCCTTTCTCTGCTCTTTCACCCAAGCCGCCAACAAGAAGAAATAATATTTACTTAGGGTTTTGTGCCAAAAATTGAGAGTTTTATACTATCCTACATAATTTACAACTCAGCCCCTGAAGTTACAAATTTACAACATTCCCCACAAAATCTTATTCTTTTCATTCAAGACCTCGGTTATTACATTAAGTGGTGGGTTAGTATTGTTGACATGGGACAAGCGTAAGTGGGAATCTTGCTCGGAGATTGCTGTTAAGTTATTCAAAGGTGGCATATATATGTGTGATGAGATGCACGGATGTTTGGTTGGTGTTATTGTATTGCTAGTTTGAGAATAAAAGAGTGGAGTAGTAGTTGGTGGCTACCTACAGGAGAAATCGTGTGCTCTTTGGTCGCGATAAGTGATGGGCGAATTTATCCTGTGCCATTGAAATATTTATGAAGACGTTGGATTGGTTAATTCATGATGGTTCGTAGTAGATACGAAATCTTTGGGAATGTTGAAGTATTCCTTGTGTGTAAAGGAATTCAAAGGAGTGGGTTAACCCGTTTGGGAAACGAGAAGTGTGTGGTGGCTTCGAGCATTAGGTGTTATTTCGGAATGACTTGGTTGAATTTCTCGTGTGAGAAGTGGCGAAACCGTTGGTTAGGCATAGTGATAGGGTTAATTTATTAACCCTATTTTTAGTCTTTTTATTATCTTTTCATCTTATTTTAAGTGCTAAAATCCCATTTCAAGTCACTTTTGTGTCAAAATCATGCATTGATCATAATTCATATATTAAGCAAGTTTTACATAATTTAGTAGCTAATCTGATGTTTAAAAGAAATTTTTTCAGACTGATGAAATCCTACAAGGATTTCTACAGGATTATGCTGCTGGAACTTTTTGCTGTTTTGGGCTGAAGTTGCTGTTTTGGGCCAGATCTGCTGTTGGGCTAAGAAAAATATTTTGGGCCGATTTTTGGAGCTACAAATCAGATTTTTTAAGACTTCTTGGAATGTAGCTTAATTAGTACACTTTACCTTTTAATGACTTATTATGTACTCTTTAATTTTTAAAGCTTCTTAAGTACTCTTCTTGGATGCTTTGGCACCAAGTTTCCCGTTTCCTATAAATAGGGAAGTCTTTTGTTAGATTTATATACCATTTTTCCAAGAATTAATTCTTGTTACTTCTTTAGTTCTCTAGTTACTATTCTCTTGTTACTTTTAATATGGAGTAATTGTAAGGAAGCTTTCGGTTTGGAGTTAATATAAGTCTTTTAATCTCAAGTTCTTCAAGTTCTACAATCTTTCTCTTAATTAATTCAAGGAAACTGATATGCATTATTTATTTAATGCATATAATGTTGTTTTCTTATCTTTTTAGTTAGAATATTTTATTTATCCCAACATTTGAGTCATTTTTTGTTTACTTATTTTTACCTTTTGTTTCATGGAGCTAAGTTCTTGATTTACGTGTATTTTACTGATTTAGGAAGGATAAATGTGAATTTAATTATAGTGCAGCCATGTCCAATGCTACAGCATTAAAGATCAGCATTGTGGAATGAAGAAGTGATGTGGAGGAGACTTTTTGGAAGTTGACTTTTCTGCATCCAGCCATCTACCAGAGGATTTTAACTCAATGCTATGTTTATTTTGAACAATTAGATAACTTGTGTTAGTGTCCATATAGGGATGGGGATGCCATCATGTTGTTTACTTTATGAATAGTGTAGTTGGTAGGGTAATTTGCATGCTTGCCTCTTCTCTTAGTAAGTTAGTAGTATAAATAGGAGAGGTATGTATTGTATTTTGGTAAACCACTTTTGGATCAGTTCTCAAACTGATCTATAACAATCTCATATTTAATTTATGCATTTCTACTTTATGTTCTTCATCTTGTTCTTCATGTTCTTATTATTAGCTATGAGTTGCTGCAGCATTGGTACAGCGTTGCTGCACTAACTTATAGTCTTTTTATTCTTACATTTTACTTTCTTGTCATTTACATTTCTGTCTTTAAATTCTGTCTTTCATTTCTATAATTTATATTTCTTGTCATTTACATTCAAGTATGAGTAGCTAAGTTTAAATAGCTTGGGTGTGAGATTAAAGGGTGAAGTTTTAAACATAATGAAAAGTGGGCATCGTTTCTCAATAATGATGTTCACCATTTCATGTTAAGTTTTATAAAAGATCAAGTTACTTCAGGACGGTTGATCACTTTGAAAGTGTTAAAGTGCCATGGTGTCAGAGATGAAGCATTGATATGCACGTCAATCCGAATGACAAAGAAAGTAAGCTTGAGACAGCTACTGACAAAGAGATTTGTCACCTCTGTTCATTCTGGTTGATTTTGCCCGATAAGTTGATCATCTGTTTTGATGGTAATAGTGTAGAGTGTGAGTCAGAGATGACCCACTTAGAACACGTCAACTTAACTGATATGGGAATCAGCTCGAGAGAGTGATTTTAACAAAGAGATTTGTTTATCCATATACTTGGAAGGACTCCTTTTGCTATTGATAGTTCTGACACATGACACCAGATATGGGTTGAGTGGAAGCTAGATCAGTAGTGAATACCAGAAAACCCGAGAGGGCATCCTGAAAAGTAGATGGTGAACTTAAGTGTTGAAAGATAAATGTTGTAGCATTGCTACAGCATTAGTCTACTGGAATTTATGTTTAAATCTCACCCCAACATCTTACACCCTTGCTATCCTTTATTAATTGTTATATAATCTGTGATAATTCCAAACACCAACAGAAAAATATAATCTTCGAATTGATCCTTGGAAATCATTTCTTTTACTAGACTTTTATTCCGTTTTTACTCCAATCTATGTGGGACGATATCTGGTATTTAACCACTTTATTACTTGAAAGACGATATTAGATCTCATTGTATACTTGCGGTGAGGTTTAATTAGCACATGTCTATCGTTGTATTCAAAGCACTGTCAAGTTTTTGGCGCCGTTGTTGGGGATTGGCACGCTAAAAGTCTATAAAAGTGTTTTAAAAGATTTGATTTTTCTACCACCTTTGTTGCTTGTCATACGTCTCCATGTGTGCACAAGTAATAAATCTTTGAGTTTATCTTTCTGTGAATATGGATTCAATGGGATATTCGTTTGGGCCATATGAAACTGTTTTCTGTGACTTCTGTGGCGGAAATCATTTCACATATTATTGCCCTTCGAACCCGGATTCCAATTATTTCATGGGAGATAGTAATTGGGATACCTCACACTTCAATGGTTATACTCAATCATGGGAGGATCATCCCAATTTGTTTTTAAATAATCAAAATCATGGCACTTTCACATCACCAGTACCTCCCTACCAAGATTGGAGTAACACTTACGCAAATACTTTTGACCAATTTTGGGAGGAACAAATTGATTTTTCTGAGAGTTCTCAAGGGGATGACTTTAATAACTCATTTTTACCCCCTACAACCTCTTTTGAACAAAGTGAAAACTTCGAATCTCTTGAAACTATGGTGAAAGAGTACACACAAAGAATGGAAATATCTTTTGCCAACATTTCGGCTTATATTGAAGAGATCAACAGACAAAACCAAATTCCTATACCAAGTGAGATTGAAAATTTTGAGTGTATTGGTAAGGATGAGGATGAGGTCAATACTTTGGAACATAGTCAAGAGATGGAGAGTTACGAGGAAGAACCTGAGCATTTAAGCAATCCCTCTTCACATCAAAATAGTGAAGAGGTTCAACACAATGCCAAGATTGTCATTAACCCCCACTTTAAATCTGTGCAGAAAAAACATATTGTTGCGGATGCTGCAGCATTCCCGCAGCAATGTTGTGCAGAAAATTTTCAAGTTGCTTTTAAAAAGGGACGTGATGATCAATCCAAGGACTCGGGAAACTTCATAAAATCAAGTTCGATTGTTGGTGTGGAAAACTTTTTGTGGGATGGATTGTTTCCCCATTTGTTCCATTAAAATCTTGTGTCGTGATCAACCAATAAAACACGTGATGAGAAACGTGTATAAACATAAGTGGAAAGAGAAACATCAATTTAAGTTGGTGAGTAGACCTGCAAACGGGTCGTGTCGTGTCAGGTTCGTGTCGGGTTCACGGGTTAAACGGGTTGAGAGTGCCTAACCCGAACACGACACGTTTAATAAACGGGTCAGAAAATCTCAACCTGAACACGACCTGATTTAACCCGTCTAACCCGACACGACCCGCTAACCCGTTTAACCCACTAACCCATTTAACCCATTTAACATTTATAAATATAAAACTTTTAATATGGTGCTCCAACATAATAGGGTGCACCAACTTAGAGGGTCCAAGCCAATGGACTCAAACCACCAAGCTAGGGTCAAGGGGGGTGATGCAAATAAAAATACAAGCGGTGAGATCATATTTATAGTGGGCATAGAGCGTAAGGTTTTTGTTTCCCACCAATGTGGGATGGGAGGAAATCCCACTTCCTTGTGAAACATACATAAATTGACAGCTCCTATATGCCATAAGTTACGATATATTTCTTCCATTTAGAAGCCAAATTGGACACTATCACCTAAATGAAAGTTATTCATTGATATCTTGGGATTCCACAGAAACTAGATTCATGCAATTCGGAGCTATAATCAGACCGCTACAACCTTTACAAAAACAGTGCGCAGGTTCTTGTGTACAATGTGAGCTGATTCAAAAACTCAGTGTTTTGACACATTTAAACTCATAATTAGGACTTTAATTCTGCATAACAGTTCTTAAGTACATTCTAAGCTTTCCAACGGTATATCGTACACCTCATTTGGACCAACGGTTGATTTTCTATGAATTTTCTAATAACATGGCAGAAACTTTAAAACTCATAATTGACAGCTCCTATATGCCATAAGCTACGATATATTTCTTCCATTTAGAAGCCAAATTGGACACTATCATATAAATGAAAGTTGTTCATTGATATCTTAGGATTCCACATAAACTGGATTCATGCAATTCGGAGCTACAATCCGACCGCTACAATCTTTACAAAAACAGTGCGCAGGTTCTTGTGTACAATGTGAAAACTCAGTGTTTTGACACATTTAAACTCATAATTAGGACTTTAACTCTTCATAACAGTTCTTAAGGACATTCTAATATTTCTAACGGTATATCGTACACCTCATTTGGACCAACGGTTGATTTTCTATGAATTTTCTAATAACATGGCAGAAACTTTAAAACTAAAAAATTGATTGTCAAAGCCCATATTTAATTGTCCATACATAAATAGATAATAGTCAAAGCCCATATTTAATTGTTCAAAGAATGGCCTAATTTAAATGGGTTAAACGGGTCAATTTCGAGTTGAATTTTTTAACCCTAACCTTACCCGTTTAATTTTCGTGTCGTGTCGTGTCAACCCGTTTACTTAAACGGGTTGAAATGTATTACCCAAACCTGTTTATTTCGTGTCGGGTTAGCGTGTCGTGTCAGTTTTTGCCACCTCTATTGGTGAGTACCATTTGGGCTGAGGAGCATACTGATATGCTCCGGCAAATTCCACCATGCCATAATAAGTTGTCAACAAGAGATTCGGTTGTTGAAAAAGAAGAACATCTTGCTAAAAGAAGAAAATGCGGATTCTTGTGCCAAAACATTCATTCAAACCACTTGGTTCACAACCTACTCCTATAGAGTAGGGCCGGTTCAAATCATTTACCTTAGTCTTCATGTTTTATTTTATTTTGTGTCTGGGATAGTTTTACAATTTTTAGGTTACTTTTCTTTTGCAAGATTACACATAAAATCATATCGTGTTTTTTGTTCATAGGCCTAATAATTTTTTATCACTAATTTACCTAAGTTATGTGTTCTTGTTAGAACTAGCAAATTTCTTCTTGGGACACAACTTGACTCACACACCCTATACACATTTAGGGAATGATCTATGCCTTCTTTTTAATTTCCAATAGCCACTTGTAACCCTTATACACCTATGTACTTCAATGCTTACAATAAGGACATTGTAAATTATAAATTTGAGGGTGGGAAGGTTACACCTTAAGCATGAAAAGATCACTCAAAATAGCAAAGCTCTAATATGATAAATATGATGCAAAAATATACCGAAAATGTCCCATAGGGGCAAGGTATAAAAGTCAACAAGAAAAGAGCACAAAGTGAAAAAAAATTTGAAATTTTTTTGTTGAGAGAAAAGGCTTGGTGAGAAAAGAAATGCCAAAGAGTGACCCTAAAAAGCCCTAGGATGTGTTGAGTCTAACAAAAGGAAGATTGGTGCTAGCTTATGATCCACACACACACTTAGGCTTTAAATGAATGATAAAGGATTTATGAAAGGCTATGAATTCCATGGGGTAGGTTCTACATTGTGTGGGCACCTAATACCATGATCTTGCAAGAAACTTCAAAAATTGAGTCATTTTCTTTTTTAGGTCTTTTAGTTGTTTAGGGACAAACAACACTTTAAATTTGAGGGTGTGATATGCATTATTTATTTAATGCATATAATGTCGTTTTCTTATCTATTTAGTTAGAATATTTTATTTATCCCAACATTTGAGTCATTTTTTGTTTACTTATTTTTACCTTTTGTTTCATGGAGCTAAGTTCTTGATTTACCTTTCTTTTACTGATTTAGGAAGGATAAATGTGAATTTAATTATAGTGCAGCCCTGTCCAATGCTACAGCATTGAAGATTAGCATTGTGGAATGAAGAAGTGATGTGGAGGAGACTTTTGGGAAGCTGACTTATCTGCATCCAGCCATCTACCAGAGGATTTGAACTCAATGTTGTGTTTATTTTGAACAATTAGATAACTTGTGTTAGTGTCCATATAGGGATGGGGATGCCATCATGTTGTTTACTTTATGAATAGTGTAGTTGGTAGGGTAATTTGCATGCTTGCCTCTTCTCTTAGTAGTATAAATAGGAGAGGTATGTATTGTATTTTGGTAGACCACTTTTGGATCAGTTCTCAAACTGATCTAAAACAATCTCATCTTTAATTTATGCATTTCTACTTTATGTTCTTCATCTTGTTCTTCATGTTCTTATTATTAGCTATGAGTTGCTGCAAGATTGGTACAACATTGCTGCACTAACTTATAGTCTTTTAATTCTTACATTTTACTTTCTTGTCATTTACATTTCTGTCTTTCATTTCTGTCTTTCATTTCTGTAATTTATATTTCTTGTCATTTACATTCAAGTATGAGTAGCTAAGTTTAAATAGCTTGGGTGTGAGATTAAATGGTGAGGTTTTAAACATAATGAAAAGTGGGCAGCGTTTCTCAATAATGATGTTCACCATTTCATGTTAAGTTTTATAAAAGATCAAGTTACTTCAGGACGGTTGATCACTTTGAAAGTGTTAAAGTGCTATGGTGTCAGAGATGAACCATTGATATGCACATCAATCCGAATGACAAAGAAAGTAAGCTTGAGAGAGCTACTGACAAAGAGATTTGTCACCTCTTTTCTTTCTGGTTGATTTTGCCCGATAAGTTGATCATCTGTTTTGATGGTAATAGTGTAGAGTGCGAGTCAGAGATTACCCACTTAGAACACGTCAACTTAACTGATATGGGAATCTGCTCGAGAGAGTGATTTTAACAAAGAGATTTGTTTATCCATATACTTGGAAGGACTCCTTTTGCTATTGATAGTTCTGACACATGACACCAGAGATGGGTTGAGTGGAAGATAGATCAGTAGTGAATAGCAAAAAACCCGAGAGGGCATCCTGAAAAGTAGATGGTGAACTTAAGTGTTGAAAGACAAATGTTGTAGCATTACTACAACATTGGTCTGCTCGAATTTATGTTTAAATCTCACCCCAACATCTTACACCCTTGCTATCCTTTATTAATTGTTATATAATCTGTGATAATTCCAAACACTAACAGAAAAATATAATCTTCGAATTGATCCTTGGAAATCATTTCTTTTACTAGACTTTTATTGCGCTTTTACTCCAACCTCTGTGGGACGATACCTGGTATTTAACCACTTTATTACTTGAAAGACGATATTAGATCTCATTGTATACTTGCGGTGAGGTTTAATTAGCACACGTCTATCAGTGTATTCAAAGCACTATCAAGTTTTTGGCGCCGTTGTCGGGGATTGGCACGCTAAAAGTCTATAAAAGTATTTTAAAAGATTTCATTTTTCTACCACCTTTGTTGCTTGTCATACGTCTCTATGTGTGCACAAGTAATAAATCTTTGAGTTTATCTTTCTGTGAATATGGATTCAATGGGATATTCGTTTGGGCCATATGAAACTGTTTTCTGTGACTTCTGTGGCGGAAATCATTTCACATATTATTGCCCTTCGAAACCGGATTCCAATTATTTCATGGGAGATAGTAATTGGGATACCTCACACTTCAATGGTTATACTCAATCATGGGAGGATCATCCCAATTTGTTTTTAAATAATCAAAATCATGGCACTTTCACATCACCAATACCTCCCTACCAAGATTGGAGTAACACTTACGCAAATTCTTTTGACCAATCTTGGGAGGAACAAATTGATTTTTCTGAGAGTTTTCAAGGGGATGACTTTAATAACTCATTTTTACCCCCTACAACCTCTTTTGAACAAAGTGAAAACTTCAAATCTCTTGAAACTATGGTGAAAGATTACACACAAAGAATGGAAATATCTTTTGCCAACATTTCGGCTTATATTGAAGAGATCAACAGACAAAACCAAATTCCTATACCAAGTGAGATTGAAATTTTTGAGTGTATTGGTAAGGATGAGGATGAGGTCATTACTTTGGAACATAGTCAAGAGATGGAGAGTTACGAGGAAGAACCTAAGCATTTAAGCAATCCCTCTTCACTTAAAAATAGTGAAGAGGTGCAACACAATGCCAAGATTGTCATTAACCTCCACTTTGAATCTGTGTAGAAAAAACATATTGTTGCGGATGCTGCAGCATTCCCGCAGCAATGTTGTGCAGAAAATTTTCAAGTTGCTTTTAAAAAGGGACGTGATGATCAATCCAAGGACTCGGGAAACTTCATAAAATCAAGTTCGATTGTTGGTGTGGTGGTGTGGAAACTTTTTGTGGGATGGATTGTTTCCCCATTCGTTCCATTAAAATCTTGTGTCGTGATCAACCAATAAAACACGTGATGAGAAACGTGTATAAACATAAGTGGAAAGAGAAACACCAATTTAAGTTGGTGAGTACCATTTGGGCTGAGGAGCATACTGATGTGCTCCAGCAAATTCCACCATGACACAATAAGTTGTCAACAAGAGATTCGGTTGTTGAAAAAGAAGAACATCTTGCTAAAAGAAGAAAATGCGGATTCTTGTGCCGAAACATTCATTCAAACCACTTGGTTCACAACCTACTCCTATAGAGTAGGGCAGGTTCAAATCATTTACCTTAGACTCCATGTTTTATTTTATTTTGTGTCTGGGATAGTTTTACAATTTTTAGGTTACTTTTCTTTTGCAAGATTACACATAAAATAATACCGTGTTTTTTGTTCATAGTCCTAATAATTTTTTTATCACTAATTTACCTAAGTTATGTGTTCTTGTTAGAACTAGCAAATTTCTTCTTGGGACACAACTTGACTCACACACCCTATACACATTTAGGGAATGATCTAGGCCTTCTTTTTAATTTCCAATAGCCACTTGTAACCCTTATACACCTATGTACTTCAATGCTTACAATAAGGACATTGTAAATTATAAATTTGAGGGTGGGAAGGTTACACCTTAAGCATGAAAAGATCACTCAAAAGAGCAAAGCTCTAATCTGATAAATATGATGCAAAAATATACCGAAAATGTCCCATAGGGGCAAGGTATAAAAAGTCAACAAGAAAAGAGCACAAAGTGAAAAAAAATTGAAATTTTTTGTTGAGAGAAAAGGCTTGGTGAGAAAAGAAATGCCAAAGAGTGACCCTAAAAAGCCCTAGGATGTCAATCAGGTTGTAGCGCAGTGGTTGATCGCCTTGGGTGATGTGGTGGAATATCCCATCTACCCAGGGTTCG
The DNA here is from genome assembly GCA_033807775.1 of Saussurea involucrata. NCBI lineage: Eukaryota > Viridiplantae > Streptophyta > Magnoliopsida > Asterales > Asteraceae > Saussurea > Saussurea involucrata. Next base: position 13,497,076 of record CM066312.1, read on the forward strand.
ATTCCAGGCATCTTCAACATTGATAAGACATCTTTAAGTTTCAAAATTGCCAGGGATTAGTCCGGGTTGTGCCTGGAATACCCTTTCCAAAAAAAAAGCCCTAGGATGTGTTGAGTCTAACAAAAGGAAGATTGGTGCTAGCTTATGATCCACACACACACTTAGGCTTTAAATGAATGATAAAGGATTTATGAAAGGCTATGAATTCCATGGGGTATGTTCTACATTGTATGGGCACCTAATGCCATGATCTTGCAAGAAACTTCAAAAATTGAGTCATTTTCTTTTTTAGGTCTTTTAGTTGTTTAGGGAAAAACAACACTTTAAATTTGAGGGTGTGATATGCATTATTTATTTAATGCATATAATGTCGTTTTCTTATCTTTTTAGTTAGAATATTTTATTTATCCCAACATTTGAGTCATTTTTTGTTTACTTATTTTTACCTTTTGTTTCATGGAGCTAAGTTCTTGATTTACCTGTCTTTTACTGATTTAGGAAGGATAAATGTGAATTTAATTATAGTGCAGCCATGTCCAATGCTACAGCATTGAAGATCAGCATTGTGGAATGAAGAAGTGACGTGGAGGAGACTTTTGGGAAGCTAACTTTTCTGCATCCAGCCATCTACTAGAAGATTTGAACTCAATGTTGTGTTTATTTTGAAAAATTAGATAACTTGTGTTAGTGTCCATATAGGGATGGGGATGCCATCATGTTGTTTACTTTATGAATAGTGTAGTTGGTAGGGTAATTAGCATGCTTGCATCTTCTCTTAGTAGTATAAATAGGAGAGGTATGTATTGTATTTTGGTAGACCACTTTTGGATCAGTTCTCAAACTGATCTAAAACAATCTCATCTTTAATTTATGCATTTCTACTTTATGTTCTTCATCTTGTTCTTCATGTTCTTATTATTAGCTATGAGTTGTTGCAGCATTGGTACAGCATTGCTGCACTAACTTATAGTCTTTTAATTCTTACATTTTACTTTCTTGTCATTTACATTTCTGTCTTTCATTTCTGTAATCTATATTTCTTGTCATTTACATTCAAGTATGAGTAGCTAAGTTTAAATAGCTTGGGTGTGAGATTAAAGGGTGAGGTTTTAAACATAATGAAAAGTGGGCATCGTTTCTCAATAATGATGTTCACCATTTCATGTTAAGTTTTATAAAAGATCAAGTTACTTCAGGACGGTTGATCACTTTGAAAGTGTTAAAGTGCCATGGTGTCAGAGATGAACCATTGATATGCACGTCAATCCGAATGACAAAGAAAGTAAGCTTGAGAGAGCTACTGACAAAGAGATTTGTCACCTCTGTTCTTTCTGGTTTATTTTGCCCGATAAGTTGATCATCTGTTTTGATGGTAATAGTGTAGAGTGCGAGTCAGAGTGATTTTAACAAAGAGATTTGTTTATCCATATACTTGGAAGGACTCCTTTTGCTATTGATAGTTCTGACACATGACACCAGAGATGGGTTGAGTGGAAGCTAGATCAGTAGTGAATACCAGAAAACCCGAGTGGGCATCCTGAAAAGTAGATGGTGAACTTAAGTGTTGAAAGACAAATGCTACAGCATTGGTCTGCTGGAATTTATGTTTAAATCTCACCCCAACATCTTACACCCTTGCTATCTTTTATTAATTGTTATATAATCTGTGATAATTCCAAACACCAACAGAAAAATATAATCTTCGAATTGATCCTTGTAAATCATTTCTTTTACTAGACTTTTATTGCGCTTTTACTCCAATCTCTGTGGGACGATATCTGGTATTTTACCACTTTATTACTTGAAAGACGATATTAGATCTCATTGTATACTTGCGGTGAGGTTTAATTAGCACACGTCTATCGGTGTATTCAAAGCACTGTCAGAAACACATTTGATTTTATAATCAAATTGTAACTTGAGATTAATTTTCTTTGTTGGTATTTTCAAAGTTTCAAAGCAAGCACGTTCGTTTTTGAAATATTTCACTTTCCGGTTAATTATTTGGTGTAAATTAATTCTTGTGGTAATGTTTTGGATTTCATCCTTCTAAAAACCTAAGAATTTGTTCCCAAATAGTTAATAAATCGTTTTCTAACAATTCCCAAGGTTAAAAATTACTTTTAAAACGTAACTTGCACGGCAAGTTTTATAACTTGGCGACCAAGTTACCTCATTTTTAGGGTTTTAATTCCATTTACTGCTTTATTTTTACATTCCTGTAATTTATATTCCTGTCCTTTAATTTATTGCACTTTAATTTACTGTCATTTACATTCCCGCACTTTAATTTCTGCAAATTTATATTTCTGCACTTTTATTTCAGTATTTACTTTTCAGTAATTTATTTTTCTGCAATTTACTTTTCTGTCATTTACTTTCCAGTAATGTTATTTACATTTCTTACACCTTTCGAAATATTAATCCGAGCAATGATGGGCTAATCGCCTTAGCTTGGGGTGTAAGGCAGAGTTAAGACCGAAATCGGTGTGAAAGTTGAGAGGTGTATTTATATAACACTGTTATCTAACTTTTTGTTTCAGGTGATTACTGTTTCATTGAAGATCATAGTTAATTAATTGACAACTAATTTAATATGTGAAAATGCATTAACTTTCAGAGTTAAGATAAACAACAAAACCTGAGATAATAAGAGAAGGCTACATATAGCTTTAGCATCTGCCAAATGCTATGCTCTTACGGTGTAGGATGGTAACATTGTGTTGTGCTAGGATTCACGAGGTCTAATATAACTGATATCGTATCGATAGCACGCTAGCCTATGTGTACTCTTAGGAGGCCATTTGACCCGATAGTTGATACTGTGATAATCCTATTTATATAGGATTATCCAGGTGTTTATTTCATCTTTTAACCGAATCGCTTATTTTTGTCTTAACAAAACCTTGCACCCTGTGCTTTTAATCTCTCATTGTTATTTTTAGTTGTTAACTCACAAAACAAACCACTCAAATCTGTTTTCGAATTCGCCATCTAAAGTCAGCTTTTAAAGATTGGACTTTTAGAAAAGCTTTCACAAGTTTTCCCTGTGGATCGATATCTGGTACTTTTACCATTATTACTTGTTACGAGACGATAGTGGTTCAAGGTGTATACTTGCTATGAGTTCTATTTTAAGTGAATCTCTAAGGTTGCAGTTTCAGGTGAGGGCAGCTAGCGTGGACATCAGGTGAGTCTTTCTAAACTCAATCATTATACAAGTGTGATGGTTATTACGTGCGAGTGTGGCGAAATGAATAAAACTAAATGTGGATTAACATGCTACGGCTATGGTGTGAGATGGGGGTGTGTCCCATAGTTATTATGTATATGAATTCGTTTCATATATGGGTGGTGTTTGCCCTAGTATGCTGTCACGGTGTGTGTGACTTTAGCGTGTGCCGTAGCATGTGTCCTTGTGTGCATATCTTGAAGTGTGTTTCTTTATGAACTGGTGTAAACTACTTTGCTGCTAAGTTTTACAAATCTTATTATTTATGTTGTGGCCTTGTTTTGAGGAAACTCACTAGACCTTATGGTCTAACCCTCGCTTTCAAAACTAAAATCCTTTCAGGTGAGCAGGTAGATAAGGGTAAGGGTAAGCAGTGAGATTCGGGTTGGCTTGAAGAAGCGTGGATCTGAAGATTTTGGTTAGAATGTCCGAATAGTTCTTTTGTTTAGATTTTTTCTCTGCTGTAAGCCGGTTGTGATGTCAACCGTTAACTTAGAAATTTTGTAAGACGTTTTGGAATTGGTTGTCTTTGGAATATTTATGTATGCGTTTTGGCTATGATTGGTTTATCTTTTGTGTGGGTTGTTACAATTGGTATCAGAGCCGTAGTTTAAGAGATTTAGTTGACCGGGTGGGCCTAAACTTAAAATGGGAGTTAGGTAGTACAGCTGAGAACTAGGAGGACCTTAGGGAGATTTGTTGGGACGACTAATAGGGTAGTGACAACTGTCATGTAAGGTAAGTTGGCGAATAAACCTTTCCAGTGTAATTACGAACTTACAGGTACATGTATGTGCTTAATTGCCTTATTATGTTGGAATAGTAGACTTAATGTTATTGGTGTGTTTCTTTGTCAATCAATAATCATGTCGAGAAAATGCCTGAGGAGTGGATAGGACCGGTCGACGAGGAGATTGAGATGGAAGTACCGGTGAATCCACCCGAGCAGGCGGCCACCCGCGGTAGGGGTAGAGGCCGAGGAAGGGGATGGGGAAGAATACCCCGACGAGCGGTTACCCAGGTGAATGAAAATGTAGGAAGAACTGGAGTAACGGCACGCGTTCCCCGTGGAACGAGGAGCGTAGGAATTCTGCCGGAGCCGGAGGCGTCTCAACAGAAGAGCTCTGCATTCAGGCGGGGAGCGGGTCGAGGTGGAGGCCATGGGCGAGGTCGTGCTCAGACCTTCGTGACCCAAGAAAATTTCGCCACTGCTTTGGGTGAAATTCAGGATACGTTGAAAGCTCTGTTAGCAAACCAGGATACGGCAGCATCGGGGAGTAAAGAAACAAGTGGTAGTAAGGAAGGGGTGTCTAGCTCACGTGGATCTGCTTCGGGGAGTCCTTCTTAATCGAATCCGTTAGCGGTCAATGACTTGGTGCTGAGCGGAGGGTGTAGTTACAAGGCATTCGCCTCTTGTAAACCACCCACTTTCAAGGGGGAATGTGACCTAGTGTTGACCGTAAAATGGATAAGAGAGATGGAGCTGGTGTTTGACACCTGTAAATGTGCTGACAGTGACCAAGTGATGTTCGCTTTATCCATGCTGAAGTCTGATGCAATGTTTTGGTGGGATGCGGAGACAGCGGGAGAAGGGTCGAAAGCTGCTAAGGGTATGACGTGGGAGACCTTTGTCTCAAAGTTTATAGCATCGTTCTGCCCGCTTGCGACAGTGAAAATGTTGGAGGAAGAATTCCTGAGTTTAGAGCAAGGTGGGATGTCAGTTAGGGAATATACGTCGAAGTTTATGGAGAAAGCAAGGTTTTCTGAGTTGTACGTACCAAACGAGGAACGCCGGATTGAGAGGTATCTTTTTGGGTTAAAGAGTAGCTTTTGGGAACTGGCATCGGCTCGGAACCCGACTACTTTTCAGGCAGCCATCAATGCGGCCGAATTGGTTGAAAAGGAGAAGAACCGGAGGGATGAGGAGAAGGGTAAAGAGAAGAGGAAGTGGGAAGGACCAGTGTGTGATTCGAAACGGGCGAAGGTGTTCAACCCGAGTTTCGAGGGGGACCGAAATTTGGAGAAAAGCCTTGAGGAAAGTGCAATCGAGTGCACCGTGGGGAGTGTGCGGGTGAGCCTGAAGGGTGCTTCAAGTGTGGAAAGTTGGGACACATGGCACGTGACTGTCGGAACCCAAGAGCGTGCTACCAGTGTGGTTCTTCGGAACATCTGAGATCGGATTGCCCGCAGTTGAAAAGGGTATTCGGGTGGTTATGGTGGTAGACAAGGAGGGAAAGTGGGAGAAAAGAAGGTTGAGCTAGCTCAGGCAAGGGCAAGGGCTTTTCGTATGACAACAGAAGAGGTGGTGGAGATACCTAACGTGGTGACAGGTACTTTTCTTGTTAACTCTTTTCTTGCTAAAGTGTTATTCGACTCGGGTGCAAACCGTTCGTTTGTATCGCCAGAATTTGCCCGGCGTCTGTGTGTTAAACCCAAGCGTTTGGGGTGTGGTTTTGAAGTAGAGGTTGCTGATGATAGTCGAGTATTGGTGAGGGAGGTGTATGAATTATGTAGTATCGAGGTAGAGGGTCACTCTTTCCCCTTGCGGTTGTACCCCATGGGCATGGGAGAGTTTGACATTGTCGTGGGGATGGATTGGCTGGCTAGTAATAGTGCTAGCATTATGTGCAATATAAACATGATCCGTATGGCTTTGCCCGATAAGTCGGAGGTGGTAATCTATGGAGATAGGCGAGAGCATAAGTCTTGCCTTATCTCGGTGTTGAAGGCGATACATTGTCTAGAGAAGGGGTGACAGGGGTTTCTGGCATACGTGTTAGACGCTAAGAAAGAGAAAAAGGGGCTAGAGGATGTTCCTGTGGTGAAAGAGTTCCCGGAGGTGTTTTTGGATGACCTGACGGGTTTACCCTCGGATCGTCAAGTCGAGTTCAGGATCGAATTGATGCCTGGTGCGGCACCAATATCGCGTGCTCCGTACCGGTTGGTACCGACGGAGATGAAGGAGATGATGACAAAACTGCAGGACTTATTGGATAAGGGATTTATATGCCCTAGTTCCTCACCCTGGGGAGCGCTGGTGCTTTTCGTCAAGAAGAAGGATGGGTCTATGCGAATGTGCATAGACTATCGCGAGCTTAACAAGGTGACCGTCAAGAACAAGTACGCACTTCCAAGGATCGACGACCTGTTTGACCAGTTGCAAGGGGCAAGCTTCTTTTCGAAGATAGATTTAAGATCCGGTTATCAACAGTTGAAGATAAGGGAAGAAGATGTGCCGAATACGGTTTTTCGCACGAGATACGAGCATTATGAGTTTCTAGTCATGCCCTTTGGCTTGACTAATGCTCCAGCAGTCTTCATGGATTTAATGAATCGGGTGTGCAGTGTGTTGTTGGATAAGTGTGTGATTGTATTTATAGATGACATCCTCATCTATTCTCGATCTCAGAGTGAGCACGAAGAGCATCTTTACGTGGTGTTAGGTTTGCTGCGGCGGGAGAAATTATATGCTAAGTTCTCCAAGTGTGAGTTTTGGCTCAGAGAAGTCCAATTCCTGGGTCATGTGGTGTCGGGAGAAGGCATCAAGGTGGACCCGGCCAAAGTGGAGGCTATTAGAGGATGGGAACAACCGAGGTCGCCATCGGAGGTTAGGAGTTTCCTTGGTTTAGCGGGCTACTATCGGAAGTTCATTCAGGACTTTTCTCGTATAGCTACGCCGTTGACCGCTTTGACCAAGAAGAGTGCTAAGTTCGAATGGACGGAGGTTCAAGAAGAAGCGTTTAGTACGTTGAAAGACAAGTTGAGCAGCGCTCCGATTCTCTCCTTGCCTAGTGGGACGGAAGGATTTGTAATCTATAGCGATGCATCCAAGTTGGGACTAGGATGTGTGCTAATGCAAAACGGGAAGGTGATCGCGTATGCATCCCGTCAGCTAAAAGAGCACGAGAAGAATTACCCTACGCACGATATGGAGTTGGCAGCGGTGGTTTTCGCGATAAAGATTTGGAGACACTACCTTTATGGAGTTACGTGCCAGATATATTCTGATCATAAGAACCTTAAGCATTTGTTCGATCAGAAGGAGCTGAATATGAGGCAGCGCCGTTGGGTGGAATTGTTAAGTGACTACGACTGTGAGATCCTTTACCATCCGGGTAAAGCGAACGTCGTGGCCGACGCTTTAAGTCGGAAGGAAAGAAGAGAACCAACTAAAGTTGTGGCCTTTCGAGTCGACGTACTTCCTAATCTGTTGGACGAGATTAAGAAGTTCCAAGAGGAAGCCCTTGTAGATGAAAAGTGGAAAAGTGAGAGGATTGTCGGTTACGTGACATCCTTGGAACGTAACGGGAGTGGTGTGAAATGTTTGGGGAATCGAGTATGGGTTCCTAAGTTGGGAGGTTTGCGGGAGCGTATTTTGGATGAAGCGCATAAATCGCGGTATTCGGTTCATCCGGGAACCAATAAGATGTATCGAGATCTGAGACAAATGTATTGGTGGCCGGGGTTGAAGAAGGACGTCGCTTACCTTGTTGAGCGGTGTATGACCTGTTTGAAGGTCAAGGCAGAACATCAAAGACCTTACGGGGAGATGCAACCCTTAGAGATACCAGTGTAGAAGTGGGATTGTATCACCATGGACTTCGTCACGAAGCTACCAAGGACCCCGAGAGGGTATGATGCCATATGGGTGATAGTTAACCGTCTCACCAAGTCGGCACACTTTCTACCTATTCGGGAGAAGGATTCGTTAGAGAAGTTAGCAAGGTTGTATGTCAATGAGATAGTGACGAGGCATGGAGTGCCGTCGTCCATAGTCTCGGATCGTGATAGTCGCTTCACGTCGTCGTTTTGGAGGAGTCTTCAACGGGAGTTAGGTACGCAGCTTTTGATGAGCACTGCCTATCACCTTCAAACGGATGGTCAAAGCGAGAGAACTATACAGACCTTGGAAGACATGTTGCGTGCTTGTGTGATAGACTTCAAAGGCTCGTGGGAATCTCATCTACCGTTGATCGAATTCTCGTATAACAATAGTTATCACGCCAGTCTTCAAGCAGCACCATTCGAGGCATTGTATGGGCGTAAGTGCAGGACGCCATTGTGTTGGAATGAAGTGGGAGAGAAACAGTTGGCAGGGTCGGAAATCGTACAGTTAACTGCCGACAAGATTAGTGTGATAAGAGAGAAGTTGAAGGTGGCTCAGGACCGCTAAAAGGCTTATGCGAACAAAAGAAGGAAACCGATTGAGTTTATGGTAGGGGATAAAGTGATGCTCAAAGTGTCGCCATTGAAAGGTGTCGTTCGATTTGGAAAGAGAGGGAAGCTAAAACCTAGGTATGTTGGACTGTTCGCCATCACCGAGCGTGTGGGTGAGGTAGCGTATAAGTTGGAGTTGCCCGAGGGGTTGCGAGGAGTTCATTCGACCTTTCATGTGTCAAATTTAAGGAAGTGTATGGCCGAAGAGAGCATGGCAGTACCATTAGAAGACATTTGTGTGGACAAGAAGTTAAATTATACCGAGGAGCCATTAGCGATCGTAGATCGCAAGGTCAAGAAGTTGAGAAACAAAGAGATCATCATGGTGAAGGTTCAGTGGCGCTTCCATAAGGGTCAGAAGGCGACATGGGAGGTGGAATCAGATATGCGGAACCGTTTCCCTCATTTGTTTGAAGATGGAATTCTGGGGACGGAATTCTTTTGAGGGAAGGATGTTGTAATAACCCAGTTTAGAAGTTAAGCAAATAAATTAAATTAAAGTTCAGTGGCTAAAGTGTGAAAAAGTAAAGTTTTGTGCTCTTGTGGTTTTGGTTTAAATAGAAAAAGAAAACCCCTAATAGCCCTGTTGGAATTCATTATTGTGTGCAGCTGAAGGTGTAAATTGAGTGGCTGCAAGGATTGGAGTTACAAGGAATTCAAGAGTCAAAGCATTCAAGGTAATCGTCCTTTCTTGAATTATATTCTATTGCATATTTGGATTGTGCTTTACTCATGTGAATGCCTTGAGTGTGAGTCTGGATGAGAAGAGTGATTTGAGAACCCCTTTTGATTTCAATTTTTGGTAAGGAAGGCCGATTATCTTTCTTTAATGTCATAATTAGCGACTTCTTAGTGTTATTCGAAGTATAAACCCTTTTGGTTGGTAGTCAAGTAAAATTTGGGTTAAGAAATCATTGTTTAGTGAGGACCGATAAACCCTACGCGGAAATCGCCAGGTTGTTCTTTCGGAGAAGTCACGTACCGGATCCCAGAAGGGAGTCCGGGAATGTGGTACCGGATCCCGAAGGGGAGTCCGGAAGTGTTGTACCGGATCCCGGAAGGGAGTCCGGAAGTGTAGTTCCGAATCCCAGGGGGGAGTCCGGAAGCGTGGTACCGGATCCCGGAGGGGAGTCCGGAAGTGTGTACCGGATCCCAGAAGGGAGTCCGGAAGTGTGGTACCGGATCCGGAAAGGGAGTCCGAAACTTGGCGAATACCGGATTCTGGGAGAGGAGTCCGGATCCTGGTGTTTTGAGGGCTTTTCGTTGGGACTTCAGGGAGGTTTAGTGTGCTACGTGAGTAGTGGAGAGACTACTTACCCTCGTGTGTACTAGGTGAAATGTAGGTACGGGTAGAGCTTAGCAGTTTCAGGTGAGGGCAGCTAGCGTGGACATCAGGTGAGTCTTTCTAAACTCAATCATTATACAAGTGTGATGGTTATTACGTGTGTTCATTTACTTACTCATCAACTGTTTTAATTACAATACGAAGTGTGTGAGTGTGGCGAAATGAATAAAACTAAATGTGGATTAACATGCTACGGCCAGTGGCGGATTCAGAAATTTTGATAATGGGTGTCGGAAATTAAGTAACAATATATATATATATAATTTCAATGATAAAAAAGGGTATGTTACGTATTATATGCTTTTACTGTTTTACACTATACCATAACCAAGGAGTAGAGTTGGGAAATACTGCACATTACCACCACCATGGTTTTAGATGTCGTAACATTTTCTAGTTCCGAAATGTATATAAAAACAGGGTCCTCAATGAATACGAAAAAGTTATTTACTAAATGATTTTTATTATCAAAAAATAGAAATTGAATACAAAAATATTAATGATTCACAAAAAAACTATTTATTTTAATATTCCTAAACGCAAATAAATAAACTACCAAACAATTAATAATTAACATATAAATTAACGATTGATCAATCATTTTAACAATTAATAAAAATTAGGTTTATACTTTATATTAGTAGACTAATCTGTTTATATTAGTGAAAATCAAATGGCCTAAATTAGTGGGTCAGTTCATTTCTATTAAACTATGGGCAAGGGTGTTTTCATGAATTGGGTTGAGGATTTAAATGGGGTCAAAGCTTGCATTTTTGGGGGGTCAAAGTATTTTATATATCTATAGAAAATAAATAATGTAATACAAAAGTAATTTTTTTTGAAGGTTTATGGGGGTCACTTGTATCCCATCTCATGAATGTACATTCGCCCCTGGCTACGGCTATGGTGTGAGATGGGGGTGTGTTCCATAGTTATTATGTATATGAATTCGTTTCATATATGGGCGGTGTGTGCCCTAGTACGCTGTCACGGTGTGTGTGACTTTAGCGTGTGCCGTAGCATGTGTCCTTGTGTGCATATCTAGAAGTGTGTTTCGTTATGAACTGGTGTAAAGTCCTTTGCTGCTAAATTTTACAAATCTTATTATTTATGTTGTGGCCTTGTTTTGAGGGAACTCACTAGACCTTATGGTCTAACCCTCGCTTTCAAAACTAAAAACCTTTCAGGTGAGCAGGTAGATAAGGGTAAGGGTAAGGGTAAGCAGTGAGATCCGGGTTGGCTTGAAGAAGCGTGGATCTGAAGATTTTGGTTAGAATGTCCGAATAGTTCTTTTGTTTAGATTTGCTCTCAGCTGTAAGCCGGTTGTGATGTCAACCGTTAATTTAGAAATTTTGTAAGACGTTTTGGAATTGGTTGTCTTTGGAATATTTATGCATGCGTTTTGGCTATGTTTGGTTTATCTTTTGTGTGGGTTGTTACAAAAAGTATTATAGTATATGATAGCATCGACAAACTTCAACATATCATTATCAATGGTTACTTTTATTTTTTCAAATATTATTCGAGCAGACTAATCCGGGTATGTGTTCGTTTTTTACTTTTGTTGTGATTTTATAGTTTTTTCTTATATAATTTTGTTATGTTTTTTTCAATGATGGAACCGAGGGTTTGTTTTTTGCAGGGTTTTTTTTAGTATTGATGACAACAATTTGATGATGAAATCTTGAAAGTATTACAATATTTGATGTAACCTCACCAAACTTTAGCATTTCATTTTTCTGCAGTTATTTCATTTTTTTAGGTTATTTCGAGAAGACTAATTTGGATATACATTTCTTATGAATTTGTTTGGACTTAAATTTTTTGTAACTTACCTCTTCTATTTTTTTCCTTTTTTTCCAGTGGAGTCGATGGTTTGTTTATGACAACGCTTTTAGAGATTTGATGACAACAATTCGATAACATAAACATGCATTTTTATAGTTTGTTTTTTTTGTTTTTTTTTTTGAAACGGCAATTCATTAAAGGGCTAGCCAGAGACTAGCGGAAAAATTACAAGGGCTCGAAGCAGCGTAAAGGATCTGTTCGCCAAACTAATACATCTTTCGATCTCGTTTTGGACCTATACAACATCCATCTAAAAGCGATATCGATAATCGCCTCAAAAGAGACATCCATCTTTGGAGAGATATTTTCGAAAACAACTCTATTTCTGTAGCTCCATATTGAGTAGCACGTAATGAACATAATGGCCTCTAAACACTTGCGGTTCGACGACGAGGTATGAGACGTCTTAATCCCATCCGGCATCACACCAAAGGAATGAAAAGAGGTGAAAGGGAACTGCCACCAACCTTCTAGTCTTCTCCAAAACGAGGAAGAAACATCACAAGAGAAAAAGGAGTGATCTATCGTTTCCACAGTCAGGTTACACATCGGACAAAGAGTATTGTCGAGGTCAATACCCATGTCCGTTAGTCTAGATTTGACCAGAATACGACCTTGTAGCAACCTCCAGCAGAATATGTTAACTTTGGATGGAACTAGGTTGTTCCAGCTGGTTTTGAAGTCTCCATTTTCAAACATTAAGGACTCGATCTTTTCTCTCGTGCCTTTGACTGCAAAATCGCCATCACCGGTAAGTCTCCACTTCCATTTGTCGGTTAAGGAGTTTAGGTAGACGCTTCCCAGTTTCATAGATAATTCCCGCAAGTCGTCTTTTTCTCTATCACTTCGGATGTCTTTACGCCACCCCCATTTGAACCTTCTTTCTCCCATTCTTTCGGCCACCGATGCATGGATGTCGTTGTCAAGCGCGAACAATCGAGGAAAAAGATTTTTTAAAAATCACTCACCTGTCCAATTATCAGACCAAAACCTGGTGCTTTTTCCGTCCCCAACCTGTTTAATAATGAGATCTTCAAAAGGTAAACCTTTCAAATTCAACCAAGAGATCAGTTTTAAGACTTTGGACCACGGTCCATGATAATCGGGAGGCGTGCGGTCATTGTTGATACCACCGTTCCGACCATGTATGGCTGTTATTACTTTAGACCAAATAGAATTTGGGTCATTATGGAGTTTCCACACCCACTTAAAAAGAAGAGCGGAGTTGGCTGCAGCGATACTTCCCAAACCGAGACCCCCTCTATCACGAGTTTTGATGACATCTCCCCATTTAGCCCAAGCTATTTTTCTTTCGTCCGGGTCCGAACCCCAGAAGAAATCTTTTCTCAACTTCTCTAGGTTTTTAAGGACAGCCTTTGGCGCTTTGAATATGGATAGAAGGTATGTCGCAAGGCTTCCTAACACATATTGGGTTAGGACTTTTCTTCCCCCAACAGATAGGGTTTTTGCTTTCCATCTTGATAACCTTCGTTTAAAATTCTACACTATCGGATCCCAGGCTTTATAGTTTGTATACTTATATTCTCATAAAGCTAAAACCAAGTTAGAAATCATATACACATATTTATTTATTTTCCTCTAATTTTTATTTTAGTTAAGAATGTTCTCTAACACTTTAATTGCTACAACTTTTTTTTCATTTTTTATTTACTTAAAAATCAACACACTGATTATTAAGACTTTTTATTATATTTTTAATTTAAATTAAAAATAAATATAAATCAGTTCATATAATATCACTCACACACAAACATAATACATATGTGATACTAAAACTTTCATTTTTATTTAAATCGCGACTTATATAAAACTTTTTATTTTAATATATAAATTTAATCATTTATATATATATATATATATATATATATATATATATATATTTAAATCATTTTACTTGAAATAAATCTCTTCCCCGTTCTCTCTCTATATATAGCTAAAGTATTAATGATGATAATTAATAATATTCATTGATTAATATTTAAAGACATTTATTTATGCCTTATATATATTATTATATTAAATTAACATCAACTAAAAAAATTAGCATATTAGTTATAGGAAATGACATTTATTGATTACTATTTAAACACATTTACTTACATTAATTTGTAACTTATATATTTTTATTAATAAAAATTTAATATTTGTTTATATTATTTATTGACATCGTTAGTCTTTTATAATAGAGTATTCCTGTAGTAATTTATATTGATGATCAATTAATATATTTTCATATTATTTATAGACTAAGTTTTTGTTTTTAAATGTTTTACACGATATTAGTTACTATACCACTTAGGTGTACATCTATTTATTTCTTAATCAATAAATCGGCAAAGGTACCATCATGTTTTCAAAATGAAAAAAAAAAACTTAATGAAGGTCATCAATTATACAAACAATGCAATATGCTGTTAATATCGCGAGATATCGGCGATATATCGCATATCGGTCATAAGATTGAATATCGGTGCAAAATATCGGATATTATATCGGCCAGCTATATATCGGCGATATTGTGACCAAAATATCGGCCGATATATCGTTTTTTAAGGGACTATTTTTGGGCTTTATTAATGTTGTTGGGTTTTTTTTAGTTGTATGAGCTTATTAATGAAGGCCTTTTTTTTAGTTTTTACATTTTCAGTAACTTATTAAATATTAATGTAAGTTAGGTTTTTTTTCTTTTTGCTGCTGTTCTTCTCCTCACGAACCAAGCCAGCAAGCTTCTTGGTTTCTTTCTTCCAGCCACGTACGAGCACATCATAGCTGCTTCTTCTTAGTTTTTTCTCCACTCTCCAGCAACTTCTTCCTATTTTCTTGAGAGATGTGGAAGAAAATGATGATTGGGTGGTTCCAACCGAAGTTGAGCTCCAAGAGTTTGTGGATGCAAGAGATGGCCTCCTTTGGTCAGATGTACGAGAGGCAATGGGAGGTAATGAATATGTTGGGCCAAGCACAAGAAGTAAAAGGGAGCGTTATAGGGATGATGATGATGATCTCGTTGGAGATGTAGGGGAAGAAGAGGAAGATTTGGAAGCTAACATAAACGAGGAAGTGCACGTATTAGATGATGTTGACTCGGATGCCGAACCTATTGCTTGCAATTAGCTCGTTTCATTCATGAACACTTTTCCTATTTTGTTTTGTGAAACCTTATTTACGTTGATGTTTTGATGTTGAACACTTGAACTATCTTTTTAAATTTTAATTAATGCATATCATATGTTTATGGATGCATATATATATAATTCCAAGAAATATTATATGAATCGATATTCTTGGACCGATATATCACCGATATCGAATATCGGTCCTTGACCGATATCGCACCGATATCCGATATTAACAACATAGACAATGCATAATTTATCCATGCACCCATCGCTAATGTGATCAACGATCGTGAGAGAAGAAGAGTTGATGTGAGAAGGCAAGAAGGGATCTGGACCCTTAATCATTTTTAATCTCAAACATACCCATGAATCGCATTTGATACGGGAATTGATTCAGTGCATCACACTTGGTGCATCACTCAGTAACTTTCATTCTCACTAGAACCTAACTCTTACTAATGTTACATATTATGCATGTATATATGTACACACACATATTAAAATTACACTAAATAAATTCGACTAAATTTTAGTAATCACTTGAATACGATTTATTGATTATATTAACAACTAACATTTATTTATTTAGATAACGATAACCTACCTTAATCATACTCCCGCGCAACGCGCGGTTTCTACACTAGTTATATAATAAAAATATAAAATAATCGAGCTAGAGTCTAGTGTAAATAAAGCATCGATCTCAAGTTTGAGCTCAAAAAACAGCATTGAGATCGAGCTCAAAAATTGAAAAATATTCAAGATCGAGCTTGTTACCGACTTTGAAAAATGTTAATCAAGATCGGGCCTGATGTTAGTTTTTCGAGCCAATCTCGAATAACCTGCTACTCGACTCGGCTAGTCCTATCCTTACTTATGAGATAGAGAAAGTTTTTCTCTCTATTATTAAGGTTAAAAGGTATTACTTAGTTATTTATAATGTATAATAATTACACGTTAATAAAATTGTGTGACATTTTTATTATGGACATTTACTTTAAAAAGAAGGGATAATATTATTTTTTTATATAAATCAAATGAACACCTTAACTTATAAACGTAAACCATTTATAAAAAAAAAAGTCTCAAAAATCAATTATAACATATCATAAATTATTCATTTGACACTTTCATATTCGGTAAGAGCGATGATGGGACCAAGAGTTTTACCCGGTAAGTTAGAGTGACGGCTCTTACATGGTAAGCGCTTACATGATAAAAAAATATTGCATACGATGTCGTTTTAACGGGCTATAATCTCACCTAGTAAGTTACTTGTAAGTGTTGACTCTTACCGAGTACGCGTTGGGTAAATGACCCCTATATCTTTCATATATGTTGGAACCTTCAATCTTTAAAATCACCTCCTCAACCACTATTTTGGAGAGTGATCTAATGGGATCCAAATATCCTCAGTTGTTAATTGTTATTAGAGATGATCATTTGAGGGCTTAGGTCGGGCCTGGGCCGGGCCTAACATAATTTTTTTATCCAACGAGCCTAATATAACAAACTCTAGCCCCCGTTTTTGTGGCCTTAAAGACTTGTCCGTGCCCGCCTCACAATTGGGTTGGGCTTGCCCACGGACTAGCGGACCTATTCTTTTACATTTGAAAAACAAAACTTATATAAAATCATAAGTTATGTAAATCATTTTAATTGCATATGCTCTTTCGAAAATAAATAAGCCGTAAAAGATATCAATGTATAGATTGTATGAAAAAAAATAGTTTCACAATACATGGAGCATGTACATTTTCTTTCTAATGGTTTATCAACTTTCAAAGTCCGATTGTTTTCATTAACAAAATATTTATTCACCTAATATTTCAAGATAGAGATTCTATATAACGTAGCACATATATATATATATACGTATATATTTGTGACGGTTGGTACTCGATAGAGGGAATCCAACCCAAAATCACTTCTAAGTTATAAAAATCAATTTATTATTAATTATATATAAAATTTAATCAACTATAATAATATAACGGGCCAGGTAGACTTGTCCAAATTCTTTTTTTCATTGTCCAAACCCGCCCATTAATTTTAGCAGTGCAGCCCGACTGCCAGAGCCCGCCCATTTTTCGAGAATGATTGTTCAAGCCCGCTTTTCTAACGGGTCGAGTGGGTCGGGTACCGCCCGTGAACATCGCTACTTGGTATAATAGCCAAGGTGATGTGTGTCTTGGCATGGAGGACCGGCACTATCGTTCTTGGAAACCCATGACCGGACAGGGCTACCAAAATGTGTCACGCTTAAACAGACATAACTTTTGATATGAGACTCTGTTCCAGACCCACAACAAGTAGATTCGAAGCTTGAAACGAGGAGCAAGCCATAAAGCCTAAAAACATTGTTTAAGCATCTTTTTTTGGACATTTTTATGTTTTTTACTCTTTTTTTATTTTCGTTTGGGCTTTTATGTTCGACTCATGGTCTTCTTTCAGACCCATTTCGATGGCCACAACTTAAATTCCGAACTTTGATTTGTTTCCAAATTTTAAGTTCACATGAATGCGAATTTGAATCCTAGGATTCAAAATTAGTCGAATCAACGAACCTTAAAAGAGATAATTCGTGGGTATTCATAGAATCAACGTGTTTAATATATTGTTCAGTATATGTTGGAACCCCTTTCTCTTCCCAATAGCTTTTTTGAAAATAATCTAATAAGCAGGAGTGCTAAAAAAACCGATCAACCTAACCCAAAAAACCAAAATAAAAGTCAACCCGAGGTAACCCGACATATAAGATACAAAATTAGGGCAACCCGAATCTATTGCGTTGATATTGGGTTAGCCCAAAGTAACCCGATAAACGTTTTAGCGACTTCTCTAAAACTATTCGTGTTTCTCTTTAATATGTATAAGTTACCAAAAACAACTTGGCAATAACGAGCAAAGAAACTCATAAAAGGAGTTATATGTTAAATGTGTAATACCTAACATTTGATGAACTTGTATTCTCTCTTGAATGATTGATTGTGATTCAAAGGAAGATTTCCTTATTTTTATGTTTACAATAAATATTGTTTTTACTTTATTTAAACACAACCCGACCAAACCTACCAATCCGAACGGTTAGGGTTGGGTTGAGTTGCACTTTTGTTTGGATTGGTTGAAAAATTTCAAACCTCCAACATTGTGTTGGGTTGTTAAAATGTCTTCAACCTGATCAACCTAACCCATAAACACTTGTACCAGTAGATTTCACATATTCTCATCTCAGATATACATCAAAATCCCCGGAATCTGAATCAAAAATTTCACCCAAAACAATTTTTTTAATCTTAAGAAATTAAGAACCCTAAAAAGGATACTGGTTTTATGAGACGAAAGAAAATCTTCTGGTTAAATGAATAAATAAGTGCAATTGGATTGTTGGTTGAAGACAATGGTTACTTTACGCTAAAGAACATCAACAACAAAAGCGATCGCTTTATCTACCTCTAGATTCATCCCATTTGTGTTTATTATATAGGATGAGGATTTGAGTATTTTCAGGGGTTAGAGATAAGGCTTAATTAAATAATTAGCACTAAAAATAGTACATAAAGCTTCATTAATTGTTTTTAAGCAATTGACATTAAATAGCAGTACATAAAATTTAATGTGTTGTTTTCAAGAGTTTTTCTCAAATGCTTTATAATATGGTATAAACTATACATTATATAGAATAATGTAATGGTCAAATAGCATTTTAGTGTTTTGCACTAAGGGGGTGTTTGGGATTGCTTATTTAAAATAATTTATGTTTTTATGTAAAAGTGTTTATTAACTTATGTGGTGTTAAATCGGAGTTTTATAAAAAGTATTTGGATTAGCTTATGGTGGTATCAAAACGTAATAAGCTAATAAGTTGTTATTTAAAGAGCGTTTGGGATTTGCTTATACATGTAAAATAACTAAAAATTTGATAAGTTGTTTCAAAAGTCAATAAGTTAGAATTCAAAAACTCCTTATCAGCGGTGCCAAATCGCTATAAGCAGTTTTCTTTTTAACCATCCAAACACTAAAAACTGCTTATTACCGATACCACACCTAAATAAGTAATAAGCAATCCCAAACACCCCCTTATTTATGTCAAATATTCATCTGGGGTCTTGACAAAAACCATCATTCTACCCTTTAACAAACCTAATACAAAAAATCAATCTGGTTTTTACAGGTTTAATAACTTGCTCAAACCTGCCTTATAAACAAGTCAGGCTTGTTCTACATGCTAACATGCCTAAAAAATCTTATACATATAAAACTATATAACTTATATAAAATCATTCAAAATACATTTTTTTTTCAAATTAAAGTAAGACATAGAAACATAATTATGTAAATAGCTTATAGATTTTGGTATATGAGATTTTGGCATTGTTTGGCAAAAAAAAAAGCTAGCTTATAAGCTAGTTTTTTTTACATGTTTGAATGACCATAAGCTAGCTTTTTGAAACGCTACTTGAAGTAGCGTTTCAGTAGCTTTTGTGAATATTACAATATTGCCCCTTATTATTATTTACTAACTATTATTATTAATAAATATTAATTTTTTAAATTTAATTATAATTAATTAATAAATATTAATTAATACTAACTGAAAATTATTAAATTAAATTTTAATTATACATAGATATTAAATTTTAATTATTTAGTATTATTGTTAATCATATAATTATTTTTTATTATTTTTTAATATTAATGAATGTATTTTAATTATCAATTAGTATTATTTTTTAATTATTTTTTGATTATTTTTTCATATTGTATGTAACGGTTATTTAAAATCATAAGTTAATATATATTTTTTTCTAAAACTTGTTTTAACAAATTCAAAATTTATAGTATATATGTAATAACAAATTTTAAATTTATTTTAATTAACATATTATAATATTTAATTTTTCTTTATTACATTGGTTGTATTAATTAACATATTATATTGTTATAAATTTGTTTTAATTACATAATTAAAGTTGTAACTGATAATTATTTGAAGATGTCCTTTTTGGTCATTTACATGCTTATAAACTACTTTTGTCAAACGTGACTTTTTCATCAGCTATCTTATCAACTACCAGCAAGCTTATCAGCCAACAGCTAACTTATCAGCTAGTTTGCCAAACAAAGCCTTTGAGTCAAGAATAATTAGATTTCCAGATCGAAACTTGAGAAATACTATATAACATAATACATATAGTATATAGTAGCACGAGGCTAACCCAAATTAACTTCTAAACTTAACTAAAAGTAATAAATAAATAAAAGTAACAAAATATTAATTATATATCTATACTACTTTATTAAAAGAATATTTCAGTTTTTTTTCAACATACGGTTTTTCAACAATCTTGAAAATTCACGTTTTAAGCCTACTGTACAACTTCTAAAGCACATAACCTCTCCCCACGTCCAAGCTTGAAAGTGGCTAATGGCGATCTCTCTTCTCTCCCCACGTCCCTCTCTTCTCTCCCCGCGTGTCAGAGATATCTCCCACGTCCCGCTCACTTCTCTCCTTTAAACACGAATCCAACAATTTGGGTTCACAACGATTTGCGTTCACAATTTCAGGCTTCTTCTCACGCTTCTTCTCAATGAAATGATTTCAGGTATGTTTCATCTCATGCTTCTTCTCAACGATTTCAGGTATGTTTCATGATTTCACATCGTTTTCACAATGATTTGGGTTCACGATTTCAAGTTCTTTGCACAGATTTTGATTTCACAGTTTACCCTCATCGATTTCACGATTTCAATTTCTGTTCGTGTTCATCGATTTCAAGGTTTGTGTTCGTCGATTTCAAGTTTTGATTTCACGGTTTGTGTTCATTGATTTCAAGTTTTGTTTGTTCAAACACACATATTATTTCAAGTAAGCATCATCTCTGAATGATCCATTCACTTGGCAATGATATTATTTCATAAGCTTTTTCATTTTGCTATTTATAGCAATTTAACTTCACGGTTTTCTTGATATGTGAACATTTTCCATTTATATTGTATTCGACAATTTTGTTGTGGAGTATTTCGAGTGCCACTTATTCAGCTTTTTGCTGGAAGTTCTATTTTCTTATATTTATTTAGTGATAACTACAAAAAAAAAAAAAACAAGAAGGGGAAAACGAAAAGTTTACACTTTATGCCCTAAAATTAATATAAACAAATCATTTTTCAATTTGGCTGAAGCACTTTGTTGTATAGAATTTTTTTTCTTCAGAAAGATCCATGTTGGTATAGAATGGTAAAAATAAACTACAGAGTATTGTGAATGCCATAAACACTGAAATCTGGTATAGAATGGTAAAAATAAACTATAGAGTATTGTGAATGCCATAAACACTGAAATCTGGTATAGAATGGTAAAAATAAACTACAGAGTATTGTGTATGCCATAAACAATGGAATTCTCCAATATGGCTGATAATAAACTACGTGGTCTTCGTTTTCATTAGATTCCCTATATTTACCTTACATTGAATGGACACGAATATGGACGTATTCTGTTTGCAGGATATACTGGTACATTGCTGCTTAATAATGGCAAGCTTTCTGATGTATTGGGCGAACTTCAGGTAAAAGATGCTATCAATTCTCTCCTTTCTCTTACTTCAGGTAAGTTTTTGTCATTGTTTTCGTCATTTCATTTGGGTTTTAGGTTTGAAGCCAATCTTACCATTGTTGTGGTTTTTCGCCCTTTTTGGTATGTGCTATTACAACATGATACAATTTGTATTAGCACAACCTCCACTTTAATCCTGATCGACATCTTGAAGTCTTTGGTCTGTGTTTATCTGAATCCTTGGCTACTTCGGGCTTTGAAAGAGTTCAAAAGCTAATTTATTTGCTTTCTTGATCGCAGTCCACCATATAGCAATGGGTGGTGGATTCTAAAGTTGTTGCCGATGTCACCTATGCAGTATAACTTGAGGTAATGAGTGTGTTTGAATTTGTTTATTTTATTTTTTGACAAACAGAAGGATGAAGCTTGGATTTGCTTATGGTCAGGTATGCATAATTTTATGGTCACATATGCATCTAGTAGTTTCTTTATTATCATGTTTAAAAGCATCAGTGAAAGAAAATATATGCACACATATTGGTTTTATTGCAGAAATGTGCATAAAGTGTGGAGACAAGATGGATAATTAGTCAGGGGCTGCATCAAGTATAACCCATTCTTACCTCAAACTTTTAATAATATGGCCGTGATTGGTCATTACGTGCGACTATCTCCACTATAGAAAGAAAAAAGTAAAGGAAGATCAAATCCGTTGTTTGTGGTGACATAAATCCCTCCCTACAACTCATGAATTAAGAATTCTCACAACAACAAGGTCTACTCGACATGAATTAGGCGTTAATGAAACTTTTTACAGGAATGAACATGATTTCAGGACACGAGACATGAAAAGGGATTGCTTTAACGCGGTAAGTGCGTGCGATGACTCTTACCACATTTAGCGCTTATGGGGTAAATTATTGCACAATACCGTTATGGCGAACTAAAATCTTACCTTATAAGTGATAATATTGAATTTTTCTGGAAAGCACTTACCCGAGTAAGCGTTCGGTAAACGGCTCCTTAGTGACCCTACGACATTTTTTTTGTTTTGGGCCTTTTTCTTTCTACTACTCCTAGAAAAGATAATTTATGACAAATTTACCAATTGTTATTTTTTCATCTATGACACTTTTTCCCTTGGATTTCTTTCTCTATTGTGATATTTGTGTAGATAGAGTTTTGATATGCAGTAGACGTGGTAAAGTAAAGCTTGGCTGAGCCATTTTTCCACATGATTAGAATCAAAGGTGTATGGGAGGGTTGTCGCTTTGTATTTGTAGTTAGTAAGATTGTGATGAAAAAAACAAACAGTTTTTGTGGTTGTTTATATTATTGACTCAAACGAACGAACCTAAACGAACACAAACGAACTTTAATCGAACACATTTATATTTAAAAAAACAAATGGTGCAACCACTCTAATAGGGTGCTCCATTAATATTTTTACAAAGCCTCAAGCCAAAGGGCTCAAGCCAAAGGCTAAACCCAAGCAATGTAATGAATCCATTAATATTTTTACAAAGCCTCAAGGGAAAGGACTCAAGCCAAAGGCTAAACCCAAGCAATGTAGTGAACTAGTGATGCAATTGAAAGGGAAGAGATGAGGGTTATATATACTGAAAGATGAGGCATGATTTTCTCAAAATTTTCGATGTGGGATAAGGTCTTTCATCAAAAACTGAAAGATGGTGCTGTCAGCTCCCACATCGCTAAGAGTAAACAATTTTTTTTAAGGCCTAACACTATATATACAATTTGTCAACCTTTTATGAATGTTCTTTAACAATTTTTTCTTAAACTAGTAATCTTTATTTAGATAATTTTAATTATTAATCTAATTTAGATATTTTTTCACATAGATTAAATATGTAATAAATATTAAATATTAGATATTTTCTATTAAAATGTACCGGGTACCCAGCGGTTCCGGGTACCCGGTCCCGGAACCGGTCCCGGCGGGTAGCGGTTCTAAAAAAATGAGAACCGGAACCGGACCCAGTCACATCGGTTCCGTTATTTTAGGAACCGGAACCGGAACCAGTCACATCGGTTCCGGTTCCGGAACCGGCAGTTCCGGAGCGGTTCCGGTTCCAAAGGCGGGTACCCAGTTCCGCTGCTCATCCCTATTATTGAGTATTGACTTGTTTGTGATATAGTGTTCATTTTTTAATATAGATTTTCTTTTGCGTATCTTTTAGTTCCAGTGTTTCACAAATAAAATTTAGGCTTAAGATATTGTTATGTATAAATATATCTACATTTCATGTGTGAAACAAGTACATATTTAACATTTATTATTAACACTCAATGAGTTGGTTTTCGATAAGAATCGTAATTATTGTGAGAAAGGTAGGAAGCAATCTCCAATCTTAATTCTAATTGTAGATCAACTTAAAATAACCTTCTAACCTTGTGTTATTTTGGGATTTAACCTGAATCATTAAATCAACACTAATTAAAAGTGATTAAAAGTTCAAATTCATTCTCATTTGAACTCATATTCTCACATAGTTTTTTGTCATGCTCAATATATATAGTAATGCTTCAGGTATATCATGCATTGTATGGGTTGGTTTATCATTACATTTGATTCACTGATTGCTTATTTTTCAAATATGTGATTTGTTTAGTTTTTGAAATATTTATCTTTTATTAGGTTTTTCCCTCAAGCGCCCGTGGTGAGAATTTATAACCAAATTTTGACCATTTCACCGATTCATTCCAACCGGATGCCGCATTAGGATCAATGGTGCAATGCAATTTCAGATTGTTTCAACAAAACAATTGTATTAGTATTGTTTAGTTTTTGAAATATTTATCTTTTGATTAGGTTTTTCCCTCAAGCGCCCGTGGTGAGAATTTATACCCAAATTTTGACCATTTCACCGGTTCATTCCAACCGGAGGCCGCATTAGGATCAATGGTGCAATGCAATTTTAGATTGTTTTAACAAAACAATTGTACTAGTATTTTGTTTTTGGTTTAAAGTTTTTTTACATCCCGCTGCATTGCGCGGATACGTTGCTAGTAAATATATAAATAGGATGGGGGAGATGTGCATAAAACATTTTTTCATCGTTCGGACACGCCCATTAAATTTAACGGTACATCTCGGTCCGTCCATTTAACAGCCCAGAAATTTTACATCCCGTCCATTTAACACGTCCATTCTTATTTTGAAGTGGTATTTAGGAACTCCATTAAACCCAATGGTTAAAGCTCACTATGTGGATTAATCTTTCTGTATAGAATGAGAAGGTTTTTATTTGAGATGATATATTTATAGATGGAAAAAGTGTGTTTGTCAGTTGGAAGGGCCATGTTTGAAAAAAACTTGGCTTTTCTGCATAAAGCTCCTCCTAGAAGCTTAATGAATAAGCCATTTTCTATATCACTAATGAATAAGCCACTATCGAACCGTCATGTATAGTTGACCGAATAAGCGGTGAATCCAAATTAAATCCATTAAATTGCTAACATACAGTCTGATAGTTGGTGCAAATGGTTTGGTTTTAGGGAGAAGGTTTAGAAGTTGAAGTTAAAAAGAAGCGTGAGAAGTAGATCTGAACCGTTGATCACTTTTAATCAAATGTTCTCCCATGAATTGCGCCTTAGAAAGAAATTGATCCGGTGTATCTCATCCTAATGTGCGTTCATTTCACGTCCAACAGTTGATAACCACCTCTCACACTTTTCACATTAACCTCAACTTCCTATTGTAAATTTTGAAAACATGGGTTTTGTTCCAGTAGATATGATGATGACAATTGACAGCCATGTGATCAATCAAGTCTAACAACTAAGTTATGGCTACTATTGTCCAAAAGAAAAGAAAGAAAAATACTCCATTTCTGGACTAAGAATGTGGTACAATATTTATTACTTTACTCCTGTCTCTGAACCAAGAAGATGGTACAATATTTTTTACTTTGGAAGAGAGTGCAGTGTGTTGGCAAGTAGAAAAAGGTAAATGTGACAGATGGGTCCCCAGAAATTCCCAATGAATAAAAAGTTAAATGCTATCAATTCAATGAGAATATGTTAATGAAAAGTGAAAAGGGTCATTCATGTTATTGAACTAACCACTGGAAAAAAAGAGTCATAGACAACTCATTGGACATCTACTACTACTTAACTTTATGCCTGGGATTCCCTCAATTTCAACAACTTGTGGGGGCACACACTTGGGGAAGAAAGTTTGTGTCATAATCATGCCCTCTCTCCTAAAAGTTCAATTGCAAGTAATTTGTAATTTGTCAATTGATAATATTAAGGTAGATTGACTCAAATAACCATTCCATGGATGTAAATTGATTATTTCTCTCACTTTTACCCAAATGTCCCTATTTTCGTACTTAACTCAAAAACATAACAAAAATACCAATCTTATCAATTTTCCTTAAAAAATTGAAAATCGACAAGATTCGTACTTTTTTGTGTTTTTGAGTTAGGTCCGCAATTGCAGCCCTATATATTGTGGAAGTAGTGTCATTTAGGTAAAAATGAGAGAGAAATGACTAAGAGACCACTTTCTTTGTTTGATTTGGTTATTTTGGTCAATTTCCCCTAATATTAATCAAAGGATGCTTTCAGAAAAGATGAAATTGTTGATGAAAACCTCACTTTCATTAAAATATGAGTTTGCAAATGAAGCAACATGTATACTTTGTTTCCTTTTTTTCTTTTCTTTTTTGTCTTTTTGGTAAACATTAACAAAGAGGATGCATGCTTTACCATCAATGATAGTAGAAGGAATATAACTCACCCTGGTTTTCTCCGGGACTTGAACGGAAAATTTGTTGGCGGTGATGGAGAGAACTCGAACGGTAAATGAGGTGGGTCCGCCTCGCCGGATAACATTCCAACGATCTCTCTCATTGTAGGACGTTTCACAGGCGATCGTTGCAGACATAAGAGCGCTGTAGTGATACAGAGCATCGCTTGTTCTTGATCCAACGAATGAATATTGGGATCAACAAGATCTAGAAGTTTCCCATTACGCGCTAACTGTCTAGCCCATGAAATAAGATTAGCCCTTTCGAATTCGGACATGGGAGAGGCTGTTACTTGCAGTGGTCTTCGGCCAGAAACCAAAACCAATAGCAAAACGCCATAACTATATACATCACTCTTTTCGGAGAGAATCCCACCATCGCATTTCTCTGGGGCAATATAACAAACGGTTCCTCTCATACTAGGAGTGCTACTAATACCACCACTTTTGGGGATTTCTCCATTGGGACATTCTTGGCTGTTTCTTCTCCGGTGGCGGAACTCACCGCTTAAACCTTCTAACCACCAATCAATGCTTCCTTTACTAGTGTTTTTACTCTTTTTCTTCTTTGGCACAAATTCTTCATCGTGTTGCCACCACATTTCTCCATTGTTACTGTTACTTCCCCTTTTCTTCTTCTTCTTCTTGGATAATTCGTCGCAAAACTCCTCTTTCCACCATTCTCTCGGCTTCCGATTCTTCTTCTCTGTTTCAGGTTTCTTTTTTTGCTTTTTCTGCGATGAATTGGCACTACTGGCTTCGAGTTCTGTTGAGATTGGATCTGTAGTAGTGAGCCAATCTTTTTTAGGTCTCTCTTTCTTTATCTCGCTTCCAATCCACTCCATTACATAATCTTTCACTCTCCCTGAATCGCCACCACAACCGTCCTGTTTCCACCACCAATCCCTCCCTGAACCCCCACCTGCACTCTTCTTTCTCCCCAAAAATCTCCGATTACTGCTATCAACGCTGACCTGATCAGACACACTTGCCCTTTCCAAATACTCAGAGGGAGACGCCTCCGCATCCATAACCGTGACAGAACAACTCTCCGGTGATAATAGCGGATCCACATTCACTACAACCTCTCCTGTTGCTACACTCTCGTTCTCCTCTGCTATTGACCTGTTTTCTTCTCTATAATCGCTAATGTTTTCTCTCTTTTTCTCAACATCGGTATTGTTATTGTTATCATCAGCTGTTTCTGTTTCCGTTTCCGTTTCCTGATTGCCTTCTTCTTCACCGCATTCGAGAAAACTTTCAATAATCTCATTCTCGTCTAACCCTAAAACTCTTGCCAGACCGAAATCAGCAACTTTCGCATTGAAATTACAGTCTAGTAACACATTAGAAGGCTTAATATCACAATGAACAATCGGCGGATCGCACGAAAAGTGGAGAAATTCGATACCTCTAGCTACGTCTAGTAAAATCATAAACCTAATTTTCCAATCCATGAGTTCAGGACACTTACGATACAACAACGCGTCTTGTAAGCTACCGTTCTGCATATATTCGTACACAATCAACATTTTCCTCCGGCGCCGCCGGTTCTGATCGGAGGAGAATCCCAAAACCGAGATTACATGACGTGAATGTGCGCCACACGCGCCGTTGATCCGCGTGGATAAGGAAAGCTCGTTGTGAAACTCTCTCTCTCCTTGCAACGATCCGGAACCGTTCATAAGCTTCACGGCGATCTCCTTACCGGACGGAAGCACGCCTTTGTAAACCGAACCAAATCCTCCCTGACCGAGCCGGTTAGTTGCAGCGAATGCTGACGTAGCACGGCGGAGAACATTGTACGAGAACTGCTGCAGCTTTTGCTGCGGCTGCGGCGACGGAGACTTCAGATCCGCCGGAGCCGTACGCTTTCGTGACAGTTTTCTGTATGCAATTGCAAGAATAATGAAGAGTGAAGACACTAGTACTCCGGCGAGTACCGAATGTAGAACAGGAAATCCATGGCGATGACGGTGGTTGTAAGGTGGTGCCGGCGGTGGTAAAGTCGTCGGAAAATCCGGTAGCGTCGGTGGAAGTGTAGACATTTTTGCAATCAGATTGAGGAATCACTGAATCAGTCTCACATACAATCTCCCTCTCTCTCTAGAAATCTCTGTTTCTCTCTCTCTAGAAGAGAGAGCTTATCCGATATATCGCCTTCTTCACAGGTGGTGAGCTGAACCAGACCCAGTGTGAGGTTTTACCAGAGGAGTGAAGGAGGAATGTTAAAGTAACAGGGCGGTGAGCGTGACAACTGAACGACTAATTAGATTAAAGACAAATAAGTACACGTAAGCATGTCGTTAGTTGACTAAACCTGTCTTCGTAGGTGAGTATCGGGCTATCGGCGTAGCGCCGTAGCCTGCATGCTTACGGCCTTTTCTATTTTAAATATCTATTCTCCTATATAAAAAGAATAAGGCCTTAAGGCAGTTAATTTCAACATTTTAGAATTACTTTTATTTTAGCTTAATGTACAGACTTTTAAAGCATGATCTGAAATCAGTTCTCCTTGCTACTTCTCCCATACGTCTCCTTCTCCACGATTCCCTCATTTCTCTCTTTTCCCACCCGATTGCTGATTTCTCTGCAGTTTAAACTCAACCCACTCCCCCTTTCTTTCTCACGATTTCAATAACCCTCCATCTCTCTCTGCGAACCTTCGTCTTCCTCTCCTCTCCACACCCCCTGAATTCTACCCCCGCGTCCTAATCCTGTGATGATATTCAACCCCGATGATGGAACCAGAAGGTGATTTATGCGTCCAAGATGGCGAACATGGCGAAGGTCAGTTCTCTTACGATTTTGTTAATTTTTTGATGTTTTTTATTACGATTTTCGTGTGGATTTGTTCCTATTTGCAAAATTGCAATTCGTACGAGTGTTCTGTTGTTTACAGGACGATCCACATCTTCTCTCGAGGATTCAGGTAGATTTTCTTGTTTTAGGTTTCTCTCGATTTCTAATCTCGGTTTCCCTCTTTTAATTTGCGTTTGGTTATCTCTCTTCATCTCTCGACGGTTCTGAACACCCCCATATCTCAACTCAAATCTGGGTTAGATTTCGAAGTTGATTTTGTGTTTCATTTGGGTTTTCGATTCATGATTTTGTTTTTCGTTTGGGTTTCGATTCATGATTTTGTTTTTCGTTTGGGTTTCGATTCATGGTTAGATATTGTGGTTGATTTTCGTTGTTTTCTTGAAGAACAGAAGGGTGCAGAACCGACAATGGCTGAATTTGTATTTTAATTTCCTTATGATCCCACACCAGATCAAGAACAGGTCTCCCTTAATCTGTTTTTTTCTGTTTTTTTCAGTTTTTTGGTGGAGGATGCAGTAAGAATTCCAATTTAATTTATGGGCCAACTTTTGTAATGCTGATAGACTACCGAAGTGGTTATTTAAAAAAAATATAACGTGTTGGTTGTTTTTTTGGTTTTAAATCCATAAAACATCTTGCAATAGCAATCTCAGTGTTTTCAAAATAAAGCTAATTGAACTTCATTTTGAACTAAAAGATGGATGAACATGAGCTTACATGTAAGGTGATACACTACGGTGTAGTATATTTGGTTAACGAGACTAACCAAAGTGTTAAAGTTGGAGGTATGGAGAAATGCCTCTGAGTCTAAGGTTTTTAGCTTAATCCTGACTAAACGAAATACACAAACAACAACTTCAGTGGTTGTTTGATATGGAAGTGAAAGATGTGATAAACGTGTTCAGACAGGCAGTCAAAAATGATATTTTTGTTATTATTTGGGATTAGATTTACTAAATGATGAAAAGTTGCCATGTATGTTAGCCATACTCATTAGATTTTACAAGACAAAATGCATGGCCTTTGAGAAACAGGTACACAAGAGGAACAATTGAGGAAATACACGTTGGATAACTTGGGAACTTAGACCTTGAATGCACTAATTAGAAGGGAAACTTGTATGAGGAGAAGGTTGTTAAGACGGGCAGATGTCAGCCAAAATTGATGTGGGGGAAGCAGTTAAGAAAGATTTGAGCGCTTGGAATTTATACTTAAGTGGTCACAGCCTTAGATGGGAATGCATGGGACAATTTATTTGTGTCTAAGAGCTCTAGGAGATTTCACCTCTTCATATGGATAACTTTTCGTGGTCTATAATAGTCTGAAATCTTCAACCTCATGACAGGCCTTTATTGATGTTGAGAAGGATTTGACAGAGAGAGAAACTCCAATGGATAGATTGATTTGTTGTGATGTCGGCTTTGGCAAGAACTGAAGTTGCTCAGCGTGCCATCTTTTGCATGGTTTCAGCTGGGAAGCAGGCAATGTCATTAGCACCCACTATTGTTTTGGCTAAGCAACAATTTGGTGTTATCTCGGAGAGATTTTCCAAATACCTGACATCAAGTTTGGGATTATGAGCAGATATCAGGTGTGTTCTTTTTTTAATTGGAGCACTTCGTGTGGTTTGGTTTGGTAGGAACAACTATTATCTGTTTGCATTAGATATTTGCTTTGTGCAAGTGTTTTTCTTAACTACTTTTAGTTTATTGTCCCCCTGTTTGCATATTTGAGCATCTAGGTAATCCGTAATGCTCAATTGGGTTTCTGCTACTCGATTCCATGAGAATACAAGAAGTTTTTTTATTTCAAGATGTCCATAAAAACTGGAAGGTCTCCTTTTTCTCACTTTTAAAGATAAAATTGCCTACTTGCTCATAATCAATGTTGCAAACAATTGATGCTACTCTTTTTTACTTACGGTCCATGAAAATCCCTTTTCTCTTATTATTGAAAGATATCTTGGACAAATGACTAATCGTCAAACATTTGTATGGAATTATGGGTTGATTCAAATTCGAACATTGCGATTTTGATGGGATGGAAGGAGTATAATTAAGTGTTAAATTTTCTAGCTATGTCATTACTTACTTTAATAATTATAGATGTCAAGTTCTTATGAACTTGCCATAGGTGTGTATCTTTTACTCACCCAACTCTTTTGAAACTTGTGTTGCCATTTATTGGAAAGTAGGGCCATGATACTCAACTAGCTACCTTGCTATGGACCTAACCTTTTACATCATGTAGACCAGAGCAGAGAGGGAGGAGTATTTTCATATGATCAAACATGGGCATCTGGATACATGACTAGCATCACAGATCTACTAAAGGCTATCATTCTAACTTCCGTAACTGGTCGTATTCCTGTGGCCTTATTTTCTTCACCCCTTCCCTGGTGAATAATGTAGCCATTCCCATTTTGATCATACCTTAGGACAAGTGATACAAAGAGAATTAGAGAGTTAACCGGGTCTTTCTATAATATTTGTGGCAAACCTTGGTGCATCAAGTTTTTTTTTGTTGATGATCATTATAAATTTTTATAAAAGACAATAGGTTTATATATCAAATTCAAAATAATGTTTTCATTGTGATTTAAAAAAATAAAAACTTGATTTCGGCAGTAGCAGGTTTGACCGCCATGTACAAAGGTAGTTCGAGAAGTTGGAGTATTCTAAATCGAGCAAGAGAATGAAGAAATATTAAATCATCCACAATATATGGTTTCCATAAGTAAAAAGTAGAGTTCTTATAAGTATATGTTATTTTATCAGTATATATTTTGATTCTAAACTAACATCTTTTTCATGTCAATCCTATCCCAGTGGATGGTCTAAAAGATCTTTAAAATTGTGTTCTTGTATGTTGGTTGTATGGTGTTGTAGGCCACTTAGAAGCATGTGATGGTAACAACATCTACTGTCATTGTCATGAAAGTAGTAAGTTTGTATTAACTTTCTTCTTGTGAAAATACATATCAACATATACACAATTACTTCGTTTAGTGTATATGCTTATGAATTATATACCCAACGTATGCTATTTCATCAACTTTGTTACATGTCTAAAAAGTATCGAGGATGACCTTTAATATCATGTGCAGGTTGTTTGAGTTGTATGGTCAAGAGAAAAAAAAAGTTAAGCCAAAGACCTAAACCTCTCCAAGACGTGGGGATCACAGAGGTGCCTAGCTTTTAGCACTGATGGATCTAGATTTGTTACCGGAAGGGTGGATATAATTAACATCAAAAGATTGTAAAGAAGGTGAAAACACAAACTTAATTAGCATCT
The DNA here is from genome assembly GCA_033807775.1 of Saussurea involucrata. Taxonomy (NCBI): domain Eukaryota; kingdom Viridiplantae; phylum Streptophyta; class Magnoliopsida; order Asterales; family Asteraceae; genus Saussurea; species Saussurea involucrata. Next base: position 13,529,305 of record CM066312.1, read on the forward strand.
TATTTCTTTTTCGGATTCCAGTAGTATAGTTATGAAAAGATTTATGCATTCACATGGGTTCGGAGTATTTTATGGACCTAGCAACTTCTTGATTCATTTACGCGTTGTTAGCCTTTGAAGTCAACATGATGCTTTATATTCGAAGCTCTCTATATATGTCATATATGTCATGTTGAAGTTTAAGAATCAATAACAACTGTTCTTAACTGCTACTTAGATTCAAGTACCCCTGCTTATCATCTCCTGGAAACGTTTGCTCGACTTTGCACGTTGAATCTTAGGCTGGTTCTGAAGTTCTTGATGAAATCATTTGCTTGTTTATCAATGTTTATTCTCTCTTCCATCACTTCAAATCTCCTGGGCACCCTTTGTTTCATCTCACTCTTTCTTGAACTTCCAGCCACAGACCCCTGTACCATTCTCCATTATTGCTGCTGATCTTTAGAGAGAGAGAGAGAGAGAGAGAGAGAGATGCAGTGGTTATCTGTGCATGGGTATAGATACATGCATATATTATATAGGGGAAAGAAAGTGAGAGTATGTGTTAGGCTACTGCATACAAAAAAGTGATGATTACAACTTACAACTCCACATTTCTGCATATTTTATGGGCAAAGTTTGTACAACTTCTTGGCTTGATTGGAAGACATGTGATGAAGAACTACTCCTTTAAACTTAAAGTATTCAACATTACAGCAAATGGAGCTTCAAATATATTTGTGAACCATTAAAAAGGGGAATAAGATGACTAGACGAGTCCCAAGGAAATCTACTTTACAATATGCAATAATTCATACATGAATAATTAGAATGAAAAACGATAAAAGTCGTTGCAATTTGAGTACTTTAAACCTATAAGTAATTATCTAATTGTGTTGGGATGGTGATCACATGTGTATTACTCAACCACGGTGATCGTTTTTTTACGACAGATCCAAAAGTTTATTAACGATAAAACAATTACGTGGGTTTGAAAAGCGGTTCATTTTAGTTAAATTTTCTTTTACAAAGTTTCACGACGAAGATTCGAAGCTACAACCTTCTCTTCCGCCAAAAGTGTTCTTGCTACTGATGTGCATCTTAATTTGTTTCCTTAAACCATTTGATGGCACATATTTAATTGCAATCGTGTCACCATTTGTGAGTCCGTAATTTTCTTTAGCTACATCGAAACAATTAGTCGTGACACAGAACCCCCTAGGCTAGATGACTGGAGTTGAGGGTAAAATATTCTATTTATGGGTGGTTGTAGGGGTGGTATTGTCCATCAAGTGATCAAGATACTTAAGGGTCGTTTACTAAATGTTTACCAACTCACTTTATATACCTTATCGGAGGAACATGACAAGGACTGAGAATCTTACCCGGTAAGAACGATGACAAAGACCGAGAGTCTTACCCGGTAAGTGAGAGTAACGACTCTAACCCCGTAAGCGCTTTAAAAAAATGTTGCACACGATACCGTTTTAATGGATTAAAACCTACCCAATAAGTTATGTGAAAGTGTTGACGATTACCGGGTAAATGACCCTTAGTTGTCACTCTTAAGTAATGGTTAATAATTTTTCTAAAGAGTTGAAGAAAAATAAATGTGTTATGGTGGGCTTTCAGTAACGTGGGAAAAAGAAACAAAATAAGATGATCCATCTTCGCTTTGATTTGCATCAAGAAAAACAGATCTGCAATCAAATTATATATAACTATCTTTTCAATTTAAGCTTATATAAACAAGGAACAATTACCTTCTACTAGCCAATTCATCCATGGTCTATGTTGCTTTTTCTAGATTAGAATAAATTAACTTGCTTTTTATGTATAGTTCCTATATGGAATATGAGAGTCCGGAAGCCGTCGGGATGTCTAATTCATTTGGTTCATTTTACTATCCGTCTATCTTTATGAAATTTTTGGCAGTCAGTATTTCATCATGTAAGCATAGTTTTTGAGTATTCTTACCATATCTTTTACAAATGATTTTACGTTTAACATATATTTCAGATTTTATTTATGAATTACAAGTTACAAAAACTGCAAACCACCCATGCATAAGTTAGTATTTAAAAGAAGCTAAGAGCAACAAATGACATGGGTTAAAAAACACTATTATCAAACTATTGTATTTCAAATTTTTTGATCAATCGATCGTATTAACTTTAAATTTATATCATCAGATTTGTGATATAAAAACACAACAAACTATAAAACTTAGCATCGAGAATAAAACAAAATATTGAACGATTGTCGTTTCGGGCTCACCGCTTTAAAATCAAAACGTTTTGCGCAACATCGCGTTCGGATACATTACTAGATTTGGTATTTTTTTAACTTCATTTATTCAAAATTTATCACCAGCTATATTGTACAGGTATACAACTAACTTCAGTATGGATAAAAAAATGGAAATATGATTGACATTTTAATTTTTAAGTTATCGGTTTTAAATTAAGATACACCCGCCGCATCGCGCGGGCATATTACTAGTAGGTTTTAAAAAGAAAAAAATCTATAAAAACTCAATAAACCTAGAAAAGAATATGAAAAATTGCATTAAAATGTAACCAACTTTCACCTAATTCTTATTTTAAGGAATCAATTTTTAAAATCGTCATTTAGGGGTCTGTATCAAACTTTATGTTTATTTAAGGGTCTGGCTAAACTGTTCAACAGGTAATCGGTAATATTGATATCATCAAAATGCAACCGACTTTCACTTTATTCCTATTTTGGAGAATCAACTTTCAAAACCGTCATTTAAAGTTATGTATCAAACTTTATGTTTATTTAAGGGTCTGATATTTGATATGACTTGGCAAATAATTATTTAAAAAAAATATTAGATAGATATTATTTTGCAAAATCATCATTATTATTAAAAAAAATTGAAAAATTAACAAATCAAAATCATAAAATGAATCGCCTCCCTTCCGCTTTAGGTTTTCAAACTGTGATCGTCTGCTCTCCCTCCCTTTGTCAAAAATTAATGTACCAATTAATTGTTATCACATTAATCTTTTATTACATTAATAAAAAACAAATTTTAATGGGAAATTAATTAAAATACCCTAAGTTTGACCATCTTTTACTGAAATACCCAAAATCTCTCCCATTTTGCAAAATTGCCCTAAAAATCCGCGATGGAGCCCGCGATCGCGGGCTCCAGGGCACGTGTCACCAATGTTTACCCACTTTGCCCGCGTTGGTCCCTCAAGAATGCCCGCGGTCCAGCTTTCCCCCCTCAAGAATGCCCGCGTGTGCAGTTTTGGTCCCTGCCCGCATTTGACTCATTGACCCCCGCGATCGCGGGCTACACGTGTCACCAAAGTTTGCCCACTTTGCCCGCGTTGGTCCCTCAAGAATACCCGCGGTACAGCTTTCCCCCCTCAAGAATTCCCGTGTGTGCATTTTTGGTCCCTGCCCGCGATTAACTTTCTTTGACCTCCCGCGATCGCGGGCTCCTGTGCCACGCGTCGGCACAGGGTTAACCCTAAAAAAAATTTGAAGCCTCAAACCCTAATTTTTATAACATCGGCCGCACTATATAAGGGGTGGGGGGACCAAAAACCGTCCACTCTCATTATTTTATAACTCTCTCAATTTTTAATCAAACTCTCTCAATTTTCTCCCACTCTCTCAATTTTGTCGTGTGGAATACGCGTTCGGGTTTTGTGAAGATGTCTCGTATTACCTCTTTGGTATGTTTTCCTTATGTTATTTGTTATTTTTTGTATGTTATTTTAAGTTAAGATATATGATTTGTAGGTTGTTATAGTGTTTATAACTTATGTTTGAATATGTTCTATGTTTAACATGATATGTATGGTTTTATGTTTGAATGTGATATTTGTATGTTATAATGTGTATGTTGTTATAGTGTGTTTTTTTCATATAAAAATTGTTAAGAGTGTTTTTTTATAAAAAAATTGTTAAGAGTGTGTTTTTATAAAAAAATTGTTAACAATGTGTTTTTTTATAAAAACACACTCTTAACAAATTTTTTATAAAAACACACCCTTAACAATTTTTTATAAAAACAGTTTTTTTATAAAAAATGTTTAATAGTGTGTTTTTATAAAAAATTGTTATAGTTTTATGGTTTTTATAATGTGTTTTTTATAAAAAAATTGTTAATTTTTTTTTTATAAAAACAGTTTTTATAAAAAAATGTTAAAAATGTGTTTTTTTTATAAAAAATTGTTAAGAGTGTGTTTTTATAAAAAAATTGTTATAGTTTTATGGTTTTATGTTTGAATGTGATATTTGTATGTTATAATGTGTATGTTGTTATAGTGTGTTTTTTCATATAAAAATTGTTAAGAGTTTTTTTATAAAAAATTGTTAAGAGTGTGTTTTTATAAAAAAAAAAAATTGTGAACAACGTTTTTTTTTATAAAAACACACTCTTAACAATTTTTTTATAAAAACATACCCTTAACAATTTTTTATAAAAACAGGTTTTTTTATAAAAAAAATTGTTAAGAGTGTGTTTTTATAAAAAAATGTTAAGGGTGTGTTTTTATAAAAAAAAAACACATTTTTAACAATTTTTATATGAAAAAACACACTATAACAACATACACATTATAACATACAAATATCACATTCAAACATAAAACCATAAAACTATAACAATTTTTTTATAAAAACACACTCTTAACAATTTTTAATAAAAAACACATTTTATAAAAAAATTGTTAAATATGTGTTTTTTATAAAAAAATGTTAAGAATGACAACTTAGGTCCCTACGGTTTTAAGAATGACAACTTAGGTCCCTAAACTTTTAAGAATGCCAATTAGGTCCTAAAGTTTTAAGAATGACAACTAGGGTCCCTAAACCGCACTTTATCTCTATATAACAATATGATACGTTGAAATAAAATAAACCGCACTTTATCTATATATAACACTATTATACGTTGAAATAAAATAAACCGCACTTTATCTATGTATAACACTATTATACGTTGAAATAAAATAAACCGCACTTTATCTATATATAACAATATGATACGTTGAAATAAAATAAACCGCACTTTATCTATATATAACACTATTATACGTTGAAATAAAATAAACCGCACTTTATCTCTATATAACACTATTATACGTCGAAATAAAATAAACCGCACTTTATCTATATATAACACTATTATACGTTGAAATAAAATAAACCGCACTTTATCTATGTATAACACTATTGTACGTTGAAATAAAATACAACCGCACTTTATCTATATATAACAATATGATACGTTGAAATAAAATAAACCGCACTTTATCTATATATAACACTATTATACGTTGAAATAAAATAAACCGCACTTTATCTATATATAACACTATTATACGTTGAAATAAAATAAACCACACTTTATCTATATATAACACTATTATACGTTGAAATAAAATAAACCGCACTTTATCTATGTATAACACTATTATACGTTGAAAAAAAATACAACCGCACTTTATCTATATATAACAATATGATACGTTGAAATAAAATAAACCGCACTTTATCTATATATAACACTATTATACGTTGAAATAAAATAAACCGCACTTTATCTATATATAACACTATTATACGTTGAAATAAAATAAACCGCACTTTATCTATGTATAACACTATTATACGTTGAAATAAAATACAACCGGACTTTATCTATATATAACAATATGATACGTTGAAATAAAATAAACCGCACTTTATCTATATATAACACTATTATACGTTGAAATAAAATAAACCGCACTTTATCTATATATAACACTATTATACGTTGAAATAAAATAAACCGCACTTTATCTATGTATAACACTATTATACGTTGAAATAAAATACAACCGCACTTTATCTATATATAACAATATGATACGTTGAAATAAAATAAACCGCACTTTATCTATATATAACACTATTATACGTTGAAATAAAATAAACCACACTTTATATATATATATAACACTATTATACGTTGAAATAAAATACAACCGCACTTTATCTATATATAACACTATTATACGTTGAAATAAAATAAACCGCAACATCTATATAAAATAAAATAAACTGCAGCATCTATATATAACACTAACTATAACATCTGTGAATGACTATGTAGAAGGATTTCTTTAACATCGACTTGACGGTAAGGTGCAAAGTTTCATACATCGAGGAATTAGGAGCGCTGTTTAGGGGATTAGGTGATCGCGCAGATACCCTTGAGACCATCTATAGAGGGACACCGTTCGGGCCATGGATGGATGTGTCTTACTCTGGTGGCGACCCTACGCTAGTACACATGTTTCTACAGTTGGAGGTCGAGGACGCCAACGCTGAGCCGGAGGAGATGCATTTTGATTTCTTCGGCTCTCAATTGCATTTTGGGCGTCGGGAGTTCTGTCTAATTACAGGACTACGTTTTGGAGAGGCTCCCCCTTCCTCCCTTAGAAGACTGCTCCTTCGTTCCTAGGGTTTTCGGCATTTCAGCATCTCGTTTGAAGCTGAAGGCAGCCCGGGAAAAGATGAAAGAGGGCCTTAGTGCCCTAACCGACGACGATGCTGTCCGTGTATGCTTGGTGGTGATCGTGGATATGGGCTTCCTGGGCCGTGAGTATAGCCAGCATGCTTCATCGACGGTCCTTAGGGCCGTCGAGGACCTTGAGCTGTTTAACAGCTACCCGTGGGGTAGCCATATCTGGACACATTGCTACTCTAATCTGCACCGAGCCATAGGCAGACGCGCCGATCGACATGCAAAGATGAATCTTTGTGGTTTTACATACGCCTTCAAGGTTAGATACGTAGTATAACAATTGTTAATAATACATACAAACTGTTTGGCTTTTCTTTTTACGTACTTGCTCTTCTTGTCTAATTCCAGATATGGATCTTGGAGGTGTTTCCCGCATCAATCCGATATTTCGTCAAGCGCGATGATCGAGTACTTAGGGGAACCCGTTGGGACAGGCGTGTTACCCTAAGTAGGTCGCTTGGATTGAGTTCTTCAAAGCGTCTAGAAATGTAAGTTCTTTTACTATGTTTACAATTTGCATACGTTAGTCCCGCTTATTAATTTCTTTTATGTTTTATCATATATTTAGCAGCCACTCTTGCCTTTCGATCGCCTTGTGCCTACTGTCGACGAGATGGGCACAGATTGGTACAGAGACAGCGTGGCCTTTATTGACGCAGAGGCGGAAAGGGCTCGACGTCCCCCTACTTCCGAAGATGAGGAAGACGACGACAGGCCCCCTTCCGGTGGATACCAGCCGCCCCCTTCCTCCTCCTACCAGCCGGCCCGTTCCTCCTCTTACAATCCATATGAGGCGGCCCCTTCCTATGAGCCACAGCGTGGCTCACATGAAGTCCTGTGGGACTACGTCCACGGGCCGCTAGAGACACGTGTACACTATCTGGAGGAAGTCTACAGACAGTTTAGCGCTGTCAATGTTAGTGTTTAACTTAATTTGTTGGCCACGTTTATTTAGTTTGTATATTAATATTACGTTCTAAATTTGTTTTAGCTGTCGAGTACGACACCGATCCCCGCTCCGTTCGGACAGGGGGCACAGGCGACGTTTGCCACCACATCCCATCCGTCATTCCCTGAAAATGTAAGTGACATTGAGTAACCATTATAGTTATATGTTTGTTCCTAAGTTTGTAACTCTTATAATGATCAATGTCACGCAGGCCGGGATGTCGGGGGCTGGGATGTCAGAAACGCCGTTCGCCACCACATCCTATTCTACTATCCCGGAGAGTGTAAGTGACACTGAGTAACCATTATAGTTATATGTTTGTTCCTAATTTTGTAACTATTTTAATGATCAATGTCATGCAGGCCGGGATGTCGGGGGCATACACCTCGCAGATGCCGCCGCCGTTCGCCACCACATCATATTCTACTGTCCCGGAGAGTGTTAGTGACACCGAGTAACCATTATAGTTATATGTTTGTTCCTAATTTTGTAACTATTTTAATGATCAATGTCACGCAGGTCGGGATGTCGGGGGCATACACCTCGCAGATGCCGCCGCCGTTCGCCACCACATCATATTCGACTATCCCGGAGAGTGTTAGTGACACTGAGTAACCATTATAGTTATATATCGATAATCCTAATTTTGTAACTATTTTAATGATCAATGTCACGCAGGCCGGGATGTCGGGGGCATACACCTCGCAGATGCCGCCGCCGTTCGCCACCACATCAATCACAAACATCTTTGGCGGTTCGGCCGATGACTATTACAGGCCGGAAATGCATACTGTAAGTTATTTTGGTAGTTTTGGTTTAATTGTGAACATTTCCTAAATTGTACTTAAAACATTGAGTAACGTAATTTTCAGACGGGGTCTCCTATTATCCAGGATCACTTCTCGGAGCACTTCTCGGAGCCTGACGATGACTCGATGGATGTTGTAGATCCACCACCACAGGTGACCCCGCTCCCTCTAAAGCGGTCGCATAAAATTTCACAATGGTTTCGTCACCCGTTTGGCCAACAAGGATCTACGACACCACCGCCCGCTAAAAAACAAGCAAAGAAAGCGGGGGGAAAGAAGGGAGGAAAGAAAAAGGGAAAGGTGCCTTCACCGGAGCCTCAACCGGCATCATAAATATTGAGGATGTGCCGGACTGGTCGCCTCCCCAACTTGACATTCACCCCTTACGGGGGCTTAGAAATCAACCCCTCATTTTTTGAAAAATTGCTTGCGGATGACCCTGTGAACTCTGACTTAGGCGATACGGTTAGTATGAAGTTAAATTATAGTCATATATAATCAAATATATTTATATTACATGTCTAACCATCTATTTTTTATGCATAGCACGTCGATTCTTGGGTTAGCCTGTTGCAAAAACATCGTGGCGTAGACACGAGGTGGACCATCATGCACACTATGTTCTTTCAGTGTATACTGATGGAGCATCAAGGTCCCGCCTCCGTGATCGAAATATGCAATGGCTCGGAAGGGACCTCTTGGACTCTCCTCGATAGGGTATGCAAATCGTTTTACTGTTATTTTATTTAATAACATATATGACATATATTGTAATATTTCAGGTGTACATCCCCATATGCTTGCATCCCAGACATTGGCTGCTTGGAGTGTTTGAACTAGACACTATGGTCATGACCCTATATGACAGCGAAAAGGACGGTCTCTGCAAACAACGATTGACAGAGCAGATGCAATCGTTTAAAACAAAACTATATACGTTCTTTTCATTGATCGGGGATCATAGACGTCGCGAAGTGTCAAGTATCTTTCGCACAAAGATGGCCGGCCAAGTACCCCAGCAGACCGGGTTATATGCAGATTGCGGTGTATGGGTATGCCGTAATGTCCAAAAGTTGATAAATAACGAGGAGATATGGGTACCCCCTAACGAAACCGACGATGAGGCAATGGATTTCCGCCGACATATGGCGGAGTCAATTTATACGCATTGTCTAATAGGGCCACGTTAGGTTGTTTATGTAACATTAAATAATTGTTATTTTTAGTATTAACTTATTTTGTTAAAGTATTGTGATTGACTTACTGTTTACTTCATTTGGTTTTTGCTAATTTCATCCATTTACTCAACTTTGAGTATCGATATCTCTTTCACACATACTCTATTTTGAACGCATTATATATCATTTCGAAGATCTCATATAGAAGAACATAAACCTACTAAAAGTTAGTTATATATAACACATATATATAAATTTAAATACGTCCAAAGTTTAGTAAAACCCATATTTCCAACACCTAGTAAGTAGGTTTATGAAACTTGCGATAATCCTAATACAGAGATTATTGGATGAACAAGCATTTATTTCTTGATTATTGGGGTATTGGTTCTTGTTGTCTGGAAGTGATTCATATGATGCAAAAATTGGTATCATGTAATGTAGAACAATATCTATATTATAGAAACTTGCATTTGATAGTACCATATAAATCTGATCTAAATTCTCATTAATTAGCTATGTTTGACTACTTAAAGACTAATTTTCTGCCTAATGAAAGACCTTTATTCAAGAGCAGACGAATATTGCAGTTACTTTTTCAGTGAAATCATGCAGGCAACTTTTTCAGACGAAATTTATAAACACATTCAAATAATAATAATTTAAAACGATTTAATGAATTAGTTAATATATGATTATTATGTTAATGCGGTAGGAGTGTAAAAAAAATTGAAAAAAAAGAGATGTACCATAAATTAAATAATTAACTATAAGAGTATGAATTTTAAATATAAAAAATATTTTTTTTATGTAGTGTATAACTGTATATGATATATATTAAAATATATAAATCCAAAAAAATTCAAGATTGGGCTCATTTCGAACATATCGAAGAGACGATTATAATGGTGTAATTTGTTAAAATTAAAACGTATTTTTTTAACGTATTTTAGTTAATAAACGATTATATGTGTTAAATGTAAAATTAAAATAATGAAAGTAAAAGGTATAAAGTAAATTTAGTAAATAAGTATAGGGGTTGAAAGTGTAACATTTAATTTTAAATTCGTAAAAATGGACGAAATGGGGTTAACAGTGCCAAAATATCAAAATTTTCATAAATGGTCCCTGGAATTTTTCAAAAATGGTCCCTTGCAATTGAAAAGTCACAAAAAGTACCCCATCGCGGGATGAGCCCGCGATCGCGGGATTCCATTTTTCAAAAATGGTCCCTGCAAGTTTAAAAAAGTGTCAGAAAAGGTCCCTGGCCCGCGATCGCGGGCTCCCATCGCGGATTTTTAGGGGTATTTTTGCAAAGTGAGAGAGATTTTGGGTATTTCAGTAAAAGATGGTTTGACTTAGGGTATTTTAATTAATTTCCCTATATTAATTTTAAAAAAAATGAAATACAAAAATATATTTTATTGAACCTTTTTTTTTGGAAAACGTTTTAGTCAATTTTAATTGTATAATTAATTTTTAATTATTTTCTATATTATAATATGAAGTGAATATTAAGTTTTCAATTATAAAAATGTGTCATGTTATCATTTTAGATTTATATTTATAGTTGAAATAATGATGTGGAGGTTTAGTTGACAAAAGTTTTGGGAAATGTCATCATTAGTAGGTCAATAGGCTAATCGGGCTCTTAAATAAACATAAAGTTTTGATGCAAACCTCTTAATGACGATTTTGAAAGTTGGTTCCCCAAAATAGGCATCAGATGATAGTTGGTTCCATTTTGATAATATCAAATATTACCGTTACCTGTTGAACAGGTTACCAGACCCCTAAATAAACATAAAGTTTGATGCAGACCCCTAAATGCTAATTTTAAAAGTTGGTTCCTCAAAATAGAAATCGAGTGAAAGTTGGTTCCATTTTAATTCAATTGTCCCAAAAAAGTATGGAAGGCAAAAAAACCCTTGTAAGATCATCCGATACTATAATTGCAAAACAATTGCAAAGCAATTGTAACTATGTCAATTGCAAAGTAATTGTAACTATGTTATGTAGGATTTCTAATTTAGAAATTGTGATGGTTGTGAGTATGTTTTGGTAATTGCTAACGTTAAATCAGTATTTTTTTATTGATGTAACAGTGAATAATATAATAAATTGTAGAGTATAATTTCTAAAGTAGAAATTGTTTTATGTCACATCATGTTTTATAATGTTTTGTAGAGTATGTTTATGAAAAACAATGTATGAATAGTTTATTTTTTATTAATATTTTTTTTTGGAAAGAGGACAATGCCTCTGGCAAATATATTGAGAGAGAACCAAACAGCACAGCAATCACCAGTGAGGAGGATCCTCCTTGGTGTACACGTTTACAGTGGTCCTGTCATCTAAACAATAGATATTAGAACATCCCCCATACCATTGCACAATTAACCAAAATAACGTAAGACTAATGGACATGTAATAAACACCCAACCCCAATATACCGTAGTACCTAAGCACACCCATGCGGACACTGCAACACCTCTTCAGCAGCCAACTGTGGTGATCACCCGTCTTGAAATCATTAGTCGTATGGTGCACCATATTCATTTAGCGATGGGATTTGCCAAGCCATAAGAACTTCCAAAAAGTTGTTACTATCCAAAGGCCGAATTATAGAGATTCTTAGGCGAACCTCATGCTTGATGCTACGAGCGAGCTCCTCCATTGTCCTTCTAGCATTTTTAAATAACCTGTTATTTCGCTCCTGCCATAGGAAGTAAACCGCAGCTCCAAAAACCAGGTTTCGGGTAGTAGTACACATATTTTTGCTGTTTATGTAAAGCCCGTGTCCCAGTGTGGTTTAATTTAAGCTTTTAATTATTAAGTTACTTATTTTAATATCTTTTCCTAAGTGATTTATTATTAAAGGGATTTATCGGGGAGGACCATATCTGATAAGTTATTGTCTAAAAAGGGCTAAATAGTAATATCCTAATCTAGTTGGGATTATAATGAAAATAGTTTAAAATACTAGGGGCTAATTGGGTTTGTTTGGCAAAGATTTGTTTGGCAAAGAGTTGTTCTTGTTTTTTTGTTCCCTGCGTCAAACACAATCAGTATTATATATAAAAAAAAAAGGATTAATGAAACCCTACACCTTGCCTTCTTCCTTGCTGCGCCGTGAAGTCCCCAACCAAGCCACACCTCCTTTTTCCTTGTTTCTTGCTGCTGCCGTGAACCACCCACCTTCACCGCCGCCGTTGTGGCTGTTTTGCCGGCCAGAGAGAGAGAGCACCGAGGGAGAAGAGAGCAGCGAAAGGGAGAGTAGCGAGGGAGAAAGAGGACCAGCCGGTGATCGGAGTCCCCTTCGATTGCTGCTAAGTTTCGTCGAGAGGTAAGCGTTAAGATTTCGATTTCTTTTCTTGTTTTCGTTGCCGGCGAAGTAGCCGCCGCCGCTGCCGCCGCACGCGGCCTTGGCCGCTGCAGGCGGTAGCCGCCGTGGACCACCTTGAGGGGTGGTGGCGTAGGATGGTCGTGGTGGTGTGTGTAGTTGCGTGTGTGCGTTTATGGCGATCGAGTGAGAGGAGGAAAGGTGGTGCGAGAGGGTGGTGTGGGCGGTGTGTGTGTGTAATCATCGCCGGAGAGCTGCCGCCGGTCGCCACCGGCGACCACCACTGCCGGAGATGGCAGTGGGTGGCGCGTGGTCGTGACCAGACCATAGTCACCGTTGAACCCTTTAACCGTGACTTAATCGATTAAGCCGAATCGTTCAAACCGTTTTATAAATCGTGTCTTTATGAAAATTCCAAGTGCGCTGTCCAGTTTTCGCGTGATCATAACTTTTCTGTCGTAACTCCGTTTGAGCCGAAACTGGCGCCCACGGTTCAAGCTCGGGGTCGGGCACGTTTTCCGTGTTTTAGCGGAAAACTGGTTCGGCCTCTAGCTGGGCGAAAAAGTGGTCGTAAGTTCTGTGAATCGTCATTTTATGTAAAAGAAACTGCAGTTCTGTCACTGTTTTGCGTAAGCTGTAACTTTCTGCTCGTAACTCGGTTTGGGGTGAAACTGGTGTCAAAAGTTCTCTTTTTGAGTCTATAAACTTTTCTGTGTTTTGTGCAAAACCCAGTTCGGGGCGTAGCGTGGGTCGATTTGTCGTTTTATACTGAAAGGTGCTGAATTTCGCTGTCCGGAAACTGTTTTTGTAAAATCCGTAGTAAATTGTAGAAAAATCGTTAGGAGGCGTATAATATGTCCTTGGAACCCTAACTCAGAGTACTTTCTGGTCATGAAATAATATTGGGAATTTTCTGGGTTTAAAGGGGTCGAAACAGGTCCCGAACAGGCCTGTTTTGGGTGATCGGAAAATAGTTTTAGTGACGGTTTAAGCGTGTGTCGTGTCATAGGGTCCGGGTCTTGTATTGACACGTTTTAACATGCTTTTAGGTGCTGGGAAGTGACCGTAATTGTGAAGCTTGAATTGTGTTATTAAGCTGGGGGCGCATTCGAGGTGAGTTCTCTCACTGTGTAGTTAGGGGTTGTATGCATGTCATAATAGTTTGTATGTACTACTGTATTTGTGGTGTGAACTAGTTGTTTGTGGTGTGTAATATTTGATTGGTTTGAATGCTTGGTATAAATGTGTTACATTACAATTCGGTGGGACCGAGGCCTCGATGGTACTGAGGTGTTGGTTACATTACAATTCGGTGGGACCGAGGCCTCGATGGTACTGAGGTGTTGGATACATTACAATTCGGTGGGACCGAGGCCTCGATGGTACTGAGGTGTTGGATACATTACAATTCGGTGGGACCGAGGCCTCGATGGTACTGAGGTGTTGGATACATAATTACTTGTAGGAGTTTACTCGTTTTATGTAACTGTGATGTTGTTGCTTATGTGCGGATAGGGGTGATGTGTATATAATTCCTATCTGCGCATGTGTTGGAATTCACTAAGCTTCGTGCTTACCCTTTCCCAATAAACTGTGGTTTCAGGTCCGAGCGGCTTCAAGGCGTGACGAGTACACACTGGCGCGCGAGGAGAGCTGGTCGCTTTATGATTTTGATAATTAAACGTTTATTCCGCTGGTTTTATTTTATAAAGATATTAATTATGTGTTTGCAAACGAAACGTTGGGATCATTTAATGAGTTGTTATCAATGAATTGTAAATTTAAAAATTTAATTTTGCTTGTAATTTTCGGGATGTTACAACTTGGTATCAGAGCACAGCTTGAGTGAATCAAACGCACCTCGGTGTGTTCGGTCTCAAGTTGCGGCTGGGGAATTTTCAAATTCTTTATTAAATCTTTTTGGAAATAAAAGAAAAAGTAAAAACTCGTTCGAGGAATGGTGATCGAGGGCGCAGTGTGTACAGTCAGCCGGAGCCGAAGGGAAAGGTACAATGCTTAGTGTTTATTGCTTTCTAGATCATAGAGTATGCATGCTAGATTGCCTGTTGTGGACACTATGCTGTATGTTGAACTACTTGCTATTAGGAATTTATGCTAATTATGATAGGTTACTAAGTGGATGCCCTCTAGGTTGTATGCAGTAAGAGATTTATAGCCTTAGAATATTCGATTTAGTTCTATTGCGCAGCTCTTGTTTGAGTCCAACCGTTCTAGGATAGAGTCTTGTATTCGACTGTCTATTTGTTTCGCACTGCATATAATCGTGTATTCGCGAGGTCACCCGTTATAATTAGTAGGGATTCGGTAGTAGCAAGGGTAGTGGGATAAGAGGAAGTTCCTAGAGAGTTGGGAAGGGTGTTTATGTATGAGTACGTGTGCTAGATTGCTTTCTAGAACATAGGAGTATGTATGCTAAATTGCTTGGTGTTTGTTACACTGTATTGCATGTCTGCTGCTTGCTATTAGGGATTTGGCAGTAGCAAGGGTAGTGGTTTGGATGGAATTCCTAGGGAGCTAGGAAGAGTGTGTACATATGCCGGTGCGGGCATATGTGTATAGTTTCGGCGAGAAACTACTTGGACCCCTTGGGATGGAACTCGGAACGGGTGATGATAGGTGTGGATGGTAGTAGCAGAGCTCCTACTACCGGAGGCACAGGATCAATGCTCGAGTCGGGGAAGTCACGAGGAATCCAAGGGGTTGAGCGTGAGTGTTGTTAGTATGAGTTATTATGTGCTAATAACGCGTTGTATTGTCTACCCAGAATAGCCATCACAAGGAGGAACAACTATAGTAAACCTACCAGTACAGGTGTGTACTCGAAGTGTTTTGAGGTGATGATCGTTGGGGGTAGTGATGAAGGTCCTAAACTAGTAGTCGTTAGAATAGAAAGACGATTCTAATATTAGTCACTTGGAGTGACGATAAGGGCGATATTTGTTTTAAGTAGACCATTTCGGGCCAAGATGGAAGATTGTGCTAGAGTCATAGGCTCATAGAGCCGACTTTGATTTGAGGAAAACCCGTAAGATGATTTGATGTGATTTCCCAACTTGCCTTAAGAGATTTAAATGTCCGGATGACGATGGTGGATCGGGGAGTTTTGGAGGGATATGAGTCGAGACATCGAATGCCGACTGAGTCATGCACAAAGTCTATTTTGGAAATAGGATTGAATTAACTAATTTTTGGTGTTTCCAATCCTTATATGGATTGTGTTTTGAAATTTTGGGAAATGTGTAGCACACACACAAGATGTCGAATTATGGTTTTGAAAGTGCATGAAACCTTTTTATAACGAGAGTTACAACCTTTGTTGGTGATTTGTTTAAAATGAGTTTGGAATTCTAGTGTCGCTTAACTTTTCTTTCGAGAGTTTGTGATACTAAGTATTTTATTGCAAATAGTTCAGTGTGTGGATTGATTCATGCGTGACATAAGTGGTGCATGGAGGAATTTTGGTAACATTTCATAAGGAGTTGTTTAGTGCGCTTTTTAGTCAGCTAAAGGTTTTATTGACATTTCGATGAAAATGCGATTTATCGACTTAGGGGTATGCATACTGGGGTAACCTTTGTTCTCGACATTTTGATAAACGAGTCGTGCTTGAAAATGTTTTAGTTCCTTTCTGTCGAAATGAAAGACCATTTGATCCAAGGAGTGTTTTAATGTTGTGAACATCATGCATACGATTACAATGTGTTATATTTTGGAAATATAAATGCGTAGATTTTTGACATTCGGTTAATTTAGAATTACCGATCATTTTTTTTTGGGAAATTAAAAACTTTTGCTTTGGAGTAAACGAGTATTTTGAGCATTTTCGATAAATACATTTTTTTTAAAACTATAATGTTTTGACGTTATATGTCCCAAGTACGAACCTTGAGAAAGTGTTACAAGCTTGCATGCCTGCCCCAGTTTGAGGTTTTATGAGATTTTAGTCGGTATTTCCAATTAATAGAAGCGGACTGGTTTCTGTCTTCAAGTTTGAAACTTACACGAGACAGTTGTGTTTTAACAAAAATATATTTGTAAACCGTGTCATCGTTTTGTGTGATTAGCTGACGCGTGAAAATTTGTGGCGAACCCTGTGCCACGTCAGTTTATGATTAAAAGAGGAATTTTTGAATCGAATGTCGTGAACCTTATTTTGAATTATGTGCACACCTTTGTTGCACCCTGTTTAAGGTCAAGCGGTTACTTTAAGTGCACGTCATGAGTCAATCCATACTGGAATCGAGGCGGTTCATTTTAAAGAAATTATTTATTACGCTTGCTTTTGTGTGAGTAAACTGAACTGCAATGGAACGATTTTCAACATGAATTTCCTATGTGGGACGAGCGTGTCCAGTTTTGCGTAACTATCGATCAGGTAATAGTAGTTTTATTACATACGATCTTTTGAGATGAAAATCCTGATGTTGAAAATATTTTGTAAATGATTTGGTAAACCATTTGGGGAAATGTGCTTTTAAGTGTCATGTGTCATTTCGAGAATTTTTAGGGTGTGAGTCCTTTTGGAAAACTCTTTTGTTTAACCCGTGTTGAGTCTGAGACTAAGGTTGATTTCAGAGTATTGCTTGCTTAAACTTTGTTTAAACGCATTTTCCGACCTATGGGTCTAGCCAGCGTGGAGCATTTTGCTCGGTTTTGATTTGGAGTTAGTCATGGGCCTATTGCCCGGGTTTAATGGCTCGATGTGGAGTCTAGTTGATGAGTTGTTTTTGTCGCACCGTTTGGCATTCTTTGCACGTTGAGTGTTTACATGTTTGGGTGAGTGAGTCAATCCGGAATAGGCATGTTGTCGGTAGGCTGTTTGCTTTGGATCCTTAGACACGTTAGTCAGTCGTTGGTAATGGTCGGTGGGGTATCTCGGGGTGGGACCCCGGTATTCATGTGTTTTAACCTAGACTTTCCAGTAGGTACTAGGAGGATATAGTTGTGGGCACTTACCTGGGAGGTAGTTCCGGTGTGCTGGGTCTTGAGGCGTTACCTGGGAGGTAGACGTCAAGGTGTATCCTCGATACGGTGTGACTTGGCTTCGTAGAGCAAGTGTGGGGGATACGTCGACGGTGGAAGGTAGATATTCCACGCGCGTTAGTACGGTAGGCCGAATAGTATCGGTTAAGGGATTGGTGCCCTTTGTTATTTAGAGAATGAATGCGCATCAACCATTTTGAGGTAGGTGGTATATTTAGGTGTCGACTTTCGGGCTTGAGGCCAAACACCTTTAGTATAATCGGAGAGTTGTAGCCGATTTTAAGATAATCATGGTGATGGTAGTAGTAACCCTGAAATGATCACTTGTGATGGATGGTTGTGGTGGAATGATCTACGTGTGTGTTAGTTGATTTGGTAGTGGGGGATATCTATATGTGTTAGTGTCTAGGATAATACCACGCTTTTTGAGCTACTGTAATCGGTTGGACCGATGTTCGGCGGGTGGCCGATGTTTGTTATTGTGATCGGTTGGACCGATGTTCGGCGGGTGGCCGATGTTTGTTATCGGTTGGACCGATGTTCGGCAGGGGGTCGATGTTTTGTTGATATAATTTATTGAAAATCTTTGGAGTCTATTAGAATTCGTGGTAGTAATCGACGGTTAAGGGTAGGAATGATCGTAGTCGAGTATCAAATAGGGTATTCTGTGAGCAGCTTTAGAATGGTTAGAGCTGGAGATTTGACTCGGGATGTATGGAATATCTAAGGTTGGGGGACAACCGTAGTCGCTTGGCTAGGAATGATCTCAATTGTCGGGGTGTTCTGCCGATCATAACTCCAGTGTCTTAGAAAGAGTACGTTAGTAAGAATAGTATTCGGGAAGTTTAGTAGGGGTTTCAAGTGGACTTAGGAACCCGAGGTTGAGATGCGGGAGAACTAGCCAGAGCTATTCGCAAGCATAGACTTCGAGGACGAAGTCTAATTCAAGCGGGGGAGAGTTGTAAAGCCCGTGTCCCAGTGTGGTTTAATTTAAGCTTTTAATTATTAAGTTACTTATTTTAATATCTTTTCCTAAGTGATTTATTATTAAAGGGATTTATCGGGGAGGACCATATCTGATAAGTTATTGTCTAAAAAGGGCTAAATAGTAATATCCTAATCTAGTTGGGATTATAATGAAATAGTTTAAAATACTAGGGGCTAATTGGGTTTGTTTGGCAAAGATTTGTTTGGCAAAGAGTTGTTCTTGTTTTTTTGTTCCCTGCGTCAAACACAATCAGTATTATATATAAAAAAAAAAGGATTAATGAAACCCTACACCTTGCCTTCTTCCTTGCTGCGCCGTGAAGTCCCCAACCAAGCCACACCTCCTTTTTCCTTGTTTCTTGCTGCTGCCGTGAACCACCCACCTTCACCGCCGCCGTTGTGGCTGTTTTGCCGGCCAGAGAGAGAGAGAGAGCACCGAGGGAGAAGAGAGCAGCGAAAGGGAGAGTAGCGAGGGAGAAAGAGGACCAGCCGGTGATCGGAGTCCCCTTCGATTGCTGCTAAGTTTCGTCGAGAGGTAAGCGTTAAGATTTCGATTTCTTTTCTTGTTTTCGTTGCCGGCGAAGTAGCCGCCGCCGCTGCCGCCGCACGCGGCCTTGGCCGCTGCAGGCGGTAGCCGCCGTGGACCACCTTGAGGGGTGGTGGCGTAGGATGGTCGTGGTGGTGTGTGTAGTTGCGTGTGTGCGTTTATGGCGATCGAGTGAGAGGAGGAAAGGTGGTGCGAGAGGGTGGTGTGGGCGGTGTGTGTGTGTAATCATCGCCGGAGAGCCGCCGCCGGTCGCCACCGGCGACCACCACTGCCGGAGATGGCAGTGGGTGGCGCGTGGTCGTGACCAGACCATAGTCACCGTTGAACCCTTTAACCGTGACTTAATCGATTAAGCCGAATCGTTCAAACCGTTTTATAAATCGTGTCTTTATGAAAATTCCAAGTGCGCTGTCCAGTTTTCGCGTGATCATAACCTTTCTGTCGTAACTCCGTTTGAGCCGAAACTGGCGCCCACGGTTCAAGCTCGGGGTCGGGCACGTTTTCCGTGTTTTAGCGGAAAACTGGTTCAGCCTCTAGCTGGGCGAAAAAGTGGTCGTAAGTTCTGTGAATCGTCATTTTATGTAAAAGAAACTGCAGTTCTGTCACTGTTTTGCGTAAGCTGTAACTTTCTGCTCGTAACTCGGTTTGGGGTGAAACTGGTGTCAAAAGTTCTCTTTTTGAGTCTATAAACTTTTCTGTGTTTTGTGCAAAACCCAGTTCGGGGCGTAGCGTGGGTCGATTTGTCGTTTTATACTGAAAGGTGCTGAATTTCGCTGTCCGGAAACTGTTTTTGTAAAATCCGTAGTAAATTGTAGAAAAATCGTTAGGAGGCGTATAATATGTCCTTGGAACCCTAACTCAGAGTACTTTCTGGTCATGAAATAATATTGGGAATTTTCTGGGTTTAAAGGGGTCGAAACAGGTCCCGAACAGGCCTGTTTTGGGTGATCGGAAAATAGTTTTAGTGACGGTTTAAGCGTGTGTCGTGTCATAGGGTCCGGGTCTTGTATTGACACGTTTTAACATGCTTTTAGGTGCTGGGAAGTGACCGTAATTGTGAAGCTTGAATTGTGTTATTAAGCTGGGGGCGCATTCGAGGTGAGTTCTCTCACTGTGTAGTTAGGGGTTGTATGCATGTCATAATAGTTTGTATGTACTACTGTATTTGTGGTGTGAACTAGTTGTTTGTGGTGTGTAATATTTGATTGGTTTGAATGCTTGGTATAAATGTGTTACATTACAATTCGGTGGGACCGAGGCCTCGATGGTACTGAGGTGTTGGTTACATTACAATTCGGTGGGACCGAGGCCTCGATGGTACTGAGGTGTTGGATACATTACAATTCGGTGGGACCGAGGCCTCGATGGTACTGAGGTGTTGGATACATTACAATTCGGTGGGACCGAGGCCTCGATGGTACTGAGGTGTTGGATACATAATTACTTGTAGGAGTTTACTCGTTTTATGTAACTGTGATGTTGTTGCTTATGTGCGGATAGGGGTGATGTGTATATAATTCCTATCTGCGCATGTGTTGGAATTCACTAAGCTTCGTGCTTACCCTTTCCCAATAAACTGTGGTTTCAGGTCCGAGCGGCTTCAAGGCGTGACGAGTACACACTGGCGCGCGAGGAGAGCTGGTCGCTTTATGATTTTGATAATTAAACGTTTATTCCGCTGGTTTTATTTTATAAAGATATTAATTATGTGTTTGCAAACGAAACGTTGGGATCATTTAATGAGTTGTTATCAATGAATTGTAAATTTAAAAATTTAATTTTGCTTGTAATTTTCGGGATGTTACAGTTTAGCCCTTTACAAAGAATATCAACAATTGGGTCCAGTCGTCCGGAATAATGATGTTCCCCATCATGGATTTCAGCTCATGCCAAACACTCCGAGAGTAAGTACACTGGAAGAAGAGATGGTTTCTAGAGTCCTCCGTCAACTTACAAAGTGGGCATTTGAGGTCGGGCGGTCTAGAGTTCCAAACCAGCATTTTCGTTTGAGTGCGAAGGTGGTCACCCATGGCGAACCATAGAGTCACAGCATGCTTAGGGATCCGGTGTTTATGCCACACTAATTTATGCCATGTCACCTTTTCACCAACCTCACGAAGGCACCTCCAAATGCCCCCAACAGAAAAGAACGTCGTTTCACCATTTGTTTTCTTAAGACGAACCTGGTCTTCCGCACCGATAAAGAGTCTCGGGGGCTGTAACCTACGAATGGATTCCGATCTATCATTCCAGTCATTCGGCCATGCCCACCCGTCATCACGAATGATGTCATAGACTTTACTATTGAGCTGAAACCTATCCATTAGCACCATGCGGTTCGAGATTATGCTGCATAAAGGGCCACTGGGAAGCCACGAATCATACCAAGCCGAAGTATTTCTGCCATTCCCAATAATATGTACCAAGAGTGGTCGAATCCATTCACGTATTTGGAGCAAATTCTTCCAAGTACCAGAACAACTATTGGTAGTTGGGACATTCCAAAGGTGGCGGGATTGAAGGCGAACCGAATGAATCCATCTTACCCAAAGGGTGTTTTTGTTCGTGAGGATGCTCCATATATGGGAGGATAGCAGAGCTACATTCCAATGAGCAATACGCTTAAGACCCAAACCCCCATGCTCACGGGGTAAGCATACTTTCTTCCAAGCAACTTTAGCACTTCCAGGTTTAGAATCACCGTGGCACCACAAGAATCCTCGGATAAGTTTCTCAATTTCCTTTATAGTTCTTACTGGGAACTTCAAGACACTCGCCCAATAGACTTGAATAGGACCCAAAACCGAATGGATTAATTGGATTCTGCCCGCAAACGAAAGAAATCTATTTTTCCAGTTTTTAACTCGATCACGGATCTTTTCAATAAGTGGCAGGCAATCACCGTGTTTTATCCTACCGGAAAGGAGAGGGACCCCAAGGTATCGAACAAGCAAAACACCCTCACGGAAAGGAAGAGTATTAAGGATGCTCGATTTTACCGTTTGAGGAACGTTGCAAAAAAAGATTATGCTTTTTGGGATACTCTCTCTAAGCCCCGATACCTCCGCAAAATTATCCAGAGCTTCCTTTATAACAAGAATCGAATTGATATCCCCATGACAGAACACCATAAGGTCGTCAGCGAAACACAAGTGCGTGATCTCAAGGCCGCTACAATGTTTATGGAATTGAAATCTCACGTCATCCGTTACATGGTGGTGCAAAATTCTACTAAACGTTTCCATCACAAGAGTGAAGAGGTAAGGGGATAATGGGTCACCCTGATGGAGACCACGTTTGCCATGGAAGAAACCATGGCTTTCTCCATTAACTACCACCGAGAACAAGGCCGTAGTGACAGTTTCCATGATCCAATCGACCATACGAGTCGGAAATCCAAATTGGCCTAAAATGGTCCGAAGGAAGCGCCAATTGACAGTGTCGTAGGCTTTTTGAATGTCTATCTTTAATGCACACCGAGCCATACCCCTCCCAATATGATAACCATTCATTAGTTCATGAGCCATAAGTATATTGTCTGTAATACGTCGCCCAGAGATAAAAGCAGACTGATTGTCTCCGACAAGAGAGTTAAGGCTACCTTTTATACGATTGGAGATGATTTTACTGATGCATTTTAAAACCACATTGCAGCACGAGATAGGCCTATAATCAGCGACGGTGGAAGGGGTTTGTTTCTTGGGGACAAGGGCAATTAAGGTGTGGTTCACCTCCCTCAGAATTTTCCCACGGTTGAAGAAATATTTTACCGCTTTACAGACATCCCCACCCGTGGTGGTCCATGAAGCCTTAAAAAATTTTGATCCAAACCCATCCGGGCCCGGAGCTTTGTCATCACCGATGTCAAACATTGCAGCTTTTATTTCATCGTCAGAAACGGGTCTGGTCATGTTAGCTCCCGTAACTTCATCCACCTTGTTGTTGAATAAATCACTAGGAGGTATCCAATCACAGTTGTTAGTATCCGACCCCAGCATGCTTTGATAGTGTTTGAAAAATTGATCAGCTACCATGGTTCCCTCAAAATAAGTACCATCAAGGTCGTGCACCGCCTCGATCCTGTGAAGCACGCTTTTCTCATTTACATCTTTGTGGAAATAAGACGTGTTGAAGTCTCCCTCCTTGAGCCAATGGATTTTGGCTCTTTGTTTCAACCAACTTTCTTCCTCCCGAGAAGCATTCTTATAAGCATTTAAGATGAACATGTGTTCGATACGGATCTCTTCATCGTTCGGATTATTATCAATAACAGCTTGAATATTATTGAGCTCAAGTTTAAGTTTATCCGCACGGTTTTGCAAATTTCCATAGGAGGACCGAAGTTTCCTGATCATGGGCTTCATATTCCGCATTCGTACCACTAATTTATACATATCATTCCCATGAACTTGAATGTTCCAATTGTTTAGAACTTCATGAAGGAACTCACTGTGGCCCGTAATAAAATTAGGAAATTTGAAAGATTGCAACTTTTTGGAGAGGGGAACCGGAATCTTAACCACAACAGGAGTGTGGTCAAAAATACCATACAGAAGGAAATTAGCAAAGGCCCCTTGCCATCTGTTGGTGAAAACTTGATTGCCCATAGCACGGTCCAGCTTTTTAAGATGACCATGAGACCCATTCGGTTTTTGGGTCCAAGAAAAATGAAGACCAATCCGTTTGAGATCGAAGAGGCCTGCAAGGTCGAAGGCATCTTTAGCTTCCCATATAGCTGCAGACGAATGGGAAGAGTTTTGATTGTTTTCATCGAGAAAAAGGTGGGTATTGAAATCTCCAAAAACCAACCAAGGCTCGTTTTGAACAAGGTGGCTGTGAGCTTGAAGGTTGGACCAGAGATGCCTGCGATCGTAGATAGAGTTTGCTGCATAAACGATAGAGACGAAACAATAATTGTTAGAATCAACACTTTTTACCAGACAGTGAATGACCTGGTTGGAGGAAGCAACAACCATAACTCCGATAATACCCGGGTCCCAACCAATTAGGATACGGGTGCCCCCGCTACACATTGCAACATTCGAGCACCATTTCCAATGTTTGAAGATTTTTCCACAAACCTTACCCAGATTCTGTGCACTAACATGAGTTTCAATTATTGCACACAACTTTAACCCACTGCATTTGATGAACTTAATGACTTCCTTTTGCTTGGCCTCACTATTCAGACCACGAATATTCCAAACGCCACAGCTAAACATCAGATTGTGTTATGTTTTGAAGGTTTATCACCTCGACCTTCTGAGTGGGCAACTCTATATTGGGATCAACATTCTCATCCACTTTCATGGACTGGACTCTCGGAGGAGAAACTGGGGTAGGGGTCTCTGCATGCCCTTGGCCTGCATGGGAGTCTCCTTCTAAGTCTGTCATGCATTCAACCCCATTAGCCCGATTAGGGGATTTGACGGGTTGGAACGTGGGGATAGAATCCTCATTAATGTTATCAACTTGCATATTTTTCAAGACATCAAATCTATTGGAGCTAGACACTTTATTATTTCTCTTGATATGGCTGGAAGGTTTAGATACTTTGCCAACATCATTCCCACATACTTGTTGTTTCAAAGTTTGGAAGATACTATTAGTTCCAACTAAGCCTTCCAAGTGCTTTCCTGCCTTATTAACATCCTTAGAATGCGATGGCGTACCAACCGGCTTATGCTTTTGGGCAGGCTTTTCACGACTACCCGCCTTGTTATGTATGTTTGAAATTTACGAGGTACCATTCGTTTTCTCACCTTGCGACTTTGCCCCCGATACAACCGGTGCTACCCTTGTCACCTTTTCCTTGTCTGCCTCCTTTGACCCCTTTCGTACTACCTTTTTAAACCCATCTTCCACAGCCTCATCCTTATCCCCACTAGGCTCGGTGTTCCTCTTAAGAATCTCGACTTGTTGCTTGGCGCAAGATTTTACCTCATGGCCGAACACATGGCAAAGTTTGCATTGTAAAGGTTCCCATTCGTATTCTACACGGATGCCACAATGGTCATTTTCACCCCCTTCTTCTCCCTCAATGGTAATCTCAAAGTCACGAATAAGATCCCCCGTAGCTGTAACATCAATCAGGAATCTAGCATAACCAGGTCTTCCCCATGCCCGAGCGCACATTTCGGCAGTGTATGAGTCCATTCTTCTCGGGACCCCTATATGGCTAGCAATACGGCATAAACCTTCTACACTCCAAAGTTCTAGGGGTATATCGTAGATCTGTATCTAGAGAGGAATTGTTCGGTGTTCCGGCTTCGTTCTACAATGGCCTCTTTCCCACTGTTGCAGGAAAATAGGCATATTTTTTTATCATCCAAGGGCCACCATCAATGACTTCGTTCATACCTTGTTGGGAGCCAAATTTAAAGAAGAAAAAACCTTTATCATTAAGCATAACTTCCTCTATCCCATACTTCTTCCATACCCGAAATACATGCTGTTGGACCTCTCTGAAACCAATTCTTTTACCCACAAAGTAACCATATAAGGTTGAGCTATACTTGACTTTAGCCGGGCTTACAACCCTTGTCGGGATAGGAGAAGGAGGGAAGTAAGATACCTTAGGTTGGATTATCAATTGTTGACCCCGAACTGCAGATGCAAACGTCTTTCCAGTAGGGCTGGTATTCATTCCTGACTTTTCTTCGGCCAAGCAAGATTCCGTCATCGACCTAATGTCACCGCTTTCCTTACGACTTCTTTTAGTAGAGCCACCAGAATCGTGATTAGGTGAACCACCCATTTCCATATCTGCCAGTGCCGCATCAACGTACGAGCAGCCTTTATTATCTTTTGAACCAAGTTGACTAGTAGAGCTATTCCCCATGAACGTGTCATTCAAATCATTCACATTGTCTCTTTTTGAGAGGCCAGAGCCAGCCTGGAAACCTCGTTCAATATTAAAGCATTCATCAGAAGACGTGCCGTTATCCCATTGGGGGAACGGGTTATTCAGACTCATGACGACAAATCACAAACAGGGACCACAAACACCTTGATGCACGGATTAAACACTTAAAGAAAGCAATTAGAGAAGAATAAATCGAAAAAGACAAAGATTAGTGGACGAGATTAAACCCTAGTCGCCCTAATCGCCCTTGGTCGCCCTAATCGCCTCCATCGCAAAAAATGGGATAACGGCGAACGAATACAAAAAATGCAAAATATATTTTATATTAAAATACAACAAAATAAATTACATAATAAAAATACAAACCTAACACACATAATTACATCATTGTTCGTATAGAAATTCTTGAAGTTGATGTTCCTACAATATCCGTTGTAGTTCAGTCATTGTTTACAAGTGTTTGACGAATTCTCGACGATTGAGAAGTATTATCACGATACATCTTGTATGTGATGCAAATAAAATAATTGGAGAAATAATGAGTGTGTATAATCATGCACTGCATGATCGTCGAATATGAACGTCAGGGGAGGCCCTAGGAGTGTTGCCGATGGTGCCGCCGCACGAGGCCTCAGATCGTTGGGGGCCTTTATTTTTTTTTTATATTATATATGTATCGTATATATTCTAACAAAGATACGACACAAGACAATAATATCTCTAGGTGTGTTTGTAAGCGCATTGGTTTTTACCCAAAAGGCCCAGGTTGGATTCTTTCTTCTTGCACCAATTATTTAAAATTGAAATGGTATTGCTTGCATTATTAATTTCTTTAATTAAAAGGCATTGTGCTTTTGTATTTATTATTTTTTTTAAAAATCAAAATAGCAACTAAGACCATCCACATTCCACAATGCATAAGTCATCGACCAAAATCACATAAAGTTAAAAGTCTTCATCTTCAGTTGAATCAATTTCTTTATTTTTGCAGTTCTTCTTCTTCAATTCGACTTCTAGGTATTATATCAAATATTATGATTTATATATAATGTTTTTTTTTCGTTTTTAATCTTCTTCTATAACTTTGTGAACATAATACAACTATTGAAATACTAAATTTTTTAAAATGTGCAAACACTTATCCAATTTCATGTATTACATACAGAATATTGCTAACTATCCCCAATATAGTTGCATTAACTGAAAGAAGTTTAGGACATGACAGAACAGAACAGAGATCACTGTCTCATGTTTGGCAGGACTATTATGTGGAACAGACAGGATCAGAGTAGAACAAGCTGGAACAGGCCTGTTCTACCCCCACCCCATGGAACAAGCTGGAACAAACTTATGTTTTACCAATATAACCTCAAAATAAAATCTATTTCTCTTCTAAAACATCAAATGCACGCTCTATTTTATATTTTATTCATTTTTTTAAAAAATATTGTATTTTATCTAATGTTATATGTTCTGTTCTGTCCAGTTCTGTCTACCAAACGCTGAACAACTGTTTTGTCCTGTTCTGTTATGTCCTGTCCCGTCCTGTTCTATCATGTCTGCATACCAAACGCACCATTAAAATCTTATTTGAGGTCGAGTATGTCTAAAGAAAGATTAAATGCTTTGGCTTTGATTTAGATTGAAAATAAGTATCTTGCAAATCTTTATTATGAAAGTATCATAAATGATTTTTCTTCCAAAAATGTTAGAAGATCCATGTTCAGAAAATAGTAACATGTAGTTGTTTGAATTCATTTGAAAAATGTAGGTACTTAATACCAATTTTTATTGAAGAATGAAGGACCACTTATGTTCATTATTAAGGTATTAAACTATTTGTGTTATATATTATACTTGTACTTATTATGTGATTACGTCTTAATCTTGTTATTAATTAATTTTTTTTCTTATCAACATATTAATAGTTGGAGATTTATGAGCATTGATTCCATGATGTAAATGTCAAGTTTATTTTTATTTGAATCTTGTTTATAAACAATTTATGCTTCCACACTTTAAATATTTATTTTTAATAAATAATACAACAAAAAAAAAATTATAGGGCCACATTTATGTCTTTACACATGGCCTCCAAAATGTCAGGGTTGACCCTAATGAACATCATATTTATATTTGTCAAGTTGATGATATAGACGATGATTTTAATTTTACTATAATCATGTCTCAAATCTCTCATAGCATACTTTTTGAGTACGAAAACTATCTCCAAATCACATGGAAGTACGTAATAGACTAATAGGTCAACGAATTATTGTTTACAATCAGATTTAGTTGATGAGATTTGACAAAGATTTGAAGAAGAAGAAAATGACGATTAATGTAATACTTTTACTATCTAATTTAATTAATGTTTTATAATTTAAATATTTTATTTAATTATCTAAATTTATTTTATATAATTATTTAACTAACAAATTATTTCGTATTAAATTATAGTAAGAATATTTAATAGTACTTTTGTTGTTATTTGATTAAAATATAATTTTTTATGATGATGTGTCACTTTAGAAAGTGGTTAGAAATCATAGTAGTAATGGTAATTTCAAGATAATTTCAAAAAGCTGATGTGACATTTTAGAAATTGTGTTGAAATTTCATTGTAGTGGATGGTCTAAACAGAAAAACATGAGCGTTAAATTCCGACCAGTCCGATTAACTCGGCCAACCCAACTAGGAAAAATAGAAAAAACTTAAACTGAGATAACGTGACACATAGTTGATACAAAATTAGACTAAATCACATATATTGGGTTGGAAATGGATTAGGATAATTTGAACCCAACTCAACTCCATGTCTTTCTATACTATAGATTTAATATGATTTTTAAATTATTGATTAATATATATATATATATATATATATATATATTCGTTAAGCGTTAGACGTCAGACTAACCCGTAGTTAGTTATATTTAATTATGTTACAATTTCAACCATAAATTTATTTTCTTATTCACATGAACCTTCAACTTTTTTTAAGTTTATTAGCCTTTTTGGTATGTTTTTGTTTTCATTTGACTTCGTTCAAACACAAACTCTAAGCTAGATTGTAAAATAACATACACAAGTTTCAACCTGATCAACCCGACTAACCCAACCCAACCTGCACGTTTTGGGTTGGGTCAGGTTGTAGTTTTGGTTGGGTTAAGTTGGATTGGGGTGAGATTTTTCAAACCACAAACATTGGGTTGGGTTGTTCAAATGCCTTCAACTCGGCCAACCCAACCCATGTGCAGCCCTACCAAGAGATCTCCAAGTTGATCGAGGATGAGAAATCCCCGAATTTGTTAACCGGGCATAAGGATATCTCTCAAACCTAACCCGAACCCTGAGTATTTATTATAGTATATATATGGGGGATGTCTGTGTATGTGGAAGGTCATCTTCTTGTGTTAGCCATGTAAATGATGTTAACTTTGTTAACCCATCGTGACCGTTCAAAAAGTAGATCTATGGTTCAGATTAAACGATGATAAATTTGTAAATAAACATAGGTGGACGATGGTGAACAGGGGTAATTATGTAAAATACTTAACTACAACTAATTAGGAAAAAATCTATGATTCCTTTAAATTTCTCAAAATCCACCCACTTCCCTGAAATATCTCCCGCTGTTTTGAGAAACAACATCAAATATTGAGAAAGTGCATCAAATACGATTTTTGTGGCACGATTAGGATAGTATCCTATTTTTGATACAAGTACAGTTTGGATATTTTTTTCAATATGCTTGAATATTCCAGAATTTGTATGTTCCGTTGTGTTCCTAAATGAACAGTTTGAATGTACATGAAAATGTTGAATATTATGTTTTATAAATGAACCGTCTGAATATGCATGAAGACTTTGAATATTTATGAATCTGTTTCATACATGAACATTTTGAATATACATGAACAATTTGAATATTTATAAGTCTGTTTCATATATGGAGAGTTTGAAACATATGCTTCTTAGGCATATCTATGAGTCTGTTTCTAGTGAGCACGTCTAGACAATGCCTACTACTACGTCGTGATTCGCCCCCTACTCTCCATGCCTTCACATATGCTTCTTGGCCCGATGATGAAGAAGACTACATTTCGACCACCTGATAGCTGGAAATCGTGTACCCAGAAATGTGGGCACAAATGTTTCCACAGTGGGGCGCAAGTATACACCGACACTGGGATCGCTACAAGTAATAAAGTGGTAAAAGTACCGAGTATCGTATCCACAGGGATTGAATTTCAAAGTTCCGAGTCCTAAGTCGAGAATACACCGATTTCAATAAGAGAGAAATAAAATATATTTTTTGAGTGAGTTTTGGGTTTTTAACAACAAAAACTAAATAAGTAAATAAAATGGGGACAGGTATAAGTTTTCTTTGAGATGTTCGTAGTGACGAAATGGTTAGTTACTTTGTAGTACGGAATGTCTATAAAAAGCCCGATCTCTCGAAAGTGGATTTTTATAGACCGGTCCTACAAAATGGCCATAGAGTCACCATTATTGCCGACTCTTAATCTTGCCGATTTAACTAAGTATGACTCAAAAATCAAAGTTCAATCAGTATGGAGATTTACACCCAAATCTCTTTGTGATATAAATCTCGACCGAAGTTCGAACCTTAGTAAATCATGCAGAACCCGTATCTCTACGTGGTTATCAAAGACTTTCTCAAATCTTTGTGCATCACTTAAGCCGTATTTCGGATCACCCCTCTCGAGGTCTAAGATATAATATTAACACTTCAAGGTGACCAGCTTATCTGCGTTGAGTTAAGTCCCGACTCAAGTGACCAAGCTTAAAAGCTAGAAATGATGGCAATACCCAAGTGTCGCCTACTAGTCTCAAGTTCGACTCACACCCACACCCAAAGGGGTGGTTAGCTCAAAACAAAAGTAAAAGAAAGGAAATACGAAGTAACTAATTTCATAAAGTTAAATATGAGAAATGAAATACGGAATTAAAATACATAATTTAAAGTACTACACCTCAAGCCTAAGGCTTGAGGTGTTTGTTGAAAAGTAAAATCTAAGGAAATGTAATGCTAAACTTCTAAAGAGGAGAAAATATAGATGGTGTACATTTTGCTCTCCTTTCATCTTATATTTATAATGCCTATGCAATCATTACCATCTTCATGTGTGGTTGTCATTATGCAGAGAATATGTGGTGTTTTATTCCTTTCTCATCCCACTTGTGCAAGTTGCAAGAGTTTTGGGCGGTGGGTTTGAAAGTGTGCCCACAGTGGGCACTCCATGCCCACAGAGTCCAATAGTGACATTGTTAACCCAAAATGATGTGTTTACTCTAACAATATCCTCAACAACTCCAAATGAAAATAAAATAATAAAAGGAAGAAACACAAACAAATAAAAAGGAAACACAACTAAAGGGAAGAAAAACACACACAAACGGAATGTAAATAACGCTCAAAATGAGAGTTATCATACCCCCAAACTTAACTTGTTACTTGTCCCCAAGTAACTAAAAAGACACAAATAAAAACAAATGAAGATACAAAATACATAAGAAGACTAAGTATCACAAATAGGACCTTCAATTTTACTTTCTTTTTTTTCTCTTTTTTTCTTTTGCATCTCAAATCCCTTTAACTAAAAGCATCCATAGTTTTTCCTAATTTTCCACTATATTCTTTCTTTTTTATTGCAATTTGATTTCCATAGGCTAAGCTATAATTCTCCCATCTTATGATAATTGACTTTGCAAACTTAGATCCACAGGACTTTGAAGGGTTGGTGTTTAAGGCTTCTCACTATCCTTGCATTTTTCATCTTCCCCCAAACTTGTCTTTTTGGGTTACATCAAAGAAAAATATTTCAAACTATGTATTTGATGTGTTTTGCCCAACTTGTTTATCTCAACGTGTCAAACTCAGCTATTTGTATATATATTTTTTTATCCTTCCAATTTTTCGAAGGATTTAGCTCCTTTTTTTTCAACACTTGAGTTTCCTCCTTCAAACTTAAAATACTCAACATTTTCACTATGGAGGGAGTAATAAGACTCAAAGGCTCGGGTAAGGCAACAAAGTAAAAGTGTATCGACCAAGTGTTTAGAAAAAAGGCCCATGTCATTTCTAGAGTTTCAAAGTTTAATCAATATGGATACCGGGGAATTGGTTGCTTAGTTATAGAAATCTGCTAGTGGTGGAAAGATTATTCAAACTATGAAACTTCAAGTCTAAGGATATAAGATGTATGAGATTTTTTTTTCTTTTTTTCTTTTTGATCCTAAAAATTCTTGATACTAGTAAAAAATGAACAAACTCAAATCACACACACAAAAGTGTAAAATAAAAGACACAAAATTGAAGTTGAGAGTAAGAAGATATAAGTTTGCATCAAGGTTATGTAGGATATGGTTCACCACCCCACATGTGCATCTTCAAAAAGTGAAGTGGGTTAAAGATAATAGACTCCTCCACCATACCAAAGCTTTTTCCAACAAGTCCATCACCCAAAGAACACGATCTAGGAAAAATTTCCGAGCTCTTGATCACACAAATCCTTCCAACAGGCCATGTCATGATCTCGGTAAGAGCATTGTGATCACAAAAAGAAGGCTGCACAAAATGAGCAAAAATCATTATGTTAGGAATTTTTGCATCTAGAAGCACCTCTTTACTATTAGGAAGTAAAGAAGGCTTGCCCATGTGCTTATAATTTGCCTCAAAAATCTCTAACTCTTTCCCAACATCACTCTCATCTTTACCAACACTTTTTGATTTTTCATTATCACTTGGTAAGGAACCTTGACTTTGATTTTTCAACTCGTCGACTAGTTGTCCCATTTTAGTGTTTAAGGCTTCAAAAGAGTATGTGAAATTTCCCAAAAATGTTGTAAAATTTTCTGTTAAGCTTGGGGAAAAAGTTTCAAAAGAGTGAGACGGTTCGGGTTGTTCAAAAACATTCTCGGGTGGGTTGTTGGAAACAAAGGACGTGAATCCATGGTGAGACACACTCCCTTGAAAATCACAAAAATAATCAAAATTCCCCTCCCATGATTGGTCGAATGTATTTATAAACTTGTCATTCCAATCTTGACAGGGAGATGAAAATGAAGTGTAGGTGTTATCATCTTGAAGATTAGTCAAAACGTTAGGATGTTGTTCCCATGAATAATCGAAAGTATTAAAATACGGGGCATCCCAATTAAAACCTTCCATTTTGGTGAAAGAAAAACCAATGAAAAAATCAACTTATAACTCAAGGAACTCTGGAAATACGCCAATCCCCGGCAACGGCGCAAAAAACTTGATAGCTGGAAATCGTGTACCCAGAAATGTGGGCACAAATGTTCCCACAGTGGGGGCACAAGTATACACCGGCACTGGGATCGCTGCAGGTAATAAAGTGGTAAAAGTACCGAGTATCGTATCCACAGGGATTGGATTTCAAAGTTCTGAGTCCTAAGTCGAGAATACACCGATTTCAATAAGAGAAGAAGAAAATATATTTTTTGAGTGAGTTTTGGGTTTTTAACAACAAAAACTAAATAAGTAAATAAAATGGGGATGGGTGTAAGTTTTTCTTGAGATGTTCGTAGTGATGAAATGGTTAGTTACTTTATAGTACGGAATGTCTATAAAAAGCCTGATCTCTCGAAAGTGGATTTTTATTGACCGGTCCTACAAAATGGCCATAGAGTCACCATTATTACCGACTCTTAATCTTGACGATTTAACTAAGTATGCCTCAAAAATCAAAGTTCAATCAGTATGGAGATTTACACCCAAATCTCTTTGTGATATAAATCTCGACCGAAGTTCGAACCTTAGTAAGTATGCAGAACCGTATCTCTACGTGGTTATCAAAGACTTTCTCAAATCTTTGTGCATCACTTAAGCCATATTTCGGATCCGTCCCTCTCGAGGTCTAAGATCTAATATTAACACTTCAAGGTGATCAACTTATCTGCGTTGAGTTTATGTCCCGACTCAAGTGACCAAGCTTAAGAGCTAGCAATGATGGAAACACCCAAGTGTCGCCTACTAGTCTCAAGTTCGACTCACACCCACACCCAAAGGGGTGGTTAGCTCAAAATAAAAGTAAAAGACATGATAAAAGAAAGGAAATACGAAGTAACTAATTTCATAAAGTTAAATACGAGAAATGAAATATGGAATTAAAATACATAATTTAAAGTACTACACCTCAAGCCTAAGGCTTGAGGTGTTTGTTGGAAAGTAAAATCTAAGGAAATGTAAAGCTAAACTTCTAAAGAGGAGAAAATATGGATGGTGTACATTTTGCTCTCCTTTCATCTACTATTTATAATGCCTATGCAATCATTACCATCTTCATGTGTGGTTGTCATTATGCAGAGAATATGTGGTGTTCTATTCCCTTCTCATCCCACTTGTGCAAGTTGCAAGAGTTTTGGGCGGTGGGTTTGAAAGTGTGCCCACAGTGGGCACTCCATGCCCACAGAGTCCAACAGTGACATTGTTAACCCAAAATGATGTGTTTACTCTAACAATATCCTCAACAACTCCAAATGAAAATAAAATAATAAAAGGAAGAAACACAAAAAATAAAAAGGAAACACAACTAAAATGGAAGAAAAACACACACAAACGGAATGTAAATAACGCTCAAAATGAGAGTTATCACCACCGACTACATTGTTTACTTGGGTTGAAATCCTATTTTTTTGGAGTTCCTGCAAGCAACACACTCTTGCTCGTTCGTCGACAGAAGCCGAATACCGAGTTGTTGCTGCAACTATGACAGAGGTATTATGGGTCCAAAATTTACTTAATGAGTTAGGACATCTACCCATCACAACACCGATAATATATTGTGATAATATGGGAGCTAACTCTTGACTATAATTTGTTCGTGAAAATGTCCAAAGTATAAAGTTGAGTGTTTCATACATCTCTGGCAATGATCAACTAGTTGATGCTCTTACTAAGCCACTTGTAAGAATACGATTCAAAGAACTCATGTCCAAGATTGATCTCACTATTAAATCGTCCATCTTTCATGGACATGATAGAGATACTCACAATCAATCCCTACAATAATTAAATATTCCCTCAAAATGACTTTATTGTAAATATCTTGAAAGTTATGATTTAGTTTTATAGGTTACGGTTTACAATTGTAGGTTACGATTCTCTCAAAGTGTGTGTGTGTGTGTGTATATATATATATCCATCTACAAGTAATAATACAATCAAAATTTTCATTCAATCGCATTCTTTATTCTATAATTTTACTTTGCAACCTTTCTAACCGGTTGCAGGTAGTTTTTTTGAGTTAAAATGATTTAGTTTTTTACTTAATCGTTTAAAATAAGAATATTTAATGGTTTATTAATTAAAAAAAAATTCTAAGAACTTCACATTCAAAAAGGGAAGTTTCGTTGAGTTTTTCTTGAAATTTTCCTTCTTAGAAACTAATACGGAAAAACGCGAAAAGACGAAAATATAGGTGAAACAATATAAAAATGTGGATATCAAACTAAGGGGATGTTTGCTTGGTTTTTCCTTAAGTACTGTATGGATATAGATGTCTGTCTGGATTTATCTGTCTGTATAGATTATTGTATTTTTCTGTTTGTTTGTTGTGCTTAATAAACTGTCTGAATGATTTAAATGACCATTTTACCCTTATTGTTATTAAACCCAAATTACATTTCTCCATGTCATTTCATCAAACAACTTATGTGCATCCCTATAATTACAAAAATGTTTTGCATCCCTATCCATTCATTAATAAACACCATTGGAGATCAACAGTTCAACACCACCAAGATTGTGATGGCGAAACCAACGAAGGATATGAAACATCAATATCATCAGCAAAATAAATTACATTACTCCATACATAGCAGAGGTGAAAGTGGGTGAAAACTGATGCGTTTCAGAACTATTGGCTGAAAATCTGCAAACACTCATCATATACTGAAAATCTGCAAACACTCATCATATACTGAAAATCTGTAAACACTCATCAAAAACCCCAAATTACGTGAAATTTTCTCTTTGATTTGATGCCATTATAAGGGAAATATGCTTGCATGCATCTTCGAAAGGAACTGTTCTTCCTTCCATCCCAGCAACCGGAGAAAGATATTGTCATGTAGACAGTAAATCAAACCCAATATTTTAAGCCCCTTTATCTGTTCGTTTCAAGCGTGTATACCTGCAAAAAGTAGGATACTTTATACAAAGACAACGCTGATCACAAACCATATCATGCTTCACTTCCTTTTCTAAAAAAATGAAATCCATCAGATCCAGAGGAGTAAAATGGGTTTAAATCGACAAAAACAAGATTAATGGCAAAACAAAATAATAAAATACTCAACTACTATTTATGCAGAAGAATCAGGAGATGGCAGAAGAAAACCCTAAAGATGGAGGAAGGGAGGTGATAACTCTATTTTTAGAATTATTATTTCTTTTTATTTTTATTTTTTTGTCAAATTTTAGCCATTTTGCTTCTTAAATCACCCATTCTTGGTATTATTCCCAAAATTGAGCAAAAAGAGTGAACTACAGTTTTTATAAACCATTTAGTAGGTTTTTGCTGCACTTTCACGTATATTCTGCAGTGACTTTGGGAGTGCCCACTCCGGTTCCCACTGGCGATCCAAGAAGAAGACAAATAAATTTCAAATTTCAGCTTGAAGTTGACTCTAGAGAATAGAATAATCGATGGCAGCAGAAGCATTGGAGAAAAGAAAAAAAGCATGTCTCCTAAAAGATGGCATTTACAATATTTTAATGAAACCAATGGTACTTAAAGGTTACTTTTTGGAAAAGGAGAAGTGACCATGGGGTAACTGTCTAAAAACTCTTGGAAGGAAGCCTTGCTCATTGGAACTAGATCTTATGTCTCCTACTTTGGGTTCTAGCCTTTAGATAATTTTCCATTTTTGTTTTGTCCACCTTTTCCTCTACGTATATAAAGAGGTATTGGGTTCATTTATTTCACATCCATCTACTACACATTTAATGCATCTTAGTTTTAGTTTAGCTCTAGAATTCACTGAAGTAGTCTTTAATTTTCTGCAAGTTAATTTCTAGTGTAATCTTTAGTTGGAAGCAAATTCACGATTCTGTAGCAGTGCTGTTCCCGCAGTACCCACTGCGGATTTTAATCAAAGTTTGCATTTTAGTATGTTTACTTGCAACTTTTCATCTCTTGTTTTCTTTACTTCTTTAAATGTGAGCTAAACATCCTTTGGAATGTAGGAAGGAAAAGTACCTAGATTTTATGAAAAATGCTTGAGTAATCTTCATACTTTGAATATTTATCGTTTTGGTCATTCATTCTCGATTATTGCCCAATGATGCGAACAAGCCGATCACTTGTGAGGATCTAAAGTCTAGTTCTTAACTCAGAAATGAGTAGAACGCAGTGACACGAGCTTGGATGATGCTAGGAAATTCGAAAGAATTCTTATGACACTCGTGAAAGTGGGGTCTGCACAGTGAGAGTATTTGTCTCTACACATTCCATCGAGATCTGAAAAGGTCCATTCTGAGATTTCCATTGACAAAATGATAAAGACTAAAAGTATGGGATTTTAACTAGGAGGTGTGAGTATTTGTGTAACCGGGCTTCTTTAACGGGAGTGCCCACTCTGCACAAGTGCAGTGAGCATTCTTCTGGATCAAGTATTTAATATAAAATCTAGGGAAAATCTAACCTACATTCCTACTTTTAAATCCTAACTAACTCGTTAAAAATAGCTTTCCAAAACAACAACCAACTTATTGTTTCCTCTCTAATTGAAACGTGTAAAAGGAAGCTCATGAGAACGATAGTGTCTTGATTTCCCAGTCCCTATGGATACGATTCTGGTATTTTACCAACTATTACTTGCTGTGACGATCATAGTGGCCAGTGTACACTTGCGCTTCCCACTGTGGATAGTTTGCATCCCACTGCGATTAATCACATATTTTGCCCGTACCATGTTTTAGGCGCCGTTGCCGGGGACTAGCGTGATTTTAAATCTCAAGACATTAGTTTTTATTCTAGCCCGAGTAACTCGTTTTTCTAAGCTTTTCGTGTTGTATGCCAAGGCAACAACACGGACCTTTGGTACCAATCGATATTGAAATAGAAAAAACCTTTCGAAGAAGACGTAAAAACAAGAACACAAATCGACAACCCCCTGTGAACCCCACTATAAACATGGCTGGTGTGGGAGGTGAAAGACCCATTAACCCACCGGTAGTGGAGACCACAGTGACGATTACCGATAGCAAAGATCGAAAAATACGGGACTATGCTACTCCAGGAGTTACTGACTTAAGCTCCGGGATTCTAAGGCCCAACATGATTGCACAACACTTTGAACTCAAACCGGTAGTGTTTCAAATGATCCAAGCCATGGGTCAATTTGGAGGGTTACAATCTGAGGATCCACACTCGCACTTAAAATCTTTTTTGGAGATGACTGATTCCTTTCAACTGCAAGGTGTGACTGATGAAGTCTTAAGGCTGAAACTTTTCCCTTTTACATTAAGGGATAAGGCTTGGCTTGGCTGAATTCACACGAGCCTAATTCAATAACCACATGGCAAGAACTTGCTGACAAATTTCTACAAAAATACTTTCCTCCCACAAGGAATGTTAGGTTTCGAAATGATATTATTTTGTTTCAGCAAGGCGAAGATGAGGCTGTTTCGGATGCATGGGAACGTTTTAAAGAGTTACTTCGAAAGTGCCCACATCACGGCATCCCACATTGCATCCAATTGGAGACCTTTTACAATGGTCTTTCCAATGCAACCAAAATCATCTTAGATGCGACAGTAGGTGGAGCTTTCATAGGTAAAACCTACAATGAAGGGTATCAAATCTTAGAAAAAGTGTCCAACAACAACACCGAATGGTCAAATCCTAGGGCCACCATACCAAAGACCAATACCATTGACTTCGAAGCACTTAAAACCATGAATGCACAATTGGTAGCCTTAACTAAACTGGTTTTAAATCAAAATAGATGACAGGTCAATTCGGCAGTGGCCACTCCACAACTCCCTGAGAACTGTTCCCTTTGTGGAGAGGAACATGTCTTTGACTATTGTCCTGCAAACTATGAAGCCATTAATGTTATAGGAACCAACCCGAGGAATAACCCATTTTCGCAGACCTATAATCCGGGCTGGAGAAATCACCCGAATTTCTCTTGGGCCGGCAATCCAGGACTCCAACCCCACGGGGCGAGTCATGTCCAACAAATACCACCAAACCCCCTGGATTTCACCAACATCACAGTAGACACCCCCCACAAAACTTTCACCAGGGGCAGTCCTCACAACAGTTTCAACCACGTCAAAATCACCCATCTGAGACACAACCACCACTCGAATCAATACTGAAAGGTTTCATGAATCAAACTCAAGCAGCCATAAGGAACATAGAGACCCAAGTAGGACAACTAGCCGTCAAAGTTAAGAATAGACCACCAGGGACATTACCTAGTGACACCGAACACGCTAGGGTAATAGGAAAAGAACAAGTCAAGTCTATAACACTTAGGAGTGGAAAGGGTTTGAATGATGTCATCGTTGACTCTGAAGACCCTCCTCAATTACCCACTACCCCAAAAACCGCAGTGCCCACTCCTAAAGTCACCGACAAACCCACAGTGAGCACCCATGTCCCTGAGCCTCCCAGTTTAGTGACCACGCAGAAACCCACTATTCCAAAGCAAGTACCACAACAAACTCAAATTGACCCACGAAATGTTCCATTTCCCGAAAGAATGAAGAGTAAAAATGTCGATGTTCAATTTAAAAAATTCTTAGACATTTTTAAACAACTTCACATTACCATACCCTTGGTAGAGGCTCTTGAGCAAATGCCAAGCTATGTTAAGTTTTTGAAAGATATTTTGAACAAGAAGAGAAAGTTGGGTGAGTTTGAGACTGTGGCATTAACTAAGGAATGTAGTGCCCTCCTTACTAGCAAGATTCCACCTAAGTTGAAAGACCTGGGTAGTTTCACCATTCCATGCACCATAGGAGGACAAGAAGTAGGTCAAGTACTTTGTGATTTGGGAGCTAGTATAAACTTGATGCCATTGTCCATATTTAACAAGTTAGGTATTGGAGAGGCTAGACCCACAACCGTGACATTACAACTAGCCGACCGGTCCATAGCCTATCCAAAAGGAAAAATAGAAGATGGTTTGGTCCAAGTGGATAAATTTATCTTTCCCACCGATTTTCTAATTCTAGATTATGAGGCCGATAAAGATATCCCAATCATCTTAGGGCGTCCGTTTCTTGCAACCGGACGTACTTTGATTGATGTGCACAAAGGAGAACTCACTATGAGAGTCCATGACCAAGAGGTAACATTTAATGTCTTTATGTCCCTTAAGTTCATAGAAACCGAATACTTCTTTGCTTTGAGTTTGATTAATGGTACCCCAAGTTTTGATACAGTGAGCTCAGTGGGCAGTGAGAGTGAGCACTCCGACTCTGAAAATGAATGACACTTTTGAGGATGAGTGTAACGAAATTGTGGTAGCCTTTGAACCTCTGGACTTTAAGGACGGAAATGTTCAACCCCCTTCAATAGAACAGCCTCCCGAGTTAGACTTAAAACCATTGCCATCTCACTTGAAGTATGCTTATCTCGCTAAGGATAATAAACTTCCCGTTATTATTTCATCCAAACTTAGTGAGAAACAAGAACAACTCCTGATTAATCTGTTAATGAAGCATAAGAGGGCAATTGGTTGGACCATAGCGGACATTAGAGGTATTAGCCCTTCCCTATGCCAACATAAGATTAACTTGGAGAGTGACCAATCTGGAAAGGTCCAGCCCCAAAGGAGGTTGAATCCCATCATGAAAGAGGTAGTCAAGAAAGAAGTTTTGAAATGGTTAGACGCTGGTATTATCTACCCAATAGCTAGTAGTAGTTGGGTGAGCCCCGTTCAATGTGTCCCTAAAAAGGGAGGAACAACCGTAGTGGCAAATGAAAAGATCGAGCTCATTCCCACTAGAACTGTTAATGGGTGGAGAATATGCATGGACTATAGACAACTTAATCTAGCCACAAAGAAAGACCATTTTCCCTTACCATTCATTGACCAAATGCTCGATAGGTTAGCCGGAAATGAGTTCTATTGTTTTCTAGATGGATACTCCGGATACAACCAAATCCATATCGCCCCCGAGGACCAAGAAAATACCACCTTTACTTGTCCCTACGGTACCTTTGCATTCCGGAGGATGCCATTTGGATTGTTTAATGCCCCAGCCACTTTCCAACGTTGTATGATGGCCATTTTTACCGACATGATTGAGGACACCATAGAAGTATTTATGGACGACTTTTCTGTGATAGGGACATCATTTGACAACTGCCTGGGAAATTTAGAAAAAAGCCTAGTGAGATGTGAGACCCACGACCTTATTTTGAATTGGGAAAAATGTCATTTTATGGTCGAAGAGGGTGTTGTCCTAGGTCATCTTGTCTCAAAGATAGGGTTGGAGGTTAACAAACCCAAGCTTGAAGTGGTGGCACAACTTCCCGAACCCACAACCGTAAAAGGAATTCGAAGTTTCTTGGGTCATGTCGGTTTCTATAGGCGGTTCATTAAAGATTTTTCAAAAATAACCAAACCCCTATGTAACCTTTTGCAGCATGAACAGAAATTCGAATTCACCCAAGAATGTCGAGATGCTTTTGAAACAATCAAAAAAGCCTTAGTTACTGCACCCATAGTGACCACTCCTGACTGGACACTCCCATTTGAAGTTATGTGTGATGCCAGCGAGTGGGCTGTAGGGACTGTTTTAGGACAGCGGAAAAACAAAATATTTCACCCCATTTATTATGCAAGTAAAACGCTAATCGAAGCTCAGATCAATTACACGGTTACTGAAAAAGAATTACTTGCAGTGGTGTTTGCTTTTGATCGTTTCAGGTCTTACTTGGTAGGGACGAAGGTCATAGTGCACACTGATCATGCAGCAATAAAATACTTGATCAACAAGGCTGATTCCAAGCCGCGTTTGATTCGTTGGGTATTATTGCTGCAAGAATTCGACCTTGAAATCGTTGATAGGAAAGGAACAAACAACCAAGTAGATGACCATCTGTCCAGGCTCGAGAAGGTAGTGACCACTGTGGAACCCACTCCGGTCCAGGAAAGTTTCCCGATGAACAATTGTTAGCAGCTCAACATCACA
Organism: Saussurea involucrata; assembly: GCA_033807775.1. NCBI lineage: Eukaryota > Viridiplantae > Streptophyta > Magnoliopsida > Asterales > Asteraceae > Saussurea > Saussurea involucrata. The sequence goes on from CM066312.1 coordinate 13,571,732, forward strand.
ACAATGATATTCCCTGGTATGCTGACATTGCAAACATTTTAGCATGTGGACTAAAGCCCCACGGGATGAGTGGACAACCATTAAAAAAAATTACAGGATACTCGTCATTATGTTTGGGACGACCCTTCTTATATAAGATAGGGACAGACCAAATATTGAGGCGGTGTGTCCATGGAAGTGAGCAACAACAAATACTTCTCGGTTGTCACACATCCCACTACGGTGGCCACTTCGGTGGAAAACGCACTGCTGCAAAAATATTGCAGAGTGGGTTCTTCTGGCGCACTGTGTTCAAGGACTCTTATAAATTTGTAAAAAAATGTGAGCAATGCCAACGAACCGAGAATATATCACAAAAGAACGAAATGCCTCTCAATAACATTCTAGAGGCGGAGCTTTTTGATGTTTGGGGGATCGATTTCATGGGTCCTTTCCCAAACTCAAACAATAATTTTTATATCTTGGTTGCGGTAGACTATGTTTCAAAATGGGTGGATGCAGTTGCATGTCACTCCAATGATGCAAACACCGTGGTAAAATTTTTGCAAAAAAATATTTTCACTCGATTTGGAACACCACGGGTGTTAATTAGTGACGAAGGCACCCATTTTGTAAACAAAGTCATGAGCTCAAACTTTGCTAAGTATGATATTACCACCCGCAAACCAACGGTTTGGCCGAACTCTCAAATCGAGAAATCAAAGGCATTTTAGAAAAGGTCGTTAAACCACATCGAAAAGATTGGTCAACCAAACTCGATGATGCACTTTGGGCCTATCGTACGGCCTATAAAACTCCTTTGGGAATGTCTCCATTTAAATTAATTTTTGGCAAAGCTTGTCACTTACCAATTGAATTGGAACACAAGGCATTTTGGGCCCTTAAAGAGCTTAACATGAGTGATAACTCTATTTTTAGAGTTATTATTTCCTTTTATTCTCCATTTTATTTTGTCAATTTTAGCCATTCCGCTTCTAAAACCCCCCATTCTTGGAACAATTCTCGAAAATGAGCAAAAAGAGTGAACCATAGTCTTTAATAAATTATTTGGTGGAATTTGGGTGTTTTTTACGTTTTATCCTGCAGTGACCACTGTTGTGCCCACTCCGGCTTCCCACTATTCGAGCAGACCAAGAAGAAAGAAAAAGAAACTAGTAGTTGGGATTAAATGCTCTGGAGTTTAGAAGGTTCAAAAGGCAGGGAAATAAGGGCTGGAAAAGTACATGGCATCTACCTTGAAGATGGTAACAAGTACACCTTTTGTACTTAGAAGTTGACTAGGAGAAGAACCCATTCGGTAAAAGAGCTATAATTCGGTGGATTGAAGAGTTGTCCAATGAGCTGATTTTCAGTTAAAACCTCCAGTCCTTACACTTTAGATAACCCAATTTTGTGTAAAGACCCAAACCATCTTCTTAGTATAAATAGGGGTGTTGGGTCTCATTTATGATATCTTAATTTCTTGCAATTTCTCAACTACTACATTAGTGTTAGTCTTTCAATTAGTGCAGTAGTTAACTTTAAATTTCTGCATTTTATTTCCTTAGTATAACTTGTAGTTCAAAGTACACAGTGACAGGGATGAATTCTCGTTCCCCACTGTGGGTTTAATTCATGTCACTTTCAGTTTAATTATGTGTAACTTCTACTCTTTTGTTTTCTTTACTCTAGTTATGGGCTAAACATCCTTTGGGATGTAGGAAAGAGAAGTACCTGGATTTTATTAAAAATGCTTGAGTAATCTTTATATTTGGAATATTTCTTGTTTTGGTCATTCATTCTCGATTATTACCCAAGGATGCGAACAAGCCGATCACTTGAAAGGATCTAAAGTCTAGTTCTTAACTTAGAAATAAATAGAACGTAGTGACACGAGCTTGAATGATGCTAGGGGATTCGAAAGAATTCTTATGACACTTACGAAAGTGAGGTCGGCACAGTGAGCTAATCTCAACCCACTGGAGTAGTAGGCAAGCTAGTTGGTGTATTTAGAAACACTTAGAGTATTTGTCTCTACACATTCCATCAAGGCCTGAAAAGATCCATTTTGAGATTACCATTGACAAAACAATAATTACTAAGAGTATGAGATTTTTATCTAACGGTGTGAGTATTTTGTAACCGGGCTTTTCTAGCGAAAATGCCTACCTCAAGTACAAGGATCACTTTTTAGGACCAGGTATTTAGTATAAAATCTAGGGAAAATCTAACCTACATTCCTCCTTTTAAATCTTTAGTAAATCGTTAAAAGTAGGTATTTCACCGAACAAACCAAAATATTATTTCTTCTGTTATTGAAACCTGTAAAAGGAGCTCATGAGAACCATATTGTCTTGATTGCCCAGTCTCTGTGGATTCGATTCTGGTATTTTACCAACTATTACTTGTTGTGACGATCATAGTGGACAGTGTACACTTGCACTTCCCACTGTGGACAGTTTGCAACCCACTGCGATCAAAACACATATTTCGCACGTACCAAGTTTTTGGCGCCGTTGCCGGGGACTGGCGTGATTTTAAATCTCAAGACATTAGTTTTTGTTCGAGCCCGAGTAACTCGTTTTTCTAAGATGTTCGTGTTGCATGCCACGGCAACAACACGAACCTTTGGTACCAATCGATCTTGAAATAGATAAAACTTTTCGAAGAAGACGTAAAAACAAGAACACAAATCGACAACCCCCTGTGATCCCCACTGTAAACATGGCAGCAATACCACCACCTATAGTGGAGACCACAGTGACGATTGCCGATAGCAAAGATCGAAAAATACGGGACTACGCTACTTCCGGAATTGGTGATTTGAGCTCCGAAATTTTAAGACCCAACATTGTTGCAACTCATTTTGAACTCAAACCGGTGATGTTTCAAATGATCCAAGCCATGGGTCAGTTTGGAGGATCACCATCTGAGGATCCGCACTCGCACTTAAAATCTTTTTGGAAATGACTGATTCCTTTCAATTGCAAGGTGTGAGTGATGAAGCGTTAAGACTAAGACTTTTCCCTTTTTCACTAAGGGATAAGGCAAAGTCATGGCTGAAATCGCATGCACCCCACTCGATAACCACTTGGCAAGAACTTGCCGATAAATTTTTGCAAAAATACTTTCCTCCAACGAGGAATGTAAGGTTTCGAAATGATATAATTTTGTTTAGGCAAGAAGAAGATAAGGCTGTTTCGGATCATGGGAACGATTTAAAGAATTACTTCGAAAGTGCCCACATCAGGGCATCCCACATTGCATCCAATTGGAGACCTTTTACAATGGTCTTTCCAATGCAGCCAAAATCATCTTAGATGCAACAGCCGGTGGAACATTCACGAGTAAAACCTACAATGAAGGATATCAAATCTTAGAAAAAGTGTCCAACAATAATACCGAGTGGTCCAATCCTAGAGCAGTAGTACCAAAGACCAACACCATCGATTCCGAAGCACTCAAAACCATGAATGCACAGTTAGTGGCCTTAACAAAAATCGTTTTGAACCAAAATAGAGGCCAAGTCAATTCTGTAACTCATCTAGCCGAAAACTGCTCCCTCTGTGGAGAGGAGCATCTTTTTGACTATTGTCCAGCAAATCCCGAAGCCGTTAATGTTATAGGAACCAATCCAAGAAACAACCCATACTCGCAGACTTATAATACAGGTTGGAGAAATCACCCCAATTTCTCTTGTGCTGGTAATCCAGGACTCCAACCCCACGGGGCGAGTCATGCCCAGCAAATACCACACAATCCCCCTGGATTTCAGCAACATCACAGTGGGCAATCCCCACATCACAGTGGGTAGAACTCACAGAACTTTCACCAAGGACAGTCCTCACAACAGTTCCAACCGCGAGGAACTCAAGCCGCTGAGGTTCAACCATCACTTGAATCTATTCTCTCAAAGGTTTCATGAATCAAACTCAAGCAGCCATTAGGAATATAGAGACCCAAGTAGGACAACTAGCCGTCGAAGTTAAGAATAGACCACCAGGGACGTTACCTAGTGATATCGAACATGCTAGGGTGATAGGAAAAGGATCTGAACATGTCAAGTCCATCACACTTAGGAGTGGAAAGGATCTGAAAGATATCGTTTTCGAGTCTGATGATTCGCCTCAAATACCCACTGTAATTCCCACAGTGGGCACTCCTCAAGTCACTGTCATCCCCACAGTGGGGAACGACATCCCTGACCTTCCCACTTTTGGACCTGTTCCAAAAACTACTGTTCCAAAACCAATACCACAACAAACTCAAATTGACCCACGAAGCATACCATCCGCAAACCAACGGTTTGGCCGAGCTTTCAAACCGTGAGATCAAAGGAATTTTGGAAAAAGTTGTTAAACCACACCGTAAAGATTGGTCAACCAAACTTGATGATGCTCTTTGGGCCTATCGCACGGCCTACAAAACTCCCTTGGGAATGTCTCCTTTTAAATTAGTTTTTGGCAAAGCTTTCCATTTACCGGTTGAATTGGAGCACAAGGCATTTTGGGCCCTTAAAGAGCTTAACATGAGTGAGGGTGCTGCGGGAATTAAGCGGAGTTTGCAATTACATGAACTAGAGGAGTTGCGATATCGCTCCTATGAAAACGCAAAGTTGTACAAAGAAAAAACAAGATGTGGCATGATCGAAGAATCAACCATAGGGAGTTCATGGAAGGACAACATGTATTATTGTTCAATTCCCGTCTTAAACTCTTTCCGGGTAAGCTAAAATCACGATGGACGGGACCATACACCATTGTCAAAGTGAGTCCCTTTGGATTAGTGGAGTTAAAGTCCCCACAGTCTGGTCAAACGTTCAAAGTCAATGGGTAGAGAGTGAAGCATTTTCTTAGTGAGAGTGCTTGACACGGGGTTTTGACACCCCGCGAAATCTAACCGCAAGTGTACGGTGTCGAATCAAATAATAACGTACGGAAGTACGAGTATCGAACCAAAGGAACTAGGAACTAAATATCACAATTACTATAAGAACTATTAATTGGACTGTCGAAATTGGAGGATTGGTTTTATAACTAAATAATTGCAGAAAATAAAATCAAACAAACACAAGACAAACATAACAGCTTTAAAGACTTCGATAGAGAGAAAAGTTGAGGGTTGGAAATCCTCAGGTTTTACACATGCACCCAATCAACTCAAACAGTTACCAGTTTATCCCTTTAATGATTCCCAAATCTTTTAAGGTCACCGTTGTTCTCTTTCAAGCCACAACGGGTTTTATTTTGAAAAGGATTAGTTCAATCTCTCGATCTCACTTCTGGATTCCAAAACACATTAAGCACTCGATTTAAGTTAAATTGGCTAGATTTTATCTCTCGATGTCAACCTAACGGATTAAATGGGACTAAAGCTTACTTGGTATATCTCTATCACCGTTTTGGGCTTTAGGCATGCAATTCCTAATTCTATATAGTAATTAATTCTCACGAACTTAATTACTAACAGCACATCAATTGTAAATTGGCCAAATTCACAAATGCATTAAGAACAAAATCACATGCTTCATCAATTAAGGAAAAACCAATAAAAGTTCAAATCATCTGGTTACATGCTTTATACCGAATTCATTCCAACCCCCAACACGAACCGGTTAGTTCATGTCGGTGGTGGATTCAAACATAAGAGAGAAAGGTGCAAAAGTGTATGCAAACATGATTATGAATGAAAAGAAGAAATTGTGGTAACAAATGATAACAACTCCCTCTTCTCGTGTCCGTCTCTACGTTCCGTCTTGAATGCACTCGTGATCGGCTCTGTATCGTGACCTCGAGGACTCCGAAAAGTCGCCCAAAATCGCCCCGGAACTGCTCTGGATCGTCTGCCGTAAGTTCGATGCCGAAAAAGTGACCTAAAAATCGGATTAAAAAGCTAGAAATCGACAACAGAGGGATACGCGACTTTCCCCGCGACTTGCAAGTCGCGTGGGAAGTCGTGCGCTATGCAGAAGTGCTTCTGGGTCGGATCTGGTTCGCGGGTCGGGTCCTGGTTCGTTCGCGGGTCTTGGGCTTGGCTTTTGGGCTTCCGTTAGGCTTCGTTTTGACTCGTTTTGGGCTCTTTTTAGCTTCTATTTCTGAGGAATGCCGCCTTCTATATAACCTGCGTAAATCACTCAATAAACCGTAAAATACACGCCTTTTTACTTGATTACAATCCCATCTCGTTGGTTTGAGAACCGAAAATAACGCCAAAAAGTGGCGTTATCAACAACCCCAAACTGAGCGTTGCTTGTCCCCAAGCAAATTAGCGATAAAAACAGAATAAAAGCATATATTGGGAGTTGAACTCGTGACAATTCCTATTACATTAAGGTTAGACTAAGTCCAGATATGCTAGGGAAAACATTTCGCCTCGACCCTACCTTATGGGATACTCTCTTTGCACTCGAACCTAGGTTATCGCTCGTGTTGTCATGTTTTGGAGGTTATGTACAAGAATACGCAAAAATTGCATGACAACTCTATTGAAAGACGCACAAATGTCCAAAAATGGATCTCAGAAAGGGATCAAGTAGCAAGACAGGGAATATCGGTAAAGGTAGGCATAGGCCGTAATCATATTTTCCAAAAGATCATCCAGGTCTTTACAAGGGTTGTAATGGGGCTAAGGTTAAGGCTATGAAACGAAGGGTAAAATGGTTCAAAAATCCTTGGCGTGTCAATCAATTGCAGTTCCGAATTCTATAGCTTTTCGCTCTATTATTTGGCCCTCTTCGTCACTATTAGAGTCGCTTTGACTCTCTTATTTACTGCTATAGATAAAATCTAAATTAACTCGAATTTTTTTTTCAATTGGGACTTCATTGGTCCTCTTTATTTGATTGGGGCATCATTGGCCCTCTTTTCTATTTCTTGACTGGCCTGATTTCTTTCTTTTCCGCTCTATCTCTCTAAGTTCATTACTGTAAAGCCCGTATCCCGGTATGTAATTTATTAGTATTAATTCTTTTCTTTTAAGTTTGAGTTTTTGAGGTTTCCGTTAACGGGGTTAGTCGAGTTGGGTCAAATCGTTAAAGTGTCGGATTTTTTTTTTGGTTAGTTGGGAGAGAGTTGTAAGTGGAGGGGCTATTTGTGTCAAAGGCCCAAAAATCCATCATGGGTTCGGCCCATGCAGGAGAATTACGAGACCCATGTTTTGTCAATTGTTGTGGTGTTGGTTGCGTGAGGAGAAAGGCAAAAGAAAAAAAAATACCTTGATTTGTTATGTGGGTATCGTGAGAAGAAGCCGAGAGGAAAGAATAGGCAAACCCTACGGCCGCTACCCCCCCTCCCTTTTGTCCTTGTCGTCGGCCGGAGTAAGGATGGACCACCGACCACCGCTACTGCTGCCGGCACTGCTGCTGCCGCCGGAGTTACGCCGGAGTCGAAGAAGGAGGGCGAGAGTGAGAGAGGGCTAGAAAACGTCGTCGTTTTTGTCGCAAGGTAAGTACTCGTCTCCTTTTCCTTTTTCTTTTCGTTTCCGGCGAAGCAACCACCGCCGTACGCCGCCGCTGTGGTGGCCGTGCGTGGGCGGTCGTGGTTATACGCGTTTGGGTGTGTGCGCGTTAGAGCGATTGAGAGTGAAGAGCGGTGGTGTGAGGGTGGTGTGTATGTGTGTGTGTGTGTGTGTGCGAGATCGCCGCCGACCATCACCGTCGCCGGAGGCGGCAAGGGGGTGGTGCACGGCTGTTGTTACACCTTGGTATAATCTGTTCCAGTAAGTTTTAGGCTTCCCGGGGCTGTTTGGGTTAAGCATTGTCTTAATGAGATTATAGCCGTTAGTTATCATTTTATGTGAAAACGTTTGTCTGCCACTGTTTTACGACGGCCATAACTTTTCCGTCGTAACTCCGTTTGAGCCGAAACTGGCGCCGACGGTTCAAGTTCGGGGTTGGGCACATTTTCCGTGTTTTAGCGGAAAACTGGTTCGGTCTCTAGCTGGGCGAAAAAGTGGTCGCAAGTTCGGTGTTTCGTCATTTCATGTGAAAATTTCTGGAATCTGCTTTGATCTTGCGAAAATCATAACTTTCTGCTCGTAACTCGGTTTGGGGTGAAACTGGTGTCAAAAGTTCCCTTTTTGAGTCTATAAACTTTTCTGTGTTTTGTGCAAAACCCAGTTCGGGGCGTAGCGTGGGTCGATTTGTCGTTTTATACTGAAAGGTGCTGAATTTCGCTGTCCGGAAACTGTGTTTGTAAAATCCGTAGTAAATTGTAGAAAAATCGTTAGGAGGCGTATATGATGTCCTTGGAACCCTAACTCAGAGTACTTTCTGGTCATGAAATAATATTGGGAATTTTCTGGGTTTAAAGGGGTCGAAACAGGTCCCGAACAGGCCTGTTTTGGGTGATCGGAATTTAGTTTTAGTGACGGTTTAAGCGTGTGTCGTGTCATAGGGTCCGGGTCTCGTATTGACACGTTTTAACATGCTTTTAGGTGCTGGGGAGTGACCGTAATTGTGAAGCTTGAATTATGTTATTAAGCTGGGCGCGCATTCGAGGTGAGTTCTCTCACTGTGTAGTTAGGGGTTGTATGCATGTCATAATAGTTTGTATGTACTACTGTCTTTGTGGTGTGAACTAGTTGTTTGTGGTGTGTAATATTTGATTGGTTTGAATGCTTGGTATAAATGTGTTACATTACAATTCGGTGGGACCGAGGCCTCGATGGTACTGAGGTGTTGGTTACATTACAATTCGGTGGGACCGAGGCCTCGATGGTACTGAGGTGTTGGTTACATTACAATTCGGTGGGACCGAGGCCTCGATGGTACTGAGGTGTTGGTTACATTACAATTCGGTGGGACCGAGGCCTCGATGGTACTGAGGTGTTGGATACATAATTACTTGTAGATGTTTACTCGTTTTATGTAACTGTGATGTTGTTGCTTATGTGCGGATATGGGTGATGTGTATATAATTCCTATCTGCGCATGTGTTGGAATTCACTAAGCTTCGTGCTTACCCTTTCCCAATAAACTGTGGTTTCAGGTCCGAGAGGCTCCAAGGCGTGACAAGTACACACTGGCGCGCGAGGAGAGCTGGTTGCTTTATGGTTTTTAATAATTAAACGTTTATTCCGCTGGTTTTTATTATGAAGATATTAATTATGAGTTTGCAAACGAAACGTTGGGATCATTTAATGAGTTGTTATAAATGAAATGTTTATTTAAAAAAAAAAATTTAAATTTGCTTGTAATTTTTGGGACGATACAACTTGGTATCAGAGCACAGCTTGAGTGAATCAAACGCACCTCGGTGTGTTTGGTCTCAAGTTGCGGCTGGGAAATTTTCAAATTCTTTATTAAATCTTTTTGGAGACAAAAGAAAAAGTAAAGACCCGTTCGAGGAACGGTGATCGGAGGCGCAGTGTGTACAGTCAGCCGGAGCCAAAGGGGAAAGGTACAGTACTTAGTGTTTTATTGCTTTCTAGATCATAGAGTATGCATGCTAGATTGCCTGTTGTGGACACTATGCTGTATGTTGAACTGCTTGCTATTAGGAATTTATGCTAATTATGATAGGTTACTAAGTGGATGCCCTCTAGGCTGTATGCAGTAAGAGATTTATAGCCTTAGAATATTCGATTTAGTTCTATTGCGCAGCTCTTGTTTGAGTCCAACCGTTCTAGGATAGAGTCTTGTATTCGACTGTCTATTTATTTCGCACTGCATATAATCGGGTATTCGCGAGGTCACTCGTCATAATTAGTAGGGATTCGGTAGTAGCAAGGGTAGTGGGATAAGAGGAAATTCCTAGGGAGCTAGGAAGGGTGGATGTATATATGTGCTGGTGCAGGCATATGGTTAATTATATATTTAATTGTTGTTGTATGATCGGGGTGACCGATGGTTTATTAAGTATACATTTGTGGCTGTCTGATCGGGGAGACCGATGGTTTTATAAGTTGCCTGTTTAGGATATGTTCTTGAACTGGCATGTGTGGATTAATTATTTTATGTGTATAGTTTCGGCGAGAAACTACTTGGACCCTCGGGGTGAGACTCGGAACGAGCGATGATAGGTGTGGAAGGTAGTAGTAGAGCTCCTACTACCGGAAGCACAAGATCAATGCTCGAGTCGGGGAAGTCACGAGGAATCCAAGGAGTTGGGCGTGAGTGTTGTTAGTGTGCGTTGTTATGTGCTAATAACGCATTGTATTATCTACCCTGAATAGCCGTCACGAGGAGAGAAAAATATAGTAGATCCACTAGTACATGGTGTATTTGACTTGCTTTGATGGGATGATCGTTGGGGTAGTGTCGAAGGTTCTAAACTAGTAGTCGTTGGAATAGAAAGACGATTATAGTATTAGTCACTTGGAGTGACGATAAGGATGATATTTGTTGTAAGCAGATCATTTCGGGCCAAGATGGGAGATTGTGCTAGAGTCATAGGCTTATAGAGCCGACATGGATTTGAGGAAAAATCGTAGGGATTATTTGACGTAATTTCCCAACTTACCCTAAGAGGTTAAATGTTCGGAGGACGATAGTGGATTGGAGAGGTTTGGAGGAGTATGAGTCGAGACGTGGAATGCCGACTGAGTCATGCACAAAGTTTATTTTGAAAATAAAATTGCATTAACTACTTCTGGTGTTTCAAATCCTTTTAGGGATGGTGTTTTGGAATTTTGGGAAATGTTTAGTACACACACAAGATTTCGAATTGTAGTTTTGAAAATGCTTGAAACCGTTTTATCACGGGAGTTGAAAACTTTGTAAAAGATTGTTTCATTTGTTTATTTTCCAACGGTTCCTTCGGGTACGATGTTATCCATGTTTTGAGGTGGTTAAGATGTTGGGTAAGTGACTACGGCTTGAGACTCTAACATTGGAACTCCTCCACATGTGTTAGAGTTGAGACGAAAAGTTACATTCCACGATGTCTGTATAAAGGCTATTTTGGTGTTTTGTCTAAAATGAGTTTGGAATTCTAGTGTCGCTTAACTTTTCGTTCGAGAGTTTGTATTGCTAAGTGTTTTATTGCAAATAGTTCAGTGTGTGGATTGATTCATGCGTGACATAAGTGGTGCATGGAGAAATTTTGGTAACATTTCATAAGGAGTGTTTTAATGTTGTGAACATCATGCATATGATACAATGTGTTATATTTTGGAAATATAAATGCGTAGATTTTTTTTGACATTCGGTTAATTTAGAATTACCGATCATTTTCTTTTTGGAAATTAAAAAAAAAACTTTTGCTTTGGAGGAAACGAGTATTTCGAGCAATTTCGATAAATACATTTTTTTTAAAAACTATAATGTTTTGACGTTATATGTCCCAAGTACGAAACTTGAGGAAGTGTTACAAGCTTGCATGCCTGCCCCAGTTTGAGGTTTTATGAGATTTTAGTCGGTATTTCCAGTTAATAGAAGCGGACTGGTTTCTGTCTTCAAGTTTGAAACTTACACGAGACAGTTGTGTTTTAACAAAAATATATTTGTAAACCGTGTCATCGTTTTGTGTGATTAGCTGACGCGTGAAAATTTGTGGCGAACTCTGTGCCACGTCAGTTTATGATTAAAAGAGGAATTTTTGAATCGAATGTCGTGAAACTTATTTTGAATTATGTGCACACCTTTGTTGCACCCTGTTTAAGGTCAAGCGGTTACTTTAAGAGCACGTCATGAGTCAATCCATACTAGAATCGAGGCGGTTCATTTTAAAGAAATTATTTATTACACTTTGCTTTTGTGTGAGTAAACTGAACTGCAATGGAACGATTTTCAACATGATTTTCCTATGTAGGACGAGCGTGTCCAGTTTTGCGTAACTATCGAGCAGGTAATAGTAGTTTTGTTACATACGATCTTTTGAGATGAAAATCCTGATGTTGCAAATTTTTTTTGTAAATGATTTTGTAAACCATTTGGGGAAATGTGCTTTCAAGTGTCATGTGTCATTTCGAGAATTTTTAGGGTGCGAGTCCTTTTGGAAAACTCTTTTGTTTAACCCGTGTTGAGTCTGAGACTAAGGTTGATTTCAGAGTATTGTTTGCTTAAACTTTGTTTAAACGCATTTTCCGACCTATGGGTCTAGCAAGTGTGGAGCATTCTGCTCGGTTTTGACTTGGAGTTAGTCATGGGCCAATTGCCCGGTTTTAATGGCTCGGTGTGGAGTCTAGTTGATGAGTTGTTTTGTCGCACTGTTTGGCATTCTTTGCACGTTGAGTGTTTGCATTTTTGGGTGAGTGAGTCAATCCGGAATAGGCATGTTGTTGGTAGGCTGTTTGCTTTGGATCCTTAGACGCGTTAGTCAGTCGTTGGTAATGGTCGGTTGGGTATCTCGGGGTGGGACCCCGGTATTCATGTGTTTTAACCTAGACTTTCCAGTAGGTACTAGGAGGATATAGTTGTGGGCACTTACCTGGGAGGTAGTTCCGGTGTGCTGGGTCTTGAGGCGTCACCTGGAAGGTAGACGTCAAGGTGTATCCTCGATACGGTGTGACTTGGCTTCGTAGAGCAAGTGTGGATGATACGTCAACGGTGGAAGGTAGGTATTCCACGCGCGTTAGTACTGTAGGCCGAATAGTATCGGTTAAGGGATTGATGCCCTTTGTTATTAAGAGAATGAATGCGCATCAACCATTTTGAGATAAGTGAGATATTTAGGTGTCGACGTTTGGGCTTGAGGCCAAACACCTTCAGTATAATCGGAGAGTTGTAGCCGATTCTAAGACAATCTTGGGGATGGTAGTAGTAACCCTGAAATGATCACTTGTGATGAATGGTTATGGTGGAATGACCTACGTGTGTGTTAGTTGACTTGATTGTGGGGGATATCTATTTGTGTTGGTGTCTAGGATAATACCACGCTTATGTGATTCATTGTAATCGGTTGGACCGATGTTCGGCGGGTGGCCGATGTTTGTTATTGTAAGCGGTTGGACCGATATTCGGCTGGGCCGATGGTTGTATTTATTCGGTTGGACCGATATTCGGCGGGGGGGCGATGTTTGTTAATGTGATTCATCGTGAATTTAGGGAGTCTATTAGAACTCGTAGAAGTTAATCGGCAGTTAATGGTAGACAAGATCGGATTCGAGTATCCTGTAAGGTATATTGGTGAGCATCTTTAGAATTGTTAGAGCTTGAAAAATTCAATCGGGAGGTGTGAATCATCTAAGATTGGGAGACAACCGAAGTCGCTTGGCTAGGAATGATTCCAGTTGTTGGAGTGTTCTTCTGATCGTATTTTCAGTGTTCTTGAAGGAGTTTTGTTGGTAAGAAAAGTATTCGAGTAGTTTTAGAAGGGGTTTCAAGTGGACTTAGGAACCTGAGGTTGAGACGAGGGAGAACGATCCGGAGCTATTCGTAGGCAGAGACTTCGAGGACGAAGTCTAATCCAAGTGGGGGAGAGTTGTAAAGCCCGTATCCCGGTATGTAATTTATTAGTATTAATTCTTTTCTTTTAAGTTTGAGTTTTTGAGGTTTCCGTTAACGGGGTTAGTCGAGTTGGGTCAAATCGTTAAAGCGTCGGATTTTTTTTTGGTTAGTTGCGAGAGAGTTGTAAGTGGAGGGGCTATTTGTGTCAAAGGCCCAAAAATCCATCATGGGTTCGGCCCATGCAGGAGAATTACGAGACCCATGTTTTGTCAATTGTTGTGGTGTTGGTTGCGTGAGGAGAAAGGCAAAAGAAAAAAAAATACCTTGATTTGTTATGTGGGTATCGTGAGAAGAAGCCGAGAGGAAAGAATAGGAAAACCCTACGGCCGCTACCCCCCCCCCCCTCCCTTTTGTCCTTGTCGTCGGCCGGAGTAAGGATGGACCACCGACCACCGCTACTGCTGCCGGCACTGCTGCTGCTGCCGGAGTTACGCCGGAGTCGAAGAAGGAGGGCGAGAGTGAGAGAGGGCTAGAAAACGTCGTCGTTTTTGTCGCAAGGTAAGTACTCGTCTCCTTTTCCTTTTTCTTTTCGTTTCCGGCGAAGCAACCACCGCCGTACGCCGCCGCTGTGGTGGCCGTGCGTGGGCGGTCGTGGTTATACGCGTTTGGGTGTGTGCGCGTTAGAGCGATTGAGAGTGAAGAGCGGTGGTGTGAGGGTGGTGTGTATGTGTGTGTGTGTGTGTGTGCGAGATCGCCGCCGACCATCACCGCCGCCGGAGGCGGCAAGGGGTGGTGCACGGCTGTTGTTACACCTTGGTATAATCTGTTCCAGTAAGTTTTAGGCTTCCCGGGGCTGTTTGGGTTAAGCATTGTCTTAATGAGATTATAGCCGTTAGTTATCATTTTATGTGAAAACGTTTGTCTGCCACTGTTTTACGACGGCCATAACTTTTCCGTCGTAACTCCGTTTGAGCCGAAACTGGCGCCCACGGTTCAAGTTCGGGGTTGGGCACGTTTTCCGTGTTTTAGCGGAAAACTGGTTCGGTCTCTAGCTGGGCAAAAAAGTGGTTGCAAGTTCGGTGTTTCGTCATTTCATGTGAAAATTTCTGGAATCTGCTTTGATCTTGAGAAAATCATAACTTTCTGCTCGTAACTCGGTTTGGGGTGAAACTGGTGTCAAACGTTCCCTCTTTGAGTCTATAAACTTTTCTGTGTTTTGTGCAAAACCCAGTTCGGGGCGTAGCGTGGGTCGATTTGTCGTTTTATACTGAAAGGTGCTGAATTTCGCTGTCCGGAAACTGTGTTTGTAAAATCCGTAGTAAATTGTAGAAAAATCGTTAGGAGGCGTATAATATGTCCTTGGAACCCTAACTCAGAGTACTTTCTGGTCATGAAATAATATTGGGAATTTTCTGGGTTTAAAGGGGTCGAAACAGGTCCCGAACAGGCCTGTTTTGGGTGATCGGAATTTAGTTTTAGTGACGGTTTAAGCGTGTGTCGTGTCATAGGGTCCGGGTCTCGTATTGACACGTTTTAACATGCTTTTATGTGCTGGGGAGTGACCGTAATTGTGAAGCTTGAATTGTGTTATTAAGCTGGGCGCGCATTCGAGGTGAGTTCTCTCACTGTGTAGTTAGGGGTTGTATGCATGTCATAATAGTTTGTATGTACTACTGTCTTTGTGGTGTGAACTAGTTGTTTGTGGTGTGTAATATTTGATTGGTTTGAATGCTTGGTATAAATGTGTTACATTACAATTCGGTGGGACCGAGGCCTCGATGGTACTGAGGTGTTGGTTACATTACAATTCGGTGGGACCGAGGCCTCGATGGTACTGAGGTGTTGGTTACATTACAATTCGGTGGGACCGAGTACTGAGGTGTTGGTTACATTACAATTCGTTGGGACCGAGGCCTCGATGGTACTGAGGTGTTGGATACATAATTACTTGTAGATGTTTACTCGTTTTATGTAACTGTGATGTTGTTGCTTATGTGCGGATAGGGGTGATGTGTATATAATTCCTATCTGCGCATGTGTTGGAATTCACTAAGCTTCGTGCTTACCCTTTCCCAATAAACTGTGGTTTCAGGTCCGAGCGGCTCCAAGGCGTGACAAGTACACACTGGCGCGCGAGGAGAGCTGGTTGCTTTATGGTTTTTAATAATTAAACGTTTATTCCGCTGGTTTTTATTATGAAGATATTAATTATGAGTTTGCAAACGAAACGTTGAGATCATTTAATGAGTTGTTATAAATGAAATGTTTATTTAAAAAAAATTTAATTTGCTTGTAATTTTTGGGACGTTACAATTACTTCTTCCGATTGACACACTTCGGATTGGGTTGGCTAAGGCTTATGGCTACGGGTTTAATGATGGGTTTAGAAACGAAAAGGTGAGTGTTTGGCTGCAAAGGGACTAAGGGTACACGCAGAAGGGTAAAAGGTACGATAGCTAAACACAGGTTAAATAAAACACACAATGCCTGGAATCATATCTTAAGGTCCACACGATATGGTCTACTATACCCTTACCTAATCCCGATGTTCGTCTTTGCTACTCAATGCAATAATGTAGCGAGATCATTCTACATTCACGACAAGGAATTCGAAAAAGTGTATAAGAATTAGGTGTATGAATCCCTCGAAATGACAAACGTATTTTAGGCTCAAAACTCACTATCGGGTGGTCTCCACTAATGTCCCTAGTCATGTCCTTTCCTAGTCCTTCCCTAACAGTCACGTCACTATCACAAGATTCTTCCCACAATGGTTGGTCTCAATCATTCAAAACAAAAAATTTAGCTACTTTGATCTAGACACTCAGAAGTGTAGGAAATCTACGTGCATAACTTGGGCCCGATTGGGCAACCCCAAACCTTACCCACACATTGTCCCCAATGTGCAAGCAAAGTCGTAGGTGATGCGACTCGATCATTGTGCAGTTATTTACAGGTATAGAAAGGACGGGTAAAACATTAACATAGCATAGCAAAAAGAAAAACCCAACATTTCTAGACTGGGCACCCCAAACCTAGGCCGTGGCCTAGGTTTGCCAAATAAAAGCCAAAAAGAAGCCAACCCCAAACCTCGGTAAAACCGAGGTTTGCACAGGATCTAAGGTGAGTGTGTAGATGGTTCAAAAATGAGGCACCTCAAACCTAAGTGAAACTTAGGTTTGTTGCATCTCGTGCAATTACAATAGAACAACACATCAAACACCACTCTTTTAGCAGAGAAATGATTAGAACATACCTATTTTGCCCGGCCAGAGGAGATTCTTGAAAGATGAGCATCAATCGGAGGCGCTAGGGAGAACACGCAAAACAAGGGAAAGACACAAAACAAAACAGGAAACACACAATGCAAGAACGGAAACAAAAACTGCAAGAAAAATTGAAAAACGAGACAAATGGGACTCCCGCGGTTTAGCCCGCGACTTGCAAGTCGCGTGGAAAACCGCGTAACCCTCTGTTTCAGAAAACCAACAGAGGGCCCCGCGACTTGCTGCTCGGTATGCAAACCGCGTGACAAGTCGCGCATGTCCCTGTTTCAGCTATTTTTGATTTTTTCAATTTTTCGATTTTGTTTTTGGTTTTTCTGGAATTAAAACACACACAAGAAGAAAAATAATAAACGGAAACTAACCTTGGTGGGTTGCCTCCCACCCAGCGCCGTATTTAAAGTCGTGGCACGACTATGTGGGTTCAGTTCGGCTCAGTATCCGCAGACTCGAATCGCCCACACTTGCGATTCCCCGCGGGGTCTTTCACAATTGGTCTTCCATGACCAGCTCCGCCTTCTTCTTCTCTCTGACCTCCTCTTCTTTCTAGCAACTTGAATCTCACGTTCTCACCGCCGACTCTGAACGTGATCTCTCCTTCCTCCATGTCAATCAAAGCCCGACTCGTGGCCAAAAATGATCGTCCCAATATGAGTGGAACATCTTCATCTTCGTCTATATCGATCACCACGAAGTCTACCGGAAAGTAGAACTTACCGACTTTGACGAGCACATCTTCTATCACTCCGTAAGGATACCTTATCGATCGATCAGCCAGCTTAAGCGTCATGAATGTGGGGCTCACCTCGCCCAATCCAAGTTTCCTGAAAATAGAAAGAGGCATCAGATTAATACTAGCCCCTAAATCGCATAAAACCTTATTAAAATTAAAACTGCCAATTTGAATAGGAATCGAGAAACTCCCTGGATCTTTGAGCTTTTGGGGCAGTTTATTTTGGAAAATCGCGCTGCACTCTTCAGTGAGTGCAACGGTGGCCTGGTGATCAAGTGCCCTCTTTTTGGAGAGGATCTCTTTCATGAATTTCATGTAAGAGGGCATTTGGGTGAGAGCATCTGCAAAAGGAATATTAATCGTTAACTTTTTAAATACATCGATAAACTTATAAAAATTAACATCGTCCTTGTTTGCTTTCAGTCTGTTCATGGATATGGCACTTTGGGTATGGATATGGCACTTTGGGTACCACTGGCTTGACCGGTGGTTGCTTCGGGATGGTCGGCTCACTCTTCTTGGGCTCTTCATCTTCCGGTTTCTCTTTCATCTCAGATTCTTTATCAGCCTCTAACTCCTCCAGATTTACCCTCTCGAATTCTTCCTTGGCTTCCTTTGGTGAGGACTTGCTTACCGGATCTTTAATCAACTCCTTGCCACTTCTCAGAAAAATGGCATTGCAATGCTCCCGGTGTTGTCTTTCGGGTTGACTTGGAAGTTTCCCGGGGGCTCGGTTTTGTAGGGTCTCAGAAATCTGCCCCAATTGCCTCTCGAGGATCTTGATGGCGGCGGTGTTTTGCTCGGTAGCCGCCTTGACAGTGTTGACTGTGCTGACTAATCCCTCGACTGTAGTTGCTAATCCCCCGACTGTATTGTCCATTTTAGACATGAACTTCATCATCATGTCCTCGAGTCCCGGCTTCTTCTCCCCGGATGGTCCTTCATTCCTTTGGTAGAAACCTGGAGGATGATACACATTATTAGAATTAGAAAATTGAGAAGAGTTAGAAAAATTACCTGGTTGTTGTTGGTCGGGTTGACTCCATGAAAGATTTGGGTGCTTTTTCCACCCTTCGTTATACGTTTTCGAGAAAGGATCGTTTCTCGGTTGGTTTCGGTTTGCCACAAAATGAACCTGATCAGGTTCTTGAAGATTTCCTCCATTCAGCCGATTTGTGATGACAGCCAGTTGAGCTTTCAGTTCATTTAGCTCGTTACTCTCTTGGACCCTTGCTACTCTTCTAACGGCTGATCTCGGTGTAGAAAAACTATGCTCGACCAAGTTTTCAATCAGCTCGCATGCTTCCTCGTATGATCTATCCATCAATGCTCCACCCGCCGCAGCTGTGATGTCGTTCTTAAATTGCGGGTGAAGACCACTGAAGAAGGTCTGGATGATGACCCAGCCTTGTAGCCCATGATGAGGACACTTCTTGGTCATGTCCTTGTAACGTTCCCACACCTCATACAGCGTTTCTTGATCCCATTGAGCAAAATGGGTGATCTCCACCATTAGTTGGGCGGTCCGACTAGGTGGGAAAAACTTCTGTAGGAAGGCTGCTTTCAACTGTGCCCAAGTAGTGATCGAATCTGGTTGGATGCTCTAGGTCCATGTCTCGGCTCGGCCTTTAAGTGAAAATCCGAATAGTCTCAGCTTGATGGCGTCTTCACTCATGCCATTGATCTTAAACGTGTTGCAGATCCTCTCGAATGCACGAAGATGTGCGTGAGGATCCTCAGTTGGCGTCCCTCCTTATTGGTTCTGTTGCACCATCACTATGGTGCTCGGTTTAAGCTCAAAATAGTTCGCTCTAGTAGTGGGCGCTTGGATGCCTATCCGTGCGGCCGCCACATTAGGTTCGGCAAATGACCGCATCGGAACTCTTTCCGGAGGTGGTGGTGGATTATTGCGGCGGGGATCATTACGTGGAGGTCTCTCGTCGTCGGACATCTCGAACTTTAGATTTCCTTTAACTTTAGCTTCCTTGCGCAGCCGACGAGCGGTTCTTTCGATCTCCGGATCAAATTGTTCGATTCCCTTCCCTCGGGCCGTCCTTGGCATAAACCAAGTGGTACCTAAAAAGAAAGAAAACAAAGTCAGTAATCCAAAAACTGAAAGTGATGAAATAAAACACGAAATAAAAAGAAATGTCCAATCTAATAATGCTTATAGACAGTAGTGCTATTAGCTACAACTAGTTCCCCGGCAACGGCGCCAAAAACTTGACACGGGGTTTTGACGCCCCGCGAAATCTAACCGCAAGTGTACGGTGTCGAATCAAGTAATAACGTACGGAAGTACGAGTATCGAACCCAAGGAACTAGGAACTAAATATCACAATTACTATAAGAACTATTAATTGGACTGTCGAAATTGGAGGATTGGTTTTATAACTAAATAATTGCAGAAAATAAAATAAAACAAACACAAGACAAACATAACAGCTTTAAAGACTTCGATAGAGAGAAAGGTTGAGGGTTGGAAATCCTCAGGTTTTACACATGCACCCAATCAACTCAAACAATTACCAGTTTATCCCTTTAATGATTCCCAGATCTTTTAAGGTCACCGTTGTTCTCTTTCAAGCCACAACGGGTCTTATTTTGAAAAGGATTAGTTCACTCTCTCGATCTCACTTCTGGATTCCAAAACACATTAAGCACTCGATTTAAGTTAAATTGGCTAGATTTTATCTCTCGATGTCAACCTAACGGTTTAAATGGGACTAAAGCTTACTTGGTATATCTCTATCACCGTTTTGGGCTTTAGGCATGCAATTCCTAATTCTATATAGTAATTAATTCTCACGAACTTAATTACTAACAACACATCAATTGTAAATTGGCCAAATTCACAAATGCATTAAGAACAAAATCACATGCTTCATCAATTAAGGAAAAACCAATAAAAGTTCAAATCATCTGGTTACATGCTTTATACCGAATTCATTCCAACCCCCAACACGAACCGGTTAGTTCACGTCGATGGTGGATTCAAACATAAGAGAGAAAGGTGCAAAAGTGTATGTAAACATGATTATGAATGAAAAGAAGAAATTGTGGTAACAAATGATAACAACTCCCTCTTCTCGTGTCCGTCTCTACGTTCCGTCTTGAATGCACTCGTGATCGGCTCTGTATCGTGACCTCGAGGACTCCAAAAAGTCGCCCAAAATCGCCCCAGAACTGCTCTGGATCGTCTGCCGTAAGTTCGATGTCGAAAAAGTGACCTAAAAATCGGATTAAAAAGCTAGAAATCGACAACAGAGGGATACGCGACTTTCCCCGCGACTTGCAAGTCGCGTGGGAAGTCGCGCGCTATGCAGAAGTGCTTCTGGGTCGGATCTGGTTCGCGGGTCGGGTCCTGGTTCGTTCGCGGGTCTTGGGCTTGGCTTTTGGGCTTCCGTTAGGCTTCGTTTTGACTCGTTTTGGGCTCTTTTTAGCTTCTATTTCCGAGGAATGCCGCCTTCTATATAACCTGCGTAAATCACTCAATAAACCGTAAAATACACGCCTTTTTACTTGATTACAAGCCCATCTCGTTGGTTTGAGAACCGAAAATAACGCCAAAAAGTGGCGTTATCAGTGCTCACATTCCAGCCCACTCTCCACCCCACTATGGTTAAGAAATATCAGAACCACTTGTAAATATTTTATTTCAGTTATTTGCTGCCTTTTTATTATTTTTGGTATTTTTAATTCTGCATGGTAGTTCAGTTTGCATGTGTGTAGGAGAGATTCTCAACTTTTGAAGAAAATGCTTCGCAGTGGGGAGGAACAAGTCCCTACGCTTCCCACTCCCAAACTGACGAGAGATTGGACGGTTTGGGGGCCTAATGCTGACATACATCAACTTTTTCTGCCACAAGAGTCTACTTTTTGCTGCCACCTTGTCCAAATCTCTTCAACTTCCCATAAAAACCATCATTTTCTTTTTCCCTCTCCTATGTAAACCGTACCCTCCATTTTGTACTAACCAAAATAAACCTTTCCCATATCAAATTTCAAAAAGCCACTCTCTCCAAAACTTCAAAATACTTATACCCTCTCTCCTTCTTCTTCATTTCTCAAGAACCAAAACCGCAAAAATCCTTCCTAAACCCTAACAATGGCTAGAAGCAAAAGACTCAATACCCACCCGGAGGAACCCAGCCGTACGGCGGTCCGCCGCAGAACCGCCAAAGCAAACCCGCCGAAGACTGTCACCGGCGACCTAAATGAACCACTGCCGGTCTCCGGCGAAAATCCGATCGTAACCGACGTCCCAGACGCAGGTTCATCCAATTAAGAAAGTCCGAGGGCTGTGTCTTCATCAAGGGTTTCGGATTCTAGTCTAAACCTTTTGGATGATGAAGATTTACAGAATGATGAGGAAATGCAAAGGTTACAAGAGGAATACAACCAAAGGGTATCTGCAATCAAGAAGAGAAAAGAGGAAGTCGAGAAGAAGCGGCGAGAAGAAGAGGAGAGGCTGAAATGAGAAGAGGAGGAAAGGTTAAGAAAAGAAGAGGAGGAAAAAGCGGGAAGAAGCCGAGAAATTGGCGAGAGAGGAAGAGGAAAAAAAAGGTTGAACAAGAAAGACTTCTTGAAGAGGAAAGACTACGGGCAGAGGAAGAGAAGAAAAAGGCCGAGGAGGAACGAAAATAGATTGAAAAGGCAAGGCTTCTTGAAGAAGCAATGAAAAAAGCGGAAGCGGAGGAGATTCAAAGAAAGGGCAAGGAGCAGATTCAGACTGAAGAAATCCCCCAAGTCGCAAGCACTGTTGACTTGGAGGCCATACATGCTGTTGCCCACAGTGAGGAGAATCCAATAAAAAGAGCCCTGAGGAATAAAGGAATGGTCACCAGGTCTAGCGTGACCATGTCGAAGAAAACACCCACCAAAAAGCTGAGGAAAGAATCGTTTGGGAAAGGTAAGGGTCTTGAACCCTCTTTGAGTTCATCTGTTGAAACTGATGCTGGAGATGGGCAGATGCCATCTGAAAACCCACACCATTCCACTGTGGGGACTGAACATGCCCCCAGTGGGATACCTAGGCAGTTTACCACTCCAGCAGCAGCAGCCCACTATGAGTGTATTTCCACACAAAAGTTGAACTTGGAAAGGGGTTTCGACCCCGACTTTATAAAAGCCAACCAGTTTGTCAAGGATAGAATTTTAGCACAGGATTGGTCGACATTGGCATCTCATCTTCCAATCGTCGAGCAAATGCCTCTTTGGTGCGGGAGTTTTACGCCGAGGCTTCCCAGACTAAGGACCCCATTGTAAATGTCCGGGGTCGAACCGTGGACTATACTGCAGGCGAGATTAATCGGGTTCTAGGAAGAAGGATCCCGGAAGCATGTGCCTTTGCACAGTTTCTGAAGAAAATGACCCCGGCGGATGAGGATGTTGTTTTAAAAGAGATAGCAATTGAAGGGAGGCCATGGGATAAAGATGGCCAGAGGAAGTGTCTGCATGCTAGCTCCCTCACCACAGAGGCCGCTGTGTGGTTCCAATTTCTCCGTGCCTCTGTGTCCCCAACATCGCATGATACGACTCTGTCAATGCACAAGTGTGCCTTGTTGTATTGCATCCTCACTGGGAAAAAGATCAATCTGGGGATTGTCATGCACGCTGCCATTCATCAAGCCCGCACTCGTAAGAAGGTAATCTTGCCCCTCCCTTGTCTTATCACTTCATTATTAATAGAAGCTGGAGTCCCCTCAGCTGCAGATGATCAGTGGCTTGTTTCAACAAGCAATATCAGTGTGGCAACCATACGCAAAATGGGAAGAGTAATCACTGTCCCAACCGATGATCCCGCTGACGATCCCACTATGGGGATCGCTGATGAGCACACTGTGAGAAACGCGGGTACCCCACTCCGTCAGCCCCCTGCAGGAACCGCAAGCACAAGCAACCCCCTGACAGCCACTATGCAAGCATTGACATCTCTCACCTATCGCGTTGAACTTATGGAGGCCAACCAAAAGCACATGAACCGGGCCACCGAATCGTTTTGGATGTATATGCACGATAGGGATGAAACTGTGAACCAAATGTTACAAGCTTCCAATGAAGAATTGGCCACACAGCTCCCTGCCTTTCCAGAAGGAATCTGCCCCTCGATTGCCAGTGACGAGGATTTCAGTGAAGACTCCGCCGATCTTTCACTGCAAGTAACCCCGACCCACTAAATGGTTTGTTGGGATTCTAGTTCCCACTTTTGATGCTCACCAAAAACAATTTCTATTTTATGTTTAACTGCGTATTCTGCCTATGGCTAGGAGTTTGACAATATTTGTTGTTTTGGATATTTTTGTGAAATGATGCATGGAAATCCTGCTGCTACAGCAGGTGATTTTGGGTACTAACTCGCTTATTGTTTGAATGTTTGATTGATCTCTTTTCATTTCAAGGTACAACTTTCGGCTTCCAACTTAAAAGGTCCCTTTTGTAAGTACGAATCTCAACTTATCACCATGAAATGATATAGGCCAATTTCTCATCCAAGCACAACCTTTTTGTATCCCTAAAAACACCTCTTTGAACCCAATGCCCAAGTCACAGTGGGGACACTGTGCAATTTTAAGTTTGAGGTGGGGACTTCCAGAGTGACTTCCAGTCTTCCCACAGTGGGGACACTGTGAGGTCATAAGTTTGAGGTGGGTAAACCATACCCACCTCCCCGAAAAAAAAACAAAAATACAAAAACAAAAGAAAATCGGAGTGTCACTAACAAGATTGATGGTGTGCCTTTTCTAGACCATCAAAGTGCTCACTTCCAAGAAAAAAATGGTGTGCCTATTCTGGACCATCAGAATACCCACTCTCACAAAAAATAGCCATACCCAAATAAAGCCTGAAAGTGTACGTACTTACCCATGCAAAACACAAACCACTCACTTTTGGAAATAAAAATCTCAAAGAGAGATCTTCGGTCCATGTTTGGAATTTCGTGCCAAAACCCTTGGAAAAATATTCAAAGCCACAAACCTTTCAACCCTAAGTCCTATTGATCAAATGTGAACAAGGGAAAGATTTCGTCAAGTACAAAAGTGAAGCTTTAATTTTGGAACCGAAAGAAGTATCTGTGGAGGGAGATCAACATTCATTCGGGGTGAGAAGTCAGTAAGTCCCTAAAAGCTCAAGTGCATTATTTTAATTTTATTTCTTTTATTTTCTTTCTTTTTATTACTTGGGGACAAGTAATGGTTTAAGTTTGAGGTTGTGATAACTCTATTTTTAGAGTTATTATTTCCTTTTATTCTCCATTTTATTTTGTCAATTTTAGCCATTCCGCTTCTAAAAACCCCCATTCTTGGAACAATTCTCGAAAATGAGCAAAAAGAGTGAACCATAGTCTTTAATAAATTATTTGGTGGAATTTGGGTGTTTTTTACGTTTTATCCTGCAGTGACCACTGTTGTGCCCACTCCGGCTTCCCACTATTCGAGCAGACCAAGAAGAAAGAAAAAGAAACTAGTAGTTGGGATTAAATGCTCTGGAGTTTAGAAGGTTCAAATGGCAGGGAAATAAGAGCTGGAAAAGTACATGGCATCTACCTTGAAGATGGCAACAAGTACACCTTTTGTACTTAGAAGTTGACTAGGAGAAAAACCCATTGGGTAAAAGAGCTATAATTCGGTGGATTGAAGAGTTGTCCAATGAGCTGATTTTCAGTTTAAACCTCCAGTCCTTACACTTTAGATAACCCAATTTTGTGTAAAGACCCAAACCTTCTTCTTAGTATAAATAGGGGTGTTGGGTCTCATTTATG
Source organism: Saussurea involucrata (assembly GCA_033807775.1). NCBI lineage: Eukaryota > Viridiplantae > Streptophyta > Magnoliopsida > Asterales > Asteraceae > Saussurea > Saussurea involucrata. Next base: position 13,596,817 of record CM066312.1, read on the forward strand.
ATATCTTAATTTCTTGCAATTTCTCAACTACTACATTAGTGTTAGTCTTTCAATTACTATAGTAGTTAACTTTAAATTTCTGCATTTTATTTCCTTAGTATAACTTGTAGTTCGAAGTACACAGTGATACGGACGAATTCTCGTTCCCCACTGTGGGTTTAATTCAAGTCACTTTCAGTTTAATTATGTGTAACTTCTACTCTTTTGTTTTCTTTACTCTAGTTATGGGCTAAACATCCTTTGGGATGTAGGAAAGAGAAGTACCTGGATTTTATTAAAAATGCTTGAGTAATCTTTATACTTGGAATATTTCTTGTCTTGGTCATTCATTCTCGATTATTACCCAAGGATGCGAACAAGTCGATCACTTGCAAGGATATAAAGTCTAGTTCTTAACTTAGAAATAAGTAGAACGCAGTGACACGAGCTTGAATGATGCTAGGGGATTCGAAAGAATTCTTATGACACTTACGAAAGTGAGGTCGGCACAGTGAGCTAATCTCAACCCACTGGAGTAGTAGGCAAGCTAGTTGGTGTATTTAGAAACACTTAGAGTATTTGTCTCTACACATTCCATCGAGGCCTGAAAAGGTCCATTTTGAGATTACCATTGAGAAAACAATAATTACTAAGAGTATGAGATTTTTATCTAACGGTGTGAGTATTTTGTAACCGGACTTTTCTAGCGAAAATGCCTACCTCAAGTACAAGGATCACTTTTTAGGACCAGGTATTTAGTATAAAATCTAGGAAAAATCTAACCTACATTCCTCCTTTTAAATCTTTAGTAAATCGTTAAAAATAGCTATTTCACCGAACAAACCAAAATATTGCTTCTTCTGTTATTGAAACTTGTAAAAGGAGCTCATGAGAACCATATTGTCTTGATTGCCTAGTCTCTGTGGATTCGATTCTGGTATTTTACCAAATATTACTTGCTGTGACGATCATAGTGGACAGTGTGCACTTGCACTTCCCACTGTGGACAGTTTGCAACCCACTGCGATTAAAACACATATTTCGCACGTACCATACGGCCTATAAAACTCCTTTGGGAATGTCTCCATTTAAATTAGTTTTTGGCAAAGCTTGTCACTTACCAATTGAATTGGAACACAAGGCATTTTGGGCCCTTAAAGAGCTTAACATGAGTGAGGATGCAGCGGGAACCAAAAGGTTTTTACAATTGCATGAGTTGGAAGAATTGCGATACCACTCTTATGAAAATGCAAAGTTGTACAAGGAGAAGACCAAAATGTGGCACGACCGAAGAATCAATCATAGGGAGTTCACCGAAGGCCAACAAGTGTTGTTTTTCAACTCACGTCTCAAATTATTTCCGCGTAAGCTTAAATCTCGATAGACAGGGCCATACATTGTGGTCAAGGTAAGTCCCTTTGGGACCGTTGAATTAATGTCCCCACAATCTGGTCAGACTTTTAAAGTCAATGGGCAAAGAGTGAAGCACTTTCTGAGTGAGAGTGCCCACTCTCCATTTCACTTTGGTTGAGAAAAAAATTTCAAAGTGGGTGTAAATATTTTATTTCTTTTATTTGCTGATTTTTTTTATTATTTCTGGTATTTTTAATTCTCTGTTGTAGTTTCTTTTGGTTGTGTTCAGGATTAAATGCCAATTTTTGAAGAAAAGTCATGCATCGTTTCGCAGTGACTTCAGTCATGTCACTTGGATTCCCCACTGTGTGTCTGACACACGGAAATGACGGTTGGGCGACCCAAGGAGCAGAAAATGTCATATCTCTCTTCCAACCAATCACCTTTATGTCCTTCTTTACTCTAATATGATGCCACCTCACCCTAAAACTTTGTTTGTCCAAGAAAACCACTCATTACACATCAATAACCGTTCCCCGCATTTTTTTTACCCAAAAATTAATCCCGTTCCCCACTAAATACCAAAAACCAACTTCTTACCCTCACAAATTCAAACTACACTCTCTCTCTTCTCCTATTTTTCTCTTTCAAAGAACAAAACCACCACCATGGCTAGATCAAAGAGAGTCGTTTCGTGTAATAACCCAAATTGAATACTTTGATTTAAATGGAAGTTAAGGGGCACATTTGATTATTTTGATAAAGTATGTGGGTAAAGAGTGTAAACTGGGAAATTAATTCCCTTCCCCTTAGTGCGCCGTTTTTCTTAGAAGAATAGGAAAGCAATTAATTTTAGGGTTGTAGGTGTGTGGGTGTAAAAACCTGCACATCGAGTGAGAAGGTGAAAACGCAGAAAAGAAAGAAAATGCCATGGGAGGCTCTTTGCATTATTCGTGAGGAGGAAACAGAGAGAAAGAAAGATTACTCTTGTGTGTGTGTGTGTCCTGTGTGTGCGCCGAGAAGAAGCAGCGAGAGAGAGAAAGACGACAAAGAAAGAGGCAGCGAGAGAGAGAGAGAGAGAGAGAGAGAGAGAGCTGCGAGAGAAAGAGAGAGAGCAGCGAGAGAGAGAGAGTCGACAGAGCAAGGGGCAACGAGAGAGAGAAGCTGCGAGAGAGAGAGAAGCTGCGAGAGAGAGAAAGAGTCTGTGGGAAAAGGAGGTTGGCGCTGGTTATTACAGGTCGCCGGCGACAAAGGAGAAGACCAGAGGTTTCGGCTGTGGAACGCCGGCAGTCGGCTGCCGGTGGTGGTCGCCGGCAGTGGTGACCGAGGTGCTGTCTAAACCCTAAAAGAAAACCGCTCTGTCCTTTCAATAGCGAGAAATGGAGAGAAACAAGGAAGAAAAAGAAGAACGGTTGGGCAACGGTTCCCGTTTCGTGAGGTCTTAATCGGGTAAGAAACTATTTCCTTGCGTTTTTCTTTTGCAAGTAATGTTAGAATTATCAGATTTCTAGTTGTTCTCAGTGGCGTAAGTTGAGAAATCATTTAAGGGTATTAATAGAGCTTTGATTCTAATGTCCCGGAACTTTAGACAAAACCACGTTTCGGTATTGGATGATATGAGAATCAGGTGTGGCCTTAATTGAGAAATCTTAGTGGAGTAAGTTCTCATTAAATTGTTGGTCACGTGAGTAGGAGACAATGAGGCATCAATTGAAATCGATTTTTTGTTATTAGAACCCATGAGTTGTTCTCGGACCGACTAAAATTAAATAAGCTGAAATTGTTTTGGTTGGGCCACGTGTGCCATAATCCAATTCTTGTGCAAGTTAGTTGATGGGCCGTGACCATGATGTCTTTTAATTCCAAAAGGATGTAGTTGGGCCAACTTATTGGTTTATCAATTAGAGATTAGTTAATTTTAATGGACCTACGTATTATGGAACTTAAGTTCGTATTAAATTATGGATCTGGAAACTATCGTTTTGGGCTAGAAGTAAATAAACCTTGGGCTTAGCAAGCATTAAAAAGGAGATCCGTTAATTAGACAACGATCCATGGTTATTTTAGAAATCGAGTTAAGAGGAGAAACCTGGGATCAAAATTTGAGTTGCATCTAATTAATTTATTAATTAATTATTAGGTGTACGGACGGAACGAGACACAAGGTTAGAAAGGAGATTTCTATCAGGTGAGTTTTCTAACTAAAATACATGTCTTTTAACGTGTTTTTCTAAAGTGAATACATGATGAGAAATGTCATGTTTTGTTCTTATGCTTTTATTGCATGAAAGTTGTTTAAAGTTTTATGTGAGATGTATGCATACATTGTGTAGGCGTAAATTGGCTAAGTCGGGGGGAGGTTCCGCCAGTACTCACGCCGGGGGGAGGTTCCGTTTATGCCATGGGAATGAGTCCCAGTAAGGCAGCGTGATACTGACTCGTTGTCACCCTCGGGTGACTTCAGGGTGCCATTTACGGGAGCGGATTTATCCGTGAAAGATTTTACTGTTCAACTATGTGAAAGTTTATTATTGAAAGTCTTGTATACATTTGAATGTTATGAAAAGTTTTTAAATGATTTTGAGAACTGTCAGGAGGGACTCACTAGACCTCATGGTCTAACCCTCGCATTTTCCAAACTAAACCTTTTCAGGTAAGCAGATAATAGGAGGCTCAGGTAAGTGAGCAAGAGCATGATAGCGGACAGAAGCAGTTAGAGACAGTGCCACTCATACTTTTAGTAGTTAGCTCATTCTCAGTTGTGTATAGGTTGTTTCCGCCAACCTAACTTCGAGACTTATGTAAGAAATTTTTGGGACCCATTTTTGGGATGTTATGTTTTATATGAATTGTATGCTTATTTTAGACTGGGTTGTTACATTTCGAGCCTCAATAAGCACGGTCGGGCCACCCACCGCCGTGTCACCGCCGACGACCACCAGCCACAAAATATCACCGGCGATCTTAACCAACCACCCCCTTCACTGACGAAAACACGGTGGTGGTTGTGCCCGACGCCGAATCATCCAAGCAAGATGGGTCGAAAGCCACATTGGCACTCAAACACGAGTCTGAGTGAGTTCGATATCGAGGATCAGAAGGCTGAGGAAGAAATGCTTCGTTTACAAGAGGAGTTTGAACGAAAATTCCTTGAAATCAAGAAGAAGAAGGAAGAAGTCGAGAAAAGGCAAAAAGAGGAGGGAGAGAGATTAAGACGGGAGGAAGAAGAAAGATTGTTCCTAGAGGATGAGGAGTGTCGAAGAAAGGAAGAGGAAGATTACATAAACCAACAGTTGCAAATGGGAAACACCATCGATATGGATGCGCTCCAAATCGCAAGTCGTAGTGAGGAAAACCCCATGAGAAAAGCTTTGAAGAAAAGGGGCATGGTCACCAAGTCTGCAGTGACCACTCCGGCGAAATCTGTTGCAGGGAGATCCACGAAAGCCACTGCAAGAAAAGGTAAGGATCATATTCCCCCTTCCAGTTCATTATTAGAAGAATCTGATGCTGATAATGAACAAATTTCAACCAACCCTCATGAAGTCACAGTGGGCACCGAGCATGCCCCCAGTGGCATCGCCAGGCAGTTCACAACCCCCGCTGTTGCTGCCCACTTTGACTGTATTTTCAATCAAAAGTTGAATATAGAGAGGGGATTTGATCCTGAATTTGTGGATGCAAACCCATTTGTCAAGGAAAGGGTTTTACAGCAAGATTGGGCCACTTTGGCCACCGCTAATAGGAAAGCCAACTCTTCCTTGGTAAAAGAATTTTATGTCGAGGCCTCTCAGACCAAGAGCACCAGTGTAACAATCCGGGGTCGAAGTGTGCACTATGGGGCATCTACCATCAATAGGGTCCTTGGTATTCGGACCCCACTTTCGTGTACGTTTGCTAAGTTTTTGCAGAAAATGACCAAAGCTGATGAGGAGGCTATCTTGAAGGCCTTAGTTGTAGAAGGAAAGGCTTGGGTCATGGATGGAGGGAGAAAGTACATCCCAGCCAACTTCCTCACAACGGAAGCCGCTGTGTGGTTCCAGTTCTTACGTCACTCCCTCTCGCCCTCTACACATGACACAACGCTATCCAAAGACAAATGTGGCCTCCTCTACTGCATTCTCATCGGAAAAACCATCAACCTCGGTATTTTGATGCAATCGACCATTTATCAAGCCATGACCCGAAAGAAGGTAATTATGCCCCTTCCATGTTTGATTACTTCGTTACTAATAGATGTTGGAGTGCCTTCTGCCCCAGGTGATGTCTGGGTCACTTCTGCCAACAACATCAGCGTGGTCACTATCAAGAAGATGGGTAGGGCGATCACCCTTCCCACTGATGAAAACGCTGCTGATGCTACCCCAGTGGACATTGCCATCAACCCACTCTCTGCTGCCACTCCAAGTCGAAGCACAAACCCCTTGGCAACCATCTTGACAGAACCGAAATCCATCAATGACCGTCTCACCACTATGGACGACCGACAGAAGGAAATGGACAGGGCCACAGAGGCATTTTGGATGTACACTCAGCAAACGGACGCAATCATGAACAAAATGTTGGAAGGCGTCGACTCGGAACTTGCTGCTCAACTCCCTGAATTCCCCCAAGGGATCTGTCCAACACAAGAAGGTGATGACTGCTCCAGTGATGATGTTGCGGATAACTCCCTGAACATAACTCCGGCCCACTAATGGTTTGTTGGGACTGTAGTGCCCACTCCTGCTGCTCACAAAAACAATTTTATTTTCATGTTATTTGCTGTTTTTCATGGTTGGTTGTTAACAATTGCTACTTTGACAATCTTTTGTTTTAAGATGCATGGATCCCTACTGTTGAGTAGGTGCTTTTAGGTTACTAACCATTTTATTGTTTGAATGCTTTTTGATCCTTTTCCATTTCAAGGTGCACAACTTTCGGACTCCGAACTAAAAAACTCACTTTTGTAAGTTCTAGATCCTCAACTTGTCACGTTGAAATGATATAGGCCATTTTTGCATACACTTGCCCAAACACGACCATTTTGTAACCCAACCACCTCTTCGTTCTTACTTTCTAAGTCACAATGAGGACATTGTGCAATTTTAAGTTTGAGGTGGGGACTTTCAGTGAATTCCAGTCTAAGTCACAATGAGGACATTGTGCAATTTTATGTTTGAGGTGGGGACTTCCAGTGAATTCTAGTCTAAGTCACAACGAGGACATTGTGAAGTCTTAAGTTTGAGGCGGGTAGACAGTACCCCCCTAAAAAACAGAAAAATCAGAGTGCCCACTCCTAGAAAACGATGGTGTGTCTATTCTGGACCATCAGAATACCCACTTTCACAAAAAAAATACCCATATCCAAATAAAGCCTGAAGTGTACCTGTTTACCCTTGCAAAACCCATAAATGTTCACTTCTTAAAACGAGAATATCTTGAAAAATAAAAATCCCAAAGCGGGATTTCCGGTTCAAGTTTGGTAATGTTTGCTACAAAGCCCTTGGGAAACACATTCAAAGCCACAAATCTTTCAAACCCAATCAAGTCCTATAGATCAAATGTGAACAAGGGAAAGATGCCGGCGAATGCATAAAAGTGAAAATTTAGTTTTGGGACCGAAAGAAGCATCCATGGAGGGAGATCAATATTCATTCAAGGCGTGAAATCTGGTAAGTCCCTCAAAGCTCGAAGTGCATTCCTTATTTTATTTTTTATTACTTGGGGACAAGTAATGATTTAAGTTTGAGGTTGTGATAACTCTATTTTTAGAGTTATTATTTCCTTTTATTTTTATTTTCTTTTGTCAAATTTTAGCCATTTTGCTTCTTAAATCACCCATTCTTGGCCTTATTCCCAAAATTGAGCAAAAAGAGTGAACTACAGTTTTTATAAACCATTTAGTAGGTTTTGCTGCACTTTCACGTATATTCTGCAGTGACTTTGGGAGTGCCCACTCCGGTTCCCACTGGCGAGCCAAGAAGAAGACAAATAAATTTCAAATCTCAGCTTGAAGTTGACTCTGGAGAATAGAATAATCGATGGCAGCAGAAGCATGAGAGAAAAGAAAAGAAGCATGTCTCCTAAAAGATGGCATTTACAATATTTTAATGAAACCAATGGTAATTAAAGGTTACTTTTTGGAAAAGGAGAAGTGACCATAGGGTAATTGTCTACAAACTCTTGGAAGGAAGCCCTGCTCATTGGAACTAGATATTATGTCTCTTACTTTGGGTTCTAGCCTTTAGATAATTTTCCATTTTTGTTTTGTCCACCTTTTCCTCTAAGTATATAAAAAGGTATTGGGTTCATTTATTTCACATCCATCTACTACACATTTAGTGCATCTTAGTTTTAGTTTAGCTCTAGAATTCCCTGAAGTAGTCTTTAATTTTCTGCAAGTTAATTTCTAGTGTAATCTTTAGTTGGAAGCAAAATCACGATTCTGTAGCAGTGTTGTTCCCGCAGTGCCCACTGCGGATTTTAATTAAAGTTTGCATTTTAGTATGTTTACTTGCAACTTTTCATCTCTTGTTTTCTTTACTTCTTTAAATATGAGCTAAACATCTTTTGGGATGTAGGAAGGAAAAGTACATAGATTTTATGAAAAATGCTTGAGTAATCTTCATACTTTGAATATTTATCGTTTTGGTCATTCACTCTCGATTATTGATTTATTGCCCAATGATGCGAACAAGCCGATCACTTGTGAGGATCTAAAGTCTAGTTCTTAACTCAGAAATGAGTAGAACGCAGTGACACGAGCTTGGATGATGCTAGGGAATTCGAAAGAATTCTTATGACACTCACGAAAGTGGGGTCTGCACAGTGAGATAATCTCAACCCACTGGAGTATTAGGCAAGCTAGTTTGTGTACTTAAAAATACTTAGAGTATTTGTCTCTACACATTCCATCGAGACCTGAAAAGGTCCATTCTGAGATTTCCATTGACAAAATGATAAAGACTAAAAGTATGGGATTTTAACTAGGAGGTGTGAGTATTTGTGTAACCGGGCTTCTTTAACGGGAGTGCCCACTCTGCACAAGTGCAGTGAGCATTCTTCTGGATCAAGTATTTAATATAAAATCTAGGGAAAATCTAATCGACATTCCTCCTTTTAAATCCTAAGTAACTCGTTAAAAATAGCTTTCCAAAACAACAACCAACTTATTGTTTCCTCTCTAATTGAAACGTGTAAAAGGAAGCTCATGAGAACGATAGTGTCTTGATTGCCCAGTCCCTGTGGATACGATTCTGGTATTTTACCAACTATTACTTGTTGTGACGGTCATAGTGGTCAGTGTACACTTGCGCTTCCCACTGTGGATAGTTTGCACCCCACTGCGATTAATCACATATTTCGCCCGTACCAGGAGGCGACGTGGAGGAGTAGGGAGAAGGGTGCGAAGAGCAGGGAGGAGGGACGGTGAGAGGTTTGGTGTGAGAGATTTGAGGGGTAAGATTGGAAAATATGGTGTTTGTCTCCATAAGTGTACCCCTTGAAAACTTATTCGTTCAGTTCACTTCAAAATCATTAAGACATTTCCAAACACTATGACATGGCTGAGCGAATAAGCTGAAGAGCTCATTAAGCTCATTAAGTCACTTCCAAACAGACCGTAAATATACTTAATTGTTTGCTTTTCAGATGTAATTTTTAGCTTTAATTGTGGTTAAATTTATTTTTTTTGATTAAAAAGTAGAGATTTTTTTTGTTTAAAAAAGATTATTGTAATCACCCTTTTAATCAAGTCTCTTGAGTTATTCTTGAGATATACTTTGGTCATTTTATCACTCTAATTTTAATATCTGTGTAAGGTATAATTAAACAAAATCTAAAAAATCGTTGATAATAATGAGAATCAATCTAGAATTTTAAATCGGTTTTTATCTAAGAGCTTGGCCAGCATCCCATTTTCAATTTAAAAATGATGCCATGATATTTTTGTGATATCGTTTGTATACACTCAGGGGCGGAGCCAGAAAATTTATCTAGAGAGTGTCTAGAAAAAATATAAGAAAATTCACAATTTTAAGGACGAGAAAACCCTTATATCTATCTATCTATCTATCTATCTATATATATATATGGTTGGGTTCCGGAGAGAAGTTGAGGTTAATGTGAGTAGCGTGAGAAGTGGTCATCAATCGTCGGATGAGAAATTGATGTACATTAGGATGAGATGCACCGAGATGCAGCGGAACAATCCCCTTCTAAGCCGCATTTGATTAATATTGATCAACGATTCAAATCCACTTCTCACGTTTCTCACGTTAACCTCAACTTCTCACACGATCTTTTGCCACATATATATAGATGTTTTTAATTAAATATTTGTCCCGAAAATAGTTGTAAAAAGAGTTGAAAAAGCATGGGTGACCTAACCAACATAAGGCCACCCGTACCCCATGCGGTATGGGGCTCGGGGAAGCCGAGGTGGCAATGCGGTATGGGGCGGTGTGGCTCGGTATGGGCTACGGCCCCTTCGGTATTGATCATGCGGTATGGGTCTCGGGGTTACATCCCCGCTTGACCCCGAAGAGTTTAAAAAAAAAAACAATTTTTTAATTATTTTTAAAAAATCTATCCGTTTGTAAACGGCTATATGTAAAAATAAAAAAAAATTCAATTTATTCCCAATATATATTTAACCTTCAACCTCTTATTTCTCACACCTCTCAAACTCTCTCAACCTCTTATTTCTCACACATCTCATATTCTCTCAACCTCTAAAACTCTCTTAACCTCTTATTTCTCACACATCTCATATTCTCTCAACCTCTAAAACTATCTCAACCTTTTAATTTTCACACATCTCTCATCACGAATCCAAACAGAACACCTACATCCCAATCGCAAGAAGATCAAGGTTATCGTCCACAATTTTCGCAACAATATCCGCCACAATTTTCGCAACAATATCCGCCACAATATTTTTACAACTCATTAGGCCATCCGCAACAAATTCCTTACCAACTTACACGTGCCGGTATGATTGAACATGGTTTTGTTCCGACCAACTTCAATCCTTCTTCGCCCATCGTCAATCTCGCCGATGACTACGTTCCGGAAACCCAACCTTCTACCCCGAACACACCACAATCTATCCCTACACAACAATCTAACCCGGAACCATCAAATCCGAAACCAACGAAAGCCGCCAAACAATTTTGGAGTAAAGCCGAGAAACGCTTTGACCGCTACTTTAGTGAGAAAAGAGCAAATTAAAAAATTTCATGGTTGGTAGTGTTTTGTATCTTGTATTTTTTATTTTTAATGAATGATATAAATTTTAATTTTTATTATTTATCTTATTTTTATTTATTTAATATTTTTATTTTGTTAAATAATTAAATGTATAAATAAAAGAATAAAAATAAATGAGGTGGAATGAAAGATTGGAGGTATGGGGTAAGGGTGTTGAAAGATTGAGTGAGGGATGGATGAAAGGGTGATGTGGCGCTGACGTGGCAGGGAATATTTGAAAGATTGAAGGTATGGGGTACTGATGGCCTAACTATATCTATATTTATACAAACAAATACAAGATGTATGTAGATAACCATGTAAAGAAGAAAAGCATTTGAAAATACATGAATTTTATAGTAAAAAAATTGTGTATTCAATAAGAAAACCATTTGAAAATACATGAAAATACTTGAAATTTATAGTAAAAAAATACATGAAATTGGAGTATGAGGGGGAGCCACTGCCACTTCTGGCTCCAAGGTGGCTCCGCCCCTGTATACACTGTAATCTCAGTCTTTTTAAAGTCTCTGTATTTTTCTTATTTATATGGTTTTATTCTTTTTCTGTATGATACAGTTTGTTTCAACAATTTCTAATTTGATTTGTTTCTTCATCATCTTCTTGTTATTAGTTTGTTTTATTACAGACCAATATCAAAGTTTCTGGGATCGAAGAGGATGAAGAACTCAAAACAACAAAGAATATGAATTTGAAGTTTTGTAGAAAAAGAAAATCCCAAAAATTCATTGTCCTCCTTACTCTCGATGATGAATAATATGTAAGATAAGTTTTTGTAATGAAATTGAAGTTTTAGAATTGTTTTTATTACAGTATCTTGGAACTATTTATTCCTTTGTCCAAAACAGTTGGATGGTGAGAATCGTAAGAAGATGTCTCAACTATTGGATCAATTCTAATTGAAGATCAATATTAATGAGATGTATCAAGATACATTGAATCAATTCGGGTAAAAAAACTCAATTCATAAGTAACGGTGAGATTAAAAGTGATTCGAGTTTAGATTCTTTTCTTACGTTTCTCATCATAACTTTTTCTTTCAATCGATCATTCGTTTTGTCCAAAAAATGTTCATACTAAAAAAATGTAATTATGTTGTTTTAATAAATTAAATGACTTTTAATAATAAAAATTAATTTCTGTATTTTACAATGAAGAGTAAAATGAAAAGAAATATGCATTTATTTAGAAAATAACAATTGTTTTTTAGAACGAAAATTATTTTAAAACGATTAACAATAAAAATAATTGTTACAATAAATGGGAAAAGTTATATACAAATTCATTTGATCGACCAACATTTCCTCAATTTTGAGGAAAACTACGATAAAAAGGGTTTGGGTGGTACCCACGCGCCTTTTGTAGACAAAAGTAATCACGCGCTGCTACGTGGGGGCTCTCTGACCTCGTGGGACCACAACTAGATTCTTAAATGACTAATTGTACATTTGGTCCCTTTGATTTATCTAAGATCACTTTTTATTCCCCTAAAGAGAAAGAATTACGGATTTAGATCAATATAGCTTTCATTTTCTAATGCCCTAGGTCCTTGCAACTAATTTTGGAAGGAAGAAAAAATATGTTATCTCAATGGCAGTTTGATCTTCTCATTGTTAAAATTATTTTCTATCAAGAATAAATGATACACTATTATATTGTATTACATATTAGGATTGGATTCTGTTGAGAAGTTAAGGTTAACATGAGAACCGTGAAAAGTGGTTATCAAGCGTTGGATGAGAAATGTACGCACATTAAGATGAGATGCACCGGATTAATTCTCTTATAAGGCGCAATTCACGGGAAGGCATGAGATTAAAAGTAATCAACGGTTCAATTTCACTTCTCACGTTTTTCACGTTAACCTCAACTTCTTACACGATACTTCGCCTTACACATTATACATATATATTGCCTTTTCCCTATAATCACTTTGTGAAGCTCGAACTACCCACTTTCAACAATCGTCATCTACGATAATACCAGAGATTGTATCATCTTATTCTCTAGCAATAGAGGGACGATCTCATTCCTCTCCTCCATCCTTATCATTTTGCTCTTCGTCCCCATCAATCTTCTCTAGTAACACATGGACGTTCTCTCAATCTATTCCTCTAAATCTAGCAAGGATCTCCTTCTCTCAATATGTCCTTCTTATACATGATAACCTCCATCGTTATTTTTCTCTTCTCGTACATGATCTCTACAAAAATGCCTCATCCCATCATCATCTTCATCAAATCGAGATCATAATAAAAAAGGACGAAATATTTAGTTTTTTTTTAATTCAGTGTTTGATTTAGGATTTTGATTTTATGGTTTAAGTTAGGTTTGTTATTTTAATTTTATATTTGTGAGTTTGATTTTAGGGTTTGTATCACACCTTTTGAATGAATTTATACAAAAATTATTATTTGTGTTTAATATTTGTGATTGTATGTTAATGTTCTTGAAAATGTATTGTATTGTGTTTGAATTAGGTTGTAGGTTACAACTAGAGCAGTCAACAATAATCTCATAACCGACAATGTTGTTCGACGATTATGAGTATGGTTATAATTTTGATTCAAACTATTAGTTATAGGAGGGTAATTTGGTGTTTGTGCTTGTAAACAACATGCTAGTTCATCGTTAATGTCGGTTAATAAACGTGTTATGTAGTTATGTGTTTTTTTATTATTGAAATCAAGCGTTTTATAAATAAATTATAGGTTTATGAATTAATGTAGATTATAATCTAAATGAAGAATCATGCATTTCCTTTTTTTTAAATGGTATATAGGGAAAAAGACAACAAAAAGAGTAAAAAGACAAAAATACATTTGAGCTAACCGAGGTTATTAAACGGAGTTAGTAGCAGGATCTATGGTGTTAAAGAAATGGAAGAAAGGAACCTTTGGCATTATAAAATGTAAACCATGAGGAAATGTTTGTAATATTTCGATTTGGAGGGACTATAATTGGATTTTTGGTTAAACTTGATAGACCAAACGTGTAATTCACTCTTACTTATGTATGTCAGCAGTCCAGATCTGGCGTTACCATTTTGACGCGTGCGATACACTAACCAATCAGAATTGAGTTTTTGTTGTTTGTACTGCACGCTCTAAAAAGCTTAGCTGACCCCTAAGAGTCACGTGATGGAATACGTGGTTTTCATCGAGAAAATATCTCAGTCAACGCTCAACCGAGCCTCGTATTCCACAAGTATAATGGAGGTCAAATTCGTCAAAGGCAAACGAGTATAAAAATCAAACGATATTATTCTTTTATAAATTATTCTCCGTTTTAAATATTATAACAAAAAAACATATGGTTTTAAAAAGAAGAATTACCTAAATAACTATTTCAGTTTTTAAACACCTATCCTCATGTAGTTATTTCTCTCTTAGGATCTGTTTGTTAGCAGTTTAATGAGCATAATGAGACTTATAGCGTATTCGGTCAGCTATATATGACTGTTTGGTTGTGACTTAATGATATAGAAAGCGACTTATTCACTAAGCTTTTAGGAGAGAGCTTTATGCACAAAACCAAGTTTTGTCCAAACCCGTCTCTCCCAATTAAAAAACATGCTCATTCCATCTATGAAATAAACCTCCCAAACAAAAAAAATTCCAACCTATACAGACAGATTAATCCACACAGACAACTTTATTTATACAGAACTTGATGAAAAATCAATCAAACAACCCCTTAGATTGATTAAAATGTTAGTACATTCGTAATATCCATAGCCATTATTTACGGACCTAGCTAAAAAAATGAATTGGTCGATTTCAATTTAAAAAGAAATTATGGACCCAAATATGTAATTGTGGATTCAGGTAAAAGAAAATCGAGAAAAAATACCAGATTAGTTTTTTTGTCGTTTGGCCAAATGCAGAAGTTACACAACTTACATGTGCATAATTACTATTTGAATCAACTAGGATTTGGTATCGCATGTTGCGCGATAGTATTGATCGTTTACTTTATATATTAACTTAAATTTTAGATATTTAATTTTACTTGAAAATAATATATATCAATATATATACATATTGCGGTAACAAAGAGATTAAAACTCGTATGGCATGTCATTTAAATATATTGTTTTTAAAATAATATGTATAAATAGCGTTATGTAAATAATATAATTGACAATCATCATAAGGTATTATATTGATGTAAATAATAGTTATCTTCAATTACTTATTTATATTAGTTATATCATTTTATTATTAAAAATACGCATTATTATATTCAATTATTATTTAAATAGAAGTATACATATTGCTCGTAATTTCAGTTATATATTGAGTTTTTAAATATGTTGCTTATATGTATTCCTTGAATGTTATGTGAAAAAAAATTAAAATAATGTGAAATAAACTAAATAAACAAATTTAGGTGTAAACAAAGAAGATGAAGAGATTAATTAATTAAACGTTTTGTTAATAACTACATAAAAATGCAAAATTTGAGGGAGAAAAAAAAGAAATTTGGGATTGAGATAACTCCAACTCATGTGGTTTTTCTTATAATATTACAAATTGAAAAAATAAGAAACTATGTAGACATAAAAAAATGAGAAGAAAACTCAACAACAAAAATCAAGATAACAATTATAAATAAATTGAATGAAAACCTAAAATCTTATTTAACAACAATATGTAAAACACACAATATATTTTAAAAAATGCAAAACTTGAGGGAAAAAAAGAAGAAATTTGGGATTGAGATGCTTAGAAAATACCATGTCATGTGGTTTTTCTTATAAAATTACAAATTGAAAATTAAGAAACTATGTAGACATAAAAGAATGAGAAGAAAAACTCACAACAAAAACCAAGGTAGCAATTGTAAATAAATCGAATGAAAACCAAAAATTTATTTAACAACAATATGTAAAACAAGCAAAACATTAAGAAAATATATGCAATTTTTTAATAGAAAAAAACAATGATATTGATTGGGAAGACACACAATATACACAAATCAACACTATATAACTCACATAAATCATTACCTGGAAATTTTATAGAGGATGTGCAACAATATCGACGGAAACTAAAATCTACAAAGAAGAAACAACAAACAAACATACAAACCTAATACAACATAGTATAGAACATAAAAGTTGTTAATTCCCTGTTATGGAACATTAGGTTGTAGTTTATATATAATTTTGTTGTATGTAGCTCTAATTAATAAATGCAAAGATGAAGTGAGTAAAATTAATGTCTCTATGAAGTTAGATAATTTGGAAATTAAAACTCATTAAATTGCAATGGAAATTACCAAAGAAACCTTTATATAATGAAATACACAATTTTCATTTAGGGGTAGAATGGTCATTTATGAAAAGCTTTTTATTAAAAAAAATCAAAATTATGAGAAAATAGAGAAATGTGAATGAAGGTTTCTCGTGATACCACATAAGCAACTCCACATCTTGCTTTTAAATATATATAGATAGACTAGTGTTGTGCACCTTGCGTTGCGCGGTGACGATAAACATTTTTCGATTTTCTTTGTAGCACGTTAAGTGGTTTGTGTAACACCCCGAAATTTCAGCAAATCGACACACTGAGGTATGCGGACGTCCGCTTAAGGCATGAGCCGGACGTCCGTGTTCATGCGGAAGTCCGCGAGTCCTCCGCGGAAGCAGCAGAAGAAAGGTGAAGGGTTTCGGTCAGGTCAAAGCCGGACGTCCGCATGGCTTCCAAGTCGGACGTCCGCGTGTAGTTTGATGAGATTTTTTTGGATTGCTTTTAAGACCTTTCCCTCTCTCTTCCCTCATTTCATTTCAATATCCCAACTCAGTTTCCTCTCTCTCTCTCTCTAAACCGATTTTTCTCAAGAAAATCACAAACCCTTCCTCCTCTTCTTCACCTTCTCCACTCAAACCCAACCCATTACCACCATTGTTGAAGATATGGAAGCTTGGAGCTTTTTTGGGAGACTAGGAGCTTTGCTTTGAGGATTCTAGTGATGAAGGTATCTCTCTCTCTACCCAAAAGTTAGGGTTTTGTTGTGCTCATCTCCTATTTCCATTGTGGGCTTTATTGGTGTGTTTTTAGATATGTTTGGTTAAGGAAACCTTCTCCTTCTTCACCTATGAGAAATAGGGTTTTGGTATAAGTTGGGATTTTTGATGTAAAATGTTAGGGAATAATTCTAAATGGTTGAATCTGGATATTAATGGTTGGAAACTTATGGATCTAGGTTTTTGGAAGATTTGGCTGGAGAATTCATGTTTCTCAAAGGAGCTTACGTTTGAGGAAAAATCTAGATTTAGCCTAAATCTAGCAAGGTGAGTTTAAGTTGATTTGTGAAAACGTTGTACATGCCAAAATGTTTATTTTAAAGTATTTGTGTGCTTTATATAAAATTATCACTTGTTGAGTTAATTAGTGGGTTTCGATTAATCAAAGTGTTGAGCTTTACAAATCTTGTAAACCACCCACACTTGGGGATTTTGAGTGATTGATAAATAAATCACGAGTGAAAGTGGTTTTGTGAATTTATTGCATAAGTGAAGGTTGCTTGGTCAAAATGCATTTCTAGTGTTTGTTGAGATTATGCAATAGTTAGGATATGTTACGTTTTGAAAATGCGAACGTGTGAGTTGGGGATTTTGGTCAATCTCGACCTTATGAATATTTTGAGAGTTGTAAACCTTTTATTTTGGGCCGAAGGCCAATTGAGAATTAAAAGGCAAAGATTTTGGGTAACGATGTATCTTGGTTTACATAACCGTGTGTGCAAAGCGTATTTAGCCAAACGTTTATTTTAACTTTAAGGGCTTGATTTATACTCAAATGGGTCTTTTGATTGTTTGCCGGTTTTAGTAGCTCGAGGTGGAGCTGTGGACGTGTTATGCGCTTATTTGCGTTTTATTCGAGTACGTGCCTCTTTGAGTGTTTTGTCTTATGTGTGAAGACCATTTGACGATTATGTATACATGGTACTTTTGGGTCTAATCAACCATTGCAAATTTTATGTTGTATCATGTTATAAAGGATTTGAGTATACGTACACACATACACACACACACACACACATATATATATATGCATGTATGGTTTGACTTCACTGGGAAAGTGGCAATGAAGGGGTTTTGAGATAATCATGCCTCGGAGCATGTGTTTGCATGATGTGGGTTAGATACACTTCATTTGCATGAGTTGACTTTTGATAAACGATCATTGGATCTTTTGAGCTTATGGCTCGGTTTTGGACCTGTTGGGTCTTGAGGGCAATTGCCCGGTTTTGATAAGCTCGACGTGGGCTTGGATTATGATTTGCATGAATTGCATCGTATTTGAGAATTACATGATTTGAATGCATTGGTTATTCTTTTGGGGTCATGTATAAATTTCTAGATTAAGTAAGCTTGTTTCGGATGGTGGGATTCCAAGGTAAAGATCCGATCGGGTTGAACTTGGTGGTGTTAGGCTAGAGATCCAGTTTGGGTTGATGCCTCAATAGACTAAAGATCCGATTTGGGTTGATGTCTTCGTGGACTAGAGATCCGGTTTGGGTTGATGTCTCACTAGACTAGAGATCCGGTTTGGGTTGATGCCTCACTTGACTAAAGATCTGGTTTGGATTGATGTCACATTAGACTAGAGATCTGATTTGGCATCGTATTGTATGCGTATAGATTGTTTTTCCATGATTTAAGGGCGGTGTTTTATGCCTCAGCCTTAGTTGGATGTTTTGACTGACATAGTTTTATTCGCATTGATGTTATCTGGGAATTTAGTAATTATTTACATCTTGAGCGAGTTTTGAATTTGAGTCCATTGCTTAGAAATGTTTTCTATTAGAAACTTTCGTCACGAAGTTTGCGTGCGTTTGGAAAATGGGTTGTCGGTGTACTTTATACAAATCCTTTTTCGGAAATCATGATTTATGTTGAACCCGTTCGTTTAACAAATTATTTGATTATGATGTAAACTTTTGAACTCACTAGGCGTTAGCCTAACCCTTTTTATTTGTCGGCATGTGCAACAGGTTCAGGTTGGGGAATAGCTTTTGTTACACTGTGAAGTGATGAGTGCTAGTAGAGGGCACGAGAAGTGAATTGCTTAGTGAAGTCTTCCGCACTTATTTTGGGATTAGCAACTTGTACTTGTGTTAAGTATATAACATCCGATTTTAATCGGTCACATAGTATGACTTGATGTGTTAACTTGGGAGTTGTTATGTTTTAACTTTGAGGTATTTCCAAGGATGGTTTGTAGAATGGATTTTTATCCTCATTTGGTTATTTTTATCGAAATTTATGTTAGTTGCTCTTTCCGATTTTGAGGGTGTTATAGTTTGATCCTTTACGTATTAGATATTTTTCTTGAAAAACATTTACGTAGTAGATATTTTTCTTGAAAAACATTTACGTAGTAGATATTAAACTAATAAGAACCAGTATTTCACTTTATATATAAGAAACCACCGCACCATTTCTTGTTGTTCTTTTAGCCAATGCACAATTATACATTTCAAAGACGTAGATGACCAAAAGAAAATAATGGTTCAAAAATTTAAATACTAAAAATCAAAAATCATTTTTTTAAGAAATATTAGACAGAGTTAAGATGAAATATATTTCCTTGGTGGTTAATCCGCGCATATTGATAATTTTGTTATGAAAAGTGTAAGATGCATCAGTAATCATTCTGTTTTTAGGTTATTTAAAAATCAAATAACATTTTCCACAATGATACCTCATACATCCACTGTAAATTTCATTTTTTTCTTCATTTTTATATGGATAATATTTTTGCAAAAGAAAGGTCAGCTAAAAAATATGTTTAGCCAATAAACCATTTTACTTGTTAAAAGATATAGTAGTATTATATACATAAAAAGTAATAAAATAAATTAAAAGATTGATTCATGTAACAAAACTATCAATTTATAATCATTCTTACCTTACAATTAGAAATTTAAATTATCTGTTAACGTTGATCAAGTTATTGATTATAGAAAAATAAATAAAAATAAAAGGTATTGATTTAAAACATTTGTTACCTTACTAAAAAAATAAAGTTCATAAACAATAAAAAATTTAATTTAATAAAAGAATTGATTTATAAGCATTGATAGTTTACAAAAAAAATAGTTAGATTTATATATTGGTTGTTTAATGTTTAGTTTATATATTGATGTTAAAATCATAAACTTTAGTTGAAATCATTTTAAAATAAGCCAAAAAGAACAATATACATTTAACTTAATCATTAAACTTGGGTTTAACTATATTTTGTCAAACATCAATATTTTACAATTTTCATCACATCAATCAACCATTTATATACACATCTTCATCACCTAGTTTTTCATCAACTTAGGTTTTACTATATTTTGAAAAAATTCATAGCCTCAATTCCTACTACACCGTACACCATTGGATGTTGTAATAACCCAATTTGAAGTGTAAGAAAATAAAATGGAGTTTAGTGGCCAAAGTGTGAAAAAGCAGAAGTTGGGTGTTCAAGTGTGATTGGTATAAATAAGGATAAAACCCTAATTACCCTGATTTTCATCAAAAATTGGTGTGTGCGGCTAGAGTGCGATTGGTGTGTGTTGGAGACTTCTTGCAAGGTTCATCAAGAAATCAGGGCATTCGGGATTCAAGTGTGTGGATTATTCTCGTCTTCAAGGTAAACATCTATCTCCTATTGTGTGTGTTTCCATTGATTTCTATGGCATCTCTTCAGTTTCTGGAATGTGAGACTTTTGAGGAAGGCATAGAAACTTGGAGAGAAATCAATTGATTTCTAGTTTTGAAAGGGGATTTAATTGCCTTCCTTTGTATTTAAGAAAGTATCGGGTCCTGTTGTCTTAGCTTAGAAACCCAGTTTCGAAAAGAGTTGGGGAAATGTGAGAAATCGCCCAGAGTGCTATCTTTTCCGGAGGAGATCATATCCAGAGTTGGGAAGATCCGGAATCCGGACTCCGGACTTGGCGTTGTACGGAAGTCACCGGGATCCGGGATGTATCCGGAAATCCGAATGTTTTCGGAAGTCACCAGGATCCGGAATGTATCCGGAAACCGGGATGTTGTCCAGAAGTGTGGAACCCGGAATCCGGAAGGGGTCCGGAAGAGGGTACGGTTTGACTATGTGGACTTGGGCGTAATCCGAAAGGTTCCGGAAGGGCATAATGTATGATATAGATATATATGAATTCGTTTCATATAAATCTGTAAGGGCGGATGTGTGCCCTAACACGATGTCACGGGTGTGTGTGTGACCAGAGCGTGGGCCATCGGCATGCGCCAAGTATGTGTGTGTTCCATTTATAAAAGTGTGATGTATACATTTCTTTTACATAAATTATTATAAATCTTGCTAATTACGTTGTGGGAACGTTCTTGAGGGAACTCACTAGACCTTGTGGTCTAACCTCGTTTTTTTCTTAAATCTAAAACCTTTCAGGTAAGCAGGTTGTAGAAAACTCGTCTAAAGGGAAAGGGAAGATGTGAGCCGGAGCTTGCATCTAGTGGATTAGAAGACCCCTTTTATTTGTTCATTTAGACTTATATTTCTCAGCTGTATTTATGTTTTCCGCGAACCCAAGTGTTGAATTTTTGTTATAGACTTGGTGTGGGCCATGTTTTGGCAGTTTTGATTTAATTTGATGAATTTATGTTTGGCTGGTTTTGGTTGGGTTGTTATAGTTGGTATCCGAGCCATAGTTTAAGAGATTTAGGTGACCGGATGGACCTAAACTTAAACTGTGGGGGTAGGTAGTGCAGCTGAGAATTAGGAGGACCTTAAAGGAATCCTAGTCGGGGTGAATAATAGGGCAGTCAGGACTGCCATGTAAGGTAAGTTGGAAATTGAAGCTGTCCAGTGTAATTACTAACTTACAGGTGCATGAAAGTACCTATTTTGCCTTGTTATATTAGAACTGTCGGTCTAATTCAATCAGTGTGTTTCTGTCAGTTAGCGATCATGTCAAGAAGATCTTTGAGAAGTGGCTCAGAACCGGTCAACGAGGAGATCGAAATGGAAGTACCCGTGAACCCACCTGAGCAGGCGGCCACCCGCGGTAAGGGTAGAGGTCATGGAAGGGGACAGGGAAGAATGCCCCGGTGAGCGGCTACCCAGGTGAATGAAAATGTTGAAAGAGCTAGAGTAAGGGCACGCGTTCCCCGTGGAGCGAGGAGCATAAGGATTCCACCGGAACCGGAGGCCTCTCATCAGGTGAGCTCAGCGTCCGGGCGGGGTGGGGGTAGAGGTAGATGCCGTGGGCGAGGTCGTGCCCAGACCTTTGTGACCCAAGAAAACTTCGCCACCGCTATGGGTGAAATTCAGGATACTTTGAAAGCTCTGTTGGCTAACCAGGATAAGTTAGCTTCGGGAAGCAAGGAAGCAAGTGGTAGCAAGGAAAGCACAGGAGTGTCTAGCTCACATGGATCTGCTACGGGGAGTCCTTCCCAATCGGCCCCGTTGGTGGTAATCGATTTGGTGCTGAATGGGGGTGTAGTTACAAGGCATTCGCCTCTTGCAAGCCACCCACTTTCAAGGGAGAATGCGACCCTGTGTTGGCCATAAAGTGGATAAGGGAAATGGAACTGGTGTTCGACACTTGTAAGTGTGCTGATAGCGACAGGGTGATGTTTGCCCTATCCATGCTGAAGTCAGATGTCGTGTTTTGGTGGGACGCGGAGACAGCTGGAGAAGGGTCGAGAGCTGCAAGGAGTATGTCATAGGAGACCTTTGTCTCAAGGTTCAAGGCATCGTTTTGCCCGCTTGCGGCAGTGAAAAGACTAGAGGAGGAATTTCTGGGCTTAGAACAAGGTGGAATGTCAGTTAGGGAATACACCATAAAATTCATGGAGAAAGCAAGGTTTGCTGAGTTATATGTGCCGAATGAGGAGCGCCAGGTTGAGAGGTATCTCTTTGGGCTAAAGAGTAGTGTGCGAGAACTAGCTTCAACCCGGAACCCGACTACTTTTCAAGCAGCTATCAATACGGCTGAGTTAGTTGAAAAGGAAAAGAATCGTTAGGATGAGGAGAAGGGTAAAGAAAAGAGAAAGTGGGAAGGGCTGGTGCATGATTCGAGACATGCTAAGGTGTCCAAGTCCGAGTTTCGAGGAGAACCAAGGTTTGGATAGAAGCCTTGTGGAAAGTGTAATCGGGTGCATCGTGGAGAGTGTGCGAGTGAGCCTGAAGGGTGCTTCAAGTGTGGAAAGTTGGGACACATGGCACGTGACTGTCGAAACCCAAGGGCGTGTTATCAATGTGGCTCCCCGGATCATCTTAAACCGGATTGCCCACAGTTGAAAAAGGGGTATTCGGGTAGCTTTGGTGGCGGACAAGGAGGAAGGGATGGAGAAAGGAGAGTGGAGCCAACCCGAGCAAAGGCTAGGGCTTTTTAGATGTCGGCAGAGGAGGCGGTGGATGTGCCGGATGTGGTGACAGGTACCTTTCTTGTTAACTCGAATTTTGCTAAAGTGTTATTTGACTCGGGTGCAAACCGTTCGTTTATCTCGCCGGTTTTCGCCCGGTGCCTGCATGTTAAACCCAAACGGTTAGAGTGTGGGTTTGAGGTAGATATTGCTGACGATAGTCGGGTGTTGGTGGGAGAAGTGCATGAGGGGTGTAGTATTGAAGTGAAGGGTCACCCTTTTCCCCTGCGTTTGTATCCAATGGGCATGGGAGAGTTTGACATTGTCGTGGGAATGGATTGGTTAAGGACTTCGGATAGAGAAAACAGTTGAGGGTTGGAAGTCCAAAGGTTCTCTGATATAAACATCTGACTCAAAACAATTACCAGTTATTCCCTTTAATGAATACCCAATCTTTAAATCACCGTTGTTCTTTCTCAAGCAACAACGGGTTTTATTCTAACACGTGGTTCTTTCTCAAGCTACCACGGTTTTTATCTTGAAAAACACAAGTTTTATCTCTCGATCTCAACCTATGGGATTCAAAACACATTAAACTCAAGATTTCAACGGGACTAAGGCTTACTTGGTATATCTCTATCACCAATTTCTCACCTTAGGCATGCAATTTCTAGTTCTAGTTATCAATTAATTCTCTCGAACTTAATTGAAAACAACAAAGCAGTTGGAAGCTAGCTAAACTCACAAAGACATTAAAAACCAAATTACATGCTTCATTAAAATAGGCAAACTGATAAAAATCTCAAGTCATATGTTCACATGCTTAAACCAAATTCATTCCAACCCCCAACATCTAAAGATTAGTTCATGTTGGTGGTGGATAAAAACATAAGAAAAGGAAGGAAACTAGTGTGTGCAAACATAATGATCGTGAACGTGATGAATGTAATGATGGACTCCCTTCTCTCGGCTCTAATCCGATTATCTTCGTGAACTCCTCCTCGATCGATCCTCTATTGTCGCTCAAAAGTCTCCGAAAATCCTCTAAAAATCGCCCTCCAGCCGTCTGCCGTCGTCCGTGTGTGAATTCTTCGTAAAACCTAGTTGCAGAAAGTGTTTTATAAAACTGGGCGTCGGGGCCAGTACTGGCGCCAGTTGGCTGGCGCCAGATTCTGTTTAAATTGTCGGCGCGGATTGTGGCGCCAGTTGGTTGGCGCCAAGACTGGCGCCGGCTTCTGTTTCGCATCTTGGCGCGGATTGTGGCGCCAGTTCACTGGCGCCGAGACTGGCGCCAGCTTCTGTTTGATAATTCCTCGATTTCTCTCGTTTTCAGCTCCAGAACTCAACTTTGTTGCTCTTTTGGACAAAAATGCTTATACCTGTACTTTCTCAACAAAAACCCGTTAAAAACTCGTATTTCACTTGAAGACATGCGTAAACCACCTAGTTTGAGATTAAAAATAATGTCGAAAATCGACATTATCAACAACCCCAAACCGAGCGTTGCTTGTCCTCAAGCAAAATAGCTATAGAATAGAATAAGAGCACGCATCAGTGAAATAATAATAACTGCACAACTCCCAATTGGTACCACGTAATGCACTGGTGATTTCCCATACCCGTGAATGCCTATCTCACCCTCTCCTCATCCTTATTCTGTTTGATCTATGGCCTTCCATTGTGAGTTGAACTCGTGACAGCTCCGATTACATTAGGGTCGTACTAGGTCCAGACATACTAGGGAAAACATTTCGCCTCGACCCTACCTCACGGGATATTCTCATTTCACTCGAACCTAGGTTATCGCACATGTTGTCATGTATAGGAATTTATGTACAAGAATACTCGAATATTACATGACAACTCTATTGAAAGACGCACAGATGTCCAAAAATTTATCTCAGAAAGGAATCAAGTAGCAAGACAGGGAATATCAGTAAAGGTGGTCATATACCCTAATCACATTTTCCAGAAGATCATCCAGGTCTTTACAAGGGTTGTAATGGGGTTAATGTTATGGCTACGAAATGAAAGGGAAAACGGTTCAAAGATCCTTGGTGTGTCAAACATTAGCAGTTATGAACTTTCTTCACATTCTATCTTTTGGCCCTCTTTATCACTACTGGAGTCGCTTTGACTCTCTTATTGAGCTGTTGTAAAGCTATCTAAATAACTGTATTTATTTATTTTATTTTTTTGGGACTTCATTGGTCCTCTTTATTCGATTGGGGCTGCATTGGCCCTCTTTTCTATTTATTCTCATGACTGACCTGTATTATTTATTTTCCGCTCTATCTTTGCAGTTCATTACCGCCTCTGTTGACACACTTTCGGATAAGGGTTGGCTAAGACTTTTGGCTTGGGTTTAAAGGAGGGTTTAGAAATGAACAAGGTGAGTGTTTGGCTACAAAGGGGGTTATGGTTACACACATAATGGGTGAAAAGGTATGATAGCTAAACATGGGTTAACACTGCTCACAGTGCCTGGAATCATCTCTTAAGGTCCACACGATATGGTCTACTACACCCTTACCCAATATCCCGATGGTTGTCTTTGCTACCCAATGCAATAATATAGCGAGATCATTCTATATTCACGACAAGGAACTCGAAAAAGTGTATATGAATTAAGTGTTTAAATCCCTCGAAATGAAAAGACGTCTTTTAGGCTCAAATCTCACTAATGGGTGGTCTCCACTAATGTCCGTAGTCATGTCCTTTCCCAGTCCTTCCCTAATGGTCACGTTACTATCACAAGATTCTTCCCACACTGGTCGGTCTCAATCATTCAAAACAAAAATTTTAGCTAAAGTGATCTAGGTACTCAGAAGTGCAGGAAATCTACGTGCATAACGTGGGCCCGATTGGGCAACCCCAAACCTTACCCACACATTGTCCCCAATGTGCACGTGTCGGCGTAGGCGATACTAAAACAAGTATCGTTGTGCGGTTATTACATGTATCAGATAGGTAAGGTATAACATTTAAAGCACAAACATCAAAGAGCTATTCTCATTAAAATGTGGCCACCCCAAACCTAGTCCGTGGCCTAGGTTTGTCAAACAAAGCCAACCCCAAACCTTGGTGAAACTGAGGTTTGCATAGGATTAAAAGTGAGTGTGTAGATGTTTGAAAAGTGAGGCACCCCAAACCTAAGTGAAACTTAGGTTTGTTGTATCTCATTAACTAATCGGGACACAAAACATCATACACCACTCGTTAGCTGCAGAGTTAGAACATACCTGTGTGCCCGGACAGAGAAAATCCTCATGAAAGATTGGAGCGACCTCGGACGAGAGATATCGGAGAAAATGGAGCGAGAGAAGGTAGACACAAAAGAAAAAAAACAAAAAGCAACAGAAAGCAAAACAACGAAACACACAAAGCAGGAAAAGAAAACAAAGCACGAAAACAGAAACAGGGGAGCCGTGCGATTTCCCACGCGGTTTGAAGACCGCGGGATAGACCGCACAAGCTTCTGTTTGGAAAACCATCCAGAGACCCCCGCGACTTGGCACGCGGCTTGTTAACCGCGGCACAAGTCACGTAAGTCTCTGTTTCAGAATATATATATATATATATTTTTATTTTTATTTTTTTTGTAAATAATTAACACTAAAAAACATAAAATAAAAATGAATCAAACCTCGGTGGGTTGCCTCCCACCCAGCGCCGTAGTTAAAGTCGTGGCACGACTGTGTGGCTCTCAACTTGGTTCGGTATCCGCGGAGTCGAATCGCCCACACTTGCGGTTCTTCGCGGATTCTTCCACATCTGGCTCTCCTTGACCAGCTCCGTCTCTACGCTTTCCACTCGCGAACATCTTGAACACTACTTTCTCGCCTCCGACTCTCAGAGTCATTTCTCCTTCATCCATGTCGATCAAAGCTCTACTCGTGGCCAGAAAAGATCTTCCCAAGATCAGCGGAACTTCTATATCTTCATCGATGTATAGCACCACGAAGTCCACCTGGAAGTAGAACTTGCCGACCTTGATTAGCACATCCTCTACCACTCCATACGGGTACACGATCGATCGATCTACGAGCTTAAGTGTCATGTACGTCGGCTTCACTTCTCCCAAGCCAAGTTTCCTGAAAATAGATAAAGGCATCAAGTTAATACTCGCCCCTAAATCACACAACACTTTATTAAATTTAAGATTCCCAATTTGAATAGGGATCGAAAAACTCCCTGGATCTTTAAGCTTCGAGGGAAGTTTGTTCTGGATGATCGCGCTGCACTCTTTAGTAAGTGCAATGGTAGCTTGGTCCTCAATCTTCCTCTTCTTGGAAAAGATATCCTTCATGAATTTGAGATATGTTGGCATTTGGGCTAGCGCTTCCGCAAACGGAATATTGATGTGCAATCTCTTGAAGATGTCAAGAAATTTCTTGAATTGTTCCTCATCTTTATGCGCCCTCACCCGATTCGGAAATGGTAGTGGTGGTACAAACGGCTTCACTACCGGCTTCGATGGAGGTGTCACCTCTTTTTCCTTCGGCTTCTCCTGATCAATCATATCCTCATCGGCTTCTAGCTCAGTCACTTCTATGATCTCGACCTCTTTCTCTTTAGGCATGGTTCCTTTTGATGTAGGCTCTCGTATTGGCTCTCCATTCAGCTCCTTGCCACTTCTAAGATAAATGGAATTACACTCTTCCCGGTTCTTCGTTTCAGTCTGACTCGGAAATGTACCGGGAGCTCGGTTTTGTAGGGCTTCAGAAATTTTCCCCACTTGCCTTTCGAGGATTTTGATGGAGGCGGTGTTCTGTTCAGTAGCCGCCTTGACTGTGCTAACTGTGCTCGCTAACTCTCCAACCGTGCTGTCCATCTTGGTCATGAACTTCATCAGCATATCTTCCAGTCCCGGTTTCTTCTCCCCGGATGGTCCCTCGTTCCTTTGGTTAAAACTTGGAGGACGATAAACATTGTTAGCATTAGAAGAATTAGAAAATTTTGAATGGTTACCTTGTTGCTGTCCGGGTTGACTCCATGAGAAGTTAGGGTGTCTTTTCCACCCCTCATTATAAGTGTTCGAAAACGGGTCGTTCCTCGGCTGATTGTTGCGGTTTTGTAAGAACTAAACTTGTTCGGGTACTTGCGGGCTACCCCCTTTCAGATGATTCGTGATGAAAGCTAGTTGAGCTTTTAGTTCCTTCAGCTCATCATTTTCTTGAACACTCGCTACCCGTCTGATAGAAGATCGTGGGGTGGCATAGCTATGCTCGGCTAAGTTTTCGATCAAGTCGACAGCTTCTTCATACGTTTTGTTCATGAGCGCTCCACCCGCTGCAGCAGTGATTTCGTTCTTGAACTGCGGGTGGAGTCCTCCAAAGAACGTTTGGATAATCACCCAGCCGTGTAACCCATGATGTGGACACTTCTTCAACATGTCTTTGTGTCGCTCCCATGCCTCGTATAAGGTCTCTTGTTCCCACTGAGCGAAGTGGGTGATATCGGCAATCAATTGAGCAGTTCTTCCCAGTGGGAAGAATTTCTGTAGAAATGCAGCTTTTAGACCTGCCCATGTAGTGATCAGATCCGCTGGCAAACCCTCTATCCAAATTTCAGCACTACCCTCTAGGGAGAAACTGAATAACCTCAGTTTGATCGCATTTTCCTCCATCCCATTAATCTTGAATGTATTACAAATCCGCTCAAACGCGCGAAGATGTGCATGGGGATCTTCAGTTGGCGCTCCCCCGAACTGATTCTGCTGTACCATCACAATGGTACTCGGCTTGATCTCAAAAGAGTTCTCCCCAGTAGTAGGCGGTTGGACGCCTATCCGTGCGGCTGCCACATTAGGATTGGCAAACGACCGCATAGGACGTCTTTCCGAAGGTAATTCGTCACCCATCTTCAGTTGCCTTTTGGCTTTAGATTCCTTGAGTAATCGATGGGCGGTTCTTTCGATTTCCGGATCGAGTGGTTCGATGATCTTCCCTCGGGTTTTCTTTGGCATAAACCAATTAATTCCTGAAACGGAAAGAAAACAAACTTAGCAATCCAAAAACTGAAGTGATGAAATAAAATAATAATAAAAAATGTTCAATGTAATAGCGCTTATAGATGGTAGTGCTATCAGTTGCAACTAGTTCCCCGGCAACAGCGCCAAAAACTTGATAGGCGGGTATCAACCCCTCTAAATCTAACTGCAAGTGTACGGGTCGAAGTCAAGTAATAGTACTAGAAAGTACGAGTATCGAACACAGGGAACTAGGAACTAAGTATCACAATGACTACAATTGCTATTAACTGAACGTCGCAATTTTGAGTGGTTGGTACTAAACTAATTAAATGCAAGCAAAATAAATCAAACACAAGACAATAAACAGCTTAAGGACTTCGGATAGAGAAAACAGTTGAGGGTTGGAAGTCCTATGGTTCTCTGATATAAACATCTGACTCAAAATAATTACCAGTTATTCCCTTTAATGAATACCCAATCTTTAAATCACCGTTGTTCTTTCTCAAGCAACAACGGGTTTTATTCTAACACGTGGTTCTTTCTCAAGCTACCACGGTTTTTATCTTGAAAAACACAAGTTTTATCTCTCGATCTCAACCTATGGGATTCAAAACACATTAAACTCAAGATTTCAACGGGACTAAGGCTTACTTGGTATATCTCTATCACCAATTTCTCACCTTAGGCATGCAATTTCTAGTTCTAGTTATCAATTAATTCTCTCGAACTTAATTGAAAACAACAAAGCAGTTGGAAGCTAGCTAAACTCACAAAGGCATTAAAAACCAAATTACATGCTTCATTAAAATAGGCAAACTGATAAAAATCTCAAGTCATATGTTCACATGCTTAAACCAAATTCATTCCAACCCCCAACATCTAAAGATTATTTCATGTTGGTGGTGGATAAAAACATAAGAAAAGGAAGGAAACTAGTGTGTGCAAACATAATGATCGTGAACGTGATGAATGTAATGATGGACTCCCTTCTCTTGGCTCTAATCCGATTATCTTCGTGAACTCCTCCTCGATCGATCCTCTATTGTCGCTCAAAAGTCTTCGAAAATCCTCTAAAAATCGCCCTCCAGCCGTCTGCCGTCGTCCGTGTGTGAATTCTTCGTAAAACCTAGCTACAGAAAGTGTTTTATAAAACTGGGCGTCGGGGCCAGTACTGGCGCCAGATTCTGTTTAAATTGTCGGCGCGGATTGTGGCGTCAGTTCACTGGCGCCGAGAATGGCGCCAGCTTCTGTTTGACAATTCCTCGATTTCTCTCGTTTTCAGCTCCGGAACTCAACTCTGCTGCTCTTTTGGACAAAAATGCTTATACATGTACTTTCTCAACAAAAACCCGTTAAAAACTCGTATTTCACTTGAAGACATGCGTAAACCACCTAGTTTGAGATTAAAAATAATGTCGAAAATCGACATTATCAGGTACGGACATTATAAGTTTCTAGTCATGCCCTTTGGGCTGACTAATGCTCCGGCAGTATTCATGGATTTAATGAATCGGGTGTGCAGCACGTTGTTAGATAAGTGTGTGATTGTGTTCATAGATGACATCCTCATCTATTCCCGTTCTCAGAGCGAGCACGGAGAACATCTTCGCTTAGTGCTGGAGTTGTTGCGGCGAGAGAAGTTATTTGCTAAGTTCTCCAAGTGTGAATTCTGGCTTAGAGAAGTCCAATTTTTGGGGCATGTGGTATCGGAAGAAGGCATCAAGGTGGACCCGGCCAAGGTGGAGGCCATTAGAGGATGGGAACCACCGAGATCACCATCGGAGGTGAGGAGTTTCCTTGGCTTAGCGGGCTACTATCGAAAGTTCATTCAGGACTTTTCTCGTATAGCAACACCTTTGACCGCTTTGACCAGGAAGAGTGCTAAGTTTGAGTGGACAGAGGCTCAAGATGCAGCGTTCAGTGAGTTAAAGGACAAGTTGAGTAGCGCTCCAATTTTAGCGTTTCCTAATGGAACGGAAGGATTTGTAATCTACAGTGATGCATCTAAGTTGGGGCTAGGGTGCGTGTTAATGCAGGACGGAAAGGTGATCGCTTATGTGTCCCGTCAGTTGAAGGAGCACGAGAAGAATTACCCTACTCATGATATGGAATTAGCGGCGGTGGTTTTCGCTCTAAAGATATGGAGGCACTATCTTTATGGAGTCAAGTGTCAAATCTACTCCGATCATAAAAGTCTGAAGCACTTATTCGATTAGAAGGAGGTGAACATGAGGCAGCGGCGTTGGGTAAAATTGTTAAGTGATTATGACTGTGAGATCCTTTACCATCCAGGTAAAGCGAACGTCGTGGCCGACGCGTTGAGTCGGAAGGAAAGAAGGGAGCCAACTAAAGTGGTAGCGTTTCGAGTCGAAGTAACTTCCAACTTCCTGGAAGAAATTAAGAAGTTCCAAGAGGAAGCTCTTGTAGAAGAAAGATGGAAAAGTGAGAGGATCGTCGGGTATGTGGCATCCTTGGAACGTGACGGGCGTGGTGTTAGATGTTTGGAGAAACGAGTATGGATCTTAAGTTGGGAGGCTTGCGGGAGAGTATTTTTGAGGAGGCGCATAATTCGCGATATTCGGTACATCCGGGAACCAACAAGATGTACCGGGATCTGAGGCAAATGTATTGGTGGCCGGGATTGAAGAAGGATGTTGCCCACTTTGT
This sequence comes from Saussurea involucrata, assembly GCA_033807775.1. Classification (NCBI taxonomy): domain Eukaryota; kingdom Viridiplantae; phylum Streptophyta; class Magnoliopsida; order Asterales; family Asteraceae; genus Saussurea; species Saussurea involucrata. The sequence continues at coordinate 13,628,391 of CM066312.1, forward strand.
TGAGCGGTGTATGACATGTTTGAAAGTCAAGGCGGAACATCAAAGACCTTATGGGGAGATGCAACCGTTAGAGATACCGGTGTAGAAGTGGGACAACATTACTATGGACTTTGTTACGAAGCTACCAAGGACTCCGAAAGGGTATGATTCCATATGGGTGATAGTGGATCGTCTTACTAAGTCGGCTCACTTTTTACCCATTCGGGAGAATGATTCGCTAGAGAAGTTGGCAATGTTGTATGTCAATGAAATAGTGACAAGGCATGGAGTGCCGTCATCCATAGTTTTTGAGCGTGATAGTCGTTTCACGTCGTCTTTTTGGAGGAGCCTTCAACGGGAGCTGGGTACGCAACTCTTGATGAGTACTGCCTATCACCCTCAGACAGATGGACAAAGCGAAAGAACTATTCAGACTCGACAAAGTGAAAGAACTATTCAGACTCTGGATAATATGTTGTGTGCTTGTGTGATTGACTTTAAGGGCTCGTGGGAGTCCCATCTGCCGTTGATCGAACTCTCGTACAACAATAGTTATCACGCCAGTCTTCAAGCAGCACCTTATGAGGCATTGTACGGGCGTAAGTGTAGAACACTGTTGCGTTGGAATGATGTGGGAGAGAAGCAAATGGCGGGACCAGAGATCGTGCAGTTGACTGCCGATAAGAATAGTGTGATAAGGGAGAAACTGAAGGTGGCTCAGGACCGCCAAAATATGTATGCAAATAAGAGAAGGAAACCGATTGAATTCATGGTGGGGGATAAGGTGATGCTTAAGGTGTCGCCATGGAAAGGCGTCGTGCGATTCGAAAAGAAAGGGAAGCTAAGGCCTAGGTACATTGGGCCGTTTGCCATCATCAAGCATGTGAGCGAGGTGGCGTACAAGGTGGAATTGTCTGAAGAACTTCGGGGAGTTCATCCGACCTTTCATGTGTCGAATCTGAGGAAGTGTCTGGCCGAAGAAAGTATGGTAGTGCCACTAGAAGACATTCTTGTAGATGAGAAGTTAAATTATGTTGAGGAGCCATTGGCAATCGTAGATCGCAAGGTCAGAAAGTTGAGGAATAAAGAGATCACGCTGGTAAAAGTTCAGTGGCGTTTCCATAAGGGTCAGGAGGCAACTTGGGAGGTGGAATCGGATATGAGGATCCGTTTCCCTCATTTGTTTGAAGATGGAATTCCGGGGACGGGATTCTTTTGAGGGGGGATGTTGTAATAACCCAGTTTGAAGTGTAAGAAAATAAAATGGAGTTTAGTGGCCAAAGTGTGAAAAAGCATAAGTTGGGTGTTCAAGTGTGATTGGTATAAATAAGGATAAAACCCTAATTACCCTGATTGTCATCAAAATTGGTGTGTGCGGCTAGAGTGCGATTGGTGTGTGAAGAATTGGAGACTTCTTGTAAGGTTCATCAAGAAATCAGGGAATTCGGGATTCAAGTGTGTGGATTATTCTCGTCTTCAAGGTAATCATCTCTCTCCTATTGTGTGTGTCTCCATTGATTTCTATGGCATCTCTTCATTTTCTGGAATGTGAGACTTTTGAGGAAGGCATAGAAACTTGGAGAGAAATTAATTGATTTCTAGTTTTGAAAGGGGATTTAATTGTCTTCCTTTGTATTCGAGAAAGTATCGGGTCCTGTTGTCTTAGCTTAGAAACCCAGTTTCGAAAAGAGTTGGGGAAATGTGAGAAATCGCCCAGATTGCTATCTTTTCCGGAGGAGATCAGATTCGGAGTTGGGAGGATCCGGACTCTGGACTTGGCGTTGTCCGGAAGTCACGGGGATCCGGGATGTATCCGAAAACCGGAATGTGTCCGGAAGTCACTGGGATTCGGAATGTATCCGAAAACCGGGATGTTGTCCGGAAGTGTGGAACCCGGAATCCGGAAGGGTCCAGAAGAGGGTGCGGTTTGACTATGCGGACTTGGGCGTAATCTGGAAGGTTCCGGAAGGGCATAACCGGAATCCGGACTGCCTTGTTTATGTCAGATCGTGAGTATTATCTTTATGAGTGTCTAGGAGTTTAGTCGCTAAGAAATTGTTAGTGACTCACCCTTTCTTGTGTGTCGAGTGTCGTTATAGGTGCGGTTAGAGGGTAGCGGTATCAAGCGAGGGTAACTAGTGTGGACATCAGGTGAGTACTTTTAACCAAGCATGTTATGTACGCGCATCCTTGTTTTAAAGCTGTCTTTATACTTGATGTATTTGAACATGTTTGCGGTGTGAATTATAAAGGTGTGGTTATTTGAGGATGGGCATACGATGGCTTATCGTGTGAATATGGGGTGTGTGTCCCATAATGTGTGATATAGATATATATGAATTCGTTTCATATAAATCTGTAAGAGCGGGTGTGTACCCTAACACGCTGTCACGGGTGTGTGTGACCAGAGCGTGGGCCATCGGCATGCGGCAAGTGTGTGTTTGTGTGTTCCATTTATAAAAGTGTGATGTATACATTTCTTTTACATAAATTATTATAAATCTTGCTAATTACGTTGTGGGAACGTTCTTGAGGGAACTCACTTGACCTTATGATCTAACCCTCGTTTTTTTTCTTAAATCTAAAACCTTTCAGGTAAGCAGGTTGTAGAAAACTCGTCTAAAGGGAAAGGAAAGATGTGAGCCGGAGCTTGCATCTAGTGGATTAGAAGACCCCTTTTATTTGTTCATTTAGACTTATATTTCTCAGTTGTATTTAGGGATGTTTTCCGCGAACCCAAGTGTTGAATTTTTGTTATAGACTTGGTGTGGGCCATGTTTTGGCAGTTTTGATTTAATTTGATGAATTTATGTTTGGTTGGTTTTGGTTGGGTTGTTATAGATGTGGTTGTTTCTTAATATATAATAAATAGATGTAAACAAATATGTGTTGTTATGATCAATTTATAAATATATTGATTATTCATATTTGAGGAGAAAATGAAAGGTTCTATTAATTAATATTTCAATTAAAATAAAAGATAGTATATTATTAGATGTTGATTTATAAGGATTGATATCTTACTATGTATAATAATGAATGACACATAATTGATTTTTTTAAATAAATATTGTGATTTATAACCATTGTTACCTTACTAAAAAATAGTATTTTTTATTTATAAACATTGTTACCTTATTAAAAAAATAGACTCAATTAATAATTTTTTTGATTTATAAGCATTGTTAGCTTATTAAGAAAATACAAAAATTGAAATAAAATATTTCATTTACTATTATTGTTAGCTTACTTAATAAAAAAGTAATATTTATAAACATTGGTAGCTTTGCCTATTAAGTTATGGATCATGTAAATTTTAAAAAAAAACTAATTTTAATTAAAGTCTAATTTATAAAAATTAAGTAAAATTTAAAAAATTTGATAATAGTTTTAATTTATAATCATTGTTAGTTTAAAAATGATTTGTAAATGAAATTAAAAAAAAATGAAAAGCTTTAGCATTTAATGTGTTGAAATGATTTAAAAATAATTCAAAATTATGAGAAAAAAGATAAATATGAAAGAAACCTTCTCCTTAACTTTCTCTCCTACATTCTCCTTTATATATATATATATATATATAGAGAGAGAGAGAGAGAGAGAGAGAGAGAGAGAGTGGAAAGTTCAAATAAAAACTCATTTTTAATTGTGAACATGAGGACGGATCTTGGCCCTTCCATCTATATTGATCCAATGACTCATATTAAATAGAGTTTTTAATTGAAATTATTAATTAAGGTGATTATGGGTAAAAATGGAAGATAATTAAAACACACGCCTACCATGTTTGACTTTTTATTTTCTTTTTTAATTAAATTTTTTTACCCCCCTTAAAGTTTAAAATAAATTAACTTAAAAATTACTAACATTTTAATCAAACAAATTACATCAAAAAAACGAGAATTTCGTGCTCTTCGATATGACATCCATCTCGATATAGTTTTTTTGTTGTTTTAACCGTTTTTACGTGGAATGTCATATACGTGTTATATTCGGTATGAATATTTATGTATGTTCAAGTGCGTACAACATCTCGACACCATAAGTCCGTAACTCGACATCACCTTCTACAACACTTTCTTCAGCGTCCTAAGGTATCGTGTTCTTCATTACCATAACCCAACACCTATCGAGATGAATCGGGAACCTATCGAGTTTCGATTGTGAACCGATGAACAAAATAGAGTGCGTCACGTCTCCACACCTTCACGAGTCACTCATGTATTATTCTTCATGAATAATGTATCATTCAATATGAATAATACATCATTCAGGGTGAATAATACACGATTCATGAATTCATGTATTATTCATCCTGAATACTGTATTATTCATCCTGAATATTGTATTATTCATCATGAATAGTGAATGAACGTTCACCTTTGTTATTCATATTGAATGTGGACACCTGAAGATGTGCATACATATTCATAAAGATTAAAACCAAGTTTCGGTTGTGAATCGGAAAACAAAGAGAGTGTGTCATGTGTTCAACCTTCACGGGTCATTCATATATTATTCAATATGAATAATGTGTTATTCAGGGTGAATAATGTGTTATTCAGGATGAATAATACACGATTCATGTTTAATAATACATGAATCAGTAATTCATGTATTATTCATCCTGAATGTTGTATTATTCATTTTGAATACTGTGTTGTTCGTCATGAATAGTGAATAAACGTTCCTCTTTGTTATTCATACTGAATATGCACACCAGGAAACGTGCATACATATTCATACCGAATATAACACATATATAGCATTTAACGTAAAAACGGTTAAAATGAAGAAAAAACTATATCGAGATGGATGTCATATCGAAGAGCACGAAATTCTCGTTTTTTTGATGTAATTTGTTTGATTAAAATATTAGTAATTTTTAAGATAAATTATTTTAAACTTTAAGGGGGTAAAAGTTTTTTAATTAAAAAAGAAAATAAAAAGTCAAACATGGTAGGCGTTGATTCAAATTTCCAGATTTGCCCCTAATCACTTCTCCATTGGTTTAATTAAGTTTTAACCATTGATTAGTTTTCCAAATCTTGATCAATGGTTGTGACTTGTACTCATGTTCACAATTGAAAATGAGTTTTCATTTGAACCCACCCCTATATATATATATATAGGACGGTAATCAAATGAGAACCACAAAAAGGTTAAGAACCGTGAGGAGTGATCTAAGTCTTAATTTGGTTTTGATCCTAAGGTTTTAATTAAAAGCTGTTTTAATTAAAAAAGGGCATAATCGTCATTTTGATAACAAGATTCATCAGATGAAACATACAACTTCACATTCACCATATGAAACACAATGATTTTCCAGCCGAAACACAATCCAAATGAAAATCACATATTCACCATATGAAACACGTACATTCACCATATGAAATACACAATTCACCATATGAAATGCACCATGTGAAATACACAATTCACCATATGAAATGCACAATTCACCATATGAAACACAGTTCATAAGGTGAAACACAGTTCATAAGGTGAAACACAGTTCATAAGGTAAAACACAGTTTCATCAGGTGAAACACAGTTTCACCAGGTGAAACACAGATTCTTCATCTGTGTTTACAATTCACCAGGTGAAACACAGTTTCACCATATGAAATGCACAATTCACCAGGTGAAACACAGGTGAAACACAGGTGAAACACAGTTTCATCTGGTGAAAGTTTCAACAGGTGAAACACAGTTTCAAAATGGTTAAATTACATGAGAATGATTCTAAAACCAGACCAATTCATAACTATATATACCACAACTTAACCAACAGTTTCATGAAAACACCCCTTTCTTGCTGTATTCTCATGGCAACATTAGAGAAATAAATATACAAAACCAACACAAGCCTAATTCGAGCAACACCCAAATCCCTTCCTACCCGATGAATCATCATTAACATCAATCGTCGCTCCTCTCGCTGGAATCGAAGTCGGTGCCCCATCGTCTCCAGCCTCCACTGCTTTCTTGCTCACGATCCTGTAAATCTGTGTAATCACTTCACTAAAAGCACTTTCGACATTAGTTGCTTCCAATGCCGACGTCTCCATGAAATAGAGGGATTCCGCTTCGGCCAACGTTTTGCCGTCATCGGTCGAAACCGCAAGTAGGTGACGGAGGTCCGATTTGTTTCCGATTAGCATGATTGAAAGAATGGCGATTAGGGTTTCTTAAATGAATGATTTGGAGAAAAGAAACCCAGCAAGAAGAGAAGAAAAACTGATTTGGGAGAACAGTTTTAAATTGAATTTAATAAAATAATGTCCAAACTACCCTTTCAATGTCCTTACAAATTGTCAAAACTACCCTTGCTTTTTGTTTTTATTACAAAAAGGGTTTTCTATTTAATGACCATTGATTTGTTCTAATCAATGGATTAGATTAGTCCTCAAGTCCTTAACATTTTTTTGGTCCTCACTAGATTTAACCCCTATATATATATATTGATTGTAGCTTATTAAGAAAATACAAAAATTGAAATAAAATATTTCATTTACTATTATTGTTAGCTTACTCAATAAAAAAGTAATATTTATAAACATTGTTAGTTTTGCCTATTGTTAGGGATAAAATCAGGTTGAATAGAAGTTCAAGGGTTAAATTGTTATTATTCATTTTGAGTCTTTAATGTGTAATGGGCCATGGGCTTGCTTGTTAAGGGCCTATGGTATATAATGCTTTGTTAGTTTAGGATTTAGAGTTAGTTGTCATATTCTACTTTCAAGCGTATTGTAATTGCTTATTCTCGTGATTTCATAGATTTCTGGTAAGATTTTCTGTTCAGTCGACTGTTTTCTTGATTACTTTTGTTCAGATCTTGATTCGTTGAAAATTGCTTATTCTCGTTTATTGCATTCCGTTAGCATCATCATTATAAGCGTTTATGCAATTTTCATAGTCTAATTCGATCATCTGACTAGTTTTTGAGCAATTTCAAGTTCTTGATTTTTGGTCTCTGTTCATAGCAAAAATCAATTTTTTTTGTCAAATTCGTGTTATTCTGCTTTAGATTCGATTAGGGTATTGTTAGTATTGTGTTTTATTAGGTTTCTAACCTTTCAGGATTGATTTTAAGCAACCCTAGTCGAATTCCATCGATTTTGGAAACCACAGCCGTGGTTACCGGAACATCTTATCCAGTTACCGGGTAAGTCTCTTTTCTCTCGCTATTTACCGGGTAACTCAAAGTTACCGGTTATCATTACTATCCGGATCCCCATAAGGATACCGGACACGTCCCGGTAACCTATTACCGGTAAACGCATCCGGTAAACCCTCACTGACCGGACACTCCACCCGGTAAGGTCTCACAGTACCCGGTAAGTTCTCACATCACCCGGTAAGTTCAATCATCCGGTAAGTTTTATTATTATTATTACATCCGGTAAACTGAGATCATCCGGTAACCTCTAGTTATCCGGTAACCTGAGTGTATCCGGACACTCCTGCTACCCGGATACTTCTGCTAATTGAACACTTCGCACACAATCTGCTCCGGACACTTCCAGATCAGACATTGTTCATCCGGATTCCTATCCGGTAAGTTCAAATTAGTCAATTTCTTACCTGCTTTAGTATAAATCACTCTTAGAACCTGCGTTAGGACATCACTATTAGTGCCTTGCGTTAGGATCTCACTTTGAATCGAATCCATCGTCTGACGATCACATTAGTGCAACTTTAAGATGACTTCGCGTGACGCTCTTGCTATTGGCACCGACTCCAAGCCGCCATGTCTCTACCAAGGTGAATACAGCCAATGGCGGGACATATTTCTGATCTTTATTGAGTCAAAAGATAACTTCGAGTTCATCTGGCGAGCTCTATCCGACGGGCCAATTCCTAAACCCATGAAGACTATACCAACAACTGCAAAAGGTGGTCAAGTTCGTTATGAGGACAAGACATACGCAGAAATGAGTGCGGACGAAAGAGGCATGATTGAGGGTGAAAAGCATTCCAAGAGGTACCTTGTTCAGGATCTACCTAACACGATCTACACAGCCATAGACAGCTACAAAGAGACAGCAAAGGGCATGTGGGATCAGGTGGAGAAAATGATGCGCGGGAGCAGAGTCGGGAACCAACTAAAAATCAACAGCTGCATAACCAAGTTTGATGGGTTTAAGCATCGCACCGGCGAATCCCTCTCCCAGACCTATAAACATTTTTGTCTCCTTCTCAACGAGTTTCACAAAAACCACATCACTCGATCAAACACGGAAAATGCGCTCAAGTTCCTCAACAACCTCTTGCCTGAATGGAAAGTATTCACTTCTCACGTCAAGCACAACCACTTGATGGAGAACGTTGGCATACACGAACTCTATGAGATGCTTCTTCATGACGAAGATGAAGTGATGGAGATTCTGAGCGAAAAGAAGTCTGCGTCCAAGTCACCTGCTGATCCACTAGCTCTTATGTCTTCAAAACGAGGCAAATCTTCCGGCCGTCATTCCAAACGTGCCCAAGAGCCAAGTGAATCTGAGCCAGAATCTAAGGAAAAAGAGGACAGTGATTCTGATCCTGAATTAACAGTTGTGAAGAAAGCAATGGCTCTGCTCTCCAGATCCTTCCAGCAAAAGAAGTTCTTTAAGAAGCCGACGTCCAATAATCAGCGCTACTCCACCTCCTCTAACAAGCGCCATGATTATCTGGACAAATATGAAGGAAAGAAGAAAGCAGATGATCACACGCAGCCTGACAAGAAGGAAAAGACTGAGAAAGAGGACCGCAAGCCCGAGACAAAGAAGGACGAACCTGTTACTTGCTACAACTGCGGGAAGTTGGGTCATTTTGCCAAAGACTGTAGAAAGCCTGTCGTGAAGAATGCACACTATTACAAGGCAAAGCTCGCATTGGGAGAACAAAAAGAAGCAGGAGAAGCTATGTTTGTGGAAGATAACTACTGGCTAGGTCGTTCTGATGTCGAAATCGATTCTGAAGATGCCGACGCTTTCATGGGCTACCACTCTCCTCCAGAAGAACAAACAAAGTTGTGTCAGGTATGTGAACCTATCTATCAAGATCTTTTTAACCGAACGCAACCTCTTGTTGAACGGGTAGATTCCTATAAGGCCACCGCTAATGAACATCTGCTTGAAATTGAGTCCTTATCTGAAAAGCTAGATGTTCAAAAGCGGATAACTGAGAAACACAAGTCCGAAAATGCTAACTTAAAAGACAAATGCAAAAAACTTTCAATAGCACATAAGGACCTAAGGGCCAAAATATCTGAACTACAGTCACAGGTAGATCAGTGTGAGAATGAGAAAGCAGAAATTGTTTATCAATGCTCTGCTCTTCAAATTCAGTACAAGGAGTTTGTCACTAAAATAACTGATCTTGAAACCAAACTCCACAAAAGAGGCCAAACTGACCAGACCATTCACATGAATAAACCCAAGGAATTCACATATTTTAACAAGGAATGGGGAATGGGATACGATAATCCACAATACTTGAAAAAGGGTATATTCCAAAGACCGACACTTTATGACTTTGGTTGTCTCGGTATAGACAAAAAGTACCCAGAATATGGGATAAAATGGACTAGTCCTCTTGAACCTGAGAAAGAGGAGGAAACTGAGGAATATAAGCGCAAACACATGACCAAAATGCAACTTCCTTTTTGTTATGAGCCTACAAACTATTATTATGAGAAAAATCCAAAGAAATACCTCTCGAATGACTATTTTGACTGCTATAAGGTTGTGACGCCCAAGGATTCCTCAAAAAAGGATGAGGTTCAAGCAACCGAACCCACAACTGAGATGGATGAGTTCAAACTCTATGTTCCCCCTCTCGTCTTGGAAGCAAAAATAGTCGAGTTAGAGGAGTCACTCGAGAAGGAAAGGTCATGGTTTCTAAAGGAAAAACAAGCGCTTATCATAGAACTTGAGAATCTCAAATCCGTGAAAACCGAATCTGTGGCAGATGAAGGACAGGAAATCCTTCGGTGTGAAATCAATCGGCTCACGTCAAAACTGTCTGCCTTGGAAACAGAAGCGATGAAGGAGCATACGAGAAATGGTCAACTCCAAGAGCAGATTGACCTACTCTAGAACGAAAAGCTGATTTCACCCGAACTTTCTTCCAACTCATCTGATACATCTTCGTGTAAAGCTTTCATTGGAAAAATCTCTTCACAAGACGGTAAAGAGTCTCAAGATAAGTGTGTTTTAAGGAATTTAAACTCTGACTTTTTCCTAGCTTCCGCACCGAATTCCCCTAAACACACCGATACAAAGTGTTCCTCGCCTTCCTCAACCAATCCAAGTCCACCTATTCCGGATATCAATTTTTCAAAATTCATGAATTCCGAGGGTAATTCAGACGAAGAGTTTGAGTCATTCCCGTTTGACAAACCTCTTCCATGTCATACCGATTTCCTTTCGCCAGCAGTAAATCGCCCGGTCAATTTTCAAAAAGGTGAATGTTCTACAAACCCGGCTGTGAACAAGTCTTCTAAAACAAATCCATGTTCTCAAAATCAATCACAGCCGCGGCAAAAGACCGGTCAATCAACTGATAGAAATCACGTTTCCTCAAAATCCACTGACAATGCCATCAATGTTGTTTCAGATAAAACCGATCGAGCTAAACTGGACAAACAAAAGTAGCTAGCTAAGGAATCTATCGAGAAAGAGGCGTCGAAGTCATTTAATACTGTTTTCTATCCTAGAATGAACATGCATGATTGTGCTTTGAACCATAAGAATGATTTTGTTGAACAAGATGTTAATTTTCCGATTAAACTTTATTCTATTCAGCAATTAATTCAGTTATCGCATGATTGCTTGTGTTGTTCTAGTTGTGGTTGGAATGACTTTGATGACATTAGAAATTCACCTGATTGGTTTGGTTCTTACCATGTCTTTACCTCAAAACCAAATCGCAAACCCCGTAAAAACAAAAAGAAACAACATACAAAACGGGGTTCCCAATCAAAAGTTAAACCCAAGCAAGAAAGGAAACCCATTTCAAAACGGGTTCTTCCTACTGAGGTTAAATCTACACCCAAGAGGAAACTTGCCTCAAAACAGGTTCCTCCGACAGGTGTAAAACCTAACCCTCCAGGACCCATTTTCAAATGGGTACCTAAAGTCCGCTAAACTTGTTTTTGTAGGACGGTCATGTGTGGTACTTAGATTCTGGATGCTCCAAGCACATGACCGGAAGGAGGGAGCTACTCGCGAACTACAAGGAAAAACATTGCGGAGACGTGAGATTCGGAAACGATGACAAGGCGCCGATTTTGGGCTACGGCGACATTGTCCAAGACAAGATCACCATAAAGAAAGTCTCATACGTCGCGGGATTGGGGCACAACTTGTTCAACATCGGCCAATTCTGCGATAAAGATCTCGAGGTCAGATTCAAAGCCAAAAGGTGTAGCATCCTCACTGACGCTGGAACGGAGCTACTGGTTGGAACGCGAAAGACCAACCTCTACACCATCGACCTTGCAGCCCTGAAGACCGATGATTCTGTCTGCCTGATGTCCAAGGCCAATTCCCAGCACGCGTGGATTTGGCACCGACGTCTCTCGCACTTAAACTTCAAGAGTGTCAACAAACTGGTGGTTGGCGGACACGTGAAAGGCATGCCCGACCTTCAATTCGTGAAGGACCGACTCTACGAGGCATGCGAAATGGGAAAGATGAAGCGAGCATCGCACAATACGAAGGCCGCTCCAAGCACGTCCCGGTCCCTCGAACTTATCCATATGGATTTGTGTGGACCGATGCGTGTTCAGAGCATCAACAAACGCAAGTATGTACTGGTGATGGTGGATGATTTCTCACGCTACACTTGGGTGAAGTTCCTACGCTCGAAGGACGAAACCCCAGAGCTGATTATCAACCACTTGAAGACTATCCAACTGAACCTTTGATAAACCAAGATCTATCAAGATTAGAGAGAGAATCTAGAGAGAGAGAGAGAGAGAGAGTAGAGAGAGAAAGTAGATCTATTAGGGTTTGCTCTCAATATTACAAGATGTGAGTTATGCGTATTCCTCTCTGTAATAGTTGTGTCATCCCTCTATTAAACAAATCTATATATACCTCAATACAAACTAAGGTAATAAGCTAACTTTGACTTTCTATTACATTGACTTTGAATTTATTAATCAAGATTAAATCTTGAAGACATATTTTTCCTAACAATCTCCCCCTTGGATTCAAGATTTAAACATTTGAGAACAGCATTCTTCGGCTTCTTGAATCTTCAAAACTTCGGTCTTTATCAAGGTTTGTCAAAGTCAAATCGTCACAAAATCTTCAGACGGGGAACTTACGGAGATTTTCTTTCTTTGATATGGAGAATTTGTTTCTTCACACAAGGCATTTTGATACAATGTAGCGCAAATCTAAGAAAAAGAGATCTTCTTGAGAAACCAAGATGATCAATCGATTTTTCCTAAACTCTTGAAGAATTCTCCCCCTTTTTCTTTCTTTGACTTGAGAACTTCAAACTTCATTAAGGATATTCACCATATAGCACAAGTTTAAAAAAAAAAGATCACAAGATGATCAATCGATTTCTCTTAAACTCTTGAAGAAGAATTTTCCCCCCTTTTACTATCTTGAGACGAAATCTTCTTTAAACATTTCTCCCCCTGTCATGAAATTGAATCTTTGCCTTGAAAGCTCTTTGACATGAAACTGAATCTTTGCCTTGAAAGCTCTTTGACATGAAATTGAATTAAACATTTCTCCCCCTTTTTCGATGAAAGTGAGCATCATGATCATCGAAAACCTTCTTCAATTTCAGTCGCGTCTTTGAGAATCATTAACAATCTCCTTCTTAATAAACAATCTTGCTCCCCCTCAAACTAAAAAATCTGGAGCAATTTGATTTCTCCCCCTGAAAATATGCATATATTTCATTTAGGCACAGTAGTTGAAAAATTTTATACAAGGAAAATAAAATTCATTGAACTACATTTTATAATTACTAACATTTGATCATTTGAAAACTTTACAAAAGAAATTCAACTTAATGAAATTTAACAGATTTATCAATCAAATGCATGTGTTTGGATTCAAATACCAGACATCATTGCATATTAAGTTAAAAATGTTCAGTTTCAACCCCTTTATTAAATCTATTTGGTGTGCTAGCATGCGAAATATGATCAGCAACAAGCATATGCAATTCTAAAACATATCAGAATACTCTGCTCTACTCACACTATTTGTCCAAAAGCAGAATTTTCACAAATTTACAGGTTTATCGCGACTTTGTATTTTCCTCAAGTTTCAAGAGATGTGTGCTCATTGGCATCTTTTGATTTTGTGCACATTGGCATCTTTTGATTTTGTGATCATTGGCATCTTTTGATTTTGTGCTCATTGGCATCTTTTAATCACAAAGTTTATTCAGAATAAGATACACCGTTAAACATGGCTTTCTATCTGGTTCTATAGCAGGATTTGGGTCAGCGGATCCCAGACCAGTTGGCCTTAGGTGCTAGGTGACGAGCACTCCTTAGAACTTACTTTCCCAAACCAGAAAGGCCACATCGATATATCTTAAACCCATCTGTACCAGTAGAACATGGCTTTCTATCTGGTTCTATAGCAGGATTTGGGTCAGCCGATCCCAGACCAGTTGATCTTATGGACTAGGTGTCGAGCACCCCTTAGGACTTAATCTCCCAAACCAGAAAGGCCACAGGTACAAACTTTCAAACTAAATGATAGTGCAAAATTGTATCTCAATCACTATATTTGTCACCCTTGACACACATTTCATTCATTGAATGAAAGTTGAAAAAATTTCACTTCATTGAATTAAATTTTTAAAAATTCAAACATTCAAGCAGTAGAAATAAAACATAATGCAATGTTACCCTTTACCGCATGATCCTTGAAATAAAAAATATATGACAGTGAAAGATATAACCTGATAGGTACGAGTTCTAAACTGATGTGTTTAGAAGTCTTAGTCTGTGAAGTACGGGTCCTGAACTGAATTGTTCAGAAGCCATAGTCGTTGAAGCACGGGTTTTGAACTGATATGTTCAAAATCCATAAACTTTGAAATCCGGGTTCTAAACCGATGTGTTTAGAAACCATTTCTCTTTACTCCCCCTTAATGGCACAAGTAATCTTCTTCCGAGAGTTCAACGCTTTGCTTCTAAATCTGCAAAAACAGATTAAGTAGATTTTGGTACCCAACGTGTCTTGGGTCCTGGCTTATTAAGCGGAGCTCTATAAGAAGGAAAATGATAAGTACCGTACCAATATTGAGCTTATCATTTTTAACAAAATCATTAGTTCCACAATAAGAACAGCAAAAATTCTTTTGTGCTAACCTGATTAAATGATTTGCGGAATATAATGAACCAGGTTTAGCAAAAGATTTACCTTTCAGGTTAGTGTTCTTGTTGGGAACAGATGATTTTGGTACATCTTTTTCAGGAAACGTACCTTTAACTCTCCATTGCATGTTGACTTTCTTATTTGTAGGAAGATCAGCAGATTGAAATTTGGAAGAATTATCAACTGAATGATCATAAAATAGATTAGAAGGACGAATCGGACATTCTGAATAGTTTTTGGATTTGTTAAGTGAGTTGACTTTGTAAGATAAGTCATTCCGTTCCTTGGTCACCAAATCAAGCTTTTTCTGAATGTCAGACTTAACCCTCTTCTCTATCATAATATCAGTTGATAACACTGCCAAATTCTTTGTTAGCTTTCGTATTTCTTGCTGAAATATCTTCCTTTCAACAGAAAATTCATCTTTGACGCTCCTGGCCTGAAAGTCAGCTTTCTTTCTCTTTTCCAGCTCTTGTCTTTCTTCATCTAATTCTTTTTGAAGCTCAGAAATTTGCTTTGACAATTTCTCATTGTTCGCTTCAAAGACTTTCCTTTTATTTTCGAATTCAAGCCTTTCCTTCTCCAATTTCTCTTTTTCAAGAAATAAAACCTTCTCAAAGTCTGAAATTTGCTTAGAAAGTTTTATGCATTGGATTTCAAGAGCTTTCTTTTCTTCATTTTCTTTCTTCTCAGAAATTGAAGTCTTTTCAAGTTCAGAAACTTTCTGAGAAAGAGAAAGAATTTGCTTTTCATAGCAATTTTTGTCATTTAACCGATTAGCTCTTTCTTTTCTGAAATCCTCTCTTTCTACTTTAAGCAGCTTTTCCATGTCAGACAACTTCTTTGTAAGCTCAATGACCTTTTCCTTAAGATCTTTATTTTCTGCTTCTGACATGCTCTGTTCCGTGTCCTTTTTCTCGACTTACTTTTCTTCTTCCTTTCTCTTTGTAAATGCAACTTCAAAATTGTTCATAAATCGCGTTTGTCGGAGTTGAGTTGCAACCGCGGAACCTAACATGGTTTTCTCAAGTTGAGACCACATCAATGTTATATTATTTTTATAACAATCAATTCTATTATATATGTGGTTTGGAAGAGCTTGAATGAGAAAAGACTTGGCTTCCCTATCTCCTTGTGAACGTAAATTCTCTACCGGAGTGTAATCCTCAACTCTCTTTAGTTCTCTATAAGTCGGGGCTTGCGTGGTTGCGGGTATACCAACATACGGTTTCACAAACGGACCTTTCATCAATGATCGCATAATGTTTGCACCATTATTTTGTGATTTCACGAAATTGATGAAACGATCTTGCCATTGCGAGAACTCGTTTTCATTTATAAGCACCGGAGGACGAATATTCTAACCCAACGACATTATTATATCGTTCTTGTATAAACTCTCTTGGTTAGCCATGGTCAACAGAAAGTCAACAGCAAGTTCAGACCATCAGGACCGACAACGGAACGGAATTTAAAAATCAAACAGTAAACGAATACCTGACATCCGTCGGTATCTTACAAACCTTCTCGGCCACACGCACTCCTCAGCAAAACAGAGTGGTGGAAAGACGCAACCGTACTCTAGTCGAAGCCGCTCGCACGATGCTATCACAGTAAAAGCTGCCTTTATTTCTCTGGGCCGAAGCGGTGTCAACTGCATACTACACGCAAAACCGCTCCATCATCAACAAGCGGTTCAACAAGACGCCGTACGAGATCATCAACAACCGCATCTCGAACATCAAATACTTCCACGCGTTCGGATGCACGTGCTACATCCTCAATGACAAGGATGATCTCGACAAATTCAGTCCAAAGGCAGACGAAGGAGTTTTTATAGGATACTCCATGCAGGCTAAGGCGTATCACGTTTACAACAAACGGACCAAAACCGTTACTGAAAGTGTAAACGTGACATTCGACGAAGCCACAGATTTGGATTCTGAACATATCAGTTCAGAACCCGGTTTAACTGGCGTGCTAGCTTCTGAACTCTCACGTTCGGGATCTACACAAACGACAGTAAATCCGAATCATGCATCTACTTCGAATGCTCAACTTTCCGATTTAGATTTACTGTTTCAACATTTTTATGATGATATGTTTCACACTTCTACCCCTCGTGTCTCAGCGTAACCAACGATTGAAGCTGCTCAAATCGAGGACTCGTCGAATCTCTCCGGTCCGCCACCTTCGACCAACACTCCAACAATCACTGTGGAGACACCTCAACCCTTATCATCAACATTATCTAATACAACCATCCCCCGGAAGAACCAGTACAAAACCCGGAGATCGCTCCAGAAGATTCGTCCTCTACTACACTCATTGATCAGCCTCTGCCTTCCCCGGAACCAGAAGTTGCTCAACCTTCGACGAATCCTCCCAGGTCTCCTCCAAGAAACCAACCCGCTATACTTGAAGTTGTACAAGACCTTCCAACTGGTGGATACGTGGATCCGGACACCTCACACTCAACTCACCAGCCGCTTCCACACACCACCAAATGGACAAGAGCTCATCCCCTGTACCAAATTATCGGTGATCCCACTACTCCAGTTCAAACACGAGGCGCATCGGCCAAATTTTGCCTCTTCTCTGGATTCCTGAGTAAGATCGAGCCTACAACCATTTCCGAAGCCTTAGAAGACCCGGACTGGGTCATGGCCATGCAAGAGGAACTCAATCAATTTGAGGCCCTCAAAGTATGGCGACTTGTCCCACGTCCAAAGCACAAGACGGTGATCGGCACTAAATGGATCTTTAAGAACAAGAAGGACGAGGAAGACATCATCGTACGAAACAAGGCGCGTCTCGTGGCCAAGGGATACCGTCAACAAGAAGGGATCGACTATGATGAGACATACGCTCCGGTGGCAAGAATCGAAGCAATACGTATGTTCCTTGCATACGCCGCACACAAAAACTTCACGGTCTTCCAAATGGATGTGAATACCGCATTCCTCAACGGAGAGCTCAAGGAAGAGGTGTACGTATCGCAATCGGACGGGTTCGTGGACGAGAAGAAGCCTAATCATGTCTACATTCTAGACAAGGCGCTTTACGGTTTAAAGCAAGCTCCACGGGCCTGGTATGATACGTTATCTAAGTTTTTAATCAAATCGGGATTTTCACGAGGTAAAATCGATACCACCCTTTTTATTAAAAATGAAAAAGGTCATATAGTGTTAGTTCAAGTGTATGTCGATGACATAATTTTCGGTTCTACAAATCCACTATATTGTAAGAACTTTGCCACTTTAATGGAACAATTTTTTAAAATGAGTATGTTGTGTGAGATGAATTTCTTCCTCGGTCTTCAAGTTAAACAACTATCGACCGGGATATTCATAAATCAGGCCAAGTACATCCGGGATATTCTTAAGAAATTCCAGATGGAACAGTCCTCACCAATGAAAACTCCCATGGCAC
This sequence comes from Saussurea involucrata, assembly GCA_033807775.1. Lineage (NCBI taxonomy): Eukaryota > Viridiplantae > Streptophyta > Magnoliopsida > Asterales > Asteraceae > Saussurea > Saussurea involucrata. The sequence continues at coordinate 13,646,153 of CM066312.1, forward strand.
CCGGTACAAAATTACACGTCGATCCTAACGGAAAGGATGTGGACACTAAAACGTACCGGGGAATGATTGGTTCTTTAATGTACCTAACGGCTAGTAGATCGGACATCATGTTTTCAACGTTTCTTTGCGCCCGGTTTTAGTCAAAACCTAAGGAGTCTCACTTAATTGCTGTTAAACGAATATTTCGTTATTTGAGAGGTACTGCTGATCTTGGCTTGTGGTACCCGAAAGAGATAGGTTTTGAACTCTTGGCATATTTTGATGCGGACCACGCGAGCAACATGATGGATCGGAAGAGCACATCAGGTCATGTGCAGTTCCTGGGCGACAGTCTGGTGAGTTGGGCATCCAAGAAGCAGCAGTGTGTCTCTACGTCGACTGCCGAGGCGGAATACGTGGTCGCCTCAAGCTGCTGTTTACAAGTAATATAGATGCGCACGCAACTCAAGGATTATGGTTTTACTTACACCAAGGTGCCCATCTACTGCGACTCGAAGAGCGCTATTGCAATATCCAGCAATCCGGTCCAGCATACCAAGACAAAACACATAGACGTTCGGTACCATTTTATCAAGGATCACGTCGAAAGAGGTACAATCGAACTCTATTTCGTTAATACAGAACATCAGCTAGCAGACCTGTTTACAAAACCCATGGACGAAAAACGCTTCAATTATCTAGTGTCCAGGTTAGGTATGCTAAATCTGAAGATTTGATCTGATTGTGTGCACGATACAAGTTCCATACATCTACGAGAAACTGTCTATTCATCATCTGTTGGTCACACTCCAGATGATTGAGTGTACACTTTCTCGCATCTGTATTCTACTTGTATTGGTTACATTGTTAGGTTAAGTCTCTGTATTAATTAGGTAGATTTCGCTTGTTTACTTTCTTTTCACGTGTGTTTCCTTTTGTTTAATCATGTCCTCTTATTCACTTTTGGCTATATTTGTGCTTTCACGAGTTGTTCGTATGTTCAGGGGGAGCACAAACAAGTCTCAGGTAAGTAAATTCTATTTTTGAGGGGGAGTGTCACACAATTTTTTTTAAAAAGCTCCAAACGTTTTTTTGTGTGTGGACATTCCCAAGTGCACTTCACATCACACTACGTGCACATTCCGAGGGGGAGCATATTACTATCTATTCATCATTTGAGGGGGAGCAACACACCATTTTTTCCTTCAAATGTGTAAAACTTTTTTTTTGTTCGTCTCTCCATTGCATTCTCATACTCAGTTCGAGGGGGAGCGGGAGAATTCTTTTTCCACGCTAAAAGGGATTATTTTTGAAAGTCCAGGGGTATACTCTGCAATTCTTTAAAAGGTTACCGGGTAACACCCAGTTACCGGGTAACCACAGTTACCGGATACCACAGTTACCGGATAAGTTACCGGTAAGTATCCCCTATAAAAGCTATCCGGACCCTAAAACCCTCACTTCACCCGGAAACTTCCTAAAACCCTCCAAAATCCTCTCGCCTCTCCTAGCTCGGATTTCCATTGTTTTCGTCGATTTCAGTCTCGCTAATCACATGTATGCATCTTTATCACCCTCTAATGGTTCTCAATCAAGTCTACGCCACATCACCGAATCGATGTCTGATTCGATCGATTTGTCGACCGACAGGGTTCCCGAACCCCATTTCGTACGTGGTTTCGCATTCGGCCTCATCTGAGTCGATAAGGCCACCGACATGCCACGTGTACTTCTCTTACACTGTTAGTATTCACTGTGCGTCATTAGATCGTTGTGTGGAACTGAGTTTTGGTCAAAATGGTTGGAACTAAATTCGTCCGGTAACTTGCTTGTATCCGGTAACATTCATGTTACCCGGTAACTCACCAGTTACCCGGTAACACTCATTCATCCGGTCACTTTGTTTTTTTGTTCGGTAACCTTGTCCATCCGGGAACCCATGTCGTCCGGATACTCTTGTATCCGGTAAGTTCGACAACAGGATTGGATTTCATCCGGTAACCCTTAGTGTGTCCGGTAACCATGACCAATCACTTTGTCTACTCATCCGGTAACCATACGATTATCCGGACACTCCACCATGTCCGGACACTTCATTTTACCCGGTAACCGATTTCCATCCGGTAAGTACCACTAATCCGGACATTCCCTTTCACCCGGTAACCGTTTGTCTCATCCGGTAAGTATCACTTGTCCGGACACTCTGTCTGTCCGGATACCCTGTTTATCCGGACACTTCATGTCTCCATTTCCTTATAATCCGGACAAGAGCAATTGGGTCCAGTATATTTGACCTTTTATCAAACATTGGCATTCCTAATGTCCTGCTTCAACTGTCAGTCCTCAATCAACCCCTGATTGAGCCATTAAATGCCAAGGTACACTTCGACGTTAATTTGATCCGTCCACACACTTACTCTACTTCTTTCAAATATACGTATGGCGGATCAACAAGATCAACAACAGCCGAACATTCCTCCTCAAGAGGAATTTATTGACGAAGTGGCCGACAATGCTTTGGTACCCGAGGATAATGGCATTGAAATTGCACCGAACAACCACCATGTTGACGCTGCCGAATTCCGACCCACACACCGAGTGGTCGTCGACATCTTGCTCGGCCACCCACTTCGCCGAGCACTCACCGCCACCACTGACGTACCCGTTCTATATGTCTACCAAGTGTGGCGTACGGCTAGAGTTGTCACTGCCAACAACACCCAGACCATCACAGCACGCATCGACAATCACCCTTTCACACTCACATCGAAATCACTCCGACGACTATTGTAAATTCCGGAACCAACTGCCGGAGGCAATGCCGCGTACGCCCCCGTTGTCGATGACGCAACTCTTTGCACTCAAATCCGTGCTCTTGGATATCATCACGAGCTCAACCGCCCCTCAGCCTTCAACCGTAAATACACCGCGCCCGTCTGGTACACGATGTTCACCATCTCGAACAGATGCTTATCCTCCAGATGGAAGGGGATCGACCAATGCCCCGTCGACTTCCAACGCTTATTTCACGCCGTGTGCTACAACCGTCACATCGACTTCGCCGCAATCATCTGGCGGGAACTCGCGCAAGAAATTAGACAAGTCGGGGGATCTAAAGAAAAGAAGCTTCTACCATTTCTGCGTTTCCTTTCCCTGGCCATCCGCCAACACATGGAGGCGAATCCACTCATCCCAAGGCGTATAAATCACCCGGTATGTCCTTCTTTCAACTAACAATATCTAGTGATTCGCAACCCACCGACTACCCCAGCAATGCCTATCCCATAAAACCTACTGTCACACGCGGACCCCAATGCACCGAGTGTGATAGAGTATAGGCGAGAGTTAGGGAATCCTATGGTCCAGCCAGAGCCGGAGGGACCTCCCCAGGGACATAGACCTGAGAGGCATGAGGGTCCAAGGACGAGAGGAGGTAGAGTCCGGGTAGCTGGGGCTCCCGGACGGGGTGTTTTGAGAGTACATGGGAGGGGAACAGGCGCGGGCGGTGCATTGGATACGCATACCAGTACTACCCACTCCAGCCGACCTGGAACTAGCCAACAACCACCCGTATATACCACCCGTACTACTGATGATGCTGGACCGTCGACTAGATTACACAAGGTCCCGATCATTTCTGCCACGCCATTGCTCGAAGAAGATCCCGACACAGACACAACTGAGCCGATATCTCCGTTCACCCAGGTCGAAAATGTCGAATCTGACAGCACTGACACCGATACGGACCAAGCCATCTGTGCTTCCCTAATTCCACCCCGTATCGGTCGTCGACCCTCGATCATTGAAGGATCTCCTTCTGACACACCAATACCCCCACTCATCCCTACTACTTAGCCTATTACGGGAGATACAAGGAGAGCGGAGGGAGAATCAGTTGAAAATCTTGAACAGGCGAGTCGAAGAGAATGGAGATCGAAAAAGAACCAAGAGAGAACGAGCATTAGGACTAGAGAGGCTCAAGAGCGACCCCAAACCAGCGTCAACCAGGTAACCACATCTACTATCTTGTCTCATCCGTTGGGACAAGGTATTGAAGAAGCCACCGTGGACCAAGCGGCGCAATTGCACGACCTCCCTAGTCACTCACCCGTCTCTCAACAGATGGGTGTTTCAATTTTACACGGGGACTTAGCACAACGTCTACCGATCTCTCTCTCGGAGAGTATTGGTATTGAAACAAGAGACCAGCCTCCCCAGGTCTCGACTTCTTTGGATGCACGTTCGAGTCTAGAGCCACTTGATATAATATTTTCTTCGGCTAGGACACAGGATGAGAATCTACAAATCGGTGTTCTTCGTGACCCGATCGGAACTTCCGTAGTGTCTCCGCCTTTGAGCGGAACGCAAGGATCGGAAGGAAATCCTACCACGGCCACACCTTTGCCAACCGTGAACGTAGGTGGTACTATCTCTACGGTAGATGCCTCAACGGGTAATCTAAGTGACCCCGGAGTTAAGTCCCCCGACGTCATTGTTTGGGTAAAAATCCACCAGCTTCAACCACGACCGAGACGTTAAAAACATTTATTACACTTCTCTTGTAACAAAGTTAAATCGTCAACACTTTGTCCTTAGACCGAAGCCAAAGTCGAAAATACCTCTCGACACTCGACCGTCGTGTAGAAACATACGACCTCGACCAACTAACACCCGACATTTCTGTTACGTTTTCATCATACAATGCAGGTTAACATCATTCATAGCCAACGGACGAAACCGACAAAGCAATAATGAGCATTAAAACAACGATGACCGGTACGGCCGTTACTAGAAGAAATCATGAAGTCATTAAAGCACTCGAAGACTATAAATACAAAGACAAAGCTATCATTTGCAGATCATCTAACACCAGCAAACTCAAGAATCACACTGCGTACTCAAGAACATCCGAAGCAAAGGAATTTCTCTCCAGTGATCGCTCTCGACGCACGACTCACACTCTCGACCAAGAGTTTTAGCACACGACACACTAGTTTTACATTCGACACACTTGTTATTTTTACATTTCAAGTCATTTGTATTGTAATCATTGTACGATCGACACATGAAACAAAGGACATCGCCCCTGTTTGGCGATCATAGTGCAGCGACGGCTTCCACAGTCGTCCGCGGGTTTTTTCCTCGTTGAGGTTTTTCCCGCATCATCAAAATCTCTCTCTTTACAATTTTTTGTCCTTATCGCACGCTTTGTCTTAAGACCCCTTTCTTTAGTTGTTAAGCTCCACAATCAACCTCAAGTTGTACTTGTGTGCGATTTTTGGCATTAACAGTTTGGCGCCCACCGTGGGGCCCCATCTAGAGAAAAACTTTGACAAACGTGCGTCCTACTAACGGTTTCTTGCAGTCTCTTTTGTTTTCTGTTTCAGGAAAATGGTCGCCCCTGGAAATCAAGAGCATGTCATTGCCCAAATGTATCAGGAGTTAGAAGTTGCGCGAAATCAAATCAATGCCATGGCTGAGCAAAGTCGAAGAGCAGCTGAGGAAATCGCGCGGCTAAGAAATCTCTTCGGGCCTCAGGGCGGTCCTAGGCCATTCATCCAAAATCCAGGTCCAGGATCGTTTGGCCAGAGCGGTCCTAGACCATTCGTTCAGAATCCGGGTCAAGGATCGCACGGGCAAAATCCAGGGTCCGCTCCTTTCATGCAGAATCCAAGACCAGGACCATTCGTTCAAAACCAGCACCCAAGTCCATTCATGCAAAATCAGCAACCGGGGGCATTCAATCCAAATCCCCAGTTCGGGATGGTTCCTCCTCAGCATCTGAGACCGCCACCCATGAATAATGGATCGCAGCCGTTTCAGAATGGATCGCAGCCGTTTCAGAATGGATCCCAGCCGTTTCAGAATGGGTCGCATCCATATTCAATCCCTTTCAACGGAGACGCCAATGCTTCGTCATATGGCAACGTCACTAGTTCAGGAGTTGATCCCCTGGCAGGTGCTAATCCCGATCCTAATGATCCCTTCGCCCAGCGATTAAAGATGCTAGAAGATTAGAACGAGTGTGTTCTGTCCCTACTCGCTAAGCTACCTGGGGCAGCCGTGCCCATCGACGTCGAGCCACGCTCAGGATATCAAGCGTCGCCTTTCGTCGATAAGATTGCGACCGTCGATGTCCCGAAGAAATTCAACATCCCTGCCTTCACACCCAAGTATTCGGGGGTGACCGATCCGACGGAGCACATCGCGCAGTATAAACAGCTCATGTGGACGATCTCGATCCCACACATGTATCAAGAAGTATGCATGTGAAAGATCTTTGGGGCGACTCTCACTAGTCCTGCCCTCCAATGGTTGATCAATCTCAAACCCAAATACATCGGGTCGTTCGCTGAGTTGGTCAATTAATTCTCCCAGCAGTTCGCCAGCAGTCGCAAGATGGAGAAGCAGACCAGTGACCTGTATTATGTCGTGCAAAAGGCTAATGAATCTATCTGAAGTTATTTCAACAGGTTCAATGCAGAGATGATCAGTGTCCGAAATTGTGACATCAAGACCGCGATCGAAGCTTACAAACGTGGTATGGACGACAGTTCAGGTTTGTATCCCCCAGAGAATTTCGAAGATGTTCGAGCTCGAACCTTAGCATATATCAGGGTAGAGGACGATGTTGCCTTTCGTCGCAAGCATACCGACGATAAGAGGTCATTAGGGGTGAAGAAGCCAGAGTTCAAAACCAAGGCAGTATCCAGGCCAGAGCCCACGCGTCAAATCTCGAACGTCCGGTTCCAGACAAAAGCGGAAGCCAAGACCGCGACCAAATTCCCTTAGTACCCCAAGATATCCTCCTATGGATTCAAAGGGTCTACTAAAGACTTGGTCAAAGCGCTGAAAACCACCCATGCAACCATCCGTTGGCTAAATAAATCCGATCAGGACGACGCCAAGAAAGATAAGTCAAAGTGGTGCGAATTCCATGTCGACCATGGTCATGCGACAGACGATTGCATAGCTCTCAAAAGGAGCTAGCATATCATGTCCCGAAAGGAAACCTCAAGGATATCATCGACTACGTCGTATCTCCAGCTAGCGACGTTCGACCGCCAACCCCCGAGCAAGCTAAGGTCGTCAATTACATCACTGGTGGCTCTGATGTATGCGGATTGACGTATTCCACAGCCAAACGTCACGCCAGTCAAGCGCCTAACGATCGGCCTATCCCGCGTTCGTCGAGACCAAAAGAAGATCTAGAGTTAGAAGCTATGAAGATCACGTTCGACCAAGACGACCTCGACGACTCGTATCAGAAACATCATGACGGGTTGATCATTCAACTCACGATTGGTAATTGTTTAACCCGACGAGTCCTGGTCGATGGAGGCAGTTCAACGAACGTCATCTTCCTTGATACCGTTAAGGCCATGGGAATCGACCGATCGGAAATCACCCGACGCTCGACGACCTTGGTCGGATTCAACGGGGAAGCGACAAATACCTTTGGACAGATCGACTTGCCAGTCTATGCCGGAGGAATCAACAAGCAGACCAAGTTCAGCGTCATCGATTGTGCGTCGGCCTATAACATCATTTTAGGTCGACCATGGATCCATGATATGAAAGCCGTTCCCTCGACGTATCACCAGATCATGAAGTTCCCTACGCCGTGGAGAATCCAGGAGATAAAAAGTGAGCCAAAAGTCGCTCGTGATTGCTATAAGACCACTCTGAAGCCGCGGAAATAGACCTTCTATTATGGCGACTAACGACGACATTTAGTGTATCGTCTTAAAATCGCCACAAGGGGGCAAGATGGTAGCAATAATCAAGATATCCCAGGTTGGGACACGACGCGTCAGAAAAGGTGCGCCTTCTAAACCCTTTTCTATTTTTTCATACAATTTTTTACAACGACGAATACTGACTTAAGCATCGGAGGGTCGTTGGTTAGCCAACGACCAACCTCTGACATCGTTTTAACGCAGGATCGCATGATATTAGTTATTAAGTCTTCTATACGACTTTAAATCTCGTCGCATGATACAAATGATCAAGTCTGTGACCTGCTTATGCACGATCCAGGAACATCGTACGATTTAATTATATAATCGTAATACTCGACAGACGCCTGATCTAAGTTTCTGGACTTAGAAAATTTTGTATGTTCTGTATGAGCACATTGATTACATATGTTTTCTAATACGATTCAGATACATGACTTATATCTTAATCGTTATGAATGCCTTAATCGCATATACATATGCTTGCCAATGTGATCTTAAAGTAAGAAAACCTTAAGACTTGTGTGCCAGTCTTTGTAACTGCAATAGATGCCTAAGTCGCACGATTCCTTGTTTACCTAGCGACTTCTACAAGTTAATACTACACTTATTAGCAAATCGTATGGATTGAAGCAATGTGTGAACAAAAGAGTAAATTTCATTTCATAAACGAACGATTACATCAGATAACCCGGTCACTAATGATCGGGCGGGAAGATAGAAGTTATACAAATTTATCCTATGGCTGAGGAGGAGCGTCGGTCGCGTGAGGAGTATCGGTCGCGTGAGGAGTGTCGGTCGCGTCTTTTCCCAAGGCCTCGCCCACCTCTTCCTCTTTGGCCTCCTCGTCGTCAGAGTCGAGATCTCTTGCGGACCCGACCTCTTGCAGAAAGTAATCAAGCTCGACCGACGCCTGGGCCATAGGGTTTTTTCCCGACAAGTGTTGCCTCATTATGGAAGCTCGAGCGATCAGTCGAGCCAGAGCAAAGGAAGACACATCATCTTCCTTTAGTTTTCCTACCTCCTTCTCCAGACTGACCACCTTAGCCTCGGAGTCCTCAACTTCCTTCTCCTTCGTGACCAAGGACTCCCACACCTTGATCAGCTCCTCCCTTTGACCATCAATCATTGACAAGGATTGATTTAGACGATTGTTTACCTCGTCCTTCGCACGACCGACGATCTCCAATTCCTTTTTGGCCTCGTCGAACTGCCGGGACATAGCCTCTTCACGTTCCACGGCAACGTTCGCCCTGGCCAACGCCGCGTTCCCCCTCTCATGGGCACAAGATACCAGATCCTTAATTTTCTCTGTTTCTGCATGCAAGGCAAGAGAAGATTGAAGTGTCTGTACAAAGAAACATGTCAGTAAACATTCGACAAAAGCTAAGAAAACATAAAAAACACAAGTTTTGAAAGAAAAACTTACAAGGAACGCCAGGCCGGCAACATAGGATCCCGTCTCCACGAGAGGGAATCCTTCAAAACGCTCCCTGAAAGAAGGGAGCAAATACTTCCCCACATGAGGAAACAAATCCGTCCCGGATAGGACGTCATCGACCATGAAGTCTGAAGGCAACGTAAAGTTAACCTTCGTGACTTTATCCTCTCCCGTCGCGTGCTCCTTACCCTTGTCGGCCGACAAAGGAACCGACGTGGCAGATGGAGACTTCCTCGACTTCGCTGTCGTCGCCGGTGGCGCAGAACTAATAGGTGTCGCAGCAATCGGACTAGAAGGTGTCTTCGTCTTCCTAGGCGATGCGACCTTCGCCTTCTCAGGCGTATTGACTCTCGATGAGCCATCAACCTTCGAAGACGGTTCCTTTGGGATCGTCATTCGCGTCTTCGATAAAACCCCCGACTCAGTTGTCGAGGCCTGAAGTCTCCTCTCCTTGCCCTTACGGGCGAGCTCGAGTTGAGCTGCTCTTTTGGCCGAGATTGTCGGCACCTTCGTCTGAGACTCTCCTAGAAACATATGAGACAGAAATATTACACGACGAACATAGGAGAAAAAGATCAGAATCAAGCAATATGAAGGTACACTTACCAGTCATCTCTTCTTCTCCTTTCGACTCTTCCTCTGTCTCTTCTTCTTCCTCCTCTGCACGTGTTCCTCCCCGGTTCTCTCCTAAGAATACCAGATCCTCGTCGTCGTCCGCCAATGGTCATGCGACGAACGATCGCTCGACAGTGTTGAACTCTAAAAACGCTTCAACCTTTGTTTGAGAATTGGCGTAAGGCTTCACGTCCTCAAATTTTATAGCTGTTAGCCCATAAAAAGCAAGTTAGGAATCAGCCAAAGATTACAAATAACATACGACAATGCAACTATAAAACCTCACCCGACGTATTCCAGCCAGCCCTAATCCAGTTGCTCTCAGAGTCGAGAGTCGCTTTGCTCACAAACGCATACCTAGTTTTCCACTTACGATCGTTCACAGCGGTCTGTAAAACCAAGGTTTTATCGCCTTTATATCTAGAAAACAGGCTATAACGGTGACATTTATCTCTCTTGACTTGGTAGGCTAAGAGAAGATCGCGCACGTTCATGGGAGATTCCCATTTTTCAATAAGGCGTTCGATCACTTGTATCATCCTCCAAAATTGGGGCATTAATTGAGTTGGCGACAAATCGAACTCGGTCATGAAGGCCTTGGCTAAAGGCGAATAGGGCCATTCAAACCCTATCTTAAAAGGATATTCGTAGATGACTACGAACCTATCAGAGCATAAGTCAGGTCGAGTCTGACCTGCTTTAATCAATGTTATCCCCGTAGGGATTTTTTCTAGACTCCTAAGATCGTCAAGATCTTCAATAGAACTAACAGGTTCTGTCGACATTTCTACAATCCTAAAAAATTTCTCAAAGATTTCTATCGATAAACTGATAAAAGACTAGAGAATCGTACCTTATATGGGTGCCTAACCTTCGAAATCTCTAAACCAATCGAAGATCTTTCGCAAGATTAAAAAGGATTCGGCGACGAACAAGCAAGTGAATACAGAAAAATCTCTCCTAAAAAGCTCTCCGAAATCGTAAAAGGAAAGTACCCATCGTGGTCTCTATTTATATAAAGGATCATGTCAGAAACGAATCCCTCGATGATCGACACAGGTCCTCGTCTTTTCGTATGACCCACGGATCGCAGACACCTGGCAATGACAGCTGCTTAGCATAACCATGCGTCAGCCTATCGTCACGACCTTATCCTCTCTTCGACTTCCCATTCGGTTAGAATTGGACCGATCCAGGTCCAAGGCAACTGAAAGGCTTTTTTACACGTGTCATTGGGAAAATTTAAAAAACTTTTGAAATTTGAATTTGTCACTCCACTTTTTCAAATTTTGGGGGCAAACTGTTTGGGTAAAAATCCACCAGCTTCGACCACGACCGAGACGTTAAAAACATTTATTACACTTCTCTTGTAACAAAGTTAAATCGTCAACACTTTGTCCTTAAGCCGAAGCCATAGTCGAAAATACCTCTCGACACTCGACCGTCGTGTAGAAACATACGACCTCGACCAACTAACATGCGACATTTCTGTTACGTTTTCATCATCCAATGCAGGTCAACATCATTCATAGCCAACGGACGAAACCGACAAAGCAGTTATGAGCATTAAAACAACGATGACCGGTACGACCGTTACTAGAAGAAATCATGAAGTCATTAAAGCACTCGAAGACTATAAATACAAAGACAAAGCTATCATTTGCAGATCATCTAACACCAGCAAACTCAAGAATCACACTGTGTACTCAAGAACATCCGAAGCAAAGGAATTTCTCTCCAGTGATCGCTCTCGACGCACGACTCACACTCTCGACCAAGAGTTTTAGCACACGGCACACTAGTTTTACATTCGATACACTTGTTATTTTTACATTTCAAGTCATTTGTATTGTAATCATTGTACGATCGACACATGAAACAAAGGACATCGCCCCTGTTTGGCGATCATAGTGCAGTGACGGCTTCCACAGTCGTCCGCGGGTTTTTTCCTCGTTGAGGTTTTTCCCGCGTCATCAAAATCTATGTCTCTTTACAATTTTTGTCCTTATCGCACGCTTTGTCGTAAGATCCATTTCTTTAGTTGTTAAGCTCCACAATCAACCTCAAGTTGTACTTGTGTTCGATTTTTGGCATTAACAGTCATGTCAAGGGAATATCTGGACAGCGCCCTAAAGGCTGTCCGCGAGGCAATGGAGCGGCGGTTCACCATCGAGCTCGACAAACTCAAGAGCTTGATCAAAGGTAAAGAGAAGGTAGTCGATTCTGAAACCGCACCATCACCTCCACCGGCTCCCGTTCAGCCACGTTATTCGGTGGATACGCTCATGACTATGCTTCTAGCTCAACTGCTCCAGCATACCGACACCGATGCCTCTACCAAAGCGGACATGGTCTCAGTTCTACGCTCTCAGGTATCTGCTTCTTCGTCATCCATAACCACCAGATTGGACCAGCTAGACGCGACTCTCAAGGACGTTCAAAAAGCGCTCAAAACCTTGTCTGAAAGAGTCGGCTCACTCGAAGACACCTGCAAGAGTCAAGCTGACGGACTCAAGAGACGGCACGATGACCAGGATGATCCTGATCACCGTGAGGGGGAGAACAAGAGACAGAGACTGTCTGAGTCCAATCCAATCCTCACCGAAACAACCGTGGTTCAACCGGAACCATCAACTGTGGCAACTGCAACCGAAGACGAACCTGAAGCCCAGTTGAGCTTAGCTGAGATGGTTATCGACATAGATATCTCAGACGACGAAGACCCAACGGTTAAAAAGCCCGAGGGAGAATCAAAGGAATTGGTCACTTATTCTGCATCAGAAAGGCCTGCACTTGATCTGATTGATCCAGATTCCGAGATCGACCCCGAGACTGAAAATGCATGGTACGAAAAACCCGCCAGTGCAATAAATCTCTAGGTAAATTTGATTTTTCCTACTGATGAAGACGACAACGTTGATTATGACCAGTTTCTGCTACAAAATATGTATGGTACACCTGCCCACACTACACAGGCTCCCGAGACTTCTACTATACCACCGACATCTCCTCAACAACCAACAGCTTCTGATCATCCTCCTCCTCCACAGCCACAAATCCAATGGGAGAAGATTATGATCCTTATTCCTCATCTGGAGGAATCTCTGAAGAAGCTCTATGTTCACAGGTTACGCCCGATCGAGCCGACATTTTGCCTTGGGATTCCAAATTCGACAAGGAATACCAAAGCCAGTACGTAAAAGCAATGAAATGGTGTCTTCCAGTTAGCCAAGTCCGAACAAAGCACAAGATCACTGAAGTGCTCAACATCCAAACCGGCCGGATCCTTAGAGTCTTATTTCCAGTATTTACCGTCAGACGCGAAGACGGAAATGAATGGAGATTCTCTGAAGTAGATTTTAAAAACCTCAGGCTGTTTGACTTCCAGGCTATACTGAAATATCTCAAAACCAGAACCATCCGACCACTTCATGTAACCAAAGCGCTCGAGGCTGTCCGTCGATTCCTGCACTACAAGGTATTGAGTTCTTACATCACAGACTTCCAAATGGAAATCAAGCACAGAACTAAGAAAATTAACCTGCTGAAACCGAACCTGAAAGCGCCCGAGCTGAAGATGTATCCCGAGAACTCACTGCTTCTAGAACCAGAATTTGGGATAGTTTATCTCAACGAACAGAAAGAAAAGAGGTTTCTTCGCTTCAGCCAGGTCGACAGATTCTGCGATGGCACGCTCTTTAAAGTCAGAAATGCTCTTTGAAACATCATCACCAACGAATCCGAAAATCGAAAATCTTCGTTTGTCCCCGGTTCACACGAGATAAACGCACGAGAAGCTTTAGAAGTGATTGAAGATCGCATCGACTACCGCCGAGCCATCCGAATCGAGATCTACTTTGCACTCCGAAATAGATACGTCGAGAACTGGCGCGAACTCGAACTTCAATTCAAAGGGGGAGATTGTTAGGGATAAAATCAGGTTGAATAGAAGTTCAAGGGTTAGATTGTTATTATTCATTTTGAGCCTTTAATGTGTAATGAGCCATGGGCTTGCTTGTTAAGGGCCCATGGTATATAATGCTTTGTTAGAAAAAAAACTAATTTTAATTAAAGTCTAATTTATAAAAATTAAATAAAAATTAGAAAATTTTGATAAAAGCTTTAATTTATAATCATTGTTAGTTACAAATGATTTCTAATTGAAATTAAAAAAGAAAATGAAAAGCTTTAGCATTTAATGTGTTAAAATGATTTAAAAATAATTCAAAATTATGAGAAAAAAGATAAATATGAAAGAAGTTTTCTCTTTAACTCTCTCTCCTACATTCTCCTTAATTCATATATATACATTGATTGATGATTGATTTTTCTTTTAAAAAGGAGGAGAGCTCAGAGAAATCTAACAAATTATCAATTTTAAATGATTAAATCAATGAAATATATATATAATAAAAAGCCATTAAACTTTTTTATTTTGAATGATTAATTTTGTAGGCTATTTTTTCGAATGAAAAAAATATCATTAAACTTTTTCATTTTGATTCATTAGATCCTTTTCAATAAATTAAACCATGGAACTTTTAAAAATGGGTTACTTACATCATTTTAAAGTCTTCCTAGTCGATTTCAGATAGTCTTTTTTTGTTAAAGAAGATAGGTAACCAATTTTTAAAAGCTTGATGGTTTATTTATTCAAAAAACAAGATGTTCATGGATTTAATCATTCAAAATTAAAAAGTTTAATGTTTTTTCATCATAAAAAAATAGTTTAGGGACTTAATCACTCAAAATAAGAAAGTTTAATCGTTTTTCATTCAAAAAAAATCCGAAGACTTAATCATTGAAAATGTGATATTTGTTGGTTTTTTGAACTTTTCCATTCTAAAAATATATAAATTTACAGGTTTTAGTTAAATATTCGTGAAAGACAATTTTATCGTTAATAATAGAGATAAAACTTTCGGAATCTTATAATTAAGAATAAAATATAAAAGTAGACACTTAACTTTAAAAGATACATTTAATTTGAAATAAACTAAAATAAAATCAAAGACATTTTGGAAGGGACAATATCCTTAACATGAGAGTTTCTTATTTGATAACGAATCGTACTTTTGATGAGTTACTCGAGCTTTGCTTAAGCTCGTTTTTTCAAGCTCAAGTTTACTAATTTTTTAGTTTAAGTCAAAAACTTGACTTCAAACATAAAGTCGTTTAACTTAACGATTCGTTTGAAATAAATTAAATATTTAGAGTCTAGTTGAGCTGAGTCATTTAAGCATACACTTTTTTTAGTCAAACATGTCCATACGTCCATGAATCATACAATCAAAGTATAAAAGTTATCGATTTCGAACACATAAATTGTAACAACCCACACCAAACTAGCATGCCAAAAACTACCACTTTAAATAAAAACGCCAAAATGGCCCAACAGAGTCACACTGCCAAAAGTTTACAAAACTGAGTTCGCGAAAAAAACCCTAGCTACAGCTAAGAGCATATCTACAAAATAAAAGGAAAGTCTTTTAATCCTTCTATACGCAAGCTCCAACTCACATCTTGCCATTTCCTCTAAACGAGCTCTCGGCTACCTACTTACCTGAAAAGGTTTTAGTTTTGAAAAGCGAGGGTTAGACCATGATGTCTAGTGAGATCCCTTTTGCTACCAACACCACGCCACAATTATCAACTAAAGAGAGTTTATAAACATTTATAAACGGTCACACTTATATTAGTTTAAGTACACACACAATACATATTAATGGCTCACACTTAGTCACGTACACACCCGTGACAACGTGTTAGGACACACCTGCCCTTAGTGATCATATGAAACAAATTCATATATCTTGCATGGGACACACTCCCCATATATCCATATTAAGTCATCACATGCCCCGCACATACCCATAATATAATTTACACACCTTGATCATGCATATTTAAAACATCGTAAATCATGCAATTCAATATATCGGTACAAGTAATAAATTCGAGTAACGATAAAGCTTCAGTTTAGAAAGACTCACATGAGGTCTATGCTAAATGTTCTCACTTGAAACTGCTATCCTTTATTCGTACCTGCGTTTACACCAACACACAAGAGTGGATAGATCACTCAACTATCTTACGTAGGTACCGACCCTCTAAGCACTCTCTTTGGATTACTACAGACAACACAGAGTCCTGGGCAAAAACAAATCCGGATTCCGGATTGCTTCCTGGACTCCCTCTTCTGGATTCCGATAACCACTTCCGGACTCTCACTTCCGGTATCCGGAAACCATTTTCGAAATCCTCTCTTCCGGTATCTGGTACCACTTCTGGACTCCTCTCTTCCGGTATCCGGTACCACTTTCGGACTCCTCTCTTCCGGATTGGGCGAGTTCCGGACAACCACTTCGGTTTCCGGATAAGCTCCGGATCCCACACTCCCGGACAACACAAATTTCCGGGAAACGAGTCCGGCTTCCGGATCTTACTCGACTCCGGATAATACCGACTTCCGGGCCTCATCCGGGAAAGTACTTGGGCGATTCTGCACAGATAGGGTTTCTAAGCCAAACAAACAAGGAATCAATATCTTTGATATCAATGGAAGGTAATCAAATTTCCTTACCACATTGAAATCAGTCGATTTTTCCCAAACTATCACACTTTCCTCTATAGTCCCACACTCAAAGCATTCTTATGAAGAAACACCATTGAAAAATATGAAAGCATACATTTCAGGAGAGGATGACTACCTTGAAGAAGAGGATACTCCACACACACTGGAAAATCTCGAATGCTTTGATTCCTTGATGATCCTTGCAAGAGGTTTCTAATTGATTTCTCCAGCCGCCTCCAAAATGCTCACTAAATGAAATGAGAGGGTTTCATGGGTTTTAACCCTAATTCTCTTATTCTCACATTTGCCACCAAAGTTTCATTCTTCAAAACCACACACCACATTATGCCTTAATTACAAAATAAACCCGGTTATTACAACATCCTCCCCTCAAAAGAATTTCGTCCCCGGATTTCCATCTTGTAACAAATGTGGGAAACGGATCCTCATGTCTGATTCCACCTCCCCAGTCGTTTCTTGTCTCTTGAGGAAGCGCCACTGAACCTTCACCAATGACATCTCTTTAGTTCTTAACTTTCTGATCTTGCGATCCACGATCGTCAATGGCTCCTCAACATAATTCAACTTCTCGTCCACACCAATGTCTTCTAATGGCACTACCATGCTTTCCTCGGCCAAGCACTTCGACACGTGCAAGTTCGAATGAACTTACCGAAGTTCCTCGGGCATCCCCAACTTATACGCGACTTCACCCACACGCTTGGTGATGACAGACGGCCCGACATACCTATGCCTTAGCTCCCCTTTCTTTCCTAAATGCACAACGCCTTTCCACGACGAAACTTTAAGCATCACTTTGTCACCCACTAGAAATCCAATCGATCTCCTCCTTTTTGTTCACATATACCCTGTGGCGGTCTTGAGCCACCCTTAACTTCTCACGAATCTGGTTGACTTATCAGCGGTCAACCGCGCGACCTCCGATCTCACCAAATGCTTCTTTCCCACGATACATCTTTATTCTGAGAAGATTCACAGATAACTGCACATGCCAACCTCTTTGCCTCTCTAAGGATTCTATCACTCCCACTATGCATAACCCTTCAACAATAGGGCGTATACCAACGAATTATCACACTTTCAGCTAACTACAACTCTTACCCCAAAATTTCGCGTAACATAAAAAAAACGCCTCATGCCAACTGTACCAACTATACACAATATCATCCACACACCTGGACTCACGGTTTTTGAAATGCGTCAAATTAAGAGTTTCACACACAACTTCACTTCCGTAAAAGAACGAATTTACAGAGGTTAACGCCACAACAACATGAATCCCTTATTAAAATAATGACGCTCAATTTGCCAACTTAACACAAGATCAACCTTGAATATCACCTTAACTCGCAGTTATGATCTTCTTCAACAAATAACACACAATTCTACAATCGCTTTCCCCAACACGATATACGTCTAAAGCAGATAACAGTTCCTTGCCTGAATTGAATTGACTACAATTCATCAATGATAAACAATTCATACGTTCTCACCACATCATCACCCCACACTATACTTAGCTAAAAGTAGGAAACTTCCACACTCCAACATCTGAAGAAACCACCAACTAAACCGAACCAATCTTGTAGACGAAATTCAAATTCTCACTTCATCCAACAATCGTCCATCCACATATGAAATAAATCCAAGTTTCACCCACTCAATAGGAAGGTGTGTCCATGCTCACACAAAACTATTCCCATTAGCTTAACACCGAACGACAAGCTCACTTGGAATATTTCCCACACTAACACCAAGTCTAACCCAATGGTCCTTCATTCTGAGCACTACATTCAACTTCCTTCTTCCACTTCCTTCTCAAAACATAAAACATGTTTCCAAAGAACAGCTCACTAGAAGGTGCACACTTTCGACCAACCACACAAGTTGGCTTTCTTCGACCCTTAAGCCATCACATACACGTAAATCCTCTTTCTCATACTCCCAATAGGAGTTCATGTACCCGACGATGACATTCTGAAAACATTGTTTCCCATTTTCTGTGTCACTTGCCACACTTTCTACCTCCAGTTTACTCACTCATTTCAACATACCATCCCCATTCCCTCAGGCTAGTATGGAACATTTCTCGTCCAACATTGACCACTCCATACATGCAATCTCAACGATTACTATGCCCAACCAAAGGTTTCACCACATCTCACACGAGAAATAACACCCAATGTTCGAAGCCATCACACACTTCTCGTTCCTCAAACGAGATTAACCCACTCACGAGAATTCTTTTACGGACAAGGAATAATTCAGCATCCCCAAATATTTCGTATTTACTACGAACCATCATGAATTAACTGATCCAACATCTTCACAAATATTTCAATGGCACACGATAAATTCGCCCATCACTCATCGCGACCAAAGAGCACACGATTTTCTCCTTTAGGTAGCCACCCACTACTACTGTTGATCCAAACCATTCAGCGATTTGATAATGACCCTGAGAAACACTTAGTGAAAATTATAAGTAAACAATACGTATTAGAGTTTCACCATCTAAGAAAATATACTAAGTCTGTATAGTATCACTGTTGGGAAACTGTTATCTTTAATTTCTGCTTCAGCGATACCTGTACATCAGTGAGCCCAAAGCCTGTTCAGTCTCACTGATGATCGCTGAAAGTTCATCATGTATCTGTTTGCTTATGATCCCTAAAGATAAGACTCGTGACAACTGAGTTCAAAGCTGAAATTGAAGACCAAGCTGAAGAACGAGTGACTAAGTCTACTAGTGACCTGATGCAAATAGCAGCGAAGACAAGACTTTTCCATCCACGCGAAGTTTCAAGTAGAAGACTTCAGCGAGAGCTGAACTTTATCATACGCTGATAAAGATTAACTCAGCGATCGCTGATCATGACGCATGTTCTACAAGCAACGTTTGTCTTATCCTCCTTGAACGCTTTTGTACGATTTGTCAGAAGGACATCCCTTGTCCAAAATCGTACAACCAACTCTGCCAACTACACTGTATACATCATGCAGCCAAAAGGGATGTCGGCTAAAGTCAAAACCATGCATCCAACTAAGTGCTGCCACGTGTAAAGTTATACTGACTTGCATTGAATGCATGCAGTATAAATAGGAAACCCTACTTCATTTGTGAAGTGCTCGGCTTCTTCCTCGCTGAACTACTTAGTGCAAGAAAACTCTCCTTAGTTTTCTTATCTTCTTTCTTTCTATTTCTTAGTGCAAGAAATCTGTGTGTATTCACATAGTTTGTTTAGGTTAGGTTTTTAACTTAATCTTGTTCCGCAACAAACTGTAAATTGTTTGATATATATCAGTAAACAATTTAGAAAGATAAAAATTTGTGTTTGTATTCAACCCCCCCCCCCCCCCCCCCTTCTATAAACTTGTATAACCCCTTCGGGACCAACAACTACTCAACTCTTTTATTCTCAAACTAGCAATACAAAATCACTAACCAAACATCCATGCATCTCATCACACCTATATATGCCACCTTTTAATAACTTAATAGCAATCTCTGAGCAAAGATTCCCACTTACGCTTATCCCATATCAACAACAACAGCCCCACCACTTAACCTCACAGCAACTCACTAGCACACCAATGACTTGCACGTCTACTATGCATAAGTGATAACTAACTTATCCACATAACTACCACACCACAACATCACACTAGAGGCAAAATCCTCACGGTCATTTATACACGCAATAGGCCTTGCCTCCTCCATGCCAATCACAACATACATTTGAAATAAAGCTATCCCACGACCTGGTATTTTCTCAAACCTAGATGAACCACAACTTATGATCATCTACTTCACTCGATCAAGTCTTTATCCCCAGCCGGCTCTTCGGAATCCACACGAAACACACTCAAATAAACCAAACGATAAGACGCTCCCTCGCAGACCAACATAATCCACGTGTCCCACCTGAGTTGTGCTAACTACTTCATTCATAAACGAAACATCAACCACATAGAAAAATCACCTATCCAACTAGCGATTCTCCACTTTCATAACACTCACATAAGGCAGTCCAGTATCCTGTCAGATACACACCTTTCCCCAACTGACCTCTTATCTCCGCGTATAAACCCGACAAAATAATCACACCAGGGTTACCTTTTCCAATTCCAATCTCTCGACAACGATCTCAAAAACCTTCGTTGACTTCAACATCAACGCCCGACATGAAGATGATGTTTCAACGGTGCCTCCGACAACGATAATTTCCACCGAAATCTAATTCTTTCCACGCATCGTAACTAACTTTGTGCCCTAAAGTCCACACATGCTTGAGCCACAAGACTTACCCGACAAATAGCCTAAACACAAGGCCACCTCAAACTCCGGCTCCACGCCGATACCATTTCATTAACGTACTACAACACTACCTTTCGAAGTA
The DNA here is from genome assembly GCA_033807775.1 of Saussurea involucrata. Lineage (NCBI taxonomy): Eukaryota > Viridiplantae > Streptophyta > Magnoliopsida > Asterales > Asteraceae > Saussurea > Saussurea involucrata. The sequence goes on from CM066312.1 coordinate 13,666,922, forward strand.
TCTTGCCTACTTTGAAATTACCCAGGACACCCCCCCCCCCCTCGGCCGTCAGCCACACGTCAAATTACCAAAAAAGAGCAAGGACTACCATAATACAAGCATCTCTAAAGTCAAAGACTGAGACTGCAGTTATTCGCCGCCCTCCCTAAAAGGAAACACCAAGGTCACGAATCGACCATCGACGACTCAACCACACATTTCCACTCTCGAAACTTTCCTTCACCCTTAAATACGACATCTCTCACTACCTAGCAAGTTCATAGCCTTCATGTGTAACACCTGTAATTTCGGTAAGTAAATATCACCCAAATGTTTTGCATCTTGAAAATGGTGGGATTTATGGTTGGAAGACATTACGTAAAGTCTCTAAGAGTATCGGGAGTTTTGGCGTCGAAAAGTCGAGTTTCGGGGCTTGGTACGGGTCAAGCGACTATGACCAGCGACTATGATCATGTCATTGTCGCGTGTCAATGTCGCGCCAAGGGTACAGAGTTCGGTACACCTTGTGCGACTATGACCAGCGACTATGACCATGTCAATGTCGCGTGTCATTGTCGCGCCAAGGGTACTGGGTGCTGTCAAATATGATTTTTCAGCCTTCTTTCTAATTTCTCACTTCCAACCTCTTCCCTTTCTCTCCCAAATCGTTTTCCCTTCCTCCCTCATGAACCCTAACCGATTTTGGGGCTTTTTCATGGAGATTAATGTGTTCCTTCTCCATTTTATGCTAGTGGTTTCATTCATTGATGCAAGAGCAAGCTTCATCCACAACACTAGAGATTTTTGGGGTTTTCTAGGTTTTCATCAAAACCTAAGTGGTGAGTTCATCCTCATAGATTCTATACTTTCATATGAGTTATAAATGTTCCATTGATGATCTCCTAGTGTTTTGTTTCTCCGATTTCGATTTGGATGATTTTGGAGAAGTTAGTTTAATATTGGGGTTTTGGTCAAAATGGAGATTTCGATATAAGATGTTTGGGGAATGGTTTTAAAGTGGTTGAATATGAATATTCATGGTTGGAAGTTATGAATTTAGGTTTTTGGAGGTTTTGGCTTGAGGATGCAAACTTCTTCAAAGGAGCTTACGTTTGGAGAAATTCTAGATTTAGCCTAAATCTAGCAAGGTGAGTTCAAGTTGTTTTGTGAAAACTTTGTACATGCCAAAATATGTGTTTTAAAGTATTTGTGTGCTTTATGTTAAATTATCCCTTGTTGAATTATTTGGTGGGTTTTTGATGTAATCAAAGTGTTGAACTTTACATATCTTGTAAAACACCCACACTTGGGGATTTTGAGAGATTGATGAATAAATCACGAGTAAAAGAGGTTTTGCTAATTTATTGCATAAGTGAAGAGGGTTTGGTCAAAATACATTTTTAGTGTTTTGTGATTATGTGATAACTATGATGTGGAATATTGTTAAAGTGTGAACGTGTGAGTTGGGGACTAATGACCCTTGATGAGATATATGCATTGTCGAATTATAAAAGAGTTGCACATACGTGTACATATAGATGCAAATATGATTTGACTTCATTGGGAAGGTGGCAATGAAGAGGTTGTGAGATTATCATGCCTTGGAGCGTGTGTTTGTATGATGTGGGTTAGATGCATTTTATTTGCATGAATCGATGTTGATAAACGATCATTAGAACTTTTGAGCAGATGGCTTGGTTTTGGACTCGGTTGAGTCTTGAGGGCATTCTCCCGGTTTAATAAGCTCGACGTGGGCTTGGGGTTGGAATTGCATGAATTTCATTTTATTTGATGTTTACATGATGTGAATGCATTGGTTATTCTTTTGAGGTCATGTATAAATGTTAAGTCGAGTAAGCGTGTTTTGGATGGTGGGTTTCCAAGGTAAAGATCCAGTAGGATTGAACTTGGTGGTTTGGACTAAAGACCTAGTTTTGGTTGATGTCTAAAATGGGCTAAAGACCTAGTTTTGGTTGACGCCGGAGATGAACTAAAGACCTAGTTTTGGTTGATGTCTAAAATGGGCTAAAGACCTAGTTTTGGTTGATGCCGGAGATGGACTAAAGACCTAGTTTTGGTTGTTGTCTAAGATTGACTAAAGACCGACTAAAGACCTAGTTTTGGTTGATGTCGGAGATAGACTAAAGACCTAGTTTTGGTTGATGTCTAAGATTGACTAGAGACCGAGTTATGGTTGATGTCATATGCTTTCCCCATCCAATGAGCTTACTTGTATTTATTAATTGCGGTTTAATTTATGTGTTTGCCACATTCGATGAATTCGGGTCTCCCCCGTCACCAAAGGGTGTTGATTTCGGGTATTTTATTTATCCGCATTGTCGAGGTTATATTATATGCATGCGAATTGTTTTCCATGATTGATGTACGGATTTATGTTTCATCCGTATAGAATATTTTAACTATTGGAGTTTTATCCGCTATGACGATTATTTGAGAAATCATTATTTAATTAACTCTTGATGTGAGTTTTGGATTTGAGTCCATTGCAGAGTAACGATTTTCGTTGGGAGCTTTCCTCACAGGAATTGTGTGCGTTTGGAAATTGGGTTGTCGATGTCTTTTATAAAACCCCTTTTTGAAGATCATTTATTAAGTTGAATCTTTTGGTTTATCAAATGATTTGCTCATGATGTAAACTCTTGAACACACTAGACGTTAGCCTAACCTTTTCATTTGTCGGCATTTGCAACAGGTTCAGGTTGGGAATAGCTTTAGCTACACTGTGATGTGATGAGTGCTAGAAGAGTGCACGAGAAGTGAGATGCTTAGTGAAGTCTTCCGTACGTATTGGGTTTAGCAACTTGTAATTGGGTTAAGTAACACCCGCCTAGAGTTGTTAGTTGTTTAATTTGTGATGTTTAAATTTTGAGGTATGTTCAAGGATGATATGTAGAAATGATATTATCATCTTTTAGTTATTTTATTGAAATTAAAGTTAGTTGCTTGTCCCAAATTTTGAGGGTGTTACAAGTTGGTATCAGAGCATAAGTTTGAGAGAATTAGGCGTTGATTGTTGAATACCTAGACTCAAACTAGCATTGTCTTAAGTGAATGAGAGCGAGATTGCACCATTAGGCACTCTAAGATAGGATGTTTGAAGGTTGTTGGAGTTAAACGAGAAGTCACGTCAAGAGTAGCAAGAATGATCATGTACGGTACGTTCAAAATTGCACCTGGCCAGTGTGATGGTGAACCTACCGGTTACATGAGAGTACTTGAACGACTCTAGCGTGATGGTCGTTGGGGTAGTGAAGGAGTTCTAAGTGAGTAGTCGTTAGAAGAGATTGACGACTTTAGCATCTACCATTTGGAGTAGTGGTAAGCATGTTGATTGTATTAAGTGGACCGTTCTGGTCGAAATTGATGGTCGGATTGGAGTCGTAGGCTTATTGAATTGACCGCGGTTCGAGGAGAAATGTGGAGTTAGTCGATGTGACTTCCCACTTGCGTTAAGAGGTGTGAGTATTCGGAGGACATTAGTGTGATCGGAGTAATTGGAGGAATGTGACTTGGACGTTGAGTGTCGACAAAATGCATGCACAGAATTTATTTTGCTTTTAAAATAAATTGCATCAATTATTTCTTATGTTTCAAATCGTAGGATGTACGGTACTGTTAATCTTGGAAAGAAGTTTGACATACGCAAGATTTTAAACCATGATTTTGGAACATGCATGAAATTATTTTACGACAGGCGGTTGTGAACCTGGTCGGGATTTATTTTATTCCCTGTAGTCGTCCACTACTACTTTCGGATATTGTGATATCCATGTTTTTAATGTCGTTTATGGTTTTGGATAAGTAACCGCGACTTACGACTTTAACATTGGATCTCCTCCACATATGTTAAGGTCTGGACGGAGAGTTACATTCCCTTGTTTCGGTGTTAACCTTTAATGGGAATTTGAATTTTGCGAGTCTTGACGAAGAGGTGTTATTTTATTACGTAAAAAGGGGATTTTGAGAATTTTGATGAGTTGGTCATATTGTTTTACACGATTTGGTTATTGAAAACGAAAACTGTGACACCATTTACTTGGTTCGGTGTTGTTGAGTTCCATCGAGTTTGATGGGAGTTTTGTGGAAGTACAATGGAGCTTCGTCTTACGACGTTTCGAGGTGCATGAGTGACACTTAGTCATGTGCATACTTGGATGTTGGCGTGCGTTATTATATGAGTTGAGTGAGTATTGAGTCTCATATGAATTTTGTTGAAAATATGCTTCATGACATTTTGCATCAAAAGAGTGGTTTTGGAGTTTTGGTCCCGCATAGTTTCTCCTTTGAGGATTGTGGTAGCATATTAGTTGCAACTTGCTAGATGTGCAAATTAATTTATATGTGGCGTGAGTAATGCATATAAGAGCATCGTGATAGTGTATCTTTAACATTCTGTTTTATGCACTCTCATTTGTTGACATTGTTGATGTTCTTTCTCGCACATGCACTATATTGATTGATTGACAGGAGTAGCTTTGTAGCCACTATTTTGGGACGTTAGTGTGCGTCGCTAGTGCAATTTGAGGTTTGAAATTAACTTGAATTATTTTATGTGCCAGTCAAATTATGTGCATGTATTGTTCTCCGAGGTTTTGAGAAAAACATTGAGGTATGCGAGCCTGGTCAAAAGATTTTATTTACTTGTCGTTATACGACTTAATGAGAAGGTTTTGAAATTTGAGTTAATGAATTTATACTTTGGAAATTAGAAATGACTATCCGGTATGCGCTATACCATTTCAGAATGACTACTAAGAAAGTGTTGCAGAATCGGCATGCAAAAATTTCGATTTGAAACTTCTTTTCGATGTTTAAACCGATATTTCCAAATGATGAAATATCCCGTTATTGATTTCAAAACTGGGAGATGGCCTAGACCATGTCGTTTTATGGGTAAGAGAGAATTTTAGAAATTGATGTCGTGTAAATTCTTCTTTGAAGCTCATATAAATAGGCTGTTAGCCACTATTTTAATGACGGAGTTTACTTTGCGTGTGTGGCATAAGTAAATCCGTGATGGGACCCTGGTGGTTTGTTTTAAAAGTTGACGAGTGCGTTTTTACGTTTCGGTAGTAAACTGATTTGCGATGAAAATGTTTTCAAAAATGATTTTTCATACGTGGGACGAGTGTGTCCATGGTTGTGCATCCACTAGCTGAGTAGTGGTAGGTTTTGTACGTATGTGATGTTAGTATAAAACCTTTGGTGTTGAAAAATCTAGTGAAAACTGTATTGGTACATTTATTGAGTCTATCACTTGAAAACCTTGAACTCTTTAGGCTTGGTGAGGTTGAGCAACCCCAGTTAGGGGTGAGGGCGTGTAGAACCTTTCGATGAGAGATCGGGTTTCTAACGCATGTGATTGTCGTGAACCGTATGATGTCGTTTGCGGGGACGAATCATTTCTTGTGGACAACTAAAAGGTGGGACTTGCGGTGTCCCTTATTAGTGTTGTGGTAGCCGTTCACTTCGGCAACCTTGTTTTGGGTGTCGGTATTGCGCGAGGGTCGCGTGGAACCCTTTAGACCTTAGGGATGACCATGGGTTGGTGGAACGATTTGAGGAATGAATCTCGTGTGTGGAGCTATGTGATGAGTCGAATTTTAGTGACGTGATTAAGTGTCGGCTTTTAGAGTTCGAGGCCAAGGATCACTAGTGTGATTGGAGGGTGTAGCCCAATTTTAATAGATGGTGGTATCGGGTATGATGAACTTAAGTTCGATTGTGACGAATAGCGGGATGACTTTCTGTTTGTGTAAAAGAATCTATCGACTAGATGATCGGAAGACGAGTATTGGGAGTGGTGCAACTGATGGGTCAGTGACGACCGTCGGTGTTGGAGTCTAATGGGACTCGTTAGAGGTAAGTGCAGGTTCGGCAATGAGAACCTTAGATTTGAAGGTTCGTTGATTTTAGATGTCATCAAACCTTGGACTAATTGGTGAAATTAAGAGCGAGTGGACACGGATTGATTTAGAGTCGGGATTCGTTGTCGGGGAAGTATGAAAACACCTAAGGTTGGGAGATAACCAAGGTAGTTGGTAGGGCGTTAGCCCAGTAAATGGAGGGTCACCTGGACATAAGTACAGTGTACTTGAAAGGGGTTTAAGGTAAGAAATTGTTCGAGGATTTGTCTTTTTAGACTGTGTGGGGGAATTTAGATTCCAGTTAGGAACTGATAAATCATAGTCGGCATTGAGTCAGTTAGCCTTGGGTTGTAAAGGATTTTAGATTTCGAGGACGAAATCATTCTAAGGTTGGGAGGATTGTAACACCCGTAATTTCGGTAAATAAATATCACCCAAATGTTTTGCATCTTGAAAATGGTGGGATTTATGGTTGGAAGACATTACGTAAAGTCTCTAAGAGTATCGGGAGTTTTGGCGTCGAAAAGTCGAGTTTTGAGGCTTGGTACGGGTCAAGCCACTATGACCAGCGACTATGACCATGTCATTGTCGCGTGTCAATGTCGCGCCAAGGGTACAGGGTTCGGTACACCTTGTGCGACTATGACCAGCGCTATGACCATGTCAATGTCGCGTGTCATTGTCGCGCCAAGGGTACTGGGTGCTATCAAATACGAATTTTCAGCCTTCTTTCTCATTTTTCACTTCCAACCTCTTCTCTTTCTCTCCCAAATCGTTCTCCCTTCCTCCCTCACGAACCCTAACCGATTTTGGAGCTTTTTCATGGAGATTAATGTGTTCCTTCTCCATTTTATGCTAGTGGTTTCATTCATTGATGCAAGAGCAAGCTTCATCCACAACACTAGAGATTTTTGGGGTTTTCTAGATTTTCATCAAAACCTAAGTGGTGAGTTCATCCTCCTAGCTTCTATACTTTCATATGAGTTATAAATGTTCCATTGATGATCTCCTAGTTTTTTGTTTCTCCAATTTCGGTTTGGATGTTTTGGAGAAGTTAGTTTAATATTGGGGTTTTGGTCAAAATAGAGATTTCGATATAAGATGTTTGGGGAATGGTTTTAAAGTGGTTGAATATGAATATTCATGGTTGGAAGTTATGAATTTAGGTTTTTGGAGGTTTTGGCTTGAGGATGCAAACTTCTTCAAAGGAGCTTACGTTTGGAGAAATTCTAGATTTAGCCTAAATCTAGCAAGGTGAGTTCAAGTTGTTTTGTGAAAACTTTGTACATGCCAAAATATGTGTTTTAAAGTATTTGTGTGCTTTATGTTAAATTATCCCTTGTTGAATTATTTGGTGGGTTTTGATGTAATCAAAGTGTTGAACTTTACATATCTTGTAAAACACCCACATGGGGATTTTGAGTGATTGATGAATAAATCACAAGTAAAAGAGGTTTTGCTAATTTATTGCATAAGTGAAGAGGGTTTGGTCAAAATACATTTTTAGTGTTTTGTGATTATGTGATAACTATGATATGGAATATTGTTAAAGTGTGAACGTGTGAGTTGGGGACTAATGACCCTTGATGAGTTATATGCATTGTCGAATTATAAAAGAGTTGAACATACGTGTACATATAGATGCATATATGATTTGACTTCATTGGGAAGGTGGCAATGAAGGGGTTGTGAGATTATCATGCCTCGGAGCGTGTATTTGTATGATGTGGGTTAGATGCATTTTATTTTCATGAATCGATGTTGATAAACGATCATTAGATCTTTTGAGCAGATGGCTTGGTTTTGGACTCAGTTGAGTCTTGAGGGCATTCGCCCGGTTTAAAAAGCTCGACGTGGGCTTGGGGCTGGAATTGCATGAATTGCATTTTATTTGATGTTTACATGATGTGAATGCATTGGTTATTCTTTTTAGGTCATGTATAAATGTTAAGTCGAGTAAGCTTGTTTGGGATGGTGGGTTTCCTAGGTAAAGATCCAGTAGGATTGAACTTGGTGGTTTGGACTAAAGACCTAGTTTTGGTTTATGTCTAAAATTGGCTAAAGACCTAGTTTTGGTTGACGCCGGAGATGGACTAAAGACCTAGTTTTGGTTGATGTCTAAAATGGGCTAAAGACCTAGTTTTGGTTGACGCCAGAGATGGACTAAAGACCTAGTTTTGGTTGATGTCTAAGATTGACTAAAGACCGACTAAAGACCTAGTTTTGGTTGATATCGGAGATAGACTAAAGACCTAATTTTGGTTGATGTCTAAGATTGACTAGAGACCGAGTTATGGTTGATGTCATATGCTTTCCCCATCCAATGAGCTTACTTGTATTTATTAATTGCGGTTTAATTTATGTGTTTGCCACATTCGATGAATTCGGGTCTCCCCCGTCACCGAAGGGTGTTGATTTCGGGTATTTTATTTATCCGCATTGTCGAGGTTATATTATATGCATGCGAATTGTTTTCCATGATTGATGGACGGATTTATGTTTCATCCGTATAGGATATTTTAACTATTGGATTTTTATCCGCTATGGAGATTATTTGAGAAATCATTATTTAATTAACTCTTGATGTGAGTTTTGGATTTGAGTCCATTGCAGATAAACGATTTTCGTTCGAAGCTTTCCTCACAGGAATTGTGTGCGTTTGGAAATTGGGTTGTCGATGTCTTTTATAAAAACCCTTTTTGAAGATCATTTATTAAGTTGAATCTTTTGGTTTATCAAATGATTTGCTCATGATGTAAACTCTTGAACTCACTAGGCGTTAGCCTAACCTTTTCATTTGTCGGCATTTGCAACAGGTTTAGGTTGGGAATAGCTTTAGCTACACTGTGATGTGATGAGTGCTAGAAGAGTGCACGAGAAGTGAGATGCTTAGTGAAGTCTTCCGCACTTATTGGGTTTAGCAACTTGTAATTGGGTTAAGTAACACCCGCCTAGAGTTGTTAGTTGTTTAATTTGTGATGTTTAAATTTTGAGGTATGTTCAAGGATGATATGTAGAAATGATATTATCATCTTTTAGTTATTTTATTGAAATTAAAGTTAGTTGTTTGTCCCAAATTTTGAGGGTGTTACATCATGCATGACAACACAATGATTTAAATCATTTTGCACATTTGAAAATACGCCGCGAAACAGGGTTAGACATGCACGACATGACACCGCCATAAAAATAGCCACACACACATCGATCTCAAGGATCGCTCACACGCAACCCATGATATCTCACCACCTTGTCCATCAATCGAAAGTGCATTCACTAAAACTCTTTTCGTGCAAATTTTAAAATATGGCAAAATCACCCACACTAGGAGATCGGTCGACTCTCACACTTGCTGATATGACAACAACGTGTCCATATTGATTTCACTCATAAAACCATGTGATCAAATGTTGTTATGATTTCTACAACAAGGTTAACTCATTTGTAAAAGAGGTGAAATAATTCACTATTTCTCCAAGTTCGAAATTTTTCACACAACGTAAATAAATTTGTCTTTTCCTTCAAACACACACTTGCACGCGCCCACTTATTTTCAAAACCTGAAACTTACAAGGCACACACACACATATATTTTGACATAAAGGACTCATGTAACTTGTTTGAAAATACAATGCATGACTCACTTTACATTGAAGGTTATTCGCTCTAGCAAGGTCAACCGTTTGCATTCACATCTATTCGACATCGGTGCCCAACTTCCGACCAAACCATCACGTTTCTCACATTTGCAACAACCTTTGGTACTGGTGCTTCCCCGCATACTTGTATGTCCCAACTACATAGTTACCACCTTGACTATTGATTTGCAAAATACGCGGTTTCACTTCAATCCCAAATAGGTTAACCAACAATATCCCATTTTCATCCTATCCTTGCCTCATATTACCAATCCACACGGCTATCATTTCTCAACCACCCTTGCCGCCCTTCTACTGTCTAGAGAATCAAAAGACTCATCTCTACTACTCAATTCTTAAGTTGAAGCTCTCAAGATCCCAATTGGTCGACATAACAAACTCCCAGAGTAGAGACTCACCAGAAACTAGGAGCTCACTTTCAATCAGTTATTCTTCCCTTATGAACCTAAGAGGTTCTACCTCACATCAGTCCCACCAACAACTCAAACAATACTCCTTCTAGAAGGTGTCATCATTCACAACATAAATGATCACGCACAACACACTAAGCCATTGCTATCAATGCAAGGTTAGAACTCTCTACACACTACCACCACTCTCTACACACTACCACCTCCATCGATCATCTGAACAACAGTAATCAAGCATACCCATGCACCTGTGAATTCATAATGACATTAGCCAGATGTGATTTCAATTTACCTTACATGAGAATCCTCACTACCATCATCCTGAATTCTCGGTGATCAAGGTCTTCCCTAAAGGCTTCCTATATCTCAGTTGTTTCCCCTTACTCCACAATTTAAGTTTAGGCTCATCCGGTCACCTAAATCTCTTAAACTAGCGCTCTGATACCAACTGTAACAACCCACACCAAACTAGCATGCCAAAAAATACCACTTTAAATAAAAACGCCAAAATGGCCCAACAGAGTCACACTGCCAAAAGTTTACAAAACTGAGTTCGTGGAAATAACCCTAGCTACAGCTGAGAGCATATCTACAAAATAAAAGGAAAGTCTTCTAATCCTTCTATACGCAAGCTCCAACTCACATCTTGCCATTTCCTCTAAACGAGCTCTCGGCTACCTTCTTACCTAAAAAGGTTTTAGTTTTGAAAAGCGAGGGTTAGACCATGAGGTCTAGTGAGATCCCTCTTGCTACCAACACCACGCCACAATTATCAACTAAAGAGAGTTTATAAGCATTTATAAACGGTCATACTTATATAAGTTTAAGTACACACACAACACATATTAATGGCTCACACTTAGTCACGTACACACCTGTGACAACGTGTTAGGGCACACACCCGCCCTTAGTGATCATATGAAACGAATTCATATATCCTACATGAGACACACTCCCCATATATCCATATTAAGTCATCACATGCCCCGCACATACCCATAATATAATTTACACACCTTGATCATGCATATTTAAAACAACGTAAATCATGCAATTCAATATATCGGTACAAGTAATAAATTTGAGTGTCGATAAAGGTTCAGTTTAGAAAGACCCACCTGAGGTCCACGCTAAATGTTCTCACTTGAAACTGCTATCCTCTATCCGTACCTACATTTACACCAACACACAAGAGTGGATAGATCACTCAACTATTTTACGTAGGTACCGACCCTCTAAGCACTCTCTTTGGATTACTACAGATAACACAAAGTCCCGGGCACAAACAAATCCGGATTCCGGATTGCTTCCCGGACTCCCTCTTCCGGATTCCGAAAACCACTTTCGGACTCTCTCTTCCGGTATCCGGTAACCACTTCTGGACTCCTCTCTTCCGGTATCCGGTACCACTTCCGGACTCCTCTCTTCCGGTATCCGGTACCACTTCCGGACTCCTCTCTTCCGGATTAGGCGAGTTCCGGACAACCACTCCGGTTTCCGGATAAGTTCCGGATCCCACACTCCCGGAAAACACAAATTTCCGAGAAACGAGTCCGGCTTCCGGATCTTACTCGACTCCGGATAATCCCGACTTCCGGGCATCATCCAGGAAAGTACTTGGGCGATTCTGCACACATATGGTTTCTAAGCCAAACAAACAAGGAATCAATATCTCTGATATCAATGGAAGGTAATCAAATTTCCTTACCACATTGAAATCAGTCGATTTCTCCCAAACTATCACACTTTCCTCTATAGTCCCACACTCAAAGCATTCTTATGAAGAAACACCATTGCAAAATATGAAAGCATACATATCTGGAGAGGATGACTACCTTGAAGAAGAGGATACTCCACACACACTGGAAAATCTCGAATGCTTTGATTCCTTGATGATCCTTGCAAGAGGTTTCCAATTGATTTCTCCAGCCACCTCCAAAATGCTCACCAAATGAAATGAGAGGGTTTCAGGTAGGGGTGAGCAAAACCCGACCGACCCGATGTACCCGACCGACCCGAATAGGCCCGAACCCGATGACCCGCAACCCGAATAGGCCGAACCCGATTGTTTTTCACGGGTAATACGGATCGGGTTGGGCTGGGTTTTTCCAAACCCGAACCCGTCCGAAACCCGAACTTTTTAAAAAAATTATATTTTTTAATAAATATATCATAATATAACTTTAAATCCAATTTAAGAGTATTCATAATTTCTTCAAACAATAACCAACTACATGCAATCATAAAAACCAACATTTTCAGATCTGATCATATATCACAAGCAGCCTACTACAACTTCACTTTCAACCATCAAATCCAATGCACAGTTACACACTGAAAAACAAATGAAGCAGTAAAAGCTCTAAATCCATGCCATGAATAATAACTCTAACTAGGAGAAGCTGACCTAGGGGTAGGCGACCTCGACATTGACCTAGAATTCAGACTGCTACTCGAATAGCTCCTTGATCTTGGCTGGGGTGACACACTGGAAGAGTAGCTCCTATAATGCCTCCTTGGGGAAGAAGATACACTATTTTATGTGTGTTACGAGTAATTTGATGTTTAAGCATGTTGGAATTTTTGTTGCATTAGGGAGAAGTTACCAAAGAAGGCAGCTAGTTGAATCTGGAAACTGGGTTGGATAACAGGCCCAACCCGATCCACCCGACCCGAATTACCCGCCACCCGATTTCACCCGAACCCCGAACCCCGAATTATTGATTGGACGGGTTTCGGGTTCCCTAAACCCCACCCGAAACCCGATCGGGTTGTGGGTTTTTGGGTCCGACCCGACCCCACCGATGCTCACCCCTAGTTTCAGGGGTTTTAACCCTAATTCTCTTATTCTTACATTTGCCACCAAAATCTCATTCTTCAATACCACACACCCCATTATGCCTTAATTACAAAATAAACCCGGTTATTACATAGAGTCTAATTCGAGCTCAAGAGTGAGGCCACAAACAAACTTATAAAGTTTGAATTTTAGGTAAAAGTTTATAACTCAACTTTGTTAAATGAGCATTGAGTCAAACACTGAATAAACAAATATTTGAGCATGGGTCTAATAAGTTAGACGACTTGTAATTTTTTATATGCATCAAAATAGGTTGAGTTTGGTTATGTACTTATGTTAGCTCATGCTAACTTTTATTTTCTTACAAGTTTCATATAAGTAAAGCAGTAAATATAAGTTATTAACTTAGAAGTCTACTCGTGCAATGCAGCGCAATATATCTCGATGTTAATGTTCTAATTTATTTTAATGTGTGGTTTTTAGAAAACGGTCAAAGTTATTTTTTATAAATTTGTTTAAAGAATAACGTTTATTGAGAAGTTCATGATTTGAGGATTTGAATGTGGTTAGAGATAAGGATTAATTAATAAAAGTCCATGATTTAAGGATATCAAGGTTGTTAGGTCATCCGTAGCGCAGCCCTCAAGCCCTCAAGCGCCACATCAGCGCCACATCAGCTTTTCTCCTAACTCTCTCCTCAAGCCCTCAAGCCCTAAAGTGGCGTAGCGCTACCCTCAAGCCCTCTTGCCACCTCATTTTTTTTAATTCTTTTATTTATACATTTAATTATTTAACAAAATAAAAATATTTATTTATTTTTTAATAAATAAAAATAAGATAAATAATAAAAATAAAAATTCATATCATTCATTAAAAATAAAAATTACAAAATAAATTTAAAAATCTACTCGTCGTCATTGTTGGGAACTTGGATACGCCAAATATGTTCGACCAAATCCGACCGAAGGTTATTATGAGTGCCCCGGTTTTTGACTTCTCGAACATTTGCCGCGCGTTGTTCCTCATTGATTTGGGTTTCGATATCATCCGTGAAAAGGTCGTTTTCATCGCCACCACAAATAGCATGGTCTTCGTCTTCGAGTATCATATTGTGTAATATGACACAAGCGTACATAATGTTTGCCAATCTTGTCGGTTCCCATCCGCGTGCCGGGTTATGAAGTATATGCCAACGTTGTTTAAGCACGCCAAAAGCTCGTTCAACATCTTTACGTGCCGCTTCTTGCGCGGACTTGAACTTTTGTCGTTTAGGGTCCTGTGGGCACGTAAATGATTTTACGAAAGTAGCCCATTCTGGATATATCCCATCCGCTAGATAATATCTGTGCTCGTAGGTGGCTCCATTCACCTCAAAAGGGCAGTCGGGTGCTTTTCCATCATATACATCGTTCAAGATGGGCGACTGATTGAGAACATTGATGTCGTTCTACGGTATATAGAGAATGGAAGAGAATGAGAGAATGAGAGAGTTGTTTTGTGTGAAAAATAAAATGGGTTTTAGGATTATATATATAGTGTGATTAAATTGAAAAAAAATTAATTTTTTTTTAAAAAAATAGCCGTTGTCAACGGCTCCTTTCAAATTATTTAACAAAAAATTAAAAAAAAGGAAAAACCATCGGGTTGAACGGGTTTTGGAACCCGGGGCTGAACCCGAGCCCGAGCCCGCTCCACCCCCGTACCGCATCCCGCTCGAACCCGCTGGAGCCCGCTCCGAGCCCGAGCCTGCGGGCGGTACTGAAGGTCTTAGAGATAAGTATTAATCAAGTAATTAACATTAAAAGCGGTACATAAAGCTTCATTAGTTGTTTTTAAGAGATTTTAAGTGATTAGTATTAAATAGCGGTACATGAAACTTTATGGGTTATTTTCAAAAAAAATCATAAATGATTTATAATATGGTATAGATATAGTATTAGTATATATTTATATTGGTTGTCATGTTGTAATTTACTCTTTTGATCAAGACATACAATGTAATAAAAAAACATATTTACTTTACAATAAAATAAAGTTAATTTTAGGTGTGGAATAGAGATGTTTCAACAGGTTTTAAAAAAAATTTAAAATATATTAAATAATTACATTCAATTTTGATATTTTTTATTTTGGAGACTATATCATTGATAAAAGTATTTCATATGTTAAATATAATATTATTTTTCAATCCTAAACATTTTATTTTAAGGATTCTTATCGGTGGAATATAATAAAAAAAATCATTTATATTTCATAGTAATCATTTATTGAGAGTTCTTAAATTTGGAGAAATTTACATTCTGTCGCTCCTAATTTATCCAATTTGGAGAACTTTTTTGTAGAATCTCTTAGAAAAAAAAAAATGATACCAAAATCCTCATTTTCTCCATTTTTATAATCTGTTGGAAATGCTCTAAGCCCCAACTTTTTTGGATATGAGTTCACACCTTTCAAATCCGTTTTTAGTAAGCAGAAAAAAATCTTTAAAATATTAACATTTTGGATCAACACCTGGAATGATCGAATTAGGAACACTTAAAGCATCACTCAGAACGTGCTTTATACCCCTTTCCAGGATTTGTGATAAGTGATAACTAAGGAGGCATGAGCTTGTATGGAACGTACTAACACATCCATTAATAGTTATAACAATAGTATGGCAAACACACACACCTAATATAAATTCATAATGACATCGGTCAAATGAAATTGTGAAATTATACATGAGGGTCCTTGTAACGTAATTCTTAATGGTTGAGTTTATGTTATCCTAAGGTATCTTAACTCAAGAAACCTATATTGATCTTAAAATCGTCACTTAACAAACGAGTTTATGTATCTAAAGACCAATACTTAAATCCCTTAAACTTATATTTTGATACCAATTTGTAACACCCATATATTTGAATTTAAAACTTCAAAACTCATTTGAATAAAAACAACTTTAATAGCAAAAATCTTAAACCTTACGTAAGAATGAGAACAATATATGCATTAGAGTGTTAAACATGACAATCTAATCCTCAACAGAATTAGAGTAGGTTGAGGGTTACTGGAAACGTCAAGTCTGTTATCTTCAAAAACCGGAAGACGCCTCCAAAACCTTCCTATTGGAACTTCTACAAAGCTCCAAACACCACTTAGATCCCACTAAGACCTGAGATACATGTCGATAAAAAAAAAACAGTGTTAGGCTTAACGTCTAGTGAGGTAAAACAGTTTTATCATATAAACATAAAATGGTTAAATCGGAAAATTTCCATTTAATAACAACTTCTTTATTTAGATCAAAATTCATAAAAGGGATATCTTTCCAAAACTCATTATTTCCAAATCAAGTATCCCTTTTAGATTGATAACCAATATCCAAACTTACCAAAAACGTGTGTGAAACACATATTCCAAAAAGGCCTATAGAAAATTTCTGTATCAAAACACTAAAAGCATATCTAACAAAATACCAAGAGAAACACCTTTCTATATCCAAAACACTGAAAGCATATCTAAGAAAATTCATTGGCCGATTTCATCAGTCAGGACCTTATTGCAATGCTTTGTTTTAATTAAACAATCATATTTCCCTTGTTCGTATCAGTTCTGAGTTGGTTGTTAGATGCCCGAGAAAGATGGAGCATTTACAATGCAAGATCATGCATCCTTGAAATAAACTCATTTGAACTATGTTCGCCACTACAATATATATAGTTGGTGCATTACCCTTTTCAGTAAAGAGTAAAAGGGGTTTGGATGTATAATGCTTTTCAACATTTTGGATCCTCAATGTCCACGAGCTTATAGAACAACTGAACTTTTTTCACTATCCCTAAATAACCTTATTAATCGTTATGTCAAATCAATTAAGTACCATTCATATTCTAGCCGACTAATTTTTGATAAAAAAAATTCAAACATTATTTAAAAGAAAAGTTAATGTTAAGTATGCATCCATCAGTCGACCTCTAATCCTACTCTCATCTTTTAGTTGACGGAAAGCGGGAAAGGGACCCACTATTGGGGGCAAGGTTCTAAATAGCGTGAGGCGTGGCGTGGCGGCGAGGTCAAGCCTCAAGCCTTACGAGTTACGGCGAGGCCATGGTGTTTTCCAAGGCGTGGCTTAAGGCGACAAATATGTATATGTGTGTGTGTGTGTGTGTGTTTATGTCAGTGTCGTGAACAATAAAGATTAAGTTATTAACAATTTAAATTCATATAAAACGATAAACAAAAGAAATTCTAAATTCTAATCGATACTAATAAGCAAATTTGAATCGAATTTCGAAATACATAGATTCGAAAAATCGAAAGTACACAAAATTGTAACGCCATAACGCGCCATGGCGGGCCATGCCATAACGCGCCATGACGCGCCATAACGACTTCCACGCCTTATCTCGACGCCAAGGGGTATAACGTGGCGGCAAGGCTGCGCCACGCGCCATGGCGGCGCCAAAGCGCGTTTTTTAGAACATTGATTGGAGGTATTCATATTACTTCATTTACATTGATTTGTATACATATACTTACGAAATTATATCATGGCGGCGCCATGGCGCGTTTTTTAGAACATTGATTGGGGTATTCATATTACTTCATTTACATTGATTTGTATACATATACTTACGAGATTATGTCATATGTTACCTAATGTCAGAGGTGGGAATTTTTGTTTACTTTAAGGATAAGTTTCAAAATAGATGTCATGCATAAGAAGCTTTGCTAAGCAGGGGAAGGCTTTATTTTTTTTTTAAATAGTTTGCGTTTTCAAAAAATTTATTTCAAGTTAAACAACACATGCTGAATTAAAGAGTTTAAGGGAAGAAAATACAAACATCAATTCAGGGTGATACATGAACTAGCTACTGCCTGACATCGCGCGTTGCACGGTGATTAAAACAGAGAAACTTAATTTGATAATACTCAATTTTCACGGTGTCATCTCAAAACCCAACGTTTTCCTTTTATTTGACACAATGCATTTCATCCACGTTTCTTATACATACCTTTTTGTTCCAATATTTCAATTTTTCACCAATGTAGGATAACTCTAAATCAATCATAATTTACCATTTGAGAAAACTCAATTCTCAAGGTGTAACATCTCGTTTTTTTATATATATAAAAAAATGATGTTTGGGTTTATTAAATAATTTGAGTATAATTATTTGATAAGGTATGATTTATCATGTGATAGATTAATTTTAGAGTTTATCCCCGATTAAGTTACGTAAATGGTTTTGTAGTGTAATAAGTTAAAGGGGTAAACTTTAATTGTATTTTTGTTCAAGTTGAAGTTTAATACGAAAACTTAACTTGAGGGTTTAATATGTCATTTCAGTAAAGTTTGAGGTGTATTGGGTAATATGAGTTTTGACTCATCAAGTTATCAGCATGAGGTGTCAACACAATTAGTCCTTAGTGACTAATTGTGTGTAGGTGAGATTATTTTGAGTAAAATCAAACAGAGAGCGAGAGAGAGAGAGTGCGTACGTGAAAGAAAGACGAAACAGAAGAAAGAAAGCTGATTTTGGAGAAATCTTGCTGTTGATTAAGCTGAGGAAGTGGGTTTTGTGAAGAACACATCGTTCAGAAACTGACCAGGTGAGTTTATTCACTTCACTCTAAAATTAGCCATTGAAATTGATATAGGTATGTTTTAAACTATGTCTAAATGCTTGGGTATGAATTAATTGAAAAATAGTAGGCTTAATAAGTTGATTTTGTAAACTGACTTAATGAAGAAGACGATGAACAGTACTAGCGAGATGTTCACTTTGCGCTAGCCTTGGTTGCGCAAAGTGAGAATCTCGCAACCCATGTTTGCGAAAAGTGAATAATTCGCAAGGCACTATTGCGAGAAGTAGAGTATCTCGCTATTGTTGGTTGCGAGAAGTGAGTATTTCGCTTCTATTGGTTGCGCAATTCTCACTCTGTTACAAAGCTGATTTTACCATAATTGTCGATAGTTGTAAGGACTTGTCTTAATCAGTATGAGTCCAATTAAATGTTTAAGAGTTATGCTATGTTGAGATCCCCAATGCTAAATAGCAAAACGGGGATAGTTAAGAAGTTGAGGCGATAAACTATTTATATTCTTTATATATATAGAATATGTTGGGAGAGGTAATATATATATATATATATATATATATATATATATATATATATATATATATATATCGTATGTTATGCACCTACGATAGTAAGAGTAATAATACTTATGTATTATGTCGTGTTTGCTAAAAATAGGCATCCGGTCATCGGGGGCACCTTAGTACGGTATAATGGGAACCGATTACTAGCCATTGACCAAAGGGATGTAATTTTTAGTGGTTGAGTGTACCTTGAATCATCGGGGGTCCCGGTTGTGTATCGCGATATATTAATCCCATTGGGGCCATTGATTCTGAGGTGGGGAGGATGTGAAATGTGGAATAGGCAGGTTTTGATTTGTAATTCCCATTTCGAATGGAAGATCGGAGATTTCCATTTTTACAGGGAAGATCAGAGATTTCCCAATTGTGAAAGGAAGATTAGAGATAGGCATAAAGTAATTTGTAATCTCTACTTCCGGATTAAGAAATAGGCAGGTTTTGACTTGTAATTTCTTGAATAAGAGTATTAACCTTGAATATGGGATTATTCATGGTAAACTCTTGGTAGCAAAATTATGGCTAGATGAATTAGTCATAAGTATGGGAGTGGGGTAGATTCCCATTGTTGGAAGGAGTTGTTGTACGGTAAGATGGGTGAAAACAGGTTTGACTTATCTGTTGATATTTTATTTGTTAATTTTAATTTGATTTGAATATCCTCACTAGGAGAAAGCCTAATTGTTCAAGTTGAATCTTCTTACCAGGTACAAGCTCCGGGAAGTAAGCGGGGATGTGTGATGAGGACTTTTGGAAAGATTCAAACTTAGAGATGACGGAGGATCTAGCTATCCTTTTGATGCTTTTGGGACAAAGGACTAGATAACTTAGTTAATCTGATTATGATGTATGATTAGATTAATAGGTTATTTGAGTTAGACGTGTTGTATATATAAAACATTTACATTTGATCCTCAGGTTATCAAAGTTTGAAGTTCTATGAT
This sequence comes from Saussurea involucrata, assembly GCA_033807775.1. Classification (NCBI taxonomy): domain Eukaryota; kingdom Viridiplantae; phylum Streptophyta; class Magnoliopsida; order Asterales; family Asteraceae; genus Saussurea; species Saussurea involucrata. The sequence continues at coordinate 13,686,751 of CM066312.1, forward strand.
CATAACTTGTGTAATTTTTAAGGTTTAAATTAGCCCTGTTTTTAGGGTGTTACAATATGGTATCAGAGCATTAGTTTAAGTGAACTAAGTATGCTGAGGAGATACTTAGACATAAGCTGAGATGAATTAAGATAAGATTTGTGAGATTGGGTAGAAGTACTAAGACGGGATAGTCTTAGAGTCGACGGAAATACGTGAAATTATTACTGTGATAATGGTAACGAGGATTCTCATGTATAATATATTCACAATTGCAATTAGCTACTGTTATTATGAATATATTGTTACGCAAGCATGCTTGTTTCTAAATTGTTACAGTGACTAATGATCGGTAAAGTACGTTTCGTATGTCTATATTCGTATAACCATTTCTTATTGTTATCCCTATGTGTTATAGTAGAATGATGGCGAAAATACCACCAAGGTCCTTCAATTCTTTGGGGGACAGATCAGTAAATAATTGAGGGTTGGAAGGACAACCTGGAACTGGCGAGACTCATGAAAGTCCGCCGAGGCAACCTTTAATAGGTGGATTGAAAGGTGTGGAAATAGAATGTAAGATTATTGGTCAAAACGGAAATAGTATGAAATGGTTGAGTAATTGGGTCGTAGAATGCATGGATAGCAAGTGCTACAGGGTCGGTAGAACGACCACTAGTCGGAAGTAGAATGTCAATGATAAGTGATGTGAGTAAAACGATTGACCTTGTTTGAGTGAGTAGCCTTCATTTGCGAGTAAGGTTTTATGCATGGTGTCCTAGTGAGTGTGCTACATGAGTTTTTATGATTTTAAAACAAATGCATAAATAACAATTTTAGTCGAGGCTGAGTTGCATGTACAAATGTGTATTTAAAGAAAGAGACAATTTCATTTTGGTGCACAATGAAATTTTGGGTTTAGCAATTTTCAAAATATTTCGTATTTTACATGAAAAGTTAATTGTAGAAACGGTCAAGAAAACGTTGGCTAGCAAAAACCTTTATAACCAACAAGAGTATTAACTTGATGATATCATGTGAAAACCGACTAGCTTGCTTCGTGTTGGAAAATTCTTTTAAACTTTTTGTAGTATGAAAAGATTTTCCTTTAATATATTATTGTCGTAACAAAATCATTTTGGTTGAGAAAGATTAAGTTTTACGGAAATTAGTATGCAAACGGTTCTCGAGATCGTTGTGCAGTACATTAGAGTTAGGAGAATGTTAGGGGTCATGTATACCCAAGTTGTTCCCAGTATTGTTCTTTAAAAAGAAAAATATGTGAAATGATTTATTTATCGCATTGTCATGCATGAAGGCTATGAACTCACTAGGTCGTAGAATATTACACTATAAGCTGAGAAAGAACTCCGAGAGTGGAGAAGTATTGGAAAAATCATGAGAGAATGTTTGTAGTTTAAGTATTTGTGTTCAAGAGGAGAGGTGAACAGTGGGAAAGTTGAAAGTGGATTTTAGTGTCGGTTGTACGAAGGTCTATACCCTTGTTTGAAAACTAGAAATATAGTTGCCGAGGGACGGTTGTGTCCGGAGGAAGGACTAGTAGTCATCAAGGTGTTGGAATTAGCAACTCGCTATGAGTAGTGTGGTGAGACAGAAAGGAAATATCCTCGACGACAAATAAGAATTTATGGTGATCTTATGATATGTTAGAAGGATTAGGTTCAGTTAAGGACCCATGCTAAAGAATGGGTTAAGGAAGTATCGACATGTTGATTATTGACTTTGAAGTCGGCAGTTGTGTAAGGGGTAATTTGCCTGTCACAGGGTACGTTCTAAGTGCGTCTCGCGTATGCCTGTGCGGGTAGGAACTGTTACATCCCATATTGACTAGAAAAGGGTACGAAGTCCTCCTTATAAGGGTGGATGGATACCTTCCTTGCAAAACGTGTTTTGCCCGTCGCAGGGTGCCGGTATGCTTATGCAGAGGGTATGCCTGTGCGGCCAGAAACGAAACCGTGAGCGGTGCCGGTATGCTGATGCAGAAGGTATCCGTAAAGCGGACAATATCTTGTATGGTGGACTGGGGATATTATAGAATGGTATATATCTTGCAAAACACCCAACGTTTGGGAATTTTGAGTGATTGACGAATAAATCACGGGTGAAAGAGGTTTTGGTTAAATTATTGCATCAGTGAAAACTATGTGGTCAAAATACGCTTTTAGAGTTTATTGTGGTTGTGCAATAATTATGATGTGTAATGTGCTTAATGGCATTTTATTTAAAATAAGTGCTTGTTTAAGTATTGGTCTTATGTGTGAGGACTGTTTGATGATCTTGTATTCTTAGTACCTTTGGTACTAATGAACTTTGATAAGATATAAAATATATATATATATATATTGTTGAGTATAAAAGAGTTGTACATACTTGTACATATAGATACATATATGAATTGACTTCATTGGGAAAGTAGCAATGAAGGGGTTGTGAGATTATCATGCCTTGGAGTTTGTATTGCATAATGTAATTTAGATGTATTTAAATTGCATGAGTTGATATTGATAAATGATCATTGGATCCTTTGAGCAGATGGCTCGGTCGGTTGAGTCTTGAGGGTATTCGCCCGGTTTAATAAGCAACGTAGGCTTGGGGTTGAAATTACATGAATTGTATTATAACTGAAGTTTTCATGATGTGAATACATTGGTTATTATTTGAGGTCATGTATAAATGTTAAGCTTTGAATCGAAAGATTAAAAGTTAAAGGACCACCTTGTAGGGGTGTTAGAATAATGAAAGACTATTGTTTTGGATGAGCGTTCTACTTACGATGTGGATGGGTTAAAAAGGATGAAGTATTAAGCGCAAATGAAGTGGGTGTATAGACTGTGTCGATCTGTGAGGGATTGTGCCCTGTTTATGTTATGGTTTGGAATCACAAAAAAAACTAGCAAGAAACGAGTAAGTTTAAATTAATTAGATACTCGTGAGTTGTGGTTCAACTAAAGTTGGGGAGGAATATATTAGTGAAATAGACTCGATAAATCATGCGGGAGAACATGGAAGTACGTTTGAATTATGTACGAATGACCATGAGAGACCTGGTCTGCTGTGAGATGTTATGGGTGAAGAATGTATGAATGAATAGTGGCATCAATTGCCAAGATAAATGTGTCAACTAGTAGGTAATGTGAAGTTAGAAAGAGGAAACATTCGATGGAAGTCTTTTCGGGGATTCCAGATGAAGAGTACTAATTGTCAATAAAGTTGTTAGAGCATGTGGTTTGTAAGATGACGTAGTAATATGGCTAATATCGGAATAGAATGTCGGAAAAGTAGTGGGTGTTTATCCAAAGTGATTTTGGTTGTGTGAATTGCTAAGTAAGTTTATGATTTTGAATCATAGGAAGTTTAACATAGATGAGGAGGGTGTTAGTCAAATTGTGGTGTAATAGATGCAAAATCCTTAAGGAATGAGAGTTGCTTCTTATGTGTGAAAGAATTGTCCGAGAAAGTATTAGTTGCAGATTAAAGAATGTGTAGTAACTGTGGACGGTATGTCGTTTTAAGATAACTTAGTTGAATGCCTTAAGTTAGAATTTTGGTACAACTGTTTGGTTATGTATAGTAATGAGAAAATGTTATCGGTATGTGGAAAAGTTGGAAAAAAAAAGACAAGTAATAATAGAAAGGTCGGACCTAAGAATGTAGTTATACTACAAGTTCAATTAAATTATCACCCTTGATATACTACACTTTAGTGCTTGGTTACAATGTGGTCGCATAGGGTGATAGTGGTGTGAGGATGTAATGATGATTTGCCGTAATTATCGAAGTATTCAAAAGTTAGTAAGTATATAAGACTAGAATGGAAAGGGATATATGACATGCTTTATATTGGTAGGATGTGATTCCATTTACTGAAGTAATAACGGGTGAGAAAAGTCGTTATGTCCAAGAACTGGAAGTGATTGTAGAAGAAATCTTTTGGGAAATTTCGGTCTGAGAATGTGGTTATAAGTACAATGGTTCTATATCATTGAGATGTTAATGTGACTTTAGGATTAGAAAAGGGTATGAAGATTACATATCCTCTTTTGATTCCCTAGTTTTGATTTCGAGGACGAAATCATTTTTAAGTTGGGGAGTATTGTAACATATCGTTTTTATATATATATATAAAAATGATGTTTGGGTTTATTAAATAATTTGAGTATAATTATTTGATAAGGTATGATTTATCATGTGATAGATTAATTTTAGAGTTTATCCCCGATTAAGTTACGTAAATGGTTTTGTAGTGTAATAAGTTAAAGGGGTAAACTTTAATTGTATTTTTGTTCAAGTTGAAGTTTAATACGAAAACTTAACTTGAGGGTTTAATATGTCATTTCAGTAAAGTTTGAGGTGTATTGGGTAATATGAGTTTTGACTCATCAAGTTATCAGCATGAGGTGTCAACACAATTAGTCCTTAGTGACTAATTGTGTGTAGGTGAGATTATTTTGAGTAAAATCAAACAGAGAGCGAGAGAGAGAGAGTGCGTACGTGAAAGAAAGAAGAAACAGAAGAAAGAAAGCTGATTTTGGAGAAATCTTGCTGTTGATTAAGCTGAGGAAGTGGGTTTTGTGAAGAACACATCGTTCAGAAACTGACCAGGTGAGTTTATTCACTTCACTCTAAAATTAGCCATTGAAATTGATATAGGTATGTTTTAAACTATGTCTAAATGCTTGGGTATGAATTAATTGAAAAATAGTAGGCTTAATAAGTTGATTTTGTAAACTGACTTAATGAAGAAGACGATGAACAATACTAGCGAGATGTTCACTTTGCGCTAGCCTTGGTTGCGCAAAGTGAGAATCTCGCAACCCATGTTTGCGAAAAGTGAATAATTCGCAAGGCACTATTGCGAGAAGTAGAGTATCTCGCTATTGTTGGTTGCGAGAAGTGAGTATTTCGCTTCTATTGGTTGCGCAATTCTCACTCTGTTACAAAGCTGATTTTACCATAATTGTCGATAGTTGTAAGGACTTGTCTTAATCAGTATGAGTCCAATTAAATGTTTAAGAGTTATGCTATGTTGAGATCCCCAATGCTAAATAGCAAAACGGGGATAGTTAAGAAGTTGAGGCGATAAACTATTTATATTCTTTATATATATAGAATATGTTGGGAGAGGTAATATATATATATATCGTATGTTATGCACCTACGATAGTAAGAGTAATAATACTTATGTATTATGTCGTGGTTGCTAAAAATAGGCATCCGGTCATCGGGGGCACCTTAGTACGGTATAATGGGAACCGATTACTAGCCATTGACCAAAGGGATGTAATTTTTAGTGGTTGAGTGTACCTTGAATCATCGGGGGTCCCGGTTGTGTATCGCGATATATTAATCCCATTGGGGCCATTGATTCTGAGGTGGGGAGGATGTGAAATGTGGAATAGGCAGGTTTTGATTTGTAATTCCCATTTCGAATGGAAGATCGGAGATTTCCATTTTTACAGGGAAGATCAGAGATTTCCCAATTGTGAAAGGAAGATTAGAGATAGGCATAAAGTAATTTGTAATCTCTACTTCCGGATTAAGAAATAGGCAGGTTTTGACTTGTAATTTCTTGAATAAGAGTATTAACCTTGAATATGGGATTATTCATGGTAAACTCTTGGTAGCAAAATTATGGCTAGATGAATTAGTCATAAGTATGGGAGTGGGATAGATTCCCATTGTTGGAAGGAGTTGTTGTACGGTAAGATGGGTGAAAACAGGTTTGACTTATCTGTTGATATTTTATTTGTTAATTTTAATTTGATTTGAATATCCTCACTAGGAGAAAGCCTAATTGTTCAAGTTGAATCTTCTTACCAGGTACAAGCTCCGGGAAGTAAGCGGGGATGTGTGATGAGGACTTTTGGAAAGATTCAAACTTAGAGATGACGGAGGATCTAGCTATCCTTTTGATGCTTTTGGGACAAAGGACTAGATAACTTAGTTAATCTGATTATGATGTATGATTAGATTAATAGGTTATTTGAGTTAGACGTGTTGTATATATAAAACATTTACATTTGATCCTCAGGTTATCAAAGTTTGAAGTTCTATGATCATAACTTGTGTAATTTTTAAGGTTTAAATTAGCCCTGTTTTTAGGGTGTTACAATATGGTATCAGAGCATTAGTTTAAGTGAACTAAGTATGCTGAGGAGATACTTAGACATAAGCTGAGATGAATTAAGATAAGATTTGTGAGATTGGGTAGAAGTACTAAGACGGGATAGTCTTAGAGTCGACGGAAATACGTGAAATTATTACTGTGATAATGGTAACGAGGATTCTCATGTATAATATATTCACAATTGCAATTAGCTACTGTTATTATGAATATATTGTTACGCAAGCATGCTTGTTTCTAAATTGTTACAGTGACTAATGATCGGTAAAGTACGTTTCGTATGTCTATATTCGTATAACCATTTCTTATGGTTATCCCTATGTGTTATAGTAGAATGATGGCGAAAATACCACCAAGGTCCTTCAATTCTTTGGGGGACAGATCAGTAAATAATTGAGGGTTGGAAGGACAACCTGGAACTGGCGAGACTCATGAAAGTCCGCCGAGGCAACCTTTAATAGGTGGATTGAAAGGTGTGGAAATAGAATGTAAGATTATTGGTCAAAACGGAAATAGTATGAAATGGTTGAGTAATTGGGTCGTATAATGCATGGATAGCAAGTGCTACAAGGTCGGTAGAACAACCACTAGTCGGAAGTAGAATGTCAATGATAAGTGATGTGAGTAAAACGATTGACCTTGTTTGAGTGGGTAGCCTTCATTTGCGAGTAAGATTTTATGCATGGTGTCCTAGTGAGTGTGCTACATGAGTTTTTATGATTTTAAAACAAATGCATAAATAACAATTTTAGTCGAGGCTGAGTTACATGTACAAATGTGTATTTAAAGAAAGAGACAATTTCATTTTGATGCACAATGAAATTTTGGGTTTAGCAATTTTCAAAATATTTCGTATTTTACATGAAAAGTTAATTGTAGAAACGGTCAAGAAAACGTTGGCTAGCAAAAACCTTTATAACCAACAAGAGTATTAACTTGATGATATCATGTGAAAACCGACTAGCTTGCTTCGTGTTGGAAAATTCTTTTAAACTTTTTGTAGTATGAAAAGATTTTTCTTTAATATATTACTGTCGTAACAAAATCATTTTGGTTGAGAAAGATTAAGTTTTACGGAAATTAGTATGCAAACGATTCTCGAGATCGTTGTGCAGTACATTAGAGTTAGGAGAATGTTAGGGGTCATGTATACCCAAGTTGTTCTTTAAAAAGAAAAATATGTGAAATGATTTATTTATCGCATTGTCATGCATGAAGGCTATGAACTCACTAGGTCGTAGAATATTACACTATAAGCTGAGAAAGAACTCTGAGAGTGGAGAAGTGTTGGAAAAATCATGAGAGAATGTTTGTAGTTTAAGTATTTGTGTTCAAGAGGAGAGGTGAACAGTGGGAAAGTTGAAAGTGGATTTTAGTGTCGGTTGTACGAATGTCTATACCCTTGTTTGAAAACTAGAAATATAGTTGCCGAGGGACAACGTAAACAATACTAATGTTCCATCTTTTCAACAAAGCCAACATTTTAAACAAAAAAAATCAAAATTGGGAGAAATAAGATAAATAACAATGGAAGTCTCTTATTTTGTCATGTGATCATTTTAAGATTTTGTTTTATAGATATATATTGATTGATGATGATGATTACCTACTTTTTCATCCCTCTACCAATGTGGGACAACTGAAGAATACAATTGTTCCATATTTTCAACTAAGCCAACATTTTAAATAATAAAATCAAAATTAGAAGAAATTAGATAAATAGGAATGAAAGCCTCTCATTGTACCATGTCATCATGTTAAGATTTTGTTTTATAGATATATATTGATTGGTTATGTCAACTTTTAGTCCACCTTGAGATATTTTGATCCACCAATATGAATTTTGTGGTAGATAAAACATTTGTACAAACATAAGTACATTCTCTTTACTTACGTTGTGTTCTTGAGTTTTTTTTTACGAAAGAAAGAAAGGAAAAGGGAAGAAAAGTAGGAGGGAAAATAGGAGGGAACAAAAAAATGTTGTGTTCTCGAGTTTTTTAAGGAGAGAAAGGAAAGAAAAAGGAAAGAAAAATATTGATGACTTTCCTCCAAAACTTTCTGTCCAAAAGTGGGAGGAAAGAGAAGGAAAGAAAGAAAGGAATTTAAAAATAATTACACATATACCCCTTAATTACATTCCACAATGAGATAATTAAGGGTGTAATGGTCAAACTAACAACTTTCCTTTCTTTTCTCTCCTTTCTTTTCTTCCTTTCTTTTCTTTTCCATCAATCTCAAGAACACAATAACAAATATTACTTTCTTTTCCTTCCTTTTTTTTTTCTTTTCTTTCCGTTTATTTTCTTACCTTCCCTTTTTTTCTTTTCTTTTTATCCAAAACTCGAGAACATAGCGTTAGGGAATAACTTAGATAGTCCACTCATTTGATATCAAAGCACTTACACATGAGATCATCAAGTAAAGAACACGAGTGATTTGAACTTATAACTGGACGAGTAAGTTATATTTGAATGTTTCAAAGATGTTGAATATTGATTAAAATCCGTGAGGAAGATTTGAGGCAATAATTTTGAAAAAGTTGAACAAATACTCAGACAAAAAAACTACCAGACCGCAGACTTTTCGGATTTAGACTCCCCATAAAACGCTGACTTTTTCACTGTTCAATTTATAGTGTGCCAATCGAAAATCGGACACGAACGTTTGTAGAAAAACCATGTGTATTTATTAAAAGATTTCTCCAAAAAGGTTACGAAAACCAAGCCTTTTCAATAAAATATACAAGACAAAAGGTTATGAACAAAAGGAATATTTTTTTTGACATAATCCCAAATTATTTGAAATCTTTTACCAAAAGGGAGAAAGTAAATCTTTCACGAATAGGACTCTAGCATGTAGCTCAATTGGTAAAGAGGCAGACTGAGTTTGTCCGAAATACAAGACAAGTCTCGAGTTCAATCCTAACCCCCTGTTAGTCTCAGCCGCTAAGTGAGCAAAAAAAACCACTCACATTGGTGTCCTTGAAGATGGGCTCCATGTAGGACCGGTTAGAGTTGGCGGTAATCAACTTTTGCCGAAAATCTTTCACGAATAGAACATTTTTGGCACAATACCAAAATGTTAAAGTTCTTTCAAATTTAAAAGAGTATTACAAAGTTTTTTGAAATTATTTTTTATAAACTCATCAAATACATAAAATCTAGTTGCAAATGTGCCACTATTAAATTCGAGAATGCGTTAAAGAGGCATTCACAATTTTTATGGTATTGAATTTGTATAGCATTGAAAAAGCCCAACCTAAAGACATAACCCAAAACCGTTATCATTGTGCTTTTGAAACACCCGAATTTTCGTTATGTTTATTTTCGAGTTCCATATTTATATTTCGACCTTGGAATAACTATTGATATGAATTTTGAACTGATATAATGTTTTGGGTGAAAATCAAGCTATTTAATTTTCTGGGGAAGTTTCACGCCCGGGGCAAATTCTTCACGCTTGAGGGATCGCCAGTGAAAAAATCATTCTTGCCGGTGAAAAAAAATCATTATTGCCAGTGAAAAATCTTTCTCGTGCGGGGATGATGGGCGATCGGGGCCCAAGCAGACTCCCCTCTACCCGAATAGGAGGGAAACGAATTCCAACCTACCGGTCTATCATACATATCCAAGGGATCATCGGATCCCGAGGCTCTCTCTGATCCCACAGTGCAGACCGACTCCACATAGCACATCATTCATTTCATAAAACATGCAACTTAGAATCTTTGTAAATCGTAATTCACATTTCATCATGCCAAATATCCTTTTAAATAAAGTAAGTATTTTCATGGGAAACATGCACATCAGTTCGTAAACATTTCATGCTCGTAAAGAACCATAATCAGTTTAAAAGCATTTAACATCTTACGTCGTAAAAAAGGGCTTAGGGAACTCACCTTAGGTTAGTACTGAGCACACCCTGGATATATCTCCAAGCTTAAACAAATCGAACAACTAAGGATGTTAGAATTGCATCAGATTAGACTGTCCGATCTTAAGCACTTTCCGGACACTTACAACTTTCCGGACACCTGGGACTTTCCGGATTCAAATACCCGGACACTAGTCCTTTCCGGACACAACTATCCGGACACTAGCCCTTTCCGGACACAACACTTTCCGGACGCAGGAACATTCCGGACACAGGAACTTTCCGGACACCATTATCCGGACGCTAGTCCTTTCCGGACACAACTACTCGGACACTAAAACTTATCCGGAAACTCCTTACATCCGGACACTATGAAAAACACCCGGACACCCCCACTGTCCGGACGGGGCGACGTCCGGAAACCTACGGGCTGGACGAAAACAACAATCCCAAAAGTGATTAATAACTCATTTTCTGCCATAAGTTCGATTAGACAAACATAAGGGTTCATCCACCAAACCTAAACACCCATTTAAACCATTTTCTTTCCTCTAAATCGATACTTACTAATCAAAACCTCAAAAACCCCTTTTTAGAGCATTTGGTGAAGAACACAATGAAATCAAAGGCTTCTCACCAAAATACTTAGACCACAAGGAGAGAAACATTAAACAATCAGCAGCAAGAAGATTAGAGGAGGTTACCTTCTTTGATTTCCCTTTTTCCCTTGCTTCTTCTTCCTTTCTTCCCTTCCTTTCTTCCCTTCCTTCTAGCCACCAAACCACAAGACCAAACAATACTGATTTCTTCAAATCATGCCCTAGGGAATTGTAGCTATTTATATTTCTCAAAAATTGCCAATAGGTCCCTCAAGTCCAACTTTCAATGCTTAGACTTCGGCCACCAAACTTTTACATTTTACATAAAAACCCGGTTGTTACAACACTCCCCCCTTAAAAGAATTTCGTCCCCATAATTCCTTATTGGAAAAGACGCGGGTATCATGCCTACACCACAACTGACACTTCCCCAAGGTAATGCCACTTCTGACTCAGCCAACTACCTCATTAAATTCAAAACATGGAACATTGGATGCATCCCCTTCAGTTCTTACGGTACTCTAACTCGTAGGCTACTGTTCCTATTCGATTGGTCTTAACAATAGTAGATTAAATAAGGCTTCTCATGCATCTTTACTTCCTTTAAGGAGGAACCTGGCGGAATCCCCCCGATATACCACGAGATTCATTTACTAAGAAACAGACACTCACTTGATAGCTTGGCACAAGTCCGACCCTGTACATCCTGACAACTCACAACCCCGAGTTCCTTTGTCGTATCACAACTCACAACCTTGCACCACCCAACAATCGTCTTATGCAGATAACATTTCCCTTTTCTTGGACCACCTAGACCACAGTTTGTCAATCATCTCTCCCATCCTTATCACTTCACCACCCCATACTTATACGTAACTAAGAGTATGAACCTCCAAACCCATCGTTGAAGTGTTCACCTACTCAAATTAAACTTATCCTGAAACACATCAATTCCTTACTGATTGCCACGTTCGTTCATTCATATAAAACATAACTCCGGTTATCCTCACTCCACTAGGAGGAGTAACCCTGGTCACACTATACTATTCTCACTAGCTTAACCACTGCACGACCAATTCGTTTAAACATTTCTTACAAAGTCACTAACTTAACTCATTCAGTTGTCCTATCCACTTCTTTCCTGCACAAAATCATACACAATTCCCTTCCTCAATACTCTTTCCAAAAGTTCGCACACTTATCAATGACAATATACACAACACTGCACCTTTCGACATTAGTGTCAAGCTTACTACTTCCAATTTACTCACTTATTCCGACATACTATCTTCACCTCCCCACATTAGCGTGGAGCACTGCCCACCAACATTACTCGCCCCTCTCTTACGATAACTCACAAGCTGAAAATACTTTCTCATTACTATACATAACCAAACGGTTGCACTAAAATTCTAACTTAAGGATTTCGACCAAATCATCTCGAACTGACACCAGTGTTTGCTGTTACTACACATTCTTTGATCTTCAACTATTACCTTCTCGGATAATCCTTTCATCCATAGGAACAATTTTCAATCATTAAAGATTTCGCATCTATGATAACGCCACTTTTTGGCGTTATTTTCAGTTCTCAAACCAATGAGATTGGCTTGTGTTCAAGTAAAAAGGCGTGTATTTTACTGTTTATCTAGTGAATTATACAGGTTATCTAAGAGGCGGCAATCATCGAGAAAAGAAGCTAAAAAGAGCCCAAATCGAGTCCAAAACGAAGCCAACGAAAGCCCAAGAGCCAAGCCCAAGACCCACGACCGAACCAGGACCTGAACCGCGAACCAAACATCGACCCACGCAGCCAAAAGGATACGCGCGACCTGCCACGCGACTTGCAAGCCGCGCAGCAAGTCGCGTAAGGCTCTGTTTCGCGAATTTTAGATATAATTTTCAGTTTTTAGGTCATTCGAAAGAACGCAACTTTCACACGACGACCAGAGCAGTTCCGGGGGCGATTTTCAGAGCCGAGTGACACCCGTTGGAGCCACGATAGAGGGAGGATCAGATACACGTTCATCACGCGAAGTAGAGACGAGCACGATAGAAGGGAGTAACCATTCCATTTACAGTTGCCACGATTATCATGTTTATATACTTGTTTCCATCTTTTTCTATTGTGTTTGAATCCACCACCGACATGAACTAACCGGTTCATGTTGGGGGTTGGAATGAATGTGGTTTAAGCTTGTAAACAGATGACCTGAGACCTTTATCGGTTTTCCTATTTTAATGAATGAATGCAATTTGGTGTTTAATGCTTTTGTGAGATTAGCTACCTTACAATTGTTTTATTGCTTTCAATTTATGTTCGAGAGAAGTAATTGAGAAGTAGAATTAGGAATTGCTTGTCTAAGTTAAGAAAGGATAGAGATATTGTAGGTTCCCAGATTCACGTTGTATCATATTAATGGTAGTAAAATAGACAGCGGAAGCATATTAAATAAAGCCATTAAAATGAGTGATTGTGTAAACGATAAGTGAACTATGAGAATCAAATATTGAACAGTAAAATTATAACAAGATCAGATATAAAAGCTGATCATATATTGATAATGAATCACACCAAGAACAAGTTAAAGTGTGTTCGGAAATCTCATAGGACAACAATATCGTACGGAGGTAGTGCTCGGGATTGCTGCAGTATGTGCTTAAACAATTGTGGAAAAGCTACTCTTCCCAAAGCTTACTAATGTTTGTCCCACTACCTCACTATTTATAGCCCTAAAAAAGTATAGACAGTGTACTATCGTACCCTAGAATGACACGTGGAAAGAGTGTCTCCTATTTTAGGGCATACGTGGAAAGTATGGACACTTGTCTAACACTTGGGCTTTCCTTCGAGGCTTAGGCTGACAGAGGTCTTCACTTCACCAGAGCTCTGTCGAAAGAGCTCTGTTGGTCTTTCTGATGACTACTTGTTCCTCTGTTGAATTTGTTCTTCTTCAATACTTTTACATAGTGGATACTTGAGGCTAACAATCTCCCCCTAAGTATTGAAAATAAAGATTTACATTTGACTGAGATTTAAACAAAAGAACATAGAACTTTTACCTCTGTCGAAACCTTGCACTAATCTTTTGGGATATTACAAGAAGATTAAAAGATCAGTACATTTTAAGCATAGTTGTCTCCCCTAAGAATTCTGTCGAATCTTCTGATAAGAGTTCGGAAATCCAGCATCAGATCAATCTGGTCGATGAAGAGTTTCTGCTGTTTTTCAGGACACTTGTTTCTTGGGAGATCTTGGATTATGTTCTTGATGTATACCAGCGATTCACTTGAGTACTTGTAGGCTTCATTTGCTCTGATGACCTTCTTTATGCCCTTCTGTCTGCAGATAAAGACTGGAGGATCTTCTACTACAGTTCCAGTTCTGTGATGACCATAACCCTCAAGGTTTTCGTTTGGAGGTGCAATCGCTAGTTTCTTCACTTCAAACTCTATGCCAAGTTGATAATCAATCTGTATTCTGAGATTGATGTGTTCTTGCATAGAAAATCTGACTTCTGGTAGCGCAGTTCTGGCCGGTGTGTATCTTTCTGAGAAGTTCAAGCAATATGCGTGGAGTAAGATCAGGTCATATGGATTCAGAAGGACGAGATCATTGTCATTGAAGATTTCATTTATGCCTTCTGTTGATTCCACAGTGTATTCATGGTATGTGACCCTGTCGTGTTGAAACTTCTTGTGCTTGATGTCCAGAATTCTGCGGATACCGAAGTTTATATTGATGGCTCTGTTCTGATTTGACTTGGTTTGGATGAACTTTAGCCTTGCATCAGAGATGGTGTTTATCCTGATTGGGTTGAGGTATGGGTTGATGGGTACGGCATTTACAGGGATGATGTCTCTGTCAGCATAGAGAAATGCAAATACCGTTTCTAAGGCAGGTTTTTCGGTGTGAAAGGTAGAGGTTTCTGGGTTCTGTTCTGTTACGGTTGGGTTTGGGTCATTGTGGGTCTCTGCCATAAGGGTGTCGATGTGAGCAGATTCGGCTTGACTTATTTGTTCTTTAGCAAAGGATTGGTCTGTCCTTTCTGGTTCTTTTGTTGGAGAAGTAGGAGGGGTGTCTAGGCAGATGATCTCTGGTGGTTCTTGCGATGACTCTTCTGTCGCTTTGATGACTCTGTTCTTGAACATGTAGTCGAATGCCACTTCAGTCATATCTGTCATCCCCTTTTCTCCTTCTGTAGTCTCTGCCTCAGTTGCTTCTGTGACCTTCCCTTTACCCTTGGCTTCTTTTTCAACCTCTTTCTCCTTCTCAACCTCTTTCTCCTTTTCTACCTCTTTCTCCTTTTCTACCTCTTCCTTCTCCTTCTCCTTCTCCTTCTCCTTCTCCTTCTCCTTTTCCTTCTCCTTCTCCCCCTTTTGTTGTTCTGAGGACTCACCCAATTGATTGTCGGATTGACCTTCTTGAGCGTCTTCAAAGTCATCATCATCGTCAGAGGATTCAATTCGAGCTTTTGGTGAGGACTGAACAACAAACTTCAGACCAGTTTTCTGTCTCTTGCTTGCGGGTTCGTCTGTGGGTGCTTCTTCTGCAGATCTTTTTGATGTAGAGGCAGTCTGTAAGATGATATTAGTAAAGTTTGAGGCTGCCTGTTTCATCACATCTTCTACCTCTGTTGCAGCGGCTCTGATTTCTTCTACTTGAGCCTTGAAGCTGACTTTGTGAGTATCAAGAGACACTTTCACATGTTGCTCTGTTGCCTTAGCCTTCATTACGAATTTTGATGAGATCGTCATCATCCGGCTTAGAACAGATTTTCTGAAGTCTCCCATTTGCCCAACTGTCATGGGTTGGTCATTTGGGTTAGGGCTGGAGATGTTGAGTGGAGTAGCAGATGAAGTGGTTGCTTCTTTTATGGATTCCTTAACAGAGTTGGTAATTAGCTCTGTCAAGGTTCTGATATTAGATTCTGAAAGAATAACCGTGGGGATGGGAAGGGTTCTGTTCATCTGCGCTGCGTGGTTCTCTGTTATAAGTCGCTTTAGGTTTGCAAGTTCTGACGAAGTCTTTGTAACTTCCTCTGCTCTGACTGATCGTAGGTCGGCTATCTTTGTCGTCAGCTTTGCAATCTCTTCTCCTCTGACCCTTTCAGACTCTGTTTTGAGTGTTGCAGCTTCGTCATACCTTCGAGTTAGATCAGCATGCTTGTTTGAGATGTTCAGCAGTTCTTCCCTAAGAGAAGCATTTTCCTTGCGGATCAGCTCCTCCTTTTGTTCATTTATAAGTTTATACTCGTTCAAAGAGTTGTTGATACTGTCACAGAAGCTTTCGAACTCTGCTCTTGTGACAGTGTCAACGGGGGTCTCCTTGGTTCCAACACATGGTTCCAATTATGCCTCGAGTTCAGAGGTGCCTCTGTCAAGAGTTGTGTTAATGTTGGCTCTTGGAGGACTTCCACCTGATCCTTGATGTTCCCTTTAAGGGGAAACAACTACAGGTGTTCTGACCAAAGTTTCCTCTTCCAGCTCAGGTTCTAAAGAAGGAAATCTGGTGTGATGGGAAGCATTTGGATCAAGCAATGTCTTCCCTTGTTCTACTATGGTCTCCCATTGTCCCTGAGTCGGACAGATGCTACGTGAGATTACAAAGATCTCTGGTCTAATTTGTGTAGTCTCTAAATGAGCCACAGAGGCATCATCGTGTGGAGGTGACCTATTGATGTTCTGGGGCGAATGAACATCACTACCAAAGATAGTTTCCCCGGCTTCATGCGTATCAGAGGTATGAAGAAGTGCCTCTGATGGTATAGGCTGGTTGGGGTTCGAGGTGTGCACCTCTGTTTCAATAATCCCTTGGTCTTGATCACCAGGATTAGATTGTGTGGAAGCACTGGGATGTGGGCTAGGATTTCCCTCAGATGTGTCATCTTGGACATCTTCTTCTATCCTCACATTTTCCTCGGCACCTAAGGCTGTGAAACACTCGGGTTCCTCTCTGTTATCCTCTTTCTCACCAGTATCATAGGAAAGAACTTCTACCTCTGGTGACTCCTGTACTTCCTTATGAACAGTCTCCATAGTGGATGCTTTGTTCCCTACTTCCTCCTCCATCATCACTCTAGAGGAAGACCCCACTTCGGGTACTCTTACCTCTGGTCTGTTTCCTTCTTCCACTCCTATTTCCTCACTCGAACTCTCCTCAGATGGCTCAGAGCCTAAGTATGCTGGGGTTCTCACCTCAGGTTCTTGAGGTTGAGCAGCATGTCTATAGTTTTGGATAGAAATGTGGTCTGGGCTTATCAGAGCGAGCATTGTACCTGGAACGCGTCGAATGAGGGGATATTATCCTGAAGTGGTGGGATTGAATCTGGTCATGACCCAGTTTCTGAACGTATTGCCTTGTTGAGTCAATTCCAGACTCTGAAATGCTCTTCTGATTACCAACCCGATAAACCTTGGAAACTTGATGTTCTTCAGAAATTTATGTTGCCCAACTTCTCCTCCTTTGGCAATGGCAGAGGTTTTGAGATTAACAGCAGTGAGAAGGTCGGTGTAGAGAATGCTGGCATAGTCAAGGTTTCTTTGAAAGAACAATCCATACATTATCTGTAGGATTTCTATGCTGGCTTGATCTTGACTACCAGATTTTCCTGTGAGGGTTCGATTCAGTGTGGAGAACATGAAATTCCACACTGGTGGTAGATTCTGTCTTTTGAATGCTCCGATGCGGGTGATATCTTTGTTGTAGCCTAGAAATCGTACAAACTCCAGAAGGACAGCAATATTGGGTGGCTTCTCGAAAGCTTCTATGTCGAGCTGTCGCTTGCTCTTCATTCCGAGGATTCTCCGCAGGGTAGTTGCTCTGATTCTGATCGTTCCTGAACCTCCATCTCGACCAGAATCCACATTGCCAATGATTCCGTTTAGCTCTTCTACGTGTTGGCAAGTAGTCCACCACTGCTTGATGTAGAGCTCAGGAATGTTGTCGTCGAAGTCTGTTAGGGCTCTGAAGATTTCTGAGTTTCTGAAGAACTCCATAAATATGTGGTATGTGGGTAGATAGAGAGCAGGGTTTGGATCTAATCGATGGTTGCTTTCAGCAAACTCGTATGGGAGAATAACAATTTGGTCGACGGGACCAATACGGCTTGAATCTGCTGAGTGTTGAGGGTTTGCCATTTTTGCAGGTTTGGGTTTTGAAGGTTTAAATGAAGAGGAAAGATGAACAGGGTTTAAATAAAAGAGGGAAAGGTGAAAGGTTTAGGAAGTTTAGAAAAGAAGTGGGTCAAGGTTTTGGATATTTATAGTCCGAGCTTGTGGCTGAGTAATCGCCGCAGATACTGTAGGCACTCGAGTGTCAGAAGGTGGAGTGGCCTGAAATGTGTATCGTGGGGACAGCTAGTGGTTTAGCTTTCAGTTGGAGATTGCCACGTGGATTTGTTCTGACCACTTTTGTGCAAGTAAACCGTCGCGGTTAGAGATGTGTGGGTTACAAGTGGTTGACGTTTAGAAATAACCCGCACCTCTGATGACGTTACTTTTGATGACGTGTTCTGATGACGTGGCAGAACAGACTAACAGGGCTCTGATAGAGCTGTGTTAAGTTGCTTCTTTTGATTGACCCAAGATGTTTTACCTTTACCTTTGTAGTATTTAAAATTTTGTTCTGATGAGAAAAGAACAGAGCTTAGACAAACAACAGAGCTCTGGTGAGAGACAACAGAGGTTCTGGTGTGAGGTCAGAGTTCTGTCAGATTCTTGATATTTTCAAGATTTTCATCAGAACAGGATTTCCTCCTTAAAAAAAATTTATCAATGAAGATCAAAAAGCAGTCAGTTTAGATTTTGACACCGAGTACTGACTTGCTCCCCCTAAAACTATGCACATTTTGATATCAAAGCTCCCCCTAAAACCATGCACATTATATTTTTTTTTGGCAAAAGAACTTTTGTACGACCAAGAAAAAAATGCGCGACAAAATTCTTGTGTACAACAGAACTCTGTTGAACTATCCTACCCAACTTTTTGACAGAGCTCTGGTAGGAACATCAGAGCCTCTGTTGATTTTAAACAGAGTTAGGAGGACAAGTTCAGCATACCCAGTTTGCTGATTAGGAAGTTAAATCTCCTATCATTAAGGGCTTTTGTAAACAAATCAGCAAGCTGGAGGTCTGTTGAAACAAAGTACATTTCAATAGTCCCTTTTTCAACATGATCCTTTATGAAATGATACCTTATGTCGATGTGCTTAGTCTTTGAGTGCTGAACTGGATTTGCAGTTATGGCAATGGCACTCTTGGAGTCACATAGAATTGGAATCTTACCATATTCCAGACCATAATCTTTGAGTTGAGTTTTCATCCAGATTACTTGAGAGCAACAGCTAGCAGCAGCAACATATTCTGCTTCTGCTGTAGAAGTTGAGACACAGTTCTGTTTCTTGGATGTCCAACTTACCAACTTATCTCCAAGCAGTTGGCAGCTACCAGAAGTACTCTTTCTGTCATTCTTGCATCCTCCATAGTCTGAATCTGTGTATGCTACAAGCTCGAAACCAGAGTTAAATGAGTTTCTGTTGGATTAGCCTGAAATCTGGCACAGAGACAGGTTGCAAACATTATATCAGGTCTGCTAGCAGTTAAGTACAAAAGTGACCCTATCATGCCTCTGTAGTGCTTGACATCTGTTGGTTCACTCTTAAGATCAAGTTTAACTCCAGTGGCAATAGGAGTTTTCATGGGTTTTGAATCATTGAGCTTATATTTCTTCAACATATCAGAGATATACTTGGACTGACTTATAAAAGTCCCTCTGTCAGATTGTTTAACTTGTAAACCCAGGAAGAATGAAAGTTCTCCCATCATGCTCATTTTAAATTCACTTTTCATTAAACTCTCAAACTTGTCACAGTACTCTTGCCGAGTAGACCCGAAAATAATATCATCAACATATATTTGTACCAGAAGTATATCATTCTTATACCCTCTAAAGAATAGAGTTTTATCGACAGTACCTTTTTCGAAGTGATTGATCAACAGAAATTTGGACAGAGTTTCATACCAGGCTCTGGGAGCTTGCTTAAGGCCGTAGAGAGCTTTGTCTAACTTGTAAACGTGGTCTGGAAACTCTGAACATTCAAAACCAGGTGGTTGCTGGACATAAACTTCTTCTTGCAGTTTGCCATTTAGAAAGGCAGACTTGACGTCCATTTGATAGACCTTAAAACCTTTATGAGCAGCATAGGCTAGGAAGATTCTTATGGCTTCTAGCCTAGCCACAGGTGCAAAGGTTTCGTCATAGTCAATTCCTTCTTCCTGTCTGTATCCCTTTGCAACCAGACGGGCTTTGTTTCTGATGATAATCCCATCTTCATCCTTTTTGTTTCTAAACACCCATTTGGTTCCAATGGCTGTTTTTCCTTTTGGGAGTGGAACCAAGGACCAGACTTTATTTCTCTCAAATTCCAGAAGCTCTTCTTGCATAGCTTCGATCCAATTTGGGTCCTCTAGGGCTTCAGAAATCTTCTTCGGCTCAATCATGCTTAGAAAATTTACAAAGAAAGCTTCATTGATTGTGGCTGATCTTGTCTTCACACCATCTTCAGCAGCACCAATGATAAGATGATGAGGATGATCCTTTGTCCATCGTGTCATGGGAGCATGGACAACAGGCGGGGTTTGTGCTTCTGATGGGAAAAGACGAACTTCAGCATCATAGCTCTGTTGAATGGGACCAGGGCTCTGTGGTACACAACTTTGGAGAGTGGCCTCATTGCTCTGAGAGTCATTAACATGGCTCTGTGAAGGTGAGCTTTCAAACAAGGAGTCTCTGCCAATATTAGTTAGCAAAGGTGATGATGGTTCTTGAACAGGTTCTCTTTCGCTCTGTTGTGGTTCCTCATTTCTTTGAATTACTCCTGTAGACAGAGAAGTAGATGTTGAAAATTTTGAGGGCCCAGTAAGAGTTGTACCTGTCAGATTTTGTTCTGTTGAGTTCTGAGCTTGATCTCCTTTGTTGACGTTATCAGAGGAATCATCATTATTGAAAAAAATCGTTGAACATGAGATTTATATCTTCTTCTCTTGTCTTTGATAAGCTTGTCGTCACCTTCTCTGTATATGTCCCCTCTGTTGATTTTTGATCAGAGAATCTTGATGTTCTTTCATCAAAGGACACATTTACACTTTCTTGAATGACCCGAGATCTGAAGTTGTAGACTCTGTAGGCTTTAGAGGTTAAGGAATAACCAATAAAGATTCCTTCGTCTGCTTTCTTATCAAACTTTCCAAGATGATCTCTGTCATTCAATATGTAACACTTGCTGCCAAAAACATGAAAGAATTTCACGTTTGGTCTTCTTTTGTTGATGAGTTCATAGGGAGTCTTCTTAAATCTTTTCACTATTACAGCTCTGTTTTGGGTAAAACATGCTGTTGAGACTGCTTCTGCCCAGAAGTTCATTGGAAGAACAGAGCCAGCCAACATGGTTCTGGCGGCTTCTACTAGAGTTCTGTTCTTTCTCTCCACAACTCCATTCTGTTGTGGAGTTCTTGCTGCTGAGAAGTTTTGGGAAATACCTTCCTCTGTTAGGTAGGCATCAATTTTGGCGTTCTTGAATTCTGTTCCGTTATCACTTCTCAACTTTTGTACCTTTAGATCTAACAGAACCTGTATCCTTTTCAACAAACTTATCAGAATTTCTGGGACATCAGATTTTACTCTGATGAACTCTATCCAAGTATATCGAGAATATTCATCAATTAAAACAAGGATATACTTCTTGCCCGATAGACTTTGCACAGAGATTGGACCACAGAGATCCACATGAAGCATATGCAAAGGTCTGGGACAACTATGATCACTCTTTGTTCTGTGTGAAGATCTTTTCATTTTGCCCAGCTCACAAGCAGAACAGAGATGGTCTTTGTCAAACTTCAGGGAAGGTAGTCCTTTTACCAATTTCAGTTTCACGAGCTTGTCAAGGTTTTGAAAGTTCAAATGGGCAAATCTTTTATGCCAGAGCCAGACATCTTCATTTTTCAAAGACACTAAACAGAGTTTCTCCGTTGTAGAGTTTTGGTTTGGTTTAAAGTTCATTTTATAAAGATTGCCTTTTCTGTCAGCTCTTAAGAGTTCTTGACCAGACTCGGAAAGTAGTAAGGAACAGTACTTCTTCCTGAAATTGACATCAAATCCGTGATCACAGAGTTGACTTATACTGAGAAGATTATGATTTAATCCTTCAATATAAGCAACTTCATAGACTGAAACACCACCATTTACTAATGTACCATAACCTTTAATCTGTCCGCCATTGTCTCCTCCGAAGGTTACTGCACTTCCAATTTTGTTTTTAAAAGAAGTTAACAGCTCCTTATTCCCCGTCATGTGCCTGGAACATCCAGAATCCAAGTACCAGATCTGCACATGAGGTTTCTGCAAGACAGATTAATTTCTTTTAGGTACCCATTGCATAATGGGTCCTTTCCTGTTAGGCTTAGGTGGATTATCAGACTTTCCTTGGGATTGTTTATACTGGGATGATGTGCCAGAGGTTTTCCTTTGTGTATTCTGAACAGTCTTGACATTTTTCTTTTGAACCGACTTATTCAGAACACAGTGGGGACCATTCAGATGGTTTTGCAATTTAAGTAACAGCTGAATGCAGTTGCAGTTTATGGAGCATAACTGATGCACATTGTTTTTATTCAAAAACTGTTTGAATGGAGCTTGATTCTGAAAGATTTTAGGACCAGATGTCTTTGCATACAATCTGTCCTGACTTTGTTTCTTAGAAACAGACTCTGTTGATGTGAGGTTCTTTATATTTGACTCTTTTGACCAGACAGAATTTCCTCTTTGATTTACACCAGAATTTGGAATAGATCTGTTGTTTGCTATCCATTTTCCCTTCTGTTCTGGTGTGAACTTTACAGGTTTGAAAGCAAGAGGAGTATTTTGGTTTACTGAAACGCTTTTGTTTTTCTCTCTTTTCTCCACTTCTACTGCATTAGAAGCAATAATCTTAAAACCTTTGTTGTCAAATTCAGTTACCGGTATAAACCTTGATTGTTTCTTGAAGAAAGAAACATCATTTTTTAGATCCGTAGATTCTGTCGGTATCTGCTTTAACTTGTGTAAAATTTTCTTTTGACAGCAAAAGATCTGTTCATCTACCTCGAAGTCAGAGTCACGGTCAGAGGCTAGAAAGTCTCTGGTGGCTCTGTTGGAGGTATTAGTTTCGATAGGTACATTAGAGACCTTTGACTTAACAGTTCTGAACCTTCTCAACTTGGGTTTTAAGGAATCTGAAACAACATTTTATTTGATAACTTTCAACAAATCCTCAAAATATGTTCTAATAGATTCAGAGGTAGGAGAGAAGGCTGGGGCTTCTGGATTCAGCTTGCTCTGTGGTATTTCAACAGAGGGGTCTGTCGCAGAAGTAACAGACTTCTGTCCTAAAAATGAGTTGAAGTTAAAAATCTCTTTTGTGCCCAAGTTCTTAACAGAGTTAGGAAGTATGATTCTAGCTCTTCCTTGATCAAGAATAAACTCTGAGGATGGTTTTAAAACCTTTTTTGATCGGAGGAGTCATAGCTGACGTTCCTATAGTTAAGATGTTTTGGTTTTGAGAAAGCATCTGAGATTTTGGTTCTTTTGAAAACAGCATTACCAGATATCACGTCCTCTTGGATTTTCCCAATACAAAAGGCGGAGGACAGAGATGTCTTCTTCCTTTCGTTGTAGGGAGCAAGGTCAGAGAAACCAAGACCTTGCGTATCCATCTGTGAATTTATCTTGATATGCACATCTTGTGCATCTTGGTACTTTTTGATTTGAATTTCTTTTCTCTGTGGGGATTGATGTAGAACTTCCCTCTCTCTTTGAAAATAATCAGTTAGAGCAACAGAATTAAGTCTCTCTGTTTCAGATTTTTTTAGTTTTTCAGACTTCTGTTTCAAAACGTTTTCATATTCGTTAATTCTGTTAGAAAACAAGCTCTCTTTCTTCTTTTGCGAGATTTCTAGTTCAGATTTTTCTTTGAAGATTTCTTCCTTTTCTTGTTCCAAGAGAGTTTTCTCTCTCTTGTAAAAGGCAAGATCCTTCTGAGCTAGTTTTCTCAGCTCCTTTTCTTCAGAAAGTTTTTGTTTAAGAAGTTGAAATTCCTCATTTAGCATAGAAACATGCATTTCTAATTCTGAGTCAGATTTGGATTCAGATGAGCATACCTTGGCACTGGGTCTGGTGGTCTCCAGCGCTCTGTCGTTAGACTCTGTCGTGGTGAGAGCAAATGCATGAGCTAGATCTTCTTCTTCTGTTGTTCCCTTCGTTATTTCTGGTTCTCCAGTCATCCAGTCAACAACTTCTAAACTTTCATCATCCACAGCAACTCCACAGAAGTTGGCTTGTTCTGGTTCATCATCAGAGGATGAATCAGAAACCCAATTTTCCATTTCAGCAACATAACTTCTTTCTCTGTAATTGTACTTGTATTTGTTTTTGTAGTAGTCCTGGTCTTTTACCAGTTTGCCTCTACAATTAACAGAGAAGTGTCCAGGTTTGCCGCATCTGAAGCAGCGTCCATCATTTTGATTGATGGGTTGGGCAGCATCGGCCTTCTGTTGTGCTGGTGGATTTTCTCTTCTTTGTGGAGGTTTCCCTATTTCTGTGGCAACTCTGTTGGAACTTTGCTCTGGTGCTGTATATCCTCTTCTGTCTTCCCTTCTGTAACACCCCGTTTCCCAATTTACGTGATTTAACTGTCTCTTTTGGGGTGGAGTTAATTTTTGGGTCGTTATGTACGTGTTCAGGAATCTAGGGGCCAGTTATCAATTTTGTAAGATGAGGGTGTGTTTTGGCATGTATGTAAAGGGATGGAAACCCTAAACACCCTCATTTGCAGCCATTTGTTTCTTTAGCAAAGAAGAGAGAAAAGAGAA
Organism: Saussurea involucrata; assembly: GCA_033807775.1. NCBI lineage: Eukaryota > Viridiplantae > Streptophyta > Magnoliopsida > Asterales > Asteraceae > Saussurea > Saussurea involucrata. Next base: position 13,711,252 of record CM066312.1, read on the forward strand.
AGGGATTTTCGGAGTTCTTGTGAGCTGCTGTGAAAGATCGACCGATTCTCCTTCGTTAACCGTTGGATCGTCGTGAAATTTGGAAAGCGACTTCACGACCCTCTAATATACATTCTGACCGGAGGGATTTGGCATCGGAGTTCCCAGTAGAGAGAACCAAGTGTCCGAAGTTGCTGTATTTTCCAGGAGGAGTTCTTGTGAGCGGCTGTGAAAGATCGACCGATTCTCTTTCGTTAACCGTTGGATCGTCGTGAAATTTGGACAGCGACTTCACGACCCTCTAATATACATTCTGACCGGAGGGATTTGGCATCGGAGTTCCCAGTAGAGAGAATCAAGTGTCCGAAGTTGCTGTATTTTCCAGGCGAAAGATTTGGTGATTTTGGAAGATTCAAGTTGTGAAAGGTTCTAGGAGGATTGTTGTTCGCGGTCTAGAATTGCAAGGTATGTGTATTATGTTTAGAAATCAATAGAAATGGGGTGTATGAAATAGGATGTTTGGCAAAGTTTTATGGTATTTGGACTATCCTAGCTATGTCATTTCGGGATGAGAGTTGGGATAGAATTAGAGTTCCATTTTTGGGCTTGTTATGATATGTGTATGTATGAATGTTATAGGTGGTACGAGGTGATTATTATACACTGTGAAGTACTTGGTAATTGACATCTTGACAGGTGAGTACTCTACCTATATTATGTAAGTTATGTGTATGTAGTTGGATTGCATGTGTGATTATGTGTATGTTGGCTTTGCCAAAGGAAAGAGTACCTATGGTGGTAGTAATACCCCTAGGGAATATGTTATGTATGAAGAGGCCTGGTACCAGTGTCTAGTTATGACCTTCCTTATTGGCTTTGTGCCTTAAGGAATGGAAGGATGTTACATGTATGTGATTGCTATGTTTATGCAAGTATGTATGCATGATGATATGTGGTATAGGTGCGTGCTCACTAAGCGAAAGCTTACCCCGTTGTTATTCATCTTTTAGTGGCAGGTACATCTTCGAAGAATAAAGGAAAGGCTCCAGCTTGAAGCTTTTGGATTTGCGGCAGCTCAGCAGCTTATATTTGCTTTTGATGAATGATAGTTTTGGATTCTCTAAGCTTTTCAGTTGAATATTGTTTTCTCAAACTTATTGGTTTTAAGTTGCAAACTTGTACTCTTTTCTATAAGATTATGGGATTTTATCTAAATGTTTTAATTACAAATCTTCCGCTGTATTTTAAGGTTACTTTCCGTTAAATGAGTGTTTTAAAGATAAGGGATGTTACAGTTGGTATCAGAGCCTTGGTTTAAGGGATTCGGGCATTCACAAGTGGTGAGTGTTTGAACTTAAACCCAAGTGCTCAAGTTTTCAAATAAGTAACCTTTAAAAAAGCTGTTTCGTGTAAGAAAATGGTTTATAAGGAAAGGGTGTTTTAAAAGAAAAAGTTTCCACGGCTGAGCTGCGGTCCAGAGCATCAAGACGGGGGTGAGCACACTATTCCATATTAGGATTTATGATAAAGCATGTTCAGTTTTTGTGAAAGACCAGTTTTATAACTGTATTGGATGAGTAATTATGTTTATGTATGCTAGATATGGTCAATGTGACAAGGTTATGGTTTCAAGTATGTTTTGTTTGATGCATAATGTGAATTAGAATATGATTATAATGTTTATATGATAAGTGGTAGATATGGAAAATGTTGTGATATATATGTTAAAGGTACCAACTAAGCTGGGAATTGGAACCTTAGTGACGGTGTTGAGTCTAAACATGGAGGGTGTAATTATAATGGTATAAGGGCCCATACCATTGCAATTACATTGTACATGCCGGGACTTGATATAGTTGCAAAAGAATTCTATGAACCAGACAAGGTTGAGGGTTGGGTAGTAACATGCTAGAAAGGGATTTTGTTAAGAGAGTATAAGCAGAGGGTTTCTAAGGAGCATGTTAGAAAGAAAGACAACTAAGCTAGGACCTCTGGACTATGCTAGGAGTTTGCTCAGGGGGGGGGGGGTGTAGATGAATTATTCTAAAGTATCATGTTTATGTATCAAAATGGTGAACACTAGAAGGCAAGGCAAGAGACCGATTATTGAAGAGGATCAGGAAATTCCTGATCTGAGAGGTGTGATCGCTGCTAAGGTCGGGGAGGTTCTTCACGAGTTACTCCCAAGTCTCTTTGAGCAGGTAAAGCAGGAACTGGCTAATGAAATTCGTAGTCAGGTAGAGGCAGCTGTGGCCAGCAGGGCCAGTGGATCAGGGGGCTTGTCAGGCGTACAACCACGGGGGACAAGCTACAGAGATTTCTCGGCCTGTCAGCCGCCACAGTTTGAGGGGCAGAAGGACCCCGTAACCAGCACTCGTTGGATAGCTGAGGTGGAGGGTGCTTTCCGCACCAGTTTTTGTACCGAGGAAGTCAAGGTTCGCTACGCATCGAACCTTCTGAGGAAGGCAGCGAAAGACTGGTGGAACCTTATTGTTCGTGCTCGGACGCCAGAACAAGTGGATAGCATGACTTGGGAACAGTTCAAGGAACTGTTCATGGAACAGTATGTGCCCCAAATTGAGGTAGAGAGACTCACAAATGAGTTTCTCTCTATGGAGCAAACTACGGAGTCGGTGAACGAGATCACTGACAAGTTTTTGGAGCGGTCCCTTTTCTGTCCTGAGTATGTCAGGAATGAAAAGGCCAAAATGTACAGATATGGGAGAGTTTTGAAACAGGAGATTAGAGAATTTGTTGTTATGGCAAGGTGCACTGATTTTCAGCAGATGCACGAGGCGGCTCGGGCTAGAGAGCTCGAATTAGAGAGCCAAAGAAAGACAAGAAGGGCAGAAACGGTTCAGACTCAACCTCAGCAGACTAAGAGGTTCAAAACTGGGAGTCATAAACCGGAGGTAAAGAAAGAGTTCAAGAGAGAGCATCCCCGCTGTGGGAAGTGTGGACGACAGCATCCGGGAGAATGCCGTATGGGCTCCGAAACCTGTTACAAATGCGGGCAACCGGGTCATATCAGTCGAGACTGCAAGGCGACCGCAAAGATATGTTTTAAGTGCTACAAGCCGGGCCACTTTGCTGACGAGTGCCCAATGAATACCGGGTCGGTCCAGAACTCGGGAACCGCACCGGTGAAGATGCTAGAGGGTGGATTGGGAAAGAAGAACGACGCACCCAGGACTCGGGGGCGAGTGTTCCAGATGACCGTAGATGAAGCAAAGGAGGAGCCAGATGTCGTGACAGGTATTTTTCCTGTTAATGCATCACCTGCCCTTGTCTTATTTGACTCGGGAGCTACTAAATCTTTTGTTTCTTTATCGTTTTGTAAAGACTTTGCTATTGTAAAGGACAAGTTAGAGAGTCCGCTAGAAGTAGAAATAGCGGACGAGGGGTTTCGTTTTGTGAGTGATGTGTATAAAGGTAGTGTAATAGAGATAGCCGGAGTGAAGTTTAGTATAGATCTTATTCCTATTGCGATGAGGGAAATAAATGTAGTAGTTGGGATAGATTGGCTTAGTCGGAATGGAGCGCGCATTGATTGTGAAAAACAGCAGGTAGTGATTCGAACCCCAAGTGGGGGAGAATTAACTATCTGGAGTGAAGGAAGAAAAGGGGTACCAAAGGTGTGCACTTTGGCCAAAGCTAGAAGATATGTGCACCATGGTGGTAGCAGTTACTTGGCGTATATTGTTGATGAACGGGAGGAGAAAAAGAAGAGAACAGTGGCAGATGTACCAGTGGTCAGCGAGTTTCCGGATGTTTTCCCGGATGACTTGCCTGGCATTCCTCCCGAGAGGCAAGTGGAGTTCCGAATAGACTTGATTCTGGGGGCGGCACCGGTAGCAAAGGCTCCTTACCGTTTGGCACCTCCGGAGATGCATGAACTGTCTAAGCAGCTGGAGGAACTGTTGGATAAGGGTTTCATCCGCCCCAGTAGTTCACCTTGGGGAGCCCCTATCCTTTTCGTGAAAAAGAAGGACGGGTCGATGCGGATGTGCATCGACTATAGAGAGCTTAACAAGCTTACGGTGAAGAACAGATACCCGTTGCCGAGGATCGACGATCTCTTCGATCAACTTCAGGGAGCCGTTTGGTTCTCTAAGATAGATCTTCGCTCAGGGTACCACCAGTTGAAGGTCAGGGAAGAGGATGTTCACAAGACAGCGTTCAGAACCAGGTACGGGCATTTCGAGTTCATCGTGATGCCATTTGGACTGACGAACGCACCGGCGGCATTCATGGATCTTATGAATAGAGTTTGCAGACCGATGTTGGATAGGTCAGTCATCGTGTTTATAGACGATATACTGATCTACTCCAAGTCGAAGGAGGATCATATGGAGCATCTACGAGAGGTTTTGGAGATTTTGCGTAAGGAGAAGTTATATGCAAAGTTCTCCAAGTGTGATTTCTGGTTACAAGAGGTTCAATTTCTTGGACATCTTGTGAACCGAGAGGGTATCAAGGTAGACCCAGCGAAGGTGGAGGCAGTGATGAAGTGGGAAACCCCGAAGACTCCCACTGAGATTAGGAGTTTCCTTGGATTAGCCGGGTACTACCGCCGGTTCATCCAGGATTTCTCCAAGATAGCAGTTCCGTTGACGAAGCTGACGAGGAAGAACGAACGTTTCGTTTGGGGAGAGGAACAGAAAACAGCGTTCGAAACCTTAAGGAGAAAGTTATGCGAGGCTCCGGTGTTGACACTACCGGAGGGAGTTGAAGACATGACAGTCTACTGTGATGCGTCTTATCACGGGCTAGGCTGCGTTCTTATGCAGAGGGGAAGGGTGATTGCCTATGCGTCTCGTCAACTGAAGACGCATGAGGTGAATTACCCGACTCACGATTTGGAGCTTGCGGCAGTGGTGTTCGCTCTCAAGTTATGGCGGCACTACCTGTATGGGGTGAAGTGTACTATCTATACGGACCACAAGAGTCTTCGTTATTTCATGGATCAACAGGATTTGAACATGAGACAGCGGAGGTGGTTGGATGTGGTGAAGGATTATGATTGCGAGATTCTTTATCACCCGGGGAAGGCAAATGTCGTAGCGGATGCCTTGAGTAGAAGAGCGAGTAGTGTTCTACTTCGGGTACCGTTGATGAGACTAACAGTATCAACGTCGCTTCACGACTTGGTAAGAAGGTCTCAAGAGGAAGCGATCAAGGGTGAGAACCAGAAGAAGGAACGGATAAAGGGACAGGTGGATCAGTTAGTGCCCGACAGTCGAGGTCTATTGACTCGGTACGGTCGGGTATGGGTTCCAGTATCGTGTGAGGCAAGGCAGACACTTCTGGACGAGGCGCATAAGTCAAGGTTCTCTATCCATCCCGGTGCTACTAAGATGTATAGAGATCTGAAGACTGACTACTAGTGGCCGGGGATGAAGAGGGACGTGGCTAAGTACGTGGAGAAATGTTTGACTTGTTTAAGGGTCAAAGCAGAGCATCAGAGACCGCACGGGAAGTTACAGCCATTAGAGATACCAGAGTGGAAGTGGGAGCATATAACAATGGATCTGATTACCAAGTTGCCTCGAACACCTAGGAATCATGATGCCATTTGGGTGGTTGTAGATAGGCTGACAAAGAGTGCCCATTTTATCGCGATCCGTGAAAGTTCATCTGCAGAAAAGTTAGCTGACATCTATGTCAGTGAAATTGTAGCAAGGCATGGGGTACCGGTAACAGTGATATCAGACAGGGATGTTCGGTTTACGTCGCGGTTTTGGGGGAAGTTCCATGAAGATTTGGGTACGAGACTTCAGTTCAGTACAGCCTTTCACCCACAGACGGACGGGCAAAGCGAGAGAACAATTCAGACTCTTGAGGATATGTTGAGAGCCTGTGTTTTGGATTTTGGGGGCAGCTGGGATACGTATTTACCGTTGGCTGAGTTCTCATACAACAACAGTTTCCATGCCAGTATTGGCATGCCTCCGTATGAGATGTTGTACGAGAGAAGGTGTAGGACTCCTATCTGTTGGGGAGAGGTAGGCCAGCGGGAGTTAAGCAGCACAGAAGTGGTTCAGAAAACGACGGAAAGTATTGAGATGATTCGGGATAGGCTACGAACCGCACAGAGTCGTCAAAAGAGTTACGCCGACAAGCGAAGGTCGGATTTGGAGTTCAACGTGGGAGATAATGTTTTGTTGAAGGTGTCACCTTGGAAAGGGGTGATCCGATTCCGGAAGAGGGGCAAGCTAGGCCCTAGGTTTATCGGACCTTTCAAGGTGATAGCACGGGTTGGGAAGGTTGCGTACCGGCTGGAGCTTCCGCCGGAACTCAGTCTGATACACAACACCTTCCACGTGTCTCAGTTGAGGAAGTGTTTAGCTGACGAGTCGGCGCATGTCCCTATAGATGACATACAGGTCGACGAACGGTTGAATTATATTGAGAGACCGATAGCAATCTTGGAAAGGAAGACCAAATCCTTGCGAAACAAGGAGATCAGCTTAGTGAAAGTTCAGTGGGAACACCGAAAAGGATCAAAATGGACATGGGAACCGGAAGCTGAGATGAGATCGAATTATCCGGAACTCTTCCAAGTCTGATCGATTTCGAGGACGAAATCCTGGTAAGTGGGGGAGAGTTGTAACACCCCGTTTCCCAATTTACGTGATTTAACTGTCTCTTTTGGGGTGGAGTTAATTTTTGGGTCGTTATGTACGTGTTCAGGAATCTAGGGGCCAGTTATCAATTTTGTAAGATGAGGGTGTGTTTTGGCATGTATGTAAAGGGATGGAAACCCTAAACACCCTCATTTGCAGCCATTTGTTTCTTTAGCAAAGAAGAGAGAAAAGAGAAAGGGATTTTCGGAGTTCTTGTGAGCTGCTGTGAAAGATCGACCGATTCTCCTTCGTTAACCGTTGGATCGTCGTGAAATTTGGAAAACGACTTCACGACCCTCTAATATACATTCTGACCGGAGGGATTTGGCATCGGAGTTCCCAGTAGAGAGAACCAAGTGTCCGAAGTTGCTGTATTTTCCAGGAGGAGTTCTTGTGAGCTGCTGTGAAAGATCGACCGATTCTCTTTCGTTAACCGTTGGATCGTCGTGAAATTTGGACAGCGACTTCACGACCCTCTAATATACATTCTGACCGGAGGGATTTGGCATCGGAGTTCCCAGTAGAGAGAACCAAGTGTCCGAAGTTGCTGTATTTTCCAGGCGAAAGATTTGGTGATTTTGGAAGATTCAAGTTGTGAAAGGTTCTAGGAGGATTGTTGTTCGCGGTCTAGAATTGCAAGGTATGTGTATTATGTTTAGAAATCAATAGAAATGGGGTGTATGAAATAGGATGTTTGGCAAAGTTTTATGGTATTTGGACTATCCTAGCTATGTCATTTCGGGATGAGAGTTGGGATAGAATTAGAGTTCCATTTTTGGGCTTGTTATGATATGTGTATGTATGAATGTTATAGGTGGTACGAGGTGATTATTATACACTGTGAAGTACTTGGTAATTGACATCTTGACAGGTGAGTACTCTACCTATATTATGTAAGTTATGTGTATGTAGTTGGATTGCATGTGTGATTATGTGTATGTTGGCTTTGCCAAAGGAAAGAGTACCTATGGTGGTAGTAATACCCCTAGGGAATATGTTATGTATGAAGAGGCCTGGTACCAGTGTCTAGTTATGACCTTCCTTATTGGCTTTGTGCCTTAAGGAATGGAAGGATGTTACATGTATGTGATTGCTATGTTTATGCAAGTATGTATGCATGATGATATGTGGTATAGGTGCGTGCTCACTAAGCGAAAGCTTACCCCGTTGTTATTCATCTTTTAGTGGCAGGTACATCTTCGAAGAATAAAGGAAAGGCTCCAGCTTGAAGCTTTTGGATTTGCGGCAGCTCAGCAGCTTATATTTGCTTTTGATGAATGATAGTTTTGGATTCTCTAAGCTTTTCAGTTGAATATTGTTTTCTCAAACTTATTGGTTTTAAGTTGCAAACTTGTACTCTTTTCTATAAGATTATGGGATTTTATCTAAATGTTTTAATTACAAATCTTCCGCTGTATTTTAAGGTTACTTTCCGTTAAATGAGTGTTTTAAAGATAAGGGATGTTACACCTTCCTTCTCTCTCATATCTGCCTCTTCTGTCGAACTTATTGCCAAATCTCTTGTTAAATTGTTGAGTTATTAAAGCAAGAGATTGGGCAAAGGCTTGAATGTCATCATCCTCTGATGAGCTCTCATCTGTTTCACTTTCTGCAATCAAACTTTTCTTTCTTTTTCTCTTTGCTTGAACTCTCTCTGTTTGACCTTTCAGATGTGGTTTTCTTAGAATCAGAAACTAAGGCGATTGGACCAGCACTGATGGATTTGCCTTTTTGCTTGACAACCTCCTTTTCTTGTGCGGCCAAAGTGCCATACACATCCGTTAAAGACCATACGTCTAAGTCCTGGTTAGCTTGTAAAGACATGGACAGATTTAACCATTCATCATTCAAACTTTTCAAAAACAGAACATTGTTATCTTCCTTCGACCTAACAACCCCATATTTTTTGCATTTATTGATCAACACATTAAATCTGTTGTAGGTTTGCTGTAAGGTTTCCTCAGGAAGTGCCTTGAAATCGTTATATTCATTTATACATTGGGTCCTTCTGTTCTTTTGGGTTTTGATACCACCCTCAAGTTGGTTAAGAAGTTGATCCCAGATTTCCTTAGCAGTAACACATGAATCTAGTTCTTGAAATATTTTGTTTGGAATGGCCATAATCAGTAGTCTAACTGCTTTAAGATCATTTTCCATTTTTAGATTTTCCTCATCAGTAAAACCTGTGGTTTTAACTTCATAATGAGCTGGAATCTCAGCAGTAGTTCCTGTTCCGGGTACACGAGGAACAAAAACCATGGGTTGGAATGGTCCATCCGTGACAGATCGCATGAGGTCTTTATCCATACCATCGAAAAAGTTAACCATCTTGATTTTCCACTGAGGATATTCATCTCTCAGAAGAGTAGGATGTTTTGTTAAAGAGCCAGCAGTATAGATAGCATTTATACCGTTGTTAGCCATTTTTGAAAGAAAAACAGAGTACAGTTTGTTGCAAAACGATTTTCGGCTAGAAACAGAGTTTCAAACAGTAACCAATGGAACAGTAACTTTTGAGAAGATTTTAAGCTAAACTAGAAAGCTTTAAACACAGTTATATGAGCTATGAAGACTTGTCTGGACTAGAAAGCAGTAAAAACAGAGTATACAATGAAGCTTTTAAGGACACACAGACACAATCAACAACAGTGAATCAACCTTGGTAGATTGGATCGTTTGGCTTAAGAAAACCAAAGAAGCTCTGATACCAATTGTTGGTTCCCAGATTCACGTTGTATCATATTAATGGTAGTAAAATAGACAGCGGAAGCATATTAAATAAAGACATTAAAATGAGTGATTGTGTAAACGATAAGTGAACTATGAGAATCAAATATTGAACAGTAAAATGATAACAAGATCAGATATAAAAGCTGCTCATATATTGATAATGAATCACACCAAGAACAAGTTAAAGTGTGTTCGGAAATCTCATAGGACAACAATATCGTACGGAGGTAGTGCTCGGGATTGCTGCAGTATGTGCTTAAACAATTGTGGAAAAGCTACTCTTCCCAAAGCTTACTAATGTTTGTCCCACTACCTCACTATTTATAGCCCTCAAAAAGTATAGACAGTGTACTATCGTACCCTGGAATGACACGTGGAAAGAGTGTCTCCTATTTTAGGGCATACGTGGAAAGTATGGACACTTGTCTAACACTTGGGCTTTCCTTCGAGGCTTAGGCTGACAGAGGTCTTCACTTCACCAGAGCTCTGTCGAAAGAGCTCTGTTGGTCTTTCTGATGACTACTTGTTCCTCTAATGAATTTGTTCTTATATTGGATCCGACAGGGCTCTGTTGAGCTCTGTTGGTCTTCTTGATGAACTTCTTCCATGTCTTCTGTCTGATCTCTGTTGGTCTTCTATCTTGAATTCTTTTCAATACTTTTACATAGTGGATACTTGAGGCTAACAGATATACCGAGTAAATCTTAGTTCCGTTTGAATCTTAAGCTTAATGCGTTTTGAACCCTATATGTTGAGATCGAAAGATAAAACTTATGTTTTCAAAATAGAAATCACGGCTGCTTGAAAACGAACCATGCTTTGCAAATAAAATCGTTGTAGCTTGAGAAAGAACAATGATTAGATAAAGATTGGGTATTCATTGATAGGAATAACTGGTATTTGAATTGAGTCAGACGTTTGTATGCGAGAACCATTGGATTTCCAACCCTCAACTGTTTTCTCTATTTGATTTTCCAAAGCTGTTTACTGTTTTGTCTTGTGTTTGATTTAATTCTCGCAATTAAGTAGTTTAATACCAACCTTTCAATTATCGATAGTTCAGTTAATAGAGCTTATAGTAATTGTGATACTTAGTTCCTAGTTCCCGTGGATTCGATACTCGTACTTACCGTACGTTATTACTTGATTCGACACCGTACACTTGCGGTTAGATTTTCGGGGTGTGAAAACCTCGTATCAATCTACTACCCCACATTTTGATTGACCCATCCATCATCTTCTTTAACTTACATTGATTTCAAGAATATACTTACTTAGCGACTCACATAGCCAGAAAAAAACGCTTGGTCTCTCATTTGGGCAAGCACCCATTATTGCTCTGACATTCTACTCCGATAATAGACGTATCTCACTGCCACTTACAACTACGTGTTCCAACCACTTGCTTAACAATTCGCACACCTCATCCGAAATCCTGAAAAAGCTTCCATCTAATGCTTCATCTTTCTAACATGACGTTACTACAACACTAACTGGTACATTTATCTTGGGCAATTATTGCCACTACCCGACTGTGCATTCCTCACCCATAACATCACACTGCAGACCAAATCTCTCATGGCCATCCATACACAAATTAAACTCGCCTTTAAATTTTCCCGCATAAATAATCGAGGCTATCTCGCTACTTTGTCCTTTCTCATTCTAGTTGAACTATAACTCCCTAGTTCCCACTTAGCTCAAATATAATCGTTCTTGCTAGCTCTCTACGATCCGAGCCCTTACCTAAACAAGGCACAATCCCTCACTGGACGATATGACTTACACACTCGCTCCGTTCGTGCTACATGCCTTATCCTTCTACAAACCCTCCATGCCTCATAAGTAGAACGCTTATCCAAAACAGCAATCTCTCACTAACTTAACACCTCTACAAGGCGTTCTATCAACTTTCACTCTCCTGGTTCAAGTCTTCGGCCTCAGCCAACTTACACCGCTGCCGACTTCAACAACAAAAGTCAACTTGTAACTACTTTCTTAACCTATTCTTTAACATGGGTTCCTTACGGAACCTATTCCTTCCAACACATCTTAATCAACTTCATAATTTGTCGCCCTTATTTCAAAATTTACTCATGTAACATCAATATTACAAGCTCGCCTCAAAACTCATATCCCACACCGTGGATTTTTCATTTCTGCCTCACAATACTACTCATAACGAGTTGCTAAAATCAACACCTTGATGACTTCTAGTCCTTCCTCCAGACACCATCGTCCCTCGGCAACTGTATTTCCAGTCACTGCACACGGGTACAGACCTTCACCCAACACTATAATCCATTCCCGACTCTTCCACTGTTCAACTCTCCTCTTGAACACATATACCAAAACTACATACGTTCTCCCCTGACTTGTCCAACACCTCTCCGCTCTCGGAGTTCCTCCTTAGCTTAAAATGTAATACTCTACGACCTAGTGAGTTCATAGCCTTCATGCATGACAATACAGTAAATAAATATTTTCGCACATTTCATTATTTTAAATAAACAACGTTTGGAAAACACTTGAGTACCCATGACCCCATCACTCTTATAACTTCAACGCCCTGCACAACGATTCGAGAATCGTTTGCATGCATCTTTCCATGAACCTTAGTCTTACTCAATTCCGAACGATGTTATTACGACAGTAATACGTTGAATGAAAATCCTTTCATACGACACAATTCCGAAAGAAATTACCGACACCAAATAAACCAGTCGGTTCTCACACCCTTTTATATGATATCAACAGATTAAAACTCATTTTGATTGTAAAAGTTTAGCTGGCAAACGTTTCCTCGGCCTTTATGTAACTATTTAACTTATCATGAAAAAGCGTGAAATACTTTGCAAATCGTTAAGCTCAAAATTTTATTGTGCAATGTGAACGAAATCACCTTTTCTTTAAACATACGCTTGCACATTCTGACTCCTTTTCGATCAAAATTGATATTTACACATTTAACTTAAATCGTGAAAATTTTCATGTCACATTTAGGAAAGCTATGCATGAAAACTCTACTTGCAATTGAAGGCTACTCACCCTAACAAGGTCAACCGTTTTACTCACGCAACTTATCCTTGACACTCTTCCTTCGACCCATGGTCACCCTCTCGGTCATGCAATAACTTGCTGTACATGCGTTCCACATCTCACTTACTCGACCATTTCACACTATTCTCGTTTTGATCAACCATCTCACTTTCTCCTTCTACATGCTTTAAATTCACTAAAGGTATCTTATTTCATTTATCCTGCCATTGAAAAGCTCGACTAAGAAGTCAGGGCTCCATTGACACTTTCAAGATTTCGACACTGTCATTCCTTATCACCCGAACTGATCTACTTCACAATCTCTTGAACTGGGACTCTCCTGAAACAGGAGTCTTACTCAAACTTAACATCCATCCTCTTCGAATCCACGAAGAGCTACCTCTAGACGACTCATAACATTCTATACAACATCTCCTCTCTTCGGTGCATACATACATCACATCATATATGATCTTACACGACACTCCCTAAACAATGGAGCTCGGTCTATCCCTCAGGGATCCTGCTGACCTATTCCTCAACGTTCTCCCAGCCATAGCGCTAAACTGAAAGAAACCGTTAATTAATCCTTGCTAGACATGACACAACAAATTTGCTATAAGTAAGGTATTTTAAGCACGCACATGTACCTGTAAATTTGTAATTATACTGGCCAGGTGTAATCCCAAACTTACCTTACACGTTTGTCCTTGGCACCTTATTCTTAAGTGCATTTATAGTGATCGTTCCTAGAGGTAATCCTATGTCTCGGCTGTGTTCCTCATCTTACAGTTTAAGTTTAGGCCCGACTGGTCACCTAAATCCCTTAAACTAAGGCTCTGATACCATTTGTAACGTCCCAAAAACATAACATGCATTAATCAAGAATAAGCATTCGAATTACATAAATAAACTTGTCTTTAATACTTCATTAATCTATGCTAAACAAAATTTGACAGCGGAAGTCTCTAATCCACAACCGAGAGCTCTATCTATAGGTAATAATCAAAATTATGAAGTCGCTCAAAGCTCCAATTTCCTCCTGGTGCTATTTCCTAGTTTTTACTAGAAGAACCCGCAGAACGCTTACCTGAAAATGGTTTAGTTTTTGAAAAGCGAGGGTTAGACCAAAAGGTCTAGTGAATTCCCTCCGAAAACAACATGTATAAACAGTATGAAAACATTTATAAAAATTCATCGTAAATCTTCACATAACATCAAACATGGTACTGCACCATGTAATGGATCACATATACATTCCGCGATCGGGGGCCCCAGCAGACTCCCCTCTACCCGAATAGGAGGGAAACGAATTCCAACCTACCGGTCTATCATACATATCCAAGGGATCATCGGATCCCGAGGCTCTCTCTGATCCCACAGTGCAGACCGACTCCACATAGCACGTCATTCATTTCATAAAACATGCAACTTAGAATCTTTGTAAATCGTAATTCACATTTCATCATGCCAAATATCCTTTTAAATAAAGTAAGTATTTTCATGGGAAACATGCACATCAGTTCGTAAACATTTCATGCTCGTAAAGAACCATAATCAGTTTAAAAGCATTTAACATCTTACGTCGTAAAAAGGGCTTAGGGAACTCACCTTAGGTTAGTACTGAGCACACCCTGGATATATCTCCAAGCTTAAACAAATCGAACACCTAAGGATGTTAGAATTGCATCAGATTATACTGTCCGATCTTAAGCACTTTCCGGACACTTACAACTTTCCAGACACCTGGGACTTTCCGGATACAAATACCCGGACACTAGTCCTTTCCGGACACAACTATCCGGACACTAGCCCTTTTCGGACACAACACTTTCCGGACGCAGGAACATTCCGGACACAGGAACTTTCCAGACACCATTATCTGGACGCTAGTTGTTAGACCCAGATTTAACAGGTAACAACGATTCAATGAGGAATAACAAGAACAGATAATGATTTCAACTTGTCATCCCTCTCATATTCATTAATCAAGATAGTTTACAAATGTTCGAATGAAAAACAACTCTCTCTCTAAAACAATTAAGCTCTAATTTCTCTAATGAATCGTCTAACCTAATTCAAGGTTAACACTAACCTTATAAACCAAGGCCTTAAACACACAGGCCCATGGCCCATCAAGCTAATCTAAGCCCTTTTATGATTAAAGGCTTTTACAATTAATTAAATAAACTCTATAATTAAACTATATAATTATTTATATATCTTTCTAATATGTAGGACATTTATGGTCCTAACAATCTCCCCCTAAAGATATATAAATAAAAATCGGTCTTGAAACCTTCAGGTCTTGATCTTCTCTTCTTCTTGAATCTTTGAAGCACTTCAGGTCTTGATCTTCTCTTCTTCTTGAATCTTTGAAGCACTTCGGCGTTGCTTGTCTTCATGTCTTTTTCCACTCCCCCTTGAATAAAGCTTTTGATTAAAGCTCTTGAATTAGCTTTCAGCTTTAAAAGAACGTGTAGAACCAATATGCTCGAAGGAGGAAACAATTTGAAGCGAACACCACTTGATAAACGATGAGAAGAGTTGATCACTTGTAAGCACTTTGATTACTTAAATGCACTTTGAAGCTCTTTGAAAGTCGGAACTGACCAAATAACTGTTACTCCCCCTCGGCTTTTGCATGGGGTCTTGTTACTCCCCCTCAGTTTTTGCGTGGGGTCTTCTTTACTCCCCCTCAGCTTTTTCTAACTCCCCCTCAACTTGATAATCCGTGTCTTTGAATTTGTACCCTTTCTCCCCCTCATGATGAGTAGGAGCATCCGGAGCATCATGCACGTTCAAAGACAATAGTGACGAGTAGCAAAAAATTCAGATACAACATTTTAAGTAACCTGAACAGGGTAAAAAGCTAACAGAGAAACACGTAGTAACTGTTATCACAACAATTTAAAAAATTGTGTGGCCTATGTTCAGAGTTGGCAAGGGGGAATCTCTGATAGGACTTCCAGTTATCACTGAAATAAAATATTAAAAAATTACATCTCAAACTGTTCTGGCAATATCACAAAGATATGCAATGGGAATCACAAAGACTCGTGCATGTGTGGAAGAAATGAATTATATCAGTTAGGCTCAAAATATTGATTTAACTCGGGACGCAAGTTAAAATCAATTGACACAGTGATTAGAATATGAAGTTCGGAGACCGGAGCTGATGTCTTCCTGTTTCAATATCTAAGACCTCCGAGTGAGGAATAGATAGATTATGTGCTAATTCTCCGTGCATATATGAAACAAGCATCTATTGAGAGATACTTGAGTGGCTGGGTGGGGTGACACGAGTTATCGACATTGGGTCCATGTCTGATTCAATATTCACCTCCAAGGAGCGAGAATGAATAGATTGTGTGGTTACCCGGATAACTGACTCGGTTTGGTAAGGACTAATAATTCTTTTAAGTCCTGTCACAGCCTCACCATATTCTTTTCTCTCCAAACTCATCTAATAATCTAGACCCCTCACAGTAGTCTATAAAGGATGTGTTTCTTGGGTAGGTCCTTCCGGTTCTGAATAGACCATAGAAACGATGTAATTCCTAACACTCCTTTCATGCAACGAGTAAATCAGTTGAGTAAACAATGAAGTACGAGTTCTAAACTGAAATGTTTAGAAGTCAATGCATTTAAGTAGGAGTCCTGATCTGAGATAATCAGAAGTCATTGTTGAATTACCAGAATTTCAAGGAACAGATTCAAGCGCAAAACAGAATGACTCAGTAAGCACAGTATGTTCAAAAATCAATCAATGATTAGAAATTTTAATTGTGAAGAACAAGTCACAATTATTATATCAGACAAGAGTTGAATCATTAATATGAAATGATGAACGGTGAACACAAAGTGGAATTCAAAACGAGTGTATTTCCATAAAAAAATTCGGCAAACATTGGAGACATGGAAATAACTAAGTCAAGAAAGCTTTGATCATGGCAATCATGGAAGTTAAACTTAGATAGTAACAAACGCAAGTAAGTTATTCAGAATGAATTGCCATGGTTTTTGAATTCAGTTAGAGTTCACATACCTTGCATACGATAGTACTCCCCCTCAAAATTGGCCTAACCTTTGAATGCTCGTCATGTGAAAAGAATCTTCTAATTTAAATGCACATGACGTTCCTGCAAAACAGATTAGAGGGATTTTGGTATCCATCTTGGGATGAATCCTTGTCGGTTAGATGCCCTATGACTGTGAGGACCGGGGATACTATAAGTACCATACCAATACATAGCATGGTCTTTCTTCACAAAGTCATTTGTTCCACAATAAGAACAACACAGCTTCTGTGCAGATAAGTTGATCAGTTTATTAACAGAATAAACACGATCAGTTTTCACAAAAGATTTAGCATGGAAAGCTGTGTTATTCTTGGCATTCTTTACAGGGACGGATGACTTTGGAGCAGGAGTGGTTCCTTTAACTCTCCACTCCATTTTTACTTTCTTGAAAGATTGATTATCTGTATTATCAACACGAGAATTATAGAAAAGATTGGAAGGTCGAATCTGATCTTTTGAAAAATCATTTGATTTGACAAAATTCTTTGAATCAGATTTAATCATTTGTTTCTTCAATGTCTCGGTTGCTAATCCAGATTATCTCTGTGTAAGTTTAGAAATCTCGGACTGCAAACTCTTTCTCTCTCTTGAAAAGTCATCTTTTAAACATTTTGATCTAAAACCTTCAACTTTCCTTTTCTCAGACTCTTTGATTAGAACGTCTAATTCCTTTTCTAAATCAGATATTTTCAAAGAGAGTTCTCCATTCTTTTTAGAGAAAGATTGGCGTTCTAATTCAAACTTCTCTCTTTCTGAAACCTCAATTTTCAAACTTCTCGCAGGAGGGGGACATTTAAGTATCTTTGATACTATTCCACTTTGAATCGAACAATCGTCTGACGATCACTCCAGTGCAACTGAAGATGTCTCCTCTGAAGAAGACATGACAAAGCCGTGTCAGGTATGTGAACCTATCTTTTCAGAACTTTATGACCGAATGAAACCTCTTGCTGAACGGGTAGATTCCTTTAAGGCCATCTCTAATGAACAACTGCTTGAGATTAGATCACTATCTGAAAAGCTAGATGTTCAAAGGAGAATAACTGAAAAATATAAGTCTGAAAATGCTAATCTAAAAGACAAATGCAAAAATCTTTCATTAGCACCTAAGGACTTAAGGGCCAAGTTATCTGATCTTCAGTCTCAGTTTGATAAGTGCTTGAATGAGAAAGAAGAAATTGTTTATCAATGTTCTTCTCTTCAAATTCAACACAAGGAGTTTGTGACTAAAATCCTTGATCTTGAAAACAAACTCCACAAAAGGGGTCAAACTGATCAAACCATCTTTCTGAATAAACCTAAAGAGTTCACATACCTTAACAAAGAGTGGGGAATCGGATATGATAACCCACACTATTTGAAAAAGGGAAGATGGCATGTACCCACTCTGTATGATTTTGCTTGTTTTGGATTAGATAAAAAGTATCCAGAATACGCAATTCAATGGACTGGTCCTCTTGAACCCGAAAAAGAGGAGGACACCGAGGAACATAAGCGCACACACAAACGAGGAATTCAACTCCCATTTTGTTATGAACCTTTAAACTACTCATATCAAAAGGACAAAAAGTACCTTTCCAATGACTACTTCGACCCCTACAAGGTAGCTAGTCCCAAGGATTCCTCCAAAAAGGATGAGGATCTAGCACCTTCAACCAAGACTGAGACGGATGAGTTTAAACTCTATGTTCCCCCTCTCATCTTGGAAGCAAAGATTGTTGAGTTGGAGGAGTCGTTTGAGAAAGAAAGGTCTATTTTTCAAAACGAAAAGAAAGTGCTCATGTCTGAGATTGAGAAACTCAAATCTGAGAAATCTGACGGTGTGTCAAGTGAGGAAAAGAAAAAATTTCAGTGGGAAATCAATACGCTCTCATCAAAACTGTCTGAGGTGACAAGAGAAACGATGAAAGAGCATATGATAAATAGTCAACTCCAAGTGCAGCTTGACTTGCTCCAAACTGCGAAGCAATTTTCACCTGAACTTTCCTCTAACTCATCTGACACATCCTCGTGTAAAGCCTTTATAGGAAATATCTCTTTGCAAGAAAATGAAGTTTCTCAAGATGAGTGTGTTAAAAGGAATTTAAATTCTGATTTTTCATACGCTTCCGCACCGAACTCCCTAGAGCACAAAACCGAAAGCACAAAGTGTTCCTCGCTTTCCTCACCTGATCCTAGTCCAGTACTTCCCAAGATAGATTTTTCAGAGTACATGAACTCCGAAGGTAACTATGATGAAGAGTTTGAGTCATTCCCTTTTGACAAACCTCTTCCAAGTCACACTGATTTTTTATCTCCTGTGGTGAATCATACGGTCGATTTTCAAAAAGGTCAATGTTCTAACACAAAGGCCCCAGCTGTGATCAAGATTTCTCAATCAAAACCAACTTCTAAACCAGTTTCTAAAAGGCAATCACAGCCGAGGCAAGAGACCGGACCTTTGCCAACCAACAATACTGTTCCTTCAAAAGTCACTGACCATGCTGTCAATGTGGGATCAGATAAAACCGGCCAGCCTAAACAAGATAAACCAAAGAGGCTAGGTAGGGAATCTTTTGAGAAAGAGGCATCGAAGTCATTTAACACTTTTTTCTATCCTAGGATGCATAAGCATGATTGCGAATGGAATCATAGGAATAATCTTGTTAAACGAGATGTTAATTTTCCAATTAAGCTCTACTCCATTCAGCAATTGATTCAATTATCACATGATTGCTTATGCTGTTCTAGTTGTGGTTGGAATGACTTTGATGATATCCATAACAATGATTGGTTTGGGTCATATCACATGTATAATTCGACACCCAAACGCAAACCCCGTAATAACAAAACAAAATACTATAAACAATGGGGTTTCCAATCAGAGGTTAAACCACAGCGGGAGACCAAACCCATTCCAAAACGGGCTTCTTCTACTGAGGTTAGACCGGCACCCAGGTGGAAAGCTGCTACAAAATTTGTTCCTCCTAAAGGTGTAAATTCTGCACCGAAGAGGAAACAAGTGCCAAAACCAGTTCCCCCCATCGGTGTAAATCCTACACCTAAAGGGAAAGCTGGGACAAAGCAAGCTTCCCCAAACGGTGCCAAACCTAACCCTCCCGGACCCAGGCAAATCTGGGTACCGAAGGTCCGCTAAACTTGTTTTGCAGGACGGTCATGTGTGGTCCTTAGACACTGGATGCTCCACACACATGACCGCAAGGAGGGAGCTGCTCACGATCTACATAGAACAATATTAAGAAGACGTGAGGTTTGTCTATACATGTGCTTTAACAAGCTGCTCATGTGTTTAGGGGGAGCATAATCAGCTATCAGGTATGTTACTCTACTGTTGAGGGGGAGCGTCACACACATTTTTTCTTAAATATGTTAAAAAGTTTTTTTGTGTGTATGGATACTCTCGTGTGCACTTCACTCTACGCGCACATTCTAAGGGGGAGCGAGAGAAGGTTCATTTTTAAATCCAAACAGTCCTATTTTGGCAAAATCTACAAGGACAGAGCATTTTTTTGTGAAAATCCCAGAGTATCCGGACAGTCTTATTTTTGTCCGGAATGCTCAACTGTATCCGGAAACCATGTTTGTCCGGAATGCTCAACTGTATCCGGAAACCATGCTTGTCCGGAACACCTTTTGTCCGGATACTTGTGTCGTCCGGAAAGTTTTGACGATCAATAGTTTTATTCGGACACCCTTTGTCCGGCTACTTGTGTCTGTCCGGAAAGTCTTATTTGTTCAAATCCTTGTCCGGACACCCCTGTTTTGATCTATCCGGTACCTGTTTTGTCACTGCCAATCCTCAATCTATCTCAGATTGAGCCTATCAAAGCAAAGGTATGTGTTGATACTTGTTTATCCGTCCTGTTTACTAACTTTGGGTTTTTTTTACAGATATTCAATGGCGGATCAACAACCTCAATCCGAGGGGAAGAGTCACATTGTTTTTCTTACAAAGTCTATATATTTTTTTCTTGTGTTGATATCACTCTCACTCCGAGGGGGAGCAAGTCAATCCCCATGTATGTTTTGAAGGGGAGCAGGATAATATCCGTGCTATGCATATGCCTGAAACCCTACCTGTGATAGCATATAGACGAGAGTTATGGAATCCCATGGTCCAGCCAGAGCCGGAGGGACCTTCCCCGGGACATAGATCGTGTGAAAAGGAGGGTGTTAAGGTCGAAAACAAACCAAGAAAGATTGAGCCGTAAAGATAAAGAGGCTCCTGAGCGAACCCAGCCACGTGATATCCGGGTTGCCACATCTACTACCTCGTCTCATTTGTTGGGACAGGGTATTGAAGAAGCCTCCGTGGACCCATCGGAGCATTTGCACGACCTCCTCATCCACTCATCCGTCTCACGATAGACGGATGTTTCAATATTACACGGGGAACAAGCACAACTTCCATCGGCCTCTCATTCGGAGAGTGCTGGTGTTGAAATAAGAGACCAGCAGCCCCCGGTCTCGACTTCATTTCGTGCACCATCGAGTCTAGCGCCTTTCGATATTGAACATTCTTCGGCTAGGACAGTCGAAGCTGAGCAACACTAAGTCGAGACTCTTCATGACTCGACTGGAACCACCGTAGTGTCTTCACCTCTTGGTGAAACACAAGGATCAGCGGGAAATCCTACCACAGCTAACATCACGCCAACTGTGAACGTAGGTGGCTCTACCCCTGTGGTAGACGCCTCAACGGGTAACCTAAGTGGTCCCGGAGTTATTCACCCCGACTTTGTGTCGCAAGGGTCCCTGGACAGCACCCTCAAGGCTGTTCGCGAGGCACTGGAACAGCATGTCACCGATGAAATCGCCAAAGCCATCAAAGGCAAAGCACAGATCGTTGAAGCCGAAACCGCACCACCACATCCACCGACATTTGCTCAACCTATCTATTCGGTGGATACCTTAAAGACGATGCTTTTGGCCCAACTGCTCCAGGAATCCGATACAACCGCCTCGACTGAAGCAGACCTGGTCTCAGTTCTCCGATCCCAGGTTACTGCTCCATCTTCATCTATCACATCCCGCCTTGACTCCATTGACTCGACCCTCAACGACTACAACAAAGTGCTCGCCACGCTGTCTGAGAAGGTCCGCTCACTAGAAGACACTTGTAAGAGTCAAGCCGGCGGTCTCAAACGCAAGCACGATGACCAGGATGATCCTGATCACCGTGAAGGGGAGAAGCGTCTACGCCAAACCGAGACCGCCCAGATCGTGACTGCCGAAACTACAACAGTGGTTCAACAGGAACCCCCAACTGCGGCAACTACATCAGAAGCACCCGAAGCCGAGTTGCCACTAGCAGATATGGTCATAGATATGGATATTTCAGATGAAGAAGACCCAACGGTTGAAAAGCCCGAGGGTTCAACACAGGAACTGGTCGATTTTGACTCGTCAGACAGAACGATACTGGACATGATAGATCCAGAGTGTGAGACCAACCCGGAGACCGAAGACGCATGGTACGAAAAAGCCGCCTGTGCCGTAAACCTCCAGGTAAAGTTGGTCTTCCCTACTAATGAGGACGACAATATTGACTACGATTAGTTCCTGCTCCAAAATTTATATGGAGCAACTCCCGTTCACTATGCTCAACCCGCCGGAACATCATCAACTAGACCCGAGTCTACTACTTCCGATCAACTGACAACTACTCCTCCTACGACAGCTTCTGATCTTCCTCCTCTTCCTCAACAGCAACAAAACCGCTGGGAGAAGATCAAGGTACTTATCCCTCATCTGGAGGAATCTTTGAAAAAGTTGTTCGTCCACAAACTTCGCCCGATCGAGCCAACCTTTTGCCTTGGTATTTACAACCTCTACCCCGAATACCAACGACGTTATATACTTGCAATGCAGCGGTGCCTTCCAGTCAGTCAAGTCAGAACAAAGCATCAGATCACAGAGGTTCTTAACATCCATTCACGGCGCATCATGAGGATCATCTATCCAGTCTTCACCGTTCGCCGCGAAGATGGTAATGAATGGAGATTCTCTGAAGCCGACTTCAAGAACCTCCGACCGCTCAACTTTCTGGTATTACTGAAAGACTTACGTTCAAGAACCGTCTGATCGCTAGAGATTACAAAGGCGCTCGAAGCCGTTCGTCGACACCTGGTCCGTACTATCATGATGTCATACTTAACGGATTTTCAAATAGCTGTCGAGATCAGGGCTAAGAAAGTCAATCTGATAAAACCAAATCTGAAAGCTCCTGAACTGAAGATGTATCCCGAGAACTCTCTACTTCTACAACCTGAATTCGGGATAGTCTACAACAACGAACAGAACGAAAAGAAGTTTCTGCGTTTCAGTCAGGTAGACAGATTTTGTGACGGCACGCTTCTAAAAGTCAGAGATGCTCTTCGAAAGATTATTCAACACGAGTCTGAGAATCCAAAGCATTCGTATGTCCCAAATGCTAATGAAACAACTGCTCGGGAAGCTTTGGAAATGATTGAAGACCGCATCGACTATCGCCGTGCTATCAGATTCTTTGAGGTTCACTTCGCGTTGCGCAAACGATACGTATTCAACTGGCAAGAGCTAGAGCGCGAACTCGAACTTCAAATCAAAGAGGGAGATTGTTAGGGCAGGTTTTAATAGTTGATTTAAAGTTCAAGGGTTGTTTTGTAATAGTTTATTTTGAGCCTTTTAGTGAACGGGCCGTGGGCTTGTTAACCACGGGCCCATCGTATTTAATGTTGATTAGCTTGGAAAAACAAGCTAATCATCTCTTTTAGCTTTCAACTCTTATTGTAATATTCTCTCTGAAAGATTAATCAAAGGGATGACCAGTTGAAATCATTGTTTTTATTGCTTATCATTACGATTTCATATTTGTTGCACGGATCTGGATTCTACACTAGTCCTTTCCGGACACAACTACCCGGACACTAAAACTTATTCGGAAACTCCATACATCCGGACACTATGAAAAACACTCGGACACCCCCACTGTCCGGACACTACTGTCCGAACGGGGCGACGTCCGGAAACCTACGGGCTGGACGAAAACAACAATCCCAAAAGTGATTAATAACTCATTTTCTGCCATAAGTTCGATTAGACAAACATAAGGGTTCATCCACCAAACCTAAACACCCATTTAAACCATTTTCTTTCCTCTAAATCGATACTTACTAATCAAAACCTCAAAACCCCCTTTTTAGAGCATTTAGTGAAGAACACAATGAAATCAAAGGCTTCTCACCAAAATACTTAGACCACAAGGAGAGAAACATTAAACAATCGGCAGCAAGAAGATTAGAGGAGATTAAGCTTTTGGAAGAATAGTTTTCCACAGTTGTTAGAGCACACACTGCAGTATTTCCATAGCACTACCTCCGTACGATCTTGTTCCCTGTGAGATTTCCGAATACACACACTTGAACGTGTTCTTGGTGTTATTCATATTATCAATATACGAGCAGCTTATTATATCTGATCTGGTTATCATTTTACTGTTCTATATTTGATTCTCACTGTTACATTATTGTATTACACAATCACTCACATTTTAATGGCTTTATATATAATGCTTCCGCTGTCTATTACTTACCATTTATGTGATGCTACTTGAATCTGGGAACCAACAATTGGTATCAGAGCTGGATTGAAGAAACTCTTCTTCAATCGGTCATCTATGGCAACAATAGAAGATTAGATGATTTATTTGTTGTTTTGGTGCTTAGATTGATTCAATCACATGAGCCTAAACACAAATATCATATCTGATACTTATTTTCTGTTTTGTGCTTATTGGAAATCCAATCTTTGATTTAAGATTTGTATAAGTTTTGACAAAAAATTAGTGATTCTATTCACAAAATCTGATTCTGCACACCACATGTTTGATGAAATGCCTAAGTGAAGATTTGATTCTATTTTGATCAGATTTATTACATGTATGTTTTGATTCTCTCTCATTCATTGGTCTAATATTTGATAGCACAATGTAGATGGTTGATCTATGATCCCATCCTTGTGTGTGCTTAAGTCCATAGCATTTTTTTTGCATCTTGGTAGTAAGGTTGTTGATCTTTGATCTGGCCTTTATTTAAATCCAAGATTGGACTCTCTTTTACTCAGATTTTGTTTGTCTTCCGCTGCTCATAATCATTTAAATGAAAAACAAAATCATTTGAGTCTTGAAAAAGTTGATTGAGAAAGATTTGGTGTTGTGCTATCTATTCAAAGTCTGATCTGAAAAATTTTTATAACTTTGAGTGTTTTTAATTAGTTTTCTGACTTGATCAATTAGAGATCTGATTATTTGCACTCACGGTTCTAAAAGTTATATGGAGATCGTCTTATTTTCTACATCAAATCATATTTAATGACAGCATGCTGACAGATTTACGATGCTGTAGTAAATTGATCATATCTCACTGATCAAGACACCAATTGATGCGATTCAAAAGGCCCTGGATTGAAAACACATTGATGAACAACTTTCGTGTTTAGAGATTTCAGAGATTCGAAATTTATAAGGGTCATATGCATCGTTGAAGTAGACAACAGTGTGCTGATACAAAGCTGTTGGACAGATCTGCGTGACTATGGTACATCAACCATATCTTATTCGTCCACGCTCTAAAAGAGGTGATTCCAGATGCTCTGAAAAGATAACAAACCAATGCACACTCTTTATGTTTTGAGGTTTTGCAAACTCCAGAGCTATCATGGTCTAAAGTTGTGTCGAAGTTAGTGTGAAACTGCTGGCAGAGGACTTAGAGAAATTCAGCAAGAAGAGAGCTCTGGTAGAGCTCATCAGAGCTCTGGCAGAAAACTTATGTTTCACCAGAGATATACCACCAGACCAGAGGTACACCACCAGAGCAGAGGTACACCACCAGTCCATAGGTACTTGCTGTCAGCTTTGCGCACCTGTCGTATTTTCAACAGAACTCCCTCCTCGAAGCTCCAAATTTGATGAGTTCAGATGCATTGGATTCCTAAAACAAAGATGAACAATTTTTGTGTTTTGAGCTTAGTCTGAATCAGTGTTCTTCTTGGTCAGAATCTCTGCTAAAGTCAGTATACATTTGTTGGACAGAAAGTTGTACTTCTCCGAACACATCTACCAGAGCTCTGTTGATTTTTTAGAGACATCTACCAGAACTCTGTTGATTTGTCAGAGTTGTCCAGAAGTATTAAGCCATCCAAATAGTTATTAAGTCGCTGAATAAGCTGCTTCTGTTAAGACCATCCAGAGACTTAAAAATCAAATTTTTCAGAAATAAGGGCAGTGAGCATAGAGGACCAGAAGCAGACTCAAGAAAGTTTATTAGAGTTCGTTGGTCCAGAAATCAAAACAAGCCAAAAGCCTGGAGCCCGAAAATTTTCAGTTTGTTTGACAGCTTTGCGCTGCTTCAGAAACATGCGCATAACTTTTGACTCGGAACTCCAAATTACACGAGTCCAGTTGAACTGGAAAGATAATTCACAGACGCACAACTTTGATGTTCTGAGTTTTCTCAAATTATGTGAGCTAATATGCCAAAATCAGCCTCAAAGTCTGCTGTAAGGTGCTGGACCGAAAGCATTGCAATTAATTCATGCTCTTTCCGCTTTCAAGAACGGTGTTCTCTCGACGTTTCTTCACGGTTTCATGCTGCTATTGTGACATATTAATTGTCACTCACTCCTCTGTTATTCATGTTTAATGCTCGGTGTTGAATGCTTACTCAACAGTGGTTGAATCATGAAAACTGGACAAAATGGGGTTAATTGTCTCGATTTTTCAAGAAGATGAGCCTACATTTGAGGGGGAGCTTGTGATGCTTTGAAGACTCGAAGAACGGAACGCCAAGTTTTTAAAGAAAGCAAGGGGGAGACTACAAGATGATGCTTTCTTTATAAAACATTAGGGGGAGATTGTTAGATTAAATTAGCTCCTAATTTAATTAAATGTTTTATAAAGAAAAAGTGTATGGGCTTTTTAGTTAGCTTTTTAGTTAGCTTTTTAGTTAACTTTATGGGCTTGAGCCTTTTAATGTAAATGGACCCTTTAAATAGATGTTTAGGGTTTCATTTACATTTGAGAGAGAGGGTTTTAGGAGAATTCACAAAAACACACTGACTTATTCTCATGAGAGTCATCTAAATGTAAAGTGTGGTGTTCTTCATGTTTTCTCCTCCATATTATTCATCAATGAATATGAGATGAGTTTCTTTATGATTGTTCTTATTGTTCATCTTATCTCTACTTAAATATGGATTGTTCTTCCATTGTTTGCTTGTCCTAAATGGGGCCAACAACCTTCTTTGATTTCCCTTTTTCCCTTGCTTCTTCTTCCTTTCTTCCCTTCCTTCTAGCCGCCAAACCACAAGACCAAACAATACTTATTTTTTCAAATCATGCCCTAGGGAATTGTAGCTGTTTATATTTCTCAAAAATTGCCAATAGGTCCCTCAAGTCCAACTTTCAATGCTTAGACTTCGGCCACCAAACTTTCACATTTTCCATAAAAACCCGGTTGTTACATTATTTTATCTAATGTTATCTGTTCTGTCTACCAAACGCTGAATAACTGTTATGTCCTGTCCCATCCTATCATGTTCTATCCTGTCTGCTTACCAAACTCACCATTTAAAAACAAGATTTTATCCATTTTCTCTTTATTTTTGCTACACCTACTCACTTCTTCTCTCTCTCTCATGCGGTTCTTGAGCTTCTATTTCTTCAAAACGATATATTCTTGAGAATTAAAGAGTCTTGGAACTAGAGATTTAAGCTTTGTGGGATGAAACTCAAGATCTTCATCTTCCTCAGCAAGTTTTCCACCATTGTTGACTAGGTTTTAGGGTTTTCTTAAACATTCATTCGTAAGTTCATCTTAAACTTTTTAATCTTTTATTCTTATCAAAATCATTCATTTTAGTCTCCTATAACATCCATCTTGGTGTAATTTACACACACGTGAATTTTGACCAATTTAGGACATTTTGGGTTTTTACCCTTTTTGCTAGTAAATGTGGGATCTTCAAGAATGTGTTATAAAAGAGAGTTTTAAGTACAAAAATGTTATTTTGGGACTTGAATCTTATGATTTAAGTACATTTGACTTTGTTCATCTTTGGTAGAGTTTTATGTAAAATGACCAAATTTTGGAAGCAAAAGTTGCTAGTACTTAGGGAATGCAATGTTTTAAGGATCTTGGTAGATTTGGAGTTTGTATTAATATTTGGTATCTTCTAGCTTGCTTGGTGGTTTTGAAGAGCTCTTTTAGAAAGATCTTGCTTGGAGATCTTAAATCCTCACATTTGGAAAGAGTTTGAGTTTGGAACTAGGTTTAACTTAACCTAGCAATGTGAGTTCAAGTTGTTTTGTGAAAATTATGTACATGCCAAAAGTATTCATTTTATGTATTGAAATGTTTTCCTTGATATTTAGCAAATGTGTGGATTATTTGCATCTTGGGTACATTTGATTTTATAAAACTTGCAAAATCCCCATATTTGAGGTTTTGGACATTTTGATAAATGAATCTTAAGAGTGTGTCTTTTTGATGAATTATTTTATAGATGAGGTTATTTGAAAATAATGCATTTTTAGTGTATTTGATTTGATACATCGTTTAGAAAATGCATATTTTGTGTTACGATTTGTTTTGGAAGTATAAGCTGTATGATCTGTATCTAAGGATGATTTATCCCGCTATTATTAAGGTCTGATCTAATCATACTTTTGAGTATGAGTTTACTAATTTAAGGAGAAAGTGCATTTTTTTATTTATCTTGGCCTTTAGTTTGGTAATGGAATAAATGGTGAAGCTTACTTTTATGTCTTTGACTCATTTGAGTTTTGTGGGTTGTTGTCCAGTTACTTTGCTCTATCTCAAGCTTTTGGGATTATATGCATTGATGGCATATTATTTGAAAGTTACAATGCAATAGATCCATAGACATATGAGTCGGTTTGTTGGGTTTTCAAATGTGATATTTATCCCTGCCATGTAGCTAGAAATATTTAGGATCAATGGAGGACTCAAGGTACCGACCGTGGGTGTTTGAACTTGATGACCGTGTGATCCATAACAAATGAATCAACATATTGTGGGTGGTTGAAGTTGATGACCGCGTGAGCCGTGGCGGATGACTCAAGCTATAGACCATGGGTGGTTGAACTTGATGACCGTTAACCATAGTGATTATTATAGTGAACGAGTATATCTGTAATCAACAGAGGATTTAAGCAATAATCTGTGAGTGGTTTAACTATAACTCATTAACATAGACACGTAGCGTACTTTTGTGTTCGCCACATTCTATGGATATGAGTCTCCCCCATCATCGAAATGTGTAATTTTGGATAATATATTATCCATGTTTCCGATGTTGATTGTGGGTATGGAGTGTATCTATTATTTATGGTTTTAGTAACTAGGAACTTTTCCATGATTTGTGGTTGTGGGTATTGAACCTTACCCACGTTTTGATGTTTTAGATAATAGAGTTTCACCAATTGTTTCGGTATATGATTATTAAACCTATTCGTGTTTTGAGTGAGTATTGAGTTTGATTTCATGTTTAAATGTGTGCTTCGATCACTGAGTTTCATTACGAAAATGACGAGTTTTGGAAATATGTTGCTTTTACGTTGAAGACATTTTCTTTGAGAAATTATGATTTAAATAAGCAACCTTTCAGTTAAACTGTTTTATATTAATTATGAAAATTGACTGAACTCACTAAGCGTTAAGCCTAAGCCTTTTTATTTATTGACATGTGCATCAGGTCCTTGTTAGGGAATGATACTAGCGGAACCATGAAGAGTTGAGTGCTAGTGAGATGCACAAGAAAGATTTAGTTGTTCGGTGATGTCTGCACATTGGAGATAACGCCAATTCTTGGG
The DNA here is from genome assembly GCA_033807775.1 of Saussurea involucrata. NCBI lineage: Eukaryota > Viridiplantae > Streptophyta > Magnoliopsida > Asterales > Asteraceae > Saussurea > Saussurea involucrata. The sequence continues at coordinate 13,740,579 of CM066312.1, forward strand.
TTTTAGTAACACCTGACCGTAACTTAGACCTTATGTAAGGTTTAGTTTATCTTTTGTTGGCATTAAATCTAGATTGGTTATTGATAGGGTTATTTATTTAACCCTATTTAGACGTTTAATTCCAAATTTTGAGCTATTTTTAGTTAACCCATTGAGTCATTTTAGTCAATTTTAGTGGTTATTTAAGGAAATAAAAGTTTAATACTTCCGGGTATTAACTTGGTTAAAATTGCACGAAAATCGCACCAGAAATCTAATTTTATAATTTATGTACTTTTAGATTGCGGAGGACGGTCGTTTGGAGTATAATATGATTAAGAAGAATGCGGATTGCAACTTTTGGACGGAACCGAATACTCCAATTTTTGAAGACCGGGCTTACGGAATTTTGCGGAAATCTTTTGGGCCGACCGAAGCTTCATGGGCCGAAAATCACTTGGATTTGTTTGCAAACTATTGGGCTAAGATACATTAATATTTTGATGGGCTTTTGTATTTTGGATCTTGAGCCCATGGATAATAATTGGCGACCAAGTATTTAGTTAGCTATATATATGTATGTAAGTTTGCTATTTTAGATCATCCATCCATTACTAAAGGTGCGTTTGGTTCGACGGATTCCGTCGGAATCTAATGGAATTGGAATGGTCAATTCCGTTGACCAAATTCCATTGTGACGTTTGGTTACCTAAGGAATGGAATTGAATTCCACAAATTCCTTCAAATATGGATTTCACCATTCCTTCACAATATTGATGGAATTGAAATCCATTCCAACCCAAATCTTGAAAATGACAAATATGGCCTCATTAAACACTAGCCGATCATTTGCTTCTGTATTTTCACGATTGTTTCTTCCTCAGTTCATCAATCGAACGGCGACTTCTTTCTCTGGTTTGTGGATTGAATAATTGTTTCCTCCTCTGATCGAACGTTTCCTGCAGAAACATGTTTTTCAGGTCATTTCCTTTTCTGGTCTCGATCGAACTGATTGTTCCTCCTATCGGCTCTGGTTTCTCTCAAGGATAGACTGTAGAAACGTTTTCCCAATCGTTTCCTTTTCTGGTTTGTCGAAACGATCGACTGTATAAATGTTTCCCCCCATCGTTTTCCCTCTAGTTTCTTAATCGAACTGATTGTTCCTCCTTTGGGCTTTGGTTTCTCTCAACGATCTACTACATAATCATTTTTCCCCATCGTTTTCTTTGGTTTCTTTGCTTATCTTTCAATGGGTTTCAATGGGGAAGAAGATCGAAACAGAGATGAAGGGGACGGCGGCTAGGTGAAAAAGAAAGGGGGAGGGGAAGAGGATAAACTAAAATCGTTCAATTTAAAAAAGAAAAGTTCATCAGTTACCAAAATAAAAGCAAATTAATGGAAAGAATGGTAATTTACATATTTATTTTTCACATTAAATATTAATCTTATTATTATTATTTATATAAAATGTATATATATATATATATATATATTAAAGAAAGGGCATTTTTGTCATTTTCATTATTTCATTCCAATTCCATTGTAAACCAAACAAATAGATTCCAATTCAATTGACAGATTACATTCCATTTCCTGCCAACCAAACGTTTGGTCAAACCTGATAACATTCCATTCCAATTCCTTCCAGATTCCAATTCCTTTGACATATTCCATTCCATCAAAAATCATTCTGCGAACCAAACGCACCCTAATAGTTAGGATGATTAACACCAAGTATACATCATCTTCCATCACTAATTTTACTACTTAGCTACCTTTGACATCTATGGTTCGGTTTTGAACATCCCCGAATCCCCTTGAAGCTACAATCCGATTGCATAACTATTGAGTGATAATCTCACGGTTTTGTGCGTCGATTAGTAAAAGAACTTGCTTTTAACTACTAATCTCATCTTTACACCAAAAGACTTGTTTAAAGTTGTGTTATTGTTAAATTACTCCTAACGAATTGCTACACTTCTACTCACGATTTTTAACAAAAATTGGTTCACGTGTGATTTCGTTTACAATATAAACCGGAAGTCCGAATTAATCACTTCGGATCCCCAATCGCTTTTGGTTCACGGTTTGGTAAATGTTATCATATAAGTTCCACTTTTTCTCGTTACTAATTCACTCTATAATTAAGTTTTAATAATTAATACGTTAGCAAACGCGCCATGAAATCATCAAGAACTCTTCGTTTTAAAATCACATTTGAAATAAGATTTTCCTCATAGATTAATAATTTCTATAACTCTAGTTTTATAATCAATGATAAAATCCATCGTCAACTTTGTAGTAATTAATTTTGCATATTTTAGTTGTCACTATATAATTGTCACTTTAACATAATTTTAGTAATTTCTCAAAAAGTTTGTTACTTGTGCAACAATTACGACACTTCAACCCATGTAAGTTTAATTTAATTACCGCATTGTCCATCTCCATTATTTGTTTTAAAACTCGTATATCTCTTATAATTGGAAACTAAACGATGATGGGATAATCGCCTTATTTCGGGGTATAAAGAGAAATTGGGACCGAGACCGATAAAAGGATAAAGAGGTGTATCGTACGGCATGATTGTCCAACGTTATTTAAATCAATGTTATATCTTGTGTTGGATTGATAACGCCACTTTTTGGCGTTATTTTCGGTCCTCAATCCAATGAGATTGGCTTGTGTTCTAGCAAAAAGGCGAGATTTTACGCTTTATTTAGTGAAATGTGCAGGTTATTTAAAAGGCAGTAATCATCGAGAAAAGAAGCTAAAAAGAGCCCAAAAAGAGCCAAAACGAAGCCCAACGGAAGCCCGAGATCCAAGCCCAAGACCCATGCCGACCCAGGACCCAGATCCGCGAACCAGAAACTGACCCGCGCACCTCAGGAAAGCGTGCGGCTTTCCACGCGGTTTGCAAATCGTGGGACAAGCCGCGTAACCCTCTGTTCCAGCCTATTAGTTTGGCGTTTTTCCAGATTTTAGGTCATTCTAGACACAGCTCTCACACGACGAACGGCAGCGACTTAGGGGCGATTTTCAGAGCTTTTTCGGAGCTTTTGGAGCCACGATAGAGGATTGATTGGAGTCACGTTCAACTCGTAAAGTAGATACGAGCACACGAGAAGGGAGTCACCATTACATTCATCGTTTCCATATTCATTATGTTTGCACACATTTTTCCATCTTCTTTCTTTGTGTTTGAATCCACCACCAACATGAACTAATCCTTAGATGTTGGGGGTTGGAATGAATTTGGTTTAAGCATGTGAACATAAGACTTGAGACTTTTATCAGTTTACTTATTTAATGAAGCATGTGATTTGGTTTTTAATGCTTTTGTGAGTTTAGCTAGCTTTCAATTGTTGTGTTGTTTTCAATTAAGTTCGAGAGAATTAATTGTCAACTAGAACTAGAAAATTGCATGCCTAAGGTGAGAAAGGTGATAGAGATATATCGAGTAAGCCTTAGTTCAGTTACAATCTTGCGTTTAATGTGTTTTGAATTACATAGGTTGAGATCGAGAGATATAACTTGTGTTTTCAAGATAAAACTCGTGGTTGCTTGAGAAAGAACCATGCTTTTACTATAAAACCCGTTGTTGCTTGAGAAAGAATAACGGTGATCTAAAGATTGTGTATTCATTAAAGGAAATAACTGGTAATTGTTTCGAGTCAACTGTTTATATGTGAGAACTATAGGATTTCCAACCCTCAACTGTTTTCTCTATCAGAAGTTTCTTAAGTTGTTTACTGTTCCGTGTTTGATTTAGTTTATTTGCAATTAATTAGTTTATAAATCCACTACTCAAAATATCAATCGTTCAGTTAATAGCAATTGTAGTCATTGTGATACTTAGTTCCTAGTTCCCTGTGTTCGATACTCGTACTTTCTAAGTACTATTACCTGATTTCGACTCGTACACTTGCGGTAAGATTTAGGGGGGTGATACCCGCCTATCAAGTTTTTGGCGCCATTGTCGGGGAACTAGTTGCAACTGATAGCACTACCAGCTATAAGCGCTATTAGATTGAACATTTTTTATTGCTTTGTTCCATCACTTTCAGTTTTTGGGTTGCTAATTTTGTTTGTTTCTCATTTCAGGTACTAATTGGTTTATGCCAAGGAAAACCCGAGGGGAGAAACTCGAACCGATGAATCCGAAAATCGAAAGAACCGCCCGTCGATTACTCAAGGAATCTAAAGCCAAAAGGCAACTGAAGATGGATGACGAATTGCCTCCGGAAAGACGTCCTATGCGGTCGTTTGCCAATCCTAATGTGGCAGCCGCACGGATAGGCGTCCAACCGCCCACTACTAGGGCGAACTCTTTTGAGATCAAGCCGAGTACCATTGTGATGGTACAGCAGAATCAGTTCGGGGGAGCGCCAACTGAAGATCCCCATGCACATCTTCGCGCGTTTGAGCGAATTTGCAATACATTCAAGATTAATGGGATGGAGGAAAATGCGATCAAACTGGGGTTATTCAGTTTCTCCAAAGGGTAGAGCTGAAATTTGGATAGAGGGTTTGCCAGCGGATCTGATCACTACATGGGCAGACCTGAAAGCCGCATTCCTCCAGAAATTCTTCCCACCGGGAAGAACCGCTCAATTAATGGCTGACATTACTCATTTCGCGCAATGGGATCAAGAGACCTTGTATGAAGCGTGGGAGAGATACAAAGACATGATCAAGAAGTGCCCTCATCATGGATTGCAAGGTTGGGTCATCATTCAAACGTTCTTCAGTGGACTTCACCCGCAGTTCAAAAATGACATCACAGCTGCAGCGGGTGGAGCCCTAATGGAGAAGTCTTATGAGGAAGCATGCGAGCTGATCGAGAACCTAGCCGAACATAGTTTTTCTACTCCACGATCAGCTGTTAGAAGAGTTGCAAGTGTTCAAGAATCGGATGAGTTGAAAGAAATAAAAGCTCAATTAGCTGCGATCACGAACCACCTGAAAGGAGGAAGTCCACAAGAACCTGAGCAAGTTCAGTTCTTACAGAACCGGAACAACCAACCGAGGAATGATCCTTTCTCGAATACCTATAATGAGGGGTGGAAGAAGCACCCGAACTTCTCTTGGAGTCAACCCAGTCAACAACAGCAAGGTAATTTTTCTAATTTTTCTAATTCTTCCTATACTAACAATGTTTATCGTCCTCCAGGTTTTAACCAAAGGAATTCAATGAGGGACCATCTATGGAGAAGAAACCAGGGCTGGAGGATATGATGATGAAGTTCATGACTAAGATGGACAGCACGGTTGGAGAGTTAGCGAGCACGGTTAATACGATAAAAGTTGCAACCGATCAGAACACCGCATCCATCAGAATTCTAGAGAGGCAAGTGGGGCAGATTTCGGAAGCCCTACAAAACCGACCCCCCGGAACCTTGCCGAGTCAAACCGAGAGGAAAAACCGGGAAGAATGTAATGCCATTTATCTAAGAAGTGGCAAGGAGCTGAATGGAGACCCTACAAGAGAGCCGTCATCAAAGGAAACCGACCCCAAAGAGAAAGAGGTTGAGACCATAGAGGTGGACGAGTTGGAAGCCGAGAAAGAGTTTGAGATGGAGGAAAACCCGGAGGATGAAGAGAAAAAGAAGGAGCAATCAAGGGTCCCAAAGCAACTACCGGTCAAGCCGGTAGTCAAACCGTTTGTACCACCGCTACCATATCCGAATAGGCTTAAAGCCCAAAGGGAGGATCTAAATTTCTTGAAGTTTTTAAGAAATTGCATATTAATATCCCTTTTGCAGATGATTTGGCACAAATGCCCTCTTATGCGAGATTCTTGAAGGAAATCCTTTCGAACAAAAGGAAGATTGAGGAGCACGCGACAGTTGCACTTACTGAAGAGTGCAGCGCGATAATTCAGAACAAGCTTCCCCCGAAACTTAAGGATCTAGGGAGTTTTTCTATCCCTATTCAAATTAGGAATCTTTGTTTTGATAAAGTATTGTGTGATTTAGGAGCGAGTATTAACTTAATGCCTTTATCTGTTTTCAGGAAACTTGGCTTGGGAGAGGTTAAGCCAACATACATGACCTTGAAGCTCACTGATAGATCAATAATGTACCCGTATGGAGTGGTAGAGGTCGTGCTCATAAAAGTCGACAAGTTCTACTTCCCGGTGGACTTCGTGGTGATCGACATAGACGAAGATGAAGAAGTCCCGTTGATATGGAGAAGATCATTTCTGGCCACGACTAGAGCGTTGATAGACATGGAAGAAGGCGAAATGACCCTAAGAGTTGGTGATGAGAAGGCGGTATTTAAGATGTTCGAGAGCGGAAGGTGTAAAGACGGAGAGGAGCTTGGTGATCATGGAAAGCCAAAGGAGTGATCGGAAGGAAGGTCGAGCCACGACCGAAACCAAGGCGCTGGGTGGGAGGCAACCCACCGAGGTTTGCATTTCTTTTATTTTTGTTTTGAGTGAATTTATTTACAAAATAAAAAAAATAGCTGAAACAGTGACATGCGCGGTATGTCCCGCGGCTTACAAACCGCGCGGAAAACCGCGGGTGGCCCTGAGTTGTTTGCGAAACAGTGAGGCCCGCGGTCTATCCCGCGGCTTCCAAACCGCATGGGAAACCGCGCGGCTCCCCTGTTTCTGCTTTCGTTCTGTGTTTTCTTTTCCTGCTTTGTGTGTTTCCTTTGTCTTTTGCTTTGTTTCGTTTGTTTTTGCATTTCCCTTCTCCGTCTTCTCCGATGTCTTCCAACTGGGCGCTCCAATCTTTTAAGAGAATCTCCTCCGTCCGGGCAAACAGGTATGTTCTAATTCTACATGTTAATGAGTGGTGTATGATGTTTTGGTTCGATTAGCTGAACGAGACGCAACAAACCTAAGTTTCACTTAGGTTTGGGGTGCCTCACTTTTCAAATATCTACACACTCACTTTTAATCCTGTGCAAACCTCGGTTTCACCGAGGTTTGGGGTTGGCTTTGTTTGACAAACCTAGGCCACAGCCTAGGTTTGGGGTGGCCACATTTTAATGAGAATAGCTCTTTGATGTGTGTGCTTTAAATGTTATGCCTTACTTGTTTGATATCTGTAATAACCAAACAACGATACTTGTTTTAGTATCGCCTACACCGACACTTGCACATTGGGGACAATGTGTGGGTAAGGTTTGGGGTTGCCCAATCGGACCCATGTTTATGCACGTAGATTTCCCGCACCTCTGCATCCTTAGATCGCCTTAGCTAAAAAATTTTGTTTTGAATGATTGAGACCAACCATTGTGGGAAGAATCTTGTGATAGTGACGTGACCATTAGGGAAGGACCGGGAAAGGACATAACTAGGGGCATTAGTGGAGACCACCCATTAGTGAGATTTGAGCCTAAAAGACGTTTTTCATTTCGAGGGATTCATACACGAAAATCGTATACACTTTTGCGAGTTCCTTGTCGTGAATATAGAATGATCTCGCTATATTATTGCATTGAGTAGCAAAGACGACCATCGGGATATTGGGTAAGGGTGTAGTAGACCATATCGTGTGGACCTTAAGAGATGATTCCAGGCATTGTGTGTACGTTTAACCCTGGTTTTAGCTATCGTTCCTTTTCACCCAATTATGTGTGTAACCATAACCCCCTTTGTAGCCAAACACTCACCTTGTTCATTCCATACCCACCATTAAACCCGAGCCAAAAACCTTAGCCAACCCTTATCTGAAAGTGTGTCAACCAGAGGAGGTAATGAACTGCAATAGATAGATAAGAAAAGAAAGAATACAGGCCATTCATGAAAATAAATAGAAAAGAGGGCCAATGCAGCCCCAATCAAATAAAGAGGACCAATGAAGTCCCAAGTCAAAAAAATACAGTTAGTTAAATAGTATTTATAGCAGCTAAATAAGAGAGTCAAAGCGACTCCAGAAATGATAAAGAGGGCCGAGTGATAGAATCGAAACGAGAAAAGTTCAGAACTGTGAATGATTGACACGCCGAGGATTTTTGTTCTTTTTTACCCTTCGTTTCTTAGCCATAACCCTAACCCCATTACAACCCTTGTAAAGACCTGGATGATCTTCGGGAAAACGTGATTAGAGTATATGACCACCTTTACCAATATTCCCTGTCTTGCTACTTGATTCCTTTCTGAGATCGATTTTTGGACATTTGTGCGTCTTTCATTAGAGTTGTCATGTAACTTTTGAGTATTCTTGTACATAACCTCCATATACATGACAACATGTGTGATAACCTAGGTTCGAGAGAAATGAGAGAATCCCGTGAGGTAGGGTCGAGGCGAAATGTTTTCCCTAGTATGTTTGGACCTAGTACCACCTTAATGTAATCGGAGCAGTCACGAGTTCAACTTAAAATGGAAGGCCATAGATCAAACAAAATAAGGATGAGGCGAGAGTGAGATAGGCATTCACGGGTATGGGAAATCACCAGTGCAGTACATGGTACCGATTGGGAGTTGTGCAGTTATTATATTTCACTGATATATGCTTTTATTATATTTTTATCGCTAATTTTCTTGGGGACAGGCAACGCTCGGTTTGGGGTTGTTGATAACGCCACTTTTTGGCGTTATTTTCGGTCCTCAATCCAATGAGATTGGCTTGTGTTCTAGAAAAAATGCGAGATTTTACGCTTTATTTAGTGAAATGTGCAGGTTAATTAAAAGGCAGTAATCATCGAGAAAAGAAGCTAAAACGAGCCCAAAAAGAGCCAAAACAAAGCCCAACGGAAGCCCGAGATCCAAGCCCAAGACCCATGCCGACCCAGGACCCAGATCCGCCAACCAGAAACTGACCCGCGCACCTCAGGAAAGCGCGCGGATTTCCACGCGGTTTGCAAATCGTGGGACAAGCCGCGTAACCCTCTGTTCCAGCCTATTAGTTTGGCGTTTTTCCAGATTTTAGGTCATTCTAGACACAGCTCTCACACGACGAACGTCAGCGACTTGGGGGCGATTTTCAAAGCTTTTTCGGAGCTTTTGGAGCCACGATAGAGGATTGATTGGAGTCATGTTCAACGCGTAAAGTAGATACGAGCACACGAGAAAGGAGTCACCATTACATTCATCGTTTCCATATTCATTATGTTTGCACACATTTTTCCATCTTCTTTCTTTGTGTTTGAATCCACCACCAACATGAACTAATCCTTAGATGTTGGGGGTTGGAATGAATTTGGTTTAAGCATGTGAACATAAGACTTGAGACTTTTATCAGTTTACTTATTTAATGAAGCATGTGATTTGGTTTTTAATGCTTTTGTGAGTTTAGCTAGCTTTCAATTGTTGTGTTGTTTTCAATTAAGTTCGAGAGAATTAATTGTCAACTAGAACTAGAAAATTGCATGCCTAAGGTGAGAAAGGTGATAGAGATATATCGAGTAAGCCTTAGTTCAGTTACAATCTTGCGTTTAATGTGTTTTGAATTACATAGGTTGAGATCGAGAGATATAACTTGTGTTTTCAATACAAAACTCGTGGTTGCTTGAGAAAGAACCATGCTTTTACTATAAAACCCGTTGTTGCTTGAGAAAGAATAACGGTGATCTAAAGATTGTGTATTCATTAAAGGAAATAACTGGTAATTGTTTCGAGTCAACTGTTTATATGTGAGAACTATAGGATTTCCAACCCTCAACTGTTTTCTCTATCAGAAGTTTCTTAAGTTGTTTACTGTTCCGTGTTTGATTTAGTTTGTTTGCAATTAATTAGTTTATAAACCCACCACTCAAAATATCAATCGTTCATTTAATAGCAATTTTAATCATTGTGATACTTAGTTCCTAGTTCCCTGTGTTCGATACTCGTACTTTCTAAGTACTATTACTTGATTTCGACCCGTACACTTGCGGTAAGATTTAGGGGGGTGATACCCGCCTATCAATTGATCAATTGACAACTGGTTCGTTGTATCATAAAATATCTGACACTTGAGATAACGAAGGAATGTTGTCTCATCTTCTTATCTGATTATTAGTTTTATCCCAACAGATCTTTATACCCTGTGTTTTCCTCTTATAACTGATTTTTCATTAGTTGATACTCAAAACTCCCAACAAAAGATTACTTTTGAATTCGCCATTTGAAACCTGTTTTTACAAATTGGACTTTTAAAGGAGAACTTTTCCACACTTTCCTGTGGGATCGGTATTCGGTACTTTGTACCATTATTACTTGTTATAAGGCGATAGATGTATATTTGCGTCATGGTTTATTTCTGACATTTTCAGGTACACGCAAATAAGCACAACAATTATTCGAGGAAATAAAGTATTGAGTTATAGGAAGGTATTTATCCTTTTATTTTATGATATTTTGAAAATTTAAAACAATCGTTCTTTCCAACCTTGAGGGTGTTACAACTTTCTAATGCACAAACCTTAAGAAACAAAAATGACTTTTATCCTTAGTGTTTGTTTTTTCGTTAAGTTTTCCATCAAGCCCATGTTTTATTTCCAAAACCTTGACGATAAAATTGATCAACCAACAATTACAATGAATCCCTGAAATTGAAGTGATTTTGCATTTAAACATCAATAAACCATTATAGAAAAGGAGGCCAAATCTAATATTTTTGCTATCTGAATATTCATACATGCTAATAAGATGGATATAGAGAAGACACAACACAATGGTATAAAACTCTTTAAGAAATAGGGGTGTAACTATAACACAAACTACAGTTAGAAAAATAAGGAAAATGGTAGTTAGAGGTATGAACTATGTATTGGCAAAATCACAACAAAACATGATAATTTCACAAAATTTGATATTCCTAATGTATTATAGGCTCGAAAATAAAAATCAGACATACCCGAAAATTCCCATCACTCAGGTAGAAACAAGAGTAGCAACATCAAAAGTAATCTTGGCTAGCCCCAAACCAACATCGTGAAGGCAAATCCATAGGCATCATTATAAAGCTAATAAAGACTGCAAAATATCTTACAGTTCCTTTAAAGTTGAAATCAAGAAGAATGTTAACAACTTATGAATAACCTTAGGATGGCATGCAAACACGAACATAATAGACTTACTAGAAACACAAACATGCCAATCATCATGATCTTGAGCCTTTGATATGTGCTTTTGATGTGATTTGAACATGGAAGCTGGAATCCCATCAAACATTTTTATGATTTAGCCTAAGAACTTGCATACATACATAAAGTTATACAAATAAATGATGATAGAAATAAGGCTTCAAAACCCGATTTAGCCCTATTATTTAAAAAACAATTTAGTCGTAGTATTCAAAAAATAATTTAGCCGTAATATAGAAAAAATGATTAAAAAACAAACCCTTGAACTTCAAAAATTGAACAACTTTAACCCCAATTCAATGATTCAAGAATGCATGCCTATACGGAAATCTATGGTTTGGTCTCGCTTGTGAGTCGCGTCGAACTCCAAAGATGAAGATATATAGAGATGGTGTTGGGAAGAAGACAAGCTTTTGAATCAAAGCCATCCTGGAACATGGGCATACTTATATGGAATGATGTAGGGGAAAGACCCCACTCAAAGATTTTTTTAATAATAATTTAGGTAAAAAGAATTATTTTTACTCTTTGAGCATCCATACCCATCTTGCACAAGGCCTTGCAAGATGACATGACATGCCATGTGGATTGCAAGGTCTTGCAAGTTTAGCAATGTTGGGTCACCAAAGATTTGAAGATGACCTTCTGATTAACTCATTGTAATTTTACTTAGGATATTGTTCTTTGTAATAGCTTAGTTAAGATATCAAATGTTCGGTGAAGTCAAAGATAAACTGAAGTCAACCAGAATTGTTTCTGTCATTGCGGAATGAAGACACAATTCTCACAAAAGAACTAAGCTATTCTCACCGATTTTCCATCTGGAAAATCGGTGAGACACATGGCCGATTTCCTCACTAATTTCGGCCAAATCTGACCGATTTCTCACTCCAAAATCGGTGAGGTCTTCTGTGTTGAAAGTTTACAGCAGAAGATCATTTAATAAGGGACAAGATCTAATGTCAGGAAAAAGGGACTATTTGTCTTTATTCCAATTTTAGATAATGTCTCAATCATGCGTGCTTATTCTTCCTAGTATTGAGAAAAAGTTTGAAAGAGACTTGTCAACTTTTTCAGAGTCAACTCCTATCTTTGATTCTCCAGATGAAAAGTGTCCCTAGCATTAAATGCTTCCAGCACTATATAAAGGAGGAAGACCACTCCATACAAGGTTGTGCATTCTTGAAGATTTCTCAGTGCACAAGACTTTTCTCTCCTTAAACTTTATAGCTTTTAATCTGTGTTTTTAGAAGTTGTTTTGTTTCCAGTTTACTTTGTGAAGATTGTTAGAATAGATTTCATCTATTCTTTCTGCAACAATATAAGTGTTTTATGTGTAATTCTTGATTTTATAAACCAATAAAGAATTAAATTAAGTGAAAAATGTGTGTATTGTATTCACCCCCTACCTCCACCAATACTTGTTCTTAATCTTATTAACAATCTGGGAAACAAGTGGTATCAGAGCAGGAAAGTTTAATCTTAACAAACTTGTTCTGCAAAGGCTGATTCCTCCTCAAACAATGAACTTTTCTCTCAAAACACTTTTTCTGAAAATGGCTCTATAGCTAAACCTCCTAAGTTTAAGCCCAGCAACTTTTCTTTGTGAAAAGACGGATGATGCTCTTCATGGAAGGAGTGGATAGCAGATATCCAACCATTCTCAATGAGGGACCCATTGTCCCTAGAGTTTGGGCTCGCTATGAAACTCAAAAGTCCGACAAAGAAAATGTTGAAAAAGATGATTCTGATGATTCCTCTGATGAAGAAAAATTTGATGTAATCGATTTTTATATTCTTAAAAATCCAAAGAAATATACTGATGAAGAAAAACGGCTTGTGTCTCTTGATTCTAAAGTTAGAGCAATCATTGCAGTTTTTCTTTCTGATAAGGTCTACCATTCTTTAGTAAATCTCCCTACAGCTAAACAAATGTGGACTACTCTCATTAGAAAATATGAGCTTTTCACTCATGAAAAGGGAGAATCTCTCTCCAACTACTATAACCGCTTTAATAGTCTTCTTAATGACTTAAAGCTGTTAGGTAGGGTGTATGAAAATGAGGAAGTCCTGTGCAAATTTATGGATTTTCTTCCCGACTTTTGGGAAAACATCTGTACTTGCATAAGACAACCAACGATCTTGAATACATGCCTCTTACTCTACTCTATGGAACTCTTTTTAACTATGAACAAACCAAGATTCAAAGGAAGTCTATCATAAAAGAGATAAAAGGATCTTCTGTAGCCCTTGTCAGTGATATTTCCAAGAAAGCTCAGTGTGTGCCCAGGATCACCTACCCTTCATCAGAATCTGATAACAATAGTCAAGATGATGTCGATGATGAAGGTGAGGAGACTTCTGTCGAACAGATAACTAATGAAATGGCTATGGTGGCAGGGTTCAAGAACAAACCTCGATTTTCAGGAAAATCTAGAACTCTTAGAAAACCTTCTTCTTTCACAAAAAATTCCTCGACTGACAAGTCAAATGAAGGACTTCTTCGAAAAGGCAAAGGACTTCATGTTGAGACTCATGATTAGGCAGATGAGCCCACTTCTGAAAGTGACAAGGACTCACTTAACACGTGCTTCATGGCCAGAATTGATGAAGTTGAAACTTCTGAAAAGGTTGTCACATCTACTGCCCTATTGTCAACTGAGTGCTCCTCGTCCTCTCCTCAGGTACATCCCTTCAATTCCATGACTGAATCTGAAAAGACTGAAGCATATGACTCTTTGACGATTGACTTATATAATGCTAAAGATGCAAAGAAAAAGGCTTCTGCTCAGATAAAATCTATTTCTTCACAACTACAAATTTGTCTTTCTCAACTTAAACAATTTGACTCAATCAAAGCTGAGTTGGAAGATTTGAAAACCATAAATCACATTATTGCTAAAGAGAAAAACAAACTTTTCAAAAAGTTAAAAAGAGAGCAAGAGACTTTAAGAAAAAATGGACCAGCTCGTCAAAGAATCTTGAAAACATCTTTCAAGATCAAATCTCATGTGATGACAAAACTGGTCTGGGCTTTGGAAAATGGAAATTGATCAACCGTTAAAAAAAACTCATGCTTCTACTTCCTGTGCTTCTCCCTCCTTATATGAATCTTCTAAATCTAGTTCTATTGGCTCTGTGTCCATGAACTCTGCTGACTTATCTGAAGCTTTAAAATTATGTATGTTTATAAAGGCAAAAGATTCCATCTCTTTTCCAAATGAAGAAACTCAAGATTCAAATGACCCTCCCAAACCCTTACATGACCTTATGAAAATCTTGACTTTAGATGAAGCTTCCTCCTCTGAAAACATGCCATCTAAAGTGCCCAAAATAAATCTTTCAAACTCAAGTAAAAGATTTTCTCTGTCTCAAAAGGGTAAAAACTGTGGCAACTGACAGTTCTCTAAAAAGAAAATCCCCAGATCTCTCAAAAACGTTTTTTGAGAATACCCCCTCAGACTCTATCCCAAGAAATGTTGGCCTCGAATCCAACAATGGAACTTAGGTTTTCCTCCTCTGATGTCAAGCTTTGGTCCAAAATCTTTACAGATAGATGTCAAGGGCAAAAACAAAAGAAAAAGGCCAAAAACCCAAAAAGATTTTCATTTATAGAAAGTGCTACAACTGTGGAGATACCTTTCATCTTCCAAGGACTGCCCTAAGGACATAATTGACCGAACAGAAACTAAGAGCTCCTCACCCTCTAACCCTAAAGGACCCACTACCAAATGGGTACCAAGAAACTAACATTTCTGTTACTGTAGGTTTATGAGCATCATCAAATATGGTATTTGGACAGTGGATGCTCACGTCACATGACAGGAAACAAATACCTTCTCATAAACTATGTGTCCGAAAAGGATTCATCAGTAACTTTCGGAGATAATTCCAGAGGTTATACAAAGGGATATGGAACTCTCACAAATGGGTCGGTCACCTTTAACAAAGTTGCATTTGTTGAAGGACTGATGCATAATCATCTGAGTATTAGTCAACTATGTGATCTGGGTTACAAAGTTATCTTTGAACTTTGTGTATGTACTATTGTTGATAAACATATGCAGGTTGTGTTGTCCGGGAAGAGAAAGGAGAATGTCTATGCCATTGACATGGGACAAAATCATAATACGACCAGTGTCTGCTTTGTGTTTGATAACTCAGCCAAAAGAAACTGGATGTGGCACAAACGGTTATCTCATTTGAACTTTAAAACTCTGAACATTCTCTGCAACAAAGAATTGGTGACTGGCATGCCAAAACTAAATTTTGTGAAAGAGAAGTTGTGTGATGCTTGTGAAAAAGGAAAACTCACCAAATCCTCTTTCAAATCAAAACACTGTTTTTCAATCTCTCTTCCTCTCCAAATGCTGCACATGGAACTATATGGGCCAGTAAGTACTCCCAGTCTGGGAGGAAAAAGGTACATTCTTGTTGTTGATGATGAGTTCACAAGAAATACCTGGGTGTTCTTTCTTAGGTACAAAAGTGATGCTACTAAAGAAATCATTAAGTTCATCAAGAAGTGTGAAGTTCTGAATGGTCAACTAGTCAGATCAGTAAGAAGTGACAATGCTAATGAATTTAAAAACGATGCCTTAGAAGACTTCTTCAATGACAAAGGAATGTCCCAAATTTTCTCTGCAGTCAGAACTCCTCAACATAATGGAGTAGTTGAAAGAAAGAATCAGACTCTGTGTGAGGCTGCTAGATCAATGTTTAGTGAATCAAATCTTCCTACACATTTTTGGGCAGAAGCAATTAATACTGCATGTTTTACCCAAAACAGGTCAGTGATTATCAAAAGACATGGGAAGACTCCTTATGAAGTTTTCTATGGCCGAAAACCAAACATAGGTTTTCTCCATGTCTTTGGATGTGTGTATTTCATTCTAAATGATCGGGAAAACCTTGGGAAATTTGATCCTAAGGCTGATGAAGGAATTTTTGTAGGATATTCCTTGTCCTCAAAAGCATATCGTGTGTACAACCTCAGAAGAAAATGCATTGATGAATCCATTCATGTTAAGTTTGATGATTTTAGATCATCATCTCTCTCAAATGATGATGATGAACTAAATAGGTGGATTTCATCTTGCATTGGTGATGCTCCATCCTCGGCCTCTATCGATTCCACCTCCATTCCCTTCACTCAAAATCCTTCTCATCACAATAATCCTCCTGATTCTCATCAACAAAATTCTCCACCTACTATACTGGCCGATCCACCTTCCACCAAAAATCTCTCTATCAATCCCATAACACCATCTACCGAAATTCTGCCTCAAACCACCTCAACTCATCCATCATCAAGCCTTCCACCCACTCTACTTCCTGCTACTAAATGGACCAAAGATCACCCTATTGGCCAAATAATCGGTGATCAACAAGCTGGGGTCCAGACTAGAAGAGGAATTGGAAATATTTGCCTCTATGTGAACTTTCTCTCTCTCTCTCTCTCTCTCATAGAACCAAAGAAAATTGAGGAAGCACTAGTTGATCCATGTTGGATCACTGCCATGTAAGAAGAACTTTCTCAATTCACAAGGAACAAGGTTTGGCGATTGGTTCCCCGTCCTCCAAAGAAAACAATTATTGGAACCAAGTGGGTCTTCAAGAACAAAATGGATGAAGAAGGAATTGTGATCAGAAACAAGGCCAGACTTGTTGCTCAAGGATACAGACAGAAAGAAGGAATTGATTATGATGAAACATTTGCACCTGTTGCTAGACTTGAAGCTATAAGGATCTTCTTGGCCCATGCTGCTTACCAAAATTTCAGAGTCTTCCAGATGGATGTTAAAAGTTCCTTCCAAAATGGAGAACTGGCAGAAAAAGTCTATGTGAGACAGCCACCTGGATTTGAAGATTCCACACATCCTGATTATGTGTACCGGTTGGAGAAAGCTCTCTATGGTCTCAAACAGGCCCCTCGTGCCTTGTATGATACTCTTGCTGACTTCCTCCTGAAAAATGGTTATTCCAAAGGTAAAATTGACAATACCTTGTTCATCAAACAAACTTCAGGTAATCTTATCCTTGTTCAAATATATGTGAATGACATCATCTTTGGTGCCACAGATGAATTACTGTGTGATGAGTTTGCTTCTCTCATGAAAAGTCAATATGAGATGAGCATGATGGAAGAACTCACATTTTTCTTAGGCACTCAGGTCAAACAAACCTCTGAAGGGATTTTCATAAATCAAAGAAAATATATTCGTGACCTTCTCAAAAAGTTTAAGTTTGAAAATTGCTCTCCCATGAAAACTCCTATGGCACCACCCTTGAAAATTGATGTTGAACGAATTATCGATGGATGATTGGGTCCCTTCTCTATCTTACTGCTAGCAGACCCGATATTATGTTTGCAACCTGTTTTTGTGCGCGTTATCAGGCCAATCCCAAAGAATCTCATCTGGATGCTGTAAAATGCATTTCCGGTACCTGAAAGGTACCTTGCATCTGGGTCTTTGGTATCCCAAAGACTCAGGTTTTGATCTAATTGGGTATTCAGATTCTGACTATGCAGGTTCTAAGGTTGATAGAAAAAGCACCACATGTGGTTGCCAACTTCTTGGTGGCAAGCTGGTCAGTTGGTGCAGTAAGAAACAAAACTCAGTTTCAACCTCTACTGCTGAAGCTGAATATGTTGCTGCTGGAAGTTGATGTGCTCAGATCCTGTGGATGAAGAATCAACTAAGGGACTACAATCAAATCTACTCACAAGTACCCATACTTTGTGAAAACTCAAGTGCAATTGCTATTGTAAATAATCCAGTTCTTCACTATAGATCAAAACATATAGACATCAAATATCACTTCATCAGGGACCACAACTCCAATGGTGACATAGAGCTGCATTTCATTCCTACTGATCTTCAGCTAGCACATCTGTTCACCAAACCCTTGGATGAAGCAAGATTCAACTTCTTGATTAGAGAACTTGGAATGTTGTACTTAGATCTTTAATTAAAAAAATGTTTGAATCATATCTTCTAGAATCGGTGGCCATCCACACCGAAATCAAACCCTTTGGTGAAAACTCGGTGAAACGTCTCTCCCTCTTAAAGTTCTGAAAATCGGCGAACCCTTCTTCATTTCGGCAAACCCGGGTCTCACCGATATCACAACATTCGGTGAGCATACCCTTTCGATGAATATCGGTAGCCATATCGTTTCGGGAAAATCGGTGGCCATATTCCTCCAAAGAAGGTGCCCCACCGAAGTATTCGACACTGAAGTCAAATCCCATCGGTGAAACTGAATTTATCTCCGAATCCATTAACATCGGGAATACCTCTAAATCGGTGAGCATATCTTGCTCTCACCGAAGTCCTCGCCTCACCGAGGTTTCCCAATCCTCTTCGAAGCTCTCATCCTCCGAACTTCTACTCCGATTGCATACCTATATAAATCGGTAAGTTCCTCTCTCCAATTGTACTGTACCACCGATTCCCCTTTCACCGATTTCTTCTTCTTATCTCTTCATAAGAATCGATGCTGACATCATCCCTACACCGAGCTGTCAGTTAGATTTGACTCTTCCCATTCCCCCTTTCATGAAACCGTTTCTTCGGCCGCTTCATTTTTCCATTGTCATCATTACCCATTTAAACTAATCCTCTTTATTGTTTTTTTAAACTATGAAACCCTTCCACTTCCTCATAACCGTTCCCACTTCTTCACATTCTAACCCTATTTAAACCCCTCTTCGTCTTCAATATATCCTTTCACGACCTGCAACTCTCAAGTTGTCTCTCTAAAACAACCGACAACTTTCTCTCATTCTCTCCCAATGGCATCCTCAACCTTATCTAAACTCCCCAAGATCCCCAAGACTGCCAAGGGCGTTCCAATATGCTTTGAAGATCTCAAGTTCAACCCATACAATCATGTTGCTCGTTTTGACGTCGATCCCACTCACAGTGAGTTCACTACCGTCTCCAAGTTCCTTTCTCGATCACCTTTTCTTCATGCATTCACATGCAGTCCCAAGATGAGCAAAGTGCTCATTGGCCAATTTTGGCTCACGTGTGTTTACGATCCCTCTAACGACTCCATTAATGCCTCCATTAATCTTCCTCTAAAGGCCCATGTACTCTCCTTCGCAAATACATGGGAGGTGTGTGGAACTTCTTCTTCACCCATGTCATCTACTGCCTCTCATGAAAAACAAGCGGCCAAGATCAATGTTCTTCCTACATCACATATTTGGCCCATGCCTTGATCTTTTAGAGCAAAATTGACTTTGCTCAAAATTTCTTTATTGAACTTGCCAATGGGATCACTCCACCGAAACGATGCCATGTGGCCTTTCCCCGGTTCATTTCCATGATCATTAATCACAAAATGGCGTTTCTCTTGCTACCGATCGGAAATCAAAAACTCCGAAATTCACCTACGACTGGTCTGCTCCCGTCGTCGGAAAAACGGTTATGGACGTGGATCCCCTAGCCTCCGATCTTCCTCTAAGACCAGGTACGATTACTTTCGCTCACTCTCCCGATATGCATTAGGGAGATGTCGAAATCCCTGGGTTTGTACACCCAGAGATTCTTTCGGAATCTCCTACTGTAGTGTCCCCTATCCCTTCTTCCCGAGTGAAATCGGGGGGCACAAAGAAAAAATCAAGGGCTGCTGATACCTCCGCCTCTGCTTCTGAGACCATGCCACCGAAAATTCGGTGGCTACCCAAGTCAAAACCCCTTTCACAAAAATGAAGGCACTCTAAATCCCATCCCAGGTCTCCTCTAGAGAGGCTTAGGAAGCTTTCGGCTAAGCCTCCCACACCAGCCACCGATTCTCAAAAATCGGTAGCTGTTGAAATTGTCCCAGAAAGGCTAAGGGAATCTGTTATCCGCCAAACCACCTCCTCCGTTGTCTCCCAAAAGACTTCGGTTATATCAGTAGAGTCCCCACATCATTCCTTGTCACCTATATTTTTAGGTGATGCAGATGACTTGGAGGTCTCTCCCCTCCAAGGTTCTGCTTTCGCACTGCACAACCTATCACCCGAACACATTGTGGTTGATGACTCTACACAACCACATGAAGGGTCGGCCGAACCAGCAGTCGATCCTGAGGGTATAGACTTTCTGGATTTTCTTTTACAGAACACTAGGCCTTGTTCGGCCACTCCTCACCGACGAGGACCCTCTCCGACTAATGTGTCACCGATTGCTTCTCCTTCCCAAGAAGTCTCCTCACCGAAACAACAACACCTATCGATGTCATCTGTAACACCCCAAAAACGAGGATCAACAAAAACTTCCATAAAATGGAAGAGTGATATATAATGCCATAGCACGAGCTGACAAAAGGGGAAAATACAAATGCCTGTTCACAATACAATGTATAATTTCGAAAACTAAATGACAACCGACTAATCTAATCTTTAATAAAGAAATAAGATTACAAAAGGGTGTCATAGCTAGTCCAATTTGATCTTCTATCCTTGGCATCTCAAAATGTATCCCCACGCTCACAAATCCCCAACTAAGCCTTCTTAAGGACGGCACCGCTAGAATCTGTGATACACATTAAACAAGCAACAAGTGTTAGGCTTCAAAAGCCTAGTGAGTTGAACACATAATAGGGCATGAAATAATTTCATAATAAAGAATATAGGCATGGTCATTGACAATTTGGACTCAATGGGGGAGACCCAATACACCATCTCGAGTTACATCCTAGTGCCTACTTGGTGGTTCCTCCAATTTGTAAATACCAACAAGTAACTACTCCATGTAGTACACAACATCATCCATTACTTCCATGGAAATAGTCCAACCATCCCATTAAGCATATAATTCTCCCATTCATATAGTTCTCAAGTTTAACCACATACATTTACATGTAACAACATGAGTTTGTCATTTAGCAAGAAACATGTAGTAAATTGCATATTAAGCCAACTATCACCATGAAACCATATTTTTCTTCATTAAGACATAAATCAAGCCATTAAGCTCAAAACCCTAATATTTGGGTTTAACCATCTCCAAAGAATATTATCATGTAATGTACAGATTCAAGTAGAGTGAGCTGTTACATAACCTTTCTCTTACCATTAAGCCCCTAAATCTCCTCTTTATGGAGATGATAGGCGGGTATCACCCCCCTATATCTAACCGCAAATGTACGGTGTCGAAATCAAGTAATACGTACGGAAGTGCCCAAAGGGAATCCACGGGAACTAGGAACTAAGTATCACAATTACTATAATCACTATTAACTGAACTGTCGAAATTGAGAGATGGTTGGTATTAAACTAATTGATTGCAATAAGAAAATCACAAATGGAACAGTAGACAACTTAAGGAAAATTCGATAGAGAAAACTGTTGGGGGTTGGAAATCCTTAGGTTTTCACATACGAATATCTGACTTAAAACAATTACCAGTTAATCCCCTTAATGAATACCCAATCTCTAAAATCACCGTTGTTCTCTTTCGAGCAACATCGGGTTTTATTTTGAAAAGGACAAGTTTTATCTTTCGATCTCAACCTATGGATTTCAAAACACATTAAGCGCAAGATTCAGGTTTGAACGAATAGATTTTATCTCTCGATCTCAACCTAATTGGTTCAATTAGGACTAAGGCGTATTCGGTATATCTCTATCACCAAATTCTCGCCTTAGGCATGCAATTCCTAGTTCTAGCTAACAGTTAATTCTCTAGAACTCAACTGGAAACAACAAAACAATTGAAAGCTAGCTAAACTCTCAAAATCATTAAGAATCAAATTACATGCATTCATTAAAAAAGGAAAACCGATAAATGTTCAAGTCATCTGTTCATATGCTTACAAACCCAATTCAATCCAACCCCCAACATCTAAAATTAGTTCATGTTGGTGGTGGATTCAAACATAAGAAAAGGAGGTGTGAAAGTATGTGTAAACATGATAAACGTGATTGTAACTAAAGTAATGATGAACTCCCTTCTATCTGATCTAATCCGACTCTCGTTGTGAACTTCTCCTCGATCTGTCCTCTATCGTGGCTCCAGAAGGCGTGAAAAGTCTCCAGAAATCGCCCCAAGTCGTCTGCCGTTCGTCGTGTGTGAGTTGCGTATCCAATAATGACCTAAAATATGGAACAAAAGGCTGAAAATCGCGAAACAGAGGGTTACGCGACCTTCCACGCGACTTGCAAGTCGCGTGGAAAGTCGCGCGCTTTCCAGAGCGCTTCAGGGTCGGTTTCTGGTTCGCGGTTCGGGTCCTGGTTCGAGCGTGGGTCTTGGGCTTGGATCTCGGGCTTTTATTGGCTTCGTTTTGGACTCGTTTTAGGCTCTTTTTAGCTTCTTTTCTCGATGAACGCTGTCTTTTGGATTACCTGTTCATTTCACTAGATAAACCATTAAAAATCCGCTTCTTTGCTTAAATACAAGCCAATCTCATTGGTTTGAGAACCGAAAATAACGCCAAAAAGTGGCGTTATCAACAACCCCAAACCGAGCGTTGCTTGTCCCCAAGCAAATTAGCGACAAAATAGAATAAAAGCATATATCAGAGAAATGATAATAACTGTACAACTCCCAATCGGTACCATGTAATGCACTGGTGATTTCCATACCCGTGAATGCCTATCTCACTCTCGCCTTATTCCTGTTCCGTTTGATCTATGACCTTCCATTGTAAGTTGAACTCGTGACTGCTCCGTTTCCATTAAGGTTGTTCTAGGTCCAGACATACTAGGGAAAACATTTCGCCTCGACCCTACCTCACGGGATACTCTCGTTTCACTCGAACCTAGGTTGTCGCACATGTTGTCATGTTTAGGGAGGTTATGTACAAGAATACTCAAAATTCACATGACAACTCTAAAGAAAGACGCACAATTGTCCAAAAATTGATCTCAGAAAGGAATCAAGTAGCAAGACAGGGAGTATCAGTAAGGGTGGTCGTATACGCTAATCACATTTTCCAAAAGATCATCCAGGTCTTTACAGGGGTTGTAACGGGGCTAGGGTTATGGCTAAGAACGAAGGGTATAAAGAAACAAAAATCCTCGGCGTGTCAATCATTAACAGTTCTGAACTTTTCTGGTTTTGATTCTATCACTCGGCCCTCTTTGTCGCTATTGGAGTCGCTTTGACTCTCTTATTTTCTGCTGTACTTACTATCAATATCTAAACTAGTTTTTTTTTTGGAACTTCATTGGTCCTCTTTATTCAACTTGGGGTTGCCTTGGCCCTCTTTTCTATTTATTTTCATAACTGGCCTGTATTGCTTTGGATTGACACACTTTCGGATAGGGGTGGCTAAGGCTTTTGACTTGGGTTTAATGGTGGGTTTAGAAATGAAAAAGGTGAGTGTTTGGCTGCAAAGGGGGTTATGGTTACACACATATGGGTGAAAATGTACGATAGCTAAAAACAGGGTTAAACATACACACAATGCCTGGAATCACATCTTCAGGTCCACACGATTTGGTCTACTATACCCTTTCCCAATATCCCGATGGTTGTCTTTGCTACTCAATGCAATAATATAGCGAGATCATTCTATATTCACGACAAGGAACTCAAAAAAGTGTATACGATTTTCGTGTATGAATCCCTCGATATGAACAACGTCTTTAAGGCTCAAAACTCGCTAATGGGTGGTCTCCACTAATGTCCCTAGTTATGTCCTTTCCCGGTCCTTCCCTAGCGGTCACGTCACTATCACCAGATTCTTCCTACAATAGTTGGTCTCAATCATTCAATACAAAAATTTTAGCTAAAGTGCTCTAGGTACTCAGAAGTGCATGAAATCTACGTGCATAACGTGGGCCCGATTGGGCAACCCCAAACCTTACCCACACATTGTCCCCAATGTGCAAGTGTCGGTGTAGGCGATACTAAACAAGTATCGTTGTGTGGTTATTTCAGGTTGTAGACAGGCAAGGCATAGTATAACATGAAGCAACAAAGAGCTATTCTAGCATGTTCAAAAACATGGCCACCCCAAACCTAGGCCGTGGCCTAGGTTTGTCAAACAAAAGCCAACCCCAAACCTCGGTGAAACCGAGGTTTGCACATGGATAAAAGTGAGTGTGTAGGTTTGTTGCATCTCGTTAACTAATAAGAAACCAAACATCTTACACCACTCGTTACACACAAAGTTGAGAACATACCTGTTTGCCCGGACGGAGGAGATTATCTTGAAAGATTTGAGCGCCAATCAGGGGAGATGGAGAGCGAGAAAGCAAACACACAAGAAACAAAGCAAAAGACGAAAGGAAACAGAAAAACGAAACACACAAAGCAAGAAAACGAACACGACACGAAAACAGGGAACCCGCGCGGTTTGGCGCGCGGGTTGTAAGTCGCGCAAGAAGTCGCGTAACCCCCTGTTTCGAAAACCCACAGAGAGCCCCACGACTTGACACGCGGTTTGTAGGCCGCGGCACAAGCCACGTAAGTCCCTGTTTCAGCTATTTTTTGATTTTTCGTTTTTTCATTTTTATGGTTTTTTTTGTAACTAAGAACACACTCAAAAACTGAAAATTAAAAGAGAACTAACCTCGGTGGGTTGCCTCCCACCCAGCGCCGTAGTTAAAGTCGTGGCACGACTATGTGGATCTCAACTCGGCTTAGTATCTGCGGAATCGAATCGCCCACACTTGCGGTTCTTCGCGGATTCTCCCTCATATGGCTCTCCTTTGTCATCTCTGTCTCTAAGCTTTCTAGTCTCGAACATCTTAAACATTACCTTCTTGCAGCCAACTCTCAAGGTCGTCTCTCCTTCCTCCATATCTATCAGTGCTCTACTCGTGGCTAGGAATGATCTCCCCAAAATGAGCGGGACCTCTATATCTTCATCAACGTCCAGTACCACGAAGTCCACCGGGAAATAGAAATTTCTAACCTTGATGAGCACATCTTCTATCACTCCATACGGGTATACGATCGATCTATCCGCGAGCTTGAGCGTCATGTACGTCGGCTGCACTTCTCCCAATCCCAGTTTCCTGAAAACAGATAAAGGCATTAAATTAATACTAGCTCCTAAATCACATAATACCTTATCAAAAGAAAACTTCCCAATTAGAATAGGGATTGAAAAACTCCCTGGATCTTTGAGCTTCGGTGGAAGCTTGTTTTGGATGATGGCGCTACACTCTTCAGTAAGTGCAACGGTGGACTGGTGATCGATCGCCCTCTTCTTGGATAGAATCTCCTTCATGAACTTGAGGTAGGTCGGCATTTGAGCGAGTGCCTCCGCGAATGGAATGTTTATGTGTAGCTTCTTGAAAACATCGAGGAACTTCTTGAACTGTTCGTCATCTTTGTGCGCCTTCACCCGATTCGGATATGGTAGCGGTGGTACAGACGGTCTCTTTTTCTCTTCACTCTTCTTGGCCTCTTCAGTCAGTATATCTTTCTCGGTTTCCAACTCGTCCACCTCTATGACCTCAACCTCTTTCTCTTCATGATCGGTTTCCTTTGGTGGCGGCTCTCTTGTAAGATCTCCATTCAGCTCATTGCCACTTCTCAGATAAATGGCATTACATTCTTCCCGGTGTTTCTTTTCGGTCATACTCGGGGATGTTCCGGGAGATCGGTTTTGTAGGGCTTCCGAAATCTGCCCCACTTGCCTTTCGAGGATCTTGATCGATGCGGTGTTCTGATCAGTTGCCGCCTTGACTGTACTAACCGTGCTCGCTAACTCTCGAACCGTGCTGTCCATCTTGGTCATGAACTTCATCAACATCTCTTCCAGCCCCGGCTTCTTCTCCCCGGATGGTCCTTCATTGCAATTCCTTTGATTGAAACCTGGAGGACGGTAAACATTGTTAGCATTAGGATAATTAGCAAAGTTAGAAGAATTACCTTGCTGTTGTTGACCGGGTTGACTCCAAGAGAAGTTCGGGTGCTTCTTCCACCCCTCATTATAAGTATTTGAGAACGGATCATTCCTCGGTTGGTTGTTCCGGTTTTGTAAGAATTGGACTTGCTCGGGTTCTTCCGGTCCACCTCCCTTCAATTGGTTCGAGATCGCAGCTAATTGAGCTTTTATTTCTTTCAGCTCATCCGATTCTTGAACACTTGCAACTCTTCTAACAGCTGATCTTGGAGTAGAAAAGCTATGTTCGGCCAAGTTCTCGATCAGCTCGCATGCTTCTTCATAAGATTTATCCATTAGTGCTCCACCCGATGCGGCAGTGATATCGTTTTTGAACTGCGGGTGGAGTCCACTAAAGAATGTCTGGATGATGACCCATCCGTGCAACCCGTGATGTGGACACTTCTTCAACATGTCTTTATATCGCTCCCATGCCTCATATAGGGTCTCTTGGTCCCATTGCGCGAAGTGCGTAATCTCGGCCATTAACTGCGCGGTTCTTCCCGGTGGGAAGAATTTCTGGAGGAATGCGGCTTTCAGGTCTGCCCATGTAGTGATCTGATCCGCTGGAAAACCTTCTATCCAAATTTCAGCTCTACCCTTGAGTGAGAAGCTGAACAGTCTTAGCTTGATAGCATTTTCCTCCATCCCATTGATCTTGAACGTGTTGCAAATCCGTTCAAATCCACGAAGGTGGGCATGGGGATCTTCAGTAGGTGCTCCCTCGAACTCATTCTGCTGTACCATGACGATGGTACTCGGCTTAATTTCGAAGTAATTTGCTGTAGTAGCGGGCGGTTGGACGCCTATCCGTGCGGTTGCCACGTTCGGATTGGCAAATGACCGCATCGGAACTCTCACCGGAGGAGGCGGAGGTGGGTTGTTACCAGGTGGTCAGTTGACGGGCATTTCGTCACCCATCTTTAGATGTCTCTTGGCTTTGGACGCTTTTCGTATTTGGCGGGCGGTTCTTTCGATCTCTGGATCAAGTGGCTCGATTTCCTTCCCTCGGGTCTTCCTTGGCATAAACCAATTAGTACCTGAAAACGAAGTAACAAAATCAGTAATCCAGAAATTGAAGGTGATAAAATAAAATAACAGAAATAAAAACAAATGTTTAATCTAATAGCGCTTATAGCTGGTAGTGCTATCAGTTGCAACTAGTTCCCCGGCAACGGCGCCAAAAACTTGATAGGCGGGTATCACCCCCCTATATCTAACCGCAAGTGTACGGTGTCGAAATCAAGTAATACGTACGGAAGTACGAGTATCGAATCCACGGGAACTAGGAACTAAGTATCACAATTACTATAATCACTATTAACTGAACTGTCGAAATTGAGAGATGGTTGGTATTAAAATAATTGATTGCAATAAGAAAATCACAAATGGAACAGTAGACAACTTGAGGAAAATTCGATAGAGAAAACTGTTGGGGGATGGAAATCCTTAGGTTTTCACATACGAATATCTGACTTAAAACAATTACCAGTTAATCCCCTTAATGAATACCCAATCTCTAAAATCACGGTTGTTCTCTTTCGAGCAACATCGGGTTTTATTTTGAAAAGGACAAGTTTTATCTTTCGATCTCAACCTATGGATTTCAAAACACATTAAGCGCAAGATTCATGTTTGAACGAATAGATTTTATCTCTCGATCTCAACCTAATTGGTTCAATTAGGACTAAGGCGTATTCGGTATATCTCTATCACCAAATTCTCGCCTTAGGCATGCAATTCCTAGTTCTAGCTAACAGTTAATTCTCTCGAACTCAACTGGAAACAACAAAACAATTGAAAGCTGGCTAAACTCTCAAAAGCATTAAGAATCAAATTACATGCATTCATTAAAAAAGGAAAACCGATAAACGTTCAAGTCATCTGTTCATATGCTTACAAACCCAATTCAATCCAACCCCCAACATCTAAAATTAGTTCATGTTGGTGGTGGATTCAAACATAAGAAAAGGAGCTGTGAAAGTATGTGTAAACATGATAAACGTGATTGTAACTAAAGTAATGATGAACTCCCTTCTATCCGATCTAATCTGATCTCGTTGTGAACTTCTCCTGGATCTGTCCTCTATCGTGGCTCCAGAAGGCGTGAAAAGTCTCCAGAAATCGCCCCACGTCGTCTGCCGTTCGTCGTGTGTGAGTTGCGTATCCAATAATGACCTAAAATCTGGAACAAAAGGCTGAAAATCGCAAAACAGAGGGTTACGCGACCTTCCACGCGACTTGCAAGTCGCGTGGAAAGTTGCGCGCTTTCCAGAGCGCTTCAGGGTCAGTTTCTGGTTCGCGGTTCGGGTCCTGGTTCGGGCGCGGGTCTTGGGCTTGGATCTCGGGCTTTCGTTGGCTTCGTTTTGGACTCGTTTTAGGCTCTTTTTAGCTTATTTTCTCGATGAACGCTGCCTTTTGGATTACCTGTTCATTTCACTAGATAAACCATTAAAAATCCGCTTCTTTGCTTAAATACAAACCAATCTCATTGGTTTGAGAACCGAAAATAACGCCAAAAAGTGGCGTTATCAGGAGACAAGAGCTTATTAACCCAAAAGGTATACTTCAAGGAAGGTTTGTTAGAACAAGCGAAGAAATAAATGTAAATCATGTATCAAGTATGATTTGAGGTTCAATCTACTCACCTTAAAGCTCAAGAGATGGGAACCCTAGAAATGGAGACTCTTGAATCTTGACCACTTCTAGCTAGGAGTACTTAGAGGTGGGTTCACCTAAGAACAACCATTTTAATGGCCATAAATCTCTCATAAACTTGTCCTAAATGAAAAGGGATGAAGGAATCATGAACTTACCTTGGTTTAGAGAGAAATCGCCCAACAATGGAGTGGGGAGGAGTGTGGCTCGATTTGGTAAAGTGAGAGAGAGAAAGGTGAAACCCTTAGGAATAAAGAGCAAAATTCGTCAGGTGGTCTGCGGATGTCCGGCACTCGAAACTCAAAATCCCCACTGATACCATCATCCTCGAAAGTGCCATCCCCTCACCGATCTTCCCAATCATCTTCAAGAGATAACTCTTCTCCTCCACCTTCTCCCTCACCGACAAGGACCCTGTTTCCCGATCCCCTATCTGATCAACCTTTATCCTCAACCATTCAAGAATCTAGACCTCTACCACATACTCCATTATCCCCCACCACTCCAAGATTTCACCTCCCCACTGATCCACACCATGTTGCACCCTCCAGTTCAACCATCCGTTTTCAAACAGGCTTACCTTACATTTATCTCTCAAACTCCCGACAGAGTTCGTCTTCTGGAAGAGCATGCATCTCATCCTTCGTTTAAGGCACCTCTTAGGGCACTACTTCAGTTCATCACTGATTCTCTCACTGGCTTTGGAAAGAAGTTAGAGGATTTGAACACCTCTAACACCCACTTATATATCTCAATGGAAGCACTGAAATCGGCCTCCGATGCCAGAGATTCTGAGCTTCGATAGCTAAGTGATAGAGATGCTCAGTAACAAACTTTGAACTCCGAAATCTTGGAGTCCCTCAAATCCCTCCATAAGAAGGTGGATGTCTTCACTGATTCCCTAGATTGGGATCTCGATCTAGGGGATTTCTCTTTTGATACATCTGATCGGCGGGTTCTTCATCAAATATCTCGGAGGGTAGATCGGGTCTCCGATACTTTGGGGGAGGGGGAGAAAAATCCAAAACATGTTCCCCGAAAACCTTCTATTCGACATGCATCCAGATCGGTGAAGGATACTGTGTTCAAAGACTTAGCTGCAAAAGGGAGAGTCCCATATGTTGAAAACCTTGACTTGTCGATTCCAACTATGGTACAATATCCCTCTACTACTTTGGCTCTTTCACCGATTGCAGGTTTGCTCTTCAGATTTGATCAGATTCACCTTGCTGTCATCATCTTCCTTGAAGGCCTTCTTAACCTTATGCCTCACCTTCCCGAAGCAGAACCCTTCTACCAGAACATTGTCACTGAAATCAAGCGCCATGCATGGAAGTAAGCGACATGTTTTATCTATCTTTCTAGTACTTGTAACTTTTTCTACCGATGTAATGCTTTGAATAATAAATGCAAGTACTTTTTTATCCATAACTTAGATACTTTAAATTTCATTCATTTGTTGTAAATATTTCCTTTCTGTAAATGTTGGATATACTTAACAAATCCATAAAAGATAAAATAAGACCAAAAAGAACAAAAATATTGGTCTATGTGAAAAGAACCCAAAAAGAGTAAAAAGGGAGAACCTAAAAAGAGTAAAAAGGGTCAAAATGCACTGTTTGTTTAGATACTCTAAAATTTCTAAGTATAAATCTCAACTTCAAATAGGGGGAGATTGTTGGGTCACCAAAGATTTGAAGATGACATTCCGATTAACTCATTGTAATTTTACTTAGAATGTTTTTATGGTTCTTTGTAATAGCTTATTCAAGATATCAAATGTTCGGTGAAGTCGAAGATCAACCGAAGTCAACTAGAAGTGTTTCTGTCATTGCTAAATGAAAACTTAATTATCACAAAAGAACTAAGCTATTCTCACCGATTTTCCATCTGGAAAATCGGAAAATCGATAAGACACATGGCCGATTTCCTCACTAATTTCGGCCTCACTCCAAAATCGGTGAGGTCTTCTGTGTTGAAAGTTTGCAGCAGAAGATCATTTAATATGGGACAAGATCTAATGTCAGAAAAAAGTGACTATTTGTCTTTATTCCAATTTTAGATAATGTCTCAATCAAGCATGTTTATTCTTCCTAGTACTGAGAAAAAGTTTGAAAGAGGCTTGTCAACTTTTTCAGAGTCAACTCCTATCTTTGATTCTCCAGATGACAAGTGTTCCAAACATTAAATGCTTCCAACACTATATAAAAGAGGAAGACCTCTCCATTCAAGGTTGCGCATTCTTGAAGATTTCTCAGTGCACAAGACTTTTCTCTCCTTAAACTTTATAGCTTTTAATCTGTGTTTGTAGAAGTTGTTTTGTTTCCAGTTTTCAGTTTACTTTGTGAAGATTGTTAGAATATATTTCATCTGTTCTTTCTGCAATAATATAAGTGTTCTTTGTGTAATTATTGATTTTATAAATCAATAAAGAATTAAATTAAGTGAAAAAATATGTGTATTGTATTCCCCCCCCCCCCCCCCCTTCTTTCTACAATACTTGTTCTTAATCTTATTAGCCATATGAGACTAACAAGCAAGTCCTTTCATATTTAGAAAAGCCTTTCACAAATAAATTTATATAAAACAAATACATTTTTGCCTAATTTAATTTATTAATTAGTTTGTTTAAACATTAATTATTAATATGTTTATTAAATTTAATTAATTTATTAATTTATTTGAACATTATTATTTTTTATTATTATTAAAATTTCTTACACACAATTTATTTTAAATAAATGATATTTTTTATGCAATGTTTTTTATTTAAACTACTAAAATAAAAATACATTAATATTAAAAATTACGAAAATACAAATACTAATAGATAAACGTATACAACATCAAAAAATTACATAAGTAAATACAACATAAATTATATTTATACAAAATATAGTAAAGAAAACAAAAGTAAAATTTTAGTTATCTATATTTTATAATTAATTTATTATTTATATTAATAATTATTTATATTATTTATATTATAATTTATTACTTTAGAAAAGAGTTTGGTCTTGCATGGATGTGGAAGGTGTTATTGCAAAGCTGATGTGGCACTTTAGAAAGGAGTTTGGTCTTGCAGGGGTGCCGATGGTCTTACATCCTTAGTTTCCCCCTAGTCATTTACGACGGCTTCCCCCAATGCCTCGGTTCTTTTTGACGAAACCTCCCACTCCTCGCACATTGATTGTTTTGTTACTTCTAGTTCTTGCAATCACACTACAATGATTACATTGATTGTGATGGTTTTGTTAAATATATCTCAATATCTTGTTATTTTAGTTTACAGATAAATTAATTCACCTAATGTTAACTTAATATATGCTCAAACCAGTTCAACTAGAAGAAAGTTATATAAATAAAAATAATAGTATAATTTGCTATTAGATTCATCGATATGGTAAAAAATTGAAACCGAAACTTACCTCATTCGGTTAGCAGAACCATTAAACCCTTAAACCGAATAACCTAAAACCTTTGTGGTTCGTATGATATCCGTTTCAGATTTTCTTACTCCTTAGGTCCTCCAGTCATCTAAGTTTCTGGATCCACCACTGTTTTGGATGATGAATATCTGTATGCTTAAAATTTTGCGTTTAAGACTTTTATCCAAATACTTTACAAGTTAGTATAAATGAATATTTACGTATGTTCACGTATAATCATAACTCTCTACAGTAATATGATATTTATCTTGAAATCTTAAAATTCAAATTTAAAAGCTATTGTAGCGTACATGTAAATCCAAATACAATGAAGTTGATTTTTTATACACTCAAATCGACACAATACAATAAGATTAAAGTCAGTTCAAAATTTCAACTTTTTAATAAAAAAACAAACAACATTATTATAATGACCCAACCAAAATAATCATGCAAAACATCAATTTCATAGCATCCCAAAATCACGGTCTCAAAGTTTCGTTATAAATATTCAAATAGGTTTGCGGAAACGACCTACACAACTGAGAAAAACTAATAACTAGAGTGTCACTAAGCTTCTTGACTCTTTTTGCTAAGCTCAGCCTATTTGCCCGAGCTCCTGGAAACCTGCTTACCTGAAAAGGGTTTTAAATTTGAAAATGCGAGGGTTAGACCATGAGGTCTAGTGAGTCCCTCCTAACCGTTATCAAAGCATTTAAAAACCGTTTATCTTTTCAGCTTTAAACATTCATACTCAACAAGTCAAAATCATATACGGACTAAAGTCTGCCTCCTCGTAATCTGACACCCTGAAGCCACCCGAAGGTGACAACGAGTCAGCCTCATGCTGCCTTGCGGAGCCTCGCTCCTGGCATATAGGGACCTCCATTCCCGCACGAGAGCTGGCGGGACTACTCTCCCGTCTTTGCCAGTTTACGCCTCCTTGATGTATGCATACATTCTACATAAAACTTTAAACAACTTTCATGCAATTAAAGCATAATAATAAAGCATGGCAATTCTCAACATTCATAACACATTTTGAAAACACTTTAAAAGCCACACATTTTAGTTTAGAAAACTCACCTGAGGCTCTTACTTCTCGTTTCTAAACAGTTCCAAACTTCCAAATCGACTTCCCTGAATAAACGGGCATAAAACAACAACTCAGCAAAAGTATCCGGATAACTCAGGTTTTCCGGACAACCCTACTTTTCCGGACGCTAAAGAGTCCGGACACCCATACTAACCGGACGACAACCTAGTCCGGACAACACCCTTGTCCGGGTAACTACTATTCTCCGGACGATACCCCTTTCCGGGTACCGAACTTACCGGACACAATACTTTACAGGACATAACTCCTACCCGGATAATCCATCCTATCCGGACAACTCCCTCGTCCGGGGACCTTCTCCCCAACAAGGTGTCCGGACGTCCAGGAAGGTTCCCGGACGTCGACCTGGTCTCTTATTGGGGCTGAAATCTACACTATAGATCGATTCTTTCGAATCAAAGCTTAGCAATAGCAACGACATTACTAAACTCAACAATTATTAAGTTCTTAGCAATCAAAACACCCCAGAAGACATGATTTCTCTCTTAAAGCATCAAACTCTACTTTTAAACAACAAAAACTCCAAAATCAACATTTGCTTACTAACTAACGATTAATCAGAGGAACGAGGGTGTGTTACCTGATTGCCTGATTGCGAGAAACGATTCATGGCTGCTGATTCCTTCTCAAATCCCAGATTTGATGATTTTTCTTCTCCAAAAGCTCAAAACCTTCAAAACCCTTTTTCTCTTCTTTCTTTCTCAACTTCAGCCGACACCCACTTCAAAATCAGTAATAAGAACATTCTCCTAGGGTTTTGGGCCCTTATATACTTCTTTACATAATTGCAAATTGACCCCTCAACTTCCATAAGTTAAGCACCAACACAAAAAGGCTTACAATCCCACTATTTTGGTCCGGGTTGTTACAACACTTCCCCCTCAAAAGAATTCCGTCCCCGGAATTCCGTTTTCGAAAAGGTGTGGTATCTGGACATCATATCTGATTCTACTTCCCACGTTGTCTCTCGTCCCCTATGATATCTCCACTGAACTTTTACTAGTCAAACTTCTATGTTCCTCGTTTAGCAAACCTTACCGCTCACGATTTCTATCGGTTCTTCTACGTAAGTCAACCTCTCATCTATACTGATGTCCCCTCAAAGGAACAGCCACAACGACCTCTGACAAACACTTCTTTAAATCTGAGACATGACATGTCGGATGAACACTCTTTAATTTTTCTGACCAGTCTAACTTGTACGCTGCTGCTCTAACTTGCTTACTAATGACAAGGTCAACTTCTTATCGCCTGCATCTCTTGCAAGGTCGCCATCATCTCACTTCTCACACCGGCTCTCCACAAAAGAGACGTGCATCACACTATGACTTTCTTCTCAAATTCACATCGAGTACCTCAAGATCGCGCACTATCTATTCAACTTTCATGCTTCGACGAAATCCGCAGACTTAGTCTACCTTACCTCTATCTCAAACTTCAAAGCTCAAAGCCTTATGTTTTTCAACTGTAACCACTCAGTTCTACTCGGTTGCCTCAGACCGTTCAGATGGGAAACATAACCACACCCCATACTTTGAAGCCGCCCTCGGCGAGACACCACTTGCTAAATCGTGCCATCTTGCACTACTTACTTGTACCCTCTTCGATCGTTATACTCGCTTAAAACTACCTGATAAAACCAAGGCCAACCGCGCCTCCATTTGCTCGCCTCCGTCCACACATCGGGACTCACGGTTTTAATCACGTCTAAATAAGGTCTCTCATACATTTATACTTCCATAAGAGAAAGAACTTGGCGGGAATTCCCGCCACAACAACGAGAATCTTCCACCAGGAAAACTCCCTCACTGGCAACTTGGCATAAGGCCAACCTTGTTTATCCTGACAAGCTCACCCCCAGGAGTCCCCTCCTCGGTATACCTGAAATTTCTAGGTTACTTCTTCCAACCGACATTCGTCCATGTAGATCATACTCCCTTCCCGATTCACATCGGCTACAACTCGACAACTAATTCGTACATTCTCACCACTTCATCATTTCATACTTAACGTGTCTAATAGTAGGAAACCTCTATAATTCCTTATTAGAGTGCTCTCCTATCCGAATTGCACTTATCCTGAAGGTTCATAAATTTCTAGCTGCTTGCCACAAGCGTCCAGTCATATAACATAACTTCGGTTACTCTCACTCAACTAGGAGGGGTAACCACGATCACGCCTGATAACTCTATTTTTAGAGTTATTATTTCCATTTATTTTCCACTTTATTTTGTCAATTTTAGCCATTTCACTTCTAAAAACCCCCATTCTTTGTATGATTTACGAAAACGAGCAAAATGAGTGAACCATGGTCTTTAATAAATTTTTTGGTGGAAGTTTGGGTGTTTTTTACGATTTTCTATCCACAGTGACGTATACAGTGCCCACTCTGCTCCCCACTCTTCGAGCAGATCAAGAAAACCTTGGGCTGGAAATATAAAATCTGGAGATTAAGAAGGTTCAAATGGCAGAGAAGCTGAGATTTGGCTGTTACAAGTGTTCCTCAAGGCTTTACATAATGATTGTACCTTTGTACTTGCAAAAGTTGACTTCTAAAGGACCATTGGGTAAAGAGAGTTATACATGGAGGATTGAAGTATTATCCTTTGAGCTGATTTCAGCATTTCCCTGCAGTCCTTACACCTTGGATAAACCTTTTTTGTGTAAAGACCAACACCTCCTTCTTGGTATAAAAAGGGGTGTTGGGTCTCATTTATTGCATCCATCTTTCTTGCAATTTATCTAGTACTTCTTTAAGTTGTAAGCTTTCATTTACTGCAGTAACTTAGCATTTAATTTCAGTAATTTATTTTAATTGTAGTTCGTAATACACAGTGCAGGGACGACTTCTCGTTCCCCACTGTGAGCAGTTAATTCAAGTCACTTTCAATTTTATTATGTATAAATCTTCATCTTTTGTTTTCTTTACTTCAGAAATGTTAGGCTAAACATCCTTTGGGATGTAGGAAGGAGAAGTACCTGGATTTTATAGAAAATCCTTGAGTAATCTTTATACTTAGAATATTTATTGTTTTGGTCATTCATTCTCGATATTTACCCAAAGATGCGAACAAGCCGATCACTTGCAAAGATCTAAAAGTCTAGTTCTTAACTTAGAAATGAGTAGAACGCAGTGACACGAGCTTTAATGATGCTAGGGGATTCGAAAGAATTCTTATGACACTTACGAAAGTGAGGTCGGCATAGTGAGCTAATCTCTGCCCACTGGAGTAGTAGGCAAGCTAATTTGTGTATTAAAAACACTTAGAGTATTTGTCTCTACACATTCCATCGAGGCCTGAAAAGGTCCATTTAGAGATTACCATTGACAAAACAACAAGTGCTAAGAGTATGGGATTTTCATCTAAAGGTGTGAGTATTTTGTGACCGGGCTTTTCTAGCGAAAATGTCTACCACGAATACGAGGATCACTCAAAGGACAGAGTATTTGAGATAAAATTTAGGGAAAATCAACCTACATTCCTCCTTTTTATCATTTAGTAATTCGTTTAAAGTAGCTATTTCACCAAACCAAACCAAAGTATTATTTTCCTCTCTAGTTGAAACTTGTAAAAGGAGCTCATGAGAACCGTATTGTCTTGATTGTCCAGTCTCTGTGGATTCGATTCTGGTATTTTACCAACTATTACTTGCTGTGACGATCATAGTGGACAGTGTACACTTGCACTTCCCACTGTGGACAGTTTGCAACCCACTGCGATTAAAGCACACATTTCGCACGTACCAAGTTTTTGGCGCCGTTGCAGGGGACTGGCGTGATTTTAAATCTCAAGACATTAGTTTTTGTTCGAGCCCGAGTAACTCGTTTTTCTAAGCTTTTCGTGTTGCATGCCAAGGCAACAACACGAACCTTTGTTACCAATCGATCTTGAAATAGAGAAAACTTTTCGAAAAAGACGCAAAAACAGAAATCGACAACCCCCTGTGATCCCCACTGTGAACATGGCTGCAATACCGCCACCTATAGTGGAGACCACAATCACGATTGTCGATAGCAAAGATCGAAAAATACGGGACTATGCTACTTCCGGAGTTGGTGATTTAAGCTCCGGAATTTTGAGACCCAATATTGTTGCAACGCATTTTGAACTCAAACCGGTGATGTTTCAAATGATCCAAGCCATGGGCCAATTTGGAGGATCGCCATCTGAGGATCCACACTCGCACTTAAAATCTTTTTTAGAAATGACAGATTCCTTCCAGTTGCAAGGTGTTAGTGATGAGGCATTAAGACTAAGGTTGTTCCCTTTTTCATTAAGGGACAAGGCGAAGTCTTGGCTGAACGCACATGCACCTCACTCGATAACCACTTGGCAAGAGCTTGCCGATAGATTTTTGCAAAAATACTTTCCTCCAACAAGGAATGTTAGGTTTCGAAATGATATGATTTTGTTTAGGCAAGAGGAAGATGAGGCTGTTTCGGATGCATGGGAACGATTTAAAGAATTACTTCGAAAGTGCCCACATCATGGCATCCCACATTGCATCCAATTGGAGACCTTTTACAATGGTCTTTCCAATGCAGCCAAAATCATCTTAGATGCAACAGCCGGTGGAACATTTACGAGTATGACCTACAACGAAGGATATCAAATCTTAGAAAAAGTGTCCAACAACAATACCGAATGGTCAAATCCAAGAGAACCCATGCCAAAAACCAACACCATCGATTCCGAAGCACTCAAAACCATGAATGCACAATTAGTGGCCTTGACAAAAATCGTTTTAAATCAAAATCGAGGCCAAGTCAATTCCGCAACGCATCTCCCTGAAAACTGTTCCCTCTGTGGAGAGGAACATGTTTTTGATTTTTGCCCAGCAAATCCCGAATCTGTTAATGTTATAGGGACCAACCCGAGGAACAACCCTTATTCGCAGACTTATAATCCAGGTTGGAGAAATCATCCGAATTTCTCTTGGTCTGGTAATCAAGGACTCCAACCCCAAGGGCCGAGTCATATCCAGCAAAGACCATACAATCCCCCTGGATTTCAGCAACATCACAGTGGGCAGTCCCCACATCAGAGTGGGCAGTCCCCACAACCATACCAACCACGACCCAATCAACCAGCTGAGGTTCAACAATCGATCGAGTCAATTCTCAAAGGTTTTATGAATCAAACCCAAGCAGCCATTAGGAACATAGAGACTCAAGTAGGACAACTAGCCGTTGAAGTTAAGAATAGACCACCAGGAACGTTACCGAGTGATACCGAGCAAGCTAGGGTGATAGGAAAAGGACCAGAACATGTCATGTCCATAACTCTAAGGAGTGGAAAGGATCTGAAAAATATCATTTTTGAATCTGATGATTCGCCTCAAAAACCTACTGTGAGCACCACAGTGGGCACTCCTCAAGTCACTGTGATCCCCACAGTGAGGACCGACATCCCTGACCTTCCCACTCTTGGACCTGTCCCAAAGCCTACTATTCAAAAGCCAATACCACAGCAAACTCAAATCGACCCACGAAGTATTCCTTTTCCTGAAAGAATGAAGCCGAAAAATGTCGATGTTCAATTTAAAAAATTCTTAGACATTTTTAAACAACTTCACATTAACATACCCTTGGTAGAAGCTCTCGAGCAAATGCCAAGCTATGTTAAATTTTTAAAGGATATTTTGAACAAAAAAAGAAAGTTGGGTGAGTTTGAGACTGTAGCTTTGACCGAAGAATGTAGTGCCCTCCTTACTAGCAAGATTCCACCTAAGTTGAAAGACCCGGGTAGTTTCACCATTCCATGCACAATAGGAGGACAAGAAGTAGGTCAAGCACTCTGTGATCTAGGAGCTAGTGTCAATTTGATGCCGCTGTCCATTTTTAACAGATTAGGTATTGGAGAGGCTAGACCCACAACCGTGACTTTACAACTAGCCGACCGGTCCATTGCCTACCCAAAAGGAAAAATAGAAGACGTCTTGGTCCAAGTGGATAAATTTATCTTCCCCGTCGATTTTCTAGTTCTAGATTATGAGGCCGATAAAGAAATCCCAATCATCTTAGGGCGTCCGTTTCTTGCAACCGGACGTACTTTGATTGATGTGCACAAAGGAGAACTCACGATGCGAGTCAATGACCAAGAGGTAACTTTCAATGTTTTTAAATCTCTTAAATATATAGACACCGAAGATTGTTTTGCCTTAAGTTCGATTTATGGAACCCACAGTCTTAACACACTGCCCATAGTGGGGAGTACAGTTCCCACAGTGGGGAATGACAGTGAGCACTCTGAATCAGAGAGTGA
This sequence comes from Saussurea involucrata, assembly GCA_033807775.1. Classification (NCBI taxonomy): domain Eukaryota; kingdom Viridiplantae; phylum Streptophyta; class Magnoliopsida; order Asterales; family Asteraceae; genus Saussurea; species Saussurea involucrata. Next base: position 13,779,893 of record CM066312.1, read on the forward strand.
TGACACTTTTGAGGATGAGTGTAACGAAGTAGCAGCAGCCTTTGAATCTTTGGATTTTAAGGATAGAAATGTTCAACCTCCTTCAATAGAACAACCTCCCGAGTTAGAGCTTAAACCATTGCCCTCCCATTTAAAATATGCTTATCTCGCTAAGGATAATAAACTTCCCATTATTATCTCTTCCAAACTTAGTGAGAAACAAGAACAACTTCTGATTGATTTGTTGATGAAGCATAAGGGAGCAATTGGTTGGACCATAGCAGACATTCGAGGAATTAGCCCCTCTTTATGTCAACATAAGATTAACTTGGAGAGTGACCACCCGGGGAAAGTCCAACCCCAAAGAAGGTTGGACCCCATCATGAAGGAGGTAGTTAAGAAAGAAGTCTTGAAGTGGTTAGATGCCGGTATTATCTATCCCATTGCTAGTAGTAGTTGGGTGAGCCCCGTCCAATGTGTCCCTAAAAAGGGAGGGACGACCGTAGTAAAAAACGAAAAAAACGAGCTCATTCCCACTAGGACTGTCACGGGATGGAGAATATGCATGGATTATAGACAACTCAATTTGGCCACCAAGAAAGACCATTTCCCCTTACCTTTCATTGACCAAATGCTTGATAGGTTAGCGGGAAAGGAATTTTATTGTTTTCTAGATGGATACTCCAGATACAACCAAATCCACATAGCTCCCGAGGACCAAGAAAAGACCACCTTTACTTGTCCCTACGGTACCTTTGCGTTCCGGAGGATGCCATTCGGTCTTTGTAATGCCCCAGCCACTTTCCAAGTTGTATGATGGCCATTTTCTCCGACATGATAGAAGATACCATAGAAGTTTTTATGGACGATTTTTCTGTGATAGGGACATCATTTGACAATTGTTTGGGAAATTTAGAGAAGAGCCTAGTGAGATGTGAGAACCAAGACCTAGTCTTAAATTGGGAAAAATGTCATTTTATGGTCGAAGAGGGTATTGTTTTAGGACACCTTGTCTCAAAAAGAGGGTTGGAAGTCGATAAAGCCAAACTTGAGGTAGTGGCACAACTTCCCGAACCCACAACGGTGAAAGGTATTCGCAGTTTTTTGGGTCACGCAGGCTTTTATAGGAGGTTCATCAAAGATTTTTCAAAAATTACAAAACCCCTATGTAACCTGTTACAACATGAAAAAAACTTCATTTTTACCCAAGAATGCCGAGAAGCTTTTGAAAAAATCAAGGAAGCTTTAGTCACAGCACCCATAGTGACCACTCCTGACTGGTCACTCCCATTTGAAGTGATGTGTGATGCCAGCGATTGGGCTGTGGGGGCTGTTCTCGGACAGAAAAAGAACAAAGTTTTTCACCCCATTTATTATGCAAGTAAAACGCTAATTGAAGCTCAGATTAATTACCCTGTAACTGAAAAAGAATTACTTGCGGTGGTGTTTGCTTTTGATCGTTTCAGGTCATACTTGATAGGGACGAAGGTCATAGTGCACACTGATCATGCAGCAATAAAATATTTAATTACTAAGGCTGATTTTAAGCCTCGGTTAATTAGATGGGTTTTATTGCTACAAGAATTTGACCTTGAAATCGTCGACAGAAAAGGAACAAGCAATCAAGTAGCCGACCATTTGTCCAGGCTCGAGAAGACAGTGGGCACTGCTGATCCCACTCCTGATCCCACTCCGGTAAAAGAAACTTTTCCCGATGAGCAATTGTTATCCGCTCAACATCATGAAAATAATATTCCATGGTATGCTGATATTGCGAACTTTTTAGCAAGTGGACTTAAGCCCCACGGGATGAATGGACAACCATTTAAGAAGTTTTTACATGACACTCGTCAATATGTTTGGGACGATCCTTTCTTATACAAGATAGGGACGGACCAAATATTTAGGCGATGTGTCCACGGGAGTGAGCAACATCAAATACTCCATGGTTGTCATGCATCCCACTACGGTGGCCACTTTGGTGGAAACCGCACTGCTGCAAAAATTTTGCAAAGTGGGTTCTTTTGGCCCACTGTGTTTAAAGACTCTTACGAGTGTGTAAAAAATTGTGAGCAATGCCAACGCACCGGGAATATGTCGCAAAGAAATGAGATGCCTCTTAATAACATTCTAGAGGTAGAACTTTTTGATGTTTGGGGGATCGATTTCATGGGACCCTTTCCAAATTCCAATAATAATTTTTATATCTTGGTTGCGGTAGACTATGTTTCGAAATGGGTAGAAGCCGTCGCATGTCACTCTAATGATGCCAACACCGTGGTGAAATTTTTGCATAAAAATATTTTCACTAGATTTGGAACACCACGGGCATTGATTAGTGACGAAGGCACCCATTTTATAAACAAAGTCATGGCCTCGGTTCTTGCAAAATATGACATACATCATAGAGTGGCCACCGCATACCACCCGCAAACCAACGGTTTGGCCGAGCTTTCAAACCGTGAGATCAAAGGAATTTTAGAAAAAGTTGTTAAACCGCATCGAAAAGATTGGTCAACCAAACTCGATGATGCTCTTTGGGCCTACCGAACGGCCTATAAAACTCCTTTGGGAATGTCTCCTTTTAAATTAGTTTTTGGCAAAGCTTGCCATCCACCGATTGAATTGGAGCACAAGGCATTTTGGGCCCTTAAAGAGCTTAACATGAGTGAAGGTGCTGCGGGAATCAAAAGGACTCTACAGTTGCATGAGTTAGAAGAGTTGCGTTATCACTCTTATGAAAACGCAAAGTTGTATAAGGAGAAGACCAAGATGTGGCATGATCGTCGAATTAACCATAGGGAGTTCATGGAGGGACAGCAGGTATTATTGTTCAATTCTCGTCTTAAACTTTTTCCAGGTAAACTGAAATCTCGTTGGACGGGACCATATACCATTGTCAAGGTAAGTCCCTTTGGAACAGTGGAGCTGAAGTCCCCACAATCTGGTCAAACGTTCAAAGTCAATGGGCAAAGGGTGAAGCATTTTCTGAACGAGAGTGCCCACATCCCTGCCCACTCTCTACCCCACCTTGATTAAGAAACATCGGGACCGCTTGTAAATATTTTTATTTCAGTTATTTGCTGCGTTTTTAGTATTTCTGGTCTTTTTAATTTCTGCTGGGTAGTTGTTTTAATGTGTGTAGAAGAACGTGCCACTTTTTGAAGAAAATCAAGGAAAAGGCTTCGCAGTGGGGAAAATGCATGTCCCTGCGCTCCCCACTCCCCATCTGGCGAATGAAAGGACCATTTTGGGTGGCCCAAGGCTGACACACATCACCTTTTTCTTACACCTAGTGTCACCCTTGGCTGCCATGTGTCCCTTTTTGCTTTGTTCCAAGAAAAAGCTATCATTGTCTTCTCTCTCCATCCGACGGTTTTCCCCATTTTGGTTTGAAAAACAACTAAACACATTTCCAAAAATCCAAAAACCACCTTAACCTCCCAAAAACCACCTTGGCTCCCAAATTTACCCAGCAACTTTTTCTTCTTCATTTCTCTCTCTACGAAAAACCCACTCAACGAAAAACCCTTCCATAAACCCTAAAAATGGCAAGAAGCAAGAGGCTAAACACCAACCCTGATGCAACCACACGTGCGGCCGTACGTCGAAGGATCATCGAAGGACAACCACCGGAAACTGTCACCGGCGACCTCAACGTACCGCCGCCGGTCTCCGGCGATAACACTGTAAAATCCGGCGCACCGAACGAGGGTTCTTCACAGCTTGAAAGCCCAAGGGCGATGTCATCCTCTCAAATCACTAACACCAGTGTTGCCCAATTTGAGACCGAAGCACTTTTAGCCGAGGAAGAAGAGAGGCGGTTGGCAGAAGAGTTCAAAGAAAAAATGGAGGCCATTAGAAAACGAAAGGAAGAGGTCGAGCGGAGACGACAAGAAGAAGAAGAAAGGGTTCGCAAGGAGGAAGAAGAAAAGAGAAAAGAGGAGGAAAGGTTGAAGGCTGAGAAAGTAAGGATTCTCGAGGAAGAAAGGAAACAGGCTGAGGCGATGGTTTTTGTTGAAGATGAAGAGTTGCAGAGAAAGGTGGATGAAGATTATCTGGAGGAATACCGAAAGCTTGGGGAAGTTTTGGCAAGAAAGACAGTGACGAAGGATGCCCACAGTGGGGAGAATCCTATTCTGCGGGCAATGAGAAAGAGAGGAATGGTCACCAGGTCTGCGCTGGCCGCGACGCCGAAAAAACCATCAAAAAGACCGGCAAAACGATCGTCGAGGAAAGGTACCAGTTTCGAACACTCTTTAAGTTCATCCTCTGTGGATGCTGATGTTGGGGATGACCAAACTCAAACCCAAAACCCACATCACTCCACAGTGGGCACTTCGCATGTCCCCTGTGGGGTGCCAAGGCAGTTCACTTCTCCGGAGGTGGCTGCCCATTATGAGTGCATTGCTAAACAAAAACTTAAGTTGGAAAGGGGTTTTGACCCAGAGTTTGTTAAGGCAAATCCTTTTGTTAAGGATCGAATCATAGCACAAGACTGGTCGATTTTGGCCGAGGCCAATCGACGCGCGAATGCCTCTTTAGTTCATGAGTTTTATGCCGAAGCATCGCAAGCTAAGGAACCCACTGTGATAGTTAGAGGAAAGCCAGTAAGTTATAATCCAGGTACAATCAATCGGGTGTTGGGAAGAAGAAGCCCGGGCATGTGCGAATTTGCCAAATTTTTGAAAAAAATGACCCCAGCTGATGAGGACCTTATTTTGAAAGAAATAGCGATAGAAGGGAAACCTTGGAACAAAGATGGCCAAAGAAGTTGCCTAAACGCTAGCTCCCTCACCACCGAGGCCGCTGTTTGGTTTCAATTTCTTCGTGCCTCTTTGTCCCCTACATCGCACGATACAACCCTGTCCATGCATAAATGTGCCCTCTTGTACTGCGTGCTCACTGGAAGAAAAATCAACGTTGGGATAGTCATGCATGTGGCCATTGATCAAGCGAGGACCCGAAAGAAGGTAGTCTTACCCCTTCCTTGCCTCATTACTCGACTAATGATAGACGCAGGTGTGCCCTCCTCGGTGGAGGATCAGTGGTTTGACTCCACAAGTAACATCAGTGTCCAAACCATCCGCAAGATGGGACGCCATATCACCACTCCTCCCAACGAACCTGCTGCAGAGATTCCCACAGTGGGGACTGTTAACCCCACTGTGCGCATAGCTGAGGAGCATAATGTGGGCACACCTCGTACACCACTCCAACAACCCCCTGCAGGTACCACAAGCACGAGTAGCAGCGATCCCATGGCTGATCTGTTGAGAGCTGTGAAGAAGTTGACATACCGAGTCGAGTTGATGGAAGCAGAGCAAAGGTTTCAAAACCGGGCCACTCAATCATTTTGGATGTATACAAGGGATAAAGATGAGGTGATGAACCAGATCATGGCTGAGGCAAACCCATAGTTGGCCGAACTGCTCCCCGAGGACATTTGCCCGACATTTGCAAGTGATGAAGAGTTTGACGAAGAAGACGCCGAAAGTTCACCGCAACCCACCCCTACTCCGTGAATGGTTTGTTTTAAAACAATGGTTTCGCTCGTTTGCTCACCAAAACAATTTTATTTTGTGTCTGTTTGATCTTTTTGTGCCTATGGCTAGGCATTGACACTATTTGTTGTTTTTACTTTTTATTATCGATGCATACAAATCCTACCGGTAGGTAGGTACTTTTGGGTACTAACGTATTGATTGTTTGAATGCTTGTTTGACCTCGTTTCCATTTCAAGGTACAACCTTCGGCTTCCGACTTAAAAAGGTCACTTTTATAAGTACAAATCTCAACTTGTCCCGTGAAATGATTTAGGCCATTTTTCGCATCTAAACACGACCCTTTTTGTACCCACAACCACCACCTTCGGTCCATTTTTCTATGTCACAGTGGGGACACTGTGAGATCTTAAGTTTGAGGTGGGGATTTCCAAAGTGACTTCCAGTCTGCCCACAGTGGGGACACTGTGAAGTCCAAGTTTGAGGTGGGTAAGCCATACCCCCTCCCAAAACCCCCCCCCCCAAAAAAAAGAGAAAATACAAAAATACAAAAACAGAAGAAAAACGGAGTGTCACTAACAAAATTGATGGTGTGCCTTTTCTGGACCATCAAAGTGCTCACTCCCAGAAAAAGATGGTGTGCCCATTCTTGACCATCAGAAGAAAAAATAGCCATACCCAAATAAAGCCTGAAAGTGTGCGTACCTATCATTGCAAAATACTAAACACCCACTTCTTGAAATAAAAATCTCAAAGCGAGATCTTCGGTCCATGTTTGGAAATTCTTGCCAAAACCCCTTGGGAAAAGATTCAAAGCCATAAACCCTTCAAACCCAAGAAAGCCCTATTGATCAAATGGTAAACAAGGGAAAGATTTCGTCAAGTACAAAAGTGAAGTTGTTAAGTTTCGGACCGAAGGAAGTATCGGAGGAAGGAGATCAAACGCTCATTCAAGTCAAGAAGTATGTAAGTCCCTCAAAGATCTTTATGCATTGTTTTTCATTTTATTTCTTTCTTTTTATTACTTGGGGACAAGTAATGATTTAAGTTTGAGGTTGTGATAACTCTATTTTTAGAGTTATTATTTCCATTTATTTTCCACTTTATTTTGTCAATTTTAGCCATTTCACTTCTAAAAACCCCCATTCTTGGTATGATTTACGAAAACGAGCAAAATGAGTGAACCATGGTCTTTAATAAATTATTTGGTGGAAGTTTGGGTGTTTTTTACGATTTTCTATCCGCAGTGACGTATACAGTGCCCACTCTGCTCCCCACTCTTCGAGCAGATCAAGAAAACCTTGGGCTGGAAATATAAAATCTGGAGATTAAGAAGGTTCAAATGGCAGAGAAGCTGAGATTTGGCTGTTACAAGTGTTCCTCAAGGCTTTACATAATGATTGTACCTTTGTACTTGCAAAAGTTGACTTCTAAAGGACCATTGGGTAAAGAGAGTTATACATGGAGGATTGAAGTATTATCCTTTGAGCTGATTTCAGCATTTCCCTGCAGTCCTTACACCTTGGATAAACCTTTTTTGTGTAAAGACCAACACCTCCTTCTTGGTATAAAAAGGGGTGTTGGGTCTCATTTATTGCATCCATCTTTCTTGCAATTTATCTAGTACTTCTTTAAGTTGTAAGCTTTCATTTACTGCAGTAACTTAGCATTTAATTTCAGTAATTTATTTTAATTGTAGTTCGTAATACACAGTGCAGGGACGACTTCTCGTTCCCCACTGTGAGCAGTTAATTCAAGTCACTTTCAATTTTATTATGTGCAAATCTTCATCTTTTGTTTTCTTTACTTCAGAAATGTTAGGCTAAACATCCTTTGGGATGTAGGAAGGAGAAGTACCTGGATTTTATAGAAAATGCTTGAGTAATCTTTATACTTAGAATATTTATTGTTTTGGTCATTCATTCTCGATATTTACCCAAAGATGCGAACAAGCCGATCACTTGCAAAGATCTAAAATTCTAGTTCTTAACTTAGAAATGAGTAGAACGCAGTGACACGAGCTTGAATGATGCTAGGGGATTCGAAAGAATTCTTATGACACTTACGAAAGTGAGGTCGGCATAGTGAGCTAATCTCTTCCCACTGGAGTAGTAGGCAAGCTAATTTGTGTATTAAAAACACTTAGAGTATTTGTCTCTACACATTCCATCGAGGCCTGAAAAGGTCCATTTAGAGATTACCATTGACAAAACAACAAGTACTAAGAGTATGGGATTTTCATCTAAAGGTGTGAGTATTTTGTAACCGGGCTTTTCTAGCGAAAATGTCTACCACGAATACGAGGATCACTCTAAGGACCGAGTATTTGAGATAAAATTTAGGGAAAATCCAACCTACATTCCTCCTTTTTATCATTTAGTAATTCGTTTAAAGTAGCTATTTCACCAAACCAAACCAAAGTATTATTTTCCTCTCTAGTTGAAACTTGTAAAAGGAGCTCATGAGAACCGTATTGTCTTAATTGTCCAGTCTCTGTGGATTCGATTCTGGTATTTTACCAACTATTACTTGCTGTGACGATCATAGTGGACAGTGTACACTTGCACTTCCCACTGTGGACAGTTTGCAACCCACTGCGATTAAAGCACACATTTCGCACGTACCAACGCCCTACTATTCTCAATAGCTTACACTGAACGATCAGTTCGTTTGAACGTTTCTCACAAAGTCACTAACTTAACTCATTCAGTTGTCTTATCCACTTCTTTCCTGCACAAAATCATACACAATTTCCTTCCTCAATACTCTTTCCAAAAGTTCGCACACTTATCAAGGACAAACTACACAACACTGCGCCTATCGGCATTACTGTCAAGTTTACTACTTCCGATTTACTTACTTATTCCAGCATACTGTCTTCACCTCTCCACGTTAGCGTGGAGCACTGCCCACCAACATTATTCGCCCCTCTCTTCCGACAATTCTCAAGCTGCAAATGTTGTCTTATTACTATACATAACCAAATGGTTGCACTAAAATTCTAACTTAAGGCTTTCGACTAAATCGCCTCGAACTGACACCAGAGTTCGACGTCACTATACATTCTTTAAACTCCAACTTTTACTTTCTCAGACAATTCGTTCACACATAAGCAACAGCTCACATTCTTTAAGGATTTCACATCTATTCCACCACATTTTGACTAATACATCCATCATCTTCTTTAAACTTCCAATGATTCCAAAATATACTTACTTAGCGACTCTTACAACTAAAAACACTTGGTTTCTCCTTTGGGTATCTACCCACCACCACTCCGTGATGCTATCCCGGACATAATCATATCACCACGTCAACTTACACCCTACGTGCTACAGCAACCTGGTTAACACTCGAACACCTCATCCGAAACCCCCAAAAGGCTTCTATCTGATGCTTCCTCTTTCTCTAACATCACATCACTACGACGCTAGCTGACACATTTAACATGGCAATTATTTCCACTACATAACTGTACATTCCTCACTCATAACATCACACTGCAGACCAAAGCTCTCATGGCCATTCATACACAACTCAAACTTATCTTCAAGACCTCACGCATAAATAACCGAGTCTATCTTACTACATTGTCTCTCCCCAGCTCTAGTTGAACCACAACACCCGAGTTTCTGATTAATTCGAACATACTCGCTTCTTGCTAGCTCTTTGCAATACCAAACCATTCTCACCGATCGACATAATCTATACCCTCACTTCGTTTGTGCTAAACACTTCATTCTTTACGAATCATCCATCTCGTAGGTAAAACGCTTATCTAAAACAGCAGTTTTTCACTATCTTAACACCCCTACAAGTGGTCCTTCAACTTTCAACCTTCTGATTCAAGTCTTCGGTCTCATACACCTTACACAACTGCCGACTTTTAACGTCAATAGTTGACATGTTGATACTTCCTTAACCTATTCTTCAACAAGGGTCCCTTACTGAACCTAATCCTTCTAACATATCATAATCAAATTCATACCCTGTCGTCCTCATTTCAAACTCACTCGTGAAACGTCAATATTACAAGATCACTTTAAGACTCTTATTCGGCGTCGAGGATATTTCATTCCTACTTCACCGCACTACTCATAACGAGTTGCTAATACCAACACCTTGATGACTTCTAGTCCTTCCTCTGAACACAACCGTCCCTCGGCAACTGTATTTCCAGTCACCGCACGAGGGTACAAACCCTCATACAACCGACATTAAAGTCCACTTCCGACTCTTCCACTGCTCACCTCTCCTCTAGAACGCAATTACCAAAGCTACAAACATTCTCCCCTGATTTGTTCAACACCTCTCCACTCTAGGAGTTCTTCCTTAGCCTAAAATGTAATACTCCACGACCTATTGAGTTCATAGCCTTCATGCCTGACAACGCGATAAATGAATCATTTCACACTTTTGATCATTTTAAAGAAACAACACTTGAAAACAACTTGGGTACACACGACCCCAACATTCTCATAACTCCAATGCCCTGTGCAACGATCTTGAGGATCGTTTGCATGCAATCTTTTCGTAACACTTAATCTTACTCAACCAAAAATATGTTGTTACGACAGAAATAAATATTGGGTGAAAATCTTCCCATACGACAAAATTTTGAAAGAAATTTACCGACACGAAGTAAACTAGTCGGTCCTCACACTCACTTATATAACTTCGACATGTCAATACTCATTTTGGTTATAAAAGTTGTGCATTCAAACGTTTTCTTGGCTTATCATGAAAAGAGTGAAATATTTTGCAAATCGTAAACCTCAAGACTTCATTGTACGATGTAAATGGATTTGTATTTTTTTTTAAACATACGCTTGCACACGCCGACTCATATCCGATCAAATTTGATATTTACACATTTATACTTTTCTTATGAAAAATCTCATGTACACATATACTAACTCAATGCATGAAACTCTACTTGCAATTGAAGGCTACTCACTCAAACAAGGTCAATCGCTTTACTCACGCAACTTATCATTGACACTCTACTTCGACCAGTGGTCGCCCACTCGGCCTTGCAACGATTTGCTATACATACATTCAACGGTCCACTTACTCAACCATTTCATACTATTTCGTTTTGACCAACTATCTCACCTTCCACTTCTACATGGTTCCATTTCACTTGTTTCATTTATCCTGCAAATGGAAAGCTCGACCGAGAACCCAGGGCTCCATTGATACATTCAAGGTTTTGACACTGTCTTTCCCTACCATCCTGACTGGTCTATTCCATGATTTCTAGAATTGGGACTCTTCCGAAACAGGAGTGTTACTCAAACTCAAGCATTCTTCCTCTCCGAATCCACGAAAAGCTACCTTTAGACGCCTCGTAATACTCTATACAACATTTCTTCTCTACGATGTATACGTACATCACCTCACAAATGATTTCTCATGACACTTCCCCAATAAGGGGTCTCAGTCTACTCCTCAAGGATCTTGCTGACCTTCTAGATTACTAGAGCACGACCCATGACTAGCTTCAGACTACAACTTCGGAATAATAAGGCAGATCAAGCACATACATGTACCTGTAAATTCACAATTACACTGGCCAGGTGTAATCCCAAACTTACCTTACATGACCGTCCTCGGTACCCTATTAGTCCTATTTCCACTATAGTGTCCTCCTAACGCATTTCCTGTATCTACAATAGTGCCCTCCTAACGCATTTCCTGATTCTCAGTTGTGATTTCTACTCCCAAGTTTAAGTTTAGGCCCGTCCGGTCACCTAAATCCCTTAAACTATGGCTCTGATACCAATTATAATGACCCAACCAAAATAATCATGCAAACATCAATTTCATAGCATCCCAAAATCACGGTCTCAAAGTTTCGTTACAAATATTCAAATAGGTTTGCGGAAATGACCTACACAACTGAGAAAAACTAATAACTAGAGTGTCACTAAGCTTCTTGACTCTTCTTGCTAAGCTCAGCCTATTTGCCCGAGCTCCTGGAAACCTGCTTACCTGAAAATGGTTTTAAATTTGAAAATGCGAGGGTTAGACCATGAGGTCTAGTGAGTCCCTCCTAACTGTTATCAAAGCATTTAAAAACCGTTTATCTTTTCAGCTTTAAACATTCATACTCAACACGTCAAAATCATATACGGACTAAAGTCCGCCTCCTCGTAATCTGACACCCTGAAGCCACCCGAAGGTGACAACGAGTCAGCCTCATGCTTCCTTGCGGAGCCTCGCTCCTGGCATATAGGGACCTCCCTTCCCGCATGAGAGCCGGCGGGACTACTCTCCCGTCTTTGCCAGTTTACGTCTCCTTGATGTATGCATACATTCTACATAAAACTTTAAACAACTTTCATGCAATTAAAGCATAATAATAAAGCATGGCAATTCTCAACATTCATAACACATTTTGAAAACACTTTAAAAGCCACACATTTTAGTTTAGAAAACTCACCTGAGGCTCTTACTTCTCGTTTCTAAACAGTTCCAAACTTCCAAATCGACTTCCCTGAATAAACGGGCATAAAACAACAACTCAGCAAAAGTATCCGGATAACTCAGGTTTTCCGGACAACCCTACTTTTCCGGACGCTAAAGAGTCCGGACACCCATACTAACCGGACGACAACCTAGTCCGGAAAACACCCTTGTCCGGGTAACTACTATTCTCCGGACGATACCCCTTTCTGGGTACCGAACTTACCGGACACAATACTTTACCGGACATAACTCCTACCCGGATAATCCATCCTATCCGGACAACTCCCTCGTCCGGGGACCTTCTCCCCAACAAGGTGTTCGGACGTCCAGGAAGGTTCCCGGACGTCGACCTGGTCTCTTATTGGGGCTGAAATCTACACTATAGATCGATTCTTTCGAAGCAAAGCTTAGCAATAGCAACGACATTACTAAACTCAACAATTATTAAGTTCTTAGCAATCAAAACACCCCAGAAGACATGATTTATCTCTTAAAGCATCAAACTCTACTTTTAAACAACAAAAACTCCAAAATCAACATTTGCTTACTAACTAACGATTAATCAGAGGAACGAGGGTGTGTTACCTGATTGCCTGATTGCGAGAAACGATTCCTGGCTGCTGATTCCTCCTCAAATCCCAGATTTGATGATTTTTCTTCTCCAAAAGCTCAAAACCTTCAAAACCCCTTTTCTCTTCTTTCTTTCACAACTTCAGCCGACACCCACTCCAAAATAAGTAATAAGAACATTCTCCTAGGGTTTTGGGCCCTTATATACTTCTTTACATAATTGCAAATTGACCCCTCAACTTCCATAAGTTAAGCACCAACACAAAAGGCTTACAATCCCACTATTTTGGTCCGGGTTGTTACAATTATATAATACGAGATACTATTGTTGCATTATACAGATACACTGCTTCATGTTTAAAGGAATGCTGACAACATGATGATTGCTTTTGAGGTCCTTCATAACATGAAAAGTAAGTATAAGGCAAGGGAAAGGGACACGACCTTGAAAATAAACATTTCTAAAGCTTACGATCGAGTCGATTGGAGGTACCTAGAAGTTGTTCTCCTAAAGTTGGGTTTTAATAGCCTGAGGGAGGTTCAGGGGAAAACCTCAAAAAATGGAAAACTGAGGAACATCCTAATAGCCCTTTATCTGGACGGTATGCACTTGTGCATACAAGTAAACTAAGTATTTTTTTTTTATGCACGTGTGCATTATGCAGTTGTGCATATGCACGTGTGCATGTTACAAATTACTTGTATGCACAAGTGCATACCATCCAAATGAAGGGCCACCAATATGTTCCTCAGTTTTCCGTATTTTTGAGGTTTTTCCATGAACCTGGCCCTTAATAGCATGTGGGTTTCCTGGATGATTATGTGTGTGATGTGAATTTCTTATCAAGTGGTGGTGAATAATATCCTTGTAGGTCTGATTAACCCAGATCATGGCTTACAGAAAGGTTTTCCACTATCTTATTGTCTTTTCATCTTATGCACCGAGGGTATATAGGCTTTGCTTGTGCTCGTATCTGTCCAGGAGTTCCAGTTATATCTCACCTACTATTCCTCGACGATAATTTTCTTTTTTTGGGGCCAACATAGTGGAGGTTGGACGTGTGAAACGAATTCTTGAGACCTTTGCGGATGCCTTAGGGCAATCTATAAACTTTCAAAACTCAAGTGTATGCTTTAGCAAAAATACCCACCCTTTGTTACCATGAAGCTAGCGATGGGTAAAAGTTTGTGACTTTTTTGATTCTATGGGTACAAGGTGGGATGCTGTCAAATTGCTAAATATGTTTGTGCTTTGCGATGTTGAGGCCATTTCTAAGATCCCGTTATGGCTAAGAAGGACAACAGATGTTTGTATTTGGAACTTTAGTAGACACGATGATTGATGAATACACGGTGCAATCCGCATACAGATTGGTTATGGAAACTATGATGAAGAAGTCCCACATATAGGACCATGGGACTGGAAAAGTATATGGCGTCTTCGGATTTCATCGAAGATCAAAACCTTTGTTTGGCAGGCGGTGAAATGAGCTCTTCATACCAAGGATGCCTTGTGATTTTGAAGGGTTTCGGTATATGGACGTTGTGCAAGAGCGGTAGAGGATACTTGGCAAGTGTTCCTTACTTGCTCATTTGGAGACACAATATACTGTTAGAAATTTACTGCAGGAAAAACAATGAATTAAATCAGATTAGGATGTGATTGTAATCACCATCCTTAGGATAATATTATCCCCTACTATTGTTGTTGGGTTAAGGATAATTTACCCCCATGACAGACCTAATCTTAGATGAAGGATACATCAAATCCCCTCATCTCCATGAACATCATTTGAACATCATTTTCTGCAGAAAAGAGAAGAGAGGAAGAATGAAAGGATGATGCTAGGTTTTCGACAAACTTGCTGTATATATAGTGATTTGGTAGTTGACAGTTTAACCATAAAACTGTCACAAAATCTTATCCAAGTTCGGTTAAGAAATCAAAAAACGGAAAACTGCCAACCATATCTAAAAATTGGACAAAACAACAAGCTGGTGCTATCTTTTGACCCATTAAATTTATTATACACAAGCCCAAACCAAGTAAAAAACCAAGCCCAACCCCCACTATTCCATTATTGCTTATTTGATAAAACAATTAACTAGGAGTTATAAGGCACAAAATTTTCACTCTCCTTCCTATGTGGGACACTATTGAAGATATATTAAACACATACTATGGATGCTATTTCTTTTAAAGATTGGTTCTTTAAAATGATGGGTTTGGCTAGTGACCGTGTTAGAGAAGATAATTGCGGTGTTATGGAGTATTTGGCGAGAAAACTCAATAGGTATGGCAACATATCTCTAAACCTCCTCAAAGTGGTCGTGAATTACAGATTGGAAGCGGTTGAAGATTGGAAGAGGGCTTGTTTGGGAGATATCAAACGCAACACCAACATGGACGAGTGACATGTAACCAGTGGCATCCGCCACCTGATCCCCGGCAACGGCGCCAATTTTTGACAGGTGTCGAATCCGTCAAAGAATAATAATTTTGTTTCTAACTTCTCCAAAATCACAATAATTTGCAATAGCGGTAAGTCAGGTCGATTCCACAGGGACTGGATGTGAATGATGTTAATTCGTACGTTTTATATAAAAAAGGGGGGGTTTTAAAGATATTTAAACTAGACATAAATAAATAAAAACTGAAAAAAATAATAAATATAAAACGACAATGAGTGTAAACCTTGATTGGATTGTGTATCATAGACTTGTTTTACAAAAGCATTTTCTCATTTTATTCTAGATTGGCCGTAAGTGTCGACATGCGCCAAACACTCCGTTTGTTCTTATTATTAAACTAGCATGAGAAGCTCGATGAACTAGTTCCTAATTGACAAAGCTAAGTTTGGTCAAGAACTCAAACTTAACTTGTCAATTGCATTAAAAGCAAACAAACACCAATCCTAACTAATAATCGAACGCTCGATCATTAAAGTTAGATTATACAATTCTACAACACTAAAATTAATCAGACGCCCAATCAATTGAGGTGTTGTGTTACCACTTCACAAGACATTGAACAATTACGGATTCCATATCTCGTGTAGCAAATCACGATTAGATTAATTGACATAAGAGATTTGCTTATATCAATAACTTAACAATGATATAATCTTTAGAACAAGAATTGCACAAATAGAAACCAAATGATATTGAATATTAACAAGTCTCAACACAATCCTAACCAAAGGTTACACACTCATTGTGTGAGAATATTAACTAGGAAAATAAATACAATACCTGTGTTCTTGGATGAAAGCTATGCAAGAACTAAGAACTATGGTGTATGTGTGTGTATAAGATATATGATGGGATGAGATGAACAACAACCATGGCACCTCTATATATAGGCTTAGGATTAATCAAGGAGGGTGACACCTTGCAACATAGCATAATTACAAGGGTTAAGGTGTCCAAACAACTCATCAAAGACCAGAAAAATCGGCCAAGAGTCGACCATGAGGTGTCCAAGGAAGAAGAGGAAGCAAAATTGAAGTTTTGCACTTGCAGGCTCTTGGCGCCGATGCTCGGCGCCGATGGATCGGCACCATGATCGGTGCGGGTCTCCTGGATTGTTTTGCCGTTTTGTCGTTTTTCGCTCGGTCTTCCGTTCTCGATCCCGTTTTCGATGCGTTGTAATTTCCTTGGCATAAAAACACCATAATACGCAATTATTTAAATAAACATAATTATAAACGATAAAATACTAAAACATAACAAAATGGGTATTTTAAGCATCTAATTAATATTAATATTAGGGAGATTTAATATAATATATATGTCGAAATACACACTTATCAGTATGGCAACATATCTCTAAACCTCCTCAAAGTGGTCGTGAATTACAGATTGGAAGCGGTTGAAGATTGGAAGAGGGCCTGTTTGGGAGATATCAAACGCAACACCAACATGGACGAGTGACATGTAACCGGTGGCATCCGCCACCTGATCCACACCTGAAATGCAATTGTGATGCCGTTTTTTGTCAACGAATGTGCAATGGTTCAGGGATGGTGCTTCATGATGGCAAAAGGAGATTTATTGCTTATCGTATGGCTTAGCAGCAAAGCATCACTGAAGTAAAGGAATGCGAGTCGATCACCTTGTTTGAGGCTTTGCTATGGATTCGAGACATGGGGCACGCAGAATTTCAAAACCGTAGTCAATGCTTTAACGGATGGTAAGGAGGATTGCGCCAAGTTTGGGGACATCGTTCATGCTTGTAAAAGTGTCGTAGATGCAATGCCGTCTTTTAAGTTTAACTTTGTTGAGAGAAATAGAAATAAGGTTGCTCATGAGTTAACCAGGTGTTCTTCATCTCTTGTTGAACCCATCTCAAGGATCGGCTCTCCTGGTTGGTTAGATGAGGACTTGTTTTTATAGTGTTCTTGATCATTAATTTATTCGTTGTTTTATTGATAAATATAAAAAAAGAAAAAAAAGAAAAAGAAAAAGAATGTATATATCTATACTATCTTATAAAGCATATAGACTAAAAGTCTTAAAGTCTTAAATCTTTTTTTATTTAAAAATTAATTATATTTCTTTTCTTCCTATATTTAAGCATGTTGATTCTGTTTTTTCTATTATTATTTTTAATAAAACTGAAAATTAATTGTTGTAGTTATCTTTTCCTATCTCTAACAACTTAAACTCAAATCTTTTTTTATTTAAAAAAATAATTAAATTCCTTTACTTCCTTTATTTAAGCCTGAAAACTATATAATTATTTTGAAAAAAATCATGATTATTCATGTTAGAGAAAAATATATTAAAATTAAAAATCCAACAAACAGATTATTAAATCATTTATGAAACTTGAAAATTTCGAAAAACGATTTATGAAACATAAAAATCTTGAAGTTTTTGAAAAAATAATTTATAAAACTCAAACAAACAGTTTATGAACATGAAAAAAATCGAAAAAACGGTTTATATAAGTTAAAAAAATTCATATAATACACTATAATTTAATAAAATCAATTAATGTGATTACATAAATATAAAAACAATTAATTACGATCACATGATATATTTTCAAAAGTCTTAAAGTATTAAATCTTTTTTTTATTAAAAAATTAATTATATTCCTTTTCTTCCTTTATTTAAGCATGCTGATTCTGCCTTTTCTATTATTATTTTTAATAAAACTGAAAATTAATTGTTGTAGTTATCTTTTCCTATCTCTCTAACAACTTAAACTCAAATCTTTTTTTATTTAAAAAAATAATTAAATTCCTTTTCTTCCTTTCCCCCTCTCTCTCACATGGATCATTTCCCCCAATCTCTCTGAACTCTAAACTTATCTCTAATCTCAAACTCCCCAAATTCACTCAGTTAATGTTTATCCCAAACTATGGTTCAGATTAAATCGTTCATCCTCTACCCATATATAAATGGTTCAGATTAAATCGTTCATCCTTTACTTCGACATCTCAGGTAATCCATGAACTGATTTTTATCTGTGTTTCGGTTTTGTTATAGATTGGTAATCTATGAGAATAACTTAGGTTTTCATTCAACAATCGATTGTGTTGCTCATCATTCTTCGCTCCTGTATACACATGAGATCCTCTATCCGGTGATTCCGGTTCCCATTCACAGTTTCATCTATGTTGTTTTCAATAAAAAAAATTGGTTTCCATGTTTCCGATCGATGTTTTGGTTTCCAACCGATTTGATACCACACGTTAGTTTTTTTATTGCAATCGATTATTTTGTATATCACTCGATTTCTTGTATAGCAATCGGTAACACAGTCTCATCTCTTTGCTATTTGTTTCAGGTTTTATAGTTGCAATCGAGTACCGCATTTTCATCTTTGCTATTTGCTATTTGTTTCAGTTGCAATCTGGTGATTTCCGTTCCCATTCAGGTCTGTTTTTCCAATCATTTTTTTGGTTTCAATCTTCACTCCATTGCTTACTTTTGTTTTCTTTGAAATAGGTTTTATGTTTGCCTTTACATTTCAATCGAGTACCACAGTTTCATCTATGTGGTACCACACGAAGATTTACGGTCAGGGTTTTTGAAGGTGCATGTCATTCTCTCTCTCTCTCTCTCTCTCTCTCTTTTAATCATATTGTCATATCTCATATAAATTCGAGGTGCATGACATTTTCTTATTTGGTTGATTTTGAATTTTACGGATTGTGGAGAAGGGATATGTGATCAACTCAAAGAATGTTTCAGGCGATTCTGAGTTTTGAGTATCCAGCAGTATACACCTTGGTATAAGTTCCCATTTTCTAAAGTTTTATTTGGATTCATTATTTTCTTAAGTTTCGTTTGTTCATATACTATAAATATTTTAACTTGCTCAAGTAAAAAGCTTCTTATTTGGCACATCACAAGGAGGGAGTTTGCTTACCCAACCCCCTTGAAGTGGTCATATTGGATCTTTGGGAACCATCACAAACATCCGCCTATAAGATGTCTCATATAGTCCATCATGTGTTTATGGATTAGGCAAAAACAGGACCAAGAGATTAGGTAAGATGATCTATCTCATCAACAAATTTATGGGTTTTGATCATTTCAGATTACTTGATTGATGATTGGATTAATTTTATAAAGACTTTTAAGAAAAATTCGTGGTTATAATTTGAAGATTCTTCGAGAGGGATTCATTGAGTTCATTCATCAGAAGAAGTATAGTTTGTTCCGTTCTAACTTCTAATTTGCAGTTTAGTTTCTACATAATTACTTTTGAAAATGGGAAATTGGGTTTATATGATGTGTTTTTTTTACAATTTGAGCAAGTGATATGACTTCTAATTTGGGTTTGTTTTACAATTTGAGCAAGTGATATGAAAATGGGAAATTGGGTTTTTTTTACAATTTGTTCCGTTCTAACTTCTAATTTGGGTTTGTTTTGTTTATTATGAATGACTTCATATAAGTCTTGGTTGATTCAGGGAGTCGTTGCCAAAGAAATGGGCGATGAGGTTACGTGTGGTCTTACATCTAGCCGAAGCTCTTGATTATTGTACAAGTAAAGGCCACGCTCTTTATCACGATCTCAATGCTTACAGAATTTTGTTCAATTTGTTAAAAAAATAAGTTCAATTTATTTCCCATATTTTAAATTTGGATGTCGATATTCATGCATTAGAATTCTTGCAGGAAGGTAATCCTATACTTACGTGTTTTGGTCTAATGAAGGATTAGTCGAGATGGGAAAACCTATGGCACGAATCTTGCATTTACTCCTCCTGAGTATTTGAGAACCGGTACATTCTTATTCTAATAATTTTTCGAAAGGAAGATGCATTTTGAGGGAGATGTGCATATGTATGCATGATGTACAAGATCAAAATTAGCAAAGCGCAAACAGAGGGAGCAGGAGTCATGACATGGAGCGTTGTGGAAATTTTAGAGGAGGAACCAAGGAAGTCTATAGCGCATTTCATACATCAATTAGCGCATTTCATATAATGAAGCGTTATTCTTTATCCTTGATTTGATAATACCAAACACAAAGTTGTTGGAATCGACTATTATTTTCAACCTGCCACTACGACCCCTATCACTTAACTTTCTATATAAATTAGATACGTAAATGTAAAAATTTTACTTCCCGCCGCATTGCGCGGGTCTCCGCTAGTACCTTTATCCTTTGTATTTTGAATTGAATTAACACCCCCCTTTCACCCTACGATTTCGAAAACCCAAAATCTTTTTTTCCCCCAAAATCAGATCCTTCATTTCCATTTCTCCAAGCGCTAGGGTTTTGCAGATCAAATCATGGGCCAACAATCTTTGATCTACAGTTTTGTGTCTAGAGGCACCGTGATTCTTGCCGAATACACAGAGTTTACCGGAAATTTCACCTCTATTGCTTCTCAGTGCCTACAGAAGCTTCCGGCAACTAACAACAAGTTCACTTACAACTGCGATGGACACACCTTCAATTACCTTGTTGAAGATGGATTCAGTAAGCATTCACGCACTTTTCGCCTTTACTTTTCTGTTTTAGATGTGATTCTAGGGTTTTATTAATGCGCTTTGTGGTTTCTAGTTGATTGGTTTGTTTACGTTTTTGCATTTTTTTGGTATAATTGATTGAGATGATATGGATGGATACTTCCATTTACTTCATTTGATTCTTGATTTGGTTTTGGTTAATGGGTTCTATTTTGGAGTAAAAAGTTTATAATGGGTGCTTATGTAATTGTTGAACTTCCATTTATGAACTTTTTTGTATTGATGGGATTCTATGTGACAAACATATTAGTAATCTAATGATATATATGCTTAAATACATTTGATAAAAAAACTTAGGGGGCGTTTGGTTTGATGGAATGGTATTGAGGGATTTGGATTTGGAATTGGAAGGATTTAGAGGGTGTTTGGGAGTGTGTTTTAAAAGTGCTTATTGACTTATTGGCTTCTCAAGAAGCCAATAAGTTAAAAAGGGTGTGGCAAATTCAAAAGTGCTTTTGAAACTCCATTTTGATTTCATTGCAAACGCTATTTTGGAGAAGTCATGATTTGCTGACTTCTTGGTTGCAAAATGACTTCTTGGTTGCAAAATGACTTCTTGGTTGCAAAATTACATAAATAACCTCATGCTTAATAAATTTTTATTACATTTTTTTGATATAATAAATTTTATTATATTATATGTTTGTAAAAAAATATTTGTTAAAAAAAATATTTGTTGTCTAAAAATAACTTATTTGTTAAAAAAAATATTTTTTTGTCTAAAAATAGACATGTCCTTTTTGGTCATTTTACATGTATAAGCTAAGCCAAACACTTTTTAAAAAATCACTTATTGACTTATTGACTTATTGACTTATTGACTTTTTCTACCACAAAAGCTAATCCAAACACTTTTTTAAAAACTCCTTTTCCAAAAGCAATAAGTCAATAAGCACTTTTGATCAAAAACACTTTTGGACTCAAAAAGCACTCCCAAACACCCTCTTAGAATATTTGGTGTGTTTGGTTTGTGGGATTTGGAATGAAATTGAATTTTATTATTTATAAATAATCTATAAAAACTAATTATAAAAAACTATAAAAATAGTTAAATTACTTCTTTTATCAGTTGATTATTACAAAACACGTGTTTTTAACGTATTTTATAATTTTATTACAAACAAATCTTATGAAATCCTGTGAAATACCAACCATCCCCTTGGAATTTCAAAATTCTATGTTTGTGGGATTTGAATGAAATCTTGGGATCTCAAATGCTGGAAATCCTTCAAACAAAACATGGGATTTGAATGGAATTCAATTCCAAATCTCTCCAAATCCAGCCCAATCCTGCAAACCAAATGGGACCTTAGAGTACACATTTGTTTATTATTTAATGTTGGATTTATTTAATGGATTGTCTTTGGATGCATTGTATGCTCTTTTTCATGCCCTCTATGTGGATTGACACCCCTTCTATGATAGGTATGTATCGAGGATTTTGCATTGTTTTATATCTGTTAACTTGGGAAATAAATACAATTTGTATATATTGAAATGTAAGGTTTAGTTTAAAAATGATAAAAATAGTAAATATATAGCAATCTTTAAAAGATTATATACCTTAGTACTTAACACTTGAACTATTTTCCTATATATTGCATGAGTTCTTCATTTAGTAATTAAAAACAAAGGATTGAAGGTATAATAAATCAACAATAATTTGATCTTATGCTTTATGTATATTGGAAAAGGTATTTAGCTCATCTACTATATCTCAATAAACTATTAAGACGTGAAGAAAATATTAGTGGCACAAACTAACAGCTTATCCGGTCAGCTAAACATGATTGTTTGGTAGTGGCTTAATGATATAGAAAGTGACTTATTCAATAAGTGTTCAGGGGGAGCTTTATGCAGAAAGCCAAGTTTTAGTCTAACATGTCCCTCCCAATTAAAAAGCACACTCCTTTGCGATCGTCAAAAACTCTCCCAAACAAAAACCTTTCCGATCTATACAGACAGATTAATCCACACAGACAACTTTATTCATACAGGACGGACTTATTAGAAAATCAACCAAACAGCCCCTTATACAGTTGAAACGAGTCCACTATGTGCGTTCTTTTTCCTTTTTATTTTCCTGATTACATGTTGATGATCGTCATCTTTATTCATTTGCTTAATCATGAAGCATATTGTGTTGTTGCGGCTGAATCTGCTGGCAGACAAGTCCCAATGGCTTTTCTTGAGCGAACCAAAGATGACTTTACCAAGATATATGGTGGTGGGAAAGCTGCTACAGCTGTTGCCAATAGTCTGAATAAGGAATTTGGGTAACCTGGCTCTTCATTTAAATCACAATATTTACGTTAGAGGCTGTTTGTTTTCCTCTTAATAGTTCCATTAAGAGGCAACCTCTGAATCACAAAGAAATGAATCTTGTTTGGCAAAAAAAAGGTCTGCCTTATAATGGTTCTAAAACCCTCTGAATGATTTTGTATCATGGGCCTTCCTTAATCATTCAGTGCCCTAATTTCATTGTGAACAATTACCAAACAACCATATTTCATTTTGCACTATATAGTAAGAGCCTCTTAATCATTCTGCACTGAACCATTCAGCAACTGCCAAACAGCCCCTTAATATTTCTTGGTTATTTACAAATTTACGGTCAAGATTACTATTACCAGGCCGAAGCTGAGGGAGCAGATGCAGTATTGTGTGGATCATCCTGAAGAAATCAGCAAGCTTTCGAAGGTCAAAGCACAAGTTTCAGAAGTTAAAGGCGTGATGATGGAGAATATTGAGAAGGTAATTTTTTTGGGTGTTTATTTAGGTTATTTGATTAAATACAAGAGGTGGGCAAAACTCGGTCCCTGGCCGGGCCGGGCCCAAATCGGTCCCGGTTCTAAATAGTGAACCCGTAACCGGTCCCGGCCCAAATACGAAGGCCCGGTTAAGGTGTATGAGGCCCGATTATGAGGACCGGTCCCGGGCGTAGCCCAAATCGGTCCCAAATTTTTTGTTTTTTATTTTTATTTGAAATTGATTTTTAACATATAAAATTTATTTTTTGAAAATTTGGTCGATCAAATACACTAACAAATACGTTTTTATTATAATTGGGTCAATGAAATACACTAAAAAATACGTTTTTGTTATTGGTCAATCATATATACTTTAGAATATTTAATTGGGTCAACCGAATACACTAAAAAATACGTTTTTATTAAATACACTTAAATATACATTTTGGTCTTCAATTAAATACACTTAAAAATACATTTAAAATAAAATTAAAAATATACTTACAAATACATTATAAAGCATTTAAGAAAAACTCTTAAAAACAACCCCTAAAGCTTCATGTACCGCTATTTAATGCTAATTACTTAAATCTCTTAAAAACAACTAATGAAGCTTTATGTACCGTTTTTAATGCTAATTACTTGATTAATACTTATCTCTAACAACTTTTAAATCCTTAAATCGTGGACTCTTATTAATTAATCCTTATATCTAACCACTTTCAAATCCTCAAATCATGAACTCCTCAAAAACGTCATTCTTTATAAAAGAACTTTGACCGTTTTCTAAAAACCACACGTTAAAATAAATTAGAATATTAAAATCGAGATATATCGCGCTGCATTGCGCGAGTAGATTTCTAGTACTTACAAATACATTTAAACATAAATTTTAAATAAAAAATGGGCCGGTCCCAGGCCAGGCTGGGCCTTGTTTTTGGTGAAAAATCATAACCGGTTAAGGCCTGGCGGTCCCAAACGATCCCGGTCTTCCGCCGATCCCAGGCCAGGCCGGGCCCATTTGGCCACCTTAAAATACAAGTGTATGTTTTTGTTTTATTTTTGATTTTTTAATTGTTTGGATAAATAGGTTTTGGATCGTGGTGAGAAGATAGAGCTGCTTGTGGATAAAACAGAGAATCTTCGCTCTCAGGTCAGTGAATCACTGGTATTTTTGACAATCTGCATTAAAGCTTTCCAAACCAAGAGTTAGGGGCTGTTTGATTGGTTTTCTATTAAGTCATGTACGGATAAAGCTGTCTGGATGGATTACTCTGTCTGTATAAGTATGTTTTTGTTTGGGAGAGTTTTTTTTCATAGTTGAAAGGAGCGTGTTTTTTAATTGGGAGGGGCAGGTTTGGAAAGAACTCGACTTTCTGCATAAAGCTCCCCCCCAAGAGGCTTACTGAATAAGCCACTTTCTGTATCATTAAGCCACTATCAAACAGTCATGTATAGCTGACCGAATAAGTTGCGAATCCCATTAAGCTCATTAAGCTGCTAACAAACAGGCCCTAGTTTGGTGTTATCCCCAAGCGATTGACCACTGTTGTGAATGTGTCTTAATATAGGTGGCTGAATTGAGCAAAATGATGCTTCAATGACCGTAGTAAAATGGCTATATGGAGTAAGTCAAGATCCCTCACTTGTCCCCATTAAGCTACCCTAAACGAATCAATACCAGAAATGCCCATAAACAATCTAACCCTCTCTATTTGCCTCCCTCAAACCCATTGGTCTCTCGTTCCTCAGATGGACAGATTTATCCAGCCAGACAACATAGCCCATACCTGGCTTAATGTAAAATAAAAGCAAACAGCCATTTCTCTTCTAATCTTACATCTCCAAGCTGAAAATACATAAAGCCGCCACCACTACATCTAAAACTTTGCTTGTTTTCTGGGATATCCCAAATAAAATTGGCAGCATTTTTCACTGGGTTCTAATCTATTAGTAATCATTATGAAATAATTATACCATTGATTATCGTTTACAAGGTTCCTTTATTTTGTTAGTGTCGACTATTGAGGGGTATTGTAGTAATTTGGCTAGTATATGATGAATACACTCCAATTGTGGGATGTCACTTGCATTTTTGATCTCATCGGTTGCCTTTTCTTCTTTGCCACTTATTTATTATTACTTGCCCTTGTCATAACGCTTTCATCTATTACATGATTTTTAAGCCCATGTTTGGCAAGCATAAGCTAGCTTATTTTTTTAGCTTATTGAAAAAGCTCTATTTGGTTAGCCATATGCTAGCTTTTTGAAAACTATTTTAAGTAGCGTTTCATTCAGCTTTTAGGGTTTTTTTCTTCACTTTTTTCAATTATGCCCCTTGTATTTTTCATTTTAAAACGTTTACATGTCCTTTCAAGTCATTTTACATTGTCATCGAGCTTATTAACTAGTTTTTACCAAACATGACTAGTTTATTCGTTAGCTTATCAATTACGTTCTCCTTCCCAAATTAAGGGCCCACATTTATATTTTAGTTGTCCTTAAAATAAGTGCCCGCTTTCCAATTGAACAATTAACCTTAATTGTAAGATGATGAATTTTTTTACTTTCTCTATTATGAAGGGTAAAATTGTCATTTAGTTTAGAAACTGTAATAATTACACATCTCTAAAACGACGTCCCTTTTTCATCGTGAATATTTATTTTGAGAATGGGTGGAATCGTATGTTGCAGGCTCAAGATTTTAGGACACAAGGTACACAAATGAGGAGGAAGATGTGGCTGCAAAATATGAAAATAAAACTCATAGTTCTCGGAATCATCATTGCCTTGATACTCATTATAGTTCTCTCGGTCTGTGGCGGCTTCAAATGCGGCAAGTGAAGTACCTATATATATATATATATATATGTATAACTCATTTATCGTAAAACTTATGTTTTCTTGTTTATTCGTGTTTTCCCACGTTTCTTTTATCCGTGTCGGTCTCAGCTGTTAAAAAGCCTATGTTGCAAGACTGCCTGTATATTTTGTACCTTGATTGCTCTTTAGTAGAATTATTTCTGTCCCTTTTTTGAAGTATATAATATTTTATATATGGTAAAACTCACACTCTTCTAACCACACTGTGGTGAGGCTTGAACATTGACCTCCAGGGAGGCTGGATACTGTTGGGCCAGTGAAATAATTTCTGTCTTTGTTATCATAAAAGGGGTTGCACAACAAAGACACCTTAAAACTACCTTTTATGCCTAGAAGCTGCGAGTAAAATTGAGAGATTGCTAACGATTTGTATAGTGAAATCACAAAAACAACTGCTTTACTCTTTCGGTAGAAGTCAGGTTTGCATACATTAATGCCTCTTATCCTACGTTTGGGTGGGATTTGTTGTGTTCGATATATGTTAAGTAGTAAAACATGATAGAGACCCAGAGATGGATTGAAGAGAAAATCTTGTCGTTAGTCGCATGCTTTGCCTTTTCATGGGCTTCTTATATGATCGAGTTTATGCATTTGGAGGTTAGAAGGCGTTATTCTTCGGTTGTTTGATATTTCAGTTTTCTGCACTACTCAATAACCGAACCAAATGAGGCTCGGTGTAGGGCATCTCCAATGTATTTCTCTATTTTTAGTCTCTGTTATAGAGTAAAAAATAGATAGTGACTTGTATTTTCTCTAATGTATTACTCTATTTTCTACTCGAAAAAAGAATATTTCAAGTATATTCTCTTTTATTTTGATTACACATATTTTCAATAATACTCGAATATTTATTAACTTTATAAATTGCATCCTTATATTTTTTATTTTGACAATAACCTTATATTTATTAACTTTATCATATCTATACTACTTAAGTAAAATGTTTTTACAATTTTTTTTCAACAATCAGTTTTTCAAGATTACAAATTCTTTTACACATTGTACAACTCTAAAAGTAGACCTTGAAATCCCTTCTCTCCCACGTTCTCTTAAAAATTAAACAATTTTCAATTTTTAAGTTACATTTTATACCCTTAGAATTAGTTATCCAATTTACTTTTAATCCTTTACTTTTTTATTTCTTATTTTACATCCTTATCATATTAAAAATACATAATCATAGTTTTCTAAACATATTAATAAATGCATTTTTTACAAATTATATTATTACAATATTCTCGTCAATAATTTCAAAATATGTTTATTATTGAATATTTTTTTTAACTTAATAATATTGTGAAATATCATAAATACGTATCAAAATTTTTCAAGAATGACGTACCGAGATTTTTTTAAACGTGTACATTTTACGCTCTTATCTATATTTATCTATTATACTCCTTTAAAAATAATTTCATTTACGGTTATTCTTGAATTTTTAAGATGTACAAATCTCAATACATCATGTACAAGTATAAAAGTTTTAAAACCTTCCACGTTCAACATGATAATTAAAAATAAAATTATTTTTTATTTTTAAATTACACTTTATACCATTATAATTAGTTATTTAATTACTTTATATTCCTTCTCCTTTCATTTTTCATTTTACATCCTTATCATATCAACATACATAAACTAAAATACATTAAACAAATATGTTTTTTCTTTTTATAAATTATACCATTATAACCGTTCATCAAAACCTTCAAAATGAGCACAAATGTTATGGGTTTGAAGACTCCACTATTGAACGAATATTTTTCAATTTTTTTGACCAATTAACCATATTAACCTTTAATTTTATACATCTGATATGCGATTTAAAAGCGAATAAATATGAACATGAAACAAAATTATTTTTTCAAATTCTTGGCTTTAGATTCGAGATAGGTACGTAAAGATAAATAAATTCTAGTTAATTAAAATTGGTATTAGACAACAAATAAAATAAAAATACAAGAATCTAAAAATTTGAAGGACCATTTTGTAATTATCAAAAAGTTAGAAAAAAATAGAGTATGAATAGTAACTCTATAAAATACAAGAATCTAAAAATTTGAAGGACCATTTTGTAATTATCAAAAAGTTAGAAAAAAATAGAGAGTATGAATAGTAACTCTATATATAGAGAGAGTTACTATTCATTTCTCTATTATAAAGAGTTCATTGGAGAATTTTAGAGAGTAAAATAGAGATAAAAAATAAAATAGAGGGTTTATTGGAGATGGTCTTAGTCTGTTTTAGGTTATTCGGTTTGGTTAATGATAAACCTAATTTATGCATGTAGATATAATTAGTATTTTAAATGTAGATTTGGAACTTGGAATTAATTAGGCGCGAAAATGTCTAGATATAGTTAATATTGGTTTAAAATTTTAAGATAATTTACAAAAATATAAAATTTATAAAAAATATAATTCATTACTTGGTATATTTGATTTAACCGAAACCGAACGAAGACAACCAAAACCTTAATAAAGTGTTATGATTTGGTTCAAATGGCTTATTCAGTTTTGGGGTTTTCGACACCCTACATAGGGGTGTGAACGAGTCGAGTTGAGTAGTAGGTTATTCGAGCTTCGAGCTCGATTAATTTTTCAAAGTCGGACTCGAGCTCGAGCTTGAATATCTTTTCGATGTTCAAGCTCGAGCTCGATGCTCATTTATGAGCTCGAATTCAAGATCGATTAACTCGTTTATGTTCTCAAGCTTGATAATTTTTATATTTTGATTATATAATTTGTAAATACGTTTGGCTCGGAAAAGTGTATGCTTGAATGACTTGGTTTATTTTTATCATTTCAATTGTTCTGAACATAAAACCAAAATGGTCCAAAAAGACCAAAAATGGCAAATGATAGTTTAGTGGACAAGAAAAGAAAATTGTAATTAAACGAATATATTAAAAAAGGCGTAAAGGGTTTAGTCAGTATGAACATGTATTTTTATACAAGATCCTAATCGACATGTCGTTGAATACGAGATCTCCATATCATCCTGTATTTCGTCCTTTTCGAGCCGAAAACAATGATGTTCCAAAATACATAGTGTCACATAATCTTGAAAACGTTGTTTTGTAATTGTATGTAGGTTGTGTTGGAGTGGGTCCATGGGTAGGAACCATTTTAAGGCTATGGAGTTGTGAAGGTTGGTGACCACCAATGCATCAAGTGGAGAAGGATGACTTATGGATGAAAACAAAATAATAGGACCACAAATAGGTAGAGGTGCATAAATATCGATAAAATTGGAAGATCAGATTAGACTGAAAAATAGCTGGATCAAAGTGGATAGAGTCGCCATGACACCAAGGCTTGTGTCTCACGCCACGTTAAGCTCGTGGCACGCCATGGACTAATGTGCAATTTTCGTAATATGATATTTTATTTTTCTTTACGTTTTTCATATCTTATTTGCAAGTTTTTTAATATATAACTTAATTTAACTTTCTTATTACTATTGACTCATTGAGTAACACTATAAAACATATGTTTTTATATATATAATATTGTATATGAATTAGAAATTTGATGCCATAAGTCACGCCTTGAAAACGCCATGGCTTCGCCTTGACTCCTAAGGCTTGAGGCTTAATTGGCCTCGCCGCCACGCCACACCACGTCTCACGCCATTTAGAACCTTGGGTATGAATAACAACTTAACCCCAATTGAATGTACTTAAACCATGTAACCTGCTTATTTTGTTATAAGTAATATCTCATGATGTTATTTCTTTTAAAGAGTTGGGATTGATTCCTTTTCAAATGTAATTACCTAGACACGAAGAAGAGTTCGAGCTGATGACTTGTATAAGAGCGGTTTAACTACTCTGTCGTACTTGTTCTTTTTTTTGAACGTTATATATTCATACTTTTTTCTTCTAATTAGTCTTACAAACCTTTACGTAATTCAAATCGAATATAAATATTATTATATACTTAAAATAATAATCACAGTGACCTCATTTCTTGCATATCAAAGTGATGCGGCTGATACAAGAGATATCCACGGGTATTCAACTATTTACAGAATCAACATTTTAATCTGTTGTTTTTGATTTTATTTGTTGTATCACAAAGACATCATTTCTCGAAATATGCTCGGGTGATTGACCTTGCCATAGTATACATTTACCTATGCTATAGCACCAATACCCGGAGGTGACATTCTCATCTTGTCGATACTTTTGTTCCATTTTATGTTACATTTCGTTTACTATGAAGTCTTATCATACTGGTAGATTATACTTCGTTTAATTGCATGTTATATTTCGACCTCTTAGACCGATTTTTTTCTAGTACATCAATGTATTGTCATTATATAGAGATAAGAGAAATGTATATATGTTATTTCTCAAGTTGAAACTTGATAGAGTCAGTGTAGCAACTCAACATATTACTATAAAACGACACTAAGGAGTTGTTTGGATAAATAAGATACCCAAGAAAAGGTGAAAAAAGAGAGTATTTTTGGAAAAAAGAAAGACATGATGGGTTTAAGCCACAATGAATAGGCCGGATGAATTAAGCCATGTCTTTAAAGTTAACCTGAAATCAGACATATGTTTATGACTTGATGAATTAAACTATATATAAGTAAAGTAAGCTTATTAAGTCACAATCAAACATCCCTAAAACATGCACAAAGTTCACAAGAATTATTTGCATAATTTAATGAACTCACCTACATTTGTAGGGTCATGCATAGTAACCAATCAATCCACCATGATCAATAAGGGATACATAATAATGACATTTGACTTTAAACACAAGAGTCTCTCTTTTATAAGACCATCCACTACAATTAATGAAATTTCAACACAATTTCTAAATTGTCACATCAACGTCGTATTAGCTTTACAATTATCTTGAAATTACTCTCTGCTACGATGATTTTCAACCACTTTCTAAAATAACACCTCATCATAAAAAACTATAATTTAATCAAATAACAACAAAACTATAATTAAATATTGTATCTCTATGTTTGCACGAGATCCTTTCATCTTTAAAATCAAATATTGCATCTCTATGATGAAACAAAATCATATCTAATAGAAATCAAGAGATCTAATACAAACTTTACAAAATAAAATATTAGATGATTACTTCAATTTTTAATTGCCACATTTACTCATAAACTTTCTACCCTTCTCAAAATATGGGTGTGTGTTCGAAATGTAAAACTAATTATATTATTAACTCTGAAAATAGAAGAACATAATACAAATGAAACCTCACTACAATACTCTCACACTCATACGATTTACATAACAAAATCTCACTACATTAAACTCTCACACTCATGATCTTCAAGAGGTTTGAAGATCTGGAATATAGAAACCCTACTAGCAGCTAACAACATAGAGAGAATTGAGAGAACTCTCTGGAATGAAAAAAGAATTATGAAGAAACCCTAATAAACGTATTCTATTTATAACAACTAATAATTGTCTTTTAGTCCTCTAATGTCTTGTTATTTGTACCGCTACCCTTATCATCCTTGACCATTGCAGCGCCATCCAGAAGTTTGTTCCAATTGACAGAAGTGACCATCACACATATTACAAGTATACAAAGTATAAATGAAATAAATAATCCATGTCAAGATTGGTACATATTCATGTATACTTTTAACACCCGCCCTCAATCGTGACATCTAAAAAGATCTAACATATTTAACTTTGAACACAAATAATTGTGTTGCTGTACACCAAGTGATTTTGTAAATATATCAGCTGGGTTTTCTAAAGAAGGTACTTTAACTGTCTTTAGCAATCCAGGAGTTGCTTTGTTTCTAACTTGGTGTATATCAATTTCAATATGTTTTGTCCTTTCATGGAAAACTGGGTTATTAGCAATTTGTATAGCAGAATTGTTATCGCAATGAAGCTCAACAGGAAGTAAATTTTCCAGTTTTAAATCTGCTAAAATGTTAAGAACCCAGATAATCTCGCATAGGGCAGAGGCCATTGCCCTATACTCTGATTCCGCAGAGGAGCGTGAAACAGTAGACTGTTTCTTACTCCTCCAAGACACCATATAATTTCCCAAATATAGGCAATAACCAGTAACTGAGAACCTAGTAGAAAGACACTTAAGCACTCAGTTTAAAAACATCAGAAGAGGCAAAGTTAACACCTTTTCCTGGAGAACCTTTTAAATATCTTAAAACACGAAGAACTAATTTGAGACGAGACTGTCTTGGTGAATGCATAAATTGACTTAAAATATGCACAACATAAGCAATATCAGGGCGTGTTTCTAATAAGTAAATTAATCTACCTATTAGTTTCTGATATTCAGTGAAGTTAACTAATGGAGGATCTTTCAAATCAGATCCTGCTGAGTCAGTGACAACCAGATTCATATCCATAGGAGTACTTATAGGTTTACTCCCTAAATACCCGAAGTCACTAAGAAGTTCAAGACAATACTTACGCTGTGACATACAGACACCTTTGTAAGTTCTGAGAATCTCAATACCCAAGAAAAACTTCAACTCACCAAGGTCCTTGATTTTAAAACTTGACTGTAAATGATTTTTTACTTTATTAATCTCATCAATAGAATTTCCAGTAAGAACTATGTCATCCACATACACAAGTAAAACCAAGTAAACAGAATCATTAACTTTAGTAAACAAGGAATAGTCGCTTGTACTTTGTACAAAACCATGGTCATTCAAACAAGCGGATAGTTTTGCATACCATTGATGAGGGGCTTGTTTTAAACCATATAAAGACTTAACTAATTTACAGACCCTTTTGTCATTAGCAGAAAAATATACTGGGGGAAGACACATGTAAACATCTTCGGCTAAATCACCGTACAAGAAGGCATTGTTTACATCTAACTGACACAGGGCCAGTTATTTTGAACAACTAAAGCAATTACACACCTTACCGTGACCATTTTAACTACAGGAGAAAAAGTCTCATCATAGTCTAAACCTTCACGTTGTGAGTAACCTTTAGCAACTAATCTAGCTTTGTACCTCTCAATCTCACCAGTGGATTTGTATTTAATTTTATATATCCATCTACACCCAATTGATACAAAGCTTCCATTTCTTCATTCATTGCAGAAATCCAATTTTGATCCTTACAAGCATCAAAAAAATTATTTGGTTCTACAGATTTGTTTAGAGTAGTTACAAAACAAAAATTATTTGGACTAAGAAATGAGTAATTTACTACCCTTTCTGTCCCATATTTGACTTTATCTTCTACCACATAATCATTAAATTTTCTAGGCAGATTAGATATACGATTGGATTTTCTAGTAGAAGGTTCAACTAAATCACCCTCAGGAGGAAAACTCAAATGAACTTCACTTTCAGCATCACGCTGGTTATTGGCAACCATAGTTTGACTACCAGAACCTACCGATCTGGTAGGCATATCTTGGGAATTAGTTCCACTAGTGTGACTACCATAATCTATAGAATCAGTAGACACACCTTGGGAATTAATTCCACTAGTGCTACTAGCCTTACCTGAACTAGTAGCTTGACTTAGGCCACCAAAATGACCACGGTTACTATTCTCAGTTTGATTAAGACTACGAAAGGGACTATGATTTTCATTTTGTGAGTTATCCCTTAAATCATCATCGGGTATTTCAACAGAAAGATCATTAGTTTGAAAAATACTGTCAAAGAAATTTAAAGAATCGATGTCACTAGAGCTGTGATGTTGATTGTTGGTTTTCATTTTAAAAGGAAAAATTGTTTCATAGAATTTCACATCTCTTGAAATGATAACCTGTTTAGTATCTAAACTATAAAGACGATAACCCTTTTGAGAATTAGCATATCCAAGAAGCACACACACTTCTCGGTACGTGAAGCAAATTTATCAAGGTTATTAGGTCTAACAGAAAAACACAAACATCCAAAATTCCTTAAATGTGATAAAACAGGAGGAAAACCAAACACAACTTCATACGGGCATTTTCCACTTAACACAGAGGAAGGATTTCTATTAATCAAGTAAGTTGCTGTTAAAATACACTCATTCCACATGTTAAGAGGGATGCCACTCTGAAACATCAACGCCCTAGCAACATTCAAAAGATGCCTATGCTTGCGTTCTACAACCCCGTTTTGTTGAGGTGTGTAGATGCAAGTTGTTTGATGTAAGATACCTTTTGATTTGAAAAACTCACCAAATTTATTATTTACAAATTCAGTCCCGTTATCACTTCGAAAAACTTTAACATGTTTCCCAAATTGGTTAATCAACAAACTGTGAAAAGAAACAACATTGTCAAACACTTCATATTTATTTTTCAACAAGTATACCCAAACTGATCTAGTGAAGTCATCAACTATTGTAAGAAAATATTTATACCCATCTTTACTAGGGACACGATAGGGACCCCATAGGTCCAGATGAACTAAATCTCTTAAGGCCTTAGAAGTGTGATTACTAAGATTGAATTTTTCCCTTGTTTGTTTGGCCATGTGACAAATGTCACAAGGGGATGGTTGAGAGTTATTACCTAAGTTCAGTTTATTCCTTAAACAGGATAGAGCCTGATCAGCGGGATGCCCTAGCCTACTGTGCCAAAGCTGGCGGGAAACATAGCAGAAAATGGACATATTTGAGGTGTTACGTTTAGTCTTTAACAAATTAGAGTCAAACATCTCACCCTTATTATTTTGGTTAAAGAAATATAAGCCTCCATTTTCACTACGAGTCCCCACTACTCTCATGGGAAGTAAACCCTGAACCAAGTAACATTTGAATTCATCAAATACAACAAAGATTTTACTGTCCCTAGCAAGTTTGTGAACTGATAGAAGATTGACATGAAAATCTGGTATAACAAGCACATCAAACAACATCACATCATTATTTATTCTGTAATTTCCAATGTTATTAATTCGTGCCTCCTCCCCATTAGGTTGAGTCACTTTTAAGTTTAAGTCTGAAATGTCAACAACATTTTCTAAATGAGAAACAGATGATGTCATGTGTTGATTTGCACCAGAATCTATAATCCATCCAGTTTGAGAAAATTTTGGAACATGAGCCATATTGACAAAAAACCTACCTGCCATATTGGTAGTGACACCTTCATTTTGTTTCTGATCCAAAAGGGAAAGTAATTTGATGATTTGCTCTTCTGTAAGAGACTTGGAACTAGAAGCACCAATAAGATCTTCAGTGCTGCATGCATTACTAGAAGGAGGTTTTAAAAATTGATTTGAAAATTGATTTGTCTTAGTTTTGGTGAATTGAAAATCTTTTGGAAACCCTATCAGTTTGAAGCATCTCTCTATGGTGTGACTTGTCACACCACAGTGCTTACAGACTAAAGGGGATTTTCCTGGCTTTTTCTTATTGTCAAGAGGTTTACTGAAAAAGGAGGTATTTTGGGGTTTGGAGTCTGAAGAGGGACGAGTCGCACCACGGTGTGACTCTTCTCTAGAGACTACAGAAAAATCCGTTTTAACAGTTGGCAATGGATCAGTAGTTAAAATATTACTCCTAAGTTGCATGTACACATCATCCAGTCCCATTAGGAATTGCATTAGCTTTATCAATTGATTATGTTTAGTGAAATCATGAGAGGCATGACAAGAACATGCAGGAAGTTTAACTAATGCATCAAATTGTTTCCATAGGGCATTTAAGTTGTGATAGTAATCTGAAACAAAGGACCCATGCTGAGTAAGAGAATTTATCTTTTGATAAAGATTGAAGGTTACAGACCCATGAATCTTGTCAAAGGTCTCTTTTAGTTCCACCCAAACGTCAGAAGCAATCTTAGAAAAAACTTGACTAACAAATAATTCCTCAGATACAGAACCAAGGATCCAAGACAGCACAACTGAATTACATATATCCCATTGTTTTTCTAAGATTTCATTATCGGTGGGACGTAGAACAGTTTTATCAACAAAGGCAAGTTTATTCTTAGTTTCCAAAGCCAATATCATAGCACATGCCCATACTTTATAATTTTATGTACCATTTAACTTCATATTGAGAATGGACACACCAGAGGTGTCACTGGGATGAAGGTAAAGAGGGTCCCCAAAGTCCAGTTTTGCAATCAGTGATTGCCCCTCTGGACCTTTGGGATCTTCTGTACCAGTCATGGTAGATACAGAAAGTAAAGCACACACGGGAAAAACTCTAAATGATAGATGGCAGGGTTCCTTGCCACTCGAAGTGGTAGGTCAAGCCAAACACTTAGGTTCCCAAACACAGAACAAGGAATAGAAGAGCACACACAAGGAAATGAAGAAGACTTACAGTGAGTGTGTATGCAAGAGATGCAGCGGAAGTAAACGACCTCAGTGAACTACTGAGGTCTAGTGCATACAATAGATGTAGGATACAAACCTGAACACAATATGTAAACAAACAAACAATCTAACGAGGAGAACAACGGATCTCACACAGATAGTATCTTCAAGCAGGAACTGCAGTGATCAAAATGTAGTGTGATTCAGAACTTTAGTTCTATCTTTACCTACTTTTCACAACAGACTACTGGAAAACACAAAATGATCATAGATCTCAAGTATGATAATACCAGATTTGAGTGTATGCAACTGGATCTACAAAGATCGAATCACACACACGTGATAAACGAATATCTAAGTAAGGTATGAAAAATAGTAAAACTAAGTATGGAACAGACAGATCTAGAAAATGATAAGTCTACCTAAGTGATGATAGATCTATTATTACATGAGATTTAAAAAAAAATCTAGATATACTGATAACATATACTAATGACAGATCTTTGAACAACTCACAAAATGAAAAAGATCTAATACCGTACAATAAGATCTAAATGAACACTGATGTACACGACTTATGCAAAATGATAACAGATCTGAGATATAGTACCAAGATCTGGTACCAACACATATAGAATGATCTGCACTTAACAGGATAACAATAGATCCAGTGCGTACACTAAGATCTAATCAAAAATAAAAAAGGGAAAACAGAGATGATATGATCTGTTTTTCAAAAACTTTGAAGCGAGAATGCAAATCACTCGATAAATGACCTTGTCTATGATTCAGACAAGATCCATGTATCGGTGTTGATTGAGAGCTAAAACGCTCAGAAAAAGAGCTGAATACAGAGAAGTTAAAGCTATAACGAGCCAAATAACTCCGTCTGATCAGACTTGTCTAATCCAACCAGATCTGAACAAATAAAATGACAATCGACTGAGTTCATTGGATTAGGGTTACAATACCTAAATCCTCGCGAGTCGAAGAATTTTCAAAAAATAAATAAATACAATCCTCAGAAGTGTAAGAAGATTAACAGATCTGAAAAAGTAGATCTAAACGAAACTATAGTGAAAATTGACGGAGGCCATCGGATTAATGGTAACAATCACCAAAGAATCCTCAACAATGTAAGAGTACTAATCGATCTGATATAGAACGAGAAAATTAAGCCAGAAAGCGACTGAGGTCATCGGATTAAGGTAATAACACCAGAATCCTCGTGAGTCAAGAAGTTGAAAAATAGAAAACGATTTTCAGAGGTAAACAACAAGAACCATACCAGATTCGAACGTCACTGATGATTCTATTGCAGAAGATCTCACCATATGCTCTGATACCATGTTCGAAATGTAAAACTAATTATATTATTAACTCTGAAAATAGAAGAACATAAAATGAAACCTCACTACAATACTCTCACACTCATACGATTTACATAACAAAATCTCACTACATTAAACTCTCACACTCATGATCTTTAAGAGGTTTGAAGATCTGGAATATAGAAACCCTAATAGCAGCTAACAACAGAGAGAGAATTGAGAGAACTCTCTGGAATGAAAAAAGAATTATGAAGAAACCCTAATAAACGTATTCTATTTATAACAACTAATAATTGTCTTTTAGTCCTCAAATGTCTTGTTATTTGTACCGCTACCCTTATCATCCTTGACCATTGCAGCGCCATCCAGAAGTTTGTTCCAATTGACAGAAGAGACCCTCGCACATATTACAAGTATACAAAGTATAAATAAAATAAATAATCCATGTCAAGATTGGTACATATTCGTGTATACTTTTAACAGTGTGGAAAATAAAAGGGTGGGTAACAAAGTACAACAATACACTATACACAACACTAGGGTCAAAATATTTTATGTAGAGTGGATTTGTGATGACATATGATCAATCAACAGATTTGGAATATTATCACTATACACAATTTTCTTTTTGTCTACGAACTTTTTTCTGAAAAATATGTTATTAAGCGGTGATTCATCATAAAATCGTCACAAAAGTTGGTGGATAAATTTTTGGTGGGTAATGCAAATCAGTGACTGATTATATACCCAGGGATTCTCTGGACGATCAATGGATATTTTATCGAAAAACATCGGATTCTACCGAACCACTAAGATTTTCTGGGTGAACCGTGGGTAATCACCGACGAAAATTTCTCTGGGTAAATTTTGTGGGTAAAAGTAATTTGTTTTGTAGTGTATGTGAAATAAGGAGTGCCAACCGTTCTTGAATTTTTTAGGTCTCAGGCGAGATGTAAAAAATTATCCTTAACAATTAAGATTTTTTTTCTAATATCTTATTTTTATCATCATAAATAACATTGAAATTAAGAAATACTAATAAACTCATATAAAAGTGTTTTCCTAGTATTTCTAGACACAAAATCAATGAATGATTATCTACCATATCATTTTATGTAGTATTATCAATCCGTTTCACCGTCAAACACATCCTATTATATACCTTTAATATATCGTTTGACATCTCTTCAGGTCAAAATGTTGACTATTCGGATTAAGAGTCTATGCAAAACAATATAA
The DNA here is from genome assembly GCA_033807775.1 of Saussurea involucrata. Lineage (NCBI taxonomy): Eukaryota > Viridiplantae > Streptophyta > Magnoliopsida > Asterales > Asteraceae > Saussurea > Saussurea involucrata. The sequence continues at coordinate 13,818,881 of CM066312.1, forward strand.
ATCAATTAGATTTCAATGTCACATCATGTTAATATTTTTTTTATCACCATTTTATTTTTTTAGGGTTAAAACAAACTATTTTAGGAACCATCAATATATCTTAGAATCAAAACCCTATGTTGCTTATAGTTTGACATCTTATTCTTGTTTTAAAGATAAGAGGGTACATAAGATTAATGCACTTAATATTAGATAATAAGGAGTCAATAATGTTTGAAAAACAAAGGTAGTTTTGAAATCTAAAATATAGATATAAGTCAAATCGTCTCATATGGTTGGTAAATTTTTTCATAAGATAGAAGTTGTTTTAGTTGATAACAAGAAATCTACTATATTCTAATACAAAAATAGAATGAATATGTAGACGAAATAATCGAAAGAGTAAGTGGGATTCAACCTAAAACCTTCTTTCTATTAATAGGTGAGTAGCTTAGCATGTTGAATAATTGATTGGTGTTCATTTTTAAGTCAAATGTGAGGCTTTAAGACTATTGATTTGATGGAAAAAGATTCACATTGTTTAACATGATTAGTGAGAAAATGCTCAATTTTGAGAATTATTTGTTGATTAAATGACATATATAGACAACATGTGGTAGAATTGTCTGTTGACATCGTTTATATACGAAAATAATGAAGGATTTTGGTTCTTAGATGGTCAAAATAAACCAAGTTATATTATGCTTCACAAATGAACCACTTGACTCTGTGCATGTAAGTGACTCTAGATGTGAGCTAGAGGAGCTCTCATAGATGATGTCCACTAGTGAGGAAACACTCGTTTGTGAGCTTGCACAAGCTATGCACGATCAAAAACAAGGTCAGAACCCACAATAGAGCTCGCGTTTAGTTGGTTAGAAGAGGTCAAGTGCTTTTAGTTAATGTTATTGGTGAGTTACACCCCCTCTAAATCTAACCACAAGTGTACGATGTCTAATCAAGTAATACGTACGAAAATACGAGTATCGAACCAAGAGAACTAGACACTGAGTATCATAATGACTACAACTGCTATTAACTGGACGGTCAAATAAGATGATAGCTTGATTAATTAATTATGTAATTAAACTAATCGAAATCTTAACCAAATTCAGGAAACGATAAAAGAAGAGAAATAGTTGAGAGTTATTATCGTAATGGATTTCACATAAAATACTTCAGTTGCAATACTTATCGGGTAATTTCAATTAAATGAATACACAATCACAAAAGGTCCTCTTACTCTCTCTCGAGTTATAACATGTTTATCCCTTTTATTTCTCGATCTCAACACATGATTTCAAAAATTCTTTAAGGTTAAGATTGTAAAACAATATTAAGAGTTAATTGATATATCTCTATCTAAGTTCTCACCTTAGACATATGAATCATAATTCTAATCGTAACTCACTTTTCTCAAAGACAATTTAAGATTAATAAACCAGTTACTATTTGATCATACTAACAAAGGCATTAAAACAACTTACATACTTGTTAAAAGATATTGTTAAATCTTAACAATCTTGACGTGTAATAATTAAAAGTTTACTAACTTGAAGTGTTTATTCTTTCAGGCTTTTATAAGTAAAGGTTGAATAAAGGTGAAGGGCTAATATGATAAAAGTGTTAGAAGTCAAGGACTGCGTCTCATATTGGTTCACACTCAAAGGGTAGCGGAGTACGAAATCAAGATCTCAAGGGGCTGAAGTGTTATATTGAAGATGTAGTATTTAATATGCATTTCACCTCATTTCTTATGATTCAGACGTTCTCATTTCACACACTTACAATTGTTTAGCTCTCATATTATCTTTCTAGATTCCTTTCTCTAATATCTTTCCAGAAGTTATATTAGGGTTAGATAATATTTCTTTGTTATTAGCTTCTTTTATATGTAGTGTGTAAGTTCTTGTTATAACAAAATCATATTATATGTTTTTCATATGGTATCAGAGCTTAAAGCTCGATCCGGATTTTGTTCTTGTTCCTCTTAGATCTGAATCATTTTGTTATCTAATCTGCTTGATCGATGGTGTGCAGTTTTTCCTTACCAGAGTTGCGTTGTTATGACGTAACAAGGAAGGTATTGTGAGCCACTATCTCAACGATTAGATCCCGTTTTTTTCATTCTTACATCGTCTATCTTGATAAGAATTCTTGCTGTTCTTGCTGTTCTTGTTTCGGTTTTTTTTCTTTTTTTCAAATCTGGTTTTTCTGGTGAATAACTCATATCTCTCGATCTTTCTGTTTTCTAGACTTTATTGAATGTTTTTCTTCAGATCTGGACGATTAGCGCTTATAACTCGTTCCTTCAATTTTCTGAACATTATCGAACGACCTCTTCCAGATCTGGGGAATAATACTCATCTTCGAACGTTTTTCTTTGGGTTTTTTTTTAACCTCATCGAACAGCTTCTGGTTCAGACAAGATCGAATGTTTTTCTTGAAAATTTGGCTGTCTATCTAGATCTGTATCTGTTCTCTGTAAATGTGATTCTGATCTAATTTTTTTGTTGTGGTTATGCTAGATTTGTTACTAGTGAGTCAGTTCATGCATACCTTTTAAAATTCTATCTAGATCTGTACTGTCTATGCAACCCCCTTTTTCAAATCTCTGTATTATCATCTTCGTTCAATATCTCTTATTATTGTTCTTCTTGTTGCCTGAATCTGGTACCAGATCTGGAAGAATTCATTCCTCAGATCTGTTCCATTTTTTCGCTTCATTTTATTAGAAATTTCTCGCCCCTCACAGATCTAATTTTAACACGATCGTTTAGGCTAATACGGCCTACTGAGTTGCGACTCTTTGTAGTCCAACAGTGACGGTAAGGACCGCCTTCTACTGTCGTGTTAACAATTAGACCGTGTCAATAGTGAGATTTGTGTGTTAAGAAGGTTTAGTGTGTACTTTGCTCTGTTTTGTATTCTGTTTATCTTATTACTTTTATCTCTTCTGTTCAGGTGAGATCTGTGGCCTTCCTCGGGCCCTACCTCTGTTGGTTGTCGGTTCACCGCATATTGTGCACCTTATGTTCTTTTTCTAGTTATTTCTTTTGCTTCCGTTGTATCTCTTATCTGTCTGTAATTTTTTTTTCCTTCAACATACTTCAAAAGCTTTTAGGTGTGACTTGACCTAGCACCCTGAGTGTTTTAGGAATCCTGTCCTTCACCTCAGATCTTTTCAAGTGTGTTTATTCTTCGAATTTTTTTTTTTGGCATCATTCGTCATGCCTGCGGAAGAAGCTGTGATAAACCCCAATGGTAACGATGAGGTATCTCAGATCACCAAGCTTGACTTTGGTGATCCCTTATACTTACACCCCAGCGATACCACTGGGGCCTCACTACTTCACTTAAAACTAAACGGGACTGACAATTATAAGGTCTGGTCTTGTGCAATGATCCTAGCTCTTGAAACTAAAAACAAACTTGGATTTATAGATGGATCTTGCCCAAGACCTACCACTAATCCTGTCTTGGCTAAACAATGGGACAGATGTAACTCAGTTGTTCTATCATGGATCTTAAGCTCTGTTACTGAAGAGCTGTTTCTTGGACAAGTTTTTTCTAAAATTGCATCTCATGTCTGGAATGAACTTATGGAAACTTATGATAAAGTGGATGGCTCTGTTACTTTTAATCTACACAAGAAAATTAATTCTCTAACACAAAACGGGTCATCTGTCTCTGATTACTATCATAGGTTAAATTCTTTATGGAAACAATTTGATGCGTTAGTCAAACTTCCTGCATGCACCTGCAATGCCTCTAATGAGTTTTCTAAACACAACCAACTTTTAAAACTCATGCAATTTCTAATGGGTCTAGATGACATTTACCAACCTGTGAGGAGTACTATTCTCACTACTGACCCTCTTCCCTCTGTAAAAACAGCGTTTTCCATTATTTCTAGGGAAGAATCTCATAGAGGAACTCCCAGTTCCTCATCTAGAGGAACTCAATCCTCTGCGTTTTTTAGTAAACCCACTGATAACAAAAGAAAGCCTATAAGGCCTCCAAATCCAAATCTCTCATGTAAACACTGTGGCATGATTGGCCATACCATAGAAAGGTGTTACAAACTAATCGGTTTTCCACCAAAAGATTTTCAAAGAAAACCAAATGTAAATGGAAACTTTAGACCCTCTTCTAACAATGCAGAAACATCCAATACTCACAACATTGTCAATACTAGTCAATCTTCTAGCACTCCCAACACGAGTCCATCTTTAACCCAAGAGCAAGTTTCTAAACTTCTTGCTCTCCTTAGCTCCAGCTCCAGCTCCTCAAATGTGGCTTCCGCCAATATGGCAGGTATGTCACTTTCTTCTTCATCTATACCAAATTGGATTATAGATTCGGGGGCAACTCAACACATGACCTCATCTCTCAGTAGTCTGAGTAATGTGGCTGATGTGACGGATTTGAATCTTATTGTTAATCATCCTAATGGGTCTAAAGCAAAAATAAATAAAATTGGAGATATGAAACTTACTGATGAACTGAATTTGTTTGATGTCTTAGTTGTACCTGAGTTTAATGTTGATCTATTATCTGTACACAAGTTAGCTAGAGATAATAAGGTGTTTATTGGGTTTGATGAACACAAATGTTACATTCAGGACTGTCAACGAACGAGGTTGATGGGGACTGGTAATGAGGCTGGTGGTCTATATTTTTTTAATCTGCCTTGTAAGGGTAAGTCTTATGGATACAATACTACCATTAGTTGTCATGTTTCATTTCAGCTATGGCATAGTAGATTAGGACATCCCGCTGACCCTGTCCTGAATATTTTAAAAGAAAGATTAAATATAAAGTTGGACTCCTCTTCTTCTCCCTGTGAAATCTGTCATAAAGCCAAACAGACTCGAAAAAAGTTTGACTTAAGTGATCATAAGTCAAAAGAAATAGGAGAACTGATACATTTAGATGTTTGGGGTCCTTATAAAGTCTCTAGCAAGGATGGTTTTAAATACTTTCTAACTGTTGTTGATGATTTTTCAAGATCTGTTTGGGTTTATCTTTTAAAGGGAAAGGATGAGGTTTATGATAACATTGTTAATTTTTCTAACCTTATTCAAACCCAGTTTAGCAAAAACATTAAAACAGTTAGGAGTGATAATGGAACTGAGTTTTCAAATCAAAAGACTTCAACATTTTTTAATTCACGCGGAATTATACATCAAACTTCCTGCACTTACACTCCACAACAGAATGGTGTTGTGGAACGTAAACACAGGCATTTACTAAACGTTGCGAGGGCTTTAATGTTTCAGGCTGGGGTTCCTTTGTACATGTGGTCTGAATGTATTCTCACTGCCACATATTTGATAAATAGAACTCCATCCTCCATCTTAAATGGTAAAAGTCCTTATGAAGTTGTTTATGGGTTCCCTCCCGTTCTCACTCATTTAAAAAACTTTGGGTGTTTGTGCTTTGCAGTCAAACAAAACAATTTTGATAAGTTCAGCTCTAGAACAGAAAAGTGTGTTATGCTTGGATATTCAAACTCCAAGAAAGGTTATAGACTGTATAGTCTTGATACCAAACAATTGTTGGTTTCTAGAGATGTAACTTTTTATGAAACTGTTTTTCCGTTTAAAATGAGTGAAAATGTGGAGACTTATGTTGAAAATCTGAATACTTTGAATTTTTTTGATAATGTTACTAGTTCTACTGATGATCTTTCTGAAAATCTACCCAATGAGGAATTTAGGGCTCGGTCTACAACTCAAGTTAATTGTCCTGATTCCTCTGGTAGTATAGGCAATGTTGACAACCAATTAATTGGGGTCGACACTACCTTGTCTGCTAGGAATCAAGGTAATTTAGAAACTGATATTGAGCATGATACTCATACTGTTGTAGACTCCCCTCCTGAGGGTCATGATCCAAATAATCTAAGTGTTGACTCTTCTTCTCAATCAATAAGACAGTCCAGTAGAGTTCCTCAATTTCCCCGGAAATTTGACGACTTTGTAGTAGAAGGCAAAGTAAAATATGGTATTGAAAGAGTAGTAAATTACTCTCATCTCACAAAAGAAAATTTTTGTTTTGTGTCGAATTTAAATAAGTCCATTGAACCAAGTAGCTATTCCGAGGCTTGCAAGGATCCTAATTGGGTAATTGCAATGAATAACGAAATGGAGGCTCTTAATAGGAATGGTACTTGGATTGTTACTGATCTTCCTCCTGGAAGAAAACCAATAGGCTGCAAGTGGATTTATAAGGTTAAATATAAGTCTACGGGGGAAATAGAGAGGTACAAGGCTAGGTTAGTATCTAAAGGCTATAGTCAAAGGGAAGGTCTTGATTATGAAGAAACCTTCTCTCCTGTGGTAAAAATGGTAACTGTTAGATGTGTTGTAGCATTGTCTGTCCAGTTTAATTGGCCTTTGTATCAACTTGACGTGGACAATGCTTTCTTATATGGTGATTTGATGGAAGAGGTGTATATGACCTTACCTGAAGGATATTTTTCTACTGATGATAATCAAGTATGCAAATTAGTGAAATCATTGTATGGTTTAAAACAGGCTCCTCGTCAGTGGTATGAGAAGCTGTCTAATTGTTTATTTGATTTTGGGTTTGATCAAAACAGTAGTGACTATTCTCTGTTCACTCTTAAATCTGGGAAAGTTTTTATTATTTTACTTGTATATGTGGATGACATTGTCATTACTGGAAATAGTAATAGTGAAATCCATAGAGTGAAAAAACATCTGCAAACAAGTTTTATGATAAAAGATCTTGGAAATTTGCAATTCTTCTTAGGAATAGAAATCTTAAAAACTAAGGATGGGTTGTGCATGAGTCAAAGAAAGTATTGCCTAGAACTATTGAATGACTTTGGTTACTTAGGTTGTAAGCCGATCAATACTCCGATGGACATGAATTTAGTAGTAACTGAATCGTCAGGTTCCTCTTCTGATCCTCCATTAACTGATATATCTGGATTTCAACGGTTAATTGGAAGACTCATTTATTTGTTAGCTACAAGACCTGACATTGCATTTGCAGTGCATTGTCTTAGTCAGTTTATGCATGCACCGCGTCGTTCTCATTTGAACTTAGTTTTTAGAGTTCTACGATATCTAAAGAGGTCTCCAGGTAAAGGTGTGTCATTCACTGTTTCTGATTGTTTCAAGTTATCAGCTTACGTGGATGCAGACTGGGGTAAATGTTTGTCCACAAGGAGGTCAGTAACCGGATATTGTTTGTTTTTGGGTAATTGTCTTATTTCCTGGAAAAGTAAAAAGCAAACAACTGTGTCTCGATCCTCAGCGGAGTCTGAATATCGGGCCATGGCGTCTGCTACTTGTGAAATACTTTGGGTTTTAGAAATTTTATCAAGTCTTAATATCACAGATTTACTTCCTGTAAATATTTTGTGTGATAACAAATCGGCAATTCAAATTGCAAACAATCCAGTCTTTCATGAAAAAACCAAACATATAGAAATTGACGTACACCAAGTCAGAAATAAAGTTACTAGTGGTGTACCGAAAACTGTTAAAATTGAGTCTTTAGAAAATACTGCAGATATATTTACTAAATCTCTCTCTTCATATCAGCATGATTATTTGTGCAAAAAGTTAAGAATGATAGACTTGTTCAACCGTCAAGATTGAGGGCGGGTGTTAAAAGATATTGTTAAATCTTAACAATCTTGACGTGTAATAATTAAAAGTTTACTAACTTGAAGTGTTTATTCTTTCAGGCTTTTATAAGTAAAGGTTGAATAAAGGTGAAGGGCTAATATGATAAAAGTGTTAGAAGTCAAGGACTGCGTCTCATATTGGTTCACACTCAAAGGGTAGCGGAGTACGAAATCAAGATCTCAAGGGGCTGAAGTGTTATATTGAAGATGTAGTATTTAATATGCATTTCACCTCATTTCTTATGATTCAGACGTTCTCATTTCACACACTTACAATTGTTTAGCTCTCATATTATCTTTCTAGATTCCTTTCTCTAATATCTTTCCAGAAGTTATATTAGGGTTAGATAATATTTCTTTGTTATTAGCTTCTTTTATATGTAGTGTGTAAGTTCTTGTTATAACAAAATCATATTATATGTTTTTCACAATACTTCATTAATTGAAAAACCTAATAAAATTCCCAAATCATGTGTTCATATGCCTACAAACCAAAATTAATCATCCAACCCACCAATATCTAAAAACTAGTTCATGTTAGGGGTGATAGCTAGAAAACAAAACAAAACCAGAAGAATTCATAAATCTAAAATGCGCAACAGAGGCGCACACAACTTACCAAGCGACTTGGGTCATGTGGCAAGTCGCCCGAGATTTTAAACTTGTTAGAACCCAAAAACTCGTGGCCAAGCAGCAGTGGCCACTGTTCTGACTTTTGTTTCGCTCCTTTAAGTTCCTACTCGATCTAAGAGATACCGTTAAGCCCCCAGAGGCTGCGTTTGGTACATGGGACAACACAGGACAAGACGGGACAGAACTCACTGTCCCACGTTTGGCGTGACATGGGACAGGACAAAAATTCACTGTCCCACGTTTGGCGCGACATGGGACAGGAACAAGGAATGAACAGGGCGGGACAGGATGGGACAAAAAAGGGCATTTTCTTGTTCCACCAAAATAGGTGGAACAACATGGGACAAAAGTGAGGCAGAAACAAAAATAATCATTGATCTACCCTCATTTGATATATAACTAATATGATATTAGCCTTATGCGTCACCACCACCGATAGCCACCACCAACCACCCTCGGCCACCACTACCTATTCCTCCACTATAACAACCTTCTCCACTACCATTCATCCATCACCACCATCGACGGCCACCGATAGCCCTCGCCAACCACCCTCGGCCACCACTACCTTCTTCTCCACTATAACAACTTTCTCCACCAGCTCCACTACCATTCATCCATCACCACCACCATTACCATCGTTGACCACCTCCACCTCCACTAACACCGATCACCACCACCCATGGCCGCCACCACCATCGGCGGCCACCGGTAGCCACCACCAACCATGGTTGACCACTTCCACCTCTTCCTCCACCACAACAACTTCCTCCACCACCATCGCTACCTCCACCGATCACCACCAACCACCATCGACCACCTCCACCTCTTCCTCCACTACTACCACCTCCTTTATCATTGTCTACCACATCCACCACTACCATCGTCGACCACCTCTACCTACACCGATCACCACCAGTCCATCACCCATTGTTGCCACCACCACCGCAAACCACCATCAGCCACCTCCACCTTTTGTACTATCATTTATGTATGTATTTATGTGTTTGAAAATTGTGTAAAAAAATTAAAAATACTTTTAAATTAAATTATTTAAATATATATACTTTATTTGTGTCATTTATAACTATTATATGATATATAAAATCGTGAAACAAGTTTTAGGGAAAATTATCTAATTCTGTCCTATCTAGTCCTAGTCGTACCAAACACAAGACATACACTTGTTTTGTCCCGTCCTGTCCTGTCCAGTCCTGTCCAGTCCTGTCCAGTTCTGTTCTGTCCAGTCCTGTCCAATCCTGTCTGCGTACCAAACGCTACCTTAAGCCATTCTTCCATTTCTCCTGACAATTCTAGTCTTGTACGAACTTTACATTAAACTGTTAAAATACCACTTGGTTTGCTTGGAAACTGAGCGAAACAACTGGGAAGGTACAACGCCAAAATTGCCGTTATCACAATGCAATGTTGAATTACACTAGGCCATGTATACTTCCCTTTGGTTGCTACGTAGTTTTGATCAATAAGTAGATATCGGTGTTCAATAGTGTGTCTAGTTCGTATGATTTTAAAATGATTTGCATGTATGCATGTGTTACATGTTTTTAAACTATTTAAGTATGCTAAAAGTATTTTGATATACTAGCTATGTTATGAACGAAAATAGTATTTTCAGTATGTGTATCAGTGTATGGACCACAAACTAAGACGTTGACTTGGTTTAGAAAAAGAAAGAAATCCCTAGTATTAGTAAGGACCAATATAATTATGTATGTTAATGTGATATGTTAAAATGTATTTTTTAACATATTTAGTTAATATATGATTATTATGTTAATGCGATAAGAGTGAAACGAAAATTGAAAAAGTAAGAAATGTACCATAAATTAAATAATTAACTATAAGGGTATGAATTGTAAATATTAAAAATATTTTTATGTAGTATATATGATATATAATTAAATAATTAAATAAAAAAATATTCAATATTAGACTCATTTCGAAGGTATTGAAGAGACGAGTACAATGGTGTAACTTGTTAAAATTAAAACGTATTTTTTAACGTATTTTAGTTAATAAACGATTATATGTGTTAATATGATGAAGGTGTAAAATTAAAATTAGAAAAGTAAAAGGTATTTTTGTAAGTTAAAGTCAAACTTTGGGTATTTTAATTAATTTCCTTATTTTATTTTATTGTAATATTAATTTTTATTTTTATTTTTAATATTTGTTAATATATTAATGTTTAAATTTATAAAAAGTTTAATATAATGTCAAATTTATAATTTAATAAATAAAAAATTATATCAATATTAGTTAATGATTAGATTATTTGTATTTTATCATAACAAAAATCTCATTTAATAAATTGTTCATACATTTTGTTAAAATATTTTATAAGATATCAAAAAACATGATCTGACATAAAATAATTTCTTATTTAAAAATTATACTTACAATTTTTATACTATGCACACATCAGTAAAAAATATTGATATGACATCAATAATTACCAAAATCAAATTCCTAGTGAAAAATCATACTGACAAACAATACAATTTCTTATCAATAAATCTTATGTGTTACTTAAAAATCCTATAACAATTGCTAAGAAATTAACTTAGTTAGTGGATTTTTGTAGAAACCCAATAATTCGTACAAACTAGTTTTATGTATTTTTCATATAATAAAACAATATGTGTGAAAATGTTGTGTGGTTTCATATGTAAAATGTTTATGAATGTTTTTTTTCACAAACAAACCAGTTACTCTGAACTTTTTATATATGAAACAACACTGAATAACATTGCATGCATTTTCACACATGTTATTTTTATATGTAAAACACAAGAAAACTAGTTTACAAATATGTACAAATTATTAGGTTTGTAAATACTTATTCATGTAGAGGAAAATTCAAACAATAACGCTAATTATTCATGTAGAGGAAGGTTCAAACAAGAACGCTAATTATTTAAGAAAACGTGAGAACAACAAATCATGTAATCATATGCGATTTTACATTAATGGCAAAAAAATTGGACGCAGACGACTTTGGCCGCGACTTAAGTCGCGTGAATCAGATACAATTTTATACGTGAATCATATATGATTTTGTACATTAAAAATTGTTCTCGTGTTTTCTTAAATAGGTAGCGTTCTCGTTTGAACCCACCCTATCACATATATATATATATAGGGGTGGGTTCAAATGTGAACTCAAATTCAATTGTGAACATGAGAACAAGTCAGAACCATTGATCAAGATTTGGAAAACTAATCAATGGTTACAACTTAATGAAACCAATTGAGAAGTGATTAGGAACAAATATGGAAATTTGAATCAACGTCTACCATCTTTGACTTTTTATTTTTTTTTAATTAAAAAACTTTTACCCCCCTTAAAGTTTAAAATAAATTATCTTAAAAATTACTAATATTTTAATCAAACAAATTACATAAAAAAACGAGAATTTCGTGATCTTCGATATGACATCCATCTCGATATAGTTTTTTTCTTCATTTTAACCGTTTTTACGTGAAATGCTATGTGTTAGTGCCTTAACTATCTAGTTGTACCAAGTAGAGGGACCTAATGTGTAAATGTGAAGTTACAAAGTGTATAATGTATTTTTCTCTTAGATTTTCATTAGGTCATCCAATCCTTACACACACTAGTACACACATAATGCACTTGCTCTCTACATTCATATTATACTTGATGAATTGCTCATATTGAATATATGGATGGCCATCTGTTTGTTTTCTCTATTTGATTACTTGTTCTGAGATCACAATTGGTATCAGAGCACAGTACATCATTTTGATCAGATTAGTTTTAGAGGTTTTTTGCAAAAGTTTGAGTGTTCTTCATTTTTTCATCTAATTGATCGATTTTAGCCATTTGAGTACTTCAAATGGATTAGAATTGATCTAGGAGTGTTTGTTGATAATCCCTGAGTGATTTGATTCCGCAATTTCACTAGGATTAGACTCAGATTTAGCAAATTCTTCATTTTCGGACTTTTTGTAAAAACTCATTGTTTTGGTTTAAAAATCACTGTTCTGTTGATTTTTGGACGAAACTCAAAGTATTAAAGTTGTCCAGAACATCAGTGCGAACTTGCGTACCAAGTTTCAGCAAAATTGGATCATTTTTGAGGACTTGACTCAAGTTCGATTGAATCTTCATAACTATCGCAACCTTGGGTGTTCTTCATTATCGCAACATTTGATAGTGAACAAGATTACATTGCAACCCACCGTTGCGACAAGTATACATTATCACAACTTTCCAAAGTGAACAGTAATATATCGCAAATGCCCTTTGCAATAACTCGTTTTTATCGCAACTCATTACGTGTGAACAATATTCTATCGCAACTCACTATTGCGATAAAATCCATCTTTGAGTTCATCGCAACCTCTTTGTTGCGACGAAGTTACTTGCGACAAACTATGTTCTTGCGATAATCTTGGGTTGAGACAAAGTATTGGTTGAGATAAGATATGTGTTGAGATAAGACAAGTCTTTGAGTTGAGATAAACTTTGTATTGCGATAAGATAAGTTCTTGTGTGTTGAGATAAACTTGGTGTTGCGACAATACTTGGGTTGAGACAACAATGACTTGCTACAAACAGTGTGAACAACAATTCTCTAATCAGATCAAAAGGGTACTTATCGATCATTAACAAGTAATCTAAAATGACAGCTAAAGACATACTGACTATTGGGTCAAAGGACAAACCACCTGTTCTTTTTCCCAAGGAGTTCAAAATATGGAAAGGCAGATTTATAGATTACGTTGAACGTCAAGAGAATGGGGACTACATTGTTAATTCACTTAAGGAGGGTCCAATGGGAAAAATAAGGAGAGCTGGAATAGCTGCTGATGGTGAGCCAATTCCAGAATGGGTTGATGTTCTACCAATACACTATGATGTTGATCAAAATAAACGTTATAATGCAGACAAAATCATTAGTTATGCAAGCCTTGACTAATGACATTTATCAGAAGGTGGACAGTAAGAATATTTCTGGGAAAGCTATGTTTGATGAATTAATTAAGCTGTATCAAGGATCTGAGGTGGAAAATCAAGTCCCCAATGCCATAAACAAGTACGAGAATTTTAAACAAAAAGATGGTGAGGCACTTGATCATACCTACGACCGTTTCATCACAATACTGAATGAGCTGAATAGATACAACATTAAAAAGGAAATAATTGAACACAACGTGAAATTCTTGAGTGTTCTTCAACCAGAATGGAAGAAATATGCTTATAGGATGAAACAACACACAAAGTTAGCTGAGTTGCCTTTACAGCAAATGTATGAAACCTTGAAACAAGACGAGGATGATGCTGATGAGAAGAGGGATAAGAAAAAGAAGAAGGAGAAGAAGGAAGAGAAGAAAGAAGTTAAGGAAGAAGAAATTGATCCACTTGCGTTGATATCTACCAAATCCGTCTAGAAATATGCAAAGAATGTTGGTAATGACTCGGATGATGAACAATATGAAGGAGATGGATTGGAAAAAGCTGAAAGCCTGAAGCAAGCAATGATACTACTTACTAAAGCTTTTCAAAGACAATTTGTGAAAAGACCGGGTTCTAATAATCAGAGATATGCATCAGGTTCCAAGAATTATGAGCACAAAGAGCATGTCGAGTCAAGAAAGAAGTTTGATGAGAAGAGGGATGACAAGAGGACTGATGAAAAGAAGGTGTTTGAGAAAAGGGATGAAGAACCAAAGTGCTATAACTGTGGAAAGACTGGACATTTCACCAAGGAATGTTGGAAGCCAAAAGTCAGAGATTCCGATTATTATAAGAACAAGATGCTGCTTGCTAAGCAAAAGGAATCAGGGATAGCATTGTTGGTTGAAGAGGAATACTGGCTGGATCAAACTGATGATGAAGCAGATGATGAGACGGCTGCTCAAACAAAGATGTGCTTCATGACCAGAAACACCGATGAAGAGGGATTAGAATATACTTCAGAGATAAATGAGGTACATTCCGATCTTTATAATCAATTTTTTACTCAACAAGCATATCAACAAAAGAAATTAGAGGATTTAACTAATAAATTAAGAAAAGCATAGGAACTAATTTCCACTCAAAGAGAAAGACTGAGAGAACAAGAGAGTCACATTGAAAAACTCGAAAAGAAAAAGACTGAATTTGATGTAGGTCTAGCGTATTTTCAAAGTAGAATAACTGAATTATCAGAACTGTTAGAGAGTTCGGAAGCAAAGATAAATGAGTTTGAAAATCTTCTTCATGCCTATAAAGATAAAGATAGGAACACTGAGTTGAGCGATAATGTCAAAATTTTGGAAGAAAAACTGTACAAAGCAGCCCAAACTGAACAAACAATTCACATGAATAAGCCGAGTAAATTTCGGTATTTCAATTCCAAGTGGGGCATAGGGTATGACAATCCACATTACCTGAGGAATGCCTTAATAAAATCCCCTACTCTTTATGAATTTGATTTGTTTTGTCTTTCATCACATCCTAGCTATCAAATCAAATGGCTTAAAATGGATAATGATGACTATGATGCTGAGGAAGAAGTAAAAAGAAAAACCACTGTAAAGATGCAGCTTCCTTTTTGGTATGGTCCTGATAATGCGAAGGCATTAGAAAACAAACAAACCTTGCCAAATGACTATTTTGAGAGTTATGCTATTAAAGAACCAGAGGAGATGGAAAATACTCAAAAAGAAATTAATGAAAAACCAGTTTTTCACGGTAAAAGGTATTTTCCACCAATGGTTCTTGAACAAAAACTCATGGACCTCGAAAGCAAGATTAAAAGTACTATTCAGGAAGTCAGAAATGACGAAAAACTTGCTTTTGAGATCGAAAAGGAAGTTATGATCACAGTGTTTTCAGAAAGTTTAAAGGAAATGAAAACAAAACTTGAGGAAATATCTGAAGAAAAAGTTCCAAAAGAAAAGCAATCTTCAGATTCAGATGTTTCCTCATGCAAAGCTTTCATGGGAAATACTTAGGAGTTTGACAATTGATGACCAATATGATTCTGAATCTTGGGATTTGGAAAGTCAATTTGTTAAAGCTTCTCCTAAAATGCATTTTTATACAGAAGAGGAAAAAGTTTTTGAAAAAGAACAAAATGAATTCCTCTATCCGAAGTCTTATGGTATCTTTCATTCTTCATTGGATAGTCAGTCTGATTTTGATATCGAGATTGTTTGTGACGGGAAGAATAAACAAGTACAAGAAACTGCTGTACAATTTGACTTTAACGCAAAGCTTCCAGATCACACTGATTTTATAATCAAAGAAGAAGCACCTAAGAAGAATTTCTTTAAGGGTGAATCTTCAAAATCTGTTGAAAAACCTTCTGCTAATGATTATTATTCAAAATCTAAATCGAAACATTCATTATAGAAGAAGAAAAGAAAAACAAAAAGAAAGAAGCAAAATAATTCTTTTCAAGCTCAGAATTCCAACGCTTACAACTCCTATATTTCTGGTATTTCAGATCGTTATTTGAGAAACAGTACGCATATCGAGTGGAGAATAAAGGAGTCCACACTGGATGTGGCCCAAATCAAATCATCCCATGCTGTTTTAAATTCCAAGAAAAACAACTTTGTTTCAAATGTTAGTGATCATGGTGTTGGCAATAGACAAAAACTTGTAATCCCATACAAGGTTTATTCAATGCGACAACTGATTAATTTAGCACATGATCAAATTTGTTGTTCTTCTTGTGGTGTGGATGGTTTTATCTGCAAATCTGATTATAACCGTTGGTTTTATTCAAACGATTACTTTAACACAGGTTATAAATATCATAATGTCAAGACCAAACCTACTAATCAGAAAGGACCCATTTGAAAATGGGTACCTAAAACTATCTAATTTCCCATTTGCAGCCCAGTCATGTATGGTACTTAGATTCAGGCTCCTCAAAGCACATGACTAGAAGAAAGGAGCTGTTGAGTAATTTTGTGGAAAAGTATGGTGGTAGGGTTAAGTTTGGAAATGATCAATATTCTCCAATTCTGGGTTATGGAGATATCGTCAAAGACAATGTTCGAATTACGAAAGTCAATTACGTCGAAGGTTTAGGACACAATTTGTTTAGCATAGGTCAATTTTGTGATAAAGATCTAGAAGTCCATTTCAAGAAGACCCAGTATGCAGTTTTAACCGAAAGAGGAAATGAACTTCTAGTTGGTTCGAGGAAGTCAAATCTTTTCACTATTGACCTATCAAAGCTCAAACCTAAGAATGACGTATGTCTGATGTCTAAAGCATCAATGGAGAAGAGTTGGTTGTGGCATAGACGACTATCTCATCTCAACTTTCGTTACATTCGTAAACTGACGTTGGGTGATTTAGTCATAGGTCTACCAGTGCTGAAGTTTGAGAAAGGCAACTTCTGTACCGCTTGTGAGAAGGGGAAGATGAAGCGAGTTCCTCACCCACCGAAACCTGAGCCTAGCACACATAAAGCTTTGGAAATCCTTCATATGGATCTCTGCGGTCCAATGAAGACTCAAAGCATAAGTGCCAAATGATACGTGTTAGTCGTCGTTGATGATTATTCGAGATATACATGGGTCAAGTTTCTACGATCGAAAGATGAAACACCTGACTTGATCATCTCATTAATCAAACAACTTCAAGTGAATCGTAAACAAACAGTTCAGACCGTCAGATCAGATAACGGGACAGAGTTCAAAAACAAAACTCTTGATGACTTCTTTAAGTCATTTGGAATATCTCATCAATATTCTGCGGCCAGAACACCTCAGCAGAACGGAGTCGTTGAAAGACGAAACCGCATACTAGTTAAAGCCGCCAGAACGATGCTGTGTTATGCTGATCTACCTCTGTTTCTGTGGGCTGAAGCTGTATCGACGACATGCTATACACAAAACCGCTCAATTATCCATCGACGATTTGGTAAAACTCCATATGAATTGATTAACAATAGAAAACCTGTAATACACTACTTTCGTGTCTTTGGGTCCAGGTGTATCGTGCTGAACGATAAGGACAACTTGAACAAATTCAGTCCTAAGGGGATTGAGGGTGTTTTTATCGGATACTCGCTCACATCAAAAGCGTACAGAGTCTATCTCAAGTCTTCCAGAACTTTGATGGAAATCATAAATGTCAAGTTCGATGAATCTAAAGAGATGGCTTCTATACAAAACAGTACAGAACCCACAATATCCGGAGTACTAGCATCTGGACAAATCCGTCCAACGATGACTAGGACGTCAAACAAGGATCAAGCTTCCACTTCTAACTCTAATCCTAACGATCTTGATTTATTGTTTGAACATTTTTATAATGATTACTTTGGTAGTGACAAATCTTATTTATCTGTCAACAACAGGAATCAAGTTGATACACCACCAGTTCAAACTACAATGTCAGGGCCTTCACCGGTGCTGACTTCTTCCAATACTGGTGCAACTACTCATGCAATTTCTCCAAGAAACACAACCATGGAATCTACGCAAGCAAGACAACAAGAATCTATGAGTGGTGCTTCTTCATCTGGAACAACTTCGAATGTCAATAATCAGAGTACTGAGAACATTCCAGACAAATCAACTGAAGCAGTTCCGGAGGCAGTGCCAGTTGTCTCTTCTGACAATCAAACCGCCTCACGCTCGGAACCAACATTGACGATCGAGTTGAACTTTGATAAAGATCCTACCCTAATAGATCCTAATGAAGATGCTATTTCTCTCCATCCACTTTCCAAGAAGTGGACACGCAGTCACCCGATAGATCAGGTGATTGGTGAAGTATCTGAACCAGTTAAGACAAGATCTGCATCCGCAAACGAAGTTTTATATGCGCTCTTTCTAAGTCAAGTTGAGCCCTCAACAGTTCAACAAGCCTTAGAAGACCCAGATTGGTTAATTGCGATGCAAGAAGAGATGAATCAGTATGAAGCTCTGAAGGTGTGGAGACTAGTCCCGAGACCCAAAGGTAAAACAGTTATTGGTACGAAGTGGGTCCTGAAAAATAAGAAAGACGAAGACGACATAGTTGTGCGAAACAAAGCGAGACTAGTAGCAAAAGGGTATAGGCAACATGAGGGGATAGAATACGACGAGACGTACGCACCAGTTGCTCGTTTAGAGGCAATTTGGATGTTCCTATCTTTTGTCGCCTACAAGAACTTCACCGTCTATCAAATAGACGTGAAGACTGCATTCTTGAATGGTGTCCTGAAGGAGGAGGTGTACGTGTCTCAACTGGAAGGCTTTGTGGACAAAGACAAACCAGATTATGTATACAACCTTGAGAAAGGTCTTTACCGTCTCAAACAAGCCCCCCGTGCCTAGTATGCAGTCTTATATACCTTTCTACTAAAAGCTGGCTTTCAAAAAGGTAAAATCGACACAACTCTGTTTACTCTACACGAGGAAGGTGAAATTCTTTTAGTACAGATTTATGTTGATGATATTATCTTTGGTTCGACTAACCCTGGACTTTGTACATGGTTTTCTGGCATTATGATGACTCAGTTCCAAATGAGTATGATATGAGAGATTAATTTCTTTCCCAAATTACAAGTAAAACAATTCTCTACTAGTATCTTCATCAATCAATCGAAGTACGTGTTTGACATCTTGAAGAAATTCAAAATGGAAAACCGTCTGTCGATTTATACGCCTATGGCTCCAGGATCTAAGATAGGTCCAGATCCAGACGGTATTGATGTTGATGTTAAAAATTATAGAGGAATGATTGGGTCTTTAATGTATCTAACCGCGAGTCGTCCAGATATAATGTTTTCAACTTGTCTATGTGCAAGAATTCAGGCCAAACCTAAGGAATCACACCTCGGCGCCGTCAAGCGGATCTTTCGCTACTTAAAGGGAACACCGTATCTAGGACTGTGGTATCCCAAGGGGACCGGATACGAACTCACATCATATTCAGATGCGGATCATTGAGTAAACACTCTGGACAGAAAGAGCACCTTCGGGCATGTACAGTTTTTGGGGGACAAGCTCGTGAGTTGGTCATCGAAGAAGCAGAATTGTGTCTCAACATCAACGGCGGAGGCAGAATATGTTGCCGCGGCCAACTGTTGTTCACAAGTACTGTGGATGAAGACCCAACTCATGGACTATGGGTTTAAATATGAGAAGATCCCCATCTATTGTGACAGTAAGAGCGCGATTGCTATATCTGCTAATCCTGTCCAACACACCAAAACCAAGCATATTGACATCAGGTATCATTTCATAAAAGATCACGTTGAGAAAGGAACAGTTGAATTGTATTTTGTTATAACTGAGTGTCAGCTTGCCGATCTCTTTACAAAAGCCTTGGATGAAAAACGTTTTAATTTCCTAGTATCCAAGCTCGACATGTTGAACATGAAAGTTTAAAGTCTTATATTGATCGTATAATATATGGAAATATGTGTATTTCAATCTAGCTATATCCATCTAGATTGATACATTCAAATTTTCATCATATTCTATTCTTAATATTTGACATTTTTGCTTTCATGTATCTGTTGTCTATCATTGTTCATTCATTTTGTTATTCTGTTCTGTTATGATACTTGTGTCTGCACAAGGTGTGTTCATGGTTTCAGGGGGAGTTTTAGTACATATCATATGCACAAGAATAGGGGGAGTGTGCATAACTGCCAAATCTTGTAAGTGTATATCTCATGTGACTGTTGCTCTGGAGAACACAAGGTAAGTATTCTGATTTGTTTAGAACACTAACTCTTAAATGATGAAAACAATTTTTTCAAAATCTATGCATCATTTAAGGGGGAGTGAAAACTGTGTTTAAAACCTTATGTGCTTAAATCAATTAGAAGTTGGACATCTTCCAATGTGATAAAATCATTTTTGAAATTACTGAAAAATGTCTAAGTGTTCACTTTATCGCAACCTACTGCTTGCGATATAAAAATGAACAGTGTTTCATCGCAACCCTTTGTTGCGATTAAACATGAAAGGGATTTCATCACAACCCTTTGCTTGCGATAAAACTCACTTCATCGCAACCCTTGATTGCGATAAACTGACATGAATAGTGTCTATCGCAACTCCCTGTTGCGTCGCAACCTGTTCCTTGCGATAACACGGAGGGTTATCGCAACCTTGTACTTGCGATAACCTGACACCGTGGCGGTCAAACCTTGGACCAATCATATTATGCCACGTGTCCTTGTCTCAAGCTTCTATATATACACGGAGTTTGAAATTTTATCTCATCTCAAAAAAAATCTCAACTTTCTCTCAAGTGCTGCGATTTGCTCTCAAATTTCTCAAGTGATTTTCGAGTTCCAGTCGATTCCATTGTGTTCAGACTACTATCGAGGTATGTTTTCCAAATTTTTTAATCGATTCCATCCATAGAATCATGCTTAACAGTAGATTTTAGGGTTTTAAGTTCGCACTCATAACTGTCGTTTCATTCTCTGCCTATAAATCGATATGTTTGTATTAGTTAGTAGATAAAACTGTTATAGATGTGTTTCTGTGTTGATTGCGAGCCTCGTAAAGTAGATTAATAGTTTTAGTTAGTGCGAAAATCAGTTTCTGAGTTCGAACACTTAGAAAAAATTGTAAGTTCAAAAATATCGCAACTCATAATGTTCATCCAGTTCATCTTCATCGCAACATATACGTTGCGATAAACGTTTGTCGCAACCTTCACCTTGCGATAACACTGTTATCGCAACCTTCAGCTTGCGATAACCTGTCCTCGCAACTCCTTCCTTGCAATAAAAATACCACTTGCGACAAAAAGTTTGTGTTAGTTGCGATAGATCCAACACTTAGGTGATTTTCAACACTTAGGTTATTTTCACCAAAAAGAAAAATCCATACTAAGCCCCGTACTGATTTCACTATTCAGATGGCTCATAATGATGGACATTCATTTGACGAAAACACCGTCATTCCGTCACGCCGGTCATCACACCCGTCAGTCAACGCCAGAGATCTAGACGAGGAACTTCTACCGAGAAGTCTCCATCTTGCCCTTGCTGATAACAATCATCATCTAGAACTCAGCGTGGCGTTCGACCACCGCATCATCCTGGAAATCATACGCGGCCATCCTCTCCGTACAACATTGACAAAGGTAGTCACTGTGCCCCTCATTTACCTGCAACAATTTTGGCACACACTGCAGTATCACCCAAATCACCGAAGGGGTGCACACTTCACAGCAAAGGTTGACCACTTTAATGAACGTATAACCATTAGAAGACTCCGACATGCACTAGACCTTCCCTATAGCGAGAACTTTGAAGACCCAGTTCCCGAGGCACAGCTTTTTGCTGATATCCAGAGCCTTGGATATCAAGATGCCCGCAATCCCATTCTAATGGGCTCCTCAAAATTTCAACGCCAATATTTACCGAGAATATGGTATACACTCTGCTCCATCATCAATCGATGCATGACGTCTAAGCATACTGGGTTAGACAAGTGCAACATCCCAACCCTACGGATATTCCATGCAGTAGCATTCAACCGGAACATCGACTACGCAATCATATTGTGGAATGAACTGATAGAGCTAGCCGAGGACAAATTCTGACCGCATAAGAACCGCAACTTCGTGCCCTATCAGCGGTTCTTTCAGATCTTAATCCACCAGATCATGGAAGACAACCAAGAGATCCCGCGCCGAGAAAATGCAGTTCAAGGCCCGAGCCAGTGGATGCATTATCTGAAGATGCCAAAACACATTGACTTTGCCCACATCGCAGTTATACCTGAAGCCGTACTTGCCCATGCCGACCAGCAGTCTGAGGTAGTTAGGCAGTATAGGCTAGAAAATGCACTAGTGGTCCAGCCAGAACCGGAGGGACCTCCCCAACGTGCAAACCAATTAGGCGGTGAGGGTATGAATGTTGAGCAGGTTCAGGAACTTGGGGTTCCTGAACGGGAAGAGGTGAGGAGAACGTTAAGACAGGGAGTAGGTGGGGTGGCGAGGACTGCTGGTCAGACATCCACATCCGGAGCTGTAAGAATTCCAATCCTCGACAACGTGTCGATGGATTCAGAGGATGATCCCGACTTTGACCCTGATGTTTCTTCATCCGAAGATGAAGCATCTGACCAACCCCGACCAGATGATGATGGTAACTCCGACTCCGATCCAGATATTGACCCTGATGCGGACCTTATTCCAAGACACATTGGTCGGAGTCGACAAATAGTAGAGAGTTCCGAAGTTGATTCCACCTGGAACTTCGGACTCTCCGGCGATATCGGTGACATAAGGCGGGAAGAGGGAGATGAAGTAGAAAATACTATGATTGTGAGCCGTGAGTTGGTGAGAAAAGAAATGGGAGAGACTGTGACAGGATCGGATAAAGTTTTAACTACCTATCCTCCCCAAACCGTTACAAGCCGGGTTGCCACATCTACTACCAAAGTGCGTTCGTCGTCGTTGCGTATTGAACAAGCCATGGTGGACCCAGCCATGCATAGCACAGCCCCTCTCAGCCACTCGTCGGCATCTCAATTTGCCGATGTTTCATTTCACACAGGGGATTTAGCTCATACGCTATCGGCGACACACTCGGTGTCTGCCGATACTGAACAAGGTAGGCTCCTACCCCGGCCACCGACCTTTATTTGACGCACGTTAAGTCTAGAGACTTTCGGACATACATCTTTTCCTAGGTCACGCGCGTCGGTATCACATCAAGTTGTGGGCTTTCGTGCCCCAACCGGAACACCCAGAGTGCGACCGCCATTTGTTGGTGCCCCACGAGGACAGGGTGGAAGTCCTGTCATAGTAAACACAATGCCAGCTATGAACACATGCAGTACGGTTGCTACAACCGCTACTTTAACCGGTAACCTAAGTGGTCCGAAGGTTAGTCTAATGTTTCCCACTATTCCACGCGAGCAGGTTATACGCATGTTAGGCCCGTATCCGCACTATATCACGCTACCACTACTAGCGTCTGCTTTAGCCTCTATTGACAATGCATACAAGCAACATCGCAGGGCCATGCAATAAACGGTTGACCGACTCGCAAATGAGGTCAGTAGAGCAATAAAGGGAAAAGCTGTTGCAGAATCGTCATCGACTTCTCAGAATCTACCATCCAGCGCTCAAACCGAAACACAACCACCACCATCAGTTCCTTTACACCAAATTCCCACCGATCAACTCAAATCTGAGTTGTTAGCCCGATTATTAGCACAAGGAGATTCGAATACTGCTGAAGAAGTTGACCTTGTTGGATTACTCCGACAACAAACCCAACCTCAAACCCAAACTCAAACCCAACTGCCCACCAGCACTGATTTCCAAACCTTGAACAACACCATGAAAGAAATGACCCAAGCCATGCTTTCGGGATACCAAGAGTTATCAAAGAGATTAGTTGTGGTAGAATAGGCGTGTGGAGTTCAGGCTCAAGCTCCAAACAAACGAAGACATGATGATCAGGAGGATCCTGATCAACATGAGGGGGAGAAGAGAGCCAGGGTTGGTGAGTCTAGTGGTACAGTTGCGGAAAATGTTGGCGGTTCAACAAACGAGGGTGAAACAGGAGCAGGTGGATCAGGTACTGATTTGGTCCAGGTTGATGACACTGTTGTTCTAGCTGATGTCATAACTGGGGTTGAAAAGCCTCCGATTGTTAACAATAGAACAGTAGACGAAAGGACGGCGGATGCTATGCTCGTTGATTATATCTATATAGACTATGAGGAAGAGCCAGAGACGACGACAATACAGATCAAAGAGGAAATAGAAGACATATTTGATATCACTGGGGCTCTAGCGATTGCTTTGGATTCCGATGATGACACTCCAGATGATACAACTCAACCGCAACCACCGAATGATCAGGGTGCAGGTACTTCCGCTCCTCAGGCTCCAGTTGTTCAAATGAATGCTCCAGTAGTTCAAGCCGATGGCAAGATCAGAGATCTGACACTCGAAGCTGAACTGAGACTTTATCAGGAAGTGATAGACGCTGAGCCAAGGTATGTGGCTACAGGTGAACGAGTAAGGATCTTGATTCCCTATCAAGAGAGCATCAGGAAAGACATGTTTGTGAAAGACGTCTAGAAGATCGACTTTGAAAAGGTATACGGCGTTGAGAATTGGCCATCACTTCGCAAGATTGAATTTCTACACGTCATGGGCAACAAAGATCTAGATACAGACGTGGTTCGATCTGATAAAGCCATTGTGAAGGTGATAAAGATAGACTCATACAAGCTTCTCAATGTCTGGTACCCGCAGTTCACTGTAAGAAGATCTGATGCCTCCGAATACGTCTTCTCAGAAGCAGACTTTAAGAGTTTAAAGATTGATGATCTCATATGTCTGTATGACATTCTGGCACGGGCACCTGAAAAGAAGATTGAATGGTCTGCCGCATATCAGAGTGTCAAGAGGTTCATGCGGAATATCCTAAAATTTTCATACCTTACGGATTTCCAAATGACCTTGGAAGCACACCAAACCAAGGTAAACCTCAGAGCTCCAAACAGGCGTCTGTCAGACATCCAAGGTATTCCTGCATATACTGTTCTCAAGAAACCTGAACTTGGGGTTGTTTACTGTAATCAAGACTCGAAGAAAAGATTTATGAGAGTATGTGAAGCCAACAAGTTCAGCGATGGAACTTTCAAGATAATTCAGATCAACCTTGAGAGCAAACTTAGATTGGATGCAAGCGGGGAGGTGCTGCTTAAAGACAAGGAGAAGGAGTTGTTCAAGCAAGTCCTGGATGCCATTAACTATCGGAAGGAGTATCGGAATGCACTGCAGAGGTTCAAGATCATTTTTGGGATTCGGAAGAAGTTCGTGAGCCCGATGGATGCTTAAACTATTTGCCTCTACTTTGGTACAAAGGGGGAGATTGTTAGTGCCTTAACTATCTAGTTGTACCAAGTAGAGGCACCTAATGTGTAAATGTGAAGTTACAAAGTATATAATGTATTTTTCTCTTAGATTTTCATTAGGTCATCCATTCCTTACACACACTAGTACACACATAGTGCACTTGCTCTCTACATTCATATTGTACTTGGTGAATTGCTCATATTGAATATATGGATGGCCATCTGATTGTTTTCTCTATTTGATTACTTGTTCTGGGATCACACTATGTATGTGTTATATTCAGTATGAATATGTATGCATGTTTCCTGCTGTCCATATTCAGTATGAATAACAAAGGGGAACGTTCATTCACTATTCATGACGAATAACACGGTATTCAAAATGAATAATACAACATTCAGGATGAATAATACACGAATTCCTGATTCATGTATTATTAAACATGAATCATGTATTATTCACCTTGAATGTTGTATTATTCATCCTGAATGATACATTATTCATGATGAATAATATATGAATGACCCGTGAAGGTGTGAACACATGACACACTCTCTTTTGTTTTCCGATTCACAACCGAGACTTGGTTTTATTCTTTATGAATATGTATGTACATCTCCAGGTGTCCACATTCAGTATGAATAACAAAGGTGGACGTTCATTCACTATTCATGATGAATAATACAACATTCAAGATGAATAATACAATATTAAGTATGAATAATACATAATTCAGGATGAATAATACACGAATTCATGAATCGTGTATTATTCACCCTGAATGATGTATTATTCATACTGAATGATACATTATTCATGAAGAATAATACATTAGTGACCCGCGAAGGTGTGGAGACGTGACGCACTCTCTTTCGTTCCTTGGTTCACAATCGAAACTCGATAGGTTCCTGATTCATCTCGATGGGTGTTGGGTTACGGTAATGAAGAACACGATGCCTTAGGACGTTGAAGAAAGTGTTGTAGAAGGTGATGTCGAGTTATGGACTTACGGTGTCGAGATGTTGTAAACACTTGAACGCACATAAATATTCATAATGAATATAACACATATATGACATTTCACGTAAAAACGGTTAAAACAACAAAAAAAACTATATCGAGATGGATGTCATGTCGAAGAGCACGAAATTCTCGTTTTTTTGATGTAATTTGTTTGATTAAAATATTAGTAAATTTTAAGATAATTTATTTTAAACTTTAAGGAGGATAAAAGTTTTTAATTAAAAAAGAAAATAAAAAGTCAAATATAGTAGGCGTGAGTTTAAGTTATCTTTCGTTTTTACCCCTAATCACCTTAATTAATAATTTCAATTAAAAACTCTATTTAATATGAGTCATTGGATCAATAGAGATGGAAGGGCCAAGATTCGTCCTCACGTTCACAATTGAATTTGAGTTCACATTTGAACTTTCCTCTCTCTCTCTCTCTCTCTCTCTCTCTATATATATATATATATATATATATATATATATATATATATATATATATATATATATATATATATATATATATAGATTGTACAAACCCTACAAACCACTATATTATGATCAATTAATAATGATTGTGATATATATGGAAAATGATAACGTTAATTAATTATGATCATGACTTTAGATTAGGAAACATAATAAAATCAGATATTGATTAGAGTTGATGAACGGCTAAGATTGGTTTGCAGGGTTTATACAATCAATTTGGTTTGTAACGAAAACGGACCATATATATATACTCGCAATGCAGTGCGATATATCTTGATTTTAATTTTTGTTTTACTTTTTATCATTGTCGATTTTATAAAACGGTTTCGTGTAGTTTTGAGAAAATTATAATATTTTTTTTATAAATTTGTACAAAGAATGAAGTTTTTTTAGGGGTTCATGATTTGAGGATTTGAATGGGGTTAAGAGATAAGGATTAATTAGATAACTAATGAGGATTAAAGAATGATGTTTTTTTAAAAGTTTACCATTTGAGAGAAACTGGGGAATGGAACAACCAAGATGTATGTCGTCCAACCCAACCTCAGACTCTTTCTTCCCGGCATATTTGACTCTCTGGCCGCAGTTATAGTTATTTAGGTGGTATCCCAAGATTGAAGAGATCGAATTCCTCCGGGGAACACACGAAACAAAGACATGAATGGTAAATAGAAATGGAAAAGAGATATTTCCAATTCATCAAAATGAGAAGCTTTTTCTACATCCATATGATCTACTAAAGTAGTTCTGTATTGCCCATATAATGATATAATAATAGCAGATCTTGGTCCATGGAATCCCAAGAAGGTAAGAACTCCAACATTTGTAGGGAGTTAGAGATAAGGACTAAAATGAAGCAGTTAGAGATAAAGACTAATTAAATAATTAGCATTAACAGTGGTACATAAAGTTTCGTTAGTTGTTGTTAAGAGATTTTAAGTAATCAACATTAAATAGTAGTACATAAGCCTTTATGGATTGTTTTTAAGAGTTTTTCATAAACGCTTTATAATATAGTATAGATAATGTAATGTAATATATTAATATTAAAATACTGATATTGCCTTTATTCTTCTTTATTAAAACTTTGTAGTTTGAGATCCCTTTGTTTTCGTTTAGACTTCCTATCTGGGTGGAGCATATGACTACTCCATATGACATATCACTTCGTTTAGCCAAATTAATTCTTACTACTAGAAAACTGGGTATCAACAATCGATAATTTGGTATTAACTGACCCGTCACTCATTTGCAATGGATCAATAATGAATCAACAATAAAACCATTTTTTTTTTAATTTTCTCACTTTTTTCTGCAATGCATGTACGATCCATCGCTAATCCGTCGCAACACATGCATATTTGCTATGGGTAGTGACGGAGATGGAAAACACTTGCTTTTTTTTATTAAATATAAAACTAAACTTAGCTACGTCTTGTTTACAACAAACTTGTTAGAGATTTGACTTTCAGCTACGAATTTGCTTGTCACTTTTCTCATAAACTTTCAATTCCATCAACTTTTTTTTAGTGGTATTAATTCCATTGTTGAATCCCATGGCTAAGTTTCGGACAGGCGAAACTATACCAACTTGAAGAAGAATAAGAGCGAAAGATATTTCTGATGGGAAGTTATTTTAAAACTCGTAAATCAACAACTTCTTTATTAAACTCAGTGATATACAAACGAGAATACAAACCCTAATTCTAGAGTAAAGAATATCTAAACTAGAGAGAGAGAAAGTATTTGAGAGAACAATTGAAAAAGTGATTCGTAATATCTCTCAATACTGAATACGCAACAGTTTATATATGATCAACTAATATTCCATCTTTAGTCCTTCAACTTCAACATATCGAGCTCCGCTATCCTCTGACTCTCACAAGAAGTGAGGCGCGCCCCCTCATATCCCGAACTATCACCAACTTGTCACAAGTAGTCCTTCGAGTTCCATTATAAGCTTTAGACTTTAATTGTTCAGCTTATATCTTCTATGTTTCCTAAAACACACACACACACACACATAATAAATACACAATAAATAATTTGAGTGACAAGATTGATAAAATATGTTAACTGTTTTAACACCCTCCCTCAATCTTGACACTTGAACAAGTCCAACATGGGTAACTTTTCACAAAGATAGTTATGTTGACTTATTCCTAAAGATTTTGTGAAAATATCAGCAGGATTTTCAGATGAAGCAACTTTAACCGTTTTAATCATTCCTGATGCAACTTTTTCCCGTACTTGATGAACGTCTATTTCAATATGTTTTGTACGTTCATGAAATACAGGGTTATTTGCAATCTGAATTGCTGACTTATTATCACAATTAAAATTTACTGGTAGTAAATTTGTCACTTTTAAATCTTTTAACAGACTAAGAACCCAAATAAATTCGCATAGAGCAGCAGCCATTGCTCTATACTCAGATTCCGCAGAAGAACGAGAAACACATGTTTGTTTCTTGCTCTTCCATGAAATCATAGAATTTCCCAAGAAAACACAATAACCAGATACAAACCTTTGTGTAGACAAACACTTACCCCAGTCGGCGTCAGCTAATACATTCAATTTAAACTCTGATGATACAGAAAAGTTGACACATTTTCTTGGAGAAGCCTTAAGATATCTTAATACTCTTAAAGGTAATTTCAAATGAGACTGTCCTGGTGAATGCATAAACTGACTAAGACAGCGAACTGTAAATGCTATATCTGGTCTTGTAGCTAACAAGTAAATCAATTTTCCAATTAATTTTTGAAACCCGATAAAATCCTTTAATTAAGAATCTTTTGAATCAGAACCAAGAAAATCTGTCACAACCAAATTCATATCCATTGGTGTTCCTATAGGCTTAACACCCAAATATCCAAACTTATTTAAAAGCTCTAAACAGTATTTTCGTTGTGACATGCAAATTCCTTTTTTCGTTCTCAAAATTTCTATCCCTAAAAAGAATTTTAGTTCACCCTAATCTTTTATCTTAAAACTTGATTGCAAGTGTTTCTTTACCTTATTAATTTCAACTGAACAGTTTCCAGTAAGTGTTATATCATCTACATATACCAACAAAATAAGAAACACATAACCTATAACTTTGGTAAACAATGAGTAATCGCAAGAACTTTGACAAAAACCATTTTCAAGCAAACAGGATGAAAGCTTTTCATACCATTGTCTAGGTGCCTGTTTTAAACCATATAAAGACTTAACTAGTTTGCAGACACGTTTTTCATTTTTAGAGAAATATCCAGGAGGTAATGACATGTAAACTTCTTCAGCTAAGTCACCGTATAAAAATGCATTGTTTACATCTAACTGGCAGAAGGCCCAATTATTTTGTACAGCAAGAGCAATAACAGATCGTACAGTAACCATTTTAACTACAAGTGAGAAAGTTTCTTCATAATCTAGTCCCTCCCTCTGTGAATACCCTTTTGCAACTAGTCTGGCCTTATATCGTTCTACCTCACCCGTGGACTTATATTTGATTTTGTAAATCCATCTACAACCTATTGGTTTTCTATCTGGAGATAATTCAGTCAACACCCAAGTCCTATTTCTATACAGCACTTCCATCTCATCGTTCATTGCAGTTACCCAGTTTTGGTCCTTAGATGCCTCAAAAAAACTATTTGGTTCTACAGCTTTATTTAATGTAGAAACAAAACAAAACAGATCTTTATTAAGAAAAGAATAGTTTACTACCCTGTCAAGCCCATATTTTACTTTTCCTTCAATTACATAATCAGTAAAATGTTTAGGTAAGTTTGAAGATCTACTAGATTTTCTAGTAGAAGTGACCAATTGATTAGAAGTACCTTCAGAAGGGGACCTCAAAGATTCATCATGATTTTGAACTCTTAAGGGACTATATTCAGTATCACCTAGATCACCGGCAGCTACCTCAGTACCACCAAGGATCTGAGATCCGGCAGAATTATTTAGATTATTCAAATTTTCAGTTGTTTCACTATTAAATCTATCCGGGCTACCATCCAGGTGATCAGGGTTACTGTGAGTATCAGTATTACCAGAATTTGGTTTTCTTTGAGTATTCTCCCTAATATCATCATAGGGTATTCGAGAAGCAAACTCATTACACTGAACAAAAATTGAATCAAAGAAATTTAAAGTATTTATGTTACTAGAATTGATATCTTGCTTGTCACTACTCATTTTAAAAGGGAATATAGTCTCGTAGAACTTAACATCACGAGAAATTATAATTTCCTTTGATTCGAGACTATACAATCTATACCCCTTTTTTGAATTTGAATACCCAAGCAAGACACATTTCTCAGCCCGTGCAGAAAACTTATCATTATTATTTGGTTTCATTGCAAAACAAAGACACCCAAAGTTACGAAGATGGGAAAGCACAGGAGAGAAACCAAAAACCATTTCATAAGGAGATTTTCCATTCAAAACAGACGAAGGTGTTATGTTTATAAGATATGTGGCAGTGAGAATACACTCACTCCACATATTTAATGGAACTTCCCCTTGAAACATTAGAGCTCTAGCAACATTCAACAAATGTCTATGTTTACGCTCTACAACACCATTTTGTTGTGGAGTATAAACACAAGACGTTTGATGTAAAATACCATTCATCTTAAAAAATTCACTTAACCTATTATTAAGAAATTCAGTCCCATTGTCACTACGAAAAATCTTTACAAACTTCCCAAATTGAGTGACGAGTAAGCTGTGAAAAGAAACAATGTTATCATAAACTTCATCCTTGTGTTTTAACAAATAAGTCCACACTGAACGAGTATAATCATCCACCACAGTTAAAAAATATCGATAGCCTTCTCTACTGTTCACACGATAAGGACCCCAAAGATCTATATGAATCAAGTCTCCTAAACTAGACGTGTTATGATTACTTAAATTGAATTTGTCTCTAGCTTGTTTAGCTTTGTGACAGATTTCACAAGGAAGTACACCATGATCATTTTTAATTTCTAGTTTATCTTTTAACACAGTTAAAACTTGATCTGCGGGATGTCCTAATCGTGTGTGCCAGAGATGGCGAGATACATTACAAAAGATTTACATATTAGAGTTATTAACCCTATTATTGAACATATTAGAATTAACAACTTGATGGCTATTGATAGGTCGGGTTTCACCCCCCTAAATCTAACCGCAAGTGTACGGTGTCGAAATCAAGTAATAACGTACGATAAGTACGAGTATCGAATCCACGGGAACTAGGAACTAAGTATCACAATTACTATAAGCTCTATTAACTGAACTATCGAAATGGAATTGGTTGGGTTTTATATTAAACTAATTAAATGCAAGAAGAAAATCACAAACTAAACAGTAGACAACTTTGAGGAAAATTCGATAGATGTAACAACCCAATTCCCATATATACAACAAATCACATAATGTAACACAACATCGATATAACAAAAGAGACATCATATTACAAGTACAGTCCCGTAGTATTTTACATTTAGCAGAAGTCATTCTACTATAAACTATGTACTAAATACATACATAACATTTAATATTGTAATACAACTGCTAAACATGCCAAAATCTTCATCATATAATCCATCACAAAAGCCATCAATCGGTTACTCTAATTACTTGCTCTTACTCGATCCACCACCTGGAATACATATTTTTAAAACAAAAATGAGGGTTAGACCTAAGGGTCTAAGTGAGAAAAATCCCTGTTAGTTCGAAATCATATATATATATAAACCTTATTTATATAAATCACACAGCACGATCAAATATATCAATTTGAACTCACACATCATATACCTTCCTTTCTCATTCCTCCTGGCCATATTAGTTGGTTGCAAGCCAACTAATAAATTTACAACGCTGTACAACATCTACAGCCAAACAACGCTATACGGATTCTATAGCCAAACACACCGGTCCTAAGCCCGACCAACGTATTATAACACATTATAATACTCATGGAAATATAATACCTCAATATATTATAATTCACATATACCATACGTATAAACACGTAATCACCAATTATCACATTCCCAAACCATACGTATATGTATTCCAGTTAAAAATACTTTTAAAGTAAAACTCACATGTTTTGATTATTACACACGCTCGCAAGCTCCTTTCAAAATGGTCTTATCTCTTACCACGACTCCACATAATCTGAAACAATTTAAGGTATATATATATTTCCATATAAGCCAATCATATAAAACCTACCAAGTTCCTATCCCCAACTGATTCACTGCTTACTGCAACCAATTGTCAAAACTTAACAACTACCGGGACTACACAGGGTACCGGGACTCCTTGGTGACGGGACTTCACAGTACCGGGACTCTTTGGTACCGGGAGTTGGCAATACCGGAACTCGACACTACCGGGAGTTCATGTTATCGGGAGTCGACTATACCGGGACTCACACTACCGGGAGTCGAAATGACCGGGAGTCTACCGGGACTTCCCCGGGACTCTCAAGAACACAGTCGGTTCCAATTTCTCAGATTCAATTGAAACTAACACAAATCACTAAAATCAAACTTTCTAAACCGATAGATATCTTCTACTCATGATTACAAACACAAAATATAAAGGAAATTACCTTAAAATCGACTCTAACCCGATCAATCGATGCTCGAACCGTAACTTTCTTCTTTTACTTTCTTCGCCTCCACACACTCTGAAACGCTTTCTATTTTTAGAACTGAGGCTGCTCTGATGCCTAATAGGTATTATGTGATAATTTACACTTTTGGCTTTAAACTATTCGATAAATACCAAAACACCCTTAAGTTTACAACTTATCTCAAACTTACTCTGAACATCAAATCTTATAGTTAAATTATCTAACGGACTTACCCGGGGTATTACATCATCTCCCCCTTAAGAGAATTCCGTCCCGGAATTCAGTTAAGCAAAAAGATGAGGGTATTTGGCTCTCATTTCCGATTCGGATTCCCACGTAGCATTCTGACCTCTATGATGCCTCCACTGAACTTTCACTTGCCTGATTTCCTTATTCCGTAGCACTTTAACTTTATGATCAACTATAGCTTCCGGCTCTTCCACATAATTCAGTCTTTCATCGACTTGTATCTCTGGTAGGGAAACTGACTGATCTGGAGTAACCAAACACTTTCAGAAGTTCGATACGTGAAATGCATTATGGATCCTGCTCAACTCCGGTGGAAGATCTAATCGGTAAGCTACTTCACCGATCCTTTCTGTAATTGAAAACGGTCCGATATACCTTGGGCTAAGTTTATCTTGTCTCCCAAATCGGATGACTCCCTTCCATGGCGAAACTTTTAACATTACGAAATCCCCGACTTGAAATTCCAAAGGCTTTCGACGTCGGTCAGCGTAGCTCTTCTGTCTATCTTGAGCCACTTTCAATCTTTCTCGAATCTGAGTAACCTTATCGGCAGTTAACTGAACTATTTCCGGTCCCGCTAGCTATTTTTCTCCCACTTCGTTCCAATACAGAGGCGTTCGGCATTTCCTACCATACAGTACTTCGAACGGTACCGCTTGTATGCTGGAATGATAACTGTTGCTATATGCAAACTTGATCAACGGTAAGTGCTTATCCCATGATCCCCCAAAATCAACAATGCAAGCCCGGAGCATATCTTCTAAGGTCTGAATTGTTCGTTCACTCTGCCCGTCTGTTTGAGGATGATATACCGTACTTAACTTTATCTGTGTCCCCATTTCCCTTTGAAAACTTCTCCAAAATCTCGAAGTAAAACGACTATCACGATCAGAAATGATCGAGATTGGAACTCCGTGTCGAGTTACTATTTCGTCAATGTACAACTTAGCTAATCGCTCAATCGAATCGGTTTCCTTTATCGGTAGAAAGTGTGCAGACTTTGTCAATCTGTCGACGATCACCCAAATAGAATCAAATCCCTTCGGAGTCCTTGGTAACTTCGTGATGAAATCTGTGGTAATCTGCTCCTATTTCCACATAGGTATTTCTAGCCGTTGTAGTTGACCAAACGGCTTTTGGTGTTCGATCTTTACTTTCTTACAAGTATCACATCTTTCCACGTACAGAGCAATTTCTCTTTTTATCCCCGACCACCAATAGAATTGTTTAAGGTCTTTATACATCTTGTTTGTATCTGGGTGAATAGAGAAACGGGATTGATGAGCTTCTTGTAGGACACGATCACGTAACCCACCCAAACGAGGTACCCACACTCTGTTTCCCAGACACAATAACCCACAATCATCTTTTACTAGCAATGCTGACATCCCCGCTAACCGTTCTGATTTCAGATGTTCATCCTGATAAGCCTCCACTTGACGCTTCTTCAATTCGTCAAATATGTTGGGCAGGAGTTCAGTTCGTAGCGAAATAACTTT
Organism: Saussurea involucrata; assembly: GCA_033807775.1. Lineage (NCBI taxonomy): Eukaryota > Viridiplantae > Streptophyta > Magnoliopsida > Asterales > Asteraceae > Saussurea > Saussurea involucrata. Next base: position 13,853,869 of record CM066312.1, read on the forward strand.
TATTGTTCCACCCCTTTCTTGACGACTCAATGCATCAGCTACCACATTTGCCTTTCCCGGATGATAAAGGATTTCACAGTCGTAATCATTCAGTAATTCTAGCCATCTTCTTTGTCTCATATTTAGTTCCTTCTGATCAAAGAGGTGTTGGAGACTCTTATGATCGGTATAAATCTGACATTTGGAACCATACAGATAATGTCTCCAAATCTTCAACGCGAAGACAACTGCTGCAAGCTCCATGTCGTGCGTAAGATACTGTCTTTCATGATCCTTTAATTGTCGAGAAGCATAAGCAATAACTTTCCCACGCTGCATAAGCACACATCCCAATCCCAGTTTAGACGCATCACTATAAACAACAAAGTCTTCCGAACCTTCAGGTAGAGATAGAATCGGTGCGCTGCACAGTTTCTCTTTCAATATCCGGAATGCCTCGTCTTGTTCCGCTTTCCATTCAAACTTCAGGTTCTTTTGGGTCAGCTTAGTCAAAGGCGTTGCGATACGAGAGAAGTCTTTTATGAATTTCCGATAGTAGCCGGCTAAACCCAGAAAACTACGTACTTCGGTTGCTGTCTTCGGCGGTTCCCACTTTTCAACTGCTTCCACTTTCATCGGATCAACTTGTATACTTTTCTCAGAAACCACGTGCCCCAGAAATTGAACTTTCCGTAGCCATATTCACATTTAGAAAATTTTGCATACAACTTTTCCTTCTTCAGTAGCTCCAGAATCAAACGAAGATGTTGCGCATGTTCTTCTTTGGATCGGGAGTAGATAAGTATATCATCGATAAATACAATAACAAATCTATCGAGATACGGCTTACATACCCGATTCATTAAATCCATAAAGGCAGCTGGAGCGTTCGTCAGTCCGAACGACATCACTAAGAATTCGTGATGTCCATACCTTGTTCGAAAAGCAGTCTTTAGGACGTCTTCTTCTTTAACTTTCAACTGGTGATAACCAGATCTTAGATCAATCTTGGAGAAATAGCAAGCTCCAACTAACTGATCGAAGAGGTCATCAATTCGGGGTAACGGATACTTGTTCTTTATCGTGCGCTTATTCAGTTCCCGATAGTCGATGCACATTCTCATCGAACCATCCTTCTTTTTCACAAATAACACTGGTGCTCCCCATGGTGAAGAACTAGGTCTGATGAAGCCTTTATCGGATAGATCTTGTAGTTGTGCCATCATCTCTTTCATCTCTGGAGGTGCCAGACGATAAGGTGCACGGGCTACAGGAGTGGCTCCAGGAATCAGGTCTATACCGAACTCTACTTGTCTAACAGGCGGAAGACTATTCAAGTCTTCGGGGAATACTTCAGGGAATTCACTAACAATAGGAATATCTTCCATCCTATTCTTTTCTGGCTTAATATATATCACGTAAGCCAAGTAACTCTGACAACCCTTATTCACACACTTACGGGCTTTTATCATAGATATAAGGCTAGACTGATGATTCCTACGATCACCATAAATCATTACTGGTCCCTTCTCAGGTAATACCACATTTATTAACTTCTTATCACACACTATGTTAGCCTGATTCTCGGCTAACCAGTCCATTCCCACTACGACGTCAAACTCTATCAAAGTTATAGGAAACAATTGTATCGGCACTCTACACCTCTCTATATTTATCACACAGCCATCAAATACTTCTATAACTGACACTTGATTATCATTTGCCGTATCTACTGATAGAGCATGTTCTAGCATTTTAGGTTTCAAACACAGGCAAGCAGCAAATGCAGGAGACACAAACGATCGGTTTGCACCGAAATCAAATAACACCTTAGCACGTGTAGAGTTTATTAAAAATGACCACATCCGGAGTTTCCTCCGCTTCTTTCTCGGTCATTTGAAATGCGCGACCCCTGGTTACTGGCGGTTCCAGTCTTGGTATTCCTGGTTTAACAATCGTTGGCATGCCCGATGACCCACCTTGTTGTATCCTCCCCCGCGGGCAGTCCGACTGAAGGTGATCCGGTGAATTGCATAAGAAACATAACCGCGTAACCTTACAATCTTTAATGACGTGTCCGGTCTTCCCACACTTATAACACGCTCGTAAATCACCTTGGCAATTTCCTTGGTGGACACGGTTGCACTTCTGACATGGTCTTTCCGCTGGTCGAAACGGCGGACGATTATCATACCTCTGAAATCGGGACTTCTTCGGATCGTGTTGTGGTCCTTCCCACTTTCTCTTCCCGATACTTTTATCGCCAGCATCCCTTCTAATATCTCTTTCAACATTCTCCGCGGCATCAACTGCAGCTGAGAAGGTATCGGGTCCTTTTGCAGTCACTAGCCTTCTGACTTCTGAGTTCAGCACAAAGATAAACCTTTCCGTCTTCATCGCCTCCGTAGCAACGTAGTATTCTGCGAACCGAGACTTTTCCAGAAAGCTAGCGGTGTAGTCTCGAACGGATAAGTTTCCTTGTTGTAAGTTCATAAATTCCCCTTCCAGTTGTTTGACGGCTGCTTGGGGACAAAATTGTTTCCCGTAGGCTATCACAAATTCTTCCCAAGAGAGGGTAGAGTAAACATCAGATCCTTTAAAATGAATAAAAGATTCCCACCAATACAAAGCATCCCCCTTTAACATTGCTGCTCCATACAATACTCTATCTTCGTCAGCGCACTTACTCGTCTTGAAAATAGCTTCTATTTCCTTCATCCATCTCATTGCTTTCACTGGATCCCTGTCTCCTGAGTAGGTCGGAGGTCTACAGCTTAAAAACATTTTGTAGTCGCACCTCCTTTGTACTGGTACAACAGTCGATGTGATTGGCATTTCATCTTCCGGTCCGGGATCCGGTATTTCAGCTTCATTATGACGGTTTCGATCAAACATTGTTTGTATGCTAGCCTGCAGTCTTCCCATTTCTGCCATTAGATCATCCCTGGTAACGAACTCTGTACCATGTGACTGGGCTCTGCCCCCTGTTCGACCCCCAATTCTACCCCCGGTTCTACCCCCGGTTCTACCTCCGGTTCTACCTCCGGTTCTGCCTCCTGTTCCTATTGGTGGATTCGTACTATTTGGATTTCTTCCTCCTCCTCGATTCGAATTTCGTGTACCGCTTGCCATTCTGTAGATTTAAACAAGGTTAATATACACCTAAGCACATACCCCATATAATAAGGTATTCCAGTTCAAATATGTACCTGTAAGATCACAATTACACTGGCCAGGTGTAATATGAAATTACCTTACATGATGTTCCTTCTACCTTTTATACTTAATATCCCAAGGTTCTACAATAATAGGGACATCCAACTTCACATGCAGTTTAAGTCTAGGTACATATACAAATACCTAAATCCCTTAAACTAGGGCTCTGATACCATTTGTAACAACCCAATTCCCATATATACAACAAATCACATAATGTAACACAACATCGATATAACAAAAGAGACATCATATTACAAGTACAGTCCCGTAGTCTTTTACATTTAGCAGAAGCCATTCTACTATAAACTATGTACTAAATACATACATAACATTTAATATTGTAATACAACTGCTAAACATGCCAAAATCTTCATCATATAATCCTTCACAAAAGCCATCAATCGGTTACTCTAATTACTTGCTCTTACTCGATCCACCACCTGGAATACATATTTTTAAAACAAAAATGAGGGTTAGACCTAAGGGTCTAAGTGAGAAAAATCCCTGTTAGTTCGAAATCATATATATATAAACCTTATTTATATAAATCACACAGCACGATCAAATATATCAATTTGAACTCACACATCATATACCTTCCCTTCTCATTCCTCCTGGCCATATTAGTTGGTTGCAAGCCAACTAATAAATTTACAACGTTGTACAACATCTACAGCCAAACAACGCTATACGGATTCTATAGCCAAACACACCGGTCCTAAGCCCGACCATTGTATTATAACACATTATAATACTCATGGAAATATAATACCTCAATATATTATAATTCACATATACCATACATATAAACACGTAATCACCAACTATCACATTCCCAAACCATACGTATATGTATTCCAGTTAAAAATACTTTTAAAGTAAAACTCACCTGTTTTGATTATTACACACGCTCGCAAGCTCCTTTCAAAATGGTCTTATCTCTTACCACGACTCCACAGAATCTGAAACAATTTAAGGTATATATATTGCCTTATAAGCCAATCATATAAAACCTACCAAGTTCCTATCCCCAACTGATTCACTTCTTACTGCAACCAATTGTCAAAACTTAACAACTACCGGGACTACACAAGGTACCGGGACTTCTCAGTACCGGGACTCCTTGGTGCCGGGACTTCACAGTACCGGGACTCTTTGGTACCGGGAGATGGCAATACCGGAACTCGACACTACCGGGAGTTCATGTTATCGGGAGTCGACTATACCGGGACTCACACTACCGGGAGTCGAAATGACCGGGAGTCTACCGGGACTTCCCCGGGACTCTCAAGAACACAGTCGGTTCCAATTTCTCAGATTCAATTGAAACTAACACAAATCACTAAAATCAAACTTTCTAAACCGATAGATATCTTCTACTCATGATTACAAACACAAAATATAAAGGAAATTACCTTAAAATCGACTCTAACCCGATCAATCGATGCTCGAACCGTAACTTTCTTCTTTCGCTTTCTTCGCCTCCATACACTCTCAAACGCTTTCTATTTTTAGAACTGAGGCTGCTCTGATACCTAATAGGTATTATGTGATAATTTACACTTTTGGCTTTAAACTATTCGATAAATACCAAAACACCCTTAAGCTTACAACGTATCTCAAACTTACTCTGAACATCAAATCTTATAGTTAAATTATCTAACGGACTTACCCGGGGTATTACAATAGAGAAAACAGTTGAGAGTTGGGAATCCTATGGTTTTCACATATAAACATCTGACCCAAAACAATTACCAGTTATTCTCGTCAATGAATACCCAATCTTGAGATCACCGTTGCCCTTTCTCAAGCGACAACGATTTTTATTATAAACGATGGTTCTTTTTCAAGCAACTGCAAGTTTTATCTTGGAAAACATAAGTTAAATCTCTCAATCTTAACCTATGTAGTTCAAAACACATTAAACACAAGATTGTAAAGGGACTAAGGTTTACTCGGAATATCTCTATCTCCTTTCTCACCTTAGGCATGCAATTTGTAATTCTAAATAACAATCTATTCTCTCGAACTTAATTGCTAACAACAAATCAATTGTAAATTGGCCAAACTCACAAAAGCGTTAAGAACGAAGTCACATGCTTCATTAATTAAGAAAAACTGATAAGAGTTCAAATCATCTATTCATATGTTCAAACCATATTCCTTCCAACCCCCAACATCTGGAATTAGTTCATGTCGGTGGTGGATTCAAACACAAAAGAAAGGAAAGAAACTATGAGTGAAGACATTGCAAACGTGATCGTGGTGAATGGAATGATGTACTCCCTTCTATCGTGTTTGTATCTACTTTGCTTGATGAACGTGGCTCCGATTGATCCTCTAACGTGACTCCAAAAACTCCGAAAAGTCTCCCAAAATCGCCCCTAAACTGCCTCTGGTCGTCGTCGGAAAGCTGCGCGAATAATGACCTAATATTCCCAAAAAACGACTTTAAATTCTGTGTGCCGCGGTTTGCAAACCGCGCGCCAAACCGAGCGGCGGCGTGGAACAGTGTGTGCCGCAGCTTGTGCCGCGGTTTGCAAACTGCGCGTCGCGGTTTGGGAACAGTGCTTGCCGCGGTTTGGGAACAGTGCGCCGCGGTTTTGGGCTTGGATCTCGGGCTTCCGTTGGGCTTCGTTTTGGCTCTCTTTTGGACTCTTTTTAGCTTCTTTTCTCGAGGATTACTACCTGTTCGATAACCTGCACATTTCACTCGATAAACAATAAAATTCCGCTTCTTTGCTTAAATCCAAGCCAATCTCGTTGGTTTGAGAACCGAAAATAACGCCAAAAAGTGGCGTTATCAGCTATTAACCTGATCAAACAAATATAAATCACCACGTTCACTACCAGTCCCCACTATGTTCATTGCAGGAAAGTCCTGAATGAAGAAACACTTATATTCGTTAAATCCCACAAATATTCTGTTATCCCTAGCTAATTTGTGCACAGATAACAAGTTTACATAAAAATCAGGAATCACTAGAACATCAAACAAAGTAACCTTATTATTTAGCTTAAAATTTCCAATTTTATTTATAACTACTTCATCACCATTTGGTTGAGTAACTTTTAATTTTAAATCAGCTATATCAACCACGTTTTCTAGATAAGCAACAAATGAGGTCATGTGTTGGGTTGCACCGGAATCAATGATCCATCCATGCTTATTTAGACTATTTCCTTTTGAAGTAAAATTAGAAATATTAGCCATACCACAAAATATACCAGCCATATTAACAGCAACACCATCGTTTTGTTTCTGGTCTATAAGAGACAACAACTTGTTTATCTGTTCTTCAGTGAGAGATGAGTACATAGGGGCATGACTAGAACCCTTAGTGGTAGTAACATTGTTGGAAAAGGATTTTCCAGATTGATTTGATTTATTCTTATTAAATTGAAAATCCTTTGGAAATCCGATTAACTTGAAACATCGTTCAATAGTGTGACCAGATACCAGAGAAAAGGCAGTTTTAATTGATGGCAAAGGGTCAGTCAATAATATGTTACTTCTAATATTAACGTACATATCATCAAGACCCATCAGAAACTGCATTAGTTTTATTAGTTGATTGTGTGTGGTAAAGTCATGAGAAGCATTGCAAGTTGTTGATCCAAACCCTCAGTGATTTGATAATGACCCTATCTTAAATACTTAGTGAAAATTGTAAGTAAACAATATGTATCAGAGTTTCACTATCACTGATAAGTACTAAGATCTTACAGTACTGCTGATAGGAACTCTCGCATTTTTAGATTAAACATTCAGCGAACACTGTTCACCATATCGCTGAGTCTGTTCAGTCCTTATGGTGATCGCTGATAAGTTAGTTGTTTACTTATGATCCCTGAAGACAAGATTCACGTCAACAAAGGTTCTACGCTGAAGTAGAAGATCAAGCTCAAGAACCAGCGACAAGTCTCCTAATGAACTGATGCGGATCAGCGAAGACTCAGATTTGTCCACTCAACGTGAAGTATCAAGTACAAGACTTCAGCTATCGCTGAACTTTATCATCTGCTGAATAGTAAATGATAATCGCTGAATCAACGAAAGCTGATCATGAAGTCCTCCGTACAAAGTACTTTTGTCTTAACCTCCCTTGCACGCCACCGTACGAAATGTCAGAAAAGAACCTCCGAAAATCTGAAATCGTACAACCACTCTGATACTACACTGTTCATTCATGCGGCTACTAAGGTTGTCATCAAAGGTCAATGACATGCAACCAATCCGCTAATGACACGTGTAAAGTATATACTGGATTGCATTAAATGCATGCAGTATATAAATAGATGAACTCACTTCATCTGAAGTAACTTGCTAACTCTGGACAAGTTCAAATCTCTCAAGATAGGATTTTATTAGTAATCTCCTTATCTTTCTTAGTGCAAGAAAACCTTAGTGTTCCAACTTGTTTAGATTTAGGTTTATCCTTAATCTTGTTTCCGCAACAAGCTGTAAATTGTTAATGATTTATCAATAAACAATTTAGAAAAGTAAAATAGTGTGTTTGTATTCAACCCCCCCCCCCCCCCCCCCTTCTACAAACTTGTTTAAGCCTTTCGGGACCAACAAGTGGTATCAGAGCAGATTTGTTTAATCTCATAAACAAGATCTAATCTAAGATATTTTCTCTTCCTTGCTATTATCTGAAAATGGCCAACTTAAACACAAACACTCACTATATCGACAATGGTTCTCTTGCAAAACCCCCTAGATTTTCCAGAGACAACTTCAACTTATGGAAAAATAGGATGACACTCTTCTTAGAAGGTGTAGACCCTACTATACCTTACTATCTTGAAAACGGTCCACACATCCCTGTAACGATTGATCCTGCCGTTCCAGCCACTGCAACTAGAGCTGCTATTCCAGAAAGGCTGATTCCAAAGGAAATCCATCATTGGACCGATGAAGACAAGAAGAAAGTGGCTATAGATACAAAAGCCAGATCCATACTATCCATGGCCCTTCCTGACGAAGTCTACCATTCCGTCATGAACCTGAAATCCTCGAAGGCCATGTGGGACACAATATGTGTTCAGTATGAAGGAACGTCTGAAGTCCAGGATTCAAGAAAGATCAACCTGGTAAGACAATACGAAAGTTTCATCTCTGGTAAGAATGAAACTCTCTCTGAAGTACATCAACGTTTTAACTGCTTAATTATAGATCTTAAAACGGTTGGTAAGGAATATTCTAACTTTGAAGTTATGACAAAGTTTTTAGAATGTTTACCTGAAAGCTGGGACAATTATTCCATGTGTCTCAAGCTGTCAAAAGATCTAAGATCAATGACACTCGCTACCTTATATGGCACATTGCTGAATCATGAGCAATCTAGCCATCTTAAGAAGAATCTTGTAAAAGATTCCAAAAGCACCCCTGTTGCTTTAATCTCAGAGGAACCTTCTACTCAGCGACCCGTGGTCACTATCACTGAGTTAGAAAGTAACTCTGAAAGATCATCAGATTCTGATTCTTCAGATGATGAATCCTTGGCTCTCCTAACTAAAAAGTTCAGGAGATTCGCCAAGAAGAAAATGTTTAGAAAGAACAAAACTCTTTCTATAGCTGACAAGCCTAAGTCATCAGCTTTTGTTGATAAGGCTACTGCTACTTGTTTTAACTGCGAAAAGACAGGTCATTTCGCTAACGAGTGCAGGTCAAAGAAAATCATGAGACCTTCAGCCTTTACAAAGAAATCCTTTGTTCCAAGGAATAAAGACGACAAATACTTAAAGCTGAAGGAGAAGTATGCAAAGCTGAAAAGCTTTAAGAAGAAGGGAAAAGGCCTAATGGCTGACTATGATTGGGCTGCTTCTGATGAAGAAGCCTCATCATCTGATTCTGAAGATGATGAAGCAAATCAATGTCTCATGGCCAAGATTGAAGAAGAGGAAGAAAGTTCAGACATTCCCTCCACTTCAACATCTGCCATTCAGGTATCACCTTCCTTCTTTACCAATATTGTAAATATTGATGAAGCTGATAGTCTCCGTAAAATCGAACTACTGACTAGAAGCTTATACGAAGCCATGAACGGCAAAGCTGTGGTTGAAAACCAAAATCTTGATCTCGCTGAAAAGCTTAAAAATTGCCACCTTCAAATAGAAAAGCTTTCTAAAATTGAAGAAGATTTTAAAGATCAAGTCCATTTAAATCAGCTAGTCAAAATTGAACGAGCGGAAGCTATCGCTGCATTAAAAGCTGAACAAGCTACTGTTGAAGGATGGTGTAATTCTTCAACAAAGATCACTGAGATAATTAAGGCTCAGATTCCTCTGAGTGATAAACGTGGTCTGGGTTATAAATATGATACTCCAATACCAACCACTGAACGTTCAATGCTTAAATTTGGAACGTTCGTATCCTCAGTAGCTGACACTTCTTCATCTCAGTACTCCTCGTCGATTACACCAATCCCTGAGGAAACTCCTACCTCCTCAAAAGGTAAGGAGAAAATGGTTTATTCAAAACCTACCTCTGTCTCTAAAGATAAAGGTAAAGGAATTGTAATTTATCAAAATCCTCAGAAGGGTACTTTAGTACCTAAGCTGAATGCTTCCAAAGCCTTAGTGATTCATTCATCTGGTTCTAGAAATCAGACCTCTGGATCAGTTCAGCGACCTACTCCTAGACTCAGAGTAGATGTCCTTGGTAAGAAATCTGAAGAACTGAATGTTCGTCCTATTTCAAAAACCAATAGTGTACTTGGTGCTGGCACTTCTAATTCCAAATTAAAAGCTCAGTACACAAGTGGTCCTAGAACTAATTTTAGTTATAGGAAATGTTATCACTGTGGACTTACCGATCATATTGCAAGTAAGTGTCCCACAGCCACCAAAGCTGATAAGATAGCTAAGGTGAAGATAGCACCAAAGAAGACCAAACCAGTTGCAAGTCAGGTCAAGGTGACTCATACCGCTGAGGTCAAGAAATTGACCAAAGTGAAGAAAGACAAAGCTGAATCTTCAAATGCTGCGAAGACTGCTGAACCCATTCCAACCACTTCCACTGACAAACGCGTATACATGGTGAAGTGGGTACCCAAGCAAAACTAATCTTCCTTTGTATTGCAGGTTAAGAAGGGTATCTGGTATCTCGATAGCGGATGCTCTAGACACATGACTGGAAAGAAAAGCCTGCTCGCTGAATACAAGGAAGAGAAGGGTCCCTCTGTAACTTTCGGTGGAAATGGAAAAGGACACACCCGAGGGTATGGTGTACTTTCAAATGGTACAACATCCTTCAGAAGAGTCGCATATGTTGAAGGGCTGAAGCATAATCTTCTGAGCATCAGTCAGCTTTGCGACATGGATAACAAAGTGATTTTCACCAAGGAATCCTGCTTTGTCTCTGACAAAAAGGAGAAGATAGCTCTCAGCGGTTATCGTTTGGAAAATGTTTACGTTATAAACATGGACTCAACAACCACTGAGAACTCCTGTTTCTTCTCAAAGGCATCTTCTGATGTCAACTGGCTATGGCACAAGAGACTCTCACATCTCAACTTCAAGACACTGAATACTCTTTCATCCAAAGAGTTAGTCACTGGTCTACCTCAACATTCATACGCCAAAGAATCCTTATGTTCAGCGTGTGAAAAAGGGAAGCAGACCAAGGCAAGCTTTAAGTCCAAGCAAGTTTCCTCAGTGTCATCTCCTCTTCAACTACTCCATATGGATTTGTTTGGCCCCGTTAACAAACAATCCATCGCTGGAAAGAAATATAGGCTGGTCATAGTTGATGAATTCTCTCGTTATACATGGGTAATGTTTCTCCGTTCTAAGAGTGACACCCCTGAAGAACTCATCACCTTTGTTCGGAAGATGGAAACTCTGAACAATATGACTGTTCGCTCAATAAGGAGTGATCATGGAACTGAATTCAAAAACAGTTCTCTTGATTCCTTCCTTGAGAGCAAGGGTATTTCTCATAACTTTTCGTCAGTGAGAACACCACAACAAAACGGAGTCGCTGAAAGAAGAAATAGAACAATTATTGAAGCTGCACGTTCAATGCTCAGCGATTCTCACCTGCCTACTCAGTTTTGGGCAGAAGCTGTCAACACGGCTTGTTTTACGCAAAACAGGTCGCTGATAGTCAAAAGATTCAAAAAGACAGCCTATGAACTTTTTCATGGGAGAAAGCCTTCAATCAGCTTTCTTCACATCTTTGGTTGTCAGTGTTTCATACTGAACAACAGAGATGCCCTTGGAAAGTTTGATCCTAAGGCTGATGATGGAATCTTTCTTGGATACTCCTCAGTTTCCAAAGCCTTCAGAGTCTTCAACCGAAGAAGACAAACTGTAGAAGAAACTATACACGTCACGTTTGACGAATCCCGTTCAGCGAACTCTAAACCGAACGCTGATACAGAAGAACTGAATCAATGGATGTTTTCTCATCTTGGTGATTCAGAAGATGTTCCCACTACTCATACTCATACAACTGAAAATGATGGTCCTACTATCATTCCCAATATGCAGAATAGTGAAGCTGAAACATCTTGGGTCTCAGCTGTTCCTATAAATACTATACCCGCAGTTGATCCAAATGTCTCAGAAATTCCATCTATTTCTCAGCAATCAGTGAATGAAGTGACAAATGCAAGCATTCCTCTCTTAGCTGATTATCCAGAAGTAGCTGAAGCCTCATCTTCAGTTTCTCCAGTTCAGACTGAGTCAGCGACGCATGCTCCGGCTCAGCGATGGACTGTAAATCACCCAATCGATCAAATTCTTGGTGATCCCAACGCTGGTATTCAGACTCGTAGAAGTGCAGGTAATATTTGTTTATTTGTTAACTTTATTTCTCTAACTGAACCAAAGAAAATAGATGATGCCCTCAGAGATCCAAACTGGGTCAGCGCTATGCAAGAAGAGCTGACTGAATTCGAAAGAAACAAAGTTTGGAAACTTGTTCGGAGACCAACTGACAAAACAGTGATAGGCACTAAGTGGGTCTATCGAAACAAGTTGGACGAACATGGTACTGTAACTCGCAACAAAGCTCGTCTTATTGCTCAGGGATACAGACAAGAGGAAGGTATAGATTATGACGAAACCTTTGCTCCTGTAGCAAGACTTGAATCTATTCGTCTTTTCTTAGCATATGCTGTACACAAAAACTTCACTGTACATCAAATGGATGTTAAGTCAGCGTTTCTAAATGGAAAGCTGAATGAAGAAGTTTATGTGGAACAACCTCCAGGATTCTCAGATCCTAAGCGTCCAGGTTATGTTTATAAGCTGGATAAGGCACTTTATGGCTTGAAGCAAGCTCCTCGTGCATGGTATGACACTCTTTCTACTTATCTTCACCTTGAAAAATTTGAGAGAGGTAAGATTGACAAAACTTTGTTTTTTAGAAAAATAAAAGGTCATATCATTTTAGTTCAAATATATGTTGATGACATTATATTTGGTTCTACTAACCCTGAGCTTTGTACTCGTTTCGCTGATAGAATGAAAGATGAGTATAAAATGAGTATGATGGGTGAACTAACATATTTCCTTGGTCTTCAGATTAAGCAAACTGAAAAAGGAACTTTTATAAATCAGGGAAAGTATGTTAAAGATATGCTGAAAAAATTCGACTTAACTGAAAGTTCAGCTATGAAAACCCCTATGGCACCACCGCTGATACTTGATAAGGACACAAAGGGTGTTCCTGTCAATGTCACGCTGTACCGTGGGATGATCGGCTCACTACTGTATCTTACAGCTAGCCGACCCGATATTATGTTTGCAACATGTCTGTGCGCACGATATCAAGCTGAACCTAAGATATCTCATATGAAAGCTGTAAAGCGAATCTTTCGATATCTTAAGGGTACAACGAATCTAGGTCTTTGGTATCCCAAAGATTCAGGATTCGATCTAACCGCCTATTCAGACAGTGATTTTGCAGGTTGCAAAATGGATAGGAAAAGCACCACAGGAGGATGTCAGCTCCTGGGTGGAAAGCTGGTAAGTTGGACAAGTAAGAAGCAAAACTCGGTGTCCACTTCCACAGCTGAAGCTGAGTATGTAGCCGCTGGAAGCTGCTGTTCTCAAGTCTTGTGGATGAGAAATCAACTACTAGACTATGATCTTCAGCTCTCCAAAATTCCAATCTATTGCGACAGCACAAGTGCCATCGCTATAGCAAACAATCCAGTGCTACACTCAAAGACAAAACACATAGAAATCAGATATCATTTTATCAGAGATCATGTGATGAATGGTGATATAGAACTTCATTTTATCCCAACTGATTATCAGTTAGCTGATTTGTTTACCAAACCTCTTGATGAGACAAGATTCAACTTTCTCATCAGCGAGCTTGGAATGCTGAACTTTGAAGGATAAATCTTCAGCGGTTCACATTTAATCAGCGATACGTTTATACATTCTTGTATAGGCTCTGGATAAAATAAACTAGTACAATCCATTTCATCATCTTCTCTCTGAATAAATTGGGTTAAACTGATATCAAGGTATGTTTTCTCTGACAAAACGCATGAAAATGCAAGATTTCAAATTCTTTCATCGCTGAATAATATTTTGAAATTTCTTAAAACCCTCACTGATATTTCTATTCAGTGCTTCATATTTTCCAAAGAGTCCCTGAGTTTTTCTTTCAAAACCTCAGAGACAACGAAAGAATGTGAAAGGACAGTTGTGACGTCATTGCAACGGATAACACCAGGCACGTTTCTTTTTTCTGACACACGTTTGCACGTTTCGTTGTCTATCCAATCAAATGCAAACACGTGTCCGTGTCATGATGAAAAACTTTCCCGCTCAAGTTTTTCTCTCTCTACTCTCTTCCTATATAAACTCTCTCAAAGTTTATATTTGTCTTTTATGCGAATCAATCTTTCTCCGCAAGAAAAGAACACTGTTGCATTTTGTGCTCTCGATCTTCAAGAACTGTTCATCATCTTCTTCATCAAACTCAAGGTCAATATGTTCTTATCTTTTATCAAATGCAAATAACTTGTTTTCGATCTTATCATTGTTTTACACAAGATCAAACAAAAGAACTCAAAAATAAAATCATTTTCTTTCATGATTTTATAAACACAACCATTTCATGGTTGTTCTTCAAGTTTTAAATCTAAAATCTTAAACTTGTTCTTCTTTCGTATCCATTTTTAAAAAAAAACTGGAATACAAGGCTTATAGGTGTTATATTCGTTTTTTTAAAAAACAAGAAAAACCCTAATCTTCATTAAGACTTTTTTGTCTGAATGAAATGGACAAAATTCGAAAAATCTTAATGGAAATTCTCTTTCCACATTAAGATATTTCTTATTTGTTAACATCTTTGGTTGAACTGATAATACAGTGAAATGGCAACTTCAAAGCTGAATGTTACCGCTGAGTCCATCTCCAGTGATTCTGAGGAACTGGAAATCACCAAAGCTCCTCAGGTTAAGTTTGAGCTGGATCAACTAGACTGGACAAAGGCAAACAACCTTTCAGCGCTTCTCGAGTTTCCTCCTCGGAAGCAGGTATCCCATCTAGACGACGCTGTGATTTTTTTGAAGAATAGCCCCATATACACAGCACTGACAATCACACCTCCTGCCAGTCAGCGTCTATTATCCCAATTCTGGTACTCTGCCAGACACACCAACCTACCCTCAGCCAAAGATCCATCTAAAACCATCGACTGCATACTCAGCGATACTGAGTATGGCACCATCAAGATAACCCCCGCAATAATCCGCAAAGCTCTGAAATTCCCTAACGCTACCTCAGAAAATCCTTTCATTCCATTTCCTGACCACAAGAAGTACGCTGACAGGGAAGAAATCATTGCTTTCCTTGATGCGATGGGTTACATCTGGGAGACTGGAAGAGACAAGCTACCTGAGAAGAAGCTGACGCTGATAAAGAAATCCAAGATGCCCAGCGAGATGAACTTCATCTTCGCTCACCTGATCAGCTGCATGACAGCGAAATCCGGATCTTCTGATCAAGCCGCTCAACCTCAGCAGGCCATGGGTTACGCACTGCTGAAAGGTCTCAACATTGACTGGGCCTCCATCATCTATGAAGACCTCATTCAACGTGTTGATTCTGCCGCTGACCGACCAGCATGGGTTCCTTACCCGCGATTCATCAGCGCCATCTTTCAATATGGCCTGAAGGACAGCTATCCTGAAGAGGGTGATCTGAAACTCTCTCAGATTGGCCCTAAAGTTCTCGACTTCAAGCCTGTCGCCAACGAGGTACGTCTCTCTACTCTTCTCACTCTTCTTAATTCTCCGCTTTCTGTGGCTCCTTCAGCGACAATACCCATCGCTGATACCCCGGCCACAAAATCCATTCCTTCTAAGAAAAGGAAACAATCTCTTACCCCTCTTGATTCCAAAAGGATCAAGAAAACCAAGGAGCAACCCCAGCAGTTGCATGCTGAAGACTCCTCAGCTCATTCTGAAGAGCTGAAGGAAAGTTCCGTGGTACGCTCTGCCACACCAATTCAAGCCATCCCTTCTAAACCTACTTCAGCGTCCCTAAACGCTGAGGTTAGAACTTTGGAATCTACCCAACCTTCGTCAGTCTCTCAAAAGACTGATGAAGTACTTCTCAGCGAATCCAACGCTGAACTTGAACCCCAACCCCAATTCTTATCCTTCGCTCCTCCCTCTACTTCTTTGGACACTCCTCCAGTCAAAACTGGAGATGCCATCATTCAAGAAGCCGTTGAAGCTTCTCAGCGGATGACGAAGAAAGGACCTGCAGAGATCTCCATTCCTCACGGAACTTTTGAGGGAGATATGGAACACTATGGAGGGACTCGAAACTTTGATGAGTTCGTCAACGCTCCTGCAGGTACAGATCCCACCTTAAACACTGTAACTAAACCTGAAACTTCTGAGCTTTCCTTTGTTCACAAGTACTTATATGTTACAGGTCCTTTTTTGGGAGACATCAACCAGTCTCTGAAGTCTATGGAGATGAAACTTACGGATCTCACCACCGGTCTATCAAATAACTCTACAGCTGTAACAAACGCTGGAGAGAATCTGACGAAGCTGACTACTGTGGTGGAAAAGAAGGCCTCCTCTGATGACATCAAAGACCTTGATAAAACTCTCGCCGACTTTGCCAAAGTGCTCTCCGACATCTACACTGACTACACCAACCTCAAATCATCAGTTTCTACCATTTCCAGCGAAGTTACAACGCTGAAGAAATCGGTTGGTACACTCGAAGGTGATATGTCAGTGGTCAAGACCGACTTGGGCTCAGTGAAGACCGACCTTGGTTCTGTCAAGACAATGATCGAGACGCCGGTGAACAAGGCAAATAATCCAGCTCCTGCTCCGGCCCCTGCACCTGTTTTGGACTCATTCACCGCAGAGGATCGCCAAGAGCTGAAGAAAATCACGCCTGCTATTTCTGGCCTAGAAGACAGAATAGCTAAGCTTGAAGGTTGTGTGAAAATCTCTGGCCCAGAAGACAGAGACAACACCAATGCTGAATCTACCCATTCCTCCCCCGCCCATCATGAGAAAGAGGGGGAGAAGAGCGCTGAACAGGAGAAGAGCGCTGAAGACCTTTCCCATGATGAATCTATCAGGGGAGAGGGTAATGAAGATCGAATTACTGGACCTCAGGGAGATGAAAACCCTGAGGGAACCGAGAACCTCGCCTCTATATCTGAGGGGGAGCAACTCGATGAAGATGCTGAGGAATCTGAAGCAGAAGAAGACGAAGACTTCGACATCCCTGAAGCTGAACCATCCTCCTCTCCAAGGAACGATGATGATGATGATGAAGATGACGATGATTTCTTTGTTGTCAAACCTGCTCCTCGAACCAAAGCTCTTAAAGGTATTTCAATAAAAGAACCTTCAGGGGAGAAGACAAAGACAAAGCACTCAGCCTCTGGCGCTGAGAAAAGCAAAGACAAAGGCATCGCTGAAGATGATAATCTGGCGATCCTACTTGCAAAGCCGATTTGTCAGGTACACTAAACTTATTTTTCCTTCCCTGATCATCTCTGAAAAATCAGTTATCCATTCCACAAACACCATACATATCCACATTTTTTTTCTATCTTTTCTACCCAAGTTCTTCTACCCAGTTCTTATTTGTAAGATCGTTGTGTTTCAGCTAGTCCTCTCCCCTGTTTGAGGATATCGCTGAAAGATCTGTTGCGACTTCACCAATAATTCCAGCTACCGCTGAAGACATAATCCCAGTCTTAGATTTAATCTCTGAGACTGATGAACCAGAAGAACAACCTCTCTCGCACAGAAACAGACTTTCCTCAGTTGCTCAAAGGCTGAGTGAAGAAGATCAAAAGAGGAGAGAAGAAATGATAAAGCGATTCGAGGATCAGCGAATCATCCTAAGGCGCGATCAACTACCTTCAGTTCCTCCTAAGTTCAGAATTTCAAAAGCTGAATACCAAGATCATCTCAGAGCTGAACGCCTCATCGCTGAAAGGAAGGAAGCTGAAGATAAAGACAGAGAATTCGCCATCAAGCTCACTCAAGAATCTGTCAAAGACCCCAAGCTGAAGCGTATTCCCATTCAAATCCAACGAAAGCTTTGGGAACAAGCCCAGAAGATCGTGGAAAAGAAAGCTGAAGTTTCTCAGACCACCCTGATCTGGTGTAAAGAGAAAATCCACTTCAGATATCGTCCAGCGAAGATCAACAAGGTATTCATCTCTGGAAGAACCTCCATCGGAGTACCTATTGTTGACATCAAACTGTTCAGAGAAGATGACTCATCTTAAACCTTTCGTGCTGACACTGTAAAAAGGTATGGTCTCTCTGAATGGCTGGAGATGAGGTTAGCTATCCAACCGTCAAAATCTAAGTACAAGGATCATTTCGAAAAGCTGATAAACAGACAGATCGATTTGATATCTTCTTGTGTGGATATTCCTCCTGTTCCTGATCTAAAGCCGAAAAGAAAAAAGGACTCTCCAAGGAAGAAACGTCAAGATTCAAACTCAGGTCCTGTCATACGAAATGAAACTGGAATTGGTTTCTCTCGCGCTGAAGTACTTGGTCCTGATCCTGATCTATCTGCCCTTGATGTCTCTTTGCCACCATGTGAACTTTTCGTCCCTGGTAAAGTCATCAGTAATCCTTATGGAATATTCTTTCTTGACTACGACGGACGTAAATGCTTTCAACGGATCGCTGAGCTTCCAATCACTCCAATCGAACAGCTCAAAGATCTCATCTACTGGTGCGACTTCAGAAAAGACATTCAGGCACGACACCTAAAACCCTTGATTTTTGAAGCTGCTCTGAAGCTAAAGAATAAAGGGGAAAAGGTTCCTGACTGGATGATTCCAACTGAAAAGACAACCCTTGATGAACTTCTCATTAAGGAAGAACCCTTTGAAGGCTGACAACAATCACCATTTTCTCTATTGTATCAGTCATCCTTCAGTACTTGTAATTTATTTCGCTTGTACTTGTAATCTTTCTTATTCATATTGTAACCTGATTCAAAGATTTAAAGAAAGATTTCAGCGAATGTACTTTACTCCATCAGTACTGAAAAGATCCCAGAAAACAGTAAAAGGGACAAATATTTTATGAGTTCTTTTTATCCTTATGTTTTCATTAAATAGCAATTTTCTCTGTTGCTATGTCATAATCAAATAGGGGGAGATTGTTGATCCAAACCCTCAGTGATTTGATAATGACCCTATCTTAAATACTTAGTGAAAATTGTAAGTAAACAATATGTATCAGAGTTTCACTATCACTGATAAGTACTAAGATCTTACAGTACTGCTGATAGGAACTCTCGCATTTTTAGATTAAACATTCAGCGAACACTGTTCACCATATCGCTGAGTCTGTTCAGTCCTTATGGTGATCGCTGATAAGTTAGTTGTTTACTTATGATCCCTGAAGACAAGATTCACGTCAACAAAGGTTCTACGCTGAAGTCGAAGATCAAGCTCAAGAACCAGCGACAAGTCTCCTAATGAACTGATGCGGATCAGCGAAGACTCAGATTTGTCCACTCAACGTGAAGTATCAAGTACAAGACTTCAGCTATCGCTGAACTTTATCATCTGCTGAATAGTAAATGATAATCGCTGAATCAACGAAAGCTGATCATGAAGTCCTCCGTACAAAGTACTTTTGTCTTAACCTCCCTTGCACGCCACCGTACGAAATGTCAGAAAAGAACCTCCGAAAATCTGAAATCGTACAACCACTCTGATACTACACTGTTCATTCATGCGGCTACTAAGGTTGTCATCAAAGGTCAATGACATGCAACCAATCCGCTAATGACACGTGTAAAGTATATACTGGATTGCATTAAATGCATGCAGTATATAAAGAGATGAACTCACTTCATCTGAAGTAACTTGCTAACTCTGGACAAGTTCAAATCTCTCAAGATAGGATTTTATTAGTAATCTCCTTATCTTTCTTAGTGCAAGAAAACCTTAGTGTTCCAACTTGTTTAGATTTAGGTTTATCCTTAATCTTGTTTCCGCAACAAGCTGTAAATTGTTAATGATTTATCAATAAACAATTTAGAAAAGTAAAATAGTGTGTTTGTATTCAACCCCCCCCCCCCCTTCTACAAACTTGTTTAAGCCTTTCGGGACCAACACAAGTGCATGATGGTAACTTTATTAATGCATCAAACTGTTTACAAAGAGAATTTAACCTGTGATAATACTCAGAAACAGGCAAACCATTTTGACTAAGAGAGTTAGTTTTCTGATGCAAATTAAACGTAACAGAACCATCAATCTTATCATATGTTTCCTTGAGTTCTTCCCAAACTTCAGAAGCAATTCTGGAGAAAACTTGACTCACAAACAAATCATCAGAAATGGAACCAAGAATCCATGATAGAACAACAGAATTACATCTATCCCACTGTCTTCCTAAAACTTCATTATCAGTTGGGCGAATAATGGTGCGATTATAAAACCCAAATTATTCTTGGTTTCTAAAGCCAATATCATAGCACACGACCAAACTTTATAATTCTCAGTACCACTTAATTTCATGCCCAAAATAGAAGAACTTGAAGTATCACTTGGATGAAGATACAGGGGGTCCCCAAAATCAAGTTTAGCAATAAGAGATGGCTCCACTTGATTTTTGGGATCATCCTCTCCAACAGCCATAACAGCAGTAGTAAGTAACACACAAGGTAGAACCTAGGAGACTTAAAGACAGGGTTCCTTGCCACTCGAGGTGGTAGGTCAAGCCAATCTCCTAGTTACCAGAAAGAAAATAAGAGCTGATCACACAGAGGGTAAGGCACAGAAGACTTACAGTGCTTGCAGCAACAATAAAACCTGAATGCAAAGTACTTACAAGTAGCACTCAAGAGTAAAATACCAACAACACAGCGGATCGTAAGATAAACCAGTCTCTGAAGTGGAGACTGTAGGTCACAATGAGTCTCTGAAACTGAGACAAGGAACCAGACCTGAACAAATCTTATAGCAACCAGACAAGAAAAGGGTCCACACAAGTGAGTGAATGGAAACTTCAAAAAGATCTCGACTTATATTGTACCTTTACTAAATCTGATGCATAACAGAGTAGGTATGGTAAACAAAACAGATCTAACCAGTGTTAGACCAAGTCTCACATGATATAGAACTCAGTTCGTTAGATATATGAAACTGAGGTAAAAAAGACCCCAAGAGTTGAAGAAATGATATACACGTAAGTCAAACTATCAAACGAGTAGATCTGCAGCTGAAAAAGGCAGATCTAAAGAGATTTTGGAAAAAATAGGGGACTGTTAAGCAACTACAAGGGGATCTATAGAAAAACTTGTAGATCTTAATAGATTTGCGTAGATCTGCAGCTAGATGGGACAGAACAGATCTTAAACAAAACAGATTTTAAGGAAAACCAGCAGATAGATGCAGATCTAAAACAAAAACTAAGGCGTTAATGAACCACAAGAAAATTTTAGATAAACTTGTAGATCGTTAAAAAAATATGAGTGGATCTGTAATAAAAAACCTGTACATATCTAAGAACAACAGATGTATACAGATCTAACCAGAACTTGTAGATATGTGGATAATATGAGCAGATCCGAAGTTAAACAATAAAGATCTAAGTAATACTTAAAAATACTGAATAGATCTAAGTAATATTTCAGAAAAAAGGTTTTAACAATAGAGATCTAAGTAATACTTAAAAAAATACTGAATAGATCTAAGTAATACTTCAGAAACAAACAGGTTTAAACAAGACCTAATAGGCAAAAAACGAATAGGTCTAAGCACTAATCAGATAGTACCAGATCTAGACGAAGAACTCGAGTGAGTCTAAAAAACGCTCGAGAGAAAAAAACAAGTGATACTTCTTGTGAAACCGTGGATATATGTTCAGATTCATCAGCTGAACAAGAACACACCACAGTTTTAAGCAAGAACAAAAAAAAAGAAGAGATCTTTGTAAACGAGTGATACAGTCTTGTGAAATTGTGGATATGTTCAGATTCATTAACCGAACAAGAACACACCACAGTTTTAAACAAGAACAAAAAAACGAAGAGATCTTTGAAACCCAGATAAAAAAAACTTTTACAATATGAAGATGAACTTTTTCTTTTGACGAAAATCAGAACCAAAGAACGATGAGATTCATAAACTCACTACAGAAAGAAGAATGTTGATTTCGAAGGATCGATCAAGCACTACGCTCTGATACCATTTTAAAACTCGTAAATCAACAACTTCTTTATTAAACTCAGATATACAAACGAGAATACAAACCCTAATTCTAGAGTAAAGAATATCTAAACTAGAGAGAGAGAAAGTATTTGAGAGAACAAAAGAAAAAGTGATTCGTAATATCTCTCAATACTGAATACGCAGCACTTTATATATGATCAACTAATATTCCATCTTTAGTCCTTCAACTTCAACATATCAAGCTCCGCTACCCTCTGACTCTCACAAGAAGTGAGGCGCGCCCCCTCATATCCCAAACTATCACCAACTTGTCACAAGTAGTCCTTCGAGTTCCATTATAAGCTTTAGACTTTAATTGTTCACCTTATATCTTCTATGTTTCCTAAAAACACACACACACACAATAAATACACAATAAATAATCTGAGTGACAAGATTGATAAAATATGTTAACTGTTTTAACAATAATACGTAGAAATTGGAAAGAACATCAATGATAAAATACTGAACCGACACTGAAAGACAAATTTAAGCAAGCAAGGGGCAATCAAAATACATTCTTTAAATAAGAACATTCAGCCACAATAATTTCTTGTTTATGATAAGACATTTCACACTTCTTCATCCATATTTGGTTTTGGTAACCTTTTTAACATTAATATGTGAGCCCTGAATCCTTTAGATGTTAATTTCCCATTTAATCCACCATCAATTTAACCAACAAAACAACCACAAGGGTTGTGGCGTACTGGTTAAAGCCCTGAAGGATGTGGTGGAATATCTCATATGTCCAGGGTTCTAATCCAGGCGTACACAACAATTGTGGCCACTGAAGTTTAAACAGGGCTGATGTCTTACATTCATAATTTGTCAAGGGATTAGTCTAGGCATAGCATAAGACACATTTCCTAAAAAAAAATTTAACCAACAAAACATCATATTAGACCCATTTGTTTTTCTCAAATCTAATTCTCTATTTTACTCTTTATTATAGAGTAAAAGATAAGAGATGTGTTATATTTTTTTTCAATGTATTACTCTATTTTCTACTCTAAAATAGAATATTTCAAGTATATTCTCTTTTTTACTCTAAAAAAATCGAGATTATGAAATATTATTTCTCTATATTTAAAGAGTTATTATTCATTTTTCTATCATAAAAAGTAAAATAAAGGGTTCATTGAAGATGATTTAGAGACTAAAAATAGAGGGTTGATTGGAAATGATATTTAAGTAATTAAGGTTTCATGTATTTAAAAGACCAAAAAGGCATCACATGTATCATATTCACATAAACCAAAAATGGTGTTTTAATAGCCTGGGTAGCTAGCCCACATGCACATGGACCCAAAAGAATCCCTGAAAGTGAAAGTTCACCAATCAGAAAGCAGACTAAAAGATTACTCCACTAACTCAACAAATCAGAAACCAGATAAAACCTTCTCATGGGTCCAGAAACCCTAATCGCTAAATTTCACATCTTTGTTGAACCCCACCATAGCTACAAATGACCACTCGAGCCTAGTAGTCACATATCGTGAGTTTTGGACTTTTGGGGACCAACACCACTATAATTGCAGCTACAGTTTTCTCATAAATACATGCAACCACTCGCTACCAAGGGTTACACTACACTTTTCACTCTTTAACCATTTTTTTTGCCAAAAGCTTGCATCCATTTTCTCTTCTTGTTTTCCCTTAATTTTTGTTTGATTTGGAAGATTAAACCCTAATGATGGTGGGAAAGAAAACAGCCAATGCTGTTGGTGGCAAAACAGCAAGGGCTTGCGATAGCTGTGTACGAAAGCGCGCAAGATGGTATTGTGCTGCCGATGACGCTTTTCTTTGCCAAAGTTGTGATGGTTCAGTGCACTCGGCTAACCAGTTGGCGGGCCGGCATGAGAGGGTATCTTTGGAGAATGGTTCCTCTAAGCTCTTTGGGTCAGGTGTGGGTTCATGCGAAGTGGGCTCAGGTTCGCCTGAACCCACTTGGCACCAGGGGCTCACGCGTCGCGCCCGTACGCCGAGATCCAGAAGTAAATATTATTCTCTCAAGTTAGAAGGAAAGAATGATGTAAGAAACTCTTCTATTCCTTTAGTTCCTGAAATGGGCATGTTAGATCATGTATCATCTTTTGATGATGATGAAGATGAAGAAGAAGAACAACTTTTGTATCTTGTGCCTGTTTTCGATCCTTTCGAAACTGAACTATGTAATGCTTCGAACGAAATGGAGAGAAGTTTGAGTTTTATAGTGGAAAACAAACATGAAGAAGAAACTTGTAATTTGGATGATCTTCAAGGGTTTGATCTCCCAAATGATGATTTGGAGCTTTTGGAATTTGCAGCTGATGTTGAAAGCTTATTAGGGAAGGGTTTTGATGATGCATCGTGTAGGATCGACGATTTGGGGTTGACTAATGATTGTAAAGAAGAAGATTATACTAACGATATAGGAGTTTGTTTCGAGGAGAATAGGATAAAAGTTGAAGATAAAGAAGTAGAAGCAATTTTAGGTTGTGATTTTGACGCGACTACGGAAACCCTAGATTGGGACTTTGGTTATGAGTCGATGATGATGGTTAAAGAGGAGGAGAAGAAAGACGTAGAAGGTGTGGTGGAGGAGGATACGATGATGGTTCCAAGCGATGATCAATTTAAAGAAGAGATAGTGGGAAAATCTAGCATAATTTTGAAGCTTAATTACGAAGACGTGATTGATGCTTGGGCTGATCAAGGTTCTCCTTGGACAACCGGAATCCCACCAGAAATTGATTCAGATGGATGCTGGCCGGATCTCACGGTTCTTTCTCTCTTTCAATTAATCTATCTATTCACTACAACAAAATTGAGTCTATAAGACGCCTAAAATAAATAAGTGTCCTAATATAGTGTTTTATAGGACTAGACAAAAAAATGTCCTATCTAAAACTGTTACAATAAGTTTATAGCTAGGACGCTTTGAGCGTCGTAACAAGGTTTTTAGAAAATTTTCAAAATAAGTTTATTAGCTAAGTTTATAGGACGCTTTGAGCGTAATAAGTTTATTAGCTAAGTTTATATATAGGACGCTTTTGAGAAGTGTCCTCTGAACCCATCTTTTTAGAGGGCATTTTTTCAAATAGCGTCCTATAAAATAGTTAATAGGACGATTTACTGGAAAAATGTTCTAAAAAACTTGTTACGACGCCCAAAAGCGTCCTATAAACTTTTTGTAACACTTTTAGATAAGACGTTTTTTTGTTTGGTCGTATAAACTTTGGTCCTATAAAATATCTATTAAGACGCTTATTTATTTTAAGGCGTCCTATACACTCCATTTTTTATTGTAGTGATTTCTTCGTTTATTAACTCGTTCTATAATGTATTTGCTGATCAAGAAGTAATTACGAATTAGGGTTTGCAATGGAGGGGGGATAATAATTCTTCATACAAAAGCTTAGGAGGAAGTGATGGAGGAAGAGAAGCAAGAGTGTCAAGGTATAGAGAAAAAAGAAGAACAAGATTGTTTTCAAAGAAGATAAGATATGAAGTGAGGAAACTAAATGCAGAGAAAAGACCAAGAATGAAAGGGAGGTTTGTGAAAAGGGAAACCTTTGAAGAACCTCCTACAACTTCTAGTTTTCCAACTTATCTCATCAAGAACTAGTACCAGCTGATTGATGAACAAATAAGCTTTGTTCATTAGTTTCGCTATTAATTTGTCGACTGCCAACCTCCGAATTTTGCTTGCTTTCTTGACAAAATTGGGAAGGTTCATTACTCCTTGGAGTTTTCTACTTTTATTGAGTAAATATGTTCTTTGTTTTTTCTACTTTCTACTATGTATATGATAATAATGAAGTAGAGTTGCAACTTTAGTTGAACTGAAAATGCAAATCTAAGACAATCGATGGGTGTTTCTGTTGCGTAAGGGATTGTTTGGCAGTTGCTGAATGATTTGGTGTAGTATGGTTAAGTGATCAGAATGATTAAGAGGCTCTTATGCTATAGTGCAAAATGAAATATGATTGTTTGGTAATTGTTCATAATGAAATTAGGGCGTTGAATGGTTAAGGGAGACCCAAGATACATAATCATTCAGAGGGTTTTTGTTAGGACACAAAATGTCCTAATTATAAGATAGTTTTGTAAAGGGTTAATAATAGTAATATGGGCTTGGGTTATGTTATAAGGGTTTGGGCTTAACTATGTAACAAGGGGGTATATAAGGATTATTGTGTGTAATTAGGGTTAAGGGAATCATTGCAATGTAGCCTCCATGGTGTAGTGTGTGTAAACTAGAGAGAGAACCATTCTCTCTCTAGGTGTTCTCTTCCATTTCAATAATACACCATTTATCCTTAGTATCTCATCTTGTTACTATCTCCATCAATATATGAATCGTTGCCTTGTTCAAATGGGACTCACAGTTTTAAAACCATTAAGAGGCGGAACTTTTTTTCTCCAAACAAGATTCACCTCTTTTGTTTCCACTAGCTTCTGGCTAGCTTCTAATGCATTGTCGTTTCCAAAAAAAAAAGATTCACCTCTTAGCGATTCATATGTTATCTCTTAATGAGACTATTAGGAGGTAAACAAACAACCCCTAAATAAACTCCAAATCAATGGGTACTTCTAGCTCACGAGATTCGATCTCTTAAAGAATGCCACAAAAGGAATGAATAAAAATCTCTTGTATACAAATCTCATGTCGATCCCTTCCATGTCCACTAACTATTTGAAGCCACACCATCACTTTATAAGTGGAAACCCTAAATTATTAGGCCATACATGATTGTGTCTCATTCTCAACACCAGCCAGCCCGCCCATAGACTTTCTGAACCCTTTAAGACCTCTAAGAAACCTCATCTACAAAAAGACAAGCCCGTGCAAGTCGGCATCGCAAACTATTCTTGTACCTAAGTTTTGTTAGGTCACTGTTAGGACACAAAATGTCCTAGTTATAAGATAGTTTTGTAAAGGGGTATTAATTGTAATATGGGCTTGGGTTATATTATAAGGGCTTGGGCTTAACTATGTAACAATGGGGTATATATTGATAAGTGTGTGTAATTAGGGTTGGTAAGTGTGTCCATTGCAATGTAGCCTCCATAGTGTGTATGTGTGTGTTCTAGAGAGAGAACCATTCTCTCTCTAGGATAGCTCTTCCACATTGAATAATACACCACTTTGATTATCTATCTTCTTGTTACTATCTACATCAATTTATGAATCGTTGACTTGTTAAAATGGGACTAACAAGTGGTATCAGAGCCAAAATCGAAGAAATCAATCATCGATACGATCATTCTGCAACGATTCATCATCAACAGCCCAATCTTGGTATGAAACAGTCATTTTTTTCGATTTTTTTGTTGCACACACTGTTTTGGGATTGATCATAAAAATACGAAGGCTTAAAGATGATATTACACTACTTAAAGATGATATTACACAGTGATGATAATCAAACACTCCTAGACCAATTCTAATCCATTTGAAGCACTCAAATGGCTAGAATCAATAAGAAATGAATGAGAAAATGAAGAACACTAAAAATTTGCAAAAACCTTCAAAATCCTAATCTGATCTAAGTGATATACTATGCTCTGATATCAATTGTGATCCCAGATGAAGTAATCAATCCATTAATGCAATCAGATGGCCATTCATATATATCTATCAATGAAGAACAATCACAAGTACAATAGAGAATGTAGAGAGAATATGGAGTGTGTGTACTTGAGAGTGAATGCAATGAATGACCTAATTAAAAATCTAGGCTAAGATAACATTATATACTTCGTAACTTAGCAATTACATAAATGGTCCCTCTACATGGTACAACTTAGAATATTAGGCACTAACACTACTAAATAAAGGGATAATTATGGTAGATTTTTCCGTCGGAAAATTACACGCGGATTTCCGAAGTATACCAAAAAGTCACTTTCCATCGACTTCTGCCATTAATCCGTCGGAAATCCGCCACTAATTTAAAAAAAATTATTTCGCTTATTTTTCTGTGGATTTTCGACGGATCAATTATTTACTTTTATTTATTTATTTAAAAAAAATAATTAATCCTCATTAACTAATTTTCCGACGGATAAATTAATTATTTTAAATTATTTATTTCTAAGAAATAATTAATCTTAATTAATTAATTTTCTGGTGGATTTCGGACGGACTAGGTAGTGCTCCCATTGCCTTAGGGTTGTCATGGGTGGAGAAGAGCCAAGGTAAAGACCTGGATAAGGTTGAACTTTGTGATCCTTTGAGTGAAAGGTTTGGATAGAGTTTAACTCTCGCTATTGGAGCAAAAAGGGTTGTTTAACCGACAACCTCAAACCGGCCCACAATCAGCTGCCAATTCCATAATGTGGGGGGCATCCATGACTCACTCAGCGGCAAGGCGATTGCGAGGGGGCCCCGGGCCCGTCTCCCGTAGGATTCGAACTCGTGACCAACGGACTATTGGAGCAAACATCTCCTCGTCCCTTAACCAACTGAGTTACACGCCATTGGCGTTTAACTCTCGTTATGTTGGGCTAAATACTTGAATAGAGGTGATGTTCAAAATAACTAAAGACCTGGATATGATTGATGTCAATAACTTACCATCCTTGATTTATGCTTAACACTACCTCAAAATGTCACAAAAGGCAACAAATGAAAAATGTTGCCTAAGAGGGGTTTATGTGTTTGCCTAAGCAGTGTTGCCTTCTCAATGTTGCATAAGAACCTAGGCAACATAGGCAAACATCGTATGTTGTCTAAACGGACTCCTTAAGCAACACACAACAGGTTATGTTGCCTATGAAAAAAACTATGAAAAAAACATATATTGCCCAAAACAAACACTAAGGCAACATTAGATTTATACATGTGTTGCCTAAGATATCAACTTCGACAACATACTCTATTTGCGTATGTTGCCTTGAACCATGATTAAAATAATATAATATTTCTCTTAGGCAACACTTATAGATAAGTTGCCTAAGATGTTTTATATAAAAAATATTATTGCTTATTTTGTGCACCATGATGCGGTTTTTTACTTGCATGTTTCTACAAACTCCCATAAAGAAACAAACTCGTGTGAATCGGCAAACAACTCCAATAACCAAACAAAACTAATAAATTCAATAATTGAAAGATAATGTTTTTCCTAAATAAGTCCAAAAGGCAACAAGTTCGAAAGCATACAAATAAAAAATTAACCTAAAGCATTGTTCGTCGGAGTTGTTGAGTTGGAGTTTGCATCACTAGCAGCACCGCACATACGCATCAAAGATTCTATCATCTTTCTTTGCCTCATCTTGTCCCTCTTTCTGTAAGCGAATCTCCTCGTCGCGCTCGACAATTTGATGCCGCAAATCATTCTCGTTAACCGTAGACACCGGCATAGAGGTTCCCTTCGCCGAACCTCTCATCCTCGGAGCTCGAACCGCCAAGCTATCCATACCTCAAACAACTGTCCCTACCGATGAACCAACTATTTGCTTAATTATTGATTATTCTTTTTCAATTGGGCAACACATTAGAGGAAAGGCAGAATCTGAAGTGTCGTCGGAATCATTCTTTATCATCTCAATAGCTTCCTCAACAAGTTTCTGTAAATACGATTCAAACAATTATTAACATGTTTAAAACTATAAATGACATTGTTATTACAATTATTGCAGGTGTTAAACTAAATATGGAAAAAAGTGCATTAATCATTTTCTTTACAAATCATCATACTCTAAGTACTTACTTTACGATCTTTGCTTTTAGTGGTCTCGGAAATTGTACCGAGATAAGGAGCAACGTGTCCGTTAGCTTCAAGTCTATTATCCCTAAATCGGAACAAAATCGATCCCGATTTATGCTCAATCTTATTTCTGGACAATCTTGTTTCCGACATCCTTATGAATTATTCTACAACATGAGAAACACTTATTTTACAATCTAAACTCAATAATAATATGTATATTTAATTATTTACTCGTTAAATACCTTCAATGTTTCTTCTTTAAAAAGCGTTCACAAAAAGTCCCACTAATCTGGCCGATGTACAAAGTTTTTTAGAATGGTCGACGACCTTGATGCTTGTACAACGTGTGGCAATCATTTTTCCACCTATTGTACGTGTGATGTGCAGTTGCGTGGATCCACTCAAATACGACGTCACCCGAAGGTTCATCTCAATCAATCTACAAAAAACCTCAAAAGCAAACACGTACAAACGCTGCAACCTCGGTGTCAGAGGTAAATAACGAACAATCTTCATTGTTACTTTGTTACCGACATCTTCATGTCTTGGCAATCCACATACAGGGCATTGGTTATGCATGTCACCTTCTTTGTAGTATAAGAAACAACCTTTTGAACATGCATGGATAAACTCATAACCCATCCCAACGCCTTTAAGGATTTTTTTCGCTTCCACGTATGATTTAGGAAGCTTGTTTGAAGTGGGCAATAAAGATTTTTGAAACTCCAAATGCTTATCAAATGCCTTGATAGAAATTTCAGTTTCTTCTTTAAGAGAAATTGCTCTTAGAAGGGCACCCAAGGAAGTTTCTGTACAACCTCGTACAATAGAGTATTTGTTTCCGCTATCAATCGTGAATAGGTATCAGTCACTTTGAAAGCAACAATGTCCACATCACAAACATGAGTACCCTCCTCGGCGATTGATTCATTATCATTGTATCGCTCACGGAATGGAAATGCATCTTCCACAAATTGTACAACAGTATTGACATTGTGACTCGAAGATGCTCGACCGCATATCATATTCAGCCTTCGTTGCGATGAAGTGTGTATATCTGTAACCTCACCGTGTTGATCCCACACAATATAATTTTTCATTATACCAGCATTTTTCAAATCAAAAATTATATCTGCCTCATTTTGAAATAACATGTTGCCATAGTGTATGCAGGGGCATTTGTAGTAACCATTACAACTCACTGAATTGTTTTTTAGCAAATTCCAAAAATGCATATATTCCCAAAATTAGGGGTGAGAAAAAACCCGAAAACCCGACCCGCCCCGAACCCGAAAAACACCCTAAACTAGCCCATCCGAAAACCCGATACCCTAAAACCCGATACCCGATTCCCCCCGGGTTTGTAGGATCTAGTTGAGGTCAAGGTCTACCCACCCGATCCGACCCGATATCCGAACTATTTTTAAAATAATTTTTTTAATAAAATATATATACCCCTAAACCCAAAATTTGATTTCCATTTCAGCATTTCAAACCTAATTTCCTAATTCGAATCGACGGAATTAACTGAGACGAATCGACGGGACCTCGTCTTCCTACCACCACCGTCTTCGACGGGATTGGCATCGCTGGCCGGCCACCGACCACCTCTGGTGTTCGTGTTACCGACTTACCTCGTCTTTCCTACCAGCAGTCCACCACCGTTGTCCGCACTCCGCTGGTAGCCTGGTATGACTTACTAGTACGATTCGTCATATGTTTGTGTGTGTGAGTTCATGTTTGGTGTGATTGTGTATTTGTGTGTGTGAGTTCATGTTTGGTACGATTATGATTATTCAACCTGAGCTTGATAATGAGTTTGCTATTCTAGGTTTTAGACATTTCTCTCTATATTCGAAATAGCCGAAATAATCAACCCGTGAAATTCGAACCCGAACACACCCGATATCCGAATATCCGATCCTACTTTGGACGGATATCGGGTTCCGCCAACCCCCCCCCCCCCCCCCGAAACCCGATCGGGGATTGGGTTTTGGGCCTCGATCCGCCCGAACCCGACCGATGCTCACCCCTACCCAAAATGTATTTTTCCTCGAATCTTTTTAAATTCATCCAACTTTTATCTACATTTTCTGTCATGTCTGTATGTGAAAAATAAATACATAAATAAAATAAGAGTTAAACGTATTTTTAGACACGTAGCAATCCAAATTTACATTAGATAAACATGGAATAACAACAAAATTAGACAAAATAGGATAATAATTACCTAAGAATCTCTAAATGTCTTTTGATGATGAAAACGTTTGTTGGAAGCCAAAAGTCGCCAAGATCGCTCCAAATCACGTTCTAATTTTACATGAGATAAACATGAAATAACTACATAATCATACAAAATAAAATAAAGTAAGAGCTAAACGTATTTTTAGACACGTAGTAATCCAAATTTATACGAGATAAACATGAAATAACAACAAAATTATATATATAAAATAGGATTATAATTACCTAAGAAAATCTAAATGTCTTTTGCTGATGAAAACGTTTGTTGGAAGCCCAAATCGCTCCAAATCACGTTCCAAATTTAAATGATATAAACGTGAAATAACTACAAATTTAGACAAAATAAAGTAATAATTACATAAGAATCTTTAAATGCGTTTAGATGATGAAAACAACGTTTGTTGGAAGCCAAAAGTCGTCAAAATCGCGTCCCAGTTCTTTAAAAACGATTTTTTTTAAATGGAGAAGAAATGTTGGAATGAAGTTGAAATGTTGGAAATGGGGAAACTATCAATATATATTAGTGACTGTCATCTTAGGCAACATAGAAACAAGAAAATATGTTGTCTAAGCCAAATCTTACCCAACAAATACAATAGATTATATGTTGCCTAAGTAAAAGTAGGTGTCAACTTAATTGTCAACCTTAAATCATCCGTACACGAGTTATTACATTTTCAACTACCTATTTTATTTATATTTTTGACCTTAGACAACGTAGAGACAAGAAAATATGTTGCCTAAAATATATCTTAGGCAACAAACACAATAAATTATATGTTCCCACTTAGGCAACATAGAACAACACTTTGCCTAAGAGGAAACGTAGGCAACATATATTAGCCTTTGTTGCCTAAGCTTATCTTAAGCAACATTGGCAATTAACACTTGTTGTCTAAGGCAACATTTGGTGTAGTGTAAACATAGGTATGTGACTTACTTTTGTATGCCATCACGACTATGGTAAATCGGGTCTTCACCGTCATCTTACAATATTAAAGTCCCGAGGGATGGTGATGTTGTATTGTTATTATTTGAATTGATAAAATCTATGTTTTTGCTTTACCATTTCATACATTTATCATTTATTTGTTCGTTCTCATTAGGTGTAAATCCTAACATTTTTTTTTCAATGACATGTATATCAGATTTCGTTAGCGGTGAGAGAAGAGTGATTGGCCTTTGGCGGCATCTTTTGGAGATAGTCATTTTTGGACATACGACGTGCTTGTTTATGATAGAAGTTTTTGAAAGATGATAGTACACCCGTGTTTAATCTAAGCTTTGTATAGTTTAGATTAGTATATTTTTATATATCATTTTCATTCGTTTGAGATGTAAACGTCTTTACTATTCCCCTTTTTTCGGTGATTCTTTTTTATAGATGTCTTATTTAAGTCATATTTCAAGTTTAAATTTATCAATATTTTTAGGGATGTTACACCCTCCTACTGAAATTTCGGCAATGACTCGTTCATACATTCATGATATGCCATTTTTATAACCTGCTTGCATTTGTACATAATAAATCTTACAAAAAAGGTTACATATGCAAAATGCCACATAACTAGCTAATATATATATATATATATATATATATATATATATATATATATATATATATATAGAGAGAGAGAGAGAGAGAGAGAAAGGTTCAAACGAGAACGCTAACTATTTACGAGAATACGAGAACGGCCGTCCATGTACAAAATCACATGTGATTCACGTA
This sequence comes from Saussurea involucrata, assembly GCA_033807775.1. Lineage (NCBI taxonomy): Eukaryota > Viridiplantae > Streptophyta > Magnoliopsida > Asterales > Asteraceae > Saussurea > Saussurea involucrata. Next base: position 13,887,458 of record CM066312.1, read on the forward strand.
TAAAATCACATGTGATTCACACTTGATCGTGCGACTTGCCGCCCATGCACAAAATCACATGTGATTCACGTACAAAATCACATGTCCGCGACCTAGGCCGTGCGTGTCCATGCAGTACAAAATCACATACATGGGCGGCCGTTCTCGTAAATAGTTAGCGTTCTCGTTTGAACCCACCTCTCTCTCTCTCTCTCTCTCTATATATATATATATATATATATATATATATATATATATATATATATATATATAGCCTTAGGTTCAATAGAGAAGTGCAAATATTTAGAGAAGTAGAGAAGTAAAAAAACACGGGTCCGTTCATATATGAACGTTCATATATAAACAGTCATATATGAACGTTCATATATCAACGTTCATATGAACGTTCAGATATGACTGTTATATGAACGTTCATTTATGAACGTTCATATATGACTGTTTATATATGAACGTTTATATATGAATGTTCATATATGACTGTTATATGAACGTTCATATATGAACGTTCATATATGACTGTTTATATATGAACGTTCATATATGAACGGACCCGTGTTTTTTTACTTCTCTACTTCTCTAAATATTTGCACTTCTCTATTGAACCTTTCCCTATATATATATGTACTAGTTGGATGGCCGCGCCATGCTGCGGGAAGTAACATTAGTGTAAGTGATTATAAATATAAGTTAAGGAATGCATATGGAATAAAAACAAAAATGTTGCAGCTGCAGAAACATGTACATTCATTGCATGAGTTTAAGACCAAGTTTGAAGTAATCTGTCATCTAAAAGCGAACTTTAGCAACCTTAGATTGTTTTCTATATTGATTTGAGAGTTCGGAGTTTACTGATTTCGAGTCTGTCATCTAAAATCGAACTCTGCCAACCTTAGATCATTGTCTACAAAATTCGATCGATAGTTTGGAGTTGAGCAGTTCTGATTTCTTAAATCGGCGGTTTGGAGTAAATCGATTTTGAGAGTCTAATATAGGGGTGTAAATGATGTGAACTAAGCTCAAATATCAGTATACTCGACTCGTTAAGATATTAATATAAAAGCATGAAACTCATCAATAAAACAAAATTTTTGTTTGAACAAAATAAATTTAAAAAAGAAAGGTTATCAAAATTTAACAATGATTAAAGTACAAAGCTTCCAAACACAACCAATATCTGGAGGAACTTTTCTGGCATTGTTTTGAGATTGCAAAAAGCTCGACTGGCATGGGAGTAGACCATATAAGCATGTGTAACTTGCATATTTTCCATGATATCTGAATGTTGCCCAAAATATGCAAGACTTTCCCTGTGGAATGCCCGCTTTCGGCAAGTGTTCAACATCAATGTTGTATAAAAGCAAATGAAGCAACTCTACAACACAAAAAATGGGGCTGGAATCTTGAAACAAAATCATTTATAGCAAACCAACATGTATTGAAGTTTTGAAGCACTATAAGGAAACAAAACCCAAAGCACCAGTACATAAGAACAAATTAGATATCCCTTTCATTGGTAAAAAGTAAGAAAAATACACAACACTTGGAGGTGAGTACCTGATATGAGATAATATGTCATCCTAAAATAAACAATATTGTGTACTTTGAGAGAAAAACACACGAAGAAGTATCATCATGTAGAAATAAGTTTTCATCACCCCATTATTTTAAGATGGGTATCCATATTCCAAACCATCAGACCAAAATGAAGTTCCATGACCTTCACTGATCAATTCCACCATACCGACCCAATTCTCTGGTTGCAAAATCATGTTATAATAGTTCCATAGTGAGGCCACCAAAGATGAAGATTTTTCATCTTCAAGCACCTGAATATCCACCAAAAAATTTGCTTGTATCCACAAATTGAAAACCATAAAACTTTGACAAGTTAAACTCAATAAGAAAGCAATATAAAAGTAGAAACTTTGAGAAAGTTCCACATGTTGAAAAAATTAGACAAAAGATGAATTAAAATTTAAATGAATTGACTATTAAGAAAATGAGATTAACCTTAATAACATGGTGGTGGTAGTCAAACGATAACAATCCAAATAAAGTAAAAATATATCTTAACAGTTGCATAGCAATAACATCTCCACAATACAAGATTCAACTGCAATGCAGAAAAATAGGAAAATGTCATGACTCAATTGCATAGATCGAGTGTTGCGGGATTTGGATCAATTGCAAAGATTTTAAAACATGAGCTAAACATCTAGACTTATATTGACAATTAACTATCATCTATGAGAGGCTTAAAATTCACAAATGCATGTTAACCCAAACAAATTAAATATAAAGAAAGGGACTTTTTACTTATTCATCGGTAGCAATGGACTCCCAAGACGACTCAACTCTGTTTCAAGTTCAAGGAATGTTATGTAGATTAGAAATCGAATGCATAGACTAATTGACTTGATTACCTTATTCAAATGCTGAAAAGTATAAAATCCCTACAGTTAAAACACATAGCTAAAGGTGCAAGAACTACATTTATGTATACACACACATGAGTACATTCGGTACTCGCAAGATGCTTTGTACTCTGGAGTATTAGCAAAGTTCTTCCGTTCCCTCCTTCGAGCAGCAATCATACACTTTGAGAGTCGTAGACAACACCAATCGAAGAAAACTACAAATATAATTAATTGTAACCAAAATACCGATATCAATACTAACACCGGTCTATCCTTCCGGTTATATTAGCTTTTCCTTAGAAGAGTGAGTAATTAGTTCGAAATCAAGAATCAAAGAACGGATTTGCATTTGACATCACCTGGTAAAACGAAATCAAATATTCAGTTCCCTTCTTCACTAAACACACTTGAAAAATTAAGAATAACAGAAGGAAAACCCATTGAAATCTTAAATCTCGATCATATGAATACATTTAAAATTTCACATGTTAGTCGATCAATCAACGTAAGCTTAATGACTAAAAAGACCACAAAAGTGTAACAAAAATTAAGCCCCACTATGCAATCAAAAGTTCAGTCCCTGCTACTACAACTGCAGAAACAAAGAAATAAAAACAATCGTACAAGAACCAAAGAATCAAGAGATGAGAGAGAGAGAGATGCAGAGCCAAACCGATAGATAGTATAAAGTTTCCAGAAAATTTCCAAAATGAAAAACATATGAATTTGGATGAGGAATACCTTAATACCACATCTGAGAAGAAAAAGGAGGGAGGAGAAAATGGTGAGAGAACAGAGGAGAAGCAAGTAGCAATGGACGGATTTTTTCATATATGTGTAACCCTAACCAGTGAGATCTCCAAAGGTGCTTGGGATAATTATAGAGTCTCGGGCAGATCATAAAGAGATATTGGGAGTCGGAAACGACCTCTTGGAAGAAGGGAAATCAATTCGGGGGAGGGAAGCGTGTCTGAGAGTGGGCCTGACTTTTAAATGCTTGGGTAAGTTGTACAATATGTTTGTGAGGTTGTAAGTAAGACTTTTAAGATTTTAAGAGTTTTTAAGAGATTGTGCTTTAAAATGTAGTACTTTAAGCTATAAAAGTTGTTTTTAAGAGTTTGGGGGTTAAATGCTTTATAATATAGTATAGATATATATATATACTACTAGTTATTAGGATGACGCTAATATAACTTCCATTAAAATTACCATCCAGGCATCCACTACTAGATAATTTCCCAAAAGTCATTACATGACACATCATCCTACTATATTAAGAAAACTACACTTTGAGGCTTTGGCGGATCTAATGAACTATGAATAGTTAGGGGGGAAGAGAAAATTTTGAAATTTTTAGGTTAAAAATACACACTTTTCAACTTTCTATCATAATATCCCCCCAGTAGTTTTTCGTCTGGGCCCCATCAACCAAAAAATTGTTTCAAAATCAAACAAAAAACCAAAACTACTATCGAAATTGACAAAAAAAACCAAAAAAAGTCCTTCAAAATCGACAAAAAAACTTAAAAGTCTCTTAAAATCTACCAATTTTTTTTTAAAAACCCTCGAAACGTTGGATTTATTTAGACAAAAAATATATCGGCCAATTTTACGGGCATTTAAGCTTCTTTAAAGGGGACCCAGTAGGAAAAAAATCCTGGATCCACTTTGAGGTTAACAATATTAAAGCATTGGAAAAAACTAATGATTTTAATATATACGATACTAGGTTCGAACCGTGTATTACACGAGGTAATTTTAAAAAATTAAATCATGCCAGAAAACTTATCAACTATTATGAAAGATTAATTTAAAGTGAATTGACGGGAAACATAACAATTTGACTTTGAAAATATCCCTCAAACGGACTATCTACACCGGACGTCCCCATCTTTTTATTTTCATCAACCACGACCTCCGGTCAGGGGCGGATCCACCTTGTAAAAGGTGGGGTCCCATCCCCCAGTGAAATTTTGTTTCTCTTTATTTTTTTTAGGTTAAAAACATTTTCTTAAACTTTTTATTATAGTTTTCCCCTAGTCATTTTTCAACTGTGTCCCACGAACCAAAAAAGTACATTGAAATCAACTAAAACACCAAAAAACTCTCAGAATTAACAAGAAAACCCCGAAAAAGTCTCTCGAAGTAGACAAAAAAACTTAAAAATCCATCGAAATCAATCAAAAAACTTTAAAAATCCATCGAAACGGTGAGAATAGGCTCAAAACACATCGGACGACTTTACGGACATAATTTACCTTAAAGGTGGCCCCACTATGTAAAAATCATGTATCCGCCATTGCCTCCGGTACCCGCCGTTTATACCAATTTCAATTGCCGCTTCCAAATATGATGGGAGGGGGGTCATGGAAGGGGAAAGGTTGGATAAGGGGGTCGGGAAGGCTAAGTAAAGAGGGGAGGGATTTAACGATTTAGATTTCATTTGATGTACATAATTATACGACAAAAATGTGAAATTTCAGTTAATTGGGGGATTTAACGTGTTACATATTTACATCTTTCCATTTAACAAAGGTAATTTAATGGTATACCATGACCATGAGAGCAATGCAGATGAAAAGTCACAAAATAATTGTAACATTATTGTATATTTATATTGAACAATTTTGACCAAAGTTAATAGAATACCAGTGTAATTCACTGAAAAAACTATTGCTAAAAAATGCAATATTTATACAATTTCAGTCTAGTTAAGCCTCTGTCGTGTAGTTCAGTTGGTAAAGAGGTGGAGTGACTTTGCCTAATACATAATAGATCTTGGGTTCGATCACAGGCCCCTCCACTAGCCTCAGCCGCTGAGTGAGCCAAAAAATGCCCCCTCACCTTGGTGTCCTTGGAGGCAGGTTCCGTATGGGGCCGGTTAGGATTGCCGGTAATCAACTTTTTACCCAATTTTCAGTCTAGTTAAGTTTGAATAAAAAAATAGAAGATTATGCAAGATAAAAAATTATACACGTAGCTACACACGCCAGTGTGTCCCACAGATTAAAATCCACGATGACTCCAAAGCCACATCAATATGCCACATAGGCATTAGTCAAGTAGCACTTATGCAACTCTCTTAACGCCCTATTTTCCATTATTTGGACAATTACCCAATAATTTTCTTGTGGGAATTCGTGTGGGGTCGAACATAGGCGGACTCAAAAAAAAATTCTTACAGTGACACCTTTGACGAACCTAAAAATTTTCCACATCGCCCGGTGTTGTTTTAGCCTAATTCCACCGCTTTGAGATTTTTTTTAATTTTTTTCTCGATTTTGAGGAATTAAAAAAAAAATCGATTTCGAGAGAACTTTTCGGGTTTTTTTGGTTGATTTTAAGAGTTTTTTTGGAATTTTTGGTTGATTTTAAGAGTTTTTTTTATACGGTTGCACTTTTCACACGACTAAAATTTTTTACACTTCGCCGAAAGAACGATACGGTGGCAAGTGCCACCGTATCCTTCAAGCTAGGTCCGCCAGTGGGGTCGAAGCTTACTTAACTACATATATGTTAATACAATATTAAGAAAACAAAATTTTGAAACTCTCTTATGAATATATACACCACTCGTGATTACGATTATAGATAGTAAGGGGTTGTATATCAAGTTCTCACCACGTAAGTGTTTATCAGCAAGAGTCATCACTCTCTCATTTATCTTTTACAGTAACATTCCTGAACATCAAAATGAATTGAAGGTAAGCGTTTATAACCCGGTAAACGTTTACCAGGTAAGAGTCATCACCCTCAATACGGGGGTAAGACCCGATTTTTTTCTTCCTTTTACCGAGTAAGATATTTGGTCATTGTTATATTTACTCGGTAAGGTAATTAAACTGGTAAGCACTTACCAACGTAAGTGTTTAGTCAATGTCCCCTAAATGTTACTTCTTTCGTCATGTCCACATTTTTGTAACAGTTTGCTCCAAAAATAACCGTGTGTCATTTTTTTATTGTGAACATTTATTTTGAGATGGATGTAATATCTTCTTTTACACATAGGGATTATGATGAATTTGATGGTATTGTTCACTACTACACGAAAGACTTTTGCCTACGAACTTTTACCTGGAAAATCTGTCGCTAAAGGGTGATTCGTCATAAAAGTTGGTGGGTAAATTTTTTGTGGGTAATGCAAATCAGGAACAGATTACCCAGTGATTCATTGGGTGATCCATGGGTATTTTCTCGAGAAACATTGGATTCTACCAAACCATTGATATTTTCTGGATGATCCGTGGATAATCACCGACGGAAATTTTCTTGGATAACTTTTATGGGTAAAAATAATTTGTTTGTAGTGGTTGGTGTGATATGTTTGGAGTTGGAAAACAAGGACTCTCTCATACCTTAACGGATTCAGCACATGACGCATAAGGGGTGCGACAATGTCATATTGACGGTATCCTAAATTATTGAGTATATTTGTGAGAAGACATAAATCGGATATTTCAGAAACAGTCGCTAAAAGCATCTCCAGCAGTTTTTTTATATTTAAAAAAAAAATAAAGAATCAAATGTTAAAATCTCTAAAAATAGTTATATTCATCTTCAACAATTATACTATTTTAGAGATTTTAAAACAAATTATATTAATATAATTAATATTTTCTAATTTATATTCTCAATACATTTTAAAAGAAAAACCTAATATAAAATGATAAAAAGTTTATGTTATAGGTGGGTTGAGTAAAGTAATTATTTGTCTCTCTTATTTAGGGAATTACATAGAGTTCTTTTATATTTAGAGATTTTTTCATTAATTTCTATTTTAGCAAACAAGATAACAATGTTGTTGGAGCAGAATAGCAAACAAAAACACATTTTTTTCTTTCTATTTTAGCAATGCTGTTAGAGATGCTCTAAACCCCTTATATAACCGAAAATTTTGTGTACATCATATCCTCAAATACTACTTTTACTGGCCTTGTTTTGTTTGGTTGGACTTAAAAGTAGATAATTGTGGCCTTCCTTTACCAACAAAGAAATGAAAGTTCATAATTTGCAAACTCAAACTCAAACTCAGGGCGTGTTTGTTAACAATCTAATGAGCTTAATGAGACAAACAGCTTATTTGGTCGACTGTACATGACTGTTTGATTGTGGGTTTATGATATATATAAAATAGCTTATTCAGTAAGCTTCTAGAAGGAGCTTTATACAGAAAGTCAACTAACTTTCTAAACCTTCCCATTCCAATAAAAAATACGCGTTCCTTCCATCTAGGACCCCCCCAACAAAAGCTCTTACGAACAAAAACTCTCTCAATCTATATGGACATATTAATCCACACGATTAGCTTCATCCAATCCAATATTAATTCTTGACGATGTCCGTTTCTACGTAGAAGCAAACTATCAGATTTATGACCTCGTTTAGTAATCTTACATTGAAACATGAGATTTTCCATCGTATGATGATTGTAAATGTTCTGCCTATTCAAATATCGATCGAGTTTTGTAGGAAGTATGACAACTACTACAATACGTTGTTTTCTTCTAAAATTAAATTAACTAGGAGTATAATCGGATTGGAATGGCCATGAGTGGTACCTTTTTTTGCAACGTAATCCCAATCTTCTCCTCCATATCCATATCTTGTACAAGCTTCCAATCAAACTTATGAATCAAGGATCCCAATATGATATGTAACATTTTATGAGCAATAGTTAATCCAGGACAAATTCTTCTTCCAGAACCAAACGGAATGAAGTCGAAGTCTTGACCTTTGTAGTCGATGTTAACATTCAAAAACCTCTCGGGCCTGAAAACTTTGGGATCTGACCAAATGTTTGGGTCCCTACCCATCGCCCAAACATTACATAGGATTTCTGCATTTTTAGGCATGACGAAGCCTTGGACTGCTACATCATGTATTGCTTTGCGAGGGCCTAGAAAGGCAAGAGGAGGATATAATCGAAGAGTTTCTTTTATAATGGCGTTAAGGTAAGGAAGCCTAGAGATGTCTGATTCCTTAAGATTATTTCTGTTGTCGTTTTTCAGGATCTCACTGACTTCTAGCCGAGCTCTCGTCATTTTCTCTGGGTTATGAATAAGCTCCGCCATTGCCCATTCCAACGCACTTGATGTTGTCTCAGTACCCGCGAAGAATAAATCCTATTAACAAATCATTACATCATAATTATTTATGTGTAGTTAGACTATATATATATATATATATATATGCTTATCAAATGATCCAACCTAATAGAACCTATTATATATAGTCTAAGAGAATTTACTTACCAAAAACAAATGTATCATGTCACTTGGACTAAAATCGCATGCGTCTTTCTGATCAAGGTTGTCGAGAAGCAGGTCTAAAACGTCGTTGTTGCGTGAGGCCATAACATCGAACAATGAGGAATTTAATCGGGTTTGCAGGCGTTGGTCAACGATTTCATCACAAAATGCCAATAACTTGTAGAAATAAACTTTTCCACGTCGTACTAACCCTTGTGGATCCAACGCTCTGAGAATCGGAAAATAGTCAACTATGCTCGGCTTTTCACAAATCCCCATAAATGCCCCCATCAAATCCTTGAATTCTTGAGATGAGATGGAATCATACCGACCCAAATCCATAGAGAAGAAGATATTAGAGAGAATGTTAAGAATTGTCGTGAATACAACATCACCGATCTGCACTGCTTTTCTATCAATACAACAACACTGGTTAACGTGTTCTATAAGTTCTTGTACCTTCTCCATACGCATCATCTCACTAGTTTCTAGACGTTGCACTGAGAGCACATATTCTTTGGTTATTCTTCGTAGCTTCGCCCATTTATCACCGGTTGGTAGCAGGACCAAGGAGGATTTATAATGGTCCGCCACACGACTTATATTTGGAACTGGTCTACCAGAGAAAGACCTGTCTTTTGTGTGAATGAATTCTTTCACCATATCCGGCGATGAGGCGACTATGGTCGTTTTGGTTCCCAGTTTAAGTGTCATTAAAGGGCCGTAAAGTTTTGAGAATATGGCGCAAGATTCGTGGGGTTTGTTTCCGAGTTTTATGATGCTTTTCATGAACGAAAAAACGTTAGGTCCGGGCGGAAGCCGAAGGTTCACACTGACACCGGGACGTGATCGGAATGTGGCGCCGGCGGTATAAATGCATACGAGAACGAACAATGAAAAAAGTGTAAAGAGAACATAATCCATCAACTCCATTTTGCAAATCATGAAATAAAAAAACACAACAACTCCTAAATATGAATTTTTTTTATTTCTAAACGTCTAAAACACTTTTATATATCACATTATTGAAATGCCCTAAAATTAAACAAAAATGAGGAACATTTCTATTTCGTGATTTTATACTTTAAAAAAAAAACTAAAATCGATTTTGAGTATGTAGTAAATATTAATTATATACTGCAGTACAACAGAACTGGGTTTACAGAACGTCTAAAACGACTAAACATCATATTATAATGCTTCATAGGACTATAACTTTTTGGACCACATAATACATCGTACCATCGAAAAGTGCTACAAAAGATTTACAGGACATTTTTAACTTTTAATAAATTTTCTTAATTAGAACATTTTAAAAATAAACCGTCATATTAGCCATTTCAAAAGATACTATTTAAAAAAATATTTTTAAGAACATTATCTATTTTTATAGGACACTTCATGAATAACTAATGCAACATTATATTTTCACGAGGTCGAGTTCCTTATATGCCGCATACAAGATAATTTATATTTTAGATTTCAGATCCATGTGTTACGTTTTTATTACGGGAAACATAACTTTCAAACTCCTATTTCGGTGTTTATGGTAAGAATCAAAAACCACAAAGTTTAATAAATTGTCCAGAATTAATTGTTTACAAAGTTAAAACACGTTCTTATGTACAAAAACGTAAACATTCCTATTATTTCATAACAAAATATAATACAGAGAGGTTTCGAAAGTTAAGGAGGGTTTTCGGAGGTTATTGGAATAAAAGAAAGTGAGCTTGAAAGAGGCTCGGAATTTTGGAATCGGAAAAGGGGCAAGTAGAAAGCAACGAATACAGAAAGATTCACGATAGAGATCGAGAAACAAGTTGGGAATCACAAACATAAACTAAAGCGAGTTTCTTTTTAATTTTCTTTTTTCTATTTTAGATTATAAATAAGATTATTAGGATTCACTGTTAATCGGATTAATTATCTAATAAAAGTTTGTTGTTAAACGTTTTTTCTTGAATCTTTCAAGTTTTACAATTCATAATCTCGTCATCAAAAGAATTTAGACGTTTATTGATCTTTCGGTACGCCTACATCGCGTCACATTCTATTGTATTAAGGATATAATATCTTTCTTAAAATTGAAATTTAAAAAAATAATTAAGCTTTTTTTTAAAATGTTTATTTTTAATGCAATTTGCCCCCTTGACATATAACTTTAGTGTGGAAAGTTTCAAACCCAATCGAACTCTACTCTCATAAAATTTTAATTTCCATCTATTGATTTTGTTGTTAAACAAAAATCACGTGCACCTAACTTGCAAAATGACTTTATAAACTAACATACATGGATGTAGATACAAACTTAGACATAGGGGTGTACATAAAACCGTCAACTCGAGAAAATCGCCCAACCCAACCCGCTAACAATCCGATTAAACCCAAACCGCCAACCCGCTAAACCGCCAACCCGCCAACCCGCTAATTAGGAGGGTTGAAATTGGGTTAGCATAACGCAACCCAACCCAAACCGCCAACCCGCCGCTAATATTTATTATTTCGATAAATTATATATATATAGGGGAGGTATCCGTTGCAAACCAGCCTGTTTGTGCAAACTATACAAACCACTATATTAGGAAACAATAGATGTATTTATGGATAATCATTATGATTCATTAATTAAGACTGAGATATATATGGAAGATGATAAGATTCATTCATTATGATCATGACTTTAGATTAGGAAACATAATAAAATCAGATATTTATTAGACTTGATCAACGGCTAAGATTGGTTTGTATAGTTTGCACAAACTGACTGGTTTGCAACGGATACCTCCCCTATATATATAAAGGTTCTAAATGACGTGAGGTGTGGCAACGAGGTCAATCATTACGAGTTACGGCGGCATATATATACACACACACATATATATATACACACACATTGTGTGTTATGTACTAAATAATACCGTAGAACAAGATAAATTATGTAAAGTAATAAAACAATAAAAAAATGATATCAAATATATAAAGCTTACAGAAAATGATATAGAGTGCAAAAGCGAGAGTAAATCTTGAATCTCTACTTACTACTATCTTTAATTCTCATTGTTCACGTCCGACTCTTTGTGTACAGGAATGAGAGTAAGTATTTACCAGTTTAGGGTTTTTAGTTTTTAGGTTTCCTTATTATGAGTATTTAAGTCTTACGTTCCGTGAACAATTATCTTTTATTCTTCAAGTTATATACTAAAAACAATCTTACATCTTACAAAATAATGCGTCAACACATCGTAACGCACCATAACGTGTCATAACGCATTACAAAGCAAGTCAACCCTTAGAGTGGAGCCATAAAGGTTAACGTGACGTCAAACCTAATACTTGATGCCATAATACGCCGTAACGAAGTCATAACGAGTTATTTAGAACCATGATATATATATATATATATATATATATATATATATATATATATATATATATATATATATATATATATAGAGGAAGGTTCAAACGAGGAGCGCATCAATTTAAGAGAATGTGAGGAGCACTCCCATGCTTCTGATCACATATGATTTACAACGCTAAAAAATCGGAACTTTCTCGAAAATTCGCGCAAAAGTGGCGCGAGGCGTGGCGCGATGCTGCAGGTCGCGGATCACATGTGATTCAACACTGTAAATCATTAATGATTCATAACTGTCAATTAGAGTCCAGATCAGTTGTGAATCACATGTGATCCACAACTGCGAATCACATGTGATTCATAACTGTCAATTGCTCCTCACGTTCTCTTAAATTGGTACGCTCCTCGTTTGAACCCGCCTCTATATATATATATATATTTGGATGATTGTACTAATTAATAACTTTCTCGAGTTTATTTTTAATATTATTTATTGTATTTCATTCATCAAATTTATTTATATTTCTAACCCGCCAACCCAACTCAACCCGCCCTAACCCGCAAGGGTTGGGTTGGGTTGGGTTACACTTTTGAATGAGTTGGTTTGGGTTGAGATTTTTCAAACCGCCATAATTGAGTTGGGTTGTAAAACGTCAAAAACCGTCCAACCCAACCCGCGTACACCCCTACTTAGACATATGGACATAATCAAATGAGAATTATTAAAAGGTTTTGGATCTTGAAAATCACTATTATGTCTTGTAATGTGAAATCAGGGACGGACCCCATGAGGGGCACGTGGTGGAATGTGCCACCGTAAGAATTTTCCGACGAAGGGTAAATTTTTTTTTTTGTGAAGGTGTCACCGTATCGATTTCGGAGGTGCTACCGTATTCATTTGGAAACTACAAGAGGTGCACCTAAACCGGAAAAAGGCCCAAATCTTATACCCATTCAACCAAAAAAAATGAAAAAATCTCTTGAAATCAACAAAAAATGCCGAAAAAAGATCTCGAAATTGATAAAAAAACTTAAAAATCCTTCGAAATCAAGCAAAAAACGTTAAAAATCTCTCAAAACGCCGAAATTTTGCCGAAAAAATATCCCAATATTGAACGTTGATAAAAAGATGAAAGACACTTCGATAAAACCGTAGGAAAAAATATGGTGTCACCGCATGAAAAATTGTCTAGGTCCGTCCTTGTGTGAAACAATGCATGTAAATGTATATTGTTGTTTCAAGTTAAACAAAAATGATACAGGGAGAATTCGAGAGTTAATAAAGGTTTTCACAAATATTCGGGAAAAGAGAAAACGAGCTCGAAAGAAAGCCAAATACCCGGTTCAAACTCCGTACCACAATCGTTTACGCAACTTATCCCGCGACTTGGGTCGCGTTCAAAGTCGCGTGGATGTTTTGAGCCGTCCTGTACGGATTGCGTTTATCTCTTTATTTCATTATTTTGTTTCTTAACTATTTAGTTATTATAATTAGATTAGGATTAATGTCTAGTTTCCTTTTTAGTTTTAGGATTTATCTTTAGCTAATATTTTATTTAGTTTCCTAGTTGGTTTAGAATTAGGATATATTTCTTTCCATATATTAACATGTTTAGATTATAAATAGGATTGTTAGGTTTCATTGTTAATCAAGTTTATCAATTAATAAAATTAGTCTTTTTTGAGAGGATTCTCTAGTTCTTTGAGTTTTAGACCATCCACACACCTGCAAGACCTTACTCCTTTCACAAATGTCATATCAGCTTTGCAATAACACCTTCCACACAGATGCAATACCAAACTCCTTTCTAAACTAATAAATTATAATATAAAGGGAAATTAATTAAAATACCCAAAGTTTGACTTTGACTTACCAAAATACCCATTTTTTCAACTTTTGCCAAAATACCCATTTTTCCCGCGATATGTCCCACGATCGCATGATAGGGTATAAAATGAAAATGTTGATCCCGCTATTGTCCCGCTATTGATCCCGCTATTTACAATTTTACACTTTCACCCCCTATAGCAGGATCAAATGTTTCAAAATGAACCCTATCCCGCGATCGCGGGACATATCGCGGGAAAAATGAGTATTTTGGCAAAAGTTGAAAAAATGGGTATTTTGGTAAGTCAAAGTCAAACTTTGGGTATTTTAATTAAATTCCCTAATATAAATAATATAAATAATTATAATATAAATAATATAGATAATTATAATATAACTAAAAAATTAATTATAAAATATAGATAACTAAAATTTTACTTTTGTTTTCTTTTATTATATTTTGTGTAAATATAATTTAGCAATTTAAATAAAAAACATTGAATAAAAATAGCATTTTTTTAAAATAAAGCGTGGGTAAATTTTTTTAATAAAAATATTAAAAAAAATAATGTTCAAATAAACTAATAAATGAATTAAATTTAATAAACATATTAATAAGAATTATGTTTAAACAAACAAACAAACTAATTAAATTAAAAAATGTGTTTGTTTAATATATTTAATTTGTTGAAAGACCTTGCAAGTTTAGCAAGATAGGGGTGGTCTTGCAAGGCTTTGCAAGACACATGGCATGCCATGTCATCTTGCAAGAGCCCTTGTAAGATGACATGGCATGTGGCTTGTAAGGCCTTGCAAGATCAATCTCATCTTTCTAAAATAGAAAAACCTTTCACAAATTAAATATATTAAACAATAACATTTTTTAATTTAATTAATTTGTTTGTTGTTTATTCAAACATTAACTATTAATATGTTTATTAAATCTATATTATTTATATTATAATTTATTAGTTTAGAAAGGAGTTTGGTCTTGCATGTGTGTAGAAGGTGTTATTGCAAAGCTGATGTGACACTTTAGAAAGGAGTATGGTCTTGCAGGTGTGTGGATGGTCTTATGCTCGTAATTCTCATCCGTTAAAGGATTTAGACGTTTGTCGATCCTTCCGCAAACCTACACTACGTCAAAAAATTACTAAAAATAGATATTAAAAATAACTAAATTGTGAAACAACACTATATTTTTAGATGTATTTGTCTTCGAATGTGAAGCAACACATGAAAACTGTTTTTTAACCTCTAACGGTTCTCATTTGATTAGTCATCTACATTGTAACACCTAAAATTTCTTTATTATTTATAAAATAATTTTCAAGGAACAGCCGAGAAAAAGATCGAGGAATGATCCAGAAAACAGTCAAGGAACGACCTAGAAATGGTTGATGAACGACGAGGTAAATGATGGAGGAACGACCAAGAAACTCGGTACCTGCTTGGCTATAGTGTCATAGAGCACCATAGCATGTCAGGATCGCAGAAAGAGGGAGGAGAGTCTCGGTACACTTCGGGCTATAGTGCCAGCAATAGTGCCATAGGGAACTATTCCATGACAAGCGGGGTCTTGTGCTTTATAATTCGATTTTTCGAGGGTTTCTTCATTTGACGACATCTCACTCGTTTTTCATCCGATTTGAAGATTCTTGAGGCTATGGTTTTGATTTTTGAAGCTTTTTAAGTGGAGAACAATGAAGATTAAAGTATCCTTCATGATTTGGGGTTTCTAAAAGTTGAAAGGTAAGCCTCTAATCTACCATCCTTTAACCTAGGGTTTTGATCTCTTTGAACCCACAACCTCTAATCCCTTCCTTATGGTATGTTTTGCGGTGTTGGTGTTTTGGAAGTAAATGAAGTATTTTTGGGAGCTTCACAGCTTGGATTGTGGGTTAGCCCAAAGGATTTTATCTCTTCACTAGAGCTTAAGTTTTGTGGTAAAACCTATAATTAGCCTAAATCTAGCGAGACGAGTTCAAATTGATTTGTGAAAACTATGTACATGCCAACAATGTCCATTTGAAGTATTTATGTGTTTTACATAATAATTATCAAACGTTGGATTATTTGATGAGGTTTGCGTATTTGGTGTGTTTGAGTTTTATAAATCGTGTGATATACCCATTTTTGGGATTTTAGGCATTTTGATAAATAAATCAAAGTGTATGTATTTGTATTGATTTATATGTTAAATGAAGGTTATTTTGGCGACAATGCATTCTTTTTTTGGAAAGGGTGTCATAGGCTATGCTAGACTAATCCCTTGGCAAATTATGACTGTAAGACATCAGCTCTGATTAAACATCAGTGACCACAATTGTTGTGTATGCCTGGATTAGAACCCTGGGCAGATGGGATATTCCACCACATCCCCCAGGCCTTAACCAGTACGCCATAACCCTTGTGGTATTTGGAAAGATACATATTCTTGTGTTATGGGACATTTGAAAGTATAAATGGTATTATGTCATTTGAAAAATGATTTGTCTATGAGTTAATCATGCCATGAGAGGATATGTTTTCATAAACATGGGTCAAATACGTTTTATCATATATGATGGCTTTTATTGAATAATCTTTGAGTTATGGATGCATTTGGCTCGATTTTGCTTTAGATGGGTCTTGGGAACTTTTACCCGGTTTATTTTGATATATGATGAGTCTTTAGAGTTATATGCAGTAATGACATATTTATTTAAGATGTTACATGCTTTGAGTGCATTGCCTTTCATTTGGAGTCGTGTATTTTAGACTGTAATGCAATGGATCCATAGACATACGAGTTAGTTTGAGTGGGATGAACATCCCCGTAATGTAATGTGGAATAGGCATGGGGTCTTCATGGGTAAAAAGATGTGGGCTCTTTGAATTGGGCATCGACCATTGACCAATAATTGTAATTTCTGTAATGTAATGTGAAATAGGCATGGGGTCTTCATGGGTAATAAGATATGGGCTTTTTGAGTCGGACATCGATAATTGACCAATAATTGTAATTTCTAGTGAACGAGTGAAATCCAGGGTCATCAGGGGTCTTATGACATCAACGTTGCAAGGTTGAATTGGATGACCATTTCCGTAGTGGGGTCCATTAACATAAAGTTGTGGCTTACTTTTTTTTCCATCACATCCAATGGAATCGGGTCTCCCCCGTCATCGACTGATACATTTTGAATAGTATGTTTTATTCATTCTTTCGGTGTTGTTTTGGGAACGGTATGCACCAACGAGTTGATGTTTTGGATGTCGTTTGTCATCCACATGTTGTTTTGGATACTTGAGTTTTATTCTAGTTTTTCCCGTATATAAATATCAAGTTTTTATTCTTGGCTGTGTGAGTATTGGGTTTTGGTCGTGTGGAAAGATTGTTTTGATTTAGAGTTTTCATCATGAAAATTTTGGGTTTTGAAAAGATATTGCTTTTACGATAAATACATCTCATTTGAGAAATTATGTTTTAAATCAAGAGTCTTTCAGTTTTACCATTTTATAATTATGATGAAAACTATTTGGACTCACTAGGCGTTAAGACAAAACCTTTTTATTTGTCGGATGTGCATCGGGTCCTTGTTGGAAAATGTTACTAGCAACATCGTGAGGAGTTGATAGTTAGCTAGATGAACGAGAAGGATACAACTATTGATTGAAGTCTTTCATACCTTGGAGATAGCGAGAATTATTGAGTTTTTGTAACACCCGTCCCTAAATATAGATTTATGTTAGGATTGGAATGTTTTATATTGATGTTAAATCTAGATTTTCGTCATAGGTAAATCAAAATGTTGAATTTTAGAAAGAGATTAAAATCCTTATGGGTTATTGAAAATTTTAATTTAGTCCCAATTTCCAAAATATTGAAAAATTTAGTTTAGTCCCAATTTCCAAAATATGAGGATGTTACATACATAGACACTTATATTTCCAAAATATTGAAAAATTTAATTTAGTCCCAATTTCCAAAATATGAGGATGTTACATACATAGACACTTATATTTACGTGCACACACTCTCTCTCTCTCTCTCATATACACACACATATACACACACACACATATATATATATATAGACGAATAATCGTGTGAGAAAAAGAGTTAATATGAAAATCATAAGAAGCAATTTGGACATTTGATCACTTATAACGTGTTTTCACTGTTTTTAGACACAAATGTTAATTGGGATCCATAATTTATTCATTAAACTTGTAAGGGGTTGTGTTCTCATCCAGGAGAGCTATGTTGTAGTGATGTAAAAAATATATATTATGCAAAGCGAAGATCAGGCGAGCGAGCAATATAATTTCAAATTGGTTGCATTGAAGGGGGTTATAAGGGTTGTTTGACAGTTGCTGAATGGTTTGGTGCAACAAGATTAAGTAGTCAAAATGATTAAGAGGCTCTTATAAATCAAAATGAAATATGGTTGTTTGGTAATTGTTCGGAATGAAATTAGGGCGTTGAATGGTTAAGGGGGACCTAAGATACAAAATCATTCAAATGGTTTTAAAACTATTAAGAGATAGACTTTTTACAAGATTCACCTCTTAGCGAATCAGAGGTCGCCTATTAATGGAACTATTAAGAGGTAAACAAACTGCCCCTAAGGCTTATTTATGTACATTGGCTCAGGTGAAGGTTTTTGAGATCTACTTTTAGAAATATATAATATTTATATATGACAACACTCGTGCATACTCCCATGTTTATTGAGGTTTCAAACCTTAACCTCTACAGAGGTTGAGATCTACCGGTTATACTTGGGTGCCGGTAGGCTAATGACCCTTTGGCGAGTTAAACACTATCTCTTCCGCGTGTCTGCGGAAATGGGTACAAATCTTGGACTAGATTGAGTTCCAGATCACCGAACTTGTATGTATGAGGACGTCCACGAACATGAATGTCGTGTTGACAACGAGGTATCACAAAATGAATCATAGTGGTGCACTGAGTCTGGAGCCTATAAGAGTCGCAACAAACCATCGAAAAATTGTCGAAAAAAGTGAATTCCATCTGTGATCCGTCGGTGATAGTGTGTTGTGAAAATGTAAACTAACTTTATTATGAAAAACTCTGAGAACACTTACAATGAAAACCTCACTACAATATTCACTCAAACACACAAGAGCTTCAAAAGATTTGAAGTTCTATTCAGATTCTAGAAACCCTAAAATGAGAGAGAGAACTCTATGTATTTGTGAGAGGAAAAAATAACTTTCAGTGTAATTCAAATGAACGAGAATATGGCTTTTTTATATTTGGAAGACTTCTGCAATTTTACTTTTAAGCCCTTGACACTTCAGTCCCTTAATCCTTATTATTTGCTGTAACATCCTGAATTTTCAATAATAGTAGTTAATGAGAATTGAAGTTTAATTGTATTTTGGGTTAAACCTTGAATTATATGGAAATTTTATAATTCAATGGGGTTAAAATACAAGGGATTAAGTTGGTGTTACTTTTGGAAATATTGGAACTTGGAGGTATTTTTGGTCATTGATGAAAGTATGTATGGATAAAGCAATTGAGATGGAACATATCTCAGACTTTGTGATTTGGGGTCGGTCAAGAAGCAGAGAGAAGAAAAGAGAGAAAAGTGAGAAAGAAGAGAAAAGGAAGAAAGAAAGAGTTTGGCTTCAATTTGGTAAGGAAATTGGTTATGTTTTCTGATTTAAATTGTTGTAGATGCATAGTGGTAAATGAATCTATTTGATGAATAGGATTTCAGAATCATTAGCAACAGATTTGGGTTGGAATCAGATTGTGCAAAGTGGGTATAACTTCTTTAAAAAGTGAGTTCATTCGATTCGTTGTACAAATCAGTGTTTTTAAGTTGTAATAATCTTAATATAACTGTATAAATTGATTGAGGACTGAATGGGATGCGTAGATTGAACTGATTTTACAGGTTAAGCCGATTTATGGACTTATTGAAATAAACTGTACGTAGTCCCGGTACATGAAAGCCCGGTACTTAGGAGTCCCGGTAGTGGCTGTCCCGGTAGTGGTAAGTCCCGGTACAGGTAAGTCCCGGTACAGGTAAGTCCCGGTACAGGTGAGTCCCGGTACGAGTGAGTTCCGGTACAGGTAAGTCCCGGTACTTATGGGTCCCGGTGAAGTCCCGGTACATTATTGACTACCGGGAGTTGGGAATACCGGGAGTTGGCAGTATACTGTAACAGTAGTAATTCTGGTAGTTAAGACATTCTGAGGTCTTGGATTATTTGTACTCTTCTGATTGTTTTGGAGATTACAGTTCGGTAAATCGTGAAAAGATACGATTAGGCATTGTCATATAACTTATGTAGTTCGGACATACGTACATTCTTGTATAGCATGTTAGGTTTATAAACTGCGTTAGTGTGATGCTAGGCAGGATTATATTGAGTGGAATAGATGAAGTTAGTCATTATTCTGATGTGTGTGGTACTAATGGTTATGTGCACGTGGAATAGATGAAGTTAGTCATTATTCTGATGTGTGTGGTACTAATGGTTTTGTGCACGTGGAATAGATGAAGTTAGTCATTATTCTGATGTGTGTGGTACTAATGGTTATGTGCACGTGGAATAGATGAAGTTAGTCATTATTATGATGTGTGTGGTACTAATGGTTATGTGCACGTGGAATAGATGAAGTTAGTCATTATTCTGATGTGTGTGGTACTAATGGTTATGTGCACGTGGAATAGATGAAGTTAGTCATTATTCTGATGTGTGTGAGAAACCCTGGAATAAACGTAATTCCCGGTTTCTAAGGAAGAAGAGGGATTGACATACGTAATTGTGATCTCTACTTCCTTTCTAAGAAATGGGCATGTGCATATTGCGATTTCTTAGGTGGGAGCATTAATCTAGAATCTTAGAAAGATTCGTAGTGCGGCTCTGGAATAGGATATAAATGGAAATGGGCAGGTGTATATTGCGATTTCTGGAATAAGAGTATTAATCTAAAATCAGTGAAGATTCGTAGTGTGACTCTAAGACATGATATGATGATGGAATGTGTGTCAGTCATATTCATGGGATTGGATGAAGATCGTGTTAACGGTATAGAGTTACACGTATGGTAAGAAAAAGGGTAACCAGGTTTGATATAACTTGTTTACATTGATTTTGCAAATATTATTATGGAAACGAATGTTCTCACTAGGCGTTGGCCTAATTGTTTCATATGATGTTTTCTTACCAGGTACAGGCACAGGCAAATAAAGGGTTGTGGGACGAGCGTTTTTGGAATAGCAGAAGTGGCAATTAACAAAGAGGAGATTTTTGGAGGATAGCTTAGATAATTCAATTAATCTGATTATAGTGACATGATTAGATTGATAGGTTATTCGAAGTATCCTGTATTGTAATTACACTCTTGATGGTTAATCCCTTTGCTATCTATATAAGTTGAAATTTTATTGTCATAACCCGGTGTAATTTGAGGTTTAAATTGGCTTGGATTTTGGGGCGTTACAATATGGTATCAGAGCATTAGTTTAAGTTAACTAAGTATGCTGAGAAGGTACTTAGACTTAAGCTGTGATAAATTATGTTATGATTCGTGAGAATGGGTAGGATACTAAGACGGGATAGTCTTAGAGTTGACGGTAGTACGTGAAATTAGTACTGTAACGATGGTAACGAGGATTCTCCTGTATGATATATTCACAATTTCAATTAGCTACTGTTATTTATGAATATATTGTTACATAAGCATGCTTGTTTCTAAATTGTTACAGTGACTAATGATCGATAAAGTACGTTTCGTATGTCTAGTTATGTGTAACTATTTCTTATGGTTATTTCTTGTACTTATCAGAATATGATGGTCAATACATCATTTAAGCCTTCTACTTCTTTGGAGGGTTGTGTGGCAAATGAAATTGTGGAAGGTCAACCTGAAAAGGATGAAGTTAATGAAAATCCATCAAGGTTTCTTATTAAGGGAGGCGAAGGAAGTCAAAATTATCGACTTAATATCGGTATTCCTGATTCAGTGACAACATAATCTAATATGGAGTCCCGTATAATGGAAAACGTGATGCGAGTCGTGACTGTTGCATTGACTCAACAACAGGAGATGTTTACAAAAATGTTGAATGATCGTATCTGTGAGTTACAACGACCGGAGGTGAGTACCGGTGTTGTAATTCCACCTGTTAATCCAGTGTCGAATACTGATGATAGAATAGAAGAAGTGTATTCTGGAAATAGGGTTGAAATAACTCAAGTGGGAGAGAAAAGAAAGTGGAAGGATAGATCAGAACCTTGTCAGAAGTCAGAAACTGTTGTTAAGAGTTATGGTATTGAGTCCCGTCAAGAAACCAAATTGTATGTGAAATGCTTTAAGTGCGGGGAAGTTGGCCACAAGATTGAAAACTGTCATATTCAAGGGTCAACTTGCTATGAATGCAAGAAACCTGGTCATTATCGGAGGGATTGTCCAAAGTGGAAAAATAGCGGAAATCAAAAGAAGAAATCCAACGTTTTAAGATAATCAGGATAAACATTTTACGGTTGAGAATGCTAAGGAATGAGTGGGTGTAGTTTATGTTATATTCCTGGTTAATAATATATAAGTGTGTATGTTATGTAATGGTAGTACTAACTGGTCTTTTGGACTACAATCTTTTGTTAAAAGTTAGTTATATCAGTTATTATGTTTGGGAAGATGCTTTGTAAATCGATCTAACAAGTGAAAATTTGTGATCTTTGTAGATTTCTGAGTGAATGAGGTTTTGGTTAATTTATTGCATAAGTGGAAGCTATGTGGACAAAATACGTTTTTAGAGTTATGGTGTTTGTGCAATAATTATGATGTGTTATATGCTTAATTGCATTTTTATTTTATTTTATTTACTTATATTTTATTAAATAAATACCGGTTTAAATATTGGTCTCATGTGTAAGGACCGATTGTTGATTTTGTATCCTTAGTACCTTTGGGACTAATGGACCTTGGTGAGCTATACGCATTGTTGAGAATAAAAGAGTTGCATATATGTGTACCTATAGATACATATATGATTTGACTTCATTGGGAAGGTAGCAATGAAGGGGTTGTGAGATTGTCACGCCTCGGAGCGTGTGTTGCACGATATGAATTAGATGTATTTTAATTGCATAAGTTGATATTGATAAATGACCTTTAGATCCTTTGAGCAGATGGCTCAGTTTTGGACTCGGTTGAGTCTTGAGGGCATTCGCCCGGTTTAATTAACTCGATGTAGGTTGGGGTGGAATTGCATGAATCGTATTATAATTGAAGTTTACATGAAGTGATTGCAGTGATTATTTTGAGGTCATGTATGAATGTTAAGTTTCGACTCAAAAGAATTAAAAGTTGAAGGATCGCTTTGTAGGGGTGTTTGGATAGTGAAAGAATATTGTTTTAGATAAGTGTTCTACTTGCGATATGGATGGGTTATAAGGAAGCATTAGATGGAAGTCTTTTCGGAGGTTTCGAATGAAGTGTACTATTTTTTCAATAGAGCTGTTAGAGCATGTAGTTTGGAGGATGGCGTGGTAATATGACTAATATCAGTTGAATATCGGGGAATATGCAGTAACTTCGATCGATGTTGTAGTTTCAAGGTGACTGGATTGAATGCTTTAAGTTAGAATTTGGTGCAACTATTTGGGAGAAAGAGACAAGTAATGTTTGGAGAGTAGTACTCCGCACTAACATGGGGAAGCAATGATAGAAAGATAGGACCTAAGAATGTAGTTATACTACAGGTTCAATGGAAATATCACCTTTGATATACAACACAATAGTGCTTGGTTGCAATGTAGTCGTGTGGTGCGATATTGGTGTGAGAAAGTGGTAGCACTTTGTACCGAAGAAATGTGTAAGTCATGATGTAACGATAGTGTGCCATAATTATTGAAGTATACAAAGGTGGTGAGTATGCTCGTTTTAAAATATGTGAGTTTTAGGAAATATACGTTGATGTTATTTTGAAATATGGAGGTTGAGTTGCGATTGGTGACAGAATGAAAAGAGAATCTTTGTTCTTCACGATCACATTGGACTTTTAGGAGAGTTTCCATACTTCACTTGATTGTCGAAGAGGATACTGTCACTGTTAAGCTGTGGTGTTTCGTTATGAATTTAGTCGAGAGTGTTGGAATACTACATGGATGTAAAGAAGTGTAATGAGTGGATTGACTGTGTTGGAAAGATATGAGTTTGTGGTAGTTCTTGGTGCTGAGTACTTTATGAGGACTTAGCTAAGGGTTTTGGCTGATAATCTTGGAGAAACTGTTCTTTTAGACTGTGGCTATGTGTAATGGATGTTCGGTGTAGGCATGAGAGAAAATGATGACAGTATGGTAGATCAATTAGTAGTCGGATAAAAATTTGATGATAACAGTTACACTAAGGAGATTTGTAAATCTAAGTTGGGGAGCGGGTAATGTTGAAGGATGTGAGATCCAGAAGATGTGGAAAATTGAGTCCTTGTTCTTTATGGACTTTTATCTGTGATTAAGTATATACGACTAGTAATTGGAAGGGATCCATAATACCTTCCGTGTATGTTACCTTCGGAAATGTTTGGCCGAAGAGGACTATGTGATTCCACTTACTAATGTAAGAATGGATGAGAATAGCCGCTGTGTGGAAGAACCGGAGACAATTTTGGAAAGATCGGTTAGAAAGTTGCGTAATGGTAAGGAATTAGTTATGTTGAAAGTACAGTGGAAACACCATCGAGGGGCCATTGTGACTTTAGAGTCGGAAGAGAGTATGAAGGATAGGTATCCCCATCTGTTTACCTGATTCTGATTTCGAGGACGAAATCATTTTCAAGTTGGGGAGTATTGTAACATCCTGAATTTTCAATAATAGTATTTAATGAGAATTGAAGTTTAATTGTATTTTGGGTTAAACCTTGAATTATATGGAAATTTTATAATTCAATGGGGTTAAAATACAAGGGATTAAGTTGGTGTTACTTTTGGAAATATTGGAACTTGGAGGTATTTTTTGTCATTGATGAAAGTATGTATGGATAAAGCCAGGCCCGTCCCTGGGGGAGGGCGGGCTGGGCACTCGCCCAGGGCCCAAAAAAATCAGGGGCCCGAAAAAAAAAATTTAGTTTATATATGTATTTAGAAAAAATGGTTTATATGTTAGGCTGGAAAAAATCAAGTTTTTGGGCCTAATGGCAATTTGATATAGCGATGAAGAGGACCAAATCCATGTAATTAGTTGAGGCCCAAAAAACATAAAAGTGTGCAATTAATTCTAATTGTGCAAAATCAATTAAATATCTAGAAAACTTAAACGTGAATGACGATTTCAATAATTCTGCAGGTCTCAAAAATCAAAATCGACTTTCTGCCTTTCGATTCTGACATTCTGTTTCTGCAATTCGATTCTCCAATTTGATTCTGCAATTCGATTTTGATTCTGCAAGTCTGCAACAGCCAAGCCAACAACAGGTAAGGGTTTACCGTTTACATGATTCTGCAATTCGATTCTCCAATTCAATTCTGCAATTTGATTCTGCAAGTCTGCAATTACATGAGGAGTCATCGCTCTATTCTATAGTTCTCTGTTTTCTTCAAAGATTATTAGTTATTACATGAGGATTTTTTTCATATGTATTTGATAAAATAGTTAAATAGTCGACTTAGTAATTCTAAATTCTGTAATTGGATGCCTTCAATTATGTTTTCTTCAATTATGTGGATTGATATGCCCAGTAAGTGGGCCACGTAAGCAGAAGTGATATCCATATTTTGTTCTTATGGATTTTTTTTCAATTTGATTTTGTAATTCTGCAAATCTGCAATTCGATTCTGCAATTCGATTCTGCATATTTTATAATATGGCGGATGTTGATGTAAATGATCTTTATTCTGAATTAAAGGTGTTGCAGATGACTTTGCCATCTAGATCAATGTCCGCAATTGAAATTCTTGATTTTGTGCAACTTGCAGATTGTTATCCTAACGTTTCGGTTGCTTATCGAATTATGTTGACAGTGCCTGTGACCGTAGCATCCGCCGAAAGGAGTTTTTCAAAGCTGAAGTTATTGAAGACGTACTTGAGGTCCTCCATGTCACAAGAAAGGTTGAATGGTTTGGCAATATTATGCATTGAAAAAGACATGCTAGATAGTATTGATTTAGATTCTATTATTGATGATTTTGCATCAAAAAATGCTCGAAGAAGTTGTTTCGTATGAATTAGATGAGTTTGTATTAAAAATGCTCGAACAAGTTGTTTTGTATGAATTATTGGTATTTATTATATGAAAGTTTGTTTTTAATTATAAAAAGCGTGTACTTGAAATTTCTTTAGGTACATATTGAGGGCCCCAAATTTACGAGTCGCCCAGGGCCCAAAAATTCTCAGAAACGGCCCTGTCATAAAGCAATTGAGATGGAACATATCTCAGACTTTGTGATTTGGGGTCGGTCAAGAAGCAGAGAGAAGAAAAGAGAGAAAAGTGAGAAAGAAGAGAAAAGGAAGAAAGAAAGAGTTTGGCTTCAATTTGGTAAGGAAATTGATTATGTTTTCTGATTTAAATTGTTGTAGATGCATAGTGGTAAACGAATCTATTTGATGAATAGGATTTCGGAATCATTAGCAACAGATTTGGGTTGGAATCAGATTGTGCAAAGTGGGTATAACTTCTTTAAAAGGTGAGTTCATTCGATTCGTTGTACAAATCAGTGTTTTTAAGTTGTAATAATCTTAATATAACTGTATAAATTGATTGAGGACTGAATGGGATGCGTAGATTGAACTGATTTTACAGGTTAAGCCGATTTATGGACTTATTGAAATAAACTGTACGTAGTCCCGGTACATGAAAGCCCGGTACTTAGGAGTCCCGGTAGTGGCTGTCCCGGTAGTGGTAAGTCCCGGTACAGGTAAGTCCCGGTACTTATGGGTCCCGGTGAAGTCCCGGTACATTATTGACTACCGGGAGTTGGGAATACCGGGAGTTGGCAGTATATTGTAACAGTAGTAATTCTGGTAGTTAAGACATTCTGAGGTCTTGGATTATTTGTACTCTTCTGATTGTTTTGGAGACTACAGTTCGGTAAATCGTGAAAAGATACGATTAGGCATTGTCATATAACTTATGTAGTTCGGACATACGTACATTCTTGTATAGCATGTTAGGTTTATAAACTACGCTAGTGTGATGCTAGGCAGGATTATATTGAGTGGAATAGATGAAGTTAGTCATTATTCTGATGTGTGTGGTACTAATGGTTATGTGCACGTGGAATAGATGAAGTTAGTCATTATTCTGATGTGTGTGGTACTAATGGTTATGTGCACGTGGAATAGATGAAGTTAGTCATTATTCTGATGTGTGTGGTACTAATGGTTATGTGTACGTGGAATAGATGAAGTTAGTCATTATTCTGATGTGTGTGGTACTAATGGTTATGTGCACGTGGAATAGATGAAGTTAGTCATTATTCTGATGTGTGTGGTACTAATGGTTATGTGCACGTGGAATAGATGAAGTTAGTCATTATTCTGATGTGTGTGAGAAACCCTGGAATAAACGTAATTCCCGGTTTCTAAGGAAGAAGAGGGATTGACATACGTAATTGTGATCTCTACTTCCTTTCTAAGAAATGGGCATGTGCATATTGCGATTTCTTAGGTGGGAGCATTAATCTAGAATCTTAGAAAGATTCGTAGTGCGGCTCTGGAATAGGATATAAATGGAAATGGGCAGGTGTATATTGCGATTTCTGGAATAAGAGTATTAATCTAGAATCAGTGAAGATTCGTAGTGTGACTCTAAGACATGATATGATGATGGAATGTGTGTCAGTCATATTCATGGGATTGGATGAAGATCGTGTTAACGGAATAGAGTTACACGTATGGTAAGAAAAAGGGTAACCAGGTTTGATATAACTTGTTTACATTGATTTTGCAAATATTATTATGGAAACGAATGTTCTCACTAGGCGTTGGCCTAATCGTTTCATATGATGTTTTCTTACTAGGTACAGGCTCAGGCAAATAAAGGGTTGTGGGACGAGCGTTTTTGGAATAGCAGAAGTGGCAATTAACAAAGAGGAGATTTTTGGAGGATAGCTTAGATAACTCAATTAATCTGATTATAGTGACATGATTAGATTGATAGGTTATTCGAAGTATCCTGTATTGTAATTACACTCTTGATGGTTAATCCCTTTGCTATCTATATAAGTTGAATTTTTATTGTCATAACCCGTTGTAATTTGAGGTTTAAATTGGCCTGGATTTTGGGGCGTTACATTTGCTCCGCTATCCCTACTTCAACTGGGTGTTGATGCGCAGTCCACGAGATTGACTCAGTATACAACTTTAGTCCTTACACAATTAAAGCAACACACAATAAATTAAGTTAGAATCAGTAATGTCAAGATTGGTCATAATAACTAAGTAGTTTTAACACCCTCCCTCAATCTTGGCATTGGAAAAGATCTAACAAGTTTAATTTAGAACACAAATAATTGTGTTGATTTACACCAAGCGATTTTGTAAAGATATCCGCTGGGTTTTCTAAAGACGGTACTTTAACAGTCTTAAGCATTCCCGAAGCGACTTTATTTCTCACTTGATGTATATCTATTTCTATATGCTTTGTCCTTTCATGGAAAACTGGATTGTTTGCTATTTGGATTGCTGACTTATTATCACAATTTAAATCAACAGGTAAAAGATTTTTAATTTTTAAATCAGTTAAAATACTTATTACCCAAATAATCTCACACAAGGCAGACGCCATTGCCCTATATTCTGACTCAGCTGAAGAGCGAGAAACAGTTGATTGTTTCTTACTTTTCCAAGAAATCATACATTTACCCAAATACAAACAATACCCAGTAACAGAACGTCTTGTAGAAAGGCACTTACCCCAATCTGCATCGACAAATGCTTTTAAACTAAAATCAGAAGATGAAGTAAAATATACACCCTTTCCTGGAGAACACTTTAGATATCGTAAGACTCGGAGAGCCAACTTAAGATGTGACTGTCTAGAAGAGTGCATAAACTGGCTTAGACAATGTACTGCAAAAGCAATGTCAGGTCGTGTAGCTAACAAATAGATTAATCTACCAATTAATTTTTGATACTCAGAAAAATTTGTCAAAGGTGGATCTTTTAACTCAGGACCAACTGAATCTGTTACTACAAGATTCATATCCATAGGAGTCAAAACAGGTTTACAACCTAAATACCCAAAATCACTAAGAAGTTCTAGACAGTACTTGCGTTGTGACATGCAAATACCCTTTTCAGTTCTCCAAATTTCTATTCCTAAGAAAAATTTCAACTCTCCTAGATCATTGATTTTGAAATTAGATTGCAAATGTCGTTTAACTTTATTTATTTCAGTTAAAGAATTTCCTGTTAAAATAATATCATCCACATATACAAGCAATACTAGATACACAGAATCATTTATTTTTGTAAACATAGAATAATCACAAGTACTTTGAACAAATCCATTATCATATAAACAGGTAGAAAGTTTTGCATACCACTGACGCGGTGCTTGTTTTAAACCATATAATGATTTATCAAGCTTGCACACCCTTTTATCATTAGCTGAGAAATAGCCAGAAGGTAAAGACATATACACATCCTCATTTAAATCACCATATAAGAAAGCGTTATTCACATCCAACTGGCAAAGAGGCCAATTATATTGGACAGCTAATGAAATAACACACCTTACCGTAACCATTTTTACAACTGGAGAAAAAGTCTCCTCATAGTCTAGACCTTCACGTTGTGAATATCCCTTTGCTACTAGTCTAGCCTTATATCGTTCTATCTCTCCAGTAGATTTATATTTAATTTTATAAATCCATCTACAGCCAATTGGCTTTCGGCCAGTTGGGAGAGTGGTTAAAGTCCAAGTGTTATTTCTATAGAGAGCCTCCATTTCATCATTCATTGCAGAAACCCAATTCTGATCTTTACAAGCTTCAAAAAAGTTATTGGGTTCTACTGATTTATTAAGAGTAGTGACAAAACAAAAGTTATTTTTATTTAGAAAAGAGTAATTTACTACTTTTTCCAAACCATGTTTGACTTTACCTTCTACTATATAGTCTGAGAATTTCCTAGGTAAATTTGAAACTCTATTTGACTTCCTAGTAGAAGGTTCGACAAGACCACCCTCAGGAGGGAAACTCAAATGAACATCATTTACATCTCCGTCAGCCGCACTCTGGTCATCAGCAGCCATACTAGGATCACCAAGATTCTCAGATTTGGCATTCCTACCTTGGAAGTTTATTCCGTTGGTGCCACCAAGCTCGTTAGGAGTGGCAGCACCAGGATGGCTACTAGATTGACTAGGGTGGCTATTATGATCAGAATTAGGAGTTAAACTTTCATTTTGCGAGTTATCCCTAGCATCATCCTCGGGTTTTTCAAAAAGAATTATCATATTGTCTGAATCACTATATTATCAAAGAAATTAAAAGAATCAATGTCGCTAGATTTATTTGATCATTTGCCCCCATTTTAAATGGAAAAATAGTTTCGTAAAACTTAACGTCACGAGAAACAATGATTTGTTTAGTATCTAAGCTGAACAGCCTATAACCTTTTTGAGAATTGGCATAGCCAAGAAGAACACATTTATCAGAACGAGAAGAAAATTTATCAGACGTATTAGGCCTAACAGCAAAGCATAAGCAACCAAAGTTTCTCAAATGTGACAATACTAGGGCAAATCCGAATACTACTTCATAGGGACATTTGCCTTTTAACACAGAAGAAGGTGTCCTATTTATAAGGTAAGTCGCAGTTAATATACATTCATTCCACATGTTAAGAGGAATGCCACCTTGAAACATTAAAGATCTAGCAACATTTAACAAATGTCTGTGTTTACGCTCCACAACTCCATTCTGTTGCGGAGTGTAAACACAACTAGTCTGATGCAAAATTCCTTTTGAACTAAAAAACTCACCCAATTTGTGATTCACAAACTCGGTGCCATTATCACTTCTAAAAACCTTTATAGTTTTGCCAAATTGATTTACCAACAAGCTGTAAAAAGAGACAACATAATCAAACACTTCATCCTTATGTTTTAACAGATAAACCCAAACAGATCTAGAGTAGTCATCTACTAAGGTCAAAAAATATTTGTATCCTTCCTTGCTCGGGACACGATAAGGTCCCCACAAGTCCATATGTATTAATTCACCAAGGCAAGTGGTAGTATGACTACTCAGATGGAAATTTTCCCTAGTTTGCTTTGCCATATGGCAAATTTCACAAGGGGAAGAATCTGAGTCACCTCCTAACTTTAACTGATCCTTTAAACGAGCCAAAGCCTGATCAGCTGGGTGACCCAGCCTACTATGCCATAGTTGTCGAGAAGCAAAACAAAAAATGGTCATATTGGTGTTTGTTTTATTTCCCAACAGTTTAGGATGAATTGACTCACATTTAGACATCTGATCAAACAAATACAATCCACCAAGTTCACTACCAGTCCCCACAAGTTTCGTGTGAGGTGAACCCTGAAGCACATAACATTTAAATTCATCAAACCCAACAAAGACCTTGCTATCTCTAGTAAGTTTATGAATTGAGAGCAGGTTAACATGAAAATCAGGAATAACCAGAACATCAAATAATACCAAATGATCATTTAACTTGTAATTTCCAATTTTATTGATTTTGGCTTCATTCCCATTAGGTTGGGTGACTCTTAGATTTAATTCAGATATGTCAACAACATTATCAAGAGAGGTAACAGATGATGTCATATGCTGGTTAGCCCCAGAGTCAATAATCCAACCAAACTGGGAATTTTTAACACAGCCAGGATTTCTGGTCATATATGTAAAGAAATTTGAAGTACTAGTTGTGTTAGCGAACAAATTACCTGCCATATTGGCAGCCATGCCCTCATTTTGTTTCAGATCTAACAGAGATAGCAACTTGTTGAGTTGCTCTTCTGTGAGGGATTTAGAAGTATTTGAACCACTTGTAGTACCTTTGGTAGTACAAATATTAGTAGAAGAAGACTTAGCACACTGATTTGACTTAGCCTTATTGAACTGAAAATCCTTTGGAAATCCTATAAGTTTAAAACATCTTTCGATAGTATGACCATTAACACCACAGTGTTTACAGGTCAAAATAGGTTTTCCAGATTTCTTCTTGTTATCGACAGATTTACTAAAAAAGGCAGTGTGCTGAGTCTTTGAGTCAGATACAGAGCGAGAGACACCACGATGAGACTCTTCTCTAGATATAAGAGAAAAAGGCCGTTTTAACAGTGGGTAGGGGATCAGTGGTCAGATACACACAAGAGCTTCAAAAGATTTGAAGTTCTATTCAGATTCTAGAAACCCTAAAATGATAGAGAGAACTCTATGTATTTGTGAGAGGAAAAAATAAACTTTCAGTGTAATACAAATGAACGAGAATATGGCTTTTTTATATTTGGAAGACTTCTGCAATTTTACTTTTAAGCCCTTGACACTTCAGTCCCTTAATCCTTATTATTTGCTCCGCTATCCCTACTTCAACTGGGTGTTGATGCGCAGTCCACGAGATTGACTCAGTATACAACTTTAGTCCTTACACAATTAAAGCAACACACAATAAATTAAGTTAGAATCAGTAATGTCAAGATTGGTCATACTAACTAAGTAGTTTTAACATGTGTCAACCAAATAGTGATGTGCAATGCTATCACCTATAGGTGATCCACGATTTCTAACACCGACAGATTAGCGTCGAGCTACTATCACCGACGAATTAGCGACGTGATAATCAACGAGTTAGTGACAAAATAATCAACGACGGATTAGCGACGGGTTAATCACCGTTGGGTTAGTGACGCCTAATCACCGACGGGTTAGCGACGGGATAACCACCGACACGTTAGTGATGACTAATTACCAACGGATTAACGACTATAATTTCCTTTACACCATGTAGTCGTCGCTTATCCGTCGATAATTAGAAATAGATTACCAACATATATATTTTAAGTTTTTTGAATCGAAATTCCATTGCTCATCAGGACGGTCGAGTGTCCCCCGCTGATCCGTCGCTATCTTAGCAACGAATTACTGACAACTGCATGGAATTTCGATTAACATGAAAACTTCATCGAATTAAAAAGTCAAACAAATTAAATATATATATATATATATATCAAAATGGACGGTAGAACATGTTAAACCTCTACATTTTGAACTATCGATAAATCATTAAACATTTTTGAATGATCGATTAATCGGTTTCAAACGTCGTCCCACTTTAAAAAATTTATTTTATAAAGTCTTTTTTACATAAACATGATTTACATGTTTTTTAATTACGATTTTTAAAATTTAACATTGAAATATATTTTGAAATAAGACATTTACTTAAAGAAATCTTGCTAGAACTTGAATTATTTTTAAACAAAACTTGTAATATAATTTATAAAAACTTAAAAATCGGTCTTATACAAAACTAATCTTTACTAGACCTTAAAATTCTATAAAACTGGTCGTTAATCATCGTGCTGTAACCGGTCCTGGATCAGGTCGGGCCTAATTTAGCCATCAATATGCAGGCCGAAGTTATTCCCCTAAAAGAAGACGTACATAGTTAGCCCAAAATATATAGAAGTGCACTTGTTGGGTCCAATGAGCCTGATCTGCATTACAAAAGTAGCCCAGGAAATGGAGGAGAAAAACCATGCTATTGAAAGAAATAAATTGGCATTGCCAATGCCAAGTGGGTCGCTTAGGAAGTACTTATGAAATCTTCAACATCATCTTTATTTAACCAAATCAATATGAACAGATACAGAAAACTTCAAAAGATATGAAGATATAAAACCCTAACTAGCTAAGAAATGTTCTAGACTAGAAAGAGAAAGAAACGAGAGAAAAAATGATTTGTGTGTATAAAATCTTCAGTATCACACGCTTTATATATTCCAGTTGAATGTTTCACTTCTGCCCCCTCATCTTCTCATACACTTGCTCCGCTAACCTTGAATCTTCACAAGACATGAAGCGCAGTCCAAATGTATCACATATTCCTAACTTTAGTCCCTAACCTATCAACAAACACTTTAAGTTAGGAGAGTCTAACGTCCCAAAAATTACAAGGAATTTAAAATTTTAAAAATAATGCCTTCCATTATAAACAAACCATAAATTAGCAAATCCCATTACAAATAAAGATAACATCGTTAATTTGAACCGTCAAATAATATTTATGCAGCGGAAAAATTATTAAATTAAATCTCGACATTTAAAAATGAAACTCGATCAGCCTTCGCCTTGCGCTAGTGTGTACCGTCACGCTCGACTGCTACTCGCACCTGAAAACATAAGATATTGGGAAGGGTAAGCACGAAGCTTAGTGAATTCTACCACCTACGCAGGTAGCAATCACACATATATCGCCCCTACTCGCAAGTAGGCAAACAACACCACAATTACAAGTATAATAACATATCAAGATTTAAACATGTAATCACACACCTCGGTCCCACCGAGTACACATTATATGATGTCCATACTAGCTCAGTCCCACCGAGCCCTCGGTCCCACCGAGTACACATTAAACGATATCCATACTAGCTCAGTCCCACCGAGCCCTCGGTCCCACCGAGCCCACATTATATGATATTCGTACTAGCTCAGTCCCACCGAGCCCTCGGTCCCACCGAGCCCGTCAGTCCCACCGAGGTGTACACAAAACACACCATTCACATAATAAATAATTTACAACTAGCTATCACACCACAACTAGTTCACGTAAGCATACAATAACACGCTAGAGCAAACGCAACACACAGGGGCGGAACACGACCATTGTAGTCGTAGGGGCCGAAATCAGTGTGGGTCTAGGATTTTGGACGATCGGGTGTACCCTTAAATTGTATCAAATGCCGACAAAGCCACTCCATGTGTTTTTATCCGAATTTCGCCCTTAAGGTATTTTTAAAAGTTTTTGGATAATCTCGAGGTATTTTTGTAAATTTCTTTGTTTGATTTCGAGAGAATTTTTTGGTTTTTGGTTGACTTCAGAAGAATTTTTATGTTTGTTTTAATTTTAAAAAAATTGACACTCGTGCTCCTGTTGGATTTAATATGTATTTCATATTTTTATAATTTTATACTATTAGTCTCTTGCTTTGTTCGTGCTCCGGATTTAGGATTAACCAACAAATTTTTTGCAAAAAGTTTGAATCAAACCCCAATTGGCTAAATGCAAATTATTTAATATGTATTAGACGAGAAGAAAAAAATGATAAAAATATCAACATAAAAAAAATTCGTATTCAAAAACTAATTTGTATTTATAAATATATAATTGATAATAATATCTAGTGGATAGGAAAGTAAAATTCATAAAAAAATCAAAGGTGCTATGGATGGGTCTTGAACCCATGACGTGAAGGATAAAAGCACGAGGACACAACCAGTTGAGCTGCTGTATTGCATGTGTTGTAAAATGTCAAATACACTATTTGAGGGAAAAAGCGGGGGGGGGGGGGGGGGGGCATGGCCCCCAAAAGCCCCTATAGGGATCCGCCCCTGGCAACACATATGTAACTCCTAGTCTACGCAGTGAGAGAACTCACCTTAAAGCAACGCGAGTATCCGCAACCGCAATCACAAGCCGGCCAACTTCACTCACCTTCTCCCACCTAATTACGTGTTAACAATTGTCAAAGTGACGCCCCAAACCAAAGCCACGACTACTAACTTTAAAAACACATTTTTCCAGTTTTTACTCTCAACACACAGGTCTGTTCGGGACCTGTTTAACTCCTTATAAACTGATTAAACCAGAAATATTTTTCCATAATCACAAAGACCCATGTCTTAGGGTTTCAGGGACATATCGCGCGCGCTCTAACGATTTTTCTACAATTTATTATGGATTTTATAAAACCAACCTGCTGCACAGCGAAAATTAGTACCTTTCAGTACAAAACTGCGGTTTGACACTAGCTATGGTCCGAACTGGTTTTTCCGCAAAACATAAGGAACTTACTAGACTCAGAATGGGAGATTTTGGCACTGGTTTCACCCCAATACGACGTTCCTATAAAACGTTATGGCTTTCCCAAAAATAGTGACAGAAACTGCCAATTTCACATAAAATGACAACAAAGCTTAACATTAAATCTTAACCCATTAAGCCACGACTTAAGCACTCAGACCTGTGATTCCAGCAGACTTATTGATCAAGACTAAATGGGCTGAGCTGCCCGAGCACCACCCTCTGCCACCTCCGGCAGAGGCGGCCGTTGGCGGCGGCGGTGGTCAAGAATTTCCGGCGAAACCACACCCAAACACCGCCTATTCCGACTTACCCGCAACCTCATACCCGCACACACCCACACACCCGCACACGTGCACACTCCTCCTACCGCCACCCGGCGGCACGCAGCGGCGGCCCCACCGCCGGCAGCCGTGGCTGCGGCGGTGGTGGTGGTGGTCTTGCGATCGAAACGACAAAAGGGAAAAAGAGACGGATGAAGTTCTTACCTCGAGACGACGACGACGCGACGTAACCACACCGAAACCGATGGTGTTTCTCTCACGCCGGTGACCTCTTTCCTCCTCCTCTCCACTCTCGCTCACCTACACTCTCGGTTTCTCTCTCTTTCTTCTCCGGCCGGCGACAAGGAAAGGGTAGGGGAAGAACCGTAGGTTTGCTTCTTGATTTCCCTTCCTATTTTTTTCTTGCAAATCACGACAACAATCCTCACAACAATATGGGTTCGGTTTAGGAAAAGCATGGGCCGAAACTATGGATAAGTTTTGGCCCTTGACACAAATGGTCCCTCAACTTAAACTTTCTCGCAAGTAACCAAAATTCCGACATTTTTAACGATTAGGTCCAACTCGACTAACCCCGTTAACGGAAATCACATTAAATCAAACTTAAAAGAAAAGAATTAATACTAATAAATTACATACCGGGATACGGGCTTTACAGAGAGTCAAGATTGAAGTAGCTAGTATTAATCTTTTAACACCCTCCCTCAATCTTGACACTTGAACAAATCTAATAAATTTAATTTTCCACAAAGATAATTATGTTGACTTATACCCAGTGATTTGGTAAAAATATCTGCTGGATTTTCTGTTGAAGCAACTTTAACAGTTTTCAACATTTCAGAAGTTACTTTGTTTCTCACTTTGTGTACATCAATTTCAATATGTTTTGTCTTTCATGGAAAACTGGGTTATTTGCAATTTGAATAGCAGACTTGTTGTCACAATATAAATTTACAGGAAGTAAATCTTTAATTTTCAAATATGCTAAAACTTCTAAAACCCAAATAATCTCACAGAGTGCAGAGGCCATTGCCCTGTACTCTGATTCTGCAGAAGAGCGTGAAACAGTAGTTTGTTTCTTACTCTTCAACGAAATCATGCTATTGCCCAAAAACAGACAATAGCCGGTGACTGAGCGTCGTGTCGTGAGACACTTTCCCCAGTCAGCGTCAACATACACATTCAATTTAAAAACAGTAGAAGCAGAAAAGTTGACTCCTTTACCTGGTGATAACTTCAAATACCGTAATACTTTTAGAGCTAACTTCAGATGAGACAAACAGGGTGAATGCATAAACTGACTTAAACAGTGTACAACAAATGCAATATCTGGTCTAGTAGCCAGCAGGTATATTAATCTACCTACAAGTCTTTGAAAAGCAGTAAAATCCTTTAAGGGGGGATCTTTGGAATCTGAACCTAAAGAATCTGTAACTACCAAATTCATATCCATTGGTGTACCTATAGGTTTGACACCTAGATAACCAAAATCATTTAATAATTCCAAACAATATTTTCTTTGAGACATGCAGATTCCTTTTTCAGTCCTCAAAATTTCTATTCCCAAAAAGAATTTTAACTCACCTAAATCTTTAATTTTGAAACTAGATTGTAAATGATCTTTGACTTTCTTAATTTCAGATATATCATTTCCAGTAAGAACAATGTCATCAACATAAACTAAAAGAATTAAAAATACAGAATTAACACCTTTTGTAAATAACGAATAATCACTTGAACATTGCACAAAACCATTTTCAACTAGACAAGATGACAATTTTCCATACCACTGCCGTGGAGCCTGTTTTAAACCATAAAGAGACTTTACTAATTTACAGACCCTTCGATCATTAGGTGTAAAATACCCTGGGGGTAATGACATATACACTTCTTCAGTAAGATCACCATACAAAAAAGCATTATTTATATCTAGTTGACACAATGGCCACTGATTTTGAACAGCCAAAGCAATTACACAACGAACAGTTACCATTTTAACTACTGGAGAAAACGTCTCCTCATAATCCAGACCTTCCCGTTGGGAATACCCCTTTGCAACTAATCTGGCCTTATATCTCTCTATTTCTCCACTAGACTTATATTTTATTTTGTAAATCCAGCGACACCCAATGGGTTTACGACCAGGAGGAAGCTCTGTAAGAACCCATGTATTATTCCTATACAGAGCCTCCATCTCGTCGTTTATAGCTGTGACCCAGGTTTGGTCCTTACTAGCCTCGTAAAACGTTTTAGGTTCAACAGCTTTATTTAAAGTTGACACAAAACAAAAAATTTCCTGACTAAGTCTAGCATAGTTGACAACCTTTTCAAGTCCATATTTTACCTTACCCTCAACTATGTAGTCACTAAATCGTCGTGGCAAGTTTGAAGGTCGACTAGATTTCCTAGTTAGAGTTGTATTTGGTTGAGAAGAAGTACCCTCAGAAGGGGAGCTCAAGTTTACATCATGATGTTGAACACGTAAGGCACTAAATTCATCCTCCCCATGATCATGACCAGCCTCCCCATGTTCATTGGCAATCACACTAGTACTGCCAGGACCAACAGATTCGGTAGCTCTATTTTGACCAGCCACATGATCATGGTTGCTACTATTATTTTCAAAAGGATCATGGTTGCTGTTATTTGTTTCAGTAACATCAATGTTTGAACTATCTTGAGCATTCTCCCTACTATCATCATTGGGTGGGTCAAAATCAAGTTCATTAGTTTGAACAAAGATGGAATCGAAAAAATTTAAAGTATTCAAATCACTAGAACCAGAATCTTGTTTGGTTGCACACATTTTGAAGGGAAAAATAGTTTCATAAAATTTTACATCTCTAGAAACAAAAACTTGTTTTGATTCAAGGCTATATAACCTATATCCTTTCTTGGAATTAGAGTAGCCAAGAAAAACACATTTTTCACTTCTAGAAGCAAACTTATCAGTATTATTTTGTTTAACAGCAAAACATAAACATCCAAAATAACTTAAATGAGACAAAACGGGTGCAAATCCATATACAAGCTCATAAGGAGACTTCCCATTAAGAACTGAAGAAGGAGTTCTATTTATGAGATATGTAGCAGTGAGAATGAACTCACTCCACATATTTAATGGGACTTCTCCTTGAAACATGAGTGCCCTAGCAACATTGAGTAAATGACGATATTTGCGTTCTACAACCCCATTCTGTTGGGGGGTGTAGACACAAGATGTTTGATGAATGATTCCTTTTTCTTTAAAAAACTTACCTAGCATGTTATTTACAAATTCTGACCCATTATCACTTCTGAACACCTTTATGTGTTTCCCAAATTGAGTAATCAGCAAGCTGTGAAAGGCCACAATATTGTCATAAACTTCATTTTTATGTTTCAACAAATAAACCCATACTGAGCGAGTAAAATCATCAACTATAGTTAAGAAAAACTTAAAGACTTCTTTGCTTGCCACACAATAGGGACCCCACAAGTCGATGTGAATTAAATCTCCAAGACTCTTAGTGGTATGATCACTAAGAGTGAATTTATCTCTAGCTTGTTTAGTCTTATGGCAGATTTCACAAGGACTAACATTTAAACTGCTCCCTAAATTCAATTTATGATTCAAAACATTTAGAACTTGATCGGCAAGGTATCCTAGACGGCTATGCCATAGTTGATGTGATACATTACAAAAAATGGACATGTGGGATGAGTTCAAACTATGATTAGAACAAGGAACAAAGGGTTTACTATTGGTAACATGATCAAAGAAGTAAAGTCCTCCTCATTCACTTCCAGTCCCCACAACTTTCATTGCAAGTAAATCCTGAATTAGGAAACACTTGAATTCATTAAAACCAACAAAGATCTTGCTATCTCTAGCAATCTTATGAACATACAACAAATTTACATGGAAATCTGGAATGACTAACACATCAAATAAGGTAACATTGTCATTTAGTTTAAAATTTCCGATTTTATTGATTATGGCTTCATTACCATTAGGTTGTGTTACCTTTAACATCAAATCAGAAATATCTACCACATTTTCCAAACAAGCCACATAAGATGTCATGTGTTGATTAGCACCTGAATCTATAATCCAACTAGATTTGCTAAATTTGGAAGACAAGGCAGAAATAGTAGAGGTGTTAGCAGAGAATGTACCAGCCATATTGCCAGCAATTCTCTCAGATTGTTTTGGATCAAGGAGGGACAATAATTTGTTTATTTGTTCTTCAGTGAAAGAGGATGAAGGATTCTGACTTTGAATAAAATTATCAGTAGGACATGCATTGCTTGAAGAAGACTTAGGAAACTGATTAGTTTTATTTTTTGTAAACTGGAAATCCTTAGGAAAACCAATCAGTTTAAAACATCTCTCAATCGTGTGTCCATTTAATCCACAATGTTTACACACGAGAGGAGGTTTTCGTGACTGTTTCTTAGTATTAGGTACTTTTCCAAAAAAGGCAGAATTTTGACTTTTAGAATCAGAGGAGGACGAACGAGGTGCACCCCGATGAGATTCCTCCCTTGATACCAAAGAGAATGCAGTTTTAACCGAGGGCAGAGGTTCGGTTGTTAAAATATTATTTCTTATGTGAACATACATATCATCTAGCCCCATTAAAAACTGCATCAATTTTATCAACTGATTATGTTTTGAAAACTCATGGGATGCATTACATGTACATGAAGGTAATTTTATCAATGCATCAAATTGTTTCCAAAGTGAGTTTAATTTGTGATAATACTCAGAAACAGAAAGTCCATTTTGATTTAAGCAATTAATCTTCTGATACGGATTAAAGGTAACAGATCCATCAATTTTGTCATATGTTTCCTTCAGTTCTTCCCACACTTGGGAAGCAACCTTAGAAAACACCTGACTAACAAATAAGTCCTCAGATACAGAGCCAAGAATCCAAGATAGTACTACAGAATTACATCTATCCCATTGTCTTGCAAGAATTTCATTATCAGTAGGACGAACAATAGAACCATTAACAAAACCAATTTTATTTTTGGTTTCAAGAGCAAGAACCATAGCACAGGACCAAACTCTATAATTCTCAGTAACAGTCAATTTTAGGCCTAAAATAGGAGCTCCAGTGGTATCACTAGGATGGAGGACTAAAGGATCACCAAAATCCAGCTTAGCAATAAGAGATTGCTCTTCTGTATTTTTAGTCACTTTTCCACCAGCCATGATATCAGTAGAGAAACAGAACCACACACGGTGAAAAAAAAACTAAGAAGCTTTAAGTAGCAGGATTCCTTGCCACTTATTAATGGTAGGTCAAGCTAGCTTCTCAGCCACCAAACAAGAGTTCTCAGAAAGTAAGAGAGATAAGAGGACTCACAGTGATATTGCAAAATTATTGAAGAACTGGAATGACCAGTGCAGATATAAAGTAATAAGCACTTACAGCACGGATAGAACAATGTTTTGATAAGTAGCACAGTGGAAACAAAAGGTCAGATCTCTGATGGAACAGAGATCAGAATACACACCTGAACAAACAAGAGACTAGATAGTGTCACAATCTGTCACTGAGATGGGGAGCATCATCCAAAATATACCATCTCAAGCACAGATCTGAAAGAATCTAGACAAAGAAAGGGCCTCAACAAAGTCTCATAGGCACACACAGATGATACGAACCAAGCCTCAACAAAGTCTCACAGGCTGTGGATGCACAAAAGATACAGAGGGATCAGATCTAGATAAAAAAACGCACAAACAAAAGTACACTAACAGATCTAATATTCTCACAAGTGTTGACAGATATTAGAACATACAGAACAGCAAAAGGATGCTTCAGAAAACAAACAGGCAAGCGTCAACCTAGGTTAACTCTTGTATTCACTGTTTGGAATTTGAAGGCTAATACCTATGCATAAACAACTTCAGTAATAGAGTACAGATTTGTTACCCACGTATTTTGTTGCATAGAATAAGAACAAGAAAATGATTCAGATCAAAGGTGATTAAGATAAGAAACAACTCAGATAATATTCTAACAAGTAAACGTCAAGTTCTAATAAGATGCCAACGTATCTAGTTAACAGATATAAAGGAATCGTTGAGATCTAAAAAGAAAACAACGAATGCCGAGAGACAAACAACAAAACTCGTTTAATCCAAGCAAGATCTGACGAGAGCAAAGTGAATAATACACCTGACTCGTCAAGATCTGGTAGAATGAGACGAGTAGTGTGACAAATCTAAACAGAAAACCAAACAATCAGAACTCGTTCAGATCTAAACAGAAATAACGAGATCGAGATTGAATATAGTGAATGTAGCGTGACAAACAACAAAACTCGTTTAATACAAGCAAGATCTGACGAGACCAAAGTGAATAATACACCTGACTCGTCAAGGTCTGGTAGAATAAGACGAGTAGTGTGACAGATCTTAAACAGAAACTCGAACAAAAAATCAGAACTCGTTCAGATCTAAACAGAGATAACGAGATCGAGATTAAGAAAAGTGTTTCAAACTTAACAGTCACTCAGAACCCGCTCAGATCTAAAAAGAAACGACGAGAACGAGATGGTAACACAGATCTACGCACCAACGAAGGATGAGCAGATTAGCACCAACAATGAATAGAAACAACAGATAAATGATTTGAAGTTTTGAAAAAACGATTTGAACACAAAAGAATAAGAACCACAATTATTAAACAGAGAATCTTACCAAAGATGATGTTTAGATAGGAGAGGGATCGGAGTCAACGCTCTGATACCATATGAAATCTTCAACATCATCTTTATTTAACCAAATCAATATGAACAGATACAGAAAACTTCAAAAGATATGAAGATATAAAACCCTAACTAGCTAAGAAATGTTCTAGACTAGAAAGAGAAAGAAACGAGAGAACTACGATTTAAAATGAGAGAAAAAATGATTTGTGTGTATAAAATCTTCAGTATCACACGCTTTATATATTCCAGTTGAATGTTGAATGTTTCACTTCTGCCCCCTCATCTTCTCATACACTTGCTCCGCTAACCTTGAATCTTCACAAGAAATGAAGCGCAGTCCAAATGTATCACAGATTCCTAACTTTAGTCCCTAACCTATCAACAAACACTAAAACAAACACTTTAAGTTAGGAGAGTCAAGATTGAAGTAGCTAGTATTAATCTTTTAACAGTACTGCAATGAAGTTGGCACTAAAAATAGAAGGTATCAAGTTTAAACCTAACTAAGGAATAAGGATGAAAAGTGTGTATGGATATTCCATATATATATATATATATAGAGAGAGAGGCTAGTTATAATG
This sequence comes from Saussurea involucrata, assembly GCA_033807775.1. Lineage (NCBI taxonomy): Eukaryota > Viridiplantae > Streptophyta > Magnoliopsida > Asterales > Asteraceae > Saussurea > Saussurea involucrata. The sequence goes on from CM066312.1 coordinate 13,930,909, forward strand.
TTAACCATACAAAATGTGTTAACTTTGTTAACCATTTTCCACCAATGAGAGCTCACCATTTAAGTTGGTTGATTTCAACCTATTAATTGATGTTCAAGGATATTTTTGGTATTTTATAAATGGATTTTTTTTAATAGTTTTTAGATTGGAGTTACAAATTTTAATAACTATTGGGGAGTTACGAATTTGAAGTAGGAATTCTTAAATTTTATTAATTATTGGGGAGTTAATAATTTGATTAGAAAACTTGAACAAGAAACAAAAAGAGATGAAAAAGGTCTAGGAGAAACAACAAATAGAGGAGATGAACACATGTGAATAAGAAAAATAGACAGAAGAGTAGGGGAAACAAAATAAAGCAATTTTTCAAAACGTGATCATTTGTGCACACCTATGTCCAAGTTGTGTTCACCATGTTTCAACATGATATATTACGCATGTTCACAACTATGTCACAGTTGTGTTCTTAACGTATGGGCATAGTCTGCTATGATATTTTACTGTAGTCATGAAGGTGAAACCTGGTGAACACATATGGGATTTACACAACAGGTTTGTGTAAATCACAATTACGCACATTCAAAACCACAATTATGCACAGTCAAATAAATCTGCACAGATTCAACTTTCAAACACAGACTGTTTTCAATTAACGCTTTGTTTTTGCACATAATCAACAGTGAACACAACTATGTTTTGCACAATTATGCACAGTCAAATAAATCTACACAACAGTGATGTGCACAGAACCAATTACAGTGTGTGTTAATTGCATAATAGCAGTTTTCATGCATCTTCAGGGTGCAAGTATAAGCAATGATATATAATTCAAGACTCCCTATAATTACATATATAATTGATGAAATTCAAGACTCTATATAATTAAATATATAATTAGCATTCACAAGTGAAACTCAAAAACAATTTATCATATAAACCTATACTTTCGTTTGTGAAAAGTATGTGAAAGATAGAAACTAGAAAGGCATGTATACAAAAATTTCAAAGGTGAAACATTAAATAAGATGAGTTAAGATGGAGAAGATACGGTCAATATAATTTCCTACTTTGTCCCTGGTCATGAGGGTTCACATATCATTGATTAAAAGTCAACATTTATTTTTTAGTGTTTAATGATGAATTAATCTCAAGCATGGATCTAAAAAATCAAGGGATGAAAATGGGTTAATAACAAAATTTTGGTTAACAAAATAACTTGACCCGATATACACACACACACATACACACACACACACACACACACACACACATATATATATATATATATATATATATATATATATATATATGTGTGTGTGTATATGGTGAGATTCAAATAAGAAGTGTTAAATGTATGAGGAGTAGAGAAGCGATCTTAGCCCTTCATCGGGTCAACATTTGTGGTTTTGACTGTGAAGCACCGGATAATTCCTTGCATGGTCTGCAGAAGATAGAGGGCCGGGGCTGGATAACTCCTCATATAATTCATCGCATGGTCTGCAAAAGATAGAGGGACGGGCCCGGATAACTCCTCATATAATTCATTGCATGGTCTGCAGAAGCACAGGGGTAGTTTCGTAATTTTTACAATAGACGACAAATAAGTTCATATGTGAACCTGTGTGATTCACATATGAACTATATGTTCATATGTGAACCCGTTGATTAGCTCACATGTGAACTATTTAATTGATTCACATATGAACCTATGGGTTCATATGTGAATCAGTTAATTAGTTCATATGAGAATCAGTTAATTAGTTCATATGTGAATCTGTCAATTAGTTCATATGATTCGCATATGAACCTACAGATTAATATGTGAATCAGTTAATTAGTTCATATGTGAATCACAAGGGTTTATAAGTAAATCAGTTAAAATAGAGTTCATATGTGAATTACACAGGTTCACATATGAACTCGTTTGCCGCCTATTTGTAAAAGTTACAAAACTGTCTCTCTATTTTTGAAATAGCTACAATTTTTTACTAGTAAAATTCGATCTTGACCGTATGAAAGCCTAAGATTACCTCTCCACTTCTCATGTATTTAGCACTTCTCATTTGAACCTATAGCTATATATATAGGTGAATGATCGTGTGAGAAGTTAAGGTTGACGTGAGAAATGGATCTGAACCGTTGATTACTTTTAATCAAATGCCCTCCCATGAATTGCAGCTTAGAAGAGAATTGATCTGGTGCATTTTGGTGCATCTTATCTTGGTGCATCTCATTTTAATATACATCCATTTCTCATCCAACAGTTGATAACCACTTCTCACGTTTCTCACGTCGAGCTGAAGAGCTATGTTATAATTGTCTTAAAAAGTACATATCGGGGAATTTTTAGAAGAAAAAGGAAGTCAATGTGTTGGTGGTTCAGGAGGCTAACAAAGAGGTAGAGGTGGTAGTGTGGAAGAGAGTATGGTATGGGCCCGATGTTATATATTGAGTCGGAGGTCGAGGTATCGTTGAATTTTATCGTATGGCTATCTACAATGAATCATTAGAAGGGAAAAATTTGTGGTGTTGATCGATAACGGAGTGATATGGCGGCAAATCTAAGGTGTTAGTACTCTTGATAAATAGCGAAGTATGGAACAATTTTATATCATTCATGCTAGTGGACAAGGCGAGATTGTGGGAGGTTCAAATACGAAAACTAAATATCACTAAAAGGTAGTAAGGAAAGTAGGAAAGAAAGAAAGAAAGATAGAAATAATGAAAGGTCCACATGTGAGTAATTAAAAATTTTATTTGAAGATGTATATGTAAATCCATATGAATAATCTATATCGTCGGTTCACATATGTATCTACAAATAGATTTTTTCAATGATTTACATATGAATCTCCTCTTTTTACCTTATCATAATATTTAACCATATTATTTGAACCGACCATTTCTTAACTAATTATTCTAATGGAATAATTATGGTCATATATGTAGTAACAACAACAAATAAATAGACAACTATTTATCATATATGGATTTTTTTTTGAAAGGAGATTAAGATATTATCTATGTATAAACTATAAACTTGAAATTAGGATTTCATGGTTTATATGTTAAAACTACTTAATTAACATTGTTACCAATCTTGTCATTGAGGTTATAATTTATTTCGTTGTGTGTTGTTTCTTTTCTTCTGCAAGGGCCAAAGTTGTTAAGAGGTGAAAGTAATGTGCTGTTCTCAATGTCTTGTTGAAACAAGGATAGAAGTGAAAAATAAAAGAGTTCAAGGGGGCTGATGTGAAAATTCGTGAAGATGAGTTTGTGTATAAAAGGAGGCATTAGTCTATTAGGGTTATATACTGATTTTCTGTTTTACTCTCTTAGATACACAGAGCATTTCTCTCATTTTTAGGGTTTTTAGATTTGAGTTTATAACTTCAAATCTTTTGAAGTTCTTGTGAGATCTGAGTGAAATTGTAGTGAGTTTTCCATGTAAAAGTTGTTTGTGGTTAATAAGAATCAGTTTGTAAATTTCTACATGGTATCAGAGCGACACGGTTGAATCATCGCCGGAGTTTCTTCAGATCGTCATCCCCTCCGGTATTCTCTTTTCGTTTTCCTCTGTTCGTATTAACCCTTTCTTGGTACTCATTTGTTGTATCGATCCTCTCTGGTCTTAGCTTCTTAGCTCTGGTCAGAAGTCTTCGCCCTTTTTTTGGAAAAAAAGCTTGGTTTGATTTCGTTCAGACCTTGTCCTGTTTTTCTGAAGTGTTTTCTTGCATTAATATCGTTTAGATCTGGATATTTCTTGTTCTGTACGTTATAACTGCACATCTATGTTTTTCGATCTCTCTGATCTTGGCTCTATAGCTTTGTTTAGAAGTGGTCAGTGTTTTTTTTTTTGAAACTGATAATATCTTCAGATCTGGTTCTTTTTCGTATACTACGGTTGGAAATCTGGGCATTGTAATCTTGTCTAATTTCTTCTTGCATAATATCGTTTAGATCTGGATATTTCTTGTTCTGTACGTTTATAACTGTACATCTATGCTTTTCGATCTCTCTGATCTTGGCTCTATAGCTTCGATTAGAAGTGGTCAGTGTTTTTTATTTTTTTAAAACTGATAATATCTTCAGATCTGGTTCTTTTTCGTATATTACGGTTGGAAATCTGGGCATTGTAATCTTGTCTAATTCCTTCTTGCATAATATCGTCTAGATCTGGATATTTTTTTTACCTGTACAACTAGTTTCGATCTCTCTGGTCTTGACTCTGTATCTATGATTAGATCTGATCAGGTGGTTGTTCAGGCTCTGTTAGTCACTTTTTTTTTTGAAAAACTTTTAACATCTTCAGATCTGTTCCTTTTTTTGTGGTGTTATAACCTTGGTTTGGTGTTTTCTTGCATTAAAACAACTAGATCTGGATTTTTCGTGGTTACCTGTAGATTTACAGTTGTGCATTGTTATTTTCGATCTCTCTGATCTTGGCTCCATAGCCTTGATTAGATCTGGTCGGTGGTTGTTCATACCCTGTTGTACATACATATCTGTGCTGCTTCATGTGTATTTTTTTGAAGACTCTGACTATATTGTCTTGATCTGGCTCTTATCTCAGTGTGATTGTTGGTGGCCATTTTGGTCTGTTTGCTCTAAAATTGCTTCTACTAACCATTGCAGATTGCTCTTGAATTTGTTCTTGCTCTTTTCCGAAAAGGTTGAGAACATACACACTGTGGTTCCCTACCCGTGGATCTGTGCAGTGTGCATTCTCTCTTTCCTTCTTCTCTTACTTTTTTTGTTCAGGTTCTTTATCTTGTTACTTGTTCCGCTGCGTACTGTGTTGTGCACCCACTGTAAGTCTTCTTTTACCTTGTGTGTTCCTTTTTCTGGGTACCTTGGTGATTGGCTTGACCTACCATCTTAAGAGTGGCAAGGAATCCTGCCTTAGTCACTAAAGTACTCTTCTCGTGTGTGTAATCTTCCTCTGATCATTATGACTGGTGGAGAAGCTCGCAAAGATCCAGAACCGCAATCTCTGATTGCAAAACTGGATTTTGGTGATCCTCTTTACCTTCATCCCAGTGATACTTCGGGCGTTCCTTTACTTAGCCTAAAGTTATCTGGAACTGAAAATTACAAAGTATGGTCATGTGCTATGGTTTTGGCCTTAGAAACTAAAAACAAACTTGGATTTATCAATGGTTCTGTATCTCGTCCCACTGATAATGATGTTCTTGGTAGGCAATGGGACAGATGCAATTCTGTTGTGTTATCTTGGATTCTAGGGTCCATATCTGAGGAGCTATTTCTCAGTCAGGTTTTCTCTAAAATTGCTAGTGAGGTCTGGCAAGAACTTAAGGAAACATATGGCAAAATCGATGGCTCTGTTACTTTCAGTTTGCATCAAAAGATAAATTCTCTTAGCCAAAATGGAATATCTGTTTCAGATTACTATCATAAACTAAATGCTCTATGGAAACAATTTGATGCATTAGTCAAACTTCCTTCGTGTACCTGTAATGCTTCAAATGATTTTACTAAACATAATCAGCTCTTGAAACTTATGCAATTTTTGATGGGATTGGATGATAACTATATGCAATTGCGAAGTAACATCTTGACCACTGATCCTCTACCCTCTGTCAAAACGGCCTTTTCTCTTATATCAAGAGAAGAGTCCCATCGTGGTTTGTCCCGCTCCTCATCCGACCCTAAGACTCAGCACACTGCCTTTTTTAGTAAACTTGTCGACAACATAAAAAAATCAGGAAAACCTATTTTGACTTGCAAACACTGTGGTGTCAACGGTCATACGATAGAAAGATGTTTTAAACTTATAGGCTTTCCAAAAGACTTTCAGTTTAATAAAGCTAAGTCAAATCAGTGTGCTAAACCTTCCTCTAACAATCTTGGAGCTACCGAAGGTCCTACAAGTGGACCAAACTCCTCTAAATCCCTTACCGAAGAGCAACTTAACAAGTTGTTATTGCTGTTGGATCAGAAACAGAATGAGGGCTTATCTGCCAATATGGCAGGTAATTTTTTTGCAAACGTGACTAGAAATTCAAAGGTTTTTTTAAACATGACGTGTAATTCAACCTTTTCCTCTGGTGCCAATCAGCATATGACTTCATCTACTGCCTGTCTTGATAACATTGTTGACATATCTGACCTAAATCTAAGAGTGACTCAACCTAATGGAAATGAGGCCAAAATCAACAAAATTGGGAACTATATGTTGAATGATCATGTTGTGTTATTTGATGTTTTGGTTATTCCAGATTTTCATGTTAACTTGCTATCTGTTCATAAACTTGCTAGAGATAGCAAGGTCTTTGTTGGATTTGATGATTTTAAATGCTATCTGCTTCAGGGTTTGCCTCCCACGAAACTTGTGGGGACTGGTAGTGAATTTGGAGGATTGTATTTCTATGATCAGGTGCTTAGTGATTCTGCTAATTCTAAAACTTTGGGAAATAAAACCAACACGAATATGACTATTTCCTGTTTTGCTTCTCGTCAACTATGGCACAGTAGGTTAGGTCACCCGGCTGATCAAGCTTTGGCTTGCTTAAAAGGTCAATTAAATCTAGAAAATGGTTCGGAGACTCCTCCCTGTGAAATTTTCCACATGGCAAAACAAACTAAGGAGAAATTCAATCTTAGTAATCACTCTACCACTTGTCTAGGTGAATTGATACATATGGATTTATGGGGACCTTACCGTGTTCCTAGTAAGGAAGGATATAGATATTTTTTTACCTTAGTAGATGACTACTCTAGGTCTGTCTGGGTTTACTTGCTGAAATATAAGGATGAAGTAGTTGATTATGTTATTTCCTTTCACAGTCTCTTGATAAATCAATTTGGGAAAACTATAAAGACTTTCAGAAGTGATAACGGCACCGAGTTTATAAATCACAAACTGGGTGAGTTTTTTAGTTCAAAAGGCATTTTGCATCAAACTAGTTGTGTTTATACTCCTCAACAGAACGGAATTGTTGAGCGTAAACACAGACATCTTTTAAATGTTGCTAGAGCTTTAATGTTTCAAGGGGGAATTCCTTTAAACATGTGGAATGAGTGCATTTTAACTGCTACTTATCTAATAAATAGAACTCCTTCCTCTGTGTTGAAAGGAAAATGCCCTTATGAAGTTGTGTTTGGGTTTGCTCCAGTGTTGTCACATTTGCGAAACTTTGGTTGTTTGTGCTTTGCTATTAGGCCTAATGTTTCTGATAAATTTTCTTCTCGAACTGAAAAATGTGTTCTTCTTGGTTATTCAAATTCTCAAAAGGGCTATAGATTGTTTAGTTTAGACACCAAGCAAATCATTGTTTCGCGTGATGTAAAATTTTATGAAACTGTTTTTCCATTTAAAATGGGAGCAAATCATCAACATAATAATTCTGGTGACACTAATTCTTTGAATTTTTTCGATGACATTGTGATTCAGACTACTGACATTTCTTCTGAAAAACCCAATGATGATATTAGGGATAACTCGCAAAATGACAGCTTAACTCGTAGTTCTGAACATAATAGCCATTCTGGTCAGTTTATTAGTCATCCTGGTGCTGCCACTCCCAATGAGCTTGGTGGTACCAATGGAATAAACTTCCAAGGAAGGAATGCCGGATTAGAGAGTCCTGGTGATCCTGTTATGACTGATAATAACCAGAGTATGGCTGACGAAAATGATAATGATGTTCATTTGAGTTTCCCTCCTGAGGGTGGTATGGTTGAACCTTCTACTAGAAAGTCAAATAGGGTTTCAAATTTGCCCAGGAAATTTTCTGACTATATAGTAGAAGGAAAAGTTAAATATGGTTTGGAAAAGGTAGTGAATTACTCTTTTTTAAGCAAAAATAACTTTTGTTTTGTAACTACTCTTAACAAATCCTTAGAACCCAATAACTTTTTTGAAGCATGCAAGGATCAAAATTGGGTTTCTGCAATGAATGATGAAATGGAGGCTCTATATAGGAATAACACTTGGACTTTAACTACTCTTCCTACTGGTCGAAAGCCAATTGGTTGTAGAGAGATAGAACGGTATAAGGCTAGATTAGTAGCTAAGGGATATTCCCAGCGTGAAGGTTTAGACTACGAGGAGACATTTTCTCCAGTTGTTAAGATGGTTACGGTAAGATGTGTTATTTCGTTAGCTGTTCAATATAATTGGCCTCTTTGTCAATTAGATGTTAACAATGCTTTTCTATATGGAGATCTAAATGAGGATGTTTATATGTCTTTACCTCCTGGTTATTTTTCAGCTAATGATAAGAGAGTATGTAAGCTTGATAAATCATTATATGGTTTAAAACAACCACCACGTCAGTGGTATGCCAAACTTTCTGCTTGTCTTTATGACAATGGTTTTGTTCAAAGTACTTGTGATTACTCTATGTTTACAAAAATAAATGATTCTGTGTATTTGGTGTTGCTTGTATATGTGGATGATATTATTTTAACAGGAAGTTCGTTAACTGAAATAAATAAAGTCAAACAACATTTACAATCTAGCTTCAAAATCAAAGATTTGGGTGAGTTGAAATTTTTCTTGGGAATAGAAATTTTAAGAACTGAAAAGGGTATTTGCATGTCTCAACGGAAGTACTGTCTGGAACTTCTTAGTGATTTTGGATATCTAGGTTGTAAACCTGTTAGCACTCCTATGGACATGAATCTTATAGTCACAGATTCAGTTGGACCTGATTTAAAAGATCCACCTTTGACAGATTTTTCTGAATATCAAAAATTAATTGGTAGATTAATTTACTTGTTAGCTACACGACCTGATATAGCTTTTGCAGTACATTGTCTGAGTCAGTTCATGCACTCTCCTAGACAGTCGCATCTTAAATTGGCTCTTCGAGTTCTGCGATATCTGAAAGGTTCTCCAGGAAAGGGTGTATATTTTTCTCCTTCATCTGAGTTTAGTTTAAAGGTTTTTGTTGATGCAGATTGGGGTAAGTGCCTTTCTACTAGACGTTCAGTTACTGGTTATTGTTTGTATTTGGGTAAATGTATGATATCGTGGAAGAGTAAGAAACAATCAACTGTCTCTCGCTCTTCTGCTGAATCTGAATATAGAGCTATGGCTTCTGCTTTATGTGAGATTATCTGGGTAGTAAGTGTTTTAACAGATTTAAAAATTAAAAATCTTTTACCTGTTGATTTAAATTGTGATAATAAGTCAGCAATACAAATTGCAAACAATCCAGTTTTTCACGAAAGAACTAAGCATATAGAAATTGATGTACATCAAGTAAGAAATAAAGTTACTTCAGGAATGCTCAAGACTGTTAAAGTACCGTCTTTAGAAAATCCTGCAGATATCTTTACAAAATCACTTGGTGTAAATCAACACAATTATTTGTGTTCTAAGTTAAACATGTTGGATCTTTTTCAGTGCCAAGATTGAGGGAGGGTGTTAAAACTACTTAATTAACATTGTTACCAATCTTGTCATTGAGGTTATAATTTATTTCGTTGTGTGTTGTTTCTTTTCTTCTGCAAGGGCCAAAGTTGTTAAGAGGTGAAAGTAATGTGCTGTTCTCAATGTCTTGTTGAAACAAGGATAGAAGTGAAAAATAAAAGAGTTGAAGGGGGCTGATGTGAAAATTCGTGAAGATGAGTTTGTGTATAAAAGGAGGCATTAGTCTATTAGGGTTATATACTGATTTTCTGTTTTACTCTCTTAGATACACAGAGCATTTCTCTCATTTTTAGGGTTTTTAGATTTGAGTTTATAACTTCAAATCTTTTGAAGTTCTTGTGAGATCTGAGTGAAACTGTAGTGAGTTTTCCATGTAAAAGTTGTTTGTGGTTAATAAGAATCAGTTTGTAAATTTCTACATTATAAAATCAGTTTATGATTACAAACGTACATTAACTTTTTGGACGTTTAATGGGTCGAAATTTCAATCCCAATAAAAATAAAATAAAAATTAAGGCACACGATCGAATAAAAAATCAAACCAAACCAGCATAAATCAATATGACAATATGTCTAATATATCCGACTTGAAAGTAATGTAGAACGTACATATATATTTTATCTACTTAGACCATCTTCAATGGAGTCACTAAATCTTACACTAAACACTAAATTTAGTGTTAATAATAGTATTTACATCTTCAATGTGGTCTCTATTTTTCACACTAAATTTAGTGTAATAAATAATATTACACTAGATTTGGTGTAACACTATTTATCTACACTACTTTTTGCATCACTTTTAACACTACATTTAACTTTGATGTAAAAAATAGTATTATTCATTGTGGAATGGGTGAAATAGGGTATAAAAGCATCCCCAACAATTTTTCCACAAAGAAAAGTTAAAATATTCAAAAGAAATTACATTAAACTCCAACTTCTCAATTTTGGAAAATTCAACATTATTTATAATACTAAAATATCAAATAATTTAACTTAATTACTTTTTCTTCATTCCTCCATTTAATTTCATTGGTTGGATAAACATATTGAGAATAAAAAAAATAGCAGTATATTTGGAGAATTCTCAAAATTTTGAAAAAATCCCCTATTTCTATATTTATGTAACTTTTTTGGAGAAACTGTTAGATATAAAAACTAGAAATTTCATTTTTCTTTATTTTGACAAGCCTTGGAGATGCTCCATAAAACCATGTTAAGTTGATGAGGAACAAAAATCATATGAACCTAGTTTCTAAAAAACATTGCAAGACAACCTGTAACAGAAAAATCGTATTGTTTCAAACCGAACATAATCATGCAAAATGACTTTATAAACTAAACACACGTATACGCAAGTAAAATTGTGCGTTACATGCTGTTTCAATGTGCGTTACATGTGTTGTTTCAATTGTGCGTTACATGTTGTTTCAATGTGTGTTACATGGTGTTTGAATGTGCTACAAACAATTGGTATAACAAAGTTTTGTAGCACTTAGAAAATTTGATTCTAATTTTCTAATTCTTTTAACGTCAAAATAACTAAACTTTAAAAAAATTAGTACGAAATTGCATTAATAAAACTATTTTTTTATCGTAAATATAAAATCATTTTAAATGTATGATATTATAACACCTTTGATCAGAATACCATTGACGCCATTTGATGCTAAAACCACAGCAGGAAATACTATTCGTACAGTAGTAGATCAAGGTATGCATAAATAAGAATGCATAGAACCCTATAAGATCATTGTTTAAAAACATACTAGTCATAAGATCAATTAGCTAAAAACTCCACTTTTATCACTTTGTTGCAACTATTTTTATTATGTTGATTTTAAAATGTCACAATATTCAAACACCCTCTTGTTACATATATTATAAAAATATTATTACATTCACAAAAACTTTATTTGTATTTTAACATAACTAAAAATACAAAATATTATATGAAAAAAACCAATGGATTATCCTACCTTCTTACTCTTACTCTCTTTCTCTTTAACATTCATCTATGTCCTCATCATCGTCGGCCGCCGCAACTCTCGGCTTCCGCCAGGACCTTTCCCTTTTCCGATCATCGGAAACCTCTTAGACCTTGGCCACAAACCCCACCGCTCGCTTGCCACACTCTCTAAACGTTATGGTCCTTTAATGTCTCTTAAGCTTGGAAGCAGAACAACCATAGTCGTTTCATCACCTGATATTGCCAAAGAATTCTTTCACACACATGACCGATTATTCTCTAGCCGATCAATCCCAGAAACCGCTAGAGTGATAGACCACCATAAATTCTCCGTAGTATGGTTGCCTGCCGAAGATCATTGGCGAAGGCTTCGAAGAATTACTAAAGAATATTTGTTCTCCATGCAATGTCTAGATGCAAGCGAAGGCTTACGGGAAAAGAAGGTAAGAATATAATATCAATGCATATTCAAATTTTTTGAAAAATACCAAAGGCCCTTTGGCCTAGTGGTATGGGTGCCCTTGTCCTCATAGGAGATAAGGGGTTCAAACCTCACCAAATGTGAGGAGGGTGTGTGAGTTTAATTGTTGCATTTGCCATATATGAATATTATAAACTTCAAATTTTTTTTGAACAACCGTTATATATTTCAAATTATATGACTCACTACACTACTAAACGAAAGGCTTTTACCTACGAACTTTTCCCTGAGAAATCTGTCGCTAAATAGATATTCATGAGAAAACCGTCAAAAACTTGGTGGTTAAATTTGTGGTGGGTAATGGAAATCAGTGACAGATTACCCAGGGATTCTCTGAGTGACCCATGGGTATTTTCTCGAAAAACTTCTGATTCTACAGAACAATTGGTATTTTCTGGGTGATCCCGGGTAATCACCGACGGAAATTTCCCTAGGTAAATTATGTGGGTAAAAGTCATTTATTTTGTAGTGCTATAATCCAAAAGTTTTTCACCAACGGAGTATTCCTTCGGTAATCTGTCAGTGAAGGTGCCATCATTCGATGATCTGTTGGTCCCATTTTTTGTTGCTAAAACTTTTACAGACGGATCCCCGAAAGATATCTATGACAGATTACCGAGGGCCTATTCAACAACATATATCATCCCTCGACGATCCATCGTAAATCACTAAAAGATATCAGTCGTCGTTGACATTTGTCGTTGAAGGTCCCTGAATAGTGGCTATGATTTTTTTTTTGTAATCTCTATATTGATATTCAAATAAATTAGTAAATTCAAATACTTGAGTAATTAAAAATTGACATATTTTATCCCAATCCCTTTAATATTTTTTTGGACACATTACATCTCATTTATTTGACATTTATTTATACTTCTAGATACGGGAACTTGTTCACCATATCGATAGATGTTGTACAAGCGGAAAGGTTGTAAATGTAGGTGTTGTTGCGTTTACGACAACACTTAATATTTTATCCAACTTCATGTTTTCTACGGATTTCGCTCAATATGATTCTGTGTCGTCGCAAGAATTCAAGGACACGGTATGGGCATTGATGGAGGTTAGCGGAAAACCGAATCTAGCAGACTTTTTCCCAATACTTAGACGATTGGATCCACAAGGTCTAGTACCACGAGTTACTACTTACGGTAAGAAATTATTGACTAACTTTGATAGGATCATCGCTCAACGCTTGCAAAGAAGGTCAAGTTCATCATGTGTTGGTGTTTCATCGGCAAATGATGATGTTTTGGACTCGTTGCTCAACCTCAGTCTGAAAGATGAATCCAACTTTAGCCAAAATGACATGAAGCATTTGTTTTTGGTAAGTAAATACATTTAATTGGAGTGGTGTTTTTTTTTTTTAAATGCAAATCAAAATGATTATTGCATATAGAAGTTAAAAAAAGTAATTTTTTCGCAAGTCCATTCACATCGTAACTAAATTTGTGTTCCAAAAAGATAATAATTTAATAAAATATCGTAGGCTTTATTTATTGCGGGAACCGATACGATATCTAGCACATTGGAATGGGCGATGACTGAGCTTATTCGTAACCCAGAGAAAATGAAAATAGCTCGTTCAGAGATCTTTCAACTCATGCAAAAAGACGACATAAATATACAAGAATCAAATATCTCTCGTTTCCCTTTTCTACAAGCTATTATAAAAGAAACTCTTCGGTTGCATCCTCCAGCACCTCTTCTTATCCCTCACGAAGCAATACACAAAGTAGAAGTCCAAGGTTTCACAGTGCCTAAAAATGCACAAATCTTGTGTAATGTGTGGGCGATGGGACGAAATCCAAACATCTGGTCAAACCCGGAAATGTTCATGCCAGAGAGGTTTTTAAATGTCGATATTGATTACAAAGGCCAAGATTTCGAGCTCATTCCATTTGGTGCTGGGAGAAGGATTTGTCCAGGATTGAGTTTTGCTCATAGAATGTTGCATATAATTTTGGGATCTTTGATTCAAAACTTTGATTGGAAGCTTGAAGAAAACATGAGACCACAAGATATGGATATGGGGGAGAAATTTGGGATCACATTGCAAAGAAATGTACCACTCATGGCTATTCCAATCAAACTGTAACAAGTTTTTAAATAATCTTATTTGTTTAATTTTTCAGGTCAAATAAATAAATATTTGTAAATATTATTGTATTCTAACTTTAATTTTTAGGGAGAATAAACGATTGTAATCGTATAATTCTCTAGTTAAGACTTTCACCTCCATAAAACTCGTCAATGCATCACACATAAAATATGGATACGTAGTGTGATCACTCTATACATGAAAATGGAAAATACTTCCCTACTCATATATTTTGGGGAATTATCTGTCAAAATCTCCATTTTGAGGGCTATTACGGACAATCTTGTACCCATAGAGGTCGATGTCCTTGAATAATGTTAGTGCATAAAATGTATTCAAGATTTAATATGTATTTGTACAAATGTAATAGTTAAAAGTCAAAATAAGGGTGTTGATAGTCAAAGTCAACACATTTAAGTGTCGTAGTCAATTGTATAAATAGTGAGGTTGTTATAGAATTAGATAGAAGTTGTCAAAGAGAGTCATACGTGTGGTTTATTGTGTGAGAGAGGGATGACATCATAGAGAGAGAGAGTTTAGAGAGAGAAAGGGATTTTATTCTAATTCTTGTATCTTTTTCATCTTTAATGAAGAGTTCTTGGATTATTGCATTGTTATTTGATTAGATCTGGGATCACAAGTGGTATCAGAGCCAAATCAGTCCGGATTATTCACAAATTGAAGAAATTTTTGTCAATTTTTGAAGAAAATTGAAGTTTTTGAGTTTTTGAGATTTTTCTTGAAAATTCTTCAAAAATTCGGAATTCTTGTGTGTTTTTGGATTGATTTCAGTTCACAAATTGATATGAGTTGTTGTTTGAAACCATTTTAAATCAAATGTTTTGTTTTCTTAAACAACAAAATTGTAAATTTGAAGATTTTTTTTTTAAATTTTTCACTGTTCATCGAAGCATCAAAGTTTTTGATTTGATCCTCAAAGTTTAAAGATGTGTTGATTGAATTTGTTTTTACATATCACAATTATTTTTGATTTAGAACAGTTTGTTGTTTCCAGATTCACAAAGTTAGAGTTCTTGGAGTTCGACATTGATGAACATCTAAGCTTTTTCGATGATGGTTACCGATTTCAGGTTTTATTGAGATTTGATGGTTCTAAACATCACAAACCTGTTTGTTTTTGGATTTCCTACAGGTTGCAAGTTTTCAGATCTAAAATCATCAAGAAACAAGAGTTTGGAATTCTTAATATCGACAGAATGTGTTCTTCGAAGGTTTAAAAACTTTTCATGTTCGATTTTGGATTTCATGTTGTTTTAATCGAATTTGTTTTCACAGAACAATTCGATTTGGAATTTCAAGCATACAACATTTTTCAGAATTGAAAAAGAGGAAGAAATCAGCAAGTTGTGTTGTTGAAAAGTTGCTTCGCCGGAGTTACTATTCACTCGCCGGATTCTGCATAATTTCGCCGGTGTTCATAACTGTCGGACACCATTAGTTAGGGGTGAGCATATATTCAAAATGATAAACTGATGTATTACATTAAGAACTTACACATTACAGAATGGAACACACTAAGAATGAAGAAATTCTAACCTAAAGCTAACTCTAGAAATATGTTTAGAGAGAGAAAGGTTAGAAAGTAAAATGAAAGTCGTCTCAAATATTAACGAGAATGTAGAATATTGCACATTAAATACTCGAGTCTTCAAAGTTACACTTTAGACCCTTGCAATTCCAAACTTCGAACTCCGCTACCCTTTATCTTCGGTACAAAGTGAGGCGCAGTCCAAACTTTTAGAACTTCTACCAGATCAGCCCATCAACTATGTAAAACTCTTTCTTATAACACACTTTATCATTTCAGTCCCTCTTTATTTGATTACTACACATAATACCCTGAAATAACAAAACATTTCAAGTTAACAACTCTTTAAATAATAAATGTCAAGATTACTGATTTTAATCACATTAATCTTGACATTTGAACAAGTCTACCATTTTCAACTTTTTGCACAAATAATCATGCTGATGTAAAGAAAGAGACTTTGTAAATATATCAGCTGCATTTTCTAAAGATTCAACTTTAACAGTTTTCAGTACACCACTAGTCACTTTATTTCTAACTTGGTGGACATCAATTTCTATATGTTTTGTTTTCTCATGAAAAACTGGATTATTTGCAATTTGTATTGCAGATTTATTATCACACAAAAGATTTACAGGAAGTAAATCTGTGATATTAAGACTACACAAAACTTCTAGAACCCAAAGTATTTCACAAGTGGCTGAAGCCATGGCTCGATATTCAGACTCTGCTGAAGACCGAGACACAGCAGTTTGCTTTTTACTTTTCCAAGAAATAAGACAATTTCCTAGAAATAAACAATACCCAGTTACAGACCTGCGTGTAGATAAACACTTACCCCAATCTGCGTCCACGTATGCTGACAATTTGAAACAATCAGAAACAGAAAATAAAATACCTTTACCTGGAGACCTTTTTAGATATCGCAGAACTCTAAGAGCCAAATTCAGATGAGAACGCCGAGGCGCATGCATGAATTGACTAAGGCAATGCACTGCAATTGCAATGTCCGGTCTAGTGGCCAACAGATAAATGAGACGCCCAATTAACCGTTGAAACCCAGATATATCAACTAATACAGGATCAGAAGAGGAACCTGATGACTCTGTTACTATTAAATTCATATCAATTGGAGTATTGATAGGCTTACAACCTAAATATCCAAAATCATTCAATAGTTCCAAGCAATACTTTCTTTGGCTCATACACAAGCCATCTTTAGATTTTAAAATTTCAATTCCTAAAAAGAATTGTAAATTTCCAAGATCTTTAATCATAAAATTTGTTTGCAAGTGTTTTTTCACTCTATGAATCTCACTATTATTATTTCCAGTTATGACTATGTCATCTACATACACAAGTAAAACAATAAAAGTATTTCCAGATTTAAGAGTGAACAGAGAATAATCGCTACTGTTTTGATTAAAACCAAAATCAAATAAGCAATTAGACAGTTTCTCGTACCACTGACGAGGAGCCTGTTTTAGACCATACAGAGATTTCACAAGTTTGCAAACATGATTATCATCATTAGAAAAATATCATTCGGGAAGAGTCATGTAAACTTCTTCCGTCAAGTCAGCATATAGAAAAGCATTGTTTACGTCAAGTTGATGCAAAGGCCAATTAAACTGAACAGACAAAGCTATAACACATCTAACCGTTACCATTTTAACAACGGGAGAGAAGGTTTCTTCATAATCAAGACCTTCTCTCTGACTATAGCCTTTGGCTACTAATCTAGCTTTGTATCGTTCTATTTCGCCAGTAGACTTATATTTAATCTTATATATCCATTTACACCCAATAGGTTTTCTTCCTGGTGGAAGGTCAGTTATAACCCAAGTACCATTCCTATTAAGGGCCTCCATTTCATTATTCATTGCAATTATCCAATTAGGATCTTTGCAAGCTTCAGAAAAACTACTTGGTTCAATAGATTTATTTAGATTTGACACAAAACAGAAATTTTCTTTTGTGAGATGAGAGTAATTTGCAACTTTTTCAATCCCATATTTCACCTTGCCTTCTACTACAAAGTCATCAAATTTTCGGGGAAACTGAGGAACTCTACTAGACTGTCTTATAGATTGAGACGAAGAAGGAGAATCAACAGTCAGATTTGGTAGATTTTGACCCTCAGGAGGGGGGTCTACAACATTACGAGTATCATGTTCAATATCAGTTCTTGAATTTCCTTGATTCCTAGCAGACAAGATAGAATCCACACCAGTTGACAGATTGTCAACATTATCTTGACTACTAGAGGAATCAGGATGATTAACTGGAGTTGTAGACCGATCCCTAGATTCCTCATTGGGCAGATTTTCAGGAAATACATCAGTAGAACTAGTGACATTATCAAAGAAATTTAAAGTGTTCAAACTTTCAGAGTAAGATTCCAGATTTTCACTCATTTTGAAAGGAAAAATGTTTTCGTAAAAGGTTACATCTCTAGAAACCAAATATTGTTTAGTATCAAGACTATACAGTCTATAGCCTTTCTTGGAATTTGAATATCCAAGCAAAACACATTTTTCAGCCTAGAGCTGAACTTATCAAAATTATTTTTTTTTTACTGCAAAGCACAAACACCCAAAGTTCCTTAAATGAGTGAGAACTGGAGGAAATCCATAGACAATTTCATAAGGACTTTTACCATTCAGAATAGAAGATGGAGTTCTATTTATAAGATAGGTGGCTGTGAGAATGCATTCAGACCACATGTACAATGGAACCCCAGCCTGAAACATTAAAGCCCTAGCAACGTTAAGTAAATGCCTATGTTTACGCTCCACAACACCATTCTGTTGTGGAGTGTAGACACGGGATGTTTGATGAACAATGCCATGAGAATTAAAGAAATTTGAAACTTTTTGATTTAAAAATTCAGTTCCGTTGTCACTCCTAACAGTTTTAATGGTTTTGTTAAACTGAGTTTGAATGAGGCTGGAAAAAGTGACAATATTGTCATAAACCTCATTCTTTCCCTTTAAGAGATAAACCCAAACTGATCTTGAGAAATCATCCACAACAGTTAAAAGGTATTTAAAACCATCATTGCTAGAGACTTTATAAGGACCCCAAACATCTAAGTGAATTAGTTCTCCTATTTGCTTTGACTTATGATCACTAAGATCAAACTTTGTACGAGACTGTTTAGCCTTGTGACAGATTTCACAAGGAGAAGAAGACCCCAATTTTATATTTAGTTTTTCTTTTAAAACATTCAAAACTGGGTCAGCTGGATGTCCTAATCTACTATGCCATAGCTGATATGATATGTAGCAGCTAATGGTAGTATTAAAACAAGTAGACTTACCATTATTATGCAAGTTAAAGAGATACAAACCTCTAGCCTCATTACCAATCCCCATCAACGTCGTTCGTTGACAGTCCTGAATGTAACAGTTGAGCTCATCAAAGCCAATAAACACCTTATTGTCTCTAGCTAACTTATGAACAGAAAACAGATCCACATTAAAATCAGGCACAACTAAGATATCAAACAGAACCAATTCATCAGTGAGTTTCATATTCCCAATTTTATTTATTTTTGCTTTGGATCCATTAGGGTGATTAACAATAAGATTCAAGTCTGACACATCTACAATATTACTAAGGCTACTGAGAGATGAGGTCATATGTTGAGTAGCCCCAGAATCTATAATCCAACAAGGTATAGATGAGGAAGAGAGAGACATACCTGCCATGTTGGCGGAAGCCACACTGGAGGTGTTAGTCAAGAAGAGTTGGAAGTTTAGAAACTTGCTCTTGAGTCAAATGTTGAGAGGGAGAGTATCCTTGGAGTCCCGTAGATGAATGACTAGTGTTGGGAGTGCTAGATGTCTCTACATTGTTGGAAGAGGGTCTAAAATTGCCATTTACATTTGGTTTTCTTTGAAAATCCTTTGGAGGAAATCCAATGAGTTTGTAGCACCTTTCTATGGTGTGGCCAATCATGCCACAGTGTTTACATAAGAGATTTGGATTTGGTGGTCTTATAGGCTTACGCTTGTTATCAGAAGCCTTACCAAAGTAGGCAGCAGATTGTGTTTTATTAGAAGAGGAGCTAGACGTCCCTCTGTGAGACTCTTCCCTTGAAATAATGGAAAAGGCTGTTTTTACAGAGGGAAGAGGATCAGAGGTGAGAATAGTACTCCTTACAGGCTGGTAAATGTCATCTAGACCCATTAGAAATTGCATGAGTTTTAAAAGCTGGTTATGTTCAAAAAAGTCGTGGGAAGCATTGCAAGTGCAGGCAGGAAGTTTGACTAAGGCGCCAAACTGTCTCCATAAAGAAATTAACCTATGGTAATAATCGGAGACGGATGACCCGTTTTGAGTTAGAGAATTAATTTTCTTATGTATATTAAAAGTCACGGAGACATCCACCTTATCATAGGTTTCCTTAAGTTCAAGCCAGACATAAGAGGCAATTTTAGAGAAAACTTGTCCAAGAAACAGCACTTCAGTATCAGAGCTTAAGATCCAAGATAGATCCACTGAGTTACATCTGTCCCATTGTTTAGCCAGGACGGGGTCGGTGGTAGGTCTAGGACAAGATCCATCTATGAATCCGAGTTTATTTTTAGTTTCAAGAGCGAGGATCATAGCGCAGGACCAGACCTTGTAGTTATCAGTCCCATTTAGTTTTAGGTTAAGTATGGAAGCCCTAGTAGTATCGTTGGGATGTAAGTATAGGGGATCGCCAAAGTCAAGCTTAGCGATCTGAGATGTCCCAACGTTACCCTTGGGGTTTATCACAAGATCTTCTTCGGCAGGCATGATGAAACAAACACGAAGGGATCTGAGGTGAACAAAGGCAGGATTCCTAAAACACTCAGGGTGGTAGGTCAAGCCGAACCTCAAAGCCTTCAAGTTTGATAAGAGTAAGCCTGACAAAGGAGATACAGCGAAAGCAAAAGAACCAACGAGAGAAAAACTAATAGAACAATATGTAACACAGATAAACAACAAAAAATGGGGGGGGGGGGGGGGCGAGGAAGGCCACAGATCTCACCTGAACAGAAGAAACAAATAGTAATAAGCACAACAATTTTATTATTATTGTTACAGTCTTGAAACAAAAATAAAGCACCAAGAAATCACAGATATCAACAGATTAAGAGCTACTGAAAAATACAGTACTAAAGCTGATAACCGTTCCTTGCTTAGGTTCACGGAAATATCCGATGTGAACAAATCAAAAGCTCACGGTTAAGAAGTAGAAACTTGGAACAATTCAGATCTGAAGGAGGATTAACCAAGGGAACCGATTCTGTTGAGTTCTTACTATCACCGTTGTGGTTAGAACCATACAACTCAAGTAAAAATAAAATATTACAACAGATTGGTGAACTCAGATCTGAAAAATAACGAACGGAGATCACACGAAAGTCAGACCACGAGATATGAACGAATCTCGGATCTAAGTTGTGAGCAACGTCGAACAAGAGCTGAAGAATAAGAACTGAAGAGTAAGAACTAATCGATGAAACAGACCAAGAGATATAGTCGATCTCGGATCTGAGTAGCAACCGAAACTTCAGCAAGCAAGATAACATGCAATAGCAGATACACAAAACATAATAGCAGATTTTTTTCGAAGAAATGCACAGATCTACAAAGATGAGTTCAGATCTTACGAAAATAAGAACAAGACAAACCAGTCAACTCACATAGATTTGGTAGCTGTTAGAGATCTTAACACGACAGTAACAAGATCTTTAATCGAAAACGTAGAGTTGTTCCAAGATCTTAACACGAACAACATATAGTCATCTTAACACGTTATTCAATGAAAAATATATGAACAATGCAGATCTGGGATTACAAAACAGATCTAAACAAATCTGTGATTTGAAAACAGAAAGAAAAAATACAAATATCTTCAAAAAAATCAGATCTAAACAGATCTGTGAGTATCAAGAGTAGATCTGTCTATTTTTGTAACACAAAAAACTTATCAAGAAAGGATATTGATCTGAAAGTATCGAGAACAAAAAACCTTCAGAAAAAAAGATCTAAACGGATCTGTAATGTAAGTAAGCAACGCCGTCCAATCGACGAGATTATGGCTCACAATACCGTCCTAGTTACAGCTCTAATGATGATTAGCAAGACAACCGATTCGGATCTAATGATGAAAAACAGAAAATGGATCGAGTCTTACAGCTCTGATACCATATTCAAAATGATAAACTGATGTATTACATTAAGAACTTACACGTTACAGAATGGAACACACTAAGAATGAAGAACTTCTAACCTAAAGCTAACTCTAGAAATATGTTTAGAGAGAGAAAGGTTAGAAAGTAAAATGAAAGTCGTCTGAAATATTAACGAGAATGAAGAATATTGCACATTAAATACTCCAGTCTTCAAAGTTACACTTCAGACCCTTGCACTTCCAAACTTTGAACTCCGCTACCCTTTATCTTCGGTACAAAGTGAGGCGCAGTCCAAACATTTAGAACTTCTACCAGATCAGCCCATCAACTATATAAAACTCTTTCTTATAACACACTTTATCATTTCAGTCCCTCTTTATTTGATTACTACACATAATACCCTGAAATAACAAAACATTTCAAGTTAACAACTCTTTAAATAATAAATGTCAAGATTACTGATTTTAATCACATCTTTTAACAGCATAACCCGAGGAACCCGATAAACCCGACCGAACCCGAACCCGATAAACCCGAATCTGCCTTACCCGCACCCCGAAACCCGAAGTAACCCGACCCCGACATTTTACCCCGGGTAATACGGATCGGGTTGGGTTGGATAATTCCAAACCCGAACCCGTCCAAAACCCGAATTACATAAAAAATATTTTTTAAAAATCAATTTTAAATACTAAATTACTAATAATCTGAATATGAATTGATATTTTCACTTTTCACTTTCAATTCACGAGTCACGACAGTACCCCTAATTTCTCTTCTGCCCTAATTTCAAAATCCAAACACGATTTTGGGGTTTTGAGTTTTGACGAAGCCATGACTACGAAGGGAACGATTGACGAAGGTGAGACTGGTGACAGTGGTGAGTAGGGGTTCGTTCGTGACGAAGGGAACGATTGACGAAGCCACGGCCACGAAGGGAACGATTGACGAACGTTTCTGCCATCTTTAAATCATCGAATATCTCAACTCTCAAACGTTTCTGATTGCACTCGAAGTCTCTCAATTCTCAAGTCTCAAAAGTTGGTTTAATTTGTTAACTCTTAAGTTTCTTTCTTGTTTGAAACAGTAGGTTTACTTCGAATTTGTAGGTTTAGTTGTTTTAGACTTTGATTTGAGTATGTTTACTTGTCAACTCTCAAATTTGAAACAGTAGGTTTACTTGTTTTAGACTTTGATTTGAGTATGTAAGATTGTAAGTAATATGTTTACAATATTATTTGGTTTACACTTTACACTTTATAGTTTACAAGTTTATTTACAGTAGGTTTACTTTGATAGTATGTTTACTTTGATGGTATGTATTTATGTAATATGTTTACTTTGATGGTATGTAACAGTAATATGTATAGTTTCATAGTTTGTAACTTTGATGGTATGTAATATGTATAGTTTACTTTGATGGTATGTAATATGTATAGTTTACTTTGATAGTATGTTTACTTTGATGGTATGTAATATGTATAGTTTACTTTGATGGTATGTAATATGTATAGTTTAATTTGATAGTATGTTTACTTTGATGGTATGTAATATGTATAGTTTACTTTGATGGTATGTAATATGTATAGTTTCATAGTTTGTAACTTTGTTTACATAACAATATTAGATTTACTTTGATTGGAAATTGCTTATTTGGTTTACTTTGAATTGTGTTTACAATATTAGATTGACTCGCATGTCTATGACGGATAGTAGTGCCCCACCACCGTCTGAAACAAAGAAATAAAAAACTATCGAAAAAAGGTCAGTTGTGTGGGATCACTTTGAGAGAATTCTAGATGATGGGGTAATTTGGTGCAAGCAAAATGTAAATATTTCCCTAAAACATATGCGGCCGACCCCAAAAAGCATGGCACATCCTCTTTAAGAAACCATTCCCTAGCATGCCTAAAAAACCCTCAGTCTAGAGAGACTAGACAAACAATGTTAGCATTCGCTTCAAACTCTGAGAATGAAAGTGTCTTGACTAACTGGGTTTTTAATCAAGAGAGAGTTAGAAAAGCAACAACTAAGATGATTATCATGGACGAACTTCCTTTTAAGTTTGTAGAGGGTAGGGGGTGGAGACAATGGGTGCAAGAAGCATGTCCGATGTTTAAAATACCGTCGAGATGGACGGTTAATAGGGACATATTTGCTATTTATTAAGAAGAGCGGAGTAGCCTAAAAAGGTTTTTTTAAAGAACACTCACTGCGGGTTAACTTGACCACAGACACTTGGACATCCGTGCAACGGATCAATTACATGTGTCTAACTGCACATTATATTGATGTCCAATGGAGATTGAACAAAAAGATTATCTCTTTTGTGCCAATCCAATCTCATAGGGGGGACGCAATAGCATAGCTTTGGAGGGTTGTTTGGTTGAGTGGGGCGTAAAGAACATTTCTACCATCACTTTAGATGTAGTGTGGTTAGTGGGGGGATGGGACCCCATTATTTTCAATTTTCTACCATAACGTCCCCCTATTAATTTTTCGACCTGGACCCATCAACAAAAAAAAATGTTTCGAAATCAACCAAAAAAACCAAAACTACTATCGAAATCGACTAAAAAACCAAAAAAAGTCCATCGAAATCGACAAAAAAACTTAAAAATCTCTTAAAATCTACCAAAAAAACTTAAAAAACCCTCGAAACGATGGATTTAGGCTAAAAATATATCGGATAATTTTACGGGCATTTAAGCTACCTTAAAAGGGACCCCAATAGGAACAAATCCTGGATCCGCCACTGATTACTGTCGGACAACACCATATTCAAAACTGTTGGACAATACCATTGCATTCAAAACTGTCGGACGTTCCTGATAGTCGGACAAATCTCTAGTAGGACAAGACAGAATTGAAACTGGTTGTCGGACGTTATTCTCTTGCCGGAAAAACGAACATCACGCTGAAAAATCACTGTGGTTGTTTACTTGTTTGCATGGATCGTCTTTTTGGTTGAAAATTGTTATTTGATGTTCCAAAAGCACGAAGAAATTGAAAGAAAAAAAGTTTTAACAAAAATCTGTCAGGATCGATTCTTAACAAGATTAACAATACTTAGAATTCAGAATTAAAGAATCTGCGGAATAGAACTTTAATTCCCACAATCAAAGAACAATATATCAGAAAACACACAGTTGTTTGTATTCACTTAATCGACTCACAAGCTTACAACCAAACCTCAATCTTGATGAACAGGCTCAATCAAGACGACTTCTACTTCTCTAGAAATAGGGTTCTAAACCTTGAGGTTAATTCTCTCTGAAATCAATTTCAGTATCTCACGAATACGTATATTTCTTTAATAGCTATCTATTTAAATCTATTTATACACAATAATTACAAGATAACTATCAAAAGTAAATTGATCTTCTGAATCTTCTTTAAGCATATCTTGATCAATTCCTTCTTTATCTCCAACCATGTCGCATACCAAACTTATCACTTTAGCAGTATTAACTTCATTCAGCATGAGCAGTACTAATCTTCTCCAGCAGCATTAATTTATTCCAGCAACATTAACTTGTTCCAGCAGCATTAACTTGACTAGCAGTACTAACAATGATCTAGCAGTATTAACTTTGTCTTGCAGTAGTAACCATTGCATAAGCAGTACTAACAGATTTTCGTTATGCACCAGCAGTACTAACCTTGTCTTGCAGTAGTAACCATGACTTGTAGTAGTAATCTCCACTTGCAGTAGTAATTATGCCCTGGCAGTACTAACTTTGTTCTGGCAGTATTATCCATACTTAGCAAATATCTTCAGTTCCCAACAATCTCCCCCTAACTTGACTTTTCAGGAAGAGAAGTCAAGTTCTTCAGATGATGCTTCCAAAACTTAATCATGAACGCATAAATCAGGATTCACTCCAAGACTTTGATTGAGAATTCTTCTCACCAAGTATCTTCCCATTTCAGAATCCTTGCTGCAAGTCAACTTAGTATGTAGCATTCCATTCAATCTTTTCTTGCTATGTTTGTACACCACATCCACCAAATAATACTCATGGTATGTATTGTCAAGAGAGATGACATACACTCCACAGTTTTCCATAAGCATCTAGTTGGTAATGACTTGAAAATTTCTTTCTATCCTATTCTGAACTGCTTCTGGTTTGAACATTTGGCACAGGTATTCAAGTACCATTTTGGTGATGGACATTCCACTTTCAGTCAGCATATTTCCATAAAGCTTCATTCCTACCTTGAACATCTCTTCCAAGTCTGATCTAGAGCACATCCTTAAATCTTGTCAGGATCGATTCTTAACAAGATTAACAATACTTAGAATTCAGAATTAAAGAATCTGCGGAATAGAACTTTAATTCTCACAATCAATGAACAATATATCAGAAAACACAAACTGTTTGTATTCAATGCTTCGACTCACAAGATTACAACCAAACCTCAATCTTGATGAACAGGCTCAATCAAGACGACTTCTACTTCTCTAGAAATAGGGTTCTAAACCTTGAGGTTAATTCTCTCTGAAATCAATTTCAGTATCTCACGAATACGTATATTTCTTTAATAGCTATCTATTTAAATCTATTTATACACAATAATTACAAGATAACTATCAAAAGTAAATTGATCTTCTGAATCTTCTTTAAGCATATCTTGATCAATTCCTTCTTTATCTCCAACCATGTCGCATACCAAACTTATCACTTTAGCAGTATTAACTTCATTCAGCATGAGCAGTACTAATCTTCTCCAGCAGCATTAATTTATTCCAGCAGCATTAACTTGTTCCAGCAGCATTAACTTGACTAGCAGTACTAACAATGATCTAGCAGTATTAACTTTGTCTTGCAGTAGTAACCATTGCATAAGCAGTACTAACAGATTTTCGTTATGCACCAGCAGTACTAACCTTGTCTTGTAGTAGTAACCATGACTTGCAGTAGTAATCTCCACTTGCAGTAGTAATTATGCCCTGGCAGTACTAACTTTGTTCTGGCAGTATTATCCATACTTAGCAAATATCTTCAGTTCCCAACAATCTCCCCCTAACTTGACTTTTCAGGAAGAGAAGTCAAGTTCTTCAGATGATGCTTCCAAAACTTAATCATGAACGCATAAATCAGGATTCACTCCAAGACTTTGATTGAGAATTCTTCTCACCAAGTATCTTCCCATTTCAGAATCCTTGCTGCAAGTCAACTTAGTATGTAGCATTCCATTCAATCTTTTCTTGCTATGTTTGTACACCACATCCACCAAATAATACTCATGGTATGTATTGTCAAGAGAGATGACATACACTCCACAGTTTTCCATAAGCATCCAGTTGGTAATGACTTGAAAATTTCTTTCTATCCTATTCTGAACTGCTTCTGGTTTGAACATTTGGCACAGGTATTCAAGTACCATTTTGGTGATGGACATTCCACTTTCAGTCAGCATATTTCCATAAAGCTTCATTCCTACCTTGAACATCTCTTCCAAGTCTGATCTAGAGCACATCCTTAAAAGTTTTCCCCATGTAGAACTGACCTCAAACTTCCCATCTGCTCTTTTTACTCTAATGTACTCCTTTCTCTGATCTTTCAAAGTATCCCAGAATATGATTTCAGGAGCCATAGAAGCTAATGGTTTAGCTTGAATTGGATTAGTATCAACCACAGTAATATACATATCACATTGAGCATTTGACTGTGATTGTACATTGCTTGATTGCCCTGATGGAGTTGCCACTTCTTCTTCAGCAACTTTTGGATCAGATTTCTCTTTCACTGCTTCCTCCTGGGCTTCTTCTACAGTTGATTCCACCCTTGGCTTCTTTACATCTTTCTTCTTTGAAGCTATGGACTTTGTTCTTGGCCTTTTGGTTGACATCATCTTTGTTCTTTTGAAAGATTTAACAGCTTCAGGAGTGGTTTCAGTTGTTTCTTCTTTGTGGCTCTTAGCAGCACTAACAGTTTCTGCTGCTTTTTGTTTTTCAGCAGCAGTAACCATTTCTACTGCTATAGCTGTTACTGCTTCTTTTATAACCTTTAATGCTGCTGCTTCAACACTATCCTTCACAATCCAAAATATCTCTGCATCAATCTCAGATTTAGTTGCAGGTACTGCTTCCTTCTCACTTTCAGATACTGCTGCATCAATAAGATTCTTCAAAATTTCAGTTACTGCTGCTTCAGTCTCAGACACTGCAGCATTATCTGTTTCTACTTCTTTCTCAATCTCAGTAGTATTAACTGTTTCTACTGCTGGTTCTGTTTCTGCTTCCTTTGTAATATCAGCAGCAGTAACCGTTTCTGCTGCTTTTTCTGTTTCTGCTTCCTTTGTAACTTCTACAACCTGCTCAGCCTCCCCCTCAACCTTATACTCATACTCCCCCTCAATGTTTGCATCCTCCATGTTTAGATCAGAGTCTAACTCCCCCTTTTTGGAAGCATCAGAGGTTGTTCCTCTCCTTCTCAAAACATACTGAGCTTTCTTCCTCCTTTGTAGCAGTTTGGTGATCAGCTTCTTATTCTTTTCTATCTTGGTGTTTTGATGAAGAACCACCTTCTTAAGCTCATCAATCTCCTTCTGCTGATCCATGACCTCAATGTTGATATTTGCAATAGTTTCCATCAATTCCTCATAAGTATATCTATCCTCACCTGATTTAGAAGTGTTTACCTCCCTTTCAGGATCATTGGAAGTTTTAGCAGGTGTCTCTTGCCTAGCAAAAGCACTACCTACCCCCTTGGTTTCTTGGCACCTGGGACCTCTGGATGATTTCTCACCCTGAGTTGCCGTGAGGAAGGTCTTAGTTATTT
The DNA here is from genome assembly GCA_033807775.1 of Saussurea involucrata. Classification (NCBI taxonomy): domain Eukaryota; kingdom Viridiplantae; phylum Streptophyta; class Magnoliopsida; order Asterales; family Asteraceae; genus Saussurea; species Saussurea involucrata. The sequence continues at coordinate 13,959,373 of CM066312.1, forward strand.
TACCACTGGCCTTCTCTTTGCTAGCAGAAGTAGTGGCAGCCTTGCGACTCACATGCTCAACCTTCTCCTTAGTGAGCACCTTCTTGGGGTTGGGAGACACCCCTGTGGTTTCCCTTTCGATATTCTCTAATGGAGAATGCTCCACTAGAGGGCTTAAAGGCTTCGGGCTCTTAGGAGATACATCAAGGGAAGGAACCTTGTGTACCTTTCTTCTTTCAAACTTTTTGGTTATTTTGGGAGTGGGTCGTACAAGAATGGACTGAGGGATTACTTTTGTGATGGAAGGTTGGGATTGGTCATCAGTGGGTGTGTCTAATGTGGGCCTTGACCCTGATGCCATACCTTCAATGGTGTGGGACACAACCATCATTGTAGAGAACAATGGTGTGTCAACTCCTTCCGAGTCCCTAGGAAGTCTTCTCATATTTGAGAAAACCTTCCCTTTAGGGGGTTTTGGTACATATACCTCAGCAGATTGAGGTAAATCCGTCAATTCATGGTTAATAACTTCTTGGACAAACCTTGGATACATGTAAAATCTCTTTTTGGATTCTAGGTTTGCCACAAGATCATTAAAGATCATTGCTGAAAATTTGTACTTTCTGGCAGTGGATAAGCAGACCAAGGCATACGCAATGGGACTGCTAAACTCACTCCATCCAGTTGTTTTCTTTGAAATACAGTGCATATGGGTATGAACAAGAAATCGCCATTGGTTGAAAAACTTTGACTTGTAGAATTTAAAAACTCCAATGGGACCTTCATACCCCATTCTTTGTAAGGTCGAGTAGAGTTCATCATTAGATAGAGAGGTTATACCTGAGGCATCATCAAAATGAAGAGTAATGCGAAGAACCTCCTCTGTGACCTTCAAGGGTTTGTCACAAACCCTTGTGCGAATGATCTTCTGCCCATCTTCAAATACAACAGTGGCATTCTCCCAAAATTGCTTTTGATGTTCGATGTATATTGTTGGGCACACTGTTAGGGCATGAGAGATGTGTGTGGACTTGAGAAAATCCACAATATCATGAAACCATGCGGCCTGCTTTGGCTTCTGAAGCATCGCAATCTCATTGTGTTCATCGACAAACTCCATTGTCGTCATTATTCCTGAGGATTTGGATAGAAAAACAGAGATTCTTGGAAGAAAGGGTTAGAAATAGAGAGAGAAAAATTGAATGCAAGAAGACGTTATGAACTTTGGCGGGCTGAACGAGTATATATAGCAGTATTAGCCCTGATTTTCTTTAAAAGCAGTATTAACGACTAAGCAGTATTAACTCCTTAGCAGTATTAACTACAAGGCAATATTAACTACACAGCAGTATTAACTACACAGCAATATTAACTACACAAGCAGTATTAACTACTACGCAGTATTAACTACTAAGCAGTATTAACTACTGAGCAGCATTAACTACGAAGTAGTATTAACTACTAAGCAGTATTAACTACGAAGCAGTATTAACTACTAAGCAGTATTAACTACTAAGCAGTATTAACTACTAAGCAGTATTAACTACTAAGCAGTATTAACAATCAAAGCAGTATTAACTACTAAGCAGTATTAACTACTAAGCAGTATTAATAACTAAGCAGTATTAAAAGATGTACTAGCAGTAGTAACTCTGCACTGGCAGTAGTAACTCTGCACTAGCAGTAGTAACTCTGCACTAGCAGTAGTAACTATACTTGCACTTTGCAGCACTTGTCAAATCCTCAAATGTCATCTTACCTTCTGACATCACCTTTACCACTTATCTTACCTCCTGCAGGATTATTTCCAAAAGCAACATGTCCTCCATCAATTCTTTTGAAATTCTTGAGGCAGGCCATGTTACCTGTCATGTGCCTGGAGCAACCACTATCAACATGCCAGATGCTCTTCCCCTTAAGCTGTTGGTTGCCCTGCACATCTGATAAATCAGTTAGTTTTTATTGGGAACCCAAGCCGAAGTGGTCTTGGGTCTCCCTAGCTCATCAAAGTACTTGCACTTGGTTTTGATGAGATTTTCAAACTTAGGTACTGCAGAATTGGAGTATTTTGTCAATATGATAGGTCTAGCAGCACAAACATTAGAAGCAGTATTAACCTTAGAAGAAGTACTAACAGAGTTAGCAGCACTAACAGAGTTAGCAGCACTAACAGAGTTAGCAGCACTAACAGAGTTAGCAGCACTAACAGAGTTAGCAGCACTAACTGAGTTAGCAGCACTAACTGAGTTAGCAGCACTAACTGAGTTAGCAGCACTAACTGAGTTAGCAGCACTAACTGAGTTAGCAGCACTAACAGAGTTAGCAGCACTAACAGAGTTAGCAGTACTAACAGAGTTAGCAGCACTAACTGAGTTAGCAGCACTAACACTGCTAGCAGCAGTATTGGCAGTAGTATTGCTTCTAGCAGCATTATTCTTGTCAGCAGTACTATCTGAGGTAGCAGTACTAACATTGGTGCTTTTGGGGACCCAGATATTGACACATTCTTTTTCAGTCTGTTTTCTCATGTGGCTTTTAGATTTAGCTTGTTTCTTAGCCACATTATTCCTTGCAGGCTTCCTATAACCAGAAGATTTTTGAAAACTTCTTTGAAAACTTTTCTTTTGGTTAATAGGATTGAAATAACAGTATTTGGCAAGATGATTCAATTTGCCACAAATAAAGCAAGGTTTTGGTCTGTTAATCCTTTGCAGATCAACTCCTTGCTTTTGTGCCCACTGGTTATTCCAATTTCTTTGATTTCCCCTCCTTTTATCATGTTTTTTGGGCTTATTCTCTTGAGATTTCTTGCAAGAACAATGTTCACAAGTATTAGAGTTCACAACAGTGGTCTGTGTATAATGAACTCCCTTTCCCTTTTCAGTCCTTTTCATCTCATTGTTCTTAACACATGGACTTACACATTCCTCATCAGATCCTTCTTTTTCAGTCTTATCCTCAACAACTACTTCATTTAATGGATCTACTTCAGTGGCTCCTTTAGGTAAGTCCTTCCTATCCTTGGTTTCTAATAGGTCTGACTTAGGAGGGATGTAGTTGTTGTTGTAGGGTGGGGGTGTGGCATTGTACCCTATGCCTGGTTTCAACTTACTATGGATTTGAGAGTTGATTATGTTGTCCATGACTTTAGAAGCTTTTGAAAACTTTTCAACATCAAGTTTAACTTTCTCAAGCTCTCCTTTTAGTTTCTCACATTCTTCCCTGGATTCTTTAAGTTGGAACTCCAGACCACCCTTTTCCCACTTCCAGTAGTTTGTATCATAGGAGTGTTGAAGTTCATTGGCTTGAAAAGCCCTAATCTGTTCTTCAAACTTCTCAACAATTACTACATAGTCTTTTCTGTCCTTTTCTAAACTCTTAAGGTCATCACACATTCCCTGATTGTGATCTCTATACCTTTTAACAGTGTCTATACAAGCTTGAGAACAGAGATTAGATTTTACCTCAGTGGGAATATCTGAAACTTCAGCCATAAGAGCTTGATTTTGAATGGTCTCTTCTGCTTGATCACTCCAATCAAAAGTACTGTTTGATTCAATAGAATTGTCCATAATAATTGTAGAATTCTAAGAAACACAGGCTCTGATACCACTTGTCAAGATCGATTCTTAACAAGATTAACAATACTTAGAATTCAGAATTAAAGAATCTGCGGAATAGAACTTTAATTCCCACAATCAAAGAACAATATATCAGAAAACACACAGTTGTTTGTATTCACTAAATCGACTCACAAGCTTACAACCAAACCTCAATCTTGATGAACAGGCTCAATCAAGACGACTTCTACTTCTCTAGAAATAGGGTTCTAAACCTTGAGGTTAATTCTCTCTGAAATCAATTTCAGTATCTCACGAATACGTATATTTCTTTAATAACTATCTATTGAAATCTATTTATACACAATAATTACAAGATAACTATCAAAAGTAAATTGATCTTCTGAATCTTCTTTAAGCATATCTTGATCAATTCCTTCTTTATCTCCAACCATGTCGCATACCAAACTTATCACTTTAGCAGTATTAACTTCATTCAGCATGAGCAGTACTAATCTTCTCCAGCAGCATTAATTTATTCCAGCAGCATTAACTTGTTCCAGCAGCATTAACTTGACTAGCAGTACTAACAATGATCTAGCAGTATTAAATTTGTCTTGCAGTAGTAACCATTGCATAAGCAGTACTAACAGATTTTCGTTATGCACCAGCAGTACTAACCTTGTCTTGTAGTAGTAACCATGACTTGCAGTAGTAATCTCCACTTGCAGTAGTAATTATGCCCTGGCAGTACTAACTTTGTTCTGGCAGTATTATCCATACTTAGCAAATATCTTCAGTTCCCAACAAAATCATCCAAGAAATTCTCAGATCGTGTTTATGTCGAAGATGAACAGTAACTTAACGGACCTCCGTTAAGTCCGTTACATTTCTGACAATTTTGGTCCAAATCCGTTAAGTTTGTTAGTTTTGACGTTAGATTTGTTAGTTTTCTTACAAATTTGATCCTAAGTCAGTTAGAGTTTGTTAAGTGTCAGTTAGGTTAGTTTGTTAACGTGTTTGTTAGATTTTCTGTTAGATTCTTTACAATTTGGTCCTTTCCGTTAGTGTTAGCTAGAGTCATTAGTCAAGTTTAGGAATTGACAGATTTAGTCCCTGTAGTTAATTTTTTAGTTTTTGACAGATTTGGTCCTCGTAGTTTTAAGTTTAGTTTGAGTCAATTTTAGTCCCTGTAGTTTAAGTTTAGCATTTTTACAATTTCAGTCCTTCTATTTAGTGTTTAGTATTTTTACACTTTTAGTCCCTAGACTTGTAACTTTTAGATTTTTTACACTTTTAGTCCCTAGACTTTTATCTTTTAGAATTTTTCATTTTTGGTCCTTTGAGTCTTAATTTTAGATTTTTGTCATTTTTAGTCCTTATCTTTTATAAGTGATAGTATTTTACACTTTTAGTCCTTATTTTTCGTTTTAGTTTCATATTTTGTCATTTTTAGTCCCTATTTTTAGTAAATTTTCATTTTTATCCGTTTTATCAATTTTTACCTGCATTTGTTCATAACTGATATATTTTTCTTATCTTTTTGCAGGTTTGCCGATTTAAAGTCCAGTTTTCCGCATTAATTTTTCGGAATTAATTCTTGAACGACAAATTTTATAATTTGTTATTCAAATTTTAATTTTGGAAATTTCTGACTTTAATCCATTTTTCTTTGATAATCGTGTGTGCATAATTCTACTTCTCACTAAGTATCTGATAAACGATCATTTTTAATCTTTTACAGGTAACAATCTCGAAATATCCAAGTTGGTGGTGTGATTCACAGAAGATATACCATTTAGAATAGGAACTTGAAAAAGCAAAAATGAGTGGTAGCATACTTCAGACCAAGGTTTTTAAATATATGGCTGAAATTGTAGAACAAAGTAAAGATATTGTTCTTTATAGAACAACATTTTCTGAGTTACAAGTACAAGTTGATGTGAAGAAGTGTAATTGTGAATCTAAAGCAAGTCTGATGATTTCTTTAGAAGAAAAGCATGCTGAATTGACAAAGACATTCACTGAGCTTCAAAACAAAGTGACAAAAGGCAAAGAAGAGTTTGAGTTGGAGGAAAGTTTGTTAGAAACTGAAAATACAGAGCTGAAAAAGAAGCTATCTGATTTATCATCACAAGATGATATCAAGGAGATTGAGGAAAAAGCAAAATCTTTAGATAAGGAAAATGCTTATCTAAAGAAGAAGAATTTAGAATCTGCCAAAGAACTTTTTATTTTGGAAACGAAAATGATAAAGGAAAGAAGAGTGTCAGATGATTTATTGAAAGTTGAGATCAATACATTACAGAAGAATAATCAAGATCTCTAGCAACAACTTTCTGACTTGAAGACTCAATCTGATTTGAAGCAATGTGAATGTGATTCCAAATCAAATCTAATAATCTCTTTAGAACAGAAGAATGCTAATTTGAAAAACAAACTTTCTGTTTTTGAAAGTAATTTTGCGAAGGAAAAAAAAGACTTTGAAAATGTTTTTGTTCAAAAGTTGTCAAAGTGCATTCGTTGTACTAAGTGGCTTCGTGCAACTTACAGGCATTATAACTGATTCATTAGTTGTTTCAGGGTTACCACTTTCATTTTGTCTGAATTTGAAAAGATTCGGATAAAAATATTTTTGGAATTGACGGTTATTCAGATCGAAATGAGGAGATTGTTATTGGTATATTCAAAGACTGCTGAAATTGATATTGAAGTTTTGATGATCATGATGCTCACAATCATCAAAAAGGGGGAGAGCATATGAATGTTAAGGGGGATAAACTATGAAGGTTTCAATTTCAGAATAAGGAGAATTTTGTTAAAGTCAAAAAGCTCGAGATAAAATGTCAAGATGTTTCAAGAAGATTCGAAAAGGTTCAATGTTCAAAGAATGTTATTGTTGAAGAAGTGAAGATACACAGTTCAAGATATTCAAAGCTCGTTAAAGCTCAAAACCCGTTAAAGCTCAAAAGCCATTTCATGTTCAAAGACTGAAGATATATGTCAAATCTCAAAGATGCAAAGATCTGTGCTACAATGTTTCAAAGATTCGTGTTATAAAGATCAGTGATACAAAGATCGAAGTTGTGAAGATTTTGTTTGAAGACTTTGACCAACACCGTAAAGATGTGAAGTTTGTGTTTCAAGACTTTGATGACTATTTGATTTTAAAGATCCAGTTGAAGATTAAGGCAATCAAATTGGATTTCTGAAGACAATGCTTATTTGAAGACTCTTCAGAGTTATCTTTCGAAGATTGATCTTCCTTCAAAGCGAAGAGGGAGATTGGTCAAAGAGCTAAAGTGTTGAACATCTGAAGATCACAAAGAGCTGAAGACTATCGTTATAAACTTTTAAATCTTGAATCCATAGGGGGAGATTGTTAGTGCATAAAATGTATTCAAGATTTAATGTGTATTTGTATAAATGTAAAGAGTCAAAAGTCAAAATAAGGGTGTTGATAGTCAAAGTCAACACATTTAAGTATGATAGTCAATTGTATAAATAGTGAGCTTGTTATAGAATTAGATAGAAGTTGTCAAAGAGAGTCATACGTGTGGTTTATTGTGTGAGAGAGGGATGACATCATAGAGAGGGAGTTTAGAGAGAGAAAGGGGATCTCATTCTAATTCTTGTATCTTTCTCATCTTTAATGAAGAGTTCTTAGATTATTGCATTGTTACTTGATTAGATCTGGGATCACAAATAAGATCCCATCGAGGGACGATCTTGTTAAAAGAGGTATTGATGTGCATTCTATCCCATGTCTGATTTTTGACTTGGATATCGATCTATGGATCATTTGTTTTTCGAATGTAATATGGCCCATGATATTTGGAAGACAATTGGTCGGTAGTGGAGTTTAGATATTCCGGTTCTTAAAGCTAATTCGGACTGGATGGGCTGGTTGAGTTCATTGAGGTTGGAGAAAGTGAAGTCAATTTGTCTAGAAAAGGTCATACTTGCGGCTCTTTGGTGTATTTGGTCTCACAGGAATGGGACGTTGTTTAGAACTCCTAAGTCCAGGAATGCGGTGTTGTGGGATAATATTGTGATTCATTCGTACTATTGGGTTACTAGTAGAAATAGTAAGGTACGATTAACTGGGTGGGGTGGTTACAAAACCCCTTCTCACCATTTCAGTTATGTAATTTCTTTCCCTAGCGTCTTGCTAGTTTTAATAAAATTTCTACCGTTAAAAAAGAAATCTTCCGAGAACCATTGCTGATTTGAATTTTTATTTAAATCTAAAATACATGGAAATGGAACATAGTTTGCCCCTGTTTGTATTTTGAGGAGCCATTTTTAAAGTCTTATATTAGGGTGTAGGACAAGACATTTCAAATATTTAAGGGACTTGTTTATCTGATATTTAGTTATATTTAGTTATTTGTTAATATTTTTTGTCACCAAATAAGTTTTTATTTATTTGCAAAAATCATAGCACACTTGTACTTGGCTTGCCAAAAATGCCAAATCCCTTTGGTAGCTAAAGTTGACCAATAAGAAAGAGCAAATTACACTAAATTGTAATCAACTTAAATAACCTTTTAAATATTATTTACTTATTACTTATCAAATCATTAGAATTTAAATGCTCTAACTCCGACATGAGAACAGATAAGAAGCCGGCGATATATGGGGAAGAATACGACGAACAATGACAATTGAGTCATCGGGTCAAAATAAGAAAATGGTCTCTTAGGATGCCCGGTTATCTTTTGCAGCCTAAGAACATACTTTTTAAGTTTTTAGTATACCTTTGAGTCCTCTTATACAATGGTGTTACAATAAGTTATTAGGATGAAGTTAGACGTTTAACAAGTTCTATCGATGATGTTGGACAATCTAATAGCTAGCACACCAAAAATAAATTGTTTATTAGTTTTTTAAATGACACTTTTAAAAAGTGTCATATATATATATATATATATATATATAATCTTAGGTTCAAATGAGAAGTGCTAAATATTTGAGAAGTAGAGAAATAATCTTGACCATTTATTCGGTCAAAATCGGTCAAAAGTTGCGGTTGTTCCAAAAATAGAAGAGCAATTTTGTAACTTTTACAAAAAACACGGGACGAGTTCATATATGAATCTGTGTGATTCACATATGAACTATACGTTCATATATAAACCTTTGTAATTCACATATAAACTCTTTATAACTAATTCATATATGAATCTTGTGATTCATATATGAACCTTTGCGTTTCATATATGAAACTAATTAACTGTATGTTTATATATGAATCAGTTGAACCAACTAACTGATTCATATATGAACCTTTGTGATTCATATATGAAACTAATTAACTGATTCATATATGAACCTTTGTGTTCATATATGAACCTTTGTGATTCATATATGATTTTTTTAACTAATTCTCATATGAACAAATTAACTGATTCATATATGAATCACAAAGGTTCATATATGAATTAGTTAAAAAGAGTTTATATGTGAATTACAAAGGTTCATATATGAACACAAAGGTTCATATATGAATCACACAAATTCATATATGAACACAAAGTTTCATATATGAATCACACAGATTCATATATGAACTCGTCCCACGTATTTTTTACGAAACTACCCCTCTATCTTGTGCAGACCACGCGCAGAGCACGCGAGGAATTATCTACTGCTTCTCGGTCAAAGTCGCCGATCTTGACCGAATGAATGGCTAAGATCACTTCTTTATTTCTCAAATATTTAACACTTCTCATTTGAACATCTCCCTATATATATGTATAAGATATAAATCAAATACAAACCATGTATTTGTTGCACCCCTTACAAATCAATCTGCATATGTAAACAATGTATGCATAATCTAAGATGCATATATGCATTTTCCCATATGAATGTATGTCCATTATATATATATATATATATATATATATATATATATATATATATATTATTGTAGGTATGCATATGCGTATGTATATGCACATTGCTTGTTCACATATGCACATTGTGGTTTGTAAGGTGTGCAACAAATGCAAGGTTTGCATTTTACGGAGTCTCTCTCTCTCTCTCTCTCTGTATCTCTCTCTCTCTCTCTCTATATATATATATATATATATATATATAGGGTTGGGTTCTGATGAGAAGTTCATTTAAGGTGAGAAGTGTGAGAAATGCTTTCTAACCCTTAGAACAAAATTTATTCAGGATCAATAGATATAAAACATGGGTTCTGGTGAAAAGTTCATTTAAGGTGAGAAGTGTGAGAAGTGCTTTCTAACCCTTCGATCAAAATTTATACAAGATCAATGGATATTAAACAATAAGGGTAATATTGAAGACTAGAAAAAAACTTGAGGGAAATTTTGTAAAATAATTCCAAAAGTCAAGGGTTTTAGCTGGAAAAAACACACACTTGAAACGTGTAAACCTAAATTTCTCTCTCTCTCTAAGAAAAACTTCGGTGAAACAGAAAAAATCCGGTGAACTCATCTTCAGAATCCATACAAAGTGCTTTGCCATGTCATAGTCACATGGCAATGTCGCACTAGAGTACCAGAGGGTGATATATTTTGGATTTCAACAATTTTTCTCATTTCTCACTTCTAAACTTCTTCCTTTCTCGCCCAAATTGGTTCCTCTTCACCTAAATCGAACCGTAACTGATTTTGGGGCTTTTCATGGTGATTAAAGTGTACCTTATCCATCATAAGCTAGTAATTTCTTTTTATAATGCAAGACCAAGTTTTCATCTTCAACTCTAGAGATTTTTGGGGTTTTCTAGGTTTTGCTCAAAACCTAAGTGGTGAGCCCTCTCTTTTCTAACCCTTTGTTCAAGTTATAAATTCTCCATTTAGGAATTCCTAGTGTTTTATTTCTCAAATTTCGGTTTAGATGATTTTGGGAATAGTTAGGTCAAAACTAGGGTTCTTGTTAAAATGGAATATTTTGGTGTAAGGTGTTTGGAGAACGATTCTAAGCACTTGGATATGTATGTTTATGCTTGGAAACTTGTGAATATAGGGTTTGTAAGAATTTCTTGTGGATTCAATTTTATTCAAGGAAGCTCATATTGGGGTAAAATCTAGATTTAGCCTAAATCTATCAAGGTAAGTTAAAGTTGCTCTGTGAAACTATGTACATGCCAAAACTTGTATTTTTGAAGTAATAATGTGTTCACTTGGTACTTATCATTGTGTTAAGTATTTGACAAAGTTTTCATATTTAGTAAATTTGGGTTGATAAATCTTATGAAATGCCTATATTTGGATATTTCGACAAGTGAATCTAAAAAATATGTTCTTTCGGTGATTTATCGTACAAATGGAGTCTATTTGATGATTTATGCATTTTGGTGTATTAGGTTTTAAAAACTTTATAGAATGCACATTATCGTGTTATGAGGTATTTTGAAAATATAAGGGTATGATTTCATTTGGAAAATGGTTTGTCTCAACTAATGATTAGTTTTTGAGTTAATCATCTCTTTGAGATATGTGTTTACATAAACGCTGATTAAATGTGTTTTATTGTTGAGGACCTTTATTTGATGGTTAATTGAGTTTTGAGCATTGTGACTCGGTTTTGACTTAAAAGAGTCTTGGGGACATTTATCCGGTTTAATTATTCCATGTAGAGCTTTGGTTATGATTTGCATTGATTTCATCTTAGTTGGGAATTATATGTTTTGAGTGCGTCAATTATCCATTTGGAGTCATGTAATTTAGACTGTGTTGCATTGGACCCATAGGCACGTAATGCGGGCATGGATTCTGGGACCCATGTTTCATGACCTTAACTATTCAAGTAGACAATAGGAGGGTTGATTCCGGAGGTTCTACCGTGTAGGTAGGAACTAGGACATCCGCCATTAGGGGTAATGCCATGGTTGTAGTCCTCGAATGTGTCAGACCTTTTGCTGAAATTCATGGAAATAGACAGTAAGGTCAACCGACTCTTTCGGTTAAACTTGATAAGGAGTTGTAGGGACACTTGGACTTTATGTCATGAAGTGTCATACGATTAACGTTGTATGAGTGTGCATACTTATTAAGGTTTTGAATGAACGAGTTATTTCCATGTTTTGGTGTTTGGATTTTATTCCTATTTGTGCTTCGCATGAGTATTGGGCATAGTTCCATGTTTTTGGAGTATTTCTATTTAAGTGTACTATCACGAAAATGAGATTTTGGAGAATATATCACTATTTGTTCTAAATGTTTTGCATAATGGACATTTTGATTTAAATAATATCCTTTCCGCTTTATTGTTTATACAGTGATGAAAACTCTTGAGCTCACTAGGCGTTAAGCCTAACCTTTTTATTTGTCGGTATGTGCATCAGGTCCTTGTTGGGGATTGATACTAGTGTTACTGTGAAGATATGAGTGCTAGTTAGATACACGAGAAGAGAGTAACTATTGGGTGAAGCCTTCCACAATTTGGGAATAGCAATATGTATGAGTTTAGTAACACCGGACCTCTATCCAGACTTGGGTTGTTAATTGTTGAGGTAAAATTTATAATAAAATTTGAGGTATTTTCAAGTATTGATTTGTCAAAAAGATATTTTATACTTTATTCGAAGTATTATTGAAAATTTTAAATTAGTTGTTCTTTCCAAATTTAAGAGTGTTACACTTGAGTTATTTTTTACGAAAGTAACGAATGGAAAGGGAAGGAAGGAAAGTAAGAGGGAAAGAAGGAAAGTAAGAGGGAAAGAAAAAATCTCGACGAATTTTTTAGCAGGAAAATAATGTTGATTTTCCTCCAAATGTGTGAGGAAAGAGAAAGAAAGTAAATAAGTAATAATAACAATTAAAAGAGCTTTTAAAGTTACAGAACCATTAGTATCAGTAACAAACCGATGTACAATTAATAAGGGTATAATTGTGAAAATTTCAAATCTTTGTTTCCTTTCTTTAATGTCCATGCACTACAAAACAAAAAGTACGTCTTCACCGACAAGTTTTGTCGTTTATACCGTACCCTTTGAACCCTTGTCACCTCAGCGCCACATCAGCTTTTCTCATTCCTACCCTCCTTACCCAAAAGTGGAGTACCAGTACCCAATGAACCCAATACTACCAAATACTACCCACCCCTCACACATCCCTCACACACCCCTCTCGGGTTCACCGGGTTCCCGAACCCGCAGCCCTCGAGCCCGCTCCAAACCCAGCCCCCCCGTACCCCTACCCGCTGCTACCCTCTCCTACCCGTGCCCTTACCCGCCTTCCGCTACTCATGGCCTAACTTTGAGCGGATTTGTGGTGGACCACTCGGTGGATTGATCATCACTGGCAGATTAGTCCTTCGGTGATTAAAAATTCGTTGGTAAGCTACATGTAATCACAATCATCGGCCACATTTTCTCCAGCTATGAGATCCGTCGGTGAAGCCTATTTGTTTCATAGTAAAGAACATGAAAATTTATTTTACAATGAATTACATACATCGTCCCTGATGTTTGTTGAAACTCTACCACTTAAAATTATTGTTTTAATTTTATACCAGGCACCCTAGGGTTCAAATTTGCTTGCATGTATCGTCCTCCCATCCCCCATCTTCGTCTTCTACAAGAAATAAACCCTCTCAAATACAATTCTAATGCAATATGCTTCAAACCAGAACCAAATGAAAAACCCATCTCGTTGTGCTTCATCTTGTATTACAACAAATTAGAAACCAAAACCTAATCGGTTTTGCTTAATATTCATGCTTACAAAACCCATTTTGTAAATTCAAAATCCCACAAAGACAAACCTAACGAGAGAGAGAGAGAGAGAGAGAGAGAGAGAGAGAGAGAGAGAGAGAGAGAGAGAGAGAGAGAGAGAGAGAGAGAGAGAGAGAGAGAGAGGATGTCTGTGTTAAGGGAAATATTATTGTTCATCATGGTTCGATTGATCCCAGATCTTGTAGAAGGCTAGTGGTGGCTGGTGATGGTTCTTGAAGGCGATAGAGTGGGTGCATGGTGGTTATAATTATTTGTTATTATTTTCTTTCTGTTTTCAATGATCCTTAACTATTAGGTTTGTTTTTTTTACTAATTCTTCTATTATCTACCACGTTCTTTAATCGTCAAACATGGGCTATTTTGTTGCTTTCTTTTTGGGTTGTAAAGGTTATTTAATAGTTGAAGTTATTTCATTTAATGTAGTAATTTTCAAAAAAAAATTGTATTCGTTGTTTTGAATCCTAACATTCTCGTATGAAATCCCCATAAGGCCTTAAAAAGAAATACAAAGCAGTAGTCTTTCTAGTTTGCAGTAACAAAAAAGATGACTACCAAGAACAAGACTATCGAGGAGGACTTTGTACAATCGACCATTCCTCATTTCGATGGTCACTACGACCACTTGAGTACGTTAATGAAAACTTTCTTGCGGCCAAAGGAGTATTGGAGTCTTGTTGAGATAGGCTTCGTTGAGACGCCAATAGAAGAATCACTAGCAGAAGTAACAACAGAAGAAACTTAAAGAAATGAAGTTAAATGACATGAAACTGAATAAATTATCTCTTTTAAGCCATTAATCGAACTCTTTTTGGAAACCATTCTTCAGAAGGATACTTCCAAGCAAATTTGGACTCGCTTAATAAGGAGTACGAAAGAAATGCACGAGTGAAGCGATCCATTCTTCAAGCTTTTTTCAAAGAGTTTGAAAGGTTAAATGGCGCTAACCTTGAACATTCAACAACATGTGAGGCGCAGTCCATAGCTTTCACGATTTACTCAAACAGCCCCCTCTGATTGCTTTTACACATTAAATCCTACAAACTATAAAATGCTCAAGTTAGAACCATTAATAGAAATATGTCAAGATTGGACAACTAAGTGATTATTTAACACCCGTCCTCAATCTTGACATCTAAACAAATCAATCAATTTTAATTTTGAGCACAAATAGTCATGTCGATATACACTAAGGGACTTCGTAAAAATATCGGCAGTTTGTTCCAAAGTAACAATTTTTACAGTTTTTATAACTCCGGAAGAAATCTTATTTCGAACTTCATGAATATCTATTTCTATGTGTTTAGTTTTTTCATGGAAGACATGATTGTTTGCAGACTTATTATCACAGAAAATATTTACAGGAAGTGAATCAGTAATATTTAAGAATTCTAAAATATTTAAAATCCAGATAATCTCACAAAGAACAGCAGCCATAGCCCGATATTCAGACTAGGCAGAAGACCGGGACAATGTAGTTTTTTTCTTACTTTTCCATGAAATTAAACTATTTTCTAAAAAAAGACAATAACAAGTAACTGACCTCCGCGATGACAAACATTTCCCCCGGTCGACATCCACATATGCATCCAACTTAAAAAAACTCGGATAGAGAAAAAGAAATACCCTTACCTGGAGACTTCTTCAAATAACGAAGAATTCTAAGAGCAAAATTAAGATGAGACCGGCGAGGTGCATGCATAAACTGACTTAAACAATGAACAACAAAGGCAATATAACGTCTGGTTGCAAGTAAATATATCAACCTTCCAACTAATCTCTAAAACCCAGAAATATCTCCCAATGAAGGATCGTCAGAAGAATTCCTAATAGAATCAGTCATTGATAAGATTCATATCTATAAGTGTGTTTATAGGTTTGCAACCCAAGTAACCAAAGTCGTTTAACAATTCTAAGCAATACTTGCGTTGACTCATGTACAGTTTCAGACTTCAAGATTTCAATGCCTAATAAAAACTGAAGATTACCCAGATCTTTAATCATAAAATTTGTTTTCAAATGTTGTTTGACCCTATGAATTTCACTTTTATTATTTCATGTCAACACTATATCATCTATATATATAAGCAAAACAAGAAAGACATTACCAGAGGATAGCGTGAACAAGGAATAATCATTAATACACTGAATAAAACCAAAATCAAACAAACATTTAGACAATTTTTCATACCATTGTCTAGGAGCTTGTTTTAACCCATATAAATACTTAATAAGTTTACAGACACTATTATCAGTACTAGAAAAATATCGTTCAGGTAATTTCATATAGACATCCTCATTAAGATCACCATACAAAAACGCATTATTAACCTCAAGTTGATATAAAGGCCAATCATTTTGAACAGAAAAGGCGATAACACATCTAACAGTAACCATTTTAACAACATGAGAAAAAGTTTCTTCATAATCTAAACCTTCTCTCTGACTGTACCCCTTAGTAACTAAACGAGCCTTATATCTCTCAATTTCTCGTGAAGACTTATACTTAATTTTGTAAATCCATTTGCATCCTATGGGTTTTCTATCAGGTGGAAGATCAGTCACAACCCAGGTACCGTTTCTATACGATGCCTCCATTTCATTATTCATAGCATTCACCCAATTAGGATCTTTACTAGCCCCAGTGTAACTGGTAGGTTCTATAGATTTATTTAAATTTGAGACAAAACATAAATTCTCCTTGGAAAGAGAAGAGTAATTTACAACTCTTTCCAAACCAAATTTAATCTTCCCTTCTATCACAAAGTCATCAAATCTACGGGGCAAATTTGAATTTCTTGTAGACTTTCTTAAAGAAGAAGAAGTAGAGTCAGAAGCTTGTTTTTCGGAAAAATGACCCTCAGGAGGAACTGTAACACGATCATCATGATTAATTTCATAATTCCTTACATCACTCTGACTCCCGGTAGACAGATCAGTATTGCTATTGGATGAGTGATTTGCATTACTGTTCTGACTATCAATGGAGCTAGGGCCATAAGGTGGAGATGAACTTTCGGCTACAGGTCTAGCCCTAATATCTTCATCGGGCAAAGAGTCAAAAGAATCATCAGTACGAACAGAAACATTATCAAAGAAATTTAGGAGATTTAGATTTTCAGAGTTTGATCAGGATTTTTCACTTATTTTAAATGGAAAGACATTTTCGTAAAAAGTTACATCTCGAGAAACCAAAATTTGTTTTGACTCAAGGCTATAAAGTCTATAGCCTTGCTTTGAGTTACAATAACCAAGTAAAACACATTTTTTAGCCCTAGGACTGAATTTATCAGATACATTAGGTTTCACAGAAAAACAAAGACACCCAAAGTTTCGTAAATGAGTGAGAACCGGAACAAACCCATATATTAACTCGTAAGGACATTTACCACTTAGCATAGACGAAGGAGTTCGGTTTATGAGGTAAGTGGCAGTAAGAATGCACTCACTCCACATGTTTAAAGGAACTCCTCCCTGAAACATCAAAGCTCTTGCTACATTAAGAAGACGCATATGCTTGCGTCCAACCACCCCATTTTGTTGGGGTGTGTAAACACATGAAGTCTGATGAACAATCCCACACAACTTAAAATATTCATTCACTCTTTGATTTAAAAACTCTGTTCCATCATCACTTTGAAACACTTTGACAGATTTACCAAATTGAGTTTGAAGCAAATCACAAAACACAACAATATTTTCAAAAACTTTATCCTTTGTTTTCAACAAATATACCCAAAAAACTCTTGAAAAATCGTCCACAATAGTAAAAAAAATACTTATATCCATCCCTACTGGTAACCTTGTAGGGACCCCATAGATCAAGATGCACTAAGTCACCGATATCCTTAGATTTTATTTCACTTAGACCAAATTTAGTGCGAGACTGTTTTGCCTTATGGCAAATCTCGCAAGGAGAGGACGACTCATTTCCTATATTCAACCTACCTTTTAGTACTTTTAAGACAGGATCAGTTGGGTGACCTAGTCTACTATGCCACAATTGATATGAGACATGACAACACGTGGAGACATTGCAAACAGTCTTACCCTTAGGGTCTATATCAAAGTAGTAAAGCCCACCTTTCTCACTACCAGTTCCCAGAAGTTTTGTGCGATGAGATTCCTGAACATAACATTTATTTTCATCAAATCCAACAAAAAGTTTATTGTCACGAGCAAACTTATGAACAGACAACAAATCAACATTAAAATCTGGGACAACTAAGACATCAAGTAAGAGGAGACTGTTGGTTAAGTTCATATTTCCAAAAGGTTTAATTATTGCTTTTGAACCATTTGGGTGATTCACAATCAGATTCAAATCAGAAATATCCACAACATTCTCAAGGTTAGAAATAGAAGAAGTCATATGTTGGCTTGCCCCGAAATCAATGATCCAGTTGAAGCTACACAGAACAGACATACCTTCCATATTCGCGGATGCTTCATGTGAAGTACGTTGTTAGAGTAGTGCAAGAAGTTTAGAGACCTGGTCTTGGGTTAAAGCACCCCCAGAGGAAGAAGATTGAGACCCCAGAGAAGATTGACCGGTAGTGGTGTTATTGGAAGAACTGGCATTGTTGCTAGATGGTTTGAAGTTTTGATTGAAATTTTGTTTTCTTTGAAAATCTTTAGGAAAACCCTTTAGCTTAAAGCATCGTTCAATAGTGTGGCCAATGACACCACAGTGTTTACACAATAGATTTGGATTTGGAGGTCTCGTGAAGTTTTTCTTATTTTCGGGGACTTTGCTAAAGAAGACGGAGTTCTGATTCTTGGTTGATGAAGTACCGGAGACTCCTCGATGAGATTCATCTCTAGAAATAATAGAGAAAGAAGTTTTAACCGAGGGTAGGGGATCGGAGGTTAATATGGTACTTCTAATAGGCTGATACACATCATCCAGCCTCATTAGGGACTGCATGAGTTTCAAAAGTTGGTTATGTTTAGAGAATTCATGTGAAGCAGTGCAGATACAGGATGGGAGTTTAACCAAAGCATCAAATTGTTTCCAGAGAGAGTTTAATTTGTGGTAGTAATCGGACACAGAGGATCCATTTTGAGTTAAAGAGTTAATTTCCTTATGAAGATTAAAAGTCACAGATCCATCAACTTTGTCATAGGTTTCTTTTAACTCTAACCACACTTCAGAAGCAATTTTAGAGAACACTTGACCCAAGTATGATTCTTCAGTTACAGAACTTAGAATCCATGACAGCACAACCGAGTTGCATCTATTCCATTGTTTAGCAAGGACATGATCATTGTTAGGTCTAGTGCATGAACCGTCAATAAAACCAACTTTGTTCTTTGTTTCAAGGGCAATGGTCATAACACACACGCAAACCTTGTAGTTTTCAGTTCCACTAAACTTAAAATTCAAGATAGACACCCCACTAGTGTCACTGGGATGCAGGTACAACGGATCACCAAAATCAAGTTTGGCGATCTGAGACTGCACAGTGGAACTAGATGGAAGAATTACCTCAGCTTCATGCATACTGAAAAAACAAGGAAGATACTGAGATAAACAAACGGCAGGATTCCTAAAACACTCAAAGGTGCTAGGTCAAGCCTTACATCAAAATCTTGTAACACGTAGTAAACAAAGGACCAACAAAATACAGCGGAAGCAATAAGGTACAATTACACCAGATATCACACACCTGAACAGAATAAAAGGGACCGGATCTGAGAAACTGGACCAGAACTGAAAGCAAGAAATACAAGTAACATATATCACAGATAATAACAGATAAAGACAGAAATATAGCCAGAAATAAAAGCAGAAATAAAGGAAGCTGCAAGGAACAATAAGAAATTAAGAAGAAAACAGATATACAAAGATATTAAGAACAAGAAATTTTGCCCCTAACAAATCTACTGCTAAAAAAACTAAGTTGATATAACAAGGCTATTCAGGCCAAAAGGTATTAACGACCTCAGATTTGAATGCTAGATGACGAAGGACAAACCACGAGGTATGAAGAACCTCATATCTGAACTCAACAGAAACCAAACCATGAGGTATGAGAGCCTCGGATCTGAATCTGAATCGAAGGAAATAACCAGCAGATCTAAGTAAACGAAAAAAATAACCAGCAAATCTAAACGAACCAGAAAATAACCAGCAGATTTAAACGAACCAGAACGTGCAAGAACCGAGACCAAAGTCTCGAGCAACACCAGATCGCATATCTAAAAAACGAGAACTAGATGATTAGTAAAGCAAAAAACCGACAATCACCGTCGTGAATCGCAACTCCGGTCGGTTGGGATGATGCCTTGACAGATCGACTAGAAAAAACGATTCTAAGGTCATCTCCAATCGTACTCCCAAAAAAAACACCAAAAACACCAATTATGGTGGGCCCAACACCAAAAAAAAACCCTCAACTTCAACCATACTCCAAAAAAACACCAAATTTGTGGACCTCACATTAAAATAACATTATTTCATTTACTATTTGCTATTAATATATATAAGTTATAATATTTATTAATTAAATAATAATACTTTTAATGGAAAGTGGTGGGATCCACCATATTGGAGTGTCAAATTCACACTCCATATTTGGAGTGTGAAATCACAAAACGGCAAAAACATTTGGAGTTTGGCGTGCGATTGGAGCATCCATCAACACCAAATTTGGAGTTTGGAGTACGATTGGAGATGCTCTAAAGAACAAAAAACAACCAGAAAAAACCGGCTGGAGGTGTTGAGCAGATCTTGAGATATTAAGAAACTCATATCTGACTAACGAACCACAACCGATCAGATGTACACAAAGCCTCAAATCAACACCAAACTATGAAGGAGTAACGATGACCAGATCGACGCCAACCTGAAGGATCTAACCGATCGATCTAAAAATTACAGCGCCGAACGGACAGATCTGTGTAAAAAAACGAAGAACAACCGATCTACGATCTGAGCGATGAGGTTATCAACAATCACCGCTGAGGTTTACACCAAAAACTCCTGTCGATACAGACTACCGAACCACACCAGATCGAGCACCGTAGAGAGCAAGTTTCTGAAATAGAAACCAAATAAGAAAAACAAATCGACCAAGAATCATAGAGATCAAGCCATTAAAGCTCTGATACCATGTAAAAAAAATCATAAATCGACTTTTATTATAACAAGATATGAAGAAATACTAATACTCTCTATTATGATATTACAAAAATAAGAAAATAAAACTAACCCTAATTACAAAAGAAGCTAACTAGGGAGAAACAATATAGATAGAGAGATGTAACGTCCCAAAAATTACAATGAATTTAAAATTTTTAAAAGTAATACATTTCATTACAATCAAACCATAAGTTAACAATTCCCATTACAATAAGAATAAACGTCGTTATTTAAAACCATCAATAAAGTTTAAGCAGTGGAAAAGTTATATAATTAAATCCCCATTTAAAAAGTTAAACTTAAACAGCCTTCGACTTGCGCCCGTGTGTACCGTCATGCCCGACTGCTACTCGCACCTGAAATCATAAGATATTGGGAAGGGGTAAGCACGAAGCTTAGTGAATTCCATCACATGCGCAGATAGGAATTATATACACATCACCCCTATCCGCACATAAGCAACAACATCACAGTTACATAAAACGAGTAAACATCTACAAGTAATTATGTATCCAACACCTCGGTCCCACCGAGCCCTCGGTCCCACCGAGTTGTAATGTAACACACTCGTCACACCGAGTTCCCACAACGTTTCCCTCCACTTCCTCGGTCCCACCGAGCCCTCGGTCCCACCGAGTTGTAATGTAACACACTCGTCACACCGAGTTCCCACAACGTTTCTTTCCACTTCCTCGGTCCCACCGAGCCCTCAGTCCCACCGAGTTGTAATGTAACACACTCGTCACGCCGAGTTCCCACAACGTTTCTTTCCACTTCCTCGGTCCCACCGAGGTGTAATGTAAAACATTTATACTAAGCATTTAAACCAATCAAATATTACACACCACAAACAACTAGTTCACACCACAAAGACAGTAGTACATACAAACTACTATGACATGCATACAACCCCTAACTACACAGTGAGAGAACTCACCTTAAAGCAACGCGAGTATCCGCAACCGCAATCACAAGCCGGCCAACTTCACTCACCTTCTCCCACCTAATTACGTGTTAACAAATGTCAAAGTGACGCCCCAACCCAAAACCACG
Organism: Saussurea involucrata; assembly: GCA_033807775.1. Classification (NCBI taxonomy): domain Eukaryota; kingdom Viridiplantae; phylum Streptophyta; class Magnoliopsida; order Asterales; family Asteraceae; genus Saussurea; species Saussurea involucrata. Next base: position 13,980,821 of record CM066312.1, read on the forward strand.
ACTACTAAATTATAACATACACATTCCAGCTTTTACTCTAAAAACACAGGTCTGTTCGGGACCTGTTTAACCCCTTGTAAACTGATAAATCCAGAAATATTAATCCATAATCACAAAGTCCCATGTCTTAGGGTTCCAGGGACATATCGCACGCGCTCTAACGATTTTTCTACAATTTATTATGGATTTTACAAAACCGGTTAACTGCACAGCGAAAAACAACACCTTTCATTACAAAACAGCGGTTTGACACTAGCTACGGTCCGAACTGGTTTTTCCGCAAAACATAAGAAACTTACTAGACTCATAAAGGGAACTTTTGGCACTGGTTTCATCCCAATCCGACATTCCTAGCAGAAGTTATACTCGATACAAAAACAGGGACAGAAACTGCAGTTTCACATAAAATGACAAATAATGCTTAGTAACCCATTAAGCCATAGCTTAACCCAAACAGACCCGAATGAACCTTTGAGGATGCAAACAAATAGGGTATTCTAAGTGCAAGTAAAAACAACCCCCAAACATACAATCAACAACCACAATGAGACCCCAAAATTTTAGCGTGGAAAACCCCTCAAAATCGAGAGTAAAAACCACGGGACTACTAGAGCCGCTTCAAATCCACTACCACCAATATTAGAGCAATACAAAGTCTTCTCTAGATTATACTAGAGGCATACAAAACCATCATACACTTGGAAATAAGCACATCAAGATGTATGGAACCAAAATAGAGCAAGAATGGAGAAAAATCACCACAAAGTTACTGCTGTGCAGAACCCCACGAAACCATGACCTCCGGACCTCAAAACCACGATCCCACCGTCCAGAATGTTGATGAAGATGTCGTGAAGCTGCTCACCAAAAATCACGACGATCCGACCGTTCAATCTCCGGGAAACAGAAGTTTTCTGAAGCTAGGTTTTCAAAATACGAAAATATTGAGCTCCATCCCTTTTTTCTTGTTACTCACGAACACCACACCAAAAAAATGATACAAGGGTTTGGTTTGGGTTGCATGGGCCGAAACTCTCACTTTTTGGCCCCTTAACAATTTTGGTCCCTCACTACATCCTTCTAGCAAACTAACCACGTCTTGACATATTTAACTATTAGGTCCAATTCGTCTAACCCCGCTAACGGAAACCATGATAAATAAAACTTTTAAAAAAGAATTAAAACAAAGAAATTACATACCGGGATACGAGCTTTACAACTCTCCCCCACTTGGATTAGACTTCGTCCTCGAAGTCTACGTCCGCAAACAGCTCTGGATAGCTTTACCACATCTCAACCTCGGGTTCCCAAGTCCACTCGGAGCCCTTTCTGTGTTGCCACTGGACTTTCCTCAACTAGAATCTAAATTTCTCACCCCGTCTAGAATTTCTCGAATACTTTTCTTACTAACAAAACTCCTTCACGGACATTGGAAATATGATCGGAAGAACACTCCAACAACTGAATTCATTCCTAGTCAAACGACTTCGGTTGCCTCCCAACCTTAGATGTTCCATACATCCCGATTCAACTTGCAAGCTCTAACCATCCTAAAGGTGCTCACCAACATACCCTACAGGATACTCGAATCCGATAATTCCTACCATTACTGCCGATTAACTTCCACGAGTTCTAAAAGGCTCCCAAAATTTATTTCACACGAATCGTCAAACCAGTAAACCTATAATCACCCACGAAGGTCATTCCACCATAACCATTCATCTCAATTAAGCATCTCAGGGTTACTACTACCATCACCATAATTATTTTAAAATCGGCTACAAATCTCCGATTACACTAAAGGTGTTTGGCCTTAAGCCCAAAAGTCGACGCCCTAATATACTACTTACTTCAAAAAGGTTACTGCGCATTTATTCTCTTAATTACAAAGGGCATCATTCCCTTAACCGACACTATTCGGTCTACACTAACAACACGTGTGGAATACCCAATCTTCCACCGTCTACTTATCCTCCACGCTCGCTCTAGGAAACCTAGTTACACTGTATCAAGATACGCCTTAACGCCTACCTCCCAGGTACGTCTCAAGGCCCGGCACATCGGAACTACCTCTCAGGTAAGTGCCCAAGACTATATCCTCTTAGTGCCTACTGGAAAGTCAAGGTCATAACACATGAATACCAGAGTCCCACCCCGAGATACCCAACCGACCATTACCAACGACTGACTGACGTGACCAAGGATCCAATGCAAAACAGTCTACCAACAACATGCATATCCCAGAATGACTCACTCACCCAACATGTAAATACGCAACGTGCAATAAGTGCAAAACTGTGCAACAAAACAACCCATCAACAAAACTTCACATCGAGCCATTAAAAACCGTGCAATTGACCCATGACTATCTCAAAGTCAAAACCGAGCAAAATGCTCCACGCTTGCTAGACCCATAAGTCGGTCAAAAACGCGTTTAAATAAAGTTTAAGAAAGCAATACTTTTAAATAACATTAGTCCCAAACTCGACACGGGTTAAACCAAAGAGTTTTCCAAAAGGACTCACACCCTTAAAATTCTCAAAATGACACATAACACTTATAAGCGCACTTCCCAAATGGTTTACAAAATCATTTACAAAATATTTTCAACGTCAAGATTTTTCATTTCAAAAAGACCGCAAGCAATAAAACTACTATTACCAGGTCGGTAGTTACGCAAAAATGGACACGCTCGTCCCACATATGAAAATCATGTTGAAAATCATTTCATTGCAGCTTAGTTTACTCACAAAACGTAAAGCGAAATAAATAATTTATTTGAAAATGAACCGTCACAGTTCTAGTATGAATTGACTCATGACATGTATTTAAAGTAACCGCTCGACCTTACACCGGGTGCGACAAAAGTGTGCACATAATTTCAAAATCAGTTCCACGACATTTGACCCCAAAATTCCTCTTTTTCCAACATAAAATGTCGTGGCACAGGGTTCACCAACAAATCTTACGCGCGTCGGCTAGTCATACAAAACGATGAAACGGTTTACAAATATACTTTTGTTAAAACACAACTGTTTCGTGTAAGTTTCAAACTTAAAAATAAAAAAACCAATCTGTTTTCATCATTTGAAAATATCGACTAAAACCTCATAAAATCTCAAAAGGTGGGGTTCTTTAAATTGATTTCCAAGATTTCCCCAAATGGTCACATAAACAAATGATATATGCACCTCGTGAAATTAAACCCACACGACTCAACATGCCGTAAAACAGAACTTATTTTAACCAACTCACTCAAATAGCTTTATACAGACATCGTGGAATGTAACTTTCCGTCTCAACTCTAACATATGTGGAGGAGTTCCAATGTTAAAGTCACAAGCCGTAGTCACTTGCCCAACATTTTAAACACCACAAAACACGGATATCATCTTACCCGAAAGAACCGTTGGAAAAATAACGAAATGAGACAAATTCTAACAAAGTTTGCACTCCCGTGATAAAACGATTTCATACACTTTCAAAACCATAATTCAAAATCTTGTGTGTGTGCTGAACATTTCCCAAAACTCCAAAACACCATCCAATAAATGATTTGAAACACAAGAATTTGTTAATGCAATCTATTTCAAAATCAAACTTTGTGCATGACTCAGTCGGCATTCTACGCCTCGACTCCTACTCCTCCAAATCTCTCCGATCCACTAACGTCATCCGGACATTTAAACCTCTTAGGCAAGTTGGGAAATTACGTCAAATAATCCCTACGATTTTTCCTCAAATCAAAGTCGGCTCTATAAGCCTATGATTCTAGCACAATCGTCCATCTTGGCCCGAAACAAACATCATCCTTATCGTCACTCCAAGTTATCAATACTAGAATCGTCCTTTTATTCCAACAACTACTAATTTTATAACCTTCGACACTACCCCAGCGATCATCCCATCAAAGCAAAACAAGTACACACTTGTACTAGTAGGTTTACTATAGTCGTTCCTCCTTGCGATGGCTATTTCGGGTAGATATTACAACGAGTTATTAGCGCATAATAACTCACACTAACAACGCTCACGCTCAACTCCTTGGATTCCTCGTGACTTTCCCCGACTCGAACATTGATCCTGTGCTTCCGGTAGTAGGAACTCTACTACTACCATCTACACCTATCACTGTCCGCTCCGAGTCCCATCCCGAGTATCCAAGTAGTTGCTCGCCCAACAAAAACCATACACGTATGTCCATACTGACGCATATACACACTCTTCCTAGCTCCCTAGGAATAAACATAATACCCCACTACCCTTGCTAGGGCGAAACCCCCACTAACCCTGACGAGTCGCCTCGTGAACGCACAGTCGTATACAGTGGAAACCAGATAGACATTCGAATATAAGATTCTATCCTACAACGATTGGACTCAAACAAGAGCTGCGCTATAGAACTAAATCCAACATTTTAAGGCTATTCGGTTCCTACCGCATACAACCTATAGTGCATCCGCTTAATCAACCTATCAAAGTTAGCATAAGTTCCTAATAGCAAGTAACAACCATACAATACATTGTATTAAGCACCAAGCAATCTAGCATACATACTCCTATGTTCTATAAAGCAACTTTGCATACGTACTCATATGTAAACGCTATTCCCAGCTCACTAGGAATTTCATCTCATCCCACTACCCTTGCTACAATGGAATCCCTGTTAGCCATAATGAGTTGCCTCGCGAATACCCAGTCGCATGCAGCGTGAATCAAATAGACATTCGAATACAAGATTCTATCCTAGAACGGTTGGACTCAAACAAGAGCTGCGCAATAGAACTTAAATCAAATATTCTAAGGCTATATGATTCTTCCTGCATACAACCTATAGGGCCTTCACTTAACAACCTACTATAACTAGCATTGATTCCTACCAGCAAGCAGTCATCATACAGTACAGTGTAAACAACATAGGCAATCTAGCATGCATACCCTATGCCTAGAAAGCAATAAATACACTAAGTACCGTACCTTCCCAAATAGCGTCGGCTGACTGTACACACTGTGCCCTCGATCACCGTTTCCCAAACGGGTTTTCCTTTTCCCTTTATTCTAAAAGATTTTAGTAAAAGAAATTGAAATTTCATAGCCGCAACTTGAGACCAAACACACCGAGATCTGTCTGATTCACTCAAGCTGTGCTCTGATACCAAGTTGTAACGTCCCAAAAATTACAATGAATTTAAAATTTTTAAAAGTAATACATTTCATTACAATCAAACCATAAGTTAACAATTCCCATTACAATAAGAATAAACGTCGTTATTTAAAACCATCAATAAAGTTTAAGCAGCGGAAAAGTTATATAATTAAATCCCCATTTAAAAAGTTAAACTTAAACAGCCTTCGCCTTGCGCCCGTGTGTACCGTCATGCCCGACTGCTACTCGCACCTGAAATCATAAGATATTGGGAAGGGGTAAGCACGAAGCTTAGTGAATTCCATCACATGCGCAGATAGGAATTATATACACATCACCCCTATCCGCACATAAGCAACAACATCACAGTTACATAAAACGAGTAAACATCTACAAGTAATTATGTATCCAACACCTCAGTCCCACCGAGCCCTCGGTCCCACCGAGTTGTAATGTAACACACTCGTCACACCGAGTTCCCACAACGTTTCCTTCCACTTTCTCGGTCCCACCGAGCCCTCGGTCCCACCGAGCCCTCGGTCCCACCGAGTTGTAATGTAATACACTCGTCACACCGAGTTCCCACAACGTTTCTTTCCACTTCCTCGGTCCCACCGAGCCCTCGGTCCCACCGAGTTGTAATGTAACACACTCGTCACGCCGAGTTCTCACAACGTTTCTTTCCACTTCCTCGGTCCCACCTAGGTGTAATGTAAAACATTTATACTAAGCATTTAAACCAATCAAATATTACACACCACAAACAACTAGTTCACACCACAAAGACAGTAGTACATACAAACTACTATGACATGCATACAACCCCTAACTACACAGTGAGAGAACTCACCTTAAAGCAACGCGAGTATCCGCAACCGCAATCACAAGCCGGCCAACTTCACTCACCTTCTCCCACCTAATTACGTGTTAACAAATGTCAAAGTGACGCCCCAACCCAAAACCACGACTACTAAATTATAACATACACATTCCAGCTTTTACTCTAAAAACACAGGTCTGTTCGGGACCTGTTTAACCCCTTGTAAACTGATAAATCCAGAAATATTAATCCATAATCACAAAGTCCCATGTCTTAGGGTTCCAGGGACATATCGCACGCGCTCTAACGATTTTTCTACAATTTATTATGGATTTTACAAAACCGGTTAACTGCACAGCGAAAAACAGCACCTTTCATTACAAAACAGCGGTTTGACACTAGCTACGGTCCGAACTGGTTTTTCCGCAAAACATAAGAAACTTACTAGACTCATAAAGGGAACCTTTGGCACTGGTTTCATCCCAATCCGACATTCCTAGCAGAAGTTATACTCGATACAAAAACAGGGACAGAAACTGCAGTTTCACATAAAATGACAAATAATGCTTAGTAACCCATTAAGCCATAGCTTAACCCAAACAGACCCGAATGAACCTTTGAGGATGCAAAAAAATAGGGTATTCTAAGTGCAAGTAAAAACAACCCCCAAACATACAATCGACAACCACAATGAGACCCCAAAATTTTAGCGTAGAAAACCCCTCAAAATCGAGAGTAAAAACCACGGGACTACTAGAGCCGCTTCAAATCCACTACTACCAATATTAGAGCAATACAAAGTCTTCTCTAGATTATACTAGAGGCATACAAAACCATCATACACTTGGAAATAAGCACATCAAGATGTATGGAACCAAAATAGAGCAAGAATGGAGAAAAATCACCACAAAGTTACTGCTGTGCAGAACCCCACGAAACCATGACCTCCGGACCTCAAAACCACGATCCCACCGTCCAGAATGTTGATGAAGATGTCGTGAAGCTTCTCACCAAAAATCACGACGATCCGACCGTTAAATCTCCGGGAAACAGAAGTTTTCTGCAGCTAGGTTTTCAAAATACGAAAATATTGAGCTTCATCCCTTTTTTCTTGTTACTCACGAACACCACACCAAAAAAAATGATACAAGGGTTTGGTTTGGGTTGCATGGGCCGAAACTCTCACTTTTTGGCCCCTTAACAATTTTGGTCCCTCACTACATCCTTCTCGCAAACTAACCACGTCTTGACATATTTAACTATTAGGTCCAATTCGTCTAACTCCGCTAACGGAAACCATGATAAATAAAACTTTTAAAAAAGAATTAAAACAAAGAAATTACATACCGGGATACGAGCTTTACAAGAGAGTACAAAAGTTTAAAAGAAAGAAAAGTCGTCTGAATTGTGAAGAAATGAGATCCACAGCCCTTTATATATTTAACGAGAATTGGCAGCTTCAGTCCCTCGAGTTTGCAACAATGACTCCGCTAACCTTGAACATTCAGCAACAGTGAGGCGCAGTCCATAGATTTCACGATTTACTCAAACAACCCTCTCTGATTGCTTTTACACATTAAATCCTACAAAAACTATAAAATTCTCAAGTTAGAACCATTAATAGAAATATGTCAAGATTGGACAACTAAGTGATTATTTAATAGTTGGAGATGAAACCCGATGAGAAAGTTTTTGATTATCTTTCTAGAGTGATGTCTATGGATAACAAAATGAGGGTGCATGTTCAACAAGTTATAGACATAAATTTCATGTAAAAAATATTTCGATTCTTAACAGACAAGTTCAAGTACACTGTCTGCGCTATTGAGGAATTGAAAGATATTGGCAACTTATCTATCGATGAGTTGGAAACCTCTTTAACCGTGCAAGAGAAGAAGTTTCATAAGGATGATGTGGAAGAACAAGCCTTAAAGGTGACTTACAAGGACAAATTCCGAGGAAGGGCTGACGGGCGAGTGACATTTAGAGGACGAGAAAGAGGTAGAGGACGCCACGTTTTCAACAAGTCTGTTATTGAGTGCTACAAGTGCAATAAATTAGGGCACTTTCAATATGATTTTCCTTATTAGGAAGCCAATTATGTAGGGTTCGATGAGAAGCAAGAAATGTTATTAATGTCATATGTGGAAGTAACTAATGCAATAAAGCAAGATTAGACCAGTTTTCTCGATTCGGGATGTAGCAGTCACATGTGTGGAGAAAAAACCTTGTTCATTTACCTTGATGAAGGTTTTAGAGACAATGTGAAATTAGGAAAAAGAACTCGAAGATGTTAGTAATGAGTAAAGGAAACGTGAAACTACATGTGAACAACTTCGTACATGTGGTCGTTGATGTATTTTATGTGCCATACAGTACTAAGAGAAAGACTTTTTTCCTACGATTTTTTCCGGAAAAATTTGTCGCTAAAAGGTGATTCATCACAAAATCATCACAAAAGTTGGTGGGTAATTTAAATGAGTGACATATTATCCAGGGATTATCTTTGTAATCCATTGGTATTTTCTCAAAAACCATCAGATTCTACCTAACCATTGGTATTTTCTGGGTGATCCGTCGGTAATCACCGACAAAAATTTCTCTAGGTAATTTTTATGGGTAAAATTTATTTCTTTTGTAGTGAGCGTTGAGGAACAATCTATTGAGTATTGGCCAATTGCAAGGAAAAATGGTTAACATTTTTAATTCAAGACTGTATGTGTCAAAATCCAGTCAAGGTATTGATCTTACCAATAAAGATATCATTAAACATAATGTTCTGGTTGTTTGTTAAGTCTTAACCGGTGAAAGAAACTTATTTCTATACAACCTCTCAAGATTGTTCTCATTTGTAGCACTGTAGATATTGTCATCTAGGTTATAAAGACTCTTTAATCCAAGGAAATTGTGGAGAAACCACCATACTTTTCTGCCCCCACAATGGTATGTACATCTTGCATTGTTGTAAAGCAACACCGAAATTCCATACCAAGAAAGATCAAGTACATAACATCACATAAGCTTCAATTTATTCATGTAGACTAGTGTGGTGCGGTCAATCTTGCCTCAAATAGCAACACGAGATATGTAATATGTTTCATTGACAATTTCAGTCGAAAACTATAGACTTATTTTATGGTTGAAAAATCGAAAGCATTCATTAATTTAGTATTTTTAAAGTCTTATCGAGAAAGAAACAGGTTGTTATATCAAGTGTATACATATCAAATCAGGAGGGGAGTTTACTCTTCAAAAATCCAATCGGTTTTGCAAAGATAGTTTGAGCTTATCGCACGAGCCTTTAGTGATAAAAGTCGTTTATCGCACCTAAGGCTTGCGATAAGTTTACTATTCATACAAGTTCTCTGCGATAGTTGACTTATTCAGGGATACTTGACATGACCTGCAACAATTGACTTTGACTTTGACTTTGACCAAATAGTTTGACTTCAAAACTTTGACTTTTCTAGCTTGACTTTTAGTGAAAGATTGACTTTTGACTTTTTGTCAAATCTTTAATGTGTTTAAATTTTCACTAATTAACAATCATATCAAGTTCTGTATATCTACAATGATCAAGATGTCTAAAGAACTTCTTAGCATCGAATCTCAGACGAAACTAGTCTTAACTTTGGGAGAGTATCCACAATGGAGAATTCGGATGCTTCAATTTCTCGAGAATATTGACGAGGACTTGATTAAGCCAATCAGAGAAGGGCCTATAGAACCTTAGATTGTAGTTCCTGATACTCCTGCTATAGATACAAACCAACAAACCAATGGTTCCTGCTAGGAGAATACCCAAACCTCTTAGATTCTATAGTGAAGCGGAGAAGAAGAGATATAGTCTTGACAAGAGAGCCCTAAATTTGTTTACCTTAGTAGTTCCAAATTACGTTTACAACAGAACTGATAGTCGAAAATCAGCAAAGGGTATATGGGATGAGTTGAAGAAGAAAATGCAAGGTTCGACACAATCACTTGAGACAAAGCTAAATCAATGTACAATGTTATGAAGGCTTCAAAGCCAAAGATAACGAGACTATTTGACTGAATCACACATTCGACTCAACACAATTCTGAATGATTAGAGAAGAAACGGACTTAACAAAACAAATTCTGAGATTAACTACAATTTTTGAAGAATTCGAACCTAAATGGGATACTTACTCAATTAATCTACAGATGAACAAAAATGTAGCTGAAGAAGATATCCATGATCTGTGTTGTATTTTGAATCAACATGAGTATAAAGTCAAAGAGATTGTTGTTGAGAAAAAGATGGTCACTGGTTTTTTGGCTTTACTTGCTGAGAAGTAGAATAGATTTATCCTTTCCAAAAAAAAGTAGAATAGATTTAAGTCCATTTCTAAATATTCGAAGTCTTCTTTAATGTCAAAGATGTCTACGATTGAATATGTTAATAGTAACAACCTATTCTAAACAAATAACATGTACATTTATATGAAATTTTATATAAGGTATGCACCTTTGGTCCCAAAACTGTACATTAATTACATAGTTATCAGTACAAACTTTCGTTTTACAAGATTACATAACAACAACTTTAACTATAAAGTTCTTCCAACAAAATTATCAAAACATCTTCATCAGATATGACCATGGAAGGTCCAAACACGTATTCACGTTTTCCTTTTTCCTTTGTCTTCATGTGGCTTCCCTCGAAAACATATTTAAAAACAATTAGGGTTAGATCAATTGGTCTAGTGAGATACCTTGTTAATTCATGCATGATATTATAAAATCAGTAATATAAAAACATGTATCATTGCAGCTGATCAGTTTGTTACTCTCCCCCACAATGCCCGAAGCACCAATTCATAGATTTTCCTTTCGTGCTTGATTGCCCCGTGCCTTACAGCACAATCTCACCTCGTGCCTTAATGCACAAAATAGTACTTTCCTCCTAGAGCCTCTTTCAGCATAATCTACTCTTTGTGCCTTTTTCAGCAAAACATTGTTGGCACTCATGCACAACCGATGTCTAGTGAAGCTGGCGTTCTAGCACATCGCGATAATGATTGATGGCGTTCTAGCACAGCCGATAGTGCAAAACATAAAGTAATCAACCATTCATAGTTTCACGCAGTTCATAATATGCCCATATTAACTTTCATTAGTTTAAAACATATATATTCCAGTTCAAAAATGGTTAAAAGTAAAACTCACCTGAATGTAATACGGTCAACTTCCACTCACACGGTCACGCCAAGTATTAGACTTCACAAACAACCCACAGAACCTGAATTACACAATACCGATATCCTTTATATAATATTACTGGATAAGACTCTTATGATAGGATACCAATCCTAAATAATACTCAAAATACATCAACTGACTAAAACATAGACTAGATACTCTCAACTATCGCACATCTCTTTGTGCGATAAACCCAACTACCACATACCCTTTGTGCGGTACACTCAACTACCGCATACTCCTTGTACGATACACCAAACTACCGCATACCCTTTGTGTGGTACACAAAACTACCGCAAAAGTCTTCTGCGATACTTTCAATCTATCACATAAAATAATAATCTAAGTATGATAAAACTTTATCCAATTTAAATCCTTCAAAACACTATCAGAAAACATAATAAGTTGAATTTCCAACCTAGAAACCCAGATTTCTAAACATTTTATAAAACACTATAAACTTAAAAACCAAACCGATAGATCAATCCTAATATCAAATGCTAGTCCTTCAAACCAAGCCGGAATATCAACTGTCGGTCCTTCCAATAGCAATCCATCTCAATCTAACCAAGCTAAATCTGAAGCCAAATGGGAGAAGATCAGATTAAGAAATGCTTTTCTTGAAGAATCAGATAGAAAAGTCTTTGCCCATTACATCAGAAGGTTGGATATTGAAGTTGTGTTAGGAATACAAGGACAGGTTTGAGTACATTTATTTGACGAGGGCCAAAGCACAACCTAAGCAATATGTACCAATCCAATCTCCTGATTGTTTCCAACAAACAGGTCATAGCAAGAACGTTTTACAAGATATGGTACTCAGTTTTCACTGTTCAAAGGTAAGATGGTCAGATATGGACCTTCTCTGAAGCGGATTTCCACAATTTAGAGATTGGTGACTTTCAGTTCATGTACCATAATTTCAGAGACAGGATTATCAGGAAAGAAGGAATTCTACTGGCCATATAAGCCATCAAAAGGTTCTTGCACAGACACATCTTGTATGCCTACATCACTGATCTGCAAATGAGGTTGGAAAGTAATCATCCAATTGTTAACATGTTGAGGCCAAATCACACTCTTCTAGATTTAGAGAATTATCCCTTGTTTATGGTTTTTGAACAACCAAAGTTTGGGATCATTTACAAGAATGCAAGTGGAGAAAAGAGATTTCTAAGATTTGTTGAAATTGAAAAGTATTCTGATGAACACTGAAGATCATAAGATTGAAGCTGGAGAACAAGATCAACTGTGATAATACAACTGTTGTAAGTGAAAAATTGGGATTAAGAGAAAGGATGTTGATAAAAGAACTTTGGAAGAAATTGATGAAAGAATCAACTATAGAAGAGCTCTTAGAGGGATTGAAACTCATCTGGGCACCAGAAGAAGAAGAAGGCCTTTGTTAAGACCTTGATTCCAAAGGGGGAGAATGTTAGGGTGAAAAATGTTGTAATTCAAGGTCTAAGGGGTCGTTTTGTAATTCATTCACAATTCATGTAAAATTCAAAGGGTTTGTTTTTTGCTCCTTTAAATACTTTTGTTCTTGTAACTTGTAAGCAACTTTGTCATTTGAGCATTATAGATATATGATTTTTGTGCTCTCTCTACATTTTCTCTCCCTAGAATCTTTGTTAATTTTTTGTTTGTGAGCTTGAATAGAACTTACATATCTCAATGATGTAACTATATCTACCCGAAAAAGGACCTTTCGCTCGAGGAATAGTCTAGCCAGAACCTGAACTAGGTCTCATGTTCATAACCAGTGATGGCAGCGTATGTCTGAACTTTATATTTGCCCTAGACCTCACATAGACTTTTTTGGAAAATGGATAGAAGAAGATGAAGCTTGGAAGATGACAGACATAATGATCAAAAGATAGTTGTTGAAGAGAAGACTAAGGGGATGAAAGTTACTATGCATATATGTTTAGATGATATTAGCTGATAGATCACTTTTTCTTGATTTATTAGTTATGAACTTTTAGTGATAGTATTTCATTGTACTTGTGATTTTCATATTCCCTTGTAATCTGATATGATTTAATGAAGATTTCAGTGAATTACTTTATTCCATCATAGTACTGAAAAAGATCCATAAAACAGTAAATGGGACACGCATGTTGTGAGTTCCTTTTATCCTTATGTTTTAACACTTAGCAATTATCTTATGTTGTTTTGTCATCATCAAATAAAGGGAGATTGTTGATCCAAACTCTTTCAGTGATTTGATGATGATCCTCATACTTATTGCAAACCACATTTACTGTTTTGTAATTTATAGTTTCAGCGTCAGCGATCATACTAAGCATGTTTAGTGATCGCTGAGCGCTTCTTTTGTAAATAGTTTCCAATGTAATACCTGAAGACAAGATTCACGCTGAAAATAATTCACAACTGAAGTCGAAGACCAAGCTGATGAAGAAGACAAGTCTACTAATGATCTAAAGCGACACTCAGTGAAACCAAGATTAGTCTACATTCGTAACAATTCAATACAAGCTTCACCTATAACTGAAGATATCATGAGTGAAAGCTGAATATACTCATAATTGATAGCTGATCATGAAGCTTGCCTCATAAGATTTGTTTGTTTTATCTACCTACACAGAAAGTACGAAAGCACAAAAGCAAACTTGCTTTTGTCCAAAATTGTACAACCACTCTTGTTGCCACACTGTTTACAATACGGCCAAAAGCATGCTAAGGATAATGTCAATATCATGAAGCCAATACTATCTGGACACGTGTAGTGTACCCTCTGACTTGCATTAAATGCATAGGGTATAAATATATGAGAAGATCTTCATTATGAAGGATCCCTCTTCTAAAACCCTTTTTCTTCAAAACTCTCTTCTCTCTTTCTTTTTCTTGTGCAATAACCTTAGTGATTTATAGATTATTTAGATTAGGATTTCCTTATCTATTTCCACAACAATCTGTAAATTCTATTTTCAATTTACTCAATAATCAATAAACAAATTTAAAAAGTATATTTTGTGTTTGTATTCAACCCCCTTATACAAACTAAACTCTTGTAGAACCCTTATCGGGACCAAAAGATGTAGATGAAGATATTGCAAAATCAGGTTGGGATTTATAGGGTTACTAATGATAATCGGGATTTCTAGGGTTACTACCCAAAATCGAAAAACCTAAAATTAGAGATGGGGATGGAGATATTGCAAAAATTGGAGATGGGGATATTTCAAAAATTAGAGATGGAGATATTGCGTAAATGGAAGAGAGAAGGCGTTCTTAGGCTTTCATCCCCCCCCCCCCCCCCCTCAATTTAGGGTGGAATGGTTTTTTAACCCAATTAAGTTAATCCTTAATTGCATAATGTAATACCAAACATCTCAATCATTCCATTTTCATTCCCCTTCTAAACCAAACATTCTCAATTATTTCTCATTTTCATTAATTACCCTTTAATACCTCCAACCAAACACCCCCTAAAAGTTCTAGATGTATAATGAAACGGAGTTGAAAAACCTAGAAAAAATAGGGGAAATCAATAACAAGAACAAAAAATCGGGAAACTTTATGAATTAAACTCAAAGCCAAATAAGTTCCCCGTAATGACATAATTCAGCGAAAAAAACGTTGGATGTAAGACGTAGTATTATGTTTTACTCAAAAGGTCAAAATCGATGCACATTGAAAAACTGTATTATCCCGAAAGCGACATAATAGCCTTCCCCTTGGTTAATCGCGACAACTTTTGCCACCTATCAATCCACATTTTTGCGGTCCTGTGATCTACCTTAAATAGTGCACCCGCTCAAGAAAATTTCAGGGTGCACCACTCATAATTTACCCACTAGATGTGAAGTCAACATTTTTACACGGAGAATTAAATGAAGAGGTTTTTGTTGATCAACCTAGAGACTATGAGTAGAAATACAACATGCAAAAAGTATACAAGTTAAAGAAGGATTTATATGTACTTAAACAAGTTCCACAAGCTTGGTTTAGTCGTATAAAAGCCTATTTCTTAAAAGAAGGGTACAAGAAATGCCATAGCGAGCACACTTTGTTTGTTAAGATGAAAGAAAAAGGTAAAAATTTGATTGCTAGTATCTACGTCGATGATCTTATTTCTACCGGAAATGACGAATCAATGATTAGTGAATTTAAAAATTTTGTGATGCAAGAATTTGATATGATTGATCTTGGAAGAATGAGGTGTTTTTTAGGTATCAAGGTTGTAACACCCCAAAAATTGGGATAAACAAAAATTTCCATAGAACGGAAATGTGGTATATAATTGCCAAGGCATGAGTTTCCCAAAAAGGAAAATAATAAACATTTGTTTAATTACAAGTTGCAATTTAACGGTAACAAACGACAACCTACTAACCTAATTTCTAACTAGAAATAAGATTACAAAAAGGGTGTCATCTTTACTCCAAAATAATGTTCTTCATAAAGTTGGTGTCGCAAAAGTATTTTCCCCAAGCTCGCTCTAGTCTCGGCTAAACCTTTCTAGAGTTGGCGCCGCTAGAACCTAAGATACATGCCGACACCAAACAAGTGTTAGGTTAAAAAGCCTAGTGAGTTGAACAATTAAAAATTTCAATATAAACATGGTTAGGAATTTTCCAACATAAAATAATGGTTCAATATAACACTACAAAAAAACAATAATTTCCGACGGCCAAATCAGTCGGCAATTCGTCGGTAAACGGTCAAATCCGTCGGTAATCCTTCGGTAATCGCCGTCGAAAATAATCTGGTAGGTAATTGATTTACCGACGGAATTTACCGACGGATCACCGACGACCAGGATTACCGACGAATCACCGACGGATCCCCGACGCCGACATATACCGACGGATTACCGACGACCCTCTTTACCGACGGATTTTAGCGACGGATCACCGACGGAACCGATTACCGACAGATTACCGACGGCCAAAAAAAATAAAAATAAATTTTAGTTACCGACGGAAAATCCGTCACTAATCCGTCACTAATCCGTCGGTAATTGTGATTTTTTTCGAAAAAAATAATAAAATTTTTATTTTGTATAAACTGCTATATGCATGCATATATATACTAGCTATATACCCGCGCAATGCGGCGGGATGCAAAATTCGAATAAATATTAGCAAAACTGTTATCGGTAAAATGAAGTAATCGATTTCCCGTGCACACTCCAGAAAACACACACACAGCTAGCTCATTTGTTGGATAATATTCTTCAAAGACTTGCAACTCATGCATTCAAAAGCAAAGATCGTTACAACAAGAAGACTGAAATGTCATGTTTCCTTCTTGGTTCAGTTTGATGGGATGCTGCTTCTGAGTGAGAGTCAAAACCATGTTGAACACTGAAACTACATAAAACAATATCCGTCGGTTAGTCTAAGCATTTGGAATCTGCATGGCTCATGATCTTGTGTATGTGTGATATGTGATTTATCCCATCTTTACATATAGATAAGTAACATGCATACCAAATTAAGTAATAAAAAAAATACAAACACTAACATAAACAAACATACTCATCACAACATTGTGTGATGCTTACTTGCAAAGTCAAAAGTCACATGAGAGCCAACAGCGCCAACACAATCAAGACTCAAGTCGATGAAGTATTGAGAAATTCGAATATATGGCAAGACAAGGCGGCATGTTTGCCTTGACCCCTCAACTAACAAAATAACTATATGGAGAGGACATCAGGTCTTACAAAACTAATGATATAGAAGGCTTAGATTCTTTTGATCATACACCTGTTATTTCTTTAGTTTATAGATTTAAAGAGGACATAAACAGAATGGATTTTCAAGCATTATTATTTTGACTCCTGGTGTGTGGCTTACTCGTTATTTCAGAGATAAACTCGCAACTTATCATTGCAAAGTCCAAGTGTGTGAATCGGAATCTTATAAAAGCAAATATTCTTCCCTTCACCAAGAAAGAGTAAAGCTAGCCTTTGTTTAAGAATATCAAGTTCAATTCTAATGCTACAAATAGAAAATAGCTAGAAAATAGAAAATACTACAAACAGAAAATACATGTCAATTTTGCATTTGGATAAAGCACCACATCAACTCAATAGTTGAGACTTGAGAATTTAAAACCATTATTTAAACTTAAGAATTCAAAACCATTATTATCGGTTCATGATGTGTCAATTCGACAGAAGCTTTTGGAGTTGCCATCTTGCAGTAATCAAATTCTCGGGTCTATAATGTCCGGGAACTAATTATAGCATATAAAATCTCAATTTGTCGATTCGACCAAAGCTTATGGAGTTTCCATCTTGCAGTATTCAATTTTTCAGACCTGCAATCTCTAGGATAAGATAATAGTGGTAAGAAGCAAAAGAACAAACAAACCAGATAACATCGATAAGAAGAGGAAAAAAAACATAAGAAAGAAATACCAAGGGGATCAAGCTAAATTAATTTGAGTAGTCATTGCAAGAACGAACTTTCAGATGGTTAGGAACCAAATGTGTGTTATGAAAAATTACAAAAAGAAATCCCTGAAGCTTCTTGAATGGTAATTAAAGTCGATGGTGGCAGAAAGAGCATAATAACATGAAAATGGCAGGCATTCCTAAGAGGCAAGTGTATACACTACATGAAACGTAAATACAAAGCCGAACATAAATAGTGGACACACAAAAGGAATGTTGGGGAACCAATTTGTCTTTCTCGTCAAATGGACACCAATCTTACCAGTTAGTAATGGAGACGACTCTTACCCAATAAAAGCTTACCGAGTAAAAGACGCCTACCACAATCCATTTTTTAATGGCCAAGAATGTTACCTCACAAGGTAACTGAGGTTTTTGGTAAACACTTACCCGGTAAGTTTTTGGTAAACAACCCCTTAGTTAAACCAATATACATAATAGAAAGTTTGTTACACAAACATGTTTAATAACAAAGAGAAATTGACAAGATATTATCACATAAATCCATTTTCAATTTTATAATGGGAATATATAAAAATAATTTACATGAAACCAAGAAATGATGTAGTAACTATACTTGGCTAAAACAAAAAATTAAAAATTTTATAATTTTATAATTTTTATTTTTTTAGTTAACTAATCCGTCGGTAATCTGACGGTAATTATCGACGAATTACCGACGGATTATTTATTTTTTTATTTTTTAATTAACTAATTCGTCGGTAATCCGTCGTACCGACGGGTTTTTTAATTTTTAATTTTTATTTTTTTAATTAACTAATCATCGGTAATTACCGACGACGGATTATTTATTATTTACTTTTTATTTTTTAATTAACTAATCCGTCGGTAAGCCGTCGCTAAATACCGACGGATTTAAATTCGTCGGTAATTAGCGACTGCTTACCGACAGATTACCGACGGATAATTGATTATTTATTTTTTTTAATTTTTTTAAATGAAATCCGTCGGTAATCCGTCGCTAATTACCGACGGCTGGTATCCGTTGGTAATTTTCGTCGGAAATTTGAGTTTTTCTAGTAGTGGTATAAGGAGTCAATGGGGGAGACCCAAAACACCAAGTCAAGTTCCACCTAAAGAGTCGATACACCTTAGTGTCTACTCCCACGAGTAACACCCAAAAGTCCCGACACATTGAGGACTACGTACCTTTAAGACATTACCCCGAATGATGGAGATCTAGATGCATACCTCCACGATGGCACCCAATACTATATCATCCTAGTGTCTACTAGACGGTTCATCCAAATTGCAATATACCATTGTACATATCACTCCAAGCAAAATGTATATAATGTCAATAAGAGGACTTGTGGTCCAACCACTATAACAACATGTAAGTTCTACATAATTATTCTAAGACCTTCAAAATTGGTCATAAAAGCATATAGCTTCACATATGGCATTCTCGAGTGGTAAGGTCACACGTTATGTACATAAGAGCATAAAACCACGATCCATAAGCATATACGGTGAAATATTGCTCATGAAACCAATTTCTCAAGTTAGGTCAAAACCCTAAAATATGGGTATCTTCATAAAAAGTTTAGATACCAAGTTATTTCATCAATAAACTACCTATAACCTTCAAGATACCATATAAGACATTCTCATCACAAAACTCATAAGTTTCCAAATTTAGAGAGTATAACTACTTTACTAAATATGAGGGTTTTCACAAGAAAAGTGTAGAATGATGATGAAATGCATATTCTGACATGTATCTAGTTTTACAAAGGTTTAGAAACTCACTATCTAGATTTTTGTAGAAAACCTAGAAACTTTGACAAAACCGTAGAAAAAGTTGGGGATGAAGATAAGAGGATGGCTTGATGGTTGAAATCTACACTAAATGCTCCAAAGGTGAGTCTTGATGCCCAATAAATGTCTCTTACAAACCCTAGGTTCGAATTTAATGAGGGGTGAGGGTTTGTTGAGAGAAAATCGACTTTGGAGCTCCAAGAATTGCATTAAACTAATTTGGGATCAAAAAGTGACGTAAAATCGGGTTAGGTGGATTTTTATACCCCAGCGCACGCCGAACGAATATGCCCAGCGATTGTTCCTAAAGGCACTCTCGCAGGGTACTTTCGCACCGAGTGTACCACCTGCGATACATCTCCAGCGATATTGACATTGATTGTGCCCAAGGGTACTCTCGTTGTCACTTTCGCACGAAGTGTACAGAGAGTCCAAAATTCCTGGCGATTGTGACATGCGATTGTGCCCAATGTCACTCTCGTACTGTACGTACCGAGGCCCGAAATCCCAAACGACTTACTTGATTAAGTTGTATGCAAGGTTTAGTGACTCAACAGATATTAGCAGTTAAATAATGACTTCAAGTAATGTGATCCAAGCAACTTAGGATCTAATGAAGTTTATCTTTCTTATACGAAATTACGGGTGTTACAGAGTTACTGCAAAAACATGATGAATTTATATATGTCAAAGAAATCATGATATGGATGTGTTGAATAGGTTTGGAATGCAAGAGAGCAACTCTGTGGTCAATCAGATAGTCTCTGATTGTAAGTTGACTAATGACCCAAATGGCAATAAAGTGGATCCAACATTCTACAATTAAATTGTCGGCAACCTTACGTACTTGACAGCTACATGACAAAACTTGATGTTGTCGTAAGCATCATAAGTTGATTTATAGAGCAACCAACAGACATGTATTTGTAAGCAACGAAAAGGGTCTTATAGTACGTGAAAGGGACGATCAACTATACATTTTCTATTGAAGGGGAGGAAGTGAGAATCTGATTTCTTATATCGATAGCGATTGTGTTGGTGATCTTGAAGACAAAAAAGTACTTAGGTTATGTTTCTCTACTGAGCTCATGAGCTATTTCATGGTCATCAAAGAAGAAGCCTATTATTGATATGTCAACAGTTGAAGCATAATTCATAGTTGATGCCTATTGTGCTAGTCAAGTGGTTTGGGTGAGAATAACTTTGGAGAGGCTCAGTCATTCACAAGATGGAAGCACTATTGTGTTTTGTGCCAACACCTCAATGACAAGCTCTCAGAGAATCGTGTAATGTATGCACGTCGTAAGCACATTGATGTTTATTTTCACCATGTAAGTAATATATCTTACGAAAGAAGAAGTTGTGTAGTTGATTCACTCAAGTTAGATGGATTTATTAAACGTTTAAAAACTATTCTTATAATGCAGTCTTTATTTTATTTTTTTCTTTTCTCTTATTCTCTTAAAATAACATGATATATAAATTTGTTTTCCTCTAATTCCTTTTCATTCCCTTCCATTTCTTTTTCTTTTCTATCAACACATGGAAGATCTCCTTAGTGTACTCAAGATCTCCATTTGAAAAAAAAAACTTGTGAAGAGACATATAACTCGAAATCATTAATTTATATATATATATAGAGAGAGAGAGGTGGGTTCATACGAGAACTCTAATTATTTAAGAAACAAGAAAATAACCTCTATGTACAAAATCATATATGATTCACCTACAAAATCATATATGATTAAGCGACTTTTTCCACCACTTTAAGTCGTGGCCAAAGTCGCGCGTGTTCAATTTTTGCGATTAATGTAAAATCATATGTGATTTTGCACATGATTTACTGTTTTCTTATTTTCTTAACTAGTTAGCATTCTCTTTTGAACCTTCCCCATACAAACCCGTACAAGCTCAATCTACCTTCATGAATTTGCAATCTTTTTAGTTTGGCTTCATGAATCTATATTTTGTCTTCATGAATATAAAATTTGCCTTCATGAACATATAACTTGGCTCCATAACTTCTTTTTTATTTATTTATAAGGGTATTTTAGGGCTCCACCGAAAAATATAGATTCATGAAGCCAAATTATATATTCATGAAGCCAAAATATAGATTCATGAAGCCAAATTAAAAAAATTGCAAATTCATGAAGGTAGATTGAGTTTGTACGGGTTTGTACAAACTAGTTGGTTTGTATTTGATACTCAGCCTATATATATATATATATATAATTTTGGATTTCACATAATTCAATTTATATAAAGTTATAATATGAAAACAAGAAAAATGAATAGATGCAATTATGATTTTATGATAAGGTTGTTGGCCAAATTTTTTGGCCACAAAGTCACAATGCCTTTATGTGGTTGGAGGTATTTTTGGGGTTTCAGAAGTTTTATGTGGTCGTTTGCTCAACACGATGATCTTTAAATTTCAGGTCAATTATTGATACGATTTGATTCGTGATCTAACCGACAAAGTAGATAAATGTGAAGAACAATGATGAAAGTCTAGAAGTTTATCCTTTCCTTTTTATTAACTCAACAAGTTAAAAACTAGAGTTAAATGTAAATTTGGTCCCTATGGTTTACAAATTAAAGTTAACGAGTAACGTCTATCAAAAGAATTTTTAACGAGAAGCCAAGGGTGGATCAATAACTTTTTTCAAACGGCGGCACCATTTGATTATAAGAAACAAACATTGAAATATTTTTTCTCAAAATTAATATTTTGGTCTGATTGTTAGTCTTTTGTTTTTCAAAGTAGAGGTCTCAAGTCCTAATCCTATTATTACAGTTTTTTTAGAAACATAATAAATATGAAGGTAAAAGCTAAAAACTACAAAAATGACTATAACAAGACTCGAACCCAGGTATGAAATGGAATTAAAGTCTTCCAAATCAACTCTACCAACAAAAACATATGTCTCTATTGTAGTTTCAAAATATATATGGTGACACAAAATAAATTTATACGATTGCATCTTTTACAAACCTAAATTTTTTACCCTTCGACGGAAGAATAATACGGCGTCACATGCCCACCATAACCACGTATATAGATCCGCCCATGCGAGAAGCATCCCTCTACTTTTATTTTTATAACGAATAGGCTCCCTGCCTTTAAACCGTCAAATAAAGTGCCTTACAGAAAGGTAATTTTCATCCTTCACCCCTTTGTAACTATTAGAAAATACTAGTCTATAACATATTTGGTCCCTCTTTGAATTTAAATAAAGAGTTAAATGTAAATTTAGCCCCTATAGTTTACAAAAAGTAACAAAAAACATCCCTCAAAATATTGATATAAAACATGCTTATATTATAGACTAAACTATTTGTATTGCTTAGTGTTATATGTAATTTTATATTTTAATAGAACTAACTGTTTTATAAGCCAATTAACTGAGAAATACCAATTTTATTTTCTACTGCTTTTTAATATTTTTATAATAAAATATTATCTACAATCATGTGTTTTATTTGTATATTCATAAATCATAACTAGCTAAACATTTCCATGTAATTTCTATATTATATACTATTATAGCATTAATAGTTAAAATTGTATATTATTATTTGTATTAGTTAAATTTGTAAGTTATAAAAATCAAACCAACTTTCTATTACATATTTTTATCGATAAGTTTATAACAATAATACCATAAAAATAGAGACGGACTCATAACTTTTTTAGTAGTGACAAAAAATAATTATCATAATAAAAATAAAATAAAAGTTAATCATAACTATTTAGAACCATAATTACATTTTAGAACCATAGTCATCGATTAATTTAGAATTATAAATGTCTTTTATTTTATTTTATATTATGCTATTTATTTTCACTACTACAATGTAATAACCCCAAAGTGTATATTTTGTTTTAAATGAAAGTTAAAGGGGTAAATTGGATTATTACGAAAACATTGAGGTTAAAAGTGAGAAATGGGAAATCAATTCCCTCATTTTGTTTACTGTGCGCCGCATTTTGGAGTAGAGTTAGGAAATCAATTAGGGTTCTGTGAGTGTGTGCTTCATATCGAGAACTGTAGCAGGGAAATCAATTGTGAGAGTTGTATGTGTGGTTGCTTGTAGAAAGTTGCGAGAGAGAGAGAGTTGTGTGTGTGGTTGCTTGTAGAGAGTTGCAAGAGAGAGAGAGCTGTGTGTGTGGCTGCTTGGAGAGAAACAGCGGGAGAGAGAGACGACGGGAAAGAGACAGCAAGGGTGAGAGAGAGCTGCGAAAGAGAGAGGGAGAGACGACGAGAGAGAGTAGCAGCGAAATGGACGGATTTGGAAGCCGGCTGTCGGCTGCCGGTGGTGGTCGCCGGCGGTGGTGGTCGGCGGTGGTTGTCGCCTGCGACGGCGGCGGAGATGGCTATTTCTTGCAAATTGGGAGAAAGAGAAGAAGAAATTATAGCAATCAAACTCAGGTATTGATTTGAATCCTTCTTCCTTGTTTTCTATTGTTTGAGTTTAAGATGATTTGAGGTTTTGAGAAATAATTTTGGGGTCCAGCTCGTAAGAGAAATTGATGCTACTAGATGGGTTAATCGGGTAAGTTATGGTTAAGAAAAAGAAATTAATATGGCCACCTTTTATTAAAAACCCTTGAACCCTTTACATGTAAACGAGTTCGAGTAGTAAATGGAATTGAGATTTAACGATGTAATCGAGACCGAACGGAAAACCCGAATTTGCGTAAGTTGGGTGAATTGCGTAACTTGGCTACCAAAACTCAGTTCCGAAGGTTTGGTAGCGGGACTGAGTATTCGTGGAATCCCGGTGTGTGTTGGACTCCCGATAGTTCACGTTCTAATCCCGGTATGTGGTTTATGAGTTTCGGTATCCTAATAATTCGAATTCCCGGTATTAATATAAATGTGTACTCCCGGTATCCTTGTAAATCTAGCCCCGGTAGCGTTCCATATTCATAGTCTCGGTGTGTGAAGGAATAGATTTCTTGTAGTGGGTCGTGTGCATTAAATGCCCTCTTGGGCCATGTGCATTTATTTCTCTTGGGGCTTTCTTCCGTTTTAAGCCGTGGGTTAAGAAGAGTTATGGAATTCTTATGTTTTTAAATATGGACTCCATTAAGGAATTAATTAGGGATCTTATATGGATTTGTTTATGGATTGGTATAATAAGTAAATTTAAGGTAAAGTGTATTTAAGTAAATAAAAAGAATTGGGACTTAAGATGGAGAGAAAAGTTAAATTATTAATTGCTAGATTTATGAGTTACGTTTCCCACATCTTAGGTGTTCCATCTAGACATCGGGGGAGTAAGTAAGAAGTTTGATACGAGAAGATATTAACGCGCGCCAGGTGAGTTTTTCTAACTAAAATACGTGCTCTTACGTGTTTTCCAAGGAAAGTGATTTTATGCATATACTCTGTTATTTTACCTGACTTTTACGTAAACGAAAGTTAGTACTCTACTGATCAGAGTATGTTTATGAGCATGATTTATTTACAAGCTGTTACGAATGTTTTCCCATGAAAAGAATTGTTCTACTGAAAAGATTTTCCAGCAATATGATATGGATTGTAAAACGTTATATGGGGTTCATGTTTTATGTTTATGACGAACTATGTGTATGCTATGTGGAGTCGGTCTGCACTGTGGGATCAGAGATAGATCCTCGGGTTCTGATGACCCCTTGGATATGTATGACAGACTGGTAGGCTGGAATTCGTTTCCTCTTATTTCGAGTAGAGGGGAGTCTGCGTATGCTCCGGGAAGGGGAGTCTGCGTAGGCTCCAGAAGAGGCGAAAGGGGAGTCTGTTGGGGCCCTGATCGCGGTTAACGATGTGATCCTTAACACAGTGCAGTACCATGCTCGACGCTTTTGTGAAGAATGTGAATTGTTTTATAAAATTGATTTATAATGTTGACGTACACTGTTTATAGAGGGAACTCACTAGACCTCATGGTCTAACCCTCGCTTTTCAAAACAAAAACCCTTTTCAGGTAAGCTAACAGTAGAAGACTCAGGTAAGTGAGCAAGAGCAGGGTAGAGTACAGACGCAGCTAGAGACAGTGCCGGTGCCACTTGTAGTAATAGTTATTCTCAGTTGTGTATAGGTTGTTTCCGCCAACCTTAGTTTATGTATGATGTAACGAAAGAATTGGGACCCAGTTATGAGAAGGTTATATTTTAATGCTACGTTTTTCTTATATAGAATGTGGGATGTTACAAATGGTATCAGAGCCTTAGTTTAAGGGATTTAGGTGACCGGACGGGCCTAAACTTAAACTTGGGAGTAGAAATCACAACTGAGAATCAGGAAATGCGTTAGGAGGACACTATTATAGAGATAGGACTAATAAGGTACTGAGGACTGTCATGTAAGGTAAGTTTGAGATTCCACCTGGCCAGTGTAATTGCAAACTTACAGGTACATGTATGTGCTTAACCTGCCTTATTAACCTACCTAGTGTTTCTGTCGTGTTCCAGTACTTTAGAATGTCAGCAAAATCCCTGAGCGGTAGAATAAGACCCTTTGATGGAGAAGTTTCATGAGAAGTCACTTATGACGTAATGAAGGTATACACCGTAGAGAAGTAATGTTGTATAGACTGTTATGAGTCGTCTAGAGATAACCCTTCATGGATTCGAAAAGGATGAATGTTTGGGGTCGGGTAGGGCTCCTATTTCGAGGGAGTCCCAGTTCTAGAAATCTTGGGTTAGATCAGTCAGGATGGTAAGGAAGGACAATGGCGAAATCTTGAAAGTGTCAATGGAGCCCTGACTTCGTAGTCGAGCTTTTCAATGACAGGGTAAATGAAATAAGATACTTATAGTGAAATGAAAGCATGTAGAAGTAAAAGTGAGTTAGTGATCAAAGCGAAAATAGTATGAAGTGGTTGAGTAAGTGAGATGTGGAACGCATGTACAACAATTTATTGCATGACCGAGAGAGCGACCATTGGTCGAAGGTAGAATGTCAAGGGTGAGTTGCATGAGTAAAACGGTTGACCTTGTTAGAGTGAGTAGCCTTCAATTGCAAGTAGAGTTTCATGCATGGCGTTCGTATATGTAACATGAAATTTTCACGATTTAAATTAAATGTGTAAATATAAATTTTAATCGAAAATGAGTCGAAATGTGCAAGCGTATGTTTAAAGAAAATGTGACCTCATTCACATTACACAATGAAATTTTGAACCTAACGATTCGCAAAATATTTCACACTTGTCGTGATAAGTTAAACTGTCACAAAAAGGTCGAGAAAACGTTTTCCAGCAAAACTTTTACAATCAAAATGAGTTTTAACCTGTTGAGGTCATATAAAAGGGGTGAGAACCGACTGGTTTACTTGGTGTCAGTAATTTCTTTCAGAATTGTGACATATGAAAGGATTTCCATTCAACGTATTATTGTCGTATTAACATCGTCCAGATTGAGTAAGATTAAGGTTCACGGAAAGATGCATGCAAACGATTCTCGAATCGTTGTGCAAGGCATTGAAGTTATAAGAATGATGGGGTCATGTGTACCCACGTTGTTTTCAAGTATTGTTTATTTAAAATGTACGAAATGATTTATCTACTGCATTGTCATGCATGAAGGCTATGAACTCACTAGGTCATAAGATATTACATGTTAAGCTAAGGATGAACTTCAAGAGTGGAAAAGTGTAGGGCAAATCGGGAAAGAATGTTGTAGCTTTAGTATTTGTGTTCAAAAGGAAAGGTGAACAATGGTAAAGTCAGAAGTGGATTATTGTATCGGTTGTATGAGGGTTTGCACCCTTGTTCGGTAATTGGAAGTACGGTTGGCAGGGGACGGTGGTGTCAGGAGGAGGGATTTGAATCCTTCAAGGTGTGGTATTAGCAACTCGTTATGAGTAGTGTGCTGAGGCAGAAATGAGACATCCTCGATGTCGAATAAGAGTCTTAAGGTGATCTTGTAATTTTGATGTTACATGAGTAGGTTTTGAAATGAGGAAGACGGATTATGATGTTGACTATGATATGATGAAAGGATTAGGTTTCGTAAGGAACCCGTGTTTAAGAATAGGTTAAGAAGGTATCAACAGGTTGACTTTTGATGCTGCAGTCGGCAACCGTGCAAGATGGTTAAGGCCGAAGGCTTGAACCAGAAGAGCGAAAGTTGATAGAACACCTTGTGGGGGTGCTAAGTTAGTGAGAGACCGCTGTTGTTGGATAAGCGTTCTATTTACGAGGTGTGGAGGGTCCATATAAGGATAAGGTGTGTAGCACAAACGGAGTGAGTGTAGAATATATCAGTCAGTAAGAAAATGTGTCGTGTCTATAAAAGGGCTTGGATCGCAAGGAGCCAGCTAGAACGACTATGTTTGAGTTAATTGGGAACTCGTGAGTATAGTTCGACAGATAGAGAAAGGACTAAGTAGCGAGATAGACTCGATTGTGCATACGAGAGGATATGAAAGCAAGTTTGAATTGTGGGAATGGTAATGAGAGATCTGGTCGACAGTGTGATGTTTTGGACAAAGAGTGTACGGTTGTGCAGTGACAGTAATTGTCAAGCTTAATGTGCCAGCTAGTGTCGTAGTGATGTGATGTTAGAGAGAGAGGGAGCATCAGATAGAAACCTTTCGGGGGTTTCGGATGAGGCGTTCGGTTTGTTAATCAGATTGTGGAGCACGTAGAGCACGTAGAGTGTAAGTTGACGTTGTAGTATGATGTCATGATAGATGTATAAGTTTTTGATTGGTTGACCAAAATTTTGTGGATTGGTTAGGTAATAACACTTATTGTTGTTACATGAGATGTTATGATCCTACCAAGAGTCTTACTAAGAATTGATAAGTGAGAATCGATATGTTAAAATGAGAAGTTGATGATAGTATGATGGAATAAGTAATTTTCAAATTTTATTGCAAATTGTGAATTGTTGGGTTACTCGGTGGGAGTTGTTAATTAAGGAAATCAGTTTAGACTAAAGAATCTTGCGATTACCAAAATATCGAGATATTGATATTAAGTTATTAAATATGATAATTTATGGTTAGGAGAAAGAAATGAACGGAGTCTCAATTGGAGTTTATCTTTTGAAATAAGTTGATAATTAAAATTGGAATGAGTCGGTCATGATTGGGATCAAGAGAAGAAATTGTATTGTTTTATGCGGTGAGGATCAGTGATTATTTTGCACTAGCTGAGAAAGGCAGTTGAGTTCGGAATTTGTTAATGTGGTCAGGAATCAGACAAGATAATTAAGAATTCTTGGAGAAGTGTTATTGAGATTAGCACACTGATCGTTAAGGAATTATATAAGGTAAATTTAAGTAAGAAAGTTGGGATGGCATTATGTTTATCTGTCTGATTTTTGTGGTCATTGTATTTAAGCGAAGGAATCTTGGAACCTGAGGTTCGTAAGGCCCCTGAGTTATTCGATTTGTTTGGAAGATGAAATATAAACTGATTAGATTTTCCTGTTATAATCAAAGATTGTGAATTTATTTAGAGTTGCGCCGTTCAGGCGTGAAAGTATGTTGGTATCGTGTTGTTATTAGAAAGATTTATTCCGAGAGTTGGGATTTAAGCTTTGATGATTAATTTCGCCGATTATGTTGGAGTGAATTCCGGGACGGAATTCTTTTAAGGAGGAGAGATTGTAATAACCCCAAAGTGTATATTTTGTTTTAAATGAAAGTTAAAGGGGTAAATTGGATTATTACGAAAACATTGAGGTTAAAAGTGAGAAATGGGAAATCAATTCCCTCATTTTGTTTACTGTGCGCCGCATTTTGGAGTAGAGTTAGGAAATCAATTAGGGTTCTGTGAGTGTGTGCTTCATATCGAGAAGTGTAGCAGGGAAATCAATTGTGAGAGCTGTATGTGTGGTTGCTTGTAGAAAGTTGCGAGAGAGAGAGAGTTGTGTGTGTGGTTGCTTGTAGGGAGTTGCAAGAGAGAGAGCTGTGTGTGTGGCTGCTTGGAGAGAAACAGCGGGTGAGAGAGACGACGAGAAAGAGACAGCAAGGGTGAGAGAGAGCTGCGAAAAAGAGAGGGAGAGACGACAAGAGAGAGTAGCAGCGAAATGGACGGATTTGGAAGCCGGCTGTCGGCTGTCGGTTGTCGGCTGCCGGTTGTCGGCTGCCGGTGGTGGTCGCCGGCGGTTGTGGTCGGTGGTGGTTGTCGCCTGCGACGGCGGCGGAGATGGCTATTTCTTGCAAATTGGGAGAAAGAGAAGAAGAAATTATAGCAATCAAACTCAGGTATTGTTTTTTGAATCCTTCTTCCTTGTTTTCTATTGTTTGAGTTTAAGATGATTTGAGGTTTTGAGAAATAATTTTGAGGTCCAGCTCGTAAGAGAAATTGATGCTACTAGATGGGTTAATCGGGTAAGTTATGGTTAAGAAAAAGAAATTAATATGGCCACCTTTTATTAAAAACCCTTGAACCCTTTACATGTAAACGAGTTCGAGTAGTAAATGGAATTGAGATTTAACGATGTAATCGAGACAGAACGAAAAACCCGAATTTGCGTAAGTTGGGTGAATTGCGTAACTTGGCTACCAAAATTCAGTTCCGAAGGTTTGGTAGCGGGACTGAGTATTCGTGGAATCCCGGTGTGTGTTGGACTCCCGATAGTTCACGTTCTAATCCCGGTTTAGTGGACTTTTAAAGTCCCGGTATGTGGTTTATGAGTTTCGGTATCCTAATAATTCGAATTCCCGGTATTAATATAAATGTGTAGTCCCGGTATTCTTGTAAATCTAGCCCCGGTAGCGTTCCATATTCATAGTCTCGGTGTGTGAAGGAATAGATTTCTTGTAGTGGGTCTTGTGCATTAAATGCCCTCTTGGGCCATGTGCATTTATTTCTCTTGGGGCTTTCTTCCGTTTTAAGCCGTGGGTTAAGAAGAGTTATGGAATTCTTATGTTTTTTAATATGGACTCCATTAAGGAATTAATTAGGGATCTTATATGGATTTGTTTATGGATTGGTATAATAAGTAAATTTAAGGTAAAGTGGATTTAAGTAAATAAAAAGAATTGGGACTTAAGATGGAGAGAAAAGTTAAATTATTAATTGCTAGATTTATGAGTTACGTTTCCCACATCTTAGGTGTTCCATCTAGACGTCGGGGGAGTAAGTAAGAAGTTTGATACGAGAAGATATTAACACGCGCCAGGTGAGTTTTTCTAACTAAAATACGTGCTCTTACGTGTTTTCCAAGGAAAGTGATTTTATGCATATACTCTGTTATTTTATCTGACTTTTACATAAACGAAAGTTAGTACTCTACTGATCAGAGTATGTTTATGAGCATGATTTATTTACAAGCTGTTACGAATGTTTTCCCATGAAAAGAATTGTTCTACTGAAAAGATTTTCCAGCAATATGATATGGATTGTAAAACGTTATACGGGGTTCATGTTTTATGTTTATGACGAACTATGTGTATGCTATGTGGAGTCAGTATGCACTGTGGGATCAGAGATAGATCCTCGGGTTCTGATGACCCCTTGGATATGTATGACAGACTGGTAGGCTGGAATTCGTTTCCTCCTATTTCGAGTAGAGGGGAGTCTGCGTAGGCTCCGGGAAGGGGAGTCTGCGTAGGCTCCAGAAGAGGCGAATGGGGAGTCTGTTGGGGCCCTGATCGCGGTTAACGATGTGATCCTTAACACAGTGCAGTACCATGCTCGACGCTTATGTGAAGAATGTGAATTGTTTTATAAAAATGATTATAATGTTGACGTACACTGTTTATAGATGGAACTCACTAGACCCCATGGTCTAACCCTCGCTTTTCAAAACAAAAACCCTTTTCAGGTAAGCTAACAGTAGAAGACTCAGGTAAGTGAGCAAGAGCAGGGTAGAGTACAGACGCAACTAGAGACAGTGCCGGTGCCACTTGTAGTAATAGTTATTCTCAGTTGTGTATAGGTTGTTTCCGCCAACCTTAGTTTATGTATGATGTAACGAAAGAATTGGGACCCAGTTATGAGAAGGTTATATTTTAATGCTATGTTTGTCTTATATAAAATGTGGGATGTTACATACAAAAAAATGAAAAGTAGTTTGATGGACCAAATCTGTTAAAAAATGAAAATTAATTTGAGAGATTCAAACTTGTTATAAAAATGAAAATTAGTTTCAAGGACCAAATCCGTTATTGAAAATGGAAGTCGAAGGAGAGGAGGGTGAATAGACAAAATTGCCCCTCAATAATGGAAACTTAATTGATAGCATTAGTAGGAGGGACCATACCCGTTATAAAAAATCAATTTTAGGGCCCATCTTTAATAATTCTTTTCAGATATGTTACTAACTAACTTACATTTAAATTAAAAGAAATAAGAATGGAACTTAGGAGCCGTTTACCTAATCACTTACTCGGGTAAGTGCTTACCGGTAAAATTCAATACTATCGCCTACTTCCAGGGTAAGATTTTAGTCCACCAAAATGGCATCGTATGCTACAATTTAGCCGGTAAACGCTAACCGTGGTAAAAGTTGTCGCATTCACTTACCGGGTAAGACTCTCAGTCCTTGCTTTCGACTCTTGGTCCTTGCTTCCGCTCTTACCGGGTAAGATTCTTGGTCATTGTCATATTCATCCGGTAAGCTAATATTTCTTGTTAAGCACTTACCCATGTAAGCGTCTTGTAAATGGCCTCTTGGTTTTTATTTTGAGTAAATCAGTTTTTATAACGTTTATTTAATATATATGACAAGACATTTTAAATTTAAAGAAATAAGAATGATATCTTGTGATAATATATTTGTTTTATGTTCATAAAGTTAGAATATGTCTTTCAATTGTATCTAATATGCAGTATATTCCATAAAGCGTAGCTTTTTAAAATGGGAAATTAATTAAAATACCCTAAGTCCAACTTCGTGTTATCAAAATACCACAAATCTCTTTCACTTTGCAAAAATACCCCTTTTTTCCGCGATAGGAGCCCGCGATCGCGGGCCAGGGACCATTTCTGACACTTTTTTAAACTTGCAGGGACCATTTTTGAAAAATGGAATCCCGCGATCGCGGGCTAATCCCGCGATGGTATGTTTTTTGTGACTTTTCAAATACAAGGGACCATTTTTGAAAATTTGAACCGTGTTTGACCATTTTTGACCACTTTAAAATGAAATGTTACACTTTCAACCCGTATACTTATTTACTAAATTTACTTTATACCTTTTAGTTTCATTATTTTAATTTTACATTTAACACATATAATCGTTTATTAACTAAAATACGTTAAAAAATACGTTTTAATTTTAACAAATTACACCATTATAATCGTCTCTTCGATACGTTCGAAATGAGCCCAATCTTGAATTTTTTTGGATTTATATATTTTAATATATATCATATACAGTTATACACTACATAAAAAAAATATTTTTTATATTTAAAATTCATACCCTTATTGTTAATTATTGTAACGTCCCAAAAATTACAAGGAATTTAAAATTTATAAAAATGACATTTCATTAATTAAACTCGTTAAATAACTCAAAACGTTTCGTTTGCAACCCAAGAATAATTATTCTCTAAAAACAGTAAACAGCGGAATAAATAGTTTAAACATGATAATTATAAAACGATATAATAATCAGCTCTTCACGCGCGCCAGTGTGTACACGTCACGCCTTGGAGCCACTCGTACCTGAAACAATGATTTATTGGGAAAGGGTAAGCACGAAGCTTAGTGAATTCAACCACCATAGATAACACAGTTATTCCACACTACCCCTATAACAGATAGTTGCACATAAACAAGCATACAAGTCTACGAACAAATCATAAACATGCATACCTACCCCTACGCCACCCGCGTATAACATCTTGGGCCCCACCGAGATTCTACGCCACCCGCGTGTACAATCTTCGGCCCCGCCGAGTTCCTACGCCACCCGCGTATACAAACACCGGCCCCCGAGTCCCTACGCCACCCGCGTATACAAACACCGGCCCCCGAGTCCCTACGCCACCCGCGTATACATGACAACGCCACCCGCGTATACATATCAACAAAGGTCTAACTAGTCACCCCACTATCTAGCCCCGCATCACAAATAATTAAGGCTACCACACACGAGCTACAGTAATGTAAAACGACTGATATTAAATATAGTGAGATAACTCACCTCGTAAGCGCGCCTAGCTCACAAACAATAAATCAAGCTCCACAAATCCAAGATCACTTCCCGACACCTAGACGAACGTTAAAATGCATTAACACGAGACCCGGACCCTAAAATACGACGCACACTTAATCCGTCACTAAAACGACTTTTCGGTCTAACCAAACAGGTCTGTTCGGGACCTGATCCGACCTCTTTAAACCCAGAAAATCCTCAATTAAATTACATTACCAGAAAGTACTCTGAGTTAGGGTTCCAAGGACATATTATACACCTCCTAACGATTTTTCTACATTTTATTACGGAATTTAT
The DNA here is from genome assembly GCA_033807775.1 of Saussurea involucrata. Lineage (NCBI taxonomy): Eukaryota > Viridiplantae > Streptophyta > Magnoliopsida > Asterales > Asteraceae > Saussurea > Saussurea involucrata. Next base: position 14,014,638 of record CM066312.1, read on the forward strand.
AAGAACAGTTCGCAGAACAGTGAAAAACAGCACTTATCAGTATAAAACGACGATTTGGCCTATGCTACGTTCCGAACTGGATTTCGCACGAAACATATAAACGTTACTAGACTCGGAAAGGGAACTTTTGGCACCGGTTTCACCCCAATCCGAGTTACGAGTAAAGAGTTACGTCTAACGCAAAACAGTAGCAGATTACAAAACCTCACATGAAATCATAAAACGGTTACGGTTACGGGTTTGGGTTTGGCTAATCAGGTTCAGGTCTTAGGTAGTCACGGCTGGACTACTACCATCACCACCCACTGCCACCTCCGGCAGCGGTAGACGGCGGCAGCGGCGGCAGCAGACACCGACGGCGGTGGTTTAACGGTTGAAGGCGACGAAAGGAAAACGAAACGGAAACGGAACCTTACCTCGTGACGACTAGCAGCGGCGCACGAACCCGACACCTTTTCTCGCTGAACTCTCTCTCGCTACACCTCTCTTCCTCTCGCCGGCAGCTGATCACGGCGGCGATGATGGTGGTCGGCGGTCTCCCTCCTCTCTCTCTCTCTCTTTGCTGCTCTCTCTCTCACTCTTCACCGCTCTCTCTCTCTCTTCTCGTCGGCAGGACCAGCGGCGCCGGCTGCTGGTGGTGGTCTCACGGTGGTCTGTGGCGGTCGTGAATAAGGAGAAGGAGATGGTAGGGTTTTGGGTGATTTTTGTGTTGTGTTTGTGATTTGCCGTGAATTTGAGCCAAGAAGAAGGAGGGATCGGTCCATGGGCCGATCCCATGCATACTTTACCACAATTGCACAAACAGCCCCTGGGGTTAGAGTTTCCACAATAGGCCCCTTAACTACAACTTTTAACCTTTTGCTTTTCCGTCATATTCCGTTACCAAACAAGAAAAAAATTAATTAAATAAAAACGTAAATTAAAACCATACCGGGACCCGGGCTTTACAACTCTCCCCCTCTTGAATTAGACTTCGTCCTCGAAGTCTCTGCCTACGAATAGCTCCGGATAGTTCTCCCTCCTCTCAACCTCAGGTTCCTAAGTCCACTTGAAATCCCTTCTAAAACTTCTCAAACACTTTTCTAACTAACGTACTCCTTCTAGGACACTGGGATTATAATCAGAAGAACACTCCAACAACTGGAATCATTCCTAGTCAAACGACTTTGGTTATCTCCCAACCTTAGATATTCTATACATCCCGATTCAATTTCAAGCTCTAACAATCCTAAAGTTGCTCACCAATATACCTTACAGGATACTCGGATCCGATCATTCTTACCATTAACCATCGATTAACTCCTACGAGTTCTACTAGACTCCCAAAATTTACCTTACACGAATCGTCAAACCAATAAATTTAAAATCACCCACGAAGGTCATTCCACCATAACCATTCACCACAAGCAAACATCTCAGGATTACTACTACCATCAACATAATTTCCTTAAAATCGGCTGCAATTCTCCAATTCACTAAGGTGTTTGGCCTCAAGCCCAAAAATCGACACCTAAATATACTACTTACTTCAAAAAGGTTACTGCGCAATTATTCTCTTAATTACAAAGGGCATCATTCCCTTAACTGACACTATTCGGTCTACACTAACAACACGTGTGGAATACTCAATCTTCCACCGTCTACTTATCTTCCTCGCCCGCCATAGGGAACCTAGTTACACTGTAACAAGATACGCCTTAACGCCTGCCTCCCAGGTACGTCTCAAGGCCTGGCACATCGGAACTACCTCTCAGGTAAGTGCCCAAGACTATATCCTCCTAGTGCCTACTGGAAAGTCAAGGTCATAACACATGAATACCGGGGTCTCACCCCGAGATACCCAACCGACCATTACCAACGACTGACTAACGTGACCAAGGATCCAATGTTAAAGTCACAAGCCGTAGTCACTTGCCCAACATTTTAAACACCACAAAACACGGATATCATCTTACCCGAAAGAACCGTTGGAAAAAAATAACGAAATGAGACAAATTCTAACAAAGTTTGCACTCCCGTGATAAAACGATTTCATACACTTTCAAAACCATATTTCAAAATCTTGTGTGTGTGCTGAACATTTCCCAAAATTCCAAAACACCATCCATAAAATGATTCGAAACACAAGAAGTTGTTAATGCAATCTATTTCAAAATCAAACTTCGTGCATGACTTAGTCGGCATTCTACGCCTCGACTCCTACTCCTCCAAATCTCTCCGATCCACTAACGTCATCCGGACAGTTAAACCTCTTAGGCAAGTTGGGAAATTACGTCAAATAACCCCTACAATTTTACCTCAAATCAAAGTCGGCTCTATAAGCCTATGATTCTAGCACAATCATCCATCTTGGCCCGACACAAACATCATCCTCATCGTCACTCCAAGTGATTAATACTAGAATCGTCATTTTATTCCAACGACTACTAATTTATAACCTTCGTCACTACCCCAACGATCATCACCTCAAGCAAAACAAGTACCCATCTGTACTAGTAGGTTCACTATTGTTGTTCCTCCTTGTGATGGCTATTCTGGGTAGATATTACAACGAATTATTAGCACATACTAATTCACACTAACAACGCTCACGCTCAACTCCTTGGATTCCTCGTGACTTTCCTCGACTCGAGCATTGATCCTGTGTTTCCGATAGTAGGAGCTCTACTACTACCTTCCACACCTATCATCACTCGTTCCGAGTTCCATCCGATGGGTCCAAGTAGTTCCTCGCCGATAACTACACACATATGCCCGCACCGGCATATGTACACGCTCTTCCTAGCTCCCTAGGAATAATCATAATACCCCACTACCCTTGCTAGGGCGGAACCCCCACTAACCCTGACGAGTCGCCTCGTAAACGCACAGTCGTATACAGTGGAAACCAGATAGACATTCGAATATAAGATTCTATCCTATAACGGTTGGACTCAAACAAGAGCTGCGCAATAGAACTAAATCCAACATTCTAAGGCTATTCGGTTCCTACCGCATACAACCTATAGTGCATTCGCTTAACAACCTATCAAAGTTAGCATAAGTCCCTAATAGCAAGTAACAACCATACAATACAGTGTATTAAGCACCAAGCAATCTAGCATACATACTCCTATGTTCTAGAAAACAATTTTGCATACGTACTCATATGTAAACGCTATTCCCAGCTCACTAGGAATTTCATCTCATCCCACTACCCTTGCTACAACGGAATCCCTGTTAGCCATAACGAGTTGCCTCGCGAATACCCAGTCGCATGCAGCGTGAATCAAATAGATATTCGAATACAAGATTTTATCCTAGAACGGTTGGACTCAAACAAGAGAACTAAATCAAATATTCTAAGGCTATATGATTCTTACTGCATACAACCTATAGGGCCTTCACTTAACAACCTACTATAACTAGCATTGATTCCTACTAGCAAGCAGTCATCATACAACATAGTGTCAACAACATGCAATCTAGGATGCATACCCTATGCCTAGAAAGCAATACAACACTAAGCAATGTACCTTTCCCCCTTGGCTCCGGCTGACTGTACACACTGCGCCCTCGATCACCGTTCCTCAAACGGATTTTTCCTTCTTTTTATTTCCCAAAAACTTTAAAGAAAAATTTATAGCCGCAAACTTGAGATCAAACACACCGAGATGCGTTTGATTCACTCAAGCTGTGCTCTGATACCAAGTTGTAACGTCCAAAAAATTACAAGGAATTTAAAATTTATAAAAATGACATTTCATTAATTAAACTCGTTAAATAACCCAAAACGTTTCGTTTGCAGCCCAAGAATAATTATTCTCTAAAAACAGTAAACAGCGGAATAAATAGTTTAAACATGATAATTATAAAACGATATAATAATCAGCTCTTCACGCGCGCCAGTGTGTACACGTCACGCCTTGGAGCCACTCGTACCTGAAACAATGATTTATTGGGAAAGGGTAAGCACGAAGCTTAGTGAATTCAACCACCATAGATAACACAGTTATTCCACACTACCCCTATAACAGATAGTTGCACATAAACAAGCATACAAGTCTACGAACAAATCATAAACATGCATACCTACCCCTACGCCACCCGCGTATAACATCTTGGGCCCCACCGAGATTCTACGCCACCCGCGTGTACAATCTTCGGCCCCGCCGAGTTCCTACGCCACCCGCGTATACAAACACCGGCCCCCGAGTCCCTACGCCACCCGCGTATACAAACACCGGCCCCCGAGTCCCTACGCCACCCGCGTATACATGACAACGCCACCCGCGTATACATGTCAACAAAGGTCTAACTAGCCACCCCACTATCTAGCCCCACATCACAAATAATTAAGGCTACCACACACGAGCTACAGTAATGTAAAACGACTGATATTAAATATAGTGAGAGAACTCACCTCATAAGCGCGCCTAGCTCACAAACAATAAATCAAGCTCCACAAATCCAAGATCACTTCCCGACACCTAGACGAACGTTAAAATGCATTAACACGAGACCCGGACCCTAAAATACGACGCACACTTAATCCGTCACTAAAACGACTTTTCGGTCTAACCAAACAGCTCTGTTCGGGACCTGATCCAACCTCTTTAAACCCAGAAAATCCTCAATTAAATTACATGACCAGAAAGTACTCTGAGTTAGGGTTCCAAGGACATATTATACACCTCCTAACGATTTTTCTACATTTTATTACGGAATTTATAAGAACAGTTCGCAGAACAGTGAAAAACAGCACTTATCAGTATAAAACGACGATTTGGTCTATGCTATGTTCCGAACTGGATTTCGCACGAAACACAGAAAAGTTACTAGACTCGGAAAGGGAACTTTTGGCACCGGTTTCACCCCAATCCGAGTTACGAGTAAAGAGTTACGGCTAACGCAAAACAGTAGCAGATTACAAAACCTCACATGAAATCATAAAACGGTTACTGTTACGGGTTTGGGTTTGGCTAATCAGGTTCAGGTCTTAGGTAGTCACGGCTGGACTACTACCATCACCACCCACTGCCACCTCCGGCAGCGGTAGACGGCGGCAGCGGCGGCAGCAGACACCGACGGCGGTGGTTTAACGGTTGAAGGCGACGAAAGGAAAACGAAACGGAAACGGAACCTTACCTCGTGACGACTAGCAGCGGCGCACGAACTCGACACCTTTTCTCGCTGAACTCTCTCTCGCTACACCTCTCTTCCTCTCGCCGGCAGCTGATCACGGCGGCGATGATGGTGGTCGGCGGTCTCCCTCCTCTCTCTCTCTTTGCTCACTACAAGAAAAATGACTTTTAGAGACCACAAAAGTCGTGGCAAAAAGCAAAAAAGTCGTCTCAAAAACTCTTTAGAGACCACAGTCGTCCCAAAAGCTTCCGTCTCTGAAACCCCGTCTCTGAAAGTATCTTTTGCTACCACATTCTGTTGTCTCTAAAAGTAAATACTTTTTGCCACGACATTTAGTCTCCAAATGTAATTATTAATTCAAATTATTAATTACTTTTTGCCACGACGACTTGTCTGTAAAAATAATTATTGATTTAAATTACTAATTACTTTTTGCCACGAGAATTGGTCTCTAAAAACAAAAGTCAAGTAAAATACATAACTACTTTTAGAGACCACATGTCGTGGTAAACAATAGCTGATATAAAAATAAATTGTTATTGGAGACCATTTTTCATATTTTTTCCTGTTTTTTTATATTACACACTAACTTTAATAGATGATAAATCAATACAAAAGCTATGATTTCATAAACGCTAAACCAAAAGTTAATATTCGGTATACACATACCCAAAAGTTAGTGTTTTGTAAACACTTGCCCAAAAGTTGTAGTTTGGTAACACTTACCCAAAAATTATAGTTTGGTAATAACTAAAGTTGTTAAACCAACTAATCATCACAAGTCAAAAGTTGTTAAACTAACTAATGTCATCTTCTAATCTTCCTCATTAGCGTGTGAATCTTCGTCATCATCATCGTCATCATCATCATCATCCTGAGATTGTGATGATGATGGTTGATTTTCCTTGTAGGCATTATAGTCAAATGGAGGGGCCGGTGTTGATACAAACGGTGGTAAGTTGGCTATATTGGAATTAGGAATCATACTTGAGAAGTATGCCGCCAAGTCTTGGTACCGTTTTCGCTCTTGTTCTTCGTGGTGTCTTTCCCAAGCTTTTTGCGCAACGCGTATCATATCTTGCATCTCATTTGAAGCTGGTGTTGAAGTGGTAGACGAGGAAGGAAGACCCGACGGACGTTTTAACTTTCGTCCTAGTCCGACGTTGTGTCCACGACGTTCACCAAACACCTTCTTGAAGATTTCTTGCTCATTAATCGATGATGAACCATCGGGGTTAGATGATGACGAACCATCGGGGTTAGATGATGACGTTGCATTTTGAGTCTGACTTTCCAACTCTGCAACCAGTTTCTCCTAAATTTTTAAACGAGGATGGTTAGCAATACAAACCATGAATTCACTAATTTATTAAAACTAAACAACTACTTACATAATGTAATTCATCAAACTTAAATATTTACTTACATAATCAGCTTTCGCCTGCTCATTTACCCAACCCTTCGTCGGCTTATAATGCATGTCATACCAATTTTTAATTGGGCCTTGGATTTTCCGCGTCTCAGGATTCATCTATTATAAAAGAAAATACATATCATTAGAAAACCAGCACCTCTTCCCCATGTTTCCCCTATTACAAAGTTCAACATTTTACCTTTTTAAATCGTGAACTAACATAAGATCGAGATCCGTGAAAACTACAATAAGGTAGTTTGGCTCGATTCTCAGAATTTCTCCTCGCACGATGTTGCCACTGACGATTTAGGAAAATTCTATCTATCAATTGGTTCCATGATGCGGGTCTCAAGTGTGAAGGAGGATTTCTTCTCGCGTTATTCACATCTTGAAGACCTCCATGTTGATTGAAATGTGCATGTAATCGATATTTAGCACCCGCATATCGATTCGCACAATATCTGTTGAGGCCATTATCTATGGCGGGCCAATCGAGCGTGTTGCGACCGATATCGAAAAAAGACTACGAGGCATAAATTAACCATATATTAGGCATAAATTAATCATATAAAGCCAAAAAAAAGTTTCGGGTTCTTATAATCACTTAACCCAACAGACAACAGACAGACAATAAGTAGGTGTTACCTCAACCCGCGGGAGTATCTGCATCTTGTCCTCGCTAGGAACATCTTCCCAAGTCAGATAGTATGGAGGGATGAGAGAACGTATCAGGCTTCCAATTAAGCTGTTCATCATCCTCCCGTTATCTCCAATAGCACTATATGTTCTCTCATGAGTTTTGTCAAACATTACAGGAAAAGGCCGTTGACCATTAGCTTTCCATGCTGCCTCTAGATTCTTTCCTTTTGATGGACCTCGCTTGTTTTTTGGTTTCGCTACAACAACATACAAATTAGAAAGTAACAACATATTGACAATATAAAAACATGAAACAGAAAAAATAACTTACAGCCGTCTTCTGTGACCAACATAAGTCGGCTTCCCAATAACACGACATGAAGGGGTGTCTTCATTACAAGTAGGACATGCTTTATATCCTTGGCCACTCCAACCAGATAAACTACTACGAGCAGGAAAGTCATTGATAGTCCACAAGAGTGCGGCACGCATTTCAAAGGTGGTGCTTGTTGAGGCATCTCTCGTTTGGACTCCATCCCACAACATTTTTAATTCATCCACCAAAGGCCGTAAAAATACATCCATGTCCTTCCCGGGTGATTTAGGACCTGGTATTAACAATGTCAACATGAAAGAAGACTCTTTCATACAAACCCATGGAGGTGTATTGTATGTTGTTAATATGACTGGCCACATGCTGTAAGGGTGAGTCAGGCTACCGTATGGATTAAAACCATCGGCAGCCAAACCTAACCGAACATTTCTGTGTTCTTCGGCAAATGCTGGATATTTCATGTCAAACTCTTTCCAAGCGGCCCCATCCACAGGATGACGCATTGTACCCTCTTCCGATCGTCCAGTACTATGCCAAGTCATGTCTTTTGCAGTGTGTCTGCAACTATACATACGTCTAAGCCTCGAAGTCAAGGGAAAGTAGCGTAAGACTTTATGAGGAACTTTTTTCCCCGTTGTCTTGTCATCAAACCATCTACTATCACCACAAACTGGACAATTATCCTTCGACTCATTCTCCTTCCAAAACAAACAACAATCATTTTTGCAAACATGGATCACTTCGTACCCTAACCCAATCTTTCTCATTTTCTTCTTTGCTTCATAATATGTAGCTGGAATCTTGTTATCTTTCGGGAATGCAAACTTCAGGAACTCTAAAAGTTGGTCAAACGAACTATCAGTCCATTTATTCATGACCTTCATGTGTAGAAGTTTTGCTAAGAAGTTTAAAGAAGACAACCAAGTACAACCAGGGTATAACTCTGTTTCGATCTCCTCAAATAGTTCAACAAATTCTTGATCCACACCACTTCCCCTTGAATCTGAATTTCCTTCATCTAAGGTCGCTTCATTTGAGGTTTGCTCCCCGATAAGGTCATTAAGGACATCAATCATCTCATCTGTCCGTAGGGCTACCTCCTCTACAACTGGAGGGTCTACTTCACCGTGAAATATCCACCGTTGATATGATTGTTGAAAGCCTTTGCTATGTATGTGAGCATGTACAGTATCCGGGGTGTGACACGACATATTCAAACAATCCATACACGGACATCTCACTAACCCATCACTATTGGCATGTGCCTTTGCAATCTCCATAAAGTTATTAAGACCATCCCAAAACTCATCAGAATTACGATTTCTCAATGTAGTCCAATTTTTATCAATTGCCATAACTGTTTTATGTATTAAAAATTAGAATGGATATATAGTAAACGTATGTATAAGGTTAAAATTTAGAGTTCCTCATCCAACTAACTTGACTCAACTCACCAATTGGTTAAAATGATAACAAAAATACTTACGTTAATGAATAATGCAATTTTTTTACCATAAAGAGAAGATCAAACAGCTGACTGAAACCTTCCCCCGGCCCCGGTCAATCCCCGGTCAACCCCCGGTCAAGACCCGTTTGTGTTTTTTTGCCTTTTTTAACAGCTATTTTGCATTTTTGCTGCTGTTTTTGTGTTTTTTTGGCTGTTTCATTAACTGTTGTTTTAAAATAAAATAGGTGAAACACAGATGTTCAATATGGGAATTATGGGAACGAAGAGTTAATGTTCAATATTCAAAATCTATGTGATAGTTTATCACATAGATGGTGGCCACAGAACAAAGAGTTAATTGGGTTTCTTGTTGCCATTTGCCTTTGAGAAGATAAATTACTTTCCTTGTGTAGATGAAAGAAACTTCCATGTCTGGTTTTAACAGGTGGGGTTCCCCTGTTAATGCATGATATAGACAGCAATTTCTAGAGGCCTATCCCTCTTGGTAACTCAACAATCCTATGTTAATCATTACAACACAAGTGGGAAGCTAGACCATATAAATCCAAAGCAATCTTCAAAAATCTACCCTAAAATACAACTCCACTTGAACATGAAAAGATTTGGGTTATAAAGCATGACCCAAAAATCAAAAGATTCATTCATCTCTCCATGAAAGTGGCAAAAGGTTAGGTGAATTTGTATCATTGTTAAGAATAACTATGGCCAAACCAAACAAACATATGGCCTTTAATTTGGCTTTCATAAAGATGGAGATGCAATTATGTTATCAAGAAGAAGCAACAACTTGTCTTTGTTTTAGTTAGTTAGAGGGTAAAGATAGCAGCAACAACATGTTATGTGATGAATTAACCCTCAACTAATATGTATTAATTAAAGCATATGTTCCTTGAAGTAAAATCAACAGAGTTTCCTAAATACTTAACAGAGTTTCCTAAATACTTAAAGAACCAAAGAATTACTAACTGCCTAACATTGCTTCATCTTTATATAAAATACTTAACAGAGTTTCCTAACTGCCTAACATTGCTTCATCTTTATACCAACAGAGTTTCCTAAATACTTAAAGAACCAAAGAATTCATCAAAGCATATGTTCCTTGAAGTAAAATCACAGATGTTGTAGGAGACTAGGAGAGTACTTGAAGTAAAATCACCTGACTGAGAGATTGATTGATTGATAGGAGAGACGAGTGAGTAGAGTCGAGAGAGAATTATTGAGCGATTCAGCCAGCAGGGTTTCGCCGAGTGGGTTTCGCCGAGATTGATTGAGCGATTCAGACGAGTGAGTAGAGTCGAGTGGCCGGCGGTGGGCTGCGCCGCTGCGGTGGTGGTCGCCGGTAGCCGGTAGGGTTTCGGTTTCGGTGGTCGACGATGTGAGGGTGAGGTCGTGTCGTGAGCAGTGAGCTATGCGGCATATGAATGAGAAATGAGAAGTAAAGATTAAAGAACTTAGGTTTAAAAAATTAAGTATTTTATATAAATAATAAATATATAAATATTAATTGAAAAGATATAACCTATTAATTAATAGATACTACATGTCCTCTCTAAAAAAGAATGGATTTAAAAAAAATAGATAATTAAAATAAATTTTATGTTTTGGAGACCAAATGTTGTCCCTGCGTTTTTGTCTATTGGCGTCTAACGTCGATTTGGGGGGAAATTTTCCCGCTAAGTGTTTAGAGACGACATGTGGTGTTAAAATATTGAAAATTAGTGGGTTTTCTAAAAATGAAAACATAGACAATAAGTCATCTCAAAAAGCCTACTTTTAGGGACCACACTTGTTGTCTCTAAAAAATTGGTCTCTAAAAGTAACTTTTCTTGTAGTGGCTGCTCTCTCTCTCACTCTTCACTGCTCTCTCTCTCTTCTCGTCGGCAGGACCAGCGGCGCCGGCTGCTGGTGGTGGTCTCACGGTGGTCTGTGGCGGTCGTGAATAAGGAGAAGGAGATGGTAGGGTTTTGGGTGATTTTTGTGTTGTTCAGTCCCGTCCAGTTCCGTCCCGTCCCGTCCCATCTAGTATGCGTACCAAACGCTACCTAAGAGTACCGTAAATTAAATAATTAACTATAAAGGTATAAATTGTAAATATTAAAAATATTTTGATGTAGTGTATAACCGTATATGATATATATTAAAATATATAAATCAAAAAAATTCAAGATTTGGCTCATTTCGAACGTATCGAAGAGACGATTATAATGGTGTAACTTGTTAAAATTAAAACGTATTTTTTTAACGTATTTTTGTTGATAAACGATTATATGTGTTAAATGTAAAATTAAATTATGAAAGTAAAAGGTATAAAGTAAAGTTAGTAAATAAGTATAGGGGTTGAAAGTGTAAATATCAAATCAAAATCACAATTTTGAATTGAAATGTTACACTTTCAACCCCTATACTTATTTACTAAATTTACTTTATACCTTTTAGTTTCATTATTTTAATTTTATATTTAACACATATAATCGTTTATTAACTAAAATACGTTAAAAAATACGTTTTAATTTTAACAAATTACACCATTATAATCGTCTCTTCGATACGTTCGAAATGAGCCAAATCTTGAATTTTTTTGATTTATATATTTTAATATATATCATATACACTACATCAAAATATTTTTAATATTTACAATTTATACCTTTATAGTTAATTATTTAATTTACGGTACTTTTAGGTAGCGTTTGGTACGCATACTAGATGGGACGGGACGGGACTGAACTGGATGAGACGGGACTGAACTGAAGGAGATAATTTTAATCTAAGTTACGTTGGAAATACATCGATCATTTTGTGCATACTCTGTAACTGCAAATACTTCAGCTCCAAACACACATGAATCATCATTCGCCAAATACTCATTTTCACAATTCTTAAATGTGTCCAGTGATACCAACTTGTCAAAACGCCATTTAATATTCTTCTCGTGGAACCTTCTCCTATTGCCATTCACGATATCTATAAACACATTCAAATAATAATAATTTAAAACGATTTAATGAATTAGTTAATATATGATTATTATGTTAATGCGATAGGAGTGTAAAACAAAATTGAAAAAAAAATAAGAGATGTACCATAAATTAAATAATTAACTATAAATGTATGAATTTTAAATATAAAATATTTTTTTATGTAGTGTATAACTGTATATGATATATATTAAAATATATAATTCCAAAAAAATTCAAGATTGGGCTCATTTCGAACGTATCGAAGAGACGATTATAATGGTGTAATTTGTTAAAATTAAAACGTATTTTTTTAACGTATTTTAGTTAATAAACGATTATATGTGTTAAATGTAAAATTAAAATAATGAAACTAAAAGGTATAAAGTAAATTTAGTAAATAAGTATAGGGGTTGAAAGTGTAACATTTCATTTTAAATTCATTAAATTTGACGAAACGTGAACAGTGGTCAAAAACGGTCAAACGCGGTTCAAATTTTCAAAAATGATCCCTGGAATTTTTCAAAAATGGTCCCTTGTAATTGAAAAGTCACAAAAAACATACCATCGCGGGATTAGCCCGCGATCGCGGGATTCCATTTTTCAAAAATGGTCCCTGCAAGTTTAAAAAAGTGTCAGAAATGGTCCCTGGCCCGCGATCGCGGGCTCCCATCGTGGAAAAAGGGGTATTTTTGCAAAGTGAGAGAGATTTGTGGTATTTTGGTAACACTTGGTCAAACTTAGGGTATTTTAATTAATTTCCCTTTTAAAATACGTTTACAAACATAAAATAAAAGAAAAAGTATATCTTTGAGAAAGAAATAACGATTATGTCCATTTTATTTTTTTATACATGTTTCTTGCATCAAACTTTGTTTTCAATATGATGCTAAATTTGAGAGTTAAATATTTGAACCAATATTTTTTTTGGGAATGGTGTTCTAGGCTATGCTTAGACTAATCCCTTGGCAAATTATAACTGTAAGACATCAACCCTGAGATTAAATCTCAGTGGCCACAAATTGTGTACGCCTGGATTCGAACCCTGAGCAGATGGGTTATTCCGACACATCTCTCAGGACCTTAACCAGTACGCCACAACCCTTGTGGCTTATTTGAACCAAATTTAATATAACATCATCTGCCAATGTATTTTAATAAATTATACCACAAAACTAATGACTCTTACATAGGGGCGAGCAAAACCCGCCCAACCCGAATTATCCGACCCGACCCGAATATTGGACCAATTTCACCAACCCGAGATATTCGAAATCCGAAGTCCGATCTCCGGATTTATATTACGGATATGTAGGATCGAGTTGGGATTGGATTTTGCCCACCCGACCCGTCCAAATATCCGATTTGAAATATTAAAAAAAATCAATAACTAAAAAACACCCCTTGCACTCTAGTTCATCCCTTCGGTTCCTAAATCCTAACCCACCCTTTCAAACCCAACTCCTGCGCATTCTCCACCGTCCAGTTCCAATAAAACACCCATTGCACCCTACCCTTAACCATCACCCTCACCTGTAATCGCCACCGCAACTGTGCTATCCACCTCATCAAAACATATACAAAGAAAACCAATCCTCATGGGATTTTGTTAATTTAAGCAACATTGGCAATGGATGAAAGTAAAAGATATCATGGAGAAATTGGACTTACCGTTTTAATGAGTGTTGATGAATCTGGTGGAGGAACAGGGGAAGCTAAAGAAGACATATGAGGCGGACGAGGTGGGAGCAAAAGAGGATGAGGATGGCGAACCGGAAGATGAAAATGACGAAATGAAAATTGGGGAAATCGTCTTGCAATTTGATTCTGATGATGATGATTCCGTAATGTGTGAAGATGGTTCCAACGAATTTGGGATCTCAGTGTCATCATGACACTACTACAAATATAACTTTTATACGCGTTTAATTATACGCGGTTTTTGTTGTTTTTACAAAAACCGTGTATAAATGATAGATCTGGACCCTTTTTACACCGTTAAGGATGAACCGTTACTAAAACTAAGATTTTATACGCGGTTCTAAATTAACAACCGTGTATAAAAGGTACTCGACAATTACAAACGGTTGCATCGAAATAACAGCGTACAAAGGTTACCTTTTATACGCGGTTATGTGTTAAAAAACCGCGTACAAAGAGGTTACTTTTATACGCGGTCGTATGTAAAAAACCGCGTACAAAGGTTACCTTTTACACATGGTTTTTGATATACAACCGCGTATAAAAGTAACCCCTTTGTCCGTTGTTTTTAACACACAACCGCGTATAAAAGGTAACCTTTGTACGCGGTTATTTACACACAACCGCGTATAAAAGTCCTTACCTAGGATTTCACTATAAATATAAACAATGTGCCGTTTTTTTGCCCAATGCGGCACTCTCGAAAAAACATACTTTTTTTTGCGATTTTGGCTTTTTTAGAGGTTTTTGGTGGGTTTTAGCATTATTCTTCAACAAAAGTAAGGTAAGATTATCATCTTAAACAAATAGTTCAGTAATTACTACTTTTATATGCATTAAAATCATGTTTCTAAGTAATATTAACTATATAAATGTGATCAACATGCAACTCCCACATATACATATATATAAGAACAATTCATATAGGCGTACCAGTTGGATTGGACTGATCAATTACCGAGCATACTGATCAGGTACTATATATACTATACTACACGTTCATTATATTGATTTTGTACACGATTTCTAATAACTTTAATTTGCATGCATTTATTATACAAGTCCATGCATTTGATGCCTTTTGGTCGCCCGTCCGAATTTTGATCTAATAGAGATGAATTTCGGATAGTCCCCTGTTTGGGGCTGCTTTTTGAGTTTTTGTCTCATTTAGGATGTGAATGTGTATAACGGATTGATTATTTTAAGAAAAATTCGGTAGAGGTTTCCCTTTTTACTCCTACGAATATGTGTTTTCATTATACACATATTTGGGGAGTTGAGGGGAAATGCTGCCAGATTTTTCTTAAGTAATCAATATGTTATAAGCACTCACAAATGAGACGAAATATTCAAAAAGTGGGTTAGGATGACCACCTACAACCTTTTGATATCATGTCATGCATGCATTTATGATTAATACTTTATTTCAACATTACAGATGGATCGTTATGACTGAATGTACCAAATACCACGAGCTACAAAGGAATACTTGACCCGTCTTGATCACTTTATGGAGGTTGCAGAGAATAATCGGGTGAACAATGGAGAAACGGAAATTTGGTGTCCTTGTCGGGATTGTAGAAATTTTTGTAAATATAGTGATCATAATTTAATTAAAGAATATCTTATTGTACGTGGGTTTATGGAACGATATACCAGTTGGATTCGACATGGAGAGGATTTTGATAATTGTAATTACACGGTCGATCGAGATTGTAACGACACGATAACTATGAATCAGACAATGATAACCGTGATAATTTAGATGAAATGTTATATGATATGCAAGATAATATTGCCGCTAAGGATTATGACAAGTTTGAACAATTGTTTATCGACTCCGAAAAACCGTTGTATGTTGGTTGTTCAAAGTTTACCAAACTTTCAGCTGTGTTGAAACTATTTAACTTAAAAGCAAGCAACGGTTGGAGTGATAAAAGTTTTACTAGTTTGCTATAGATTTTGCATGAAATGCTTCCCGATGATAACGAATTACCTGTTTTGATATACAAAGCGAAAAAAACTGATGTGTCCAATGGGATTGGAAATAGAGAGAATACATTCATGTCTGAATGATTGCATGTTATATAGGAATGCATATGCTGATCTACATGAGTGTCGTATATGTGGTACATCGAGGTATAAGCGAAAGAACCGGACGGAAGACGATAGTGACGTGAACAAAAGGATGGTCCTCCCGCTAAAATGTTGTGGCATTTGCCTATCGTACCAAGACTGAAACGATTATTTGGAAACGCCAAAGATGCAAAGTTGTTGCGTTGGCATGCTGAAGATCGTAAAAAATATGAGAAAATTAGACATGTAGCGGATTCTCCTCAATGGAGGAACATCGACAACATCTTTGAAGATTTTGATGATGAAATTAGGAATATTCGGTTCGGTCTTAGCTCTGACGGAATAAATCCATTCGGAAGCATGAGCAGTCGTCATAGTACTTGGCCAGTGCTTTTATGCATTTACAATCCTCTACCATGGTTATGCACGAAACGTAAATACATCATGATGTCATTGCTAATTCAGGGTCCCAAACAACATGGGAATGACATTGATTTATATTTGGCTCCGTTAGTTGAAGACTTGAAAGAATTATGGAGTCCAGGCATCGAAGTGTATGATGCATACGGGAAGGAGCGTTTTCAGCTACGAGCCATGATTTTTACACCATAAACGATTTTCCAGCTTACGGGAATTTGTCAGGTTATAGTACAAAGGGAGAAAAGGCATGTCCTATATGTGAAGATGACACACATGCTCTAAGGTTGAGAAATTATGGGAAACATGTGTACATGGGCCATCGAAGGTCTCTTCCGAAGAGCCAAACTAAAGTCATTGTTTGACGGGAAAACCGAGCATGGAGTAGCAAGGCAACCGTTGAATGGACGAACTGTATATTCTCGAGTTAAACATCTAGACATTGTGTTCGGAAAAGGTCGTCCAGTTCCTCCCAAAAATATTTGGAAGAAGAAGTCTATTTTTTGGGATCTACCATACTGGGAGCATTTGAGCGTTCGACACTGTCTTGATGTGATGCATATTGAGAAAAATGTTTGTGACAGTTTGATAGGTCTATTGTTGAATATTCAAGGGAAATCAAATGTAATACCCCGGGTAAGTTCGTTAGTTAAATTTTATTTCCGTTAAATTTTGGTTAACTTTAAAGTTGGATGTTTAGGGTAAGTTTGGGTTAATTTATAAGTTAAGGGTGTTTTGGTCATTAGTGTTTAGTTCAAGGACTAAATTGGTAAATATGGTTTGATATTACCTCTTTCAGACTTCAGATATTTCCAGAAATAGAAATATCAGTGAGTATGTGTGTGTGTTTTGGGAAGAAAAGAGGTTAAAGAAGAAAGGAGAGGTTAAGGCTTCAATTGGGTTGCTTAGAAGTGATTTTAAGGTATGTTCCTTTACATTTTATGTTTATAATTGCTAATAGATAGTTTCTATCGGAGTAGAATCATCGATTTCATATCTGGTAATGATTCAGTCGATTTCTGGGTAAAAATGGGGTAAACAGTCAGTGGTTTCCGGATAGAATGAATGTGTCCGGTAGTTTTGTTGATTGTGTCCGGTAGACTTTTTGATAGTGTCCGGTAGTTCTGCTTGCTGGTGCCCGGACGATTCAAGTACCCGGTAAGTTCCTTTTCTATGGTTTCCGGATGAAATGAGATACCGGATGGTATCCGGATTGCTTTGGTCTCCTGGTGTTATCCGGATTGAATATGTTATCCGGATTGTTGGTGCTATCCGGGAAGTTTGGGTTGTCCGGATTGTTGGAGCTATCCGGAAAGTCATGTTGTCCGGGTAGTTTTGTAGTACCCGGAAACTATAGCTGTTTGGTCACTTTTGAGGATAAGAGTTAGATAGATTTATCTAGAGTTCTTAAGCCTGTTAGTAAGTCTTATGAGTTCTTTTGGTAAATAGATATTTGTATGCAAATTGTTTCAGATTCTGAGAATTTTGGGTAAAAGATCGGATAGCTCGGAGAAAAGCTTGGAAGGGTTTTTGATAAGCAATCAGGTGAGTTTTACTTTAAAATGTTTTCAAACTGGAATACATATATATATATATATATATATAAGATGAATATGTGGTAAGAATGTGACGACGTGTTTATAAATAAAGTATGATATATTGATGTGTATATTATATTTATTTATATGAGCATTACACTACACGAGAGCACGTTGGCCGGGCTTAGGATCGGTGGGGTAGGCTGTACAGAGGGACAGCGGTGTTGGCTGTATTTAGTACAGTGGTGTAAATTGATTAGTTGGCACGCAACCAGCTAATTTGGCCATGGGAATGAGGAGATGTACACGATGTACGAGTCTTGCTTGGTATTTAATCATTTGTGGTATATATGTGTTTTACAAAAAGGATTTCTAAACTGACAGGGATTATCTCACTAGACCGTTTGGTCTAACCCTCATTTTGTTTCAAAAATATGTATTCCAGGTCGAGGAGCTTTTTATTAGCAAAGGGAAGGATAAAGTGTAGGATGCGGTTGATAGCTGACGAAGATTAGGAAATGCTTATGTATTGTATTGTATAGTTTTGAGACTTTGAGACCGTATATGAATTATTATGTATCTTTTGTTATGAATGTAACGACGTTATGTATAACATGTTAATTGATGTATATTATGTATGTTTTGGGATACCGGGGCGTTACAAATGGTATCAGAGCCCTAGTTTAAGAGATTTAGGTATTCGGATCCATACCTAGACTTAAACTGCATGTGAAGTAGGATGTCCCTATTATTTTAGAACCTTGGGATGTTAAGTATAAAAAGGTAGAAGGAACATCATGTAAGGTAATTTCAAATTACATTTGGCCAGTGTAATCATGAACTTACAAGTACATGTTTGAACGGGAAAACCTTATTATATGGGGTATGTGCTTATGTGTATATTAACCTTGTTGAAACTACAGAATGGCAAGTGGTACTCGACGTACGAATAGAGAGGGAGAAGGAAATCTTAATAGAACGAATCCAACAGTCAGGACAAGGAGAAGAGGGGGAGAACGAGGTGGGGGCAGAACTGGGGACATAGCTCAGTCGTGAGGTAATGAATTTGTTACAAGAAACGATTTGACGGATGAAATGGGAAGACTTCAAGCAAATATACAAGCTATGTTCGACCGAATCCGTCACACCGAAACTGAAATACCAGATCCTAGTCAGGAAGACGAGATGCCCATTACACAAATTGTCATACCGGTGCCAAAGAAGTGTGATTACAAGATGTTCTTAAGCTGCAAACCTCCACCCTACTCAGAGGAAAGAGATCCAGTGAAGGCTATGAGATGGCTAAAAGAGATAGAAGCGATCTTCAAGACCAACAAATGTACCGATGAAGATAGGGTGTTATACGGAACAGCGATGCTGAAGGCAGATGCTCTATACTGGTGGGAAGCTCTTATTACATCTAGAGGGCCGGGCGTGTATTCTACTTTCACTTGGGAAGAATTCATCATATCTTTCAAGAGACAGTTTTGTCCTCAAGCAGCAGTTAGACAACTGGAAGAGGAGTTTATGAATTTGCAACAGGGTAAGCTATCAGTTCGGGATTACACCGCACGCTTTCTAGAAAAGTCCCGTTTTGCATAATACTATGTGGCTACTGAGGCACTCAAGATGGAAAGGTCTTTAGATTAAATTCAGAAATCAGAGGTTTAGTGATTGCTAAGGGAACCGATACTTTCTCAGCCGCTGTAGATGCCGCCGAGAATGTTGAAAGAGACGAAGGAAGAAATGATAATGAGAAAAGTTTTGGGAAAATAAAATTGGAAGAAACAACGTACGATCCGGAGGAGTACAGATCTTCGAGGTTTGATAGTTATCTACCTTTCAGACCAGCAGAAAGACCATGTCCACAATGCAACCGTGTTCATCAAGGAAACTGTTATGTGGATTCCCGATATTGTTACAAGTGTGGAAAAACTGGTCACATTGCTAAAGACTGTCGGGTAACTCGATTATGTTTCTCTTGCAACTCCCCTGATCATATTCAGTCAGATTGTCCACAATGGAAAGCACCGCAGGGTAGTATGACGGTGAGACCAATGGGTGTTAGGCCAGGAGGGATACAAAGGCCTGAAGTACCGAAAGCAAAGGGTCGAGCCTTCCAAATGACATCACAAGAAATAGAGGAAATTCTGGATGTGGATACAGGTACATTTTTTATAAACCCTATACGTGCTAAAGTGTTATGTGACTTCGGTATAAACCGAACATTTGTGTCTCCGTTCTTTTGTTGCTTATCTGTGTTAGAGATATAAATGGGTGTGGGGGTTTATTCAGTAAGTTCTAGGACTTTGATTGAGTTCGAAGTAATAGTGATAAGTATTCATACCTTTTCGCTTAACCGGATTTCGGGACGGAATTCTTTTAAGGAGGAGATGATGTAATACCCCAGGTATGTTCGTTAGTTAAATTCTATTTCCGTTAAATTTTGGTTAACTTTAAAGTTGGATGTTTAGGGTAAGTTTGGGTTAATTTATAAGTTAAGGGTGTTTTGGTCATTAGTGTTTAGTTCAAGGACTAAATTGGTAAATATGGTTTGATATTACCTCTTTCAGACTTCAGATATTTCCAGAAATAGAAATATCAGTGAGTGTGTGTGTGTGTGTGTTTTGGGAAGAAAAGAGGCTAAAGAAGAAAGGAGAGGTTAAGGCTTCAATTGGGTTGCTTAGAAGTGATTTTAAGGTATGTTCCTTTACATTTTATGTTTATAATTGCTAATAGATAGTTTCTATCGGAGTAGAATCATCGATTTCATATCTGGTAATGATTCAGTCGATTTCTGGGTAAAAATGGGGTAAACAGTCAGTGGCTTCCGGATAGAATGAATGTGTCCGGTAGTTTTGTTGAATGTGTCCGGTAGTTTTGTTGAATGTGTCCGGTAGTCTTTTTGATAGTGTCCGGTAGTTCTTCTTGCTGGTGCCCGGACGATTCAAGTACCCGGTAAGTTCCTTTTCTATGGTTTCCGGATGGAATGAGATACCGGATGGTATCCAAATTGCTTTGGTGTCCGGGTGTTATCCGGATTGAATGTGTTATCCAGATTGTCTGTGCTATCCGGGAAGTTTGGGTTGTCCGGATTGTTGGTGCTATCCGGAAAGTCATGTTTTCAGGGTAGTTTTGTAGTACCCGGAAACTATAGCTGTTTGGTCACTTTTGAGGATAAGAGTTAGATAGATTTATCTAGAGTTCTTAAGCCTGTTAGTAAGTCTTATGAGTTCTTTTGGTAAAGAGATATTTGTATGCAAATTGTTTCAGATTCTGAGAATTTTGGGTAAAAGATCGGATAGCTCGGAGAAAAGCTTGGAAGGGTTTTTGATAAGCAATCAGGTGAGTTTTACTTTAAAATGTTTTCAAACTGGAATACATATATATATATATATATATATATGAGATGAATATGTGGTAAGAATGTGACGACGTGTTTATAAATAAAGTATGATATATTGAAGTGTATATTATATTTATTTATATGAGCATTACACTACACGAGAGCACGTTGGCCGGGCTTAGAACCGGTGGGGTAGGCTGTACAGTGGGACAGCGGTGTTGGCTGTATTTAGTATAGTGGTGTAAATTGATTAGTTGGCTCGCAACCAGCTAATTTGGCCATGGGAATGAGGAGATGTACACGATGCACGAGTCTTGCTTGGTATTTAATCATTTGTGGTATATATGTGTTTTACAAAAAGGATTTCTAAACTGACAGGGATTATCTCACTAGACCGTTTGGTCTAACCCTCATTTTGTTTCAAAAATATGTATTCCAGGTCGAGGAGCTTTTTATTAGCAAAGGGAAGGATAAAGTGTAGGATGCGGTTGATAGCTGACGAAGATTAGGAAATGCTTATGTAATGTATTGTATAGTTTTGAGACTTTGAGACCGTATGTGAATTATTATGTATCTTTTGTTATGAATGTAACGACATTATGTATAACATGTTAATTGATGTATATTATGTATGTTTTGGGATACCGGGTCGTTACATCAAAAGATGGGGTGAATGTTCGAAAATACATGGTGGAAATGGGGATTTGATCAGAGCCTGCTCCTGTTGATAATGGAAAACGCACATACTTGCCACCCCCTTGCTATACATTGTCAAAGGTTGAGAAAACGAAATTCTGTCAATGCTTGCATAATATCAAAGTTCCATCTGGATATTCTGCAAACATTAATAAGCCCGTGTCGGTGAAAGACTTGAAATTGCTTGGTATGAAGTCGCACGATTGTCATGTTTTGATGACACATATGATACCAATTGCAATTCGTGGTATATTACCAGACCGCATTCGACACACAATTACAAAGCTTTGATTGTTCTTTAACATGATTCATTCGAAAGTCATAGATCCAGAGGTGTTGGATTCATGGCAAAGAGATATTATCATCACTTTATGCCAACTGGAGATGTACTTCCCACCCTCCTTCTTCGATGTGATGGTACACCTTGTGTCTCACATTGTTGAAAAAATAAGGTTATGTGGTCCTGTCTTCCTACGGTACATGTATCCATTCAAGAGATATATGGGTTTTTTAAAGGGGTATGTAAGGAACCGGTCTCGACTTGAAGGCAGCATTGTTGAAGGATATGCTTCAGAGGAGGTGATTGATATCTGCACAGATTATCTGGCCGATGTAAAAAATATTGCCATCCCGCAATCTCGACATGAAGGTAGGCTGGAAGGGGTTGGGACTATTGGAAAAAGGTTAATCATTCCGAAATATGTTGAGCTACATAATGCACATTTTTTCGTGTTGCAGAACCTAACTGCAATTTCTACCTACGTACATGAGCACATGACAATGTTGCATGAAATGAACCTAGTGAAGAGCGATAAATGGGTCGTTACCGAGCATAACAGAACATTTGCAGCCTGGTTGAAAGAACGAGTGAAACGAAACTATGGGGGAGAAAATTTTGATCATGTAGTGGAACATTTGGCATATGGTCCTGTACATGTTGTGTCAACATACCAAGGATACGACATTAACGGATATACGTTCTACATCAAAAAACAAGATGACAAAAGTACATTGCAAAACAGTTGGGTGACATTAATAGCCACAACGACAGAGTTCTCTAGATCGAACAATGATGCTAGGTTGAGGATCGCCAAAGACTCATATTACGGCGTAATTCAAGAAATATGGGAGCTTGATTACACTTTCTTTAAGGTACCTCTATTCAAGTGTAAATGGGTCGAAAACCAAAGAGGCGTCAAAGTTGACAATGATGGTTTCACGATCGTCGATCTTTCTAGAGAGGGTTATGTATCAGAACCTTTCATTCTTGCCAAGCAAGCCTCACAAGTCTTCTTTGTCGAGGACCCGAAGGATTCCAAGTGGCATATCGTTCTTCATGGTAAAATACATATAGTTAGGGTTGAAAATGTTGAAAATGAAGAAGAATATGATCAGTTTGATTAGCTACCTCCTTTTTCTGTCGGTATACCCTCCACAAGTGTCTGATTGATGAAACTACTTACCTGAGAACTGACCACGCTGAAGGATTATGGGTTAATGAAAGTCATCCTACATAATCCGACGAGATATCTAGGTATTTGTAAACCGCTTGTTACTAAAATGATTTTTTTTATAGTATTAATTAGCTAATATTCATATAATTGTCTGAATCATTTTTTCAGGGCTAAACTATTGAAGACGTGACAAGCGAAAGATCTATTCAGAAGGCAATTTTATAAATTTTGTTTCTGTGATGTTGGTATTTTGCTTAATTATCTGAATCATTTTTTCAGGGCTAAATTTTGTTTCAGAACCCGCCGGGACCGGTTCTCGTATTTGGGTCCCAAATAATAATCTCGTAACCAGTCCCGATTTCGGGCCGGTCCCAAACCGACCGCACTTAACTTTTTTAAATTGATTCCGGGTCGGGTTAAGCCCATTTGATGATCTCTAATACTAACCATAATAATAAGAATAAGAATAATAACAATAATAATAATCAATAAAAATAATAATAATAATCACTAACAATAATAATAATAATAATCACTAATAATAATAATCAATAATAATAATCAATAAAAAAATAATAATAATCAATAATAATAATAATCAATAAAAAGAATAATAATAACAACAATAATAATAATAATACGTGGGCTGATAATCGATTTCTAATAATAACAATAATAATAATCAATAACAATAATAATAATAACAATAATAATAATAATAATAATAATAATAATACACTGCAATTTCCCTAACCTCCCAAACAAAGCGCTAAACCCACGTTTTCCAAAACCCATCCTAAACCTACGATTGGCGCCTTTCTCCTCCGAATCTCTCTTTCGTTTTCCACGATTGAATTTCTTCTCCGGCTGTCTCTTTCCCTTTCTCCTCAAACGAACAATGACGACGAACGATGATGTCTCCATTGAAGAATATACTTCCGACGATGGCATCTCCATTGAAGAAGTAGGGAATACGTCTTCAATGGCAGATATGACTCTTAAAACCCTAAGTCTCGATTTCTTGTACTCTTCAATGTCATGTCTTGATTTTTGTTTAGTTAGTCGATTTCTGGAACTGCTACTCGATTTATATTTTTTTGTCGATTTCTACTCTTCAAGCAATTTCTCTTTAACTTCTCGATCAAATTGGTGATACCACCATCATATTTCTCTCTTCATGTTTCACCATTCAGTTTTATGTTGAGATGACATTCTTATTTTCTTGTAAATTTTCAGTAAGTGCTATACAGGCCAAAAATCCCAATTTGGGGGATATGCAATTCTTTTTGTGATTCTGGCATTTTTTGATCCAATCATTGGAGCCTGATGCAACTTCCTTTTGTGCCAAATTCAAGCTTATATATTACCAATGAGGTATACTTGTTTGGATTTTCGAATGAGGCATACCTGATTGAGTTGATTTTATAGAGGAACTTACATTTGATCAAATCATTGGGAACTTACATTCGATATCTAACAGAAACTTTAATGGTTACGATATGTAAACAAATGTCTAATAACTCAATTCAAATTAATTAATGGTTCCTAGCTACTTACTTGGGGGAAATTGAGAAGAAATTAACATGTATATATAACAAACGAGCAAAGCATTTACCCCGGCCCTTAATTGCCTGTATTATTACTTGGCTCGACACCGTACATTTGAAGTTAGAATAGAGTGCTATAAACCTGCCTATCATGGACCAAATCTGTTATTAAAATGAAACTAGTTTAAGGGACCAAATCTGTGATAAAAATGAAAAGTTGTTTGAGAGACCAAATTTGCTCTAAAAATGAAAAGTAGTTTGATGGACCAAATCTGTTATAAAAATGAAAAACAATTTGAGAGATTCAAACTTGTTATAAAAATGAAAAGTAGTTTCAAGGACCAAATCCATTATTGAAAATGGAAGTTAAAGGAGAGGAGGGTGAATAGACAAAATTGCCCCTCAATAATGGAAACTTAATTGATAGCGTTAGTAGGAAGGACCATACCCGTTATAAAAAATCAATTTTAGGGCCCATCTTTAATAATTCTTTTAAGAGACGTTACTAACTAACTTACATTTAAATTAAAAGAAGTAAGAATGGAACTTAGGGGCCGTTTACCTAATCACTTACCCGGGTAAGTACTTACCGGTAAAATTCAACATTATCGCCTACTTCCCGGGTAAGATTTTAGTCCACCAAAATGGCATCGTATGCAACAATTTAGCCGGTAAGCGCTAACCCAGGTAAAAGTCGTCGCAGTCACTTACCGGGTAAGACTCTCGGTCCTTGCTTTTGTTGGAATATACTCGTGTCATAATATATAATTATATGGCTAGATACACATTGGCCTATAGGGTCACACACAATACACTGAGATACCATTTAATATATAATGTAATTATTGTATTTACATTATATTAATAGCCTAAGTAACATGGGGTAATTAAATGGGCACAAATCATTAATAGTGGATTAATGGGTTTGTATTGGATTTAAGTTAATAGCTAGCCTATTAACTTAATTAATTCAAGGCCCATGAAGATTTACTAGGGAGAACCTTTAATAGGCCCAAGGTAGCTTTAGGGTTCATTAATAAATAGAAATGTTAATGAACTAATTAAGCTAACCTAATTTTTCCTCTCCTCTCTCTAAAATCGGCGCCCCACCCTTAGCCCTCTCTTGGGTTTTTTCCACTTTGATCTTCTAGCTTCGTTCTTGATTAATTGAAGCTACAAGATCCGTTACTAAGGAGGACTAGCATCCGGTGGTGATCAAGGAGGTGTAGCGTGGACTACTCTAGAGGCATTCTCCATTGAATGCTTGGTTTCAAAAGAGCACACAAGTAGATCCCGATTGGTGTACAAATCACGCTACAAAGGTATATCGTTATTTGTATTTCTAGTTTAATTATATTGGCAATACGTTGATCCTTTTGGTGATTATTCCGCTGCGTTATTATATATGTTTATTTTGTGTTTCTTTTCATAATCACCAACAGTGGTATCAGAGTCATCGTATGTGCCATATGATTAACTTGTATATGTAAAAGTGGCTAAAACTAAAGTCTTTTTTTCTGAAAATTTCGACCATCGTTGGGTCTAAAATAATGTATTTTAAGATCCTATAGCCACAAGTTACTTATACTAATCGTATATTAATTATTGTAGTTTTTCTTCGTTTTCGTTGGCTTGTTTTTTTACTTATTGTAAGTGTTTTAGATCCATGGTAAAACATGCATTTTTATCATGGACCAAGCCAACAATCTTAATGATATTGTATTATTATGTTGATGTGCAAAACCGATGAAAACCTTGACCGTTTGTGTGCTTTGTTTAATTATTTGTCGAGTTTTTGGGTTGTAATAGTTTAGGCAATTTTTTTTTCTTGATTTAGTAGTAGATAAATGTATTTTATCAAATATTGTAACCATTGCTCGGAATCGAATGGCGACAAGTTAGAGACGAGAAGCATTTTTCGGAGCTGCTGGACAGCCGGCGCGAAAAACGGATTTCCTGGAGTTTGGCACATCGGATTGGGCTGATTCTTGTTGCTGGAGTTCCATAAGACGTAGGGGCACAATTTTGCAGAAGGATGTTTCGATTGGGGAAGACTCCTTCCATGTCGTTTCGGGCCCCGAAGCTGCTGCGTTTTTCCAGACAGTTTTGTGTTCGAATGTTCTTGTGGGTTCTACTTATAACAACCCAACATTTTTAAACATTTCATTTCTCATAATAAAACACGCAAGGTCATAAAACATAGAGTATCCCAGAATCGGGACCCAAAATTTCCTTACATTAAAACAAAAGTGGTTGGCGGAAACAACCTACACAACTGAGAAATAAACTAAATTGTACTATAGTGTCGCTATACTAACAAACTGCCTCGCTAGCTCCTTGCTCACTTGCTAGAGCCTTTCATCACCTGCTTTCCTGAAAAGGTTTTAGTTTGAAAATGCGAGGGTTAGACCATAAGGTCTAGTGAGTCCCTCCTAACAGTTATCAAAGCATTTAAAACAATTTATCATTCTCAGCATAAAACATTCATAAAACTGTTCAGATAAGATCATTTTCGGATATAAATCGGTCCCTCATAAATTGACACCCTGAAGTCACCCTAAGGTGACAACGAGTCAGTCTCATGCTGCCTTGCAGGGTCACACCTCCCTTGGCATAAACGGGGACACCCCCCGGCACGAGCTGGCGGGCCACTTCCCGACTTAGTCAATTTACATCAAAATCAACGTATGCATACATTCCACATAAATTTTCAAACATCAATTCATGAAATTAAAGCATAAGCATAAAGCATGGCATTTCTCATCATATATCCGCTTTAGAAAAACATATTAAAAACCACACGTTTTAGTTTAGAAAACTCACCTGATACGTTTGCTTGCTTTTCCCTACTCTGCTCTTTACTTCCAAATTGTCCACCTGAACGAGGGGGCAAATTTATAAGTTGACTAGGACTATCCGGACACTTCTCACCTGACACACAACTTTTCCGGACAGACTACCGGGTAAACCACACTTTCCGGACATCACTACTTTTCCGGACAACCACGCTTTTCCGGATGACTCCTATCCGGACACATTGAGATTACCGGACAACTTCTATTTTCCGGACGATTTACCTATCCGGATGGCATACTTATCCGGACGACTAAACTTATCCGGACAATACAATACCCGGACACCTTCTACAACCCGACCAAGAAGTTACCCGGACACTCACCCGGACACCTTCACACTTGAAGGTTTCCGGACGAACGCTGGACGAGTTTAATGGTCTGAAATCTTGCTGAACACTTCGAAAACAGTGGGATAATGCAACAAATCACTTACTTAAACATCTTTAAACAATTCCCATAAACTTTACTGAGTAAACTCGATTTAAGGGTGTTTAAATCTCCTTTAAGGGTCTTATAATGACTTTATCAAGAAAACCCTCAAACTCGAAAATCACCAGATGAATCTTAAATGAAGTCATGGATTAAGGATTACCTGATAGATCACTTGCAAGAAACGAAATCCAATCTTATGCCTTCTTCTGATTCAAGACTTGATTATTCCTCTCTTCAACTTCACAAAAACCCTCAAAACTCTAATACTCCTTTCTCTCAACAAAACTCAGCCGACACACACCATAAAAATCAGGAAAAATTCCATGTTGTCTAGGGTTTTGTGCCTTTTATACCCCAACTATTATTTACCAACTAGCCCCTCAACTTCTGCTTTTATTAAAAACTCCACACCAAACGCAAAACGTTTCGAAAAAGGTCTGGGTCGTTACAACACTTCCCCCTCAAAAGAATTCCGTCCCCGGAATTCCGTTTTCGAAAGGTGTGGGTATCTGGACATCATATCTGATTCTACTTCCCACGTTGTCTCTCGTCCCTTATGATCTCTCCACTGAACCTTTACTAGTCAAACTTCTATGCTTCTCGCTTTGCAAACCTTACTGCTCACGACTTCAATCGGCTCTCCTACGTAAGTCAACCTCTCATCTATACTGATGTCCTCTCAAAGGAACAGCCACGACGATCTCTGACAAACACTTCTTTAATTCTTCTGACCAGTCTAACTTGTATGCTACTACTCTAACTCGCTCCTTAATGGCAAGATCAACTTCTTATCGCCTGCATCTCTTGCAAGGTCGCCATCATCTCACTTCTCCCATCGGCTCTCCATAAAGAGACGTGCATCACCCTATGAATTTCTTCTCAAATTCACATCGAGTACTTCAAGATCGCGCACTATCTATTCAACTTTCATGCTTCGACGAATCCACAGACTTAGTCCCCCTTTCCTCTCTCTCAAACTTCAAGGCTCAAAGCCTTATGTTTTTCAATCCAACCACTCAGTTCTACTCGGTTGCCTCAGACCGTTCAGATGGGAAACATAACCGCACCCCATACTTTGAAACCGCCCTCGGCGAGACACCACTTGCTATACCGTGCCATCTTGCACTACTTACTTGTACCCTCTTCGATCACTATACTCGCTTAAAACTACCTGATAAAATCAAGGCCAACCACGCCTCCATTTGCTCGCCTCCGTCCACACATCGGGACTCACGATTTTAGACACGTCTAAATAAGGTCTCTCATACGTTTATACTTCCTTAAGAGAAAGAACTTAGCGGGAATTCCCGCCGCAACAACGAGAATCTTCTACCAGGAAAACTCCCTCGCTGACAACTTGGCACAAGGCCAACCTTGTATATTCCGACAAGCTCACTCCCAGGAGTCCCCTCCTCGGTATACCTGAATTTCGAGGTTACATTTTCCAACCGACATTCGTCTTTACAAATCATACTGCTTTCCCGAATCACATCGGCTACAACCCGACAACTAATTCGTATGTTCTCACCACTTCATCATTTCACACTTCACGTGTCTAATAGTAGGAAACCTCTATAATTCCTTATTGGAGTACTCACCTATCCGAATTGCACTTACCCTGAAGGCTCGTAAATTTCTCGCTGCTTGCCATAAGCGTCCAGTCATATAACATAACTTCGGTTACTCCCACTCAACTAGGAGGGGTAACCACGATCACACCCTACTATTCTCAATAGCTTACACTGAACGATCAGATCGTTCGAACGTTTCTCACCAAGTCACTAACTTAACTCACTCAGTTGTCTTATCCACTTCTTTCCTCCACAAAATCATACACAATTTCCTTCCTCAATACTCCTTCCCAAAAGTTCGCACACTTATCAAGGACAATCTATACAGCACTGCGCCTATCGGCATTACTGTCAAGTTTACTACTTCCGATTTACTTACTTATTCCAACATACTGTCTTCACCTCCCCACGTTCGCGTGAAGCACTGCCCACCAACATTACTCGCCCCTCTCTACCGATAATTCTCAAGCTGCAAATGCTGTCTCATTACTATACATAACCAAACGGTTGCACTAAAATTCTAACTTAAGGCTTTCGACTAAAACACCTCGAACTGACACCAGAGTTCGACGTCACTAGACATTCCTTAAACTCCAACTTTTATTTTCTCAGACAATTCGTTCACACATAAGCAACAGCTCACATTCTTTAAGGATTTCACATCTATTCCACCACATTTTTGATTAATATGCCCATCATCTTCTTTAAACTTCCAATGATCCCAAAATATGCTTACTTAGCGACTATTACGACTAAAACACTTGGTTTCTCCTTTGGGTAACTACCCACCACCACTCCGTGATGCTATCCCGAACATAATCATATCACCACGTCAACATACACCCTACGTGCTCCAACAACCTGGTTAACACTCGAACACCTCATCCGAAACCCCCAAAGGCTTATATCTGATGCTTCCTCTTTCTCTAACATCACCTTACTACGACACTAGCTGGCACATTAACTTGGCAATTATTTCCACTACATAACTGTACATTCCTCTCTCATAACATCACACTACAGACCAAAACTCTCATGGCCATTCATACACAACCCAACTTATCTTCAAGACCTCACGCATAATTAACCGAGTCTATCTCACTACATTGTCCCTCCCCAGCTCTAGTTGAACCATAACACCCGAGTTTCTGATTAATTCTAACATTCTCGTTTCTTGCTAGCTCTTTGCAATATCAAACCATTCCTCACAGATCGACATAATCTATACCCTCACTTCGTTTGTGCTAAATACTTAATTCTTTACGAATCATCCATCTCGTAAGTAAAACGCTTATCTGAAACAGCAACCTTTCACTATGTTAACACCCCTACAAAGTGGTCCTTCAACTTCAACCTTCTGATTCTAATCTTCGGTTTCATACAGCTTACACAACTGCCGACTTTAACGTCAATAGTTGACCTGTTGATACTTCCTTGACCTATTCTTCAACAAGAGTCCCTTACTGAACCTAATCCTTCCAACATATCATAATCAAATTCACATCACGCGTCCTCATTTCAAACTCACTCGTAAAACGTCAACATTACAAGATCACTTTAAAACTCTTATTCGGCGTCGAGGATATTTCATTCCTACTCCTCCACACTACTCATAACGAGTTGCTAATACCAATACCTTGATGACTTCTAGTCCTTCCCCTGAACACAACCGACCCTCGGCAACTGTATTTCCAGTCACCGCACGAGGGTACAAACCCTCATGCAACTGACATTAACGTCCACTCCCGACTCTTCCACTGCTCCCCCTCTCCTCTAGAACGCAATTACCAAAGCTACAAACATTCTCCCCTGATTTGTCCAACACCTCCCCACTCTAGGAGTTCTTCCTTAGCTTAAGATGTAATACTCTACGACCTATTGAGTTCATAGCCTTCATGTCTGACAACGCGATAAATGAATCATTTCACACTTTTGATCATTTTAAAGAAACAACACTTGAAAACAACTTGGGTACACACGACCCCAACATTCTCATAACTCCAATGCCCTGCACAACGATCTTGAGGGTCGTTTGCATGCAATCTTTCCGTAAAACTTAATCTTACTCAACCAAAAATATGTTGTTACGACAGAAATAAATATTGGATGAAAATCTTCCCATACGACAAAATTTTGAAAGAAATTTACCGACACGAAGTAAACTAGTCGGTCCTCATACTCATTTATATAACTTCGACATGTCAATACTCATTTTGGTTATAAAAGTTGTGCATTCAAACATTTTCTTGGCTTATCCTGAAAAGAGTGGAATATTTTGCAAATCGTAAACCTCAAGACTTCATTGTACAATGTAAATGGATTTGTATTTTTCTTTAAACATAAGCTTGCACACGCCGACTCATATCCGATCAAATTTGATAATTACACGATTATACTTTTCTTATGAAAAATCTCATGTACACATATACGAACTCAACGCATGAAACTCTACTTGCATTTGAAGGCTACTCACTCAAACAAGGTCGATCGCTTTACTCACACAACTTATCATTGACACTCTACTTTCGACCAGTGGTCGCCCTCTCGGCCTTGCAACAATTTGCCATACATACATTCAACGGTCCACTTACTCAACCATTTCATACTATTTTGTTTTGATCAACTTTCTCACTTCCCACTTCTACATGGTTTCATTTCACTATAGGTATCTTATTTCATTTATCCTGCTAATGGAAAGCTCGACCAAGAACCCAGGGCTCCATTGATACCTTCAAGGTTTTGACACTGTCTTTCCTTACCATCCTGACTGATCTATCCCATGATTTCTAGAATTGAGACTCTCCCGAAACAGGAGTCTTACTCAACTCAAGCATTCCTCCTCTCCGAATCCACGAAGAGCTACCTCTAGACGGCTCGTAATGCTCTATACAACATTTCTTCTCTACGATGTATACGTACATCACATCACCATGACTTCTCATGAAACTTCCCCAACAAGGGGTCTCAGTCTACCCCTCAGGGATCTTGCTGACATTCTAAATTACTGGAACACGACATAAACACTAGCTTCTGACTACCACTTCAGAATAATAAGGCAGGTTAAGCACATACATGTACCTGTAAGTTCACAATTACACTGGCCAGGTGGAATCTCAAACTTACCTTACATGACAGTTCTCAGTACCCTATTAGTCTTATCTCTATAATAGTGTCCTCCTAACGCATTTCCTGATTCTCAGTTGTGATTTCTACTCCCAAGTTTAAGTTTAGGCCCGTCTGGTCACCTAAATCCCTTAAACTATGGCTCTGATACCAACTATAACAACCCAACATTTTTAAACATTTCATTTCTCATAATAAAACACGCAAGGTCATAAAACATAGAGTATCCCAGAATCGGGACCCAAAATTTCCTTACATTAAAACAAAAGTGGTTGGCGGAAACAACCTACACAACTGAGAAATAAACTAAATTGTACTATAGTGTCGCTATACTAACAAACTGCCTCGCTAGCTCCTTGCTCACTTGCTAGAGCCTTTCATCACCTGCTTTCCTGAAAAGGTTTTAGTTTGAAAATGCGAGGGTTAGACCATAAGGTCTAGTGAGTCCCTCCTAACAGTTATCAAAGCATTTAAAACAATTTATCATTCTCAGCATAAAACATTCATAAAACTGTTCTGATAAGATCATTTTCGGATATAAATCCGTCCCTCATAAATTGACACCCTGAAGTCACCCTAAGGTGACAACGAGTCAGTCTCATGCTGCCTTGCAGGGTCACACCTCCCTTGGCATAAACGGGGACACCCCCCGGCACGAGCTGGCGGGCCACTTCCCGACTTAGTCAATTTACATCAAAATCAATGTATGCATACATTCCACATAAATTTTCAAACATCAATTCATGCAATTAAAGCATAAGCATAAAGCATGGCATATCTCATCATATATCCGCTTTAGAAAAACATATTAAAAACCACACGTTTTAGTTTAGAAAACTCACCTGATACGTTTGCTTGCTTTTCCCTACTCTGCTCTTTACTTCCAAATTGTCCACCTGAACGAGGGGGCAGATTTATAAGTTGACTAGGACTATCCGGACACTTCTCACCTGACACACAACTTTTCCGGATAGACTACCGGGTAAACCACACTTTCCGGACATCACTACTTTTCCGGACAACCACGCTTTTCCGGATGACTCCTATCCGGACACATTGAGATTACCGGACAACTTCTATTTTCCGGACGATTTACCTATCTGGATGGCATACTTATCCGGACGACTAAACTTATCCGGACAACACAATACCCGGACACCTTCTACAACCCGACCAAGAAGTTACCCGGACACTCACCCGGACACCTTCACACTTGAAGGTTTCCGGACGAACGCTGGACGAGTTTAATGGTCTGAAATCTTGCTGAACACTTCGAAAACAGTGGGATAATGCAACAAATCACTTACTTAAACATCTTTAAACAATTCCCATAAACTTTACTGAGTAAACTCGATTTAAGGGTGTTTAAATCTCCTTTAAGGGTCTTATAATGACTTTATCAAGAAAACCCTCAAACTCGAAAATCACCAGATGAATCTTAAATGAAGTCATGGATTAAGGATTACCTGATAGATCACTTGCAAGAAACGAAATCCAATCTTATGCCTTCTTCTGATTCAAGACTTGATGATTCCTCTCTTCAACTTCACAAAAACCCTCACAACTCTAATACTCCTTTCTCTCAACAAAACTCAGCCGACACACACCATAAAAATCAGGAAAAATTCCATGTTGTCTAGGGTTTTGTGCCTTTTATACCCCAACTATTATTTACCAACTAGCCCCTCAACTTCTGCTTTTATTAAAAACTCCACACCAAACGCAAAACGTTTCGAAAAAGGTCTGGGTCATTACACTACTTGCTCTTGATAGTCTTGGAGCAAGTGGGAGCCCAAAAAGGGTTTATGTTGGCCCGTCCTTAGTTTCCCTCTTGGTCCGTGTGATGGCTCACGGGATCAAGCATAGGTGTTCATCGGTTGAGGTTTTACACGTTTTGGTTGTGTGTTTATTTTCTTTTATGTTGCATTGTTATCTATGTCTTTGATATTATAACTTGCAAATGGGATTTTCAAACATAAAATTAAACACATACCACTTTTAAAACTAAATCTAAAGATTTAGTTAATATAAGTTTAAATTGGATTTGAAACTTAAATCTATTGTTTTATATAAATAACGATTAAAAGAGTTTTATCGGTTATTTAATTTATGTAATGTCCAAGCTAATTAATATCTCATATAGGTTATATATTAAATGGACATCTCGACACACATAAAATAAAACAAATTAGAATCCAAGTTAAGAAATGTTTTTAACTTATGCTACGAATGAAGAATGCATGCTTCTTTCGTACATTTTTTTGACACGTTTTATCAAAATACTATACCCGTCACAATTTTAAGTCATGCCGTCCAATTAGCTTGAAATCCCTTGCCATTACCTTTTGCCTATGCGTGAGACCTAGGTTGAATTGTAATCCCGAGGTGATTATTGTCTATGCGTGAGACCTAGATCTATTTTCACATGATTTCAAATTGGATGACTTAATCGAGTTAAGCATGTGAGACCTTAACCCGAGGCAAGGATGGGACTAAACATGCCAGCTTGACACTAGTAGCTCAGCCACTAGATGCCATGGGTCCCATAAGGATCTAAGAATTGCACTTGTAATGCAATTGGTAAACGTCACCTACCCATTGAATCTATCATTGCTAGCATATCAACTGATGTGATGATAGAACCTCAATGAGGATCTTAGCCTTTTTCGTAAATTAATTGTTTTAAAAGTAAAAGTTGGGTAGTTAATTTAAAAAAAAAGGATTAATTATTGAAATTACTAATTTTGAACTTTGTATGTCTATAGATGTCAACAACAAATCAAACCCTAAGCAACTCAACTATCAGGTCAGTTCCTGAAAAAGAGAAACCGACAGGAATCAACTTTATCGGCTGATATCGAAATATGAGTGTCGTCCTCAGAGCTGAAAATAAGTTGATCCATCTGGAAGAGGCCTTACCTGAGGCACCTCCTGCCACTGCTTCTGCTGCAGTTCGCACAGCCTACACCCGTAGGTTCAACGAACAACAAGAAGTAGCTGCTATCATGCTGGTGAGCATGACCCCCAAGATCCAAAAGAACATGGAGGAACTCACAGCATTTGAGAAGTTACGAGAGTTGAAAACTATGTTTCAACAACAGGCAGAACAGGAACTGTTTGAAACAGTCAAAGCATTCCACGCTTGTAAACAGGAGGATGGCCAATCAGTTAGCTCTTACGTCTTGAAGATGAAAGGCTATCTTGACCGTATGGAGCGTCTTGGTTACCCCATGCCACAAGTTCTTGGAGTGAGCTTGATTCTTACCTCACTATCCAAGGACTATGACCAGTTTGTTATGAACTATAACATGCATAGCATGGGGAAGACTATCTCTGAACTGCATGCTATGCTGAAGCTTGCAGAGCAAGGGATGCCCAAGAAAGCTCCTGCTGTTCTAGCAATCAGGGAAGGTAAAATCCAGAAATCCAAACCGCAAGCACTGGGCAAGGGTCGTGGCAATAGTAAAAATGTTTACAAACCCAAACCTAAGATCCCCCCACCTTCTAAGAAGGAGCACCCTGCAAAGGACGCCACCTGCCATCACTGTGGAGTGATGGGCCACTGGAGGAGGAACTGTCCTACTTACCTGGCAGAGTTGAAGAAGAACAAAGCTACCCCGGCTAGCACATCAGGTATCTTCACTATAGAACTCTATGCTTTTCCTAGTAAAACCTGGGTTTATGACACCGGTTGTGGAACTCACATTTGTAATAATGTGCAGGGACTAAAGGGAAGTAGAAAGCTAAACGACGGAGCTTTGGACCTGTACGTAGGCAATGGAATGCGTGCAGCTGTTAAAGCTATAGGGAGCTTTGATCTTATCCTCCCTAATGGATTGATTATTGTTTT
Organism: Saussurea involucrata; assembly: GCA_033807775.1. Classification (NCBI taxonomy): domain Eukaryota; kingdom Viridiplantae; phylum Streptophyta; class Magnoliopsida; order Asterales; family Asteraceae; genus Saussurea; species Saussurea involucrata. The sequence continues at coordinate 14,051,180 of CM066312.1, forward strand.
AGACAATTGTCATTATGCACCTACTATTACTAGGGGTATTGTTTCGCTTTCTCATTTGAAGAAAAATGGTTTTATCCATGTTTTTACGGATTATGGTATTTCGGTTTCTAAGGATAATATATTTTATTTTAATGTTATTCCTCGTGATGATATTTTTGAAATTGACATGAATAATCTTGTTTCAAACGATAGTTCTATATACACGTGTAGCACTAAGAAATCCAAACGGAATTTGGATTCAACTTACCTATGGCACTGCCGTCTTTACCACATAAGCAATAAACGCATTATGAAGCTGCAACACGATGGGCTTCTAAAGTCATCCGATGACGAGTCGTTTGATAAATGCCTCTCTTGCATATCTGGGAAGATGACAAGAAAACCTTTCTCCCATATAGGTGAAAGAGCCAAAGATCTACTTGGACTCATACATATTGATGTATGTGGTCCATTTAGAACTGTGTCTAGGGAAGGTGCTAGCTACTTCATCACTTTCACTGATGATTTCAGTCGCTATGGTTATGTACTTATGTGTACTTGATCAAACATAAACATGAAGTCTTTGAAACGTTCAAAGCCTTTCAAAGTGAAGTAGAAAATCAACTCGGCAAGACTATTAAGGCTCTCCGATCTGATCGAGGAGGAGAGTATATGAGTCAAGAGTTTTTAGACCATCTGACTAAGTGTGGGATTGTCTCACAATTAACTCCTCCAAACACTCCACAACATAATGGTGTATCTGAAAGGAGAAATCGAACTTTGCTAGACATGGTTCGATCCATGATGAGTCTAACTACTTTGCCACTGTCCTTTTGGGGTTGTGCTCTAGAGTCTGCTGCTCGCATACTCAATATGGTTCCGACCAAGAAGGTTGATAAGACACCATATGAAATATGGCACGGGAAAGTCCCAAATCTGTCTTACTTGAAAGTCTGGGGTTGTGAGGCTCTCGTGAAACGAGACACACCGAACAAACTTGAGCCTAGATCTATCAAGTGTATCTTCGTAGGGTACCCAAAGAAAACAATGGGTTACTATTTCTACTACCCTCCCGAAAACAAAATATTTGTTGCTCGGTATGCTGAGTTTCTTGAGAACAGTCTCATTTTACAAGAAGCAAGTGGGAGCACAGTAGACCTTGACGAGATTCAAAGCGAAGATGCGCAACCTCCTGGTGACACTAGCGAACATCTGACTGAGGCTGAACATACAGATGTTGAACCACAGAATGATGTAATTCCCATTCGTAGATCCGCAAGGACACCTCAAGCTCCTAAACGATATAGTTATTATATTGACACCGAGGAGCAAAATTTAAGGGATCATGGTGAACCCTCTAACTATCAAGCTTCATTGTTGGATCTAGAATATGATAAATGGATTGAAGCTATGAATGCTTAAATGCAATCCATGAAAGACAATCAAGTCTGGAACTTGGTTGATCTTCCTCCGAACAGCAAGACTGTCGGAAGCAAGTGGATCTTCAAGAAGAAGACCGACATGGATGGCAATGTACACACCTATAAAGCTCGTCTAGTAGCAAAGGGTTACACTCAAACCTACGGGGTTGACTATGAAGAAACCTTCTCACCTATTGCTGACGTTAAAGCTATTAGGATTCTTATAGCCATAGCAGCGTACCATGACTATGAGATTTGGCAAATGGATGTCAAAACCGCTTTCTTGAACGGTCACCTTGATGAAGATGTTTACATGGTGCAACCTGAGGGTTTTGTGAATCCGAAACATCCCGAGAAAGTATGCAAGCTTCAAAGATCCATTTATGGACTGAAGCAAGCATCCAGAAGTTGGAATAAAAGGTTCGATGAGGAAATCAAAACGTATGGTTTCACTCAAAACCTTGATGAGCCATGTGTATATATGAGAGCTAGTGGGAGCATCGTCGTTTTTCTAATCTTATATGTTGATGACATATTGCTCATGGGGAACAACGTTCCAATGCTACAAGATGTCAAATCCTGGCTTGGAAAATGTTTTGCCATGAAAGATTAAGGCGAAGCGGCGTACATCCTAGGAATCAAGATCTATCGAGATAGATCGAAGCGGTTAATTGGTTTAAGTCAAAGTGCGTACATTGACAAAATTCTAAAACGGTTTAGAATGGATGCTTCCAAACGTGGAAGTCTTCCAATGCAACACAATGTAAACTTGAGTAAGACTCAGGGACCCTCCATACCTGATGAGGTGAAGCGGATGAAGGGAATCCCCTATGCTTCGGCTGTGGGATCCATCGTGTACGCAGTGAGGTGCACTAGACCTGATGTAGCGTTCTCTCAGAACCTTACGAGTAGATACCAACAGAATCCAAAAGAAAGTCACTGGACTGCTGTTAAGAACATACTGAAGTATCTTCGAAATACCAAAGATATGTTCCTTGTTTATGGGGGTGATATAGAAAGAGAGCTCAATGTTACTTGCTACACTGATGCTAGTTTTGAAACAGATCGAGATGATTCTCGATCTCAGACTGGCTACGTTTTCGTCATGAACGGAGGCGCTTTTGACTGGAAGAGTGCTAAGCAAAGCACTATTGCGATGTCTTCTACAGAAGCTGAATACATAGCTGCTTCCGAAGCTGCAATGGAGGCTGTTTGGATGCGGAAATTCATTTCTGGGCTTGGCGTTGTCCCCAGTAATGAAAGACCCATGGATATGTACTGCGATAGTTCTGGTGCCATTATCATAGCCAACGAACCTGGAGTTCAAAAGGGCGCCAAACACTTTCATCGGAAGGCTCACTACATTCGAGAGGCTATCGAGATGGGTGATATTCGTCTTCTCAAAGTTCACACAGATGACAACTTAGCTGATCCTTTTACGAAGCCAATGTCTTGTACCAAACATATCGAGCATGCTAGGAACATTGGACTTCGACCAGCTAGTAGTCTCATGTAGATCTGTTTTTAGTAATTGAATAATTGGAACGTTGAACAGTTTTAATTTTCACAATGAATTGATGTACCTGGTATGATCGTTTTCATTTATATCAACTGTGTTCTATATTTGCATGTTTAATCCATGAATAAATTATTTGTTCAAAATTGTCCATTGTCAGTTGATGATACGGGAGTATCATCGAATTAAGGCAAATGTGAGCGTATTGGTGATATTCATTAGTGAATAAATATTAATGATGATGCCACCAAACTCACATGTTGTTCATTGGTGATGAACATTGGACTGACCCAACCTACGAGAGTTCACTGCATGGATCGGCGTCACCAGTGAATCTCGCAAATGGTTATGTCACTCGTCCTTAGACTTGAGATGCAAGCAGGTTTTGTATGGGTGGAATGTCGGTCTTTGATATGGTTAAACGCTGTCCGGAATAAGGCTGCTATAAAAATCATCTTCAGGAGTGACATGAAGCACATGACATGCACGTGCAGTCAAAATAGGATTTGTTCCTCTACATGTAATGGAGTTAGATACTACTGGGCCCCTCGATGAATTGAATAGATGTTTGTACGGCCGTACCAAAATGTAATTAAGATGATGCTTGATTAATTTGGTAATCTACTTCAACAAACAGATAGAGAAATAGAATCGTTGAATAATTAGAATGACATATGATCCATGTCTAGTATTCAACAAGGTATATGTAACAAAGGGATGACTGATTTAATAAACCATTTAAAATGAGACGTTTAAAGAAACTAGCCTCATGTGTCTCTAGGGGCATTGGCGTGTTGCTAGACGCTAACCTTTGCTTGTATAATTACTTGTTATTATGACGTGTGCAAGTGGGAGCTGTTGGAATATGCTCGTGTCATAATATATAATTATATGGCTAGATACACATGGGCCTATAGGGTCACACACAATACACTGAGATACCATTTAATATATAATGTAATTATTGTATTTACATTATATTAATAGCCTAAGTAACATGGGGTAATTAAATGGGCACACATCATTAATAGTGGATTAATGAGCTTGTATTGGATTTAAGTTAATAGCTAGCCTATTAACTTAATTAATTTAAGGCCCATGAAGATTTACTAGGGAGAACCTTTAAGAGGCCCAAGGTAGCTTTAGGGTTCATTAATAAATAGAAATGTTAATGACCTAATTAAGCTAACCTAATTTTTCCTCTCCTCTCTCTAAAATCGGCGCCCCACCCTTAGCCCTCTCTTGGGTTTTTCCACTTTGATCTTCTAGCTTCGTTCTTGATTAATTGAAGCTACAAGATTCGTTACTAAGGAGGACTAGCATCCGGTGGTGATCAAGGAGGTGTAGTGTGGACTACTCTAGAGGCATTCTCCATTGAATGCTTGGTTTCAAAAGAGCACACAAGTAGATCCCGATTGGTGTACAAATCACGCTACAAAGGTATATCGTTATTTGTATTTCTAGTTTAATTATATTGGCAATACATTGATACTTTTGGTGATAATTCCGCTGCGTTATTATATATGTTTATTTTGTGTTTCTTTTCATAATCACCAACAGCTTTCGACTTTTGGTCCTTGCTTTCGACTTTTGGTCCTTGCTTCCGCTCTTACCGGGTAAGATTCTTGGTCCTTGCCATATTCATCCGGTAAGCTAATATGACTTGATAAGCACTTACTCGGGTAAGCGTTTTATAAACGGTCCCTTAGTTTTTATTTTGAGTAAATCAGTTTTAAAAACGTTTATTTAATATATATGACATGACATTTTAAATTTAAAGTAAGAATGGTATCTTGTTATAATACGTTGGTTTTATTTAATATATATGATATTGTTAAAGGGAAAACTAAATAGAACACAATAGAAAGGAGAGAATGAATCGTAATTCTCATTAATCATAATCCCTTTAAATAGGGATGAGATACAAGTAGATAACTATAAGATATAACATATCTCTAATATGTTTCTCTCTATCTATATCGTCATATCCTTTAGACGATGACACACTTATCCTACAACACTACTTCCCCTTGTGCCGAGTTAAAGGAGTGATGGTGCACAATTGTTCCCTCGTTAAAACCTTACGCCAAAATAAAAACCCAGTGGGAAAAATAAAATGTGACGAAGGAAAGAGTACAACGCACTAGCTTCTTTGCAATACATAGACTTTTCCTTTAATCTGATTTTCTCTTTAGGTTCGTACATTAATCATGATAGTTAAGAAAGAAAGATGGTATATAAAGTGTTGCCTCACTAAAACCTTGCACCAAGGAACAAAACCCAATGGGAAAAATAAAAGTTTGGTTGAAGGAAAGAGCACAACATACCAATATTACATATATAGTGGACTCCCCCTTTTGTCTACCACTTCCCCTGATTCGTGCATTAATCAAAGGAGGTTTAAAACATTTTTCATTTTAATACTTTCTACATGTTTCCCAAATATGGTTTTACGTATTGATTTGGTAAATAAACAAGTCACATTTTCCTCGCATCTTATTCAGTTCACTTGAATCTTGAGGCGAGTTTATTATTGTTGATTGTATAAAAACTTAAGCGGCATATGATTTATGTTATAACCCTTGATGTATCTTACTTTCATTTATTCGATACATGATGCATTATTTTCATACATGCAAGTTGTATAGTGGTTAAACTCAAAATTACTAGCTCGTCTTATATGTGCAATGATTGTCCTTAACCATATACACATTTGAATAGTCTCATGGAGAGTAAGATTGCTGATAATATAAGAAGATAGCTATTAAGGGTTTGCTTAGTTTACTTCCAAGCAATCGGCATGTTCCATATGATAATTCCTTATCCAGTTTGGGAACAACCTTTATATCAGTCAAACATATACCTAATATCAACAAATATATACCAAAGCATTGTTTGGTGTTTTTTTATAAGAGCCAGTACTTTTGCCGCTCACAATCTAAGTAGGTATTGAAGTTTCATTATCAATCCATTTATCTCCGTAGGGAAATTATAAGCTCACGTCAATGGTGCCATAAGATTAATTTGAAATCATTCCAATGACGTTGCGTTGGCGCTAAATCTAGCTGACAAGTTCAGTGAGAAGTATAATATACGGTCAAGTGTTTTATGTTGATTACAATAATGCGCCTATTGTACTTAGGTATGGAATTCTAGCTCCCAACACCTCTTCACCATCGTCCTTTAGACGAAATGGATCTTTCCTTATATCCAACACTTTGACCGATCATGGGAGTGCTAATCGGATACGCTTTGTCCATATTAGGTTGCCTGATCATAATCTAGACATATGCAGATCGGTGGATCAATATTCCACAAACTCGGTGTCAAGTATCTAGACAAAACCAAGTTTTCCCAAGATCTTTTAACTCAAATTCAGATTTCAAATAACTTGTGTTTTCTCTTATTTCATCAAGAGTGTCTAGTATGTTCATAACATCGACATGTAGAGCTACCATGAAAATCTAGAACTTTTTTTCTAAAACAAATACGCAAGGGCACAGTTCATCGTTCTTATATTTCGTTTCCCAATCAAGTGTTCACTCAGGCGGGTATACCACATCCGCATAGATTGCTTTAATCTATAAAGTGAGTGTTTCAATTTTATTATAAATGCATTTCATGGTTTAGAGTTACTTGATATTGGTATAATGCCATCAAACACTTTTATATATCTCTGAATTTAGATCCCCATAGAGATATGTAGTAACTACATCGTTGAGCTGCAATTTCCAGTCCTTTGGAAACTACTTGGCTAATTTAATTAGCAGAACGTTGTCCATCACGAGAGAGTAGGTCTTATTGTAGTCAATCCAGTACGTTGTGAGAAACCTTGCGCCAAAGGAGAGCCTTATATATTATGACTTAGTTATTCTCATTATGCTTCCATGACAAATGATTTATCCATGTCCTACAGGCTATACACTTGGTCGGTTAGCACTACCAAACCAAATACCTGTTCATTTGTCAAATAATTATCTTGGATTGCTTCTTTTCATTTATGCCAATTTGCTCTTTGTTGACATTCTTCAACTGAGCATGGTTCGATGACATCGTGCTCTGTTATCTCATAAGCAACGGTATATGCAAATATATCATCATTGAGTATGTATGATCTATCCATCGACTCATATTCATTTGAGATTTCTTTGATCTCTGGAATCAGTATTAACTTTGGCGTGTCCTCCAGTAATGATTCATAGACATAGATTTAATCAGAGATAATCTCATGTATTGATGATATATAGTTGTGCCTTACTCTTCTCTTCCTTTAGATGAGTATCTATCGAACCAAGTAGCTTCCCCCATTTCCTTTTGGGAGCTACGACCTCAACCACACCTCCACCATGTGTGATTGCAACGTACTTCCAGCGAAGTTGTGCCCTTGTTTGGGGACTTTTGACATTGCGAGTATATTTGCAGCTCGTATATGTGATCTTGTCAATCTAGATAATATTAAATGTATCAGGTATCGAGTCTGATTCGTTTGACTTCAACTTTACATTGTGAAGTTTTTGGGGATCAAACTGAGACACAATTGAAATATTCAATGACACTTCCTGTCGTTCCCATGGAAAATCCTTTTTCCTATCTCCCCCTAACGACAGGAAGGGTGTCTCATCAAAATGAAAACCCGCAAATCTAGCGGTAAAGAGATCACTCGTCAAGGGTTCTAATTAGCGGATAATTGTTGGGGGTTCATATCTAACATTTGATGAATCGTCTTTAAGACCCATTTTGGTACGCTGTGGGGGCGTAATTGGCACATATACAACATAACCAAACATACGTAAATGTAAAACATCAGGCTTATATCCAGTTACCAACTGGTACACATAAGGTTGGTTGATTGGTTGTGGGTCTAAGCACGAATAATTAAAGTTGCATGTAATATTGCATAACCCCATGTAGATCTGGATAAATTGGTGCGCATAACCAATGCCCTAGCTACCATCTATATTCTTTTGATGACAACTTTTATCATTCTACGAGACCATTTTATATATACACATGGGGTATAGGTAACTCTACATTAATCTCTATACATATGCAATAATCATCAAATTCTTATGATGTAAATTCTCCAGCATTCTAAGTCATGCAGACTTGATGAGAAAATCAGGGTGGTGAGTCCTTAAACGTATAACTAGTGCTAGGAGTGCAACATTTCATGTGGACAATAATATTACACGTGTTCATCGTGTCAAAACTAGAACCATAAAGTACTTTAATGGTCCGCATTCTGGATGTTATTGTCCATAAATATCACCTTGTATTTGTTGTAAGAATGGAATTTATTGGTATTGTGTCCTTAGCTTTAGGATGGTCTCATTCCTGTCTTGGCTAAGAATCAGGGTATACAAAAGTTCGAGGTATTGGAGAGGGCATATTATGATGTGGTGTTGCTTATTGTGCAGTAGAAGTCAACAGTTGCAATTTGGTTAATTCCCTCGTTTTGTCTTTCTCTCGAAAGAGAATGTGTCTATGTGTATTTTCCAATACATAGATCACTATGTCATGACCATGGTGTCCCACGTGGTCATGCATAAACTTATATGTGTCATTGTCCCAAAGTTATTTATTGGTGACAAAATATGTTCTAATGACATAGATAATCTATTAATTTCTCTAATGTATGTTGTTTTCATATCATTAGAGTTGATGTACATATATCCATTTTCATTCTTATAATATGATTTCTCATTGATACGAATATCTTAACAAGGTTCCTATTAATATAGTGTTTTAGTGATTGATCTTGTGTCATTAAGCAACAAATAACAATCCATCGTCTAAGTGTTTGAAGGAATTAAAATAATTAATTCAATGAAAATAATCTATTTCTTAGGATTGTATGAGATGCCACAAAACAATCAAGTTCTCCTCGACACATTCCTACATGGAACGAAGAACGTTCAGAGTTTTGCATTTGTTTTTGGTGTGTTTATTTACATCTATAACAACTATAAACTCAGGTGTATATATACACAAATGCAATTAATTTTATTGTTAAAATATAATTAAATAAGTTTATACTTAACCAATCTTAGATATGACATAGTTCATTTATAACTTGTTTCATTTTCTGTTAGCAGTTTGTTCCCGACTCCTGCCATGAATTTGACCTTTTCCACAACCTTGTCCATATGGTACATATTTAGCATATGTGTGTGGATCAATATGTTTAATTCTCTATCCTTTAGAGTTCTTTCCACCTCCAATGCTTGCCTTATTAACCTCGAGAATTTTCTTTATCCGGGTATGTCTAGCGTTGTTAAAAAAAACATTGTTACATCTCTTAGCCACTTGCATTAGGTTAATGAGCTTGTTAACGGTTATATTTCAATTTATTACTGTTTCATTAGTATGATTGGTGGTATAGGAAAGATGAAAATATGTTATAATTCAAATAATCTTTTGTGAGTTCTTTACCACAAAGATTAAGATGCATTTTGAGACAGGACATTTAATTGTTAAAATCAGTTACCTTCTTGTAAGTAAGTAGGTTTCATTCCACTGTATGATTAGTTTGAGAAATATATGATATTGAATATTCCCGAATTTCCTTTTCGGGACATCCCGCGGTTCTTGGGGGTTTCAAGTTATTCCCTCCGAAGGTTGTGACTGATGTATCGTCTCAAAGTTTTCAAAGTATTTACTTGTATCTTAACATCTAGTGTTTTTCTTCTTTAGGGTCAAAAGGGTTCGATAATTTTTGCATATTTTCTTGTGTTTTTCGAACCTATCTTATGGTAATCAAATCCTTATGATTCAAAGTTGTCGTAGAAAATGGGGAATATATTATTTTCTAAATAGTGAATTATGGTTTATCATTATTATGTTATGCATGAAATATTTCATTATCATAATAAAATTGATTTTTGTATGCTTACATTTTGTTAATAATACTTCATCAATATCCCAATTTGTGATTAGAAACCACTTAATCTATTGGATTTCCAGGTAATAAGGGAATCACATGGATTTCTTAAGTCCCTACAAACCTTAGGGTTATTTACACCCGTTTGACAAAATCCAATTGATGTATTGCGATTTATTTAATTTGGAGATAACATTGTTAATTATAGAGATTTTGGCATGAGGCCAAAATGAATATGAATTGGGCTTATGAAGCCAATTTCAATGTTTTAATACCTTAATAGTATTTTAAGAGATTTTATCATTAGACAAATAAATATCAGTCTTGACATAAAGTCAAATTCTAGCTTTTAGTCTAAATAGTCTTTTTTTGGAGCTTTTGGTAAAAAACGAAAATATATGGGTGTTAAAAGTGTAACTTTCGAAAATTAATTATACAGTAGAAAAATTATGAGTAGAAACCCACATTCATGATAATCATTTGAAAGAGATAAAATATTTAAAATAAGTTACACTATTGGTCTTAAAATAAATTATTCAATACAAATAATAGAGCATTTTAACGATTATATGATTCCTAACACGAAGGAATCATTATCAAATAATGGAGTATGAAAACATTTGTACTATAATAAAATAAAGGGAAATTAATTAAAATACCTAAAGTTTGACCAACTGTTACCAAAATACCCAAAAAAAATTTCATTTTGCAAAAATACCCAAAATACCCGCGATGGATCCCGCGATCGCGGGCAAGGGCTGACGTGGCACGTATTTTGGCCCCAAATGCCCCGCGAAGCCCCTTAACTTTGGCCTCGGTGCACTTTTGGTCCCTGCCCGCGATCGCAGCCCGCGATGGACCAAAATTTACACTTTTGGTCCCTGAAAATTTACACTTTTGGTCCCTGAAAATTTACACTTTCAGCCCCTGTACTTAGACGAATCTTGCATGCTTTTACTTTTTTTTCCACAATTATTGTACTTTGAAGACCGATTTGTGGTTGAAATTCATTTGCATGTTTGAGATTTCATCCATAAATATCAGTAGTATGCAATTCACAATTCACACTTCCTCTTGCTTTCTTTCTTGATTTCTCTCTTGCTTTCTTTCTTTGAATTGATTTCTCTCTTCTCTCATTTCATCCACAAATGGCATCGTCATCAAACCCTAAGTCTACTCCTGAAAAAATGCCACCTCAAATCGAGGTCGCCATAGCAAAAAAGGAAAAGGAGATAGATGAACTAACAGAAGAGTGGAAAAAAATGATGGACAGGAAGGCAGTCCATTTGAGAAAGATCGAAGAGGAAGAAAGGGAGATCAAAAGGATGAAAGGGGATATAAAAGCTCGGGCGGCTCGTGTTCGTCGAGAACAAGAAGCAATTCACCATATTCTGCAAGACTTCGCAATTATTCAAGCGAAGGTAAACGAGAAGCAAGCTTGGATTGATGAAACTAAATCAATTTTTAAGTAGGTGGTGGTTATATTTTTTTTTTGTTTTGTATTTTTTTTACTGTGTTGTTATTTGTATTTTTTTTACTGTGTTGTTGTTTTGTATTTTTTGTTGTTGTTAATTTCTCTGAAAAGTAGTTTTTAAGCCGCTGAACCACGGTTAGGTTGGATTCATCATGCAAGGTCAAGTCAGAGGTTACCTCATTCGTGGGCCTACTTCTCTTGTAGAATATATGACAACCCTCAACTCATTTGCTAAAGTGTGTGCGGGTTGTGGTACACAATGGCCATACGTGGTTGCAAAAGCAGAAGCCGTTGAAGAAGGGTCAGAAAGATTGAAGATGAAGAGCTTGTTGGATGGAATACAAACTAGCTGTGTTATCAATGTTCATTTAGAAGCATATGTATGTGTGTGTGTATATATAATATAAAATGGGGTTTTGACAAGTTGGTATCACTGGACTCATTTAAGAATTGTGAAAATAGGTATTTGACGAATGATGATTCATGTGTGTTTGGAGCTGAAGTGTTTTAAACACACATGAATCATCATTCGCCAAATACCCATTTTCACAATTCTTAAATGAGTCCAGTGATACCAACTTGTCAAACCCCCATTTATAAACAATTCTACCTTCTCCTATTGCCATTCACGATATCTATAAACACATTCAAATAATAATAATTTAAAACGATTTAATGAATTAGTTAATATATGATTATTATGTTAATGCGATAGGAGTGTAAAACAAAATTGAAAAAAAATATGAGATGTACCATAAATTAAATAATTAACTATAATGGTGTAATTTGTTAAAATTAAAACGTATCTAATATGAATATATAAACAGACATGTGTACTCAGAGTTAACATTCACTGCCATGGATGCAAGAACAAGGTCAAGAAAATACTAAGAAAAATTGAAGGTCTCCTATTTTCTTTATGTGTGTAAATATATAATACGAATATATATATCATTTACAAACTAGCTGTGTTATCAATGTTCATTTAGAAGCATATGTATGTGTGTATATATATCATTTACAAATCAGTGTTTAGATCAACAGTATCATATGGGTTTGTTCCATATGGTTCAAGCTGTGACGGGCCCGGCGTGTGACTGACAGAATGTCTCCTTGGCACGGTTGAAGGGGCGGGATTTGGACACTCTCCACGAGTGTGTCCTACGCATTGGCACCGAGTACATCTTCGTTGTATCGAACTTTCACCACGTGATGGACGTCGGTCGTTCTTTCTTGGTCTCCCGGCCCTGTTCTTATCCATTAAAGGTGGATAGCATGGTGGAAGCGGGTCGGGTGGATACACCCATGCTGCAGGGGGTCCAGCTGGGTTTATTACATCCACGTATGTTTTCCGGTAATATTCGGACGTGAAGAAAGGTACAGCCAAGTCGCTGCAATCTGTACGACCCATATATGTTGCTGCAGCGATGGCATGGCCGTACGGTAACCCAGATTTATCCCATTCGCGACACGAACAAAGGTGGTCTTCCATATTCACAATCGCGTGAATATAGTCATCATGCACCTCGTACTTCCCATACCCGATTGCTCTTACCGGCCATGTCGCCGCACGACGCGCCCTGTACTGAACGATATTCTCCGCCGTTGGTGCGAGTGCATTTTGTATCTTAGCTCCTTTTAGGCGTCGAATTTGATACCACTCTTGTTGAAAGGCCCGAAAGTAGTCCATAAGATTAACAATCGGACATCTACGCGCAAAACGGGAGAGTGCATTCACAGACTCTGCACTTTTCGAGGTCAGAATGTCATACCGTTGTCCAGGAAAATGGGCCACGGACCACCTCTCCAGTCCAGCATCGTCAAAGACTTTGGCTGCTTCCTTGACACTGTATCGTAGCATATTCATGTACTTGTTAAACTCCCGATCCGTATATGCTCTGCATGCCGCCCAATAGACATCCTTGTAGGTGGTAATACGCTTGTCCTTGGATTTGGCGTTCATCTCCAAATGTCGACAGCATATGGCGTGAGGGGCGTTTGGGTACATGGCAGAGATTGCGGCGCTTATGGAAGGAGCCCTGTCAGACATAAACACCAACCCTTGCGGGTCTCCGATAGCTTGTCTCAACATGGACAGAAACCAAGTCCACTCGTCCCCGGTTTCGGACTTGCCTACGCCGAAAGCTACTGGAACGATGGATTTATCCCCGTCCATGGCAACCGCCAGGAACATCATACCCAAGTAACGGCCCTTTAAATGGGCTGCGTCTATTATCAGGACACGACGTAGATTTTCCAGAAATGTGCGGATCTACAAAAACATAGGTTAAAATGTTATAGTTTATAATGTGTAAATGTTATAGTTTATAATGTGTAAACATATGACGTGTTAAAATACGTACCGCGGGTCCAAGGGCCACGAAGCACATCTCAAACCGTCCACGTGAATCGGTCCGTAGCTGCGTGACAGTACCAGGGTTCTGCAGCTGCAAATTATATAAATATGTCGGGAGTCGTTCATACGACTCCTCGAACGTGCCTCTCACCATAAACAGTGCATGGCAGCGCGCACGCCACGCTTGGTGGTAATCAATCGTGACGCCGAACTGCCGGTGAACGTCGTGGACGATGTCCTTTGGACGCAATGACCTGCTAACATCAAGAAATTTGTTTTTCAGGATCGCACCCAAAGTCTTTTTGCCGGCTTGTTTGTGGTGGGGATTAAGTTGCGTCCTCGTACAAGTGTGTACGTCGTGCAACTTTCTAATCATTATCGCCCCTCCTTTGGGACCCGTGTGAATCGCGTACAACCTCCACTCACACTTTTCTTTAGCACATTCAACTACGTATTTGATTTTGTCAGATGCCCGCACGCGACTTTGGAAACCCTCTTCCAAGAACTTGAGTCCGATCTGACTTGCTAAGAGATCCTTCGAATCGAATATCTGACCTGCTGTTAAACTTTCGCTACGAATATAAGGTGTAGGTTCGTAGCTTTGTGTCTGGGTATGGGAGTTTGGAAGAATAGGGGGCATATCAAAAAAGTCATTTATCTGACTACATGATTTTCTACTAGGGGTATATTCTTCATGATCATCATTATCGGTGTCTGATCTGTCTATTTCAGAATTACCCGTTCTGAAAACGTGGGTTTCGTCATCAGCAACTCCAGCAGTACGCCATTCGTGTGGTTGTGGTGATGGTGGTGGTGGTTGTTGTTGTTGAGAATCAGGCTGCTCTATTTGGAGGTCTTCGTCGTCATCACCCTCGTCGTCACCGTCGTCGTCACCGTCGTCGTCACCGTCGGATACGCCGGGATACACAAAGAGTAATGGGGGTCTTTCTGAATCGACTGCAAGGTGCAGAAAAGTAGAGATATCCCCATCGTTGGATAAATCCACAAATGACCCATCGCCATTTTTAAACACTAACTTGCAAATATCAGAAGAGTTGATTCCACATTTTTGCATGGCGTATGCAACAAACTTCTGATAAGTATAGTTTACTGACACTTTTACACCATGCTTAGATTTATAAGCAAAATTCCACTCATTGTTATCTTGCACCCATTCACCATCAAAACAGAAATATAGCTTAGCTTTTGCAACAGATGAACTCATTTTTTCAGTAGTATCTCAAACACAAAATATTGCAGAAAGAAATATTGCAACAATGAATGAAACAACCAACATATCAGAAAACCAATCTCTCATTTCATCTACAAACTGATATTCCAAAAACATTGATTTAACATTGATTGAAACATGCAATTGAATTTCAACCACAAATCGGTCTTTAAATTGCAATAATTGTGGAAAAAAACAGTAAAAGCATCAAGATTCGTCTAAGTATAGGGGCTGAAAGTGTAAATTTTCAGGGACCAAAAGTTGAAAATTTCAGGGACCAAAACTGTAAATTTTGGCCCATCGCGGGCCATCGCGGGCTGCGATCGCGGGCAGGGACCAAAAGTGCACCGCGGCCAAAGTTTAGGGGCTTCGCGGGACATTTGTGCCCAAAATACGTGCCACGTCAGCGTATCCCGCGATCGCGGGACCCCATAGCGGGTATTTTGGGTATTTTTGCAAAATTGAAAAATTTTAGGGTATTTTGGTAACAGTTGGTTTGACTTTGGGTATTTTAATTAATTTCCCTAAAATAAAATAAGCAAAAGAACTATTGTATGTTTAACCTTTTTTTTGCAGCATAAGATTTAGTCGATGAATATTGTCAAGTTAATTATGGTATATTTTCTAAACTTGTTTATTTATGACACATACAAATAAGAGTAAATTACGGATTTGGTCCTTGTGGTTTGGTGGTTTTTATGAAAATGGTCCCTAAACTTCATTTATTACGGATTAGGACTCGACATATGTCATTTTATAACGAGTTGGTCCCTCCCTCTAACTGCCGTCCAACACCTCCGTTAAACTGAAGGGCATTTTCGTCCTTCTTTCTTTTTTTTGTCTTTACATGAGGGACTAATTCCGTAATGACACAAACCCCAGGGACCAAATCCGTAATTAAGTTTGAAAAATAAAAATTATTAATTTTTTTATTCTTTTAGTTTATTAAATTAAAAAAGTAGTATACATTAACATTTATTAATTATTATATATTACCTATATACACACCAACCCACATGTATGGATATTATTTTACCAAATATATTAAAAAGGTAAATTACATTTAAATATCAAGAACATCTAGCCAAAATCCAGATATGTAAACAATAAACTTGTGTTAATTCATTCAAAAAGTAGTCATACAAGAATATCAAAAATGTAAAAATAATATATCAAAACTATAAATCTAAATCAAACCAACAAAAACCCTAAACCTAATTCTGAACAAAAAACACTAATTCCAAAATCATCGATAAGGAGATTTAGACGAAGATGGTTTGACTTTGCTTTGGATCTGTAGCTCGATTATGCTTTGGATCGCAACAAAAAAATGACTTTTCGTTTTTTTTGAGTCCAGATCTAAAACCGTGAGTTGAGACCAGATCTAGAACGAGATCTGATTTGAATCTGTTACCAGGTCTCTTCATTCTTCATTCTTTGTTGAGACCAGATCTAAAACTTGGAGCTTCATCTTCTTTTCTTAAATCTGGGGCAAACCATGAGCTGAGAGAACAAAACACTTGTGGTTCCCTATAGGTGAGAGATGGAGACCCACTTGGTTAGGGGCGCCGGAGATGGAGACCCACCTGTGTTTGGATGGTGTCGAAGAAGAACTAGCCATAGAACAAAACCCATTTTGAATATGAATGCAACAAATTTGGTGGGAGAAGTGGAATCGAAGATATGTAATGTAATATAGAATCTAGGTTTGCAAAGGAGGATTGAAGGAGGAGGAATGGAAGGAGGAGAAATGGAAGGATCGTGACCCACCTGTAATGTAATATAATATATATATATATATATATATTTGAAAGAGAATATATAAATTAATTATATATATGTGTGTGTTGGTGTGTGTATATATAGGTAATATATAATAATTAATAAATGTTAATGTATAATACTTTATTAATTTAATAAACTAAAAGTGTAAAAAATTTAATAATTTTTATTTTTCAAACTTAATTACGGATTTGGTCCCTAGGGTTTGTGTCATTGCGGAATTAGTCCCTCATGTAAAGACAAAAAAGGAAGAAGGACGAAAATGCCCTTCAGTTTAACGGAGGTCTTGGACGGCAGTTAGAGGGAGGGACCAACTCGTTATAAAATGTCATACGTCGAGTCCTAATCCGTAATAAATGAAGTTTAGGGACCATTTTCGTAAAAACCACCAAACCACAGGGACCAAATCCGTAATTTACTCTACAAATAAATATAAGTCCAAATTATATGATACTTTAATAATCTTTAAATGCTATATATAAATCTTTATATTATGTTTATATTGAATTACGATAATTAATAAACGTAAAATCATAATAAATAAGATAAGATAATACTAATTGTAACGTCCCAAAACATAACATGCAATAATATAGATTAAACATCCCAAATTACAATATGAAACTTGTCTTTAATCAATCATAAGTCTAAAACTAAACAAAGCATGGACAACGGAAGCTTCAAGTCCACAACCGAGAGCTTCTATCTATAGTCATACTGCCAAAATTATGGAGTCGCTCTAAGCTCCATTTCATTCTCACGCCATCTCTTAGTTCTTACCGGAAGAACTAGTGCTTCGATTACCTGAAAATGGTTTAGTTTTGAAAAGCGAGGGTTAGACTAAAAGGTCTAGTGAATTACCTCTGTAAACAACATATATCAACAGTATAAAATCATTTTATAAAAATCATTAACATTCTCCACATAAGCATCAATCATGGTACTGCACAGTGTTTAAGGATCGCACAAGCTAACCACGATCGGGCCCCAAGCAGACTCCCCTCTCGCCTCATATCGGGGGCCAAGCAGACTCCCCTCTGTCCGAGTTGGAAGGAAACGGATTCCATCCTACTGGCTCATCATAACCACCCAAGGGATCATCGGATCCCGAAGTACTCTGATCCCACTGTGCAGACCGACTCCACATAGCATACACATAACTCATCATAAACCATGAAACTTGAAATCTTTATAAATCATTTCATCTTGCTAAATAATCTTTTAAATAAAACATACTTTTCATGGGAAAGCGTACGTAACAGTTGGTAAACAATTCATGCTCATAAATGAACCATAATCAGTAAAATATTTAGCAGCTTATTTCGTGTAAAAAGGGTTTAGGGAACTCACCTGATAGTAGTAACTTTCCTAACCACGCGTCTCGTTCCGAACCGTTCTTACACCTAAAGCATATCGTATAATTTAATTAGTGGCAACCCAACGACTGATCCTAGATCCTTCTCTATTCTGAACCCATACGTCATACGTGCACTTTCAGAATCCTTCCTACTAGTCCTGGTAATAACAATTCCGGAACCCCCCTGACCCGGTATTACAGTTCCGGAATCCCCACATGGGATCCGGTATTACGGTTCCGGAATCCCCTTATGGGATCCGGTGTTACAGGAGTTCGGAAGTCCCACAGTTCTGGAATCCCTTACGGGATCTGGTGTCAAGCAATTTCGGAAGAAAGATCCGGTGTTAGTAATTACGGAAGACCCCTTTAGGATCCGGAGTGAGCAATTCTGGGAGTTCCTTTGGGATCCGGAGTCAAGGAGTCCCAGAATTCCCTATGGAATCCGGAGTCGGCGACTGCCGATTTGCCGAACCACAAAAACCCAAACTCTTCTTAATTATAGTAACACTGAAAATTTAACATCATATTCTTTATCATACGATGGTTTGTGCTAAACCCCAATCCTCCAAAACTCACATAAACCTTCAATTCAAACATTACTCAGTACGATTTAGAGTTAAACCCCATTGTTGTTCTTACTAGGATTACCCAGCTCAAACATTGAAGAAAACAAGAAATTGATTTACCCAGACATCTCTTAGACAGAAAAATACATAGAGGAATCGATTGCTTACCAGATTAGAAGTTCTTCTATTGAAATCAATATCAATCGCTTTCTTTTCCTTTCTGCTTCTCTTCTCAACCGCCACAATGAATGCAAGAACTGAAATAAGAGAAAACCTAGGGATCTGTTCCCTATTTATATTTTCTCTTAATTGCAACCAAGCCCCTTTTCACTAACTTTTATTATTTAGACATTAGCCACCAAACTCTTAAAGCTTTGCTAGAAACCCGGTTGTTACAACACTCCCTCCTTCAAAGAATTCCGTCCCCCGAATTCCTTATTGGAAAAGATGCGGGTACTTCGCCCTCATTTCCAATTCCAACTCCCAAGTCGCCTCGGGACCTTTATGATGTCTCCATTGTACCTTTACGAGACTGATCTCATTGTTCCTCGATTTCCTCACTTTAAAGTCCGAAATGGCTTTGGGCTCTTCTACAAAATTCAATTTCTCATCTACCCTTATGTCTTTTAGCGGTACTGCTTTATCCATGTCTGCCAAACACTTCCTCAAGTTAGACACATGAAACGCATTGTGAATGCCTTGCAATTCTTCTGGTAGATCCAACCTATACGCTACTTCCCCAATTCGCTCCGTGATCTCAAACGGTCCGATGTAGCGTGGAATCAGCTTCCTACGCTTCCCAAATTGTACAACTCCCTTCCAAGGGGATACCTTGAGTAACACATTATCTCCGACTTGGAATTCTATGTCTTTTCGTCTTTTATCCGCATAACACTTATGTCGGTCGCGAGCAATCTTTAGCCTTTCCCGAATTTAGACAATCTTGTCTGAGGTCAGTTGCACAATCTCTGGCCCTGTCATTTGTCTCTCCCCGATCTCATTCCAACACAAGGGTGTCCAACATTTCCTACCATAAAGTGCTTTATACGGCGCTGCCTTGATACTCAAGTGGTAGCTGTTATTATAAGCGAACTCGATTAGCGGTAAATACTTTTCCCAAGAGCCTTGAAAGTCTAGGACACAAGCCCTTAGCATATCTTCCAACGTCTGGATTGTCCGTTCACTCTGATCGTCGATTTGAGGATGATAAGAGGTACTCATCTTGATCTGTGAACCCATTTCCCTTTCGAAGCTCCTCCAAAACGCGGAGGTAAACCTGCTATCTCGGTCCGATACTATCGATGACGACACACCATGGCGGGTTACAACCTCGTCGATATAAAACTTTGCTAAACGCTCCAACGGGTAGGATTCTCGTATAGGTAAGAAATGCACTTATTTCGTGAGTCGATCCACGATCACCCATATAGCGTCGTAACCCTTTGGGGTTCTAGGAAGATGGGTTACGAAGTCCATCGTAATCTGGTCCCACTTCCACATAGGTATCTCTAAAGACTGAAGCTTCCCGTACGGTCGTTGATGTTCGATCTTTACATGCGAACACGTCATAAAGGTCTCTACAAAAAGGGCTATGTCCTTTTTCATTCTGGGCCACCAGTAGTCCCGACGTAGATCTCCGTACATCTTGTTAGTTCCTGGATGAATCGAGTACTTCGATTTGTGGGCTTCCTCTAAAATCACTTTCCTGAGCTCCCCAAGTTTCGGGACCCAGATTCTCCCACTAAGACACTTCACCCCTCGACTATCTTCCACTAGTGAGGTTGTTTGCTCTACCATTCGTTACTTCTTGAGATTTTCAGTCTCGAGTGCTTCGGCTTGACATTTCTTTATCTCGGCTAACAAATTAAACGCCATTTCGGCCCTCATGGCCACAATACTGGGGGTCTCATTTCTTTCCTTTCGGCTCAAAGCGTCCGCCACCATGTTTGCTTTTCCTGGGTGATACTCAATCTTGCAGTCGTAATCTGTCAACAACTCAATCCATCTTCTTTGGCGCATATTCAACTCTTTTTGATCGAAGAGGTGACATAGACTTTTATGGTCCGTGAAGATCTGACACTTCGTCTCATAGAGATAATGCCGCCAAATCTTCAGAGCGAAAACCACGGCCGCCAATTCTAAATCATGTGTGAGGTATCGAACCTCGTGATCCTTCAATTGTCGGGAGGTATAAGCGATCACCTTCCCACGTTGCATTAATACACAACCCAAACCCAACTTCGATGCATCACTAAACACTACGAAGTCATCAGAACCGTCTGGCAAGGACAGCACTGGCGCACTACTTAGTATATCCTTCAGCTTCTGAAAAGCCTCCTCTTGAGCCTCTGACCATACGAACTTAACACTCTTCTTGGTTAAGAAAGTCAATGGCGTGGCGATACGCGAAAAGTCCTTTATGAACTTTCGATAGTACCTCGCCAAACCGAGGAAACTTCGAATTTCCGACGGATTCTTAGGCTGCTCCCAGTCCCGGATGGCTTCAATCTTAGACGGATCTACCATAATTCCTTTTCCCAGACACCACGTGTCCGAGAAACTGCACCTCTCTCAACCAGAATTTGCACTTAGAAAACTTCGCATAAAGTTTCTCTTGCTTCAATAGCTCGAGAATCGTCCGAAGGTGGCTTTCGTGCTCCTCTTCCGATCTTGAAAACACTAGGATGTCGTCTATGAACACTATCACGAACTTGTCGAAATAAGGTTGGCACACTCTATTCATCAGGTCCATGAAAGCTACCGGGGCATTGGTTAGCCCGAACGGCATCACCAAGAACTCGTAGTGTCCATACTTGGTCCTAAAAACGGTCTTCGGTACCTCCTCCCCCTACCTTGAGTTGGTGATGTAACATCCCAATTTTTATAAAAGATAATATTTGGGTTTATTAAATAAATTGAGTATATTTATTTGATAAGTTGTGATTTGTTAATTGGTAGGTTAAATTTAGAGTTTAACCCCGAGTAAGTTTTATTATGTATGAGTCATTTATATAATAATGGATTAATTTTAGAGTTTAAACCCAAATAAGTTACGTTATTTGTTTTATGGAGTTATAAGTTAAGGGATAAGCTTTAATTTTAAATGAGAAGTTTATGGGTAAATTGTGCCAAGTGATTATAGTTGACGGGCTAGTTTGGTTGAAGTGATTAAAGAATCACCATGCACCGCCTCATTTGGAGTAGATGAGGTGAGGTGTCTTACCATTTTGATATTTGTAATATCTAAGTGTGTGTGTGTGGTATTTTCACGAAAAGGAGAAAAGAGAGAGATAGTGAGACCGAAAAAGAAGGAGGGAGAAAGAAGCAGATAAATTCAGCTGGAGTTAGGAAACAATCTGTGAGAAATCAAGGTATGATTCTATTTATATTTAATTGTTGTGTAAAAATATGTATAGAAAGTTTTTCTATGAAGGTTAGAAATTTGGGTTATGATACTTTAAGTATTATGAGAAATTTGGACTTATGTTTATGTTCCAATAGTAGTAATAAACATATCTGGAAGTTTATAGCTACATGCATAACTTAATACTACAAATTTCTTGGTTAAATATGAACTCAGTGAGTTGAGATAGTTTTGAAGGTTTGCAGAAATCATAAGTATCGCAACCTTGGGCTGCGATATTCATGAGTATCGCAGCAGTTGGTTGCGATAGTGTGGTGTATCGCAGCAGTTGGTTGCGATAGTGTGGTGTATCGCAGCAGTTGGTTGCGATAGAATTGAGGAATCGCAATAATGGGTTGCGGCAAAGTGAGGTGTCGCAGTAGTTGGTTGCGACAAGAGTAGTTGGTTGCGATAATAAGTAATCAAGTTAGTTGGTTGCGATAGGAGATGATAATTTTAGGATTTTAATCTTTAAGAATCCTAAATAGTAGATTAATATCTGTACATTATGTATTTGGGTATTACAGTTAATTGTGAAGTTGGAGACAGAAGTTCCTACAACTTTGAGAAAGGAAAAATAGCATTTCAGCTATCAGGTGAGTTCATTCTTACCTTACCCTTTTTATAACGTTTCAAATTATGGTAAGGTGTATTTTATAAATGAATTATTTTGGGTGGATTTTGGAAGAAATATTTTATAAAATAAACTCTATTATTTCAAATTGATGGTTGTGTTTAAAATCAGTAATGACCTTGGAAAATGACTTACGACAACAATATTTATATCAAAGACTGTAAGTGATATTATGGATGGTTAGACTTCTATTTTAAGAAATTGACATATTAAATGTTATTTGCTTATAATAAATTATATAAAGGAGATTCGCTTATACGGTTGCTATAAGGAATCCGAGTGATAAATAAATTCGCTTATACGATTGCTATGAGGAATTTATGAGGCATAAATATAATTCGCTTATACACTTGTTATGAGGAATTTATATTGATCAAATACCTGTACGAGTACAATTAGGTGATATGGATCCATAGGCACTAGTGGTTATGTACACGTGGAATAGATGAAGATTAATCATTATTCTGATGTGTGTGAGAGATCGCAGAATAAACGTAATTCCTGATTTCTAAGGGAGAAAAAGGGATTGACATAAGAATTTGTAATCTCTACTTCATTTCCAATAAATGGGCATGTGTTATTGCAATTTATTGGATTAGAGCAATTATCTAGAATCTGTGAGGATTCGTAGTGTGGCTCTGGACCATGCGAAATGATTGATGTAATGTCAGATCGTAGTCATGGAACCGGGTTTAACCCGTGGTAAAGGATGGTTTCACATGGTGGTAAGAAAAAGGGTAAATCAGGTTGGTTATGCCTTGTTTACATTATTTTGATTAAATATTATTTTGAAACTGAATGTTCTCACTAGGCATTAGCCTAATCGTTTCAAATGATGTTTTCTTATCAGGTACTAGCTCGGGAAAATAAAAGGGATGTGGGACGAGAGCTTTTGGATTTAGCGGAGAAGTTAATTAATGCTGAGGTCTTGATAGATTGCTTAGATAGTCTAGTTAATCTAATTATAGTGACATGATTAGATTAATAGATTATTTGAAGAATTTGATGTTTGTAAATAGGAACCTCATAGTTAATTCTCCACTATATATAAAGCTTAGAGAGTTTATGATTAAATTTGATTATAAATTGAGGTTTAAATTAGCCCTGAATTTTAGGGTGTTACAATATGGTATCAGAGCATTAGTTTAAGTGAACTAAGTATGCTGAGGAGGTACTTAGACTTAAGCTGAGATGAATTAAGTTATGATTTGTGAAGTAGGGGTAGAAGTACTAAGACGGGATAGTCTTAGAATCGACGGAAATACGTGAATTTAGTACTGTAGCGATGGTAACGTGAATTCTTATGTATGATATATTCACAATCTCAATTAGCTACTGTTATTATGAATATATTACTACATGAGTATACTTGCTTATAAATTGTTACAGTGACTAACGGTTGGTATTATATGTTTTGTATGTTTAAATAGATGTAACCATTTCTTGTGGATATGTTTTTGTGTTATAGCAGAACGATGGTGAATACACCACTAAGGTCCTCTAATTCTTTTGAGGACAGAGCGGTAAATGAATGGAAGTTGGAAGGACAACCTGGAACTGGCAAGACTCATGAAAGTCCGTCGAGGCAAACTTTAATAGGTTAATTGAAATGTGTGGAGATAGAATGTAAGATGATTGATCAAAACGGAAATAGTATGAAATGGTTGAGTAAGTGGGCCGTAGAATGCATGTATAGCAAGTGTTACAAGGTCAAGATGGCGACCACTATTCAGAAGTAGAGTGTCAAGGATAAGTGACGTGAGTAAAACGATTGACATTGTTTGAGTGAGTAGCCTTCATTTGTGAGTAAAGTTTTATGTATGGTGTCCTAGTGAGTGTGCTACATGAGTTTTCGTGATTTTAAAACAAATGCATAACTAACAATTTTAATCGAGGTTGAGTCAGCATGCACAACTGTGTATTAATTTCATTTACGACGCACAATGAAGTTTCGAGTTTAACAATTTGCAAAATATTTCGTATTTTACATGAAAAGTTAAATTATAGCAAAAAGGTCAAGAAAACGTTGGCCAATAAATTTTTTATAACCAACAAGAGTATTGACTTGATGAGATCATATAATCGAATGTGAGAACCGATTAGTTTACTTCGTGTCTGTAATTTACTTCAAATTTGTCGTATGAAAAGATTTTCATTTAATATAGTACTGTCGTAACAACATTATTTTGGTTAAGAAAGATTAAGTTTTACGGGAAGTTGTATGCAAACGATTCTCGAGATCGTTGTGCAGTACATTGGAGTTATGAGAATATTGGGGGTCATGTGTACCCAAGTTGTTCCAAGTGTTGTTCTTTAAAATGAGAAAATGTGTGAAATGATTTATCTATCGCGGTGTCATGCATGAAAGCTATGAACTCACTAGGTCGTAGAATATTACACTATAAGCTAAGAAAGAACTCTGAGAGTGGAGAGGTGTTGGATAAATCATGGGAGAATGTTTGTAGTTTAGGTATTTGTGTTCAAGGAGAGGTGAACAGTGGGAAAGTCGAAAGTGGACTTTAGTGTCGGTTACCGAGGGACGGTTGTGTCCAGAGGAAAGACTAGTAGTCATCAAGATGATGGAATTAGCAAATAGCTATGAGTAGTGTGGTGAGACCGAAAGGAAATATCCTCGACGTCAAATAAGAATCTATGGTAATCTTGTGATATTAATGTTGTACGAATAAATCGCGAGTGAAAGAGATTTTGATTAATTTATTGCATAAGTGAAAGCTATGTGGTCAAAATACGCTTTTAGAGTTTATTGTGGTTGTGCAATAATTTTATGTGTGAGGACCGGTTGATGATCTTGTATTCTTAGTACCTTTGATACTAGTGAACTTTGGTAACATATATTTATATTGTTGAGTATAAAAGAGTTGCATATACGTGTACATATAGATACAAATATGTTTTGACTTCAATGGGAAGGTAGCAATGAAGGGTTGAGAGATTATTACGCCTTGGAGCGTGTGTTGCATGATGTGAGTTAGACGTATTTAAATTGTATGAGTTAATATTGATAAATGATCATTAGATCCTTTGAGCAGATGGCTCGGTTTTGGACTCGGTTGAGTCTTGGGGGTATTCGCCCGGTTTAACAAGCTCGACGTAGGTTTGGGTTTGGAATTACATGGATTGTATTATAATTAAAGTTTACATAATGTGAATACATTGGTTGTTCTTTTGAGGTCATGTATGAATGTTAAGTTTTGAATCGGAAGATTTAAAAGTTAAAGGACCACCTTGTAGGGATGTTAGGATAGTGAAAGATTATTGTTGTAGATGGGCATTTTACTTACGGAGTGGATGGTTTATAAAGGATGACGTATTAGGTACAAACGAAGTAAGTGTATGGACTATGTCGATTTGTGAGGGATTGTGCCCTGTTTATGTAATGGTTTGGAATCACAGAGAGCTAGCAAGAAACGAGTAAGATTAAATTAATTAGAAACCCGTGAGTTTTGGTTCAACTAAAGTCGGGAATAAATATATTAGTGAAATAGACTCGGTTAATTTTGCGGGAGAGCATGAAGGTAAATTTGAAATGTGTACCGATAACCATGAAAGACCTGGTCTGCTGTTAGATGTTATGGGTGAAGAATGTACGAACGAGTAGTGGCACCAATTGCCAAGATAAATGTGTAAACCAATATGAAATGTGTTGTTAGGAAGAGGAAGCAGGATTTCGGAGGAAGTGTACTAATTATCAAATAAAGCGTTAGTTGAATACCAAAGAATGTGTAGTAATTTCGAATGGTGGTGTCGTTTCAAAATAACGTAGTTGAATGCCTTAAGTTAGAAATTTGGTACAACTGTTTGTTTATGTATAGTAATGAGAAAATGTTATCGGCATGTGGGGAAGTAATGATAGAAAGATCGGACCTAAGAATGTAGTCATACTACAGGTTCAATGGAATTATCACCCTTGATATACAACACAATAGTGCTTGGTTGTAATGTGGTCGCGTGGTGCGATATTGGTGTGAGGAAGTGGTAGAATTTTATATCGAAGAACGTATAAGTTATGGATGTAATGATGGTCTGCCGTAATTATTGAAATATACAAAAGTGATAAGTATGCTTGATTTAAAGTATGTAGGTTTTCAGGTAGTATACATAAATGTTATTCTGAGACCTGGAGATTGAGTTGGGGTGATGATGGAGTGAAAGGAGAACCTTTGTTCTTCTCGACCCCATTGAATTTTAAGTGAGTTTTTACATTTCATTTTTTTATTGAAGAGAATACTGCAACTGTTAAGCTATAATACTTCGTTATGAAGTTTAGTCAAGAGTGTTGGAATATTTTGTGGATGTAAAAGAAATGCATTGAATGCAGTTCTCGGTGTTACGAAGACTTGGCTAAAGGTCTTAGCTGATGATTCTAGAGAAATTGTCCTTTTGACTATAGCTGTGTGTGGTGGACGTTCCGTGTAAGCATGATAGAAATGATAACGGTACGGTAAACCAAGAAATAGTCGGATAAGGATTTGACGATATCAGTTGCTTTAAGGGGGTTTGTAAATTTTAAGTTGGGGAGTGGGTAATGATGAAAGAGGTAATGTTCAGAGATTACGAAAAGATGAATCCTTGTTATTTCTGGACTTTTATTTGTGATTAAGTATATAAGACTTAAAGTGAAGATATGTACAAGATATTTCATGTTGATATGATGTGATTTTATTTACTAAAGTAAGAGTGGAAGAAAAGAATTGTTGTGTGGAAGAACCAAAGGTAATTTTGGAAAGGTCGGTTAGAAAGTTACGAAATGGTAAGGAAATAGTTATGTTAAAGGTTCAATGGAAACATCATCGAGGTACTATTGTAACATTAAAATCGGAGGAGGATATAAAGGTTAGATATCCTCATTTGTTTATCTAGCTTCGATTTCGAGGACGAAATCATTTTCAAGTTGAGGAGTATTGTAACATCCCAATTTTTATAAAAGATTATATTTCGGTTTATTAAATAAATTGAGTATATTTATTTGATAAGTTGTGATTTGTTAATTGGTAGGTTAAATTTAGAGTTTAACCCCGAGTAAGTTTTATTATGTATGAGTCATTTATATAATAATGGATTAATTTTAGAGTTTAAACCCAAATAAGTTACGTTATTTGTTTTATGGAGTTATAAGTTAAGGGATAAGCTTTAATTTTAAATGAGAAGTTTATGGGTAAATTGTGCCAAGTGATTATAGTTGACGGGCTAGTTTGGTTGAAGTGATTAAAGAATCACCATGCACCGCCTCATTTGGAGTAGATGAGGTGAGGTGTCTTGCCATTTTGATATTTGTAATATCTAAGTGTGTGTGTGTGTGTGGTATTTTCATGAAAAGGAGAAAAGAGAGAGAGTGAGACCGAAAAAGAAGAAGGAGGGAGAAAGAAGCAGATAAATTCAGCTGGAGTTAGGAAACAATCTGTGAGAAATCAAGGTATGATTCCATTTATATTTAATTGTTGTGTATAAATATGTATAGAAAGTTTTCCTATAAAGGTTAGAAATTTGGGTTATGATACTTTAAGTATTATGAGAAATTTGGACTTATGTTTATGTTCCAATAGTAGTAATAAACATATCTGGAAGTTTATAGCTACATGCATAACTTAATACTACAAATTTCTGGGTTAAATATGAACTCAGTGAGTTGAGATAGTTTTGAAGGGTTGCAGAAATCATAAGTATCGCAACCTTGGGTTGCGATATTTGTAATAACCCCAAATTAAGTCATGTGCTTTTAATAAAAACATAAAAGAAAACTAAGGTGTAAAGTTGGTTGCTGAGAAAAGTATGAGGGTAAAATGTGAGAATTGGGAAATCAATTCCCTTTTCTCTTTTTGGGCGCCGTTTTTGCTGAAGTTTGGGAAACACATTTGTTATTAGGGTTTTAGTGTGTGTATGGGTAACCTGCTACACATCGAGAAAGAGAAGAGAAGAGAAAGAAAATGTCATGGGAGGCCTGTGTATTTTCGGGAGGAGAAAACAGAGGGAGATAGAAACAATGGTATTGTGGGTGTGTATCCTATGTGTGCGCCGAGAGAGAGAGCAGCGAGAGAGAGAGAGAGAGAGAGACGACGGGGAGAGAGAAAGCTGCGAGAAAGAGAGAGAGAGCTCTGCGATATAGAGGCTGCGAGAGAGAGATAGACGACGAGAGAGAAAGGACAGCGAGAGAGAGAAACGACGGGGAAAAGGAGATGGTGTTCGCCGGCGGTTGGCTGTCGGTGGTGGTCGCCGACGGTGTTGAGGTTTGGCAGCAGCTTTCCGTTTCGTGAGGTTTTATTCTGGTAAGAAACCATCCCCTTGCGTTTCTCTTTTGCAAGTAATGCTAGATTTGTAGGTTTCTAATTGTTCTTGGTTTTGTAAGTGAGAAATCCAATAAGTATGCTCTTTATGAGCATGATTTATTTGCAAGCTTTTACGAACATTTTCTCATGATAAGTATGCTCTACTGAAAAGATTATTTGGTAATGAAACGAATTGTAAAGTGTATTATAATTCTCATGTTTTGTGACTATGATGGTTTATGTGAATGCTATGTGGAGTCGGTTGCACAGTGGGATCCGGGTACCAAGGGATTTCTAATCCCTTGGTCATATGGAGGTTAGCTTGTAGGATGGAATTCGTTTCCTCCTACATGAAGGAACGAGGAGTCCACTTGGATTTCGGCATAGACGAGAGGGTGTCCGTTAGGCCCCGATCGGAGTAGCTTATGCGACCCTGAACCCTGTGTTTAACCTTGGATGATGTTTATGAGAAAGATGTGAAAGTATGTTTTCTATGAAATGATTTTATACTGTGTTGAATGTTTTATGGAGGGAATTCACTAGACCTTTTGGTCTAACCCTCGCTTTTCAAAACTAAAACCTTTTCAGGTAAGCTTATAGTAGAAGGCTCCGGTAAGTGAGCAAGCGCAGGATAGAGTACAGAAGCAGTTGAGACAGTGCCGATGCCACATGTAGTAGTAGTTGTTCTCAATTGTGTATAGGTTGTTTCTGCCAACCTTAGTTTGTGAATGATGTAACGAAGTATTCGGGACCAAATTTTATTTTAAAGAGTATAATTTAATGCTATGTTTGTCCTATGGATTTTGGGTTGTTACAAATGGTATCAGAGCCATAGTTTAAGGGATTTAGGTGACCGGACGGGCCTAAACTTAAACTTGGGAGTAGAAAATCACAACTGAGAATCAGGAAATGCGTTAAGAGGGCACTAATGTAGACACATGAAATGCGTTAGGAGGACACTATTATAGTGATAGGACTAATAGGGTACTGAGGACTGTCGTGTAAGGTAAGTTTGAGATTTCACCTGGCCAGTGTAATTGCGAACTTACAGGTACATGTATGTGCTTAACCTACCTTATTAACCTACCTAGTGTTTACGTCGTGTTCCGGTACGTTAGAATGTCAACGAGATCCCTGAGGGGTAGACTGAGACCCCTTGTTGGGGAAGTTTCTTGAGAGGTCACTTATGAGGTGATGAATGTATACATCGTAGAGACGAGATGTTGTTTAGAATGTTATGAGTTGTCTAGAGGAAGCTCTACGTGAATTCGGAGAGAATGAATGATTGACTTTGAGTAAGACCTTTGTTTCTAGAAAGTCCCAGTTCTAGAAATCGTGGGAAGAGATCGGTTAGAAAGGTAAGGAATAACAGTGTTGAAACTTTGAATGTATCAATAGAACCCTAACTTCTTAGTCGAGCTTTTCAAAGGCAGGGTAAATGAAATAAGATACCTATAGTGAAATGAAAGCATGTAGAAGTAGAAAATGAGATAGTGATTAAAACGAAATAGTATGAAAGGGTTGAGTAAGTGAGATGTGTAAAGTGTGTTCGGTAAGTTGTTGCATGACCGAGAGGGCGACCACTGGTCGTAGGTAAAGTGTCAAGGGTAAGCTGCGGAAGTAAAGCGATTGACCTTAGTTAAGAGGGTAGCCTTCAATTGCATGTAGAGTAGAGTCTCATGCATGGTGTTCTTTAATGTAACCCGAAATTTTCACGAGTTAAGTTAAATGGGTAAATATAAATTTTAATCGAAAACGAGTCAGAAAGTGCACACGTATGTTTAAAAAAAAAGTGGTTTCATCCGCGTTGCACATTGAAGTTTTGAGTCTAACGATTTGCAAAGTATTCCACATTTTTATGATAAGTTAAATTGTTACAAAAAGGTCGGGAAAACGTTTGCCAGCCAAAACTTTTACAATCAAATACCTATTGATTTATTGATATCATACAAATGAGTGTGAGAACCGAATGATTTACTTTGTGTCGGTAATTCTTTCAGAATTGTGTCAAATGAAAAGATTTTCATGCAATATATTACTGTCGTAATAACATCGTTCGGTCGGAGTAAGATTGAGTCTTACGGATAGATGCATGTACACGATTCTTGAAATCGTTGTGTAGGGCATTGAGGTTATGAGGATGATGGGGTCGTGGGTACCCAAGCTAATTGCGAAGGTGGTTTATTAAAATGATAAAGTGTGCGAAATGATTTATTTAATGCGTTGTCATACATGAAGGCTATGAACTCAGTAGGTTGGGGGAAATATTACATTCTAAGATAAGGTAAGATTCCAAGAGTGGAAAGGTGTTGGACAAATCAGGGGAGGACGTATGTAGTTTTAGTACACATGTTCAAGAGGAAAGGGGGACAGTGAAAGAGTCAGAAGTGAATCATAGTGTCGACTGTATGAGGGTCTGTACCCTTGTTCGGTATCTGGAGGTACGGTTGTCGAGGGATGGTTGGGTCCAGGGGAAGGACTAGACGTCATCAAGATGTTTATTCTAGCAACTCGTTAAGAGTAGTGTTGAGAGACAGAAGCGAAACGTCCACGGTGTTGGGTATGAGTTTCGAGGTGAGCTTGTATTATTGTTATTGCAGGAGTAAGTACAGAATAGAGGGAGACGTATTATGGAAGTGATAGGGATATGATGGGAGGATTAGGTTCCGTAAGGGACCCTTGTTAAAGAATAAGTTAAGAAAGTAGTTACAGATTGTCTGTTGTTGTAGAAGTCGATAGCTAGGTAAGATGGCCGAGGCCGAAGACGTGAACCAGAAGGTGGAAAGTTGATAGAACACCTTG
The DNA here is from genome assembly GCA_033807775.1 of Saussurea involucrata. NCBI lineage: Eukaryota > Viridiplantae > Streptophyta > Magnoliopsida > Asterales > Asteraceae > Saussurea > Saussurea involucrata. The sequence continues at coordinate 14,082,865 of CM066312.1, forward strand.
TAGGGGTGTTGAGAGGATGAGAAGTCTTCGATCTGAATAAGAGTTCTATTTACGAGGTATGGAAGGATATGTAGAATGAGGAAGCATATGGCCCAATCGAAGCGAGTGTGTAGATTTCATCAGTCGGTAAGAGATGTGTTGTGTCTATGTAAGGGCTCGGATCGTAAAGAGCTAGCTAGAATGGTTGTGTTGAATTAATTGAGAACTCGTGAGTTGGGAAAGAACTACGTAGTGAGATAGACTCGATTGTGGTATACGGGAGAAAATGAAGGAAAACGTGAATTGTATATGAATGACCATGAGAGATTTGGTCTGCAGTGTCATGTTATGAGTGAGAAATGTACAGTTATGTAATGACATTAATTGCCAAGTTAAATGTATCAGCTAGTATCGTAGTGAGGTGATGTTAGAGAAGGGGAAAGCATCAGATAGAAGCTTTTGGGGTTTACGGATGAGATGTACGATCTATTAACCAGATTGTTGGAGCGCATAGGGTGTAAGTTGACTTTATGGTGTGATTATGTTCGGGACAGAAGGACGGAGTAGTGGCGAGGGGATTACCCAAAGGAGAAACCAAGTGTTTTTGGTTATAAGAGTCGCTAAATAGGTATATATTGGAATCACTGGAAGTTTAAAGAGGTTGAAGTGTGTGTTAGTCAAATTGTGTTATAGTAAATGCTAAACCTCTTAAGAGCATGAATTGTTTCTTATGTGTGAGGGAATGATCCTAGAAGGGGCCTAGTACGTAATTGATAGTCTATTTATTAATTTGGGTCATATTATTATTAACATGATCCTAGAAGGGGCTTAGTTTATTATTAAAGTCTATAATTATTTTAAAGGGGCCTAGTACGTAATTGATAGTCTATTTATTAATTTGGGTCATATTATTATTAACATGATCCGGTTTGATATTTAGAATCAAGTGTTATAATTTTATGTTGGGGAACCTAGAGTCGGGTAAATTAATGGATCCGGTATAGCATTTCAAATGGATGGGAAAGCAAGGACCATTAATTATGATTTTGAACTAGAAGCGTAATTTACCAACTTAGATAAGTTTCGGTTGAGTTCGGGATTTAACTCGGGTAATAAATGAACGAATTATGACGTACGTTATTAATATAATAGCTGTTCCACCTAAAGATCGGAAGTGTAAGTGAGGATCTTTGGAGCGAGCAAGTCATGTGAGTTTTTCTAACTAAAATACGTGATCTTACGCATTTTTATAAAGAAAGCGATTACGTGGAAATGCCCTGTTATTTCACATGAATTTTATGTAAATGAAAGCTTTATATTTTACTATCAGGGTATGCTTTATGAGCATGATTTATTTGCAAGCTTTTACGAACATTTTCTCATGATAAGTATGCTCTACTGAAAAGATTATTCGGCAATGAAACGAATTGTAAAGTGTATTATAATTCTCATGTTTTATGACTATGATGGTTTATGTGAATGCTATGTGGAGTCGGTTGCACAGTGGGATCCGGGTACCAAGGGATTTCTAATCCCTTGGGCATATGGAGGTTAGCTTGTAGGATGAAATTTGTTTCCTCCTACATGAAGGAACGAGAGGGTGTCCGTTAAGCCCCGATCGGAGTAGCTTATGCGACCCTGAACCCTGTGTTTAACCTTGGATGATGTTTATGAGAAAGATGTGAAAGTATGTTTTCTATGAAATGATTTTATACTGTGTTGAATGTTTTATGGAGGGAATTCACTAGACCTTTTGGTCTAACCCTCACTTTTCAAAACTAAAACCTTTTCAGGTAAGCTTATAGTAGAAGGCTCCGGTAAGTGAGCAAGCGCATGATAGAGTACAGAAGTAGTTGAGACAATGCCGATGCCACTTGTAGTAGTAGTTGTTCTCAGTTGTGTATAGGTTGTTTCTGCCAACCTTAGTTTGTGAATGATGTAACGAAGTATTCGGGACCAAATTTTATTTTAAAGAGTATGATTTAATGCTATGTTTGTCCTATGGATTTTGGGTTGTTACAATATTCATGAGTATCGCAGCAGTTGGTTGCGATAGTGTGAGTATCGCAGCAGTTGGTTGCGATAGTGGAGTGTATCGCAGTAGTTGGTTGCGATAGTGTGGTGTATCGCAGCAGTTGGTTGCGATAGAATTGAGGAATCGCAATAATGGGTTGCGACAAAGTGAGGTGTCGCAGTAGTTGGTTGCGACAAGAGTAGTTGGTTGCGATAATAAGTTATCAAGTTAGTTGGTTGGGATAGGAGATGAGAATTTTAGGATTTTAATCTTTAAGAATCCTAAATAGTAGATTAATATCTGTACATTATGTATTTGGGTATTACAGTTAATTGTGAAGTTGGAGACAGAAGTTCCTACAACTTTGAGAAAGGAAAAATAGCATTTCAGCTATCAGGTGAGTTCATTCTTACCTTACCCTTTTTATAACGTTTCAAAATATGGTAAGGTGTATTTTATAAATGAATTATTTTGGGTGGATTTTGGAAGAAAGATTTTATAAAATAAAGTCTATTATTTCAAATTGATGGTTGTGTTTAAAATCAGTAATGACTTTGAAAAATGACTTACGAGAACAATATTTATATCAAAGACTGTAAGTGATATTATGGATGGTTAGACTTCTATTTTAAGAAATTGACATATTAAATGTGATTTGCTTATAATAAATGATATAAAGGAGATTCGCTTATACGGTTGCTATAAGGAATCTGAGTGATAAATAAATTCGCTTATACGATTGCTATGAGGAATTTATGAGGCATACATATAATTCGCTTATACACTTGTTATGAGGAATTTATATTGATTAAATACATGTACGAGTACAATTAGGTGATATGGATCCATAGGCACTAGTGGTTATGTACACGTGGAATAGATGAAGATTAATCATTATTCTGATGTGTGTGAGAGATCGCGGAATAAACGTAATTCCTGATTTCTAAGGGAGAAAAAGGGATTGACATAAGAATTTGTAATCTCTACTTCATTTCCAATAAATGGGCATGTGTTATTGCAATTTATTGGATTAGAGCAATTATCTAGAATCTGTGAGGATTCGTAGTGTGGCTCTGGACCATGCGAAATGATTGATGTAATGTCAGATCGTAGTCATGGAACCGGGTTTAACCCGTGGTAAAGGATGGTTTCACATGGTGGTAAGAAAAAGGGTAAACCAGGTTGGTTATGCCTTGTTTACATTATTTTGAGTAAATATTATTTTGAAACTGTATGTTCTCACTAGGCATTAGCCTAATCGTTTCAAATGATGTTTTCTTATCAGGTACTAGCTCGGGAAAATAAAAGGGATGTGGGACGAGAGCTTTTGTATTTAGCGGAGAAGTTAATTAATGCTGAGGTCTTGATAGATTGCTTAGATAGTCTAGTTAATCTAATTATAGTGACATGATTAGATTAATAGATTATTTGAAGAATTTGATGTTTGTAAATAGGAACCTCATAGTTAATTCTCCACTATATATAAAGCTTAGAGAGTTTATGATAAAATTTGGTTATAAATTGAGGTTTAAATTAGCCCTTAATTTTAAAGTGTTACAGGTGATAACCCGACCTCAAGTCTATCTTAGAGAAGTAACTGGCTCCTTGTAAATGATCGAACAGGTCGTCAATTCTCGGTATAGGATACTTGTTGTAACGTCCCAAAAATTACAAGGAATTTAAATTTTTTAAAACATACATTTCATTATAAAACAACCATGATTTAATAATTCACGTCTCAAATAAAACTAACGTCGTTACTTCAAACCATCAACAAAGTTTATGCAGCGGAAAATTACATAATTAAATTCAAAGGGTTTGTAATTGAAAGTTTAACATTATTTGACACTCCGCGCTCTATGTGTGTACGGTCACGTCCGACTGCCGCCCGCACCTGAAATAACAACATAATGGGAAAGGGTAAGCTAAACGCTTAGTGAATCCAATCACGCACGTAGGTAGCAACCCCACGCATATCGCTCCTACCCGCAAGTAGGCAACATCACCATCACCACGAATATCAAACCACGTAATGATTATTATATAAGCACGAACCTCGGTCCCACCGAGTACACAAAATACATTAATACAAGCTCAGTCCCACCGAGCCCTCGGTCCCACCGAGTAAAAATTGTTGTACTAGCTTAGTCCCACCAAGCCCTCGGTCCCACCGAGCCCCTCAGTCCCACCGAGGAGTACACATGCATATATATATATATATATATTCCACATACGAATTTAATAAATCACAACCAGTTATCACATCCCATCTAGTTCACGTAAGCACATAAATACACGTAATCACACGTAACACAAAATAACGACATACATGAAATTCCTAACTACGCGGTGAGAGAACTCACCTCAAGGCTAAGAAACGTGCTCACGAAACGCAACACCAACCCGGCAATCTTCTTCACTTTCTCCCACCTAAATACGTATAAAAAGTCAAAGGAAAGTCCCGACCCATAACACGTTTACTAGTTTTCAAACGACTAAAAATTCCAGCTTTTTATTAGAAATTACGGGTCTGTTCGGGACCTGATTTACCCCCTTAAAACTGATAAATACAGAAATTAAAATTCATAATTACGAAGTTCTAAGTCCTACGGTTTCAGGGACGTATCGCACGCGTCCTAACGATTTTTCTATAATTTACTATAGAATTTACAAAAATGTTTCGCAGAACAGCGAACACCCGGACCTTTCAGTACAACATGGCAACTTCGCCCTAGCTATGGTCCGAATTGGTCTTTCCGCAAAACAGAGGAAACTTAGTAGACTGCGAAACGAAACTTTTGGCAAGTCCCATCCCCAACCGACCTTCCAAGCAAAAGTTATGCGCAAAACAAAACAGGGACAGAAAGCTGGAAGTTTTTCGGACCAGGCTGTATAAACAGCCCCATACGGCCCAGCTACAGGCCTAAACAGACTTTCGGCAAAACACGAAAAACTTTCCTGACTCGATTAGTGAACTTTGGCCACCGATTTCATATCAATCCGAGCTACGAGTAAAAAGTTACGGTCACGACAAAACAGTGGCAGAAAATCGACCTTCACATAAAATGACAAATCACCAATTTGCGACCACCTTTTCACCTAGCTAGAGGCTGAACCAGTTTTCCGCTAAAACACGGAAAACGTGACCGACCCCGTACTGGAACCGTGGGTACCAAGTTTGGCTCAATCGGAGTTACGAGCAGAAAGTTATGGTTCATACAAAAACAAGGCAGATTCCAGAATTTTTACATAAAATGATAAACGGTTTTTACGATAGGCTCGGCGGTTTAGGGTTGCAACTCCGGTGGCGTTAGGGTTCCGCCGTGGAGGACTTAGGGTTTAGCCCCGCCCACTGCCACCTCCGGCGGTGGGGCACGGCGGCGGCGGCGGCGGTACTCCGGCGACGGTTCTCCGCACGCACTTGCCGTCCCATTCTCGCACCACCTCCCTCTATACTCTCGATTGCTAAACCATACAGCCACATACACACGTATACCCAGCAGCACACAGCCACCGCCGTCCACCCACGGCCACCGTAGCGGCGGCGGGCGGCGGTGGTTGCCTCGCCGGAAAAACGAACAAGAAGAGAAAAACGAGACGGAACATAGGAACGGCTTACCTTTCGATGTTTGCTCCTCCTCCCTCGACTTCTCCGGCGAACGGTGTGGTGGTGGCGACCTCCGGCGACTGGAAAACCCTCCGGCGACCCACTCTCTCTCTCTTCTCCGGCCCTCTCTATCTCACGATCTCTTCTCTCTCACTTTCTATCTCTCTCGGCTCCCACCCTCACGATCTCTTCTTCGGCAATGAAAACCAAAAGAAAACCACAAACAACAAACCAAAGGGGCTGTTTTGCTGCTGCCGTTTGGAAACCGACGAGAAGAGGAAAGGGGGGGGGGGGTCGGTCCCCCTTCCTTGGCCGTTCACATGCACAAAAACCCATTGGCCACCTTTGACCCCTAGACACTAACCCTTTGACACTTTTGGTCCCTAAGTTTCCATAACATTGTAAAAAGGGAGTGAGGTTTGCCACACATAACATTCGAGGTCCCTTTGACAACTTCCGTTAGAGAGACTCGCTTTTAAAAAAAAATAAATACATTAAGGATTTTAAAAAAAAACATACCGGGACACGGGCTTTACAACTCTCCCCCGCTTGAATTAGACTTCGTCCCCGAAGTCTACACCCGCAAACAGCTCCGGATAATTCTCCCGCATCTCCGCTTCAGGTTCCCAAGTCCACTCGGAACCCTTCCGGTGTCTCCATTGAACCTTCACCAAACCAACAACCTTGTTCCGCGAGGTTCTCGTCCTCCTGTCAAGAATAGCAACTGGCTTTTCCACATAATTAAGCCGCTCATCGATCTGAATGTCTTCGAGCGGTACTACTGCAGACTCATCCATCACACACTTCCGCAACTGCGAGACGTGGAAGGTGTTATGAATCAGGTTCAGTTCCTCCGGTAACTCCAACCGGTAAGCCACTTTCCCCACGCGGGCGATGATCCGGTAAGGCCCAATATAACGAGGTCTTAGCTTCCCCCACTTACGAAACCGGATCACCCCCTTTCCAGGGTGAATCCTTCAACAATACATAATCACCTACCTGAAACTCCAAGTCGGATCGCCTTTTGTCGGCGTAGCTCTTCTGCCGACTCTGTGCAGTAACCAAACGGTCCCGCACCATTTGAATTGTCTCGGTCGTCTTCAACACGATGTCAGTACTCCCTAACACCCGATGCCCAACCTCGCCCCAACAAACGGGCGTCCTGCATTTCCTACCGTACAACAACTCGTATGGCGGCCTGCCAATACTAGAGTGGTAGCTGTTGTTGTAGGAAAATTCCGCCAAGGGTAAGTACTGATCCCAACTACCTCCAAAATCGATGACACAAGCCCGAAGCATATCCTCGAGGGTCTGAATGGTTCGCTCACTCTGCCCGTCCGTCTGTGGATGAAAGGCCGTGCTAAAGTGTAACCGTGTACCCATCCCCGACTGGAACTTCTCCCAAAACCGTGAGGTAAAACGAGTATCCCTGTCGGAGACAATCGAGACTGGCACCCCGTGCCTGGCCACGATCTCACGCACAAACACCTCCGCGAGCTTCTCCGCCGAGGAGCTCTCCCTGATGGCCAAGAAGTGAGCACTCTTGGTCAGACGGTCAACAATCACCCAAATGGCATCATTCCCACGGGGAGTCCTTGGGAGTTTCGTTATGAAGTCCATGGTAATCTCTTCCCATTTCCAAACCGGGACCTCCAACGGTTGCAATTTCCCATGTGGTCGTTGATGTTCCGCCTTGACCTTCCGACAGGTCATACATACCTCCACACATCTAGCTACATCCCGCTTCATGCCGGGCCACCAGTAACCTCCACACAATTCTCTGTACATCTTTGTAGCTCCCGGGTGAATCAAGAACTTGGACTTATGAACTCCTTCTCGAGTAGTTCTTGCAGCTGGGCGTACAGCTCTTTCATTTCCGGTGGAGCCAGGCGGTAGGGTGCCTTGGCTACCGGAGCCGCACCCGGGATCAGATCGATCTGAAACTCTACCTGTCGTTCGGGAGATATCCCCGGCAATTCCTCGGGAAACCCGTCGGTGAACTCCCGTACCACAGGTACGTCTTCCGCAGACATCTTCGCTTCCCCAACCCTCGTGTCTAACACGTATGCTAAAAATCCTTGCCCACTATGCTGAAGGTACCTCCGAGCTCTCGCAGCCGAACATATGGCCGTAGACTGCCTAGACGAATCTCCCTGAACTAACAGTTCTCCCCCGCTTGGGGTTCGAACTCGCACTTGTTTGTGACGACAAACAATCTCCGCGTCAAACTTATCCATCCAGTCCATGCCCACAATCACACAAAGTTCCCGCATAGCAATCGGGACCAGGTCAATGGGAAACCGCACTCCTGAGATCTCTAGGGTACACCCGCGAAACACGTCCGTGACCGTCAAGGTCCTAACATCAGCCACCTCGACAACAAGAGGATGACTCAATCGTCCTACAACTCGGCCTAAACCCTCGCTAAAAGTGCGAGACACAAAAGAGTGAGTAGCCCCGCTATCAAACATCGCAACCGCATGCACCGAGTTAACTAGGAATGTTCCTAACGTATAACTGAACCACAAATAAATATATGACATGGAACGGAAAGGCAAGAAGAAAGAAGCAAAAGGGATATACCTGTAACCACTTTAGGCGTCGCTTGCGCCTCCTCCACCGTCAACTGATGAACTCTTCCTCGAGCCGCTCCCGCTCCCGGCTGACCAGTTCGACCATCAGTGATGCGTAATGGGGCATTCCCAGGCGCCCTCTGTGCTCCACCCCCAATAGCTACCCCTGCTCTAGGACAGTTGGCCCTTACATGGCCCGTCTGATTACAGTTGAAGCAAACCACTAACGGAACCTTACAATCCCGGCTGAGGTGACCGGGTTGGCCACACTTAAAACACCCCTCAACTCTCCTCACTCCGGTATCTCAGGCCTTAAACCCGTCACTCCCAGAACCCGCGCGCGTATCTGTGAACCTCGACCTTTTCGGCACTGCCGAGATGGGCGTCACTGGCTGTGCCGCCTTCCGCTTCTTAGCTTGGGTCTCCAGCTCAAGCTCCCTCCTTCGAGCGGCGTCCATCATGGCGGATAATGAAGTGTACGGTGCCGTGCTAACAAATTCTCGGATCTCTGTGCGTAGCATATCTTTATACCTTGACATCTTCATCTCTTCCGAGGCGGCATACTAAGGACAGAATAATGCCATCTCGGTAAATTTCCTGTTCATCTCTTTTACCGTTTCTGTTGTCTGGGTGAGCTCTAGGAATTCTTTAGCGATTCGCTCCATTTCTACTGGCGGTACATACTCCGCACGGAAACGAGTGACAAACTCATCCCAAGTCAAAGTAGTGCGCTCGGCAGGCGTCAATGCCGTGGCGCACCAATCCTTCGCGCCGTCACGGAGTAGATTTACTGCAAAACGGACCTTTAGGTTGTCCGGGTAACCACTGGTCAAAAATGCGAACTCCATGTCAGATACCCATCGCATGCTAGTAATCGGATCCAGGTCTCCCTTAAACTCTGGCAGGGAACAGGCGGAGAGATCCCGGTACTGGAACTCTCGGTTACGGGGATGACCCTTCGCAGGCAGTGGGATAGCTTCAATACGCTCTTCCAGTAGGATCACCACCTCCTCTCGAATAGCGGTGATGATCTCGGGGATCGCCTCCCCGATCGCGTGGGAAACCTCAGTAGCAATCAATTCCCTAATACGCTCCTCAGTAATCCCCGTCTCGGCTCGCGACGCCGCCGCGTTGTTCCTTCTTGTATTGACCATTCTAGAAAGAGAAAATTCAGAGATCTATAAGCATATATAACTCCCCCTACCACGCTCATACTCCACTCCTTGGCTCCCTCGTGACTCTCCCCGACTCAAGCATGGATCCTGTGCTTCAGATAGTAGGAGCTCTACTACTACCATTCACACCTATCCTTACTCGTTTCGAGTCCTGTCCCGAGACATTCAAGCAGTCGATTACCACAAATAAACACATATAGCCAAACCAGCCCGTACAAACACCTTTCCTAACTCCCTAGAAAGGTCATATCACCTACTATCCCTTGCTAACACGGAAACCCCACTAATCCTGACGAGTCGCCTCGTGAATGCACGGTCGTATACAGTGTAAAACCAGATACACGTTCGAATAAAAGATTCTATCCTAGAACGGTTGGACTCAAACAAGAGCTGCGCAATAGAACTAAATCTAATATTCTAAGGCTATTCAGTTCCTACTGCATACAACCTAGAGTGCATTCGCTTAACAACCTATCAAAGCTAGCATGAGTTCCTATAAGCGATAAAACCAGCATACGGTACCATACAGTTCACATAAGCAATCTAGCATGCATACACTATACCCGAAAAGCGATAGATACACTAAATTCCTTACCTTCCCAGTTGGCGTCGGCTGACTGTACACACTGCGCCCACTATCATCGTTTCCAAACGAGTTTTGTCTTCTCATTTAAAACAAAATTTTTGATAAAATAATTTAAAGATCTCTTAGCCGCAACTTGAGACCAAACACACCGAGATGTGTTTGATTCACTCAAGCCGTGCTCTGATACCAAGTTGTAACGTCCCAAAAATTACAAGGAATTTAAAATTTTTAAAACATACATTTCATTATAAAACAACCATGATTTAATAATTCACGTCTCAAATAAAACTAACGTCGTTACTTCAAACCATCAACAAAGTTTATGCAGCGGAAAATCACATAATTAAATTCAAAGGGTTTGTAATTGAAAGTTTAACATTATTTGACACTCCGCGCTCTATGTGTGTACGGTCACACCCGACTGCCGCCCGCACCTGAAATAACAACATAATGGGAAAGGGTAAGCTAAACGCTTAGTGAATCCAATCACGCACGTAGGTAGCAACCCCACGCATATCGCTCCTACCCGCAAGTAGGCAACATCACCATCACCACGAATATCAAACCACGTAATGATTATTATATAAGCACGAACCTCGGTCCCACCGAGTACACAAAATACATTAATACAAGCTCAGTCCCACCGAGTAAAAATTGTTGTACTAGCTTAGTCCCACCAAGCCCTCGGTCCCACCGAGCCCCTCAGTCCCACCGAGGTGTACACATGCATATATATATATATATATATATATATATATATATATATATATATATATATATATATATATATATATATATTCCACATACGAATTTAATAAATCACAACCAGTTATCACATCCCATCTAGTTCACGTAAGCACATAAATACACGTAATCACACGTAACACAAAATAACGACATACATGAAATTCCTAACTACGCGGTGAGAGAACTCACCTCAAGGCTAAGCAACGTGCTCACGAAACGCAACACCAACCCGGCAATCTTCTTCACTTTCTCCCACCTAAATACGTATAAAAAGTCAAAGGAAAGTCCCGACCCATAACACGTTTACTAGTTTTCAAACGACTAAAAATTCCAGCTTTTTATTAGAAATTACAGGTCTGTTCGGGACCTGATTTACCCCCTTAAAACTGATAAATACAGAAATTAAAATTCATAATTACGAAGTTCTAAGTCCTACGGTTTCAGGGACGTATCGCACGTGTCCTAACGATTTTTCTATAATTTACTATAGAATTTACAAAAATGTTTCGCAGAACAGCGAACACCCGGACCTTTCAGTACAACATGGCAACTTCGCCCTAGCTATGGTCCGAATTGGTCTTTCCGCAAAACAGAGGAAACTTAGTAGACTCCGAAACGAAACTTTTGGCAAGTCCCATCCCCAACCGACCTTCCAAGCAAAAGTTATGCGCAAAACAAAACAGGGACAGAAAGCTGGAAGTTTTTCGGACCAGGCTGTATAAACAGCCCCATACGGCCCAGCTACAGGCCTAAACAGACTTTCGGCAAAACACGAAAAACTTTCCTGACTCGATTAGTGAACGTTGGCCACCGATTTCATATCAATCCGAGCTACGAGTAAAAAGTTACGGTCACGACAAAACAGTGGCAGAAAATCGACCTTCACATAAAATGACAAATCACCAATTTGCGACCACCTTTTCACCTAGCTAGAGGCTGAACCAGTTTTCCGCTAAAACACGGAAAACGTGACCGACCCCGTACTGGAACCGTGGGTACCAAGTTTGGCTCAATCGGAGTTACGAGCAGAAAGTTATGGTTCATACAAAAACAAGGCAGATTCCAGAATTTTTACATAAAATGATAAACGGTTTTTACGATAGGCTCGGCGGTTTAGGGTTGCAACTCCGGTGGCGTTAGGGTTCCGCCGTGGAGGACTTAGGGTTTAGCCCCGCCCACTGCCACCTCCGGCAGTGGGGCACGGCGGCGGCGGCGGCGGTACTCCGGCGACGGTTCTCCGCACGCACTTGCCGCCCCATTCTCGCACCACCTCCCTCTATACTCTCGATTGCTAAACCATACAGCCACATACACACGTATACCCAGCAGCACACAGCCACCGCCGTCCACCCACGGCCACCGTAGCGGCGGCGGGCGGCGGTGGTTGCCTCGCCGGAAAAACGAACAAGAAGAGAAAAACGAGACGGAACATAGGAACGGCTTACCTTTCGATGTTTGCTCCTCCTCCCTCGACTTCTCCGGCGAACGGTGTGGTGGTGGCGACCTCCGGCGACCCACTCTCTCTCTCTTCTCCGGCCCTCTCTATCTCCCGATCTCTTCTCTCTCACTTTCTATCTCTCTCGGCTCCCACCCTCACGATCTCTTCTTCGGCAATGAAAACCAAAAGAAAACCACAAACAACAAACCAAAGGGGCTGTTTTGCTGCTGCCGTTTGGAAACCGACGAGAAGAGGAAAGGGGGGGGGGGGTCGGTCCCCCTTCCTTGGCCGTTCACATGCACAAAAACCCATTGGCCACCTTTGACCCCTAGACACTAACCCTTTGACACTTTTGGTCCCTAAGTTTCCATAACATTGTAAAAAGGGAGTGAGGTTTGCCACATATAACATTCGAGGTCCCTTTGACAACTTATGTTAGAGAGACTCGCTTTTTAAAAAAAAATACATTAAGGATTTTTAAAAAAAAAAACATACCGGGACACGGGCTTTACACTTGTTCTTGATTGTGACCTTGTTGAGCTCACGGTAGTCTATGCACATTCGCATAGTACCGTCCTTCTTTTTCACGAAGAGTACTGGCGCTCCCCACGGAGACGTACTCGGTCTCACGAATCCCTTATCTAGCAATTCTTGCAATTGAGTCATCATTTCTTTCATTTTGGATGGTGCCAATCTATAAGGTGCGCGGGCGATCGGTGCCGCTCCAGGCACCAAATCGATTCTGAACTCGATCTGGCGATCCGGGGGTAGACTTGTCAAGTCATCCGGAAATACTTCCGGGTACTCACTTACTACTCACACGTCATCCACCCAACGCTTTTCTTTCTTGGCGTCCACCACGTACGCCAAGAATCCCTGACAACCCTTCCTCAAACACTTAGTAGCCCTAATCATAGAGATAAGGCTAGTCTTCCTATCACGGTGATTCTCATAGATCACTACAGAATCCCCATCAGGTAACCGAATCCTGACAAGCTTTTTGTTGCAAACGATATTCGCATCATTCTTAGCTAACCAATCCATACCCAACACCACGTCAAACTCTCCCATTGCCATGGGATACAATTGCATAGACACCAACCTCCCTTTTATATCTATGACACAATCCTCTACCACCTCCCTAATGTACACATGATTATCATCAGCAGTTTCCACCTCTAATGCCCTCTCCAAACGTCTAGGCCTCACCCCCAAACATTTCATAAAAGCATGAGATACAAAAGAGCGATTTGCTCCCGGGTCAAATAACACCTTGGCATACAAAGAGTTCACCAGAAACGTTCCTGCCACAACATCTGGAACTTCTTCCGCCTCTCTTGCTGTCATATGGAACGCACACCCCTTCGGACGCGCCGGTTCCGCTCCCTTATCATTGCCTTTCCCTCCCTGACGTTCACCATACTGAGCCGATCCTCCCTTTTTCAACTGCGGACAGTCATACCGCATGTGACCAGTAGCCCCACATTGGAAACATGACTTCCCACTGGGATAATCCTTTGATACATGACCGGGCAATCCACACCGGTAGCACGAATTTGAACCTGCCATACACTCTCCCCGGTGTGCCTTGTTACACTTTCTACACGGTTTGTCGGCTGTATCTCTGCTCGTACGATTTTCTGGTCGAAACACTTTTCCCTTCCTCGCATCGTTTCCTGGCCCATCCCACTTGCGTTTCTCACCACTTTTCTCAGACATCTGACGATTCTTTTCCTTTTCGGTCAACTCGGCCGCATTGATGGCCGCCTGAAAGGTAGTGGGATTTCTCGTCAATACCAACTCCCTGATGCTACTTTTCAGCCCATAAATGAAACGCTCCACACGTCGTTCCTCTATTGGCACATACAGATCGGCGAATCGAGATTTCTCGATAAACTTAGAAGTATACTCCCGTACCGACAACTCTCACTGTCCTAATCCAATAAACTCTTCCTCCAACTTCTTTACTGCCGCGAGTGGGCAAAACTGTGCTTTAAACCTTTCCACAAAAGTTTCCCACTGCATCTTCTTAGCCGTTGCCGAACCCTTTCCTCCGGTCTCAGCATCCCACCAGTACATTGCATCAGATTTCAGCATGGATATGGCAAACATCACCCTATCCCCATCAGCACACTTGCATGTATCAAATACCAGTTCCATCTCTCTAACCCATTTCATTGCCAGAACGGGGTCACACTCGCATTTAAAAGTAGGAGGCTTGCATGAGGCAAAGGCCTTGTAGTTGCATCCTTTAGCTGCTGACTCATTCACTACCAGAGGGGTCGATTTCGAGTGACTCCCAGTACCTGTCACTAGTGGACTTGACAGTTCCACACTTTCCTTATTCTCACTCGCCTCTTTGCTTCCCGATGCTGACTGATCCTGCTTGGTAAGGAGAGCTTGCAGAGTCTCCTGAATCTTACCCAGCTCAGCAGCCAGATTCTCTCGAGTCACAAATGCAGATCCGCGGCCTCGACCACGTCCCCTCGGTTGATTACCCCTTCTCACAGTAGCCGAACTCTCCTGTTGAGATTCTTTCTGGTGGGCGGGGATTTCCACACTCCGCGCCCTTCGGGTTACTCGAGTCGTTCTCCGAAGTGGGTTTCCCTCATCTCCTGCCACCTGAGTGGCGGCTCGGCGGGGCGCTCTTCCCCGACCCCTACCGCGACCCCTACCCCTTCCTCGGGTGGTGGGTGGCCTTGTGGGCTCCAACGGGCCGTTAGCTAGGGCTTCTTCATTCTGATTTCTTGGATTAGCAGGTACGGACCTGCTCCTCAACGTTCTTCCAGCCATATCGATGAACTGAAAGAAACCAACGATTAACCTTTGCTAGACATGACACAACAAGTTGGTATATAAGGCAATTTAAGCACGTACATGTACCAGTAAATACGTAATTACACTGGCCAGGTGTAATCCCAAACTTACCTTACATGTTTGTCCTCGGTACCTTATTCCTAAGCGTGTTTAGAGTGATCGTTCCTAGAGTCAATCCTATGTCTCGGTTGTGTTCCTCATCTTACAGTTTAAGTTTAGGCCCGACTGGTCACCTAAATCCCTTAAACTAAGGCTCTGATATTATTTGTAACGTCCCAAAACATAACATGCAATAATATAGATTAAACATCCCAAATTACAATATGAAACTTGTCTTTAATCAATCATAAGTCTAAAACTAAACAAAGCATGGACAGCGGAAGCTTCAAGTCCACAACCGAGAGCTTCTATCTATAGTCATACTAGACAAAATTATGGAGTCTCTCTAAGCTCCATTTCATTCTCACGCCATCTCTTAGTTCTTACCGGAAGAACTAGTGCTTCGCTTACCTGAAAATGGTTTAGTTTTGAAAAGCGAGGGTTAGACCAAAAGGTCTAGTGAATTACCTCCGTAAACAGCATATATCAACAGTATAAAATCATTTTATAAAATCATTAACATTCTCCACATAAGTATCAATCATGGTACTGCACAGTGTTTAAGCATCGCACAAGCTAACCACGATCGGGGCCCAAGCAGACTCCCCTCTCGCCTCATATCGGGGCCCAAGCAGACTCCCCTCTATCCGAGTAGGAAGGAAACGGATTCCATCGTACTGGCTCATCATAACCACCCAAGGGATCATCGGATCTCGAGGTACTCTGATCCCACTGTGCAGACCGACTCCACATAGCATACACATAGCTCATCATAAATCATGAATCATGAAATCTTTATAAATCATTTCATCTTGCTAAATAGTCTTTTAAATAAAACATACTTTTCATGGGAAAGCGTACGTAACAGTTGGTAAACAATTCATGCTCATAAATGAACCATAATAAGTAAAATATTTAACTGCTTGTTTCGTGTAAAAAGGGTTTACGGAACTCACCTGATAGTAGTAACTTTCCTAACCACGCGTCTCGTTCCGAACCGTTCTTACACCTAAAGCATATCGTATAAATTTATTTGTGGCAACCCAACGACTGATCCTAGATCCTTCTCTATTCTGAACCCATACGTCATACGTGCACTTACGGAATCCTTCCTACTAGTCCTGGTAATAACAATTCTGGAACCCCCCTGACCCGGTATTACAGTTCTAGAATCCCCACATGGGATCCGATATTACGGTTCCGGAACCCCCTTATAGGATCCGGTGTTACACGAGTCCGGAAGTCCCACAGTTTCGGAATCCCTTACGGGATCCGGTGTCAAGCAATTCCGGAAGAAAGATCCGGTGTTAGTAATTCCGGAAGACCCCTTTAGGATCCGGAGTGAGCAATTCCGGGAGTTCCTTTGGGATCCGGAGTCAAGCAGTCCCGGAATTCCCTATGGGATCCAGAGTCGGCGACTGCCGAATTGCCGAACCACAAAAACCCAAACTTTTCTTAATTATAGTAACACTGAAAATTTAACATCACATTCTTTATCATACGATGGTTTGTGCTAAACCCCAATCCTCCAAAACTCACATAAACCTTCAATTCAAACATTACTTAGTCCGATTTAGAGTTAAACCCCATTGTTGTTCTTACTAGGATTACCCAGCTCAGACATTGAAGAAAACTAGAAATTGATTTACCCAGACATCTCTTAGACAGAAAAATACATAGAGGAATCGATTGCTTACCAGATTAGAAGTTCTTCTATTGAAATCAATGTCAATCGCTTTCTTTTCCTTTCTGCTTCTCTTCTCAGCCGCCACAATGAATGCAAGAACAGAAATAAGAGAAAACCTAGGGATCTGTTCCCTATTTATATTTTCTCTTAATTGCAACCAGGCCCCTTTTCACTAACTTTTATTATTTAGAAATTAACCACCAAACTCTTAAAGCTTTGCTAGAAACCCGGTTGTTACACTAATGTAGATTAATTAAAGATAAATATTAGAGATGAAGATATAGAAGAAGAAAAAAAATACTAAAGTGATTGAAAAAACTCATGGACTCAGAAACTCATGGTAGGGTTTTGCAAAAAAAATTTAAAGAAAAATAATAGTGCTTCTTTTTTCCTTTTAGAAACCAAGATTAAAAAAGATAATAATAAAAATAGAGACGGCCATTTTTTTTGTGTTAATGGTGTTGCAGGAAACAAAAACATAAGCAGGAGACGGTATTTCTTTTCATATATTTTTTCTAAAATGATCAAGTAAAGATAACTTAAATGTAAACAGGTTAATAGAAAAACTTACTAGAATTTATGTCGAACGTGACAACAAGCAACGGATAATGGAGTAACTACGCAATTTTGCAACAAGCCGTTCAACAACATCGGGCAACGGGCAAAACAACCGTTCAACGATGGTGGTGAAACCTGGTTTTGAGCTATATGTGCTGATAACGTGTTAAAGGGAACACTAAATAGAACACAATAGAAAGGAAAGAATGAATCGTAATTCTCATTAATCATGGGCTCTTTAAATAGGGATGAGATACAAGTAGATAACTATAAGATCTAACATATCTCTAATATGTATATCTCTATCTATATCGTCACATCCTTTAGACGATGTCACATTTATCCTACAACAGCTATGACATTTTAAAATACGTTTACAAACATAAAATAAAAGAAAAAGTATATCTTTGAGAAAGAAATAACGATTATGTCCATTTTGATTGATTTTTTTTACAAAACTAGAAAAATACAACTCTACAACAAAGACCATCTTTAATGAATACACTAAACCGGGCATTATACATGTTTCTTGCATCAAACTTTGTTTTCAATTTGATGCTAAATTTGAGTTTTAAATATTTGAACCAAATTTAATATTATCCACCAATATTATTTCTTGTTATATTTTTATGCTTACAATGATTCTTCAATTTTGAGATTAATATTTTAATGTAACATTATAATAATAATTTAATAAATTACACTACAAAATAAATAACGTTTACCCATAAAACTCATCCAGAGAAAAAATTCCGTCGGTGAATACTCATGGATCACCCATAAATTACCAATGGTTCGGTAGCCAAAGAAACATATCTCATAAATAAAACCAAAAGGTCCCAACAAATCACGTCCAAACGTAACAATATTCTCATTGTGTGGCAGCGGAACCCACAACCACATTTGAGATGTTATAAAATTTAAATCAAACTAAAGGGTTCATTCTAATTTTTATGACTTCACTTGCCCTTCACAACTTCTCCTACCCCTTATAGGAGCCTCTTACCACTCTCCTACCCGAAAATGGTTTTGAGTTTTGAAAAAGCAAGGGTTAGACCATGAGGTCTAGTGAATTCCCTCTCGAAAACAATTTAACAAACCACAAGTAGTAATATGCAATCCACCATAATGGCCCATTAAAATCCAACATCACATATGGGTATTTGCACAGTGTTCATAGACAATTCCTACCTCACGGTAGTATCCACGATCGGGGGCAAGCCGATTCCCCTTTCGTCTTCGGGGCCCAAGCAGACTCCCCATTCCCGCATATACAGAAAACATTTTCCATGCATGCAGGGTGTATAAACCAACTGCCAAGGGATGCATGAAATCCCAAGGTACACTAATCCCACTAGGCAACCCGACTTCAAATCAACATGCCAAGTAATGGATAATGTCATGTAAATAATGTTTGTGCATTTAGTAACATTTTCATATCATGCGTAATCAACATCACATAATTGTAAAATATGTTATGATATTCAAAACCAAATTCAGTTAACGAAAGTTAAATAAAATATTTATATTTGTACCAAAAAGAGTTAAGGGAACTCACCTGAACTTTGGCAAATCGACAAACACACCGAATCCCACATCCGATCAAACCGAACACCTGAATTGGACGTCATAAGAATGGTGTCAAACCTTCTAATCAAGTCCCAAAACCATCCCTATTAAACCTCAACACAATCCCCCAACGGTGCCTCAATCCTGGCCTTAAACGAGAATCGAAGCAAAAGTCAGTTTCGGGGTGGAAGTGTTTGGCGCTGCTTTTGGCGCGACCTTACCCACGCCATAAGTCGCGCGGGACATTGGTCCGACCCCTGCACGACTTATTTGCAATTCTTCAAGGGTTTCACACACCCAAACTTTCCCAATTTAGTTTCAAGCCTCCTAAATCGATTGTTTTGATACCTTAAGCATTAAGAACCAAAAACTAACATTCAAAACATCATTTAATCCCACCAAATCTATCTAATTGAAACCCCATAATCCAACCAAATCAAAACTCCATCAAGACTTACAAACCACATGAATCAATCCAAGAATACCCAAATGAGTAATCTCTCTCACTACCCAAGCAGTAAAACTCAACAAGAAGAGTTTGGGTTTTTGTGGTTCGGCAGTTCTAAAACCATACAAAACTCACTCTTCATTTCCAACTTTATAGAATAGGGAACATGGTTATTACAAAATCTATGAAAATAATTAATAATTGTTTTTTATTCAATTCGATATGTCGTAGCAAAATTCAATTTGGAACCGTCAAAACTACTCAAATACCTGAATCTACAATAAGATAATTGACTGGAGGAAAAAACATTCATACATGATTATCATCTCGTATGATGATTATCAATGGTGAATCCAATAATTTTTCCTAACAGGTGCTCCTTTAAGGCCGATCGAAGGTCTAAAGTCGGGGTTTAACCTAGGGAAAAGTTAACCCGCTTTGACAAGAAGAAAATAAATTGTATCGGTTTGAAACAATACATTTTTGAGCAAGAGGCAAGACTATATCTTGTAACACCCTGATATGTAAGTAAGTATGATTTCAAATTAGTATAGAAATCGATACTTTAAGAGAAATAAGAGAAATCGGATTTTGTCTTAAATCATAGAATTGTAGTATTGTTGGATAAACAATTCAAAAACGAGTCCAATGGTTTTTTCGGAGAAAAATCGGACCTAAAGCGAAGAATATTGACTAAAAGAGTGACTGGACATGAAAAATGAAGAAATCGAGCGAGCGGTGTTTGGAGAGACTTTGGAAATCCGAGCGACTTTTCCCACGATCTAGGTCACATGAATGTAGCGTGAGACTCTGATGTTTGCATAAAGACATATTTTTCATGGATCCTCTTCATTTCCTCATAACTTCTTCATCTTTACTCTTATTTTGGTGATTCTTTTGCTATGAACACGGTTTTGGGAGATCTTCAAGAGCAGAACAAGAGAATGGAAGTCTGTTAGAGGATCCAAGAGTATTTTTTTAGGTAAGCTCCACATGTCTTTAATTGTTAAGCTAAGGTTTTATGTTTTCATCCTTTTCCCATTCTTCTTTTCACTTTGGTGTGATTTTGATGACTTGTGGTGAAGGAAACCTTGTGCATGTATCGGATCTAAGATCTAGGGAGGTCTTTTTTGGAGATTTCAAGTCTTCATCAAAGGAGACTCAAGTTTTGGGAGTGAAACCTCGATTTAGTCTACATCTAGCAAGGTGAGTTCAAGTTTCTTTGTGAAAACCATGGACATGCCAAAATGTGTATTTTGAAGTAATTATGTGTTTTATTTGATATATATCAAATGTGTTGAGTATTTTACGATGTTTTCATATTTGGTAAATTTGGGTTGATAAATCTTGTAAAATGTCTATATTTGGGTTTTCGAATGTTTTGACGAGTAAATCTCAAGAATGTGTTATTTTGGTGATTTATTATACAAATGAAGTTTATTTGATGATTAATGAATATTGGTGTATTTAGTTTTATAAACCATTTGGAAAATGCACGTTATTGTGTTATGAAATATTTTGGAAATATAAGAGTACGATTTCAATTGAAAAATGGTTTGTCTCAACCAATGATGAGTTTTTGAGTTAATCATAACTTTGAGATATATGTTTGGAAAATAGATATTCGAGGTTGACTTTATGCTAAGATTGGCAAAATGGGTGGTTATATATTTTTGTAAAGGACTCATGTTGTTGTGACGTTGAATTTGGTAAAATTCCTTCTTAAAGGAAGTGAAGATGTATGTGAAAATCTTGTTTAGACGCGTTTTAAAACTGTAAGCCCAAGTATGCAAGCAAAGCGGAAAAAATCTGGTATAGTTTGTTGGAGAATTTAATGGCACCAAAATTGAGTAAACCGGTAAGCATGAACCTTTGGAACTTAAAGTTGGGGGTCGACTTGATGCTGAAGACACCCCGTGGATTGGAGAGTTGCTATATGAACTAGATGGGCTTTATGGACATGGGGGAAATTCATATTGTTTCATGCCTATATTTTAGAGCTTTAGTTGGAAGGTGGTGTGGCAATACCTGCGCATGAAGTGCTAGTCGACGAGAAATTGAACTCGTAAAAGAACCTGAAGTGATAGTGGATTGTAAGGTTAAGAAACTAAGGAGGTTAGCCTTGTGAAGGTGAAATGGAAATTTTTTAAGGGGCAAGAGGCAACTTGGGAAGTAGAAGCTGAGAGGAGGGCCAAGTACTCACATTTGTTTGACCAAGGAATTCTGTGGGTGGAATTCTTTTAAGGGGGGAGTGTTGTAATAACCGTGCCCTAATCGTAAATTTCTATACAAGGTGTGGCCAAAGCAAAAGACAAGAGTAATGGAAGACTTAGTTGCAAATTGAGAAAGATATAAAAAGAGGAAGAAATCCCTAATTTCCATTTCATCTGATTATTCTGTGTGCATGCGATAGAGGAAGAGAGACGGAGGTAAGAGATCAATCAAGGGTCCTCCACCCAAGGTAAACATCGATTCCCTCTTGTTTGGTTCATGTTATTCGATTTCTTCATTTGTCTTGAGGATGTAAATTGGAAGAACACCTCATTTCTTGTTGTGTTACATCTTAAAAGGAAAATAAATGGGGTTTTGATTGATTTGGATTGATTAAGGGATGGATGGGTGGATTAAAGGGTTGTTTAGGGTTGAAAAGTGAACCCAATCAAGTATCTGATTAAGCATGTGGTAAAATCGCATCCCCAAATCCGTTAAAGAGGTTTCGGGGTTTTCACTGTTCAAATATCGCATCCGGATTGTGGTAGTTTCCGGACGAGTTTAGTTTCCGGATGAAGAGGATTCTGTATGGTGTCAGGATCGTGCGGGTTTCCGGATGGTGTTCGGATTGTGTTGGTTTCCGGATGGCGTCCAGATTATGCTATGTTCTGGATAGTAACCGGATTGCTGTAGTTTTTGGACAGGCATCCGGATTGTTCTGATAACCGTTTTGAAGGGGTATTCGAGTGGTGAATATCCAGACTAGGGTAAATCCGGATTGCTGTTGTTATCCGAAGTATTAATTGATGATTAACCGTGTGACCTTACATAGGTTTCCGTTCTTTCAAAGGTAGGACTTGGCGCGAGACAGATTTATCGCTTTCAGGTGAGTTCCCTTACACCCTTTTTAAGTGAAACAAAATGTTAGATGTTTTTGTTTCTTACTAATTATGGTATGAGATGCGAGCATGTTTTATTTATAAACTTCTTATAAATTCCTAGCATGAATGATATGTTTTGGGAACATTTGTTACGCATGTTACGAACTGTTTTCTAAAGATACGTGCATTGTTATTTACTTCTAGCCTTGTTTGGTATGCTTAGGTGGATTCGGTTTGCACAGCAGGATTAGTGTACCATGGGATCATACGATCTCTTGGGATTTAAATCATTAACCATGTGCGCACGAAATCTGTTTCCTGTACACGCGGGGAATGGGGAGTCTGCTTAGGCCCCGAAGGTAAGAGAAGAGTCTGCTTGGGCCCCGATCGTGGTTATTACTGGTTATGGATGTGGTCTATGAACACTGTGCAAATACCCCTATTTTTTATGGAATTATTTGGTGGGCCTTATGGCGGATAAAGTAATGATTTTCTGCATGATTTCATATAAACTGCTTTTCAGAGGGAATTCACTAGACCTCATGGTCTAACCCTCGCTTTTCCAAACTAAAACCATTTTTAAGGAAGCACGTTAGTGGTGCATTTTCTAAGGAAAAGAGAAGGTTCGAAGGTAGAGATTGAGGAATCGAATTTAGAGCACTGCAACTCTCTTTAACTTAGCATGTTAGCTTAGTTAGTTTCTCGGCTATGAAAGTTTGTTTCCGCAACAAGTATTATAACTCTGTTTGGGATATTTTGTTATATATTGGGACCGTTTTGGGATGTTTTATTTATCATGCCCGTTATGGATTTGTGGGCCGTTACATCAACAAGATATGCCAAATAGAGAAAATAACACCACTTGTTGATAATCTCAATCACTCTAACCAAGATTGTCAATAGTAAAAAAAGTGGCCTAAATTTATATCATTTTAACTCAATTAGTTTGTATTTTTTCGGAAGAGAAATACTTGGAGTCCATTAATCGCGTTGAAAGCTTTAACTTAATGAATTTCCATTAAGTAAAGATGAAGAGAAAGTAGGTGAATTTGTTGAAGATTAATGAATGAGAGGAAGAGATAAGAAAATCAAAATGACTACGGAGCATATGGATGAACATTGAAGGTTCTCTTAAAATTTAGAGTAAGTTACAATTACGGTCCTTGACATTTAAGTAAATTACAATTTGGTCCATGTGGTTTAAACAAAATTGTATAACTTGTCTCTCTAAAGTAAAAATACGAAAATACCCCTAGCTGAATTGATTTGTTTAACGGAATTAACGACGATGGACCTTTTTCAAAGCAAAACATAAACACTAAAGATGCGCATTGTAGTTATTGAAGCCTATGGACCATTTTCAGAGAAACGTGAAAACATTAGGGACCAAACTTGTAGTTTACTCTAAAATTTAAGAAGTGTGTGAAGTTATCAAAAATACCTCTGAAATTAAACACGCATGTTTTTTATGTAGGGACGAAAACGTCTTTCATATGTTAACCTTTTCTTAAAGGGAATTTAATTAAAATACCCAAAGTTTGACTTTGACTTACCAAAATACCCAAAATCTCGCTGAGTTTACCAAAATACCCAAATTTTCCGCGGTGGACCCCGCGATCGCAGGCCCACACCCACGTGTCACGGTTCTTTGGCCAAAAGTCCCGCGGAGCCCCCCAACTATGCCCGCAGTAAGCTTTTGGTCCCTGCCTGCGGAGCCCCCCAACTGTGTCCGCGGTACGCTTTTGGTCCCTGTCACGATTCTTTGGCCAAAAGTCCCGCGGAGCCCCTAAACTATGCCCGCAGTGACACTTTTGGTCCCTGTCCGCGAGGTACCACGCGGTGGTCCTGCGGTAAGTTGAAATTACAATTTTGGCCCCTCAAGTTTGGGGAAAAAAATTACATTTTTGGTCCCTGTAGTTTTTAGGTTATCATTTTATGTAGTTGAGGTTTTTAATGTATTGTTTCCTTTCCATTTTAATGTATTTAATATAGAAGTTAATTAAAGAAAATGTTTTCCCCATTTTAAGTTATTTAATAAGCAAATTAATTAAAAGATCAGTTATTGCAAATCATCTTCCCAACCAAAACGGATACAGTGCAGGTAAACAAAGAAATCTATGACTGGAATGCGTCCTGGATTCCGGTGATGAAGTCAACCTTTTCCTTGATGACGTCCTCCATTCCCGTGTAGTCGTCTTCGATTTCTTGTAGTTCCTCTTCTACTTCCTTAATTTGTCGTTGCACCTCCCGAACGTGAGCGCTAGCCATGGCCAGTTCTCGTTTTTTCTCCGCTAGATACTCCATTTTCCCCTGCTGAATCCACCTGTTATGGTTCCACATACCTTTTACCTTTTCGATACCGGCGTTCGCCTTATCAATGGATTTTTGCACTAAGGGAGTAATTCGTTGACTTTGTGGAAGACCCGTCGGCTGGGTACAATGATACATTGGTGGGCTTTTCCTGTCATTATCGAAGTGGTAATTCTCCCATGCCATCTCCTAGTCTTCTGCCTCCTCAGCCGTGAATGGATAATCGGCCGCAGTTCGCCCATGGTTTCTCCACTCCTCGTCTGTTTCCGGTACCTTCCAGGTACTCCGGCGAGCTCCATCGTTCAGTGGTTGGTAGGCTGCCGAACGTGAAGTTCCATCCCCATTCGCCGACCTGTTCCCCCTTGATCTTGAACCTCCAGCCATAGTGTTAAGCAAAGCGAGAGAATGTTTGTAAACGGTGTAAAAGAATGTATAAAAGATAGATAGCAAGTTGTGAATTACTACTTCATCATGCCATCTACTTATAGCCGTGATCAGGGATGTGGATATGGTCAAAGATTTTGTCTGAAAAGTTGCCTGCATGATTCGTCTGAATAGTTCACTGCAAGATTCGTCTGAAAAAAGCCTGTAAGATTCGACTGAAAAAGTAACTGCAAGATTCGTCTGCAAAAGGAAGTCTACTCATGAATAAAGGTCTTTCAATAGGCTGAAAAGTAGTCTTTAAGTAGTCTCTGGATTAATGCACATGTGAATCAAGAAATAAATGCTTGTTCATCCAAAAACCAAATGGGTGTGGGAATGTGTCCCACATAGGAAGAGAGAGTAAAGTGTTTTTGCATGATTTTACTCTTTTTGTCACACTTTTTAGGCTTCAAGTATTCATATGTGCAATACTTTAACAAAATAATAAACAAAATTATAACTTCAAGTTAAATAATTTAACAAAATAAGTTAACACTAAAAATAACAATCATTTAATGTTACATAAACAACCTACTGTGGAAGACAATGTGCATAAATGGTCTCCCCATATGTTTGCGAAACTCTACGGCCTCTTCTTCGGTGCGGGAAGTGTGTAAATCTACCACATCGCCCTCAACCAACATGCTGACATTACGGCATACCCAGACAACGCAATCCGCATTCATCCCTTGCTGGTGTGGTGCATTCTTGGCGAACTTGTGACGGAAGTGCACTGACTTTTCGCGACGATCCACATCCCCGAGCAGACTAAAGAACCCCGGCAGCTCATCTTTAAATATGGCAAGACGCTCATGCAAAGCGTCTGTGAAGAGACTGGCAGGGTCGCTGTCATATAGGATCATCAACATATGAGGAAGATCAAACACTCCGAGCACCCAATGTTTAGCATGAATGCAGATAGGGATGTACACCTGAAATATTACAATATTAGACAACTTAGTTAGCAACCAAACAACTTAAATAAAATAAGAGTAAAACGATTTAGATACAGTATCGAGGTACCGCCAAGAAACCCCTTCCACACCATTGCATGAGTTAGCCACGGAGGCGGGACCTTGATGTGGGAGGACCATGAACGGAAAGAAAGAAGTGTGCATGATGGTCCACCTCGTGTCTGGTTGTCGGGAACGTAGGATCATGGCGACCCAACAATCCATATGCTATACACAAAAAGTAGATGGTTAGACATGTAATATAAATATATTTGATTATATGACTATAGTTAAACTTCAATACTAACCACATCCTCTAAATCAGACAGCAAAGGGTCAACTGCCAGCAATACTTGGAAAAAAGAGGGGGTGATGTCCAGGTTGATGAAAGGGATGAATATCAGGCGGGGGAGGTCACCAGTCTGGCACAGGTTCAATATCTCTGAGGCCGGAAGACGCTCAGGTGAAGCCATCTTTCCTTTTCCCGCTCCCTTTTTTGCTCCCTTTGTTTTTTTTGAGGGGGCGGTGTGGTAGTTTTTTGCCGTGTCCATGGGGTACCCCACCAGCGTGAACGTTTAGTCTCCCGAACCGGCCTAGACGGGTCTGCCACCTCTGCCTGTGGATCTACCACATCCATCAGGTCATCTTCCGGCTCCGAGAAGTGGTCCTCGACAATTTCTGGCTGACGGAAGTGTTGTCCCGACCCCATCGACTGAAAATTAAGTTATTAGATGTTTTAAGTACAATTTCATCATGTTCACAATTAAACCAAAACTACCAAAATAACTTACAGTATGTGTGGAAGATGGCGGTGTGACGTACGAGGACCCCGGCATTTCCGGCCTGTAATAGTCTGCGTCCGATAGGCCAAGGAGGTCCTTGAATGCTGTGGTGCCGAACGTCGAAATTGGGGCTGTGTACCCCCTGCACCCGACATCCCGACCTGCGTGACATTGATCATTATAAGAGTTACAAATTTAGGAACTAACATATAACTATAATGGTTACTCAGTATAACTTACACTCTCCGGGATTGACGAATAGGATGTGCCGAACGACGGCATTTGGGATGTGTATCCCCCTGCCCCCGACATCCCGACCTGCGTGACATTGATCATTATTAGTCCCACAAATTTAGGAACTAACATATAACTATAATGGTTACTCAGTGTGACTTACACTATCCGGGATGCAACATTGTAAACATAGTAAAAGAACTTACACGTCTAGATTGACTAAAGAACTCAGTCCAAATCGCCCTATTTAGGGAAAGACGCTTGTCCCAACGGGTTCCCCTAAGTAATTTGTCGTCGCGCTTGACGAAATATTGGACGGCTGCGGGAAACATCTCCAAGATCCATATCTGGAATTACACAAGAAGAGCAAGTACGTAAAAAGGAAAGCAAAACAGTTTGTATGTATTACTCCCTCCGTCCCAAAATAAGTGTCTACATTACTATTTTTGTTTGTCTCAAAATAAGTGTCCACTTTCAAAAATAATTTTTCACTTTCCCATTATACCCTTAATTATGTGATGGATAAATTTTCTCTCTCCATAATAAAGGGTAAAATTGTACTTTGATTAGTTAAA
Source organism: Saussurea involucrata (assembly GCA_033807775.1). Lineage (NCBI taxonomy): Eukaryota > Viridiplantae > Streptophyta > Magnoliopsida > Asterales > Asteraceae > Saussurea > Saussurea involucrata. The sequence goes on from CM066312.1 coordinate 14,110,531, forward strand.
AAGTGAAATAATTACACTCTCCTAAAACTGTGTGCAATTTTCATTGTGGACATTTATTTTGGGACGGAGGGAGTATTATTTATGTTATACTACGTATCTAACCTTGAAGGCGTATGTAAATCCACAAAGATTCATCTTGGCAAGTCGATCGGGGCTTCTGGCAATGGATCGGTGCAAAATAGTGTAGCTATGTGTCCAGATGTGGCTACCCCACGGGTACCTGTTAAACACATCCAAGTCCTCGACGGCCCTAAGGACCGTCTCGGAAGCAGTCTGGCTCAACTCACGGCCCATGAAGCCCATATCCACGATCGCCACCAAGCATACACGGACAGCATCCTCGTCGCTTAGGGCCCTAAGGACCTGTTTCATCGTCTCCTCGACTGTCTTCAGCTTCAAACGAGATGCTGACACGCCCCAAACCCTACGAACGAAGGAGCAGTCTGCTAAGAGAGGAAGGGGGAGCCTCTCCAAAAAGTAGTTCTGTAATTAGACAGAACTCACGACGCCCAAACCGCAATTGATGGCCGAAGAAATCAAAATACATCTCCTCCGGCTCACCATTGGAGACCTCGACCTCCAACTGTAGAAACATGTGGACTAGCGTGGGGTCGCCACCAGAGTAAGTCACATCCATCCATGGACCGAAAGGTGTCCCTCTAAAGATGTCCTTAAGGGTAGCTGCGCGATCATCTACTTACCCGAAGTGGTCTCTTAACTCCACCATGTAGGCAACTTTGCACTTTAATGTCAAGTCGATGTGAAAGAAATCCCTCTACATAGTCATTCACGGATGTCATAGTTAGTGTTATATATAGATGTTTTTGCTTGTTTGGTTTATTGTGTTGATAATTATTCGTTTCTTTTAGTTTTAGAAAAGAAACCACTCAATCTATTGGACTTCCAGGTAGCAGGGAAATCACAAGGATTGCTTAAATCCCCACATACCTTAGGGCTATTTACACCCGTTTGACAAAATCCAAATATATATGTTGCGGTTTATTTTATTTCAATATATAATAGTGTTATATATAGATGCTTTTGGCAAGAGGCCAAAATGAATTTGAGTGTGGCATGTGAAGCCAATTTAAATGTATTTATATATTCATACCATTTATTTACATAAATTTATTTATGACTAGGAAACTCAAAAGAAAGATAAACAATTAAATAATTTAGCAAAGTTAGGGGACCTAAGTTGTCATTCACCAAAGTTTAGGGGCCTAAGTTGTCATTTACCAAAGTTTAGGGACCTAAGTTGTCATTCACCAAAGTTTAGGGGCCTAAGTTGTCATTCACCAAAGTTAGGGGACCTAAGTTGTCATTCACCAAAGTTAGGGGACCTAAGTTGTCTTTCACCAAAGTTAGGGGACCTAAGTTGTCTTTCACCAAAGTTAGGGGACCTAACATCTTTTTTTATAAAAAACACTCTTAACATCTTTTTTTTATAAAAAACACTCTTAACATTTATTTTTATAAAAAACACTCATTTTTTATAAAAAAATCATTTTTTATAAAAAAACACTCATCTTTTTATTAAAAAAACACTAGCATCTTTTTTTATAAAAAAACAGTCTTAACATCTTTTTTTATAAAAAACACTCATCTTTTTATAAAAAAACACTCATCTTTTTATTAAAAAAAACACTAACATCTTTTTTTATAAAAAACACTCTTAGCATCTTTTTTTTTATAAAAAACACTCATCTTTTTATAAAAAAAACTCATCTTTTTATAAAAAAAAACATTCATTTTTTTATAAAAAACACTCTTAATATCTTTTTTTATAAAAAACACTCTTAACATCTTTTTTTATAAAAAACCCTCATCTTTTTATAAAAAAAACACTCATCTATTTATAAAAAAAAACACTAACATCTTTTTTTATAAAAAACACTCTTAACATCTTTTTTTATAAAAAAACTCTTAACATTTATTTTTATAAAAAACACTCTTAACATTTATTTTTATAAAAAAACTCATCTTTTTATAAAAAAAACACTAACATTTTTTTTTATAAAAGATACTCTTAACATTTATTTTTATAAAAAACAATCAACTTTTTATTAAAAAAAACACTAACATATGTTTTTATAAAAAAACACTCTAACATCTTTTTAAAAAACCACTATAACATCTTTTTAAAAAAAAACTCTAACATCTATAATATAGACAACATTATAACATACAAATAACACATTCAAACATACAACAAACTTAAAAACACTCTAACAACATACATAACTTATATTTTAAAATTTAAAATAACAACATACAAGAAAAGTACAAGAAACTTAAGAAAAACTTACCAAACGAGTAACACGAGCCATCTTCAAACAAACCGAGCGCGTATTCCACACGACAAAATTGAGAGAGTTTGGGAGAGGAGAGAAATGTTTTTAATCACAAGTGGTGGCCGAAGGTCCCCCCCCCCCCCCCCCCCCCACACCCTTTCTCTTATAGCGACCGAACATTAGGTTGAGGGGTAGTTGAGGCAATTAAAGAAATTAAGGTTTTACCCTACGTCGATGCGTGGCACCTCATCCTGCGATCGCAGGATACCTCCGCGGGCAGGGACCAAAAGCGTATCGCGGGCATAGTTGGGGGGCTCTGCGGGACTTTTAGCCAAAGAATCGTGACAGGGACCAAAAGCGTACCGCGGGCATAGTTGGGGGGCTCCGCATGACTTTAGGCCAAAAACCGTGACACGTGGGTGTGGGCCCGCGATCGCGGAGCCCACCGCGAAAAATTTGGGTATTTTGGTAAACTCAGCGAGATTTTGGGTATTTTGTTAAGTCAAAGTCAAACTTTGGATATTTTAATTAAATTCTCTTTCTTAAATTCAAAAAAATTAAAAGGTTTATGGTGAGAATCCAACTTTCACAAGCCACCTCATTATTGGTGGTTGTTATTATACATACGTATATAAGATAATATATATATATATATATATATATATATATATATATATATATATATATATATATGAGAATCCAACTTTCACAAGCCACCTCATTATTGGTGGTTGTTATTATACATACGTATGGTAGCCTTCCATCTGGACCGTATGCACAAATGCATACAAGTAATTTATAACATGCACACGTGCATATATGCACAAATGCATGATGCACTTATCCATAAAACCAAAAAAACAACTTAACTTACCTGTAGTATACTTTTAATCCCTTGCTTTTTTATTTTTTATTTTAGACTCTTATCATATAAACATAAATAATGTATATTACTAAAATGCATTAAAAAACATTTCTATTTTTTACAAATTATATCATTGTAATCGTTTCGTCAATACCTTCGAAATGACCACAATATTGAATATTTTTTGATTTAATTATATTATTAAATATTATAAATATATACGAATTAATGTGTCGTGATTAGTATGGGATTTGTTGAAATTAGTATGGGATTTGATACAAATAATCACTATCATAAGAGATTTAATTACTTGAAAAAAATTATCACTTATCAACTGACTTTTGGATTATGGGTTCGAACCTTTTTCAAAAATATAAATATGCAAATATTTTAGTATAGTATATTTAATTATTTATACTTTCTTAATCATGATTATATTATTTCTCTAATTTTTTTTTACCAATTAACCATATTGACATTTAATTTTATACATCTAATATGCGATTTAAAAGCGTATAAATATGAACATGAAACAAAATTATTTTTTCGAATTCTCGGCTTTAGATTTGAGATACTTCGCGCCGCATCGCGCGCATGTACTTATCTAGTGTATATATATATATATATATATATATATATATATATATATATAGAGAGAGAGAGAGAGAGAGAGAGAAAGAAAGAAGGAGGGTTAAGAAAAAACCTCAAAAAAATGGAAAACTAAGAAACACCCTAATAGTCTTTAATCTGGACGGTATGCATTTGTGAATACAGGTAAATTTAATAGTACTTTTGTTTTTTATGAACTTGTGTATTATGCATTTGTGCATATGCACCCATGCATGTTACAAATTACCTGTATGCATAAATGCATACCGTCCAGATGAAGGGCTACCAGAGTATTTCTTAGTTTTCTGTTTATTTATACACACACACACAAATAGAGGGACAATATTTTGCAAACTTTCTAAACGATGTAAATTGTACAAATTTATCTAGGCCATTCTATTTTTTGATCAATGGTTGAGGAATTTTCGAATTTAAATTTATTAAAAATAGGGAAAGGGTAGTTTGGGAATATGTTATAAATAATTTAAAATTTATCTAGTTTTGGTTATAATATATCCTTAATTCTCTCTCTCTCTCACTCTCTCTCTCTCTCTCTCCACCGTCACCATCTAGTTCCTGGCGACGTCCTTTCACTCCGATGACCTTCTCCCTCTTCGGTGACCTCCTCCCTCTCCGGCTGTAACAACCCGGTCCAAACTATCAAGCCCAAAAGCTATACCTTTAAATTAAAATGCCAAAATCGGCTCAATGTAATACATTAAACAGATTACAAACTGGGTTTGCAGAAATAACCCTATCTACAGCTGAGATCGTAACAACAAGGTAAAAAGAAGGCTCTCTAATCCTTCTACTTGCAACTTCCGTCTCACGCCTTGCCAACTTCTAAACAAGCTTTCAACTACCTGCTTACCCGAAAAGGTTTTAGTTTTGAAAAGCGAGGGTTAGACCATGAGGTCTAGTGAGTTTCCTCAAAGCCACGCCACAATAAAACAGTTTATGGAAAACTTTCAGTAAGAAATGATTGTACAAAACTCGATAAGAGCACACATAATGATCATCACACTATGATCAGCACAGTATGATCAGCACGGTATGATCAGCACGCTATGATCAGCACGCTATGATCAGCACACTATGACGAGCTACTAGTACACGCTATGGTCACACACACCGTGACAGCGTAAAAAGGGGCACTCACCGCCCATATATGAAACACATTCATATATCACACCATATGGGACACACCCCCATCTCACACAAAGCCATAGCTCGTCAACACGAAAGTAGTTTAGGTCCACCCGATTAAATCACACTTTTCATTCATGAGCAGATGATAATATGAACACTTACCATTAATTATGCACAAGGATTCATATATATCAAACCATATGGGACACACCCCCCCATTTCACACCGAAGCCAGAGCATGGTCACACACATTTAAATCACACATATTGTCACACACTTACTATTCGCTTTGAAATAAAAGTAGTTTGTATCCACACAGTTAAATCACACTTTCCATGCAAGGTTAAAAGAATAGTACGAACATTTACCGATGTAAACATGCATAAAGTTCCACATTTAAAAAGGATTTAAAGTCAGAAAAACTCACATGTCGTCCCGCTAAATCCTCTCACTAGATGAGCTCTCCCTTCAACTACACCTATAAGGGTACATACCACCACGATAAGCCACTTGATGGGATTACACACTCACATAGTTAGCCCCTCGGACTACAGCCTGCGCTATTATGTCACACAACAACTTTCCGGACACTTTATCCGGACAGCCAAAACCATCCGGACAACCAGAGCTATCCGGACGTCCTACCCGGACAACCAAAACTATCCGGACGTTCTACCCGGACAACCAAACTATCCGGATTCACAAGGGTTTCCGGTTAACTACCGGAAACTACTATCAAAATTCTACCCGAACACAACTCTCATCCGGACACCACAAATCGTCCGGACACTACGAGAAAACTCAAAAACGCAGGGAAGGATTATGCCTCATATCCTAATTCCCTCAACACCTCCAGATTAGCAATATGGGTCGATAAATACTCATTCTCCCAAACTACAACACCTCTTAATCAGATTTAAGGAGGAACACAATAAACCCACAAGATCTAAGTTTCTTCTCCACTTCTCACAATACACACACAAACTTAAGAAGAAATAGGATTGGTATTACCTGATGAATCTGGAGCTTTTCCCAAAAAACCCAGCTGCAAATCGTCACCTCTTCTTCTTCAATTTGACACCACCCTTTCTTGCCTTCTTCCTTAGCCGCACACACACACACACATAAACACACACTGGGAAGAGTTAAAAAATGAAATAATTAGGGTTTTCATCCTTTAAATACCCTTCTCTAAATGCACCAAACTTTAAATTCTTACACTTGGACCACACAACTTTCCAAACTTCTAATTTCTTCCAAAATTCCCAATTTATTGACTAGATGGAAATCTCGGTTATTACAACATCCACCCCTCAAAAGAATTCCGTCCCCGGAATTCCATCTTTAAACACATGAGGATATCGAGCCCTCACGTCCGATTCCAAATCCCACGTTGCTTCTTGTCCCTTATGGAATTGCCACTGAACTTTCACTAGAGATACTTCTTTATTCCAAACATCGCACCGACTCCTACATGGAATTCGATAAATCTCATCCTATTGCTCACATAAACTAGTGGCGGTCTTGAGCCACACTTAACCTCTCGCGAAAATGTTCGACCTATCGGTGTCAACCGTGTGACCTCCAGTCTCACACAAAATCATTCACACATCTAGACTCACGGTTCTAAAACGCGCCAAACTAAGGTTTCACACACCATTTTCACCTTCTTAGAGAACGAATTCTACCGAAGTTAACGTCACAACAACAAGCAACCCTTATTAAAAAAATGACGCTCAATTCGCCAACTGATCACAAAATGAACCTTGAATATCACCTTAAATCGCAGTTAAGATTCTCTTTAACAGATTACACACAATTCTACCATTACTCCCCCAATACAAAATACGCCTAAGGCAGATAACACCTTCTCACATTAATTAAGTTGACCACAATCTATTGATAACAACGCTTTTACCACAACGTCACTCCTATATTACCACCAAGTCTAATCCAATAGTCCCTCACCCCGAGCACTACATTCGACTACTGTCTTCCACTTACGTCTCAAACATAAGACATGATTCAAGGAACGACTCACTAGAAGGTGCACACTCTTGACCAATCACGCAAGCTAGCTCCCTTCAACGCTTAAACCAACCACACATACACACAAATCCTCTTTCTCATACTCCCACTAGAAGCTCAGGCACTCGATTGTGACGTTCTGATAACGTTGCTTCCCACGTTTTGTGCCACTTGTCACACTTTCTACTTCGCGCTTACTCACTTATTCCAATCTACCGTCCCAATTACCTTAGGCTAGTAAGGAACATTTCTCATCCAACATTGACCACTACATAAACGCAATTTTAACGGTTACTATGCCTAACCAGCAGTTCCACCACCCCTCATACGAGAAATTCAACCAAATTAATCCGAAATCACACTCAATGCTCGAAGCGACTACACACATCTCGTTTCTCAAACGATACTAATCCACTCCTTTACATTTCCTTAACATACAAGGATTAGCTTACAATCCCAAAGATTTCGTATCTACTACAAAACATCATAACTAACCCGTCCAAGAGCACACAATTTCCTTCTTAGCTAGCCACCAACTGCCACCCCACTCTTTTATTCTCGGGTAACAATACCACATGCCACTTAGACATCCATGCATCACCACACAAAATTCTGCCACATTTGAACAACTTATAAACAAATCTGAGCAAGGATCTCCACTTACGCTCACCCCATATCAACACTAGTCCATCACTTAACCTCACAGCCAAACATTATCACCATGCCTCCCATGCTTACTAATTATAAGTTGCCGCCATCTTATCCACACAACCCCACACACTAGAGGTTCCATCCCCACGATCATTTGTGCACACACTAGGCCATGCTTTCTCCACACCAAACACTACATAGATTTGAAAGAGTTGCGAAAACATTAAGCACTAATTAGTTTTGCAAGTCAACATCCACACGCAATTAACTAGAATTTCTACCTGATCAATCTAGGGCACACACCTGCCCTTGGGAACAGACCAAGTCCGTTCGACTAGTTCATATGCAATCACACAATAATAAGTACGCATGCACAATTAACAAACATGTATCACCAAGCTTTGATTTAGAACACTTACAACTTTGCCTTTCTCTAATTTAGCTGTACCGCAAAATATGACCGTCTACCTCACTCGATCGAGTCTTTATCCCCGATCGACTCTTCGAAATCCACTTGAGACACGCTCAATAAATCAAACGATAGAACGCTCCTTTGCAAACCAACCTAGTCCACATGTCTCACACGAGTTGTGCTAACTACTTCATTTGCAAACGACATAACAATCACAAAGGAAGAATCACCTATCCAACTATCAATTCTCCGCCTTCAAGATACTCATAAAAAAGGCGGTCCACCCTCTTGACATATTCACACCTTCCCAACCGACCTCTTATCTCCACGCACACACCTGACTAAATAATCATACAAGGGTTAACCTTTCAATTTCAATCTCCCGACAATGACTCCACACCCGACGTTGACTTTAACATCAATGCCTGACAATTAGTCTAAATACAAGTTCTCCCTAACTCCGGCTCCACGCCGATACTGTTTCATCCACATACCATAACGCTACCCTTCGAGGTATTTTGCCTGCTTTGAAATCCCCCGGGACGCTTCCACCGCTGTCAGCCACACGTCAACTTACCAAACGAGAGAAAAGACTACCATCACACAAGCATCTCTAAGGTCAAAGACTACGACTACAGTGAGACGCCGCCCTCCCTAAACGGTAACTCTAAGGCCACGAATCGACCATCGACGTCTCTACCGCATTTTCCACTCTCGAAACTTCGCACATTATTAAGTGCAATGTCTCTTATCGCTTAGTGAGCTCATAGCCTCCATGCATGACAACACAATGATTTAAATCGTTCTACATACTCGAAATATTCTGCGAAACAGGGTTTGATATGCAAGACATGACACCCCCATAAAGAACAACCACACACACACACACTGATCTCAAGGATCGCTCACACGCAACCCATGATATCTCGCAACCTGGTCCATCTACTGAATGTGTACACATTGAAACTCTCTTTGTACAAAATTTTAAAATACTGCAAAATCATCCACACTGGGATGGTCAACCGACTCTCACACTCGCTGATATGCCAAAAACGTGTTCACATCGTTTTCATCCATAAAACTATACGATCAAATGTTTTAATGATTTATACAACACGGTTTAACTCACTCATAAAGAAGTGGGATAATTCACTATTTCTCTAAATTCTAAATTTATCACACCACGTAAATAAATTTATCTTTTCCTTCAAGCACACATTTGCACATGCCAACTCATTTTCAAAGTCAAAAGTTTACAAGGCACGCGCACACACTCACACATTCTGACATGAAGGACTTACGTAACTTGTTTTGAAAACACAATGCATGACTCACTTTACATTGAAGGCTATCCGCTTAAGCAAGGTCAATCGTTTGCAGTTACAGCACATCAACGCCGACACCCTACTCCCAACCAAACCATCAGGTTCCTTACATTTAAAACAATCATCGGTATCGATACTTCCCACACACTTGGAGGCTCCCACCTCACAGTTACCACCTGCCTACTACTGCGTAAAAATATACAGCTTCACCTCGACCCCAAATAGGTTAACCAACACTAGTGTTATCAACCCATACGTCTATCATTTCTCAACCACCCTTAACATTCTTCTACTAACTAGAGAGTAAGAAAGCACCTCCCTAACATCCGATCCTTGAGTTGAACGCTCAAGATCTCCATTTACTGGCATCAGGAAGCTCCCAAAATAAAGACTCTTCAGAGATTAGGAGCTCACCTCCAATCAATTATTTTCCTTAAGAACCTTAAGGACTCTACCTCACACGGACACTCACACCACCTTCACACAATACCCTTCTAAATAGTGTTATCAGTCACACCAAGAATGATCTGCACAACACACTAAATCGTTGCCATCATGGCAAGGTTATAACTTTACACACTACTATCACTCTCCACACTAATCACCACACTTTACACACAACTATTATTCTCCACACTCAATCCACCACACTTCACACACCACCAATATCAGATCAACGGTGAACTAGCACACCCATGCACCTGTAAATTCATAATGACATTGGCCAGATGTGATTTGAATTTACCTTACATGAGAGTCCTCACTACCATCGTCCTAAATTCTAAGTGGTTAAGGTCTTCTCTAAAGGCTTCCTATATCTCAGCTGTGTCCTTCTACTCCACAGTTTAAGTTTAGGCCCATCCGGTCACCTAAATCCCTTAAACTAGGGCTCTGATACCAACTGTAACAACCCGGTCCAAACTATCAAGCCCAAAAGCTATACCTTTAAATTAAAATTCCAAAATCGGCTCAATGTAATACATTAAACAGATTACAAACTGGGTTTGCGGAAATAACCCTATCTACAGCTGAGATCGTAACAACAAGGTAAAAGGAAGGCTCTCTAATCCTTCTACTTGCAACTTCCGTCTCACGCCTTGCCAACTTCTAAACAAGCTTTCAACTACCTGCTTACCTGAAAAGGTTTTAGTTTTGAAAAGCGAGGGTTAGACCATGAGGTCTAGTGAGTTCCCTCAAAGCCACGCCACAATAAAACAATTTATGGAAAACTTTCAGTAAGAAATGATTGTACAAAACTTGATAAGAGCACACATAATGATCATCACACTATGATCAGCACGCTATAATCAGCACGCTATGATCAGCTCGCTATGATCAGCACGCTATGATCAGCACGCTATGATCAGCATGCTATGATCACCACACTATGATCACCACACTATGACGAGCTACTAGTACACGCTATGGTCACACACACCGTGACAGCGTAAAAAAGGGCACACACCGCCCATATATGAAACACATTCATATATCACACCATATGGGACACACCCCCATCTCACACAAAGCCATAGCTCGTCCACACGAAAGTAGTTTAGGTCCACCCGATTAAATCACACTTTTCATTCATGAGCAGATGATAATATGAACACTTACCATTAATTATGCACAAGGATTCATATATATCAAACCATATGGGACACCCCCCCCCCCCCCATTTCACACCGAAGCCAGAGCATGGTCACACACATTTAAATCACACATATTGTCACACACTTACTATTCGCTTTGAAATAAAAGTAGTTTGTATCCACACAGTTAAATCACACTTTCCATGCAAGGTTAAAAGAATAGTACGAACATTTACCGATGTAAACATGCATAAAGTTCCACATTTAAAAAGGATTTAAAGTCAGAAAAACTCACCTGTCGTCCCGCTAAATCCTCTCACTAGATGAGCTCTCCCTTCAACTACACCTATAAGGGTACATACCACCACGATAAGCCACTTGATGGGATTACACACTCACATAGTTAGCCCCTCGGACTACAGCCTGCCCTATTATGTCACACAACAACTTTCCGGACACTTTATCCGGACAGCCAAAACCATCCGGACAACCAGAGCTATCCGGACGTCCTACCCGGACAACCAAAACTATCCGGACGTTCTACCCGGACAACCAAACTATCCGGATGTTCTACCCGGACAACCAAACTATCCGGATTCACAAGGGTTTCCGGTTAACTACCGAAACCTACTATCAAAATTCTACCCGAACACAACTCTCATCCGGACACCACAAATCGTCCGGACACTACCCTATATTGGAGGTTTCCGGACGCTACGAGAAAACTCAAAAACGCAGGGAAGGATTATGCCTCTTATCCTAATTCCCTCAACACCTCCAGATTAGCAATATGGGTCGATAAATACTCATTCTCCCAAACTACAACGCCTCTTAATCAGATTTAAGGAGGAACACAATAAACCCACAAGATCTAAGTTTCTTCTCCACTTCTCACAATACACACACAAACTTAAGAAGAAATAGGATTGGTATTACCTGATGAATCTGGAGCTTTTCCCAAAAAACCCAGCTGCAAATCGTCACCTCTTCTTCTTCAATTTGACACCACCCTTTCTTGCCTTCTTCCTTAGCCGCACACACACACATAAACACACACAGGGAAGAGTTAAAAAATGAAATAATTAGGGTTTTCATCCTTTAAATACCCTTCTCTAAATGCACCAAACTTTAAATTCTTACACTTGGACCACACAACTTTCCAAACTTCTAATTTCTTCCAAAATTCCCAATTTATTGACTAGATGGAAATCTCGGTTATTACACCGGCGACCTCTCTCCAAATTCCGGCGAGTTTACGAATTTTATTTATTTATTTATTGACTATATGAAATTTTCAACTTACATAAGCTGTTTTTTTCGAAATTTTCAAGTTCGTTCGAGTTTCGTAAATTGTTTTTTTAATATTTCAAGTTTCATAAATGGTTTAATAATATGTTTGTTGGATTTTTAAGTTTTCGTATATTTTCTTTCATGTGAATAATCATATTTTTTCGAAATAATCATATTTTTTCGAAGTTCCATATATTTTTCTCCCATATGAAGAATCAGATTTTTAAGTTTCATATATTCTCTCCTATATGAATAATCAATATTTTTTTTCGAAATATCATATATTTTGGAAGTTTCATATAGTTTTCTCTTATATGAATAATCAGATTTTTAAGTTTCATATATTTTCTCCAATATGAATAATCAAATGATGAAACGTGAAAATTTCGAAAAAAAAGTTTATGAAACTCGTACAATTTATGTAACTTGCCGAAATTAGGGGGAGGTTGCCGGAGTGGGAGGACGTCGCCGGGAACTGGAGAGAGAGAGAGAGATAACTAAGGAAGTTGATTGTTACTAAAAATACGAATTTTGTAAACAGACAAAATACCTCGGGTTTGCATAGTTTATATAATTTAAGAAGTCTCCATATAAATATGAATATATATATATATATATATATATATATTTATAGTTTTATATATTTATGGACTTTAATTTTATTTATAAAGAAAAAAGAAAAAAATGATTGAGAAATGCCTCATTAAACGAACTCATAGTTCTCATTTGATTATATTATGAATATATTGATATATTGATAAATTAAGAGATTTTTGATATATATATATATATAGCCTTAGGTTCAATAGAGAAGTGCAAATATTTAAAGAAATAGAGAAGTAAAAAAACATGGGACCGTTCATATATGAACTATAAACAGTCATATATGAACGTTCATATATGAACGTTCAGATATGACTGTTATATGAACGTTCATATATGACTGTTTATATATGAACGTTCATATATGAACGGTCCCGTGTTTTTTTATTTCTCTATTTCTCTAAATATTTGCACTTCTCTATTGAACCTTTCCCTATATATCCTTAGGTTCAATAGAGAAGTGCAAATATTTAGAGAAATAGAGAAGTAAAAAAACACGGGACCGTTCATATATGAACGTTCATATATAAACATTCATATATGAACGTTCATATATAAAAAAACACGGGACCGTGTTTTTTTACTTCTCTATTTCTCTAAATATTTGCACTTCTCTATTGAACCTTTCCCTATATATATATATATATATATATATATATATATATATATATATATATATATTGGTGATAGATATTTTAATTGTCACATAAATAAAAACATATATACACTGATGTAAATAAATATATTAGTCTATGGATGCTATTTTTATTTATAAAGAAATTGTTAGGTCTAAATATGTCTTCAAGATTTAATGATAAAGTCAAAGTCAAAGTCAATGTATTATGTGTTTGTGAAAGTCAAACTTAGCTTATTGTCTTGTACAGTTCTTAGGTATAAATAGCTTTGTTTAGACTAATCTTGTAACAATTGGAGAGAACACTTAGAGCATAATTCACACCTTGTAACAGTGTGCTTAATAGAATATCAAGATTTACTTTCTCTCTCTACTCTCTCTCTAGATCTTGTATGGATTTCATGGTTGCTTGATCATTTTGGGATTAACAATTGGTATCAGAGCAAGTTAATGAAGATCTGCTGAAGAAATTACACGAATCGAGATCAAAATTGTTAGGTTTTTTAGAGAAATCGATTGATTTTCTTGATTTTTTCAAGAAAATCTCTTTTTCTCAATTCTTACATTTTTTGAGTTTGATTCGTCTGGATTTTGAGTTCGTTGTGTTAGGAATTTGTTTTGGAACATATCTTATTCAAGAATCGAGGGCTAATTTCAGAGATTTGAGGGTCAATTTGAAGATTTTTGGGGTTTTTGTTCAGTTCGATCGTTTCTGTCTGGTTGATCATTCAGACATCGATTAAGTGGTTTTCAGCGAAGTTGGTTTTCGTAATTGTGTTAGAAACTGAATTTCGAGCATTTCTGCAAAATTTGGTGTCCTAATTCGGAGATTTGATCAGTTTTTGATGATTTTTTGAAGTTTGCGTCAGATTCAAACTTTGCGCCAGTTCATCTGAAAATTTCAAGATTCTGCCAAGTCTACTTTGCGCCACCAATGGGTAGCGCAAACCTCACTTTGCGCCATCAACGTGTTGCGAAAACCCCACTTTGCGCCAGCCTCAACTTTGCGCCATGGTCTTCTAGCGCAAACCTCAATTTGCGCCATGGTCTTCTAGCGCAAACCTCACTTTGCGCCACCCTCGTCTCACGCAAACCTTCCTTTGAGAAAAATTTTTATACTGAAATTTTTTCTATAGTATTTTTCACACTTTAAGAGTTTTTCAAGAAAAAATTTATATAATTTTTTTTTCTTTTTCTGATTGTTCATTTTCCGCAGATTCAGTAGATTTCTCATTATAAAGATCTTTTAATCGTCAAGCGAACATGAACCGACTTCCTGTGCTGATCAAAGAATCTGATTTTGAACGATGGAGTGTTTCGTTCATCGACTTTATTGCGAGTAGAGAAAATGGAGAGAATATGATAAAATCTTTCTCCGAAGGTCCAATGAGCATAAATAAAATGGAGAATGATTTTACTGAAGAAGAGATGAAAAGGTTGAAAGCTGATACGGAAGCTTCGTCCAACTTGATTCTTGCACTTCCAAAACACATCTACAAAAGTGTTGACTGTTTCAAACACAATCCAATGCTTATGTGGAACGAATTATCTAAGCGAATGCATGGATCTGAAGATGCATTTACAAAGAGAAAGGAAGAAGAAAAGAAAGTTGAGAAAGAAGATAAGGAACTGAACATGTCAGAAGCTGAAAATGATGATCTTAAGAAAAAGGTTTTTGAGCTTACAAAGAAGCTGTCTGACATGGAAACGTTGCTAAAAGAGGAAAGAGAAAAGTTTAGAAAAGAAAAAGCTGATCGTTTGAATGACAAGAAGTGTTATGGAAAGCAAATTCTTTCTCTTTCTCAGAAAGTTTCTGAACTAGAAAAGACTTCAAATTCTGAGAAGAAAGAAAATGAAGAAAATAAAGCTCTTGAACTCCGATGCATAAAACTTTCTAAGCAAAATTCAGACTTTGAGAAGGTTTTATTTCTTGAAAAAGAAAAATTGGATAAGTAAAGGGTTGAGTATGAAAATACAAGGAAAGTATTTGAAGCGAAGAATGCGAAATTGTCAAAGAAAATATCTGAGCTTCAAAAGGACTTAGATAAAGAAAGACAAGAGCTAGAAAAGAGAAGTGAAGAGCTAGAAAAGAGGAAGAAAGCTGACTTTCAAGCTAGGAGCGTTAAAGATGAATTTTCTGTTGAACGGAAGATATTTCAACAAGAAATTCGTAGACTGACAAAGAATTTGGCTGTGTTATCGACTGATATCATGAAGGAGCAGATTGTTAAGTATGATATTCAAAAGAAGCTTGCTTTTGTGACCAAGGAACGAAATGACTTAGCTTTCAAAGTGAAGTCATTTAACAAATCCAAAAGCTATTCAGAATGTCCGATTCGTCCTTCTAATCTCTTTTATGATCACTCAGTGGATAATTCTTCCAAGTCTCAATCTGCTGATCTTCCTGTATATAAGAAAGTCAACATGCAATAGAGAGTAAAAGGTACGATTCCTCAAAAAGATGTACCAAAATCATCTGTTCCCAACAAGAACACTAACCTGAAAGGTAAATATTTTGCTAAACCTGGTTCATTATATTCCGCAAACAATTTAATCAGGTTAGCACAAAAGAATATTTTTTGTTCTTATTGTGGAACTAATGATTTCATTAAAAATAATAATGGTCAATATTGGTATGGCACTTATCATTTTCCTTCCTATAGAGCTCCGCTTAACAAGTCAGGACCCAAGACGCGTTGAGTACCAAAATCTACTTAATCTGTTTTTGCAGATTTAGAAGAAAAGCGTTGAACTCTCGAAAGAAGCTGTATCTGTGCATTTAACGTAATTGGTTTCTAAACACATCAGTTTAGAACCCGGACTTCACCGTTTATGGATTGTAAACACATCAGTTTAGAACCCGGATTTCACCGTTTATGGTTTCTGAATACATCAGTTCAGGACCGTGCTTCAATGTTTTTGGCTTTTGAACAAATAAGTTCAAAACCCATGCTTCAACGACAATAGCTTCTGGACAAATCAGTTCAGGACCCGTACTTCAATGGCTAAGACTTCTAAACAAATCAGTTTAGAACTCGTACTTATCAGGTTAAATCTTTTACCGCATGATCATACTTCTCAGGTGATATCCTTAACTGTCACATCTTTCTATTTCAAGGAACAAGTGGTAAAAGGTAACATTGTATTATACTTTGTTTCTACTACTTTGAAAATTTGAATCTTTACAAGTTTAATTCAATGAGATGAAATTTTCAATTTTCATCCAATGAATTAAATGTGTGCTAAAAGATGATTTTACAAGTATTTTTGTATTATCTGAGTTACATTTGTTTCAACTTTCACCTCTGAAATAAATCGAAAGGTCAGCAAAACATGAATGAAATTATGCCGAATGCTCAAAAATATGGAAATATGAACTTATATAGAATATAAAGCTCAAAAAGCCTTTTTGTCAGAATGATGGATGGAAACGAAAATATGGGGGAAGCACTATGTTTTAGAACCAAGTGATTGAGATGCTCTAAGTTTTAAATCTAATCATTTAGTTTGAAAGTTTGTGCCTGTGGCCTTTCTGGTTTGGGAGATTAAGTCCTAAGGGGTGCTCGACACCTAGTCCCTAAGATCAACTGGTTTGGGATCGGCTGACCCAAATCCTGCTATAGAACCAGATAGAAAGCCATGTTCTACTGGTACAAATGGGTTTACGATATATCGATGTGGCCTTTCTAGTTTGGGAAAGTAAGTTCTAAGGGGTGCTCGACACCTAGCACCTAAGGCCAACTGGTCTGGGATCCGCTGACCCAAATCCTGCTATAGAACCAGATAGAAAGCCATGTTTAACGGTGTATCTTATTCCTACTAAACTTTTTGATTAAAAGATGCCAATGAGCACAAAATCAAAAGATGTCAATGATGACAAAATCAAAAGATGCCAATGAGCACAAAAGAAAAGATGCCAATGAGCACACATCTCGTGAAACTTGGGAAAAATACAAAGTCGCGATAAACCTGTAAATTTGTGAAAATTCTGATTTTGGACAAATAGTATGAGTAGAGCAGAGTATTCTGATATGTTTTAGAATTGCATATGCTTGTTGCTAATCATATTTCGCATGCTAGCACACCAAATAGATTTAATAAAGGGGTTGAAACTGAACATTTTTTAACTTGATATGCAATGATGTCTTGTATTTGAATCCAAACACATGCATTTGATTTCATTTGATTGAAAAATCTGTTAAATTTCATTAAGTTGGATTTCTTTTGTACAGTTTTTCATATGATCAAATGTTAGTAGTTATAAAATGTAGTTCAATGAATTTTATTTTCCTTGAATAAAATTTTCAACTACTGTTCATTAATGAAATATATGCATATTTTCAGGGGGAGAAAATAAATTGCTCCAGAATTCTTATTTTGAGGGGGGGGGGGGGGGGGGGGCAAGGTTATTCATAAAGGAGGAGATTGTTCGTGATACTCAGAGACGCGACTGAAATTGAAGAAGGTTTTTGATGATCGTGATGCTCACTATCATCGAAAAAGGGGGAGAAATGTTTAATTCAATTTCATGTCAAAGAGCTTTCAAGTCAAAGACTCGAGAAAAGAAGATTCCGTCTCAAGAAAGAAAAGGGGTTGAATTCTTCAAGAGTTTAGGAAAAATCGATTGATCATCTTGGTTTCTCAAGAAGATCTCTTTTTCTTAGATTTGCGCTACATTGTATCAAAATGCCTTGTGTGAAGAAACAAATTCTCCATATCAAAGAAAGAAAATCTCTGTCTGAAGATTTTGTGACGATTTGACTTTGACAAGCCTTGATAAAGACCGAAGTTTTGAAGATTCAAGAAGCCGAAGTCTGCTGTTCTCAAATGTTTAAATCTTGAATCCAAGGGGGAGATTGTTAGGTCTAAATATGTCTTCAAGATTTAATGATAAAGTCAAAGTCAAAGTCAAAGTCATTGTATTATGTGTTTGTGAAAGTCAAACTTAGCTTATTGTCTTGTATAGTTCTTAGGTATAAATAGCTTTGTTTAGACTAATCTTGTAACAATTGGAGAGAACACTTAGAGCATAATTCACATCTTGTAACAGTGTGCTTAATAGAATATCAAGATTTACTTTCTCTCTCTACTCTCTCTCTAGATCTTGTATGGATTTCATGGTTGCTTGATCATTTTGGGATTAACAGAAATAAATATAGGTATAATTGAGAACTTCTCACAATATTTCTAACAATTTCTCTAAAATAAAGAAAATTAAATTTTTAACCTCTAAATTGATCGAATAACTTATCTATATTTTTCTTTAAAATAGAGAAAATTAGAGAAATCTCCAAATTTAAAAAATTCTCTAAAACTTGATATATGAAGTGAAATTACTTTTTTATTCATTCCCACCAATAGGGTTGAGTTATTGTTATTTTATACAAATTCTTTTTAAACAATGTATTGGAATGATAAATTTACATAAGATTTTAATAATATAATGAATGTTGAAATTTCTAAAATAAAAAATCTCTTCAAGTTAAATGTAATCCATTTTAAAGATTTAGACTTTTTAGGTTCTATTTTAAAAAAATTGTAGATAATCTATTGGAGATACTCTAGTTGCACCACATCTTTGTTCTTACTATAGTATATTTTTTATATTTATATTAATATTTTGATTGATTGAGAAATTTTGATATATATTGATTTATTTTTTCAACTGTCATGTAATTAAAAATACACATATATTAATGAAAATAGAAATATATGTACTTTTATATATTTATGAATTCAAATTTCATGTATACAAAAATTAAAATGAAGTTATAAAATAGAAAAGAGTAAATTACATAAATCGTCCCTGATGTTTGGTCCCTTTTTGGATATGGTCCCTATTTCGAAAAAATTACACGGATCGTCCCTGAGGTTAGACAAACCGCACGAAATTGGTCCCTCCCTCTAACAGAATCTGTTAACCCCCCACCTCTACCCACCACCTCCGGTATTCGATTTAGAATAAAGACAAAAATAAATGTAAAAAGACCAAAATACCCCTTGACTTAACGGGGTTAACAAATTCTGTTAGAGGGAGGGACCAATTTCGTGCGGTTTGTCTAACCTCAGGGACGATCCGCGTAATTTTTTCGAAATAGGAACCATATCCAAAAAGGGACCAAACATCAGGGACGATTCATGTAATTTACTCAATAGAAAAATAAAAGGATCATCAATTAATATGTTAATTGTTTATTAAAAATAAGTCAGAAAAAGAAGAACAAAGATAAATAGGTTGAAAAGCTTCTCATTAAACAAACCTTTGGCTCTTCCTTTAATAGGCCAAAGTTATTTTGTAACCTAAACCTGTGCAATAGTTATCTAAATCGTCCATTGCATTTAAATTCTTATTGATTCTCTAAATGAATTTACCTGATTTCGACAAATTTCGTCGAATTTGTGCAAAATTTATCGATGCACATAACGGAGTTGTAACCTTTTACGAGGTTGCAAAATAAATCACCCTACTTTAATATATATATATATATATATATATATATATATATATATATATATATATATATATATATATATATACACACAGACATAGGGATGAGATCGGGAGAGAACCATGAAAAATGAAAGAACCGAAAAACTCATCCAAGTCGTTAGATTAAGATGATCCAATGGTTATGATTTAAAAGGTAGTTATAACTAATTTTTTTAATAAAAAAATATTTACCCTCTACTTTTTAAATCCAAAATTGGCGAAATATAACAAAAATTGAAGCGAAACAAATTACACCAAAAAATTAATCATTTTCTTATCTTTAATTTGACATCCATTTTGATATATTATTTCATCCGTTTTTTCATGGTTCTCCGGTTCTTTATTTTTTCAAAGTTCTCCCTTGATCTTTACCCTATATATATATATATATATATATATATATATATATATACTAGCAGTGTGCCCGTGCAATGCACAGGGTGAGCAAGATGTGAATCTTTTTTTATCGTAAATAAAAGGTGAAAAGCCCTCGAGCGTGTACCATAGTTGACAAAAGGGTCGAGAGACTTTGCTCAAATACACAACAGGTTCTAATAGTGCGGGAGACCGACTTGAATCCCTCCGCTAGTCTCAGTAATTTAAAATCCGTAGTTTGGAGCATATCAATTTTAAGAGTTCGGAGAGTAGATCCATTGTTGAACCAAACCTAAAGCACCATTACGAAAACATGATATATGTGGTTTGGTTTTAGATGATAACTCAATTGATTATTATACAAATTACGCATTCCTTAAATCCCACCACCCATCCACATTAGGTTGCCCAAGTTTTTATACACCCATAGATGTGGATGTTGGGAGCAAAGAAAAGAGTTATACATGCCATTTACACTCTTTCTTTCGCCCAATAAAACTGGGTGTGTGCAGCCGAGAAAAAAGAGAATCGTTTGTTGACTTGGGGCTGAAAAAAAGTGAGTTGATTTGATTTTTTCGTTTAAATTATAAGTTGCCACGCCACATCAGACTCAAATGTGTACATCAACTAAGCGTTGTTTACCCAAACGCTTACCCGGTAAGGGTCAACACTAACTTATTTTACTGGTTGTTTCCTAGTAAAAGTAGAAATCCTATAGCTGGCCATTATAATCCATTCTAAACAACTCCTTACTAACATCAGTTTGATGAAATGAAAAGAATACCCTATGGTCTAACAGAGAGTAGAGACAGAACATCAACCAGCATCATGCTTAAATAAAACTCAAAGGAATCCCAAAAAACTCAATTTTGTTAAAACAATCACTATGTTTGTTTACCCATTCAAAGCAATTTACGCCAAGGACTCTTTAACATAATATATTACTTTGTGTTACCAAAGGAGTTCCGGGTATTGTTTTCCAAACATCATAGACGAAAAGTCCATCCATGCTCTCTGCCCTTCATCTTCGTCGAGCGCAAAGTCTATAAATATGCTTCTCTATTTTATCTTTATCACTGATTCTGCTTTGTCACTCCTCTTAAATCAGGTTGGAATCTTTTATGCTTCGTCTTCATCTGCCTCATCTGACCACCGCAAATATAAACAATGTGACTGAATAACACAAACACAAAATGGGAAAACATGGTATACTTTGACATCCCAAGCCTATTGAAAGCATTATGGTCAACAAATCCTCAATTTAACAATTATTGGTTGGTCCTTTTAAGCTCAACCTGCAAAATGAATAATTAGAGCTTCAAACTTTCATAGCAGAAACATGGGCCTAGAAAAGTGGGGAAAACTAATATCTAATGCTCAATCAACCCAATTTCTATGTTATATACAATTAGAAGCAAAAGATACATCGATACCTGAGAAACCCAAATCGATAAACTTTGTGGAAACGAAAACTGATGGTACTGATAAACAGAAACAAAGAAACCCAAACAGGTTAATAGACTAATAATGCAATTTAAACCAAAAAAAAATTTGTTCAAAAACTTATCAGGTTAAACCTCAGAACCATTTCTCAAAATGTTCCTATTAGACAGTGATTATTACCAAAATCACCTCAGAACCATTTCTCAAAATTAGGGGTTTATAAAAAAACCTAAAACCCAACCCAATTAATCGAAATATATTTGGTTCAAAAACTTATCAGGTTAATACTAAAACAAACTGATATTCGAAAACAGAGCAGGTTTTGGTGAACAGTAATTAGGAATCGATACAAAACTCTAATAAAAACAAAACCCTAGAACCGTAATCAAAGCTTTAGTAATCAGAAGAAAACAGAGCATAGTAATAGAAAATACAACATGTAGAGCCATGGTTGCAAATTTAAAAGCCAGGAAATGTTGGTTTCCTTCCACACACTATCTGTGCAAATCAATAAAATTGTCATGCAGTCATGCTTCAATCACAAGACCACTGAATGCATGGGTTTAAAATATAAATATTCAGGTTTAGTAGAAACATCGAGCTTATTGACAACAGCCACAGTTTTACCTTTGTTTAAGTTTGCAAAACAAAATCTTCCATATGAACCTTAGATAGCACTGTCTATACAGAAACCGAAACTAAAGAAGAAGAACACAAATTACACCTCAAGCAAACTAATTACTTGCTCACATACCTTTTAGATTATTGAAATGATGAATCATAACACAAACTTAAAGGCTATTACTATACTATCTCCTACAGTAAGTCATGACTATATAAAAAAACCTAGGAAGCATGGTAGTTTTTAGTCCTGTTAACTACTTTTTGATTACATAAATCAAATCCAAATAACATATGAGATTAATCAAAATGAGTAGCATTTGCAATATCAAGTGAAATATTAGATTAAAAGCAAAAATCCAAATAACATATCAGATTAATCAACATGACATGGATTAAATGACGGAAACCGCAAAATAAAACAACACATAGTAATAGAAAATACAACATTCGAACCGATGTTGTACCCGGTCACCCCCATTTGTCCTGGCATGTATTAGTAGTTTTTTTTGTGTGACTAAAATGGTGATTGAATCATTGAATTCTCCATTCTCATCAATCTTTCTAACACAAACTCTCTTCTAGAAAGTCGAATGTTCTAATGTGACAGCCTCATGTAAAGCATTGCAAGCAACAATGCTCTTTATCTGGGATGTAAAAATGGTGTGCTTACTATGATGATAATTTCCACCGGAAAAACCATGAACTCAAATATTCAGATCTATAATTCGTTGCTAAAAGCTAGCTTAAATCATACCTCTTTGAATCCATCCAAACAAAGATTTCTTGGTTTGTTGTCAATTTTAAAAATGAATGATAGTAGGTAAAGGCCTACAAGCATGAAAGAATATTTTGCACCTAATGCGTACCATCATCTTTTTGGCTGTCTGATTCAATTTAGTTTGGCTTCTGATGTGATGTTTGTTCACCATGGTACCACACTAACTGACCTAAAAATCATGTGTATTAAACAACCATTAGCAGAACCTGTCCAAATAAATGGTAAACAAAATATTTACTAACCTAACTACCAACAAAATTGTCGCAGATTACAAAGTAGGAATCCATGGAATTACATGTTGGAGATAAGACACGAAGATGCAAAATTAATGAGGGAAAAACTTACCTGTGTACCAATCGATCATACCCAAATTCTGAACCCAAACCCAAACCCAAATCAAAAACAAAATCCAAATCAAAAGAGAAGCTGATCAAGTTGCACGAAAATCTGTATTTTTATGGGTTGAAGTTGCTCAAAGTAGTCATAATCGATTGCAATTCTACACAAACTCTATATTTTTATGCATAAAACTTCAAAAAAATTCCACCCAACCCGTGATGGTTCATTGGTTCATAAAGTTGAATCGATTTGTTGCATCCCACACTTTACCAAACAATCCCAGGTCAAATCGAACAAACAAAAACCCAAATTGTGAACCTAAACCCAAATCAGAAACAAAATCAAAAATGTAGGAGTTAAGGTTTTTACCTAAAATCAAAATCGAAGAGAAGGAGAAGTGATGTTTGTTGAAGATCCGTGCGATGTTTTGAAAAATTCTCTGAATCCATGGTCTTGATTTATATGCATCCAGTAGAAAGCGTCTGATGGTAAAGAAAAAGTACTGAAGGTATGGTTGTAGGTATGGATGCAATAGTGAAGCAGAAACTCGGTATGGTGACTGGTGAGGGGCGTTTGTGTGTGCCGTGTGCATGTGGAGAGGTAGATGAAAGAAATCGGTATGGGTGTGTATCTGAAAAAGAAATCGGTATGGTGTGTGTGTGTGTGGAGAAGTAGAAGAATAAATGCATTGAATGTTTGTACCTTAGGCATCTTAAGTTGTAATTTAAGAGATTTTGGAATTTATGCATTAAATGGTTGTATCTTAGGCTTTTTGGGTTGTCTTTAAGACATTTTGCTTAAATGCTTATATATGTAGTATAGATATATATATATATATAGAGAGAGAGAGAGAGGTTTAGGGGAAAACCTTAGAAAATAGAAAACTGAAGAACAACCTAGTAGCCTTTCATCTGGACGGTATGCACTTGTGTATATAAGTAAATTAAGTTGTTTTTTTGGTTTTTATGCACATGTGCATATATGCACGTGTGCATGTTCCAAATTACTTGTATGTACATGTGCATATCGTTCAGATAAAGGGGTACTGTAACAACCCACTTTAAAAGATAAACCAAACATAGCAAAATACGCATGCATAAATATTCCAAAGCCAAACTGATCCAAAAATGTCTTACAAAAATGCTAAGTTCAACGGTTGGCAAAACAACCGGGCATACAATTGAGAATATATATATAAAAAGGTAATTATTCGGACATATAACAAAATCTTTGCATCCGCGCTCTTCAAGACAACTCTGAGCTCACAGTTACCCTTACCCTTAACTACATGCTCACCTGAAAGGTTTTTAGTTTTGAAAGTGAGAGTTAGACCATGAGGTCTAGTGAGTTCCCTCAAAAGAAAACCACGCCACGAGCAACATAATATAAAAGAACAAGATATAAAAGATTATGAACCCTTCAGCTTCATTTCAGGATATGCACACAATTTGGCATGTATTGATGACCCACACTATTGTCACACACACTCACTACAGGAAAAGTGACTTTCAGCGACGCGCTTTTAGCGACAAAACGTTTCATTTACAAGTTATAGCGACGACAAGTCGTTTTGGTAAATCGATTTTTGGGATATATTAACTTTTAGCGACAACAAAAGTCGTTGCTAAAACCCCTGTTTCTTGTGGTGACTCGTGACAGCGTGTTAGGGCACACACCGCCCTTGATATATTATATGAAACAGATTCATACATATATGCATTCTTTATGGGACACACCCCCCATATACACACTTAAGTCATCAAATGCCCACACACAAGTAATCACACTTTTGAATCACACTATCATGCATGTTTAACAGTGTTAAGTAAAGTAGCAGTCTAATCAACATGTGCATATATGGGTATACAACACATATGATAAAGGTATTTGGTTAGGGAGACTCACCTAGCGATCAGCGTTCCCTTCTCACCGAATAACACCCTCTTCAAACCACACCTAAAACACATCACGCGCACTAGAGGGGGTAAGTCACTCAATTTACCACCAACATAGGCTCTCGGATAGGAATCACACTAAGGTCACCTTTCTAAAACACTAAGGATCCACACTGCACAACTACCCGGAAGGTTTACCCGGACAGCTAAATCTATCCGGACGAGGTTTACCCGGATAGTTAAACTATCTGGAGGGTTCTATCCGGATAGTTAAACATTGGATGTCCTCCGCATATGTTAAGGTTTGGATGGAGAGTAACTTTCCATTATTTTGGTGTTTGAGTTTTATTGAGAATTTTATTACATGTGAGTTTTACTGAAAAGTGTTACTTTATATTGTATTGCAATGAAAGAATTTTTTTTTGGAATTGTGACATTTTAAACATAACTTTGCTTTATGCGATTTGATTATTGAAAACGAAAGTTTTGGCACCATTTAATTGATTGGATGCCATTGAGTTTCATGTAAATTTTTTTGAGTATTTTGGGTGAATTTTGTGGGTAAAATTCATTTGTTTTATAGTGTATAAGAACTACTATTATGGACTTTTACCTTGTAGCATAAAAACTCTCTACAATAACTTTTTACAATGATAGATCTTAAAAGATACTTTACGTTTTGCTTATAAGAATCTCGCATTGTAGATGTTATTATGTGAGTTTTAAATTTGATTAGTTGGAAATAATGTGAAAAATAATTATAAAAAATAAACATATTGATTGATTTATGATTATGAGAATTTATTATACTCCAATACTTTTTGATACTACAAAACATTTTTTTTAAATGGGACCCTTTTTTACAAAAACCTCAGACCCAAAATTTATCATAAATTGTACTAATAAAAATTGTTGTATTCATACGAGGAAATATTGTATTTTATGTGTGGACACATGTATTTATATATATCCGATAAGATAGAAGTTTCATCACAAAAAAAATCACTCATCACATGGAGTATTATACAACTTTCTTTCTTTTCCTATCTTCCCTTCTAACATTCATCTATGCCCTCACAACTTCCGGCCGCCGGAACTCACGGCTTCCGCCGGGACCTTACCGTTATCCGATCATCGGAAACCTCTTAGAAATTGGCAACAAACCCCATCAATCTCTTGCCACACTCTCAAAACGTTATGGTCCATTAATGTCACTTATGCTCGGAAGCAAAACCACCATAGTTATTTCATCACCCGATATGGCTAAAGAATTCTTTCTCACAAATGACCACTCGTTCTCTGGTAGATTTATCACTGAGGCCGTCCGAACAGCGAACCACCATAAATTCTCTTTTGTGTGGGCTCCACCTGGAGATCAGTGGCGAAGATTACGAAGAATAACTAAAGAGTATTTGTTCTCCGTGCAATGTCTAGATGATAGTGAACGCTTACGCCGAGAGAAGGTACGAATCGAACAAGAACAAGCGTTTGCCTCTATAATATTTGTGTATATATAATATTATTTGTATATGTTAGAACCACATATATTTCATAACATATGTCTTCATGTAACTAGGGGTGTTGGAAAACATTTCGAAACTGAATTACACGTCTAAACCGAATTAATAAGGTTTAGGTTGTTCGATTTTCAGTTTCGTGGTTAAAAAAAATTATCGGTTATTTTTGTATGGTTTTAATAAACCCAAATAAGGAATTATATATTATAAGGGTTGAGTTCACGTGAGACCAACCTGTTTTCGTGAGACCATAAAATAACACTGATACTTCACAGCAATTCATTGTGAATGTACGAAAAACAGCGAACCTTCATAGCAAAAACACTGTGAAGGTTTACGATCACAATACCTTCACAGTTTTTTTGCTGTGAAGGTTTAGTGTTATTTTTTTGGTCTCACGAAAATAGCATGGTCTCATATGATCTCAAGTCTATATTATAAATGATTCTTTTATATTTATAAATTAGGTTAGAATTGATACAATACATCTAGATTTTTTTTCGCCTTGTGGATTCCAAGTTTCAAATCTATATTTATAAGCTATCTTAAAATTAAAAAGAGCTATTAAAATAATACACTAATCCAGTTAACCAAATAATAGAATTAAAAGATCCCAGACTGATTAAACTGATTAAAATAATAGAAAAAATTATTTTTAAATGGAGTCACCTTTACTGTGTGTTCTCTAATCAGGAGAGAAGAGAAAAGAAAAGAAATGGATGGAGGAGAAAGAGAGGGAAAAGAAAGCAATGGAAGTAATTTTTACATTTGTGTTCTCGAAAACGAAAAAAAATGTAGGAAAAGAAAGAAAAGAACATATTTTTTCGCGTTGTTGAACAGAAGAGAAAGGAATGCAAAGATGTCATTTTTCCTAATATACCCTTAAAAATAAATCTTTTGTAATGAAAGATTGGATAGTTTTGTAATTTTATTACTTTTTTTAAATGTTTTAATTTCTTTCCTTTCCTTTCCTTCCCTTTCCCTTCCACATTTGGGAGGAAAGTTTTGGAAGAAAACTTATCATTATTTTCTTTCCGTTTCTTTTTCTTTCTCTCCTAAAAAAGTTTCGAGAACACGAGTTTTTTTAGTTTCCTCTCATTTCCCTCCCTTTCCTTTCCTTTCCTTTCCTTCATAAAATGATTTTCGAGAACACAACGTTTAGGTAGTTTAAATGTCCGTAAAGTTGTCAGGTGTATTTTTAGATTAAATCAAACGTTCTGATGATTTTTTAAACTCTTTTGGTTTATTTTAAGAGATTTTTTAGTTTTTTTTGTCGATTTTGAAAGTTTTTTTTGGTTTTTTTGACGATTTCGAGAGTTAGTTTTGCTTTTTTGGTTGATTTCAATACACGTTTTTTGGTTGATGGAGTCCCGGACGAGAAGTTACCGGAGGGACACTAAGATAGATAGTTAAAAAAATCTATATTTTTTAGCCTGATTGTCTTTCATATGAACGGTATTCACTTGTACATACAAATAAATTAAGTTTTTTTTTTGTTTTTATGCACATTTGCATATGCATGTGTGCATGTTACATACTTGAGTGAAAATAGGTAAAAATAAAACTTGTTGCATATAATCGAAGCAATATATATGTATTTATATGTATGCATTTATTATCAATTTCGGATATCCGAATTTATAGAAACGGGAAAGATTTACTCAAATACGTTTAATCTTTGACACAAATGCAACCGCTCGTTGAATGGCATATCTATTGAATGTGGATGCAAATTTAGATGTACAATATGTAAATGTAGTTCTAAAAGATGTATCTCATTTAGTTAACATGTGGTTGCACATCTAGGTCCAAGAGCTTCTTGACTATGTTAATCGATGTTCTACAGACGGAAAGGCCGTTAACATAGGTTCAGCTATGTTTACGACAATTCTTAATATTTTCTCCACCTTTATTTTCTCTATGGATATGTCTCAATACGATTCGACGATATCACAAGAATTTAAAGACACTGTATGGGCTTTGATGGAATATGGAGGGAAGGCGAATCTAGCAGATTTTTTTCCAATACTTAGACCATTTGATCCACAAGGAATAGTACGACATGGAAGTGTGCCTTTGAAGAAGATGTTGAGTATTTTCGATAAGCTCATAGATCAACGATTGCAAGCCAGATTGAGTTCATCATCGTATGATGATGTTTCATCTACAAACAAAGATGTTTTGGACTTGTTACTCAACCTTATGCAGAAAGATGAATCCGGATTTAGTCAAAATCAATTGGGACATTTGCTTGTGGTAAGTAAATCATTCGAGTTTTTAATTACATTTTTAACTAAAGTAAGATTTATTTGCTAATACAGATAAAATATTCATTAACCATTGTAGGATTTATTTGTGGCGGGAACCGATACATCATCGAGCACTGTAGAATGGGCGATGGCCGAGCTCATTCGTAACCCAGATAAAATGGCAACTGCCCGGTCAGAGCTTGTTGAATTCATGCAATACAACAACAGGAATATTAAAGAAGGAGATATCACTCAACTTGCTTATTTAAGAGCTATTATAAAAGAAACTTTTCGATTGCATCCTCCGGTCCCTTTTCTTGTCCCTCATGAAGCCATACATGATGTAGAAGTCCATGGCTTTGTCGTGCCTAAAAAGGCACAAATCCTTTGTAATGTTTGGGCAATGGGACGAGATCCAAACATTTGGTCTGACCCAGAAAAGTTCATGCCTGAGAGGTTTTTGGAAGTCGAGATCGACTATAAAGGCCAACATTTTGACCTTATTCCGTTTGGTACTGGAAGGAGAATTTGTCCAGGATTGAGTATTGCGCACAGAATGTTACATATGACATTGGGATCTTTGATTCACAAGTTTGATTGGAAGCTTGAAGGAAATGTAAGAGCACACGATATGGATACGGGGGAGAAGTTTGGGATCACATTACAAAAAAATATACCACTCATGGCCATACCAGTCAAACTTTGATTACAGATTATCTGTAATATTTTCTCTCTTTTCTTTACTTTTTAAAAAGTAATTAATAATGTCCTTTTATCTCATCCTCCTAGTTAATAACAACATGATAATATTTGACAAAGTCGAAGATGAAAATAAGGTTAAAAGATAAAAAATGTTTCACGTGGCCATTATATTTTGGCTTTATATATATGGTCCATGTATCAATTTGTTAAAAATATATAACATATATATTGATAAAATGCTTGGATTTTTTTCAATTTATATATTTTAAAATATATGATGACTTATTTAAGATATACAAAATTAAAATATAAACCGCAAAGGTTGTGGCGTACTCGTTAAGGCCATGGGGATGTGGTGGAATATCCCATCTACCCAGAGTTCTAATCCAGGCGTACACAACAATTGTGGCCACTAAGCTTTAATCAGGGCTGATGTCTTACAGTCATAATTTGCCAAGGGATTAGTCTAGGCATAGCCTAGGACATCCTTCCCAAAAAAAAATATAAAAAAAAATATGGTCCACAAAGACATGTTTTTATTTTTTTCAACTATGAGTATTTTATTCCACAATCACATAATACTCATCGTGCAATTTAGGTTTGTAGCGCAGTTAGGATATTGTTAGGATGTGATGATCTGATGTGTGATGACTAGCGATGGAAAACTTACTATATTATAAATTATTTATGAAAAACTCTTAAAAACAATCCATAATGCTTTATGTACTCCTATTTAATCCTGATTACTTAAAATCTCTTAAAAACAATTATCGAAGCTCTATGTACCATTGTTAATGCTAACTACTTAATTAGTCCTTATCTCTAACTCATTCATTTTAGTCCTTATCTCTAACTCCCTACAAATTCCCTAATGGTAAACCCCTAAAAAAGCATTATTCTTTAATCCCCATTAGTTACCCAATTAATTTTTATTGTTAACCTCTTTCAAATCTTCAAATCATGAACCCCTCAAAAAGCATCATTCTTTGTACAAATTTATATAAAAAAATATTATATCTTTTTCTCAAAACTACACAAAACCGTTTTATAAAATCGACAATAATAAAAAGTAAAATAACAATTAAAATCAAGATATATCACGTGGCATTGCGCGAGTACCCTTCTAGTTGATTGATAAAAAGGATAATAATTATTTCAATAACTTTTATAAATAATGGAATTGAATGAAGTAACAGAAAACAACGATAGAGATAAAGATGTGACATTTACCAATGAATGTGGAGGAAAATACTTGGATATGAAAGAAACAATGCATGCCATCTTTTTTTTTGCATCCGGACAGGTCTAAAAAAGTTTGATGGATGTATAAGATTTCTTCTTCGAATTTATTAAGATAGATATATTTAATAGCAGTTCGGTAGTCGCTCGATGTACATTAATTAATATTCAGTAGGGTCGTTCTTGATATTTTATAGATCTTGTGCGAGATGTAAAAATGGATCCTCAATAATTACAAAATTATTTTTAATATGTTGTTTATATCATCAAAAATAACATTAAATTCAAGAGATACTAACAATTTGTATAAATTGTTTTTCCTGGTAATCCTAGCGCAAAATCAATAATTATTTCTAAATTAATATTACCTAACATATATCATTTTTAAATAACATCATCAATCCGTTTCATCATCAAAGACATCTTATGTATACATTTAATATATAGATTGAAATCATTTGAGGTCATTATAATGACCATTCAGAGTAACACTTTAAGTAAATCAACATAAATCAGTTGAGTTTCCATATTTAATACCTGATGTTAATGCTTTTCATCATCATTTTTAACTTTTAGGATTGAAACAAACTTTTTAAGAATCATCAACCTTAGAATCAAAAGTTCATATGTTGTTTATAGTTTGAGATCTTATTCTTGTTTTAGAAATATGAGAGTATTTAAGATTTATGCACTCAATATTAGGTAATAAGAAGTCAATAATGTATGAAAAAGTAGTTTTGAAATCCTAAATATAGCTATAAGTTGGATTGTCTCATATAGTTGTA
Organism: Saussurea involucrata; assembly: GCA_033807775.1. Lineage (NCBI taxonomy): Eukaryota > Viridiplantae > Streptophyta > Magnoliopsida > Asterales > Asteraceae > Saussurea > Saussurea involucrata. Next base: position 14,142,419 of record CM066312.1, read on the forward strand.
ATTGTTTAAAAAAATTAGGAATTTTCTTAATTTATAACAAGAAATCTATTATGTTCTAACAAAAAAAAATCATGCAGATAGAACAATCAAAAGAGTATGTGGAAGATGAGTAATAAAGTACATATCAAGGTTTCTAGTCAAAAAGAGTTGTTGAATATCAGTACTAGATAAAAAATTTAGAGAAACAATAAGCAATACTATAAAACGAAAGACAAATTAACCTTTTACAAGTTTATTATCCAATGTAATTAATTAATAAATGTTTGTGTCTTTAATATAATGCTAAATTCTTTTTGGGTTCTATTATATACTGGTTTTTTTTGTCTTTCTTATTTACAATTTTTTTAACTATTACTATATAGTATATAATAAAAAAAACTTGGGCCCCTATTCATTTTAGGTCCTGGACATGTGCACGACCTGCACTCCCTGTTGATCCAAGCCCTTCAGTGATTTGATAATGACTTTCAGAATTACTTACTGAAAATTGTAAGTTAACTGTATGTATTAATGTTTTGCCATCTATGAAAAATATACTAAGTCTGTTTAGTATCGTTGATGGGAAACATGTGCTTTAATTTATACTTCAGCGATACATGTACATCAGTGAGCCCTGAGCCTGTTTAGTCTCACTGATGATCGCTGATAGTTCTATTTGTAGTTGTTTACTTATGATCCCTGAGGACAAGATTCACGACAATTGAGTTCAAAGCTGAAATCGAAGACCAAGCTGACGAACGAGTGACTAAGTCTACTAGTGACCTGATGCGGATATCAGCGAAGACAAGACTTGTCCATTTCACGCGAAGTTTCAAGTAGAAGACTTCAGCGAGAGCTGAACTTTATCATTCGCTGATAAAGATCAACTCAGCGATCGCTGATCATGAAGCCTGTTCTACAAGTTACTTTTGTCTTATCTCCTTGCACGCCTTTGTACGATTTGTCAGAAGGACATCCCTTTGTCTAGGATCGTACAAACCACTCTGCCAACTACACTGTTGTAACAACCCACACAAATAAGCCAAAACATAGGTCCTTTAATTTAAGTCAAAAGCTGCCAATCATGGCCCACACATCACAATAACAAAATTTCCAACATTAGGGTTCGCGGAATCTACCCTAAATACAGCTGAGAAATATAAAAAACTAACTAAATAAAGGAAAGGTCTTCTAATCCATCCGACGCAAGCTCCAACTCACATCTTCCCCTTTCCCTTAGCCAAGCCTTCTAAATCCTGTTTACCTGAAAAGGGTTTTAGATTTGCAAAGCGAGGGTTAGACCACAAGGTCTAGTGAGATCCCTCGAAATAACGTCCACAACACTCATACATTGATGCTGAAAGTGAGACAACAGAAGTGAAAGTCGAAACCCCTGCTGTAGTTGTTGACAGTGTAAACCAATCAGAGGAAATTGTTGTATTGCCCGCATCAGAAAATCACATACATGTTGAAGAGACGACAAAGGAAACAGAATGCCAAATACCTTCTGCAAAATCAGAGACTCATCCGATTCTGATTGAACATGCAAGTGAGGATAAAGGTAATATTAACATTTTTAATTTTAGGGTTTTATGAAAACCAACCGATTTTGAAGAAGGTAACGATAAATTTTTAAATGTTATTAAAGTTAAAACCATGAATATAGTATGGAATAGAGTATTTTAGAAAATAAGTATTTAATTTTTGGTTATTTAGAAGGTTAAATTAAAAAATAATTGTATCTATGGTAAAAAATCAGAGTTTACACTATATTGTTATGAAAAAACCTGAAAGTACCAGTAACCTAAAACATAATATATGATTGTGGGTATGTTAATTAACAAGTGTATTTGATACACAATGCATATTGAATCATATGATTTAGTATTCATGATTGTGGGTATATAATTTGAAATTATATGATTAGGGGATTTCTTGTATGATTGTGGGTATGTTAATTAACAAGTGTGTTGGACACACTATGAATATTGAATCATATATGATTTAGTATTCATGATTGTGGGTATATGATTTTAAATTATATGATTAGGGGATTTCTTGTATGAGTGTGGGTAAGTTAATTAACAAGTGTATTTGACACACTATGAATATTGAATCATATGATTTGAACTTGTATTCATGATTAGGGGATTTCTTTGCTAAACACCATTTTGGTGACATATTGAATATGAAATCATGCTACCAGATGTTCATGATTAGGGGTAACATTACAACATAAGAAATCATCTGAATATATATTCATGACTGTGTAGATATGTTGTTAAAACAATTTGGGTAAGACACTAATGATGAAAGCATATTAGTTTATGTTTATGATTGGGGTATTTCTATATACAAGTTGCCTAACACACTGGTATTTTAGGATGTGATTTGATACTAACTTAGATGACATTCACATCCAGGATTGGATATGCTGATGAAAGATCTGAAAATTGAAAAGAATACAATCAATGAGGAAGTAACAGGTACTATAGGCTGATTACATTATTATATTCACATTAAAAAAATTCTACAAATGTTAACAAACCTTATGATGGGGGCAACTCAATCGTCGGAGAATCGTACCAAAGGACCAGTTGAAAACAAAGCTACCAAAGGTAATTTGATCAATTTAATTTAAGGTTATTATTTTTTTCTCAAAGCATTATGCTTATGATTAACAATTGTTTTATGCATTGCATGAAGACAACGATCAACATGGTAAAGACGATCAACATTCGAAGGTGAAGAATGTTGACATTGGAAGAAACAACGAAAAAGGTATGCAGAATTACAAACAGACTTAAAATTGAAACAGATTATCCACACACTGAAATATCCCAACTTTTATATTTTGTAGTTCCAATAACTAATGATGACGATTTTGCGACACAATATGTAATCGAAATTCAAAGTTCCTCCCGTCGCACACGTAGTTCTACACGAAGACGCAATATGCCACCAGTGCATGGGACAGAAAATATGAACACCGGTGTAACAACATAAAAATCAGGGCTAATTTGAACTTCAATTTGTGACAAGTTATGACATAACAACATCCAATCTTTTATATAAGAAGAGAATCAACTAAGTGGTTTCATAATTACAAACATGGAATTCTCCTAATAACTTATTAATCTAATCATGTCCACTATAATTAGATTAACTAAGTTATCTAAGTAATCCATCAAAAAGTCCCACTGCTTTAGCTGACATCCTCCGCTTATCTCTTAAGTTGGATACTTCAAAAGCTCTCGGCACACATCCCATTTACTTGCCCGAGCCGGTACCTGGTAAGAAAATTAATTTGAACAATTAGGCTTACGCCTAGTGAGAACATCCAAATTCAAATTAAACGTTAACAGTTTGGGAATATTCAATACATATAAACAAACCTGTTCTCCACCATTCTTACCATACACGTGCTCACCTCAATAACAGGAAAAATGTCCGATCTCGCGAATATGACTAACCTTCAGTAAGTCATATTATCACAAACAAGAGCCTACCACAAATCATCACCGATTATAGATTAATGCCCTTATTCAAGAAATTACAAGTTACTTTATGCCTATTTCTTGGCCCAGAAGCAGAGATTACAAGTTACTTTATGTCTATCTCTGGTCTTCCCCTAGAAATCAGGAATTACAATTTACTCTATGCCTATTCCTCAATTTCTACTCTATGAAATAGAAATTACAAGTTCCTTTATGCCTATTTCTCATTTCATAACACCTTTAAGAAATGTGAATTACAAATGACTTTATGTCTATTCCTCACTTCAGGTCAACGGGAATTACAAATTACTTTATGTCTATTCCTCGTTACAATGCATAACCGTGCCTATGGATCCATTACACTTACTAGCGTATATGCCTAACAACATATCACATCATATCTCATAACATATTCTCAACACTAAGATTACTAAATAACCTATCGTATCCTCCTCTTCAATTACCCCCCCCCCCCCCCCCTTCGACGATTTGCACGGGGGTTCCGCTAAGGGGCAACGCCCTTGCGGGGTCTGGGGCAGCGCCCCTAGAAAATTTCTAGAAAACTTAACTAGATAACACATCCGGAAACTGTATCCGGACATCATAAGTTTCCGGACACCACACCTATCCGGACGTCATCACTTACCGGACGGCCTAACTTTCTGGACAACATAACTTTCCGGACAGCATAAGCAATCCGGATGACACCCGAAAACCAATGTAATCCGGATACCATCCGGTATCTTTTTCATCCGGAAAACTACGTAATAAACGAAACTTACCGGATAACTTCGTCTTGTCCGGAAACCTTCAAACAGAGGTTTCCGGGTACTGTTCTTTTATCCGGAAAGTACGACCTGCAGCCTATTTTTATAGTCCAAATCCATATCTGTTCTATTCAGCTTGTTTCGACACTTTCATTCAGTCCCAATACAGTTTATACACATGTCTTAACGTTTAATTTAATAGAAAATACGGATTTAGGTCAAAATAAAGAATGAACTCACCTTTAGAGAAATAAACCTACTTCTTCTCAATATGATTCCAAGCTGTTGCTAAAGGTTCTGGAAATCAGATTCAACCAACAGATTCGTTTACAACCAAGCATTATCAACAAGTTTATACCTGAATCCAAGATGAATTTCTTACCAAAGTGAAGACCAAGGCTTTAGTTTTCCTCTTCTTTTCTTTCTTTCTTCTTTCTCTCTATTCTCTTTCTCTGATTCTCTAAACCGGCCCAACAAAAAGGAAATGAGATATTTCTCATATCTCAGCCCCTATCTATACACACTATCTCCAAATGACCAAACCCACCTTTAAATTTCCAACCTTACACAATAACCTCCAACTTTGGTTACTTAACTTTTAACCCCTTTAAATACTTGTAAAGATAACACACATATACAACTCAATTATCAAACACCTCATTTATATTAAAACATAATATAACAAAATTTCGGGATGTTACAATACTCCCCAACTTGAAAACGATTTCGTCCCCGAAATCAAAGCTAGGTAAACAAATGAGGATATCTAGTTCTCATATCCTCCTCCGACTCTAACGTCACGTTAGCACCTCGATGATGTTTCCATTGTACCTTTAACATAGCTACTTCCTTGCCGTTACGTAGCTTCCTAACCGATCTTTCCAAAATTGCTTCTGGTTCTTCCACACATTGACTTTTTTCATCTACCCTTACATCAGCAAGTGGAATCACATCTTCCTCTTCGGCTAGACATTTCCGAAGATAACACACATGAAAAGTGTTATGGATCCCTTCCAACTCCGGTGGAAGATCCAACTGATATGCTTGTAAACCAACCCTTTTGGTTATAGTGAAAGGTCCTAGAAAACGAGGACTTAACTTCTCACGTTTACCAAACCTTATCACTCCTTTCCATGGGGATACCTTAAGCATCACGCGCTCCCCAACTTGGAATTCTTTTGGTCTTCTTTTCGGATCAACATAACTCTTTTGTCTATCTTGAGCTGCTTTCATATGCTGCCGAATTTCTTTCACTTTATCTGCCGTTTGTTGTACTAACTCCGGACCAGCAAACTGCTTTTCTCCGGCTTCTAACCAACACACCGGAGTTCTACATTTCCGACCATACAAAGCTTCGAAAGGTGCTCTTCCGATTCTGGAATGATAACTATTGTTATACGCAAATTCCACTAAAGGTAAATGCGTATCCCAGTTACCTCCAAAATCTAACACACAACACCTGAGCATATCTTCCAAAGTTTGAATGGTTCTTTCACTTTGCCCATCAGTTTGCGAATGATAAGCAGTGCTCAAATTTACCTTTGTACCTAATTCTTCTTGAAGTGACTGCCAAAATCTCGAGGTAAACCGACTATCACGATCTGACACTATCGACACCGGTATACCATGCCTTGACACTACTTCATCAATATACAGTTTTGCTAATTTCTCAATCGGTGACGCTTCTTTCATAGCTAGAAAATGAGCACTCTTAGTCAAACGATCCACAATCACCCAAATAGTGTCGTTACCCTTTTGTGTCTTTGGTAACTTCGTCACGAAATCCATAGTAATCTTCTCCCACTTCCATTCTGGAATCTCCAAAGATTGGAAACTTCCATAAGGCTTCTGATGTTCAGCTTTCACTAAAGAACATGTTGTACACTTTTCCACTATTCGCGCCACATCTACTTTCATAGTTGGCCACCAATAGTGTAACTTCAAATCTCTATACATCTTAGTACTTCCAGGATGTATAGAATACTTAGATCTATGAGCATCTTCTAGAATCAACTCTCGATTTCCTCCAATCTTCGGTACCCAAACACGGCCTTGAAACAACTTAATTCCACGGCCATCTTCAGTCAGTTGAAGATGTTGTTTGCTCATTACTTCATCTTTTAGATTCTCCTCCAGTAAGGCCTCCACTTGTGCCTCCTTTATTCTTTCAATCAGACTGGACATTACATCAATCCTAGCATTGGTCGTCTTCAAACACCCACTATACTCTTTTCTACTTAAAGCATCGGCTACTGCATTTGCTTTACCAGGGTGGTAATGCAATTCACAATCATAGTCTTTAAGTAACTCTAACCATCGTCGTTGTCTCATATTTAACTCTTTCTGATCAAAGACATGCTTCAAACTCTTGTGATCAGTATAAAGAGTACACTTTGTCCCATACAAATAATGCCTCCACAGTTTCAAAGCAAAAACAACCGCAGCTAATTCCAAATCGTGCGTAGGATAATTCTTCTCGTGCTCCTTGAGTTGTCTTGACGCATAAGCAATTACCTTGCCTCGTTGCATCAATACACATCCCAGGCCCATCTTGGAAGCACAAATCTTATGTTCCTTCTGGTAAGGCAAGAATAAGGGCTTCACACAACTTTTGGCGTAAAGTTCTGAAAGCCGATTCTTGTTTCTCTGTCCAGATAAACTTCACATTCTTTCTAGTCAATAAAGTCAAAGTAGAAGCAATCTTCGAGAAGTCTTTAATAAACCTTCGGTAGTAACTGGCTAGGCCTAAGAAACTTCTGATTTCAGATGCACTTTTAGGTGTCTCCCAATTCGTCATAGCTTCTATCTTTGTTGGGTCTACTTTAACTCCTTCCGAAGTGATCACATGACCTAGAAATTGTACCTCTTTTAACCAGAATTCACATTTCGAGAACTTCGCGTACAATTTCTCTCTTCTCAACACTTCTAAAACTTCGCGTAAATGAAGTTCATGATCTTCTTCAGTCTTTGAATAAAAAAGTATGTCATCAATGAAAACAATGACAAACTTGTCTAAAAATGGTCGACATACTCTATTCATCAGATCCATGAATATTGCTGGAGCATTTGTCAAACCAAATGGCATTACAAGAAATTCATAATGCCCATACCTTGTTCTAAAAGCTGTCTTCGGAATATCTTCATTTCTTACCTGAACCTGATGATACCCCGACCTCAAATCAATCTTAGAAAAACATCCCGCACCTTGGAGTTGATCAAACAGATCATCGATCCTTGGAAGCGGATACTTATTCTTAATCGTCACCTTATTCAACTCACGGTAATCTATTCACATTCTCATAGTACCATCTTTCTTCTTAACAAACAACACCGGAGCTCCCCACGGCGAAGAACTCGGTCTAACAAAACCTTTATCTAACAACTCTTGAAGTTGAGTCATCATCTCTTTCAATTCGGCCGGCGCTAGACGATAAGGTGCTCGCGCAATTGGTGCCGATCCAGGAATGAGATCAATACGAAACTCTACCTGCCGTTCAGTCGGTAGGCCTGGAAGATCATCGGGAAATACGTCTGGAAAATCACGTACCACCTTGATATCTTCCACTCGCTTCTTTTCTGACTTTACATCTAAAACATAAGCTAGATAGGATGAACATCCTTTCATTAAACATTTACGCGCTTTCACAACATAAATTAACGGAACTTCCCCATTTCGCTTTTCCCCAAAGATGAGTACATCATCCCTATCAGCCATCGGAATCCGGATTAATTTCTTTGCACAAAATATTTCTGCCTGATTGGCTATCAGCCAATCCATACCCACAACCACATCAAATCCACCAATTTCCATCAACAACAAGTCGATCTGAAATTTTGTCTCTTCTATCGAAATAAAACAACCATCAAGTCCTTCACGAACCAAGACATGACCCCCATTAGCTACCTCAACTACTAAGGCATCTTCCAAAGTAGTAACAGGCATAGCTAACTTGTGAAAGAACGACTTGGACACAAATGACAGATTTGCACCACAGTCGAATAAAATACGCACAGGACAAGAATTAACAAGGAAAGTACCCGAGACGACATCTTTCGATTCCTTAGCTTCGTCAGCTGTCATATGGAATGCCCGACCTGTTGGTTTGGGGACATCTGGTTTCTTCCCTTGATCCCCGCCCTTCTTTAACTTCGGACAATCTCTTCGGATGTGTCTGGGCTGTTTACACTCAAAACAGATAGGTCCTTGAAGAGGACAATTTGCTGCTATATGCCCAGGCTTCCCGCATTTGAAGCATTCATTCCCGACCATCCGACACTGACCAAAATGTTTACTTTTACACTTCGAACACCAACTTGGTTCTCGGCGAGGTTCATATCGAACGTTCTTTCCAACAGATTTGTATTTCTGAGAAGACTCGGACTGACCTTCCCACTTCCGCTTCTCTCCCACGTGAGTCTTTTCTTCTTTATCCTTAGCATACACTTCCTCTATAACCTTTGCTTCCTCGATCGATTCTCTCAATGTTGAAGCTTTTGAACTCCGCACCCTTGACATCATATCTGCTGGCAAACCTTTCAGATAAGCTTTAACTTTGTCTTTCTCAGTCGGAGCCACATGTCCCACTAAGTTTAGCTTTTCCATGAAAGATTTCGTATACTTCCTTACAGTAGAAGTACCCTTCTTTAGATTCTGAAATTCTTCCTCAAGCCTATCCATCTCGTTTTCAATACAGTATTCTTCCAGAATCTTCTTCTTGAATGATTCCCAAGTCATAGCTGCTAAAATTGGAGCCGAGATTGTAGTCGTCACTACATTCCACCACGTCAGAGCATTACCTCTTAGCATTTGAGATGCAAATCTAACCTTTGACTTATCATTACATTCACAAGCCCTGAAAGCTTGTTCCATTTCCCTGATCCAGTTCATACAGGCTACTGGATTATCTGCTCCTTTAAACTCTGGCGGTTTACAGCTTAGGAACGTTATGTATGAACAGATTCTTTCAACTCTCCTTTCCGCCTCCGATCCAGGGTTACCAACTGGATTTATTACCCCAGTATCAGTTTCCGTTCGGCGCATCTCCGTACTTCGATCGTTCAGTGCTTTCATAAACATTTCAGTTTGTTGAGCCATTGCGTTAGTCATCATTCTCGTCATGTTTTCCATTATTCGGACTTCCATAGTTGCTCCTGGTGTAGCTTGGTCAGCAGTACTGGTACCCACTCTATGCACCTGACTGTGCGCTCCTCCAATAGAAAGAAACCCCAACGGCGTCTCATGAATTTCGCCTAATCCAGGTCGTCTTTCTTCTGTCCCATCAATCCCAGTCCTATCCATTGAAGAAATAGGGGACATTGGTGGCGTATTCACCATTGTTCTGATATCACACAAAGAAATAACCATAAGAAATGGTTAAACAAAATCAGACACACGAAACGTATTTTACCGATCATTAGTCACTGTAACAATTTAGAAACAAGTATGCTTGTGTAACACATATTCATAATGATAGTAGCTAATTGAAATTGTGAACATACTTTACATAAGAATCCTCGTTACTATTATTGCAGTACTAATTTCACGTATTTCCGTTTGACTCTAAGACTATCCCGTCTTAGTACTTCTACCCATTTCTCACATATCATAACTTAATTCATCTCAGCTTAAGTCTAGGTATCTCCCTAGCATACCTAGTTCACTTAAACTAAAGCTCTGATACCATATTGTAACAACCTAAAAATCAGGGCTAATTTGAACTTCAATTTGTGACAAGTTATGACATAACAACATCCAATCTTTTATATAAGAAGAGAATCAACTAAGTGATTTCATAATTACAAACATGGAATTCTCCTAATAACTTATTAATCTAATCATGTCCACTATAATTAGATTAACTAAGTTATCTAAGTAATCCATCAAAAAGTCCCACTGCTTTAGCTGACATCCTCCGCTTATCTCTTAAGTTGGATACTTCAAAAGCTCTCGGCACACATCCCATTTACTTCCCCGAGCCGGTACCTGGTAAGAAAATTAATTTGAACAATTAGGCTTACGCCTAGTGAGAACATCCAAATTCAAATTAAACGTTAACAGTTTGGGAATATTCAATAAATATAAACAAACCTGTTCTCCACCATTCTTACCATACACGTGCTCACCTCAATAACAGGAAAAATGTCCGATCTCGCGAATATGACTAACCTTCAGTAAGTCATGTAACAACCGAGATTTTATTGCAATTAAATAAATTAAGGCTTGTGTAAAAAGTGAAACAAGAAGAAAGTTTGAGGGGTCAAAGTGTAAAGTTTGGGAAGAATATTTAAAAGGGGCCCAAAACCCTAGGAGGAAAATCATTCTTCAAATCAGTATTATATTTTTGTGTGTGCTCTGTGGTGTGCGGCGGCTGTGAGGAAAAGAAGAAACGAAGAAAGGACGTGGTTGGTGATCTTTGGGAAAGCTAGAGAAGAATCCTTGGCATCTTCAAGTAAGTATTCTAATCTCCTTCTCCTTAGCTCCTTTTTCCCGAATAGAAGCTGTTTGGGAGGGTTTGGGTGTGTGTAATCACACACACAATCTGTTTCCAGCGCTGTTTCCTTAATAAGAGGGTGGGAAGATCGTCTTTCTTGAGTTTAATTGGTAATGTGAGCCTAGAATCTTTATTTGAACTAAAATTCTAGTTTAGCCTAAAGGTTTTCGGGGAGTCTTAGCAAGTTTTCGATTTGGAACAGTAGAAAACCCTGTACCAGATCTGTCTGCGTATCTGGGGGAAGAAGATGAAGTGGTAAAGTCTGAAATTCGCAAGCTAAGCCTGCGAGTTTGAGAAGTTCGCAAGCTAAGCCTGCGAGTTTGGGAAGTTCGCAAGCTAAGCCTGCGAGTTTGGGAAATTTATCGCAACCCAAGGTTGCGAGTTTAGAGTCTTGCGAGTTTAGAGTCTTGCGAGTTTAGAGTCTTGCGAGTTTTAGAGTTCTGCGATTTTCGTGTCTTGCGAGTTAGAGCTGAGAAAGTTTAGGATCCAAGTTAGATGCATCCACTTAATCAATAAATTATTGTTTAGGTGTGCGTTTGGAGCGAGTCTTGAAGTAAACGGGAGTTGCAATCAGGTGAGTTTTCTAAACCCAAAATGTGTGGCTTTTAATGTGTTTTCTAAAGGAGTATTTATGAAGAGAATTGCCATGCTATATTTTATGATTTGAATGTACAAATGTTGTTTGTAAGTTTTATGTTGAATGTATGCATACATCGAGGAGACGTAAACTGGCAAAGACGGGAAAGTAGTTCCGCCAGCTCTCGTGCGGGAAGGGAGGTCCCTATATGCCAGGAGCGAGGCTCCGCAAGGCAGTGCGAGGCTGACTCGTTGTCACCTTCGGGTGGCTTCAGGGTGTCAGATTACGAGGAGGCGGACTTTAGTTCGTATATGATTTTGACATGTTGAGTATAAACGTTTTATGCTGAAAAGATAACTGTTTTTAAATGCTTCGATAACTGTTTGGAGGGACTCACTAGACCTCATGGTCTAACCCTCGCATTTTCAAAATTAAAACCTTTTCAGGTAAGCAGGTTTCCAGGAGCTCGGGCAAATAGGCTGAGCTTAGCGAGAAGAGTAAAGATGGATAGAGACACTCTAGTATTTAGTATTTCTCAGTTGTGTAGGTTGTTCCGCAAACCTATTAAGTATTTGTAATGAAATTTTGTGACCGTGATTTTGGGATGTTATGAATTTGATGTTTTGCATGTTAAGTAAAGGAGGGTCTTTATAGTTGGTATCAGAGCCATAGTTTAAGAGATTTAGGTGACCGAAAGGAGCCTAGACTTAAACTGTGAGGAGTAGAATCACAACTGAGAAACAGGAATGCGTTAGGAGAGCACTATTTTAAGGTAGGATTTATAGGGTGTTGAGGACGGTCATGTAAGGTAAGTTTGGAGTTACATCTGGCCAGTGTAACTGTGAACTTACAGGTACATGTATGTGCTTAAACTACCTTGTTATCCTGTGTCGTGGCGCTAGGGAGTCTTCTATGCGTTGTTAGGCTTTTGCTAGTAAGTAAACTTTTCGTTGTTTTGCTGCTACATCAGAATGTCCGCGAGATTATTGAGAAGTAGGTCCATACCAGAGGCAGTAGACACACGAACCAAGAGTACTACACTGCGCGAGGAAGCAGTGAGAGTCGAGGACGAACCGGTGAATCAACCAAGGGTGGTAGCCACTCGTGGACGAGGGAGGGGTCGTGGAAGACCTAAGGGAGCGATGCCGAGAAAAGTCGCGACTGAAGCGGGGGCAGCAACCGCCAAGGAAAAGGGTAAGAAGAAGAAGGCAACCGTCAAGCGTACGACTAGGAGTTTGGCAGAACCCGAAGTGCAGGCTATCTCTGAACAGGAAAGTTCCGCGCCTGTAACAAAGACCAAAGCAAAGAAAGGGCGTAAGTACGAGGCCACACAGGCTTTTATAACCGAGGAGAAGTTCACATCTGAGATGGGTAAGATACAGGAGACTCTGAAAGCAGTTTTAGAAAATCAGAACAAGACGGCATCTGGAGAACCGAGCAAAGGTAGTACTGGGAAGAAGACAGGGGAAGGTAGCGGACCGCGAACTTAGATGGGCACCAACTCAATGATAACTCCGATTGCTGATGAACCAAAGACAGCGGAGGGGTGTACATTTAAGGCTTTCAACTCATGCAAACCACCGACCTACAATGGGGAGCGTGATCCCGTTAAGGCTATTCAGTGGGTTCGTGAGATGGAGCTAGTCTTTGATACAAGTAAATGCGCGGAGGAAGATAAAGTTCTGTTGGCGAGGTCAGTGTTGAAGGTAGAAGCGATCTTCTGGTGGGATGTTGAAACTGGGGGAAAGGGGTCAGAGGCGACAAGGAGCATGTCGTGGGAGACAGTTGTGAAGAGGTTCAAGGCTCAATACTGCCCTCTGGCGGCAGTTAAGAAGTTGGAGGAAGAGTTTTTGAGTTTGGAACAGGGGTCAATGACAGTTCAGGAGTATACGCTGAAATTTATTGAGAAGTCCAGATTTGCTGAGTTGTATGTACCAACTGAAGAGAGACGGATTGAGCGGTACATCTATGGGTTGAAAAGCAGTATTAGAGAGTTGGTGCAGGCAAAGGAACCAACAACGTTTCAGGCAGCAGTTGACAAAGCAGAATTGACAGAGAAAGATAAGACCAGGCAGATGAATGAGAGAGCTGGGGATAAGCGCAAATGGGAAGGACCGACCCGAGACAGTAAGAGGCCGAGCACGAACAGAATTGAACCGAGGACAAGTTTTCGGTCAGCAGAAAAGCCTTGTAGTAAATGTAACCGAGTGCACCGGGGTGAATGTTTGGCTGATAAAGGGGGATGCTATAACTGCGGGAAGACGGGACATTTGGCCCGAGATTGCCGTGGACAGAGATCTTGTTTTCATTGCGGGATGTCGGGTTATGTTAAATGGGATTGTCCGCAGCTAAAGAAGGGTCAAGCAGGGGGTGAAGGTGGTAGCAATGGAGGTAAAGGTAATGAGAGGAAGGTGGAGCCGGCTCGTGCTAGAGCGAGGGCATTCCACATGACAGCTGAGGAGGCGGAGAACGCGCCAGATGTAGTGACAGGTACCTTTCCTGTAGATTCGATATTTGCTAAAGTGATGTTTGATACGGGGGCAAATCGTTCATTTGTGTCGCCCGTTTTTGCTCAAAGATTGCGGGTGAAACCCAAGAGGTTAAACTTGGGGTTTGAAGTAGATATAGCGGGTGATTGTCGAGTCTGGGTAAGGGATGTCTATGAGGGTTGCAATATAGACATAGACGGTCACTCATTTCCATTGGAACTTTATCCCATGGGAATGGGGGAGTTTGATGTAGTCCTAGGAATGGACTGGCTAGCGGAGAATGATGCGAGCATTGTGTGTAATAAGAAGTTGATCCGTATACCTCTAGCCGATAAGGGAGAGGTGGTAATATACGGGGATCAACGAAGTAGGAAGTCGTGTCTAATTTCGTTGATGAAAGCTAGGCGATGTTTGGGGAAGGGTTGCGCGGGGTATCTAGCGTATGTACTAGATGCCAAGAAAGAGAAGAAAAGTGTGGAAGATGTACCCGTAGTAAGCGAGTACCCGGAAGTGTTTCCGGATGACTTGACGAGCCTACCCCCGGATCGTCATGTGGAGTTCAGAATTGACCTCGTACCGGGGGCGGCACCGATTGCTCGTGCGCCCTATCGGTTAGCTCCGGCAGAGATGAAGGAGATGATGACCCAATTGCAGGAGTTACTTGACAAAGGTTTCATTCGTCCGAGTTCATCACCTTGGGGAGCACCTGTACTTTTCGTTAAGAAGAAAGATGGATCGATGCGGATGTGCATAGATTATCGTGAGCTTAATAAGGTGACCGTGAAGAACAAGTACCCGCTTCCGAGGATCGATGACCTCTTCGATCAACTGCAAGGCGCGAGTTACTTCTCAAAGATAGACTTGAGGTCGGGTTATCATCAGTTGAATGTGAGAGAGGAAGACGTACCGAAGACGGCGTTCCGTACGAGATATGGGCATTACGAGTTCCTAGTCATGCCCTTCGGACTGACTAACGCGCCCGCAGTATTCATGGATCTGATGAACCGGGTGTGTAACTCGTTGTTGGATAAGTGCGTGATCGTCTTTATTGACGATATCTTAATCTACTCCCGTACGTGGGAGGATCACGAGCGTCATCTTCGGACAACGTTGGAGTTGCTAAAGCGCGAAAAGTTGTATGCAAAGTTTTCGAAATGCGAGTTCTGGCTCAGAGAAGTCCAGTTTTTGGGGCACGTAGTATCTGCGGATGGAATCAAAGTGGATCCTGCAATAAAATCGAAGCCATCAAAGACTGGGAAGCGCCTAGGAACCCTTTCAGAGGTGAGAAGTTTCCTTGGTCTAGCCGGATACTACCGTAAGTTTATTCAAGATTTTTCTCGAATAGCTTCGCCTTTGTCCTTGTTGACAAGGAAGGACGTCAAATTCGTGTGGGAAGAAGCTCAGAGGACCGCGTTTGAGAAGTTGAAGGAAAGTTTGTGCAGTGCTCCAATCCTATCGTTACCGAATGGATCGGAAGGGTTTGTAGTGTACAGCGACGCTTCCAAGCTCGGGTTGGGATGCGTGTTGATGCAGAATGGGAAGGTGATTGCTTACGCTTTGCGTCAGTTGAAAGATCACGAAAAGAATTATCCCACCCATGACATGGAATTAGCGGCCGTTGTCTTTGCGTTGAAAATCTGGCGACATTACCTCTATGGGGTGAAGTGTCAGATTTACACCGACCATAAGAGCCTGAAGCACCTGTTTGATCAAAAAGAGCTGAACATTAGACAGAGGAGGTGGATAGAACTGTTGAACGATTACGATTGCGAAGTCCTTTACCACCCGGGTAAAGCCAATGTGGTGGCAGACGCGTTGAGTCGGAGAGAACGTGGAGAGCAGACCAAAGTCATGGCTTTCGGAATGGAAGCAACCTCAAATCTGCTCGAAGAGATTAAGAAGTTTCAGAAAGAAGCACTGTTAGAAGGAAATGTGAAGAGCGAACGAGTTGTCGGGATTGCGACATCGTTTGAAGTCAACAGTAGCGGGTTGAATTGCATGAAAGGCCGAGTGTGGGTGCCAAGGATCGGTGACTTGAGAGTAAAGATCCTCGAAGGGACGCATAGGTCACGATTGTCCGTGCACCCGGGCACGAATAAGATGTATCAAGACTTGAGACAGTTCTACTGGTGGCCGGGGATGAAGAAGGATATCGCTCATTTCGTGGAGCGGTGTGTGACTTGCCTGAAGGTTAAGGCGGAACATCAACGACCTTATGGAGAGTTGCAGTCCACGGTGATACCAGTGTGGAAGTGGGACAACATCACGATGGATTTTGTCACGAAATTGCCGAAAACCCCTAAAGGCAATGATACGATCTGGGTGATAGTGGACATTCTCACCAAATCAGCTCATTTCTTGCCTATGAGGGAGTCGGACTCGTTGGAAAAGTTGGCACGGTTGTACATCACCGAGATTGTGTCTAGGCATGGAGTGCCAAAGTCCATTGTGTCCGATCGGGATAGTCGATTCACATCGAAGTTTTGGAGGAGCCTTCAGCGTGAATTGGGGTCTCAAGTGAAGCTGAGCACGGCGTATCATCCGCAGACGGATGGTCAGAGCGAAAGGACCATCCAAACGCTGGAAGATATGTTGAGGGCTTGTGTAATTGATTTCAAAGGATCGTGGGAGACGCACTTGCCGTTGATAGAATTCTCTTACAACAACAGCTATCACGCGAGTATTCAAGCGGCACCATTTGAGGCGTTGTACGGAAGAAAATGCCGTACGCCGTTATGCTGGAATGAAGTGGGAGAAAGACAGTTGACGGGTCCGGAAATTGTGCAGCTGACGTCAGAAAAGATTGAAGTGATTCGAGAAAGAATGAAAGTTGCCCAAGACCGACAGAAAAAGTATGCCGATAGGCGGAGGAAGCCGATTGAGTTCCAAGTAGGTGATAGAGTAATGCTCAAGGTGTCACCTTGGAAGGGCGTGGTCCGTTTTGGAAAGAAAGGGAAGCTGAGACCGAGGTATGTCGGACCGTTCGCGATAGTTGAAAGAGTAGGCCCTGTAGCTTACAAGTTAAAGTTACCAGAAGAACTAGAGCGAATCCACCCGACCTTCCATGTTTCAAATTTGAAGAAGTGTCTAGCCGAAGCCGATGTGACCATTCCGATAGAAGATGTAAGCATTGACGAGAAGTTGGCGTACGAGGAAGAGCCAGTCGAAATTTTAGACACTAAAGTACGAAAGACGAGGAATAAGGAGACACGTTTGGTCAAGGTTCAGTGGAAATATCAGCAAGGACGAGAAGCAACGTGGGAGGCGGAAGCGGAGATGAGAAGCAGGTACCCTCACCTCTTTAAGAATGGAATTCCGGGGACGGAATTCTTTTGAGGGGGGAGTGTTGTAACAACCGAGATTTTATTGCAATTAAATAAATTAAGGCTTGTGTAAAAAGTGAAACAAGAAGAAAGTTTGAGGGGTCAAAGTGTAAAGTTTGGGAAGAATATTTAAAAGGGTCCCAAAACCCTAGGAGGAAAATCATTCTTCAAATCAGTATTATATTTTTGTGTGTGCTCTGTGGTGTGCGGCGGCTGTGAGGAAAAGAAGAAACGAAGAAAGGACGTGGTTGGTGATCTTTGGGAAAGCTAGAGAAGAATCCTTGGCATCTTCAAGTAAGTATTCTAATCTCCTTCTCCTTAGCTCCTTTTTCCCGATTATAAGCTGTTTGGGAGGGTTTGGGTGTGTGTAATCACACACACAATCTGTTTCCAGCGCTGTTTCCTTAATAAGAGGGTGGGAAGATCGTCTTTCTTGAGTTTAATTGGTAATGTGAGCCTAGAATCTTTATTTGAACCGAAATTCTAGTTTAGCCTAAAGGTTTTCGGGGAGTCTTAGCAAGTTTTCGATTTGGAACAGTAGAAAACCCTGTACCAGATCTGTCTGCGTATCTGGGGGAAGAAGATGAAGTGGTAAAGTCTGAAATTCGCAAGCTAAGCCTGCGAGTTTGAGAAGTTCGCAAGCTAAGCCTGCGAGTTTGGGAAGTTCGCAAGCTAAGCCTGCGAGTTTGGGAAATTTATCGCAACCCAAGGTTGCGAGTTTAGAGTCTTGCGAGTTTAGAGTCTTGCGAGTTTAGAGTCTTGCGAGTTTTAGAGTTCTGCGATTTTCGTGTCTTGTTTGTTAGAGCTGAGAAAGTTTAGGATCCAAGTTAGATGCATCCACTTAATCAATAAATTATTGTTTAGGTGTGCGTTTGGAGCGAGTCTTGAAGTAAACGGGAGTTGCAATCAGGTGAGTTTTCTAAACCCAAAATGTGTGGCTTTTAATATGTTTTCTAAAGGAGTATTTATGAAGAGAATTGCCATGCTATATTTTATGCTTTGAATGTACAAATGTTGTTTGTAAGTTTTATGTTGAATGTATGCATACATCGAGGAGACGTAAACTGGCAAAGACGGGAAAGTAGTTCCGCCAGCTCTCGTGCGGGAAGGGAGGTCCCTATATGCCAGGAGCGAGGCTCCGCAAGGCAGTGCGAGGCTGACTCGTTGTCACCTTCGGGTGGCTTCAGGGTGTCAGATTACGAGGAGGCGGACTTTAGTTCGTATATGATTTTGACATGTTGAGTATAAACGTTTTATGCTGAAAAGATAACTGTTTTTAAATGCTTCGATAACTGTTAGGAGGGACTCATTAGACCTCATGGTCTAACCCTCGCATTTTCAAAATTAAAACCTTTTCAGGTAAGCAGGTTTCCAGGAGCTCGGGCAAATAGGCTGAGCTTAGCGAGAAGAGTAAAGATGGATAGAGACACTCTAGTATTTAGTATTTCTCAGTTGTGTAGGTTGTTCCGCAAACCTATTAAGTATTTGTAATGAAATTTTGTGACCGTGATTTTGGGATGTTATGAATTTGATGTTTTGCATGTTAAGTAAAGGAGGGTCTTTATAAGTCATATTATCACAAACAAGAGCCTACCACAAATCATCACCGATTCTAGATTAATGCCCTTATTCAAGAAATTACAAGTTACTTTATGTCTATTTCTTGGCCCAGAAATAGAGATTACAAGTTACTTTATGTCTATCTCTGGTCTTCCCCTAGAAATCAGGAATTACAATTTACTTTATGCCTATTCCTCAATTTCTACTCTATGAAATAGAAATTACAAGTTCCTTTATGCCTATTTCTCATTTCATAACACCTTTAAGAAATGTGAATTACAAATGACTGTATGTCTATTCCTCACTTCAGGTCAATGGGAATTACAAATTACTTTATGTCTATTCCTCGTTACAATGCATAACCGTGCCTATGGATCCATTACACTTACTAGCGTATATGCCTAACAACATATCACATCATATCTCATAACATATTCTCAACACTAAGATTACTAAATAACCTATCGTATCCTCCTCTTCAATTACCCCCCCCCCCCCCCCCCTTCGACGATTTGCACGGGGGCAACGCCCTTGCGGGGTCTGGGGCAGCGCCCCTAGAAAATTTCTAGAAAACTTAACTAGATAACACATCCGGAAACTGTATCCGGACATCATAAGTTTCCGGACACCACACCTATCCGGACGTCATCACTTACCAGACGTCCTAACTTTCTAGACAACATAACTTTCCGGACAGCATAAGCAATCCGGATGACACCCGAAAACCAATGTAATCCGGATACCATCCGGTATCTTTTTCATCTGGAAAACTACGTAATAAACGAAACTTATGGGATAACTTCGTCTTGTCCGGAAACCTTCAAACAGAGGTTTTCGGGTACTGTTCTTTTATCCGGAAAATACGACCTGCAGCCTATTTTTATAGTCCAAATCCATATCTGTTATATTCAGCTTGTTTCGACACTTTCATTCAGTCCCAATACAGTTTATACACATGTCTTAACGTTTAATTTAACAGAAACTACGAATTTAGGTCAAAATAATGAATGAACTCACCTTTACAGAAATAAACCCACTTCTTCTCAATATGATTCCAAGCTGTTGCTAAAGGTTCTGGAAATCAGATTCAACCAACAGATTCGTTTACAACCAATCATTATCAACAAGTTTATACCTGAATCCAAGATGAATTTCTTACCAAAGTGAAGACCAAGTCTTTAGTTTTCCTCTTCTTTTCTTTCTTTCTTCTTTCTCTCTATTCTCTTTCTCTGATTCTCTAAACCGACCCAACAAAAAGGAAATGAGATATTTCTCATAACTCAGCCCC
This sequence comes from Saussurea involucrata, assembly GCA_033807775.1. Taxonomy (NCBI): domain Eukaryota; kingdom Viridiplantae; phylum Streptophyta; class Magnoliopsida; order Asterales; family Asteraceae; genus Saussurea; species Saussurea involucrata. Next base: position 14,162,390 of record CM066312.1, read on the forward strand.
TATCCATACACACTATCTCCAAATGACCAAACCCACCTTTAAATTTCCAACCTTACACAATAACCTCCAACTTTGGTTACTTAACTTTTAACCCCTTTAAATACTTGTAAAGATAACACACATATACAACTCAATTATCAAACACCTCATTTATATTAAAACATAATATAACAAAATTTCGGGATGTTACAATACTCCCCAACTTGAAAACGATTTCGTCCCCGAATCAAAGCTAGGTAAACAAATGAGGATATCTAGTTCTCATATCCTCCTCCGACTCTAACGTCACGTTAGCACCTCGATGATGTTTCCATTGTACCTTTAACATAGCTACTTCCTTGCCGTTACGTAGCTTCCTAACCGATCTTTCCAAAATTGCCTCTGGTTCTTCCACACATTGACTTTTTCATCTACCCTTACATCAGCAAGTGGAATCACATCTTCCTCTTCGGCTAGACATTTCCGAAGATAACACACATGAAAAGTGTTATGGATCCCTTCCAACTCCGGTGGAAGATCCAACTGATATGCTTGTAAACCAACCTTTTTGGTTATAGTGAAAGGTCCTAGAAAACGAGGACTTAACTTCCCACGTTTACCAAACCTTATCACTCCTTTCCATGGGGATAACTTAAGCATCACGCGCTCCCCAACTTGGAATTCTTTTGGTCTTCTTTTCGGATCAACATAACTCTTTTGTCTATCTTGAGCTGCTTTCATATGCTGCCGAATTTCTTTCACTTTATCTGCCGTTTGTTGTACTAACTCCGGACCAGCAAACTGCTTTTCTCCGGCTTCTAACCAACACACCGGAGTTCTACATTTCCGACCATACAAAGCTTCGAAAGGTGCTCTTCCGATACTGGAATGATAACTATTGTTATACGCAAATTCCACTAAAGGTAAATGCGTATCCCAGTTACCTCCAAAATCTAACACACAACACCTGAGCATATCTAGTCCAAATCCATATCTGTTCTATTCAGCTTGTTTCGACACTTTCATTCTGTCCCAATACAGTTTATACACATGTCTTAACGTTTAATTTAACAGAAAATACGGATTTAGGTCAAAATAAAGAATGAACTCACCTTTAGAGAAATAAACCCACTTCTTCTCAATATGATTCCAAGCTGTTGCTAAAGGTTCTGGAAATCAGATTCAACCAACAGATTCGTTTACAACCAAGCATTATCAACAAGTTTATACCTGAATCCAAGATGAATTTCTTACCAAAGTGAAGACCAAGGCTTTAGTTTTCCTCTTCTTTTCTTTCTTTCTTCTTTCTCTCTATTCTCTTTCTCTGATTCTCTAAACCGACCCAGCAAAAAGGAAATGAGATATTTCTCATATCTCAACCCCTATCCATACACACTATCTCCAAATGACCAAACCCACCTTTAAATTTCCAACCTTACACAATAACCTCCAACTTTGGTTACTTAACTTTTAATCCCTTTAAATACTTGTAAAGATAACACACATATACAACTCAATTATCAAACACCTCATTTATATTAAAACTTAATATAACGAAATTTCGGGATGTTACAACCGGTGACAAAGGAAAGGGTATCTGCGTAGAATCAGATGATGCTCAAACTGATCACAATGTCAAAAAAAGACGCAGGAGGAATGATGTTCGGTGGCTCAAAGAATAAGAAGCACAACTTTGCAAACCTCCGAACAAGAACCTCACCAAGAACCTTGCTTGAGACTATAACTGGGTTGAATCCAATACAGAAAGAGGCTGTCAAAAGCATTGGGCTAGAATCGCTATTACCTATGGGACTAGATGGTGTACCATCAAAACTGGGATTCTATGTAGTGGACAGACTAAACACACGGTCAATGCTACTAGAGACTGATACTGGTTCATTATCAATCACTGTTGAGACTGTGAATAAACTGTAGGACTTCCAATGGGTGGGGTTGATTTGAGTGAATGCGACAATGACTTTTTTGGACTAATGTTAACAAAGGACTGGCGTAGGCAGTTTAGTGGGTTATTAGTGAGGCCATCGGACATCATGAGGGAGATACACAAACAAACCAATGGCGGATTCATGTTCAAAGTTAACTTTGTTCTCTTGTTTGTTAACTTAATGGCAGGTATAGCATGGGTACAATCAACAACTCCGTCATCGCAAAACTGAAAAATGAATCCATGCTATCAAGGATTGACTGGTGCAAGTACATTCATGATAAAGTGAAGAGCAGCAAGCTGCATTGGAGTAGAAATAGTGACATGTGCTTCTACTACGGACCACTTTCTTTTATAACTGTAAGTGGAAAATTTATTATTATACAACATGGGTACTGATTGCAAAATCATGGCATGCATAATTCTGATACAGTACATAACATAACACATTTTATTATTATACCATTTGCAGCTGCTGTACGTAGAAGCAACCATAAGTGACCAAGTTACTGTTCGCGATAAGGAAGAAGATAAGGAAAAAAACGCGTTGACAGTTTGGTCGATGGGATTACTTCGGAAAAGAGAAACAACCGAAATACATGATGGTGGATTCGGACTGTTAGCAATCAAAGAAGACTTCCAATTCAAGATAAGATATGAGAAGGGTGAGAGCAGTACAGCACCAACTACACCACCAAAGGATCTTGGCAAAAAGGTAAGTACAAATATTTATATGGTGTATAATTATTTGTAGTTCTATAATAAACTACTTAAAATCAAACACAGGAATATATGGAGTACGTCGATTTGCGGCTGAAGTATCTACTTAATGCCTAGGAAGCAACGGAACGAGTTTTGTCAAACGCTAAACAACAATAAAAAAAGGTTTATTATACTACAATACACATATTCATATTGCATGAATATAAACTACGACCAACAACATGTATAATCAAAATCATGAGGCATGCAGAAAACCATGCACTAATCAATAATAATTTTTTACAACCTCTTGTGTGACTTTAATTAATTAAGTCCAACCAAAACTATGAATTCCTCACTCATGATAAAAATCATTAAAAATATTCAAAAACAACACCGGGTAATAAATTGCTTACAACAAAACAATAACGTTGCTAATTAACTTTTGCAAATCAGTTACATGTAAATGAATTCCAAAAACAACAAGACTGTTAGATTAAAAATACAAGACAAAAACAAAATTAATAACCTCTACCTAAATTGAAATCTGCAACATTTTGTTCCGATAGGTTTACAGTAATTGCCGAATCATCAATGCAAGAATCACCCTCTGCAACAGGATTAAAACATCCACTTAGCGAATCAAAAACAAGAACTCCGTTTTTGTTTGTGCCTAGAAGTGAACACAAAGACTGATCTTCATCGTCAACATGGTTAACTGCAATATTTTCGATGATTTCTAGTTCATTGCACTTTTCCAATCCGTATGCTTCTTTATCCGTTAAATCTTCCATACTTTCTGCCGGAGAGAATTGAACAGGGAGTCCTAAACCGTAAGTTTTATCAAGAACAAAATACTTTTGATGAAGTAAAAAAAAATAATGTTTAATACTAAAAATTCGGTTACCTTATTTGAATTGATCCACTATCCCCTAATTTAGGGGATGATTTACTCAAATCATTATTGAATAAATTGAATATAAATTCTGCGATTTATACAATTACATAATTGTCCTTAAGACTTAATTAAATAAAATAAATAATTAAAGAATAAGAAGATTAGATCAACGACTTGGATTAGGGTTTCAAGGGTTTCAATCTTTGAGAGGGTTTCAAATTATCCTTCTTTTGAGAGGGTTTTAAGGGTGTTTTTTTTTTGCAAACCAAATAGTTTGTACAAACTTTGCAAACCATATATTAGGCAACAACATATATATTTATGGTAATTATTATCATTCATTAATAATGATTGTGATATATATGGAAGATGATTAAGTTCATTAATTATGATCATGACTTTAGATTAGAAAACATAGTAAAATCTGATATTTATTAGACTTGATGAACGGCTAAGATTGGTTTGTATAGTTTGTACGATTTGCTTGGTTTGCAAAATAAACGCACCCTATATATATGTATATATTAACCATCGGATTTGTAAACAATACAAATAGATATCCTACCAAACACTTAAAAACACATTCTTACGTCTTGCCTTAAAAAGCTCAAATCCGATAAGCATTATTCATCGGATATAACGGAAACAAACTATCATATGAGCCCTTAGTATAAAAGAAAAGATCAAACAAGGTTTCATATATAGAGTGTTAATCGGATCTAATGCTAAAGAATGTTTTGAAAGATCAACTTCAGGTTTGGGTCTTTATGCTATTCTATGTAAGAATCTGATAAAGAGTATTTGTTACCTTAACATATCGGATTCACATATCATTCATCACGATATTTTGAGTCGATGGAACATCCGATAGACTTATCTCGTAAAGATTTATAGTTGGAATCTGTTATATAGCTTATATTTTAAAATAGACAAAAGATATAATTTTTACTTATAAAAGTCTTGTAACTATCTGTACTGATTCAAAGTGCAAGAAACATTAAATGAGGATGAAAACCAGTTGAAGTGAGGTCAAGATAGTCACCAAAGCGGATTGGTTTGTCATGTAGCCGAAAGAAGATCAATACAAAATAAAGTCAACCAATAATCTGACAAATATACTACTGGCAAGCCGTATTTTAGAGTCCAAACTTGTCCAACGAGGTTTGGCTCACAAAGGGCTAAAACTCTTCTCTCCTTCGGTCCTCTCTCTTTGTCTGTAGAATGACTAAGTATCGGAATTTCACCAGTCAAGTCAGTTCCTCCCACCTAGCTCTGTGGCTTTGCTTTTCTTGTCCGGAATAAAACCAACTTTAGTTCTCAGGACGAAAGCATTTTTTTCTGGTTGGCTAGTTGGTTTTTTTTTCATCCGCCCAAAGAAGCGTCTTCGCTCACCAACTCTCCCAAATTCTTATTCTAGTATGGGAACATGAAAAAACATGTCAACCAAAAAATAAGTTCTAAAACACCATTTTATTAGTGTCACACTTCTTTTATTATTTGTTCCGCATACAAAAGGATAAGATGGGTTAACAAGTGTCCACATCAGCTACAAATGTTGAAGTGAAAAAGTATAAACATGCATGAATAAGCAAATTAGATTAAGACACATGTTAAAGTTGGAAGATTGCATTTAATGCAACGATGGCTATAAAAGGTCACTGTTAGTCCCATTTGAAACAAGACAACGATTCATATATTGATGTAGATAGTAACAAGAAGATAGATAATCAAAGTGGTGTATTATTCAAGATGAAAGCAACCTAGAGAGAGAATGGATCTCTCTCTAGAACACACACTACACCAAGGAGGCTACATTGCAATGACAAACTCACACAAACCCTAATTACACACACTAAACATTATATACCCCCTTGTTACACTATTAAGCCCAAGCCCATATAACAATTAATACCCCTTTACAAAACTATCTTATAATTGGACATTTTGTGTCCTAACAGTCACCCTTGTCGTTAGTTGCAACTCATCCGTTTTGAAAGAACTTCTCTGTGAAAGCTTCTTAGCAAATTCGACGTCATAGTCTGAAGATTATCGTAGTTCTTCAGATTTGAAAAAGAACCTTCTCCCCCCTCTCTTTGGTTATTAGTAAATTTGTCATCAATCATATTGTTTAGGATCAGTGGCAAAGCTACATATACACCAGGTGTAATAACCAGGTATGTTATTAATTTATTTATCTAACTAGTAGTATTTTAATTAAAATAGATTTGGAAAATTTTATAAGTCTTTATTTTAGTATTTTATAGAGTTAAAAGTTAAGGGGTAAGTTTTAATTTTTATTTGGAAGTTTGGGGGTAAGTTTTGCCAAATAGGAAAAGTTAGAGGTTTGTTTGGTTAAAACAAGCAAACCTAAAAAAACCACCACTGCCTCATTTGTATTAGGAGGGGTGAGGTGTCATTACAAGATACAATTAGTACCTTAATTGTGTGTGAGTGTGTGTTATTTGCATTCAAAGAGAAAAGAGGGAGAGAGTGAACCGAAAGAGAATAAGAAGAAAGGAAGCAAGTGATTTCAGTTGGAATTTGCTGAATTAAGTGAAGAAACAAAGAGGTAATAATCCTTCTTTTATGTTTTTAGAAGTTTTATAAGTTGATAAATGGTTTTTGTAATTTTAGAAAGATATGATAAGTATGGATTGGAATAGTGTTCAGATGGTAGTGTAAAACATTTCTGCAAAGTTACATAAACATTCATGGTTTAAAACTGTAAATTTATGGGTTTAGGACGAACTTAGTTGGCTGAGACATTCATGTATGTCGCAGTAGTGGGTTGCGACATTGATGATAGTTGCGACATTCATGAGTCTCGCAACCTTGAGTTGCGACTTGCTCATTGATATCACAAACAGTGGGATGCGACTTAAGCTATATCGCAGCAGTTGGTTGCGATATGAGGGACATATCGCAAGTAGTTGGTTGCGATATGGAGAGATATCGCAATAGTGGGTTACGATATGGTACTATGTCGCAATAGTTGATTGCGATATGAGTTGTATGTTGCGACATGGGGTTATTACAGTAGTTGGTTGCGATATGAGTCGAGGACTTTGTGAATTTTAGAGTTTTAAGTTTTAAAAGAAATATTTGTATTTTATCTGATTTCAGATTCTGTGAAATTGAGGTGAAAGATTGAAGTACGTGAAAATAGCTTGGAAAGATTTTGGTGTTAAGCAATCAGGTGAGTTTTACTGAAAAATGTTTTTAAACTGGAATACATATATGTGTGTATTGGATATGTGATAAATGTTGTGATTATATGCTTATGTTTGAAATATAATATGTGGAGATGTATATTATATTTACATGAGTATTATACGAGAGTATATTGGCCGGGCTTAGGACCGGTGGTGTTGGCTGTAATACTCGTACGGCGGCGTTGGCTGTATTTGTCGTACATCGGAGTTAATTTATTAGTTGGTTTGCAACCAACTAATATGGCCATGGGAATGAGGAAGGAAAGTACACGAAGGGTGAGTTCTAATTGATATCTGTGATTGTGTTATGTGTATGGGATTTATGTAAATGGTTTCAAACTAACCGGGATTTTCTCACTTAGACCATTAGGTCTAACCCTCATTTTGTTTTAAAATATGTATTCCAGGTCGTGAAGCAAACAAAGACAAGTGATAGGAAAGATCTAAGAATTTCTGTTGAAGAACCATGAAGCATCTTTGTAGCTATCATGTTTAGTAGTTATTATAAAAGAAAACGTTTGTACTGAAAGACTTATTTTGTTAAGCTAGGGGACCGTAAATGAAATATGATGTATCTTTGTTATGAAATATGTGTTATTTGTATGTTTGGGAATTCGGGTTGTTACACCAGGAAGAGCATGTGCTCTTCCTGAGATTTCTAATAAATTTAATATGGATAAAAAACGAGAAGTTAACAGTGACTTCGGTTCCTCATCTCGTCAAAATTGGCAACCTCGAAATCAAAATGAGTATCATATGATTTCCAAAACGAGATACATGCATAATTAGATATATGTTATTTTCAAGCATGCTTCGAGATCATGATTTACGGTTACATATTTTATTTATATTTACGTTATGATAACATGCTTTTGTAATTTTAAATATTACATGTTTTAGTAAAAACATGTTATATACATTTGAGGTTATGCATAAAACTATTTTGGCAATGTGTGTGGTCAAATACCGGGGCACCGCTATAAATATGCGGGGCACCACGAAGATGCAAAGAACAGGTACATGTATCGCAAAGATACCTCTTTACTTGGTTGTTAAGGGGTTACTGATACATAATGCAGTCACTCATGTACTTGGTAGATCCGTTTGAGTTGAGTAACCCACACCATGCCGATTCTGGCGATTCAAATTGAGATCTCATATGTAAATATTTTATGTTGCATTTTTGTAAAGTTTAGTAAAAATGCTAGATTTATGCCTCCACAGTATCTATGAGAACCACGCACCCCACTTTCTATGTTATATCTGTGTCACTACTACTGCTACATGAAAGATTTTTGCTTACTAACTTTTTCCTGGGAAATCTGTCGTTAAAGGGTGATTTGCCACAAAACCGTCACAAAAGTTGATGGGTAAGTTTTTTGTGAGTAATGCAAACCAGTGACAGATTACCTCTGGGTGATCCATGGGTATTTTCTCGAAAAACATCGGATGCTACCGAACCATTGGTATTTTCTGGGTGATCCGTGGGTAATCACCGACGGAAATTTTCCATGGTAAATTTTGTGGGTAAAAGTCAATTGTTTTGTAGTTTGTGGTTGTTTTATGTCATTTGGTTCGGATGAAATTGAAGACTGCACCAAGTGATATCGGTTCCCTACAACAAATCAAAGTACACTCATACATAGAGTTTCACATGTATGTTTTTTTATCACCCATCCCGGCCCCTTATTCCACAGAAGCATTGGCATCTAAGAAACCACAGTTCCTTTAATAAATCTTCTAAGATTCATTGCAACCAATGTATATATTTTGTTAGTTGTATTTAGATTCTCTGCATAATCCCGACGAACTTTTCTGTTGTGCAAGATTGTTAGTTCACTACAAGAAAAAGGGGTTTTAGAGAAGGAAATTTTAGAGAATGAATTAAAAGTGTATCTAAAGGTCACCTTTAGAGAAGGAACTATATGACAAAACTGAAATATGTAATTGTAGGTAAGGTAACTTTTAAAGAAGGCTTTTAAACCAAATAATATGTTATTAAAATCATCACTAAATCTTTTAGAGTCTCTTTTTATTTAAAACGTCACTAAAAATCAAATCAGAAGCTTTAGCAACACTTTCTAAATCGTCCCTAAAGAATAAACTATTTTTATTTTTATTGTTAAAATAAATAAAATACTTTAGTTACACTTTTCTAATTCTCAAAGCGTGTCTAATGGTTTTCAATTTTCAATAAATAAACTTTTTTGAAAATATCATCAGAAATCGAACGCCTGTTCTAGTGTTCTATATGAGTGTTCTATAATTTCTTTTCGATCTTTCAACAATCTAACAATCAAGCGTTTGAGTTCTACTGATTTCTTTTTGATTTCGAATTTTCGATTTTCGATTTCATTTTCCGATAGATTTTGAGTTCAATTTGTCTTCATCTCTTGGCTCGAGGATTCATCGAGGTACAAATCGACTTCAAGTTTGTTTTATAGAAATCTAGGGTTGCTTTTCATTTAAAAAAAATCATGTCATAGGAACTTATTAATATCGAGGAGTACTCGAGAAGTACTGTATAAAATATAAGTCGGTGTTTGCCGATGGAAAATCTAGGGTTTCTTCATTCTCAGAAGTCTCGTATCAGTTGATTTCATCAGCTTCACAACACGGTAATCTCTCCCCCTCTCGTTGCATTGACGCGTAGATTACATGTATTTAAATGTATAGTGCAAATGGTAATTTCTATTTCTTCTATATGTTTGTGGTTTGAATGGTTGAGTTGATAATATTTTGGGACTCGAACCATCAATTTAGGATTTTTAATTTGAGTGATTCCAGCATTTGATTCTTCAACTTATTGAATTAAGAACTCTGGTGGTGGCATATGCATAGTGACGATATTGTTTAAGAGTATTATAATGTTCTTCCTATAGATCCGTGAATGTTCAATTGCTTATGTTAATTCTTAGAGTTTTAGTGTTTTTTAGAGGTGATTTGATGTTTGAATTAAGAAAACTTGTTGTATTTAACATTTTCAATTGCTTATGTTAATTCTACAGGGACATAAAAGGAGGATGCTATTAAGCTTCAAGTACTCTAATCATCGGCACTGTCATCATATCACACAGGTAACCCAAAATTATATGCTTTTTCTTTTATGAATAAATTGGCTTAAACTCTCGAATTATGGTAATGTGTAGTGGGAACTGTGGGTTTAAACGTTTTGTCGATTGTAGCTATTTAGGATTTATGATTCCCAAATCGTTGTGAATTATGAAGTTGATGCAGGAATCTTAAATTAGTTCTGCTCTCAATGAATGTTTTTGGTTTATTCTCTAATGATTGTGTTTTCTTGGTTTTGATCATCATCGCTCTTAAGTTTTCCTATGATTATTTTTGTTTCTTTCTATGATACAGTTCGAACGTGGGGTACGTGGTGTTGAACCTCTGGTTGCGGAAATCTTCCCTACAAAGAAGTACACCGATGCGTTCTTTTCTTGTGCAAAAGATGCTAAGTAAGTAAAGTTTCTATAACGTCTATCGAACTAAACTTTCTAAAGAGGCGAGATAAGTTCATAACACTTGTACAATTTTTCTGGCCAAAGTATTTCTGACAAGGCATGTGTTGGTTCCCGTATTTGATTAACAATGATTATCTTATCTATTAGTTCAAAAATGATGTGTTGCGGAAGCGTATTTGAAGAACTAACAGATATGTTTGATAGATTTGAACACACAATATAAAGAAACAGTGATCAGAATATGATATCTCAAAGTTTACTGAGTTTCAATATATAGCAAGAACAAATTTAAGAACAGTGAGTATGCAAAGCTTTAAACAGATATGACTCTAAATGTGCATAAGCTATGTGTTCTTGTGTGTTGATTTTTCTGTGTTGTTTTGAAGAACTAAACATTAGTCTTCCTTTTATACTACTCTAAGGGGACCATAAAGTATAAGCTACTGTTGATCGGACGGCATGAACAGTTGTACGTATTGTATTGCATTAAATGCCGCAGACGTCTATGTTGTACTAAGCCCTATTGAGTCCACTCAAAGTTTGACACGTGTTGAAGTTGGACAGGGCACGCTACCATGCAAGTTGATGAACAGACTCTATAACAGTGGTAAGATATTATAAATATCTTCTAAGTCTTCAGTCTGAACCGCAGAGGCTCTGTAAAGTGTTACAGAGGTTTTGCGGTCTGGTCATTTGTAGAGTAGTCTTCACTGGGTTCCTTGTCTTCTGATGTTGTCCGCAGAGGCTCAGTTATTGGTAACAGAGGTTCTGTGGTTGGTCTTCTGAAAGCATCCTTCTGTAGTTTCTTCGGTCTTTGATCACTCTTGATCAAACTTCCTTTGATTCTTCTGAGATGCCCGGCAGAGCTTCTGTTGTACTCAGCAGAGCTTCTGTGGAAGTTCTTCTGTACTTAGCCATTTTTCAATACTTCTAATATTTCAGAATATTGGAGCTAACAATCTCCCCCTAAGTATTGAAAAATAAAAGGTTGAATTTATGCATTTTAACCTAAGTAATAAAAAGAGGTTAAACAATACCTCAGAAGATTATTTCTTTCATTTGGAATTTATGCCAGAGGCATTTACATTTGAGTACATTAAATGAACAGAAATAACGTTGACAGAGGTTCTTTGAAGAGACTCGGATTTTTGCATTTGGGAAGTCGTCGAACTTTCTGTTGTCTTTTCCTACTTCCTTGAGTTCTTCATAGAATTTGAAGTAGAGATTTCTTATGCCTAGTGCAGCATCAATCTCTTTGATCATCATTAAAGCAGATTCTTCGTCCATAAGCTTTGTTGCTTTGTTCTTTTTTAGTATTTTTCTGAACATGTTCAGAGTACAGGTTGTGTACTTCTGACAGTCAATTATCACAAAAAGTTTAAGTTGATCTGCAGGATTTTTGTAAACTAACCCGTACCTTGGAGTTTTGATACTCGAATTGGGTATGGCATTGGGTGGGCAGAAATCCTCTGGAGGTCTGATACTTAAGGTAGTCACGCCTAGATCGATGGCTAGTTGAAAGTCGAACATGCTGTAGATTATGAGCTTTTCACGCATCGCCTTTCTGAGAACTCGATAAGACCTTTGGTGGCAGTCGTCATTGAAGTTGTCTTTCGTCCATTGCAGAAGGTCAGGTAAGCCATAGGGATTGAGGTTTCGGATATCAGCATCAGAGAATTGATTCTCTGATCTGTCAGACCTTTTGACTTTCTAGATTGTATACATCGTATGAGGATAGGTTCTCATTTTAGAGTATTTACAATAGATTACCTTCTTTATTTTGTGAATGGAGTAAATTTGGTTGACCGGTTTTGACTTTGTAGAGGTGAAGATGGCATCGAATTCCTTTCTGAGCTTCTGATCTCGGACATGAGCTGGCAGATCGCTCTGGAAGTGCTGTCTGTAGAGATAACTGTAAACTTGCTCTTTCATTTGTTCAATGGTTGGAGTAGTTCTTGGAATTAGTCTCCTTAGCTCATCCATCTGTCGAGTGATGTCTGCTACTTTACTTTCTGTTACTTTAGTTGTGGGATCCAGGGTTGGGTTTTCTGACAGAGGATTCAAGTTGAATGCCCAGTCTTCCTCTTCGGGTTTAGGAGTTACGAAGGCATTAAAGGCACCTTTCATCAACTTCTCTGTAGCAACTGGCATCTTCTTCTTTGGCTCTTCTTCTGTCATTTTTCCCTTGCCTTTATCTTTTGGTTTTGAGGTTTCAGAGGTTGGGTTTTGGATTTGTGTGGGTGGAACCTCTGTAGATTTACCAGTGAGAGGTTCTTTGGGTTTTGGGGTTGGATGCTCTGATGTTTTGGTTGTTGCCTCTGAAGGTTTTGATACTTCGGGTTGTGAGGACTCTGTTGGTGAGGACTCTTCGGGTCTTGGAGGTGGGATGTCAAAACGCTTTGCTGATTGAAAAGCAGATACAAATTCCATTCTGTGAAGAATGTATTCTGCAGTGCGTTTTGGTCTTTGGGGTTTTTGAGCTATGGATTTTACTCTAGTTTTGCGCGGGATTATTGGTTGTGAGGTTGGTGTTGGTTCTTTGGGTGAGAGTGGGGTTTGTTCTGAGGATGAGGATGCAAAAGTGATTACCTAAGGTTCTGTGGTTGGTGCATCCTCTACAACGATATTTTGCCTCTTTTGAGTTCCTTGTTGTGGGGTTTCCTTTGGAGTTTCTGTAGTAGAGGGTTCTGCGGTTTTCTCTGTTGTTTTTGCAGCAGCAGCCTCTGTTGTTTCCTTTGTTCTCTCCCCCTCAGGATTACCAGATGCACCATCATCAGGATCATCCTGCCTTCTTTTAGCAACAACTTCTGTTCTGCAGGTGTCTTGTGTTGCTTGTCTTGCTGCTTGTTTCTTCATTGTTTCAAAGTAGATTGCGATCGAAGTCTTGAAGGCTTTGGTCGCACTTTTCTCGAACTCTGCAGCGGTTGTTTTGGCAATGTTAGTGGCAGAGGTGATGGCAGCAACAACAGAAGTTTCTGTAGTTGACTTCGTTTCTGCAAGGGCTGCTTTAACCTCTGTGGATAAGGTATCCACTTTGGTATTTAATCCTGTATGCGCGCCTGAAGTCGAATCTGTAAAAGTCTTGAATGAGCTTTGCAACTTATTCAATGTTTGAGTTACAGAGGTTACAAAGACTTGGAACTCATCCTTCATAACATGTTCCTCTTGGGTAACCTCTGGAGGAACAACCCCTTCTACAGAGTGAGTCCCTGTTCCTGGGACACCTTCTTTCATTCCTGTTTGAACGTTGAGAATGGAAGGATTTCCATCTGAACTTTGAGAAGAAACATGAGTTTCAATCTCTACAGAAGTTTTGCGAAGAACAGTGTCCAAATCCACTCCAGAGGTGGGTATCGGAATGTTCTTCTGTTGACTCATAGACTTGTCTAGAGTCTCTTCGTCTTTGTGCTCACTACTTCTCTCTGAAAGAAGTTTTGGCCCTATATTGTGCGTGGCAGAGGAAACGAAATCCTCTGTAAGGTGTTCTAGTGTGATCTGGGGCGATGGATCACGAACTATAGGTGAGTCTCTTTGAGGAGACTACCTAGGAATGGATTCCCCGGTTTCTGTGGGCGCAGAAGTCGAAAGAGTGACCTCTGGCTGTTTGGTTTGGGTAGGGATCGAGTTGTGCGACTCTTTTTCAATAACTCCTTCTGCAGCTAGACCTGCGGAGTTAGATGTGTGGGTTGCACTGGGAGGGGGTGAGGGATGTGTGCCTTCTACAACTTCGACATCTTTTTCTTTCTTTTTCTTTTCCTCCAGAAGTTTCTACCCTATCCTTTAACCTTGTTTCTATATTCTCACCTATTTGGACCTCTTCTTCTGCAGTCCCTTGTCTTGACATAAGTGTTTCATGAACCTCTGTGAAGATTGGGGTTTGCAGAGGTGGAGGTTGATCTTTTTCGATTCCCTCTGTAATTGATTGCAGAGGAGAAGATGGTTTCTTCTTCTTTGATTTCCTCTTCTTGGGTTTTGGTGCCTCCTCCTCTGTAGATTTTGACTTCCTCTTCCTTTTGGGAGACGGAGGGGCAGAGGGATGTGCAATGGGTGGAGAAGATGTTTCTGCAGGGGGTTGTTGGATAGCAGAAGCAGAGGCAAGTGGTTCCTCTGTAGGGGTCTTGGTTTTCTTTCACTTTTTCTTCTTCTTCTTCTCTTCAGATCCCTCAGAAGACTTCCTCTTTGAATGATAGAGGTCTTTCCTTATATTCCTGAAGTTCTTCTGGTTGGCCTTGTGTTTAGCCAACTTTATCTTCCATTCTTCCTCGGTAAGCCTCTCTAAAACACTACCTCCTAAGGGCACTCCTATACGCGGGGGTGTTACAGGACTGGGTTCAGGAGTTCTGTAAGCGCGTGTGTACTCACTAACTAGTTCTATATCACTAGCATAACCTAACATTACCGTTGAGAGTGGCATGCTGTGAGGGTAGCCGTCCTCATGTTCTGTAGGGGTGTTCTTGGACATAGGAAATTGCTTAGGTTTGGGACCGTCCATTGGCCATTTTTGGATAAGGAGGAGGGGCTCGAAAAGTACACTGAAGATTCGCTGGAACTGCAGAGGGGGCAACCAGTTGAGATCAAATATTTTGGCTTTCTGGGAGGCGAGTTTGCGATCGATGGTGTTGATGATCTCTTGCATCATTATGGTGGCATAATCTAGGGGTAGATCATAGTACACACCACACATGATTGAGAGAATTTGAGGTGAGCTTTGATCGATGCTCCCGATTTTGCCCGTGAGGCAACGATTTAGGATGGAGAATAAGGTATTCCACAGAGGGGGTAGTCTAGCCCTGCGGAAATCGTTCCTCTTTTTCAACTGTTGGTTGTACCCTAACATGTGTAGAAAGTCGATAAGTTCTTCGTTTGTTGGTTGGGGGCATACTTTTTGATTCCCATGAGACCTCTTGTTGGAAGGCCAAATTCTAATGAGAACATGGTGCGGTTGAACATCAGTTCAAGGCTCTTACTTTGGTCAGGCTTAGAAATATAGCCTCTTATCAAATCGGTGTCAGCGTCATAACGGAAAGATTGCCAAAACTGATGTAGATAACGTACGGGTATTTGTTCAACGGTTTTGCTAAGAAGAGGGTAAAGAAAGTGGTTCTCAAGGATGTTTAGCAGGATTGCATGTTCTTTGCCAAAAGCCGTAGGAGAAGGAACAAGATAACCGTTGTTCGATTTAATGGGAAGGGTTTGCTTGAAATGGTCATTTGAGAAAAATTGTTGCAGGTGGGTAGTGGGTACAAAGGATACCTCGTCGCCGGAGTCATGTCTATCGGCATCGGCGGCGATGTGTGGGTTGTGGGAGTGCTCAGAATGTACTGGAGAGGGTGGCGGAGAGTTCGTCGGTGAAACGTGAGTAGCTTTGGAACTGGAAGCCATTTGTAGGTTTGAAAGTTCTAGGTTTTCAGAAAGAAATAAGCAAGTTCGCCGGAGAAGATGAGAGAATAGTAAAGTTTTGAAAGTGATTTTAACTTAGGTTTTATACTGTGGTAACGGATAGAATTTGGAACGGTGAAAATGTGAGAAAGTTAATAAAATTTGAGGTCCGCACTCGAGTTCATTAGGCGTGGTGCAAGTTTCCAGGACGACGTGATATGTACGTCAATGAAAACTCGACACGTCATCAGTGTCAGTGACGACGAGACGTCGTGTGCGGCCACATTAAATGAAAAGCGCGTGGGTTTAAATTTTCACCACAGAAAAGTTACCGTTATAGATACAGAAATTCCCAAGTGGAAATCTTTACAGAGGCTCTGTGGGTACAGAGGCTCTGTGGGTACAGAAGCTCTGTGATTTTGGAAAACTTTTATCTCTGTAGATTGTATCTAATGAAAATCGTTTGTAAAACACGGATAGGATCAATAAATCTTTAGTAGAGAGAAATTATCCTACAGAGGTTTTTGGACCTCTGCCAGAGCCAGCAGAGGCTCTGTGACAGGAAATTTCTAATAACTAATAATTTATAAACATTTTTAATCATCCAAGTTTTTGATCAGATTTAACAATGTATTTAGGACCTATTTGAATGTCGGTGTCCTAGAAAATTGTAAATCTCAAAGATTTTGTGCAGCAGAAGTCATTTGAATGATTTGAGTGATCTACATAGGTTCTTTGGTTGAAAGAACTCTGCGGCTTATGACTTATGTAGCATTGTGTGAGTACGAGATACCAACCTATTTTTCTTCTTGATCGGCGAATGTGATCTCTTCTGTCGCATTCTTAGCTCCCCCTTGACTTATGAATCTCTGTAGATTCAGCAAGGTCTCCTTTTTCGCTCCCCCTTGATCTAACAACCTCTGTAGATCAAGTATCTTCTTCTGCTCCCTCTTGACCTATGCTTGGTTCAGAATAAGATAAGTTGAGCATAAACCATAGGTCAAGTCCATCAGAGGTTCTGAGCAGACCTTACAGAAGCTCTGTGATTTCAAGAACTATTGAAGATTTAAGAACTTACAAACAAAAATAATAGAAATAAATAAAAATATTTACAAAGTTTACAGAATATCTAGGTTATACTTACAGAGGTTTTGGGTACCCATATTCGTATGGGTCCTATTGTATGAAACGCCTTTATGCACTTGTCATACATACCAGAAATGAAAGGCTTTTTGTCATTTTGAACATTTTGAACAGGTATAGAGCCTTTCACTATCCAAACCTTTTTCACCTTTTTAAAAGCTTGATTAACTAATTTGTCCAACCTATGATCATGAAAAAATTTCGATGTTGAGGTCTGAATTTTTGAAAACATATTTGGCTTAAAGGATCCTTTTAACAAATTATTCCTTGAATTTGAAGTTGTTTTAAGTGAATGATTTGAGTTTGCAAAACCAAATTCCTTGATCCTTTTAGCAAAAATATTTTTTTTTCTTAAATTTACCTCAAACATCTTTTGGAGATTAAATTTGCATCTCTTCTCCAACATGATCTCAGTTGATAAATTAGAGAGTCTTTTTGTTAGTCTGGATATTTCTGTTTTAAAAATCCTTCTCTCTCTCTCTCTCTTTCAAAGTCATCTTTTTGACTTAAATCTTGAAATCTTTGAACCTTCAACTGTTCAGATTCTTTTCTTTCAAAATCAGATTCTTTCCTTTCTTTTTCAAGGATTTTCTGTAATTCTGAGATTTTACAAGTAAGCTCCATAGACTTTGTTTCAAGAACAGTTTTCTTCTCTTCATAATTTCCTTTTTCATTGACCACAATCTTTTCAAAACTGGAAATCAGTTTAGAGAATATTAAAAATTTCAGTTCAAGTCTTTTCTTTTCTTCATCTGACATAGATAAGTTCCTTTTTAGTTCAAGATTTTCACAGTTTAAGATTTTAACAGATTCTTCAAGTTTAGCAATTTTATCAGAAATAATAAAAATGCTTTTGTTCTTTTCATCTAGTTCTTTTTCAAGAGGAGGAATAATTTTGCGAAAATTTGTGCTGAGTTTTGAAAAAAAAATTGAATCAGCATCACCACAAAATTTCATTCTAGACATTTTAAATGAGGTTTTTAACGAAAGAAACAGTTTCTATGATGTTACTAGATCGAATAAATCGAAAATGGCAGTAAAACAGAATCTGTTTGAAGGAATGAAGAACAGGTTAAAAACAGACAGTTTCTATCACAAATCTTGTAAAAACGAGGATCACTTGATATTAAAAATCAAGCTTTGCTCTGATACCAATTGTTGGTTCCCGTATTTGATTAACAAAGATTATCTTATCTATTAGTTCAAAAAGGATGTGTTGCGGAAGCGTATTTGAAGAACTAACAGATATGTTTGATAGATTTGAACACACAATATAAAGAAACAGTGATCAGAATATGATATCTCAAAGTTTACTGAGTTTCAATATATAGCAAGAACAGATTTAAGAACAGTGAGTATGCAAAGCTTTAAACAAATATGACTCTAAATGTGCATAAGCTATGTGTTCTTGTGTGTTGATTTTTCTGTGTTGTTTTGAAGAACTAAACATTAGTCTTCCTTTTATACTACTCTAAGGGGACCATAAAGTATAAGCTACTGTTGATCGGACGGCATGAACAGTTGTACGTATTGTATTGCATTAAATGTCGCAGACGTCTATGTTGTACTAAGCCCTAATGAGTCCACTCAAAGTTTGACATGTGTTGAAGTTGGACATGGCACGCTACCATGCAAGTTGATGAACAGACTTTGTAACAGTGGTAAGATATTTCTTCAACAGTGGCAAGATATTATAAATATCTTCCAAGTCTTCAGTCTGAACCGCAGAGGCTCTGTAAAGTGTTACAAAGGTTCTGCGGTCTGGTCATTTGTAGAGTAGTCTTCACTGGGTTCCTTGTCTTCTGATGTTGTCCGCAGAGGCTCAGTTATTGGTAACAGAGGTTCTGTGGTTGGTCTTCTGAAAGCGTCCTTTTGTAGTTTCTTCGGTCTTTGATCACTCTTGATCAAACTTCCTTTGATTCTTCTGAGATGCCCGGCAGAGCTTCTGTTGTACTCAGCAGAGCTTCTGTGGAAGTTCTTCTGTACTTAGCCATTTTTCAATACTTCTAATATTTCAGAATATTGGAGCTAACAGCATGATTTAGGAGACTTATAATTATATATGTTCCTTGGTATTTAACAGGAGCATTTTGGGAGAAGCTAAAGCTTGATGCTACAAAGAAGGTATGATTTAGGAGACTTATACTTACCGACACGGTCGGTGGGTGATCAAATAGGCTTATGGCCTAGGTTGGTGACTTCCGTTGCACTCAGGAAGGGCGTCCACCTAAGGTCGGCCCAAGTGGTTCGGGTCCTCCATATATGCAAGGTTTATATACATATTTTATCCCCGACAATAACATACCTTTTGGATCTATTCTTATAATTGAGTTTTGTTGGAAACTTGGAATGCGACTAGATCCCTCGATCACATATCAGTCAATTTTGTAATCAAAACAAACCTAATTTTACAATATAAACATAATAATAGTAAGTAACAGATATGAAGACAAAATCGAAGTCGCCTACCATAACTCGTTGAATCCTCATTCCTCAAGCCCTAAATCGAAAAGTTGAAGACAAATTAAACTCGAAGTTGATCGAAAAACAAAATCAAAGAGAAATCCATAGAACTCAATCGTTTTATCGTTTCATTTGTTGAAAAATGGAAGAAAAATTGTATAGCATACTACAACATGACTCTCGTACAGGACTCTCGACTCTTGTATAGGACTCCTCGTTTGATTTCTAATTATTTTTATTATATAGGACCCAAGTATTAGATGACTCTTGCAACCAAGTATTAGATGACTCTTACAGCCGTTGGAGAGTTCAGCTCAAAGCTCTCTCTTGCAGGTCATTGAAGATAATTTCTCTATGGATCGATGCAATTGCAGTTGTTTATTTGTGAATATTTATTTCAGGTTTGCAGGTTTATGGGCAAATCGGTGAAAGAAAACCAGCAATAAGTTTGAGTGGATTTATGGATGAATTCAGCTCGGGTATGTATACAACTTGAATTCCATAAACATTCTCTGGTGGAGATTCCGATTCTAAGAGGTCTTCAAGAACATATATAAGGTCACATGAACCGCCTTTGTTGTAGGTTTGCAGGTTTATGGAGGCTTACTAAATTAAAATTGTTTGGTTTTGAAAAGTTGTTATTACTCCATTTAATTTGCAGTTCTCTGGTCAATTAAATGCCAAAAGTGCGTACTAAATTAAAATTGTTTGGTTTTGAAAAGTTGTTTTTACTCCATTTAATTTGCAGTTCTCTAGTCAATTAAATGTCAAAAGGTGCTTTACTAAATTCAACAAGGATGTTTTAATATTAGTGATATACTCTAATACTCATGTATGTGATTGTCAATTGTATTTGCTAAATTTTATAAATTTTTATGTACAATTTGTCATCATCCAGTGTTTTGTATTGTGCGACTTTTCTTCTGGTACAGTGGACCTTCCATTCATACTCAAGAGCAAAAAGATCTACAGATCATGTTTTTATTTGTAAGTGTTGGGTCACCAAGATTTGAAATTGACTCACCGATGTTTTTCCCTATATCTTACTTAGAATATTTTAGCATGGTTCTTTATGATGACCTGTACATGATAGCAAATGTTTGGTGAAGCCAAAGATCAACCAAAGCTCAGATTGAAGATTCTCTCAGTGTGGAAGTGAGAAATCCTACATCAACAACTTACAAGTCATTGTCCACCGATGGTGTTCCCACACATCGGTGGACACTCTCCCACTGACCTTCTTCATGTCGGCCCACACCATCCCACCGATAAGGATGCTCAAATCGGTGGGATCACTATTCTTTCCTCATGAATGGTTTTTCTTTGAAGAAATTCACAAGATTCAAGTCACTCAAATCGGTGGAACATCATCGGTGAAATTGTCTTGGAAGACACATCAAGAAGATCATTTATTATGGGACAATATCTCTTGCCAGGTAAAAGTGACTATTTGTCGTTTTATCCATTATCAGATAAAGTCTCATTCAGCATGGGTATTCTTCCTAGTACCAATGAAAAGGTGATAAAGACACATCAACTTTTTAGAAGTCAACAGTTACAAGCAAATCTCCTGATGACAAGTGTCCCAAGCATTTAATGCTCATCACACTATAAAAGGAAGAAGAGGCTCCCATGCAAACTACGCTTACAAAAAGAATTCTCAGTACAAGCATCCTCTACTCTCTCAAGAACTTTAAAGCTTTGTTCTAAGTGTTCAAGTTGTTTTAGTTTTCAGTATACTTTGTGAAAGATTGTTAGAATAGTTTATCTGTTCTTTTCCGCAACACTCTTTAGATTCTATGTGTAATTCTTGTTGAAAGTTTTTCAATAATAGAATTAAAATTGTGAAATTTTTGAGTATTGTATTCAAACCCCCCCCCCCCCCCCCCCCTCTTCTACAATACTTGTTAAGCCATCTGGGACTAACAAGTGGTATCAGAGCATAAAGTTTAATTCATAAACTTGATCTGCGATGGCTGTCTCTTCTTCTTCAACATGTGAAAACTCCTTTCAAAACAACTTTTCTGAAAATGGCTCCATTACCAAACCTCCTAAGTTTAACCCTGACAACTTTTCTCTTTGGAAAAACCGTATGATGCTATTCATGGAAGGAGTGGATACTAGATATCCAACCATTCTCAAAGAGGGACCTATTATCCCTAGAGTCTGGGCTCGCTATGAAACGCAGAGGCCTGGTAAAGAAACCATTGATAAGGAGGATTCTAGTGACTCCGATGATTCTGATGAGCCTTCTGACAAAGAGAAATCCAAAGCTACTGGTCGTTATATCCTTAAAAACCCAAAGAAATATACCGATGAGGAAAAACGTCTGGTTTCTCTTGATTCTAAGCTTAGAGCAATTATTGCTCTCTCTCTTCCTGATGAGGTCTATCACTCTCTGGTTAACTTTGAAACTGCCAAAGAGATGTGGACCACACTATGTGTACTGTACGAAGGTACTGAGGAAGTGAAGAACAGCAAAAAGATTGGTCTCATTAGAAAGTATGAACTATTTACTTATGAAAAAGGTGAATATCTTCCCAGCTACTATAATCGTTTCAATTCTCTTCTAAATGATCTGAAGTTGTTGGGCAGAGTCTATGATAATGAGGAAGTCTTATGCAAGTTCATGGATTGTCTCCCTGAATTTTGAGAGAACATATGCACTTGTATCAAAACTACCAAGGACCTTGAGTACATGCCCTTAACTGTCTTGTATAGAACTCTCTTCAACTTTGAACAAACCAAGTTACAAAGGAAATCTTTCATCAAAGAGATAAAGGGCTCCTCTATAGCCCTTGTTAGTGAAAACTCCAAGAAAACTCAAAGTGTTCCTCGAATCACCTATCCTTCATCAGACTCTGACAATGACAGCCAAAACAACTCTACCCACCAAACGGAGGCATATCTAAGTGATGCTGATGATGAAGGTGAGGAAATATTGGTTGAACA
Organism: Saussurea involucrata; assembly: GCA_033807775.1. NCBI lineage: Eukaryota > Viridiplantae > Streptophyta > Magnoliopsida > Asterales > Asteraceae > Saussurea > Saussurea involucrata. Next base: position 14,184,533 of record CM066312.1, read on the forward strand.
ATTGTCTGATGAAATGGCTATGATGGCTGGTTTCAAGAACAAGTCTCGTCCTTTTAACAAATCTAGAAATTTCAGAAAACCCTCTTCTTCCACAAAGACTCCCTCTTCTGATAAGTCCAATGAAGAGTGTTTTAACTGTGGTAAGAAAGGACATTTTGCTTCTGAGTGTAGGAGCAAGCGTGTTGCAAAATCTAGGACCACATCCTCTGACAAGTATTCTTCCAAGTATGAGAAACCCAAAAATAACTCCTTCAAATCAACCTTTTCCAAGAAAGATACTCAATCATCTTCCCAAGACCATCAGGAACGTGCTGAGAAGTATAAGGCAAAGTACAAGAAAGAGAAAGAAAGGAGTGAGGGTATTCTAAGAAAAGGAAAGGTCTCATGGCAGAAATTCATGATTGGGATGAAGAAGAAACTTCTGACAGTGATTCTCCTAACATGTGTTTCATGGCCATATCTGAAGATATGGAAGATTCTGAAAAAACTACCTCTCCAATGGCTCTGGTGTCAACTGGGTGCTCGACATCATACTCTCAGGTACATCCCTTTAATGATATGACTGACATTGAAAAGATTGATGCATATGAATCCTTAACTAAAGATTTCTATAATGTCAAGGATAGCAAGAAAAGAAAATTTGTTCAAGTTAAAAACCTCTCCTCTCAACTTGAAATTTGTATGTCTAAACTTGAAAAGTTTGAGGAAGTCAAAGTTGAGCTTGAGGATCTGAAAACCATAAATCATATGATTTCAAAAGAGAAAAACAAGCATTTTAAGAAATTAAAAAGAGAACAAGAGACCGTTAGAAAATGGACAAGTTCTTCAAAAAATCTTGAGCAAATCTTTAAAGATCAAATTTCAGGTGATAACAAATTTGGTTTAGGCTTTGGAAAAACCATTTATGAATCTTCTTCTCATGCTCTTGTTTCTACCTCTAATATATGGGATGATGACTCAGAGTCAAGCTCTTGTGATTCTATTTCTTTAAACTCAGTTGATCTAGGTGAAGCTTTAAAGTTCGGAATGTTTATAAAAGCTAAAGAATCTTCTTCTGTTCAAACTATGGAAAAGGAGGACTCCAATGATGTTTTTAAACTTATCCATGATCTTTTAAAGGATTTAGCCATTGATGAAGTCTCATCTTCTGACTCTTCAAAATCAAAGTTTTTCAAAAGAGCCAATAACACTGATCTCTCTTTAAAAAGAAAATCCTCAAACCTTGGGAAAGATAATTTCAAAAACTCTTCAAGAAATCTTTCCAACTTTTCTTCCACTTCTGGTAATGGGATATAAAGTTATCCTCCACTCATCTCATCCTTTGGTCCTAAAGCTATTCAAGTTAATGTCATAGGGAAAGGAAAAGAAAAATTGCAAAAACCTAAAAAGACATTTATCTACAGAAACTGTTATAACTGTGGTGACACTTTTCACCTTGCAAAGGATTGTCTAAAGGAAAGAATTGACAGAACCAAACCTAAGGACTCTTCCACTTCTAACCCCAAAGGACCCACCACCAAATTGGTACCTAGGAACTAATCTGTGTGTGCATGCAGGTTTTTGAGCACCATCAAATCTGGTATTTGGATAGTGGGTGCTCACGTCACATGACGGGAAACAAATATCTTCTCATTAACTATGTGTCTGAAAAAGGGTCCTTCTGTAACTTTAGGAGACAATTCTAGAGGCTACACCAAAGGATATGGAACTCTCACAAACGGATCTGTCACCTTCAACAAAGTGGCATTTGTTGAAGGCCTCATGCACAATCTCCTCAGTATCAGCCAACTGTGTGATCTAGGATATAAAGTTATCTTCGAACTTTGTATCTGTACTGTTGTTGACAAAAACATGAAAGTGGTTCTATCTGGAAGAAGGATGGAAAATGTCTATATCATCGATATGGGACAAAATAATAATTCATCCAGTGTTTGCTTTGTGTCAGATGACACAACCAAAAGGAACTGGTTGTGGCATAAACGTCTATCTCATCTCAACTTCAAAACTCTCCACAAAATCTCAAACAAAGAGCTGGTGACCGGCATGCCAAAGTTGAACTTTGTTTAAGAAAAGTTGTGTGATGCATGTGAAAAAGGGAAGCTCACCAAAACTTCCTTCAAGACCAAGCAATGCTCCTCCATCACTCTTCCTCTCCAAATGCTGCACATGGATCTATATGGACCAGTCAGCACTCCCAGTCTAGGAGGCAAACGGTACATTCTTGTAATTGTTAATGAATTTACTAGATATACTTGGGTGTCTTTTCTCAGGTATAAAAGTGATGCAACTGAAGAAATCATCAACTTTGTCAAGAAAAATGAAGTTCTAAATGGACAACTTGTACGATCGGTGAGAAGTGACAATGGCACTGAATTCAGAAACAGTGCTCTTGAAGACTTCTTCAATGAGAAATGAATTCTCAAAATTTCTCTGCCGTCAGGACTCCTCAGCAAAATGGAGTCGTGGAAAGGAAAAACAGAACTCTATGTGAGGCTGCAAGATCAATGCTAAGTGAATCAAACCTCCCCGTCTACTTTTGGGCTGAAGCTGTTAATACTACTTGCTTTACCTAAAATAGGTCGGTGATATCCAAAAGGCATGATAAGACCCCCTATGAAGTTTTTCATGGCAGAAAACCAAATATAGGTTTTCCTCATGTGTTTGGTTGTGTGTGCTTCATCGTAAATGATCGTGACAATCTTGGGAAATTTGATCCCAAGGCTGATGAAGGAATCTTTGTTGGATACTCTCTATCCTCTAAAGCATATCGTGTGTATAATCTCAGAAGAAAATGCATTGATGAGTCTATTCATGTAAAATTTGATGATCTAAGATCATCATCTCTTTCAAATGATGATGATGAATTACACAGGTGGATTTCCTCATGCATAGGTAATGCTCCTATAGTCAATCCCACCGATGCATCCTCCATTCCTTTAACTCTATAAAATCCCTCTCCTTCAAATAACCAAGTTGGGTCACCTTCCATAGTGCCTGACACTTCTCCTATCGAAATTGACCATCTTCCCACCGACATGCATTCTCCCACCGACTTGCATGCTCCCACCGAAATACATCCTTCCACCGACAGTTCAGCCTTCCACCGAACCTCTGATCCCACTCCACCGACATACTCCATACAAAATGTTCCACCACCTTTACCTCCTGCAACAAAATGGACCAAAGATCACCCCATCGATTAAATCATTGGTGATCAACAAGCTGGAGTACAAACACGAAGGGGGGTTGGAAACATTTGTCTCTATGTAAAATTTCTCTCTCATATTGAGCCTAAAAAGATTGATGAAGCTCTAGCAGATCCTTGTTGGCAAATTAGTCAGCTGGTCCAGCAAGAAACAAAACTCTGTGTCAACCTCTATTTCTGAGGCTGAATATGTTGCTGCTGGAAGTTGTTGTGCTCAAATTCTGTGGATGAAAAATCAACTCCGGGACTACAATCAGGCTTACTCCAAGATACCAATTCTATGTGACAATTCTAGTGCAATAGCTATTGCAAACAATCCTGTTCTACACTCAAGATCAAAGCACATAGACATCAGATATCACTTCATCAGGGATCATGATAACGCCACTTTTTGGCGTTATTTTCGGACCTAAAACCAATGAGATTGGCTTGTATTCTAGCAAAAAGGCGTGGATTTTATGTTTTATGGAGTGATTTATGCAGGTTATCTAAAAGACAGCGTTCAACGAGAAAAGAAGCTAAAATGAGCCAAAACGAAGCCCAACGGAAGCCCGAGATCCAAGACCAAGACCCGCGAACCAAACCCGACCCAAAAATGGCCTCAGAAAAGCGTGCGGCTTTTCCCGCGACTTGCAAGTCGCGGGACAAACCGTGGATGTCTCTGTTTGTCGAATTTCAGCTATTAATTTCGGATTTTAGGTCAAGGCTCGACACGCAACACACACACGACGACTACGGCAGCTGAGGGGGCGATTTTGGGAGAGATTCTACACCTTTCGGAGCCACGATAGAGGATCAATCAAGGAGCAATTCACGACGCGAAGCGGATTAGAGCCGGGAGAAGGGAGTTCATCACTACATCTTTCACATTCACCACGATCACATTCATTATGTTTACATACACTTTCGTCTTTCTTTCTCTTGTGTTTGAATCCACCACCGACATGAACTAATCTGTTCATGTTGGGGGTTGGAATGAGTTTGGTTTGTAAGCATATGAACAGATGACTTGAACGTTTATCAGTTTTCCTATTTAATGAATGCCTGTAATTTGGTTTTTAATGCTTTTGAGAGTTTAGCTAGCTTTCAATTGTTTTGTTGTTTCCAGTTGAGTTCCAGAGAATTAACTGTTAACTAGAACTAGGAATTACATGTCTAAGGTGAGAAAGGGGATAGAGATATACCGAGTAAGCCTTAGTCCTAATTGAACCATTTAGGTTGAGATCGAAAGATAAAATCTATACGTTCATAATAAATCTTGCGCTTAATGTGTTTTGGAATCAATAAGTTGAGATCGAAAGATAAAACTTATCCTTTTCAAAATAAAACTCGTTGTTGCTCGAAAGAGAATAATGGTGACCTTTAAAGATTGGGTATTCATTAAGGGAATAACTGGTAATCGTTTTAAGTCTGATATTCGTATGTGAAAACCTAAGGATTTCCAACCCTCAACTGTTTTCTCTATCGGAAGTTTCCAAAGTTGTTTACTGTCTTGTGTTGATTTATTTCCTTGCAATTAATTAGTTTAAGACCAACCAATTCAATTTCGATAGTTCAGTTAATAGAGCTTATAGTAATTGTGATACTTAGTTCCTAGTTCCCATGGATTCGATACTCGTACTTACCGTACGTTATTACTTGATTTCGACACCGTACACTTGCGGTTAGAATTAGGGGGGGTGATACCCGTCCTATCAAGTTTTTGGCGCCGTTGCCGGGGAACTAGTTGCAACTGATAGCACTACCAGCTATAAGCGCTATTAGATTGAACATTTTTCCTTTATTTATTTATTTTATTTCATCACTTTCAGTTTTTGGGTTGCTAATTTTGCTGATTCTTCTTTTCAGGTACCAATTGGTTTATGCCAAGGAAAACCCGAGGGGAGAAATTCGAACCGATCGACCCGGAGATTGAGAGAACCGCCCGTCGTTTACGAAAAGAACAAAAAGCCAAAAAAGATATCAAGATCGAGATGGCCGATGAAGCACCTCCAGCGCAACGCCCTATGATGTCGTTTGCCAACCCGAATGTGGCAGCGGCACGCATAGGCATTCAAGCACCTGCCACTGGGGTGAATGCTTTCGAGCTCAAACCAAGTACCATTGTCATGGTACAACAGAATCAATATGGAGGAGCGCCGACTGAAGATCCGCATGCACATCTCCGTGCATTCGAAAGGATCTGTAACACATTCAAGATCAATGGCATGAACGAGGATGCCATCAAGCTGAGGTTATTCAGATTCTTTCTCAAAGGCCGAGTTGTAACATGGATTGAGGGTATCCAACCGGACTCGATCACCACTTGGGAGCAGTTGAAAGCTGCGTTTCTTCAGAAGTTCTTTCCTCCGAGCAGAACCGCCCAACTCATGGCCGGAATCACACATTTCGCGCAATGGAACCAAGAAACCTTGTATGAAGTGTGGGAAAGGTACAAGGAGATTATAAAGAAATGTCCACATCATGGGTTACAAGGGTGGGTAATCATCCAGACTTTCTTTAGTGGACTTCACCCGAAATTTAAAAACGACATCACAGATGCGTCGGGTGGAGCACTAATGGATAAGTCGTATGAGGAAGCATGTGAGCTGATCGACAATCTGGCCGAGCATAGTTTTTCTACTCCAAGAGCCGATGTTAGAAGAGTTGCGAGTGTTCGGGAATCGGATGAGCTGAAGGAGTTAAAAGCTCAATTGGCCGCAATCACGAATCATTTGAAGGGAGGTAATCCGGAAGAAACCGAACAGGTTCAATTTTTGCAAAACCGGAACAATCAATCGAGGAACGACTCGTTTTCGAACACATACAATGAGGTGTGGAAGAAGCACCCGAACTTCTCATGGAGTCAACCTCAAGGGCAACAACAACAAGGTAATTCTTTCAACTTCGCCAATTATCCTAATGCTAACAATGTTTACCGTCCTCCAGGTTTCAACCAAAGGAACGAAGGACCATCCGGGGAGAAGAAACCGGGGATGGAAGATATGCTGATGAAGTTCATGACCAAGATGGACAATACGGTTTGAGAGTTAGCGAGCACGGTCAATACGGTAAAAGCCACAACCGATCAGAACACCGCGTCGATCAAGATCCTCGAGAGGCAAGTGGGGCAGATTTCCGAAGACTTACAAAACCGACCTCCCGGAACATTCCCGAGTATGACTGAAAGGAATAACCGAGAGGAGTGTAACGCCATTTACCTGAGAAATGGCAAGGAGCTGATTGGAGACACAACACGAGAGCATGCATCAAAGGGAATCGAGCCCAAAGAGAAAGAGGTCGAGGCTGTAGACATGGATAAGTTGGAAGCCGAGAGAGAGGTGGCGATGAAAGAAAACCCGGAGGATGAAGAGAACAAGAAGAGGGGAGAGACGAAGCCGTAGCAACCACCGGTCAAGCTGGTGGTACCGAGAGTGCCTTATCCGAGCAGACTTAAATCATATAAGGATGATGTTAATTTTTCTAAGTTTCTTGATATATTTAAAAAGTTGCATATTAACATTCCTTTTGCAGATGCTTTGGCACAAATGCCCTCATACGCGAAATTCATGAAGGAGATTCTATCCAAGAAGAGGGTAATCGATCACCAATCCACCGTTGCACTTACTGAAGAGTGTAGCGTGATCATCCAGAACAAGCTTCCCCTGAAGCTCAAAGATCCAGGGGGTTTTTCAATCCCTATTCAAATTGGGGAGTTTTCTTTTAATAAGGTATTATGTGATTTAGGAGCTAGTATTAATTTAATTCCTTTATCTGTTTTTAGGAAACTGGGATTGGGAGAAGTGCAGCCGACGTACATGACGCTCAAGCTCGCGGATCGATAGATCGTGTACCCGTATAGAGTGGTAGAAGATGTTCTATTCAAGGTCGGCAAGTTTTACTTTCCAGTCGACTTCGTGGTGCTGGACATCGATGAAGACATAGAGGTCCCGTTGATATTGGGACGATCATTTCTGGCCACGAGTAGAGCAATAATTGACATAGAGGAAGGAGAAATGACGTTAAGAGTTGGTGGTGAGAGAGAGGTGTTCAAGATGTTCGAGAAGGTGAGAGGTCGAAATGAAGAGGGATCCGGAATTGGTAATGGAAAACCGGATGAGGAAGAATCCGCGGAGAATCGCAAGTGTGGGTGAGCCGAGTCCGCGGATACCGAGCCAAGTTGAGATCTACATAGTCGTGCCACGACTTTAACTACGGCGCCGGGTGGGAGGCAACCCACCGAGGTTAGTTTCTTTTAAATTCCTGTTTTTGAGTGTGTTCTTATTTACGAAAAACCATAAAAATGAGAAAAATCGAAAAATAGCTGAAACAGGGACTTACGCGGCTTGTGCCATGGCCTGCAAACCGCGTGCCAAACCGCGGGGCTCTCTGTGAGGTTTTCGAAACAGGGGGTTACGCGACCTCTTGCGCGACTTACAACCCGCGCGCCAAACCGCGCGGGTTCCCCTATTTTCGTGTCGTGTTCATTTTCTTGCTTAGTGTGTTTCGTTTTTCTGTTTTTCTTTCGTCTTTTGCTTTGTTTCTTGTGTGTCTGCATTCTCGCTCTCCATCTCCCCTGATTGGCGATCAAATCCTTCAAGATAATCTCCTCCGTCCGGGCAAACAGGTACGCTCTAAATTTTGTATGTAACGAGTGTGTATGATGTTTGGTTTCGTAGTAGCTAAACGAGATGCAACAAACCTAAGTTTCACTTAGGTTTGGGGTGCCCAAAATTTCATCATCGACACACTCAATTTTAATCCTGTGCAAACCTCGGTGTCACCGAGGTTTGGGGTTGGCTTCTGTTTGACAAACGTAGGCCACGGCCTAGGTTTGGGGTGGCCACATTTTCGATGAAATCGCTCTTTGATGCTTGTGGTTTAATGTTATGTCTTGCCTGTCTATTACCTGTAATAACCGCACAACTACACTTGTCTCATTTCGTGTCGCCTGAACCTACACTTGCACATTGGGGACAATGTGTGGGTAAGGTTTGGGGTTGCCCAATCGGCCCCACGTTATGAAACGTAGGTTTCCTGCACCTCTGAGTACCTAGATCACTCTAGCTAAATTTTTTGTTTTGAATGATTGAGACCGACCATGGTGGGAAGAATCTTGTGATAGTGACGTGACCATTAGGGAAGGACCGGGAAAGGACATGACTAGGGACATTAGTGGAGACCACCCAATAGCGAGTTTTGAGCCTAAAGGACGTTTTTCAAATTCGAGGGATTCATACACTTAATTCTTATACACTTTTTCGAGTTCCTTGTCGTGAATATAGAATGATCTCGCTATATTATTGCATTGAGTAGCAAAGACGACCATCGGGATATTGGGTAAGGGCATAGTAGACCAAATCGTGTGGACCTTAAGATGTGATTCCAGGCAATGTGTGTTTTGTTTTAACCTGTTTTTAGCTATCGTACCTTTTCACCCATCTGTGTGTAATCATAGCCCCTTTGTAACCATACACTCACCTTTTCATTTCAGACCCACCTTTAAACCCGAGCCAAAAAAACCGTAGCCAACCCTATCCGAAAGTGTGTCAATCTGAGCGGTAATGAACAACGAGAAGCGAGAGCGGAAAAGAAGGAAATCAGGCCAGTCATGAAAATAAATAGAAAAGAGGGCCAATGCAGCCCCAATGCAAATAAAGAGGACCAATGAAGTCCCAAGTAAAAAAAAAACAGTTAGTTTAGATTTTATTTACAGCAGAAAATAAGAGAGTCAAAGTGACTCCGATAGTGACAAAAGGGCCAAGTGATAAGGTAGAATGTGATGAAGTTCAGAACTGTTAATGTTTGACATACCGAGGATCTTTGTTCCCTTTTACCCTTCATTTCTTAGCCATAACCTTAGCCCCGTTACAACCCGTGTAAAGACCTGGATGATCTTCTGGAAAACGTGATTACGGTATGCGACCACCTTTACTGATATTCCCTGTCTTGCTACTTGATTCCTTTCTGAGATCAATTTTTGGACATTTGTGCGTCTTTCTTTAGAGTTGTCATGAAATTCTTGAGTATTCTGGTACATAACCTCCTATACATGAAAACATGTGCGACAACCTAGGTTCGAGTGAAACTAGAGTATCCCGTGAGGTAGGGTCGAGGCGAAATGTTTTCCCTAGTATGTCTGGACCTAGAACAACCTTAATGGAAACGGAGCAGTAACGAGTCCAACTTACAATGGAAGGTCATAGATCAAACGGAATAGGAATGAGGCGAGAGTGAGATAGGCATTCACGGGTATGGGAAATCACCAGTGCATTACATGGTACCGATTGGGAGTTGTGCAGTTATTATCATTTCTCTGATATATGCTTTTATTCTATTTTGTCGCTAATTTGCTTGGGGACAAGCAACGCTCGGTTTGGGGTTGTTGATAATGCCACTTTTTGGCGTTATTTTCGGTCCTAAAACCAATGAGATTGGCTTGTATTCTAGCAAAAAGGCGTGGATTTTATGTTTTATCGAGTGATTTATGCAGGTTATCTAAAAGACAACGTTCATCGAGAACAGAAGCTAAAAAGAGCCAAAACGAAGCCCAACGGAAGCCCGAGATCCAAGACCAAGACCCGCGAACCAAACCTGACCCAAAAATGGCCTCAGAAAAGCACGCGGCTTTTCCCGCGACTTGCAAGTCGCGGGACAAACCGCGGATGTCTCTGTTTGTCGAATTTCAGCTATTAATTTCGGATTTTAGGTCAAGGCTCGACACGCAACACACACACGACGACTACGGCAGCTGAGGGGGCGATTTTGGGAGAAATTCTACCCCTTTCGGAACCACGATAGAGGATCAATCAAGGAGCAATTCACGACGCGAAGCGGATTAGAGCCGGGAGAAGGGAGTTCATCACTACATCTTTCACATTCACCACGATCACATTCATTATGTTTACATACACTTTCGTCTTTCTTTCTCTTGTGTTTGAATCCACCACCGACATGAACTAATCTGTTCATGTTGGGGGTTGGAATGAGTTTGGTTTGTAAGCATATGAACAGATGACTTGAACGTTTATCAGTTTTCCTATTTAATGAATGCATGTAATTTGGTTTTTAATGCTTTTGAGAGTTTAGCTAGCTTTCAATTGTTTTGTTGTTTCCAGTTGAGTTCGAGAGAATTAACTGTTAACTAGAACTAGGAATTACATGTCTAAGGTGAGAAAAGGGGATAGAGATATACCGAGTAAGCCTTAGTCCTAATTGAACCATTTAGGTTGAGATCGAAAGATAAAATCTATACGTTCATAATAAATCTTGCGCTTAATGTGTTTTGGAATCCATAAGTTGAGATCGAAAGATAAAACTTATCCTTTTCAAAATAAAACCCGTTGTTGCTCGAAAGAGAATAATGGTGACCTTTAAAGATTGGGTATTCATTAAGGGAATAACTGGTAATCGTTTTAAGTCTGATATTCGTATGTGAAAACCTAAGGATTTACAACCCTCAACTGTTTTCTCTATCGGAGGTTTCCAAAGCTGTTTACTGTCTTGTGTTGATTTATTTCCTTGCAATTAATTAGTTTAACACCAACCAATTCAATTTCGATAGTTCAGTTAATAGAGCTTATAGTAATTGTGATCCTTAGTTCCTAGTTCCCGTGGATTCGATACTCGTACTTACCGTACGTTATTACTTGATTTCGACACCGTACACTTGCGGTTAGAATTAGGGGGTGATACCCGTCCTATCAGATCACATCTCCAAAGGTGACATTGAGCTGCATTTCATTCCAACTGATCTTCAGCTTGCCGATCTGTTCACCAAGCCCTTGGATGAAGCCAGGTTCAACTTTCTTTTAAGTGAACTTGGCATGCTTTACTTAGATAGTTAAAAAAAAAACTTTGATGTGAAGTCGGTAGTCTAGCTCACCGACCTTCAATAATGTCGGTGACCAATCCTTCACCGATCTCTCATCGGTACTCATTTCCTTCCTTCTCACCGATATCATCTCCTCTATATATGTCCCATCTCCTTTCTCTCTACCGACATCTCTCAACAATAAGCTCACCGACAATCGATCCCTAATTCCTCTATCGAAGACTCTACACAACACCGACATTTACATCGGTAGCCTCCATCTTCACCGACACCTAAAACACATATCGGTGTAGAATATCCCCACCGATTTCCATTTGTCGGTAGTCATCTCTCACCGATCCCTCACATCAGCGCGTTCCTAGTTTCTTCTCCACAACTCTCGCTCCATCGGTGGACAATAAGCTTCTGCCGACGTTTACACCGATCGGCATCACCGACATATACCATCGGTGTAGCTTCCCACCGATTCTAATTCTTATCCATATTTTCACGATTTCTTATGATTACATCACACCTAAACCCTATCTGTCAGACCTTGTTGACCTTTCCTCTTCCATGTAACCCCTTTCTCTCCACAGCGATCCCATACCGTCATCATTACTCTTTTAAAATATAATTTAATTTTTTTAAACCAAACCCTTCGATTCCCTTCATAACCATTGTCGCCCTAATTCAAAACCCACAACCTTTCTATAAAAACCCATCTTCTCCATCATTCTTCTATTTCAAACCTGCAACTCCCTTTCTCTATCTAACGTATTTCAAACCTGGAACTCATCCCATCAATGGCTTCCTCAACCCCTTCCAAGGTTTCAAAATCCACCAAAATTGTCAAGGACATTCCTACAAGCTTTGCTGATTTGATGTTCAATCCTTGCAATCACGTTGCAAGATTTGAATCCGATCCCACACCGAATTCAACACGATAATAAAGTTCTTGACCCGCTCTCCTCTCCTCCATGCTTTCTCATGCAAACCTAAAATGATCAAGGTGCTCATTGGCAAATTTTGGCTCACTAGTGTGTATGATCCATCGAACGAGGCCATTCACGCCTCTATTCTTTCTGATAAGGAAGGTGATCACGATCTAACCTTCGGCGTTGATGATGTTCGTCGTGCCCTCAAGATCGATGCTTTCTCCATTTATGAAGACATGCACGTACACAACCTCCATGAAGTTGTCGTCAACACCCTTGGCTACATTCACCAATCTGATGACAAAGCTTCCAAATCTTCCAAAGGCCCAAGAACACTCACACGAAACAAAATGGGTGGTGTATGGAACTTTCTCTTCGCTCACGTGATCTATTTTCTTTCTAGAAAGACAAGTGGTCAAGACCAATCCCCTTCTTACATTACCAATGTTGGTCCCGAAGGGTTATACAAGTTTGTAGAAGGGGGGTTGAATACAAACACACGATTTTTACTTTCTAAATTGTTTATTGATAAATCTTAAAACAATTTACAACTTGTTGCGGAACAAAATTAAGGATAAACCTAATCTAAACAAGTTAAGAACACTAAGTTTCTTGCACTAGAAATAAGATAGAAAGGAGATAAGAATATTACGAATAATATTCTAACACTAAGAGAGAAAGAAGAAGATGGCCGAGCACTTTAATTCTGAAGTAGGGTTCTTCTAATATACTGCATGCATTTAATGCATGGCAGTGTTACTTTACACGTGGCAGCAGCTGAGTGGTTGCATGTTTTGACCTTTGTAGACAACCTTAGTAGCCGCATGGTGCACAGTGTAGAATCAGAGTTTGCTGTACGATTCTAGACAGAAGGGAGGTCCGTTATGATATTTCGTACGGAGACGTGCAAGGGGGTAAGACAAAAGTAACTTGTAGAGGAAGACTTCATGATCAGCGTTCGTTGAACAGTACTTTATCAGCGAGTGATAAAGCTCAGCGATTGCTGAAGTCTTCTACTTGATACGTCACGTTGAATGGACAGGTCTTGCTTCGCTGATATTCGCATCAGTTCATTAGTAGACTTATCGCTGGTTCTTGGGCTTGATCTTCGACTTCAGCGTAGAACCTATGTTGACGTGAGACTTGTCTTCAGGGATCATAAGTAAACAACTATAGCTTATCAGCGATCATCACAGAGACTGAACATGCTTAGAGCTATTGGATGAACAGTGTTCGCTGAATGTCTAATCTAAAGAACGAGAGTTCCTATCAGCGGTACTGTAAAGTCCTAGTACTTATCAGTGATAGTGAAACTCTAATACATATTGTTTACTTACAATTTTCACTAAGTGTTTAAGAGAGAGTCATTATCAAATCACTGAGGGTTTGGATCAACAATCTCCCCCTATTTGATTATGACATAGCAACAAAAAAAATTGCTAAGTATGAAAACATAAGGATAAGAAGAACTCACAAAATATTTTTCCCTTTTACTGTTTTCTATGATCTTTTAAGTACTGATGGAGTAAAGTACATTTGCTGAAATTTTTATTTTAACTTCGTATAAGGTTACAAAGGGAAGTGGAAAAATTACAAGTACAACAAATAAACTTACAAGTAAAAAAGAGGTAAGCTGATAAAGATAGAAATATTACAAGGAAATCCTATCAGCCTTCAAAAGGTTCTTCTTTAATGAGAAGTTCATCAAGGGTCAGGGACAATTTTTCCCTGATTTCTTCTTTCTTGTGCTTCTTTGAAGATCATGGGCTTGAGATATCGTGCCTGAAGATCGCGTCTGAATTCACCCCAATAGATGAGATCCCTGAGATGTTCAATGGGAGTGATGGGAAGCTCAGAGACACGTTGAAAACGTTGTCCTTCATCATAGTCGTGAAAGAAGATACCATAAGGATTGCTTATGACTTTACCAAGGACGAAACATTCACCAGGTGGCAGAGAGGTATCCAGCGCTGAGAGATCAGGATCAGGACCAAGTAATTCAGCACGTGAAAAACCAATACCTGTTTCGTTCCGGATAGGAGGACCTGAATCTGATGGTTTGGACTTTTTCTTTGCAGAGGCCCTTCTTTGTTGAGTCGCAAGAGGAGTGGGAGGAGGAATATCCACAACAGAAGACACCAAGTCGATCTGTCGATTTATAAGTTTCTCGACATGATCATTGTATTTAGAACGTGACTTCTGAATGACTATTCTGATCTCCAACATTCAGAGAGACCATACTTCGTGATAGCATCAGCGTAGAAGGATTCAGTGGTATCGTTCTCTCTGAATATTTCGACTTCAACAATTGGAACTTTGATGGTCGATCTTCCAGTTAGGTGAACCTTGTTAATTCTGGCAGCACTATATCGAAAGTGTACTTTCTCTTTACACCATTTCAAGGTAGATTGAGATACCTTGGTCTTTTCTTCGATAATCTTCTGGGCGTCTTCCCACAACTGACGTTGGACTTCGATGGGAGTCATTTTCAGTGCGGGGTCATTCACCAATTCTTGGGCAAGCTGGATGGCGAGGGCCTTATCTTTTTCTTCAGCTTCCTTCTTTTCGGCGAGTATACTTTTGGCTTTTAGGTGATCAGTGAACTCTTTCTTTGACAACCTGAACTTTGTAGGAACAGGAGTGACTTTGGAGCGAGGGAGGATGATTCGCTGATCTTCGAAATTCTTGATCATTTCTTCTCTCCTTTTCTGATCCTCTTCACTTAGCCTTTGAGGAGCTAAGGAAGGTCTGTTTTTGTGAGAGAGAAGTTGTTCTTCAGGTTCATCGGTCTCAGTGATTAAATCCAAGACCGGGATTATTTCTTCAGCTCTTGTGGCTGGGATTATTGTTGGTGCAGCAGTGAGGACTTCAGCTGGATCCTCAAGCAGGGGAGAGGACTAGCTGAAAAGCAGCGATTGTTTAAGTAAGAAGAGTTGGGGAAGAAAGAGATAGAGAAAAGAATATGATTAAGTGTAGAGAGGTTTTATGGAGAGGAGAACTGAGATTGAGAAGGGATAGAGAAGGGATGCAGAGTAAGGGAAGAGGAGATATTGTACCTGACAAACTGGCTTTATCTGAAGGATGGCCAGATTGCCTTCTACAGCGAGGCCTTTATTTTTGCCTTTGTCAGCTTCAGACGCTGCAGGCTTTGTCTTGGTCGTCTCCCCTGATGGTTCTTTTATTGAAATCCCTTTTAGAGGAGGGACCTTCTTGTGCTGAACGAAGAAGGAATCATCATCATCATTGTTTTTATGGGATGATGATGGTTCTTCATCAGAGATGTCGATAGCTTCATCGTCTTCAGCTTCTTCTTCAGACTCGACATCATCAGCGTAAGGTTCGGTCACGTCAGTAGCAGCTTCAGTTTCCTCATCGAGTTGCTCCCCCTCAAGAGCATAGGGAGTTTTCTCGGTTTCCTCAGGGTTTTCAACTCCCTGAGATTGTCCAGCAGCAGCAGTAGTAGAACTCGTCTCCCCCTCAGCTAGGGGAAGATCTTCAAGAGTTTTCTTCTCCCCCTCAACATTATGGGGAAGGTCTTGATCCTTCTCCCCCTCTTCCACATGATGGATGGGGGAGGATATGATATTCTCAGCATTAGCAGCAGCATGCATTGGGTCCTTGTCTTCCAGGCCAGAGATCCCAACATAGTTTTCAATCTTGCTTAATCTGTCTTCTAGGCCAGATATAGCAGGATTGAGTCTTTGAAGATCTTCTCGATCCACCTGAGTAAAGTGCGAAGGAGCACAAGTGGCAGCGTTCAGGCGGTCGAGGATTTTCTTAAGATCTCCAAACTCTGTCTTCAATGATGTTACTTCATTGGACAGAGAGGTGAAGTTTGTGGAGAGAGTGTTGTTGGTAGTAGAGTGGTCAGCAAGAGTAGTAGCGAATTGGGCAATGTTGCTTTCCACCTTCTCCAGATCAGCACTGGAGGCCTTCTTTCCGACCTCAGCAGTTAGCGATTTGAGGTTCTCTCCAGTGTTTGTAACCGCTGAAGAATTTGCTGAGAGAGTTGTGGTGAGGGATTCCACCTTTGTTTCCAGGGCCTTCAGGGAGGTGTTGATATCTCCCAAATTAGGACCTGAAACAGTTATTAACTTATGAACAGAGGAAAGCTCAGAAGTTTGGGGTTTTGGGGTTTTGAGAGAGGAGTTTTTGAAGTTATGTGTATACCTGTAGGTGGGTTGGCGAAGTTGTCGAAACCTTGTAACCCTGAATGGTATTCCATGTCGCCTTCGAGGGTGCCTTGGCGCATGGAGGTGCCTGCAGATCCTAAGTTTGTATCCATCATCGCATGTAGAGTATCAGCAGCTGAATCATGAACGATGACGTTGGTTCCTGAGAACGGTGGGAAAATTGGTGGAGTGTCCAAAGAAAGAGTGGGAGGAGTGAAGGATGAGAAGATTGGTTGGGTGCGGAGTTCAGCGTTGGATCCGCTGACAATCACTTCAGTCTGTAGAGAGACTGAAGGAGGTGGTTCAGTTCCAAGTTTAGAACATCAGCGTTTAGAGACGTTGAGGTTGGGATGGAAGGGGTGGCTTGAGCAGCTGTGGCAGAGTGTACCAAGAAACTATCCAGCAACTCTTGTATAAGATGAGTAGTGGAGTCTTCAGCCATTGATGGCTTGGAGGGTTGCTCCTTTGTTTTTTTGATCCTTTTGGAATCAAGTTGGGAAGTTGAGTGTTTCCTTTTACGACTGGGTAGAGCCTGGGTATCAGCGGTTGGGATTACCACTGAAGTAGCCGCAGAAGTAGAAGAAGGAGGATTAAGAAAAGATAAGAGTGTAGAGAGACGTACCTCGTTTGGCAGGGGCTTGAAATCTAGAACTTTAGCGCCAACCTGAGAGAGTCTCAGGTCTCCTACCTTTGGGTATTCATCCCCAAGTCCGTGTTGAAAGACGGCGCTGATAAACCTTGGATATGGAACGCAAGTTGGTCTTTCAGCCATGTTCACCCTGAACATCAAATCGTCGTAGATGATTGACGCCCAATCAATGTGGAGTCCCTTCAGCAGAGCATATCCCATGGCCTGTTGGGGTTGGGATGCTTGGTCAGTTGACCCGACTTTAGCTGTTAGACAGTTGATCAGATGAGCGTAGATAAAATTCATCTCGTTGGGCATCATCGACTTCTTGATGGCAGTTAGCTTTTTGTCAGGGTTTTTGTCTCTCCCTGTGTCCCATGCGTAACCCATTGCATCAAAGAATGCAATCAGGGTTGCTCTATCAGTAGGGTTCTTTTTGGGATCTGGTAGAGGGACAAAACGGTTTTCTCTGGTGCTGGTAGGGAGTTTTAGAGCACGTCTGATATGGTTGGGGGTGATCTTGGAAGTACCATGGTCTGTGTCACAGAGAATGACATCGACCATTTTCTTTGGGTCTTTGGGTGAAGGAACCTGAGCACGTCTGGCAGTATACCAGAACTGAGCTAGTAGAGAACGATGAGCAGGGGGTGCAATGGTGAGAGCGTATGAAATGGGGCAAGTTTTAAGAAAGTTCACAGCATTATCAAGATGTGTGTCAGGTTTGTTTTCAGGGAAGTCGAAGAGAGCATAAGGATTATTATGTTGATAAGTAACCTTCTTGAGATCGAACTTAACCTGAGGAGCCTTTGTGATTTCAGTGACCTCAACAGCAATGGAGGTCTTATCAGCAGGAGATTCAGTAGTATATGCCATTTCTGTCAATCACATATAAACATGAAGAAGAGATAAAGAACAATGTCTTAATGTGGAAAGATTTTCCAAATAAGATGTTGATTTTTTTCCAAATAAGATGTTGATTTTTGTCCATTTCATTCAGACCAAAGATGTCTTAATGAAGATTAGGGTTTTTCTTTGTTTTGAAAAAAGAAATACAAAACATGGAGAGTATGTGTTTTCCAGTTTCTATTTGAAGAAGAGATTCTGGAAAGACATATGAAGAACAAGTTTAAGAGTTTTGTTTCAAACTTGAAGAACAACCATGAAGGCTGTGTTCATAAAATCATGAAAAGAAAATGATTTTATTTTAAAAAGGTTTCTTTTGTTTGATCTGTTAATAACAAGAATAAGATCAAAAACAAGTTAATAAAAGGTAAATAATAAGAATATTAACCTTTCGAAGTTTGAAGAAGATGAACAGTTCTTGAAACGAGAGTTCGAGATGCAACAGTAATTCTTTTCTTGAAGAAGAAGTTGTTCGCGTAAAGGAAAGATATATACTTGACAGGATTTATATAGTGAGAGTAGAGAGAGAGAAAAAAACTAGAGCGGGAAAGTTTTTCATCATGACACGGACACGTGTTTGCATTTGATTTGATGAAAAAACGAAACGTGCAAACGTGTGTCAGAAAAAGAACGTGCCAGGGTTTATCCGTTTGATTACGTCACAAACGTCCTTTCACATTTTAGGATGTCTCTGAGGTTTTTGAAATACTCAGGGACATTTTGAAAACATGAAGCACTGAATAGAAGTATCAGTGTTAGGTTTTAGAAATTTCAAAGTATCGCTGATAAGGAAGAGATATTCAGCGATATAATTTGTTTTGAAATCTTGCATTCATTTACGAACGTCAGTGAGTAAAGAAAACATACCTTGATATCAGCGAATCAAGTTTGTTCAGAGAGAAAATGATAGAATGGGTTATACAAGTTGGTTTTATCCTGTCGCTGATCAAATGCGAACCGCTGAAGATTTTATTCTTCAAAGTTCAGCATTCCAAGCTCGCTGATGAGAAAGTTAAATCTTGTCTCATCAAGAGGTTTGGTGAAAAGATCAGCTAACTGAAAATCAGTTGGGATAAAGTGAAGTTCTATATCACCATTCATCACATGATCTCTGATAAAATGATACCTGATTTCGGTATGTTTGGTCTTTGAGTGTACCACTGGATTGTTGGCTATAGTGATGGCACTTGTGCTGTCGCAATAGATTGGAATTTTCGAGAGCTGAAGGTCATAGTCCAGTAGTTGATTTCTCATCTACAAGACCTGAGAACAACAGCTTCCAGCAGCTACGTACTCAGCTTCAGCGGTGGAGGTGGACACTGAGTTTTGCTTTTTACTTGTCCAACTCACCAGCTTTCCACCTAGGAGCTGACATCCTCCTGTGGTGCTTTTCCTATCCATCTTGCAACCTGCAAAATCACTATCTGAATAAACGATTAGATCAAACCCTGAGTTTTTGGGATACCAAACACCTAGGTTGGGAGTACCCTTAAGGTAACGAAAGATTCGCTTTACATCGATCATATGAGATTCCTTAGGTTCAGCTTGATATCGTGCACACAAACAGGTTGCGTACATAATATCAGGTCGGCTAGCTGTAAGATACAGAAGAGAACCGATCATCCCACGGTACGTCGTGACATTAACAGGTATTCCAGAAGAATCCTTGTTTAGTGTCAGCGGTGGTGCCATAGGGGTTTTCATAGCTGAACTCTGAGTTAAATCAAATTTCCTCAGCATATCTTTAACATACTTACCCTGATTAATGAAAGTTACTTTTTCATTTTGTTTTAGCTGAAGACCAAGGAAATATGTTAGCTCACCCATCATACTCATTTTATACTCTACTTTCATCCTTTCAGAGAAACGAGTACAAAGGTCAAGGTTAGTAGAACCAAATATAATACCATCGACATATATTTGTACAAGAATGATATGACCTTTTACTTTCCTGAAAAATAGAGTCTTATCGATTTTACCACGCTCAAATTTTTCAATATGGAGATAAGTAAAGAAAGTGTCATACCATGCACGAGGAGCTTGCTTTAAGCATAAAGTGCCTTATCCAGTTTATAAACATAACCTGGATGCTTAGGATCTGAGAATCATGGAGGTTGTTTCACGTAGACTTCTTCATTCAGTTTTCCATTTAGGAACGCTGACTTAACATCCATTTGATAAACTTTGAAGTCTTTGTGTACAGTGTAAGCTAAGAATAGACGAATGGCTTCTAGTCTTGCCACTGGAGCAAAGGTTTCGTCGTAATCTATACCTTCCTCTTGTCTGTATCCCTGAGCAACGAGTCAAGCCTTGTTGCGGGTTAGAGTTCCATGTTCATCCAACTTGTTTCGATAGACCCATTTAGTGTCTATCACTGACTTGTCAGATGGACGAGGAACAAGCTTCCAAACTTTGTTTCTTTCAAATTCAGTCAGCTCTTCTTGCATAGCGCTGACCCAGTTCGGATCTTGGAGGGCATCATCTGTTTTCTTTGGTTCAATCAGAGAAATAAAGTTAACAAATAAGCAAATGTTACCTGCACTTCGTCGAGTCTGAACACCAGCGTTTGGATCACCAAGAATTTGATCAATAGGGTGATTTATTGTCCATCGCTGAGTCGGAGCATGAGTCGCTGACTCAACCTGAACTGGAGGGGCTGAAGATAAGGCTTCAGCAACTTCTAGTATATCAGCCAATAGAGGACGAGGTTCAGATATTATTTAATTCACTGATTGCGGAGAAGTAGATGGAATGTCTGAGACATTTGGTTCAGAAGCAGGCATAGTGTTTAGAGGAACAGCTGAGACCCATGAAGTTTCAGCTTCACTAGTCTGCATGTTTGGAATGATAGTAGGACCATCATCTTCAATGGTATGAGTATGAGGAGTGGGAATGTCTTATGAATCACCAAGATGAGAAAACATCCATTGATTCAGTTCTTCAGTATCAGCAGAAGGTCTAGAATTCGCTGAACGGGATTCGTCAAAGGTGACGTGAATCGTTTCTTCTACAGTCTGTCTTCTACGATTGAAGACCCTGAAGGCTTTGGAGATTGAAGAATATCCAAGAAAGATTCCATCATCATCCTTAGGATCAAACTTTCCAAGGGCATCTCTGTTGTTCAGTATGAAACACTGACATCCAAAGATGTGAAGAAAGCTAATTGAAGGCTTTCTCCCATGAAAAAGTTCATAGGCTGTCTTCTTGAATCTTTTGACGATCAGCGACCTGTTTTGCTTAAAACAAGCAGTGTTGACAGCTTCTGCCCAAAACTGAGTAGGTAAGTGAGAATCGCTGAGCATTGAACGTGCAGCTTCAATGATAGTTATATTTCTTCTTTCAGCGACTCCATTTTGTTGTGGTGTTCTCACTTAGTAGCAGAGGTTGAAGTAGAGGGAATGTCAGACTTTTCTTCCTCATCTTCAAGTTTGGCCATGAGACAGAGATTGGCTTCATCATCATCTTCGGAGTCAGATGATTCTTCTTCGTCAGAGGGATCCCAATCATAGTCAGCCATCATGCCTTTGCCTTTCTTCTTAAAGGTTTTCAGCTTTGAATACCTTTCTTTCAGCTTTTTATATTTTTCATCTCTAGTCCTGGGAGTAGAGTTTTTCTTGGGAAAAACTGAGGATCTAGAGACTTTCTTTGACCTGCACTCACTAGCAAAATGTCCTATCTTTTCACAGTTATAGCAAGTAGCAGTAGCCTTATCAACAGGAGTTGATGATCTTGGCTTATCAGTAATAGCAAGAGGTTTGTTCTTTCTGAAATTTTTCTTATTGGCGAATCTCCTAAATTTATTAGAAAGGAGAGCCATGGATTCATCAAGATCTGAAGAGTCAGGATCTGATGAGCATTCAGAGTTAGTCTCCAACTCAGTGATAGTGATAGTAGATCGCTGAGTGGTAGGTGACTCTGAGATTAAAGCAACATGGGTGCTTTTGGAATCTTTTACAAGATTCTTCTTAAGATGACTCGATTGCTCATGATTAAGCATCATGCCATATAAGGTAGAAAGAGTCATGGATTTTAGATCCTTTGATAGCTTGAGACACATTGAATAATTGTCCCAGCTTTCAGGTAAACATTCTAAGAACTTTGTCAGTACTTCAAAGTTAGAATATTCCTTACTAACAGTTTTTAGATCTATTATTAAGCAGTTAAAACGTTGGTGTACTTCAGAGAGAGATTCATTCTTACCACAAATGAAGCTTTCGTACTGTCTTACCAGGTTGATCTTACGTGAGTCCTGGACTTCAGACGTACCTTCATACTGAACACAGATTGTGTCCCACATGGCTTTGGAGGTTTTCAGGTTCATGACGGAATGGTAGACTTCGTCAGGAAAAGCCATGGAAAGAATGGATCTGGCTTTGGTGTCGATAGCCACTTTCTTCTTATCTTCATCAGTCCACATATGAATTTCCTTGGGAACCAACCTTTCTGGAATAGCAGCTCTATTCTCAGCGGCTGGAACTTCAGGATCAATTCTAACAGGAATATATGGGCCGTTTTCAAGATAATAAGGCATAGTAGGGTCTACACCTTCTAAGAAGAGAATCATCCTATTTTTCCACAGATTAAAGTTATCTCTGGAGAATCTAGGGGGTTTTGCAAGAGAACCGTTGTCAATATAGTTAGTGTTTGTGTTGGTAGCCATTTTATGAAATACCAATGAAGAAGAGATTAGTATAAATAAGATATTGTTTATGAGATTAAACAAATCTGCTCTGATACCACTTGTTGGTCCCGAAGGGTTATACAAGTTTGTAGAAGGGGGGGTTGAATACAAACACACGACTTTTACTTTCTAAATTGTTTATTGATAAATCTTAAAACAATTTACAACTTGTTGCGGAACAAGATTAAGGATAGACCTAATCTAAACAAGTTAAGAACACTAAGTTTCTTGCACTAGAAATAAGATAGAAAGGAGATAAGAATATTATGAATAATATTCTAACACTAAGAGAGAAAGAAGAAGATGGTCGAGCACTTCAATTCTGAAGTAGGGTTCTTCTTATATACTGCATGCATTTAATGCATGGCAGTGTTACTTTACACGTGGCAACAGCTGAGTGGTTGCATGTTTTGACCTTTGTAGACAACCTTAGTAGCCGCATGGTGCACATTGTAGAATCAGAGTTTGTTGTACGATTCTAGACAGAAGGGAGGTCCGTTCTGACATTTCGTACGGAGACGTGCAAGGGGGTAAGACAAAAGTAACTTGTAGAGGAAGACTTCATGATCAGCGTTCGTTGAAACGTACTTTATCAGCGAGTGATAAAGCTCAACGATTGCTGAAGTCTTCTACTTGATACCTCACGTTAATGGACAGGTCTTGCTTCGTTGATATCCGCATCAGTTCATTAGTAGACTTGTCGCTGGTTCTTGGGCTTGATACTCGACTTCAGCGTAGAACCTATGTTGACGTGAGACTTGTCTTCCGGGATCATAAGTAAACAACTATAGCCTATCAGCGATCATCACAGAGACTGAACATGCTCAGAGCTACTGGATGAACAGTGTTCGTTGAATGTCTAATGTAAAGAACGAGAGTTCCTATCAGCGGTACTGTAAAGTCCTAGTACTTATCAGCGATAGTGAAACTCTAATACATATTGTTTACTTACAATTTTCACTAAGTGTTTAAGAGAGAGTCATTATCAAATCACTGAGGGTTTGGATCGACAACCAAGTTGGCCCATGCACTCATTTTCCAAAGAAAGATAGATTTTGCTCAGTATTTTTTTACTGAACTGGCTGAAGTGGTCAAACACCCGAAACGCTGCCATGTCGCCTATCCTCGCTTTATATCTATGATCATACAATATAAAATTGGCTCGGCTTTAGATACGGATCGCAAGTCCCCGTCTCCTCGTTTTGTTTACGATTGGTCCTCTCCCATAGTCGGCCAAAAGACACTCGACGTTGGCCATCTCGCTACCGATCTTCCTCTCAGACCAGGTATGATATCTCTTGCTCACACTCCCGATCTTCACTGGGAGACGCGGAAGCTCCCGGGTTTCAACACCCGGAAGTTCCCGCCGAACCCCAAGTTGTAGTGGACCCTTCTCCCCGTTCCCGAGTGAAGTCGGGTGGCGCTAAAAAGAAACAATCAAAGGCCCCCGACACCTCCGCACCTGCTTCTAGGACTACGCCACCGAGAGATCCCTCGGAGGCTCCCCAAGTCCAAATCCCGTCTCAAAAGCGGAGGCACTCAAAATCCCCTCCGAGATCTCCTTTAAACAGGTCTCGGAAACCTTCGGCCAAGCCATCTAAGCCAATTGTTGATTCTCAAAAATCGACAGTTGTTGAAATTCTCCCATCTGGGCCAAGGGAATCAGTTATACCTACTTCCAACTCCTCCGTTGCCTCTCAACAGGCCTCGGTTGTATTTTTGGAGAACCCACAACTTACCTCCCCACTCACTTCCTTGGGAGGTGGAGGTGACTTCGAGGTTTCTCCCCTCGAAGGTTTCGAGTTCACAATGCACAACCTAACACCCGATCAATATATGATCGATGATGCACAACCCGCTGAGGGTTCCCCCACAGATAAATCCCCCCCACATGATTTCTTTGATTTTCTGTTAGAAGACACTGGTTCTCCCCGAACCATGCTTATCGCCGACAAACCAAACTACCCGACCATGTCACCGAAATCTCCCCCACCGAAAATATCATCACCGAAACCACCCTCTCCCCCACCAAAAATATCTTCACCGACCCCACCCTCCCCCTCACCGAAGATACCTTCACCGATCCCATCTCCTCACCACCGATCCACTAGCCCCCACCGATCCCCCACCCCCCACCGATCTAAGTCAGTTGAGGATAGCTCTTCCTCATCACAATCACCCCCACGAAGGCCTCTTTATCCAGATCCTTTGTGCGCTCACCCCTCCTCATCTACCTTTACTGAGGAGATTTTGCTTCCACATACCCCATTATCACCCGCCACTCCCCGATTCCAACTCCCCGAGGTTTATGCTTCATCCTCTACAGGTATTCGGCTACCAGGTGATTTAATCGCTGAAGTTCAAGAGAGTGCCCGTCAATGTAGGATGGTGGGTACTCAATTTGAATTGTTCAAAAGGTCTACTATCTCCATGATTGCTCAGGCAAATGAACGTGTCTCGGTCTTGGAATCCCAGCAACCTCAGTTATTGGCGTCTACTCTTCGGGATATTTTGCGGCCTCTCACTGACAATTTGGCCACACTCTCTTCGAAAGTGGAAGCATTGGCCAACTCCCACTCCAACATGGTCATGTCTATTGCCACCATCAAAGCTTCCATCGATGTCAAAGATCCTGAGCTCCTTCGTCTTATCAATCGGGAAACTCGTCATCAGTCTCTACGTGCTTCTTTGACTGGGTCACTTGAAAGTCTTCACAGAAGAGTCGACACTCTTAATGATGGTCTTGGTTGGGATCTTGACTTGGGCGATTTTTCTTTAACCAATGTTGATCCGGTAAGTGTTCAGCTTCTCCACGCCAAGGTTGATCAGCTTATTTCTCATTTGGGTTTGGAAGTTTCGGCTGCTGCTGAGGGGGAGAGAACTCTCACAACACTGAAAATGCCTTCTGTGAGGCGATCGAACAGCAATCAGCCTCCTCCTTCCTCCTTCCACCGATAAACCACTGATCCACATCTCCAAGAAGGCCACCGAAACATCAGGTACCACTATCTCTCCTACTACACGGCCATTGGTTGAAAAATCCCCACCGAAACCAACAGGTACCACCGAAATTCCCTCATCTACTACACCGACTCCATCGGTGGAAATGTCATCATCGATTCACTTTTCATCGGTGGAGAAATTGCCTGCAACAGTTGAGGGGGAGAAAATCAGTGAGGCTCCTAAAGACAAAGGCAAGAAAGTCCTTTCTACCGAAGACGAGGCAAAAGAAGAAAAGAAAAAGAAGGAACTGGCAAAGTATGGGTCTCGACCTGCAGATGCCCAAACTCTAAAACTTAAGCCTCCATCTCAAGAAACCACCCCCAACCTCGGTCTATCTCCTCAAGAACTTGAGGAGGCTAGACTTTCTCAGAACGCCTTGGATGATTCAAAGGCCCTATCTCTAAAAGCTGCCATGGAGGAAGCAGCAAAGGCTAAGTCCACCGACCCTATCACGATCCAAAAATCTGTTTTAGATGCTCTAAAAGAAGAAAAGGATGAGGAAATAAACTGGTACAAGAAGACAATGCACTACCGAACCAACAGGTCTCCGATCTCAGGTATTAAAATTGCCACCTCTAAAGCTAATCCTACCGATGTGAGGCTGATCATAGAGAGAGAAGATGGTTTGTCTAGAAGTGTTAGAGATTTTCATCTTATGCACTTCGGTGTCTCTGAATGGTACGAAATTTCTAAGTTTTTTGTAAAAAGTGCAAACCCGAAGAAAGAGGTATTCATCAAGTGTATTGATGACTTGATGAATAAAATGAAAGAGCTGAAAAAGAAGCACAACATTGTACTCTCCACCGATGAAAGAGCCAAACTTCAATATTTCAAGGAAGATATCCGGCTACCGAAAACCAAAAACCAAAATGTGACCGACAACGTGTTTAAAGAATTGGCAACTGAAGGAAAAGTTCCCTATGTGGACAATCTTAACTTGTCCATCCCCACCTCAATTCCTTATCCCTCAACCACTCTATGCCTCTCACCCTTTCCTGGAGTCTTCTTTAATGATGGATTTGGCCACCGACGCTTCTTCAGATTTTCTCAGATTCACTTGGCTGACATCGTCTTTCTTCAAGGCATATCCAATCTGATGTCATACATCCTTGAAGCTCAACCGTTTTACCAGAACATCCTCGCCGAAATCAAGCGCCGTCAGCAACCGAGAAAATAATGTAAGTGTTTTTCTTTTTCCCATTTAAGTACTTGTAAAATTTTCTTCATTTCCGGATGTATAAAGATTTAAATTAAATGCAAGTACTTCTCTTCTATTTGAATTTCTTTGTTGCACATAGTTATATTTTCTTACTTGTAAATATAGTTTATAGTGTACAAACTCATACAAAAGAAAAATAGATCAAAAAGAACAAAAAGAATGGTCTATGTGAAAAGAACCCAAAAAGAGTAAAAAGGGTCAAAATGCATTTTATTTTCAGATACTCTTAAATATTCTAAGAATATAGCTCAAATTCAAATAGGGGGAGATTGTTGGGTCACCAAGATTTGAAATTGACTCACCGATGTTTTTCCCTATATCTTACTTAGAATATTTTAGCCTGGTTCTTGTTAGGTCACGTTAGTGGAATGTGAAGTACATGGACCATTTATGTTATTTCTTGTAAATACCCTTGTGGTATAAATAGTTTGCTTATCTCTTTATTAGGGTTGAATGATCATTAGTCTAATTCTATATTACTTTGTACGGCTACATAGTCTGCCATTGGAAAACTCTTTTTGTTCGATTAATGCAGGTGAGATAGATGATTGAATGCTAATTGTGTTGATACATTGTGATTGTTATTGAATCTGGGATCCACAGTTCTTTATGATGACTTGTACATGATAGCAAATGTTTGGTGAATTCAAAGATCAACCAAAGCTCAGATTGAAGATTCTCTCAGTGTGGAAGTGAGAAATCCTACATCAACAACTTACAAGTCATTCTCCACCGATGGTGTTCCCACACATCGGTGGACACTCTCCCACTGACCTTCTTCATGTCGGCCCACACCATTCCATCAATAAGGATGCTCAAATCGGTGGGATCACTATTCTTTCCTCGTGAATGGTTTTTCTTTGAAGAAAGTCACAAGATTCAAGTCACTCATATCGGTGGAACATCATTGGTGAAATTGTCTTGGAAGATACATCAAGAAGATCATTTATTATGGGACAATATCTATTGCCAGGTAAAAGTGACTATTTGTCATTTTATCCATTATCAGATAAAGTCTCATTCAGCATGGGTATTCTTCCTAGTACCAATGAAAAGGTGATAAAGACACATCAACTTTTCATAAGTCAACAGTTACAAGCAAATCTCCTGATGACAAGTGTCCCAAGCATTTAATGTTCATCACACTATAAAAGAAAGAAGAGGCTCTCATGCAAACTACGCTTACAAAAAGAATTCTCAGTGCAAGCATCCTCCACTTTCTCAAGAACTTTAAAGCTTTGTTCTAAGTGTTCAAGTTGTTTTAGTTTTCAGTATACTTTGTGAAAGATTGTTAGAATAGTTTATCTGTTCTTTTCCGCAACAGTCTTTAGATTCTATGTGTAATTCTTGTTGAAAGTTTTTCAATAATAGAATTAAAATTGTGAAAATTTTGAGTATTGTATTCACCCCCCCCCCCCCCCCCCCTTCTACAATACTTGTTAAGCCATCTGGGACTAACAGTAAGTGATATTGCTTTCGCACGTAGAATTGTTTTTAGGTTAAACTTTCTGATCTAGTTTGATTGGATCCTTTTATTCTACCTGCTTGTAGAGAATTGGATTTTTGTAGTGACTATCACTTGGATAGTTCCTAGATCATGGATGAGTTGCAAATGGTCTTGGCAGATTCCCTTGTTCATTTCTAGTTGCCGCAGTATTTTTTGACAAGGCATGATTTATGAGACTTATAACTATATATATTTATTGGTACTTAACAGAAGCATTTTAGAAGAAACTAAAGTTTTCTGCTACAAAGATTTCATAACAGATTCATTCAATTGTATATCAAAATATGTTTGTTGCTACTTAACAGATGAATTTTGGTAGAAAGTAATGCTTGCTTCTGCAAAAAAAGGTACACTTTTTTTATTAGTAATGGTTAGATAAAAATATGATGTACTTATCAGATACACTTGCCTTCTTATTTAACGTAGAATCTAATGGCATTATCCAATTTTTAGCATTTTAGCCAACCCAAAATGACGTGGTAATTGCTAACTAGTTATAGAGAACCTCATAATTCAAAAACTTGTGCTATTTCTTATGTACCTTGTAGATTTTCAAAGTCTAGTCTCAAAAAATTGCTTTTCTCAACTTTAATGCAAACTCTGGGTCCATTAAGCTTAAAACTTTCTTATTTGGCTTATCAGGTTTGAAGTCGGGATTACAGATGACAAGTGATTACAGGAACATCCAACAATATGCGGAGGCAACTAAAGTCCCAAGTGAACTTATTGTGAGTTATGAGAGTTGATTCTCCTATCTACTTCTCCAACTCCAACTACATTAAAGAAAGGTATCATTTGAGTTAAATCTTTCAAATATCGTTAGAAGCGAAGCCTCTTTAGAAGTATATGCGCGCGATGCGGCGCGAAGTATCTCAAATCTAAAGCCGAGAATTCGAAAAAATAATTTTGTTTCATGTTCATATTTATACGCTTTTAAATCGCATGTCAGATATATAAAATTAAAGGTCAATATGGTTAAGTGGTCAAAAAAATTAGAGGAAATAATATAATCATGATTAAAAAAGTATAAATAATTAAATATACTATACTAAAATATTTACATGCTTATATTTTTTGAAAAAGGTTAGAACTCATAATCCAAAAGTCAGTTGATAAGTGATATCTTTATTTTCAAGTAATTAAATCTCTTATGATAATTCTAAGGGTGTTTCGTTGACAGAATGAAATTTGATAGAATTGTAATTCGTGGAAGAAATTAAACTTTGAAGTAAAATTGATATGAAATTGCAAAAAGAAAATCACGACAATTTAGTGATTATTTGTATCAAATCACATACTAATTTCAACAAATCTCGTACTAATCACGACACATTAATTCGTATATATTTATGATATTTAATAATATAATTAAATCAAAAAAATTTCAATATTGGACTCATTTCGAAGGTATTGACGAAGCGATTACAATGGTATAATTTGTAAAAAATAGAAATGTTTTTTAATGCATTTTAGTTCATATACATTATATATGTTTATATGATAAAAGTCTAAAATGAAAAATAAAAAAGTAAGGGATTAAAAGTAAACTACATACCTAATTATAAGGGTAGTAAATGTAACGTATAAATTAAAAAAATTGAATTAAGAAGAGATTTAAGGAGGAGTGAATGTGGGTGTGCTAATTGAACTTATAATGTAAACTGCGTCCAGATACATGTTTAGGCGGGAAAATATTGAAGCCGGCTCACCAGAAGACGACACGTGGCATGATAGTTACTTATTTATTATATGTATAGATAATTAAGTATTATGTTAGAATTCAATGATAATCCTAATTATATTTTAGATTCTTCATATTTAAAATAAGATGTTTATCCTGTATTTGATTATGAATTCAAACATGCAAGTTTAAAAATTGTACTCATACGTCATTAACTTGTAATTTTGACTTTTAAGTAATAAACATCAATAAACAGTATTTGATACATACAAATTTGTTTTTAAGAGTGTTTTTGGTGAATCGAAATAGGAGAATGAATATTTATTTGAAACAAATATTGTATAGACCAATGTACTATTATAAGTTTCGAATAAATATTCATCCACTTGTTTGATTATCCGAAACAATCGAGTATATATAAACAAATACATGCAAATGGTAATAGAATTTGTGAATATATGTTACTTTACTCACTACAAAACAAATGACTTTTACCCACAAAATTTACCTAGAGAAATTTTCGTCGGTGATTACACACGGATCACCCAGAAAATACCAATGGTTCGGTAAAATCCAATTTTTTCGAGAAAATACCCATGGATTACCAAGAGAATCCATGGGTAATCTGTCACTGATTTACATTACATTACCCACAAAAAATTTACCCACCAACTTTTGTGACGGTTCTATGACGAATCACCCTTTAACAACAGATTTCCTAGGAAAGAGTTCGTAAACAAAAGTCTTTCGTGTAGTAGTGACTCGTACCTTCTCCCCACGTATTCGTTCACTACCATCTAGACATTGCATTGAGAACATATATTCTTTAGTTATTTTTCGAAGTCTCCGCCACTGTTCTTCGGCTGGCAACCACGCCATGGAGTATTTATGGTGGTCCACAGATCGGGCGGCGTCAGGGATTGATCGACTAGAGAACTCTTTATCATATATGTAAAAGAATTCTTTGGCCATATCAGGTGATGAAACAACTATGGTTGTTTTACTTCCTAGTTTAAGAGACATTAACGGACCATAACATTTAGAGAGTGTGGCAAGAGAGTGGTGGGGTTTGTTACCGAGTTGTAAGAGGTTTCTGATGATTGGAAAAGCGTAAGGCCCTGGCGGAAGCCATGAACCGCGACGGCCAGAAATGGTGATGGCATAGATGAACGCTGAAAGGAAAGATCTGAAGAAGAAGGTTGAATAATCCATGGGTTTCTGTAAGGGTGTGAGGTGTGGGTGTGTTATATGATCACACTTGATTTAAAGACCTCCCTTCATTGATTAATGGCCACTGAATTCATTTGTGGCCCCCTAAGCGGGTTATAATTATATATATATATATATATATATATATATATATAGAGAGAGAGAGAGTGTTGAGATCATGTAAGACCAAGCCATTTTCGTGAGACCCGTGAGATCAAAAAAATAACACTAAACCTTCACAGTAAAAGACTGTGAAGGTATTGTGAAGATAAACCTTCACAGTGTTTTGCTGTGAAGGTTCGCTGTTTTGCTTACCTTCACAATGAATCGTTGTGAAGTTTTAGTGTTATTTTGTGGTCTCACGGTCTCACGAAAACAGGTTGGCCTCACAATTGCATACCGTCCAGATGAAGGGCTCCTAGGGTGTTCTTCAGTTTTCCGTTTTTTTTAGGTTTTCCCTTGAACCTCCCTCTCTCTCTCTCTCTCTCTATATATATATATATATATATATATATATATATAGCCTTAGGTTCAATAGAGAAGTGCAAATATTTTGAGAAATAGAGAAGTGATCTTGGTCATTCATTCGGTCAAGATAGGTTATAATTGGTCAAAAGTTGCGGCTTTGACCGGTCAAAAGTTGCGGCTTTGACCGGTCAAAAGTTGCGGCTTTGACTGGTAAAAAGTTGTGGCTGTTCCAAAAATAGAAGGGCAATTTCGTAACTTTTACAAAAAAAACACGGACTGAGTTCATATATGAATCTGTGTGATTCACATATGAACTATACGTTCATATATGAACCTTTGTAATTCACATATGAACTCTTTATAACTAATTCATATATGAATCTTGTGATTCATATATGAACCTTTTGTGTTTTATATATGAAACTAATTAACTGTAGGTTCATATATGAATCAGTTGAACCAATTAGCTGATTCATATATGAATCTTTGTGTTCATATATGAACCTTTGTAATTTACATATAAACTTTTTTTAACTAATTTTCATATGAACAAATTAACTGATTCATATATGAATCACAAAGGTTCATATATGAATTAGTTAAAAATATTTTATATATGAATTACAAAGGTTCATATATGAACACAAAGGTTCATATATGAATCACACAAATTCATATATGAACCTGTCCCGAGTATTTTTTTTTACGAAACTACCCCTCTATCTTGTGCAGACCACGCGCAGACCACGCAAGGAATTATCCTCTGCTTCTCGGTCAAAGCCGTCGATCTTGACCGAATGAATGGCCAAGATCACTTCTTTATTTCTCAAAATATTTGTACTTCTTTTTTGAACCATTCCCTATATAGGGGTGAGTTCAAATGAAAATTCATTTTCAATTGTGCACATGAGGACAAGTCACAACCATTGATCTAGGTTTGGAAAACTAATCAATGGTTAAAACAAAATAAGATTAATTAAGAAGTGATTAGGGACAAAATTGGAAATTTGAATATGCGCCTACCTTATTTGACCTTTTATTTTCTTTTTAAATTAAAATCTTTTACCCCCTTAAATTTTAAAATAAATTATCTTAAAAATTACTAATATCTTAATTAAACAAATTACATCAAAAAAACGAGAATTTCGTGCTCTTCGATATGACATCCATCTTGATATAGTTTTTTTATTTTAACTATTTTTTACGTGAAATGTCATATATGTGTTATATTCATTATGAATATGTATGCACGTCCCTGAGTGTCCACATTCGATATGAATAACAAAGGTGATCGCTCATTCACTATTCATGATGAATAATACAGTATTCAGGATGAATAATAAAGTATTCAATATGAATAATACAACATTTAGGATGATTAATACACGAATTCATGATTCATGTATTATTCATCATGAATCGTGTATTGTTCACTATGAATGCTGTATTATTCATCCTAAATGATACATTATTCATGATGAACAATAAATGAATGACAATGAAGGTGTGGACACATCGCGCACTCTTTTTGTTTCCTGATTCATAGCCGAAATTTGGTTTTATTAATTATGAATATATATATATGCACATCCTCGGGTGTCCACATTTAGTATGAATAACAATGGTGAACTTTCATTCACTATTCATGATGAATAATACAATAATCGGGATGAATAAAAACGAATTCATGAATCGTGTATTATTCACCTTGAATGTTGTACTATTCATCCTGAATGATACACTCATGATGAATAATACATGAATGACCCGTGAAAGTGTAGACACGTGACGCACCCTCTTTTGTTCCCCGGTTCACAACTGAAACTCAATGGGTGTTGGGTTACGGTGATGAATAATGTCTTACGACGTTGAAGAAAATGTTAAATAATGTGATGTTGAGCTACGGACTCACGATGTCGAGGTGTGGTACACATTTGAACTTACATTAATATTCATAATGAATATAGAACATATATAACACTTAATGTAAAACACGGTTAAAACAAAAAAAAAACTATATCGAGATGGATGTCATATCGAAAAACAAGAAATTCTCGTTTTTTTATTTAATTTGTTTGACTAAAATATTAGTAATTTTAAAGATAATTTATTTTAAAATTTAAGGGGGTAAAAATTTTTAATCAAAAAAGAAAATAAAAAGTCAAATATGATAGGCGCGAAAATGAAATTATCTTCCTTTTTTACTCCTAATCACCTTAATTAATAATTTCAATTAAAAACTCTATTTAATATGAGTCATTGGATCAATATAGATGAAAGGGCCAAGATCCGTCCTCATGTGCACAATTGAAAATGAGTTTAATTTGAAATTTCCTCTCTCTCTCTCTCTCTCTCTCTCTCTATATATATATATATATATATATATATATGTATATGATACACATCAAATACAAACCATGTATTTGTTGCATCCTTGCAAACCAATGTGCATATATGCATACTCTGAGATGCATATATGCATTATTCCATATGAATGTATGTCCATTATATGTATATTCTTGCACGTATGCATATGTATATGCACACTGTTCACATATGCACACTGGTTGTTCACATATGCACATTGTGGTTTGTAACCATGTGCAACAAATGCAAAGTTTGCATTTTACGGAACCTCTCTATATATATACACACATATATAGGGGTGGGTTTAAATGAAACTCATTTTTCATTGTGCACGTGAGGAACAATCTTAGTCATTGATCAAAATTTAGAAAACTAATCAATTGTTAAAACATAATAAAATTAATTGAGAAGTGATTAGGGGCAAAACTGAAAATTTGAATCAACGCCTACTTTATTTGACTTTTTATTTTCTTTTTTAATTAAAAATCTTTTACCTCCTTAAAATACATTATCTTAAAAATCAATAATATTTTAATCAAACAAATTACATTAAAAAAACGAGATTTCGTGCTCTTCGATATAACATCCATCTCGATATAGTTTTTTCTTTTCTTTTTGTTTTAACCGTTTTTACGTGAAATGTTATATATGTGTGTTTATATTCATTATGAATATGTATGCACGTCCCCGGATGTCCCACATTCAGTATGAATAACAAATGTGAATGTTCATTCACTATTCATGATGAATAATAGAGTATTCAAGATGAATTATACAACATTAGGATGAATAATACACGAATTCATGAATCGTGTATTATTTACCGTAAATGTTGTATTATTTTTCATCATGAATGATACATTATTCATTATTAATAATACATAAATGACCCGTGAAGGTGTGGAGACATGACACACACTCTTTTGTTCCCCGATTCACAACCGAAACTCGATAGGTTCTCGATTCTTTTCGATGGGTGTTGGGTTACAGTGATGAAGAATGCGATGCCTTACGACGTTGAAGAAAGTGTTGAAGAAGGTGATGTCGAGTTACAGACTTATGATGTCGAGGTATTGTACACACTTGAACGTACATAAATAATCATAATGAATATAACACATATATAACATTTCACGTAAAAAAGCAGTTAAAAAAACTATATCGAGATGGATGTCATATCGAAGATCACAAAATTCTCGTTTTTTTATGTAATTTGTTTGATTAAATTATTAGTAATTTTTAAGATAATTTATTTTAAACTTTATGGAGGTAAAAGTTTTTAATTAAAAAAGAAAATAAAAAGTCAAATATGATAGAAATTAGATCAAATTATCTTCGTTTTTTACTCCTAATCACCTTAATTAATAATTTAATTAAAAACTCTCTTTAATATGTGATAGAGATGGAGGGGCCAAGATCTATACTCAAAATTGAGTTTCAATTCTTATATATAGGGTCATGTTCAGAAGAAAATCTCAAAAAACGGAAAACTAAGGAACACCATAGCCCTTTATCTCGACGGTATACACTTGTGTATATTGGTAATTTGTAACATACACACGTGCATATGCATAAGTGCATAATGCATAAAAACCAAAAAACAACTTAATTTACGTATATTGAACACGATTGTGTTAATTATAAGATCGAAAAACGTAACTATATATTTTAAATTCCGTTTTGCATTGGAACCTTTTGGATTTTGTTATATAAATACATATGGGGTTTTAGGCTTATGATACCATGAAATTATTGTGAGAAACATAGAGAAAACATAAACATTCGTTGTTTGAGAGTTGGCATCATAAGACCATCTTCAACGTATATGTTAAAATGGAAAAAAAGTGAGAGTTTAACATTTTTGTTGCTCGAATAGCTATGCTATCTTCTATACTAAAATAGAGAAAAGAGGAGAGATATTGTAAAAATATCTAAATCTAGAGAAATATCTAAATAGATGGTTTTCCCCCAAAACTAATTATTACCTTCAAAAAACAAACTTTTTTTCTAGTTTATGTTAGGAAATGTGTAACCAATTTAAGATGAAACGTAATTTGATAATAAAATGTAATATAAGACGATGAATGTATTAGAGTATTTTTTTTATGAAAATAAAGCAACATGCGCGGTGACGAAGTTATGTTAGGAAATACATAACCAAATTAAGATGAAACGCCATTCGTTAACTGTCAAATAATAAAACTCAATCTCCTGTGAGCCGGTGTGGTTCAAACGACTAACATTCTCTAGTCAAATAGCTATTGTGCTATTCCTTTTTCTCGATAAGTGATCTACTTTTGAACGCAAATTATTTCTTATTTACAATTTAATTTATATTGTTTTGATTAACAAAGAGACCTTCATATATTTTTTTTGTATTGTTGCAATAATAATTCCGAAAAGATCACAACATAAGTAAAATGTCCTTAAGGAAAATGTCCATGAAGAACTTTAGGTACATGTTAATATGAAGATAAAGGAGATAATGAAATACAACCAAAGTTCGTAGCAATTGAGTTTAACCTGGAAAAGAAGCAACATAAAATAATTAAGATAACAATTATTCATTTGTATATATTAATGATTCATAATTGGAAAAAATAAAATGTTTTTTGAATTCATAAGTGGCTTTAATTGTTGAAAATAATCAATATATATTGTAATATTTTTTTTTAAAAATAAAAGAATTGCTTATATATATATATGTATATATTAACAATCGTAGTAACATTCTTGCTTTACTAAAAAAAATATATAGAAATTTAATAGAAGTTTTAAAATATAATCATTGTTAGTTTCAAAAGATTATAAAATTAATCAGTTTTATAGAAATGTTGATTTATAAGCATTGTTAGCTTATAAAAAATATATTAAATTAAATAAAAATAAATTCATTTAATAAAAGTATATATACCTTATTGATTAAATAAAAATAATAATAAGTTTATAAATTTAAATAAAAAATGTTGGCTTCATTGTATAATTAAAAATGAAAGGTAAATAATATTTTATATAATAATAAATATATATTGGTTAATGGTTTTTATTTTAAATTAAAAAAGAAAATGAAAAGTTTAAGCATTTAATGTGTTGAAATCAATTAAAAATAAATAAAAAATTTAACAAAAAGATAAAGGACCATGAAGGCCTCTCCTTAATCCTCTCTCCCTACGTTATCCTTTATATATATATATATATTGATTGATATATTGATTGTTAGCTTACTAAAAAAATTGTATCTTATTAATTAAATAAAAAATTAATATGTTTATAAATTTAAACGATTATATTGATGTTATCTTACAAAGAAATATAAAAATTAAATAAAAATAAATTCATTTAATAAAAGTATATATACCTTATTGATTAAATAAAAATAATAATAAGTTTATAAATTTAAATAAAAAATGTTGGTTTCATTGTATAATAAAAAATGAAAGGAAAATAATATTTTTTATAATAATAAATATATATTGGTTAATGGTTTTTAATTTAAATTAAAAAAGAAAATGAAAAGTTTAAGCATTTAATGTGTTGAAATCAATTAAAAATAAATAAAAAATTTAACAAAAAAAGATAAAGGACCATGGAGGTCTCTCCTTAATCCTCTCTCCCTACATTCTCCTTTATATATATATATATATATATTGATTTTAATAAAATAATTAAATAAGATGAATATTTTAATAAAATAATTAATAACGGCGTTGACTTTTTTTCTTTCTAGTTTAACTAAATTATCCGATTGAGACATAATTAAATTGGGAGATTAAATCCACTCTCAAAACAATCCATGGGTAAACCACCATTATTTATTAACCCCACCCTTGAACCCACACTCCACACCAAACCACCTACAACAATGACCCAAGTCTAAAATGAGCATTACAGCCTTCTAGTCATCAACAGTTTAAGAAACTTAAATCCATATGGCAAATTGAATACCATTAAACTGTTTCTATAGAGCAATTTGATAAATAAATAAAATTGGTTAGAATAGGAAAAGCCGTACGTAGGAATGCAACTTATATTTGTATCATTCTGTTTGAAACCCTCTCCTCTTCTTAAATGCTCATTAAAGGAGTAATATGATGATGAAGCTGTACACAACCCACAATATTGAAATGATCAGCCAAGTCTTATCGTAGAATTGGCAACAAGATCATGTCCCTTTGCCTGGACTTCGAGTCTTCGGTTTGAAAAGAACCCTCTCATTGTTGTTAGCACCAAAATCCGCATAACCATCGTTGATTTCATTTAGGACAAGACTTGGCTGGTTCAAGTCACTACAAGAGAAATGGGTTTTAGAGAAGGAATCTTTAGAGAAGCTTTTGAAAGTGTATCTAAAGATATATTTTTAGGAAAGGTATTGGATGACAAAAATATTAAGTGTAGCTGAAAGTAGTACGAGTTTCAGAGAAGGATTTCCAAGCATATTATACGATATGAAAAACGTTTCTAAAAGCATCAGAGACACTTTCAAAAAAAGAACCTCTCTAAAAATAAGAATGTGATTTAGTAACGCTTTTATAAGGGTCTCTAAAAATTATATTTTTATTTTTTTTATATTTTCTAATGTTGGATAAATATATAGATACGCTTTAATAAACGTATCTAAATGTTTAGTTTTTAAAATAAAATCAAAATTAAAAAATATACAGTCGGAGCCCTAAGAATTTCTTTCTCGGTCATTCAAACACCCTCTAATCATCAGACCGTTGCTCATCTACATCCTATCGTCGTTGAAATCGGCGTTCCAGTTTACACGAGTTGTTTTCTAGTCGGAGCGACGGTGATTTACACGACACGATTACTCACGTTGCCGTTGTGCAAATCGTGTCGTGCAAATCACCGTCGCTCACGAAGTTGTTTTCTAGCCGGATTACTCACGTTACCTCTATCCATTGTTCCAGTTCTCAACTCGAACAGGTAAGAAATTTAAATTCAAATTTGTCGATTT
This sequence comes from Saussurea involucrata, assembly GCA_033807775.1. Lineage (NCBI taxonomy): Eukaryota > Viridiplantae > Streptophyta > Magnoliopsida > Asterales > Asteraceae > Saussurea > Saussurea involucrata. The sequence goes on from CM066312.1 coordinate 14,223,266, forward strand.
CTGTTTCACGGTTCTTCGAAAGACTGACTTACATGCCTTTGGATCCAATGCAACACAGTCTAAATCACATGATTCCGAATGAATGATTAATGCACTCAAACATGTAATTCTCAAAAAGGTGCAATAAATGCAAATCATAAACGGAGCTCTACATCGAGCTATTAAAAATCGGACAAATATCTTAAGACTCCTTTAAGTCAAAACCGAGCCAAAGTGCTCACAACTCAAATGAATATTAAATAAATGTCCTAAATTAATAAAACGCATTTAACCGGCGTTTATGCAAACACATACCTTAAGATATGATTAACCCAATACTCATCATCGATTGCGACAAACGATTTTCCAAATGGACTCATACCATTATATTTCCATAATACCTCACAACACGATGACGTGCATTTTACAAATGGTTTATAAAATCATATACACTAATTGCATAAATCATCGAATGGACTCTATTTGTACAATAAATCGCCAAAAGAACACATTTAAGATATTTAGTTGCCAAAATATCCAAAAACCCAAATAGAGACATTTCATTAGATTTATCAACCCAAAGTTACCAAATATGAAGCTTAAATACTCAACATATTGAAAATTACTAAGTAAACATATTTATACTTCAAAGTTCAAAACATATATTTTGGCATATACATAGTTTTCACAAAGAAACTTGAACTCACCTTTGCTAGATTTAGGCTAAATCTAGATTTAACTCAAAATCTAGAGCTTCCTTTGGTGAAGGCTTATGATCCACAATCATCATTCACTAGGACTTTATCTAGGTCACAAAGAAACTTAAAATACACCAAATGTAACTCCCAAAATCATATCTATATAAATCTTTGTCAAATCCTTAAATCACTCAAAATACCCAAAATTGTCAAACCTCAATATAAAAGCTTTAGGAGGTTAAAATAAAAGGTTTTAATAAGAATAAAGGTTTGGGAATGTGAAGATGAACTTACAAAGGGTTTTTTAAGAAAACTCCAAGCTAGCTCAACAATGGAGGAAAAGTATTGGAGAAGATGAAGATCTTGAAGCTTTAAAACCCTTGAAGCTTAGCATTAACACTTATTTAAAGAAGAAGGACGGAAGAGAACAATGGAGGATTTAGGTTTTGGGTTTTTTGGAGAGGAAAATCGAATTAAGAGAGAGAGCGAGATCAGGTCTTGATCTTGGTTAAAAAGGTAGGAGAGAGGAGAGGGAAAGCTGAAAAGGACAAAAATCTGTCAGAGGCCATGCGGACGTCAAGTCATGCGGACGACCGACCTTGACTCGATCAGAACCCGAAGTTTTTTTGCTACTTCCGCGGAACCACACAGACTTTCAGGTGGACACGGATGTCCGACCTAAGCCATATGCGGACGTCCGCGTGCATAAAAATCTCAACATCTAAGAAATTACGAGAGGTAAGCATGCACAAGACACCAAATTAGGAATGGCTCAAAGATTGCACTCTACCATGCCCAAACCTAGTCTTACCTTGCAAAAACTCCATAAGAAACGATGTCCAATTCCTAAGTGCTTAACACGCGAGTTTAAAATAGGATTTAAGTTCCTACCGGAAAATTTAGGGTGTTACAACTAAATCAATAAAACCAAATCTAAATCTACAACTTGTAAACATCTTGCAAACCTTGTGAATATCATGTGAATCTTGTGAACCTCATAATAAATTTTTTAAGCTTGTTAATTTACATTATGTTCACTTTGTGTGCACATTTATAATTACGTAATTTTTGTTTTTCTTCTAGGCGAATACGATATTGGGATTTTTTCCCAGAACGCGATTGGTTTCTAAGATCACTTCCAGCTTTGGGCCTTTTATTAGTTAGCCCCAGTAAAGCCCCCAGGCGTATTTTGTGTGTGGGGGGGGGGGGGGGGGGAGAGACCTAAAAAATGCATTAATATTTATTTAATAAATGACGACCGTTTATCTCCATATCTCATTAATTAAGAACAATAATTATTTTAGATTGGTAATTTAAGATGGATCTCATAAATCTTACAAATTTTAAAGTTCTCAAATGATTAAAGCCCGTATCAATGATATCGTTGTCAATAATTAGAATATGATGTGTGTGTGTGCCACATACGGTTGCCACACCTTCTACCCTAAAAAGTATATGATAAAACGATTTAACAGAGACATAATAACACCTTTGCTTACAAACTTCTAAATTCGAATATGAGTCTACTTCATATAATTAAAACCGCAAAGATACATCGTTTCATTATAACAAAGACACTCTATATATATCTATTAGCATCTTGGAAATGTCATACATACATAAATAGAATAGAACTCGAAGCAATGTAGAACCATATTAGCTCGCCAAGCAACTCAAGCTTACTACTTTCTTAACATAACCAAACATTATTACATTACTACTAGCTTCTTGCTGGTTTTATAAAATTTAGTCGTTTAAAAAAAACTACTATTATTTAATACACAAATTTGTTAGCGGTACACGTGTGTGACAAAAGTAGACCAACAAATAATAAAGCAACTTGAAAAATAAGTCTAAAAATTTCAATATCTATCACCCACCAATCTCACGTGCACTTGTAAGCACGTTTGGCGTTGATATTTATAAGGCGTTGTACAATTTTTTTTTGGTATATTATTTATTAAATTTATATTACTAAATTCAAGAATAAATCTTAAAATTTGGAATGATAAAAAATTTATTTACAAAATTCAAGTAATACATTAGACTGTCAAAGTAGTATTCACAAATCTTCTATGATTAATCCGTTGATAAAAACAAGTTAATTAATAACAAAAGTAAATTACTCAAGATAATAAGTAAAAGACAATATATAAGACATATGGTTTAATACTTTAGTACTGAACATAAGTGATTAGTCGTTTTCAATAATAAATTGGTACTACTATGTACATCCTTTCAAAACAAGACAAACATTATTGGTAATTACAAATTGTTCGTATTTTTTGACGTTTAGAATAACGTGATTCAGATTTGCTAGCTGGATACATTTTGTTTCATGTAAAATTTATCAATCGTTAATAGTAAATACAAAAACAATCAAGAAATTTTATTAATTTGTTGTTATTAAAAGAACACTAACACTAAAAATTAAATTCCAAATCACAAGGCTTGTGGTGTACTAGTTAAAGCTTGTGGGGATGTGACTAGTAACCCATCTACCCCAAGTTCGAATCCAGACGCTTCCAACTTATGGCCACTGGGGATAAAATCAGGGTTGCACGCTTTAGCAGCTGGGGCAATTGTCTCACCTTGCCGGGATTAGTCGGGGCAATGTCCTCGGATACCAAACCCAAAAAAAAATCCAAAGAGTATATAGAGATAATCTACAACTAAAAAAATTCTAAATTATGAAATAATAAAAAATAAGAATAAAAATTAAATATAAACTATTTAAATACATTATTTAAGATTGAAAGTTACAACAATTTAAGATTGCAAAAAAAAATCAAAATCAAAATTGAAAAGGAATGTATAATTAAATTATGAGGGAATTACAGTGATAGTCAATGTGGTTTATCTAAAACTAGTTGGATATCCGCGCAATGCGGCGAGATGCAAATATTGAATAAATGTAAACGATAACACAGGTTCCAATATCTCAGAGTTTTAATGATTGTCATAGCAGAATCAAGCTAGAACCTAAATACAATAAAACAAAGCTAAATAATGGTAAGTGTATTAAAAGTTAGGGCCGTTTACGAAATGCTTACCGGATAAGCGCTTAATTGGCAAAAGTCTCAACTCACATTATGGGGTAACATTCTTTGAACTTCAAAGAAGGAGCTTCGAGAGGAGTCGAGATAAGAAGATTGATTGGAAGGTGTGGCTCTCTGATCCGGACAGTTTGTTGCGCTTGTAGCCTCGTTTCGCTTCTGTTTTGTTCAATTTAGGGAGGTGGTGCTGTAGCTACTGTTCGTGTTTTGGGCCTGCGATCACGTACCTTTCTGAACTGTTCGAGCAAGGCCTGCTTCAAGATGTTGTTATCGGCTGTTTGGAGTTCTCTGCCCGGATTAAGCTGCTTTTTCGGTACTACTGAATTATATGATCGAAGGTCTGATCTGTTGGCTGTTTGGCGTGGGCTGAATGGGCAAAGCCACTGTGTTGGCTGTATGGTTTAAGCAATGGTTGTCCAGGCTGCTGCTTGTTTTTGGTTCGACTTGGCTGTTTTGATTAAGCTCTCGTAGTGGCTTACTACTGGTAATCCGTGGGGGCTTAATCTGGCCGGGTATTTTTCCGGTATTCCTGTATGTTGTTGCTTGGGCTTTGCCTGGTTCGGTTGTTTCTCTATTTTGACTGGTTTAATAATAATACTTGCCTTTCAAAAAAAAAATTATGGGGTAACATTCTCAAGCATCAAAATGAATTATTGGTATACTTTTATAACCCAGTATTACAAGGTAAGAGTTATTACCCTCACATACCGGGTAAGATTCTGGATCCGCTTATCACTAAATTACCCTCACAAGGTAAGAGTTATTACCCGCTTACCACTAAATTACATTGTCGCATTTTTACCGGGTAAGATTTTAGTCCACCAAGTCGATTTCGTATACAACAATTCATTTGGTAAGCACTGATACGGGGTTTTCACACCCCGAGGATCTTACTGCAAGTGTACGGGTCGAAGTCAAGTAATAGTACTTTAGAAGTACGAGTATCGAATCGCGGGGAACTAGGAACTAAGTATCACAATTACTATAAGCTTTATTAACTAGACTGTCGAATTTGGAAGATGGGTTTTAAACTAAATTCTAGCAAATCACAACTTAAACGCAAACAAAGCAAAGAACAATTTAGGAACTTCGATAGAGAGAAAAGTTGAGGGTTGGAAATCTTCCGGTTCTACACATGCACACAAACAACTCAAACAATTACCAGTTTATCCCCTTAATGATTCCCAAATCTTTTAAAGTCACCGTTGTTCTCTTTCAAGCCACAACGAGTTTTATTTTGAAAAGGATAAGTTTAATCTCTCGATCTCACCTATGGATTCCAAAACACATTAAGTACTCGATTTATGTTAAATTGGCTAGATTTCATCTCTCGATATCAACCTAACGGTTTAATTGGGACTAAGACTTATTCAGTATATCTCTATCACTGATTTATCGTCTTAGGCATGCAATTCCTAGTTCTATTTAACAGTTAATTCTCTCGAACTCAACTGGAAATAATAAATCAATTAAAAGCTAGCTAGACTTTCAAAGGCATTAAACACAAAATCACATGCTTAATTAATCAAGGAAAAACCAATAAAAGTTCAAATCATCTGGTTACATGCTTTATAACCCTAATTCATTCCAACCCCCAACACGAACCGGTTAGTTCATGTCGGTGGTGGATTCAAACACAAGAGAGAAAGATGAAACTACGTATGTAAACATGATAACGCGAAAGATTAAAAACATGAAAAATAACGTGATGAACTCCCTTCAATCGTGATTGTATCTACGTTCCGTGATGATTGTCTCCGTGATCGGCCCTCTAACGTGACTCCGAAAGCTCCGAAAAGTCGCCGGAAATCGCCCCAAAATCGCCCCTGGTCGTCTGCCGAAAGTTGGATATCAAACGAATGACCTAAAATCGGATTTTGTAGCTGAAAAACGCGAAACAGTGGGTTACGCCACTTGCCACGCGACTTGCAAGTCGTGTGGTAAGTCGCGCGTGTCCAATTAGCTGTGTGGGTCGTTTTCTGGTTCGCGGTTCGGGTCCTGGTTCGTCGTGGGTCTTGGGCTTGACTCGTGGGCTTCCGTTAGGCTTCGTTTGGAATCGTTTTGGGCTCTTTTTAGCTTCTTTTCTCGAGGAATGCCGCCTTTTAGATAACCTGTGTAAATCACTAGATAAACCGTAAAATACACGCCTTTTTACTTGAATACAAGCCAATCTCATTGGTTTGAGAACCGGAAATAACGCCAAAAAGTGGCGTTATCAACAACCCCAAACCGAGCGTTGCTTGTCCCCAAGCAAATTAGCGATAAAATAGAATAAAAGCACATATCAGTGAGAATATAATAACTGCACAATTCCCAATCGGTACCAAGTGATGCATCGGTGATTTCCTATACCCGTGAATATCTATCTCACTCTCGCCTCATTCTCATTTCGTTTGACCTATGACCTTCCATTGTGAGTTGAACTCGTGACCGTTCCGATTACATTAGGGTTAGACTAAGTCCGAACATACTAGGGAAAACATTTCGCCTCGACCCTACCTCACGGGATACTCTCATTTCGCTCGAACCTAGGTTATCGCTCGTGTTGTCATGTTTAAGGAGGTTATGTACAAGAATACTCAAATTATTATATGACAACTCTAAGGAAAGACGCACAAATGTCCAAACTTTTGATCTCAGAAGGAATCAAATAACAAGACAGGGACTATCGGTAAAGGTGGTCCTAGACTCTAATCACGTTTTCCAGAAGATCATCCAGGTCTTTATAACGGTTGTAACGGGGCTAAGGTTAAGGCTGAGAAACGAAGGGTAAAAGGATCAAAAATCCTCGGCGTGTCAATCATTGGCAGTTCCGAACTTCTCGTTGCTTCACATTTGCTCACTTGGTCCTTTTTCGTCACTATTGGAGTCGCTTTGACTCACTTATTATGCAGCTCTACTAGAGACTATCTAACTAACGGTATTTATTTACTTTTTTTTTTCAAGTTGGGACTTCATTGGTCCTCTTTATTTATTTGGCGCATCATTGGCCCTCTTTTCTAATTCATGGGTTGCATTGACCCATTTTATTCTCGTGACTGGCCTGATTTCTTTCTTTTCCGCTCTATCTCTCTAAGTTCATTACTGCTTCCGATTGACACACTTTCGGATAGGGTTGGCTAAGGCTCATGGCTGAGGGTGTAATGATGGGTTTAGAAACGAAAAGGTGAGTGTTTGGCTGCAAAGTGGTTAATGGATATACATGAAAGGGTGAAAAGGGAACGATAGCCAAACTGGATTTAAACAGAAACAAAATGCCTGGAATCATGTCTTAAGGTCCACACGATATGGTCTACTGTACCCTTACCTAATATCCTGATGTTCGTCTTTGCTACTCAATGCAATAATGTAGCGAGATCATTCTACATTCACGACAATAAATTCGAAAAGTGTATAAGAATTACGTGTATGAATCCCTCGAAATGAAAAAACGTCTTATTAGGCTCAAAACTCACTATCGGGTGGTCTCCACTAATGTCCCTAGTCATGTCCTTTCCCGGTCTTTTTCTAACGGTCACGTCACTATCACAAGATTCTTCCCACAATGGTTGGTCTCAATCATTCAAAACAAAAATTTTAGCTACTTTGATCTCGACACTCAGAAGTGTAGGAATTCTACGTGCATAACTTGGGCCCGATTGGGCAACCCCAAACCTTACCCACACATTGTCCCCAATGTGCAAGTAAAGTCTTAGGTGATGCGATGCAGTCATTGTGCAGTTATTAAGAAGAGCAGGCAAGGCATCATATAGCATAACATAAAAAGACTACCCAAAGTTTCCAAAAATAGGCACCCCAAACCTAGGCCGTGGCCTAGGTTTGCCAAATAAAAGCCAACCCCAAACCTCGGTGAAACCGAGGTTTGCACAGGGTCTAATGTGAGTGTGTAGATGGTTCAAAAATGAGGCACCCCAAACCTAAGTGAAACTTAGGTTTGTTGCATCTCGTGCAATTAAAATAGAACAACACATCAAACACCACTCTTTTAGCAGAGAAATGATTAGAACATACCTGTTTTGCCCGGCCAGAGGAGATTCTTGAAAGATTGAGCATTTGGAGAAGGAGGGGAGAGCACGCACACACAAAAGAAACAAACAAACGACGAAAGAAAAACAAGAAAACAGAAACACACAAAGCAAGAAAGGAATAAAAACTGCACGAAACATGAAAAATGAGGCAAATGGGACTCCCGCGGTTTAGCCCGCGACTTGCAAGTCGCGTGGCAGACCGCGTAACTCTCTGTTTCAGAAAACCAACAGAGGGCCCCGCGACTTGCTACGCGGTATGCAAACCGCGTGACAAGTCGCGTATGTCCCTGTTTCAGCTATTTTTGACTTTTTCGATTTTTCGATTTTTATGGCTTTTTCATTATTTAAACACACGCGTAAAACTAAAAATAAAGAACGGAAACTAACCTTGGTGGGTTGCCTCCCACCCAGCGCCGTATTTAAAGTCGTGGCACGACTGTGCGGTTTCAACTCGGCTCAGTATCCACGGAGTTGGATCGCCCACACCTGCGATTCTTCGCGGATTCTCTCACACTTGGTCTTCCATGACCAGATCCGGATGCCTCTCCCTCTTGACCTCTCGTCTTCTCGAACATCTTGAAAGTCACTCTCTCGCCACCAACTCTGAAGGTCACCTCTCCTTCCTCTACATCGATCAGTGCTCGTCTCGTGGCTAGGAATGATCTTCCCAGGATCAACGGAACCTCCTCATCCTCGTCTATGTCTATCACTACGAAGTCCACCGGGAAGTAGAGTTTACCGACCTTTACGAGCACGTCCTCGATCACTCCGTAAGGATATCTGATCGATCTATCCGCGAGCTTCAGCGTCATGTATGTCGGCTGCACCTCACCCAATCCGAGTTTCCTAAAAATAGATAATGGCATTAAATTAATACTTGCCCCTAAATCACATAAAGCTTTATTAAAAGAAAGATTTCCAATTTGAATAGGGATAGAGAAACTCCCTGGATCTTTGAGCTTCGGGGGCAACTTATTTTGGAAAATCGCGCTGCACTCCTCAGTGAGTGCAACGGTGGACTGGTGGTCAAGTGCCCTCTTCTTGGATAAATCTCTTTCATGAACTTCATGTAAGAGGGCATTTGCGCCAATGCATCAGCGAAAGGGATGTTAATAGTTAATTTTTTAAATACATCGATAAACTTGGAAAAATTAACAGCATCCTTATTTTCTTTCAGTCTACTCGGGTAAGGTACGCTTGGAGTTGTCGGCTTGACCGGTGGTGCCACTTTTTCCTTCGGCTTCTCTCGATCAATCACATATTCCTCCTTCTTCTTGTTCTTCTCCTTAAACTCTTTCTCAGCCTCTAACTTGCCCATGTCTATCATCTCGAACTCTTCCTCTTCCAGACCGGTCTTCCTTGATGAAGTCTCGCTTACCGGGTCTCTAATCAACTCCTTGCCACTTCTCAGATAAATGGCATTGCAATGCTCCCGGTTTTGCCTTTCGGGTTGACTCGGAAGTTTCCCGGGGGCTCGGTTTTGTAGGGTCTCGGAAATCTGCCCCACTTGCCTCTCGAGAATCTTTATTGCAGCCGTATTCTGCTCAGTTGCAGCTTTTACCGTATTCACCGTGCTCGCTAGCTCTCCGACCGTGCTGTCCATTTTTGACATGAACTTCATCATCATCTCTTCTAATCCCGGTTTCTTCTCCATCGAGGGTCCTTCATTCCTTTTGCTGAAAACCTGGAGGACGGTACACATTATTAGTTTGAGCAAAATTAGAAGAGTTAGAAAAATTACCTGATTGTGGTTGACCGGGCTGATTCCATGAAAGATTGGGATGTCTTTTCCACCCCTCGTTATGAGTATTAGAGAAATGATCGTTTCTCGGTTGGCTCCGGTTTGACACAAAATGGACTTGATCAGGTTCTTGAAGGCTGCCGGCTTGCAAATGGCTCGTAATCGCTGCTAGTTGGGTTTTTATCTCTTTGAGTTCGTCTGATTCCCGAACACTCGCTACTCATGCAACGGACAATCGTGGTGTGGAGTAGCTATGCTCGGCTAGATTCTGGATTAACTCGACTGCTTCTTCATAGGTCTTGTTCATAAGAGCTCCCCCCGCTGCAGCCGTAATATCATTCTTGAATTGTGGGTGAAGGCCTCCAAAGAACATTTGGATTATCACCCAGCCATGCAATCCGTGATGGCTAAGTATCACAATTACTATAAGCTTTATTAACTAGACTGTCGAATTTGAAAGATGGGTTTTAAACTAAATTCTAGCAAATCACAACTTAAACGCAAACAAAGCAAAGAACAATTTAGGAACTTCGATAGAGAGAAAAGTTGAGGGTTGGAAATCTTCCGGTTCTACACATGCACACAAACAACTCAAACAATTACCAGTTTATCCCCTTAATGATTCCCAAATCTTTTAAAGTCACCGTTGTTCTCTTTCAAGCCACAACGGGTTTTATTTTGAAAAGGATAAGTTTAATCTCTCGATATCACCTATGGATTCCAAAACACATTAAGTACTCGATTTATGTTAAATTGGCTAGATTTCATCTCTCGATATCAACCTAACGGTTTAATTGGGACTAAGACTTATTCAGTATATCTCTATCACTGATTTATCGTCTTAGGCATGCAATTCCTAGTTCTATTTAACAGTTAATTCTCTCGAACTCAACTGGAAATAATAAATCAATTAAAAGCTAGCTAGACTTTCAAAGGCATTAAACACAAAATCACATGCTTCATTAATCAAGGAAAAACCAATAAAAGTTCAAATCATCTGGTTACATGCTTTATAACCCGAATTCATTCCAACCCCCAACACGAACCGGTTAGTTCATGTCGGTGGTGAATTCAAACACAAGAGAGAAAGATGAAACTACGTATGTAAACATGATAACGCGAAAGATTAAAAACATGAAAAATAACGTGATGAACTCCCTTCAATCATGCTTGTATCTACGTTTCGTTATGATTGTCTCCGTGATCGGCCCTCTAACGTGACTCCGAAAGCTCCGAAAAGTCGCCGGAAATCGCCCCAAAATCGCCCCAAAATCGCCCCTGGTCGTCTGCCGAAAGTTGGATATCGAACGAATGACCTAAAATCGGATTTTGTAGCTGAAAAACGCGAAACAGTGGGTTACGCCACTTGCCACGCGACTTGCAAGTCGCGTGGTAAGTCGCGCGTGTCCAATTAGCTGCGTGGGTCGTTTTCTGGTTCGCGGTTCGGGTCCTGGTTCGGTCATGGGTCTTGGGCTTGACTCGTGGGCTTCCGTTAGGCTTCGTTTGGAATCGTTTTGGGCTCTTTTTAGCTTCTTTTCTCGAGGAATGCCGCCTTTTAGATAACCTGTGTAAATCACTAGATAAACCGTAAAATACATGCCTTTTTACTTGATTACAAGCCAATCTCATTGGTTTGAGAACCGGAAATAACGCCAAAAAGTGGCGTTATCAAGCACTAACCGTGGTAATGCTAAAGCATCTCTACTCCAATACCTACCTAGTGTTTAATAACACTGATTATTCCAAAGAATCACATCTCATCTCAGCATGGCATGGCTTACAGCAGCAACATACATGATAAATGATGCATATAGCTTAATATACATCTTCCCATCCAACTACATCCACATAATTTGTTAACCACACCACATAAATACTGCAGAATGCAAAAAAGAAAAAAAAATCAAACTATTGACAAATTATCTCTGTAACTTCTCGATGTACATTAAGCAAATAAGAGATATTCAAAATAACAAATAGCATTCATGGTGACATTAGACCTATTGAACAAATTAATAGCAACATTTCTTCCCTCTATCATATGATTATATACGCTAGGCTAAAAATCATGTAAACAAACTAAGCATGTCCTATTAATGTTCAAAATGATGCAATACAATTTAAAAATTAACCATTTTCCAACCACTTACGAAGACAAAGTTGATTTGTTTTCAATTTGACTTGCAAAAAATCTGATGGGGAATACAGACCTCCGTTTTCACATTTGACATGGAAAAGCTATGATAAACTTGAGATGTAGAAATTTCTAAAAGTTTGATAATGTAAGAAACCAATTAACTTTAACTGAAATGGAAAATAGAGACCTCCGTTTGGTTCTCTTTTGATCCTACAAGATGGAGCAATGATCACCAGAAAAAATAAGCAGGTATGTGAGAGAAAATTTTGAGATAAGCAGGTAAATGAACAAAATCGAGCCATGAAAAATCAAGATGAAGAACGTATAATTACAGAATAACAACGATCATAACATTCAAAGAAAATGCAGAATTATACCATTCCACATTGCCAAAGTCATTATCCTCACTTATGAAACATCTTTCTTGTTCTCCAACTATATCAACAAAAGAAATTTGAATTGTAATAAATAACATATAATCAGAGAGAAAACAATTCGATAAAATATCAAAAATCATCACTTATCGACCACAAACAAAAATAGATTCAAATGGAACTAAAACCAGAAAACACAAATGGAGCACTGTCAAAACATATTAAAGATGCAGAATATATCACAACTTTGTAAGATGCAGTTAAAATCAACAAAAAATAAAAAATGAGAGATCATACTACTCAAAAGAAGATGCATCTACAAGAAGTTGATATGTGTAGTGTTCTCACAAATCGGTATTTAACCCCAACAAAAATCTTCAAAAGGTTAAGAGACTATAATATATTACCTGGAGATGAGATCTTACCTGTAGATGAAAAGTATAACAAATATTGCAGTAAAAATCAGTACTCGACCCATCTATAACACAAATCTTCAAAAGGTTAGCATGAAACAACATGATATGTCAATTTTGCTCTTTTGGTTTCGTTTTCGGCGACCAAATTGTGATTGTTGGGTGTGCGATGAAGACGAAAATCAGTGAGAAATCAAACTAAACTGGATTATAAACGAAAATCAGTGAGAAACTTTGAACACTTGTGAATGGCAGTTGTGGATTGGTAAGATTTTTGTATTGGGTAAGATACAAAAATCATCTTACCAGGAGCAGCCAATACACATTCTATCACTTATGTATTGGGTAAGATTTTTGTCCAACTCTAGGCAAGAATGACTTCGGATTGCCGCCAGTTCACCCATCGTCTTTCATGTACCTGTTTTAGAAACAGTAGAACACTAAACACTGTAGCTCATCAAAGATTTTTCACAAGAAATTAAAAAACTGTTCCAAAGAATCACTAAAACATTGTCATATCTTACCAGGACCAAATTTAAAACCAACATCAATAATCTCTTGAATGTAACCCATTGACATTCTAGGTCAAAATACATCTGTTTTTTTATGCAAACACACCTAAAGCAAAACAAATCAAGAAACATACCTTAATCACAGAGATAGATAGAGAAAACGCGAGCAGAAAGTCCAACTCGAAATCAGAAAATAAAAAGTCTAGAGATATATGGCGACAACCCATCGACTATTTTGAAGAGAAATAAAGGTATTAAACCTGGGTGGAGAGTGAGAGCGATGCTAGAAATCAGAAAAAGCAAAAACCACATATAAATGGCGACAAAACACTTCTCGGGAGTGAGAAGAACCTGGTACAGAACATCTTCTCGGGAAGAACCTGGTATTGAAGCAAAAGACTAATGCAAGAAATTAAGCAATCCAAAAGCACCTTCAGCTCAAAAACCAAGAACACAAATAAGAGCATAGTTTTGTTGGAAAAACGAAAGACGTTAAGTCCTTTTAAATAGAGACATATGAATAAAGGTAGCATGCTGAAAGAAACAACGGTGACCAACTAAAGTAATCAAGATATTAACAACCAAATAAGCACTGACTTAATAAATATTCTAACAACCAACATAATTAACACACAATGTCTGATGCTGTTAAAAGTACAAGAACGTTCATTTTGGAAACCTCCTTATTGTGGTGATGCTCTTGTCTATAGTTGAGAAGAAGACCAAAATAAATTAAGTCGAAATGTGCCTTGTTTATGACATACCCTAAAGATGCACATTTAAAACCACTACATAAAGACAGATACATCATGCAAATGAAAATGAAATACGAAGGTACCATCAAGACTCGTCTTAAATCTGAACAGGACCAAATTAAAAAATCAGAACACTAAACCCAATACCATCTGTTGTATATTCTGTCAAAATGCCAACAGATCACCAAAGTTCATATAGGGAGGGGGTCAATTACAAAATTACAAACTCAAAGTTAGGAAAACAATTTTATAACTGATATTACCTAAGATGGAGCGATGGAGAAATCAATTTTTTAAACCTGAGATGGAGCCATGGAGATGAAATGTAATATGTGAACCCAAGTTCAAAGCAAAATCAAAATGTTTCACATCAAAAAAATTCAAAATTGAGGTTGAAATTCTTTTACTTGAGATGGAGCGATGGAGATGTAGTGATGAAGATGAACCTAATCTGTGAACCCAAATTCAAAGGAAAATCAAAATGTTTCACATAAAAGAAATTTAAAATTGAGGTTGAAATTCTTTTACCTGAGATGGAGCGATGGAGATGTGGAGTGATGAAGATGAAGCTAATCTGTGAACCCAATTTCAAAGCAAAATTAAAATGTTTCACATTTCAACCATTCAAAATTGAGGTTGAAATTCTTTTTACCTGAGATGGAGCGATGGAGATGGAGTGATGAAGATGAACCTAATCTGTGAACTCAAATTCAAAGCAAAATCAAAATGTTTCACATCAAAAAAATTAAAAATTGAGGTTAAAACTTTTACCTGAGATGGAGCGATGGAGATGGAGTGATGAAGATGAACCTAATCCGCGAACACAAATTCAAAGCAAAATCAAAATGGTTCACATCAAAAAAATAAAAAATTGAGGTTGGTTTTTTTTACCTGAGATGGAGCGATGGAGATACAGTGATGAAGATGAACCTAATCTGTGAACCCAAATTCAAAGCAAAATCAAAATGTTTCACGTCAAAATATTTCAAAGCCGAGATTTCAGAGAGATGGAGATGAACCCTATCGATTTAGAGACATTGGGGACGGGAGAAATGAGAGAAAGAGGGATGTAATGAACCCTAATCGTATGAGAGGATTGAGAGTTAAACCATCGGAAGCTTGAATCGTACCAGGAGAAAACCCTATGAATATAATTATATGTTCTGAATGACGAATCTATCACATGGGAGCTTGAATCGTCGAAGTGAATTGAGTCGTCACATTGGGAGGGAGCGATATTGAGCAGGTCTTGGAAAGAAAATGAGGAATTTTGAATTAATATTGGAGAGAGGAATTTTGAATTATTATAGTAGGGATAAGGAGGGAGATAGAGAGAGAGAGGAATTTTGAATTATTATTGGAGGGATAGGGAGATAGGAAAAGATAACTACAACAATTAATTTTCAGTTTTATTAAAAATAATAAAAGAAAAAACAGAATCAACATGCTTCAATAAAGGAAGAAAAGGAATTTAATTAATTTTTTAAATAAAAAAAGATTTGAGTTTAAGTTGTTAGAGAGATAGGAAAAGATAACTACAACAATTAATTTTCAGATTTATTAAAAATAATAAAAGAAAAAGCAGAATCAGCGGTCTTAAATAAAGGAAGAAAAAGAAATTTAATTAATTTTTTAAATAAAAAAATTTAATACTTTAAGACATTAAGACTTTTGAAAATATATCATGTGATCGTAATTAATTGTTTTTATATTCATGTAATCACATTAATTGTTTTTATTAAATTATAGTGTATTATATGAATTTTTTAACTTTTATAAACCGTTTTTTCGATTTTTTTCATGTTCATAAACTGTTTGTTTGAGTTTTATAAATTATTTTTTCAAAAACTTCAAGATTTTTATGTTTCATCAATCGTTTTTCGAAATTTTCAAGTTTCATAAATGATTTAATAATCTGTTTGTTGGATTTTTAATTTTAATATATTTTTCTCTAACATGAATAATCTTATTTTTTTTTCAAAATAATTATATATTTTTCAGGCTTAAATAAAGGAAGAAAATTAATTTAATTAATTTTTTAAATAAAAAAAGATTTGAGTTTAAGTTGTTAGAGAGATAGGAAAAGATAACTACAACAATTAATTTTCAGTTTTATTAAAAATAATAATAGAAAAAGTAGAATCAACATGCTTAAATAAATGAAGAAAAGGAATATAATTAGTTTTTTAAATAAAAAAAGGTATAAGACTTTAAGAGTTTTGAAAATATATCATGTGATCGTAATTAATTGTTTTTATATTTATGTAATCACATTAATTATTTTTATTAAATTATAGTGTATTATATGAATTTTTTTAACTTCTATAAACCGTTTTTTTCGATTTTTTTCATGTTCATAAACTGTTTGTTTGAGTTTTATAAATTATTTTTTCAAAAACTTCAAGATTTTTATGTTTCATAAATCGTTTTTCGAAATTTTCAAGTTTAATAAATGATTTAATAATCTGTTTGTTGGATTTTTAATTTTAATATATTTTTCTCTAACATGAATAATCTTATTTTTTTTCAAAATAATTATATATTTTTCAGGCTTAAAAAAAGGAAGAAAATGAATTTAATTAATTTTTTAAATAAAAAAAGATTTGAGTTTAAGTTGTTAGAGAGATAGGAAAAGATAACTACAACGATTAATTTTCAGTTTTATTAAAAATAATAATAGAAAAAGTAGAATCAGCATGCTTAAATAAAGGAAGAAAATGAATATAATTAATTTTTTAAATAAAAAAAGATTTAAGACTTTAAGAATTTTGAAAATATATCATGTGATCGTAATTAATTGTTAGAAAGATAGGAAAAGATAACTACAACAATTAATTTTCAGTTTTATTAAAAATAATAATAGAAAAAACAGAATCAGCATGATTAAATATAAGAAGAAAAAGAATATAATTAATTTTTAAATAAAAAAAGATTTAAGACTTTAAAACTTTAAGACTTTTAGTCTATATGCTTTATAAGATAGTATAGATATTTGGATTTGGTCCCTAAATACATTATTTACAACCGTGGTCCTTGACTTTTTCATTTACTTTCACTTATTGTCCTTCTATGTTAAACATAGGAAGACCATGAGTGAAAGTAAATTAAAATATGAAAACCATGAGTGAAAGTAAATCAAAAAGTTAAGAACAACCACCGTAGATGGTGTACTTTAAGAACAAATCCAAAATTTTGGTAAACCACAGAAACACCAGTGTAATTCACTCTTGAATTATTAATAATGGACTACAGAAAAATGTTTCACTTAAATTACAAAAAGTTAAAAACTTGTAGTCCATGAAATTTGAAGCCAGGTACACGTGTTAAACAACTAATCTAGAAGATTTATGTTAAGAGTGAAATGTTGTAATATGATAATAAACGATGATTTATGTTAAGAGTGAAATGTTGTAATATGATAATTGGAATGTTGTACTACTCGCCATAACCAAAGGTACAACTCAATGAAGCATACGAGCTAAAAAACAGCCCGGGCAATGTGGGGTAGCGATGCAGGTTATGTTGTAAGGCATTTCAGTAAAGATACGTGCCTTGTTCGACTTCTCGCACTACTAGACAAACAAGTTTTTTCGGCGGAAAAATCCGCTGAAAAACTAGATTTTCGACGGATTTACCGGTTGGAATAAAAGTCACCGCAATAGGACTTTTCACGGATATTTCGGCCGGAAATTTTTTCCCAGATTAACCAATTACTTAATTAATAAAGTAATTAAGATTTAACTTTCGGCGGATTTTCGGTGGAATATTCCGCTAAAAGCTTTTTTAGTTATTTAATTTATACATTCCAATAAATAAATAAATAAATAAACTTTCCGACGAATTTTACTGGCGGATTTTCGGCGGATTAATCCGCCGGAAATCTCCCAGTCCAGAATCGGGAAAACTATAAAACCTACTGTTACAGTGTTGATCACACCCTTAAAAACGTTTGTAAATAGACCATGATGCAAATATACATCTCAATCTATTATCGTCTTTAACAAGTAATAATGGTACAAAGTACCGAGTATCGATCCCACATGAAAGCTTGGAGAAGTTCTTCTTTTAAAAGTTTAATTAATAAAAACAGGTCTTAGATAGCGAATGCGAAGATAATTTTTTTGTTGGGAGTTTGGTTATCAACTAACGGTGATTTAATTTTAAAAGAGCACAAGGTATAAAGATTCATTGGAACATTCAGTCAGATAATTAGATTTAAGATGAGACAATATTTCTTATTATCCCAGAGTCGATATTTTATGTGACTTAACAAGTCCTTCATACAATTAATCAGTTGTCAGTTGACCAATTATAATCATCCTAAAAATATAACTTTCATTTTGATAACTCGGATAATTATACCGTACGATACACCTCTTTGTCTTTTTATCAGTCCCGGTTCTAACTTCACTTTATACCTCAATCTAAGGCAATTATCCCATCACTGCTTGACGTGCAATAACAACTACAACGACAATTGTGAATACAAATAATAAAGATGGACAATTCATCCCACAATACTCGAAAATTCAAATTGCGTTTTAAAGACTTGAGAAAATGAATTATAAACTAAAAAAGGGAAATCCTTTTTCAAATGTGATTGAATACAAAACTAATCCTTGAAATTCTATTGTGTGATTAAAAATCTAAAATTACTCTAACTAGATGTTGGAAATGGTTTTTGCGATAAAAGAAAATTTTAACTATTGGGGACTCTATAATTCCGTTATCACTACAAATCGTGAACCAAAATGTGTTGGGGACCCGAAGTGAATAATTCGGACTTCCAATTTGTAGAAACACTAGAATATAGAATTAAACCAAGAGTTAGTAGACGAAGTTAACAAAACCGTAGGTGAGAAAAACCGAGATTAACACAAATTGTTTTCAAAGCACTTTGAACTAAACCGAAGGTGGCGAAGAGAATTTTTAAAACCGTGAGTAACGGTAAATTAGTGAGAAACCGTGGAGTTAAAAACAATCAAGAAAAGTGAGACTAACACAATCAATGGCAAACGAGATTAATAAAACATGCTTATATTGAACTAAAGATCAAACCCGAGTGTGAGATGGAACCACTAGAGTGTGAACCATGAACCAAACCCAATTGAAATGTGGATTTTGGTTCACTACAGCAGCCGAACCAGTCAAGAAGTGTGAAACATCCAAAAACCAGGATAAATTTAAACCTTAAAATTTATCAGAGTTAACTATAATTTCATCCAAACTTTTATACATAAATGGAGAATTAGATTTGAGGGTTCACATATATACAAATTGAACTTATCAAAACAACCTACCAATCTAATCCTGAACAATAAGATCAGATTATTGTAGTTGTTTAGATCATTCCCCAAAACATCCTCGTATAGGCTAACTTCTCCACTTATCACCAAAAGTTGAATGTCAGAAATCACTCGTCCCTCTTCCCGTTACTTGCCCAAGCTCGTACCTGGTAAGAAAATTTAATTTGAAACAATTAGGCTTACACCTAGTGAGAACATCCAATTTCAAATTAAAACTTTATAAGCTTTGGAAACCAATGTAAACAAAGCATATAAACAAATCTGGTTTGCCACCATCCTTACTGTACACATACTCATCTTGCGTTGACGAGAACATACCCGATTCCATGAATATGACTACACTTAGTAAGTCATATCATCACGTTCGAGAGCCTTCTACGAATCATCAGAGATTCGAGATCATTGCTCATGTCCAAGAAATTACAATTTACTTTATGCCTATTTCTTGGAGTGGAAGTAGAAATTACAAGTTACTTTATGCCTATCTCTTACCTTCCCATAGAAATCAGGAATTACAATTTACTTTATGCCTATTCAACGATTTCTCCTCACAATACGAAATGAGAAATTACAATTTACTTTATGCTTATTCCTCATTTCCACGTAAACGGGAATTACAAATTACTTTATGCTTATTCCACGTTTCACGTCACACTATGAAATAGGAATTACACTTTACTTTATGCCTATTCCTTATTTCACATCACCTTACGAAATGGGAATTACAATTTACTTTATGCCTATTCCACATTTCAGGTCAACGGGAATTACAAATTAGTTTATGCCTATTCTACGTTACAAATACTACTAGTGCCTATGGATCCATTACACTTACTAGCAAATGTGCATATTTACTCGAATGCACAAACATTACATATCATATTCTCAAAGCTGAGAATAGCAACTAATATCATACCCTTATTCTCAATTGTCCCCCTTCAGCGACTTAGCACGGGGGTTCCGCTACCTGGTTAGCGGATGGGGTCAAGGAGCAACGCCCTTGCGGGGTCTGGGGGCAGCGCCCCTAGAATTTTTTTAGAAAAGCTTATTCTGATTGAAATCGGATCCTATTGAAACCGGATCTCACCGAATCCGGATCCCATTACCGGGACTCCCTAATTCCGGGTCCCAACCGGATTTCACGAATTCCAGATCCAATACCGGACTTCACAAATTCCGGATCCAATACCGGATCTTCCCAAATTCTGGATCCAATACCGGATCTTCCCAAATTCCGGATCCAATACCGGATCTTAGATTACAGGACTTCGATCGACACTTCGATTCTACTCTAAAAACTTATCTAAGTTCAGTTTCTTGGTCGATTTCATTTCAATACATGCTTATCAAGTCATTTTGATAGATTGCTATCAGATATCTCATTCAATTTCACTTAAAATTGTTTTGAAAATATGAACTCACCTAATGAAGCTTCGATCCAAAACCACAATCCAGTAATCGAATTCTTTTCTCCATTGATTCAACAGCCTAATAAAAGATGATTCAATTTGAAATTACCAATATGATTTTGAAACTAAAGAAGATGATTTCAAACCCTTACCGCAAGGAATCAAAGGCTTAACTTCTCTTCTCCCTTTCCCTACTTCGAACCGACTTCCAATTTGAGAATTGAGATATTTCTCAATTCTTAGCCGACCTCTGACCAGACCAATTATTCCAAAATGGCCAATTCAACCCCAAAGTTTCAAGTTCCACAAACCATTTAAACTTTGGGTCAAATACCATTTCAACCCTTTCGTTTAAAATAATACCTTCATTATTATAAACATTCTTTCCAAAATAAAAGTACACAATATTATGGAAAATTTGAGATGTTACAAAGTGAGAACTGAAAGGCTATCTTGGATGCTTCTTTCTATCCCACTAGCTATTACTAACTATAATTACTAAGTGTTGCCCCCTTTCTATGCTAACACTACATACATATATATAGAATACAAGTTACTTGGGCCCAAGAAGATCCACTAGGGGCCCAAGTCCAATACAAATTAGAGCCCAATGTTAATACACATATAACCCAAGAATTAAGTCCAAAAGATAAGCCCAAAATTTATGTGTATGTCTTGTTCTTTTCGGCCCACAAAAGAGATGAACAAAAGATGACGGTCCAAAATATGGAGTCTCTCGGTTTCATTCCGCAACGTGCAATCAACTTCTTTTCCAATACACTTCCCATATATAGACTCCAAAAACGGCATTTTCATCATTCCTATAATTTGACAACTTTAAATGAGAAATTTGCTATAATTAAATATAAATAAGCTAATTTGACGTTTGGATGCATCACATATATATTTACTAAATTAAACACTAAGATTAACTAAAATGACTCAATAAGGAATAACAATTAGCTCAAAATGATGTTAAAAAGCTATAAACAGGGTTATAAAAATAACCCTATCACAACCGCAAATTCGAACTGTTGCTTGCCTTCAAGCAAATTTATTCCAAAACAACAATTTTGAGCTACAACTTGCTTATTCAAAAATTCTAATTCTAATCCAACCATCATGATCACAAACACAACATGTTTCAACCAATTCACCTTATGTATAATAATAGCCATACATAAAATGAATTCTTTCAACGTAGTAATCAAAAATACCAGCCATAAGCTAGCCACATAATGCCTTGCCTAATTAGAATCACATATTTTTCAACCAAGAATTGTTCATGCATTAGGCTTTTTCAATCTTTTGTATGCATGGCCTTTTTCCAACACTTTAATGGGTTTCTGTTTATGGCACAATTTTCCTGCCATCTTCTCTTTGAAGAATGAACTTAGACACATTGGTCTCTTTGGTGTCTTTGACACATTTGTAATGCACGGAAAATTTAGAATGGAGCTTTGCTCTTTTGTGTAAGATTATTTTCCTTTTGTGCAGTTTTTTTGAATTTTGGCGCAATTTTGCAAAGAGGTGTGTATATGGGATGATATGGGTATGAATATGCATTGGTGACCATATCATCCCCCCTCCCAAGACTTTGAGGGGTTCAATGTCCTCATTGAACAATTTGAGCACATTAATGTGGTTTGCATGGAGAAAAGGTGGTGATGTGTTTGGTGTTGCATGGATTCTAACAAAAATGAGAAGCAAGGAATCAATAGGCTAGTTCTAGTGATAACAAATGCAAGTATTGAGAACAATCATTTTACTCAGGCTATCATAACAAGCAGTGAATTGTTATCAACAAATTGTGACTCGTGTGCATGGTGGCATGGGTGAAATGACAACTTTTAGAATTCACAAAACAATCCCAGACTCATTAAATCTAAAGCATGCAGAAAAATTAAAGAGTTTATTTGAAAGCAGATAAAAGAGATAGAGAATTGAATATGTCCTACTCATGGTGAGTAGGATGCTGCTCAGCTGACACCCACAGAAGATCCAGTGGAAAAGGTGGTAACTTCCTCAGTAACTCTGGGTATTCCTTCGTCCATATAGCTCTGATCAAATCATCCCTCGACTTTTCATTCCTTAACCATCTCACTTTCTCATCATGTGTCCTCTTTAGATAAGTAATGATGACATCCATCTTAGCATTTAAGTCCTCACTCAGTCTAGTTATCTGTTTATTAATAAAAAGTCTTTGCTTTCTTAGTGATGTAGTGAGTTCTTTTCCAAGTGATTGAATGCTTGCTTCCAAAGAAGTTAGCATATCATTATCTCTCTTAGGGTTGAAATACGTGTTGTTTCTTAACAGTCTTTCCACATTAATTTTATCCATGACCATTTTGTCTGTAGAAAAGTGGTCAGTGGATAAAACAGGGACTTTGGCTCTTTCCATCATTGCATGTATAATGGTTGGGTGTGGCCTGCGGGCATTGGCTCTATCAGCTCCTCCAAAAATATTATTGAAGATTAGCCTTTCCACATCAAATTTGTGCCCTTCCATTATACAATACAATATGAACACACGTACCATGCAAAGACTTGTGTCGTGTGTGGTTGGGTACAAGGTGTGTCTCAGAAAGAAAAACCAAACGTTAGCTTCGGGTGTTAGACAGTGCGTACGTAAAATACGGGTAAGTCCTTTAATCGACTAATCTGACCCGTCATGTGCAATCCTTTTTAGGATGGCCTGAAGGTCAGATTCCGTAGCACTGTCAGTCAACCTACTCAACCCAAGTTCATTTGAGTCAAAATGTAGTCCCAAAACAGAATTTATTACTTCGGCCGAATAACAAACTTTTGTTTGTCTAACTGTAAGTTCCAGGCCATTAGTAACAGATAGTTCTGTGTAAAAGTCCCGTACCCAATCTACATTATACGGCTTCGGGACTTCACACAACGAATTTCATCCTAATTTATTAATCACATGCATAAATTTAGGATATGCCAACAATACCAAATGATGAAAACCTTTTGTTGCATGTCCTACTTTTCTAACAAAAGATTTATGCCGTGTGAGTGCTTTGTGACAACTAAAAAGTTCTAAACGAGAGAGCTGAGATTTAGAAATGTTACCCACTTTTTCCTTTCCTTTATCACTGTGGTGGGTCTGTTTGGGCATAGGAACGACATGTTCGGTCTCGCTTTCTTGTACATCTTCCTCAACGGGTTCCTCGATTCTTAGCCACTTCGCAGGTGGCGGATTCGTGGGGTTTAC
Source organism: Saussurea involucrata (assembly GCA_033807775.1). Classification (NCBI taxonomy): domain Eukaryota; kingdom Viridiplantae; phylum Streptophyta; class Magnoliopsida; order Asterales; family Asteraceae; genus Saussurea; species Saussurea involucrata. The sequence continues at coordinate 14,246,897 of CM066312.1, forward strand.
CATTCTGAATCGTGGGCTAGGTATAGGAGCTAGTCGAGGGGTGGCTAGTGGTGGTGGTGGGTCTAGTCGGTGTCCCAACGGTACGGCTATGGATGCCATCGTTGGGTACCGTGGGTTCAAAACTGAAGACGAACGGTAAGGTCGAAAAGCCGAAGATCGGGCCAGGATAGGTTACCCTAGGGCGTTCAAAACCACGACGCTCGATGGTGTCCGTTGTGGTTGTGTTTGAAAGTGCCCCGGCGAGTAGATGGGTCGAGAAAATCCTGGAGGGTGAGGGCGAGCAGTAGCGTGTGATGGTGGCGCTGTTTGACCGAACCTCCTCAAGAACTCGTTTATAGCTACATAGGTTCGATCAAAAGGTTGGTACAATGTGAAACTCGATGAATCACCGAGAGTTATGTTCAAATCGGGGTTTTGTTCTCAGTGCGTCATGTTTTCCGATGAGAGTGGTCCGGTGACAGTGGTAGAGGGCGGTTGGGATTTTATCGGTGGTGAGGGAGAGGGATTTAGGGTTTCTTCAATTTGGGCTAAAGTGAGGAGACGGGAGTGTCTGAGCCGAAGAACCGAAGCAGATGATTCTTCGATGAGTTGTGAAGGTCGTTGGTTCTTGGGATCGGACATCAGTGGTTTTTCAGAGAGGGGTTTTTGAACGATAGGAAGAATGGAGTATGTTAGGTGAGGTCGTCATCAGAACTGAGGGTCAGTTTTTATAGAGGGGTAGATAAAGAGGTGATGTAATGGTAATCAGGTGTAGCAGTTTTTTGATGGGATGGGTTTGTGAGGCGTGTCAGTTCGGCGGTGGTGCTCTGTCTTTCTGCCGGCTGCTTCTTGAGAGAGAAAGGGATGAGAGGAGGAGAGAAGAGAGAAACAAAGAAGAGGAAAGAGGAGAGTACATAGTGGAGTTCGATTGGTTAAGGTTTTCTGATTGGAAGTACACTGTTACATCTCAGGTTTCATTAAATGCATGTACAAGAGACAAATAAGGGAAATCAGAAAAAACCTTATTCAAAATTTTAAGGGATACTGATTTCTTTTTGTTTTAGTTGCTTGGTTGAATTTGGACTAATGCAATTGTATGCTAACCGAACCGGCCCAACTAACACAAATTGATGTGGGCCAAAACCGAGAATTACATATGGGCTGCAAAGATTTTAATTGGGCCGCTCATAAATAATTTTCTACGTTGGCCCAAATTTCGGGTTTCGTAAAAATTTGGCCCAAGGCCGGAAATTTTTATGTTGTTTCTTCTCTTTTTGTCTCCCGATTCTTCTATCGAAACACCTCTCACTGCAAATATCAACTCCTAAAAATTACCAACACCCCTTTTTTCAGTTTTGGTTTTCAAAGCTTACATATATCTACACATCTATTATTATTTATGTATATATATATATAATATTTTTTTATTTTTAATTCAATTAAGGAAAAATCTAAAAATTAGAATTATATATATATATATATATATATATTTCTTTTCTTTTTCAAAATTATGTACACTTTTGCTGAAAGGTGAACAACCTCAATAGGCTGTTGTGTGATTGCTGATGGTTCAAGAAAAGTTTTCACCCTTTGACCGCTTACTTTAAAAGTTGTTCCTTTTTCTGGGTCAATTAATTCAATTACACCATAAGGGTACCTTTGTAATCTGAAATGATCCTTCCATCTGGAGTTTAGTTTTCCGGGAAATAACCTAAGTTGTTGTCCTTCAATGAACTCTCTTGGAAGAATCTTTTTATCATGCCATCTTTTTGTGTTTTCTTTGTAAAGCTTTGCATTTTCATAGGACAGATTCCTATGTTCTTCCAATTCACACAATTGTAGAGCTCTTTCTTTCCAGCCTCATCCAAACTCATGTTAAGTTCCTTAATGGCCCAATAGGCCTTATGTTCTAGCTCTACTGGGAGGTGACAGGCTTTGCCAAAAACCAACTTATATGGGGACATACCAATAGGGGTTTTATAAGCAGTCCGGTAGGCCCACAAGGCATCATCCAGTTTGGAGGCCCAATCCTTTCGGTGTGGATTGACTACCTTGGCTAAAATTCCTTTTATCTCCCTATTGGACAACTCAGCCAAACCATTGGTTTGAGGGTGGTAGGCAGTGGCCACCTTATGCTGAATGTTGTATTTGTCCAAAACTTCTTCCAATAAGTTGTTTATGAAATGAGTGCCCTCATCACTAATAAAGGCACGAGGTGTACCAAATCTAGTGAAGATGTGCTTCTGCAGAAATTTGGTAACTGTTCATGCATCATTAGAGTGGCAAGCTATAGCTTCAACCCATTTAGACACATAGTCAACAACTACCAAAAATGTAAGCATAATTGTTAGAAAGTGGAAATGGTCCCATAAAGTCAATGCCCCAAACGTCAAATAATTCAACTTCTAAAATTCTATTCAAAGGCATTTCATTCCTCTGAGAGATATTTCCACTTCTTTGGCACTCATTGCATGTTTTTGCAAAATTATGAGCATCATTGTTTAAAGTAGGCCAGTACAAACCTGATTGCAACACTTTTGCAGTTGTCCTACTTCCTCTAAAATGCCCTCCACAAGGTCCTGCATGACAATGATATAACACAGATGCCACTTCTTCCTTGGGGATGCATCTTCTGATCACTTGGTCTGCACAAATCTTGAATAGAAAAGGATCATCCTATAGGAATTTTTTAGAATAAAAAATGAGTTTCTTTCTTTGATGTTTGGTAAATTGTTTTGGAATAATACCACATGCCAAACAATTCACCAGATCTGCAAACCAAGGTGTTGCAGTGTGTTGTATAACTAAAATTCTTTCATCCTCGAAAACTTCACAAATGTCACCAGTGTGTGCAGTATTTTCTAGTTTCTCCAATTTTGACAAGTGATCAGCCACTTGATTATTGATACCCTTTCTGTCAATGATCTCCAAATCAAATTCTTGTAACAACAAGATCCACCTTATTAGCCTAGGTTTTGCGTCTTTTTTGGAAATGAGACACTTGATGGCCGCATGATCAGTATGCACAATAACTTTGGCACCCATCAAGTATGATCTAAATTTTTCAAAAGCAAACACCACATCTAATAACTCTTTTTCAGTGGTGGTGTAGTTGATTTGGGCTTCATTGAGGGTTTTGCTGGCATAGTAAGTGGAATGGAAAGCTTTATTCTTTCTCTGTCCTAGAACAGCTCCCATAGCCCAGTCACTTGCATCACTCATTATTTCAAAAGGTAGGGACCAATCAGGTGTCACTATTACAGGTGCAGTGACCAATGCTTCCTTCAGGATCTTAAAAGTCTTTTTACAATCTGCATTAAATTTGAAAGCATGGTCATGTTGTAATAGTGAACAGAGAGGTTTTTATATTTTGGAAAAATCTTTTATAAACCTTCTGTAAAAACCTGCATGTCCCAAAAAACTTCTGATCCCTTTTACAGTGGTTGGTTCAGGTAATTTTGCAATTACTTCCAATTTTGCCTTATCAACCTCAATACCTATATTGGAAATGAGATGCCCTAACACAATGCCCTCTTTAACCATAAAGTGACAGTTTTCCCAGTTTAAAACCAAATCTGTCTATTCACATCTTTTAAGACTTTTCTCAAGGTTTTGTAAACATAGATCATATGATGTTCCATAAACTGAAAAATCATCCATGAAGATTTCCATGGATTGTTCAAACATATCTGAAAAAATGGCCATCATACATCTTTGGAAAGTGGCAGGTGCATTACAAAGTCCAAAAGGCATTCTTCTAAAAGCAAAAGTACCATATGGACAAGTGAAAGTGGTTTTTTCTTGATCTTCTGGTGCAATGGCAATTTGATTGTACCCAGAGTAACCATCTAAGAAACAGTAAAACTCTTTTCCTGCCAGTCTGTCTATCACCTGGTCAATAAAGGGTAATGGAAAATGGTCTTTTTGGGTTGCTTGGTTAAGCTTCCTATAGTCCATACATATCCTCCAACCTGACACTATTCTGGTAGGTATAAGCTCATTCTTTTCATTGGTTACCACAGTAACTCCTTGTTTCTTAAGACACACATTGCATAGGGCTAACACATGTACTACTTAGTAGGCAATAGGATAGATTATGCCAGCATCAAGCCATTTTAGAATTTCCTTTTTAACAACCTCTTTCGTCATTAGATTGAGTCTTCTTTGAGGCTCAACTGAGGTAAAGTCTTTATTTTCCAAAATGAATTTATGCTGATAAATGGTAGGGCTTATGCCCTTCAAATCAACAATGGTCCATCCTATGGCTTTGGTGTGTTGTTTTAACATGCTAACCAATCTTTCTTCTTGCTTTGATTCTAAGGAAGATGAAATGATGACTGGCAACTTCCCTGTTTCTCCTAGAAAGGCATATTTCAGATGGGAGGGAAGTTGTTTTAATTCCAAGTCTGAAGCACATTCTGAGGAAGGGACAAGTTTTTTCCTATCCTTATTTTCCAAGACTTCAACAACAGAGGTTACCTGAAAGTCTTCTAGTCCCTCAAACTCTGTTACATCTTCATCAATTCTGAGTCTCCAATTCCCATTACTTCTCCAAAACTTTTGTCTTGACACCAAGATTCAATTAGACTTAAAGTATAACACTCCTCCCTCTCTTCAGGATATTTAAGGGAGTCCAAAACATTAAATGTTACTTGTTGGTCTTGAACTCTCATGGTGAGTTCACCTTTTTAGACATCTATCAGAGTTCTTCCTGTAGCTAAGATAGGTCTTCCTAGGATGATAGGAATGTCCTTGTCAGCTTCAAAGTCTAAGATGATAAAATCTGCAGGAAAAATAAATTTATCAACTTGGACCAGGACATCCTCAATCTTTCCTTTAGGCCAAGCTATGGACTTATCTGCTAATAAGAGTTAAACAGTTGTGGGTCTAGCTTCACCTATGCCTAAAGTGTTAAAACAAATAAAGGCATGAGGTTTATGTAACATCCCGATTTCCCAAACATACTCAAATAACATACATTGCATAATATAGATTTATACATAAAAAGATTACATAATAAACCACATTCGGTCCCAAACAGTCTTGAGATAACAAATACATAATAAACTTCTAAATTACATCATCCTACACTTGATCCTTTCTTTTGCTAACGAACGAACTCTGTCCTGGAAAACATATTTTAAAACAGAAAATGAGGGTTAGACTAAACAGTCTAGTGAGGGAATCCCTGTCAGTTTAAACTCTCTTTATAAAACCATTTATAAAAAAATAGTTTAATAAATAATCTTTCTGCACACGTATATAAATACCAATTAGGACTCGTGCACCGTACCCCCTTTCTCGTTTTCAATTCCCTTGGCCATTTCTGATTGGTAGCGAGCCAACCCCACACTGTACGACATTTACAGCACCCACGCTGTACGACATTTACAGCACCGCTGTACGACAACTACAGCAAAACTCCACCGGCATAGTTCGGCGTGCTCTCGTGTAGTGTAATCAAAACTTTTATAAATAAACCTTATATCTCATTATATAACGAATTTATTTATAAATCACACTACAATTTCCATACACATATTTTTACCAATATAAACACACCATCACATTTCATCACATATCGATAGAACATTCACTTAATCCAAATTCAACTGCTTCCCAGTTAAAAATCATTTCTTTTACAATAAAAACTCACCTTAGCGATAGCACCTCAACGTATGCTCCAAAACTCACAATTATCCAAACCGAACACCTGAATTGAACGTCACCAAAAATAGTTTTAAACTACTTAACCATACTTCCTAAACATCTTTATCAATACCCCAAAACAAACCCCAAACATCTGCTACAACCCTAGACCCAAATGACCAACAAAACAGAAAACATGAAAAACCAACAGAGCCCGGCGCCAGTGGCTCGGCGCCGATCCATCGGCGCCACCCATCGGCGCGGGTTTCTGTTCCTCAAACCTGCACGATCCTCTTCTTCAAAATCCAAGGTTTTCTCAATTCAATTTCTTCCCAAATCAGTTCTAAACCTCCCAAATCAACATTTTAAGTACTATGAACCTTTTAAAACCAATACCAACATTTTTAAACATCAAAATCCACCCAATGTCATCCATTGATTTGTCACTTTTAAACCCAAAAGCTTTAAAACTCCATCCATGGAAGAATATGAATTTTAACAAGAAATTCAATAGAAATCTTTACTGGATGAACAAGACTCATAACAATCCATCCCAAAGTCATTTACCTTTCTTTTGATTTCAATAAGACACAACTCTTTCAAGAATTTCAAAGATCCCTAAACCAAAATGAAGAAGATAAAGAAACATACCTGCAGCAATCTTCTTCTTCTTCCTCCCTTCTTTCTCTCAAATTCCTTCTCTACCTCTCTATATCTCTGATTTGTTTCTAAACTCTCAAACTCACACACTCAAATTGATTTTGCTAAAAACTGAATTCTTATCCTAATACACAAATGAGTCGGTTTGTAGCCAAATTTGGTCATAAGTACCAATTCAACCCTCAACTTCTAACACTTGACCATCTAAACTTCTAAACTACCAAATCTACTCTAAACCTCCTCAAATAACATAACTCACCTTAAATTCAAATTTCTTATCAAAACTATCATATAAAAGTTAAGATAATTACCCGGTTATTACATTCTTCCCCCCTTAAAAGAATTCCGTCCCGGAATTCATTTCTTCAAACCTACTCAACTATAACATACTAATCTCTACTATAACTCCCAACACAATTATCACACACCTAAATGCAATTACACAATTAGATATCATATATTGGTTCGTACCAAAACAACTAACATTTTAGCACGTATAAGATTTATAGAAACATACCTGTATCATCCTTCAAAATTTCCTCCTCTTCTTGCCCCATTACTTGGAAGACTTGACCCTGACCTTTCGACATTTCAGACCTTTGCATAATTCCTGTTTCAATACCCGTTGATCCTGTCATCTTAATACCTTGCTGTGTTTTCCATTGTGGACACTCATACTAAAGATGCTCCGGGGAATTGCAAAAGTAACAATGTCTAGCTACATAACAATCTCTAACAACATGACCTGTCTTTCCACATTTATAGCAAGTTCTGGAATCACCATAACAATCTCCTTGATGAACACTGTGACATTTTGAACATGGTATTTCGTAACTATCATACTCTTGATAATTATTAAACTCTTGGAATTCATCTTTTTCAGAATCGTATGTGGTTTCCTCCATCTTCCTTTTTCCAGTACTCTTATGTTCAGCATCTCTTCTCATATCTTGTTCCATATTTTCCGCAACATTTACAGCTTCAGAGAAAGTCTTGGGTTCTTGTGCAGTCACTAATTTCCGAATTCCTGAACTTAATCCAAATATAAATCTTGCTACCTTCAATTTCTCCGTTGCCACAAAATATTCCGCGAACCGAGACTTTTCTATAAATTTAGCAGTGTAATCTCTAATTGATAAACCTTGCTGATGTAGATTCATGAACTCCTCTTCCAATTCTTTAATTGATGCCTGGGGACAGAACTGTTCTTTAAACGCCGTAGTAAATTCATTCCAACAAAGTCGATCCAAATCTTAACATAATCATAATCGAAATCCTCTGCCGAATCACCCAATAATCAAATCCCACGAAGGTTCAAAATAACTCGCTAGTTCACTTATATCACAAAAAGAAATAACTTATACTCATATGAAACTAATCCAAATAACACAACATTAAATGCTTACTCGAAACATTTACTATACTAATACTACTTTTAACTCCATCAGCATTTCACGACAAACGTCTTGTTCTATACTTTTCAAAACTAACTTGACAACATAATTATACTCTTTCCAGATAAAAACCTGCGTAGCAATTACAACCTATTTCTTATACTCTTCCAAATAGAACTCATATTAAAACATGGTTTCCAATAACAATACAATGTCTTAACATAATTGCAAAACTCGATGAGAAGTCAAAGACTTACACATCTACCTTAACTTACAATGCCAATTTCTCAATTGTACAAATACTACACCAAATATCATACCCAGGTAATAATACCATAAAATCCTTATGACAACTTTTAGCCGCAATCAACAAATTACGTCTTCATTGCATCAATCAATATATCAACAATTATGATAAAGTCTAAAACCACTCTTTAACTTAAACAACTCCATAAAGAAAGTTTATCAACATTGCCCTTACTTTATTTAACCGTAACAATCGCCAACTAATCATATAATAAATCTACTACCAATTATACCACAAAGTTCATCACACGATCATCAAAATAATTAAACATCGCTTTCTTCACGCTAATCATAACACTAATAATATAATTATTCCCTCTTAGCTTAAGTCTAGGTTATCAGCAACCTAGTTTTCTCACCTTGTGACCTACCATCGCTAATACTTCCTCCACATTATTCCACTTTTAATCCCTTCCGGTGTTTTCTAACGAAAAAGGTCGAATGAACTCCCACTATGCGTAACCCTTCGTTACTAAGGAGTATACAACAATTTAGTATCCTCCCAACTACAACAACTCTTACTTCTAGAAGAAAACCTGCGTAATATGAACAAGGTATAATCATCTCAAATCAATCATACCAATATCAGTCACACATCTAGACTCCAAATTTTAAATTATGCCCCAAACTAATGGTTTCGTACAAAATTTTACCATTCTTAAAAGAACACATTTCATCACCGTTCATGTCTCAACAATCTAACACCCCAAAAGTAACGACACTCTACTCTCCAACAGATCGCATAATTAACTTGGAGTATCACCTTAACCCGTAGTTAAACTTTTCTCCATAGACTATACACAACTCTATCGTCACTTCTCTAATCCAACATACATCTAAGACAGACAACACTTTCTTGCATTAATTACACCGACCACGAACCTTAGATTACAATTGATTTCCACACTTGCCACAACATCACTCTCGTACTACTACCACGTCCTATCCAATGGTCTTTCACCCCGATCATTACATTCGACTATTTTCTTCCACTCTCTTCTCAATATAAAACACGTTTCCCCAAGGATAGCTCACTAGGAGGTGCTTACTCTAGACCGATCCTATGAGCTAGCTTTCTTTCACCTCCAAACCAATCGCACACACCCAATTCCAACAATTACTATCCTTAATCAATAATTTCACCACACCTCATATCAGGAACTTAACCGAGTTAATCCGAAATCACACTCATTGCTCGAAACAACCACACACTTTTTCATTTTTCAAATATCGATAACATATTCTTTCTAAACGATAATAAACAAATTGGATCCACACTATACACCCATCCCCAAAAATATAACAACCATAAAAATATCTTATTAACAAAATCAGTACATCTTTATTTAACCTCGTGTCTCGATTAGCACACAATATATCATCGTACCTCTTTCAACATACAATATTTCACCGTGCCTCTTTCAGCACAAAAGTATATATATATTTATATATATTACAAATCATCTAACACATTTGAAATTTTATTCACAACATAAACTTTAACATTTGGAGGCATAACTTAGCGTCTGAAATACTGAATTATACACAACGCCACATTCTACACTTTCGCAATATCTTTTCCAAATTCTAACATGCACCTTCAATTTGAAAATTGCTAACAATTGCAAGTGTTAGATCATTCATTCCAAATTAAACTACCAACCACTTTCGTTCTCATACAATCAATTTTATTACCTCCTTGATAAATCTTTCAAATCCAAACACATATGATAACGGGTTATCACCTTGGATTACTAATAGCTTTTCCTTACTAATCATTCCCAATAACACTCTTCCCTTTCTAGTTTCGATTATCCTTGATTTCTCACTTAAATTTATCCCAAGTAATATCATAATGAATAAACATACTAATTTCAATATCATCCAAAATAATTGTTACACTATTGCTAAATTAGAACCCACCTCTTTTCACACCAAATGCTTCCAAACCGACACTCTTACTAAGCCTTTCTCAAAAATAAATCATATACTCCCAATATAAAATTTTCTAACAAACGGAAACTTTAATTCAATCACCCTTCTAGATAGCGTCAATAATTACACTAAGTATAATCTACACAATACACTAAATCGTCGCCTTCATGACAAGGTCAAGACTACACACACTACCATTACTCTCCACCCATATTCATCACGTTCCACACACTACTATTATTCTTTACACTCAAGCCCTCACACCCCACACATTAGCAAAATCGGAACAACAGTAATTAAGCACACCCCTCTTTATCTCTAACATATTTATCAAATTACAGATAAGCAACAAAAGAATGGAGACACAAATGATCGATTTGCACCGAAGTCATACAGCACTTTAGCACGTGTAGAGTTTATAGAAATATACATGTCTCCGATTTGCCACTCTGTTGATTCAAACAATGGTTAATATACACATTAGCACATACCCCATATAACAAGGTATTCCGGTTCAAACATGTACTTGTAAGTTCACAATTACACTAGCCAAATGTAATTTGAAATTACCTTACATGATGTTCCTTCTTCCTTTTTATACTTAACATCCCAAGGTTCTAACATAATGGGGACATCCTACTTCACATGCAGTTTAAGTCTAGGTATAAATCCAAATACCTAAATCCCTTAAACTAGGGCTCTGATACCATTTGTAACATCCCGATTTCCCAAACATACTCAAATAACATACATTGCATAATATAGATTTATACATAAAAAGATTACATAATAAACCACATTCGGTCCCAAACAGTCTTGAGATAACAAATACATAATAAACTTCTAAATTACATCATCCTACACTTGATCCTTTCTTTTGCTAACGAACGAACTCTGTCCTGGAAAACATATTTTAAAACAGAAAATGAGGGTTAGACTAAACAGTCTAGTGAGGGAATCCCTGTCAGTTTAAACTCTCTTTATAAAACCATTTATAAAAAAATAGTTTAATAAATAATCTTTCTGCACACGTATATAAATACCAATTAGGACTCGTGCACCGTACCCCCTTTCTCATTTTCAATTCCCTTGGCCATTTCTGATTGGTAGCGAGCCAACCCCACACTGTACGACATTTACAGCACCCACGCTGTACGACATTTACAGCACCGCTGTACGACAACTACAGCAAAACTCCACCGGCATAGTTCGGCGTGCTCTCGTGTAGTGTAATCAAAACTTTTATAAATAAACCTTATATCTCATTATATAACGAATTTATTTATAAATCACACTACAATTTCCATACACATATTTTTACCAATATAAACACACCATCACATTTCATCACATATCGATAGAACATTCACTTAATCCAAATTCAACTGCTTCCCAGTTAAAAATCATTTCTTTTACAATAAAAACTCACCTTAGCGATAGCACCTCAACGTATGCTCCAAAACTCACAATTATCCAAACCGAACACCTGAATTGAACGTCACCAAAAATAGTTTTAAACTACTTAACCATACTTCCTAAACATCTTTATCAATACCCCAAAACAAACCCCAAACATCTGCTACAACCCTAGACCCAAATGACCAACAAAACAGAAAACATGAAAAACCAACAGAGCCCGGCGCCAGTGGCTCGGCGCCGATCCATCGGCGCCACCCATCGGCGCGGGTTTCTGTTCCTCAAACCTGCACGATCCTCTTCTTCAAAATCCAAGGTTTTCTCAATTCAATTTCTTCCCAAATCAGTTCTAAACCTCCCAAATCAACATTTTAAGTACTATGAACCTTTTAAAACCAATACCAACATTTTTAAACATCAAAATCCACCCAATGTCATCCATTGATTTGTCACTTTTAAACCCAAAAGCTTTAAAACTCCATCCATGGAAGAATATGAATTTTAACAAGAAATTCAATAGAAATCTTTACTGGATGAACAAGACTCATAACAATCCATCCCAAAGTCATTTACCTTTCTTTTGATTTCAATAAGACACAACTCTTTCAAGAATTTCAAAGATCCCTAAACCAAAATGAAGAAGATAAAGAAACATACCTGCAGCAATCTTCTTCTTCTTCCTCCCTTCTTTCTCTCAAATTCCTTCTCTACCTCTCTATATCTCTGATTTGTTTCTAAACTCTCAAACTCACACACTCAAATTGATTTTGCTAAAAACTGAATTCTTATCCTAATACACAAATGAGTCGGTTTGTAGCCAAATTTGGTCATAAGTACCAATTCAACCCTCAACTTCTAACACTTGACCATCTAAACTTCTAAACTACCAAATCTACTCTAAACCTCCTCAAATAACATAACTCACCTTAAATTCAAATTTCTTATCAAAACTATCATATAAAAGTTAAGATAATTACCCGGTTATTACATTCTTCCCCCCTTAAAAGAATTCCGTCCCGGAATTCATTTCTTCAAACCTACTCAACTATAACATACTAATCTCTACTATAACTCCCAACACAATTATCACACACCTAAATGCAATTACACAATTAGATATCATATATTGGTTCGTACCAAAACAACTAACATTTTAGCACGTATAAGATTTATAGAAACATACCTGTATCATCCTTCAAAATTTCCTCCTCTTCTTGCCCCATTACTTGGAAGACTTGACCCTGACCTTTCGACATTTCAGACCTTTGCATAATTCCTGTTTCAATACCCGTTGATCCTGTCATCTTAATACCTTGCTGTGTTTTCCATTGTGGACACTCATACTAAAGATGCTCCGGGGAATTGCAAAAGTAACAATGTCTAGCTACATAACAATCTCTAACAACATGACCTGTCTTTCCACATTTATAGCAAGTTCTGGAATCACCATAACAATCTCCTTGATGAACACTGTGACATTTTGAACATGGTATTTCGTAACTATCATACTCTTGATAATTATTAAACTCTTGGAATTCATCTTTTTCAGAATCGTATGTGGTTTCCTCCATCTTCCTTTTTCCAGTACTCTTATGTTCAGCATCTCTTCTCATATCTTGTTCCATATTTTCCGCAACATTTACAGCTTCAGAGAAAGTCTTGGGTTCTTGTGCAGTCACTAATTTCCGAATTCCTGAACTTAATCCAAATATAAATCTTGCTACCTTCAATTTCTCCGTTGCCACAAAATATTCCGCGAACCGAGACTTTTCTATAAATTTAGCAGTTGTTTAAAAACATCTAAAAACTTTTTAAATTGCAGATTTTCTCTCTCATTCCTCATTCTCTGGGGATAAGGAATATAAAGAGGAACCTTAGTAAGAGATGTAGTCTTTTGAAGAGTAGGCGTTGGAATTGGTGGGATGTTATCTATCTTGATATCACTAGGAACTTTGGGACTGTCACCAGTTTGTGACACATCCACAACAGGTTTGTCTGTGACTGTCTGATCTTTCTTGGGTTTTTCTGGTATCAACAATGGGATGGTTGGAACTGTGGTGCAGTTATTGGGCCTAAAAGTGTTTTCCAGCCCAATAAGTCCACTAGACTGAGTAGAGTCTGATATTGTGTTTTTCACTTTTTCTTTTCTGGCTCTGCTTTGTCTGATTTTTTAAGATCTTTTTGTATGTTCTCAGGTAAATCCTTACCACTCCTAAAAGTTACAGCTTTTACATGCTCTTTTCCGGCTCTTGGAGCTAATTCTGTATCACTGGGCAGAGAACCGGAAGGGCGTTCCACATTTCTAAAGCCATTTGACCCACTTGGGTCTCCAAATTTTTAATTGATGCCTGAGTTTGGGATATGAATCCCTTCATCATTGCTTCCAAAGAAGTAGATGATTCTGCATGATGGTTTGACTTTTGAAAAGTATGTTGGTTATTTTGAGAATTTGCGTGCTGAATGTTTTGAGGTCTGTGATGAAATTGCTGGTTTTGACCCTGCAATTTGGGTGGCGGTGGATTTAAAGCTGGACGGTGCCATGAAAAGTTCGGATGGTTCCTCCACTCAGGATTGTATGTTTGAGAAAAAGGGTCTCCCTTGTTGTTGTTGTTGTTGTTGTTGTTGTTGTTGTTGTTATGGTTGTTATTGCCAACGTAGTTAATACGCTCAGGATTCCCTGGACAATGTTCAAAGTTGTGACCATCACCACAATATGTGCACTGTATAGATTGGACAGTAGTAGGTGGTACCACAAAATTGATTGACACAACATTAAGATTTCTAATTAAAGATGTCATGTTATTCAACTGTGTAGATATCAATGCGTAAGCATCGGGATCTTGTGCTCCTGCTGTCTTTCTAGGTGGTAAAGCATGTGGATCAACCTACTGACCGTTGTGGTTAGAAATCCTCTCAAGGATGTCATATCCTTTATTATAGGTACAAGATGTGAAAGCTCCGTTTGCGGTAGCGTCGAGCATTTGTTTTGCAATAATATTTAAACCACTGTAAAATGTCTCTAACTGAATGTAATACGGAATGCCATGGTGAGGACATTTTCTCAAGAGCTCCTTGTACCTATCCCATGCACCAGGAACTGCTTCATCATCCATTTGTTTAAAAGTACAAATTTCATTTATGGATTTAGCATTCTTCGTGGGTGGAAAATATTTTTTAAAAACTTTCTCCGCCATTTGGGCCCATGTAACTATAGAATCTGGCTTCATTGAGTTGTACCAAGACCTTTCCCTATCTCTTAATGAGTACGGAAAAAGTTTTAATTTCAGTGCATCGTCTTCTACACCTGGAAGCTTGAAAGAATCTGTAATTTCCATGAAAGACCGTAAATGAGAATGAGGATATTCAGATGCCAAACCAACGTACTGGTCGTTAGTTTGTAGCATATGAAACATTATCGGTTTTAATTCAAAGTGGCGGGTTTGAGAATTCCTGAATGTAACTGAGTTAAAACAGGAACAACGTAGGACATAATACCGCCATCTTTAAAATTAGCTAACCGGAATATGTTTTGTTCCTCATCATCAATATTATTTATTATTGGCGGGTCTTCTGGAATTTCATCATTATTAGGCCGCCTATTAGGAGCAACCGGGGGGAACTTCCTCATCGTCTGACGAAGAGTAATGTTAAGACATTTCAGGAGAATTTAAGACTGAGTTAGCTCTTTGAATTCTTCTTCGTTGTCTAAACGTTCTCTCAATGTCGGGATCAAATTGGAAAAATTCACCGTGAGGCAACCTTGGCATGCACTGTTTTTTACTTTTTTCTGAAAGATGGTAGAAAAACTTGTTTTTATAAATTTTACTTAAAAGAAAGAAAAACTTCTGGCGTGATTCCCCGATAACGGCGCCAAAAACTTGTTACAGTGTTGATCACACCCTTAAAAACGTTTATAAATAGACCATGACGCAAGTATACATCTCAATCTATTATCGCCTTTAACAAGTAATAATGGTACAAAGGACCGAGTATCGATCCCATAGGGAAGCTTGGAGAAATTCTTCTTTTAAAAGTCCAATTAATAAAAACAGGTCTCAGATGGCGAATGCGAAGGTAATCATTTTGTTGGGAGTTGGTTATCAACTAACGGTGATTTAATTTTAAAAGAGCACAAGGTATAAAGATTCATTGGAACATTCAGTCAGATAATTAGATTTAAGATGAGACAGTATTCCTTATTATCTCAGAGTTGATATTTTATGTGACTTACAAGTCCTTCATACAATTTTTCAATTGTCAGTTAACCAATTATAATCACCCTAAAAATATAACTTTGATTTAGATAATTCGGATAATTATACCATACGATACACCTCTTTGTTTTTTATTAGTCTCGGTTCCATCTTCACTGTATACCTCAAGCTAAGGCAATTAGCCCATCACTGCTTGACGTGCAACAACAACTACAACGACAATTGTGAATACAAATAATGAAGATGGACAATTCATCCCACAATAATCGAAAATTCAAATTGCGTTTTAAAGACTTGAGAAAATGAATTATAAACTAAAAAGGGAAATCTTGTTTCAAATGTGACTGAATACAAAACTAATCCTTGAAATTCTATTGTGTGATTAAAAATCTAAAATTACTCTAAGTAGATGTTGGAAATGGTTTTTGAGATAAAAGAAAATTTTAACTATTGGGGACTCTATAATTCTGTTATCACTACAAATCGTGAACCAAAATGTGTTGGGGACCTGAAGTGAATAATTCGGACTTCCAATTTGTAGAAACACTAGAATATAGAATTAAACCAAGAGTTAGTAGGAGAAGTTAACAAAACCGTAGGTGAGAAAAACCGAGATTAACACAAATTATTTTCAAAGCACTTGAACTAAACCGAAGGTGGCAAAGAGAATTTTTAAAACCGTGAGTAAGGGTAAATTAGTTAGAAACCATGGAGTTAAAAACAATCAAGAAAAGTGAGACTAACACAATCAATGGCAAACGAGATTAATAAAACATGCTTATGTTGAACTAAAGATCAAACCCGAGTGTGAGATGGAACCACTAGGGTGTGAACCATGAACCAAACCCAATTGAAATGTAGGTTTTGGTTAACTACAGCAGCCGAACCAGTCAAGAAGTGAGAACCGAAAGGGTGTCTCGGATGCTTCTTTCTATCCCACTAGCTCTTACTAACTACAATTACCAAGTTGTTGATCCAAACCCTCAGTGATTTGATAATGACCCTGAGAAACACTTATTGAAAATTGTAAGTAGACAATATGTATCAGTGTTTTACCATCAAATAAAATATACTAAGTCTGTTTAGTATCGCTGATGGAAAACATGCATTAACTTATACTTCAACGAACATTGTACATCAGTGGGCCTTGAGCCTGTTCAGACTCACTGATGATCCCTGAATGTTCATCATGTAAATGTTTACTTATGATCCCTATAGACAAGATTTGCGTCAACCAAGTTCGAAGTTGAAATAGAAGACCAAGCTGAAGAACAAGGGACTAAGTCTACTAGTGACCTGATGAGGACATCATGACCTCTAGATATTGTTTCTTCTAAGTATCATCGAACTTTGCTAATACGAGGCAAAATGCTGGATCAAGCACTCCCAGATTGTGGACGAACAACCTCTTCAGGGAGTCTTCACGGAAAGGAATTAGTATAATGATTTTCTCCTATCTGACAGGTTGTGGTGGTTGATCAGAAGTTGTTTGTTGCTGAGGAGATGTCGGATGTGCTGATGTAGAAGTCTTGGGAATCAGATCAGCATAGGTGGGTGTACTCTGAATGGATTGCAGTAGGAACTGATCGTAATCAAAGTCGTCGTCGGCATCGATAGGGAAGATCAAGTTTACCTAAGAGTTTATTGCACTGGCAGCTTTTTCATACTATGCATTTTCCATTTCCGGGTCGATCTCCTAGTCAAGATCTATCATTTCGAATTCTGGCCTTTCCGGTACGGTGTAGACGATTAGTTCCTGGGATTCTCCCTCGGGCTTTTCAACCATTGGGTGTTCGTCATCTGAGATGTCCATATCAATGACCATATCTGCTAAGCTGTGTTTGTGGCTGGTCTTTTGATGGTGCCACCGTTGATGATTCCGGTAGAATCGATGTTGATTGGCACAGACTCTTATAAACTTTGATGCTTGTTCTCCCCCTCACGGTGATCAGGATCATCCTAGTCATCGTGGGAGCGTTTGAGTCCGCCAACTTGACTCTTACATGTTTCTTCGAGTGAGGCGACCCTGTCGGACAAAGTTGTAAGGGCTTTCTGAACGTCCTTTAGGGTCGTGTCAAGGTGATCCAATCATGTGTTGACGGAAGATGGTTGAGCAGATGCTCGTGATTGTAGCACGGATATTAGATCTTCTTCGGTTGAAGAGTCAGTGTTGGTGTGTTGGATCAGTTGGGCTAGGAGCATGGTCTTTAGATCATCCACCGAATATAATTGCTGAGCAGGTGCCAGTGGAGGTGTTGGTGCGGTTTCGGGTTCTACCACTTTCTCATTCCCTTTGAGAAACTTTTAACCTTGTCGAGCTCCGTTCTGAACACTAGTGCCATCGCTTCTCGGACATCCATTAAGGCGCCGTCTAGATATTTCCTTGACACGAAGTCAGGTAAATCACCGCCGAGATCACTTAAATTACCCGTTGAGGTTACAACTATTGATTCAACATAAGTACAACCTACGTTCATGTTGTAAGGCGACCCTTACATGTTTCTTCGAGTGAGGCGACCCTGTCGGACAAAGTTGTAAGGGATTTCTGAACGTCCTTTAGGGTCATGTCAAGGTGATCCAATCATGTGTTGACGGAAGATGGTTGAGCAGATGCTCGCGATTGTAGCACGGATATTAGATCTTCTTCGGTTGAAGAGTCAGTGTTGGTGTGTTGGATCAGTTGGGCTAGGAGCATGGTCTTTAGATCATCCACCAAATATGATTGCTGAGTAGGTGCCAATGGAGGTGTTGGTGCGGTTTCGGGTTCTACCACTTTCTCATTCCCTTTGAGTAAACCTTTAACCTTGTCGAGCTCCGTTCTGAACTCTAGTGCCATCGCTTCTCGGACATCTATTAAGGCGCCGTCTAGATATTTCCTTGACACGAAGTCAGGTAAATCACCGCCGGGATCACTTAAATTACCCGTTGAGGTTACAACTATTGATTCAACATAAGTACAACCTACGTTCATAGCTGGCATGATGTTAAATATGGTAGGATTTCCATCCGATCCTCGTAATCCGCTCAAGGGCAGACTTACTACGGATGTTCCGATCGGTTCACTTATTTCACCGATGTTAGCAGTCTCGATCCGTGTCCTAGCCAAAGAAGGTATTATTATATCAAGGGGCTCTAGACTCATTGGTGTAGGGAAATAAGTCAAGAACGGGGGAGGCTATTCTCTTGTTTCAATATCGAAACTCTCCGAGTGAGAGAACAATAGACTTTGTGCTATGTCCCCATGAGAAATTGAAACAACCAGCTGTTGAGAGCTGGTTGAGTGGCTAGGGAGGTTGTGCATTTGCGTCGCTAGGTCCATGACGACTTCTTCAATGTCTCGTCCCAACGGATGAGACGAGGCAACAAATGTGGCTACCTGGGTGACACTAGTTCAGAGACGCTCATTAGCCTCTCTATTTCGCAGGCTAGATCTCTCATTGTTATTTTTTGATCTCCATTCTCTCCGCCTCACGTGTTCTAAATTTTCAACTAAATCTCCCTCATATCTCCTTATGTTTCTCGTAAAGGGCTCAGATGTAGGGATTTCAGAGGGTGTGGGTGAGGTGGATGGAGTTTCCTCGGTAATGGGTGGGCGACGTCTGATACGGGGTGGTATCATTGATATACGGATGGCTTGATCCATATCGGAGTCGGCCGTTTCAGAGTCGGGGACGCCGGTTTGGGTGAACGGTGAAATGGGTTCAGTGGTGTCGGTTCTAGGGTCCTCTTCGAGTAATGGGGTAGTGAAAATCGGGATCTCATGTAGAGTGGTCGACGGTCTGGCGTCAGCGGTGGTACGGGTTGTCGAGGTAGTCTGTTGGGGGGTGGGTGGTCTGCTTGTAGACGGTAGGGAAGGTTGGCTTGAGGAGGGTCGGGTGGCATGGATTGTACTGGCATGCGAATCCTCTGCACCGCCCGCTTCGGTTCCCCTCACAGAGTGTACTCTCAAAATGCCTCGTCCGGGAGCCCCAGCTACCTGGACTCTGCCTCCTCTTGTCCTTGGACCCTCACGTCGCTCGGGTCTAACTCCTTGGGGAGGTCCCTCTGGTTCTGGCTAGACCATCGGAGCAGCTAACGCTCGCCTATAATCTATTACACTCGGTGCTTGCGGATCTACGTATGCCAGTAAGGCTTCGGGAATACACATGGTTTGTGCGTTGGATGGGTTACGAATGACAAGGTAATGTAAGCTAAATTGAGGACATACCGGGTGGTTAATGCGGCGTGGGATGTCCGGGTTCGCGTCCATGTGATGACGGATAGCAAGATGAAGGAATCAGAGGTATGGAATGAACTTGCGTTCTTTGGTTTCGCCGATGGCATGGATGGTGTTGACTAGCTTGTGCCATATGATGATGGAGAAGTCCACGTGACAGTCATAGCAGACGGCATGAAATAGGCGTAGAAAGTTGTTGGTGCACTGGTCTATGCCTTTCCATCACGAAGAGAGACACCTGTTCAGGATCATGAAAAACGTGTACCAGATCAGAGTGAGATATTTCCGGTTGAAGGCTGATGGGCGGTTCAGTGCATGGTTGTACTCGAGTGTCAGTATATCGGCACAGAGGGTGTCGTCGTCTATGGTTGGCTCGTATGCAGCTCGGCCGCCGTCGGTGGATTCAAGTAGTGAAAGAAGACGTCGGAAGGATTCCGGTGTGAGTTCGAATGGATGATGATCGATTGTTGCTGTTATCGTTTGAGTGTTGGCGCCGGTGACTACTCGAATAGTGTTCCAAACTTGCTGTAAGTAGAGGACCGGGACGTCAGTAGTCGCCGTGAGTGCATGGCGTAGAGGGTGACCCAGTAGAATGTCCACGACCACACGATGTTGTGGTCGGAACTCAGCAGCGTCGAGGTGATGATTGTTTCCTCGATTTCATATATGTGGTCCGGTGGAACTAAGGCGTTGTCAGCCTCTTCGTCAATGAATTCCTCATGGGGATGATTGCCTCGCTGTTGTTGATCCGCCATTTATGTACCTGAAAGACACAGTATTAGACTATAGGCGGTTGCAAAAGTGCCGGTGCGTACCTTGGTGAAGATTGACTCAATCTGGAACAAATTGAGGAACGACGGTGGAACAGGGTACTGGAATGACCAAGGTGTCTGGGAACAAGAAGTATCCGGTGAGGTAGGGTGTCCGGATACAATGGTCACCGGATAACATAAGTTACCGGGTACATTAGGTATCCGGATACACAGACGTACCGGACAACATGTAGCTTTCCAGACAAAATGTAGGTTATCGGACAAAGGAACTTACCGGACACTAGAGGCTTACCGGACAACTTGGTTTCCGGATGAACTAGGTTACCAGACAAACATTATCTACACGGATAGTTGAACTTACCGGATACCATAAAGGTTTCCGGACAACTTAGGTCACCGGGTAAGATGTTTTCCCGATAGAGGAAGTTACCGGATGAGATGGTTTCCGGATAAAATATCCTACGGGTTGATGGTGTCCGGGTAACATTGAATGTGTCCGGATAGTTTGAGACTATCCGGACGACATCCGGTCATAGCGATTCGTGCCAAATAGACATCATACCATGGATCTAACTACCCTAGGACGAGGTAAACGAGTATAGAAGCAAAATATTAACCAATAAACGACTGAAAACAACCCTAAATCATAGGAATACGAACCGACTCCGGTTTGAAGTCTGAATGACCCCAAAACATCGACAAAACGGTCGATTTGTGTAGCGATACGTTTGTGACATTGTACGGAAATCGAAATATAAGAGAAATGAAGTACATACCTAGAATTTGGGACTTAATGCGACGGAGATTGAGTGAGAGAGATATGTGTCCGAGAGAGAGAGAGAGTTCGCGAGAGGGTTTTTGTGAGTATCCGGGAAAAAATGAAAGAAAGAAATGATCCTGGTATAAATAGGGGACATGGTATCCGGGTGGGTCGTCCGGAAACCTTCCCGGTCCGGATACCTATCCGGATAGGATAGTTTTCGGATAACTTATCCGGATACTTTTGGGAGTTTTCAAAACAAGACCCCTGGGATTTTCAAAACTGGTTTTTCTTTCCCAAAACATTTAGAGAGTTTTGAAGCACACTCTCCCCCTCAAATTTTGCACATTTAGAAAAATGCTCCCCCTCGGATTGTGCAAGAGGTGCTTTTAAGAAAAAAAAAAACAATGGGTTGAGGCACACAAAAAAAAACTTATGACATTAAGAAAAAATGTGTGACGCTCCCCCTCAAACATATAACAGACTTACATGATGAAATTACGCTTATGTGCTCGCCCTGAATACAAGAACAAGGTTGTGAAATGCACAGATGAATCGAAAAATCATGTAGACGACAGTAATGAAACATGAAAGGAAATCACAAACGAATTGAAAACAAACAAACGAAATCTACATAATTGATACAGAGATTTAAATGAGATATGTGCACGATACAAGTAGGATACAGATGCGAGGAAGTCTATACTCGATCATCTGGATTTTAGACGCCAGATGATGAATAGGCAGTTCCACGTAAGTGTATAGAACTTGTAGCGGGCGCATGATCAGGTTAAATCTTCAGATTTAGCATACCTAGCTTGGACACAAGATTGTTAAAGCGTTTTTCGTCCAAGGGTTTTGTAAATAGGTCAGCTAACTGGTGTTCTGTATTAACAAAGTAGAGTTCGATTTTACCTCTTTCGACGTGATCCTTGATAAAATGGTACCGAACGTCTATGTGCTTCGTCTTAGTGTGCTGGACCGAATTGCTTGTAATGGTAATTGCGCTCTTCGAGTCGCAGTAAATGGGCACTTGTGAGTAGGTGAATCCGTAATCCTTGAGTTAGGTGCGCATCCAAATGACTTGAGAACAACAGCTCGCGGCAACCACGTACTCCGCCTCAGTAGTAGATGTAGAGACGCACTGCTGCTTCTTGGATGCCCAGTTGACTAAGTTATCGCCTAGGAACTGCATGTGTCCCTATGTGCTCTTCCAATCCAGCATGCTTCCCGCGTGGTCCGCGTCTGAATAAGCCATGAGCTCAAAACCTGTCTCTTTCGGGTACCACAAGCCAAGATCAACAGTACATTTTAAGTAACGAAAACTTCATTTTACCGCAATTAAGTGAGACTCTTTTGGTTTTGACTGAAAACGGGCGTATAAAAATGTTGAGAACATGATATCCGGTCTACTCGCCGTCAAGTACATCAAAGAACCTATCATCCCTCGGTAGGTCTTGGTATCCACATCCTTTCCACTAGGATAGGCGTGTAACCGCGTACCCGGGGTCATGGGAGTTTTCATGGGTGAGGACTGTTCCATCTGGTATTTTCGAAGAATATACCAGATCTACTAAGCCTGGTTTATGAATATCCCGGTCGACAGTTGCTTAACTTGAAGACCGAGGAAAAAGTTCATCTCACTTAACATGCTCTTTTGAAAATACTCTCCCATGAGTTTTTCAGAAATTTTTACAGTACTGAGGGTTAGTGGAACCGAAAATGATATCATCAACATAGACTTGGACTAAAATTATATGACCTTTTTCATTCTTAATAAACAAAGTGGTGTCGATTTTACCTTTAGAAAAACCTGATTTGATTAAGAATTTAGACAGAGCATCATACCAGGCACGTGGAGCTTGCTTGAGACCGTATAAAGCCTTGTCGAGGATATACACATGGTTTGGCTTGGAGTCATCCACGAACCCATCCGGTTGCGATACATACACTTTTTCCTTGATAACACCGTTGAGGAAGGCGGTATTGACATCCATCTGGAAGACCATGAAATTCTTGTGCGCGGTGTATGTAAGGAATATACGAATCGCCTCGATTCGAGCTACCGGAGCGTATGTCTTGTCGTAGTCGATACCCTCCTGCTGGCGGTATCCTTTGGCCACGAGGCGCGCCTTGTTGCGGACAACGATTCCATCTTCGTCTTTCTTGTTCTTGAAGGTCCACTTGGTTCCGATAACCGTCTTGTTGGCTGGACGTAGGACGAGTCGCCATACTTTGAAGGCCTCAAATTGGTTGAGTTCCTCTTGCATCGCCATGACCCAGTCCGGATCATTGAGAGCTTCAGAGATGGTGTTTGGTTCGATTTTGCTTAGGAAGCCGGAAAACAAGCAGAAGTTGGCGGAGGCACCTCGCGTCTGAACTGGAGTGGAAGGATCGACGATGATCTGGTGAAGAGGGTGTGCTTTGGTCCATTTGGTGGTGTGTGGAAGCGGTTGATGAGTCGCATGAGAGTTGTCCGGGTCCACATACGTATCGGGGGGAAGATCTTGAACGACTTCAAGAGATGAGGGTCGGTTCCTTGGAGGAGACGGAGCAGGATTTGTCGTTGGTTGAGCAACTTCCGGGGAATCCAGAGGTTGATCCTTTTGAGTTGTGGAGGACGAATCTTCTGGAGCGATCTTTGAAATTGGTATAGGTTCCTCCGAGGGATTAGCCGTCTCAGTGGTCGTATTTGTCAAACTTTGAGGGGTTTCCAGAGTTAGAGCTGGAGTGCTTGTTGATGGCGGCGGACCAGAGAGATTCGCCGAGGTTTCGAGTTGAGCATCTCCATCCTTAGGTTGCACAATTACACGAAGATTAGGCATATTAAAGAATTCATTGTAAAAATGCTCAAAAAGTAAATCTAAATCAGAAATATGTGATTTTGACGTAGATGCATGATTTGGATTTACTGGGGTTTGTGCAGATCCCAAACGAGAGTGTTCGGAAGCTAACACA
The DNA here is from genome assembly GCA_033807775.1 of Saussurea involucrata. Lineage (NCBI taxonomy): Eukaryota > Viridiplantae > Streptophyta > Magnoliopsida > Asterales > Asteraceae > Saussurea > Saussurea involucrata. The sequence continues at coordinate 14,271,157 of CM066312.1, forward strand.
CAGTTAAAGCGGGTTCTGAACCGATTTGTTCAGAAGCCAAATCAGCGGCTTCGTCAAAAGTCACGTTTACACTTTCGATGACGGATTTGGTCTGTTTGTTGTAAACGCGATAAGCCTTAGCCTGCATTGAGTATCCGATGAATACTCCTTCATCTGCCTTTGGACTGAATTTCCCGAGGTCATCCTTGTCATTTAAGACGTAGCACGTACACCCAAATGCATGGAAATACTTGATATTCGGGATGCGGTTGTTGATGATTTCGTACGGGGTTTTGTTGAACTGCTTGTTGATGATGGAGCGGTTTTGTGTGTAACAAGCAGTTGCAACCGCTTCATCCTAGAGAAAAAGTGGCAGTTTGGATTGTGACAGCATCGTGCGAGCAACTTTGACAAGGGTACGGTTCCGCCGTTCTGCCACTCCGTTTTGCTGAGGAGTCCTTGCGGTAGAAAAGTTGTGCGAAATACTGATGGATGTCAGGTATTCGTTCAACATTTGGTTCTTGAACTCTGTCCCATTGTTCGTCCTAATCAACTGAACTAGCTGTCGTAGATTCAATTGAATGGTCTTCAGGTGGGTGATTATGAGTTTCGCGGTTTCATCTTTGGAGTGCAGGAACTTCACCCAGGTGTATCGCGAGAAATTGTCGACCATCACCAGGACGTACTTCTTTTTGTTGATACTCTGAACACGTATCGGTCCACATAAATCCATATGGATTAGTTCGAGAGACCGGGACGTGCTCGGAGTGGCCTTCGGCTTGTGAGTCGCTCGCTTCATCTTTCCCATCTTGCATGCCCCACAGAGTCTATCTTTCTCGAACTTGAGTTCGGGCATGCCTTTAACGTGTACACCTAGCACCAATTTGTTGATGTTCTTGAAGTTGAGGTGTGAGAGTCGTCGATGCCATATCCACGCTTGTTGAGAGTTGGCTTTCAACATGAGGCAGATGGAATCATCGGTGTTCAGGGCGGAGAGGTCGATGGTGTAGAGGTTGGTCTTCCGAGTTCCAACAAGTAACTCATTTCCGTCTTCAGTGCGGATGCTACACCTTTTAGCTTTAAAGTTGACCTCGGGATCTTTGTCGCGGAACTGTCCGATGCTGAATAGGTTGTGTCCCAATCCCGCGACATATGACACCTTCTTGATTGTGATCTTATCTTGAACTATATCGTCGTAGCCCATAATCGGCACTTTGTCATCGTTCCCAAACCTCACGTCTCCACAGTATTTCTCTGTGAAGTTTATGAGCAGCTCCCTCTATCCGGTCATGTGCTTGGAGCATCCGGAGTCTAAGTACCACACATGACCGTCCTGTAAAAACAAGATTAAGGATTTTTAGGTACCCATTTGAAAATGGGTCCTGGAGGGTTATGTTTAACACCTGACTGGGGAACCCATTTTGAATTGTGCTTCCTTTTGGGCTTACGAGATTTACGCTTAGGTTTTGAATTAAAAACATGATAAGAACCAAACCAATCAAATGCATAACGATTGTCATCAAAATCATTCAATTCACAGTTAGAACAACACAAACAATCATGGGATAGTTGAAGCAATTGCTGTATAGAATAAAGTCTTAACGGAAATTTAATACTTTGTTCAACAAAATTATTCAAATTATGAAAACTACAATCATTAATGTTTTTCCTAGAATTGAAAGCAGGATTAAAAGACTCTGACTTTGAATCCGACTTGCTCTTGTTAGATCCTTTGGCTACCCACTTTGGGTTGTCTTGTTTTGCCCCACCATTTTTATCTGAAAAGTCATTAACGACATGGTCAGCAGAGTTTGAGTAGGAAGGATGTCTATCATTTGATCGACCGGTCTTTTGCCGCGGCTGTGAACGGTTTTGAGAATGAGAACCAGTTTTAGAAACTTTATTCATAGTCGGGGTCTTGAGTTTAAAAGAACTCTCGCCTTTAAGAAATTTGACCGGACGATTTACTGCCTTAGAAATAAAGTCGGTGTGATTCGGAAGAGGTTTGTCGAATTCAAACTTAGGAAACTCTTCATCTGAACTTTCATCGGATTTCATATATGCTGAAAAATCTATATCAGGCACAGATAGACCTGGATTGGTTGAGGGAGGTGAGGAACACTTTGAGTCTGTGTTTTTGGAAGAATCTATTGCGGAAGCTTTTTGAAATTCAGAGTTAAGATTCCTTTAAACACAGTCAGCTTGAGACTCTTTTCCTTTTCGCGAAGAAGTTTTGCCAATAAAGGCCTTACACGAATATGTATCCGATGAGTCCGATGAAGGTTCGGGTAGATTCACTTTTCCTTTTTGGAGTTGGTCAAACTTCTCTTGGAGTTGACCTTTACTCACTTGCTCGTGCATCATTTCTATTACCAAGGCATACAGTTTGGACGTGAGCCGATTGATGGACTTCCGTTTCCTCAACAGATACAGATTCGATTTTGGTGGATTTGAGTTTCTCAAGTTCAGTTAAAAACTCTTGTTTTTCCTTCTGAAAAATAGTCCATTCCTTTTCAAGTGTCTCCTCTAACTCGACTATTTTTTATTCCAAAATAAGAGGAGGACCATAGAGTTTAAACTCGTCATTCTCAGTTGTGGGTTCAGGTGCTGGGGCCTCATCCCTTTTAGAGGAATCCTTGGGCTTTGCAACCTTATAGCCATCGAAGTAGTCATTCGAAAGATCCTTAAATTTATTTTTCCTGTAGGAGTAGTTAAGAGGTTCATACGCAAAAGGTAATTGCATTTTACTGGTGTGTGCGCGTTTGTATTCCTCAGTTTCCTCTTCCTTCTCTTCGAGAGGTCCAATCCATTTGATTTTATCCGGGATATTTTTTGTCAATACCAAGAAAATTAAATTCGTAAAGAGTAGGTCTCTATGTCAAAATCGTTTTCAAGTACAGTGGGTTATCGTACCCAATTCCCCATTCCTTGTTAAAATACGTGAATTCCTTAGGTTTGTTCATATGAATTGTCTGATCAGTTTGACCTCTTTTGTGAAGTTTAGTTTCAAGGTCAGTTATTTTAGCAACAAACTCTTTGTGTTGAATTTGAAGAGAAGAGCATTGATAGATAATCTCTGCTTTCTCATCCTCACACTGATCAAGCTTTAAATTCAACTCAGATATCTTGGCCCTTAGGTCCTTTGGTGCTATTGAAAGATTTGTGCATTTTTTAGGTTAGCATTATCAGAGTTATACTTTTCAGTGATTCTCTTTTGAACATCTAGCTTTTCTTTTTAAAGAGTTAATTTCAAGCAGTTGTTCATTAGAGGATGCCTTATAGGAGTCTATTCTTTGAACAAGTGGTTGCATCTGATCGACTAAGTTTTGATAGATAGGGGCACATACCTGACAAAGATTTGCTTTTTCCGATGGAGGAGAGTGGTTGCCCACAAAGGCATCAACATCTTCAGAATCGCTTTCACTTTCGGAACGATTTAGCCAGTGGTCGTCTTCAACTAGCAGTGCCTTTCCTGCAGCTTTCTGTTCTGCTAACACAAGTTTTCCTTGTAGTATTCCACGTTACGCACAACTGGCTTTCGGTAGTCTTTGGCAGTCTTTGGCAAATTGGCCTAATTTGCTGCAGTTATAGCACGTGACAGGCTCGTCCATCTTCTTTGACTCGGGCTTTCGATCATTCTTCTCATTCTTCTCCTTGTTATCAGATTGCGTGTGCTCATCAGACTTTCTCTTTCCTTCATATTTCTCCTTATAATCATGGCGCTTGTTGGGAGTAGTTGAGTAGCGCTGATTATTAGAAGAAGGTTTCTTGAAGAACTTGTTTCTCTGAAATGACTTGGTGACGAGGGCCATGTTAGACCTTAGATACACGAATTGAAATTCGTAACACACAATATTGAATCAAATGGAAATACTGAATTATTTATATGTATATATATATATCCGAAATTTACATATCAATGAAAATACATAATCAAAAGTTCAAGATAAAATACTAACTCGACTTTCTTGATCACGAAGTTGAAGAAGATCATTATTTGGATTGAGGCCTGCCAAGCAGTGTCCTTAGACAGAAATTCGTCCCACGTACCGTATCGATTGGACGTCTATCTAGAGGATACAACAACCCGTTCAAGAATCAAACTCTCGAACCCGACGAATCAAACTATGCTTCCATGATGAAGAACAATGAAGAACTTTGAGATAATTTAAGAGAATATGTGTTTTTGTCTATTTTTTTGTATTTGTTAATCTGTTACATATGCTTCCTATTTATAGTAGATCAACCGGTGCCAATGAACCATTGTAACTGTTCGGTTATGGCGGTTGGAGGATGAAAGGTCACACCTTTTCATATGAAAAGTCACACCTTTTCATATGAAAAGTCACACCTTTTCATCTTTGCCCTATTTACATATCTAGTACTTGAGGTATGATTGAGATTATCCCAACAGGCCATTGCTTTCTTGATTTGAGTCAGCTCAGGGTCAGAGTCGCTTTCCTCTGTTTCTTCAGACTCTGGTTTAGAATCACTGGACTCTTGGGTTCTCTTGGAGTGACGGTTGGATGACTTGCCGCTTTTTGAAGATACAAGAGCGAGGGGATCGACATGTGACTTGGAAGATGATTTCTGAGTGCTCATTATCTCCATGACTTCATCCTCGTCTTGCATGAGCATCTCATAGAGTTCATGGACTGGAACGTTCTCAATCAGATTGTTGTGTTTGATACGAGAAGCGAACACTTTGCATTCTGGCAGGAGATTGTTGAGGAACTTGAGGGCATTCTCCGTGTTAGATCGAGTGATCTTGTTCTTGTGGAGCTCGTTCAGAAGAAGGCATAATCGTTCATATGCCTGAGTAATTGGTTCGCCCTTGCGCTGCTTGAAACCGTCAAATTTGGTGATGCAGCTGTTGACCTTCAGTTGGTTTCCTAATTTACTCCCGCTCATCATCTTCTCAACTTGATCCCACATGCCTTTGGAAGTGTCCTTGTAGCTGTCAATGGCCGAGTAAATCTCGTTCGGTAGACTCTGGACTAGATATCTCTTGGCATGCTTTTCACCATCAAATCTGCATTTCTCCTCGTCGGACATCTAGATGTAAGTCTTGGGCTCAGGTCGAGCTGCAACACCTTCTGCTTGAGCTGGCCTTCAGTGAGAGATTGCCAAATGTATTCAAAATTATCTTTAGCTTTGATAAAGATGATGAATCTATCTCGCCATTGGCTGTATTCGCCTCGATAGATAGTCAGAGGCTTGGCGTCGGTACCGATTGCTAGCGCGTTGCGAGACATCGTGAAGAAATGCACTAAGTTGATCGTCAGACGGTAGGTTCGATTCAAAGGTTGGAAATCCTAACGTAAGGCACTACGAGTGACAGTCCTAACGCAGGTTCTAAGAGTGACTTAAAGTAAACTGGTAAAAAAATAAACAAGACACACTTACCGGATAGGAATCCGGATAAAAGATGTGTCCGGATCTGGAAGTGACCGGATCCGGGTGTGTGAAGTGTCCGAACAAATGAAGTAACCGGATAAAATAAGTTTACCGGATAACACAAAGTTACCGGATAAAACAGACTTACCGGATAGAGAATAGTGTCCGAGAAAAAATAAAGTTACCGAATATAATTACTTACCGGATGGGGTGACAGGGAAGCTGAAGTGTTCGGATCAAGTTTGACTGGATAGAAGCAGTGCCCGAGTAGAGGATGTCCGGGAAGTGAGTATCCAGGTAGTGGTCAGGTTACTGAGAAAATATAATCCGGAAAGTAGCTAACCAGATATAAAGTCCGGACAAGATTTTGTCCGGTAAATAACTTACCCGGGAACTAGAATGTTCCGGATAGTTACGTCCATATACATTTCGAGAAAAGAACTTACCCGAATTAAAGATCTTATTCCGGACACGACGGCTGTGCTGGAAAATTGAATCGACGATCGAACTAGGGTTGTGAGAACTTGTTCCTGAAAGGTTAGGAAACACCCAAAAACACAAACTAACAATACCCTAATCGATTTCTAAGCAAAAACTCATGATTTTGATAAACAATTATGCTTTTAGACAAGAACAGAGACAAAAACTTGAAACACCTATTTTGGTCAAAAACAAGATTCAACTGATCGAATTGAACTCTATAAAATTGCAGAACCGCTAATAACACCAATACTTAATGAATGGAATAAGCCGAAACACGGAATTTAAGCAGAAATCAAGAGATGATATTATGGAGTTCAAGAACACAGTCGACAAAAACCCTAAAACTTACTAGAAACCTTTGAATCACCTTGAATCGAATCGTCTGTATGCTCTGATACCAATTGTGGATCCCAGATTAGTGCAAAGTAGTAGAAATCAATAAGAAATAAGAAATACGAACAATGATTTCAACTCGTCATCCATATAACATTCATAAACCTTCAGAGTGTTTACACTGTGTTTTCAATTTGAGATTATGACGATTAACCTAATTCTAAGGCTAAACAAACTATTTATAACTAGGCTAAGATATTGAGGCCCATGGCCCATTACATGATTAAAGCCCAAATACATAGTTACAAATTATTCCCTTGAACTTCCATTCAATTAGATTTTAATCCCAACAAGGATTATGATTGTGAATTGCATTACCATTCTGGTAAAATAAATGTAGTAGCTGATGCCTTGAGTAGGAAGGAATATAGTGGGTATTTGAAAGCGATCAACACCAGAATTGATGTGACGTTGAGTATGATTGACAAAATCAAAGTGGCACAAACGGAAGTCTTATTAGAAGAAAATTTTATAGATGAAGTAATGACTAAGCAACATCCTCAACTGGCTAAAGATAGTCGCGGAGTCAAATTATTTCAAGATCGTGTTTGAGTGCCAAAGATTGGGGGGAACCGAGGGTTACTTCTTGAAGACGCCCACAAGTCCAAATATTCTATACATCCCGGGAGTACTAAGATGTATAGAGATTTGAAACTACACTATTGGTGGCCGGTTATGAAGTTAGATGTGCACGATGTGTACATAAATGGGTAACGTGTTCGTTGGTGAAGGCCTAACATCAACGACCTTATGGGAGTTTACAACCTTTGGAGATTCCTGAATGGAAGTGGGATAATTTAGCGGTTATCCACTTATTTTGCTTGGTTTGACTACCAAGGCTGAACATGTACAAAATGAGTGTTAAGACTTATCTTGACAACATTGGTTTCTCGGATCTAAGTGCCAAAATACCGTAGGTAGTCTAAAAGTATTCAAGAAAGTTATATAAAAAAAGAGATGGAAGAGGAAATCTTGATACAAAGACGCGAAGAGGAAGGGAAGAGTAATTTATAATAATAATAATAAATAAGCTCTTCTGGAAAAGGAAGAACAGAACTAGAAGGAGATAGGAGCTACCCTTCTATCATCTATTCCAAACGCTATAAGCTGGGAGGCAGCCGCCATGTCTGCCACCGTGAGGGCGATTGGAGATGATTCAGTTCTTGGCGATGCTTTTGCACATGAAAGAGTTTCAAGTATAGCACAACGAATTCGTGCCACTCAGTTATCTCGTCGAGCCCTTCAGATGGGAATTTCTGGTGCTGTGTGTGTGTTCTTGACAATGAACCGGTAACAGGTGGCATATATTGTGGACAGCCAGATCCCACTTTTTATCTAAGTCAAAAGGTTAATTTTCAATGGCGGTTGTGATTCAACCCGATCCTGGACTAGTTTGTCTCCTGGGAAATTTTGATTTTGGGTTCCGATCAAGGAATAGAGGTTGGACAAGTGGGTCTTCGACTAATAACTAAAGGAGACTAATAGAATTTCATATTGTTTTCAAGTTGGGGAGCGGGTAATGCTAAAAGTATCTCCTTGGAAAGTTAGGTCTTCTTTTTCTTGGGTCTTTCACTATAACTAAGAGAGTGGGACTTCAAGCTTATCAATAAGAGCTTTCCCCTGAATTGGAAGGAATCCATAACACCTTCCATGTCTGTTATCTTCGGAAATGCCTAGCCGAAGCAGAAAATGTTATACCACTTTCTGAAATAAAAGTGGATAGAAAAAAATCGTTGTGTTGAGGAACCTGATGCAATTCAATTTTGGAAAGGACGACTAAGAAGTTAAGACATAAAGAAGTAATCATGGTCAAAGTACAGTGGAAACATCATAGAGGTGCTAACGTGATGTGGGAAGCGGAAGAGAATATAAAGAATAGATATCCTCACTTATTTGTAAATTTTCGATTTCAAGGACGAAATCATTTTCAAGTTGGGGAGATTTGTAACACCTCAAAATTTCCATAATTATTATATAATTATTTTTGGAGAATGTTTAAAATAATAGGATGATGTTATTTTAAACGATATGTCGAAAGGGTCAAAAGTGAAATGGACCAAAGTTTTAAGTTATTTGTGGAATTGTGAAACTTTGGGGTTACTTTTGTCAATTGATGATAGTTTATATATATATATATATATATATATATATAAGTGGAGAGTCGGTTGAAAATTGAGATTTATCTCGATTGTTTATTCGGTGAAGTTGGTTCAGGCAGAGAGAAAGAAAGTACGATTTCAGGTTTTGTTCGGTAAGGATTTGAATTCTCTCCTTCAATTCGATTTCTTAAGATTGATAGTCATAAGTTAATTTGAATTTCAATTAGGTTATTGAAATCAGTCGTGGAAAGGATTGGAATCAGTTTCACTCTAAGTTGGTGTTACCCAGGTGAGTTCATCTACCTGTTTTGCTTTAATAAAACATATATGTTAATTAAAATGGTTTATTAAGCTTATTGATATCTCTATGAAATGGATTTAAATGGTTATTTGAATACTGGGTAGAAATCGTATGAACCACCGAACAAATCCGGAAGTTGAATTTTCCGGATGGTACCGGAATTGATTTTCCAGATAACTTTTCGGAATGTTTTCCGGATTAAGTTTTGGATTGAATGTCCGAATATGATTCCGGATAGTTCTGGATTCCGAAAGGTTTTCCGGATTGGTTTACCGGATTCAGTTCCCGGATGGTACCGGACTTGGAGTCCGGATACTTTTCCCGAATGTTACCGGATTATTGGGATTCCGGATGGTTCCGGATATGTTTTCTGGACTCGGTTCCGGATTAGTTTACCGAACAAGATTTCCTGTATATTTCTGTGTAAGGTTGTACTATTCAAAAGTTTTATGAATACGAAACATATTTTGATTTTAACAGTACGAACATAATTATAACTCGACTGCGAGTATGATACGAGTTGATATGTGTTTTGAATTGATACACATATATGCTAGGAAGTGTAATGGATCCATAGGCACTATTATTATTTGATAAACGAGGAATAGGCGTGACGCTTAATCGTAATTCCCATTGACTTGAAATGAGGAATAGGCCGGGCTCTTAATGGTAATTCCCATTTTGTATTATGATTTGATAAACGTAGAATAGGCATGGCGCTTAATCGTAATTCCTGTTGACTTGCGACGAATAGGCTGGGCGCTTAATGGTAATTCCCATTTTGTATTATGCTTTGATAAACGTGGAATAGGCGTGGCGCTTAATCGTAATTACCGTTGACTTGGAAATGAGGAATAGGCCGGGCACTTAATGGTAATTCCCATTTCGTATTGTGATGTGAAATCGTGGAATAGGCAGGGCGCTTAATTGTAATTCTCGATTTCTATTGGAAAATAAGGGATATGCATGGCTCTTAATTGTAATCCCTACTTCCATACCAAGAAATAGGCATGACGCTTAAATGTAATTTCTTGGACATGAGCCGTAATCTAGAATCTGTAGTGATTCATAGTGGCTCTCTTAAACATGATAATATGACTTACTTAGTGTTTGTCATACTCATGGAATCGGGTATGATTCCCGTCATCGAAAGATGTTATGTGTACGGTAAGAAAGTTCTCGAAAAGGTTATTTTATATGCCTTGTTTACAAATTTGGTTTTCAAAGCTTATAAATGTTTTGGACTTTAAACTGGATGTTCTCACTAGGCATAATCCTAATGTTTCCAAATTAAAATTTCTTATCAGGTACTAGCTCGGGAAGGGATACGAAGGGATGAGTGGAGAGGGGTATCAGAGTTATACTTTTTGGAAACGTGATGGAGAAGTTAGTGTAAACGAAGATATTTTGGGAGATAATCTAGACAACCCGTATAATATGATCTTATTGTTAAGGATTAGATTAGTAGGTTGTTTTTGATAGTTCAGTTGTAAATATGAATATTCGTAACTAATTCTCCATTTATGTAAGAAAGTGTTGGAAGATGTTGTAGAATATTTTGATAAATTCAAGGTTTAAATTTATTGTGTTTTTAGGGTGTTTCAGTTTGGTATCAGAGTCGTAGTTTAAGCAAACTAGGTATGATCGTAAGATACCTAGACTTATGCTGAGATGAATAAGATATGATTTGTGAGATTGGGTAGAAATACTAAGACGGGATAGTCTTAGAGTCGACGGAAATACGTGAATTATGAACTGTGGTGATGGTAACGAGAATTCTTATGTATAGTATGTTCATAATTTCAATTAGCTACTGTTATTATTAATATATTGTTACGTAAGCGTACTTGTTTATGATTGTTACGACGATTAATGAACGTTGAAGTACGTTTCCTTGTATTCAAGTTATGTGATTCTTCCTTATGATCATTCTTATGTTCTTCAGTAGAATACGATGGTTAATACACCAAATAGATCTCTTACTTTTTCGGAGGACCGTGTGGCAAATGAATCGGTGGTGAATCAACCTGAAAAGGGCGGAGTTAACACAAGTTCACCAAGGCCACTTATCCTGTAGGGGAAGGAGAAAGTCAAAGTCATCGACCTGATGTTGGTACTTCTAATCCGGTGATGACAGAATCTTCTCTGGAGTTACGCCTGATGGAAAACATGGTGAGAGTTATGAATGCTGCACTGACTCAACATCAAGAAATGTTTATGAAATTATTAGATGATAGGATTGTTGAATTTCAGGGACGAGCTATGGGTGCTAAAAATGTAATTCCATCAACGAATCCGGTAATGGATGCTAATAAGAGAATGGAAGGAGTTGAGGCTAGAGATAAAACGGAGAAATCTCAAGTGGGAGAGAAAAGAAAGTGGGAGGATCGATCAGAATCTTCCCAGAAATTGAAACCTTTTGCCAATAATTCTTTTGAATCTTGTCGAGAACTCAATTTGTATCAGAAATGCATAAGTAAACATTGTAGCCTGTGTTGAGCATGTTTCAAGTGCGGAAAGGGTGGTCATCAAATTGGAAATTGTCCCATTCAAGGACCAACCTACTATGAATGTAAGAAACCTGGTCATTACCGAGAGATTACCCAAAGCTGAAGAATAGTGGGAAACAAGAGAAGGAACCCAATACCCCAAGACCAGCGGGCTGAGCATTTCACATGATGGCAGAAGAAGTTAAGGAATCAGCGGATGTAGTTTCTGATACATTCCTTGTTAATTCTATACATGCGTGTATATTATTTAATAGTGATGTCAATTTGTCTTTTGTATTGTAATCTTTTATTAAAAGTTAGTTATGCCAATCACTACTTTGGAAGATTTCTTACTAGTTGAAATAGCTAATAAGGGTCAATCTTAGTTCGGGAAAGACTTAAGGGTTGTACATTTATGGTAGAAGGGAAGGAACTTCCGATTAATTATATTTTGATGGAAATAGGTGGGTTCAATATAATTGTTGGTATAGATTGGTTGGTGAGTAATCAGGCAGAGATTCTTTATGCTAAGAAACTAATTAGGATCCCTATGTTCGAAAATGATGCTATACTCATCTATGAAGAAAAGAGAAAATGGGATGTTCCCTTGATTTCGATAGCCAAAGTACGTAAGTGTTTAGTAAAAGGATGTTCATTCTATCTGGCATATGTACGGGATGCTAATGTATAAAAGAAGCGAATAGAGATATAAAGGTGATATGTGAATTTTGGTTAATGGAGGTACAATTTCTTGGTCACGTAATTACTACTGAAGGAGTCAAAGTGGATCCGGTGAAAATAGAAGCGATGATGAATTGGGGAACACCGAAGAACTCATCGGAGATTCGGAGTTTCTTGGGTTTGGCAGGCTATTATCGAAGGTTCATAAAGGATTTTTCTAAAAATGCCTCTTCCCTGACATTTCTAACACGGAAGGAAGAATGTAACGTTCATATGGACTGAAAAGCAAGAGTCGGCTTTTAGGACTTTACAAAATAATTTATGTGAAGCTCCTGTCCTTACGCTACCGAAAGGAACAGAAGATTTGATTGTATATAGTGATGCATCAAAGATGGGTTTGGGGTATGTATTGATACAACGCGGAAAAATAATTGATTATGCATCAAGATAACTTAAAGAGCATGAAAAGAATTATCCTACCCATGACTTAAGACTGTCAGCAGTAATATTTGCTCTGGAGTTACGGTGACATTACTTGTATGGAACGAAATGCACTCTTTTCACTTATCATAAGAGTTTGAAACACGTTTTTTTTATCAGAAAAGGTTGAATATGAGGCAAAGACGTTGGTTAGAACTACTTAAGGATTATGATTGTGAATTGCATTACCATTCTGGTAAAGTAAATGTAGTAGTTGATGCCTTGAGTAGGAATGAATATAGTGGGTGTTTGAAAGCGATCAACACCAGAATTGATGTAACGTCGAGTCTGATTGACAGAATCTAAGTGGCACAAACGGAAGCCTTATTAGAAGAAAATCTTAAAGATGAAGTAATGACTAAGCAACGTCTTCAACTGGCTGAAGATAGTCGCAGAGTCAAATTATTTCAAGGTCGTGTTTGAGTGCCAAAGATTGGGGGAAACCGAGGGTTACTTCTTGAAGACGCCCACAAGTCCAAATATTCTATACATCCCGGGAGTAATAAGATGTATAGAGATTTGAAACTACACTATTGGTGGCCGGTTATGAAGTTAGATGTGGTACGACATGTAGAGAAATGTGTGACGTGTTCGTTGGTGAAGGCCGAATGTCAACGACCTTATGGTAGTTTACAACCTTTGGAGATTCCTGAATGAAAGTGGGATAATTTAAAGGATATCCACTTATTTTGCTTGGTTTGACTACCAAGGCTGAACGTGTACAAAATGAGTGTTAAGACTTATCTTGACAGCATTGGTTTCTCGGATCTAAGTGCCAAAAGACCTTAGGTAGTTTGAAAGTATACAAGAAAGTTATATAAAAAATAGAGGAAGAGGAAATCTTGATATAAAGACGCAAAGAGGAAGGGAAGAGTAATTTATAATAATAATAATAATAATAATAATAATAATAATAATAATAATAATAATAATAATAATAATAATAATAATAATGATGATGATGATAATAATAATAATAATAATAATAATAATAATAATAATAATAATAATAATAATAATAATAATAATAAATAAGCTCTTTTGGAAAATGGAAGAACGGAACTGGAAGGAGATAGGAGCTACCCTTCTATCATATATTCCAAACGCTATAAGGTGGGAGGCAGCCGCCATGTCTGCCACCGTGAGGGTGATTGGAGATGATTCAGTTCTTGGCGATGCTTTTGCACATGAAAGAGTTTCAAGTATAGCACAATTAATTCATGCCACTCAGTTAGCTCGTTGAGCCCTTCAGATGGGAAATTATGGTGTTGTGTGTGTGTGTTCTTGACAATGAACCGGTATCAAGTGGCAGATATTGTGGATAGGCAGATCCCACTATTTGTCTAAATCAAAAGGTTAATTTTCAATGGCGGTTGTGATTCAACCCGATCCTGGACTAGTTTGTCTCTCCTGGGAAATTTTGATTTTGGGTTCCGATCAAGGAATAGAGGATGGACAAGTGGGGCTTCGACTAATAACTAAAGGAGACTAATAGAATTTCATGTTGTTTTCAAGTTGGGGAGCGGGTAATGCTAAAGGTATCTCCGTGGAAAGTTAGGTCTTCGTTTTCTTAGGCCTTTCACTATAACTAAGAGAGTGGGACTTCAAGCTTATCAGTTAGAGCTTTCCCTGAATGGGAAGGAATCCATAACACCTTCCATGTCTGTTATCTTCGGAAATGCCTAACCGAAGAAGAAAATATTATACCACTTTATGAAATAAAAGTGGATAGAAAAAAATCGTTGTATTGAGGAACCTGATGCAGTTCAATTTTGGAAAGGACGATTAAGAAGTTAAGATATAAAGAAGTAATCATGGTCAAAGTACAATGGAAACATCATAGAGGTGCTAACGTGACGTGGAAAGCGGAAGAGGATATGAAAAATAGATATCCTCACTTGTTTGTATAGTTTCTATTTCGAGGACGAAATCATTTTCAAGTTAGGGAGATTTGTAACACCTCGAAATTCCATAATTATTATATAATTATTTTGGGAGAATGTTAGGACTATAAATGTCCTATTAATTAGAAAGTTATATAAAGTAATTATATAGTTTAATTATTAATCGTAAAAGCCTGTAATCGTTAAATAGGTTTAGTTTAGCTTAATGGGCTTAGGCCTTAATATTAAAAGGCCTAGGTATAAATAGATATCTTAGCCTCATTTGTAGGTTAATCGTGCTAAATCGTTTAGAATGGTCCATTAACCATTGTAATCGTATTATTGAAATTCTCTGAATGGTTATGAAATAGATGGATGACAAGTTGAAATCACATTATTCTTATTGATTATCTGTTCGTGATTTCTATCGTATTACACTAATCTGGGATCCACAATTGGTATCAGAGCATACAGACTAGGCGATTCAAGGTTATTCAAAGGTTTCCTGTTTAGTTTCAGTCGACTGTTCTTGAGTTCTAAAATCTCACTATTTCGATTCTGACAAAATTGGTTGTTCTGCTTATTCCATTCTCTTAGGATTGGCTTTGTTAGCGTTTCTGCAATTTTTCAGAGTGTAATTCGATCAGTTGAAGTGTTTTTAGCAAAAGCTATTTCTTTGAATTTTTGGGTCTCTGTTCTTGGTAAAAACATAATTTTTTCATCAAAATCATGGTTTTTTTGCTTAGAAATCGATTAGGGTATTGTTGTTTTAGTCTTTTGGTTGTTTCATAACTTTTCAGGAACAAATTCTAGCAACCCTAATTCGTTCTTCGATCCAATTTAGTCGCTCAGCCGCAGTTACCGGAAGTTCTCATTCGTTTCCGGGTAAGTTTCCAAATCCTTGTCACTGTCCGGAAGAACCAATCCGGTAAGTTTGCCCGGATTGTTCCTTGTTCCCGGTAAAATCATCAGTTTCTGGAAACCCATAGTATCCGGAAGTCTCATCCGGTATCTTATTCGGATTATTGATACTTCCCCATAAGTCACAAGTATCCGATATTTTTTCCGGATTGCCCAATCTATCCGGTAACATACCCAAATTGCTATTGTTCGGATACTCCAGCTTCCTGAATACTCCATCCGGTAAGTATTTTTTTATTCGGTAACCTTAGTTTATTCGGTCACTTTAATTTATCCGGTTACTCCATTTTTTCGGTAAGTCTGTTTTACCCGGTAACCTTGTGTTATTCGGTAAACTTATTTTTATCCGCTTACTCTAATTGTTCAGACACTTCACTCATAATTCTGATCCGACACTTCCTGATCACACACATTTATCTGGATTCCTATCCGATAAGTTTGATTTGATTTCTTACCAGTTATAGTTTAAGTCACTCTTAGATCTTGCGTTAAGACAGTCACTCGTAGTGCCTTGCGTTAGGATTTCACCTTGAATCGACCCTACTGTTTGACGATCATCTAAGTCCAATAAAGATGTTTTGTCCATCTCAATCTGCAGCAGCTTGTCAGGTATGTCTACCAACTCATAATGCTTTAGTTGATAAGATTCAGCTGCTTGGTCAAAAGGTAGAGTCCCATATGTTTACCTCTAATGAACAACTACTTGAAATTAATTCACTAAAAGAAAAGTTAGATGTTCAAACAAAGATCACTTTAAACCTTAAGTCTGACAACACCTACTTAAATAAAAAGTGTGCAAATCTTTCAATCACACCAAAAGGACCTTAGGGCCAAGATATCTGAGTTAAATTCAAAGCTTGATCAGTGTGAGGATAAGAAATCAGAGATTATCTATCAATGCTCCTCTCTTCAAATTCAACACAAAGAATTTGTTGCTAAAATAACTGATCTTGAAACTAAACTCCATAAACGAGGTCAAACTGATCAAACGATTCATATGAACAAACCTACGAAATTCACTTATTTCAATAAAGAATGGGGAATTAGGTATGACAACCCACAATATTTGAAAAAGATTTTGACTATGAGGCCTACTCTATACGAGTTTAATATCTTTAGCTTTGATAGAAAATTCCCCGAATATAAAATCAAATGGATCGGACCTCTCGAAGAAAAGGAAGAGGAAACTGAGGAATACAAACCCGCACACACCACTAAAATGCAATTACCCTTTGCGTATGAAGCTCTCAACTATTCTTACAAGAAAAATAAATCCAAGTACCTTTCGAATGACTATTTTGACGGCTACAAGGTTGCAAAGCCCAATGATTCCTCTAAAAAGGATGAGGCCCCAACACCTGAACCTAAAACTGAGATGAATAAGTTTAAACGCTATGTTCCTCCTCTTGTTTTGGAATAAAAAATAGTCGAGTTAGAGGAGACACTCGAAAAGGAAAGGACTAATTTTCAAAAGGAAAAACAAGAGCTTTTAAATGAGAAACTCAAATCCACCAAAACCGAATTTGCATCTGTTGAGGAAAAGGAACTCCTTCGGGTAGAAATCAATAGGCTCACATCCAAACTGTCTGCCTTGGCAACAGAAGTGATGCAAGAGCAAGTGAGTAAAAGTCAACTCCAAGAGAAGTTTGACCAAATCCAAAAAGAAAAGGTGAATCTACCTGAACCTTCCTCAGACTCCTCAGATACATCTTCGTGTAAGGCTTTTATTGGCAAAACATCTTCTAGAAAAGAAAAAAGAGTCTCACGATGACTGTGTTTAAAAGAATCTTAACTCTGAATTTCAAAAAGCTTCTGCAACAGATTCTTCCAATAACACAGATTCAAAGTGTTCCTCGCCTCCCTCAACCAATCATGTTCCATCCGTGCCCGAAATTGATTTTTCTGCTTTTATGAATTCCGATGAAAGTTCAAATGAAGAGTTTTCTAAGTTTGAATTCGATAAACCGCTTCCGAATCACACCGATTTTCTTTCAAAAGCATTAAATCGATCGTTCAGATTTAAAAAAGGGGAAGGTTCTACAAAAATCAAAAACCGGTCTGTGAACGAAGTTTCCAAAACCGATTCAAATTCTCAAAAGCGTTCACAGACGCGACAACAGACTGGTCAACCAAATGATAGACATCTGTCCCACTCACACTCTACTGATCATACCATTAATGATATTTCAGATAATAATGGTCGGAGAAAAAGGTTCAAACAAGTTTGGGTAGTGAAAAAGTCAAATGAAAGCTCAACGAATACAAATTCATTTAAGTCAGTTCCGCATGTTAGGACATACAATTATAATCATGATGCTTTTAATCTCGAACTTATGTTGAACAAAGTGTTAAGTTCCTTTAAGACTTTATTTAATTCAACAGTTTCTTCAACTTTCTCATGATTGTATTTGTTGTTCTTCATGTGGTTTGAATGATTTTGTTGACCGTAAATATTCATCTCACTGGTATGGTACTTATAGTATGGGCCTCACTATTATAGGGCATCTAACCATCAAGGATCCATCAAAGGATGGATACCAAAATCCTTCTAATCTATTTTGCAGGAATGTCATGTGCGTTTTAATTCATATTATTCACATCACATGACGAACATTCAAAGGTTATGCCAATTTTTTAGGGGGAGTATTATTTTATGAAAGGTATGTGAACTTTAAGTGAATTTAAAGACTGTGGTAATTTTTTCTGAATAACTTACTTGCATTTGTTATTCTCCGATTTTAACCTCCATGATTGCCACGTCCAATTTTTTTTGACTTAGTTATTTCCATGTCTCATAATTTTTGTTGATTTTTTGATGGAAATACACTCGTTTGAATTACTAGTTGTTTTCCAAGTTCGCTTTTTCTTGTAAATGATTCGGTTCTTATCTGACACATTAATTGTGACTTGTTCTTCACAATTAAACTTTCCTATCATTCTTTCATTTTTGACCAAAATGTGTTCAATGAGTCATTATGTATAGCGTTTGATCTTGTTCTTTGAAACTCATTATCATTTTATTATGACTTCTGATTACCTCAGATCAGAATTCGGACTTCGTTTGCATGACTTCTAAACACTTCAGTTTAGAACTCGTATTTAAATGTGTACTTCGCTGTTTTCTAAACTGTTTCTTTCAATACATGAAAGGAGTGTTAGAACTTATATCATTTTTATGGTCTATCCAGAACCGAAAGGACATACCCAAGAAACGCATCCACTTATAGATATCAGTGAGGTGTCTAGATTGATAGATGAGTTCGGAGTGAAAAAAATATGGTGAGGATGTGACAGGACTTAAAAGAAAACATTGGTCCTTACCAAACCGAGTCAGTTATCCGGGTAACCACACAATCTATTCATTCTCGTTCTTTGGAGATGAATATTGAAACAGACATGGACCCAGTGTCGATAACTTGTGTCACCCCACCTAGCCACTCATGTATCTCACAACAGATGCTTGTTTCATAGATGCACGGAGAATTAACACATAATCTATCTATTCCTCACTCGGGGTCTTAGATATTGAAAAAGGAAGACATCAGCTCCGGTCTCCGAAATTCATATTCTAATCATTGTGTCAATTGATTTTTAACTTGACTTCTAGGTTAAATCAATTTTTGAGCCAAATCGATATGAATTATTTATTTCACACATGCACGAGTCTTTGTGATTCCAATTGCATATCTTTGTGATATTGACGGAACAGTTTGAGAAATAATTTTAAGATTTTACTTCAGTGATAACCGGAAGAGATACCCCGATGCCAACTCTGAACATAGGCCATAAAATTTATTGAAATTGTTGTGATAACATTTACTATTGTGTTTCTGTGTTAGTTGATTACCCCATCTTGGTTACTAAAACACTTTATCTGGAACTTTGCTACTCATAAGTCTCGTCTTTGAAATTACATGATGCTCCGGATGCTCCTACTCATCATGAGGGGGAGAAATGATACAGATTCAAAGACACGGATTATCATTTTGAAGGGGAGTTAGCAAAAGTTGAGGGGGAGTAACTGTTGTTTGATCAGTTTCGAATATGTTCAGTTCCGAAATTGATCAGTTCCGAAAAGAGTTCAAAAGTGCATACAAGTGATCAGTTCTTCTCATCCTTTATCAAGTGGTGTTCGCTACATAGTATTAATTCCTCCTTTGGACATATTGGTTCTACAAGTTCTTAAAGCTAAAGCTGAAAGCAAATTCAACTCGCGGCTCAAAGACAGATTCTTTGCTGAAGATGTATTGTGAAATGTCACCAAATCTGGTGATAAAGTTGAAGATATGAAGACAAAGGGCTTAATTCAAGGGGGAGCCTGGAAAGACATGAAGACTAGCTACACCAAAGTGCTTCAAAGATTCAAGAGGGAGAGAAGATCAAGTTCTGAAGTTTTCAAGACCATTTTTTTCTTTCTTTATATAACTTTAGGGGGGGGGGGGGGTTGTTAGGACTATACATGTCCTATTAATTAGAAAGTTATATAAAGTAATTATATAGTTTAATTATTAATTGTAAAAGCCTTTAATCGTTAAATGGGCATAGTTTAGCTTAATGGGCTTGGGCCTTAATAATAAAAGGCCTAGGTATAAATAGATAGCTTAGCCACATTTGTAGATTGATCGTGCTAAATCGTTTAGAATCGTCCATTAACCATTGTAATCGTATTATTGAAGTTCTCTGAATGGTTATGAAATAGATGGATGACAAGTTGAAATCACATTGTTCTTATTGATTATCTGTTCGTGATTTCTATCGTATTGCACTAATCTGGGATCCACAAAGAATGTTTAAAATAATGGGATGATGTTATTTTAAACGATATGTCGAAAGGGTCGAAAGTGAAATTGACCAAAGTTTTAAGTTATTTGTGGAATTGTGAAACTTTAGGGTTACTTTTGTCAATTGATGAGAGTTTTGTATATATAAGTGGAGAGTCGGTTGAAAATTGAGATTCTCAATTGTTCATTCGGTGACGTCGGTTCAGGTAGAGAGAAAGAAAGTACGATTCCAGGTTTTGTTCGGTAAGGATTTGGATTCTCTCCTTCAATTCGATTTCTTAAGATTGATAGTCATAAGTTAATTTGAATTTCAATTAGGTTATTGAAATCAGTCGTGGAAAGGATTGGAATCAGTTTCACTCTGAGTTGGTGTTACCTAGGTGAGTTCATCTACCTGTTTTGCTTTAATAAAACTTATACTTTAATTGAAATGGTCTATTAAGATTATTGATACCTCTATGAAATTGATTTAAATGGTTATTTGAATACCGGGTAGAAATCGTATGAACCACCGAACAAATCCGGAAGTTAAATTTTCCGGATAGTACCAGAATTGATTTTCCGGATAACTTTTCCGGATCGTTTGATGGATTATGTTCCGGATTGAATGTTCGGATATGATTCCGGATAGTACCGGATTCCGAAAGGTTTTCCGGAATGGTACCGGACTTGAAGTCCGATTACTTTTCCCAGAAGTTACCGGATTGTTGGGATTCCGAATGGTTCCGGATATGTTTTCCGGACTCGGTTCCGGATTTGTTTACCGGACAAGTTTTCCTGTATATTTCTGTGTTAGGTTGTACTTTTCAAATGTTTTATGAATACGAAACAGTTTGGTACATAATTATAACTCGACTGCGAGTATGGTACGAGTTGATATGTGTTTTGAATTGATACACACATATGCTTGGAAGTGTAATGGATCCATAGGCACTATTATTACCAGGACATCCTCAATCTTTCCTTTAGGCCAAGCTATGGACTTATCTGCTAATAAGAGTGAAACAGTTGTGGGTCTAGCTTCACCTATGCCTAAAGTGTTAAAAACAAATAAAGGCATGAGGTTTACACTGGCACCTAAATCACATAAAGCTTGTCCTATCTCTTTTCCTCCTATGGAAGATGGGATTGTAAAACTTCCAGGGTCTTTCATCTCTGGAGAAATTTTATTAGACAACATGGCACTACATCCTTCAGTCAGAGCTATAGTCTCATACTCATTTAATTTCTTCTTTTTGCTCAAAATGTCTTTTAAAAACTTTGCATAACTTGGCATTTGTTCAATGGCTTCAACCAAAGGTATGTTAATATGCAGTTGTTTAAAAACATCTAAAAACTTTTTAAATTGCAGATTTTCTCTCTCATTCCTCATTCTCTGGGGATAAGGAATATAAAGAGGAACCTTAGTAAGAGATGTAGTCTTTTGAAGAGTAGGCGTTGGAATTGGTGGGATGTTATCTATCTTGATATAAATAGGAACTTTGGGACTGTCACCAGTTTGTGACACATCCACAACAGGTTTGTCTGTGACTGTCTGATCTTTCTTGGGTTTTTCTGGTATTAACAATGGGATGGTTGGAACTGTGGTGCAGTTATTGGGCCTAAAAGTGTTTTCCAGCCCAATAAGTCCACTAGACTGAGTAGAGTCTGATATTGTGTTTTTCACTTTTTCTTTTCTGGCTCTGCTTTGTCTGATTTTTTAAGATCTTTTTGTATGTTCTCAGGTAAATCCTTACCACTCCTAAAAGTTACAGCTTTTACATGCTCTTTTCCGGCTGTTGGAGGTATTTCTGTATCACTGGGCAGAGAACCGGAAGGGCGTTCCTCATTTCTAAAGACATTTGACCCACTTGGGTCTCCAAATTTTTAATTGATGCCTGAGTTTGGGATATGAATCCCTTTATCATTGCTTCCAAAGAAGTAGATGATTCTGCATGATGGTTTGACTTTTGAAAAGTATGTTGGTTATTTTGAGAATTTGCGTGCTGATTGTTTTGAGGTCTGTGATGAAATTGCTGGTTTTGACCCTGCAATTTGGGTGGTGGTGGATTTAAAGCTGGACGGTGCCATGAAAAGTTTGGATGGTTCCTCCACTCAGGATTGTATGTTTGAGAAAAAGGGTACCACAAAATTGATTGACACAACATTAAGATTTCTAATTAAAGATGTCATGTTATTCAACTGTGTAGATATCAATGCGTAAGCATCGGGATCTTGTGCTTCTGCTGTCTTCCTAGGTGGTAAAGCATGTGGATCAACCTACTGACCGTTGTGGTTAGAAATCCTCTCAAGGATGTCATATCCTTTATTATAGGTACAAGATGTGAAAGCTCCGTTTGCGGTAGCGTCGAGCATTTGTTTTGCAATAATATTTAAACCACTGTAAAATGTCTCTAACTGAATGTAATACGGAATGCCATGGTGAGGGCATTTTCTCAAGAGCTCCTTGTACCTATCCCATGCACCAGGAACTGCTTCATCATCCATTTGTTTAAAAGTACAGATTTCATTTATGGATTTAGCATTCTTCGTGGGTGGAAAATATTTTTTAAAAACTTTCTCCGCCATTTGGGCCCATGTAACTATAGAATCTGGCTTCATTGAGTTGTACATAGACCTTGCCCTGTCTCTTAATGAGTACGGAATTTTTTTTAATTTCAGTGCATCGTCTTCTACACCTGGAAGCTTGAAAGAATCTGTAATTTCCATTAAAGACCGTAAATGAGAATGAGGATCTTCAGATGCCAAACCAACGTACTGGTCGTTAGTTTGTAGCATATGAAACATTATCGGTTTTAATTCAAAGTGGCGGGTTTGAGAATTCCTGAATGTAACTGAGTTAAAACAGGAACAACGTAGGACATAATACCGCCATCTTTAAAATTAGCTAACCGGAATATGTTTTGTTCCTCATCATCAATATTATTTATTATTGGCGGGTCTTCTGGAATTTCATCATTATTAGGCCGCCTATTAGGAGCAACCGGGGGGAACTTCCTCATCGTCTGACGAAGAGTAATGTTCAGACATTTCAGGAGAATTTAAGACTGAGTTAGCTCTTTGAATTCTTCTTCGTTGTCTAAACGTTCTCTCAATGTCGGGATCAAATTGGAAAATTTCACCGTGAGGCAACCTTGGCATGCACTGTTTTTTACTTTTTCTGAAAGATGGTAGAAAAACTTGTTTTTATAAATTTTACTTAAAAGAAATAAAAACTTCTGGCGTGATTCCCCGATAACGGCGCCAAAAACTTGTTACAGTGTTGATCACACCCTTAAAAACGTTTATAAATAGACCATGACGCAAGTATACATCTCAATCTATTATCGCCTTTAACAAGTAATAATGGTACAAAGGACCGAGTATCGATCCTATAGGGAAGCTTGGAGAAATTCTTCTTTTAAAAGTCCAATTAATAAAAACAGGTCTCAGATGGCGAATGCGAAGGTAATCTTTTTGTTGGGAGTTGGTTATCAACTAACGGTGATTTAATTTTAAAAGAGCACAAGGTATAAAGATTCATTGGAACATTCAGTCAGATAATTAGATTTAAGATGAGACAGTATTCCTTATTATCTCAGAGTTGATATTTTATGTGACTTAACAAGTCCTTCATACAATTTTTCAATTGTCAGTTAACCAATTATAATCACCCTAAAAATATAACTTTGATTTAGATAATTCGGATAATTATACCGTACGATACACCTCTTTGTCTTTTTATTAGTCTCGGTTCCAACTTCACTGTATACCTCAAGCTAAGGCAATTAGCCCATCACTGCTTGACGTGCAACAACAACTACAACGACAATTGTGAATACAAATAATGAAGATGAACAATTCATCCCACAATAATCGAAAATTCAAATTGCGTTTTAAAGACTTGAGAAAATGAATTATAAACTAAAAAGGGAAATCTTGTTTCAAATGTGACTGAATACAAAACTAATCCTTGAAATTCTATTGTGTGATTAAAAATCTAAAATTACTCTAAGTAGATGTTGGAAATGGTTTTTGAGATAAAAGAAAATTTTAACTATTGGGGACTCTATAATTCTGTTATCACTACAAATCGTGAACCAAAATGTGTTGGGGACCTGAAGTGAATAATTCGGACTTCCAATTTGTAGAAACACTAGAATATAGAATTAAACCAAGAGTTAGTAGGCGAAGTTAACAAAACCGTAGGTGAGAAAAGCCGAGATTAACACAAATTATTTTCAAAGCACTTGAACTAAACCAAAGGTGGCGAAGAGAATTTTTAAAACCGTGAGTAAGGGTAAATTAGTTAGAAACCATGGAGTTAAAAACAATCAAGAAAAGTGAGACTAACACAATCAATGGCAAACGAGATTAATAAAACATGCTTATGTTGAACTAAAGATCAAACCCGAGTGTGAAATGGATCCACTAGGGTGTGAACCATGAACCAAACCAAATTGAAATGTGGGTTTTGGTTCACTACAGCAGCCGAACCAGTCAAGAAGTGAGAACCGAAAGGGTGTCTCGGATGCTTCTTTCTATCCCACTAGCTCTTACTAACTACAATTACCAAGTTGTTGATCCAAACCCTCAGTGATTTGATAATGACCCTGAGAAACACTTATTGAAAATTGTAAGTAGACAATATGTATCAGTGTTTTACCATCAAATAAAATATACTAAGTCTGTTTAGTATCGCTGATGGAAAACATGCATTAACTTATACTTCAGCGAACATTTTACATCAGTGAGCCTTGAGCCTGTTCAGACTCACTGATGATCGCTGAATGTTCATCATGTAAATGTTTACTTATGATCCCTAAAGACAAGATTCGCATCAACCAAGTTCGAAGTTGAAATAGAAGACCAAGCTGAAGAACAAGTGACTATGTCTACTAGTGACTTGATGAGGACATCATGACCTCTAGATATTGTTTCTTGTAAGTATCATCGAACTTTGCTAATACGAGGCAGAATGCTGGATCAAGCACTCGCAGATTGTGGACGAACAACCTCTTCACGGAGTCTTCAAGGAAAGGAATTAGTATAATGATTTTCTCCTATCTGATAGGTTGTGGTGGTTGATCAGAAGTTTTTGTTGCTGAGGAGATGTCGGATGTGCTGATGTAGAAGTCTTGGGAATCAGATCAGCATAGGTGGGTGTACTCTGAATGGATTGCAGCAGGAACTGATCGTAATCAAAGTCGTCGTCGGCATCGGTAGGGAAGATCAAGTTTACCTAAGAGTTTATTGCACTGGCAGCTTTTTCATACTATGCATCTTCCGTTTCCGGGTCGATCCCCTAGTCAAGATCTATCATTTCGAATTCTGGCTTTTCCGGTACGGTGTAGACGATTAGTTCCTGGGATTCTCCCTCGGGCTTTTCAACCATTGGGTGTTCGTCATCTGAGATGTCCATATCAATGACCATATCTGCTAAGCTGTGTTTGTGGCTGGTCTTTTGATGGTGCCACCGTTGATGATTCCGGTAGAATCAATGTTGATTGGCACGGACTCTGATAATCTTTGATGCTTGTTCTCCCCCTCACGGTGATCAGGATCATCCTAGTCATCGTGGGAGCGTTTGAGTCCGCCAACTTGACTCTTACATGTTTCTTCGAGTGAGGCGACCCTGTAGGACAAAGTTGTAAGGGCTTTCTGAACGTCCTTTAGGGTCGTGTCAAGGTGATCCAATCATGTGTTGACGGAAGATGGTTGAGCAGATGCTCGTGATTGTAGCACGGATATTAGATCTTCTTCGGTTGAAGAGTCAGTGTTGGTGTGTTGGATCAGTTGGGCTAGGAGCATGGTCTTTAGATCATCCACCGAATATGATTGCTGAGCAGGTGCCAGTGGAGGTGTTGGTGCCGTTTCGGGTTCTACCACTTTCTCATTCCCTTTGAGTAAACTTTTAACCTTGTCGAGCTCCGTTCTGAACTCTAGTGCCATCGCTTCTCGGACATCCATTAAGGCGCCGTCTAGATATTTCCTTGACACGAAGTCAGGTAAATCACCGCCGGGATCACTTAAATTACCCGTTGAGGTTACAACTATTGATTCAACATAAGTACAACCTACGTTCATGTTGTAAGGCGACCCTTACATGTTTCTTCGAGTGAGGCGACCCTGTCGGACAAAGTTGTAAGGGCTTTCCGAACGTCCTTTAGGGTCGTGTCAAGGTGATCCAATCATGTGTTGACGGAAGATGGTTGAGCAGATGCTCGCGATTGTAGCACGGATATTAGATCTTCTTCGGTTGAAGAGTCAGTGTTGGTGTGTTGGATCAGTTGGGCTAGGAGCATGGTCTTTAGATCATCCACCGAATATGATTGCTGAGCAGGTGCCAGTGGAGGTGTTGGTGCGGTTTAGGGTTCTACCACTTTCTCATTCCCTTTGAGAAAACTTTTAACCTTGTCGAGCTCCGTTCTGAACTCTAGTGCCATCGCTTCTCGGACATCCATTAAGGCGCCGTCTAGATATTTCCTTGACACGAAGTCAGGTAAATCACCGCCGGGATCACTTAAATTACCTGTTGAGGTTACAACTATTGATTCAACATAAGTACAACCTACGTTCATAGCTGGCATGATGTTAAATATGGTAGGATTTCCATCCGATCCTCGTAATCTGCTCAAGGGCAGACTTACTACGGATGTTCCGATCGGTTCACTTATTTCACCGATGTTAGCAGTCTCGATCCGTGTCCTAGCCAAAGAAGGTATTATTATATCAAGGGGCTCTAGACTCATTGGTGCAGTGAAAGAAGTCAAGAACGGGGGAGGCTATTCTTTTGTTTCAATATCGAAACTCTCCGAGTAAGAGAACGATAGACTTTGTGCTATGTCCCCATGAGAAATTGAAACAACCAGCTGTTGAGAGCTGGTTGAGTGGCTAGGGAGGTTGTGCATTTGCGTCGCTAGGTCCATGACGACTTCTTCAATGTCTCGTCTCAACGGATGAGACGAGGCAACAAATGTGGCTACCTGGGTGACACTAGTTCAGAGACGCTCATTAGCCTCTCTATTTCGCAGGCTAGATCTCTCATTGTTATTTTTTGATCTCCATTCTCTCCGCCTCACGTGTTCTAAATTTTCAACTAAATCTCCCTCATATCTCCTTATGGTTCCCGTAAAAGGCTCAGATGTAGGGAGTTCAGAGGGTGTGGGTGAGGTGGATGGAGTTTCCTCGGTAATGGGTGGGCGACGTCCGATACGGGGCGGTATCATTGATATACGGATGGCTTGATCCATATCGGAGTCGGCCGTTTCAGAGTCGGGGACGCCGGTTTGGGTGAACGGTGAAATGGGTTCTGTGGTGTCGGTTCTAGGGTCCTCTTCGAGTAATGGGGTAGTGAAAATCGGGATCTCATATAGAGTGGTCGACGGTCTGGCGTCAGCGGTGGTACGGGTTGTCGAGGTAGTATGTTGGGGGGTGGGTGGTCTGCTTGTAGACGGTCGGGAAGGTTGGCTTGAGGAGGGTCGGGTGGCATGGCTTATACTGGCATGCGAATCCTCTGCACCGCCCGCTTCGGTTCCCCTCACAGAGTGTACTCTCAAAACGCCTCGTCCGGGAGCCCCAGCTACCCGGACTCTGCCTCCTCTTGTCCTTGGACCCTCACGTCGCTCGGGTCTAACTCCTTGGGGAGGTCCCTCCGGTTCTGGCTGGACCATCGGAGCACCTAACGCTCGCCTATAATCTATTACACTCGGTGCTTGCGGATCTACGTATGCCAGTAAGGCTTCGGGAATACACATGGTTTGTGCGTTGGATGTGTTACGAATGACAAGGTAATGTAAGCTAAATTGAGGACATACCGGGTGGTTAATGCGGCGTGGGATGTCCGGGTTCGCGTCCATGTGATGACGGATAGCAAGCTGAAGGAATCAGAGGTATGGAATGAACTTGCGTTCTTTGGTTTCGCCGATGGCGTGGATGGTGTTGACTAGCTCGTGCCATATGATGATGGAGAAGTCCACGTGACAGTCATAGCAGACGGCATGAAATAGGCGTAGAAAGTTGTTGGTGCACTGGTCTATGCCTTTCCATCACGAAGAGAGACATCTGTTCAGGATCATGAACAACGTGTACCAGATCAGAGCGAGATATTTACGATTGAAGGCTGATGGGCGGTTCAGTGCATGCTTGTACTCGAGTGTCAGTATATTGGCACAGAGGGTGTCGTCGTCTATGGTTGGCTCGTATGCAGCTCGGCCGCCGTCGGTGGATTCAAGTAGTGAAAGAAGACGTCGGAAGGATTCCGGTGTGAGTTCGAATGGATGATGATCGATTGTTGCTGTTATCGTTTGAGTGTTGGCGCCGGTGACTACTCGAATAGTGTTCCAAACTTGCTGTAAGTAGAGGACCGGGACGTCAGTAGTCGCCGTGAGTGCATGGCGTAGAGGGTGACCCAGTATAATGTCCACGACCACACGATGTTGTGGTCGGAACTCAGCAGCGTCGAGGTGATGATTGTTTCCTCGATTTCATATATGTGGTCCGGTGGAACTAAGGCGTTGTCAGCCTCTTCGTCAATGAATTCCTCATGGGGATGATTGCCTCGCTGTTGTTGATCCGCCATTTATGTACCTGAAAGACACAGTATTAGACTATAGGCGGTTGCAAAAGTGCCGGTGCGTACCTTGGTGAAGATTGACTCAATCTGGAACAAATTGAGGAACGATAGTGGAACAGGGTACTGGAATGACCAAGGTGTCTGGGAACAAGAAGTATCCGGTGAAGTAGGGTGTCCGGATACAATGGTCACCGGATAACATAAGTTACCGGGTACATTAGGTATCCGGATACACAGACTTACCGAACAACATGTAGCTTTCCAGACAAAATGTAGGTTATCGGACAAAGGAACTTACCGGACACTAGAGGCTTACCGGACAACTTGGATTCCGGATGAACTAGGTTACCAGACAAACATTATCTACACGGATAGTTGAACTTACCGGATACCATAAAGGTATCCGGACAACTTGAGTCACCGGGTAAGATGTTTTCCCGATAGAGGAAGTTACCGGATGAGATGGTTTCTGGATAAAATATCCTACGGGTTGATGGTGTCCGGGTAACATTGAATGTGTCCGGATAGTTTGAGACTATCCGGACGACATCCGGTCATAGCGATTCGTGCCAAATAGACATCATACCATGGATCTAACTACCCTAGGACGAGGTAAACGAGTATAGAAGCAAAATATTAACCAATAAACGACTGAAAACAACCCTAAATCATAGGAATACGAACCGACTCCGGTTTGAAGTCTGAACGACCCCAAAACATCGACAAAACGGTCGATTTGTGTAGCGATACGTGTGTGACATTGTACGGAAATCGAAATATAAGAGAAATGAAGTACATACCTAGAATTTGGGACTTAATGTGACGGAGATTGAGTGAGAGAGATATGTGTCCGAGAGAGAGAGTTCGCGAGAGGGTTTTTGTGAGTATCCGGGAAAAAATGAAAGAAAGAAATGATCCTGGTATAAATAGGGGACATGGTATCCGGGTGGGTCGTCCGGAAACCTTCCCGGTCCGGATACCTATCCGAATAGGATAGTTTTCGGATAACTTATCCGGATACTTTTGGGAGTTTTCAAAACAAGACCCCTGGGATTTTCAAAACTGGATTTTCATTCCCAAAACATTTAGAGAGTTTTGAAGCACACTCTCCCCCTCAAATTTTGCACATTTAGAAAAATGCTCCCCCTCGGATTGTGCAAGAGGTGCTTTTAAGAAAGAAAAAAAACAATGGGTTGAGGCACACAAAAAAAACTTATGACATTAAGAAAAAATGTGTGACGCTCCCCCTCAAACATATAACAGACTTACATGATGAAATTACGCTTATGTGCTCGCCCTGAATACAAGAACAAGGTTGTGAAATGCACAGATGAATCGAAAAATCATGTAGACGACAGTAATGAAACATGAAAGGAAATCACAAACGAATTGAAAACAAACAAATGAAATCTACCTAATTGATACAGAGATTTAAATGAGATATGTGCACGATACAAGTAGGATACAGATGCGAGGAAGTCTATACTCGATCATCTGGATTTTAGACCCCAGATGATGAATAGGCAGTTCCACGTAAGTGTATAGAACTTGTAGCGGGCGCATGATCAGGTTAAATCTTCAGATTTAGCATACCTAGCTTGGACACAAGATTGTTAAAGCGTTTTTCGTCCAAGGGTTTTGTAAATAGGTTAGCTAACTGGTGATTTGTATTAACAAAGTAGAGTTCGATTTTACCTCTTTCGACGTGATCCTTGATAAAATGGTACCGAACGTCTATGTGCTTCGTCTTAGTGTGCTGGACCGGATTGCTTGAAATGGTAATTGAACTCTTCGAGTCGCAGTAAATGGGCACTTGTGAATAGGTGAATCCGTAATCCTTGAGTTGGGTGCGCATCCAGATGACTTGAGAACAACAGCTCGCGGCGGCCAATTACTCCGCCTCAGTAGTAGATGTAGAGACGCACTGCTGCTTCTTGGATGCCCAGTTGACTAAGTTATCGCCTAGGAACTGCATGTGTCGCGATGTGCTCTTCCAATCCAGCATGCTTCCCGCGTGGTCCGCGTCTGAATAAGCCATGAGCTCAAAACCTGTCTCTTTCGGGTACCACAAGCCAAAATCAGCAGTACATTTTAAGTAACAAAAACTTCATTTTACCGCAATTAAGTGAGACTCTTTTGGTTTTGACTGAAAACCAGCGTATAAAAATGTTGAGAACATGATATCCGGTCTACTCGCCGTCAAGTACATCAAAGAACCTATCATCCCTCGGTAGGACTTGGTATCCACATCCTTTCCACTAGGATAGGCGTGTAACCGCGTACCCGGGGTCATGGGAGTTTTCATGGGTGAGGACTGTTCCATCTGATATTTTCGAAGAATATCCCAGATCTACTTAGCCTGGTTTATGAATATCCCGGTCGACAGTTGCTTAACTTGAAGACCGAGGAAAAAGTTCATCTCACTTAACATGCTCTTTTGAAAATACTCTCCCATGAGTTTTTCAGAAATTCTTACAGTACTGAGGGTTAGTGGAACCGAAAATGATATCATCAACATAGACTTGGACTAAAATTATATGACCTTTTTCATTCTTAATAAACAAAGTGGTGTCGATTTTACCTTTAGAAAAACCTGATTTGATTAAGAATTTAGACACAGCATCATACCAGGCACGTGGAGCTTGTTTGAGACAGTATAAAGCCTTGTCGAGGATATACACATGGTTTGGCTTGGAGTCATCCACGAACCCATCCGGTTGCGATACGTACACTTTTTCCTTGATAACACCGTTGAGGAAGGCGGTATTGACATCCATCTGGAAGACCATGAAATTCTTGTGCGCGGTGTATGCAAGGAATATACTAATCGCCTCGATTCGAGCTATCGGAGCGTATGTCTTGTCGTAGTCGATACCCTCCTGCTGGCGGTATCCTTTGGCCACGAGGCGCGCCTTGTTGCGGACAACGATTCCATCTTCGTCTTTC
Organism: Saussurea involucrata; assembly: GCA_033807775.1. Lineage (NCBI taxonomy): Eukaryota > Viridiplantae > Streptophyta > Magnoliopsida > Asterales > Asteraceae > Saussurea > Saussurea involucrata. Next base: position 14,302,544 of record CM066312.1, read on the forward strand.
TTGTTCTTGAAGGTCCACTTGGTTCCGATAACCGTCTTGTTGGCTGGACGTAGGACGAGTCGCCATACTTTGTAGGCCTCAAATTGGTTGAGTTCCTCTTGCATCTCCATGACCCAGTCCGGATCATTGAGAGCTTCAGAGATGGTGTTTGGTTCGATTTTGCTTAGGAAGCCGGAAAACAAGCAGAAGTTGGCGGAGGCACCTCGCGTCTGAACTGGAGTGGAAGGATCGCCGATGATCTGGTGGAGAGGGTGTGCTTTGGTCCATTTGGTGGTGTGTGGAAGCGGTTGATGAGTCGCATGAGAGTTGTCCGGGTCCACATACGTATCGGGGGGAAGATCTTGAACGACTTCAAGAGATGACGGTCGGTTCCTTGGAGGAGACGGAGCAGGATTTGTCGTTGGTTGAGCAACTTCCGGGGAATCCAGAGGTTGATCCTTTTGAGTTGTGGAGGACGAATCTTCAGGAGCGATCTTTGAAATTGGTATAGGTTCCTCCGAGGGATTAGCCGTCTCAGTGGTCGTATTCGTCAAACTTTGAGGGGTTTCCAGAGTTAGAGCTGGAGTGCTTGTTGATGGCGGCGGACCAGAGAGATTCGCCGAGGTTTCGAGTTGAGCATCTCCATCCTTAGGTTGCACAATTACACGAAGATTAGGCATATTAAAGAATTCATCATAAAAAAGCTCAAAAAGTAAATCTAAATCAGAAATATGTGATTTTGACGTAGATGCATGATTTGGATTTACTGGGGTTTGTGCAGATCCCGAACGAGAGTGTTCAGAAGCTAACACACAGTTAAAGCGGGTTCTGAACCGATTTGTTCAGAAGCCAAATCAGCGGCTTCGTCAAAAGTCACGTTTACACTTTCGATGACGGATTTGGTCTGTTTGTTGTAAACGCGATAAGCCTTAGCCTGCATTGAGTATCCGATGAATACTCCTTCATCTGCCTTTGGACTGAATTTCCCGAGGTCATCCTTGTCATTTAAGACGTAGCACGTACACCCAAATGTATGGAAATACTTGATATTCGGGATGCGGTTGTTGATGATTTCGTACGGGGTTTTGTTGAACTGCTTGTTGATGATGGAGCGGTTTTGTGTGTAACAAGCAGTTTCAACCGCTTCACCCTAGAGAAAAAAAGTGGCAGTTTAGATTGTGACAGCATCGTGCGAGCAACTTTGACAAGGGTACGGTTCCGCCGTTCTGCCACTCCGTTTTGCTGAGGAGTCCTTGCGGTAGAAAAGTTGTGCGAAATACTAACGGATGTCAGGTATTCGTTCAACATTTGGTTCTTGAACTCTGTCCCATTGTTCGTCCTAGTCAACTGAACTAGCTGTCGTAGATTCAATTGAATGGTCTTCAGGTGGGTGATTATGAGTTTCGCGGTTTCATCTTTGGAGTGCAGGAACTTCACCCAGGTGTAGCGCGAGAAATTGTCGACCATCACCAGGACGTACTTCTTTTTGTTGATACTCTGAACACGTATCGGTTCACATAAATCCATATGGATTAGTTCGAGAGACCGGGACGTGCTCGGAGTGGCCTTCGGCTTGTGAGTCGCTCGCTTAATCTTTCCCATCTCGCATGCCCCGCAGAGTCTATCTTTCTCGAACTTGAGTTCGGGCACGCCTTAAACGTGTACGCCTAGCACCAATTTGTTGATGTTCTTAAAGTTGAGGTGTAAGAGTCGTCGATGCCATATCCACGCTTGTTGAGAGTTGGCCTTCGACATGAGGCAGACGGAATCATCGGTGTTCACGGCGGAGAGGTCGATGGTGTAGAGGTTGGTCTTCCGAGTTCCAACAAGTAACTCATTTCCGTCTTCAGTGCGGATGCTACACCTTTTAGCTTTAAAGCTGACCTCGGGATCTTTGTCGCGGAACTGTCCGATGCTGAACAGGTTGTGTCCCAATCCCGCGACATATGACACCTTCTTGATTGTGATCTTATATTGAACTATATCGTCGTAGCCCATAATCGGCACTTTGTCATCGTTCCCAAACCTCACGTCTCCGCAGTATTTCTCTGTGAAGTTTGTGAGCAGCTCCCTCTATCCGGTCATGTGCTTGGAGCATCCGGAGTCTAAGTACCACACATGACCGTCCTGCAAAAACAAGATTAAGGATTTTTAGGTACCCATTTGAAAATGGGTCCTGGAGGGTTATGTTTAACACCTGACTGGGGAACCCATTTTGAATTGGGCTTCCTTTTGGGCTTACGAGATTTACGCTTAGGTTTTGAATTAGAAACATGATAAGAACCAAACCAATCAAATGCATAACGATTGTCATCAAAATCATTCAATTCACAGTTAGAACAACACAAACAATCATGGGATAGTTGAAGCAATTGCTGTATAGAATAAAGTCTTAACGGAAATTTAATACTTTGTTCAACCGAATTATTCAAATTATGAAAACTACAATCATTAATGTTTTTCCTAGAATTGAAAGCAGGATTAAACGACTCTGACTTTGAATCCGACTTGCTCTTGTTAGATCCTTTGGCTACCCACTTTGGGTTGTCTTGTTTTTCCCCCCCATTTTTATCTGAAAAGTCATTAACGACATGGTCAACAGAGTTTGAGTAGGAAGGATTTCTATCATTTGATCGACCGGTCTTTTGCCGCGGCTGTGAACGGTTTTGAGAATGAGAACCAGTTTTAGAAACTTTGTTCATAGTCGGGGTCTTGAGTTTAAAAAAACTCTCGCCTTTAAGAAATTTGACCGGACGATTTACTGCCTTAGAAATAAATTCGGTGTGATTCGGAAGAGGTTTGTCGAATTCAAACTTAGGAAACTCTTCATCTGAACTTTCATTAGGAATTCATATATGCTGAAAAATCTATATCAGGCACAGATAGACCTGGATTGGTTGAGGGAGGTGAGGAACACTTTGAGTCTGTGTTTTTGGAAGAATCTATTGCGGAAGCTTTTTGAAATTCAGAGTTAAGATTCCTTTAAACACAGTCAGCTTGAGACTCTTTTCCTTTTCGCGAAGAAGTTTTGCCAATAAAGGCCTTACACGAAGATGTATCCGATGAGTCCGATGAAGGTTCGGGTAGATTCACTTTTTCTTTTTGGAGTTGGTCAAACTTCTCTTGGAGTTGACCTTTACTCAGTTGCTCGTGCATCACTTCTATTGCCAAGGCAGACAGTTTGGACGTGAGCCGATTGTTGGACTTCCGTTTCCTCAACAGATACAGATTCGATTTTGGTGGATTTGAGTTTCTCAAGTTCAGTTAAAAACTCTTGTTTTTCCTTCTGAAAATAGTCCATTCCTTTTCGAGTGTCTCCTCTAACTCGACTATTTTTTATTCCAAAATAAGAGGAGGACCATAGAGTTTAAACTCGTCATTCTCAGTTGTGGGTTCAGGTGCTGGGGCCTCATCCCTTTTAGAGGAATCCTTGGGCTTTGCAACCTTATAGCCATCGAAGTAGTCATTCGAAAGATCATTATATTTATTTTTCCTGTAGGAGTAGTTAAGAGGTTCATACGCAAAAGGTAATTGCATTTTACTGGTGTGTGCGCGTTTGTATTCCTCAGTTTCCTCTTCCTTCTCTTCGAGAGGTCCAATCCATTTGATTTTATCCGGGATATTTTTTGTCAATACCAAGAAAATTAAATTCGTAAAGAGTAGGTCTCTATGTCAAAATCCTTTTCAAGTACAGTGGGTTATCGTACCCAATTCCCCATTCCTTGTTAAAATACGTGAATTCCTTAGGTTTGTTCATATGAATTGTCTGATCAGTTTGACCTCTTTTGTGAAGTTTAGTTTCAAGGTCAGTTATTTTAGCAACAAACTCTTTGTGTTGAATTTGAAGAGAAGAGCATTGATAGATAATCTCTGCTTTCTCATCCTCACACTGATCAAGCTTTAAATTCAACTCAGATATCTTGGCCCTTAGGTCCTTTGGTGCTATTGAAAGATTTGTGCATTTTTTTAGGTTAGCATTATCAGAGTTATACTTTTCAGTGATTCTCTTTTGAACATCTAGCTTTTCTTTTAAAGAGTTAATTTCAAGCAGTTGTTCATTAGAGGATGCCTTATAGGAGTCTATTCTTTGAACAAGTGGTTGCATCTGATCGACTAAGTTTTGATAGATAGGGGCACATACCTAACAAAGATTTGCTTTTTCCAATGGAGGAGAGTGGTTGCCCACAAAGGCATCAACATCTTCAGAATCGCTTTCACTTTCGGAACGATTTAGCCAGTGGTCGTCTTCAACTAGCAGTGCCTTTCCTGCAGCTTTCTGTTCTGCTAACACAAGTTTTGCCTTATAGTATTCCACGTTACACAACTGGCTTTCGGTAGTCTTTGGCAGTCTTTGGCAAATTGGCCTAATTTGCCGCAGTTATAGCACGTGACAGGCTCGTCCATCTTCTTTGACTCGGGCTTTCGATCATTCTTCTCATTCTTCTCCTTGTTATCAGATTGCGTGTGCTCATCAGACTCTCTCTTTCCTTCATATTTCTCTTTATAATCATGGAGCTTGTTGGGAGTAGTGGAGTAGCGCTGATTATTAGAAGAAGGTTTCTTGAAGAACTTGTTTCTCTGAAATGACTTGGTGATGAGGGCCATGTTAGACCTTAGATACACGAATTCAAATTCGTAACACACAATATTGAATCAAATGGAAATACTGAATTATTTATATGTATATATATATATCCGAAATTTACATATCAATGAAAATACATAATCAAAAGTTCAAGATAAAATACTAACTCGACTTTCTTGATCACGAAGTTGAAGAAGATCGTTATTTGGATTGAGGCCTGCCAAGCAGTGTCCTTAGACAGAAATTCGTCCCACGTACCGTATCGATTGGACATCTATCTAGAGGATACAACAACTCGTTCAAGAATCGAACTCTCGAACCCGACGAATCAAACTATGCTTCCATGATGAAGAACAATGAAGAACTTTGAGAGAATTTAAGAGAATATGTGTTTTTGTCTGTTTTTTTTTGTATTTGTTAATCTGTTACATATGCTTCCTATTTATAGTAGATCAACCGGTGCCAATGAACCATTGTAACTGTTCGGTTATGGCGGTTGGAGGATGAAAGGTCACACCTTTTCATATGAAAAGTCACACCTTTTCATATGAAAAGTCACACCTTTTCATCTTTGCCCTATTTACATATCTAGTACTTGAGGTATGAATGAGATTATCCCAAGGCTTTCATGATTTGAGTCAGCTCAGGGTCAGAGTCGCTTTCCTCTGTTTCTTCAGACTCTGGTTCAGAATCACTGGACTCTTGGGTTCTCTTGGAGTGACGGTTGGATGACTTGCCTCTTTTTGAAGATACAAGAGCGAGGGGATCGACATGTGACTTGGAAGATGATTTCTGAGTGCTCATTATCTCCATGACTTCATCCTCGTCTTGCATGAGCATCTCATAGAGTTCAAGGATTGGAACGTTCTCAATCAGATTGTTGTGTTTGATATGAGAAGCGAACACTTTGCATTCTGGCAGGAGATTGTTGAGGAACTTGAGGGCATTCTCCGTGTTAGATCGAGTGATCTTGTTCTTGTGGAGCTCGTTCAGAAGAAGGCATAATCGTTCATATGCCTGAGTAATTGGTTCGCCCTTGCGCTGCTTGAAACCGTCAAATTTGGTGATGCAGCTGTTGACCTTCAGTTGGTTTCCTAATTTACTCCCGTTCATCATCTTCTCAACTTGATCCCACATGCCTTTGGAAGTGTCCTTGTAGCTGTCAATGGCCGAGTAAATCTCGTTCGGTAGACTCTGGACTAGATATCTCTTGGCATGCTTTTCACCATCAAATCTGCATTTCTCCTCGTCGGACATCTAGATGTAAGTCTTGGGCTCAGGTCGAGCTACAACACCTTCTGCTTGAGCTGGCCTTCAGTGAGAGATTGCCAAATGTATTCAAAATTATCTTTAGCATCGATAAAGATGATGAATCTGTCTCGCCATTGGCTGTATTCGCCTCGATAGAGAGTCAGAGGCTTGGCGTCGGTACCGATTGCTAGCGCGTTGCGAGACATCGTGAAGAAGTGCACTAAGTTGATCGTCAGACGGTAGGTTCGATTCAAAGGTTGGAAATCCTAACGTAAGGCACTACGAGTGACAGTCCTAACGCAGGTTCTAAGAGTGACTTAAAGTAAACTGGTAAAAAAATAAACAGGACAGACTTACCGGATAGGAATCCGGATAAAAGATGTGTCCGGATCTGGAAGTGACCGGATCCGGGTGTGTGAAGTGTCCGAACAAATGAAGTAACCGGATAAAATAAGTTTACCGGATAACACAAAGTTACCGGATAAAACAGACTTACCGGATAGAGAATAGTGTCCGAGAAAAAATAAAGTTACTGAATAGAATTACTTACCGGATGGGGTGACGGGGAAGCTGAAGTGTTCGGATCAAGTTTGACTGGATAGAAGCAGTGCCCGGGTAGAGGATGTCCGGGAAGTGAGTATCCGGGTAGTGGTCAGGTTACTGAGAAAATATAATCCGGAAAGTAGCTAACCAGATATAAAGTCCGGACAAGATTTTGTCCGGTAAATAACTTAACCGGGAACTAGAATGTTCCGGATAGTTACGTCCGGATACATTTCGAGAAAAGAACTTACCCGAATTAAAGATCTTATTCCGGACACGACGGATGTGCTGGAAAATTGAATCGATGATCGAACTAGGGTTGTGAGAACTTGTTCCTGAAAGGTTAGGAAACACCCAAAAACACAAACTAACAATACCCTAATCGATTTCTAAGCAAAAACTCATGATTTTGATAAACAATTATGCTTTTAGACAAGAACAGAGACAAAAACTTGAAACACCTATTTTGGTCAAAAACAAGATTCAACTGATCGAATTGAACTCTGTAAAATTGCAGAACCGCTAATAACACCAATACTTAATGAATGGAATAAGCAGAAACACAGAATTTAAGCAGAAATCAAGAGATGATATTATGGAGTTCAAGAACACAGTCGACAAAAACCCTAAAACTTACTAGAAACCTTTGAATCACCTTGAATCGAATCGTCTGTATGCTCTGATACAAATTGTGGATCCCAGATTAGTGCAAAGTAGTAGAAATCAATAAGAAATAAGAAATACGAACAATGATTTCAACTCGTCATCCATATAACATTCATAAACCTTCAGAGTGTTTACAATGTGTTTTCAATTTGAGATTATGACGATTAACCTAATTCTAAGGCTAAACAAACTATTTATAACTAGGCTAAGATATTGAGGCCAATGGCCCATTACATGATTAAAGCCCAAATACATAGTTACAAATTATTCCCTTGAACTTCCATTCAAATAGATTTTAATCCCAACAAGGATTATGATTGTGAATTGCATTACCATTCTGGTAAAATAAATGTAGTAGCTGATGCCTTGAGTAAGAAGGAATATAGTGGGTATTTGAAAGCGATCAACACCAGAATTGATGTGACGTCGAGTATGATTGACAGAATCAAAGTGGCATAAACGGAAGTCTTATTAGAAGAAAATTTTATAGATGAAGTAATGACTAAGCAACATCCTCAACTGGCTAAAGATAGTCGCGGAGTCAAATTATTTCAAGGTCGTGTTTGAGTGCCAAAGATTGGGGGGAACCGAGGGTTACTTCTTGAAGACGCCCACAAGTCCAAATATTCTATACATCTCGGGAGTACTAAGATGTATAGAGATTTGAAACTACACTATTGGTGGCCGGTTATGAAGTTAGATGTGCACGATGTGTACATAAATGTGTAACGTGTTCGTTGGTGAAGGCCTAACATCAACGACCTTATGGGAGTTTACAACCTTTGGAGATTCCTGAATGGAAGTGGGATAATTTAGCGGTTATCCACTTATTTTGCTTGGTTTGACTACCAAGGCTGAACATGTACAGAATGAGTGTTAAGACTTATCTTGACAGCATTGGTTTCTCGGATCTAAGTGCCATAAGACCGTAGGTAGTCTAAAAGTATTCAAGAAAGTTATATAAAAAAAGAGATGGAAGAGGAAATCTTGATACAAAGACGCGAAGAGGAAGGGAAGAGTAATTTATAATAATAATAATAAATAAGCTCTTCTGGAAAAGGAAGAACGGAACTAGAAGGAGATAGGAGCTACCCTTCTATCATCTATTCCAAACGCTATAAGCTGGGAGGCAGCCGCCATGTCTGCCACCGTGAGGGCGATTGGAGATGATTCAGTTCTTGGCGATGCTTTTGCACATGAAAGAGTTTCAAGTATAGCACGACGAATTCGTGCCACTCAGTTATCTCGTCGAGCCATTCAGATGGGAATTTCTGGTGCTGTGTGTGTGTTCTTGACAATGAACCGGTAACAGGTGGCATATATTGTGGACAGCCAGATCCCACTTTTTGTCTAAGTCAAAAGGTTAATTTTCAATGGCGGTTGTGATTCAACCCGATCCTGGACTAGTTTTTCTCCTGGGAAATTTTGATTTTGGGTTCCGATCAAGGAATAGAGGTTGGACAAGTGGGTCTTCGACTAATAACTAAAGGAGACTAATAGAATTTCATATTGTTTTCATGTTGGGGAGCGGGTAATGCTAAAAGTATCTCCTTGGAAAGTTAGGTCTTCTTTTTCTTGGGTCTTTCACTATAACTAAGAGAGCGGGACTTCAAGCTTATCAATAAGAGCTTTCCCCCGAATTAGAAGGAATCCATAACACCTTCCATGTCTGTTATCTTCGGAAATGCCTAGCCGAAGCAGAAAATGTTATACCACTTTCTGAAATAAAAGTGGATAGAAAAAAAATCGTTGTGTTGAGGAACCTGATGCAGTTCAATTTTGGAAAGGACGACTAAGAAGTTAAGACATAAAGAAGTAATCATGGTCAAAGTACAGTGGAAACATCATAGAGGTGCTAACGTGATGTGGGAAGCGGAAGAGAATATAAAGAATAGATATCCTCACTTATTTGTAAATTTTCGATTTCAAGGACGAAATCATTTTCAAGTTGGGGAGATTTGTAACACCTCAAAATTTCCATAATTATTATATAATTATTTTTGGAGAATGTTTAAAATAATAGGATGATGTTATTTTAAACGATATGTCGAAAGGGTCAAAAGTGAAATGGACCAAAGTTTTAAGTTATTTGTGGAATTGTGAAACTTTGGGGTTACTTTTGTCAATTGATGATAGTTTATATATATATATATATATATATATATATATATATATATATATATATATATATATATAAGTGGAGAGTCGGTTGAAAATTGAGATTTATCTCGATTGTTTATTCGGTGAAGTTGGTTCAGGCAGAGAGAAAGAAAGTACGATTTCAGGTTTTGTTCGGTAAGGATTTGAATTCTCTCCTTCAATTCGATTTCTTAAGATTGATAGTCATAAGTTAATTTGAATTTCAATTAGGTTATTGAAATCAGTCGTGGAAAGGATTGGAATCAGTTTCACTCTAAGTTGGTGTTACCCAGGTGAGTTCATCTACCTGTTTTGCTTTAATAAAACTTATATGTTAATTAAAATGGTTTATTAAGCTTATTGATATCTCTATGAAATGGATTTAAATGGTTATTTGAATACTGGGTAGAAATCGTATGAACCACCGAACAAATCCGGTAGTTGAATTTTCCGGATGGTACCGGAATTGATTTCCAGATAACTTTTCGGAATGTTTTCCGGATTAAGTTTTGGATTGAATTTCCGAATATGATTCCGGATAGTTCTGGATTCCGAAAGGTTTTCCGGATTGGTTTACCGGATGCAGTTCCCGGATGGTACCGGACTTGGAGTCCGGATACTTTTCCCGAATGTTACCGGATTATTGGGATTCCGGATGGTTCCGGATATGTTTTCTGGACTCGGTTCCGGATTAGTTTACCGAACAAGATTTCCTGTATATTTCTGTGTAAGGTTGTACTATTCAAAAGTTTTATGAATACGGAACATATTTTGATTTTAACAGTACGAACATAATTATAACTCGACTGCGAGTATGATACGAGTTGATATGTGTTTTGAATTGATACACATATATGCTAGGAAGTGTAATGGATCCATAGACACTATTATTATTTGATAAACGAGGAATAGGCGTGACGCTTAATCGTAATTCCCATTGACTTGAAATGAGGAATAGGCCGGGCTCTTAATGGTAATTCCCATTTTGTATTGTGATTTGATAAACGTAGAATAGGCATGGCGCTTAATCGTAATTCCCGTTGACTTGCGACGAATAGGCTGGGCGCTTAATGGTGATTCCCATTTTGTATTATGCTTTGATAAACATGGAATAGGCGTGGCGCTTAATCGTAATTACCGTTGACTTGGAAATGAGGAATAGGCCGGGCACTTAATGGTAATTCCCATTTCGTATTGTGATGTGAAATCGTGGAATAGGCAGGGCGCTTAATTGTAATTCCCGATTTCTATTGGAAAATAAGGGATATGCATGGCTCTTAATTGTAATCCCTACTTCCACACCAAGAAATAGGCATGACGCTTAATTGTAATTTCTTGGACATGAGCCGTAATCTCGAATCTGTAGTGATTCATAGTGGCTCTCTTAAACATGATAATATGACTTACTTAGTGTTTGTCATACTCATGGAATCGGGTATGATTCCCGTCATCGAAAGATGTTATGTGTACGGTAAGAAAGTTCTCGAAAAGGTTATTTTATATGCCTTGTTTACAAATTTGGTTTTCAAAGCTTATAAATGTTTTGGATTTTAAACTGGATGTTCTCACTAGGCATAAGCCTAATGTTTCCAAATTAAAATTTCTTATTAGGTACTAGCTCGGGAAGGGATACGAAGGGATGAGTGGAGAGGGGTATCAGAGTTATGCTTTTTGGAAACGTGATGGAGAAGTTAGTGTAAACGAAGATATTTTGGGAGATAATCTAGACAACCCGTATAATATGATCTTATTGTTAAGGATTAGATTAGTAGGTTGTTTTTGATAGTTCAGTTGTAAATATGAATATTCGTAACTAATTCTCCATTTATGTATGAAAGTGTTGGAAGATGTTGTAGAATATTTTGATAAACTCAATGTTTAAATTTATTGTGTTTTTAGGGTGTTTCAGTTTGGTATCAGAGTCGTAGTTTAAGCAAACTAGGTATGATCGTAAGATACCTAGACTTATGCTGAGATGAATAAGATATGATTTGTGAGATTGGGTAGAAATACTAAGACGGGATAGTCTTAGAGTCGACGGAAATACGTGAATTATGAACTGTGGTGATGGTAACGAGAATTCTTATGTATAGTATGTTCATAATTTCAGTTAGCTACTGTTATTATTAATATATTGTTACGTAAGCGTACTTGTTTATGATTGTTACGACGATTAATGAACGTTGAAGTACGTTTCCTTTTATTCAAGTTATGTGATTCTTCCTTATGATCATTCTTATGTGCTTCAGCAGAATACGATGGTTAATACACCAAATAGATCTCTTACTTCTTCGGAGGACCGTGTGGCAAATGAATCGGTGGTGAATCAACCTGAAAAGGGTGGAGTTAACACAAGTTCACCAAGGCCACTTATCCTGTGGGGGAAGGAGAAAGTCAAAGTCATCGACCTGATGTTGGTACTTCTAATCCGGTGATGACAGAATCTTCTCTGGAGTCACGCCTGATGGAAAACATGATGAGAGTTATGAATGCTGCACTGACTCAACATCAAGAAATGTTTATGAAATTATCAGATGATAGGATTGTTGAATTTCAGGGATTAGCTATGGGTGCTAAAAATGTAATTCCATCAACGAATCCGGTAATGGATGCTAATAAGAGAATGGAAGGAGTTGATGCTAGAGATAAAGCGGAGAAATCTCAAGTGGGAGAGAAAAGAAAGTGGGAGGATCGATCAGAATCTTCCCAGAAATCGAAACCTTTTCCAATAATTCTTTTGAATCTTGTCGAGAACTCAATTTGTATCAGAAATGCATAAGTAAACATTGTAGCCTGTGTTGAGCATGTTTCAAGTGCGGAAAGGGTGGTCATCAAATTGGAAATTGTCCCATTCAAGGACCAACCTACTATGAATGTAAGAAACCTGGTCATTACCGAAGAGATTACCCATAGCTGAAGAATAGTGGGAAACAAGAGAAGGAACCCAATACCCCAAGACCAGCTGGCTGAGCATTTCACATGATGGCAGAAGAAGTTAAGGAATCAGCGGATGTAGTTTCTGATAAATTCCTTGTTAATTCTATACATGCGTGTATATTATTTAATAGTGATGTCAATTTGTCTTTTGTATTGTAATCTTTTATTAAAAGTTAGCTATGCCAGTCACTACTTTGGAAGATTTCTTAATAGTTGAAATAGCTAATAAGGGTCAATCTTAGTTCGGGAAAGACTTAAGGGTTGTACATTTATGGTAGAAGGGAAGGAACTTCCTATTAATTTTATTTTGATGGAAATAGGTGGGTTCAATATAATTATTGGTATAGATTGGTTGGTGAGTAATCAGGCAGAGATTCTTTATGCTAAGAAATTAATTAGGATCCCTATGTTCGAAAATGATGCTATACTCATCTATGAAGAAAAGAGAAAATGGGATGTTCCCTTGATTTCGATAGCCAAAGTATGTAAGTGTTTAGTAAAAGGATGTTCATTCTATCTGGCATATGTACGGGATGCTAATGTATAAAAGAAGCGAATCGAGATATAAAGGTGATATGTGAATTTTGGTTAAAGGAGGTACAATTTCTCGGTCACGTAATTACTACTGAAGGAGTCAAAGTGGATCCGGTGAAAATAGAAGCGATGATGAATTGGGAAACACCGAAGAAGTCATCGGAGATTCGGAGTTTTTTGGGTTTGGCAGGCTATTACCGAAGGTTCATAAAGGATTTTTCTAAAAATGCCTCTTCCCTGACAGTTCTAACACGGAAGGAAGAATGTAACGTTCATATGGACTGAAAAGCAAGAGTCGGCTTTTAGGACTTTACAAAATAATTTATGTGAAGCTCCTGTCCTTACGCTACCGGAAGGAACATAAGATTTGATTGTATATAGTGATGCATCAAAGATGGGTTTGGGGTATGTATTGATACAACGCGGCAAAATAATTGCTTATGCATCAAGATAACTTAAAGAGCATGAAAAGAATTATCCTACCCATGACTTAAGACTGTCAGCAGTAATATTTGCTCTGGAGTTACGGTGACATTACTTGTATGGAACGAAATGCACTCTTTTCACTTATCATAAGAGTTTGAAACACGTTTTTTATCAGAAAAGGTTGAATATGAGGCAAAGACGTTGGTTAGAACTACTTAAGGATTATGATTGTGAATTGCATTACCATTCTGGTAAAGTAAATGTAGTAGTTGATGCCTTGAGTAGGAAGGAATATAGTGGGTGTTTGAAAGCGATCAACACCAGAATTGATGTGACGTCGAGTCTGATTGACAGAATCTAAGTGGCACAAACGGAAGCCTTATTAGAAGAAAATCTTAAAGATGAAGTAATGACTAAGCAACGTCTTCAACTGGCTGAAGATAGTCGCAGAGTCAAATTATTTCAAGGCCGTGTTTGAGTGCCAAAGATTGGGGGAAACCGAGGGTTACTTCTTGAAGACGCCCACAAGTCCAAATATTCTATACATCCCGGGAGTAATAAGATGTATAGAGATTTGAAACTACACTATTGGGGGCCGGTTATGAAGTTAGATGTGGTACGACATGTAGGGAAATGTGTGACGTGTTCGTTGGTGAAGGCCGAATGTCAACGACCTTATGGTAGTTTACAACCTTTGGAGATTCCTGAATGAAAGTGGGATAATTTAGCGGATATCCACTTATTTTGCTTGGTTTGACTACCAAGGTTGAACGTGTACAAAATGAGTGTTAAGACTTATCTTGACAGCATTGGTTTCTCGGATCTAAGTGCCAAAAGACCTTAGGTAGTTTGAAAGTATACAACAAAGTTATATAAAAAATAGATGGAAGAGGAAATCTTGATATAAAGACGCGAAGAGGAAGAGAAGAGTAATTTATAATAATAATAATAATAATAATAATAATAACAATAATAATAATGATAATAATAATGATAATAATAATAATAATAATAATAATAATAATAATAAATAAGCTCTTTTGGAAAATGGAAGAACGGAACTGGAAGGAGATAGGAGCTACCCTTCTATCATCTATTCCAAACGCTATAAGGTGGGAGGCAGCCGCCATGTCTGCCACCGTGAGGGTGATTGGAGATGATTCAGTTCTTGGCGATGCTTTTGCACATGAAAGAGTTTCAAGTATAGCACAATTAATTCATGCCACTCAGTTAGCTCGTTGAGCCCTTCAGATGGGAAATTATGGTGTTGTGTGTGTGTGTTCTTGACTATGAACCGGTATCAAGTGGCAGATATTGTGGATAGCCAGATCCCACTATTTGTCTAAATCAAAAGGTTAATTTTCAATGGCGGTTGTGATTCAACCCGATCCTGGACTAGTTTGTCTCTCCTGGGAAATTTTGATTTTGGGTTCCGATCAAGGAATAGAGGATGGACAAGTGGGGCTTCGACTAATAACTAAAGGAGACTAATAGAATTTCATGTTGTTTTCAAGTTGGGGAGCGGGTAATGCTAAAAGTATCTCCGTGGAAAGTTAGGTCTTCGTTTTCTTAGGTCTTTCACTATAACTAAGAGAGTGGGACTTCAAGCTTATCAGTTAGAGCTTTCCCTGAATGGGAAGGAATCCATAACACCTTCCATGTCTGTTATCTTCGGAAATGCCTAACCGAAGAAGAAAATATTATACCACTTTATGAAATAAAAGTGGATAGAAAAAAAATCGTTGTATTGAGGAACCTGATGCAGTTCAATTTTGGAAAGGACGATTAAGAAGTTAAGACATAAAGAAGTAATCATGGTCAAAGTACAATGGAAACATCATAGAGGTGCTAACGTGACGTGGAAAGCGGAAGAGGATATGAAAAATAGATATCCTCACTTGTTTGTATAGTTTCGATTTCTAGGACGAAATCATTTTCAAGTTAGGGAGATTTGTAACACCTCGAAATTTCCATAATTATTATATAATTATTTTGGGAGAATGTTAGGAGTATAAATGTCCTATTAATTAGAAAGTTATATAAAGTAATTATATAGTTTAATTATTAATTGTAAAAGCCTGTAATCGTTAAATGGGCTTAGTTTAGCTTAATGGGCTTAGGCCTTCATATTAAAAGGCCTAGGTATAAATAGATATCTTAGCCTCATTTGTAGGTTAATCGTGCTAAATCGTTTAGAATGGTCCATTAACCATTGTAATCGTATTATTGAAATTCTCTGAATGGTTATGAAATAGATGGATGACAAGTTGAAATCACATTGTTCTTATTGATTATCTGTTCGTGATTTCTATCGTATTACACTAATCTGGGATCCACAATTGGTATCAGAGCATACAGACTAGGCGATTCAAGGTTATTCAAAGGTTTCCTGTTTAGTTTCAGTCGACTGTTCTTGAGTTCTAAAATCTCACTATTTCGATTTTGACAAAATTGGTTGTTTCTGCTTATTCCATTCTCTTAGGATTGGCTTTGTTAGCGTTTCTGCAATTTTTCAGAGTGTAATTCGATCAGTTGAAGTGTTTTTAGCAAAAGCTATTTCTTTGAATTTTTGGGTCTCTGTTCTTGGTAAAAACATAATTTTTTCATCAAAATCATGGTTTTTTTGCTTAGAAATCGATTAGGGTATTGTTGTTTTAGTCTTTTGGTTGTTTCATAACTTTTCAGGAACAAATTCTAGCAACCCTAATTCGTTCTTCGATCCAATTTAGTCGCTCAGCCGCAGTTACCGGAAGTTCTCATTCGTTTCCGGGTAAGTTTCCAAATCCCTGTCACTGTCCAGAAGAACCAATCCGGTAAGTTTGCCCGGATTGTTCCTTGTTCCAGGTAAAATCATCAGTTTCTGGAAACCCATAGTATCCGGAAGTCTCATCCGGTATCTTATTCGGATTATTGATACTTCCCCATAAGTCACAAGTATCCGATATTTTGTCCGGATTGCCCAATCTATCCGGTAACATACCCAAATTGCTATTGTTCGGATACTCCAGCTTCCTGAATACTCCATCCGGTAAGTATTTTTTTTATTCGGTAACCTTAGTTTATTCGGTCACTTTAATTTATCCGGTTACTCCATTTTTTCGGTAAGTCTGTTTTACCCGGTAACCTTGTGTTATTCGGTAAACTTATTTTTATCCGCTTACTCTAATTGTTCGGACACTTCACTCATAATTCTGATCCGACACTTCCTGATCACACACATTTATCTGGATTCCTATCCGATAAGTTTGATTTGATTTCTTACCAGTTATAGTTTAAGTCACTCTTAGATCCTGCGTTAGGACATTCACTCGTAGTGCCTTGCGTTAGGATTTCACCTTGAATCGACCCTACTGTCTGATGATCATCTAAGTGTAATAAAGATGTTTTGCCCATCTCAATCTGCAGCAGCTTGTCAGGTATGTCTACCAACTCATAATGCTTTAGTTGATAAGATTCAGCTGCTTGGTCAAAAGGTAGAGTCCCATATGTTTACCTCTAATGAACAACTACTTGAAATTAATTCACTAAAAGAAAAGTTAGATGTTCAAAAAAGATCACTTTAAACCTCAAGAGCAAGTGAGTAAAAGTCAACTCCAAGAGAAGTTTGACCAAATCCAAAAAGAAAAGGTGAATCTACCTGAACCTTCCTCAGACTCCTCAGATACATCTTTGTGTAAGGCTTTTATTGGCAAAACATCTTCTAGAAAAGAAAAAAGAGTCTCAAGATGACTGTGTTTAAAAGAATCTTAACTCTGAATTTCAAAAAGCTTCCGCAACAGATTCTTCCAATAACACAGATTCAAAGTGTTCCTCGCCTCCCTCAACCAATCATGTTCATCTGTGCCCGAAATTGATTTTTCTGCTTTTATGAATTCCGATGAAAGTTCAAATGAAGAGTTTTCTAAGTTTGAATTCGATAAACCGCTTCCGAATCACACCGATTTTCTTTCAAAAGCAGTAAATCAATCGTTCAGATTTCAAAAAGGGGAAGGTTCTACAAAAATCAAAAACCGGTCTCTGAACGAAGTTTCCAAAACCGATTCAAATTCTCAAAAGCGTTCACAGACGCGACAACAGACTGGTCAACCAAATGATAGACATCTGTCCTACTCACACTCTACTGATCATACCATTAATGATATTTCAGATAATAATGGTCGGAGAAAAAGGTTCAAACAAGTTTGGGTAGTGAAAAAGTCAAATGAAAGCTCAACGAATACAAATTCATTTAAGTCAGTTCCGCATGTTAGGACATACAATTATAATCATGATGCTTTTAATCTCGAACTTATGTTGAACAAAGTGTTAAGTTCCTTTAAGACTTTATTTAATTCAACAGTTTCTTCAACTTTCTCATGATTGTATTTGTTGTTCTTCATGTGGTTTGAATGATTTTGTTGACCGTAAATATTCATCTCACTGGTATGGTACTTATAGTATGGGCCTCACTATTATAGGGCATCTAACCATCAAGGATCCATCAAAGGATGGATACCAAAATCCTTCTAATCTATTTTGCAGGAATGTCATGTGCGTTTTAATTCATATTATTCACATCACATGACGAACATTCAAAGGTTATGCCAATTTTTTAGGGGGAGTATTATTTTATGAAAGGTATGTGAACTTTAAGTGAATTTAAAGACTGTGGTAATTCATTCTGAATAACTTACTTGCATTTGTTATTCTCCGATTTTAACCTCCATGATTGCCACGTCCAATTTTTTTTGACTTAGTTATTTCCATGTCTCATAATTTTTGTTGATTTTTCGATGGAAATACACTCGTTTGAATTACTAGTTGTTTTCCAAGTTCGCGTTTTCTTGTAAATGATTCAGTTCTTTTCTGACACATTAATTGTGACTTGTTCTTCACAATTAAACTTTCCTATCATTCTTTCATTTTTTACCATAATGTGTTCAATGAGTCATTATGTATAGCGTTTGATCTTGTTCTTTGAAACTCATTATCATTTTATTATGACTTCTGCTTACCTCAGATCGGAACTCGGACTTCGTTTGCATGACTTCTAAACACTTCAGTTTAGAACTCGTATTTAAATGTGTACTTCGCTGTTTTCTAAACTGTTTCTTTCAATACATGAAAGGAGTGTTAGAACTTATATCATTTTTATGGTCTATCCAGAACCGAAAGGACATACCCAAGAAACGCATCCACTTATAGATATCAGTGAGGTGTCTAGATTGATAGATGAGTTCAGAGTGAAAAAAATATGGTGAGGATGTGACAGGACTTAAAAGAAAACATTGGTCCTTACCAAACCGAGTCAGTTATCCGGGTAACCACACAATCTATTCATTCTCGTTCTTTGGAGATGAATATTGAAATAGACATGGACCCAGTGTCGATAACTTGTGTCACCCCACCTAGCCACTCATGTATCTCACAACAGATGCTTGTTTCATAGATGCACGGAGAATTAACACATAATCTATCTATTCCTCACTCGGGGTCTTAGATATTGAAAAAGGAAGACATCAGCTCCGGTCTCCGAAATTCATATTCTAATCTTTGTGTCAATTGATTTTTAACTTGACTTCTAGGTTAAATCAATTTTTGAGCCAAATCGATATGAATTATTTATTTCACACATGCACGAGTCTTTGTGATTCCAATTGCATATCTTTGTGATATTGACGGAACAGTTTGAGAAATAATTTTAATATTTTACTTCAGTGATAACCGGAAGAGATACCCCGATGCCAACTCTGAACATAGGCCATAAAATTTATTGAAATTGTTGTGATAACATTTACTATTGTGTTTCTGTGTTAGTTGATTACCCCATCTTGGTTACTAAAACACTTTATCTGGAACTTTGCTACTCATAAGTCTCGTCTTTGAAATTACATGATGCTCCGGATGCTCCTACTCATCATGAGGGGGAGAAATGATACAGATTCAAAGACACGGATTATCATTTTGAAGGGGAGTTAGCAAAAGTTGAGGGGGAGTAACTGTTGTTTGATCATTTTCGAATATGTTCAGTTCCGAAATTGATCAGTTCCGAAAAGAGTTCAAAAGTGCATACAAGTGATCAGTTCTTCTCATCCTTTATCAAGTGGTGTTCGCTACATAGTATTATTTCCTCCTTTGGACATATTGGTTCTACAAGTTCTTAAAGCTAAAGCTGAAAGAAAATTCAACTCGCGGCTCAAAGACAGATTCTTTGCTGAAGATGTATTGTGAAATGTCACCAAATCTGGTGATAAAGTTGAAGATATGAAGACAAAGGGCTTAATTCAAGGGGGAGCCTGGAAAGACATGAAGACTAGCTACACCAAAGTGCTTCAAAGATTCAAGAGGGAGAGAAGATCAAGTTCTGAAGTTTTCAAGACCATTTTTTTTTCTTTATATAACTTTAGGGGGGGTTGTTAGGACTATACATGTCCTATTAATTAGAAAGTAATATAAAGTAATTATATAGTTTAATTATTAATTGTAAAAGCCTTTAATCGTTAAATGGGCTTAGTTTAGCTTAATGGGCTTGGGCCTTAATTATAAAAGGCCTAGGTATAAATAGATAGCTTAGCCTCATTTGTAGATTGATCGTGCTAAATCGTTTAGAATCGTCCATTAACCATTGTAATCGTATTATTGAAGTTCTCTGAATGGTTATGAAATAGATGGATGACAAGTTGAAATCACATTGTTCTTATTGATTATCTGTTCGTGATTTCTATCGTATTGCACTAATCTGGGATCCACAGAGAATGTTTAAAATAATGGGATGATGTTATTTTAAACGATATGTCGAAAGGTTCGAAAGTGAAATTGACCAAAGTTTTAAGTTATTTGTGGAATTGTGAAACTTTGGGGTTACTTTTTTCAATTGATGAGAGTTTTGTATATATAAGTGGAGAGTCGGTTGAAAATTGAGATTCTCAATTGTTCATTCGGTGACGTTGGTTCAAGTAGAGAGAAAGAAATTACGATTCCAGGTTTTGTTCGGTAAGGATTTGGATTCTCTCCTTCAATTCGATTTCTTAAGATTGATAGTCATAAGTTAATTTGAATTTCAATTAGGTTATTGAAATCAGTCGTGGAAAGGATTGGAATCAGTTTCACTCTGAGTTGGTGTTACCTAGGTGAGTTCATCTACCTGTTTTGGTTTAATAAAACTTATATGTTAATTGAAATGGTCTATTAAGATTATTGATATCTCTATGAAATGGATTTAAATGGTTATTTGAATACCGGGTAGAAATCGTATGAACCACCGAACAAATCCGGAAGTTGAATTTTCCGGATAGTATCGGAATTGATTTTCCGGATAACTTTTCCGGATCGTTTTCTGGATTAAGTTCCGGATTGAATGTTCGGATATGATTCCGGATAGTACCGGATTCCGAAAGGTTTTCCGGAATGGTTTACCGAAGCAGTTCCCGGATGGTACCGGACTTGAAGTCCGATTACTTTTCCCAGAAGTTACCGGATTGTTGAGATTCCGAATGGTTCCGGATATGTTTTCCGGACTCGGTTCCGGATTTGTTTACCGGAAAAGTTTTCCTATATATTTCTGTGTTAGGTTGTACTTTTCAAATGTTTATGAATACGAAACATATTTTGATTTTAACAGTTTGAACATAATTATAACTCGACTGCGAGTATGGTACGAGTTGATATGTGTTTTGAATTGATACACACATATGCTAGGAAGTGTAATGGATCCATAGGCACTATTATTATTTGATAAACGTGGAATAGGCGTGGCGCTTAATCGTAATTCCCTTTGACTTGAAATGAGGAATAGGTCGGGCGCTTAATGGTAATTCCCATTTTGTATTGTGATTTGATAAACGTGGAAAGGCGTGACGCTTAATAGTAATTCCCGTTGACATGGAAATGAGGAATAGGCCGGGCATTTAATGGTATTTCCCATTTCGTATTGTGATGTGAAATCGTGGAATAGGCAGGGCGCTTAATTGTAATTCCCGATTTCTATTGAAAAATAAGGGATAAGCATGACTCTTAATTGTAATCTCTACTTCCACACCAAGAAATATGCATGACGCTTAATTGTAATTTCTTGGACATGAGCCGTAATCTAGAATCTGTAGTGATTCATAGTGGCGCTCTTAAACATGATAATATGACTTACTTAGGGTTTGTCATACTCATGGAATTGGGTATGATTCCCGTCATCGAAAGATGTTATGTGTACGGTAAGAAAGTTCTCGAAAATGTTATTTTATATGCCTTGTTTACAAATTTGGTTTTCAAAGCTTATAAATGTTTTGGATTTTAAACTGGATGTTCTCACTAGGCGTAAGCCTAATGTTTCCAAAGTAAATTTTCTTACCAGGTACTATCTCGGGAAGGGATACGAAGGGATGAGTGGAGAGGGGTCTCATAGTTATGCTTTTTGGAAACGTGATGGAGAAGTTAGTGTAAACGTAGATATTTTGGGAGATAATCTAGACAACCCGTATAATCTGATCTTATTGTTAAGAATTATATTAGTAGGTTGTTTTTGATAGTTCAGTTGTAAATATGAATATTCGTAACTAATTCTCCATTTATGTATGAAAGTGTTGGAAGATGTTGTAGTATATTTTGATAAATTCAAGGTTTAAATTTATTGTGTTTTTAGGGTGTTTCATTTTTAAAAATGGACCACCTGATGAAAATGGAAGACCCGGAGAAAAAGTAAAAGTAGGTATGATTAATCTGCTGATGATGATGACACATCTTTGGATTCTCGTGATGATCCGAACAATGTAATATTTGTATCTACTTCCTATGATGATGAAATTTCTAACACCGGTGGTGAAAATGATAGTGACTCCGATGGTGATTCTGACCATAATCCTGATGTTTCACAGATTCCTAAACATGTTGGCCTGAGACCACATGACGATAGTTCTGATTCAGTTTGGAACATTGAGAACACCGGTTCTCATGGTGATATAAGGATGGATGAGGGAGACATAGTCAAAACAGAAAATATTGTTAGCCAAGAGAAGGGGTGAAAAGAAAATGTTGAGCGTAACTTACTGGTATTGAAACATATAGTCTGTTGCCCCCGCCATCGACTTCATTTCAAAGCACATCGAGTTTAGAGCCATTCAGATACACATTTGGTGTTTGCTGGTGTTTGCACGATCATTCTCATCCAGCGGGTCTGCTACAACATTTACCTATTCCCCCTGCAAATTTGGGAGAATGTGGTAATGAATGTTATCATCGGTCTTCCTCCTTCTAATGGATATTCGGTTATTTTAGTGGTGAATGATCGTTTGTCAAAATATATCCACTTTACACCACCAAAATCTGATTTTCTAGTCTCAAGGTTGTGGAAACCTTTCTCGCCAACATCGTTAAACTACATGGTTTTCTCAAGTCAATCGTGTCTGACTGAGACAAAACATTTACAAGCAAATTCTGGCAACATCAATAAAATTGAGTGCTACCACCTTGGCCATGAGATCATCCTATCACCCTCAAACAGATGGCCAGTCCGAGGCTGTTAATAAATGTTTGGAGCAATATTTGCATTGCTTTACGGCACATCAGCCAAGAGTTTGGTTGAAACTTCTGCCTTGGGCAGAGTTTTGGTATAACACATCCTTCCATAGTAGCATGAGAATGATATCTTTCAGGGTTGTTTATAGTCGTGACCTTCCCTCTGCAGTTGGCCCTCCAACATTACAAGAATTGTTACAAGAATGGGATGTTTTAAGCCAACTAAAGACCAATCTTCTCAAGGCTCAAGCTTGTATGAAAAAATATGCAGATAAGAAAAGAAGAATTCTAGAGTTTAACATTGGATACATGGTATTGGTTAAACTACAACCTTATCGTCAACACTACGTGGCCTTACGCCAAAACCCAAAATTGGGTGGTTGTGTACAAGTTACAACTACCTGTTGAGGCCAAAATTCATCCGTTCTTTCATGTCTCATACCTCAAACGATGTCATGTCTTGCACCAAGATGCATACCTACCATTACCGTCAACCACCATGGAATAAATACCTTTACTGCAACCCAAAACCATTCTGCAACATCGTTTTGTATTGTGTAATGGAAGACCAGTTCCTCAGTTCCTCAGGTTCTAGTCGAGTGGGATGGATTACCTTTGGGATATGATTCTTGGGAGGACTGGACACCCTACATCAAGCATTTCCTTGACCCAACCTTGAGTACAAAGTTACTTTCAATCGGGGAAGTAATGTTATGCCACCTTAGAATAAACTAGAAGGGACACCTTGTAAAACAAGATTCAATGAGGTGAGACAAATAACTAATCAGGGGATAGAAGGAGCAGAAGGGGACACATCCCTAACAAGAAATATTCCTTGGAGTGAGTTAGCAAGGGGCTAGTGGTTTGTAGAAGGATGAATGATTTGGCTATCCTTCTTCTCTGAATTCTCTCCCCTTCTCTCTGCTCCTTGCAACAATCATACTCTTTCCCTATATTGCCTTATTTCCAGTTTTCCATCAGTGGATGATGAATCCCTGTTTATGTTTCCCTAAGGAGTACTTGTGAATACTTGTACTTAGCACACTATTGAATAAAGAGAATATTCATTTCAGTATTTAGTTTCTGGATTGAGAAGTATTACACGAAGGTACATCGTTAAAAACCCAAAGAAACATTTTACGTCGGAAAACTTTGGACATCTTTCCCAAGTTTTACAAGTACAATAATTTGTGTTTGGAACTTGAAATGAAGTACACTAGTTGCAAATGTTCAAATTTAGTGTGTCCCGATAAGAATTATGTAACTACAATAGTTTAGAAAAGGTATAATACACATAAAATTATTCTAATATCCTTGAACTCTTACTTGTAAAACAAGTACAATGATTTAAAAATCAGTCACGGTTTGATTGGAATGACCATTAGTGGTACACTTCTTTGCAACGTAAGCCCAAACTTCTCGTCCATATCCATATCTTGTGGTCTCATATTTCTTCCGAGCTTGCAATCAAACTTGTGAATCAAAGATCCCAACATTATATGTAACATTCTATGAGCAATATTCAATCCTGGACAAATTCTCCTCCCTGCACCAAATGGAATAAGCATGAAATCTTGGCCTTTATAGTCCATATCGACGTTTAGAAACCTTTCTGGTATGAACAATTCTGGGTCTGACCAAACATTTGGGTCTCTTCCTATTGCCCATACATTACAAAGGATTTGTGCATTTTTAGGAATGATTAAGCCTTGGACTTCTACATCTTGTATGGCTTGGTGAGGGACAAGAAATGGCGCGGGAGGATGCAGCCGAAGAGTTTCTTTTATTACAGCTTGAAGATAAGGGAGTTGACAGATATCCCGTTCTTGTATATTTCTATTGTTGTTTTGCATGAGTTTAACGACCTCTGACCGAGCTATTTCCATTTTCTCCGGGTTACGGATAAGTTCGGCCATTGCCCATTCGAATGTGTTTGATGTTGTATCCGTTCCGGCTATAAATAAAACCTACATTAATTCAAGAAATGTTTAATTGTACGTCTTAACAAAAAAATTACTTGCAACTGATTGAAATAATCATGATTACTAATTACGCAATAAGACTGTTTACTTAACAAATATACATCATTTTTAACTATTTTATTTTTTTGGCAAAATCAAACCAAGGCCGAACCCTATTGTCTGAAAATCGATTGAAACCAAAATGTTTGGACAAGTTCTCTTTATTTTATGATTTGGCCATGGCCGAACCGTATAGTTTGAAAGTTGAACAAAACCGAATTGTTTGGTCTAACTCGCTTTATATCTGATGAAGACCAAATCCCAAATTCCAAAAATAGAACAAAACCAAAGTTGTTTGGTCAAGTTTGCGTTATTTTATGGTTTAACCGTTGAACATTATATCCTACATTCTTATGAAGAGTTCATTTCCATGTCATAAAACAATTACTCTGACTAACTTGTGGACATACTAAAATGATTTACTTACCAGAAACAAATGTCTCATATCATTTCGACTGAACTCAGATTCATCTTTCAAATGGAGGTTGAGCAATGAGTCCAAAACATCATTGTTTGAGCATGAAACACCATCACATGACGATGGGCTCAATCTTTTTTGCAACCGTTGATCAATGATCCTATCGATGATAGTTAACAACTTCTTACCATAAAAATTTGCACGTTGTAGTAACCTTTGTGGATCCAATGATTTAAGTATCGGAAAAAAAGTCTGCTAGATTCGGCTTCCCGCTAACCTCCATCAAACCTGATATTGCTTCCATGAATTCTTGTGATGATGCTGAATCATATTGAGCAAAATCCATAGAGAATATGAAGTTGACAAAATATTAAGAGTTGTCGTAAACGCAAGTGCATTCATGTTCACCTCCTTTTCATTTGTACAACATTGATTAACATAGTTAACAAGTTCTTGCACCTACAAAGTAGAAACAAATTGTATTAATGAGTTTAAATAAATCATTTGTCGTATGATTTATTTTAGAATCCAAATTTGACCATCCATAATGTAAAAATTCGTAGTATTTTTTTTGAACTTTTCACCTCTTAAATTTGTTTTAAGTTCCAATTAAAAAAATAAAACTAAGTTCAAAGCAATGTTCTAAATGACATAAGGCATGACCTGGCAGTCATACGAGTTAACATTGCGGTGAGGCCATGACTTTTTTCTCAAGGTGTGCCATAAGTCGACATATGCATACATATATACATGTGTGTATATATATGTCTTTGTCTGTGTTAGTGTTTTAAATAATCTCGTAGAACAATTTAAAATCATATAAGTAATAAAATTAAGAAGGAAATAAGAACCATATATGTCAAATATATCGAACTTATAAGAAAATAATATCAACAATTCAAAATTGGGATTAAATCTTGAGTCTCTGCCCACTACTTTTTTCAATTTTCAAAGAAATCATGTTCAACTCTCCGCGTACGAGAATGAGAGTAAATACTAACATATTTAAGGTTTTTTATGTTTTTGTTTTTTTAATATTTATTTAAGTCTTAGGTGTCGTACTTAGTTATCATTTACCCCAAGTTATATGTTTAAATAAGTAAAAAAATGTCTTACAAAATAACGCGACGTAATGTGCCATAACACACCATAACGCGTTACAACCGTAACCTAGTCTTAGAATGGAACCACAAAGGTTAACGTCACGGAGAAGTCAAGCCTCGACACAATAACGCACCACAACATGACCATAACAAGTTATTTAGAACCATGGTTAAAAGTAGTTTTAATCACACAATATTTCTAAATGGAGTCATAGGCCATCAACTATTATGCTTTTAGATTTGCGGAAAGTTGTACATTTGAATAAAAATCATATAAGTGTTATAACTACCACTACAACAAAATTAAGTTTATAGAACGTCTAAAATAAATAAGCATCCTAATAGGATGTTTTATAGGACCAAACAAATAACCGTCCTATCTAAAAGTGTTATAAAAAGTTTATATGACGCTTTTGGGCATCATAACAAGTTTTTAGAACATTTTTCAAATAAAGCGTCCTATTAACTATTTTATAGGACACTATTTGAAAAATGTCCTATAAACACAAGTGTCTTCTAAAAATATGGGTCTATATGACACTTTTCAAAAACGTTCTATAAAATTAGTTAATACGACATTTTATTTTGAAAATGTCCTAATAACGGTGTTACAACGCTCTCAAAAGCGTCATATAAACTTATTGTAACACTTTTAGATATGACATTTTTTTTGTTTGGTCCTATAAAACACTCTATTAGGACACTTATTTATTTTAGGCGTTCTATAAACTCAAATTTGTTGTAGTGTACTATAATTTAGGTATATAATTGATTAAAATATTATTTTTGCTGGCAAGTGAAACAGTCACTACAAAACAAATGACTTTTAGCCACAAATTTCACCCAGGAAAATTTCCGTAAGTGATTACCCAGGGATAACCATAAAATATCAATGGTTCGATAGAATCCGTTGTTTTTCGAGAAAATACTCATGGATCACCCAGAGATTCTCTGGGTAATCTGTCACTGGTTAAATGTAATATTGAATGAAATATTAATATTCTCATTTAAATAACTTGGATGATTATGTTATATTTGAGACACTTTTTTTACCTTTTCACCACTCTCGGTCTTAACTTTGCTTTACACAACAAACTAAGGTTGTCAGTCTAACATCGCTCGTATTCTTTTTACAAAGGATGTAAAGACTGTAAATAACGGACATGGAAAATTCATAAAATAAATTACAAGTACTAAAGTTAAGGAAGGGAAACTTGTTGTGCAAGTAACTGATTCTTTAAAGAAATACTATAAAAAAGTTGCTCGAAAATATAGATGACAGTAAATAAATTACAGAAAGTAAAGTGCAGGAAAATAAATTACAAAAGGTAAGTTGTATAAAGTAAAGGTGCAAAATGTAAATAGTGGTAAAATAATGCGAGGAATGTAAAGTTAAAAATAATGAAAGAAATTAGAAACTTGCATAAAAAGTTTTGTTCGAACTCTAAATTGTCTGTATGGCTTTCTTGCAAAATACATGTTGCGGCCTTTTAGATAATAACTCCAAGCCACAAAATGCATTTTCAAGAGCAGTGTAAAGCCATGATAAAAGTGTTTTCTAAAAGAAACCGAAAGATAAATCTAACAAGTAACCGTAAGTAAAAGAAATAAGCAAAGTTTAACCAACGTGAATTAAATTACTGATAGTTTGGAGAGAGTTAACTAAGAAATTACACAAGAGAATACTTCCAAAAAAACTCTCTAACTAGTTATATGAAATTGAGATGTAAAAATGAAGGATGATTTTAGTCATAAACTAATGTCATATATTTATAATTTCCATGTGAGGCTTGGGGTCCAAGGTTAACAAAAAAGAGCCAAAGATTTGATAGTTCTAAGCTCAAAAAATTGCCATTGAATCGACCCAACTTCGGACTGAAAAGAGAATTCCAAGCCCATTGCTCGATCCTGCAGCTTTCTATATGACCGGGCTCAGCAAAGGATTATTGAAAAATCAAGGTTTTTGGTCAAATTATCCCACAAATCTTGTGGTCATTCCATATCTTTATGAAAACTCCATAAACAAGCTAAATACAAAAGAAATGACAAAAAGACTCAATGGGATAATAAAATGGTGCTAGAAAAGAATAAACTTGATGTAAATAAGGTTAATGAGTTAATACTCATCAATATACTCGATATATTTTTTTTAAAGGCAATATACTTGATATATGTGTGTATGTATATGTATAAATGTATGGTAATAGTATCTACTAATGCATATATGTAGTGGATGTATGTGATGCTTATATATGTAGTACGTACGTGTATATTGTATACATGTATCTATGTCTATTTATGTATTCGATATATGTATGTACGTATATGTATACACTAGATGTAGGGTTGGAAAAGCACAAAAAATGAAAAACTGAGAAACACCCTGAGTAATCATTCATCTGGACGCCATCCACACACACACACGCATATATATATATATATAGAGAGAGAGAGACCTACTATTTTATAAACTTTTTTTCGTGTAAACTTTGGATTTCGTAGGTTTTCTTGATGAAATTTTTCATGAAATTGTTTATTTTGACGAAATTGTTTCATATCATTCATGTTTTGATGAAAATGTTTCATATATTTGTGTTTTTTATGTAGTTTCATATATATATATATATATATATATATATATATATATATATATATATATATATCATTCCTATGAAACTGTTCCATATATTTTCTCAGTTTGATGAAACTTTGTCGTTCTTACATAAAAACACAAATATATGAAACAATTTCATCATGAAACGAATGATATGAAACACTTTCTTCAAAATAAACAATTTCATGAAACAGATTCATCAAGAAAACTTATGAAATCCAAAGTTTACATACATTTAGAGGTTTACAATTTATTATCTCTCTCTCTCTCTCTCTATCTCTCTCTCTCTCTCTCTCTCTCTCTATATATATATATATATATATATAAAAATATATATTGTAACAACCCAACTCAAAGAAAAAAACTTAAACAATATGAATTAAGCAACTCGCCGAAACGGCTCCAATATACTATCATAAACATACGAGTACATAACAAGGTTTGCGTAAACAACCCATTACACAACTGAGATTTCTAAAGACTATGCTTGACATGCTAAATATAACGGCTTCCTTCTAGTCCAAAGTTTCACGCTCACGCTTTATCTTTGTCCTTACTAGAGCCTTCTACTAAGTGGTTACCTGAAAGTGGTTTAGTTTTTGGAAAAAAACGAGGGCCAGACCATAAGGTCTAGTGAGTTCCCTCTAGAGACAAACATTCGCGCCACATAAAACATTGTAGACAGTTTATAAGCATTTATAAACAAATTCTCAACTCTAAAACATTCAAACATTCAAACACAAGAACTACACATATAAATGGCACACTGTAGTCACGCACACCTGTAACAACGTGTCAGTCTCACACTGCCTTAACTGGAACACACCCTCCATGGCATAAATGGGACACACACCCCGACTTAGCCATAACATGTCCACTTCCAAATGTATGCATACATATTATCTCAACTTTCTCAAATATAGCCAAACATGCAGTTTCATATAAAAGATAAAACATGCAGTTTCATAACATCTCATGCGTTTACAATAGTACTTGAGTCAACACATTTTCAGTTAGAAAGCTAGTAGCTCCCAAAACCATCACAAGGGAAATTTTCAAAACAATCATCATCAAAATAATCGTAACCAAATCAAAGAGGACGCAACCCAGTGGCAAGGTAACATCCCTGGGGGTCAGTGTTGGAAGGCCTAACTACCAGGGTTCGAGCCCCGTGGTGTGCACTCTGCGATATCCAGACTTTAAGACGGCCTTTGGGTCGGGTCTTGGGCCAGCTGAAAGGCTGGTTGGGCCAGGCATAGCTTGGGCCGAGTCGACGGGGATTAGTGGGTGGCGCCTTAAGTGGAAGCCCGATACCCCGGGAACGTGTGTGTGTGTGTTCTACTGCCGTTCAAAAAAAATCGTAACCAAGGTTTTCAAAACACTCAACCACCTTTTCAAAACCACAATCATTTACCTTCACAAGATGATCCCAATGTCTTTTTGGAGACACTAATCAAGAATTACATGGAACAATCACAAGTTCAACAACAACAAAATCAGTCTCTTTTTAATCAACACAACACACTTTTGAGGAACTTAGAAACCAAAACCAGTTAATTGGCACTCAACCAAATCAACAGGGCCACAAGCACTTTTCCTAGTAACACAGAAATCCCAAAGACTCTAGTAAAAGAACATGTGAAAGTTGTAACTCTCAGGAGTGGAAAAGAATTACCTGAAGTTGTGGAAAAGGAATTTGGCCCTTTAACCAAAACAGATTTTGATAAATTATCCAAAGCCAATCCTACTACAGAAATTCAGGTTATTCCAAAACCACCAAGTCAAAAAGAAGACCAAAACCCTAAGATCACAAGTTCAAGTCCACCCAATGAGACCAAGACCAAAAGCATATTGGACCCATCTTGCTCAAAAATATCAAGCAAAGCTGTCATCAAACCAGTTCCCCCTTACATCCCTTACCCCAAAAGGTTAAGGAAAGAGAAGGAGGAATTGCAATTTAAAAAGTTTTTGGATGTTTTCAGACAATTGCACATTAACATACCTCTTGTTGAAGCAATTGAGCATGCATATGCCCAACTATGCCAAGTTTCTTAAAGATATTTTGAGTAAGAAAAAGAAGTTGACTGAGTATGAGACTGTTGCCCTCACTGATGGTTGCAGTGCTCTGTTTTCCAACATAATATCTCCAAAGCAAAAAGACCCAGGGAGTTTTACTATTCCTTGTTCCATAGGTGGGAAAGAAGTTGGACAAGCTTTGTGTGATTTAGGTGCCAGTGTGAATCTTATGCCTTTGTCAATATTTCGAAGCTTAGGCATAGGAGAGGCCAGACCGACCACAATCACACTCGTCTTAGCAGATAAGACCATTGCTTATCCAAAGGGTAAGATTGAAGATGTTTTAGTCCAGGTTGACAAATTCATCTTTCCGGCTGATTTTATCATTTTAGACTTTGAGGGTGACAAGGATATTGCTATCCTTTTAGGAAGACGTTTCTTAGCCATTGGTAGAACTTTGATAGATATCCAGAAAGGAGAGTTGACCATGAGACTTCAAGACCAAAAAGTCACATTCAATGTTTTCAACTCTTTAAAGTACCCTAGTGATATGAAAGAATGTTCAAGCTTAAGTACCATTGACTCATTGTGTCATGAAGAGGAAGTCAAACAAAACTGTAGGATAGAAGAGAAGGATGAGGAAGACCTGACCTTAGGAGAAGAGGATGATGATAGGGGCTTTGCCTTGAGAAAAGAAGAGACTGTCCCTTTGGTTGCTGTAGCATTTGAGTTGCTGGAAAATAATGAGCAAAAATCAGCTATTCTTTCCATAGTCTCACCACCTGACCTGGAGTTGAAACAACTCCCAACCCATCTGAAGTATGCCTTTCTAGGAGAAGAAGACAAATTGCCTGTCATCATATCAGCTACCCTAGAATTGCATCAGGAAAAGAAGTTAGTAGATATGTTGAAGTTGCACACCAAAGCCATAGGATGGACCAATGCTGACCTTAGGGGGATTAGTCCTTCCATTTGTCAACATAAGATCGTCTTAGAAGAAAAGAACTTCAAATCCATAGAACCTCAAAGAAGGATGAACCCTATCATGAAAGAGGTAGTAAAAAAGGAAAATTTAAAATGGTTAGATGCAGGAATTATTTTCCCAATAGCCAGTAGTTCTTGGGTTAGTCCAGTCCAATGTGTGCCAAAGAAGGGAGGGATCACTGTCATTTCCAATGACAAGAATGAACTCATCCCCACAAGAATAGCCTCCGGATGGAGAACTTGCATTGACTACCGTAGACTAAACAATTCTACTCAAAAATATCATTTTCCTTTACCTTTTGTTGATCAAATTTTGGATAGGTTGGCGAGAAAAGAGTTCTACTGCTTCTTAGATGGATACTCAGGATATAATCAGATAGCCATAGCACCGGAAGACCAAGAGAAGACTACTTTCACTTGTCCTTTTGGCACTTTTTCCTTTAGGAGAATGCCTTTTGGACTTTGCAATGCACCTGCTACTTTCCAAAGATGCATAATGTCCATATTGTCTGACATGCTTGAAAAATCCCAATATTTATGGATGATTTTTCTGTTTGTGGTTCATCTTTTGATCATTGTTTGGAAAACTTAAAATAAAGTCTTAAAAGGTGTGAAGAAACTGACTTGGTCCTTAACTGGAAAAATGTCATTTCATGGTTAAAGAAAGAATTGTCATTGGTCATTTAATTTCAAAAAGAGGAGTTGAGGTAGACAAAGCAAAACTTGAAGTGATTGAAAAACTACCTAAACCAACCACTGTTAAAGGAATCAGAAGCTTTCTTGGTCATGCTGGTTTTTATAGACGTTTTATAAAAGATTTTTCAAAGATTTCAAAACCTTTATGTCTATTATTACAAGAAGACCAAAAATTTGATTTCAATGAGGATTGCAGAAAAGCATTCCTTACTTTGAAGAAAGCTTTGGTAACTGCTCCAGTGATTGTTGCTCCTGAATGGGACAACCCTTATGAAATCATGTGTGATGCAAGTGATTGGGCTGTTGGTGCAGTTTTAGGTCAAAGAATAGGAAAGATTTTTCAATCCATCTATGCAAGCAAAACCCTAAATGAAGCTCAAATTAATTACACAAAAACTGAAAAGGAATTATTAGCAGTGGTTTTTGCATTTGATAATTTTAGATCATATTTGATGGGAGCTAAAGTCATTGTTCACATTGACCATGCTGCCATTTAATATCTCATTTCAAAGAAAGATGCAAAGCCAAGGTTAATAAGATGGGTTTTGCTATTGCAAGAGTTTGACCTAGAAATTATTGATAGGAAAGGTGTGGAAAACCAAGTGGTTGATCATTTATTTAGGTAAGAGAAACTTGTTGAAAGTAGGGAAGGAGGAGACATTATAGAGACCTCCTGATGAAAACATTTTGATGGTGCAAACACAACTTCCTTGGTTTGCTGACATAGCTAATTATTTAGCTTGTGGCATCAAACCTTCTGATTATACTCACCATATGCTAAAGAAATTTCTCCATGATTGTAAATTCTACATATGGGATGATCCTTTTCTGTTTAAACTTGGTAGAGATCAAATACTGAGAAGATGCATCCCCGAAACAGAAGTGGTAGCAATCCTGCAGCATTGCCACCAATCAGCTTATGGAGGACATTTTGGAACCCAAAGAACAGCATCTAAAGTTCTTCAATCTGGTTTTTATTGGCCAAACTCTCTTCAAGGATGCCCACAACTTTGCTCAAAGATGTGATGAATGCCAGAGAAGTGGTTCCATTTCTCAAAGAAATGAAATGCCTTTGAATGGGATCTTGGAAGTTGAGTTGTTTGATGTTTGGGGAATTGATTTCATGGGACCATTTCCCCCATCAAACAATTGCCAATACATTCTAGTTGTTGTTGATTATGTATCAAAATGGGTGGAGGCAATGGCATGTGTTTCAAATAATGCAAAAACTGTTGTTAAGTTTTTACAAAATCAAATTTTTACAAGATTTGGTACCCCCATGCACTAATTATTGACGAGGGTACCCATTTTATAAACAATTTGTTGAGTAAAGTTCTTGAAAAATATAATGTGAAACATAAAGTTGCCACTACTTATCACCCACAAACAAATGGATTGGCTTAACTCTCAAACAGGGAAATTAAAGGGATTTTAGAAAAAAGTTGTCAAGCCAAATAGGAAAGATTGGGCTTTCAAACTAGATGATGCTTTATGGGCATACATAACTGCTTTCAAAACACCTTTAGGTATGTCCCCATATAAGCTAGTCTTTGGAAAGGCTTGTCACCTCCCTTTAGAACTAGAACATAAAGCATACTGGGCTATAAAAGAATTGAACATGAACTTAGATGAGGCTGGTAACAAGAGAAAATTGCAACTCTGTGAACTAGAAGAACATAGGAACATGTCCTATGAGAATGCCAAGCTCTATAAAGAGAAAACAAAGAAGTGGCATGATAATATAATTAGACACATAGAGTTGAAAGTTGGCCAGAAATGTCTTTTGTTCAATTCCTGGCTGAAATTGTTTCCAGGTAAACTTAAGTCTAGATGGTCAGGACCATTCCTCATTCACAAGATTTATCCATATGGGGCTGTAGACTTAGTCAATCCGGAGGACAATAGTATGTTCAAGGTAAACGGCCAGAGAGTGAAGTTATACCATGATGATGCAGCATCTCCACAGCATTACCCTGTGGAGGTGATATTTTTGTGCTAAAAAGCTTCATATTGAGATGGGCAACTATCTCAAAGTTCAAATATGTTTGTAAATATTTTTTTCAAAATATTGTTATGTCTCTATATTAGTTATAAGTAATGTGTGTGCTAATGTGCATTTTAAATAGGAAAGCAGGGGAAAAACAAAGGATGTTGGATCAATGCTGCAACATCAGAGGCTTTAACTTTTTCATGAAAATCGGATGGGGATAGGAGGGAAATTGAATGAGAATTTTCAAATGGGATTTAAGGATGGTACAAGGGATGATATCAGGCTTATTCTATCTAAAAAAACAGAAGTCTTTAGCCACCTATGATAACCAAGTGATGGCTAAAAGTACTAAAGATGCTTCCATATTGTACCTTTCTTAAACATTACCTTTGGGTAATACCCATTTACAGCTGGCCCATCTCCCTAATTCAGATAAGGACACATAGGGAGAGGCAACTGTCTTTTCAACTTCTCCTAAAAAAAAACCCTCACCACTAACCGACCCCCACTTTCTCTCCTACTCTTCTCCCTTCTCTGCTCCATACGAACACACACATAAACCATCTTCTTCCCAAAAATCAAAATTTGTGTTCCTCTCAAAACCCTAATATGTGATTCGATGGCCAGGGTAAAAAGGGCGATGGTTAGAGATTCTAATGTTGAAGGAAATCAGCACCTTGTGCGAAGAAGTGGCCGAAACAGGGTTGTGGTGCGCCCCCTGTTTCGCATCAAGAACCTAAAATGGTGGTTCTTGATGATGATTCCATTCCACCCATTTGTCGAGTACCATTTGCAAAACCATCATCTCCACGAATGGAAAAAAGAGAAGGCTCAGGGGTGAAGAAGACATTAGAAGCAACCCCTGCACCTGTTTCGACTGTGATTTCAGACCCTCCATCAAACGCTCTTGCTCTTGTTGCCTACACTGGTCCACCATCCATCTCTTTGGATGTTGGTAAGCAAAAGGTAACAACTCCTCCTTCTAATGATCTAATGGATATACATTTGACTTCATGTTCTGAAGATGATCAAACGAGAACCATTGTTTCTACCAAAGTGGATGTCAAGCTTTTCAAAAGAAATGAGTTTGATTGGTCATTTGGACCACTACACTCCACCACTTCCAAATCTGTTTCTACAACTCATAAGGTGGAGGATAGTGATGAAATGGTTTTGGAAAACATTGAAATACTTTATGTAGTCCAAAACAGTCCAAATGATGAAATTCCTAACTTAAATGATGATATTTGGACTGAAGATAAGGAACCTTTGATTGAAAAAATTGATTCTAAGAAAAGAAAGAATTTAGGAAAAAAGCATGCCATTAAGTCACACACCACAGGGGCTGAACCACCTAGTAAAAGGACCAAAAGAGTTGTTGAGGAAGGGGAAGCATCTAGACTTGAGCCCTTAGAGACCAATTGTTATGCTGCAGCAACTATGTAGCATGAACAATCTGTTGGGAAGCAGCAGAAGGAAGCTGAGGCTGTTAAGTTCATCCCTAGACCACAAAAACCTCACAATGGCTTTAGCTCAAAGGTTGCAGCCAAAATGTTGTCCATGTTTTAAACTAGGATTCGCCTCCCAGATAAGGGTTTTGTTGAGCAAAGTATTAGGGAGTTTCACTTCATCAAGCAAGTAGTGGACACCCAAAGGCTAGAAAAGTTGTGTGAGGTGCATAGCTCCTATAATCTCACTCTCATAAGAGAGTTTTACTGTGAAGTGGCTGTCAGTTCTTCTTCTAGGCTGAAAATTAGGGAAGTTCCAGTCCATCTCACTGCAAAGAGAATCAACAACTTCTTAGCATTGTCCCCTCCAAGAAAAACAGAATACCACAAGCTTGTCACTAAAGCAACTTTGGATGACTTGAATGAGGCTACTGCAGCATTGGGTAATCCAAAAACCACTTGGGAATACCATTCGAATCTGATGCTCAGAACCTTCCGAGCCACAAACCTCCCTGCTGATTCCAATGTGTGGATCAACCAGGTGAGACACTCCATCTCACCAACCATACATGACAGTACCATATCTGTGGAAAGGATGTTTCTTTTTTTGTCTTATGATAGCTAGAAGT
This sequence comes from Saussurea involucrata, assembly GCA_033807775.1. Classification (NCBI taxonomy): domain Eukaryota; kingdom Viridiplantae; phylum Streptophyta; class Magnoliopsida; order Asterales; family Asteraceae; genus Saussurea; species Saussurea involucrata. The sequence continues at coordinate 14,339,009 of CM066312.1, forward strand.
ATCAACTTGGGGAGGCTAATGCTCAAGAGCATTAAGGAATGTTCAACAAGGGTGAAAGGGAAATTTTACTTCCCTGGAATGTTGACAAAGTTGTCGGTTGAATTGGGTGTGCCCCAATACACTGATGATCTGATTGTCAAGGAGCAGAGAGAGAAATGGCAGATAGACATGAAAGTTGTTTCAAGGCTGAGATACAGAAAAGAGAAGGTTGTGGGGGTTGCTGACATGGTCACCATGATGCAAGACATGTTATCCCAAAATAGTACTCTCATGGATACTATTTTGCAGCAAAGGAATGAGTTCATGGACAAGCTTGAAGAGTTGAGTACAGAGATGATGTCCATGATTTCAAATCAGAAAAGGAAAGCTGGAGAAATGGGTGATGTCAGTTTGCCCAAGATGAGAAAGTTGTTGAAAGCCAAGGAAGAGGAGAATGCAAGGCTGAGGAAAGAGAACAAGAAGCTGAAAGTAGTGGTTGTTGCCAAGACTGGTGCTGCAACATCCGCTGCTGATGGACCACACATCACTACAACTGGTGGATGGAAACAACCTACTCCATATGAGTAGGACATGTTTAAATCATGCCCTTTTAGCTCCATTTACTGTTTAATTTTTAGTTAGTTGAGTCTGGGATTAGTTTTTTCATTTTATAGGTTTATTTTCTTGCATTGGGGATCATGTTTAGACATTGTTAACATGTTTGCATAGCCCAAATAATTTCACAAGTTCAAGACCATTTCTTAGAGTTCTACATGCTAGAATTAGCCTCATAATTGCTTGGGACACAATTTGGTCCACATTCTGCATCCATCACAGAAATGATCTAGGCCTTTGTTCTTTTCTCCCATTTTTAGCCACTTGTAACCATAATTAAAGTTCCCTCTCCTCTCATACAATGAGGACATTGTAAAATTCTTAGTTTGGGGTGGGGGTGTCTAAAAATGGCACCAAAAGCAAAGCTTTAACAAGCATCCAATGCCAAGAAAAGTGGTCTAAAACACCAAAAATGCCCCCATAGGGGCAGGTGTGTATACTCAAACAGAAAATGCATATAAATTGAAAACATTTCAATGTGATCCATGGGGAGAGAAAAGCCAAGGTGAGAAAAAATTATGCAACAAAATGAGAGATCCCTTTCACCTAAAGCCCCGGTAATCTATGACGTGCAAGATGTGTTGATTATAACAAAAAGAATTTGAGGCTAGCATATGGTTCATTGTCACAAAAAGAATGGGGCTTTGGTTACTTTGGATTTATAAAAGGCTATGCTATACACCCTTGACATGTCCATACTCATGATGGCACTTAATGTCATTCCTTTGCAAACCTTTCAAAAATTGACAATTTTTCTTTTGTCTTCTTATTGCTTGGGAACAAGCAAATTTTTTAGTTTGGGTGGTCATAAGTGCTCAATTTTGAGTACTTAAGCACTTATTTCTTATGTTTAGATAGGACTTTTTCACTCTATAATCCCAACCTTGAGTCATTTTCCACCTTATTTTGCACTTATTTAGTTCATGGAGATATGGACTATGGTTTACTTGTTTTTACTAGATTGGTAGGATAATTTGGTTGTTTTTGGCAAAATCTCTAAAAACAGGGCATTGCTGCAGCATGGCCACGGCATGGATCTGGGTGATCGAGGGGAAGAAGAACCGAATGGAAGAAGCTGAATTCTGTTATTTTGTTGTGAAATTGTCTTTTGTAACCCCCTTAAACACTATTTAGCTTGTATGGTTAGTTTAACTAAGTCCTAGTTGGATATTGTACTTTTTAGTTAGTGGTTGTACTTTCTAGTTAGACTAGTTACTTTTATTTACAATGACGCCCCTCCCTTTTGCTACTTATAGAGGGGTCATCTAGCATTTAAGATACACCATCATTAGAGCTGATTACAAATCAGTTCTAAACTCTCTCTACTTTTTCTAGAAATCTATGAATGCTTCTTTAAATCTTCAAGTCTTCTTCATTTTCTTTTTATCTTCTTAGATTTACCTTATGCATTGCTGTAGCATTGGAACAACAATCATAACTGCACTTTTCAAGTTTTAATTTCTTTATTTATCTTGCATCTCTAGCCTTGCTATTTACATTCTTGTCTTTACTTTCCAGTACTTAATCTTGGTAGTTATAGATTTATATTCCATCTTGTACTCTTGTCATTTACTTACTTACCTTTTACATTCTTGTCTCTACTTTTAAAGTCATTTAACTTTCAAGTCATTTACATTTCCAAGCATCATGTTTCCTTCCCAAGTCTCATGCATTTACTTTATTTTATTTAGTGTAATGAGTAGCTAATCATATTAGCTTGGGTGTGAGGCAAATGGTGTTATGTTAACTAAAAGAAGGTAGACATTTTTGTAGCAAAATGATGTTTTATTATTCCAACCCAAGTTTTATCAAGATAATGCAATCCCTTGACAAATTGATCACTTTGATAGTGTTAAAGTGTCATGGACCTAGAGATAGGCCATTGAATAGCGCGTCAATTTGGATGACATAAAGGGTAATATCGAGAGAGTTACTTGTAACGAGAGTTGTTACGTTTGTTTTTCAAAATGATTCATTCTTGATAAGCTATCACTTTGTCAAAGGGTTAAAATGGAGTAGACTTAGAGATAAGCTACTTAGGAATACAACAACTTGGGAGGTACGGGGGTTATATCGAGAGAGTAACTTTTAACAAAGAGAATTTGTTTTGCCGTATATTTTGAGAACTCCACGCCCATCGTTACATTAGTTTGGATTCTGCTCAGAGATGAGATTGTCTAAAGCTACTGGAATAATGGGATGGTGAGAGTCCGAGAGGAACGTGTCTTGAAATAGATAATAAAACTAGTTATTGTCACTACCATGCTGCAGCATTGCTATAGCATTAGTCTGCTGGAATTTGGTTTAACATAACATCACAAGTCTTACACCCTTGCTTCTCTTTTATTCTTGTTAATTAGAATCCGTGATAATTATCAAACCAACCAATCAAAGATATTTCTCCCAAATCATCATCTGAAATCACTTCATTCTTAATACTTTAATAGCAATTTTAACTCCAATCTCTGTGGGACGATAATCGGTATTTTACCACTATATTACTTGAGAAACGACATAGTTCCACGTAAGTATACTTGCTTATTGGTTCTATTATCCACACGTCTATAGGTGTATTCAAAGCACTCATCAAATATCCCAATAATCTCACAGTTAGAAGTTTCTTCACCGGATAACATGCAATTCCAATATCACTTCCCCCAACCAACATACGTCTAACTCAGGTTGTACTTTCTTTCCTGAATCGTATTGACGACAACTTATCATTGTTGACCAAATTACGCGCTCTCACCACGTCGTCACCCCACACTTATACATAGCTAACGGTAGGAAACCCTCACAATCCATCATCTGAAGTATCCGCTAAAGTTAAAAATAACCCTACTGGATTGCCACATTCTAGGTTGCAAGACCACTCCATTCCCTTATTGGATGGTAGTAACCCAGTCAAAGTTGGACCATATCGCTACCCACATAACCAAAAGTTTCAAATTGAGAAAATGGTTAGGAAATGCTTTCATAGGGGATAATTCTTCCCATGACAAGCCCATTTTCGTCACCTGTTTTATTGTTTTGCTGGCCCTAAATTCTATCACCATCAAGGATAGCTTCCCAATCCCAACTGTTGATGAGTTGCTGGATGAACTATTCTGTGCAACCTATTTTTCAAAAATAGATTTACACTCGGGTTATCACCAAATCTTGGTAACACCGGAAGATCTCCATAAAACTGCCTTTTAGACTCTTCAAGGATTATATGAATTAGCTATGCGTTACGGGCTTACCAACGCACCGTCCTCTTTTCAAAGTTTGATGAACCACGTCTTTAAATAACAGTTTCATAAGTCAAGGTTAGTTTTCTTCGATGATATACTTATTTACAGCCCATCATGGTCATCCCATTTAATTCATTTGACTGAGGTGTTAGAATTGTTATGCATATATTCCTTGTTTGCAAAACTGTCTAAATGCAGTTTTAGGTTAACTCAAGTCGAGTATTTAAGGCCTATAATTTCAGGCACCGGGGTCGGGATGGAAAATCAAAGATGAAAGTCATTCTAGACAGGCCATATCCATCGTGTATCAAACAATTAAGAGGATTTCTTGGCCTCACCAAGTATTACAACCGATTTATTAAAGGGTACGTCACAATTGCTCTACCATTGACAACCCTTTAAAGAAATAGGGGTTCACATGGAATGAGCAAGTTGTTATCGCTTTTCAGGAACTTCAACGGACATCACTACTGCCTTAGTTTTCAGAGAGATTTATTTATGAAACCAATACTTTGGGCACCAGTATTGATGCAATTCTCAGTCAAGGAAACCACCATATGGACTTTTTCCATCGAATACAAACCAGGTAAGAACAATGTCGCAGTTGATGCATTGTCTAGATATTTCTATATGGGGATCTCTACACCCCACTCCAATATGGTAAAACATATTGTTCAAACCGTTTCACGTGAACCAGTCCTCAGTAAACTCAAAATTGAGTGTTCTCAAAGGATCCAAGTGCACATGGATTATAAGGTAAAACACGACATGTTGTTTTGGGAAAATCGATTAGTTGTCCCACTTATGCCTGACTTAATTCACAACATACTTTTCGAATCCATTATTCACCAATGGGTGGACATTCAGGTATCAAACACACCAAAGCCCGAATCACTGCCCAATTGTTTTGGCATTCAATGACCAAGGATATTCACACTTTTATCAAAGAATGTTTGGTCTGCCAACAGACCAAGCATGATCATTCTCTTCCAGTGGGTCTGCTTCAACTTTTACCTATTCCCCTGCAAATTTGGGAGGATGTGGCAATGGATATTCTCATCGGTCTTCTTCCTTCTAATGGATATTCGGTTATTTTAGTGATGAATGATCGTTTGTCACAATACAGCCACTTTACACCACCGAAATCTGATTTTTCTAGTCTCAAGGTTGTAGAAACCTTTCTCGCCAACATCGGTAAATTACATGGCTTTCCCAATTCAATCGTATCTGACCGAGACAAAACTTTTACAAGCAAATTCTGGCAACATCTATTAAATTGAGTGGCACCACCTTGGCCATGAGCTCATCCTATCACCCTCAAACAGATGGACAGTCCGAGGATGTTAATAAATGTTTGGAGCAATATTTGCGTTGCTTTACGGCACATCAAGAGTTTGGTCGAAACTCTATCCTTGGGCAGAGTTTTGGTACAACATATCCTTCCATAGTAGCATGGGAATCATACCTTTCAGGGTGGTTTATAGTCGTGACTTTCCCTTTTTAGTCAAGTATGAACATTCTGCAGTTGTCCCTCCAACATTACAAGAATTGTTACAAGGATGGGATGTTTTAAGCAAACTAAAGACGAATCTTCTCAAGGCTCAAACTTGTATGAAAAAGTATGCAGATAAGAAAAGAAGAATTGTAGAGTTTAACATATGAAAAGAAGAATTGTAGAGTTTAACATATGAAAAGAAGAATATTTATATAGATATTTATCTAAAATATGAGAGTAATAAAAAAATCAATAAAATAACTTCTGGATAATTTAAAATTTTGAACCGAACATATTCATTAAAAACAAACCACATCAAAAGCGATTTTTCAAAATTTAACCATAATTAAATTAATTATAAAAATAAAACTAATGACAAGAATAAAAGGTATAATCAAGTTTTGTTATTAAAAAAAATACATTATATAACTATGTTGAAGTGATAATAAAATATTATTTATACTCATTTTAGATGATTGAAATTAGTGAACGAATATTTATCAAGGTTCTAAATGGCGTAAGGCATGGCGTGGCGGCGAGGCCAAGCCTTAAGTCTTACGAGCCATGGCGAGACCATGTCGTTTATCAAGGCGTGACTTATGAAGGCAAATCTCTACATCATATATAGTATTATATATAAAAACATATGTTTTATACTATTAATCAACGAGTCAATGATAATAAACAAGTTAAATTAGTTTATATATTAAAAAACTAGCAAACAAGACATTAAAAACGTAAAGAAAAATCAAATATCACGTTACTAAAGGCCACACATTAGGCCATGGCGTGCCACAGGCATAACGTGGCGTGAGACACAAGCCTTAAGCCACGACGCGCCATGGCGGCTGTCGCGGCGAGCCTTTTAAAAAAGTGATATTTATTCGAAACATATATTATTATACCGGCCGATTTACTACTGTATTATTTGTTTCAAATAAATATTCATTCACGAGTCTCATTATCTGAAACGACTATATATAAACCACTGTTCTAAAAAACCTCGTCGTACAGCCGTCATGGTATAAGGCTTGTGTCTCATGTCACGTTAAGCCTGTGGTACGCCATGACATACTGCACAGTTTTTGTAATGAGATATTTTTCTTTACGTTTTAATGTCTTATTTGCTAGTTTTTAATATATAGCGTAATTTAATTTTCTTGTTACTATTGACTCATTAAGTAACACTACAAAACTTATGTTTATATATATAATATTATATATGAATTAGAAATTTTACGCCATAAGTCACGCCTTAAAAACACCATGGCTTTGCCGTGGCTCCTAAGGCTTGAGACTTGGCCTCGCCGACACGACACGCTTTGTTAGTGCATGAATTGTATTCAAGATTTAATGTATAATTGTAATTTGTCAAAGTCAATGTAAAGGTCTTATAATACTTGTAAAGAGGGTCAAAGTCATGGTACTTAGAGTGAAAGTTAAGAGTATAAATAGGGAGTTGTTAGTGAATGTTTGTGTAAGACGTGTAACATGAGATATTGTTGTAATAGAGGGATGACATTCTAGAGAGAGAAACTAGATCTCATTCTTATATTGTATTCTTCTCTCTTCTAATCAAGAACTCTTTGATTCTAGCATTGTTACTTGATAAAGATGGGACTCACAAGTGGTATCAAAGCAAGCAGATTCAAGCAAAATTCGAGTAGATTTGAGGATTTGTTTTGGACAATTTTGAACTTTCGGACCTAAGATCAAATTGAACGATTTAGGATGTTTTGTGGTTGATTTTTGATTCAGAGGAGTTCAATTTGATGAGGTGAATTGATATGTGCAATTGGATTGGTCAAAGGAACGAATTTTAGTTGGATTTGATGGATTTTTAGAACTTTTTGTGAACCTACTGTTTTGGATCGAAAAGCATCATTTTTGTTAGTTTTGGTGTTTGTTCTGTCACACGATCTGTTCAGAATAGTACTGCGAATCTTCGTACCAGTTTTGGAATCAATTGGTTCGGATTTGAGTGCCTTTTGGACTTAGAACAAATTTTTGTTCGAAGTTCATCCTAGTCGCACGAAGGAGATCTTCAAAAACTCAAAGTTGTCGTATAAAGAAGTGTTCATCCTTATCGCACAAAGGTTGAGCGATTAGATTTTTAGTCGCACAAGCCTTGACCGACAAGCACCGTTCACACTTTCTGATCGCACAAGTGGTTATCGAGAACTACTGTTCATTGCTTAGTGTTGACCGACAACTTCATTCATCGCACAGTGTTTTGACCGATAACTTTCCTCATCGCACACCATATAGACCGATAACTTCTCTGATCGCATAAGACCTGACCGATAACTACTGTTCATAATACTCATCGCACAAGTGTTGTGCGGCTTCTACTGTTCATCGCATAAGTTTTGTGCGATAATCTTACTGATTTTGCTTGTGTTTCTGTTTAAAGATCATTTTTACTCTTTTTAGGTAGCAATGTCTTATTCGGATGATGATGACTTGCATCATTTTCGCACATTTTTATCTTATAATACATGAGCCAAAATTACAGCTTTGGAAAGAAAGGTTGACGATCTTGATTTCAAATCAAAACTTTGAGAAGCTCAAAAAGTTACATTGCAAAAATATAATCAAGATTGTCAACAACAACTTTCTGACCTGAAATCACAAGCTGATCTGAAGACATGTGATTGCAAATCTAAAACCAGTCTGGTGATTTCTTTAGAGGAGAAGAATACCGAGCTAAAAACCAAGTGACAAAAGACAAAAAAGAGTTTGAAACGAAGGAAAATTTGTTAGGAGCTGAAAATACTGATCTAAAAAAGAAGAACTTAGAGTTTGCTAAAGAAATTTCGGCTTTGGAAACAAAGATGAGAAAGGAAAGAAAAGTTTCAGAAGATTTATTGAAAGTAGAGATCAATACTTTACAGAAAAATAATCAACATCTCCTGCAACAACTTTCTGACCTGAAGACACAAGTTGATTTGAAGCAACGTGACAGTGATTCCAAATCCAATCTTATTATCTCTTTAGAACAAAAGAATGTTGATTTATCAAATGCTTTAAATGATTTTATAGAAGAGATGATAAAGAAAACAATTGTTTTTGAAAAAGAAAGAAATACTTTTGCAAATGAAAGAAAGATGTTTATACAAAAGTTTTCTGATTTTTCAAAGAAATGTTTTGAAGAAAAGAAAGTTGTAGAGCTTAGATGCATACAACTTTCAAAACAAAATTCTGATTTTGAAAAGGTTTTATTTTTGAAAAGGAAAAGTTTGAGAAGGAAAGAGCGGATTTTGAAGTTCAAAGAAAATCTTTTGAAGCAAAGATTATTGAGCTTTCACTGAAAATGTCTAATTTGGAAAAAGAATTAGACATCGAAAGAAAAGAATCTGAAAAGAAGAAAATTGAAGATTTTCAAGCAAAGAGTGTGAAAGATGTTTATGCGCATGAAAGACAGATCTTTCAAAATGAAATAAGGAAACTGACAAGGAAGCTATCAGATTTAGCTACAGAGTGTATGAAGGAGAAGAAGGTTAAATCTGATATTCAAAGAAATTTTTATTTGATGTCCAAAGAATGAAACGTTTTGTCCAACAAAGTTAAATAGCTTGAAGACATTATTTTTAAAGTTGAGGTTTCAAAACAAGCAACTCCTGACACGTTTGTTCAGACTCCACTTGTTGACTCAACTGGTTCTGAATGTTCATACAAAACGGCTTCAAGTTCAATTAATACTGATGTTTCTTCAAAGAGATTTGACATATCAAAAGGTTTTTCAAAAGATCAGATTCGTCCTTCCAATCTCTTTTATAATCTTTCTGCTGATAAATCAGATGCTTCTATTTCAAAACCTTCAGAAAATCTTGTTTTCAAAAGAGTGAAAATGGTTTTGAAAGTGAAAGGTTCTTCACCTGAAAAAGATGCTCCTAAATCATTTGTTCCTACACATCCAGTGAACAAGAAGAACAATGCTAAAAAAGGTAAGTCTTTTGTTAAACCTAATCCTATTTATTCTGCAAATCATTTGATTAGGTTAGCACAAAAGCAAATTTGTTGTTCTTATTGTGGAACTCATGATTTTGTTAGGCAAGAAAATGTTCATTTTTTGTATGGTACTTACAATATTTCTTCAAATAGGACTGCATATAACAAGCTAGGACCCAAGTTCCGTTGGGTACCAAAATCTACTTAATCTGATTTGTAGGTTCATCATGTGTGGTGCTGAATGTCAGATATATACCAAATACATGACTTGAAAACAGAAGAGAAGTGTGCAATTTGAAGAAGAGTACCTATGTTGAAATATATGCATAATTTCAGGGGGAGAAATTTTAAACTTTTGATATATTTTGTGCTTATTGACATATTTTTTATGCTTCTTTGTAGGGGGAGCATACACAATAATGGCTTCTAAACACCTCAGTTTAAAACCCGAGCATACAAGTTTGGACTTCTGAAAAATATAACAAGACTTGTTAGAAGAATTTTATCAGGCTTTTCATAACAATCTTATCAGAATTTTCATTATGTTGTCAACTCTGTTTTTTTTATCAAACCTTTAAGATATGGAAGATTAAATCCCAACCATTGAAATAATTTGACCAAATCTCAATTGTTATTGCTTGTTGTCTAATCTAACCTTTTTATCAAGTTTTTTTTTTGCATTGATATGGTTAGGGGATAAGATGTTGGGGTATGTATAATGTTTTTTCCAAGAAATGTGTATTTCCAAAGATGAGATGAATATATTATTTGGAGTGAGGTGAAAAAAAAAAGTGTATATAAATAGTGGTTGATTCAATGGGTCAAATCATACATTTGTTTTGGATAAGGTTCATCTAGATTTTGCCTAAACTACATCCTTGGCAATTTGGAAACAAAAAAACAAAGTGGCCGTCTGAGACTAAGTCTGGCCACAGAATGCTGACGCCTGAACTCGAACCCGGTGTGGATGGGATATTCCACCACATCCCCCAAGCCCTTGCCAACACGCCACCACCCTTGTGGTTAAATCATACATTTTCATATTCAGCTTAGTTTTCTATCAATTTATTATTTCATAAAATTGTCTTTTTCAGTTCGAAGTTCATCCTGCAATGATAATGAAGATAATACACTTATGTCATCTATATCTTGATGTGTCTCAAAATCCAATAATAGATAGAAACCAATGAAAAGATAAGTTTTGGACAAGAATGAAAGTTGAATATCATGCATGTGATCCGTTATCAACCAATTGTCGACAAAAAAGATCGTTGGAAACGTGAAAGCCAAGCATTCAAAAAGCGACCAATTAATAAATGATAGAGGGTGATCAATAATTAAGCTCGAAAAGGCGATCCTAGTGGCTTTTTAGCAAGATATTGTAAGTATTTATTACTATTGTTAAGCTTTAGTTGATCATTGTTTTATTAATTTATACATATAAATCTAGGGAAATTAATTAAAATACCTCAAGTTTGACCAACTGTTACCGAAATACCCTAAATTTTTTCAATTTTGCAAAAATACCCAAAATACCCGCGATGGATCCTGCGATCGCGGGCTAGGGCTGACGTGGCACGTACTTTGGCCCCAAATGCCCCGCGAAGCCCCTCAACTTTGGCCGCGGTGCACTTTTGGTCCCTGCCCGCGATCGCAGCCCGCGATGGCCCGCGATGGACCAAAATTTACATTTTTGGTCCCTGAAAATTTACACTTTTGGTCCCTGAAAATTTACACTTTTGGTCCCTGTACTTAGACGAATCTTGCATGCTTTTACTGTTTTTTTCCACAATTATTGTACTTTGAAGACCGATTTGTGGTTGAAATTCATTTGCATGTTTGAGATTTCATCCATAAATACCAGTAAGATGCAATTCACAATTCACACTTCATCTTGCTTTCTTTCTTGATTTCTCTCTTGCTTTCTTTCTTTGAATTGCTTTCTCTCTTGATTTCTCTTCTCTCATTTCATCCACAAATGGCATCGTCATCAAACCCTAAGTCTACTCCTGAAAAAATGCCACCTCAAATCGAGGTCGCCATAGCAAAAAAGGAAAAGGAGATAGATGAACTAACAGAAGAGTGGAAAAAAATTATGGACAGGAAGGCAGTCCATTTGAGAAAGATCGAAGAGGAAGACAGGGAGATCAAAAGGATGAAAGGGGATATAAAAGCTAGGGAGGCTCGTGTTCGTCGAGAACAAGAAGCAATTCACCATATTCTGCAAGACTTCGCAATTATTCAAGCGAAGGTAAACGAGAAGCAAGCTTGGATTGATGAAACTAAATCAATTTTTAAGTAGGTGGTGGTTGTTTTAGTTGTTTTGTATTTTTTTTTCTTGTTTTGTATTTTTTTTACTGTGTTGTTGTTTTGTATTTTTTGTTGTTGTTAATTTCTCTGAAAAGTAGTTTTTAAGCCGTTGAACCACGGTTAGGTTGGATACATCATGCAAGGTCAAGTCAGAGGTTACCTCATTCGTGGGCATACTCCTCTTGTAGAATATATGACAACCCTCAACTCATTTGCTAAAGTGTGTGCGGGTTGTGGTACACAATGGCCATACGTGGTTGCAAAAGCAGAAGCCGTTGAAGAAGGGTCAGAAAGATTGAAGATGAAGAGCTTGTTAGATGGAATACAATCTAGCTGTGTTATCAATGTTCATTTAGAAGCATATGTATGTGTGTATATATATAATATGAAATGGAGTTTTGACAAGTTGGTATCACTGGACTCATTTAAGAATTGTGAAAATGGGTATTTGACGAATGATGATTCATGTGTGTTTGGAGCTGAAGTGTTTTAAACACACATGAATCATCATTCGCCAAATACCCATTTTCACAATTCTTAAATGAGTCCAGTGATACCAACTTGTCAAAACCCCATTTAATATTCTTCTCGTGAAACCTTCTCCTATTGCCATTCACGATATCTATAAACACATTCAAATAATAATAATTTAAAACGATTTAATGAATTAGTTAATATATGATTATTATGTTAATGCGATAGGAGTGTAAAGCAAAATTGAAAAAAAAATAAGAGATGTACCATAAATTAAATAATTAACTATAAGGTTATGAATTTTAATGTATAACTGTATATGATATATATTAAAATATATAAATCCAAAAAAATTCAAGATTGGGCTCATTTCGAACGTATCGAATAGACGATTATAATGTTGTAATTTATTAAAATTAAAACGTATCTAATATGAATATATTTATCATTTACAAACTAGTTGTGTTATCAATGTTCATTTAGAAGCATATGTATGTGTGTAAATATATCATTTACAAATCAGTGTTTAGATCAACAGTATCAAGCTGTGACGGGCCCGGGGTGTGACTGACAGAATGTCTCCTTGGCACGGTTGAAGGGGCGGGATTTGGACACTCTCCACGAGTGTGTCCTACGCATTGGCACCGAGTACATCTTCGTTGTATCGAACTTTCACCACGTGATGGACGTCGGTCGTTCTTTCTCGGTCTCCCGGCCCTGTTCTTATCCATTATAGGTGGATAGCATGGTGGAAGCGGGTCGGGTGGATACACCCATGCTGCAGGGGGTCCAGCTGGGTTTATTACCTCCACGTATGTTTTCCGGTAATATTCGGACGTGAAGAAAGGTACAGCCAAGTCGCTGCAATCTGTACGACCCATATATGTTGCTGCAACGATGGCATGGCCGCACGGTAACCCAGAATTATCCCATTCGCGACACGAACAAAGGTGGTCTTCCATATTCACAATCGCGTTAATATAGTCATCATGCACCTCGTACTTCCCATACCCGATTGCTCTTACCGGCCATGTCGCCGCACGACGCGCCCTGTACTGAACGATATTCTCCGCCGTTGGTGTGAGTACATTTTGTATCTTAGCTCCTTTTAGGCGTCGAATTTGGTATCACTCTTGTTGAAAGGCCCGAAAGTAGTCCATAAGATTAACAATCGGACATCTACGCGCAAAACGGGAGAGTGCATTCACAGACTCTGCACTATTCGAGGTCAGAATGTCATACCGTTGTCCAGGAAAATGGGCCGCGGACCACCTCTCCGGTCCAGCATCGTCAAAGACTTTGGCTGCTTCCTTGACACTGTATCGTAGCATATTCATGTACTTGTTAAACTCCCGATCCGTATATACTCTGCATGCCGCCCAATAGACATCCTTGTAGGTGGTAATACGTTTGTCCTTGGATTTGGCGTTCATCTCCAAATGTCGACAACATATGGCGTGAGGGGCGTTTGGGTACATGGCAGAGATTGCGGCGCTTATGGAAGGAGCCCTGTCAGACATAAACACCAACCCTTGCGGGTCTTCGATAGCTTGTCTCAACATGGACAGAAACCATGTCCACTCGTCCCCGGTTTCGGACTTGCCTACGCCGAAAGCTACTGGAACGATGGAGTTATCCCCGTCCATGGCAACCGCCAGGAACATCATACCCAAGTAACGGCCCTTTAAATGGGTTGCGTCTATTATCAGGACACGACGTAGATTTTCCAGAAATGTGCGGATCTGCAAAAACATAGGTTAAAATGTTATAGTTTATAATGTGTAAATGTTATAGTTTATAATGTGTAAACATATGACGTGTTAAAATACGTACCGCGGGTCCAAGGGCCACGAAGCACATCTCAAACCGTCCACGTGAATCGGTCCGTAGCTGCGTGACAGTACCAGGGTTCTGCAGCTGCAAATTATATAAATATGTCGGGAGTCGTTCATACGACTCCTCGAACGTGCCTCTCACCATAAACAGTGCATGGCAGCGCGCACGCCACGCTTGGTGGTAATCAATCGTGACGCCGAACTGCCGGTGAACGTCGTGGACGATGTCCTTTGGACGCAATGACCTGCTAACATCAAGAAATTTGTTTTTCAGGATCGCACCCAAAGTCTTTTTGCCGGCTTGTTTGTGGTGGGGATTAAGTTGCGTCCTCGTACAAGTGTGTACGTCGTGCAACTTTCTAATCATTATCGCCCCTCCTTTGGGACCCGTGTGAATCGCGTACAACCTCCACTCACACTTTTCTCTAGCACATTCAACTACGTATTTGCTTTTGTCAGATTCCCGCACGCGACTTTGGAAACCCTCTTCCAAGAACTTGAGTTCGATCTGACTTGCTAAGAGATCCTTCGAATCGAATATCTGACCTGCTGTTAAACTTTCACTGCGAATATAAGGTGTAGGTTCGTAGCTTTGTGTCTGGGTATGGGAGTCTGGAAGAATAGGTGGCATATCAAAAAAGTCATTTATCTGACTACATGATTTTCTACTAGGGGTATATTCTTCGTGATCATCATTATCGGTGCCTGATCTGTCTATTTCAGAATTACCCGTTCTGAAAACGTGGGTTTCGTCATCAGAAACTCCAGCAGTACGCCATTCGTGTGGTTGTGGTGGTTGTTGTTGTTGAGAATCAGGCTGCTCTATTTGTTGAGAATCAGGATGCTCTATTTGTTGAGAATCACCCTCCTCGTCACCGTCGTCGTCACCGTCGTCGTCACCGTCGTCGTCACCGTCGGATACTGTAAAGCCCGTGTCCCGGTACGTTTATTGATTAATTTTAATTATTTAAAATGTTTACCTTTAATTGTTTTTGGTTAGTGGTTTGGTGTCAAAAAGGATCAAAATGTTAGCTTACGTGTCTTTTTGATGTAGATTGTGAGATAAGGTGTAGTTGAGGGGCTAATTGTGCAAATCTTGGAACTTCTTTGCATGGGTCTCGGCCCATGACTACAATTCCAAGCCTCGTTTTCTTTTCCTTGTAAATCAAGCAAACCAAACAATCATCTAACCCTACAATCCACTTCCCTCTTTTCCTTTGTGTTGTGCGGCCGAGAGAGAGAGAAACGAAGAGAGAGAGGGATCGCGAGAAAGAGAGAGAAGAGAAGAAAGAACGCAGCGGCAGCCACCCCTCGCCGCCGCTGCTGCTGTCGCCGGAGGTCGCCACCACCTTGAGTCGTCGGAGGTCGAGAAGGAGAAGATTGGTTGTGGTGGTGAGACGTCGTCGTGAGGTAAGTAGCTCTCTCGTTCGTCTCGTTTCTTTTCCTTTTTCCTTTTCGTTTTTCCGGCGATACCACCACCGCCGCACGCCGTCGCTACGGTGGCAGTGGGTGACACTCGTAGCGTAAATCCCAAACCGTTAAGCCGAACGCGAACCGGTTTATAAGTTGTCAATTTATGTAAATTATAAGTGTGCTGTCCAAATTTCGTTTGATCATAACTTTTCCGTCGTAACTCCGTTTGAGCCAAAACTGGCGCCCACGGTTCAAGTTCGGGGTCGGGCACGTTTTCTGTGTTTTAGCGGAAAACTGGTTCGGTCTCTAGCTGGGCGAAAAAGTGGTCGCAAGTTCGGTGATTCGTCATTTTATGTGTAAAATTCTGGAATCTGCCACTGTTTTGTGTAGACCATAACTTTCTGCTCGTAACTCGCTTTGAGGTGAAATTGGTGCCCAAAGTTCCCAAATCGAGTTGGGAAGGTTTTTCGTGTTTTGCCGAAAGTCCGATTAAGCCCGTAGCTAGGCTGTATTGGGCTGTTTGTGCAGGCTGAACCGAAAACTGGCAGCTTTGGTAGTCGTTCGTATTTAATTCATAATAAATTGTAGACAAATCGTTAGGAGGCGTATAATATGTCCTTGAAACTCTATCTCAGAGTACTTTCTAATCATGAAATAATATTGGGAATTTTCTGGGTTTAAGGAGGTCGAAACAGGTCCCGAACAGACCTGTTTGGCGAGACCGGGAAGTAGTTTTAGTGACGGTTTAAGCGGGTGTCGTGTCGTAGGGTCCGGGTCTCGTATTGATACGTTTTAACGTGCGTTTAGGTGCTGGGAAGTGACTGTAATTGGGAAGCTTGAATTTGTATTGTTGAGCTAGGCGCGCATTCGAGGTGAGTTCTCTCACTATAACTAATGTCGGTTATTTTTACATTACGTTGTGTATGTATGTGGTAGTTCTATTTGCTTTTGATGCGGGGTTAAATAGTGGGGTGTATAGTCGGACCTTATTGTTGTGACTACGCGGGTGGCGTAGGAGTTCGGCGGGGCCGAGGGTCACATACGCGGGTGGCGTAGTAATTCGGTGGGACCGAAGATTGTATACGCGGGTGGCGTATGAACCCGGGGGTGCCGGGTTGCGTTTGCACGATATCTAATAACGGTTGTTTTATCATTGCTGTAGTACGTGTGTGGTAGCCTTATGTGATTGTGTTGTGGAACTAGATAGTGGGGTGTCTAGTTGATACTATGTTGTCATGTTAACTCGGTGGGACCGAGGATCCGGCGGGGCCGGAGATTTTATACGCGGGTGGCGTAGAGATTCGGTGGGACCGGGGATTCGGCGGGGCCGGAGATGTTATCATGTGGTCGGTGGGACCGACTTGTGCCTTTTAGGTGGGTGGGTGTGGATATACATGTTTATGATTTGTTCGTAGACTTGTATGCTGTTTATGTGCAATTATCTGTTTATGGTGGTGTGGAAATAACTGTGTTACTTATGGTGTTGAATTCACTAAGCTTCGTGCTTACCCTTTCCCAATAGATTGTGGTTTCAGGTACGGGCGGCTCCAAGGCGTGACGAGTACACACTGGCGCACGAGGAGAGCTGGTTGCTTTATGGTTTTTAATAATTAAACGTTTAATTCCGCTGGTCTTTATTATGAAGATATTAATTATGGGTTTGCAAATGAAACGTTGGGATCATTTAATGAGTTGTTATAAATGAAATGTTTATTTAAAAATTTAAATTTGCTTATAATTTTTGGGACGTTACAACTTGGTATCAGAGCACAGCTTGAGTGAATCAAACGCACCTCGGTGTGTTTGGTCTCAAGTTGCGGCTGGGAAATTTTCAAATTATTTTACCTTTTTGAAAAAAAAGAAAAAAAGGGAAAAACCCGTTCGAGGAACGGTGATCGAAGGCGCAGTGTGTACAGTCAGCCGGAGCCCAAGGGGGAAAGGTACAGTACTTAGTGTATTATTGCTTTCTAGATCATAGAATATGCATGCTAGATTGCCTGTTGTGGACACTATGCTGTATGTGGTACTACTTGCTATTCGGAATCCATGCTAATTATGACAGGTTACTAAGTGGATGCCCTCTAGGTTGTATGCAGTAAGAGATTTATAGACTTAGGATATTAGATTTAGTTCTATTGCGCAGCTCTTGTTTGAGTCCAACCGTTCTAGGATAGAGTCTTGTATCCGAACGTCTATTTATTTCGCACTGCATATAATCGGGTATTTGCGAGGCCACTCGTTATGATTAATAGGGATTCGGTAGTAGCAAGGGTAGTGGGAGGAGATGAAATTCCTAGAGAGATAGGAAGGGTGTTTATGTATGAGTATGTATGTTAAATTGCTTGGTGCTTATTACATTGTGTGCATGTTTGTTGCTTGCTAATAGGAGTTTATGCTAGCCTTGATAGGTTGTTAAGTGAATGCACTATGAGTTGTATGCGGTAGGAACCGAATAGCCTTAGAATGTTGGATTTAGTTTTATTGCACAGCTCTTGTTTGAGTCCAACCATTGTAGGATGGAATCTTATATTCGAATGTCTATCTGGTTTTCCACTGTATGCGACTGTGCATTCGCGAGGCGACTCGTCAGGACTAGTGGGAACTTCGTCTTGGCGAGGGTAGTGGAATTGGGTGAAACTCCTAGGGAACTAGGAAGAGTGTGTACGTATGCCGGTGCGGGCATATGCGTTAGTTTCGACGAGGAACTACTTGGACCCCTTGGGATGGGACTCGGAACGGGCGATGATAGGTGGGGATGGTAGTAGTAGAGCTCCTACTACCGGAAGCACAGGATCAATGCTCGAGTCGGGGAAAGTCACGAGGAATCCGAGGAGTTGAGCGTGAGTGTTGTTAGTGTGAGTTATTATGTGCTATTAACGCGTTGTGTTATCTACCCAGAATGGCCATCATTAGGAGAAACAACCATATTAAATCTAATAGTACAGGTGTGTACCTGATTTGCTTAGATGAAATGATCGTTGAGGGTAGTGGCGAAGGATCTAATCCAGTAGTCGTTAGAATAGAAGGACGATTCTAGTATTAGTCACTTGGAGTGACGATAAGGATGATGTTTGTTTCGGGCCAAGATGGATGATTGTGCTAGAATCATAGGCTTATAGAGCCGACTTTGATTTGAGGAAAAATCGCAGGGATTATTTGGCGTAATTTCCCAACTTGCCTAAGAGGTTTAAATGTCCGGATGACGTTAGTGGATCGGAGAGATTTGGAGGAGTATGAGTCGAGGCGTAGAATGCCGACTGAGTCATGCACAAAGTTTGATTTTGAAATAGATTGCATTAACAAATTCTTGTGTTTCAAATCATTTTTATGGATGGTGTTTTGAAATTTTGGGAAGTGTTTAGCACACGCACAAGATTTTGAAATATGGTTTTGAAAATGTATGAAATCGTTTTATTACGGGGGTGCAAACTTTGTTAGAATTTGTCTCATTTCTTTATTTTTCCAACGGTTCTTACGGGTAAGATGATATCCGTGTTTTGTGGTGTTTAAAATGTTGGGCAAGTGGCTACGGCTTGTGACTTTAACATTGGAACTCCTCCACATATGTTAGAGTTGAGGCGGAAAGTTACATTCCATGATGTCTGTATAAAGCTATTTGAGTGAGTTGGTTAAGATAAGTTCTGTTTTACGGCATGTTGAGTCGTGTGGGTTTAATTTCTCGTGGTGCATATCTTATTTGTTTATGTGACCATTTGGGGAAATCTTGGAAATCAATTTAAAGAAGCCCACCTTTTGAGATTTTATGAGGTTTTAGTCGGTATTTTCAAATGGTGGAAACGGATTGGTTTTTATCTTAAGTTTGAAACTTACACGAGACAGTTGTGTTTTAACAAAAATATATTTGTAAACTGTTTTATCGTTTTGTATGACTAGCCGACGTGCGTAAGATTTGTTAGTGAACCCTGTGCCACGACATTTAATGTTGAAAAAGATGAATTTTGGGGTCAATGGTCGTGGGACTGATTTTGAAACTATGTGCACGCTTTTGTTGCACCCGGTGTAAGGTCGAGCGGTTACTTTAAATACATGTAATTAGTCAATTCATACTAGAACCGTGACGGTTCATTTTCAAAGAAATTATTTATTTCGCTTACGTTTTGTGAGTAAATTAAGCTGCAATGAGATGATTTTCAACATGATTTTCATATGTGGGACGAGCGTGTCCATCTTTGCGTAATTACCGACCTGGTAATAGTAGTTTTATTGCTTACGGTCTTTTTGAAATGAAAAATCTTGACGTTGATAATATTTTGTAAATGATTTTGTAAACCATTTGGGAAGTGCGTTTATAAGTGTTATGTGTCATTTTGAGAATTTTAAGGGTGTGAGTCCTTTTGGAAAATGCTTTTGTTTAACTCGTGTCGAGTTTGGGACTAATGTTATTTAAGAGTATTGCTTGCTTAAACTTTATTTAAACGCGTTTTTGACCGACTTATGGGTCTAGCAAGCGTGGAGCATTTTGCTCGGTTTTGACTTGGAGTTAGTCATGGGCTAATTGCCCGGTTTTAATGACTCGAGGTGGAGTCTTGTTGATGAATTGTTTTGTCGCACCGTATGGCATTCATTGTACGTCGAGTATTTACACGTTTGGGTGAGGGAGACAATCCGAGATAGGCACTTGTGGGTAGGCTGTTTTGCTTTGGATCCTTAGGCACGTTAGTCAGTCGCTGGTAGTGGTCGGTTGGGTATCTCGGGGTGAGGCCCCGGTGTTCAGGTGTTATAGCCTAGGATTTCTAGTAGGTGCTAGGAGGATATAGTTGTGGGCACTTACCTGGGAGGTAATTCCGATGTGAGGGGCCCTGAGGCGTTACCTGAGAGGTAGGCGTCAGGGTGTATCCTCGGTTCAGATAAATTAGCTTTGTAGAGCGAGTGTGGGGGATACGTCGACGGTGGGAGGTTGGGTATTCCACGCGTGTTGGTAATGTAGGCCGGGTAGTATCGGTTAAGGGAATGACCTACGCGTGTGTTAGTTGACTTGATTGTGGGGGATATCTATTTGTGTTAGTGTCTAGGATAATACCACGCTTATGTGATTTATTATAATCGGTTGGACCGATGTTCGGCGGGTGGCCGATGTTTATTATTGTAATCGGTTGGACCGATGTTCGGCGGGTGGCCGATGTTTGTTATTGTAATCGGTTGGACCGATGTTCGGCGGGTGGCCGATGTTTGTTATGGTAATCGGTTGGACCGATGTTCGGCGGGTGGCCGATGTTTGTTATCGTAATCGGTTGGACCGATGTTCGGCGGGTGGCCGATGTTTGTTATTGTAATCGGTTGGACCGATGTTCGGCGGGTGGCCGATGTTTGTTATCGTAATCGGTTGGACCGATGTTCGGCGGGTGGCCGATGTTTGTTATTGTAATCGGTTGGACAGATGTTCGGCAGGGAGTCGATGTTTTGTTAATATAAGTTATTGAAAATCTTAGGGGTACTTTTAGAATAGTAAGAGCTTGACTTTTGAGTCGAGATGTATGGAGTGTTCTTCCGATCATATTTTTTTTCAGCGTTCTTGAAGGAGTTTTGTGGTAAGAAGGGGAATAGAGAAATTTAGGTTCCAATTAGTGAAAGGGTTCCGAGTGGACGTGGGAATCTGAGGCAGTGATGCGGGAGGATTACCTGGAGCTGTTCACGGGCATAGACTTCGAGGACGAAGTCTAATCCAAGTGGGGGAGAGTTGTAAAGCCCGTATCCCGGTACGTTTATTGATTAATTTTAATTATTTAAAATGTTTACCTTTAATTGTTTTTGGTTAGTGGTTTGGTGTCAAAAAGGATCAAAATGTTAGCTTACGTGTCTTTTTGATGTAGATTGTGAGATAAGGTGTAGTTGAGGGGCTAATTGTGCAAATCTTGGAACTTCTTTGCATGGGTCTCGGCCCATGACTACAATTCCAAGCCTCGTTTTCTTTTCCTTGTAAATCAAGCAAACCAAACAATCATCTAACCCTACAATCCACTTCCCTCTTTTCCTTTGTGTTGTGCGGCCGAGAGAGAGAGAAACGAAGAGAGAGAGGGATCGCGAGAAAGAGAGAGAAGAGAAGAAAGAACGCAGCGGCAGCCACCCCTCGCCGCCGCTGCTGCTGTCGCCGGAGGTCGCCACCACCTTGAGTCGTCGGAGGTCGAGAAGGAGAAGATTGGTCGTGGTGGTGAGACGTCGTCGTGAGGTAAGTAGCTCTCTCGTTCGTCTCGTTTCTTTTCCTTTTTCCTTTTCGTTTTTCCGGCGATACCACCACCGCCGCACGCCGTCGCTACGGTGGCTGTGGGTGGAGGGCGGTGGCAGTGGGTGACACTCGTAGCGTAAATCCCAAACCGTTAAGCCGAACGCGAACCGTTTTATAAGTTGTCAATTTATGTAAATTATAAGTGTGCTGTCCAGTTTTCGTGTGATCATAACTTTTCCGTCGTAACTCCGTTTGAGCCAAAACTGGCGCCCACGGTTCAAGTTCGGGGTCGGGCACGTTTTCTGTGTTTTAGCGGAAAACTGGTTCGGTCTCTAGCTGGGCGAAAAAGTGGTCGCAAGTTCGGTGATTCGTCATTTTATGTGTAAAATTCTGGAATCTGCCACTGTTTTGTGTAGACCATAACTTTCTGCTCGTAACTCGCTTTGAGGTGAAATTGGTGCCCAAAGTTCCCAAATCGAGTTGGGAAGGTTTTTCGTGTTTTGCCGAAAGTCCGATTAAGCCCGTACCTAGGCTGTATTGGGCTGTTTGTGCAGGCTGAACCGAAAACTGGCAGCTTTGGTAGTCGTTCGTATTTAATTCATAATAAATTGTAGAAAAATCGTTAGGAGGCGTATAATATGTCCTTGAAACCCTATCTCAGAGTACTTTCTAATCATGAAATAATATTAGGAATTTTCTGGGTTTAAGGAGGTCGAAACAGGTCCCGAACAGACCTGTTTGGCGAGACCGGGAAGTAGTTTTAGTGACTGTTTAAGCGGGTGTCGTGTCGTAGGGTCCGGGTCTCGTATTGATACGTTTTAACGTGCGTTTAGGTGCTGGGAAGTGACCGTAATTGGGAAGCTTGAATTTGTATTGTTGAGCTAGGCGCGCATTCGAGGTGAGTTCTCTCACTATAACTAATGTCGGTTATTTTTACATTACGTTGTGTATGTATGTGGTAGTTCTATTTGCTTTTGATGCGGGGTTAAATAGTGGGGTGTATAGTCGGACCTTATTGTTGTGACTACGCGGGTGGCGTAGGAGTTCGGCGGGGCCGAGGGTCACATACGCGGATGGCGTAGTAATTCGGTGGGACCGAAGGTTGTATACGCGGGTGGCGTATGAACCCGGGGGTGCCGGGTTGCGTTTGCACGATATCTAATAACGGTTGTTTTATCATTGCTGTAGTACGTGTGTGGTAGCCTTATGTGATTGTGTTGTGGAACTAGATAGTGGGGTGTCTAGTTGATACTATGTTGTCATGTTAACTCGGTGGGACCGAGGATCCGGCGGGGCCGGAGATTTTATACGCGGGTGGCGTAGAGACTCGGTGGGACTGGGGATTCGGCGGGGCCGGAGATGTTATCATGTGGTCGGTGGGACCGACTTGTGCCTTTTAGGTGGGTGGGTGTGGATATACATGTTTATGATTTGTTCGTAGACTTGTATGTTGTTTATGTGCAATTATCTGTTTATGGTGGTGTGGAAATAACTGTGTTACTTATGGTGTTGAATTCACTAAGCTTCGTGCTTACCCTTTCCCAATAGATTGTGGTTTCAGGTACGGGCGGCTCCAAGGCGTGACGAGTACACACTGGCGCACGAGGAGAGCTGGTTGCTTTATGGTTTTTAATAATTAAACGTTTAATTCCGCTGGTCTTTATTATGAAGATATTAATTATGTGTTTGCAAACGAAACGTTGGGATCATTTAATGAGTTGTTATAAATGAAATGTTTATTTAAAAATTTAAATTTGCTTGTAATTTTTGGGACGTTACAGATACGCCGGGATACACAAAGAGTAATGGGGGTCTTTCTGAATCGACTGCAAGGTGCAGAAAAGTAGAGATATCCCCATCGTTGGATAAATCCACAAATGACCCATCGCCATTTTTAAATACTAACTTGCAAATATCAGAAGAGTTGATTCCACAATTTTGCATGGCGTATGCAACAAACTTCTGATAAGTATAGTTTTCTGACACTTTTACACCATGCTTAGATTTATAAGCAAAATTCCACTCATTGTTATCTTGCACCCATTCACCATCAAAACATAAATATAGCTTAGCTTTTGCAACAGATGAACTCATTTTTTCAGTAGTATCTCAAACACAAAATATTGCAGAAAGAAATATTGCAACAATGAAATCGTTGTGTGGGGATTATGGCTTGCATTTTACGTCTATTTATCAATGAAACAACCAACATATCAGAAAACCAATCTCTCATTTCATCCACAAACTGGTATTCCAAAAACATTGATTTAACATTGATTCAAACATGCAAATGAATTTCAACCACAAATTGGTCTTTAAAGTGCAATAATTGTGGAAAAAAACAGTAAAACAGGGGCTGAAAGTGTAAATTTTCAGGGACCAAAAGTGTAAATTTTGGTCCATCGCGGGCCATCGCGGGCAGGGACCAAAAGTGCACCGCGGCCAAAGTTGAGGGGCTTCGCGGGGCATTTGGGGCCAAAGTACGTGCCACGTCACCGTATCCCGCGATCGCGGGACCTCATCGCGGGTATTTTGGGTATTTTTGCAAAATTGAAAAAATTTAGGGTATTTTGGTAACTAAATGTTTGACTTAGGGTATTTTAATTAATTTCCCATAAATCTAACATATATTTTTCATAGATATGAATTAGTTTTCATTTTCATTGTTGTTTTCAAGTTTTAGAAGTGTTTAATTAAGAATTGAAGATGGAATGAAAGTCAAACTAGGAAGCTAGAGTTTGAAGCTTGAAATTGAAATAAAAAGGTGAAAATACTTGATATAGTTTGTTTTTTAGTATCATTAAGGCGATATTATATGGATTAAAGAAGGAAAATAAAAATCTGCCGGCAGTTTATTTAATCGACGATGGATACCGGAAAATTTATTTGTCGATATTTAATAATACTATATTATAAATCATTTATAAAAAACTCTTAAAAACAACTCCTAAAGCTTCATGTACCTCTATATAATGTTAATTACTTAAAAACAACTAATGAAGTTTTATGTACCGCTTTTAATGCTAATTACTTGATTAATACTTATGTTTAACAACCTTCAAATTCTTAAATCATGGACTCTTATTAATTAATCCTTATCTCTAACCACTTTCAAATCCTCAAATCATGAAATCTTTAAAAACGTCTTTCTTTAAACAAACTTATAACAAAACATGGTCGTTTTCTCAAAACCACACGTTAAAATAAATTGAATCATTAAAATCGAGATATATCGCACTACATTGCGCGAGTAGACTTCTAGTATTTTATTATGTAAATAATTAACTATATTAATAAATCAATGGTGGTTTACCCATGGATTAATCTCCCTATTTAATTAAGTTCCCGACCGTCGCTTCTTATGGGTATGGTCGAAGAGCTCAAAACCCGACGGTGGCACGCCTCCTTTTGCTCTCGTCTGCAAAGATCAAATAATACAAACATAGGTGAATTATAACATGTTAAGCAACCAACAAACTAGTAACGCAATTGGTTAATAATAACATATGAAGGTCATACCAATCTTGCAGCTGTCTCCCCGAAAGAGATCGATCCATTTGTGTGCTTCGATATTTCACCATCAATCTCTGTCATTCGGTTCGAACGCGCCCCCACTGAAACCGACTTCCAATGATCGTTGTTCCATACATCGATCATTGTATTCCACTGATTCGCATCTAACCAGTTGGGATTGAAGGGGCGCAACAAGTCCATATCTCTATTCGGGTCGTCGTCGTCATAAGGCCGACCATTTTCGTTGCTCAAATGGGCGGCTCTTCTTCGTGCGCTTGAAAGATTGTCGTTGTAGGATTTCCCACATTTCTTCTCCCATATTTGACGAATCCGAGCATCCAAGGCCGGGTCCCATGTGTAGTATTGCTGAACATACATGTTAAGTTATTTTTAAGTTTATAAGAATACTACCAAGGATTTAATTACTTAAATATACACTACGAACCTGGAACCGCTCAAACATTTGGTTGCGAGAAGAAAGAGGGATGTGGGACCAACTGCGATGTCCCCCGGTAAAGTATAGCCGATTGATGTTCGTCGCAGCTCGGCTTATTTGGCCATCATTAAACCTACATAATGAAATGAATTAATATCGATATAAGGAACAATTAACTTGATCAAAAAGTTAATAGAAATGAATTTACTCCATTGAATCCTCAGAGCGTGGTGCAATCCTCGTCCTCTGCGACGGCGACGGGACCTGCGGAATACCACTGGCATGGTTCTGATATCCAGACTCTGCCTCTGGATGTGCTGAGCCGCTACTAGAGGCTCCGCCGGTACCTCGGCTAGGAGTAGCTCGGCCGGATGCCGGGGTACGCGGCATTGTCTACAAAGCAACGTTAGAAAACATAGAACAATAATTCAAGTTTACAACACAATTAGACAAAGTTTACTAAGTCTAAGATTAACAGATAACAAAACATGGAAACAATTAGACAAAGTTTACTAAGGGTTCTATTTCGCCGTGTGCATACCAGTGAGTATAAGAAAGCATGAATCCTGTTCTTAATAAGTGTAAATGAACCTCATCTCTAATTTTATACTTTGTAAGTTTACATTTCTTACAAGGACATTTTGTAAATAATGTTACCCCCTCATCTATGCCTCTCGGTAGAATAGATTGCTCATATGTGAAAGCAAAATCCAAAAATCGTTCTACTTCACATCTAAAAACAAGATTTATTTCACCACTCCTATTTACTCGTTTGTACATCCATCATCTATCTGTATTAGTCGACATAGCTACAAACACATAATATATACACATATTAGAAAAAAGTTCATTTCATAACTTACATTTTATATACATATAATATATACACCTATTAGAAAAAAGTTCATTCATAACTTACATTTTATATACACATGTATATTAGAAAAAAATTCATTCATAACTTACATTTTATATACACATAATATATACACATATTAGAAAAAAGTCCATTCATAACTTACATTTTATATACACATAATATATACATATATTAGAAAAAAGTCCATTTATAACTTACATTTTAAATACATACATACATACATAAATACACAAATTTTTATATACATTAGGGTCCCAATAATCTTGAAGGAATCATGTATACTTGAAATTTTTGAGAAAAAAAATCATACATCAAGATTAAACACATGTTATATTTCTAATACATACATCATGATTAAACACATAATTTATGTAGAAATGCACAAATTATATTTCTAATACATACATCAAGATTAAACACATATTATATTTCTAATACATACATCAAGCTTAAACATCAAGATTGAACACATACATCATGATTAAACATATAATTTATGTAGAAATACATACATACATACATTGGAATTTTTGAGAAAAAAAACATTGTTGGATTGAACATTGAGCTATCAACTTACTATTAGAAAAATACAGGGTCTTTACAATTTCACAGGTGAAGTAACTGTAGGATTCGTAAATTTATGTTTATGTGCACCACATAAACATAAGGGGAGCTTCTGGTTATCTACGAATGTGTATGTTTATCTTGGAACCATAAATTTATTTCAACTCATTACAGCATACACCTAAACTACAAAAATTAGAACAGAAAAAAATAAACTAATGAAAGAAACAGTAAACTACAAGTCTACAAATAGAATAAATCAAGTAAGATCTATGAAAAAAAATTCAACCCATCATCAGATGAGATGATTAGAAGATTGACATTATACATGATTCCAAATGAAGAGAGATTTTAGCAAAGTAATCAATTATTTCCTGATTTACCTTAAAAACTGAGAAAAACCAACACTTAACAAAGGTATACCTGAGTAGCGGCGGTCTGTGCGTGCGGGCGTGCGGCGGCCGGAAGCGTGTGGGTGGAGTGCAGCCGGCGCCAGTGGAGCCGTGGAGGTCGGACTGTCGGAGGATGGCGTCGTCGATGGAATTGGGTTTGGGACTTGGGAGTCGATGGCGACGAGGGGTAATAGAATCTTCTAGGGTTTCTTTTGTTTTGGGTAATAACTTAATAAGTTATCAGATATTCAGATGTATAATGTATCAGTTCAGAAAACATTTTTTTAAAATATATAATATATTTAATAAAATATATAAATATTTAATAATTTAAAAATTTTCGTTGAATCCCGCTTTTCCCCTTCGTTGAATCCCGCTTTTTCCCTTTTACATTAATATATATTATTATTAATATATTATTATTATTATTATTAATATTATTTATTTATTTGACATTATTATTAATATTATTTATTTATTTATTATTACTATTATTATATTATTAATATATATTTAATATTATTAATATATATTTAATATTATTATTTATTATTAATATTATATTATTTATTCATATATTATTATTAATATATATTAACATTATTATTATACAGTTAAAGCCCGAAACGGTCCATTAAAGCCGAAAACGGTCCATTAAAGGCGAAAATGGTCAATTAAAGCTCGAAATTGTATATTAAAGCCCGAAATGGTCCATTGAAGCCCATAACGGTCTATTAAAGCCCAATACGGTTTCATTAAAGCCCATAATGGTCCATTAAAGCGCAAAATGATCAATTAAAGTCCAATACGGTCCATTAAAGCACAATACGATTCATAAAGGCCCAATACGGTCAATTAAAGCACAATACGATTCATAAAAGCCAATATGTTCCATTAAAGCCCATAACGGTCCATTGAAGCTCATAAAGATCAATAAGTATGTATGTGACGATATATATGAAGTGAATGTATATATATATATATATATATGAACCGTTATAGGTATGTGACTCGCTATACAGTCCATTAAAGCCCGATATGGTCCATTAAAGCCTGATACAGTCCATTAAAGCCCGATACGATCCATTAAAGCCCAATACGGTTCATTAAAGCACAATACGATTCATAAAGGCCCAATACGGTCCATTAAAGCCCAAACCGTTCCATAAGGCCATTAAAGTTCAATTGAGTTGATTAAACACCTAGTAGATTAGTGAAATCTCAATAGGATCCATTAACGGTCATTTGGATCCAATAAACCCCTGTTGGATTCATTAACGACCATTTAGATCCAATAAACCCCTGTTGGATTCATTAACGACCATTTGGATCCAATAAACCCCTGTCAGATCCATTTGGCAGTCCAATACGGTTCATTAAAGACCAATATGTTCCATTAAAGCCCATAACGGTCCATTAAGCCTATAACGGTCCATAAAGATCAATAAGTATGTATGTGACGATATATATGAAGTGAATGTGTATATATATATATATATATATGTGTGTGTGTGTGTGTGTGTGTGTGTGTGTGTGTGTGTGTGTGTGTGAACCGTTATAGGTATGTGACTTGCTATACAGTCCATTATATTCCGATACAGTCCATTAAAGCCCGATACGGTCCATTAAAGACCAATACGGTTCATTAAAGCCCAATACATCCCATTAAAGTCCATAACGGTACATTAAGCCCACAAGGGTCCATTGAAGCCCAAAATGATCAATTAAAGGCCAATACGGTCCATTAAAACACAATACGATTCATAAAGGCCCAATACGGTCCATTAAAGCCCAAACCGTTCCATAAACCCATTAAAGTCCAATTGAGTTGATTAAACACATAGTAGATCATGGAAACCCCAATAGGATCCAGTAACGGCCATTTGGATCCAATAAACCCCTGTTGGATCCATTAACGACCATTTGGATCTAATAAACCCTTGTTGGATCCATTAACGGCCATTTGGATCCAATAAACCCCTGTCAGACCCATTAAAGCCCAAACCGTTCCATAAGCCCATAATGGTCAATTAAAGCCTAATACGATTCATTAAAGCACAATACGTCCCATTAAAGCCCATAACGCTCTGTTAAGCCCATAACGGTCTGTTAAGCGCATAACGGTCCATTGAAGCCCAAATGATCAATTAAAGGCTAATACGGTCCACTAAAGCACAATACGTTCCATAAAGCCCATAACGGTCCATTGAACCGAATATATATACCCGTGTATACTTCAGCTTTGTGAACCGAATGTATATACTACTCATTTTAATTTGAAAACCGTGTATTCGCCGATATGTTCTACGATAAAGTAAATTAAGTTTGATTTATCATTAAATATATTTTTATTTTTTTATTTTTTTAAAGATTTATATAATTAAAATTAATTTTTTAAATCATATTTTCGACAGATTTTAAATTTCTTTTAAAAAAAAATTCGGCGGATTTACGGCGGATTTTAAAAAAATTAATTTTCTTTTAAATTTATTAGCTTTATATTTTCGACGGATTTTCGTCGGATTTTAAAAAAATTAATTTTTTTTAAATTTATTAGATTTATATTTTCGGCGGAATTTCGACGGATTTTAAAAAAAAAAATTATCTTTTTTAAAAATATTTTCGGCGGATTTTAAAAAAAAATAGTTTTCTTTTAAATTTATTAGATTTATATTTTCGGCGGATTTTCGACGTATTTTAAAAATTATTTTTTTATCTTTTTTAAAAATATTTTCGACGGATTTTCGGCGGATTTTTAAAAAATTAATTTTCTTTTAAATTTATTAGGTTTATATTTTCGGCGGATTTTAAAAATTATTTTTTTATTTTTTTTAAAAAATAATTTCGGCGGAGTTTCGGCGAAGTTTAAAATAATTTTTTATTTCTTAAATAATTTTTTATTTCTTAATTAATTTTTAACTAATTAAAACATTCCCGGCGGATTTCCGACGGACCAAAATTAAAAAAATAATTAATTGTATTCCGCCGAAAATATGCCTAGATTTATAAAAAAAACTCGTTTTTTTTGGGTTTTCTGCGGAAGTCAACGGGTTTTGACTTTTTTAATTTCCGCCGGAAATCCGCCGAAAAGTTTCAGGCGGAAAATATGTCGGAAAAATCCACCGAAAATCTGTGTTTGTTTAGTAGTGTTGAGATCAACTTGTTATAAGATAATAAAATTAGTCGCAATAGACTACATTTGTTGTGGTGAATCTTGACTTCTAAAAGTCTTTCAAACTAAATTGTTTTCAATTACGATT
Organism: Saussurea involucrata; assembly: GCA_033807775.1. Taxonomy (NCBI): domain Eukaryota; kingdom Viridiplantae; phylum Streptophyta; class Magnoliopsida; order Asterales; family Asteraceae; genus Saussurea; species Saussurea involucrata. Next base: position 14,369,543 of record CM066312.1, read on the forward strand.
AAAATAGAAAATTATTTGCTTTCAAAATCATCGCATCTTAAACCAAAACTTTGAACCTGAAACAAACCATTTTATCCTCATCTTAATCAATCATTTGAGTCGAAACTAGGACTAGGACTGCTGGACTGGTATATCGGATCGTCATTATATATCCGTGATTACGATAGCATGAAATCTTTAATTGTTCTTTAATGCTCGTTCGCTCAACATATCTATTTCAAACATTCAAATTCTTTTGTTACGCAATATTAAGTTTGGAATTCTAATTTGCCTACGTTCTCCGAATCCAATTAGCCGTCTTAACAAATCATGTCTAATTCAAACCACTAATCTATGGAAACAAACCAAAATTTTCTTTTGTGGGTTGATAACGTTGTTTTCAAGTCGTAAATGAATACCTGTATCAACAGTAAAATAGAAAAAGCAGTCATTGTAGTTCTGTCACTGTTACACTTGCCAGCAAAAAGAATATTTTTATCAGTTATATACCTAAATTATGGTAGTTATATCAATTATATGACTTTTATTCAAATGTACAACTTTCCGCAAATCTAAAAGCATAATAGTTGATGGCCTATGACTCCATTTAGAAATATTGAGTGATTAAAACACTTTTTAACCATGGTTCTAAATAACTTGTTATGATCTTGTTGTGGCGCGTTATAGCGTCAAGACTTGGTTTCGGTTGTAACATGTTATGGTGTGTTATGGCACATTACGTCGCATTATTTTGTAAGACATTTTTTTTACTTTCTTTAAACATATAACTTGGGGTAAATGATAACTAAGTACGACACCTATATAAGACTTAAATAAATATTAAAAAATATAAAAAATAAAAACCTTAAATATGTTAATATTTACTCTCATTCTCGTACATGAAGAGTCGAACATGATTTTTTTGAAGATTGAAAAAAGTAGTGAGCAGAGACTCAAGATTTAATCCCAATTTTGCATTGTTGATATTATTTTTTTATAAGTTCGATATATTTGACATAAATGGTTCTGATTTCATCTTTTAATTTTATTACTTATATGGATTTAAATTGTTCTACGAGATTATTCAAAACACTAACACTAACACTGACAAAGATTATTCGAAACACTAACACTAACACGGTTTCCAAGATTATGATGGTTTACAAAAGAATCTCTCTCTCTCTCTCTCTCTGTCTCTCTCTCTCTCTCTCTCTCTATATATATATATATATATGTGGTTTTATTTACAAATCCAACCACTTGTACAAAACCAATTTCAACTGTTCATTTAGTCTAATCAATGTCTGATTCAATGAATATCAATTGTATTATAATATAAAGTGTTAGATCATAATAAATAAACTCCGATAAACTTTCATAAATACCTAAATGATAATAAATTATATATCAACCATACTAACTTTTTATTAAATAAATGAAAACTATAATTTATACTACTTAATTAAAACTCTATTTCAGTTTTTTGAAAAGTTTAAGATATTAACACACCGTACAATCATATAAAACACACAATTAAAATCTAACCTATCTGTTCCTCTCCCGTCTCCTCTCCACGATCTTAAGAACCACCTCTCTCTCTCTCTCTCTCCACGTTTTGGCCAAATTTCTCTCCTGCATGACCTCCACCTTCCTCCAACACCGCTTAACTTCTCTCTCCCCTCATTGCAAAGGTCTTGGGTCATGGGTGAAATTCGTTGGCGATTATATTTTGTTTTGTAGTGTATCGTTTCACATTACAAACATATTTGAGTTCATATTTACGGTCATGGGTGAATTTCGACTACTTTCTGCTCGGTTTGATCTCGATTAGTTGGGGTTGTTTCGAGATTGTGTGGTCGTTATTTGCAACAATATGAAATGTTACTATTTCGATATTAATCTTAGGAATAGTAAGATGCTTGAAGATGTTTAATTCAACATTATATTTTCTAAATACTAATTCAAATACAAATATGACAATTATTCTCAACTTTTATTCAATTAAAAATACAACTAACACAATTTGATCGGGATGGCCATGAGTGGTACCTTTCTTGGCAACGTGAGCCCAAACTTTTCCTCCATATCTATATCTTGAACTCTCATATTTCCTTCGAGCTTCCAATCAAACTTTAGAATTAAAGATCCCAACGTGATATGTAACATTCTACAAGCAAGATTCAATCCTGGACAAATCCTCTTCCCAGCACCAAACGGAATGAGCTCAAAATCATGGCCTTTGTAGTCGATCCCAACTTCCATAAACCTCTCTGGCATGAACGTTTCTGGGTCCGACCAAATGCTTGGGTCTCTTCCAATAGCCCAAACATTACAAAGGATCTGTGCATTTTTAGGCACGATGAAGCCTTGGACTTCTACATCATGTATGGCTTGGTGAGGGACAAGAAAGGGGCCAGGAGGATGTAACCGAAGAGTTTCTTTTATAACAGCTTGTAGGTAAGGTAGTTGATACATATCATGTTCCTCTATACTTTTATCGTTGTTTTTCATGAGTTCAACAAGCTCTAATCGTGCCTTTTCCATTTTCTTTGGGTTACGAATAAGCTCAGCCATGGCCCATTCCACCGTGGTTGATGTTGTATCAGTTCCCGCAGCAAATATATATTTGAAGATATAATTAGTTTGACCAACTCAAAAGCATATCTACATGCATCCCAAAACTATTTACTTACCATGAACAAATGTATCATCTCATTTTTACTAAATTCAGCTTCATCTTTCAGCTTGAGGTTGAGCAACATGTCTAATACGTCGTTGCTTGCTGATGAAAGACCATCATTTAATGATGAACTTGATCTTGTTTGCAAACGTTGATCGACGATCTTATCAAAAATAGTTGACATCTTCTTTACATAAAAAGTTCCTTGTTGTACTAATCCTTGTGGATCAAACGCTTGGAAAAAGGTCCGCCAGATTTGGCTTCCCACTAACTTCCATTAAACCTCTTACATCGTCTTGGAAGTCTCGTGATGACACATAATCGTATTGAGATAAATCCATTGAGAATATGAAGTTGGATAAAATGTTAAGAGTTGTTGTAAACGCAACGGCACCTATATTTACAGCCTTTTCATGTGTACAACAGTGATTAATATGGTCAATGAGTTCTTGTACCTAGAAATAAGATGTTAAATGGATTAGATGATTGTTCTATATGTGCACCAAATTGTCTTAAACTAATGAGTAAGGAAATAAATTAACATAAACCCAAAAGTAAATTATAAATGTCTTTCCATGTTATTCAAATATCTGAACAATTAAATGCGAACCATCAAAATATTGAGAGCTATGAGAATATATCTTTAACCATTTAATAAGTTTCATTTTATGCTAGGATTCAAGGTGATATTATTTTTTTTATGTGTGTGTTTCAATAATGACATGTATGGATTTATTTTGTTTCAAATATAAAACAATTTTTTTCTCAGCAGGTGCTCATTTTCACATGTGAAACTTGTTCTTATTCATGTGTCTCAACATTTATCTAGTTCATTTGATTTTATCCTATATTATATATATAGAGGGGTAATAAATTGTAAACCATTAAAATGGTGTAAACTAATCCTAGCCTTTGATTGATAATCTTGATTAATCTACTTAAAAGGGCAATTCTGTCATTTTCATATATCAGTTTATTTTCGGTAGTTATCTATTAATTAAATTAACCCATTATTTAAGGAAATGATTGATGTTAATCAATTTTTTATTTGTTTCGGTTATTTCTGATTTGTTCATGATCATCTTCATCCTTAATTCCTTCCATAATACAATTAAAATTCATAACCGTGTTATATAGATTAATCAAGATTAGCAATCAAAGGCCATAATTCTATGAAAATTCATAACGACCGAGTTCTATCAAGAATACAATAGGAAATATGTAGTTTGTGGTAGATCGATTGATTGTAGTTATGTCGTATAACAACGAAGATGAAAATGACGAAGAACGAACACTGCATGATCCAATGGAGGTCGACAACGACATTACTGACTTTTTTATCGCGCTTCCTTCAGATGAAGATTGCGAGGACGAAGAACGTGAGGAAGATTTACTCGAGGTTTTTTATGATGCAATGGACGTCACACCAATAAAGAAATGTATGTTTTATATGAAATTTCACCATTTTTTTATGAAATTTGTAAAATGTATTAACAAACAGGCCACAAACGAACGAATTGCTCTCGTGATATTCTAATATTGCTTGTTTAGAAGTTTGTACGAAATATGTTTTGTTCCGATTTACTCCTATTTTATTTTTTTCATATGTATATTATGCGGTCCATAAGGTGCTGTTCATTTTATAGTTCATAGTATTAAACTGTTTAACACACGTTTACAAATCTATATATATACACATGTTTCACAGGCTTAACATTAACAAATGTTTTCACAGGATTAATTTATCCAAATCCACATATACATAAGTGTCAAAACTACACACGGTTTTCACATGTTTTCATAAAAAAATGGTGAAACCGTTGTCACAATATCAATTAAAAAATGGTGAAATAAATTGTAAAATGTATTAACAAACAGGTCACAAACGAACGAATTGTTCTCGTGATATTCTAACATTGCTTGTTTAGAAGTTTGTACGAAATTTGTTTTGCTCCGATTTTATTTTTTTCATATGTATATTATGCAGGCAATAAGGTGATGTTCATATTATATTTCATAGTATTATAGGGCCTGAAATTTTAGGAATTCTTTTGTATGATAGTTGGGAATTTGTATTATAATTTGCTATGAAATTCTAGTATGAACATACGTTCGATTGAAACAACGTATTATAATTTGAAATCATAACACATTTTATATGCGAAAACCCGATGGACTATGTTATATGAAATAGGCCGTTTCCTGTATCATATGAAAAACAGGATAAACATTGTTGCTTCCCTTTTTATATAAATTGGTGGTATGAGTATCCCTTATTAATCCTTTTTGTTATTTTTAATTTGGTGTTAATATGTTTGTTGTAGTACACCACGAGACCTTTGTTTCACCCGCTGGTACGAAATATTGGATACCAGTACTTGTCGATGAAACTTTAAAGATAGGACTTGGATATGAATTTAGGTCTATTGATCTTGCCGACATGGCATATATGAAATATGCCGAAGAAGCCGGCTTTGATGTTCGACAATCGAATAAGAAAAAAAACAAGTTTGATCAACTGCAAACAGTTTCACACATCCACACATCAAAGAGTTCTAGGGACTCCCTTGTTAAATAACTTGTGAAATTATTGAGTTAAAATTCAGTTAGTAATTCAAATGCTAGGTTTCTTGGATGCTTGAAACTCTTGATTTCACAGGTTTACAGTCCACACATCCACACGTTTTTTCACAAAGTTAACAATTACACTCTTTTCCTCAGATTTTAACAGGTTTAAAATCTACTCATGGTTGACAGGAATAACAACACAAAATTTCACTGGTTTAACAATTTCTTATGTTGAATAAAACGGTTGCTTACAGTTTTCACAGGATTAATGTATGTACACATGTTTACAAATCTATATATATACACATGTTTCACAGGCTTACCAGTTACAAATGTTTTCACATGATTAATTTATTCAAATGCACATATGTGTCCACAAGGTTAACAACTACACATGTTTTCTCAGGTGTAATACATATACATATACTCGCGTTGAAAATGGTGAACTATGAAACCTAAAACACAACTACACATGTACACATGTTTTCACAGTTTCACAACTACACAGTTTCACAAATATGTACCCATGTCTTCACAGTTTCACAACTACACATGTACACATGTTTTCACATGTTTTCACATGTTTTCATTAAAAAATGGTGAACTATGAAACCTAAAACACATGTTTTCACAGTTTCACAACTACACATGTACACATGTTTTCACATGTTTTCATAAAAAAATTGGTGAAATATGAAACCTAAAAAATGGTGAACTATAAAACCTGTTTTCAATTTTGTAAAGAATTAGTGTGAGTACACCCTATTCAGATGTCAAACAAACACCCAAAACGCTAATGAAAATTAATTTGTTCATACCTTGAATTTGCAGAGCATCACTTGAAATTCCTTCCATGTCGATGTCAACTGGGTTTTCTTTGGTGTTTGTAAACTTTGAAAACGAATTTTTCAAGCGAATTCGATCACTCTTCTTTCTTGCTACAGAAACAAATCGATATTATCAACAAAATCGATTGCAAAAGAAGTTTTTTATGAAACCCTAACCTCTCACACCCCTTCGTCCTTCTTCCATCGCTTTCAATCGCAATAAAGGTTTGGAATATTCATATGCTTTTGTCTCTATTTAGGTTTTCATAGAATAATGCTTTCGAAATCGATATATTGGCGTGGAATCTGGAACAGGATCATTGTGGTCCCTGATTTTGCGGTTTAGATAATCCTTTCCATATCGATTTCGTATGTCTTCTACCAATTTTGCCCTTTTCATACTTCCAGCCTGACAATCATGCCCCCGAATTCATAATTAATTACAAATTTGCCACTGCCTTAATCTTGATCATTGATTGAAACAATCAATGGCTTAGATTAGGTTTCATAGTTTACACCAATTTCAATGGTTACAATTTAGTGAGCCCCTCTCTCTCTCTCTCTCTATATATATATATATATATATATATATATATATTGGATTTTTCAACAAGGCAATTATTAGTATTTTATCCTAATAATTAGAGAAACAAGGCAATTATAGTGGAGAGGCCCAAACTGAATATTGTTTTTTTCAACATATCAAAATAACACTGCTTCTATATATGGAACTGAAAAAAACCCAAGGCCAGGGCCCCTAGTAGCCCTAAAGGCAGTTTATTATCTACTTTGCCAAACATATATGAAAGTGGTAAGACATGTATTATTTATACTCTTTGTAGAGAATCAAACAAGTCAATATATGGATGCCCACCCAAAAAAATATTATACGGACTAAATGTATAATTATCGTACATTATTCGTCTTTCTAGCGATGTACAACAGGATTGAGAACATTTTTTTGGAAAGGGTATCCCAGGCACAGCCCGGACTAATCTCTGACAATTTTGAAACTTAAAGATGTCTTATCAATATTGAGGACGCCTGGAATCGAACCCTGAGTAGATGAGATATTTCACCACATCACCCAGGGTGATCAACCACTGCGCTACAACCTGATTGACAGGATTAAGAACATTATCATACATTATTCGTCGTTCTAGCGATGTACAAAAGGATTGAGAACGAACTCCTGATTGAGTACTAGTTAAAGAAGGACCGATCTACTGGTTAAAAATTAAAAGGACCGGTATCGATAGCTATTTTAATTATTGGACTGGGTCATATAAGGTGTTTTGAGCTTGGACTGAACGTCTAAAGTTAATGCTTCTGTGTAAGCAACGTAAACATTTTTTGCAAATATTAATGTCTAAAATACTTCTGCGTAATAGCGAGGGACGGACCTGCTGTTGTGCCCACGGTGGCACGTGTCATTGAATTATTTCTCTAGCGAAAGGTAAAAGAAATTAGTTTCGGTGAAAGGTTCAACCGTATCGTTTTGGGAGATGTTACTATATTATTTTGGAAATGCAACCATACCTCGTAATCAACCAAAAAAACGAAAAAACTCTTAAAATCAACCAAAAATACCGAAAATTCTCATGAAATCAACCAAATATAGCGAAAAAGTCTCTCGAAATCGATAATAAAGACTTAAAAATCCCTGAAATCAAGCAAAAAAACTTTAAAAATCCCTCGAAAGGCCGGAAAAAGTCATCAGCCGATATTGAACGTTGGTAAAAAGATGAACGTATGTCGATAAAAAAACGTATGAAAAAATAAGGTGCCACCATATGAAAAATTTCTTGGGTTCGCCCCTGGTAATAATGTTATATGTCCTATATATTCGTACCTTTGCTTGGCGTAGTCGTTCGCTACCATCTAGATATTTTCTAGAGAACAAATATTCTTTTGCTATTCTTCTTAGTCTTCGCCATTGATCTCCGGCATCCAAAAACGTAATGGAGTATTTATGGTGGTCCTCCACTTGGGCGACGAGAGAAACAAATCGCCCGGACATTGCGGTATCATGCGTGTGAAAAAATTCTTTGGCGACAGTGGCTGATGAAACGACTATGGTTGTTATGCTTCCGAATTTAAGTGACATTAATGGACCAAAACGTTTAGAGAGTATGGCAAGAGAGTGGTGGGGTTTGTCACCGAGTTCTAAGAGGTTTCCGATGATGGGTAAAGGGTACGGCCCTGGCGGCAGCCGGAGGTGGTGACGAAATAGATGGAGGTGAAAAGGATAGACAGTAAGAGAAGAAAGGTTGGACAGTCCATTGGGTTGCTGTTGTTTCATGAACTCTATGAACAAAGCATTTAATACGACAAAATCATATGACCTTTATATCCTTGGAGCAACTTTCATCGTTTCTCTTAAAAATTAAAACTCAAAGTTGAAACATTTGATATAGGGGGTGTTCAAAAACCCGAATAACCCGACCCAAAAAACACGAAAAAAATCAACCCGAGGTAATCCGACATATAATCGATACAAAATTAGGGTAACCCGAATCTATTTGGGTTGATATTGGGTTAGACCTAAAGTAACCAACCAACCCGATAAACGTTTTAGCGACTTCTCTAAATTTATTTATATTTCTCTTTAACATGTATAAATTACCTAAAACAAATCGGCAATAACAAGCAAGGACGGACCTGCACGTGGTGGCACGTGCCACCGTATTAATTCTCCGGCGATAGGTAAAAAATTTCGTTTTCGTGAAGGTGCCACCGTATCGATTTAGGAGGTGCTACCGTATTATTTTGGAAACTACAAGGGGTGCACCTAAACTGAAAAAAGATCCAATCTTATACCCATTCAACAAAAAAACCGAAAAAATCTCTTGAAATCAACAAAAAAATACCGAAAATGTCTCTTGAAATCGATAAAAAAACTTTAAAATCCCCCGAAATCAAGCAAAAAACTTTAAAAATCTCTTGAAACGCCGAAATTTGGCTAAAAACACATCGGACGATATTGAACGTTGATAAAAAGATGAAAGACACTTCGATAAAAACCGTATGAAAAAATATGGTGCCACCGTAAGAAAATTTGTCTAGGTACGTCCCTGATAACAAGCAATGGAACTCAAAAAAGAACATTATTGAAAGTTATATGTAATATCTAAATATTTAATGACCTCGTATGTTCTCTTGAATAATTGATCGTATTTCTAAGAAATATATTTCCTTATTTTTATATATGTTTTCAATATTGTTTTTACTTATTTACACACAACAATCCGATCAACCCAACCAAACCGACCAACCCGAACGGATTGGCTTGGTTGCACTTTTGTTTGGGTTCGGTTGGGTTGAAAATTTTCAAATCGTCAACATTGGATTGTTGAAATGCTTCCAACCAAATCAACCCTTCATGTAAATTTTGTTATTAAAACATTTAATATCTTTAACGTTCATGTAAATCTATTATAAAATATTTTGTAGACCAAAAATAATAAATATTATTAAAGCAAAAAAAGAGTTTTGAAGATTTCTAGTCTTTTCTCCAAATATACAGGCTTGTTTTTTTTATGTCTGCTAATTTTTTTGAAAAATGTTTCAAGATTCTACTAAAGCAAAAAAAATTGAAAAATATTTTTTGCTAAAAATGTTTTAAGGAGAGAACTATTATTGAACTTGAATATTGAATTAAAACATTAAAGGGATTAATCCTATTTCTAACTAGGCTTAGAGATAATGAAGAAAGAAACACAATCATAAACCAAAACTATCTGTGGAAAAAGTAATACCTAAAACAAGGAAAGTAGCCAACGGTACTTGTATCGAGACTTAAGTCTCGGTGTAACTACCGGTAGGGGCTGAAATAGTTGGCACCAAGAATTTATGGAACAGTGGTCATCGAGACTTTTACCTGAGAGTTAAGTGTCGATGAAACTACCGGTAGGCGTTGTTTTGTTTAAGAGTGAATTACGGAACCTTAAATATTTTTTTATAGCTTTTTATTTAAGAGTGAATTACAGTGGTCATCAATGTGATTCGTTCAAGATTTGGATTTGGTCCTTAAGATTATGCAGTGGCGGAACACGAACATCATAGTGTCGAGGGCCGAAAAATGATATTACAAAAATTCGAAAACCGAAAATATAGAAATATAAATTCATTGGGTTTTTCTACTAATAAACTTTATAAAAATAAAAATAGAAAAATTTAGCTCATTTAATATTCTAATAACAGAAAGATTACAATATAACGTCGTTTTCTCTTTATTTTTTCTAAGTATAATATATTAATAATAAATTTTATTAGAAACAAAAGAAATTGTTAATATAATACTAAAGCCTAGAACCATAATACAATTTACAGAAAATACATCAGTGCATTGTATATTTTTTGTCTATTATATAGTAATAAATTTTAAAAACTCAAAGATAGAAACAAAGATTGCCTAATGTAAGACAAAAATGTAGATATTTTACATTATTTGTATAAAACACAAACCAATTTCTACACTTTTATACAACTTATAAAAATTATATGTTACAAATATGTTTCGCACATATGTGGAAAAAGATTTTTAGTAGTAAAAGAAAAATAATAAAATTTGGTAATAAAAAAAGGGAAATTAATTAAAATACCCTAAGTCAAACATTGAGTTACCAAAATACCCTAAATTTTTTCAATTTTGCAAAAATACCCGCGATGAGGTCCCGCAATCGCGGGATACGATGACGTGGCACGTATTTTAGCCCCAAATGCCCCGCGAAGCCCCTCAACTTTGGCCGCGGTGCACTTTTGGTCCCTGCCCGCGATCGCAGCCCGCGATGGCCCGAATTTTACACTTTTGGTCCCTGAAATTTACACTTTCAGTCCCTGAAAATTTACACTTTCAGCCCCTAAACTTAGACGAATCTTGCATGCTTTTACTGTTTTTTTCCACAATTATTGCACTTTAAAGACCGATTTGTGGTTGAAATTCATTTGCATGTTTGAATCAATGTTAAATCAATGTTTTTGGAATACCAGTTTGTGGATGAAATGAGAGATTGGTTTTCTGATATGTTGGTTGTTTCATTGATAAATAGACGTAAAATGCAAGCCATAATCCCCACACAACGATTTCATTGTTGCAATATTTCTTTCTGCAATATTTTGTGTTTGAGATACTACTGAAAAAATGAGTTCATCTGTTGCAAAAGCTAAACTATATTTCTGTTTTGATGGTGAATGGGTGCAAGATAACAATGAGTGGAATTTTGCTTATAAATCTAAGCATGATGTAAAAGTGTCAGTAAACTATACTTATCAGAAGTTTGTTGCATACGCCATGCAAAAATGTGGAATCAACTCTTCTGATGTTTGCAAGTTAGTGTTTAAAAATGGCGATGGGTCATTTGTGGATTTATCCAACGATGGGGATATCTCTACTTTTCTGCACCTTGCAGTCGATTCAGAAAGACCCCCATTACTCTTTGTGTATCCCGGCGTATCCGACGGTGACGACGACGGTGACGACGACGGTGACGAGGAGGGTGACGACGACGAAGACCTCCAAATAGAGCAGCCTGATTCTCAACAACAACAACCACCACAACCACACGAATGGCGTACTGCTGGAGTTGCTGACGACGAAACCCACGTTTTCAGAACGGGTAATTCTGAAATAGACAGATCAGACACCGATAATGATGATCACGAAGAATATACCCCTAGTAGAAAATCATGTAGTTAGATAAATGACTTTTTTGATATGCCCCCTATTCTTCCAGACTCCCATACCCAGACACAAAGCTACGAACCTACACCTTATATTCGCAGTGAAAGTTTAACAGCAGGTCAGATATTCGATTCGAAGGATCTCTTAGCAAGTCAGATCGGACTCAAGTTCTTGGAAGAGGGTTTCCAAAGTCGCGTGCGGGCATCTGACAAAAGCAAATACGTAGTTGAATGTGCTAGAGAAAAGTGTGAGTAGAGGTTGTACGCGATTCACACGGGTCCCAAAGGAGGGGCGATAATGATTAGAAAGTTGCACGACGTACACACTTGTACGAGGACGCAACTTAATCCCCACCACAAACAAGCCGGCAAAAAGACTTTGGGTGCGATCCTGAAAAACAAATTTCTTGATGTTAGCAGGTCATTGCGTCCAAAGGACATCGTCCACGACGTTCACCGGCAGTTCGGCGTCACGATTGATTACCACCAAGCGTGGCGTGCGCGCTGCCATGCACTGTTTATGGTGAGAGGCACGTTCGAGGAGTCGTATGAACGACTCCCGACATATTTATATAATTTGCAGCTGCAGAACCCTGGTACTGTCACGCAGCTACGGACCGATTCACGTGGACGGTTTGAGATGTGCTTCGTGGCCCTTGGACCCGCGGTACGTATTTTAACACGTCATATGTTTACACATTATAAACTATAACATTTACACATTATAAACTATAACATTTTAACCTATGGTTTTGCAGATCCGCACATTTCTGGAAAATCTACGTCGTGTCCTGATAATAGACGCAGCCCATTTAAAGGGCCGTTACTTGGGTATGATGTTCCTGGCGGTTGCCATGGACGGGGATAACTCCATCGTTCCAGTAGCTTTCGGCGTAGGCAAGTCTGAAACCGGGGACGAGTGGACTTGGTTTATGTCCATGTTGAGACAAGCTATCGGAGACCCGCAAGGGTTGGTGTTTATGTCTGACAGGGCTCCTTCCATAAGCGCCGCAATCTCTGCAATGTACCCAAACGCCCCTCACGCCATATGCTGTCGACATTTGGAGATGAACGCCAAATCCAAGGACAAACGTATTACCACCTACAAGGATGTCTATTGGGCGGCATGCAGAGCATATATGGATCGGGAGTTTAACAAGTACATGAATATGCTACGATACAGTGTCAAGGAAGCAGCCAAAGTCTTTGACGATGTTGGACCGGAGAGGTGGTCCGCGGCCCATTTTCTGGACAACGGTATGACATTCTGACCTCGAATAGTGCAGAGTCTGTGAATGCACTCTCTCGTTTTGCGCGTAGATGTCCGATTGTTAATCTTATGGACTACTTTCGGGCCTTTCAACAAGAGTGGTACCAAATTTGACGCCTAAAAGGAGTTGAGATGCAAAATGCACTCACACCAACGACGGAGAATATCATTCAGTACAGGGCGCGTCGTGCGGCGACATGGCCGGTAAGAGCAATCGGGTATGGGAAGTACGAGGTGCATGATGACTATATTCACGCGATTGTGAATATGGAAGACCACCTTTGTTCGTGTCGCGAATGGGATAAATCTGGGTTACCGTGCGGCCATGCCATCGCTGCAGCAAGATATATGAGTCGTACAGATTGCAGCGACTTGGCTGTACCTTTCTTCACGTCCGAATATTACCGGAAAACATACGTGGAGGTAATAAACCCAGCTGGACCCCCTGCACCATGGGTGTATCCACCCGACCCGCTTCCACCATGCTATCCACCTTTAATGGATAAGAACAGGACCGGGAGACCGAGAAAGAAGACCGACGTCCATCACGTGGTGAAAGTTCGATACAACGAAGATGTACTCGGTGCCAATGCGTAGGACATACTCGTGGAGAGTGTCCAAATCCCGCCCCTTCAACCGTGCCAAGGAGACATTCTGTCAGTCACACCCCGGGCCCGTCACAGCTTGAACCATATGGAACAAACCCATATGATACTGTTGATCTAAACACTGATTTGTAAATGATATATATACACAGCTAGTTTGTATTCCATCCAACATGCTCTTCATCTTCAATCTTTCTGACCCTTCTTCAACGGCTTCTGCTTTTGCAACCACGTATGGCCATTGTGTACCACAACCCGGACACACTTTAGCAAATGAGTTAAGGGTTGTCATATATTCTACAAGAGGAGTAGGCCCACATGGATAGAGTACGGCTACCAAAATCTAGCATCATTAACAAACAAAACCCCATGTTTGTTTATCCGAATGAGGTAACCTCTAACTTGACCTTACATGATGTATCCAACCTAACCGTGGTTCAGCGGCTTAAAAACTACTTTTCAGAGAAATTAACAACAACAAAAAAAATACAAAACAACAACACAGTAAAAAAAAATACAAACAACAACACAGTAAAAAAAATACAAAACAACTAAAAAATTCAAAACAACTAAAACAACCACCACCTACTTAAAAATTGATTTAGTTTCATCAATCCAAGCTTGCTTCTCGTTTACATTCGCTTGAATAATTGCGAAGTCTTGCAGAATATGGTGAATTGCTTCTTGTTCTCGACGAACACGAGCCTCTCGAGCTTTTATATCCCCTTTCATCCTTTTGATCTCCCTGTCTTCCTCTTCGATCTTTCTCAAATGGACTGCCTTCCTGTCCATAATTTTTTTCCACTCTTCTGTTAGTTCATCTATCTCCTTTTCCTTTTTTGCTATGGCGACCTCGATTTGAGGTGGCATTTTTTCAGGAGTAGACTTAGGGTTTGATGACGATGCCATTTGTAGATGAAATGAGAGAATAGAAATCAAGAGAGAAAGCAATTCAAAGAAAGAAAGCAAGAGAGAAATCAAGAAAGAAAGCAAGAAACAAGTGTGAATTGTGAATTGCATATTAATGATATTTATGGATGAAATCTCAAAAGTGCAAATGAATTTCAACCACAAATCCGTCTTCAAAGTACAATAATTGTGAAAAAAACAGTAAAAGCATGCAAGATTCGTCTAAGTACAGGGGCTGAAAGTGTAAATTTTCAGGGACCAAAAGTGTAAAGCGGGCCATCGCGGGTTGCGATCGCGGACAGGGACCAAAAGTGCACCGCGGCCAAAGTTGAGGGGCTTCGCGGGGCATTTGGGGCCAAAATACGTGCCACGTCACCGTATCCCGCGATCGCAGGACCTCATCGCGGGTATTTTGGGTATTTTTGCAAAATTGAAAAAATTTAGGGTATTTTGGTAACAGTTGGTCAAACTTAGGGTATTTTAATTAATTTCCCATAAAAAAAAAACAATGAGGAAAAAAGATTAATATTTGGCAATTAAAAAGCAATTCCTAAAATTGGAGGGGCTATGACTCTCTTTGGCCTTCATTGTGTTCCGCCACTGAGACTATGTTTGGCATATGAATAGGACGAGGCATGATACAACGAAATTCACTATATTGTGTTTAGGGTGACGTGAGACAAAACAAAAATTGAGTAGTTAGGCCATCCGTATGGCACGCGGGCTCGGCTCGGGCTCGGGCTCCTGCGGGCTCATGCGGGCTGTGGTACGGGGGGAGCGGGTTCGGGCTCGGGTTCCAGCCCCGGGTTCCAAAACCCGTTGAACCCGAGTGATTTTTTTTAATAATTTGAAAATAAATCCGTTGCCAACGGCTATTTTTTTTTAAAAAAAAATTTCAATTTAATCACACTATATATATTAATCCAAACCCATATTATTTTTCACACAAAAATCTCTCAAACTCTCTCAAACTCTCTTAAACCCTCTCAAATTCTCTCAAACTCTCTCAAATTTCATCATGAATCCAAACAAAACACCTACATCCCGTCGTAACCGACCGGATACACCGCAACCGCAAGAAGACCCGGAGCTTGGTTTTCAAGCGTTTGCACAACAAGGTTATCATCCGCACTTTTTGCAACCAATTCCGCCACAATTTTCGCAACAATTTTGCCACAAAATCCGCCACAATTTTCGCAACAATTTTCGCAACAATATCCGCAACAATTTTCGCAACAATTTCGCCAACAATATCCGCAACAAATTCCTTACCAACTTACACGTCCCGGTATGATTGAACAAGGTTTTACTCCGGCCAACTACAATATTCCTTCACCCGCAATCAATCTCGCCGACGACATTGTTCCGGAAACCCAACATTCTAGCCCGCACACACCACAATCCATCTACACACAACCATCAAACCCGGAACCATCAAACCCGAGACCAACGAGAAAAGGAAAAAACAAACAATATGAAAATAGAGCCCCAAACAGATGTGGAGTAAAGAGGAGGAACTCGCGTTAGTGTCGGCGTGGGTTGACGTTTCGGAGGACCCCGTTATCGGTAACGCACAAACCGGTGGTAATATTTTTATTGTTATTATTATTATTATTGTTATTATTATTATTATTAATATTATTAATATTATTAATATTATTATTATTCTTGTTAATATTCTTATACTTGAATTTACATAAATGTAGAAAGTTTTTGGACCCGTGTCGGGCAAGCGTTCTTTAGTTTAATGGGTCGCGGAAATTATAGAACAACTCATCAACTCAACACCAAGTTCAACGACCTCAATAAAAGAATAAATTCTTTTGGCGGCATCTACAACAACTTGCTCACTAATAGAGGGAGCGTAATGAGTGAGGCCGACATTTCACGAACGGCACACGAACGGTACCGAGCACAACTTGGGTTTGCTTTCACTCACGAACAAGCTTGGGAAGTCCTCAAAAAATGTCCAAAATGGGGAGCCGTTCCAACGATGACGACAACTTCATCGCGGGGTTCAAAACGTACCAACCCTTCCAATGATGACGATGACGACAACTTCATCGAGCAACTTCAACGACCCATCGGGAGAAACAAGGCAAAAAAAATATCAACGAGTAATACGAGCGGGTCGAATACGAACAAAAGTGTTACTCAGTTGTTGACGACGTTCAACGAGAAGATTGATGATACAATGGAGTACAAAATGAAAAAACTCGAACTCGAACGAGAAAAGTTGGAACACGAACGAGAAATCGAACGAGCAAAACGATTTGATAAAGACTTCGAGTTTTTCATAACCCCGCATGATCACCTTTCGGGCCCCGCTTTGATGGCTACGGTAGCGAGAAAATAGCAAATTAAAAAATATCATAATTGGTAGTGTTTTGTATTTTGTAATTTTTAATTTTTTAATGAATGATATGAATTTTTATTTTTATTATTTATCTTATTTTTATTTATTAAAAAATATATAAATATTTTTATGTTGTTAAATAATTAAATGTATAAATAAAAGAATTAAAAAAAATGAGGTGGCAAGAGGACTTGAGGGTAGCGCTACGGGTCTTTAGGGCTTGAGGAGAGGGTTAGAAGAAAAGCTGATGTGGCATTGAGGGCTTGAGGGCTTTCGGTACTCATGGCCTTATGACTTATGAGTATTCAATATTAATGGTTGAGTTTTTTAGAGACTAGATCCAAATCTTAAGGGCATCATAGGGACCATTGCAAATATTAATTAAGATTTAGTTTCTAGAGTGGACATTGATATTTTTTAAATATTAATTAAATAAGTGTTTCTCACCTTGGGCATGTTGATGGTTATATTTAGGCTATGTTTGGCAAACTAGTTGATGAGCTAGTTGGTAGCTGATAAGCTAGCTGATGAAAAAGTTACGTTTAACAAAACCAGCTTATAAACATCTAAAATGACTAAAAAAATATTCAAGAAAATTATCAATTACGATATTTAATTATATAATTAAAACAAATTTATAAAAATATAATATGTTAATTAATACAACCAATGTAGTAATGAAAAATTAAATAATACAACATGTTAATTAAAAGAATTTAAAACTTATTATTACATATATACCATAAATTTTTAATTTGTTAAAACAGATTTTAGACCATAATGCTCTAGCATTTAAAGGAGAAAATGGATGATCGTTTGCACCACGGATCAAATTCGAGACAAATTACATAGGTGAAAGGTTTTTTTTATAAAAAAATATAAATAGAAGGCCGATTTCGTAACAAATGACAAATCTCAACGACCAAATCCATAATTTATTGGGAAATTGATTAAAATGCCACAAGTTTGACCATTTGTTACCAAAATGCCACAAATCTCCCCCATCTTACCGAAATGCCACAAAAAACAGCGGTGGGCCCCGCGATCGCGGGCCCCAGGCCCACGTGTCACAAAACTTTGCCCACTTTGCCCGCGTTGGTCCCTCAAGAATGCCCGCGGCCCAGCTTCCCCCCCTCAAGAATGCCCGTGTTGGCAGTTTTGGTCCCTGCCCGCGTTGGGCCCCCGCGATCGCGGGCTAACCCGATACTTTTCGAATTTACAGTTTGGTCCCTGAAGTTTGTTGCAAATTTAAAAAAACATTAATGGTCCCTATAGTTTTTAGGTTATCATTTTATGTGGTTTTTAATGTATTGTTTCCTTTCCATTTTAATGTTTTTAATATAGAAATTCACTTAAGTTATTTAACAAGGAAAATAATTAACAACATCATATAAAAATTATTGCAAATCATCTTCCCAACCGAAACGGATACAGTGCATGTAAACAAAGAAATCTATTACTGGAAGGCGTCCTGGAGTCCTGTGATCAAGTTAACATTTTCCTTGATCACGTCCTCCATTCCTATGTAGTCCGATTCGAGTTCTTCTAGTTCCTCTTCAGCTTCCTTAATCTCTCGTTGCAGCTGCCGAACGTGAGCCCTAGTCATGGCCAGTTCTCGTTTCTTCTTCGCTAGATACTCCATTTTCCCTTGCTGAATCCCCCTGTTATGGTTTCGCATACCCTTTACCTTTTCGATACCGGCGTTCGCCTCATCAATGGCTTTTTGCACTGCGGGAGTAATTCGTTGACTTTGTCGAAGACCCGTCGGCATAAAATCATACATTGGTGGGGTTCTCATGCCATTATCGAAGTAGTAATTGTAGGATGCCATCTCCCAGTCTGCTTCCTCCTCAGGCGTGAATGGAAAATCGGCTGCAGTTCGCCCAAAGTTTGTCCACTCCTCATCTGTTTCTGGTACCTTCCAGGTACTCCGACGACCTCCATCGTTCAGTGGTTGGTAGGCTCCCGAACGTGAAGTTCCAGCCACATTCGCCGACCTGTTCCCCCTTGATCTTGAACCTCCAGCCATGGTTCGTCTGAATAGTTCACTGCATGATTCGTCTGAATAGTTCACTACAAGATTCGTTTGAAAAGAGCCTGTAAGATTCGACTAAAAAAGTAATTGCAATATTCGTCTGCTCTTGAATAAAGGTCTTTCATTAGGCAGAAAATTAGTCTTTAAGTAGTCAAACATAGCTAATTAATGAGATTTAGATCAGATTTATATGGTACTGTCAAATGCAAGTTTCTATAATATAGATACTGTTCTACATTACATAATACCAATTTTTGCATCAGAAGGAAGACACCAAATGGCCGGGATGATATTTTTAAGCATTCCAACCAAAGAAAACTCGGCTTCGAGAATAAGAATTCCATTTAATAAAAACCCCTTCGCCGGTTCATTGAGTTCACTCAGTAGCATATATATATATGGGTTTTACAAAACTTTGGACACATTTAAATATATATATATGTTATATATAACTAGCTCTTAGTATGTTTATGTTCTCCTATATGAGAGCTTCGAAACGATATATAATGCGTCCAAAATGGAGTATGTGTGAAAGAGATATCGATACTCAAAGTTGAGTAATTGGATGAAATTAGCAAAAACCAAATGAAGTAAACACTAAGTCAATCACAATACTTTAACAAAACAAGTTAATACTAAAAATAACAATTATTTAATGTTACATAAACAACCTAACTTTGCTTTATTTGACAATGTGCATAAATGGACTCCGCCATATGTATGCGAAATGCATTGGTCTCGGCCACGGTGTGGTCAGGGTGTACAAATACCACATCGTTATTTATCAACATGCTGGCATTACGGCATACCCAGACACCGCAATCCGCATTCATCCCGGCCTGCTGGGGTGTATTCTTGGCAAACTTATGGCGAAAGAGCTCTGACCTATCGTGACGCCTCGTGTCCTTGACCCGACAAAAGAAGTCAAATAGCACAGCTTTAAACCTTCTCATCTGGTCTTCCAATTGGTCTTTGAAGAGACTGCCACTGTCGCTGTCATATATGGTCATGGTCATAGCGTCAAGCTCAAACACTCCAAGCAGCTAATGTTTGGGATGAATGCATATTGGGATGTACACCTAAAATATTACAATATTAGACAACTTCGTTAGCAACAAAACAACTTAAATAAAATAAGAGTAAAACGATTTACATACCACATCGAGGAGAGCCCAAGAAACCCCTTCCACGCCATTGCATGAGTTGGCCACGGAGGCGGGACCTTGATGGGGGAGCACCAGGTAGGGAAAGAAAAAACTGTACATCATGGTCCACCTCGTGTCTGTTCCACGAGATTTTTGGAGCAGCGAGACCCAACAATCCATGTGCTATACATAAAAAATAGATGGTTAGACATGTAATATAAATATATTTGATTATATGACTATAGTTAAACTTCATACTAACCACATCCTGTAACTCAGACTCCAAAGGGTCATCCGCCAGCAATACTTGGAAAAAGCAGGGGGTGATTTCCAGGCTCAAGTAAGGGACGAATATCATGGGGGGGAGGTGACCAGTCTTGCACATCCTCAATATATCGGATACCGGTAGACGCTCCAGTGAAGCCACCTTTCCTTTTCTCTTTTCCGCCTTCTTTCCTCCCTTGTTTCTCCCCGCAATCTTTGCTTGCTTTTTAGGGGGCAGTGGTGTCGTAGATCCTTGTTGTCCAAATGGGTAACTCAACCATTTTGAAAGTTTATGCTGCCGCTTTTGAGGGAGCGGGGTCACCTGTGGATCTACAACATCCATTGGGTCATCTTCCGGCTCCGAGAAGTGCTCCTCGAGAATAGGAGACCCCATCGTCTGAAAATTAAGTTATTAGATGTTTTAAGTACAATTTAGGAAATGTTCACAATTAAACCAAAACTACCAAAATAACTTACAGTATGCATGGAAGGTGGTTGTGTGACGAACGTCGACCCCGACATTTCCGGCCTGTAATACTCTCTGGCCGAACCGCCAAAGACGTCCGTGAATGCTGAGGTGTATGCCCCCGACATCCCGGCCCCCGTCATCCCGACCTGCATGACATTGATCATTATAAGAGTTACAAAATTAGGAACAAACATATAACTATAATGGTTACTCAGTGTCACTTACACTCTCCGGGATAGTAGAATAGGATGTGGTGGCGAACGTCGTTTGGGAGGTGTATGCCCCCGACATCCCGGCCTGCGTGACATTGATCATTATAAGAGTTACAAACTTAGGAACAAACATATAACTATAATGGTTACTCAATGTCACTTACATTTTCAGGGAATGACGGATAGGATGTGGTGGCAAACGTCGCCTGTGCCCCCTGTCCGAACGGAGCGGGGATCGGTGTCGTACTCGACAGCTAAAACAAATTTAGAACGTAATATTAATATACAAACTAAATAAACGTGGCCAACAAATTAAGTTAAACACTAACATGGACAGCGCTAAACTGTCTGTAGACTCCCTCCAAAAACTCTACACGTGACTCTAGCGGCCCGTGGACGTAGTCCCACAGGTACTCATGACAGCCACGATGTGGTCCGTAGGAAGGGGCCGCCTGATATGGATCGTAAGGGGGCGGCTGGTAGGAGGAGGAAGGGGGCGGCGGATAGGAGGAGGAAGGGGGTGGCGGATAGGAGGAGGAAGGGGGCTGCTGATATCCACCGGAAGGGGGCCTGTCGTCGTCTTCCTCATCTTCGTGAGATGTGGAAGGAGAGGGACGTCGAGCCCTTGCCGCCTCTGCGTCAATAAAGGCCACGCTGTCTCTGTACCAATCCGTGTCCATCTCGTCGGCAGTAGGCTCAAGGCGAGCGAAAGGCAAGAGTGGCAGCTAAATATATGATAAAACATAAAAAAAATTAATAAGCGGGACTAACGTATGCAAATTGTAAACATAGTAAAAGAACTTACATTTCTAGATTCATTGAAGAACTGAACCCAAAGCGACCTACTTAGGGTAACACGCTTGTCCCAACGGGTTCCCCTAAGTACTCGGTCGCCGCGCTTGACGAAATATCGGATTGATGCGGGAAACATCTCCAAGATCTATATCTGGAATTAGACAAGAAGAGCAAGTACGTAAAAAGAAAAGCCAAACAGTTTGTATGTATTATTAACAAATGTTATACTACGTATCTAACCTTGAAGGCGTATGTAAAACCACAAAGGTTCATCTTTCCATGTCGATCGGAGTCGCGTCTGGTTATGGCTCGGTGCAAGATTGAGTAGCAATGTGTCCAGATATGGCTATGTAACACCCCAAAATCTTAGCCAATTTAAACCTCAAGTTATAACAGGTTATGACAATAAATACTTCAACTTATAAAAACAGACAGTGGATTAACCATCAAGAGTATATTCTCATTACAAGATCCTTCAAATAACCTATCAATCTAATTATGTCACTACAACCAGATTAATCAAGTTATCTATCAATCCATCAAAATCTCCTCTTTGTTAAATTCATCCACCTCTGCTATATCAAAACGCTTGTCCCACCACCCTTTACTTCCCCGAGCTGGTACCTGGTAAGAAAACATCATTTGAAACGATTAGGCCAACGCCTAGTGAGAACATTCGTTTCCAAGACAACATTTGTAAAATCAATGTAAACAAGTTATAACAAACCTGATTCCCCTTTTCTTACCATACGCATAACTCTATTCTGTTAACACGATTTTTACCCAGTTCCATGAATATGACTGACACACATTCCATCATCATATCATGTCTCAGAGCCACACTACGAATCTTTACTGATTCTAGAGTAATGCTCTTATTCTAGAAATCGCAATATTCACATGCCCATTTCCGTACACATCTATTCCAGAAATTGCAATGCACACTTGCCTATTTCCACATTTCATGAATATGACTGACAATAATTCCATTAGCATATCATACCTCAGAGCCACACTACGAATCTTCACAGATTCTAGATCAATGCTCTCCACCAATAAATCGCGATTACACACGCCCATTTATCGGTAAGGAAGCAGAGATTACAAGTACTTATGTCAACCTCACTCTCTTCCTTAGAAATCAGGAATAACGATTAATACCACACGCCTATTCCATGATTTCCCACACACACTGGAATAACGATTAAACGAGTAATACCACACTCCTATTCCATGTGATTACCAAACTTTAGTGCATATGGATCCATATCACATAATTGTACTCATATAGGTATTTACTCAATATAAGTTCCTCATAGCAACCGTATAAGCGAATTATATTTATACCTCGTAGATTCCTCATATC
Source organism: Saussurea involucrata (assembly GCA_033807775.1). NCBI lineage: Eukaryota > Viridiplantae > Streptophyta > Magnoliopsida > Asterales > Asteraceae > Saussurea > Saussurea involucrata. Next base: position 14,392,705 of record CM066312.1, read on the forward strand.
ATTCAGTATGAGCAAATCACATATATATATCGTACAGATTCCTCATATCATTCAGTATGAGCAAATCACAATTAACACATTCCTGCCTAGTATCACACTAGCGCAGTCTATAAACCTAACATGCTACTCTTCAAGGGTATGTATGTTCAAGCTATATAATTCCCATCACAATTCCTAAATCGCATATTCCCACGATTTACATAAATGCACATTTCATTACATCCGGAAAGATACATAAAATACAAGGCCTCTAGATACTTAACTTATCAGATCCTTGAGCCATATCAAATTTTGATACCATATAGATGTACTGGTTTCTTTACTCAACTCCTGATATGCTGTACCGGGACTCACCTGTACCGGGACTTGCCTCTACCGGGACTTCCACTACCAGGACATTCAAGTACCGGGACTTGCCACTACCGGGACTTCCAACTACCGGGACTTGCCACTACCGGGACTTCCGACTACCGGGACATTCAACTACCGGGACATTCAAGGTTTTGCGTATTGTCCGTTCAACAAGTCCTCAAATCGATTTAAAACATGAAATCAGTTCAATCTACTCATTCTAATCAATCCTCAGTGAGTTCATACAAATATACTAAGGTTACTATAACTTAAAAACACTGATTTGTACAAAGAATCGAATGAACTCACCTTATTTGCAAAAACCCACTTTTCTGCACGATTTCGCTTCCAATCTGCAGTTACTGATTTCTGGAAACCTAGTCAACAAGCAGATTCGTTTACAACCCAACATCTATAACAAATTATATCAGAAACCAACACAAATCCTTACCAATTTGATGATCCAAGTTTCTTTCCTTTCTTTCTCTCTTTTCTCTCTATTTCCTTCTTTCTGCCGACTCAAAGAACCAAGAATGAGATATTTCTCATTCTCAGCCTCTTATCCAAACACACAATTCACCAATGACCCAATACACCCTCAAGTTCCATTTATTCCAGAATTAACACTTAACTTTGGTCACTTGCATTTTAACCCAATGAATTATAAAACTTCCATATAATCCAAGGTTTACGCAAAATAAGGTATATCCCAATTCTCATTAAATTAATATTATTTGAAAATCCAGGATGTTACAATACTCCCCAACTTGAAAATGATTTCGTCCCCGAAATCAAAATCAGGTAAACAAAGAAGAGTACCTATCTCACATACTTTCTTCCGACTCTAAAGTCACATTAATAACTCAAAGATATAATACCATTATACCTATAGTCACTCTCTTAGATTGTAATTATCAAAAGATTTTCTAAAATCGATTCCCGCTCCTTCGCATAATCACTTTTCTCATCAAATATACTTCCATAACTACAGCAATCCATCATTGCATCCATGACTTATACGTTTCTTCGATACAAAATGCTATCACTTTCTCACATCACTATTGCACCACTTAGTCACATTGCAGCCAAACACTAAAGGGTTGTATATCAAAGGTGATAACTCCATTGAACTCGTAGTATGACTACATTCTTAAGTCCAATCTTTCTATCATTGCTTCCCCACGTTAACGTGGAATACTATCTTTCAGTATCACTTGCCTCTTTCTTTCAACTTTCCACATACCGATAGTATTTCCTCATTACGAACATAACCAAACAGTTTCACCAAGATTTCTAACTTAAAATATTCAACCAAGTTATCTTGAAACGACATTACCGTTCGAAGTTACTACCCATTCCTTGATCTTTAACTAATACTATCTCGTATAATTCTTTCACACATAAGAAGCAACTTACAAGCCACATGTTCCATTAACTTTACTGACAAATAGTACTTTCCAACCGGAATTCCCCGAAAACTTCCATTTGGATACCCCCTCTTTCTGACTTCACATTACATACTAGTTGACATATCTATCTTGGCAATTCATGCCACTACTCGTTCGTACAATCTCCACCCATAACATTAACTACAGACCAGGTCTCTCATAGACTCATACACAAAACATTTTATATTCCTGTTTTCTCGCCCAAATAACCGAGTTTATTTCACTTAAAAAAACTCCTCCCCAACTTTAGTTGAACTACCACTCACGATTTTCTATACACTTCCCTTTGTTCGTCTCTAGTACTTCATCTTTTATAAATCTTCCACATCATAAGTAAAACACTTATCTAAAAACAACAGTCCTTCACTGTTCTTACCATCCCCACGAGGTGGTCCTTCAACTTTTAAACTTCTGATTCAAGACTTAACATTTATACATGACCCCAAAAAGGATAACCAAAGCATTTACGTCAAGTAAACTTCAATTACAATATCATTCATGCAATTTCAACCCCAAGCCTACGTCTAGCTTGTCAAATCGGGTCAATACTCTTAAGACTCAACTGAGTTCAAAACCGAGCCATCTACTCAAAGGATCTAATGATCATTATGCAACACACGTTCCGAGGCATGATAATCCTACGACCCATCATTGCTACTTTCCCAACGAAGTCAATTATACAGGTATATATATATATATATGTACACGTATATGCAACTCTTTTATACTCCACAATGTATATATTTCGCCAAGGTTCATTAGTTCCAAAGGTATTAAGAACACGAAATTTATCAAACAGTCTTTACACCTAAGACCGACACTTGTTCAAATAGAAAGCAGTTAAGCATATAACACCTCCAAGACTCCATCTCGAGTCACTAAAACTGACAAACATTCAAAAGACTCATTTGAATATAAATCAAGCCTTTAAGGCCAAGATAAACGTTTGATTAAACATGTGTCACTCACACGATTACGTAAACCAAAATACATTGTTACCCAAAATCTTTACCCTTTTTAATCCCTTAATTGGCCATCGGCCCCAAAACAAAGGTTTACCACTCTTAAAACTTTACATGGTCGGATTTACCAAAATCCTCCAACCCACATGTTCACATTTTTTTGAACGTAATACATCATAAATAATGCACATCCACAATAAACATTAAAAGCGTGCTTTGACTACATATCTTTCGCTTGTGCAATAATAAATCAAAACTTCTTTCATTAGTGATTTATTCGTCAATCACTCAAAATCCTTAACTATGACGTACATGATAAAAATGCTTTGCGCATACCCTCTGCATAACAGCATACCGGTACCGCTCACGGTTTTGTTCCTGTCCGCACAGGCATACGCGGGACACACCCATACCGCACCCAATGACAGACGAAAGGTCTCATACACCTTACACAACTATCGACTTCAAAGTCAATATTTGACATGTCGACACTTCCTTAACCTTAAGGTCCCTAACTGAACCTAATTCTTCCTCCGGACACAACCGTCCCTCAGCAACTGTATTCCTAGTCAACGAACAAGGGTACAGACTCTCATACAACCGACACTAAAGTCCACTTTCGACTCTCACACTGTTCATCTCTCATTTGAACACAATTACCAAAACTACAAACTTTCTCCCAAGGTTTATCCAACACCTCTCCACTCTTGGAGTTCTTTCTTAGCTTATAACGTAATATTCTACGACCTAGCGAGTTCATAGCCTTTATTGATGACAAATCATTTCGCACATTTTCTCATTTTAAATAACCCTACTGGGAACTACTTGGGCACACATACCCCAAAGTACTGCACAACGATCTCGAGAATCGTTTGCATATTAAATTTCCGAAAACTCAATCCTTCTCAACCAAAACAGTGTTGTTACGACGTTAATATACTAAATGAAAACCTCTTCGTACGACAACAGTTCGAAAAAAAAGTTTGACCGACATGAAATAAACTAGTCGGTTCTCTCACTTATTTATATGATGTTTAATAGGTCCATACTCCTGTTAGTTATTAAACGTTTTGCTGACCAACGCTTTCTTGCTACAATTCAACTTTTCATGTAAAGTAAGAAATACTTTGTAAAAACTTCAAAAAATTTCGCTGTGCGACGTAAATGGAATTGCCTTTTCTTTAAATACACTTTCGCACATGCTAATTCAACCTTGACTAAAATTGTTATTTATGCATTTGGTTTGAAATCATGAAAACTCATGTAACACACACTAAAACACCAGGCATAAAACTTTCCTCGCAATTGAAGGCTACTTACTCAAACAAGGTCAATCGTCTTACTTACGTAACTTATCATTGACATTCTACTTCCGACCAGTGGTCGCCCTCTCGGCCTTATAACATTTGCTATACTGGCATTCCACGATCCACATACTCCATCATGTCATACCATTTCCATCTTTATCAATCATCTCATACTCTATCTCCACACATATCAATCCACCTACTAAAGGTTGCCTTGGCGGACTTTCATGAGTCCCGCCAATTCCAGGTTATCCTTCCAACCTCCAATCAATACTGATCTGTCTTTCAAAGGACCTTGGTGGCGTATTCACCATCATTCTACTATAACATAAAGGGATAACCATAAGAAATGGTTATGCACGTACACACATACAAAACGTACCTTATCGATCGTTAGTCACTGTAATAATTCAGAAATAAGCATGCTCGTGTAAATATATATTCATAATAACAGTAGCTAATTGGAATTGTGAACATATCATACAGGAGAATCCTCGTTACCATTGTCACAATACTAATTTCACGTATTTCCGTTGACTCTAAGACTATCTCGTCTTAAGACTTCTACCCATATCTCACATATCATCAGCATACTTAGTTCGCTTTAACTAGTGCTCTGATACCATATTGTAACACCCCAAAATCTTAGCCAATTTAAACCTCAAGTTATAACAGGTTATGACAATAAATACTTCAACTTATAAAAACAGACAGTGGATTAACCATCAAGAGTATATTCTCATTACAAGATCCTTCAAATAACCTATCAATCTAATTATGTCACTACAACAAGATTAATCAAGTTATCTATCAATCCATCAAAATCTCATCTTTGTTAAATTCATCCACCTCTGCTATATCAAAACGCTTGTCCCACAACCCTTTACTTCCCCGAGCTTGGTACCTGGTAAGAAAACATCATTTGAAACGATTAGACCAACGCCTAGTGAGAACATTCGTTTCCAAGATAACATTTGTAAAATCAATGTAAACAAGTCATAACAAACCTGATTCCCCTTTTCTTACCATACGCATAACTCTATTCTGTTAACATGATTTTTACCCAGTTCCATGAATATGACTGTAACACATTCCATCATCATATCATGTCTCAGAGCCACACTACGAATCTTTACTGATTCTAGAGTAATGCTCTTATTCCAGAAATCGCAATATTCACATGCCCATTTCCGTACACATCTATTCCAGAAATTGCAATGCACACTTGCCTATTTCCACATTTCATGAATATGACTGACAATAATTCCATCAGCATATCATACCCCAGAGCCACACTACGAATCTTCACAGATTCTAGATCAATGTTCTCCACAAATAAATCGCGATTACACACGCCCATGTATCGGTAAGGAAGCAGAGATTACAAGTACTTATGTCAACCTCACTCTCTTCCTTAGAAATCAGGAATAACGATTAATACCACACGCCTATTCCATTATTTCCCACACACACTGGAATAACGATTAAACGAGTAATACCACACGCCTATTCCATGTGATTACCAAACTTTAGTGCCTATGGATCCATATCACCTAATTGTACTCATATAGGTATTTACTCAATATAAGTTCCTCATAGCAACCGTATAAGCGAATTATATTTATACCTCGTAGATTCCTCATATCATTCAGTATGAGCAATCACATATATATATCGTACAGATTCCTCATATCATTCAGTATGAGCAAATCACAATTAACACATTCCTGCCTAGTATCACACTAGCGCAGTCTATAAACCTAACATACTACTTTTCAAGGGTATGTATGTTCAAGCTATATAATTCCCATCAGAATTCCTAAATCGCATATTCCCACGATTTACATAAATGCACATTTCATTACATCCGGAAAGATACATAAAATACAAGGCCTCTAGATACTTAACTTATCAGATCCTTGAGCCATATCAAATTTTGATACCATATAGATGTACTGGTTTCTTTACTCAACTCCCGATATGCTGTACCGGGACTCACCTGTACCGGGACTTGCCTCTACCGGGACTTCCACTACCGGGACATTCAAGTACCGGGACTTGCCACTACCGGGACTTCCAACTACTGGGACTTGCCACTACCGGGACTTCCGACTATCGGGACATTCAACTACTGGGACATTCAAGGTTTTGCGTACTGTCCATTCAACAAGTCCTCAAATCGATTTAAAACATGAAATCAGTTCAATCTACTCATTCTAATCAATCCTCAGTGAGTTCATACAAATATACTAAGGTTACTATAACTTAAAAACACTGATTTGTACAAAGAATCGAATGAACTCACCTTATTTGCAAAAACCCACTTTTCTGCACGATTTCGCTTCCAATCCGCAGTTACTGATTTCTGGAAACCTAATCAACAAGCAGATTCGTTTACAACCCAACATCTATAACAAATTATATCAGAAACCAACACAAATCCTTACCAATTTGATGATCCAAGTTTCTTTCCTTTCTTTCTCTCTTTTCTCTCTATTTCCTTCTTTCTGTCGACTCAAAGAACCAAGAATGAGATATTTCTCATTCTCAGCCTCTTATCCAAACACACAATTCACCAATGACCCAATACACCCTCAAGTTCCATTTATTCCAGAATTAACACTTAACTTTGGTCACTTGCATTTTAACCCAATGAATTATAAAACCATATAATCCAAGGTTTACGCAAAATAAGGTATATCCCAATTCTCATTAAATTAATATTATTTGAAAATCCAGGATGTTACAGGCTACCCCACGGGTAGCTGTTAAACAGCTCAAGGTCCTCGACGGCCCTAAGGACCGTCGAGGAAACATACTGGCTATACTCACGACCCATGAAGCCCATATCCACGATCACCACCAAGCATACACGGACAGCATCGGCGTCGGTTAGGGCACTAAGGCCCTCTTTCATCATGTCCCGGGCTGCCTTCAGCTTCAAACGAGATGCTGAAATGCCCCAAACCCTAGGAACGAAGGAGCAGTCTGCTAAGGGAGGAAGGGGGGGAGCCTCTCCAAAACGTAGTCCTGTAATTAGACAGAACACACGACGCCCAAAATGCACTCGATCGCCGAAGAAATCAAAATGCATCTCCTCCGGCTCAGCGTTGGCGTCCTCGACCTCCAACTGTAGAAACATGTGTACTAGCGTAGGGTCGCCAACAGAGTAAGACACATCCATCCATGGCCCGAATGGTGTCCCTCTAAAGATGGCCTCAAGGGTATCCGCGCGATCACCTAATCTCCTAAAGCGCGATCCTAACTCCTCGATGTAGGCAACTTTGCACTTTAGCGTCAAGTCGATGTTAAAGAAATCCCTCTACATAGTCATTCACAGATGTTATAGTTAGTGTTATATATAGATGTTGCGGTTTATTTTATTTCAACGTATAGTAGTGTTATAAATAGATAAAGTGCGGTTTATTTTATTTCAACGTATAATAGTGTTATATATAGATGTTGCGGTTTATTTTATTTCAACGTATAATAGTGTTATATATAGAGGTTGCGGTTTATTTTATTTCAACGTATAATAGTGTTATATATAGATGTTGCGGTTTATTTTATTTCAACGTATAATAGTGTTATATATAGATGTTGCGGTTTATTTTATTTCAACGTATAATAGTGTTATATATAGAGGTTGCGGTTTATTTTATTTCAACGTATAATAGTGTTATATATAGATGTTGCGGTTTATTTTATTTCAACGTATAATAGTGTTATATATAGATGTTGCGGTTTATTTTATTTCAACATATAATAGTGTTATAAATAGATAAAATGCGGTTTACTTTATTTCAACGTATAATAGTGTTATATATAGATGTTGCGGTTTATTTTATTTCAACATATAATAGTGTTATAAATAGATAAAGTGCGGTTTATTTTATTTCAACGTATAATAGTGTTATATATAGATGTTGCGGTTTATTTTATTTCAACGTATAATAGTGTTATAAATAGATAAAGTGCGGTTTATTTTATTTCAACGTATAATAGTGTTATATATAGATGTTGCGGTTTATTTTATTTCAACATATAATAGTGTTATAAATAGATAAAGTGCGGTTTATTTTATTTCAACGTATAATAGTGTTATATATAGATGTTGCGGTTTATTTTATTTCAACGTATCATATTGTTATATATAGATGTTGCAGTTTGTTTTATTTCAACGTATCATAGTGTTATATATAGATGTTGCGGTTTAGGGACCCTAGTTGTCATTCTTAAAAGTTTAGGGACCTAATTGGCATTCTTAAAAGTTTAGGGACCTAAATTGTCATTCTTAAAAGTTTAGGGACCTAAGTTGTCATTCTTAAAACCGTAGGGACCTAAGTTAACATTTTTTTATAAAAAAACACATTCTTAACAATTTTTTTATAAAAACACACTCTTAACAATTTTTTTATAAAAACACATTCTTAACAATTTTTTATAAAAACACTCTTAACAATTTTTTATAAAAAAACACATTCTTAACATTTTTTTAATAAAAAAACACTATTTGTAATTATTTTTATAAAAACAATCTCTTAACAATTTTTTTATAAAAAACATTCTTAACAAGTTTTTTTTATAAAAATACATTCTTAACAATTTTTTTATAAAAACACACTTTTAAGAATTATTTTTATAAAAACACACATTTTTAACATTTTTTTATAAAAACACATTCTTAACAACTTTTTTATAAAAAAAAATACATTCTTAACAATTTTTTTATAAAAACACACTCTTAACAATTTATTATAAAAACACACTCTTAACAATTTTTTTATAAAAAAACACATTCTTAACATATTTTTTTTATAAAAACACACTTTTAAGAATTATTTTTATAAGAACACACTCTTAACAATTTTTTTTTATAAAAACACATTGTTAACAATTTTTTTATAAAAAAACACAGTCTTAACAATTTTTTATAAAAACACACTTTTAAGAATTATTTTTATAAAAAACACACTCTTAACAATTTTTTTATAAAAATACTCCTATAACAACATACACATTATAACATACAAATATCACATTCAAACATAAAACCATACATATCATATATCTTAAAAATGTTAAACATAGAACATATTCAAACATAACAAAAGTTATAAACACTCTAACAACATACAAATCATATATCTTAACTTAAAATAACATACAAAAAATAACAAAAAACATAAGGAAAACATACCATAGAGGTAATACGAGACATCTTCACAAAACTCGAACACGTGTTCCACACGACAAAATTGAGAGAGTGGAGAAAATTGAGAGAGAGTTATTAAAAAATTTGAGATGGTTTAAAATAATGAGAGGTGGCCGAAGTTGGTCCCCCCCACCCTTTATATAGTGCGGCTATGAGTATAAAATTAGGGTTTTTGTCTTCAAATTTTTTTTGGGTTAACCCTGTGCCGACGCGTGGCGGGTTAGCCCGCGATCGCAGGCTCTCAACGCGGGCAGGGACTAAAACTGCCAATACGGACATTCTTGAGGGGGGAAAGCTGGGCCGCGGGCATTCTTGAGGGACCGACGCGGGCAAAGTGGGCAAAGTTTGGTGACACGTGGGCCTGGGGCCCGCGATCGTGGGGCCCACCGCGGTTTTTTGTGGCATTTCGGTAAGATGGGAGAGATTTGTGGCATTTTGTTAACAAAGGGTCAAACTTTTGGCATTTTAATTAATTTCCCTAATTTATTCATATTTATAACAAAATGTCACAACTAGAAAGTCTTGGCATACAATAATACATTATTGAATAGGCAAGTTTTGATTTGTGGCCGACATAGTTTTGTATTATATATGATCAAATTACAGTTTGGCGTGGAGCCACGATTCTAGTTTAGAAGGTAAAAGATGTCAAACGAAATGAATTTAGCTTGTCGACTTGAGTTACTCAAACAAAACGTTAATATGCGATATGCTAATACTGTTGGTTGTCGTAAGTCTCTCGTAAGACTATGAGAATAAATTTGAGATGTGTTGAGTATGTAGATAAAAAAAACCAAAAAAGATGAATATTGTGGTTTTTATTTGTGAAATGTTAGAAGAGAGATAAATATTTTATATTATAGTTTTAATTGAATCTAAAAATATATTTTTGTCATCAAAGAAACTCTCGGTACAAAGGCCAAGATTTTGAGTTCCTTCCATTTGATTATGGGAGGAGGATTTGTCCGGAATTGAATATGCTCATATAGCGTTACAGTTTGGTCGGAAGTTGAAGGGAATATAAGAGCATCTCCAACAGTTTCTCTAAAATAGAGAAAATCTCATTTTTGTTCTTTATATTACTCCAACAACTTCTCTATATTGTTCTCTAAAATAGAGAACACTCCAAGTATAGAGAATTTTCTAAAAATTGCTAGATGAAGAGAGAAATTAACTTTTTATTCGTTCCCACCAATAGAATTGAGTTATCATTATTTTATATAAATTCTTTTTAAAAAAATATTGAGATAATAAATTTAAATAATATTTTAATAATATAGTGGATGTTGAGTTCTCTAAAATAAAGAATCTATTTGAGCTGATGTAATTTATTTTGGAGTTTTCACTTTTAAGTTCTTATTTTAAAAAACTCAGAGAGAACTTGTTGGAGATGCTATAAAAGCACAATACATGGACATGGGTAGAAGTTTGGGCTCACTAACTTTGCCAAAAAGGTGTACCATTCGTGGCAATTCCAATCAAACTCTAATGGTTTTTAATTCGTTATAATGTTTTTAAACACAAATTGAGCAATATTTATAATAAATATATATTTTTTGAATTTAAGAAAATAATACTCTTTATATCATCTAAACTTTGATAAAAAGACTTGCTAAATATAGTAGTAGTTCGGGTAAATAACAAAATTGAGGGAGGGAGGTGAACCTTTGACTCGTGATATGGAAGAATGAAACGGCAAAACCCGATGACGATGTAAGGGGCCGTTTACCAAACGCTTACCCGGGTAAGTACTTATCGATAAATTCAACACTATAATTTCTTATCGGGTAAGATCTTAGTTCACCAAAACGATATCCTACTCTACAATTTTTCCGGTAAGCGTTAACCGTGGTAAAAGTCTTCACCATCACTTACCAGGGTAAGACTCGGTTCTTGCCTTAACTCTTACCGGGCAAGATTTTTGGTCCTTGTCATATTGATTCGGTAAGGTTATGTAACCTGGTAAGCGTTTACCCATATAAGTGTTTGGTAAACGGCCCCTAACACACTTTGATTTTCCAACTAGATATATTTTTCAAATAAGTTAAGATCTCACAACTCACAAGTACTAGAAAATCATGTATGCTTATCACATATTAGTATATTACCACTACTAGACACATATCACCATTACTAGACACCATACTTTTAGTGGTGGAATTTTCCGACGGATTAATCTTACCAGCGGATTTCCGGTGGATAGGAAAAAGTCAACTTTTCGTTAACTTCCGCCACAAACCCGCCACTTATTTAAAAAAAAATTCAATTATATTTGTGGTGGATTTATGATGGATTATTTATTTGATTATTATTAAAAAACCGCCACAAATACACCACAAAGTTGTCTAAATTAAAAAATATTTAATTAATTTAAATTATGGATGGATCGGTGGTGGATTTTAATTGATTAAAAATAATGAGTAAACTATAAATTTGGTCCCCATTGTTTAGTGGTTATGAAACTTTTAGTCCGTAGAATTTTGAAAACAAAATTGGCCATTGTCGTATGCAAAAAGGACCGGATTTGATGCTTCCTCCTAATGGTCGTTAACACTTATCCGTTAACTGAAGAGCATTTTATCTATTTTGGGTTTATCTCATTTTCTATTAAAAATTAAAAAAAAACTTCTGTAAAGCAATCTACAAGATTCATGCCACATGTCTTAGCCCTAGCCCTTTTTTTGGAAACCCCTTCCCACCGGTGAAATCTCTGGTCATCCTCTCCGACGAATCTCCGATCATCCTCTCCAGCGAACCTCCGCTATCAAAACCCAAATCCAAGCCTTTAAACCAAATCAAAATCTAAACCTCAAATCCAAGATCTAAATCCATACAAAAACTAAAACGAAGAAAAAAATCACAATGAAGAAATTGATGAAACTTTGCATCAAATAGAAAACCAAAATGAACTTATCAGTCTGAGATGATGAAACTTTCCCCCTTCAAAAACCAAAACCGATCCTTTGGATCTGTCAAGTATGGATTGATGAAACTTTCCCCTGAATGAAGAATCGTTGAAGAAGTTGACTCGTACAAACTTGACCTTTGCTTTGTTGTCGGCTTGGGCTGGGCTTCATCGAAACATAAAGGAGAAGGGTTGTTCGCCGAAAAAAAACTAAGATGTGTCGTGGGTGAGGGGTGCAAGCACTCGAGTTATACAAGTGACTTATAATCACATGTGATAATATTTGCATCACAAAAATATCTTATAAATATAAATACACATAATTAGATATGATTAACTAAAATATATACAATCATCACATGTGATAATATGACTAGTTATGTACCCGCGCAATGCGGCGGGATGCAAAACTCAAACTAATGCATGCAAGAATGCGAGCATAAAAAGAGAACAAAACAAATTAATGCCATAGCTATTGAATACATATTTCCCTCTGTAAAAAACATTTAATGGTTGTTTACCAAACGCTTACCGGCAAGAGTAATCAACCTCATTTACTTAACTGATGACATTCTCAGCCATCTAAATGAATTGTTGGTAAACGTCTTTAAGCCGGTGAACGCTAACCAGGTAAAAGTATTATCCCGCCGTTGCAAGGTAAGATTATCGACCATTGGATTTTTGTTATGCGTCATACCAGATAAGATTTTCGGTTCTTAGTAATGTATTTCAAGACCTTGTTATGCCACTTACTGAAAAAGATTCTCCATAAACGCTTTTCAAGTAACATTTTGGTAAGGGTTCTCAATAACGTACTTGATAACCTACCTCAAAGTAACATCTTTGTAAAGGTGGTATAAATGATAACTTTAGTAACACCTTTTTCCCTTTAAAGTTTATTCAACCATGGAGTATAAATGTGTGTCCATATACATCCAAAAATTTACAACAAAGAATGTGTCATAGGTGTGTCTCATGAGTTTCCTGGTCCTAGGTGCTAAAACATCATTTGTATGTGGTAATGAAACATCAACTTTTGTCTCCATTGTCCTAGATTATGAACCATCATCTAGTGTTTTTAAAAACAAAGGCTATTTCAACCAATCTTTTTAGAAACCTCTCTGCAGTATGCCTTCCATTTTGTGTATAGATGTGTGCATATTCATTCTTTTACTTGGTGGATTATATTGTACGTGAAACACTATCAATGATCAGTTTTCAATTGAACCAAATCTCCTCAGAATCGATTAAAACCAGAAACCAAAATTCATATTCAACCAAAAACTTAAACTAAAGTCAAATCCAAAAGATCTCATCAGTGCAAGATAAAATTCAAGTTCAAAACCAAACTCAAACCAAATTAAAATAACTAAAATGTGGCATTTGACAGTAGTAGCAAAGGTTAGAAACTTTCAAATGAAAATTAACTATAAATGTATCTATTATACACCATGCTAGCATAAAAATCTACAATAAAGAAAATATCACCTCCAGAATGTCAATTTGGGAATTATAACTAAGGTGTTTGTCATTGTCATGGAGTTATTGATAATATGCATCAGACCGTGGTTCTACTATCCACATAGTATGGATATGATACATTTAAATATTAATCAGTTAAGCATCATGACCAAAAAGTAACTTCCGTGCCTAGGTCCTCCATCATATCACCAAGTTGATCCTGAAAGAATTATGTGACAACATTTTTCAAATTAATAAAGGGTGTTTTACCCAACACTTATCCGATAAGTGCTTACCGGTAATGATCAACACTTTCACTTAACTTGGTAAGATTTTAGTCCATTAAAACGACATTGTATGCAACTTTTATCCGGTAAGCGCATACCGGGTAAGAGTCGTCACTCTCACTTGTCCAGTAAGACTATTGGTCCTTGTCATTGCCCTTACCAGGTAAGATTCTCAATCTTGTCATATTCATCCGATAAGGTAAAGTGGGCTGGTAAGTACTTACCAGGTAAGAGTTTAGTCAATGGCCCCTTAAACTGAAGTTACAAACAAAATATAATAACATAACACTGCGAAAGGACAATTATAACTGTTAACCTGGCACCGACTTATAAAGTCGATAACGTTATGCTCCAAAGCATCATCAACGGACACTCCCAGTATGACAATCGAGTGCAGGATCCAGTAGCAAGTCCATGGTCGACTGAAAAGAAGTAATGAGTGTCAATATAAAAAAGAATTCTTACCTCTTTCCATTAACGCACAAAAAGAGAGAAAGTGAAATACTTGGCATCCAAGACGGAGAATGAAGGATCGAGATGCCGAAGACCTTTCTGAGGTACTCGATGTGGTTATCACGTTGAAGCTCCAACATTCACAAAGATCAAATAGTTTAATAAATCAATCAACCAAAAAAGATGATGTAGCAGGTAATGGGGTTTAAGTGGGCTTACATGATTGCTTGGGATTGAGGGGAATATTACAGAAGAGTTGATATATGTGAAAAACTTGGCATTCCAATATCCATTGTTCTTCTTGGCAAATTAAAATAAACAATAAAAACTCCAAAACTCGATCAAATCACTCTTAAAACCACTAAACCGAATATTCAACAACATATTATTGAAATTTAATTCGCAATATGCCTTCCGTCTTGGTGGATTATATCGCACTTGAAACAGAATCGATCATCAGTTTAAAACATAAATTCATACCAAAACAAAAACTTCTAAATTTAAATTCAAAAGATCTCACGCTTGCAAGATAAAATTCAAGCTCAAAGTCAAATTCAAACCAAAGCAAAATAACTAAAATGAAATTCAATATTTAATCACAATACTTTCAGATAACAAAGATAAAACCTTACGTAGAGAAAGAGAGAAAATGCAAACCCTCCTTCATGGTTAGCTCTCAAAGAATTAGAGCTCGTGAGTGTCGAATGCAGATTGCAGTGTTCGTAGGAATCACCTAAACAATTGAAACATCATAAGAAGTCACTCAAGGAAACTTGTTAAACTCCACTAAAATAATAAAAAAACCAAATCATAGCCGAATATTTCTCACATAGAGAACAAATTATTTTTGTGATACACGGCTTATAAAACAACAATTAACAGAAAAAGTGCCGAAATTGATAAAAGTGCTTAATGAAGATCAAAATGTGATTGACGCTCATCAATGTTCTCATTGTTGGGATCGTCATTGTGTTGCTTCTTCACCGGCGTTCCAAGTCTATACTTCTAAACAATCAAAGAAAAGACTACAAATGTTTAGTTGAGAATCATAAAACTAAATGAATCCATATTAAATTCACATTCGATTCGAGTTACAAGTTGAAGTTTAATAATCTACCTGTAAATGGATCTTCAAATGGTACAATGTCAACCCCTTTAACCCCATCAATCTCAACACCGAATTCAGGGTTGCTTCTGCTAAACCAAACCCGATATTAGTTTCAATCAGATAAAATAAACACACGTGCTTTTCAAATATGTTATTTGGTCAGATTTATAGACTTTGCTTCTAGAAAAAGGGAAATTTTGATCCCATTAAGAAGTAATTGAAATTAAATAAATAAATAAAAGATGGACCAGTCCGACCAGTTACACTCAGTCTCCGACGTTTCTCTCGGAAATAAATTCGGACCAAGACCATGGAACGACAGGTTCAAACCAATGGAGGTTGGGGCCGGTACGGACTCTCGAGATCAACTGGTTAACCAATTTGACACCCTATAATTACAATCAAGGTTATCAATATGAAATCAGAGAAGCAGTGGATGCAAATTTATAATCAAACTCATCTTCCTTACGATGCACGAAAAACTTCACAAGATTATCACCACGGGATGTTCTTCCCTTTCCAAACCAAAAACCTAAACTAATTTCAAATTAAAAAACAAAGATAAAATCTTACTTGGAGATTAGATGGATCGGTCCTCTAATTTCAAAGTTCTTTTTTAATATGGATCGGTTATGTAGATCCATTCTCAACGAAAAGCTTGGGAGATTTGGTACATAGAAGAAAGGGAGATATGGAGGAAGAGAGTGAAACATATAGTCTCAAGCCCGTTTTTGAGTTTTTTTAGGCCTAGGGCGACTCGTAAATTTTGGGCACTCAATATGTACCTAAAGAAATTTCAAGTAGACGTTTTTTATCATTAAAAATAAACTTTCATACGATAAATACTAATAATTCATACAAAACAACTTGTTGGTCCCGAAGGGTTATACAAGTTTGTAGAAGGGGGGGTTGAATACAAACACACGATTTTTACTTTTCTAAATTTTTTATTGATAAATCTTAAAACAATTTAGAACTTGTTGCGGAACAAGATTAAGGATTAACCTAATCTAAACAAGTTAAGAACACTAAGTTTCTTGCACTAGAAATAAGATAGAAAGGAGATAAGAATATTACGAATAATATTCTAACACTAAGAGAGAAAGAAGAAGATGGCCGAGCACTTCAGTTCTGAAGTAGGGTTCTTCTTTATATACTGCATGCATTTAATGCATGACAGTGTTACTTTACACGTGGCAGCAGCTGAGTGGTTGCATGTTTTGACCTTTGTAGACAACCTTAGTAGCCGTATGGTGCACAGTGTAGAATCAGAGTTTGTTGTACGATTCTAGACAGAAGGGAGGTCCGTTCTGACATTTCGTACGGAGGCGTGCAAGGGGATAGACAAAAGTAACTTGTACGTTCGTTGAACAGTTCTTTATCAGCGAATGATAAAGCTCAGCGATTGCTGAAGTCTTCTACTTGATACTTCACGTTGAGTGGACAAGTCTTGCTTCGCTGATATTCGCATCAGTTCATTAGTAGACTTGTCGCTGGTTCTTGGGCTTGATCTTCGACTTCAGCGTAGAACCTTTG
This sequence comes from Saussurea involucrata, assembly GCA_033807775.1. NCBI lineage: Eukaryota > Viridiplantae > Streptophyta > Magnoliopsida > Asterales > Asteraceae > Saussurea > Saussurea involucrata. The sequence continues at coordinate 14,409,738 of CM066312.1, forward strand.
TTGACGTGAAACTTGTCTTCAGGGATCATAAGTAAACAACTAAACTATCAGTGATCATCACAGAGACTGAACAGGCTCAGAGCTACTGGATGAACTGTGTTCGCTGAATGTCTAACTTAAAGAGCGAGAGTTCCTATCAGAGGTACTGTAAAGTCCTAGTACTTATCAGCGATAGTGAAACTCTAATACATATTGTTTACTTACAATTTTCACTAAGTGTTTAAGAGAGGGTCATTATCAAATCACTGAGGGTTTGGATCAACAATCTCCCCCTATTTGATTATGACATAGCAACATAGAAAATTGCTAAGTAAGAAAACATAAGGATAAAAAGAACTCATAAAATATTTGTTCCTTTTACTATTTTCTGGGATCTTTTAAGTACTGATGGAGTAAAGTACATTCGCTGAAATTTTTCTTTTTACTTCGTATAAGATTACAGAGGGAAGTAGAAAAATTACAAGTACAACAAATAAATTTACAAGTACAAAAGAGGTAAGCTGATAAAGATAGAAAGATTACAAGGAAATCCTATCAGCCTTCAAAAGGTTCTTCCTTAATGAGAAGTTCATCAAGGGTCTTTGTTGTGAGTATCATCCAGTCAGGGACCGTTACACCTTGATTTCGTTTATTCTTTGCTTCAGCAAAGATTAAGGGCTTGAGATATCGTGCCTAAAGATCGCGTCTTAATTCACACCAATAGATGAGATCCCTGAGCTGTCTCAAAGACACGTTGAAAACGTTGTCCTTCATCGTAGTCGAGAAAGAAGATACCATAAGGATTGCTTATGACTTTACCAGGGACGAAACGTTCACTAGGTGGCAGAGAGGTATCCATCGCTGAGAGATCAGGATCAGAGCCAAGTACTTCAGCACGTGAAAAACCAATACCTGTTTCGTTCCGGATAGGAGGACCTGAATCTGATGGTTTGGACTTTTTCTTTGCAGAGGCCCTTCTTCGTTGAGTCGCAAGAGGAGGAGGAAGAGGAATATCCACAGCAGAATAAACCAAGTCGATCTGAATTTATGATTTTCTCGACATGGCTCTTATATTGTGAGCTAGATCGCTGAATGGCTATTCGCATCTCCAACCATTCAGAGAAACCGTACTTCTTGATCGTAGCAGCGTAGATGTTTTCCTTGGTACCATTTTCTCTGAATAGATCGACCTTAACAACTGGAACATCTATGGTCATTTTTCCTCTGATGATCACCTTGTGATTTCTGGCAGCCCGATATAGATAGTGCAGTCTTTCTTTGCACCATTCCAAGGTAGAATCAGATACCTTGGTCTTTTCTTCAACGATCTTCTGGGCGTCTTCCCATAACTGACGTTGGACTTCGATGGGAGTTCTTTTCAGTTTGGGGCCATTCACCGATTCTTGGGCAAGCTGGATGGCGAGGGCCTTATCTATTTCTTCAGCTTCCTTCTTTTCGGCGAGTAATCTTTTGGCTCTAAGATGATCAGCGAACTCTTTCTTTGATAACCTGAACTTTGTGGGAACAGGGACTTTGGAGCGAGGGAGGATGATTCGCTGATCCTCGAACTTCTTGATCATTTCTTCTCTCCTTTTCTGGTCCTCTTCACTTAGCTTTTGAGGAGCTAAGGAAGGTCTGTTTTTGTGAGAGATAAGTTGTTCTTCAGGTTCATCGGTCTCAGTGATTAAATCCAAGACCGGGATTATTTCTTCAGCTCTTGTGGCTGGGATTATTGTTGGTGCAGCAGTGGGGACTTCAGTTGGATCCTCAAGCAGGGGAGAGGACTAGCTGAAAACAGCGATTGTTTAAGTAAGAAGAGTTGGGGAAAAAAGAGATAGAGAAAAATAATATGGTTAAGTGTATAGAGGTTTTATGGAGAGGAGAAATGAGATTGAGAAGCGATAGAGAAGGGATGCAGAGTAAGGGAAGAGGAGATATTGTACCTGACAAACTGGCTTTATCTGAAGGATGGCCATATTGCCTTCTGCAGCGAGGCCTTTGTTTTTGCCTTTATCAGCTTCAGACGCTGCAGGCTTTGTCTTAGTCGTCTCCCCTGATGGTTCTTTTATTTAAATCCCTTTTTGAGCAGGGACCTTCTTGGACTCAACAAAGAAAAAGTCATCATCATCATCATCATCGTCATCATCATCATCATTTTTATGAGTTGATGATGGTTCGTCATCAGAGATGTCGAGAGCTTCATCGTCTTCAACTTCTTCTTCAGACTCGACATCATCAGCGTAAGGTTCGGTCACGTGAGCGTCAACTTCAGTTTCCTCATCGAGTTTCTCCCCCTCAAGAACAGAGGGTGTTTTCTCGGTTTCCTCAGCGTTTTCAACTCCCTGAGGTTGTCTAGCAGCAGCAGTAGTAGAACTCGTCTCCCCCTCATCTATGGGAAGGTCTTCAAGAGTTTTCTTCTCCCCCTCAACATTATGGGGAAGGTCTTGATCCTTCTCCCCCTATTCTACATGATGGATGGGGGAGGATATGATATTCTCAGCATCAGTAGCAGCTTGCATTGGGTCCCTGTCTTCCAGGCCAGAGATCCCAACACAGGTTTCAATCTTGCTTAATCTGTCTTGTAGGCCAGATTTAGCAGGAGTGAGTCTTTGAAGATCTTCTCGGTCCACCTGAGTAAAGTGCAAAGGAGCACAAGTGGCAGCGTTCAGGCGGTCGAGGATTTGCTGCAGTAGATTGGTGGCAGAGCTGACATCGGTCCTTAAGAAGGACACTTCTCCCTTAAGATCTCCAAACTCTGTCTTCAATGATGTTACTTCATTGGACAGAGAGGTGAAGTTTGTGGAGAGAGTGTTGTTGGTAGATGAGTGGTCAGCAAGAGTAGTAGCCAATTGTGCAATGTTGCTTTCTACCTTCTCCAGATCAGCACTGGAGGCCTTCTTTCCGACCTCAGCAGTCAGCGATTTGAGGTTCTCTCCAGCGTTTGTAACCGCTGAAGAATTTGCTGAGAGAGTTGTGGTGAGGGATTCCACCTTTGTTTCCATGGCCTTCAGGGAGGTGTTGATATCCCCTAAATTAGGACCTGAAACAGTTATTAACTTATGAACAGAGGAAAGCTCAGAAGTTTGGGGTTTTGAGAGAGGAGTAGGTTGAGTTATGTGTATACCTGCAGGCGGGTTAGCGAAGTTGTCGAAACCTTGTAACCCTGAATGGTATTCCATGTCGCGCCTTAGCGCATGGAGGTGCCTGCAGATCCTAAGTTTGTTTCCATCATCGCATGTAGAGTATCAGCAGCTGAATCATGAACGATGACGTTGGTTCCTGAGAACGGTGGGAAAATTGGTGGAGTGTCCAAAGAAAGAGTGGGAGGAGTGAGGGATGAGAAGATTGGTTGTGTGCGGAGTTCAACGTTGGATCCGCTGACAATCACTTCAGTCTGTAGAGAGGCTGAAGGAGGTGGGTTCAGTTCTAAGTTTATAACATCATCGTTTAGAGACGCTGAGGTTTGGATGAAAGAGGTGGCTTGAGCAGCTGTGGCAGAGCGTACCACTAAACTATCCAACAGCTCTTTAGAGAGAACCGTGGAGTCTTCAGCATGTGAATGCTTGGGGGTTGCTCCTTGGTTTTCTTGATCCTTTTGGAATCAAGTTGGGTATAAGAATGTTTCCTTTTTCGAGTAGAGGGTGTAGCCTGGGTATCAGCGGTGGGGATTTCCGCTGAAGTAGCTGCAGAAGTAGAAGAAGGAGGATTGAGAAGAGGTAAGAGAGTAGAGAGATGTACCTCGTTTGGCAGAGACTTGAAGTGGAGCACCTTAGGGCCAACCTGAGAGAGTCTCAGATCACCCTCTTTTGGGTATTTGTCCTCAAGTCCTTGAAGAAAGACGGCGCTGATGAATCTGGGATATGGAACCCATGTTGGTCTATCATCCATATCTACTCTGAGCGCAAGATCGTCGTAGATGATCAAGGCCCAGTCAACATGGAGACCTTTCAGCAATGCATAGCCCATTGCTTGTTGATTTTGAGCGGCTTGATCAGAGGAGTCGGACTTCGCTGTCATGCATCTTATCAAGTGGGCGAAGATGAAGTTCATCTCGCTGGGCATCTTTGATTTCTTGATCAGGGTCAGTTTCTTCTCGGGCAATTTATCCCTCCCTGTGTCCCATGTGTACCCCATTGCATAAAAGAAGGCAGTGATTGCTTTCCTATCAGCATGGTTTTTGTGGTTTGGCAGAAGGACAAAGCGTTTTTCTTTCGTAGCCGTGGGTAGGCTGAGTGCACGCCTGATAATGGCGGGGTTGATTTTGGTGGTGCCAAATTTGGTGTCACAGAGAATGACATCAAGTAGTTTCTTAGGGTCTTTGGGTGAAGGAATCTGAGCTCGTCTGGAAGTATACCAGAACTGAGATAGAAGGAATTTATGGGCAGGGGGTACGGTAGTGAGGGCTGTAGATAAGCAACAGGTTTTGAGAAAGTTTACAGCATCATCCAGATGCCTGACTTGCTTTTTCGGAGGAAAATCGAAAAGCGCATAGAGATTGTTGTTGTTGAAAGTGACTTTCTCAAGTGTGAACTTGACCTGAGAAGCCTTGATGAGATTCAGTTTCTCAGCAGTAGGAGATTTCTCAGCAGTAGGAGCAGCAGTAGAAGATGCTATTGTTTTTTATCATGTCAACCAAAGAATGTTTTAGGATTTTGCACATTCCATTCAGACAAAATATGTCTTAATGGAGAATTAGGTTTTTTTTTTAGTTTTTGACAAAGAGAGACAAAAACCAGTGAAGTCTTATTTTCCAGTTTCCTCTTTCTTAAAAGATAAGGATTCTGGAAAAACATATGAGGTTTCAAGTTTAAAGATTTTGAGATGTAAACTTAAAGAACAACCATGAAGGTTGTGTTCATAAAACCATGAAAGAAATGATTTCATTTTTAAAAGTTCTTTTGTTTGATCTTGTAGAAACAATGAGAAGATCAGAAACAAGTTAAAACAGGTAAATAATTAGAATATTAACCTTGTTGTCGAAGAAGAAGATGGACAGTTTCTGGAAACAAGAGTTCAAAATGCAACAGTAATTCTTTTCTTGTAGGAGAAGTTGTTCGCGTAAAGGAAAAATATAAACTCGAATGGGGTTATATAGTGGGAATAGAATGAGAAAAACTTGAGCGGGAAAAGTTTTTCATCATGACACGGACACGTGTTTGCATTTGATTGGATGAGAAAACGAAACGTGCAAACGTGTGTCAGAAAAAGAACGTGCCAGGGTTTATCCGTTTGATTACGTCACAAACGTCCTTTCATATTTTAGGATGTCTCTGAGGTTTTTGAAAAACTCAGGGACATTTTGAAAACATGAAGCACTGAATAGAAATATCAGTGTTAGGTTTTGAAATTTCAAAGTATTGCTGATAAGGAAGAGATATTCAGCGATACAATTTGTTTTGAAATCTTGCATTCATTTGCAAACGTCAGCGAGTAAAGAAAACATACCTTGATATCAGCGAAACAATTTTGTTCAGAGAGAAAATGATAGAATGGGTTATATAAGTTGGTTTTATCCTTTTGCTGGTCAAATGCGAACCGCTGAAGATTTTATTCTTCAAAGTTCAGCATTCCAAGCTCGCTGATGAGAAAGTTAAATCTTGTCTCATCAAGAGGTTTGGTGAACAGATCAGCTAACTGAAAGTCAGTTGGGATAAAGTGAAGTTCTATATCACCATTCATCACATGATCTCTGATAAAATGATACCTGATTTCGATGTGTTTGGTCTTTGAGTGTAGCACTGGATTGTTGGCTATAGCGATGGCACTTGTGCTGTCGCAATAGATTGGAATTTTCGAGAGCTGAAGGTCATAGTCCAGTAGTTGATTTCTCATCCACAAGACCTGAGAACAACAGCTTCCATCAGCTACGTATTCAGCTTCAGCGGTGGAGGTGGACACTGAGTTTTGCTTTTTACTTGTCCAACTCACCAGCTTTCCACCTAGGAGCTGACATCCTCCTGTGGTGCTTTTCCTATCCATCTTGCAACCTGCAAAATCACTATATGAATAGGCGATTAGATCAAACCCTGAGTCTTTGGAATACCAAAGACCTAGGTTAGGAGTACCCTTAAGGTAACGAAAGATTCGCTTTACAGCGATCATATGAGATTCCTTAGGTTCAGCTTGATATCGTGCACACAAACAGGTTGCGTACATAATATCAGGTCGGCTAGCTGTAAGATACAGAAGAGAGCCGATCATCCCACGGTACGTCGTGACATTAACAGGTATTCCAGAAGGATCCTTGTTTAGTGTCAGCGGTGGTGCCATAGGGATTTTCATAGCTGAACTCTGAGTTAAATCAAATTTCTTCAGCATATCTTTAACATACTTTCCCTGATTAATGAAAGTTCCCTTTTCATTTTGTTTTATCTGAAGACCAAGGAAATATGTTAGCTCACCCATCATACTCATTTTATACTCTGCTTTCATCCTTTCAGAGAAACGAGTACAAATGTCAGGGTTAGTTGAACCAAATATAATGTCATCAACATATATTTGTACAAGAATGATATGACCTTTTACTTTCCTGAAAAATAGAGTTTTATCGATTTTTCCACGCTCAAATTTTTCAATATGGAGATAAGTAGAGAGAGTGTCATACCATGAACGAGGAGCTTGCTTTAAGCCATAAAGTGCCTTATCCAGGTTATAAACATAACCTGGATGCTTAGGATCTGAGAATCGGTTGTTCCACGTAGACTTGTTTATTTAGCTTTCCGTTGAGGAATGCTGACTTAACATCCATTTGATAAACTTTGAAGTCTTTGTGTACAACATAAGCTAAGAATAGACGAATGGCTTCTAGTCTTGCCACTGGAGCAAAGGTTTCGTCGTAATCTATGCCTTCCTCTTCTCTGTATCCCTGAGCAACGAGTCGAGCCTTGTTGCGGGTTACAGTTCCATGTTCATCCAACTTGTTTCGATAGACCCATTTAGTGCCTATCACTGACTTGTCAGATGGACGAGGAACAAGCTTCCAAACTTTGTTTCTTTCAAATTCAGTCATCTCTTCTTGCATAAAGCTGACCCAGTTTGGATCTTGGAGGGCATCATCTGTTTTCTTTGGTTCAATCTGAGAAATAAAGTTAACGAATAAACATATGTTACCTGCACTTCGTCGAGTCTGAACAACAGTGTTTGGATCACCAAGAATTTGTTCAATTGGGTGATTAATAGTCCTTCGCTGAGCCGGAGCATGAGTCGCTAACTCAACCTAAACTGGAGGGGCTGAAGATGAGGCTTCAGCAACTTCTGGAATATCAGCCAAGAGAGGAGTAGGTGCAGATGTCATTACATTCACTGATTGCTGAGAAGTAGATGGAATGTCTGAGACATTTGGTTCAGAAGCAGGCATAGTGTTTAGAGGAACAGCTGAGACCCATGATGTTTCAGTTTCACTATTCTGCATGTTTGGGATGATAGTAGGACCATCATCTTCAACGGGATGAGTATGAGGAGTGGGAATATCTTCTGAATCACCAAGATGGAAAAACATCCATTGATTCAGTTCTTCAGTATCAACAGAAGGTCTAGAATTTGCTGAACGACATTCGTCAAAGGTGACGTGAATCGTTTCTTCTATAGTCTGTCTTCTACGATTGAAGACCCTGAAGGCTTTGGAGATTGAAGAATATCCAAGAAAGATTCCATCATCAGCCTTAGGATCAAACTTTCCAAGGGCATCTTTGTTGTTCAGTATGAAACACTGACATCCAAAGATGTGAAGAAAGCTAATTGAAGGCTTTCTCCCATGAAAAAGTTCATAGGCTGTCTTCTTGAATCTTTTGACGATCAGCGACCTATTTTGCGTAAAACAAGCAGTGTTGACAGCTTCTGCCCAAAACTGAGTAGGCAGGTGAGAATCGCTGAGCATTGAACGTGCAACTTCAATGATAGTTCTATTTCTTCTTTCAGCGACTCCATTTTGTTGCGGTGTTCTCACTGAAGAGAAGTTGTGAGAAATACCCGTACTCTCAAAGAAGGAATCAAGAGAACTGATTTTGAATTCAGTCCCATGATCACTCCTTATTGAGCGAACGATCATATTGTTCAGGACTTCCATTTTCCTAACAAAGGTGATGAGTTCTTCAGGGGTGTCACTCTTAGAACGGAGAAACATTACCCAGGTATAGCGAGAGAATTCATCAACTATGACCAGTGTATATTTCTTTCCAGCAATGGATTGTTTGTTAACAGGGCCAAACAAATCCATATGGAGAAGTTGTAGAGGAGATGACACTGAGGAAACTTGCTTAGATTTGAAGCTTGCTTTGGTCTGCTTGCCTTTCTCACACGCTGAACATAAGGAGTCTTTGGTGTATGAGTGTTGAGGTAGACCAGTAACTAACTCTTTAGAAGTAAGAGTATTCAATGTCTTGAAGTTGAGATGAGAGAGCCTCTTATGCCATAGCCAGTTGACATCAGAAGAGGCTTTTGAGAAGAAACATTAGTTCTCAGTGGTTGTTGAGTCCATGTTTATTACATAAACATTTTCCAAACGATAACCGCTGAGAGCTATCTTCTCCTTTTTGTCAGCGATAAAGCAGGATTCCTTAGTAAAGGTTACTTTGTTATCCATGTCGCAAAGCTGACTGATGCTTAGAAGATTATGCTTCAGCCCTTCAACATATGCGACTCTTCTGAAGGTTGTTGTACCATTAGAGAGTACACCAAACTCTCGGGTATGTCATTTTCCGTTTCCACCAAAAGTCACAGAGGGACCCTTCTCTTCCTTATACTCAGTGAGCAGGTTCTTCTTACCAGTCATGTGTCTAGAGCATCCGCTATCGAGATACCATATACCCTTCTTAACCTGCATTACAAAGGAAGATTAGTTTGACTTGGGCACCCATTTCATCATGTGTACACACTTGTTAGTGGAGGTAGATGGAATAGAAGGTTCAGCATTCTTCGCAGCATTTGAAGATTCAGCTTTATTTTCAGTCTTCACTTTGGTTAATTTCTTAACCTTAGTGGTCTTCTTTGCCTTGGGGGCATTGATCTTCACCTTAGTTATCTTTTCAGCTTTGGTGGCTGTAGGGCACTTACTAGCAATATGATTTGTAAGTCCACAGTGATAACATTTCCTATAACTAAAAGTAGTCTTAGGACCATTTGCATGCTTAGCCGTTAGTTTTAAATGAGCAGGGCTAGCACAAAGTATACCTTTAGCATTGGAAATGAGAGGAACTATCAGTTCTTCAGATTTCTTACCAGTTATATCCACTTTAAGTCTAGGAGTAGATCGCTGAATAAATCCAGGGATCTTGTTCTTAGAAGTAGAGGGATAAGTCATTGAAGCTTTAGAAGCATTCAGCTTAGGTACACAAGTACCCTTCTGAGGTTTTTGGTTAAAAGCAATTCCTTTACCTTTGTCTTTAGAGACTGAGGTAGGTTTTGGATAAACAATTTTCTCTTTACCTTTAGAAGTTAGGGTAGAGATTTCCTCAGGAATGGGAGGTTTTGAAGAGGAACACTGAGAAGAGAAAGTGTCAGGGATAGAGGATACGAACATTCCAAACTTAAACATGGAACGGTCAGTGGTTGGTTCTAGAGTTTCATCTTTGTACCAAGACCACGTTTATCACTCAGGGGAATCTGAGACTTAATTATCTCAGTGATCGTTGTTGAGGATTTATACCATCCATCAACAATAGCTTTTTCAGCTTTTAATGTAGCGATAGCTTCTTCGCGCTCGATTTTGACTAGCTGATTTATATGAACTTATTCTTTAAAATCTTCTTCAATTTTAGAAAACTTTTCTATTTGAAGGTGACAGTTTTTAAGCTGTTCAGCGAGATCAAGGTTTTGATTTTCAATAACAGTTTTGCCATTCATGGCTTCATATAAACTTCTGGTTAGCAGATCGATTTTTCGAAGACTATCAGCTTCATCAATATTTAAAATATTGGTAAAGAAGGAAGGTGATACCTTAGTAGCAGAGGTTGAAGTAGAGGAAATGTCAGACTTTTCTTCCTCATCTTCAAGTTTGGCCATGAGACAGAGATTGGCTTCATCATCATTTTCAGAGTCAGACGATTCTTCTTCGTCAGAGGCAGCCCAATCATAGTCAGCCATCAGGCCTTTGCCTTTCTTCTTAAAGGTTTTCGGCTTTGAATACCTTTCTTTCAGCTTTTTGTATTTTTCATCTCTAGTCCTGGGAGTAAAGTTTTTATTGGGAAAAGCTGAGGATCTAGGGACTTTCTTTGACCTGCACTCGCTAGCAAAATGTCCTATCTTTTCACAGTTATATCTAGTAGCAGTAGCCTTATCAATAGGAGTTGATGATCTTGGCTTGTCAGTAATAGCAAGAGGTTTGTTCTTTCTGAAATTTTTCTTATTGGCGAATCTCCTGAACTTATTAGAAAGGAGAGCCATGGATTCATCAAGATCTGAAGAGTCAGGATCTGATGAGCATTCAGAGTTAGTCTCCAACTCAGTGATAGTGATAGTAGATCGCTGAGTGGTAGGTGACTCTGAGATTAAAGCAATAGGGGTGCTTTTGGAATCTTTTACAAGATTCTTCTTAAGATGACTCGATTGCTCATGATTAAGCATCGTGCCATATAAGGTAGAAAGAGTCATGGATTTTAGATCCTTTGATAGCTTGAGACACATTGAATAACTGTCCCAGCTTTCAGGTAAACATTCTAAGAACTTTGTCAGTACTTCAAAGTTAGAATATTCCTTACCAACAGTTTTTAGATCTATTATTAAGCAGTTAAAACGTTGGTGTACTTCAGAGAGAGATTCATTCTTACCACAAATGAAGCTTTCGTACTGTCTTACAAGGTTGATCTTACGTGAGTCCTGGACTTCAGACGTACCTTCATACTGAACACAGATTGTGTCCCACATGGCTTTGGAGGTTTTCAGGTTCATGACGGAATGGTAGACTTCGTCAGGAAGAGCCATGGAAAGAATGGATCTGGCTTTGGTGTCGATAGCCACTTTCTTCTTATCTTCATCAGTCCACATATGAATTTCCTTGGGAACCAACCTTTCTGGAATAGCAGCTCTATTCTCAGCGACTGGAACTTTAGGATCAATTCTAACAGGAATATATGGGCCGTTTTCAAGATAATAAGGCATAGTAGGGTCTACACCTTCTAAGAAGAGAATCATCCTATTTTTCCACAGATTAAAGTTATCTCTGGAGAATCTAGGGGGTTTTGCAAGAGAACCGTTGTCAATATAGTTAGTGTTTGTGTTGGTAGTCATTTTAAGAAATAGCAATGAAGAAGAGATTAGTATAGATAAGATCTTGTTTATGAGATTAAACAAATCTGCTCTGATACCACTTGTTGGTCCCGAAGGGTTATACAAGTTTGTAGAAGGGGGGGTTGAATACAAACACACGATTTTTACTTTCTAATTTGTTTATTGATAAATCTTAAAACAATTTACAACTTGTTGCGGAACAAGATTAAGGATTAACCTAATCTAAACAAGTTAAGAACACTAAGTTTTTTGCACTAGAAATAAGATAGAAAGGAGATAAGAATATTACGAATAATATTCTAACACTAAGAGAGAAAGAAGAAGATGGCTGAGCATTTCAATTCTGAAGTAGGGTTCTTCTTTATATACTGCATGCATTTAATGCATGGCAGTGTTACTTTATACGTGGCAGCAGCTGAGTGGTTGCATGTTTTGACATTTGTAGACAACCTTAGTAGCCGCATGGTGCACAGTGTAGAATCAGAGTTTGTTGTACGATTCTAGACAGAAGGGAGGTCCATTCTGACATTTCGTACGGAGACGTGCAAGGGGGTAAGACAAAAGTAACTTGTAGAGGAGGACTTCATGATCAGCGTTCGTTGAACAGTTCTTTATCAGCGAATGATAAAGCTCAGCGATTGCTGAAGTCTTCTACTTGATACTTCACGTTGAGTGGACAAGTCTTGCTTCGCTGATATCCACATCAGTTCATTAGTAGACTTGTCGCTGGTTCTTGGGCTTGATCTTCGACTTCAGCGTAGAACCTTTGTTGACGTGAAACTTGTTTTCAGGGATCATAAGTAAACAACTAAACTATCAGCGATCATCACGGAGACTGAACAGGCTCAGATCTACTGAATGAACAGTGTTCGCTGAATGTCTAATCTAAAGAGCGAGAGTTCCTATCAGCGGTACTGTAAAGTCCTAGTACTTATCAGCGATAGTGAAACTGTAATACATATTGTTTACTTACAATTTTCACTAAGTGTTTAAGAGAAGGTCATTATTAAATCACCGAGGGTTTGGATCAACACAACTTGTTCGAGCACTTTTGAATACAAAATCATTAATAATAGCCTCTAATTCATACAAAACAACTTCTTCGGCCATTTTAGATGCAAAATTATCAATAATAGCATCTAATTCATACAAAACAACTTCTTCGAGCATTTTGATGCAAAATCATCAATAATAACATCTAAATCAATACTATCTAACATGTCTTTTTCAATGCATAATATTGCCAAACCATTTAACCTTTCTTGTGACATGGATGATGATAGGTATTCCTTTAGGGTAAGAATAACCACAGATTTTTTTAGCAAAAACTCTCTGCCATTTCCATTAAAGAGAAAGGTTTAAATACATGAAGAAAAGCAAACTAACCCACTAACCCAAGTTCCCCACTAGGACGTGGCCTTAACTGCCACTTTGACTGATTCCTAAAACCCTACAATGTTAGGAAACTAAATGCAAATACAAGGAAATAACAAGTAAAATAAAACTAAAAGGAAAATACCAAACTAAGAACCTAATTAAACACCTGGTGACTGACACCCTAAAGATGACCTCAAGTATCCCTTCAATAACTTCAGCTTTGAAAAACTTCTTTCGGCGGATGCTACGGTCACAGGCATTGTCAACATAATTCGATAAGCAACCGAAACGTTAGGATAACAATCTCCAACTTTCACAAAATCAAGAATTTCAATTGCGGATATTGATTTAGATGGCAAGTCACCTGCAACACCTTTAGTTCAGAAAAAAGATCATTTACATCAACATCCGCCATATTATTATGAGAAAAGGTATCACCAAAATTAGCACAACATTTCATCAATTCATTCTCTTCCAATGACTTTACTTTATCCGAATCAAATAAGAATCCAAATATACCTGAATTGGAATATGAATGATGGAATACGAGTGTCCGAGTCCAAAGAATTCAACTCCACATGACCATTTCTCAATAAAATGTAATTTGTTAATTCAATTAAGACAATAAAAGTAAAAAAAATAGAATCTCAACAAGAATCATAAAATTGAAACAATAATTCAGAAATTAGAACCTCAAATTAGAAACTAGAATCTCAAATTTAGAAATTAGAACCTCAAATTTAGAAGTTAGAATCTCAAATTAGAAATTAGAATCTCAAATAGGCAGAATGCTTATCATTTATCAAATTATCAATTATCAGAAGTTCAAAACAGATTAGGCGAGAAATAAAAGAACACGGCAACCTAACCTTATACAATCTCGGTCTAACCATAAAGGACAGTTGAGGATTTCGTCGGACGACACACGGGAATGGCTCGGCTCGTCGCTCTTCATCGAACGTTGGGGAAACTGAATCGACGACTCAATTTTGCTTTAATTTCACTTATCGTTCGGCGCCTATTTCTTGGAATCTTGGTCGCTCCCCCCTCACAGTAGCAATCGATTTTGTTTCCAAATTTCAATTGATTTCGTTCACTATTTGGGCCCCTATCACGGATGAGGGTTTGTGGTGCATATGGGCCCTTCTATTCCTTTACAATTGGGCTAAAAAGACTGATTCATAATTCTTTTAAACTAAGTATATAAACTTAGTTTTTTTAAGTAAATATATAAACTAAAAAAAACTATTTTCGGGCCCTTAATTTTTTTGGACCCTGGGCGAGTGCCCAACCCGCCCTCCCCCAGGGACGGCCTTGCATATAGAGGAAACCCTAAATCTTCTCCTGTATAAATGGTGGTCTGAAACGTTAATCGTCTTATATATATATAGGTTTTTAAGACTTTAAGACTTCTATGATATATGCTTTATAAGATAGTATAGATATAGATATGTGATATGTACAAAAGTTATGATTTTTTAAAGTGTATCTAAAAAAACTATATAAAACTTAATAAAAATTATGAATTAACTGAAATTAAAGAATAAATAAATCTAAAAGATATAACGACAATTTCAAGGATTTATCTAATTTAAAATGGCAATTATCATTATTTTCTAAAATTATTTTCTCTTTTATATTTATGGTATTTTTAATTAATGAATTATGTGTCTTATATCCATTCTTGCCTTCTTGCAAATTAGTTTATTTCTTGCAAGATCCTCCCTCATATATATATATATATATATATATATATATATATAACCTTAACTTTTTAAAAGTTCCTTCGTCTACATAGGGTTGAGTTCCGTGAAAGGTTGAGGTTAACGTGATCATGTGAAACCGGCCTGTTTTCGTGACACCCCTGAGACTACATGAATAACACTAAACGTTCACAGCGTTTTTACGGTGAAAGTTTGGTGTTTTTTGTACCTTCACAATGTTTTGCTGTGGAGTTTTATTGTTATTTTGTGGTCTCACCAAAATATATTGGTCTCACGTGAACCCTACCTATATATATATATATATATATATATATGTATAACGAAAATCAAATGAAAGGCGCAAACTATGTTACAAAGTAGTGTACCATATGAACATGTGTTATTTAATATATGAAACTATATACGAGAAACATTCATTGTTTATAAGAAAAATTGTTTCATATATAAACCATTCAAAACTGTTTTAAGTGTAAAAAACATTCATAAAAATATGTTTCATATATAAAATACACACACGCACACGTACAAACAATAAAAAATCATGTAAACCATAATTTAAAATCAGACTCATTAAATTATATTTATTAGTTTTCATGAGTTTGTGACATACATATTGTCATGTCCATTTTTTTTCACTCTCCTCTCCCTCTTATAGGAGCACACATTAAAGTGTCTAATTCAAAGGTGTTCCAATAGGTTCATAGTATGTTTTTCGGAGTCTACACAAGTTTTTAGAACATTTTTAAAATAAAACGTCGTATTAGCTATGTTATAAAACATTATTTAAAAAGTGTCTTATGAAAATAAGTGTCCTATAGAAAGATGTGTTTATATATATGACACTTCTCAACGTTGTCTTATAATTAGCTAATATGACGTTTTATTTTAAAAGCATCATAAAAAACTTGTTAAGATGCCCAAAAGCATTTGGTCGACCCAGAAACGTTCATGCCAGAGAGGTTTATGGAAGTTGGGATCGACTACAAAGGCCATGATTTTGAGTTCATTCCGTTTGGTGCTGGGAAGAGGATTTATCCAGGATTGAATCTTGCTCATAGAATGTTACATATCATGTTGGGATCTTTAATTCTAAAGTTTGATTGGAAGCTCGAAGGAAATATGAGAGTTCAAGATATAGATATGGAGGAAAAGTTTGGGCTCACGTTGCCAAGAAAGGTACCACTCATGGCCATCCCGATCAAATTGTGCTAGTTGTATTTTTAATTGAATAAAAGTTGAGAATATTGTCATATTTATACTTGAATTAGTATTTAGAAAATATAATGTTGAATTAATCATCTTCAGGCATCTTACTATTCCTAATATTAATATCGAAATAGTAACATTTCATATTGTAGCAAATAACGACCACATGTACAATCTCGAAACAACCCCAACTAATCGAGATCAAACCGAGCAGAAAGTAGTCGAATTTCACCCATGACCGAAAATATGAACTCAAATATGTTTGTAATGCGAAACGATACACTACAAAACAAAATATAACCGCCAACGAATTTCACCCATGACCCAAGAAGGAAGAGAAATTTGGCCAAAACGTGGAGAGAGAGAGAGAGAGAGGTGGTTCTTAAGATCGTGGAGAGGAGACGGGAGAGGAACAGATAGGTTAGATTTTAATCGTGGTTCTTAATCGTTGGCAAAAGTCTTTTTTTGTAGTGATTACTGTCATTTTTCTTAAATTAAATGTCTGAATGAAATAAATGATAGCTTTACTCTCAATATGAATTTAGTTGTGTTTATAAATTATTGTTTATGTTTATAAATCAATGATATTTGGGATAACAAAAACTACTTGATCAACATTAAAATATAATACTACAAATTCATTGATATCATCAAAATATCATTGATGAGGAATTCACTTTTAACTATTCTATTTGATCCACATGAGTGAGAAAAAATCCAATCACTACTAAATAAATGACCTTTTTCGACAGACGTTTTCGACGTCGAAAAAATTTCGGACGAATTTTCAATGGAATCAAGAAAAGTCAACAAAGGTGTTAATCTATCGGAAGTCCGTCACAAATCCGCCACTAAAGTTTAAAAAAAATTATATATTCTCGAAAATGTTTGTGACGGATTTGTGACAAAAATCTTATCCATCACAAATCCGTCACAAATATTTGTTAAATACAATTAAGTTACTTAATGAATGTAATTAGCAAATAAATAATAAGATTACAATTAATTAATTAAACTAAATAGCAATTAAAAAATAAAATCAGAAAAATCTTATTAACTTGCGACGGATTTCCGATGAAAATTAAATTATTGATAAGATTTTTAAATAAATATTTTTTAAAATTCAGGTTTTTTTAAAAATCTTATTATTTTCTGACGGATTTCTGTCCGTAATTTTAAAAAAATTTAATTTTTAAAATTCCGTCAGAAGTCCGTCGGAAATATCTTGAAATATTTTTTTTATAATTAAGGTGTTTTAAATAACTTTTTTTTCAAAATGCAAGGTTTTTTAAAAGTTATTATTTTCCGACGGATTTCCGACGAAAAATAAATAAATAAATTTTTTAATGTCCGTCGGAAATATCTTGAAATATATATGTTTTTTAATTTACTATTTTTTTAAAAATCAAGGTTTTTTAAAAATTTATTATTTTCGACGGATTTCCGACGACAATTAAATTTCCGTCGGAAATCCGTCGGAAATATCTTGAAATATATATATGTTTTATTTTTTTTATTTCATGAACTTTGTGACGGATTTGTGACGGATTCTTTTAAAAATTACGTTTTTGTGTTTTTTCCCAATTCCTCTCCATATATACTTATCCAAGTCAAATTGGTCTTTTGTAGGTTTTATTGTGGCTTAGTGGATCGTATTGGACTATAGTGAGTCTTAATTATCTTATCAAACCAACTACACTCGACATGCATATTTGTAGTACATATTTGCACACATACACGTAATAAATCACATGTGGTATTATATTGGATCTTAATGAGTCATAAAATATTATATTGGGCTATAACGGTGGTTTAGTAGTTCATGTGGGGGTATAATGGTGGTTAATTGTCTAGTTTTCCCTAATAATTAACACATGCATCTATGTAGTTGATACGTGTACACAAGCACGTAATTGTAACCACTTGTGTTATTGGGTCTTAATAAGTCATACAATGTCATAATTGGCTATCATGGTGGTCTAGTGGTTCATATGGTGGTTAGTTGTCTAATTGACCCTAATACACAACACATGCATATATGCAATCCAGAAGTGTACAAGCACGTAATAAGTCACTACTTGTGTTATTGGGCCTTAATAAATTATAAAATGTCATATTTGGCTATAATTGTAGTTTAGTGGTTCATGTCAGGGTATAGTGGTGGTTAGTTGTTTAATTGATCATAATACACAACACATACATATATGTATGTCGATACGTGTATCCAAGCATGTAATAAGTCACCGCTTGTATTATTGGGCCTTAATAAGTCATAAAATAACATAGTGGTTTGTAATGGTTTGTTTAGTGGTTCATATCGGAGTCTAGTGGTTCTTAGTTGTCTAATTAACCCTAATACACCACACATACATCTATGCACTCGATACGTGTACACAATCACATAATAAGTCACGACTTGTGTTATTGTGCCTTAATAAGTCACCAACGATCATAATGGGTTCTACTAGGTTTAATGAGTTCTATTGGACTATATATGATAGGTTCTAACGGGCTTAAATCGGTTCAATTGAGTTTCGATCGGTTCAATTTGGTTTTAATGGATCTATTGGGTTGTTCGATTCAGTTGGGTTTTAAATAAGTTTTATTCGATTATAGCGGTTCAAGATGATTTTTATTCGGTTTTGTTCGACTTTAACGGGTTTAATTCATTTTTTTTGTTTTAACCTGTGATAATAATATTATTAGTAATTAATTTGATTTTGCGATGAACCCTAGAATTTCAATTGTGTGTTTAGAGGAAGTTGAAAACTGATTCTGATTTGCGATGAACCCTAGAATTTCAATTTGCTATGAACCCTAGAATTTCAATTGCGATGAACCCTAGAATTTCAATTGCGATGAACCCTAGAATTTCAATTTGCTATGAACCCTAGAATTTCAATTGGCTATGAACCCTAGAATTTCAATTGCGATGAACCCTAGAATTTCAATTGGTCTTGTATTGTATTTAGAAAAGAAAATGACATTGTGGGATTGAAAACTGATTCTGATTTGATAATGGTTTTGGTACACGATTTGGCATTTGTCTTTTTTAAATCATATTTAGTATATAGTATTATTATGGTAAAAATCATATTTGATTGTATGTATATAAAATATATGTAGGTAATGTATGTATCTATATATGTAATTTTTGGGTAAAATTGATTGTATGTATATAATGTATGTATGTATATGTTTAGATGTGTTTGATTGTATGTATATATAATATATGTATGTATATAATGTATGTATGTATGTGTTTAGATGTGGTAAAAATCATATTTGATTGTATGTATTTAATGTATGTATGTATATATGTAATTTTTGGGTACAATCAATGGTATGTATATACAAGTGTACAAATTATAAAAATCGAAAAACATGTATTTACAATTGGGCCATGCCGAATTTTCACCCTCGTCCTCCTACAATTTTTCGACCCACAGTCCCCTCTACCTCCAGATTTCAGATCCCCCCCCTCGATCGATTTTCTGCCCTAATCGACCACCTATCGCAACCACAACTGCCCTAATCGATCTCTTCATCGATTTCAGACCTGCAGATCCCCACAGCCTCACCCCCTCACTCGATTTCACACACCCATCTTCGTCCCTCACGATTTTAGGGGAGCATCACACATCAGTCGCATTCCCCATCGTCGCTCTTCTTTCTCACCTGACCATCTTTGGATTTTGTTCCTACAACCAGAACTCTCTCTCGCTCTCGATTTCAACCTGTGCAGACCCGATTAGTCTCATCTCTCAACTGATTTCCGATTCACGATGACCACAGACCTGCACAACCTCATTTAATTTCAGTTTCTTTAGAGTCACAGTCACACAAGGTAAACCTTCCTTACATTTGTTGCTCGATACAGGTACATTTCCTAATTTGTGTATGCGACTGATCTGAATTGTTTGGACACTCCGATGTAGTCAATTGTCTTGAGCATTCAAAGATTTTGTGAGCATGCAATTATTTCCAAATGGGCAGATGATGAAATGAGGAACCCTCTTTGTGCCTTCTTGACTAATTAACCATGTAGGAAATGTATGCACACGAACCACGTAATTTGGTACATTTGTGAGTTATTATGAACTTGGTTGATTTGTACTTCACCAAGTGGGGTAAGATTTTCTGAGACATAAGGAGACCATATGTGCTTACTTCTTAATCAAGATGTGCAATAAGGGTTACTTCATATAATCTTTGCAATGAGGTTGGCATTTTCATCCATAGTTGAGGCTATTTGCACAATTGTCACTTACTTGGTGAAATCTTGGTAATTTGCTCTTTTCAATTGTGTTGCTTGTGGTGGGTTCCCTTTTATGGCACCATGGTGTTGGTTTTCACACATGTAAACCATTCTTGGATTGGCACTTGGTGAGTTCACCTCGATAGGCCAAATCATGCGTGAAATGGACAGACAAGGAAAATTGGTGCCCGTATTGGCGTTTCATGATGCACACACCTTGTCACTATCACACGCTCGCACAAGTTTCTAATGTGGTCTTGAATGCTTGATTTGATAGGCGGGTGGAACATGATTGGGGATATAATTTATTGTATTCGCCATGCTTCCTTGCATCCTCATGTTGTGTGGATATGAACTATTTGTGGGTGTAACAGGACAAACAAACCTAGGTTTGGGGTTCCGTTTGTTTGTTTATTCGTGATCACATAACTCTCGTTATACGTACCACATTGTCACATATGCCATTATGCATCACAGGTAAACATCACGTCGTGCATTTTCAATGTCTTACTTGTTGGTAATCCAAACCTAGGTTGACACCTAGGTTTCGGGTGGGCGTTTTGGTGGACCTCCTAAAACCTTAGCATGAGCCCAACCTAGGCCTTGGCCTAGGTTTGGGGTGGCCGATTCGCCAACCACTTACGGTATGCACAAGGTTCAAACCTAGACAAAGGTCTAGGTTTTGGGTTCCTTCTCCTATTCTACCGGTATTAATGCGCTTACCTTTTCTTTTTCAGGAAATGGGAAGGACAAAACCAACCACCACCACCCCTTAATGCCCAGAATATGACAAGCTCACGCCGACACATAAACTTCAGGAACGCCAAGGGTGGAATAGAGATTTCGTGCGACAAAACAAATTGATGGCTAAAAGGAAAGTATGGTCGGAGCATGGAATTCGCCTTCAGGAACTCCCACCATCAGCCCGTATCGCTAACACCATCCAATGCTACCGATGGAAGCAATTATGTGCTAGTCGCGGGCCGTACGACGAGGGTTTAGTTCAGGAATTATGTGCCTCACTACACGCCGATATCTTCAATGAGTTTGGTGAAGTGATGGTTCGAGGTTGTAAAGTCACATTAACGGTATCCGACATCTACGAATACTATGGCCTTCCAAGAATCGACATGATAAGAATCATAGGTGGGATACCCACCATTCCGGGGGTAGACCCACGGGCGGACTATAGTAGTGTACTCGCATACGCCTTAAAGCAAAATGGGCACTCTTTCTAGAATTTTGAATCACAAGCTCAAAAAGAGTCAACTTCACATCGACACGGCCATTTGGTTGATGTTTGTGACAAACATCCTTCTACCCTCGAAACAAAACAATGAGGCGACTTGTTACGTGCGAAATGTGTGTTTTAATCGCAGTGGGTTGTAAACTGTCCACAGTGGGAAGTGCAAGTGTACACTGTCCACTATGATCGTCACATCAAGTAATAGTTGGTAAAATACCAGAATCAAATCCACAGAGACTGGACAATCAAGACAATACGGTTCTCATGAGCTCCTTTTACAAGTTTCAACTAGAGAGGAAAATAATACTTGGTTTTGGTTTGGTAAAATAGCTACTTGAAACGATTTACTAAATGTTAAAAAGGAGGAATGTAGGTTGGATTTTTCCTAGATTTTATCTCAAATACTCGGTCCTTAGAGTGATCCTCGTATTTGTGGTGGACATTTTCGCTAGAAAAGCCCGGTTACAAAAATACTCACACCGTTAGATAAAAATCCCATACTCTTAGTACTTGTTGTTTTGTCAATGGTAATCTCTAAATGGACCTTTTCAGGCCTCGATGGAATGTGTAGAGACAAATACTCTAAGTGTTTTTAATACACAAATTAGCTTGCCTACTACTCCAGTGGGCATAGATTAGCTCACTATGCCGACCTCACTTTCGTAAGTGTCATAAGAATTCTTTCGAATCCCCTAGCATCATTCAAGCTCGTGTCACTGCGTTCTACTCATTTCTAAGTTAAGAACTAGACTTTTAGATCCTTGCAAGTGATCGGCTTGTTCGCATCTTTGGGTAAATATCGAGAGTGAATGACCAAAACAATAAATATTCTAAGTATAAAGATTACTCAAGCATTTTCTATAAAATCCAGGTACTTCTCCTTCCTACATCCCAAAGGATGCTTAGCCTAACATTTCCGAAGTAAAGAAAACAAAAGATGAAGATTTGCACATAATAAAACTGAAAGTGGATTGAATAGTGCTCACAGTGGGGAACGAGAATTCGTCCCTGTCCACTGTGCTTTACGAACTACAATTAACTAGGAAAGAAAATTACAGAAATTAAAGCTAAGTTAATGCAGTAATTAAAAGACTAAACTAATGTGATAAATGAGAGAAATTAAAGCTATCTTCTTAACCCAAGATGATTGTAAGAATGCTAGATTTATTGCAATAAATGAACCCAAGTGCTCCTTTATATACTAGAGGAAAGACTTGGATATTACACAAAAGAGATGAGTCTTCCAATGGGTAGAAACTGCTGTGTAATGGCAGAAATCAGCCCCTTGTGCAAATCAATTACCCAATGGATCCTTCTCCAAGTCAATTTCCAAGTACATAAAGGAGTACTTGTTGCAATCTTCTAAGTAGATGTCTTTTTGTACTTCCTCCAGCCATTTCCCTGCCAATGAACCTTCTTCTTCCAGAAAATTAGATCCCAACTAATAGTTTCTTTTGTCTTTCTTGATCAGCTCGAATAGTGGGCAGCCGGAGTGGGCAGAACAGTGATCACTGCAGGATAAAAATGCGAAAACACCCAGACTTCCACCAAATAATTTATTAAAGACCATGGTTCACTCCTTTTGCTCGTTTTCGTAAATCATACCAAGAATGGGGGTTTTTAGAAGTGAAATGGCTAAAATTGACAAAATAAAGTAGGAAAAACAAGGAAATAATAACTCTAAAAATAGAGTTATCACAACCTCAAACTTAAACCATTACTTGTCCCCAAGTAATAAAAATAATGAAATAAAATGAAAAATAATGCATTCGAAATTTTGAGGGACTTACATACTTCTTGACTTGAATGAACTTTTGATCTCCTTCCTCCGATACTTCCTTCGGTCCGAAACTTAAAAACTTCACTTTTGTACTTGACGAAATCTTTCCCTTGTTTACCATTTGATCAATAGGGCTTTCTTGGGTTTGAAGGGTTTATGGCTTTGAATCTTTTCCCAAGGGTTTTTGGCAAGAATTTCCAAACATGGACCGAGGATCTCGCTTTGAGATTTTTATTTCAAGAAGTGGGTGTTTAGTATTTTGTAATGATAGGTACGTACACTTTCAGGCTTTATTTGGGTATGGCTATTTTTTCTTCTGATGGTCCAGAATGGGCACACCATCTTTTTCTGGGAGTGAGCACTTTGATGGTCCGGAAAAGGCACACCATCAATTTTGTTAGTGATACTCCGATTTTCTTAAGTTTTTGTATTTTTGTATTTTCTCTCTATATATTTTTTTTGGGAGGGGGTATGGCTTACCCACCTCAAACTTGGACTTCACAGTGTCCCCACTGTGGGCAGACTGGAAGTCACTCTGGAAATCCCCACCTCAAACTTAAAATCTCACAGTGTCCCCACTGTGACATAGAAAAATGGATCAAAGGAGGTGGTTGTCGGTACAAAAAGGGTTGTGTTTAGATGCGAAAAATGGCCTAAATCATTTCACGGGACAAGTTGAGATTTGTACTTACAAAAGTGACCTTTTTAAGTTGGAAGCCGAAAGTTGTACCTTGAAATGGAAACGAGGTCAAAAGCATTCAAACAATCAATACGTTAGTACCCAAAAGTACCTACCTAGCGGCAGGATTTTGATGCATCGATATTAAAATGTAAAAATAGCAAACCGTGTCAAGGCCTAGCCATAGGCACAAAAAGATCAAACAAACACAAAATAAAATTGTTTTGGTGAGCAAATGAGCGAAACCATTGTTTTAAAACAAACCATTCACGGAGTAGGGGTAGCCTTTGGTGAGCTGTCGGCCAAGTCTTCCTCAAACTCATCCTCACTTGCCACAGTGGGGCAGATCCCCTCTGGAAATTCTGGGATTTGTTCAGCAAGGAGAGGATCGGCTGCCATGTACATCTGGTTTACAACCTCATCACGATCGCGGTTGTACATCCAGACTGCTTCAAGCGCGCGATTTACATGTTTCTGCTCAGCCGCGAGGAGGTCGACTTTGTATGTGAGGGCTGAAATGGCGTTTAGGATGGCGGTCATTGGGCTGACGGTGCTGGTGCTTGCTTCTCCCGCAGTCTTTGGTCGTAGTGGGGTACCCTTATTATCCACATCAGTGCCCACTATGTGCTCGTCGGCTATTCGCACATTGGGCTGTACGTGGGCAGGCTCAACAGACGGGCCTCCTATCTCTCTTCTCATCTTCTTAATTGTCTGAATACTGATGTTTTTCGTGGAAACGATCCACTGGTCTTCTTCAGCTGTGGGCACTCCGGCATCTATTAGCAATAGTGTAATAAGGCAAGGAAGGGGTAGGATTACCTTGGTTCGTGTTCTGGCCTGATGGATGGCACCATGCATTACGATTCCCAGATTGATCTTCTTTTTAGTGAGAACGCAGTAAAGCATGGCACACTTATGCATGGAGAGAGTCGTGTCGTGCGATGTTGGGGCCACCGAGGCCCTTAGGAATTGGAACTACACAGCAGCCTCAGTGGTGAGGCTGCCAGCATATAGACACCTTCTCTGGCCATCTTGATTCCATGGCCTTCCCTCAACTGCTATTTCTTTTAAAATCAACTCCTCATCAGCCGGAGTCATCTTTGCCAGGAACTGTCCGAAAGCACAAGGTTCCGGAGCTCCTCTACCCAACACTCGGTTTATATTGCCTGGAGTATAGTCCACAACCTTTCCTCTGATCTTAACAAATGATTCTTTGGCTTGGGAGGCCTCAGCATAAAATTCTCGGACTAATGATGCATTAGCGCGGCGATTGGCAGTGGCAATGGTTGCCCAATCTTGCGCTACAAGTTTATCTTTGACAAAGGGATTGGCTTCTACAAAGTCAGGGTCGAAACCCCTCTCTAAATTCAACTTCCGAGTGCAAATACACTCAAAGTGGGCTCTAGCAGCTGGGGAAGTGAATTGCCTCGGTATCCCACTGGGGGCATGAGCAGTCCCCACAGTGGACAGATGTGGATTTTCAGAAGGGTTTTGTTCACTTCCCGTATTAGTGTCACTAGAAGAAGAACTTAAAGAGGGTTCGATACCCTTACTTTTCCTCGACGCTTTTCTTTTCGGTTTTGCAGATGATGTCTTCTTGGTTGCACCAGATCGTGTAACCACTCCCCTGTTCCTCTGGAGTGCTCTGGTCGGGGTTTCTTCACTGTGGGCAGTGGTGTGGACATCCTCCACACTATCAGCATTTTTGTCATGGGGGATTTCCACAGTCTCAGTCTGCTCCTTAATCTTGCTCTGCCTTTCTTCATCAAGGCGTTTTCTTTCTTCTTCCTCACGAGCCAAACGCTCGTCTTCTGCTTTTTTATTTTCTTGCTCGAGAATCCTTGCTTCCTCAGCCTTCTTTCGTTCTTCCTCTTTCAATCGCTCCTCCTCCTCTCTTTTTAATCTTTCTTCCTCCTCTCGTTTGATTCTTTCCTCTTCTTCATGGCGCTTTCTCTCGGATTCTTCCCTCTTCATCTTGATTTCCGCGACCCTTTTGTTGTATTCCTCTTGTAATCTCAGCATTTCCTCATCCTCCTGCAAATCTGTATCATCAAAAGGGTTTTGAACAGAGTCCGAGACCCTTGATGAAGATACGGCTTTTGGACTCTCTGGTTTGGATGAACTCGCGTCTGCAACATTGGAGATGACCGGAGGTTCACCGGAGATTGGTGGGGTTTTATTGAGATCTCCGGTGACGGCCTCCGGTGGTTGGTCGTCGGCGGTACGGCGGCGGATCGCCGGCCGTGTGGGCGCCTCTGGGTGAGTGTTCAATCTCTTGCTTCTTGCCATTACTAGGGTTTTGGAATGGTTTTTGGTTCGTGAAGGAGAAAGAAGAAGATGAATAGTGTAGGTGGTTTAAGGAGAGAGAAAGGCTTTGATTTTGAAAAGGAGGGTTTTCTTTGTTTTTGAGAGGGAACGGTTTAGGAGAGAGAGAGACAATGATAGCTTTCCTTGGGAATAGGTGGGGAAAGGACAAGTGGCATGAAAAGGTGACCTTTGTGTAAGAAAAAGCATGATGTGTGTCAGCCTTGGGCCCCCCCAAACCGTCTCTTCATAAGTCAGACCGAGAGTGAGGAGCGCAGTGACCAGCCTCTGCCCACTGCGAACCTTTTTGTTCCAAAAAGTGCTAAAATTCTCCTACACACATTGAAATAAACTACCATGCAGAATTAAAAATACCAAATTTAATAAAAAGACAACAACTAACTGAAATAAAATATTTACAAACAGCATTGACTTTCTCTAACCAAAGTGAGGTGGAAAGTGGGGTACAATGTGAGCACTCTCACTCAGAAAATGCTTCACTCTCTCCCCATTGACTTTAAAGATTTGTCCGGATTGAGGATCCATTAAGTCCAGAGTTCCAAAAGGACTTACCTTGACCACAGTGTAAGGCTCTTTCCATCGTGATTTTAAATTTTCCGGAAACATCCTTAACCTTGAATTAAAAAGTAGCACTTTTTGTCCCTCCCCAAACTCTCCATGAGTGATTTTTTGGTCAGGCCACCACTTGATCTTCTCCTTGTTGGTTTTTGCATTTATGTAGGAGTGATGACAGAGTTCTTCTAACTCATTGAGGTAGGCATATTTTAAGTGGGAAGGCAATGGCTTCAAATTCAAGTCAGGGGGATTTTTGGATGGTAGTTTGACATGTCTATCTTTGAAATCTAGCTGCTCAAAAGCTGCCAAGATCTCGTTACACTCATCCTCAAAAGTGTCATCACTCTCAGATTCAGAGTGCTCACTATCACTCCTCACTGTGGGAACTGTTCTCCCCACTGTGGGCAGTGTGTCAATACTGTGGGTTCCATAAATCGAACTCAAAGCAAAACAGTCTTCGGTTTCCATATACTTAAGAGCCTTGAAGACATTGAATGTCACCTCTTGGTCATTAACTCTCATCGTGAGTTCTCCTTTGTGCACATCGATCAAGGTACGTCCGGTTGCAAGAAACGGACGCCCTAAGATGAATGGGATTTCTTTATCGGCCTCATAATCTAGAACTAGAAAATCGGCTGGGAAGATAAATTTATCCACTTGGACCAAGATGTCTTCTATTTTTCCCTTAGGGTAGGCAATGGACCGATCGGCTAGTTGTAATGTCACGGTTGTGGGTCTAGCCTCTCCAATACCTAATTTGTTAAAAATGGACAGCGGCATTAAGTTGACACTAGCTCCTAAATCACAGAGTGCTTGACCTACTTCTTGTCCTCCTATTATGCATGGAATGGTGAAATGACCCGGGTCTTTCAACTTAGGTGGAATCTTGCTAGTAAGGAGTGCACTACATTCCTCGGTCAAAGCCACAGTTTCAAACTCACCCAATCTTTTCTTTTTGTTCAAAATATCCTTTAAAAATTTAACATAGCTTGGCATTTGCTCGAGAGCGTCTACCAAGGATATGTTAATATGAAGTTGTTTAAAAATGTCTAAGAATTTTTTAAATTGAACATCGACATTTTTAGGCTTCATTCTTTGAGGAAAAGGGACACTTCTTGGGTCAATTTGAGTTTGCTGTGGTGTTGGCTTTGGAATAGTAGGCTTTGGGACAGGTCCAAGAGTGAGAAGGTCACGGATGTCGGTCCCCACTGTGGGGACCACAGTGACCTGAGGAGTGCCCA
Source organism: Saussurea involucrata (assembly GCA_033807775.1). Taxonomy (NCBI): domain Eukaryota; kingdom Viridiplantae; phylum Streptophyta; class Magnoliopsida; order Asterales; family Asteraceae; genus Saussurea; species Saussurea involucrata. The sequence goes on from CM066312.1 coordinate 14,437,331, forward strand.
CTGTGGGAACCACAGTGGGTATTTGAGGCGAATCATCAGACTCAAAAACGATATCTTTCAGATCCTTTCCACTCCTAAGAGTTATGGACTTGACATGTTCTGGTCCTTTTCCTATCACCCTAGCTTGTTCGGTATCACTAGGTAACGTTCCTGGTGGTCTATTCTTAACTTCAATGGCTAGTTGTCCTACTTGAGTCTCTATATTTCTAATGGCTGCTTGAGTTTGATTCATAAAACCCTTGAGAATTGATTCAAATGACTGTTGGGTCTCAGCGGGTTGAGTAGATCGTGGTTGGTATGGATGTGGGGACTGCCCACTGTGATGTGGGGACTGCCCACTGTGATGTTGCTGAAATCCAGGGGGATTGTATGGTCTTTGCTGGATATGACTCGGCCCTTGGGGTTGGAGTCCTTGATTACCAGACCAAGAGAAATTCGGATGATTTCTCCAACCTGGATTATAAGTCTGTGAATAAGGGTTGTTCCTCGGATTGGTTCCTATAACATTAACAGATTCGGGATTTGCTGGGCAAAAATCAAAAACATGCTCCTCTCCACAGAGGGAGCAGTTTTCAGGGAGATGCGTTGTTGAATTGACTTGGCCTCTATTTTGATTTAAAACGATTTTGGTCAAGGCCACCAATTACGCATTCATGGTTTTAAGTGCCTCCGAATCGATGGTGTTGGTCTTTGATATGGGTGTTCTCGGATTTGACCATTCGGTATTGTTGTTGGACACTTTTTCTAAGATTTGATATCCTTCGTTGTAAGTCATACTCGTAAATGTTCCACCGGCTGTTGCATCTAAGATGATTTTGGCTGCATTGGAAAGACCATTGTAAAAGGTCTCCAATTGGATGCAATGTGGGATGCCATGATGTGGGCACTTTCGAAGTAAATCTTTAAATCGTTCCCATGCATCCGAAACAACCTCATCTTCTTCTTGCCTAAACAAAATTATATCATTTCGAAACCTTACATTCCTTGTTGGAGGAAAGTATTTTTGCAAAAATTTATCGGCAAGCTCTTGCCAAGTGGTTATCGAGTGAGGTGCATGTGCGTTCAGCCAAGACTTCGCCTTGCCCCTTAATGAAAAAGGGAAAAGCCTTAGTCTTAATGCCTCATCACTAACACCTTGCAACTGAAAGGAATCAGTCATTTCTAAAAAAGATTTTAAGTGCGAGTGCGGATCCTCAGATGGCGATCCTCCAAATTGACCCATGGCTTGGATCATTTGAAACATCACCGGTTTGAGTTCAAAATGATTTGCAACAATATTGGGTCTTAAAATCCCGGAGCTTAAATCACCAACTCCGGAAGTAGCATAGTCCCGTATTTTTCGATCCTTGCTATCGGCAATCGTGATTGTGGTCTCCACTACAGGTGGCGGTATTGCAGCCATGTTCACAGTGGGGATCACAGGGGGTTGTCGATTTCTGTTTCTGCGTCTTCTTCGAAAAGTTTTCTATATTTCAAGATCGATTGGTAACAAAGGTTCGTGTTGTTGCCTTGGCATGCAACACGAAAAGCTTAGAAAAACGAGTTACTCGGGCTCGAACAAAAACTAATGTCTTGAGATTTAAAATCACGCCAGTCCCCGGCAACGGCGCCAAAAACTTGTTACGTGCGAAATGTGTGTTTTAATCGCAGTGGGTTGTAAACTGTCCACAGTGGGAAGTGCAAGTGTACACTGTCCACTATGATCGTCACAGCAAGTAATAGTTGGTAAAATACCAGAATCGAATCCACAGAGACTGGACAATCAAGACAATACGGTTCTCATGAGCTCCTTTTACAAGTTTCAACTAGAGAGGAAAATAATACTTGGTTTTGGTTTGGTAAAATAGCTACTTGAAACGATTTACTAAATGTTAAAAAGGAGGAATGTAGGTTGTATTTTCCCTAGATTTTATCTCAAATACTCGGTCCTTAGAGTGATCCTCGTATTTGTGGTGGACATTTTCGCTAGAAAAGCCCGGTTACAAAAATACTCTCACCGTTAGATAAAAATCCCATACTCTTAGTACTTGTTGTTTTGTCAATGGTAATCTCTAAATGGACCTTTTCAGGCCTCGATGGAATGTGTAGAGACAAATACTCTAAGTGTTTTTAATACACAAATTAGCTTGCCTACTACTCCAGTGGGCAGAGATTAGCTCACTATGCCGACCTCACTTTTGTAAGTGTCATAAGAATTCTTTCGAATCCCCTAGCATCATTCAAGCTCGTGTCACTGCGTTCTACTCATTTCTAAGTTAAGAACTAGACTTTTAGATCCTTGCAAGTGATCGGCTTGTTCGCATCTTTGGGTAAATATCGAGAGTGAATGACCAAAACAATAAATATTCTAAGTATAAAGATTACTCAAGCATTTTCTATAAAATCCAGGTACTTCTCCTTCCTACATCCCAAAGGATGCTTAGCCTAACATTTCCGAAGTAAAGAAAACAAAAGATGAAGATTTGCACATAATAAAACTGAAAGTGGATTGAATAGTGCTCACAGTGGGGAACGAGAATTCGTCCCTGTCCACTGTGCTTTACGAACTACAATTAACTAGGAAAGAAAATTACAGAAATTAAAGCTAAGTTAATGCAGTAATTAAAAGACTAAACTAATGTGATAAATGAGAGAAATTAAAGCTATCTTCTTAACCCAAGATGATTGTAAGAATGCTAGATTTATTGCAATAAATGAACCCAAGTGCTCCTTTATATACTAGAGGAAAGACTTGGATATTACACAAAAGAGATGAGTCTTCCAATGGGTAGAAACTGCTGTGTAATGGCAGAAATCAGCCCCTTGTGCAAATCAATTACCCAATGGATCCTTCTCCAAGTCAATTTCCAAGTACATAAAGGAGTACTTGTTGCAATCTTCTAAGTAGATGTCTTTTTGTACTTCCTCCAGCCATTTCCCTGCCAATGAACCTTCTTCTTCCAGAAAATTAGATCCCAACTAATAGTTTCTTTTGTCTTTCTTGATCAGCTCGAATAGTGGGCAGCCGGAGTGGGCAGAACAGTGATCACTGCAGGATAAAAATGCGAAAACACCCAGACTTCCACCAAATAATTTATTAAAGACCATGGTTCACTCCTTTTGCTCGTTTTCGTAAATCATACCAAGAATGGGGGTTTTTAGAAGTGAAATGGCTAAAATTGACAAAATAAAGTAGGAAAAACAAGGAAATAATAACTCTAAAAATAGAGTTATCAGCGTTGCTCGCATTATCCACCATGAGATCATGGACGCGGCCTCGGACCAAGACAAAAGTGTTCTTCCATTTCCGTGCCTAATCACTAACTTTTGTTTGCGAGCAGGTATTCAATCTCAACTGCAGAACGAAGCACCCTGGGACTTAGACAAGTGAACGTATACGTACCAAGTCACGTACTCATAGAAGCATGCGGCTAACGACGCATGGAATCAGGAAATAATAGTAGCGGATGAAGTGTATGATGCAGATGAGATAGAGGCGACTGACACACTATCGGATGAGGATGACGAGTACTATGACCCCACCCACGGAGCGGGATCCAGTTCCCAACCACCACCATGGATCCAAAGGCGTGATCAGTTGAACCGAATGGAAGGCAAGATAGACATTGCATTGTCACAATCGTCCGATGCACTATCACTGGCTAGAGAGACGCACGCCACCATTCTACGGATGATGCCACCATCGGAGGACCAAAGTCTTGGGCAAGGCCACCCTCTTGGCCAGACACGTAAAACGAAAAAGCGCGCTGGCCCTTCTCAGTGAGATCACCTCTTCTTATTTTCTTTGACTATCTCGTACTTTTTACTTTTCAGATGCACGGATGATTGTACCTAACTGATATCCACTGTTGTTACTCATTCTCATGTCGTTCTCATGTTATGATGTACTTGCTATTTTTCAGTCTGCACATTTTACTGTATTTACTCAAAATCAAGCTGACACATTGGGGACAATGTGTTGGTAAGGTTTGAGGTTATAGGCATGGGCATACTTATCTAGGCACGATACTGTTTTTGGGTCAAAATTTTAAAAATCCATGTAGGACGAAGACACAGGATTTTATGAAAATCACAGTTTTCACGAGTTTATATTGTCTTGCGAATCTGAAAACGATGATATAGTCTAGATCAACGACTAGGAGATTGCATTATTATGAGTCTTTAGTGGAGACCACCCGTGAGATATTGAGCCCTATAAAAGACCGATTCGATTCCGAGAGATGCGACACATAAAATCTATACACATATTTGTTATTCTTTCATCGTGATTATAGTTTGATCTCACTATAAATTGCATTAAGTAGCAAAGACCTCCATCAGGATATTGAGTAAAGGTTTAGTCACCGCATCGTGTGGAACTTAAGACATGATTCCAGGCATTGGGTGTAATTTAATTTTTCTTCTTTTAAGCTTTCGTTCCTTTGTTTAATTGTGTGCACCCAAGCCCTTTGCAGCCATACGCTGAAATGGATTTTCTTTTCGAAACCCACTATTTAACCCCAGCCTAAGCACTAGCCGACCCTTGTCCTAAGATGTGTCAGTCACAAGCGGCAAGGATCATGGTGATGGATGAAATGAAGAAAGAAATAAAAGGGGAGTGAGAAAGGAAAAGCAGATCCAATCGAATCATTGAGCTGCTAATAAAAGAAGGCCAGTGGTTGCCCCACAAAAAAAATTGGCCAATTACCCAGGCAAAGAATAAAAGCCAAGAAGCAAGATGATACCAAAGGGTGTAGTGCTAAAAGAAAAAAAAACAAAAAGAAAAAGAGAGATACACCAAAAAGGTGTAGTGGTGGAAGAAGGAAGGTAAGAAAAAGAAGAAAAGCTGGCAAAGTAAGGTGGAAATGTCCAAGGACCGCACAAAGATTGACACATCTAGGCTTTTGTTCCCTTTTACCCTTCGTTTCTTAGCCATAACTCGTAGCCCCATTACAACCCATGTTGGTCCCGAAGGGCTATACAAGTTGGTAGAAGGGGGGGGGGGGTTGAATACAAACACACAGATTTTACTTTTCTAAATTGTTTATTGATAAATCATTAACAATTTACAGCTTGTTGCGGAACAAGATTAAGGATAAACCTAAATCTAAACAAGTTGGAACACTAAGTTTTCTTGCACTAAGAAAGAGAAGGAAATTACTAATAATAACCTATCTCAAGATATAAGAAGATGAACTTGACCAGAGTTAGCAAGTTACTTCAAAATGAAGTGAGGTCTTCTTCTTATATACTGCATGCATTTAATGCATGACAGTTTATACTTTACACGTGGCAACAGCTAATTGGTTGTAGGATCTGACTTGAGTAGACAACCTTAGTAGCCGCATGTTTGAACAGTGTAGTATCAGAGTGGTTGTACGATTTCAGACAATAAGGAGGTTCTTTTCTGACATATCGTACGGAGACGTGCAAGGGTGGTTAAGACAAAAGTACTTTGTACGGAGGACTTCATGATCAGCTTTCGTTGATTCAGCGCTCTATCATTCTATATCAGCGAATGATAAAGTTCAGCGATAGCTGAAGTCTTGTACTTGATACTTCACGTTGAGTGGACAAATCTGAGTCTTCGTCGATCAGCATCAGTTCATTAGGAGACTTGTCGCTGGTTCTTGAGCTTGATCTTCGACTTCAGCGTAGAACCTATGTTGACGTGAAACTTGTCTTCAGGGATCATAAGTAAACAACTAACTTATCAGCGATTACCATAAGGACTGAACAGGCTTAGAGCATTATGGTGAACAGTTACGCTGAACAATATATGAGATCATTAGCGATCATCAACAAGACTGAATAGGCTCAGAGCTTGCTAAATGAACAGGGTTCGCTGAATGTCTAATATAAAGAACGAGAGTTCCTATCAGCGGTACTGAAAACAGTCTTAGTACTTATCGGCGATAGTGAAACTCTTATCCATTGTTTACTTACAATTTTCACTAAGTAGAATGGAGAGGGTCATTATCAAATCACTGAGGGTTTGGATCAACAATCTCCCCCTATTTGATTATGACATAGCAACAGAGAAAAATGCTATTTAATGAAAACATAAGGATAAAAAGAACTCATAAAATATTTGTCCCTTTTACTGTTTTCTGAGATCTTTTCTGTACTGATGGAGTAAAGTACTTTCGCTGAAATCTTTCTTTAAACTTCGTATCAGATTACAAAGGGAAGTGGAAAGATTACAAGTACAAGCGAAATAAATTACAAGTACAAAAGAATAACTGATAAAATAGAAGAATAAGGCGATCCTATCAGCTTATAGAGGTTCTTCCTTAATGAGAAGTTCATCAAGGGTCTTTGATGTGGGAATCATCCAGTCAGGAACCGTTACTCCTTGATTCCTTTTGTTCAGAGCTTCTTCAAAAATCAAGGGTTTAAGATGCCATGCCTGAATGTCGCGTTTGAATTCACACCAGTAGATGAGATCTTTCAGCTGTTCGATGGGAGTTATGGGAAGCTCAGAGATACGTTGAAAACGTTGTCGTCCACCATAGTCAATAAAGAATATCCCATAGGGTTTGCTTATGACTTTCCCAGGGATGAAAGTCTCACCAGGAGGAAGAGATGTGTCAAGTGCGGAAAGGTCAGGTTCTGGACCAAGAACTTCAGCATGAGAAAAACCAATACCTGTTTCGTTTTGTATAAGAGGACCTGAGTCTGAAGGTTTAGACTTTTTCTTTGCAGAGGCCCTTCTTTTCTGATTTGCAAGAGGAGGGGGAGGAGGAATATCCACACAAGAAGAGACTAAGTCGATCTGTTTATTTATCAGGTTTTTGACATGATCCTTGTACTTAGATTGAGACTTCTGAATGGCTAATTTGATCTCCAACCATTCAGAGAGACAGTACTTCATGATGGCTTCAGCATAGAGTTTTTTGTACTGTCCGCTCTCTCTGAATATCTCGATTTCAGCGATTGAAACTTTGAGGGTTGATCTTCCAGTGATAAGTACCTTGTTGATTCTGGAAGGTCGATATCTGAAGTGTACCTTTTCTTTGCACCAGATTAAAGTAGATTGAGACACAGTTCTCTTTTCTTCAACGATCTTCTTGGCGTCTTCCCATAGCTGACGTTGAACTTCGATTGGAGTTCTTTTTAGCTTGGGGTCTTTCACTGATTGTTGAGTAAGCTGGATGGCGAGTTCTCTGTCTTTTTCTTCAGCTTCCCTTCTTTCAGCGATTAACGTTTCAGCTCTGAGGTGATCCTTGTATTCCTTTTGTGAAAGTCTGAACTTTGGAGGAATAGAAGGAAGTTGATCACGCTTCAGGATGATTCGCTGATCTTCGAACTTCTTTATCATTGCATCTCTCTTTTTCTGATCCTCTTCACTTAGCTCTTGAGGAGCCAAGGAAGGTCTATTTTTATGAGAGAGCATATGTTCTTCAGGTTCATCAGTCTCAGAGATCAAATCCAAGACTGGGATTATTTCTTCAGCGTTGGGAGCTGGGATTATTGTTGGTGAAGTCGCAGCTGTAGAAACTTCAGCGATATCCTCAAACAGGGGAGAGGACTAGATGAAACACAGCGATCTTACGAATAAGAACTTGGGTAGAACAGAGAAAAGAAATTGGTTTAAGTGTATAGGCTTTTTGTGGAGAGTAGAGCTGATAATGTGTATAGATAGAGGAGGGATGCGGTGTAAGGAAGTAAGATGTAGTGTACCTGACAAACCGGCTTTTTAAGCAAGATCGTCAGATTTTCATTGTCTTCAGCGACACCTTTTCCTTTGCCCTTGTCAGCTTCAGACGCTGAAGGCTTTGTCTTGGTCTGCTCCTCTGAAGGTTCGTTTATCAAGATCCCTTTAAGAGTTGTAGTCTTCTGAGAAGGTTTGACGATAAAGGAGTCATCATCATCATCATCGTCATCATCATCATCGTTCTTTGAAGAAGAGGATGGTTCATCATCAGAGATGTCGACGGCTTCTTCATCTTCAGCTTCAGATTCAGATTCTCCAGCATCTTCTTCGAGTTGCTCCCCCTCAGATACAGAGGTAAGCTTCTCGGTTCCCTCAGGGTTTTCATCTCCCTGAGGTCCAACAGTTTCTTCATTTGTCTTCTCCCCCTCTTCAGTAAGGGAGAGGTTTTCAGTCTTCTCCCCCTCGATAGATTCATCTTGGGGAAGGTCTTCAGAGTTCTTCTCCCCCCCTTCCTCATGATGAGTGGGGGAGGAATGCGATGACTCAACAGTTGGTTCCCTGTCTTCTAGGCCAGGGATCCCAATATAAGTTTCAATCGCTGCTACTCTGTCTTCTAGGCCAGTAATAGCAGGAGTGATCTTGAAGAGTTCAGCATGATCCGCCGGAGTAAAATGCGAAGGTGTAGGGGCAGGAGCGGTCATGTGATTCAGGATCTGCTGTACCATCATCTTCACTGAACTTACGTCAGTCTTTACAGAACTCACGTCAGTCTTTACAGCAGACATATCTCCCTGAATATTTCCAACCGATGTCTTCAGCGTTATGAACTCGCTGGACATGGATTAAACTGTTGTTTTGAGAGAGGTGTAGTTTGTGTAGATGTCAGCAAGAACTTTGGCAAAATCACCAAGAGTTCTATCAACCTTCTCCAAATCAGCTTTGGAGGCATTCTGTTCAACCACTGTTGTCAGCTTGTTGAGATTCTCTCCAGCGTTTGTTACAGCTGAAGAGTTGTCTGGGAGAGTAGTGGTGAGACCTGTCAGCTTTGTATCTAGGTTCTTCAGAGATGCGTTTATGTCTCCCAAATTAGGAGCAGTAACAGATAAGAACTTATGAACAAAGAAAAGCTCAGAAGTTTGGGGTTTAGTTACAGTGTATATGGGTTGGTGTATACCTGCAGGAGGGTCGACGAAGTCATCAAAACTTCTGTGACCTGAATAATGTTCCATGTCGTCAGCTAGAGTGCGTGTACGCATGGTCATTTCTGCAGGTCCTGCATCCATCATTCCTTGAAGAGTATCAGCTTTAGCTTCTGGAAGAATGACGGTTGCTCTAGTGGTCGTGGTGAAAACTGGATTAGAGTCCAATGGAGTAGAGAGAGAAGTGAAGGTTGAGAAAGATGGTTGGGTGCGGGGTTCAGCGTTGGATCCGCTGAGAATCACTTCTTCAGCCTGTAGAGAGACTGAAGGAGGTTGGGTCGATTCCAAGTTTATAACCTCAGCGTTTACAGACGCTGAAGCTGGGATGGAAAGGGTGGCTTGTTCAGCTGTGGCAGAGCGTACCACTGAACTTTCCATCAGCTCTTCAAGATGAGCTGAGGAGTCTTCAACATGAGATTGCTGGGGTTGCTCCTTGGTTTTCTTAGTCCTTTTGGAACCAAGTTGGGTAGATGAGTGTTTCCTTTTTTTAGAAGGAATGGAGGTTGCAGCTGGGGTATCAGCGGTGGGTTTTTCCACTGAAGGAGCTGCAGAAGTAGAAGAAGGAGGATTGAGAATAGTTAAGAGAGTAGAGAGACGTACCTCGTTTGCCACTGGCTTGAAGTCGAGTACCTTAGGGCCAACCTGAGAGAGTTTCAGGTCTCCTACTTTCGGGTAGTTATCCTTCAGGCCTGTTTGGAAGACGGCGCTGATTAATCTTGGATATGGAACCCATGATGGTCGATCAACAGCAGAGTCTACTCTGAGCACTAGATCATCGTAGATTATCGATGCCCAGTCAACATGAAGACCTTTCCGCAATGCATAGCCCATTGCTTGCTGAGGTTGAGCGGCTTGATCAGAGGAGCCGGTCTTTGCAGTCATGCAGCTTATCAAGTGTGCGAAGATGAAGTTCATCTCGCTGCATTTTTGACTTCTTGATGAGGGTCAGCTTCTTCTCAGGATTCTTGTCCCTCCCAGTTTCCCATACATAGCCCATTGCATCAAATAATGCAGTGATGGCTTCCCTATCAGCATGTTTCTTGTGGTCAGGGAGAGAAACAAAGGGTTTTTCTTTTGTGGCGATGGGAAGGCTCAGAGCTTTTCGGATAATGGCAGGGGTGATTTTTATGGTGCCAAAATCAGTATCACAGAGGATGCAATCTATTTGCTTCGTGGGGTCTTTGGTCAATGGTAGCTGAGTGTGTCTGGCAGAATACCAGAACTGAGATAGTAGTAGCTGATGTGCAGGAGGTGTTATGGTCAGGGTTGTAGATAGGCAACAGGTTTTGAGGAATTTCACAGCATCATTCAGATGTGTGACTTTCTTTCAAGGAGGAAACTCGAAAAGCGCATAGAGGTTGTTTGTTTTTGTCCAATCCAGTTCCTCAAGTGTGAACTTGACCTGAGGAGCCTTGATGATTTCCAGTTCCTCAGCAGCAGCAGTGTTCTCAGTGGTAGGAATAGTAGATGCATTTTCTGTATTATCAGTTCAACCAAAGATTTAACAAATAAGAATGATCTTAATGTGGAAAGATTTTCCAATAAGATGGTTCGAATTTTGTCCATTTCATTCAGACAAAAATGTCTTAATGAAGATTAGGGTTTTCTTGTTTTTGAAAAGAAATGCAAACCCAATAAAAAGTCTTGTTTTCCAGTTTCCTTTGAGGATTAGGATTCTGGGAGAAACGTATGAAGAACAAGTTTAAGATATTTGCGATTAAATTTGAAGAACAACCATGAAAGGTTGTGTTCATAAAACCATGAAAGAAATGATTTCATTTTAAGAATGGTTTCTTTTGTTTTATCTTTTAAAAACAATGATGAGATCCAAAACAAGTTAAAACAGTAGATAATATAAGAATATTAACCTTGTGTTCTTTGTAGAAGATGAACAGTTCTTTAGGAGAGAAAACTCGAATGTTCAAGATGCAACAGTATTCTTGAGAAAACTTGAGTAAGAAGTTGTTTGCGTAAAGGAAAAATATAAACCCAAAATGTGTTTATATAGTGAGATTAGAGAGAGAGAGAAAATCTTGAGCGGGAAAAGATTTTCATCATGACACGGATACGTGTTTGCATTTGACTGGCTGGTAAACGAAACGTGCAAACGTGTGTCAGAAAAAGAACGTGCCGGGGCTTATCCGTTGCTATGACGTCACATATGTCCTTTCATATTTTAGGATGTCTCTGAGGTTTTGAAAGCTCAGGGACACTTTTGAAAACATGAAGCACTGAAATAGAAATATCAGTATTGGTTTTAGAAATTTCAAAGTATCGCTGATTAAGGAAGAGATATTCAGCGATGCAATTTGTCTTGAAATCTTGCATTTACATGCGATTGTCAGCGAAAGAAAAACATACCTTGATATCAGATAATCAATTATGTTCAGAGAGAGAATGATAGAATGGGTTATGCAAGTTGATTTTATCCTATCGCTGATCAAATGTGAACCGCTGAAGATTTTACTCTTCAAAGTTCAGCATTCCAAGCTCGCTGATGAGAAAGTTAAATCTTGTCTCATCAAGAGGTTTGGTGAACAGATCAGCTAACTGATAGTCAGTTGGGATAAAGTGAAGTTCTATATCATCATTCATCGCATGATCTCTGATAAAATGATACCTGATTTCGATGTGTTTTGTCTTTGAGTGTAGCACTGGATTGTTGGCTATAGCGATGGCACTTGTGTTGTCGCAATAGATTGGAATTTTTGAGAGCTGAAGGTCATAGTCTAGTAGTTGATTTCTCATCCACAAGACCTGAGAACAACAGCTTCCAGCGGCTACATACTCAGCTTCAGCTGTGGAGGTGGACACTGAGTTTTGCTTTTTACTTGTCCAACTCACCAGATTTCCACCCAGGAGCTGACAGCCTCCTGTGGTGCTTTTCCTATCCAATTTGCAACCTGCAAAATCACTATCTGAATAGGCGATTAGATCAAACCCTGAGTCTTTGGGATACCAAAGACCTAGGTTCGCAGTACCCTTAAGGTATCGAAAAATTCGCTTTATAGCGATCATATGAGATTCCTTAGGTTCAGCTTGATATCGTGCACACAAACAGGTTGTGTACATAATATCGGGTCGGCTAGATGTAAGATACAAAAGAGAACCGATCATCCCACGGTACAGCGTGACATTAACAGGTATTCCAAAGGGATCCTTGTTTAGTGTCAGCGGTGGTGCCATAGGGGTTTTCATAGCTGAACTCTGAGTTAAATCGAATTTCTTCAGCATATCTTTAACATACTTTCCCTGATTAATGAAAGTTCCTTTTTCATTTTGTTTTATCTGAAGACCAAGGAAATATGTTAGCTCACCCATCATACTCATTTTATACTCTTCTTTCATTCTATCAGCGAAACGAGTACAAAGGTCAGGGTTAGTAGAACCAAATATAATGTCATCAACATATATCTGAACAAGAATAATATGACCTTTTACTTTCCTGAAGAATAGAGTTTTATCGATTTTACCACGCTCAAAATTTTCAATATGGAGATAAGTAGATAGAGTGTCATACCATGCACGAGGAGCTTGCTTTAAGCCATAAAGTGCCTTATCCAGTTTATAAACATAACCTGGATGCTTAGGATCTGAGAATCCTGGAGGTTGTTCCACATAGACTTCTTCATTCAGCTTTCCATTTAGAAATGCTGACTTAACATCCATCTGATATACTTTGAAGTCTTTGTGTACAGCGTATGCTAAGAATAGACGAATAGATTCTAGTCTTGCTACAGGAGCAAATGTTTCGTCGTAATCTATGCCTTCCTCTTGTCTGTATCCCTGAGCAACATGTCGAGCCTTATTGCGGGTGACAGTTCCATGTTCGTCCAACTTGTTGCGATAGACCCATTTAGTGCCTATCACTGTCTTGTCAGTTGGTCTTCGAACAAGTTTCCAAACTTTGTTTCTTTCGAATTCAGTCAGCTCTTCTTGCATAGCGCTGACCCAGTTTGGATCTTTGAGGGCATCATCTACTTTCTTTGGTTCAGTCAGAGAAATAAAGTTAACAAATAAACAAATATTACCTGCACTTCGTCGAGTCTGAACACCAGTGTTTGGATCACCAAGAATTTGATCAATTGGGTGATTTACAGTCCATCGCTGAGCAGGAGCATAAGTCTCTGACTCAAATTGAACTGGAGGAGCTGAAGATGAAGCTTCAGCAACTTCTGGAATATCAGCCAAGAGAGCAGTAGGTGCAGATGTCATCTCATTCACTGATTGCTAAGAAGTAGATGGAATGTCTGAGACATTTGGTACAGAAGCAGGTATAGTGTTTAAAGGAACAACTGAGACCCATGATGTTTCAGCTTCACTATTCTGCATATTTGGGATGATAGTAGGACTATCATCTTCAACTGTATGAGTATGAGGAGTGGGAATATCTTTTGAATCACCAAGATGAGAAAACATCCATTGATTCAGTTCTTCAGTATCAGCGGACGGTTTAGAGTTCGCTGAACGGGATTCGTCAAACGTGACGTGAATAGTTTCTTCAACAGTTTGTCTTCTTCGATTGAAGACTCTGAAGGCTTTGGAAATTGAAGAATATCCAAGAAAGATTCCATCATCAGCCTTAGGATCAAACTTTCCAAGGGCATCTCTGTTGTTCAGTATGAAACACTGACATCCAAAGATGTGAAGAAAGCTAATTGAAGGCTTTCTCCCAGAAAGAGTTCATAGACTGTCTTATTGAATCTTTTGACTATCAGCGACCTGTTTTGCGTAAAACAAGCAGTGTTGACAGTTTCTGCCTAAAACTGAGTAGGCAGGAGAGAATCGCTGAGCATTGAACGTGCAGCTTCAATAATTGTTCTATTTCTTCTTTCAGCGACTCCGTTTTGTTGCGGTGTTCTCACTGAAGAAAAGTTGTGAGAAATACCCTTACTCTCAAAGAAGGAATCAAGAGAACTGTTTTTGAATTCAGTCCCATGATCACTCCTTATTGAGCGAACGGTCAAGTTGTTCAGGTTTCCATCTTTCGAACAAAGGTGATGAGTTCTTCAGGGGTGTCACTCTTAGAACGGAGAAACATAACCCATGTATATCGAGAGAATTCATCAACTATGACCAGTGTATATTTCTTTCCAGCGATGGATTGTTTGTTAATAGGGCCAAACAAATCCATATGGAGAAGTTGTAGAGGAGATGACACTGAGGAGACTTGCTTTGACTTAAAGCTTGCTTTGGTCTGCTTGCCTTTGTCACACGCTGAACATAAGGACTCTTTGGCGTATGAGTGTTGAGGTAGACCAGTGGCTAACTCTTTTGAAGAAAGAGTATTCAGTGTCTTGAAGTTTAGATGAGAGAGCCTCTTATGCCATAGCCAGTTGACATCAGATGAGGCTTTTGAGAAGAAACAGGAGTTCTCAGTGGTTGTTGAGTCCATGTTTATTACATAAACATTTTCCATACGATAACCGTTGAGAGCTATCTTCTCCTTTTTGTCAGCGACAAAGCAGGATTCCTTAGTAAAGATTACTTTGTTATCCTTGTCGCAAAGCTGACTGATGCTTAGAAGATTATGCTTCAGCCCTTCAACATATGCGACTCTTCTAAAGGTTGTTGTACCATTAGAGAGTACACCAAACCCTCGGGTATGTCCTTTTCCATTTCCACCGAAAGTCACAGAGGGACCCTTCTCTTCCTTGTATTCAGCGAGCAGGCTTTTCTTTCCAGTCATGTGTCTAGAGCATCCGCTATCGAGATACCAGATACCCTTCTTAACCTGCATTACAAAGGAAGATTAGTTTTTCTTGGGTACCCACTTAACCATGTGTACACATTTGTCAGTGGAAGTAGTTGGAATGGAAGGTTCAGCAGTCTTCGCAGCATTTGAAGATTCAGTTTTGTCAGTCTTCACTTTGGTTAATTTCTTAACCTCAGTGGTCTTCTTTGCCTTGGGGGCAGTGATCTTCACCTTAGCTATCTTTTTAGCTTTGGTGGCTGTGGGGCACTTACTAGCAATATGATCAGTAAGTACACAGTGATAACATTTCCTATAACTAAAAATAGTTCTAGGACCATTTGAATGCTGAGCTTTAGATTTTGAATTTGAAGGACCAGCACCAAATAAGCTATTGGTTTTTGAAATGGGAGGAACATTTAGTTCTTCGGATTTCTTACCAAGGACATCCACTCTGATTCTAGGAGTAGATCGCTGAATAGATCCACGCTGAGTAGATCCAGAGATCTGATTCCTTGATCCAGAGGGATAGGTCACTGAAGCTTTAGAAGCATTCAGCTTAGGTATACAGATACCTTTCTGAGGATTTTGGTTAAAAGCAATTCCTGTACCTTTATCTTTAAAGACAGAGGTAGGTTTTGGATAAACCATTTTCTCTTTACCTTTTGAAGAGGTAGAAATTTCCTCAGGGATAGGCGGTTGAGAAGAGGAACACTGAAAGGATGAAGTATCAGCGACTGAGGATACGAAAGTTCCAAATAAGAGCATAGAACGATCAGTGGTTGGTTCTAGAGTATCAGCTTTGTAACCAAGACCACGTTTATCACTCAGGGGAATCTGAGACTTAATTATCTCAGTGATCTTTGTTGATGAATTATACCATCCATCAACAGTAGCTTTTTCAGCTTTTAATGCAGCGATAGCTTCTTCGCGCTCGATTTTGACTAGCTGATTTAAGTGCACTTGATCTTTAAAATCTTCTTCAATTTTAGAAAGATTTTCTATTTGAAGGTGTCAGTTTTTGAGCTGTTCAGCGAGATCAAGGTTTTGATTTTCAACTACAGTTTTGCCATTCATGGCTTCATATAAACTTCTAGTCAAGAGATCGATCTTTCGAAGACTATCAGCTTCATCAATATTTGCCATATTGGTAAAGAAGGAAGGTGATACCTGAGTAGCAGAGGTTGAAGTAGAGGGAATGTTAGAATTTTCTTCCTCATCTTCAAGTTTGGCCATAAGACAGAGATTGGCTTCATCATCTTCAGAGTCAGATGTTTCTTCCTCATCAGAGTCAGCCCAATCATAGTCAGCCATCAGGCCTTTGCCTTTCTTCTTAAATCTTTTCAGCTTCACATACCTTTCTTTCAGCTTGGCGTATTTGTCATCTCTAGACCTGAGGTTAGAGGATTTCTTGGGAAACGCTGGATGGCGAGTTCTCTGTCTTTTTCTTCAGCTTCCCTTCTTTCAGCGATTAACCTTTCAGCTCTGAGGTGATCCTTGTATTCCTTTTGTGAAAGTCTGAACTTTGGAGGAATAGAAGGAAGTTGATCACGCTTCAGGATGATTCGCTGATCTTCGAACTTCTTTATCATTGCATCTCTCTTTTTCTGATCCTCTTCACTTAGCTCTTGAGGAGCCAAGGAAGGTCTATTTTTATGAGAGAGCATATGTTCTTCAGGTTCATCAGTCTCAGAGATCAAATCCAAGACTGGGATTATTTCTTCAGCGTTGGGAGCTGGGATTATTGTTGGTGAAGTCGCAGCTGTAGAAACTTCAGCGATATCCTCAAACAGGGGAGAGGACTAGCTGAAACACAGCGATCTTACGAATAAGAACTTGGGTAGAACAGAGAAAAGAAATTGGTTTAAGTGTATAGGCTTTTTGTGGAGAGTAGAGCTGATAATGTGTATAGATAGAGGAGGGATGCGGTGTAAGGAAGTAAGATGTAGTGTACCTGACAAATCGGCTTTTTAAGCAAGATCGTCAGATTTTCATTGTCTTCAGCGACACCTTTTCCTTTGCCCTTGTCAGCTTCAGACGCTGAAGGCTTTGTCTTGGTCTGCTCCCCTGAAGGTTCGTTTATCAAGATCCCTTTAAGAGTTGTAGTCTTCTGAGAAGGTTTGACGATAAAGGAGTCATCATCATCATCATCGTCATCATCATCATCGTTCTTTGAAGAAGAGGATGGTTCATCATCAGAGATGTCGACGGCTTCTTCATCTTCAGCTTCAGATTCAGATTCTTCAGCATCTTCTTCGAGTTGCTCCCCCTCAGATACAGAGGTAAGCTTCTCGGTTCCCTCAGGGTTTTCATCTCCCTGAGGTCCAGCAGTTTCTTCATTTGTCTTCTCCCCCTCTTCAGTAAGGGAGAGGTTTTCAGTCTTCTCCCCCTCGATAGATTCATCTTGGGGAAGGTCTTCAGAGTTCTTCTCCCCCCCTTCCTCATGATGAGTGGGGGAGGAATGCGATGACTCAACAGTTGGTTCCCTGTCTTCTAGGCCAGGGATCCCAATATAAGTTTCAATCGTTGCTACTCTGTCTTCTAGGCCAGTAATAGCAGGAGTGATCTTGAAGAGTTCAGCATGATCCGCCGGAGTAAAATGCGAAGGTGTAGGGGCAGGGGCGGTCATGTGATTCAGGATCTGCTGTACCATCATCTTCACTGAACTTACGTCAGTCTTTACAGAACTCACGTCAGTCTTTACAGCATACATATCTCCATGAATATTTCCAACCGATGTCTTCAGCGTTATGAACTCGCTGGACATGGATTAAACTGTTGTTTTGAGAGAGGTGTAGTCTGTGTAGATGTCAGCAAGAACTTTGGAAAAATCACCAAGAGTTCTATCAACCTTCTCCAAATCAGCTTTGGAGGCATTATGTTCAACCACTGTTGTCAGCTTGTTGAGATTCTCTCCAGCGTTTGTTACAGCTGAAGAGTTGTCTGGGAGAGTAGCGGTGAGACCTGTCAGCTTTGTATCTAGGTTCTTCAGAGATGCGTTGATGTCTCCCAAATTAGGAGCAGTAACAGATAAGAACTTATGAACAAAGAAAAGCTCAGAAGTTTGGGGTTTAGTTACAGTGTATATGGGTTGGTGTATACCTGCAGGAGGGTCGACGAAGTCATCAAAACTTCTGTGACCTGAATAATGTTCCATGTCGTCAGCTAGAGTGCGTGTACGCATGGTCATTTCTGCAGGTCCTGCATCCATCATTCCTTGAAGAGTATCAGCTTTAGCTTCTGGAAGAATGACGGTTGCTCTAGTGGTCGTGGTGAAAACTGGATTAGAGTCCAATGGAGTAGAGAGAGAAGTGAAGGTTGAGAAAGATGGTTGGGTGCAGGGTTCAGCGTTGGATCCGCTGAGAATCACTTCTTCAGTCTGTAGAGAGACTGAAGGAGGTTGGGTCGATTCCAAGTTTATAACCTCAGCGTTTACAGACGCTGAAGCTGGGATGGAAAGGGTGGCTTGTTCAGCTGTGGCAGAGCGTACCACTGAACTTTCCATCAGCTCTTCAAGATGAGCTGAGGAGTCTTCAACATGAGATTGCTGGGGTTGCTCCTTGGTTTTCTTAGCCCTTTTGGAACCAAGTTGGGTAGATGAGTGTTTCCTTTTTTTAGAAGGAATGGAGGTTGCAGCTGGGGTATCAGCGGTGGGTTTTTCCACTGAAGGAGCTGCAGAAGTAGAAGAGGGAGGATTGAGAATAGTTAAGAGAGTAGAGAGACGTACCTCGTTTGCCACTGGCTTGAAGTCGAGTACCTTAGGGCCAACCTGAGAGAGTTTCAGGTCTCCTACTTTCGGGTAGTTATCCTTCAGGCCTGTTTGGAAGACGGCGCTGATGAATCTTGGATATGGAACCCATGATGGTCGATCAGCAGCAGAGTCTACTCTGAGCACTAGATCATCGTAGATTATCGATGCCCAGTCAACATGAAGACCTTTCAGCAATGCATAGCCCATTGCTTGCTGAGGTTGAGCGGCTTGATCAGAGGAGCCGGTCTTTGCAGTCATGCAGCTTATCAAGTGTGCGAAGATGAAGTTCATCTCGCTGCATTTTTGACTTCTTGATGAGGGTCAGCTTCTTCTCAAGCTTCTTGTCCCTCCCAGTTTCCCATACATAGCCCATTGCATCAAATAATGCAGTGATGGCTTCCCTATCAGCATGTTTCTTGTGGTCAGGGAGAGAAACAAAGGGTTTTTCTTTTGTGGCGATGGGAAGGCTCAGAGCTTTTCGGATAATGGCAGGGGTGATTTTTATGGTGCCAAAATCAGTATCACAGAGGATGCAATCTATTTGCTTCGTGGGGTCTTTGGTCAATGGTAGCTGAGTGTGTCTGGCAGAATACCAGAACTGAGATAGTAGTAGCTGATGTGCAGGAGGTGTTATGGTCAGGGTTGTAGATAGGCAACAGGTTTTGAGGAATTTCACAGCATCATTCAGATGTGTGACTTGCTTTCGAGGAGGAAACTCGAAAAGCGCATAGAGGTTGTTTGTTTTTGTCCAATCCAGTTCCTCGAGTGTGAACTTGACCTGAGGAGCCTTGATGATTTCCAGTTCCTCAGCAGCAGCAGTGTTCTCAGCGGTAGGAATAATAGATGCAATTTCTGTATTATCAGTTCAACCAAAGATTTAACAAATAAGAATGATCTTAATGTGGAAAGATTTTCCAATAAGATGGTTCGAATTTTGTCCATTTCATTCAGACAAAAATGTCTTAATGAAGATTAGGGTTTTCTTGTTTTTGAAAAGAAATGCAAACCCAATAAAAAGTCTTGTTTTCCAGTTTCTTTTGAGGATTAGGATTCTGGGAGAAACGTATGAAGAACAAGTTTAAGATATTTGCGATTAAACTTGAAGAACAACCATGAAAGGTTGTGTTCATAAAACCATGAAAGAAATGATTTCATTTTAAGAATGGTTTCTTTTGTTTGATCTTTTAAAAACAATGATGAGATCTAAAACAAGTTAAAACAGTAGATAATATAAGAATATTAAACTTGTGTTCTTTGTAGAAGATGAACAGTTCTTTAGGAGAGAAAACTCGAATGTTCAAGATGCAACAGTATTCTTGAGAAAACTTGAGTAAGAAGTTGTTTGCGTAAAGGAAAAATATAAACCCAAAATGTGTTTATATAGTGAGATTAGAGAGAGAGAGAGAGAAAATCTTGAGCGGGAAAAGATTTTCATCATGACACGGACACGTGTTTGCATTTGATTGGCTGGTAAACGAAACGTGCAAACGTGTGTCCGAAAAAGAACGTGCCGGGGTTTATCCGTTGCTATGACGTCACAGATGTCCTTTCATATTCTAGGATGTCTTTGAGGTTTTGAATGCTCAGGGACACTTTTGAAAACATGAAGCACTGGAATAGAAATATCAGTGTTGGTTTTAGAAATTTCAAAGTATCGCTGATTAAGGAAGAGATATTCAGCGATGCAATTTGTCTTGAAATCTTGCATTTACATGCGATTGTCAGCGAAAGAAAAACATACCTTGATATCAGATAATCAATTATGTTCAGAGAGAGAATGATAGAATGGGTTATACAAGTTGATTTTATCCTATCGCTGATCAAATGTGAACCGCTGAAGATTTTACTCTTCAAAGTTCAGCATTCCAAGCTCGCTGATGAGAAAGTTAAATCTTGTCTCATCAAGAGGTTTGGTGAACAGATCAGCTAACTGATAGTCAGTTGGGATAAAGTGAAGTTCTATATCATCATTCATCACATGATCTCTGATAAAATGATACCTGATTTCGATGTGTTTTGTCTTTGAGTGTAGCACTGGATTGTTGGCTATAGCGATGGCACTTGTGTTGTCGCAATAGATTGGAATTTTCGAGAGCTGAAGGTCATAGTCTAGTAGTTGATTTCTCATCCACAAGACCTGAGAACAACAGCTTCCAGCGGCTACATACTCAGCTTCAGCTGTGGAGGTGGACACTGAGTTTTGCTTTTTACTTGTCCAACTCACCAGCTTTCCACCCAGGAGCTGACAGCCTCCTGTGGTGCTTTTCCTATCCAATTTGCAACCTGCAAAATCACTATCTGAATAGGCGATTAGATCAAACCCTGAGTCTTTGGGATACCAAAGACCTAGGTTCGTAGTACCCTTAAGGTATCGAAAAATTCGCTTTACAGCGATCATATGAGATTCCTTAGGTTCAGCTTGATATCGTGCACACAAACAGGTTGTGTACATAATATCGGGTCGGCTAGCTGTAAGATACAAAAGAGAACCGATCATCCCACGGTACAGCGTGACATTAACAGGTATTCCAAAGGGATCCTTGTTTAGTGTCAGCGGTGGTGCCATAGGGGTTTTCATAGCTGAACTCTGAGTTAAATCGAATTTCTTCAGCATATCTTTAACATACTTTCCCTGATTAATGAAAGTTCCTTTTTCATTTTGTTTTATCTGAAGACCAAGGAAATATGTTAGCTCACCCATCATGCTCATTTTATACTCTTCTTTCATTCTATCAGCGAAACGAGTACAAAGGTCAGGGTTAGTAGAACCAAATATAATGTCATCAACATATATCTGAACAAGAATAATATGACCTTTTACTTTCCTGAAGAATAGAGTTTTATCGATTTTACCACGCTCAAATTTTTCAATATGGAGATAAGTAGATAGAGTGTCATACCATGCACGAGGAGCTTGCTTTAAGCCATAAAGTGCCTTATCCAGTTTATAAACATAACCTGGATGCTTAGGATCTGAGAATCCTGGAGGTTGTTCCACATAGACTTCTTCATTCAGCTTTCCATTTAGAAATGCTGACTTAACATCCATCTGATATACTTTGAAGTCTTTGTGTACAACGTATGCTAAGAATAGACGAATAGATTCTAGTCTTGCTACAAGAGCAAATGTTTCGTCGTAATCTATGCCTTCCTCTTGTCTGTATCCCTGAGCAACATGTCGAGCCTTATTGCGGGTGACAGTTCCATGTTCGTCCAACTTGTTGCGATAGACCCATTTAGTGCCTATCACTGTCTTGTCAGTTGGTCTTCGAACAAGTTTCCAAACTTTGTTTCTTTCGAATTCAGTCAGCTCTTATTGCATAGCGCTGACCCAGTTTGGATCTTTGAGGGCATCATCTACTTTCTTTGGTTCAGTCAGAGAAATAAAGTTAACAAATAAACAAATATTACCTGCACTTCGTCGAGTCTGAACACCAGTGTTTGGATCACCAAGAATTTGATCAATTTGGTGATTTACAGTCCATCGCTGAGCAGGAGCATAAGTCGCTGACTCAAATTGAACTTGAGGAGCTGAAGATGAAGCTTCAGCAACTTCTGGAATATCAGCCAAGAGAGCAGTAGGTGCAGATGTCATCTCATTCACTGATTGCTGAGAAGTAGATGGAATGTCTGAGACATTTGGTACAGAAGCAGGTATAGTGTTTAAAGGAACAACTGAGACCCATGATGTTTCAGCTTCACTATTCTGCATATTTGGGATGATAGTAGGACTATCATCTTCAACTGTATGAGTATGAGGAGTGGGAATATCTTCTGAATCACCAAGATGAGAAAACATCCATTGATTCAGTTCTTCAGTATCAGCGGACGGTTTAGAGTTCACTGAACGGGATTCGTCAAACGTGACGTGAATAGTTTCTTCAACAGTTTGTCTTCTTCGATTGAAGACTCTGAAGGCTTTGGAAATTGAAGAATATCCAAGAAAGATTCCATCATCAGCCTTAGGATCAAACTTTCCAAGGGCATCTCTGTTGTTCAGTATGAAACACTGACATCCAAAGATGTGAAGAAAGCTAATTGAAGGCTTTCTCCCAGAAAGAGTTCATAGACTGTCCCATGATCACTCCTTATTGAGCGAACGGTCAAGTTGTTCAGGTTTCCATCTTTCGAACAAAGGTGATGAGTTATTCAGGGGTGTCACTCTTAGAACGGAGAAACATAACCCATGTATATCGAGAGAATTCATCAACTATGACCAGTGTATATTTCTTTCCAGCGATGGATTGTTTGTTAATAGGGCCAAACAAATCCATATGGAGAAGTTGTAGAGGAGATGACACTGAGGAGACTTGCTTTGACTTAAAGCTTGCTTTGGTCTGCTTGCCATTGTCACACGCTGAACATAAGGACTCTTTAGCGTATGAGTGTTGAGGTAGACCAGTGGCTAACTCTTTTGAAGAAAGAGTATTCAGTGTCTTGAAGTTTAGATGAGAGAGCCTCTTATGCCATAGCCAGTTGACATCAGATGAGGCTTTTGAGAAGTGTTGGTGCAAGTGTACCCCGCTTTAATATTGTGATATATTTTTGGTACACATAAAATCACATCTCCATATTTATTTTGATGATTACAAACACACCGTATTATTGTTTATCTAACAATCCTATCCAAGTGTACAGTTCTTGAAGAACACGAAGATTTTATCTGAAGAATTCAAGACGGAAGTTTCTACGTCGTCATTATTGTTTATAACTAATAATGATAAACACCCTAAAATAATATACCACTTGGATATTTATAAAACCCTAAACTGTTTTTAATTAAAGATATTTAAAATTATTTAAAACTAAAGTTTTATTAATTTTTATTAAAATATCAAAAATCAGTTTCCTATGCATTTTACTGTTGCACTTTTATTGAAGAAATGTCTTCAGCCGAAAGAAGGACCTGCGTGCAGCCTGCTCTTTGTCAGTTTCTGACCGCGGTATACCGCGGTGTGCAAGGCGGTATACCGCCACCTCATATATCCGTTGGAAGTGGGTTGCTATATAATGATGCTTGCTGGTGATGAAGTAAAGACCAGAACACATAACAGTAACAACAAGCAGCAACCACACTCTCAGCTCTCTCATTTATAATATATATATTTTATAAAACATTTTTTTTTATAAAATATCCAAGTGTGAGATATTATACAAGAGTGATTACCCATTGTGAGTTATACTCCTCTTGTAAGTGTTTGAATAACGGGTGTGTGATCCTGTATATCTCGATAAGCTAAAGCTTGAGAGCCGTTTACTTTGCTCTGTATTTGGTTTGTATTCTACCGTAAAGAATACATTTATTGGATCGTGTCGGGAAGTGTCTCGGCTGCTGGTTTATCACAGTTGGTGGTAAATCAGTAAATCTCCGTGTCAAGTATCTCTAACCTTTATCTCTTTATTTATTCCGCTGTGCATTTTAATTATATCTGTTTATATAATTGTTGTATATTTATTATTTCTATACTCTGATTTATTTATACTGTTTCAGTACTGTATTTATTTATAAAAGAATTTTTTGAAAGTAAAAGATTTTAAATACAACCTTACCCCCCCTTAGGTTGTCTAACATTTGGTATCAGAGCGGGGCTTTCAAAATTTTTTTCTGTTTAAATTTTTAAAGTTATATCTTTTATATAATGGCTCAACAAACTGTTTTGTTTTCAAAACCTCCTATTATAGATACTGAAAAGTTTGGCATTTGGGCCGAGCTATTTGAATGTCACGTTCGTGGCAAAAGTCAAAAAATTTGGGATATTATAGAAAATGGGAATTTTAGACCAACCAAAGTTGAAAATGATCTTATTGTTGATAAACCCATAAAATATTGGACTCCCGCTGAAGAATCTCATTATTGTTTAAATTTTGAAGCTAAAAATATATTATATGCTGCTTTAACCTCTGATGAAATAGAAAGAGTTTATACTTATAAAACTGCTAATCTAATCTGGCAAAGCTTGAGCGACACTCATCGTGGAAATACTCAAGTTAAAAGCTCTAAAATAAATATTCTTGTTCATGATTATGAATTATTTGAAATGTCAAAAGATGAGTCAATCGACTCAATGTTTAAACGTTTTAACCTCATTATGACTACTTTGAAGGGATTAGGTCGTACTTATCCTAATGAGGATTATGTAAGGAAAATTCTTCGAGCACTTCCTTCGGAGTGGATGGCAAAAATTACATCTTTAGAAGACTCCCGAGATCTCGCAACGATGAAGCTCGATGATCTCATCGGCAATCTTAAAGTGCACGAAATCGCACTAAAAAGAAATCAAGTCCGGGAGCAAGTCAAAAAGAAATCCATAGCTTTAGAAGCCGTTGCCTCTAAAGATGAGAAAGAAAAAGAAGAGGAGGAAGATGCAAGTTCCTCGGATGACGAACCCGAAAATCTTGACGATTTAGTCAAGTTGGTAAGAAAACTTTCTAAACTTTTATCTAACAAAAAGTTTGCCAAAAATGATAGGTTTCAAGAAAATGGAGACTACCGTCGTGGTGGTAAAAACCAAAGTCGCAACGTCCATAAAAGTGAAGACAAATATGACGAATCTAGCGACGATGAAAAAGCAAATAAAAAGAAAGGCTTTTGCTATGTGTGTGGCGACAAGGATCACTATGCGAGTGTTTGTCCGAAACGAGCAAAACAAATCAACACACCAAAAGCTTTAATTGGAGGCGCGTTGAGCGCAAGCATAAATGAGGCCAAAAATTTTTGTTTCATGGTCGACCATGACAATGAGGTATCTTCATCATATTCTCCTAAAAATAATTGTGATAGTAATTATAGTGATAATTATTATAGTGACGATGAAAATAATCTTGACGAATTATATAAATCATTTCATGATATGGCCGCTCTCGCAAATAAATATAAAGATGAAATTTCTAATTTAAAAGAAACCGTATCTGTATATAAAAAGGAAATAGATGACGGTAAACAAAAGTCTGCTCATTATTTAGATGTTATCACTAAATTAGAAAATAAATTAAGTGAAAAAGATATTTGTAAATCTTGTGTTATTTTAAATGATAAAATTGCATGCTTAAATAAAAAGACACATGAAGATATTATATGTGCAAAATGCGAGATTCTTGAAAATGAAATTGCATGTTTAAATGCTAAATGTAAATCGCATGAGAGAAATGACTTATTAGCAAATGCTTTTAATAGTAGCAATGATAAAGTGCTTAAAATGCTAAATATGCCTAATCGTATAAATTGTCGTAAAGGCATTGGTTCCGATACATGTGTTGATAAATGTTCGTGTAAACCCATTAAAAGATTTTTTTGCATCTCCTAAAGTTGATACGAGAAAACCCCCATATATGTCAAAAATGAAAAATGTGAATTATGGGAGGAAACCGCATGCTCGTATGTATATTGGTAATTTTTCTAGATCTAAAAATAATGCGAATATAAATGCTTCATTTTACGTCTATGATGAATACGATCGTAAAATCAAAATGGTTAGAAAATGGATTCCGAAAGGAATGTTTAATGTTGATAATCCCGGTGGGATGCGTTTGTGGTTTTAAACCATTTATATGGCTTTGTATGTTTGTCGTGTTTGTTTTATGTCGACAACATATTTTTTGCAGTTTATGTTTTTATACTAACTGTTAAAAGGACCCATAAGAAAAGGGTACCACGAAAAATTTTCTTTGCCTTTTATAGGTGTTTCCTGGCGAGGATATAATACGTGGTTACCTGCCGAGGTTATAATACGTGGTTACCTGCCGAGGTTATAATACGTGGTTTCCTGGCGAGGTTATAATACGTGGTTACCTGCCGAGGTTATAATACGTGGTTTCCTGGCGAGGATATAATACGTGGTTACCTGCCGAGGTTATAATACGTGGTTTCCTGGCGAGGATATAATACGTGGTTACCTGCCGAGGTTATAATACGTGGTTACCTGCCGAGGTTATAATACGTGGTTACCTGACGAGGTCATAATACGTGGTGTTTTCTTTTGCTCACATAAAATTAACCGAATATTGAAGCCTTAAGATCCGTTTTGGTGCAAGTGTTTCGTATTGGTTTGTATATCTTTGTCTCTATTGCTTTTTGCATTTTATTTTATCCCTCAAATTTTATAAAATCAAATTGATATCGTTATTAATTTGAGGGGGAGCGTTTTATTATATTTACCCATGAGTTTATGCTACCTCAATTATATGCATATTTTGAGGGGGAGCATCTCTCGAGGGGAAGCATACCGTCTTTCTTAACCCTTTTTGTTTCGACAAACGGGGGAGAGAAACCGAGTATGCTCTCGTGTTTAGCGTTGTGTTTGTCATCATCAAAAAGGGGGAGATTGTTGGTGCAAGTGTACCCCGCTTTAATATTGTGATATATTTTTGGTACACATAAAATCACATCTCCATATTTATTTTGATGATTACAAACACACCGTATTATTGTTTATCTAACAATCCTATCCAAGTGTACAGTTCTTGAAGAACACGAAGATTTTATCTGAAGAATTCAAGACGGAAGTTTCTACGTCGTCATTATTGTTTATAACTAATAATGATAAACACCCTAAAATAATATACCACTTGGATATTTATAAAACCCTAAACTGTTTTTAATTAAAGATATTTAAAATTATTTAAAACTAAAGTTTTATTAATTTTTATTAAAATATCAAAAATCAGTTTCCTATGCATTTTACTGTTGCACTTTTATTGAAGAAATGTCTTCAGCCGAAAGAAGGACCTGCGTGCAGCCTGCTCTTTGTCAGTTTCTGACCGCGGTATACCGCGGTGTGCAAGGCGGTATACCGCCACCTCTTATAGCCGTTGGTGTGTCAGTTTCTGACCGCGGTATACCGCGGTGTGCAAGGCGGTATACCGCCACCTCATATATCCGTTGGAAGTGGGTTGCTATATAATGATGCTTGCTGGTGATGAAGTAAAGACCAGAACACATAACAGTAACAACAAGCAGCAACCACACTCTCAGCTCTCTCATTTATAATATATATATTTTATAAAACATTTTTTTTTATAAAATATCCAAGTGTGAGATATTATACAAGAGTGATTACCCATTGTGAGTTATACTCCTCTTGTAAGTGTTTGAATAACGGGTGTGTGATCCTGTATATCTCGATAAGCTAAAGCTTGAGAGCCGTTTACTTTGCTCTGTATTTGGTTTGTATTCTACCGTAAAGAATACATTTATTGGATCGTGTCGGGAAGTGTCTCGGCTGCTGGTTTATCACAGTTGGTGGTAAATCAGTAAATCTCCGTGTCAAGTATCTCTAACCTTTATCTCTTTATTTATTCCGCTGTGCATTTTAATTATATCTGTTTATATAATTGTTGTATATTTATTATTTCTATACTCTGATTTATTTATACTGTTTCAGTACTGTATTTATTTATAAAAGAATTTTTTGAAAGTAAAAGATTTTAAATACAACCTTACCCCCCCTTAGGTTGTCTAACAAGAAGAAACAGGAGTTCTCAGTGGTTGTTGAGTCCATGTTTATTACATAAACATTTTCCATACGATAACCGTTGAGAGCTATCTTCTCCTTTTTGTCAGCGACAAAGCAGGATTCCTTAGTAAAGATTACTTTGTTATCCTTGTCGCAAAGCTGACTGATGCTTAGAAGATTATGCTTCAGCCCTTCAACATATGCGACTCTTCTGAAGGTTGTTGTACCATTAGAGAGTACACCAAACCCTCGGGTATGTCCTTTTCCATTTCCACCGAAAGTCACAGAGGGACCCTTCTCTTCCTTGTATTCAGCGAGCAGGCTTTTCTTTCCAGTCATGTGTCTAGAGCATCCGCTATCGAGATACCAGATACCCTTCTTAACCTGCATTACAAAGGAAGATTAGTTTTTCTTGGGTACCCACTTAACCATGTGTACACATTTCTCAGTGGAAGTAGCTGGAATGGAAGGTTCAGCAGTCTTCGCAGCATTTGAAGATTCAGTTTTGTCAGTCTTCACTTTGGTTAATTTCTTAACCTCAGTGGTCTTCTTTGCCTTGGGGGCAGTGATCTTCACCTTAGCTATCTTTTTAGCTTTGGTGGCTGTGGGGCACTTACTAGCAATATGATCAGTAAGTCCACAGTGATAACATTTCCTATAACTAAAAATAGTTCTAGGACCATTTGAATGCTGATCTTTAGATTTTGAATTTGAAGGACCAGCACCAAATAAGCTATTGGTTTTTGAAATGGGAGGAACATTTAGTTCTTCGGATTTCTTACCAAGGACATCCACTCTGATTCTAGGAGTAGATCGCTGAATAGATCCACGCTGAGTAGATCCAGATCTGATTCCTTGATCCAGAGGGATAGGTCACTGAAGCTTTAGAAGCATTCAGCTTAGGTATACAGATACCTTTCTGAGGATTTTGGTTAAAAGCAATTCCTGTACCTTTATCTTTAAAGACAAAGGTAGGTTTTGGATAAACCATTTTCTCTTTACCTTTTGAAGAGGTAGAAATTTCCTCAGGGATAGGCGGTTGAGAAGAGGGACACTGAAAGGATGAAGTATCAGCGACTGAGGATACGAAAGTTCCAAATAAGAGCATAGAACGATCAGTGGTTGGTTCTAGAGTATCAGCTTTGTAACCAAGACCACGTTTATCACTCAGGGGAATCTGAGACTTAATTATCTCAGTGATCTTTGTTGATGAATTATACCATCCATCAACAGTAGCTTTTTCAGCTTTTAATGCAGCGATAGCTTCTTCGCGCTCGATTTTGACTAGCTGATTTAAGTGCACTTGATCTTTATAATCTTCTTCAATTTTAGAAAGATTTTCTATTTGAAGGTGACAGTTTTTGAGCTGTTCAGCGAGATCAAGGTTTTGATTTTCAACTACAGTTTTGCCATTCATGGCTTCATATAAACTTCTAGTCAAGAGATCGATCTTTCGAAGACTATCAGCTTCATCAATATTTGCAATATTGGTAAAGAAGGAAGGTGATACCTGAGTAGCAGAGGTTGAAGTAGAGGGAATGTCAGAATTTTCTTCCTCATCTTCAAGTTTGGCCATAAGACAGAGATTGGCTTCATCATCTTCAGAGTCAGATGTTTCTTCCTCATCAGAGTCAGCCCAATCATAGTCAGCCATCAGGCCTTTGCCTTTCTTCTTAAAGCTTTTCAGCTTCACATACCTTTCTTTCAGCTTGGCGTATTTGTCATCTCTAGACCTGAGGTTAGAGGATTTCTTGGGAAACGCTGAGTTTCTCGAAACTTTCTTTGACATGCACTCGTTAGCGAAATGTCCTATCTTTTCACAGTTAAAACAAGTAGCAGTAGCCTTATCAACAGGAGCTGATGATCTTGGCTTGTCAGTAATGGAAAGAGGTTTATTCTTTCTTAACATTTTCCTTTTGGCGAATCTCCTGAACTTTTTAGTGAGGAGAGCCAAAGATTCATCATCATCTGAAGAGTCAGAATCTGATGACCTTTCAGAGTTACTCTCCAACTTAGTGATAGTGACCGAGGGTCGCTGAGTGGAAGATTTCTCTGAGATTAAAGCAACAGGGGTTCTTTTGGAATCTTTTACAAGATTCATCTTAAGATGACTCGATTGCTCATGATTCAGCATCGTGCCATATAAGGTAGAAAGGGTCATTGATCTTAGATCCTTTGACAGCTTGAGACACATAGAATAACTGTCCCAGCTTTCAGGTAAACATTCTAAAAACTTTGTCAGCACTTCAAAGTTAGAATATTCCTTACCAACAGTTTTCAGATCTATTATTAAACAGTTAAAACGTTGGTGTACTTCAGAGAGAGATTCATTCTTACCACAAATGAAGCTTTCATACTGTCTTACCAGGTTGATCTTTCGAGAGTCCTGGACTTCAGAAGTACCTTCATACTGAACACAGATTGTGTCCCACATAGCTTTTGAGGTTTTCAAGTTCATGACGGAATGGTAGGCTTCGTCAGGAAGAGCCATGGAGAGTATGGATCTGGCTTTGGTGTCGATAGCCACTTTCTTTCTTATCTTCATCAGTCCACATATGAACTTCCTTGGGTATCAGCCTTTCTGGAATAGCAGGTCTATTCTCAGCGGCTGGAACTGCAGCATCAATTCTTATAGGAATATATGGGTCGTTTTCAAGATAATAAGGCATAGTTGGGTCTACACCTTCTAAGAAGAGAATCATCCTATTTTTCCATAGATTAAAATTATCTCTGGAGAATCTAGGGGGTTTTGCAAGAGAACCATTGTCAATATAGTTCGTGTTTGTGTTGGTAGCCATTTTCAGAAATAGCAAGGAAGAGAAATCTTAGTATAGATCAGATCTTGTTTATGGGATTAAACAAATCTGCTCTGATACCACTTGTTGGTCCCGAAGGGCTATACAAGTTTGTAGAAGGGGGGGGGGGGGGGGGGGTTGAATACAAACACACATATTTTACTTTTCTAAATTGTTTATTGATAAATCATTAACAATTTACAGTTTGTTGCGGTACAAGATTAAGGATAAACCTAAATCTAAACAAGTTGGAACACTAAGTTTTCTTGCACTAAGAAAGAGAA
Source organism: Saussurea involucrata (assembly GCA_033807775.1). Classification (NCBI taxonomy): domain Eukaryota; kingdom Viridiplantae; phylum Streptophyta; class Magnoliopsida; order Asterales; family Asteraceae; genus Saussurea; species Saussurea involucrata. The sequence continues at coordinate 14,468,140 of CM066312.1, forward strand.
GGAAATTACTAATAATAACCTATCTCAAGATATAAGAAGATGAACTTGACCAGAGTTAGCAAGTTACTTTAAAATGAAGTGAGGTCTTCTTCTTATATACTGCATGCATTTAATGCATGGCAGTTTATACTTTACACGTGGCAGCAGCTCATTGGTTGTAGGATCTGACTTGAGTAGACAACCTTAGTAGCCGCATGTTTGAACAGTGTAGTATCAGAGTGGTTGTACGATTTCAGACAATAAGGAGGTTCTTTTCTGACATATCGTACGAAGACGTGCAAGGGTGGTTAAGACAAAAGTACTTTGTACGGAGGACTTCAAGACCAGCTTTCGTTGATTCAGCGCTCTATCATTCTATATCAGTGAATGATAAAGTTCAGCGATAGCTGAAGTCTTGTACTTGATACTTCACGTTGAGTGGACAAATCTGAGTCTTCGCTGATCCGCATCAGTTCATTAGGAGACTTGTCGCTGGTTCTTGAGCTTGATCTTCGACTTCAGCGTAGAACCTATGTTGACGTGAAACTTGTCTTCAGGGATCATAAGTAAACAACTAACTTATCAGCGATCACCATAAGGACTGAACAGGCTTAGAGCATTATGGTGAACAGTTACGCTGAACAATATATGAGATCATCAGCGATCATCAACAAGACTGAATAGGCTCAGAGCTTGCTAAATGAACAGGGTTCGCTGAATGTCTAATCTAAAGAACGAGAGTTCCTATCAGCGGTACTGAAAACAGTCTTAGTACTTATCAGCGATAGTGAAACTCTTATCCATTGTTTACTTACAATTTTCACTAAGTAGAATGGAGAGGATCATTATCAAATCCCTGAGGGTTTGGATCAACAACCCAATAAAAGACCTGGATGATCTTCTGGAAAATGTGATAAAAGTAGACTACTTCTTTTACTAATAGTCCTTGTCTTGCTACTTGATTCCTTCCTGAGATCAATTCATTTCATTTGAACATTAGTGCGTCTTTCGTATTCAGTTGTCATGTAAATTCTTGGGTATTATTGTACATAACTTTTAAATACATGACAACATGTGTGACAGCCTAGGATCCGAGTGAGTTAAGAACATCCCGTGAGGTAGGGTCGAGGCGAAATCCTCTTTGAAAATGTGATCGAATAGTTGAAATTCAGTATGGTGTCGTCGTTTTCCAGTTCAATTTTCAATATTTATTTTGTGTTAAATGTGTTGTGATTAAAGTATTATTGTCTTCTCCTCATTGTGCATCACCTTTTGACACAAGAATATAACCAGTTTATGATAAGTATATACCCGTGCACCATCTTTGCAGAATTAGCTTGCTTTTGACCGGTTCTTTTCTTTCTTTGTCGCTAATTTTCTTGGGGACAAGTGTTGGTCCCGAAGTGTTATACAAGTATTAAGTATGTAGAGGGGGGGGGGGGGGGGGGGGGGTTGAACACAAACACAAGATTTTTATATTTTTAAATTGTTTTATTGGTAAATCAAACAATTTACACCTTGTTGCGGAATAAGACTAAGTACAAGACTCAATCTAAACAAACTAAGAGAATCACGGAGATTTCTTACACAAAGAAATAGAGAGAAAAGAGGTTAGAAAATTAAGGATAATTTTTTATTGCACTAAGTAGGTTCATGCATGACCACCTTCGAAATGAAGGTGCATTCCTCCTATTTATACTACATGCATTTAATGCATGCCAGGAGGACTTTACACGTGTCAATTTGCAAACATGCTTCGGGCCGCATGGTGAACAGTGTAGTGGCAGAGTGGTTTGTACGATCCTGGACAAAGGTATGTCCTTCTGACAAATCGTACAAAAGTGTGCAAGGGGATAAGATAAACATTTCTTGTAGAGCAGGCTTCATGATCAGCGATCGCTGAGTTGATCTTCCATCAGTGAGACCTGATGTAAGTCATCTATCGCTAAAGTCTTCTACTTGAAATATCACGTGTTGTGGACTTGTCTTGGTTTCACTGATATCCGCATCAGATCATTAGTAGACTTGTCACTTGTTCATCATCTTTGTCTTCGATTCAGCGATGAACTCCTTGGTCGCAAAACTTGTCTTCAGAGATTACAAATAAACATTTACAGATACACAGATAGTGATCATTTGCGATACTTGAACAGATTCGATCATCACTGATGTAAATTTATCACTAAGAAATAATGAAGGACAGTGGTTACCTAGCAGCGATACTGAACAGACTCAGTATATTATCACTGATGGTGAAACACTAATACATAATGCTTACTTATAACTTTTCACTAAGTGATTCTAAGGGTCATCATCAAATCACTGAAGGGTTTGGATCAACAACAAATAACGCTCGGTTTAGGGTTGTCGATGACGACATTTTTTGCGTTATTTTAGCACCACTTTTCGTGTTAAGTTGCTTGAATTCCAAACAAACTTATTTCACGGTTTATTTATGAGTTTTTCATAATTTTATGTTTCGGGAATAAACGAAGAAATTGGGTCGAAATGAGCAAATAATAGACGAGAATGAATCATCCGACAAGTTGATTGCAAAGCGAGATTGTACGAGTCATTCCGTAGGTCAAAGTTCGGAGAAATGTGTTGAAGAAACTCAAAAAGGTGCCACCAAGACTTGTCAAGTTGGGCCGTCAAGCGAATGAAAGATCTCAATTTTTGCTAAAACAGTGCCTACCGGTACTTGTATCGGTACTTAAGTCCCGATGTAACTCCCGGCAGCCTGATTTCTGGAAAACAGTGGCCATCGGTACTGCTGTCGGTACTTTAACTCTCGGTGTAAGTACCGACAACATGCTGATACATTTTTAAAGCTTTTTTCACCTAGGGTTTGAGACATGCCGGAGGATATTGACTAAAGAGAGGCAAGGGACGATTTTGGGGCAACTTGGGGCGATTTTCCATAGATTCTAACGCCGATTAACGCGACGAAATCATCGGGGAACGCCAGATTAACGAAGATCAATTCCTTGTTCGTGGGTATTGCGATTCAACAAAAAGGGAGTTTGTTAATACATTGATTTCTTGTTCAGAAGACCATGTCTACTCTACTTTTATTTCTTTTTGCTTTGTGTTTTAACACCCCCAACATGAACTAATCTTAGATTCTTGGGGGTTGGATGAACTTTGGTTTGTAAGCATATGAACACGAAACCTTGTGATTCTTATCAGTTTTTCTAATCAATGAAGCATATGAATTTGGTTTTAATGCTTTTGTTTGTCTGATCACCTTGCAAATTGATTTAGTTGTTAGGTATCCGATTTGAGAGAACGGTTTCATAAATTGGCTTGAATTTGTATGCCTAGGGTGAGAAATTGGATAGAGATATACCAAGTGAACCTTAGTACTTGTTTTTACAATCTTGTTCTTAATGAATTTCTGAATTCCTAGGTTGAGATCGAGAGATAAAACCTGTGTTTTCTAGAAATAACTCTGTTGTTGCTCGAGAAATAACAACAATTATATATATGATTGTGTATTCATTTGATTGGTTTAGTCTGATAATTATCATAAGTAGAGTGTTCTTTGTGAAACCATTGGGATTTCAATCCTCAACTTTTTTCTCCCAAAAAATCCAAATTTGTTCTTTGCTTTTGCTCTAAAGTCTGTTTATTTAATTTAGTTATTAATCAATTACCAACAATTCACCAATCGGATCGTCCAGTTAATAGTGATTATAGTCATTGTGATACTCAGTTCCTAGTTCCTTTGGTTCGATACTCGTACTTCCAAGTACATATTACTTGATTCGACCAGTACACTTGCGATTAGATTAGGAGGGTGTAAACCCGCCTATCATCAAGCAAAAACAGGTTATGAACTAAGGATCAATAAGACATTTTGGGTTTTGAAATTTCAGGGTTTCTCTCATTTTCTCTCACTTTCCATGCTCTCTGTTTTCATGCTGCAGCACATACTGCAGTAACTACCTTTTTGCCTGAATTTTTGCTTGATATATATATATATATATATATATATATATATATATATATATATATATATGTATGTATACGAGTAAACTCTACTTTTGGTCCTTGAGGTATGTTGATTTCTTTGAAACAAGGACCTATGGTTTCATAATTAGACTTTTCGTCCTCAGGGTTTTGATTTTGCTTTGAAACAGGACCTGGCCACTAACTCCGTTAAAATTGGTCGTTAATGCTAGGGGCAATTTCGTCCAATCATATTAAGTCCCCTTTTTTGTAATTCTATTTGTTTCTTTTGTTTTTTTGTAAAAAGCATCAAATCAAGGGACCAACTTGTAATATATATATATATATATATATATATATATATATATATATATAGGGGTTAAATCTTGTGAGGACCAAAAAAAGGTTAAGAACTATAAGGACCAATCTCAATCATCTAAGGGTTTTAATCAAAGGCCGTTAAAGATGGTGGCACTTTTTGTAATATTTAAGAAGATCATGACTAATCCTTTATCTAATATGAGAAGATAAGGGTATACTTGGGTTTTTAAATAGATTAAGCAACTGGATAAAACCTAATACTAACAACTTATGTTTGGGTAAAAGTGGCCATGGATTGGGAGCTACGGCGTTGTCATTTCCAGAAAAATAGTCGATAGTTGGGAAGCCAGAAGCTGATACGATGGATCCTGGAGCGTAATTGATGAGATAGTCTAAATATACGCTTGGAATTGGAATTTCTGAAGGCAACAGACGCCATTGATGGACGTAGATGAAGAAGGAACGGAGATATGAGTGTTGCAAAGGTGAAGAAGGGGGGTTTTGGTGGGTTTTATGGATGGGATCGATCACTACAACGTCAAGGGTTTTGTTTTCGGTATTTGTAATACAAGGAAAATGCTTATCGACTCAACCCTTGACTTCATCATCCCCCAATTCCTTGACTTCATTCATCTCCGCCACCGATCGACTGTAGTCCCGCCGTTGGTCACCATCCTTGATTTCGACGATCTCGATTCCCAAATCGTTTCCCTCTATGCTATTTTTAATCTTGGAATCGACCATCTCCCTCTCTTTTCACACTCAAACTCAATTCTTAAATTTGGCGGTTTCCTGAAATCAACGAAATTGGGGCTACATTCATGATGAAGAATATGTATTTCACCTGATGAAACTGTGTTTCACCTGGTGAATTGTGCATTTCATATGGTGAATTGTGCATTTCACATGGTGCATTTCATATGGTGAATTGTGTATTTCATATGGTGAATGTATGTGTTTCATATGGTGAATATGTGATTTTCATTTGGATTGTGTTTCGGCTGGAAAATCATTGTGTTTCATATGGTGAATCTGAAGTTGTATGTTTCATCTGATGAATCTTATTATCAAAATGACGATTATGCCCTTTTTTTTAATTAAAAACAGTTTTTAATTAAAACCTTAGGATCAAAACCAAATTAAGGCTTAGATCACTCCTCACGGTTCTTAACCTTTTTGTGGTTCTCATTTGATTACCGTCCTATATATATATATATAGAGGGATAATAAAATGTAAACTTTTAAATGTGTGTAAACTATGTAAACTAATCATAGCCCTTGATTTTTGATCTTGATTAATATGACTTTAAGGGTAGAATAGTCTTTTACACCACATGTTTAATTTCGGCAGTTTCATAGAAGATCATAATTATCCTTTATTTTAGGAAGTGATTTACTTTAAATTTTTTTATTATTTTTTCATAAAAATTCGAGATATTATTCTTCTTCTTCAATAAACCGTTTTCAATATAATCTTCAAGAGCATAATCGTAAAATTCCAGATTTTTATAAAAATTTCTTCATTGTTATTAGTTCGTGAAATACTGTCATCATGTCGAACGTTCATCAACAAGGAATGAATGAAGGAATGAATGAAGAACAAAGCATAAACGATGATATGATGGTCGAAGACGTTCTTGCCGATTTCGTTATTTCAGTTGCTTCCGATGAAGAACGTGATGAAGATGTAATAACCGAGTCTGATGCAATGGATTGTGAAGATGCAATCGATGTTACACCGAACAAGAAACATAATGTTTTTTTCATAAGTTTTTTTAAAGTTCATGTATAAGTTTCGATCAAATTTCATGTATAAGTTTTTCTCAATTTTCATGAATCTTCTTGACAAATTGAGTAATGATTTTCGCATGAAGAAACGAAAATTTAGTTGTTATAAAGTTAATGTGCAGTTTTTTTGAATTTTCATAACCGCACCACATTTTTTCACATGTGAAATATGATACGATAAGGTTTTATATGAAATTAATTATTAACTGACGATGTGATAACGTGTGAAATTGTTAATTTCAATATGGTTTTTGTGTATTGTGTCAATTAATGTATCCTCTTTTTTATGTAGTATGCCATGAAAATATGATGCCTATGAAGTTTCATGTGTAATTATTCGTGTTTTTCACAGCCACACCACTGTTTTCATATATTAAAACAATTGTCAATTCAACAAATGACCACGCACAATTTGTGTATGTGTACATTATCATATGCATAAAATACTATAAATCACAATCCCAGTGCGTCAAACTTATACGCTTTATGTTGTTCATATCAGTTTTACAAAGTTGCATACTCCTCTTTCTTGACCGTTTCCTTCCTTTTCCCTTGACGTCAATAATATTCTCGTGATCGTCTTCTTGTCCTCTATCGTGGGCTGCAGTAGGTTAACGTTGAACATACATCAAGTTAGTTGAAATCATATAAAAAGTTCAATACATGAAATCATATAAAAAGTTCAATACCTTTACTGCTTGACCTCTTACGCCCCCGACCGGGGACGTCAATAATATCTTTGGGACTGTGGGTGACGTTTGTGGTCGGGGTTTCAACTGCTCAGAATTGGTTCATTAAAATTCAACCAAATATTATGAAATTGATTTATTTTTGCATACACATTTCACACAATTTCACATCTGTTTTTTTCATACAATCTGATTTCACAATATTTCAAACATGTTTTCACATATTTTTAGACACTATTGTGCAGAACAAAGCATCAACAATTGAAATTATGTGATTTCACAAAAACTACAAAGCAACATCACATAAATTGAAACATTTTTTTTCATACAATCTGATTTTCACAAAAATTCAAACATGTTTTCACATAATTTTACACACTATAGTGCAGAACACTTGTTTTTCACACAATCTTCCAATAAGCCCCAATTTTTTTTTCCCAAAACCCAACAGATAGTTCATACATTGTTTGGGGATTTTTCATATATTTCATACATTGGTACTCCTTGTGGTTTCACTTAATCTCAAACATGATTTCACACAATTTCACACTATAGTTTTCCACATAAACACAACATGTACTACATTGTTAATCCCAATTTTTTTACCCAAATCCCAACAGATATTTCATACATTGTTTGGGGCTTTTTCATACATCAACCACATAAATTCGAGTTCTCATACCTTCTTCTGTAGGAGCATTCATAGCAACAGCCTCAATGTCAACGTCTACGGGATTATCCCGTGTGTTCTTGAACTTTGAGAAAGATGTAAGTAGTTTTATGCGGTCACTCTTCCTGCTCGCTGCAGAAAACCAACCACTCGTGTTATTATATGAACTAAATCCACAGGTTTCATATACTTGCAATAAACCCTAACCTCTGATGCCCCTCGGTTCTCCATCCATCTTTATCGTTATCGCTTTCGATTTCACAGAATAAAGCAAAAAATATTTCAGATTCTTGGAATCAATTATCATTTTCACATAATAATAACCTCTTTTTGGATTGTTGAGGCCGTGAAATATGGAAACTATCCCTAATTTCACGGTTTCCTTATTGATTCCAATTTCCGTCGCACGCCAATTTACTCTTTTACCCTTTTCATATTTCTAATTGGACCATCTTGCCACAAGTTTCATAGATTATTACCTTATTGTCACCGCCCCTATTAGGACCATTGATTGAAACGATCTACGGTCTAGATTAGTTTACATAGTTTACACATTTTTCATAGTTTACATTTTAGTGAGCCTATATATATATATATATATATACTAGCTATCTACCCGCACGATGCAGCGCGGGTGAATGACAATTATGAAGCAAATAACTTTTCTGACACCGATGTTTTTTGTTCGTATTATTCTTGTTTAAAATTTGAAGATAATGACTAAACAAGAGTGACATTACAATCATATGTAAAAATGCACATCCGGAACTTCATAATATAAAAAGACATGTGAAGCATCAATCCGTAAGCATGCTGCAAAAAAATAAACATAATTATTTTAAATAGAAACATATTGTAGCAGTTGTGTAATAGTAATTAGTTGATTGTACCTTATTCATCACGTAAAACTTCTTTATAAACTTCTTTATTTCCATTCCCTGCAAGTCCACAATAAGCTACACAATTACACATTACATAAAACAAAAAAATTAGATACTATATATTGAGTATGGCTTGTTTCCTTTCCCACATATTGAAAACTACTTGTTTTTGCTCCGCAGTTTTTGCACTTCTATCCTCTGAACAGCCATACTACACGCTAATTTTTTTTTGAAAGGCAATTGCATTTCGGGGGTATCCTGGACTTAGTCCAGACTAATCCCCATTCGACCCGGCCACGATTCGGCCCACGATCCGACCACGATACAGCCCTCGACCCGATATCCTAGCGTGCTCACCCATGGATTCGAACTCGGGGTAGAAAGGGCTTCCACCACTTTCCCCCCAGGCCTTTACCAGTGGGCTACAACATCTTTGGATGTTAATAATTAGAAAACTAAAAATGTTGTCCCATGCCCATGCTTATGCAAATACTTTTGTTGTATATTATATAAGCTCATCAGCAAAACATCTTTTTGAAGCTCAAAATTACAGTCCTCTGTCAGTTCAAAATCAATTAGTAGTTGTAAACGATGGTAGAAACTCGAAACCATGAACATCCAAAAAAATGGATTAACCTAGAGGGGTCGGTAAAAAATAACCAAACATTAGCATAAAAAAGGTTTTTAAACTCCGTTCCCATTATAATGCCACTGAATTTCAGGAGAAAAAAAAATCGACTAATGTGTTCTACCCAAGTTGCCATAATGCCATTGGATTTCGAATAAATGCAATTTGACTTTGGATTTCACCATGGCTATAGTGGCATAGAATCAATTAATGATAATGGGCGGTTTTTGGGAAGCAATATCAACAAAAAGACTATGAAAACAGTTTGGTCAGGTGTGAAAGACATTTTTTTTTCCAACAAAATATAATTCTCTTCTCCAAATGTTTTAGTGACAGGAATTCATAGAAGCCAAGAAAATAAATCGTAACAAAAATATATACCTAGTGAACGTTCAAACTTTTAACCTAATCTTATGTAAGAACTTTTAGTAGAGACTTGAGGAGAGATGAGGGTACTTACTTGGACCATGTAGGGTCTGGAATAAAAATCTGAGAATCGGGGGAAATCGTTTCTAGAAGTCTGCAAAACGGGATGCAATGCACACATAAAATGATAAAATAATGCCAAAGATGAAAAAAAGTAAATTTAGTATGCAATTTACCCTGTTGTATAGCACCAAACCCATGGGATCGTTTCAAATCATAAGAACATCTATTGACATGAACTGGTACAAATAAATCGAATCAACCCCATACTGGTGGCAACAATTTTGGTCCATATGAATCTAGCAACATAAATCTAAATAGACTCATCCAACATTATGGAAAGACATCATCCACCATTCACTAAGATGCTGAAAATCTTGACAAAAAAACCATGGCAGTCTTGAATATTGAGCAGGATGAACAAAATCAATAGCATTGACAAAAAAAAATCCAACAACAAAGACCAGAATAAAAGCTCAGGTAAAAACAAACAAACCATCATCTGCATCAGCCATTTAAACAACCAGCAACAAAAAAAATCCATTTAAATCTCCAGAGTGGTTGCAATAGTGATTGAAAGGAATCCACCCACTCCCAAACCAAAATCTGATCAGAAAATGCCACAAAAAAGGAATGAAGTTAACGCTCAATATAGACCCCAAAATTTATGATTAAAATATAATTGCATTTACAAAAGCAATGGTACCTAAAATTAAATGTTATTTCAAACCTAAAGAAAGAACTCAAAGTTAAATACTATTTCAAACAAAACAAAAAAGCAAAGTTATGATATTTTATACTTTTATTAAATCCAAAAATATTCAAGTGTTCTAATAAAAGAAATATATTGATATAAGCCGACCCACATTGCTGAGACTCAGAATAGCAGGAACTCTGAAACGTTTGTTAGATATGAGCAGAGTCTACGATGAATGGAGAGTGACGGGAATCGATGAGTAAGAAAGAACTAATCTGATGAAGGCAAAGTTGTGGAACTTTAAAGACAAATTGGCCAAAGGCCATTGGTAAAAGAAAGAACTTGAACCAATTCAATAGCAACAAACAATAACTGATGGATTCATTTTTTGGACTACTAAAGTCTAAAACAGTAGCCAACAAGCAGAGAAACCTAAATCGATGGTGATGGTGAAATCATACATGAGAAACCCAAATCGATGTGATGGTGAAATGGTACCTGAGAAAGAAACTTAGTGCAGGCAGAAGACGTAACTGACAAACAAAAACAAAGAAACCCAAAGTTAACCATTGTGGTCCAGATAAGCAACAATTCAAAATGGAGCAACAATGAAGCAAAAAAGATTTATAAGCAACTGGGAAAGTCCCCCTATGAAAAGAAAATTATGGTAATCTGATAAAATTATCAACAAATATAGAAATTGCTTTGCTTTGGGTTCTTTTTCACATATCTCATCTACACCAGCAATCATCTTCAAGAAAGGAAAGCAAAAATCATCCAACAACCGAAAAATAAAATCCCAAAAATAATAATATATTTTGAGCACAAATGGTTCTAGAATAGAGGATTCGAAATGCGCAAATACTTATGAAAGTGACAGAAGGGGGAGATCCATGGACGTATACAGTGCGTGAACTTCTCTAGCAACCGTCTCAGCGGTTTCCCGATCGCACAAGAACTGGTTTAGCCTCCAGTCGTCCGTAACTAACACCACCCCTTTCTCTTACTCCACCACCGTCGCTCCATGGGTTTGTTCCTGCAAGTTTTACGAAGACCGGTAATAAAATCAAAAGCAAAAGCAAAAACAAAATCAACTTAAAGCAAATGTTAGATATTATCAACAATTGCAAAATCCAGAGAAGCTTTCAACTTTATTTCTTTTCTATTTTGGAAAACCAAAAACAGGCAAAAGATAAACTTATATACCAAAACATGTCACTATAAGAAACAAAAATTAGCATACCCCGATTGAAAACCTAAGAGCTTAATTCAAGATGTAGTCAAAGAATTTGAACATTTTGAAATCAAAAACCCATTTTGCAGAAATCAAACCGCAAGCATTCCAATTATTGACGATCATGCTTCACCATTGTTGTTAGCAACAACCTCAGGCATATCTCTACTGCTACCACTGCAAGAATTCAACATGAATTAAGAAGATAATAAGAAACTTGAGTTTACAATATATTGAAAAATCACTTACATAACCACTATGTTGATCAAATTATTTTATTACCTTTCTGTTTTTATTTCATCGAAACTCTGTGAAGGTCGACAGTAATTTCCATCAACCGCAATCCGGGGAACAGGGTCTGGATACAAGAAATTATTTACAACGATTATCTTGACTTTTATGGATTTAAAGTTTGAGGAAGCTAAATTCGTAGCATAATACATATAAATTTCGCAACAGAAAAGCAATAGGTTTGACATCAAATTCAAAACGCATATCCTGTTTCGATCAAAAATGTGAGCAATCTTAAACCTAACAACTTTATGACAATGTGATTCCATGTTTGCTTCTAAACCCTAATTACAATCTAAGTCATCCGAAAATTATACGATTCTAATCAGAGAAGAACAAACTGCAAACAAAACAACTAAACTCACAAACTGAGAGAACCCAAGAGTCAAAAAACCCGTTTTGATTAAAACCCGACCTTCACGATGGTGACGACCCTTTTAGAGAGAAAGTCAAAATTGATGATGACTTGTGTGAGACCCAACCAGAAACCGTGGTAAAGAAAAATGAAAAGATGAAACATGGTATCGATAAATCACGGTTCCAAGCATTGATGTTATCGTTCTCATACCTTATTTACGCCAAAGCCTTGATGTTCTAGCCCCTGAAGCCTACGCATCCACAACTATTGGTCTACATGAGATTAGAAATCGAGATTAGAAAGCCTAAAACAATAAATTGAGATTAGAATCGTATGAGAAATCAAGTTTAGAAATCAAGATTAAAAACCCTAAAACAAAACATATACCTGATTTGAAAAGTACGAGAAATCTTCCCTATGAATCGTAGAGAATACCGAGAGGAGCGAATCCCTCATTTAGAAAACCAAAAGTCTTTTGGTCTTTGAGAGAAAAGGAGAAGAAACAGTCACCATAGGAGAGATACAGCTTGAATATTTAGGAGCCAAAAGGTTATTTTGAAATTTGAATTGATACAGGAGACCAAGTATGGGCAATGAGCTATAGTGGTATATGAGAAAACAAGTTGGTGTAGTGGTATACGCTTAAAAACACTTGTACATCATGCTTTCTTATTTGTACTTCATAGTTTTTAAGAATTCAAGCATAAAATAGCAGTACCCCATGATTTATTACTTGTAATTAAGAGTTTTGCATATATGCATTATAAGGTAGTAATAGATATATATATATATATATATATATATATATTTATTTATTTATTTATGTGTGTAATGTATATATACATACCACATCAACAAAATACCTCCAAATTATCCCCATTTAATTGACAAACCAAAGTCAAACAAAAACAATGATCTTCGAAATCCACCACATTGGACAAACAAAAGTCAAACACAAATCATCCAAATCCAAGAATCATCAGTTGACGAACGAATGGCAAATGAAATCGTTGCAAGAAATTAAAACGATTGCTTCAATCTCTCCGTTAAAAATTGATCTTTTCATGCTTGGAGTTCTGCACACATGTACACTACTTCAATCTCTCTTTCCCTTTACCCCTCTGCCATGAATGCAAAAAAAAATCGTTCATGTGTAAATCTTGAATACATACATCGTCCCCACACCATTTTTTCCCATGAAACCCACAGATGGAAACCATCTGAGATTTGTAACAGAGACCAAATCACATACACCACAGAAAATCAAGACCCAGTTGCCGGAAAAGAAGGGACGTCGGTGATGAGTCGTCATGAACTTGTTGGTCTTCTGAAACTGTGTTTTTTCTTGGATTTGGCCAGTTCCACGTAATGTTGATTGAACTGGTTCACGGGCAGCGGTGGTTGTGAGTTCTTGTTCGGCGATATGTATATATATACAACACACAGGGACCTATATATACACAACACAGAGACCCATATATATATAGACACAACGCACAGACATGTATTTGTATACACACACGCGTATACAGAACTCACAGGGACCTTTCTTTACCTAGTGATGGAATATTCTGACAAATCACCGTTGATAAAATCCCTGTGATGGTCCTTGTTTCAGAGCGGGAGAAGGTGGAGAGTTGCAGGCTTTCTCGATCTTCACCCTCTCTCTCTCTCTTGCTACTTCTCCGTTGAGATGTCTGGTAGTCATGGACGGAGGTGAGATGGTCCCTGTGATCTCTGGTGAGGTGGTCCATGTGTTATATATATATATATATATATACATATATTATAAGTAATCCTATTTGGTCCCTAAAGTTTGATATACTTTACAAATATAAGAAAAAACAAAAAGAATTTCAAAAAGAGGAAGAAAATCATATTGGACGAAAATACCCCTGCCTCTAACTGAGATTTTTAACAAAGTTAGTAGCCAGGTCCCTGTTTCAAAGCAAAATCCAAACCCTTGGGACGTAAAGTTGAATTATGAAACCATAGGTCTCTGTTTCAAAGAAATCAACATACCTTAGGGACCAAAAGTAGAGTTTACTCTCTCTCTCTCTCTCTCTCTCTATATATATATATATATATATATATATATATGTATATATATATATATATATATATATATATATATTTGTTTTTTTTGTTGGCCTAAAAGGTTTTTGATTAGCCTTTTTACCAATATCACAAGAGAAAGGTATATGATTGAGCCTTTGTACCAATATCACAGGAGAAGGGTACATGATTGATCCAGAAGTGCCAATATCAAAACTGATTAAGCCAATGATGTCAATATCACAAGGGTGTTTATTTTTATTGGTCTAGATAAAAGGAATATTTCCTTTATTCTTTTTTGTCTTTAAATAGATTACACAAACCCTCCCCCACACTTTAATGAAACAATGTCCTCATTGTTGATGGATGAACATTTTAGGCTCAAAGGGCTAAGGGTGCAAAGGGTAAGTGTGTTTGTCAGGCTTAGTGTTTGAGAAAAATGGCCTAAAGCCTCTCCTAAAGTTCAAAATTGTTGCCTAGTTGCTTCCCAGGTGGGCAAGGCTTGGTTCTAGCATTGACATTAAAAAGTGAACATGCAACAATTGAATTATTTGGCATATGTCATGTTTGACTTAGCTAAACTATCACATTAATACGACAAAGGTTCCCAGACACTTGTGGACTAAAAAATTTTAAAATGAATAAATTGTAAAATCTAAATTGGAGCTAAGGAAAAGAAATGAACCTGCCTACTTAGGAGGAGTAGGTGCAGCAACAGCCTTTTTCAGCAGTTTCTCATCTCTTTCAAAGAGCTCTTGAGGGTAGGTGGGTAGGTCATTGGCAACCTTCATGTGGTCAGCTTCCCATTCTCCCATGATCACATCTTCTTTCCTTCTTACCCAATGCCTATGCAGGGCAAGGTCTCTCCTCAACTATGCTATCTCTCTCTCTTGCCTTTTGATTCTTCTGCCCAAGGCAATCTCTCTCTCTCTCTCTCTCTCTCTCTCTCTCTTCAAACTTAGCCACAATGTCATCTCTTTGGGTGTTCATTTTCTCTTCCTAAAAACTGTCATGATCTTATAACTTGGCCATAAGCTTTTGCCGGTTCTCTTTCATCGTCTTCACCAAAAGTGCAGCAAGTGTAGTATCCAAACTGCTTGAGTTGGGATCAAATGCTGCAGCAGATGTTGTAGCATAATCCCCAGTAGCTCTCTTTGATAATCCAACCTCATCACCTTTCCTCTTAACTTGGTTCCTGATGATCCTGTCAATGGCTAAGATGTCCATAGCAGCCTTCTTACTCACTATCTCATCATCCTCCAACTTTGGAACCTTGGCTTTCTCCATTAAGGTGTTAATTAAGGCAGGATGCCATAATCCACCCCTTGGATTTTCTACACAAGCCTTTATGCTCTTGTGGATGATCTGGCCTACATCAAAAGGCTTCCTCTACATAATGCAAGAAATGAGCAAACATCATTCAAAACCATGCTGGTATCATGTGATGTGGGCAGTATAGAATGCCTAACCAAATGAAACCAGACATTGGCTTGAGCCTTCAAGTGTTAAGTCTCCAAGATCCTGCATCCTTACTTAGCATCTTTCCAGTCTGCTACCGGCTTGGCAATCACCTCTAAAATCCTCTTGGCATCAGCGGTAGATGCTCTTCTCATCAGCTTCTTGTAAACAGAATCTGCAGGTAGTGTTAGTTCAAATAAGTTATTGATCTTCCCAACAGAGAATGATACCTTGGTGCCTCTGACTTGCACCTCACTTCCCTTGGTGGCAGCCACTTCTGCATAGAAATATCTAACCCAATCTATGTTGTGTTTGGGAGGTACCTTACACAACTCATCCCATCCCAATTCTTCAATCACCTCCAGAATGAAAAGAGATTTTTCCACAGCTTTGTGGCTGAATCCCTTGTCTATGTGGCCATACTTCTTCTTAAACATGTCATACATCTCCCTTGCTTATGTAGAACTAAATCTCTTGTTAGACCCCTTCTTAGACAGCAATACCACATCATCTTCCTCATCATCCACAACATGCTCCACATGTTCTTACACATCTTCTGCCCTTGCTTCTTCTGTGACAGGATTGGATGTGGAAGCATGTCCTTTAGAAGCCCTAGTAGATTTCATTGTAGAGGGCTTCTTGACAACCTTGGTTTTGACTCTACCACCCTTCTTGCTTGCTTGTTTCTTCTTCCCAACATTTCTCTCCATAGCAATCTCTCTCTCAATCTCTTCCCCCTTGTTCTCCAATTCAGTGTCACCTTCCCTCACATCACTCACAATAATTTCTTCAATATCCCTTTCTTCTTCCTCTCTCCTCTCCTCTGAACTTTCATAGTCTGAGATGTTTAAGAGGTGATCCAACACATCATCATGAAGGATTGGATGGGTTCTAGGAGGTGGTGGTATCACTGAGGTTGTCACAGCATCATGCTGTGACATAGGTATTTGCATGTTTATGTTTGTGGGTATAGTGGTGCCAAACATAGACGTGTCAAGCACAGACACAGGGGATTCTGATAATGGTATGGTGGTTGTATTTGGAGAGGGTTGGTTATCTTCTTGTTGAGAGGTTAGAAGGTTCATGTCGAACCCTTCACTGGTTCGAACCCGAAGTGGTTCATTGGGGTCTTGAGCATCATGGAAAATAGAGGAATCTTCCACTTGGGTTACAGGGGTATTTGGGTTAGTTATATTGAGGTCTAATGGGCATCTAGTGGTTCGGTCTAAGTTGTACATATTATTGGTTTCGACGGTTTGGGTAGTGGGTTGATCGAGTGGTTGGTTTATGGGTTTGAGAACAGGGGTTGTTGTGTGCTTTCATTAGAGGAAGAGGGAGATGGTGTTTCAGTGGCCTTATCTTTTCCTTTCTCCTTTTCTTTCTCGGCGAGTTTTTTTCCGTTTAGTCACCACCGGCGAAGTTTTCGGTGATCAGAAAACTATCCATTTCTCTTTCTTCTTCGCAGGGGTTGTTTCTTCCGAGCAGAGGAACGGGTTTTCCTCCTCTGTTAAGTCACGGTTGTGGTCTTCTTGGGTAAGACTCCGTCTTCTTGGGTAAGACTCCTTCTTCTCCTTTGTCGCCATTGTTGGTGGTGGTGGTTCTCAAAATATCCTCTATTAATGAGAGGGAGAGGGAAAGTCAGTTTTAGAAAAGAAAAACTGCCCAAGTGGTTTGAGTAGTTTTTTAAACTTAGTTCCCTTAGTTTGGTTAGAATGGAACCAAAATTACCTAAGTAATTTGAATAGTTAGGCTTTATGATGGGAAATAAGATTCCTTAAAGTAAAAGTAGAGGTACTTAGGAGTGGTCTAAGAAAAATAGCCATCATTGCTCTCAAGGGTTATTATAACACCTAAAAGATGAAATGACCATTGCTTTTTTTCTCTCACTAACCAAGTTTTCTTTTCAAAAATCATTTAAAAAAGAATCCCTACTTTTAAATTAAAAGGATACATCGTTTAAAAAACACTGTCTTTTTATTTCCTTTTGTTTTCTTTTTTTTTCAAAATCATATTTATTTTACAAGACAATGGGTCCCATACGAATTCTGCATCAGTTATGCTGCAACAACTGTCATTATGTCACCAACTTGATTTCATGCACACTACCACCTAGATTAATCATATCTATCCTACTAAAATTAAAAACAATATTTACAAATGTATAATTGGACTATTGGGACTCCCTGGACCAAAGGATTAGTTGGAGTTGCGCTATAGAGGTTGACCCTGTAGTTGTTGTATCATCCAGGTAAGATTTAATCCTTTATCCATTGACCTTGAAAGATGATCCATTATTTGGATCAATTAGTTCGACAACTCCATAAGGAAAAACACTATTGATTTCAAAAGGTCCAGTCCATTTGGACCTTAGTTTTCTAGAAAAGAGTTTAAGTCTTGAGTTGAACAACAAAACTTTTTGACCAACTTGAAAATTCTTTTTCATAATCCTTTTGTCATGCCATTTCTTGGTTTTATCCTTGTAAATCTTGGCATTCTCATAGGATTGGTCCCTTAGTTCTTCCAACTCATTGATTTGCAATCTTCTTCTTTCACATGCATCATTAATACGCATGTTAAGTTCTTTTAAATCCCAAAAGGCTTTGTGCTCAAGCTCTAATGGCAAGTGACAAGCTTTTCCAAAGACAAGCTTACAGGGAGACATTCCAATTGGGGATTTATAGGCAGTCCTATAAGCCCAAAGAGCATAATCTAGCTTAAATGACCAATCCTTTCTTGTAGGTTTGACCACCTTTTCTAGAATACTCTTGATTTCCCTATTTGAGAGTTCAGCTAAGCCATGGGTTTGAGGATGGTAGGTTGTAGCAACTCTATGACTGATGTTGTACTTTTCCAAAACATCTTTCATCATTTTGTTTACAAAGTGTGTTCTCACTAATATGGCCCTAGGAGTGCCAAATCTAGTGAACATGTTCTTGTGAAGAAACTTGACCACTATCTTTGCATCATTACTATGGCAAGCTGCAACCTCTACCTATTTAAAGACATAGTCTACAGCTACCAAGATGCATTGACAGTTTCCAAAATTAGGAAATGGTCCCATGAAATCTATTCCCTAAACATCAAATAGTTCAACTTCCAAAATGCCATTAAGAGGCATCTCATGTTTATGGGAAATAGATCCAGTTCTTTGACATTTATTACATCTTTTAACAAAACTATCAGCATCATGAAAGAGTGTAGGCCAAAATAATCCAAATTGGAGTACTTTTGCTGCAGTTTTTTGGCCACCAAAGTGACCACCATATGCAAAAGCATGACAATGCTTGAGCACTGCAGGTACATCTTCCTGAGGTATACACCTTCTCAAAATTTGATCAGCCCCTAGTTTGAACAAAAAAGGGTCATCCCAAAGGTAATTCTTTGCATCAAAAAACAATTTTTATCTTTGGTTCTTGGTGAGCAGGTGCAATGATTCCAGCAGCTAAATAGTTTGCAATATCATCAAACTGGTGTTGCAACATGATGTTGTAGCCACAAAAGTTGTTCATCAGGAAACTTTTCATTTGTTTCAACAAGAGGTTCCTTTCCTTTTTCTAATTTACACAAGTGATCTGCAACTTGGTTTTTAGTACCTTTCATATCTATTATTTCTAGATCAAACTCTTGTAATAACAACACCCACCTAATCAGTCTTGGATTTGCATCTTTTTTAGAAATCAAATATTTAATGGCTGCATGGTTAGTGTGAACTGTAACCTTGGACCCCATTAGATAGGATCTAAATTTATCAAAAGCAAAAACAACAGCTAACAATTCTTTTTTCAGTAGTGGTGTAGTTAACTTGTGCTTCATTGAGATTTTTGCTAGAGTAATAGATACGATGAAAAATCTTTTCTTTCTTTTGTCCAAGACTGCACCAACTGCCCAATCACTTGCATCACGCATGAGTTCAAAGGGTTTTGTCCAATTAGGTGTGATTACAATTGGTGCTGAAATCAAAGCTTCTTTTAAGGTTTTGAAAGCTTTCCTACAATCATTGTTGAAATCAAAAGGTTGGTCATGTTGAAGTAATAGACAAAGTGGTTTTGAACTCTTTGAAAAATCCTTTCTAAATCTTCTGTAAAAGCCATCATGGCCAAGAAAACTTCTAATTCATTTGACATTTGTAGGTTCTGGTAGTTTTTCAATAACTTCCAACTTTGCTTTATCTATTCCTTTCTTTGAAATTAAGTGTCCTAAAACAATGCCTTCTTTGACCATGAAGTGACATTTTTCCCAACTTAAAACCAAATCAGTTTCTTCACATCTTTTAAGACTTTGTTCAAGATTTTTCAAACATTCTTCATATGAAGATCCATAGACAGAAAAATCATCCATGAATATTTCCATAGAAGTTTCCAACATATCATAGAATATGGACATCATGCACCTTTGATATATGGCAGGGGCATTGCATAGTCCAAAGACATTCTTCTGAAAGCAAAAGTACCAAAAGGACAAGTGAAAGTGGTTTTCTCTTTTTCCTCAGGTGCAATGGCAATCTGGTTATAACCAGAATATCCATCCAGAAAACAGTAATATTCTTTACCAACAAGTTTATCCAACATTTGGTCAATGAAATGCAATGGAAAATGGTCCTTATGAGTTCCTTTGTTAAGCTTTCTATAGTCCATACTGATTCTCCATCCTGACACTACCCTAGTTGGGATCAACTCATTTCTTTCATTCTCAACAACTGTCACACCTCCCTTCTTGGGAACACATTGAACAGGACTTACCCAAGAACTACCAGCCATGGGGTAAATAATTCCAGCATCTAACTACTTAAGTATTTCTTTCTTGACTACTTCTTTCATCACAAGGTTTAGTCTTCTTTGTGATTCTACAGATCTGAAGTCATTGTCCTCTAAAATGATTTTGTGTTGACAGATTGATGGACTAATGCCTTTTAAGTCAGAAAATTGTCCAACATAAGGCCTTAGTATAGGCTTGAAGTACTTTCACCAATTGTTCTTCCTGTTCTTGTTCTAAAGAGGCAGAGATACCTATAGGTATTTTGTTTCCATATCTTAGAAAAACATATTTGAGATGTGCATGAAGTTGTTTCAGTTCAAGAGTTGGTGGTGCTTCAATGGATGGTATGGGATTTTCTCTAGTGGTTTCTTCCAATGCTTCATATGTTGCAACTGGTTGCAACATGTTAGCATATAGGTGGTCATCACTATCCACTAAGTCATTGTTATCATCATATTCCTCATCTTCTAAGTCATCTAAATTTAAGTCATTCTCTTCGTCTAAAATTTCTTCTAAGGTCTCATCATGACACAAAGATTCTATAGAGCTTAGGCCATAACATTCTTCCTTCTCATCTGGGTATTTCATGGAATTAAAGACATTGAAGGTGACATTTTGGTCTTGAACTCTCATGGTCAATTCTCCCTTTCGAACATCTATGAGGGTTCTACCAGTAGCTAAGAATTGTCTTCCTAACAAAATAGGAGTGTCTTTGTCAGCTTCAAAGTCTAAAATAATGAAATCAGCAGGGAATATGAATTTGTCTACTTGCATCAACGCATCTTCTATATTTCCCTTAGGATAGGCTATGGACCTGTCAGCTAACTGTAAAGTAATAGTTGTAGGTCTAGCCTCTTTTATTCCTAGTGTGTTTGTTAGGACATTATATTGTATTTAAGATTTACTGTGATGTCAATGTTCTATAAAGTCAATGTTGTGTACTCTAGACTTTATGCCTTGTAACCCTTAGGTATAAATAGGCTTGTTGTGTCATTGTTTGTGAGAACCTTTCTAAGAACCTTTCATATCTCTTGTAAGCTTTTGGTAATCTTTGTACTTTGAAGTTCATGAATGATAGATGACTTTCTCTCTCTAGATTGTGTTCATATTGCATATTCTCTGACTTTGAAAAAGTTTTATTTCTTGAAAAAGAAAAGCTCGAAAAAGAAAGAGTTGAGTTTAACTTTGAAAGAAAAACTTTTGAAACTAAAAGTACTGAGCTTTCGGAAAAAATCTTTGCTTTACAAAATGATTTGGAGAAAGAAAGAATAGCTTTTGATGCTGAAAGAAAATCTTTTGAAGGAAAAAGTTTTGAACTTTCACAAAAAAATATCTAATTTGGAAATTGAATTAGATATAGAAAGAAATGAGCTTGAAAAGATGAAAGTTGAAAATTTTAGAGCAAAAAGTGTGAAAGATGATTTTTCAGATTAAAAAAGATTTTCCAAAATGAGATAAAGAAGCTGACAATGAAGTTATCTGGTTTATCAACAGATATAATGAAGGATCAAAAGATAAAATATGATCTTCAAAAGAAATATGATCGAATTTTTAAGGAGAAAAATGTTTTAATCGATGAAATTAAAGAACTTGAAGACATCATCTTTAAAGTTCATGTTTCAAAACAGGTCCGTCCTGACACGATTATTCAGACTCCATTTGTTGATTCAAATGATTCTGAATGTTCTTTTAAAACGGCTTCAAGTTCAATCTTTAAGAACATTTCTTCAAAACAATTTAATAGATCAAATGATTTCACAAAGGATCAGATTCGTTCTTCTAATCTTTTCTATAATCCTCTGTTTGACAAATCAAATGATAATTCAAATGTGCCTAAAGTTAATATTTCTTCCAAGTCTAAAAAGAATCAAGTCTTCAAGAAGATAAAGATGGAATGGAGAGTCAAAGGCACAACTCCTACAAAAGAAGCTCCAAAATCATCTGCTTCCACACCAAATGCAAAGAGGAACAATGCTCCTAAAGGTAAGTCTTCTGTTAAACCTAATCCTGATTACTCTGAAAATCATCTGATTAGGTTGGCACACAAGCAAGTTTGTTGTTCTTACTGTGGATCAAATGATTTTGTACATAAAGATTATGTTTCTTATTGGTACGGTACTTACAAAATTTCTTCAAATAGAACTGCACCTAATAAACCAGGACCCAAGTTCCGTTGGGTACCAAAATCTACTTAAATCTGTTTTGCAGGTTCTTCATGTGTAGTGTTGATTGTTAAATTTATACCACACACATGACCGGAAAACAGAAAAGAAGTTGTGCGCTTTTTTTAAGAAGAGTACATGTGCTTTCAAGGGGGGTTTAAGAAAATGGCTTCTAAACACATCAGTTTAGAACCCGAGTGTAAAAGATTGTGGCTTCTGAATACTTCAGTTCAGAACCCGTACTTCAGCGATTATGACTTTTGAGTAAATTAGCTCAGGACTCGGTCTTCAACGACTATGACTTCTGAATTTACTTCAATCCTGGTAATTCAGAACTCGTTTTAATGATTAAGGATACTTTAATCCAAGTCTTGTTATTTTGCAGATTTTATTCAAGATAAAGATCCTTTGCACATATTAAGGGGGAGCTTATATGTTTTTAAATCATCTTATCATGATTTGAGAGGGAGCTCAAACATTTATGACTGTAAGTATCTTCTGAACTTAATCTCAGATTGTTTGAAAGAAGAACGACTTTCAAGCATGAAAAACGTTTTCTTTAATGTTCAAACCACTTCTCTAATTCAAACATATTTTATAATTTTAGAAGTGTGATTTTAAATGTTTTTCATACACACACACACACACACACACACACACATATATATATATATATATATATATATATATATATATATATCGGATTATCGTAACATCAATTCTGACCGTATGTTTCCAAAGATTAATACTTGCGTATTATCTTTTCTATACTTTCAAGTATTCATACACACCGGTACAACTTCATATTGACTTTGTTATTACCATGTCTCAAAATGCAACAATTTTTCGATGGTAATACTCCCGTTTGTATTCCAATTTCGTTGAACATCATATATTCATTTCTGCGTGAGAACTTAAACGTTTCATTAAAAGATTGTTTATATTTGTTCATATAAACAAAATCCAATTCTTTGATACCTTACCCAGTTCAGATTATCCTTCATAGTTGATCTGATTGATACATTGTCAGATTCTCCAACAAGTCCTTCGAATTCATTTCATTCTTTTAATATTCTTGTTTTGAGAAATATTAAAAGTTCAAATGCTCAAATATTTCATGATATTCATTTAGATGACAATGTCAAAATTCTGAAATTCATAATTGTTCAAGCTAAACTGTTGAACAACGCAAATTTTTAGGACAAAATTTCATGGGATCATTGTGTGAGCATACATAACTTCTATGGATTCACGTTAACCAGTGTTTCCTACCCAAGAAGTTATCCTTGAGTGATGGAGGGGTGAGAGGTCTACATCAAAGAATGGGGGAGACAACTCATTCGGTTGAGTAATCTCATTGTATCGAAGTAAAATGTAAATGAGAGTTTGGGTAGAAGTGAGTGGATTAAAAACAGAAAGAGGGCGTGAGAGCAGAGTTAAAAGAATAAGAGAACTCTGCACCAACCATTTTCTGAGCCGGGAAGCCACATTACTGATTGGTTCACATTCTTTGGTGACCATCATTGAAACAGGCAATTAGCCCATGTCAACTCTTGCTTTAACCCTGTTAGCCCCAAGTATACAAGATGTAAAAGTATTGAAAATATTACAAGTCAGAAGACCACCAGAGATCCGGCAGAAGACTTAGAAGAAAATCAAGCAGAAGACCATCAGAGCTCGACAGAGCTCTGGCAGAAGACTTCTTCTGTTCTACCAGAAGAACTGTTCACACCAGAAGACCATCAGAGCTCTGGCATAAGAGCTCTGGTGAATGAAGACCTCTGTGAAGCTTAAGTCTCGTAGAAATCTCTAAGTGTTAGACACGTGTCCATACTTTCCACGTAAGCCCTAAAAGGACGGAGAAACACTTTCCACGTGTCATCCCAGGGTTAGATAGTACACTGTCTTTCACTTTATCAGGTTATAAATAGAAGGGTAGTGGAACACACATTTGTAAGCTTTTGGAAGAATTGTTTTCCATAATTGTGAGAGCACACACTGCAACATTCTATACCACTATCACTGTACGATTTGTTTCCTGAGAGATTTCAAAATACACACACTTGAACGTGTTCTTGGTGTTATTCAAATATCAATATACGAGCAGCTTATCTTATTGATCTTGTTATCATTTACTGTTCACTATTGATACTCTCATTGTTACATTATCGTCTACACAATCACTCACATTTAATGGCTTTATCTAATGCTTCCGCTATCTGTTTTATGTTGTTAATGTGATACAACTTGAATCTGGGAACCTACAATTGGTATTAGAGCTAATTGATTTGCTCAAATCAAACGATCCAATCTAACCAGGTTGATTCATTGTTGTTGATTGTGTTTATCTTCAAAAGCTTCATAGTATACTCTGTTTTTACTGTTCAAAGTTTAAAACAAGTTTTCAGAGTTCTTTAATCCCTGTTTAAAGCTTTCTAGTAAGTCTGAATATCTTCTCTACTCAAAGTTACTGTGATCCCAGATCAAATCAAGTAACAATGATAAACTCAAGAGATCTTCATTAGAATAGAGAAAGAATACAAGATTGTGAATGAGATCTACTTTCTCTCTCTAAACTCTCTCTCTAGGAAGTCATCCCTCTCTTACAATTATGAATCACACGTATGAATCTCTTCCACAATTACATCTATTACAAACTTCCTATTTATACACTTTGACTAACTCACTTAATACCTTGACTTTGACCCTTTAACACCCTTACTTTGACTTTTGACTATTGCATTTGACTCTTACAAATAATACAATTACATATTAAATCTTGAATACATTTTATGCACTAACAATCTCCCCCTATGAATTCAAGATTTAAAAAATTGACGACGATAGTCTTCAGCTCTTTGTATCTTCAGATCTTCAACACTGTAGCTCTTTGAACCATCTTCCTCTTTGCTTTGAAGGAAGATCAGTCTTTGAAAAATAACTCTGAAGAATCTTCGAATAAGCGTTGTCTTCAGAAATCCAATCTGACTGCTTTAGTCTTTAACTGGATCTTCAAAACTAAATAATCATCAAAGTCTCGAATCACAAACTTCACATCTTTGCGGTGTTGGTCAAAGTCTTCAAACAAAAACTTCATCTTCTTGAATCTTCACATCACTGATCATTGAATCGTTGTAGCACAGATCTTTGCATCTTTGAGCTTTGAAATTTATCTTCAGTCTTTGAACATGAAATGGCTTTTGAGCTTTAACGGGGTTTTGAGCTTTTCGAATATCTTTAACTGCGTATCTTCATCTCTTGAACAATGAACAATCTTTGAACTTTGAACCTTTGTCGAATCATCTCGAAACATCTTGAAACATCTTGAACTTTTTAACTTTGAACTTCTTGACTTTAACAAAATTCTCCTTATTTTGAAATTGAAACTTTCCTAGTTTTTCCCCCTTTTTGATGATTGTGAGCATCATGATCATCAAAACCCTTTTCAATTTCAACAGTCTTTGAATATACCATTAACAATCTCCTCCTTTTGATCTGAATATCCGTCAATTCCAAAAATATTTATCCGAATCTTTTCAAATTCAGACAAAATAAAGTGGTAACCCTGAAACAACGAATGAATCAGTTATAATGCCTGTAAGTTGCACGAAGCCACTTAGTACAACGAATGCACTTTGGAAAGGAGCTTTTTGATGTTCACTCCTCCAGGGCTTCCATTCAATCATCGAAAAACACAAAGGAAATTCTATGAACGTTATGACAAGAAAACATATTCCTTGTGTGTACGTGCTTGTGTAGAAATGATTGAAGCAACTTATGCTTGAAAATTAGGCTCAAATTGTGTAAACTGTTGAGACAGCAACAAGTTTTCCACGGACTCAATGTGCATGAATGAAGAGCAAAGGTGGGGCAAACTTCCTTCTTTTTCAATATCCAGACCTTCCGAGTGAAGATCAGATAGATGATATGCTGCGTCCCCAAGAAATATGAAACATTTCTTTGTTAAGAAAGAAATGAGTAGTTGGCGGGGTTAAATGCAAGAGTTGGCATGGGCTAGTTGCATGTTTTAATGATGGTCACCAAAGAATGTGAACCAATCAGTAATGTGGCTGCCCGACTCAGAAAATGGTTGGTGCAAAGTTCTCTTAGTCTTTTAACTCTGTTCTCTCGCCCTCTTTTTGTTTCTAATCCGCTCACTTCTAACCAAACTCTCATTTACATTTTACCTCAGCACAATGAGATACTCAACCGTATGAGGAATCCCCCCCACTCTTTGATTTCGACCCCTCACCCCTCAATCACTCAAGGATAACTTCTTGGGTAGGAAATACTGGTTAACGTGGATCCATAGAAGTTTTGTAAATATCCTCACACTGATTCCCATGAAATTTTGTCCTAAAAAATGTGTTGTTCAACAGTTTATCTTGAACAACTAAGAATATCGGCATTTGATTAACATTGCCATCAGAATGTATGCTCTTCAATAATATCATGAAGATTTGAGCATTTGATCTTTGAAGATTTCTCATATCAAGAATGTTGAAAGAATGAAATGAATCCGAAAGACTTGTTTGAGAATCTGACAATGTATCAATCAGATCAAATAACATGAATGATAATCATGTAAGGTTTAGGGTATCAAAGAATTGGATATTTTGTTTATATGAACAAATATAAACAATCTTTGAATGAAACGTTTAAGTTCGAACGCTGAAATGAATATGATGCTCAACAAAAACTGAAATACAAACGGGAGTATAACCATCGAAAAATTGTTTCGTTTTGAGATATGGTAATAACAAAGTCAATAAGAAGCTGAAACGGTGTGTAGGAATACCTGAAATATATAGAAAAGATAATACGCAAGTATTAATCTTTAGAAACACACGGTCAGAAATGATGTTATAACAATCCAAGATCCATATATGTATATATATAGGAAAAACATTTAAAATCACACTTCCAAATTCATAAACTCCGTTTGAGAATTGAGAAGTGGTTTGAACATTTAAGAACATGTTTTTCATGCTTGAAAGTCGTTCTTCTTTCAAACAATCTCAGATTAAGTTTAGAAGATACATACAGTTAAACGTTTAAGCTCCCCCTCAAATCATGATAGACTGATTTACAATTAGATAAGCCCCCCCTCAAAATCTGCAAAAGATCTTAATGAAACACAATTAGTATATGAAACAATCAAAGTATAAAACAATGAAGTACGAGTTCTAAACTGATGTGTTTAGAAGTCAAACTCGTTGAAGTGCGGGTCCTAAACTGATATGTTTAGAAACCATTGTTTTGTATGCTTGGGTTCTAAACTGGTATGTTTAGAAACCATAGTTTCTTTGAAGTCCGGGTTCTAAACTGATGTGTTTAGAAACCATAGTTTCTTTGCTCCCCCTTAATGGCACCTATACTTCTTCAAAAAAATTCCCCGCTTCTCTTCTGTTTTCAGTCATGTGTGTGATATATATGTAACATTCAACACAACACATGATGAACCTGCAAAACAGATTAAGCAGATTTTGGTACCCAATGGTCATTGGGTCCTAGTGTGTTAGGTGTAGATCTCTTTGAAGGAATACTGTAAGTACCATACCAAAAAGAAGTATAATCTTTATGCACAAAATCATTTGATCCACAGTAAGAACAACAAATTTTCTTATGTGCCAACCTAATCAGATGATTTGTAGAATGAATAGGATTAGGTTTAGTAGAAGAAAATTTACCTTTCGGAGTGTTGTTCTTCTTGGCATTTGATGTGGAAGCAAATGATTTTGGTACATCATTCTTTGAAGGTGTTGTACCTTTAACTCTCCATTCCATCTTCACAGGCTTGTAGATAGGTGTATTTGAACCAACAGAAGATTTAGAATTAGAACCTTTAGAACTTTGAACAGGAATTGTCTTTGACTTGTTACCTTTCTTTATTTTCTCTAAAGGTGGTGTCTTTGTGTTTGAACACTCACCTTTAGAAAAAGTACTTGAATGTTTTTCATCTGTAAAGATAAAATCAGAATGGTCCGGAAGTTTCTTTGAGAAATCAAATACACAAGCTTTTCCTTTTTCATTTTCTATTGGTTTTGACTTGGTTTCGAAACCTTGGTCATTAGGTTCAAAGTCACAATCTGAATCAGAATCGGCGTTGTGAACTTCAAAATCCTTGGAGGACGCAGGTGTATTCCAACTTTTGAAAGCGTTTTCTTTTCTTTCTTTTGCTAATTCCTTTTCTAACTCATCCACTTCTTGAGAAAGCTCAATTATTCTCATTTCATAAGAATTTTTCTCATTTTCAAAACTTACTTTCTCAAACTCAAACTGTGCTCTTTCAAGATTGAAAGAATCTTCAAAATCAGACATTATATTAGGCTTTCTTTCTTTCAAAGATTTTTCTAATGTCATCACTTTTTGAGAAAAGCTCACAGTTCTGTTCTTTAAGAAAGTTGCTTTCTTCAAGATTGAACCATTTTTTCAAAGCAAATTCTTTTCTTTCGTTTTCTAACACAATCTCTAATTCAGCTTTTGTCTTTAACAAATCAGTCAACTTCTTTTCAAATGAATTGATTTGGCTCACAAAGTTGACTTTCTCATTTTCCAAATTGGTATGCTCAGAAAGAAGAATATTCTCAAGATCTACGACTTTCTTTGACAGTTTGATACATTTTTGATCAATCTTTTGTTTTGAATCAAAGATACTCTTTGTTGATTCAGAAAACTTTTTGATCAAGCCATGTTCAATCTTAATAGTTTCCTTTTTCACCTCATCATTGAAACTAGAAGATATTTCCTTAAAAGTAGTTGAGAAAATAGTTGAAAGGAGATCATTTTCATAATCATTTTTTATCCTTTGTTCTTCAAGGGAGATCTCAAGTTCAACAATTTTCCCTTCAAGAACTAATGTAGGAACGTATTTCTTTGTTTCAACGACTTGATTGTTAGTAACTGGCTTTGTAGCATTTATTTCAAAATAATTGTTTGGAAGTGGTTTATCTAGATTGTTGAGAATCTTCAACGTCTCATTAGTATAGCAAAATGGAAGTTGAATATGAGTTTTTAAAGCCCTTTTTCTATGTTCCTCTCTTTGTGTTTCCTTTTCATCAGTCCAATGAATTTCAAAATCGGGCCAATATCGTGCGTACCTTAAACATTCGAAATTATACATTGTCGGTACTGCAGCGATAACTTTGGCTCCATATTTTGGACATTCGTAACCAAGTCCCCAATATTTATTGACATTGTTTACATGTCTTGGCTTGTTCATGAAAATTGTTTGAGTAGATTGATCTCTCAAATACAGCTTCTTTTCCAAACTTTTGATTTTGTCTAATAAATCTGAATTCTTATTTGAAAGATTTGTTAAAGATAATTCACTTTCTTTATTCTTTGATTCTAAATCTTTGATTTGTTTGTTCAATTCAGATAATTGAGAATCAAGAATTGACTTTTCCTTTTCAAACTTTTCTTGAAAACCTTTTGCCTTTTGTTCATCACTAACTTTTGAGTTGAACTCAAGTTCTTCAACCTTTCTTTCTAAAGCTTTGATTTTGTCTCGTGTACGAACAGGTAATTGCATAAGGCAATACACCTCGTCTTCTGAATCAAAATAAGGCATTGTTACCTGAAAAGATTAAAAATGATCGTTATCAGATACTCCGTGAGAAGTAGAATTATGCACACACGATAATCAGAAAAAAATCGATTAAAGTCAGAAAAATTTTCAAAATAAAAATTGTGAATAACAAATTATAAAATTTGTCGTTCAAAATTTAATTCCGAAAAATTAATACGGAATACTGGACTTTAAATCGGCAAACCTGCAAAAGATAAGAAAAATATATCAATTTCGAGCAAAAGCAGGTAAAAATTGACAGAATATGAAACAAAAACGAAAAATAAGGACTAAAAGTGTAAAATACTAAGACTTATAAAAGACAAAGTCTAAAAATGACAAAAATCTAAAAATTAAGACTCAAAGGACTAAAAATGACAAAAATCTAAAATATAAAAGTCTACGGACTAAAATTTACTCAAAGTAAAACAAAACTATCGGGGTTAAAAATGAAAAAATCCTAAACTTAAAACTACAAGGACCAAATCTGTCAAAACCTAATCTTAACTACAAATTAACGAAAAAACTAACAGAAGGACTAAAAATGTTAGAAAAACTATAGGGGCTGGAACTGACAAACCCTCAAAGTATCAACTTTAGTACTGTTCATCATCTTTGAAAAATGACGAACTGCAGGTTTTCAGATTCATTTTTCTTGACCAAAACTCAACCAAAATCAGTGATTTTTCTTGCAATGCGATCCTTAAACGAATACAAATCAAATGAAATCAAAATTATTTGATCATGCAACTAAGAACAAACGTGGGCAAAGCTTGAACAAACACCGACGTGGGTGACGTTTTTCCGGCAAAGGTTTGTCCGACTATCAGATCTGTCCTACAAGAGAGTTGTACGAGTACAGGTTTGTACGACAAGACTCGAAGTTCTGTGCGACTAGGAATACTGTACGACTAAAAATTGTCCGGCTAGAAAAATTCAACGGTGTCCGACTAAAATTTGTTACTATCGTACGAGAGTTGTACGACTACAAGATCTGTGCGACTAGCAGAGTTGTACGACAGTTATGGAGAACAAGTCGGACGATATGTGTGCGACAGTTATTGGGATTTGCTTGTCCCACATAGACCAAAAGAGGAAAACTAGATAGCTTTATATTAAGAGTACCCTACCTCTTAATAAATTGGCTAACTAGTAAGTTGTGCCAATGACATATTTAAAGTCAAAGATAGGCCTTGGGCCTTGGGGCTCTTGGGGTCTCTTTCGTGGAATAGAGTCTTACACGGTATACCACGCGGTATACAAACCGCGCAACAAGTCGCGTATCCCACTGGAAGGTTTCGACAAACAGAGTACTACGCGGTTTGTCCCGCGGCTTACAAGTCGCACAAAACCGCGCGTTCTCTAATTTCGACAGTTTGTTGGCAGTTTAAAGTCTGACAATTGAGAAACCTATAAATACCCACTTAGTCTCGTTTTTTGGCAGATTCTCACATACACAAAATCAGATTCTCTCTATTTCTCTCCTTGTTCTTCATTGTTCTTCAAGATGGAAGCATAGTTTGATTCGTCGGGTTCGAGATTTCAATTCTTGAACGGGTTGTTGTATCCTCTAGATAGACGTCCAATCGATACTGTACGAGGGACGAATTTCTATTTAAGGACACTGCTTTGCAGGCCTCAATCCAAATAACGATCTTCTTCAACTTCGTGATCAAGAAAGTCAAGTTAGTAATTTTATCTTAAACTTTTGATTATGTATTTCCATTTATATGTAAATTTCGGATATATATATACATATCAATAATTCAGTATTTCCATTTGATTTTATATTGTGTGTTACGAATCTCAATTCGTGTATCTAAGTTCTAACAACAGTTATGAACGTCCGAGAGTTATGAACTCCGGCGAGATTTCCAAAAACCGGCGAGTTCGGTTTTTCCGGCGAATTATTTCAACACCTCAAAACCACTCAAAACTCATCGAATTTCAATTTTGGAAGTTGTTGTATGCTGGAAATTTGAAAACGAAACAATCAGTAATGATTATATCGATCAAAACATAACAACATTAGAGATCGATCATCAACAAACAATAACCTCTCGAAGAACACCAAAAACCAAACCTTCGACCTGCAACTTTCTAAAACCCACTAAAATGATAATGTTTTTCAGATCTAAAACTTGTAATTTGATTGAAAACAACAACAAAACAGATATGTGATAACAAAATAGATCAAATCACATTTAAACATGGAAATCAATCATCATTTTCAAATAACCATGCGATGAACATCACTGTTGATTTAAAAAAATCCCAAATATCAATTTGTTGTTTAAAAATCAAAATATTTGATTTAAAAACGTTCTAAACAACAAATTATATCAGTTTATGAACATGATTCAATCAGAAACACAAACGAATTCCAAATTCTTGAAGTTTTTCAAGAAAAATCTCAAGAACTCAAGAACTCATCAATTTCTTCAAAAATTGACAAAAAAATCTTCAATTTGTGCATAATCTGATCTGATCTAGCTCTGATACCACTTGTGATCCCAGATCTAATCAAGTAACAATGATAAACTCAAGAGATCTTCATTAGAATAGAGAAACAATACAAGATTGTGAATGAGATCTACTTTCTCTCTCTAAACTCTCTCTCTAGGAAGTCATCCCTCTCTTACAATTATGAATCACACGTATGAATCTCTTCCACAATTACATCTATTACAAACTTCCTATTTATACACTTTGACTAACTCACTTAATACCTTGACTTTGACCCTTTAACACCCTTACTTTGACTTTTGACTATTGCATTTGACTCTTACAAATAATACAATTACATATTAAATCTTGAATACATTTTATGCACTAACAGTTACTGTTTCATTGGTTACTGTTCATCTATTTTCAGTTTAAAATCCGCTTAAAATCTTTCGAAACCTTCGTACTCTGTTTTCTGAAAAGATGGCTAATAACAACATCAATGCTATCTACACAGCTGGTTCTCTGACCAAACCCCCCACTCTTCTGAGAGATGAATATCCTCAATGGAAGATTAGGATGGTTAACTTCTTTGATGGAATGGATAGAGACCTTATGCGATCTGTCACAAGTGGACCATTCCAACCCATGGTTTTGGTTCCTCGTGTACCCGCTACAGAAACTACTGATGAGGTTCCAGCTCACTTCGAGGTTAAAACCACAGGGTTTACTGATGAAGAAAAGCTAAAAATGGAAAATGACCTCAAGGCAGTTAGACTTCTGAGTATGGCTATTCCCAAAGATATTTTCCAAGAACTAGACTCATGCGTTACAGCTAAAGAAATATGGGATCAGCTTCTTAATCAACTTGAGGGTGGTATCAAAACCCAAAAGAACAGAAGGACCCAATGTATTAATGAATACAATGATTTCAAATCACTTCCTGAGGAAACCTTACAACAGACCTACAACAGATTCAATGTTTTAATAAACAAATGCAAGAAATGTGGGGTTGTTCGGTCGAAGAAAGATAACAATGTTCTGTTCTTGAAAAGTTTAAATGATGAATGGTTGAATCTATCCATGTCTCTACAAGCTAACCAAGATTTGGATGCACGGTCTCTTACTGATGTGTATGGCACTCTTGCTGCACAAGAGAAGGATGTTGTCAAACAAAAGGGCAAATCCACCATCGTAGGTCCAATAGCTTTGATATCTGACTCAAAAACTCCCACTGAAGGGAAGTCCAACAGAGAGAGCTCTAGTAGAGAGAAGAAGAAAGAGAAGGTTGTGCGAAAGAAGGGAAAGAAAAGTCTAGTTGCTAAAAGTGATGTTGAGGAAAGTTCATCAGAGGATGATGATATCAATGCTTTCGCCCAATCTCTTGCCTTAATAACTCAAAAGTTTAACAAGAGATTTGGTAACAAAGTATTTGATAGGAGAGGAAGATACAAGAGAGAAGAGAAAGACGAAAAGAGAGGTTACACTGCCCCTCACCATCAGAGTAACAACAGAGCTCCACAAGAGCAAAGACCACAATAGAAGTACAATCCTCCAGCCCCCCAGAAGCAAGCTGATGCTGCCCAACCCATCAACCAGAATGATGAACGATGTTTTAGATGTGGCAAACCCGACCATTTCTCTGCAAATTGTAAGGGTAGACTGGTAAAAGACCATGACTACTACAAGAACAAGTACAAGTATAACTACAGAGAGAGAAGCTATGTTGCTGAGATGGAGAATTATATCTCTGACTCGTCCTCTGGTGACGAACCAGAGCAAGTCAATTTTTGCGGGGTTGCTGTAGATGATATGAGTTTGGAAGAGGTAGCAGACTGGATGACTGGAGAGATGCCTGAAAGATCAACAGAGGCAGACGTATCTCAGAATGCATGTGCTCTTTCTGTAACAGAGCCAAATGACAGAGCGCTGGAGACCACTAAACCCAGTGCCAAGGTATGCTCTACTTCTGAATCAAAATCAGACTCTGAGTTGGAGATGCATGTTTCTTTACTTACTGAGGAATTTCAACTTTTAAAACAAAAGCTCTCTGAGGAGAAAGAGTTGAGAAAGCTAGCTTAGAAGGATCTGTCCTTCTACAAGAGAGAGAAAACTCTCTTGGAACAGGAGAAGGAAGAAATCTCCAAAGAAAAA
Source organism: Saussurea involucrata (assembly GCA_033807775.1). Lineage (NCBI taxonomy): Eukaryota > Viridiplantae > Streptophyta > Magnoliopsida > Asterales > Asteraceae > Saussurea > Saussurea involucrata. Next base: position 14,502,652 of record CM066312.1, read on the forward strand.
GTTGAGCTAGAAGTTTTACAAAAACAGAAAGATAACTCTTCTTCTGAAAAAGTTAAGGAATATGAGGAAGTTCTTAAGCAAAAGGCAGAAGTGGTTAAGAAATCCGAATATGAAAGGCTTAACTCTGTTGCTCTAAAGGACTATTTTCAAAGAGAGAGAGGTTTTGCACCAGTCTTTACAAAGGAAAGAAATCTTGATTAAAAAGTACCAGGATGCACAAGATGTTCATATCAAAATCAACTCTCAAAAGGATACGCAAGGTCTGGGTTTTAGTGACCTTGCTCCCTACACTGGAAGGAAGAAGACATCTCTGTCCTCTGCCTTCTGTGTTGGGAAAATCCAAAAAAATGTGATCTCTGGTAATGCAGTTTTCAAAAGAGCCAAAACCTCAAATGTTTCAAAAACAAGAAGACTGAACTTTAGGAATGTCAACTATGACTCCTTGGATCATGAAAAGGTTACAAAACCATCTGAAAAGTTCATTCATGATCAAGGAAAAGCTGAGGTCAAATTTCCTAAGTCTGTCAAAAGTCTTGATCCAAAAGAAACTTTTCACTTTAACTCTTTCAAGGGCCAGAAGTCTGTAACTTCTGTGGCTGAGTCCTCTGGTGTTAAAACACAGAGTGAGCTTAACCCTGAAGCCCCAGTCTTTTCCCCTACCTCTGAGTCAATTAGAACATCTTTTGAAGAGGATCTTAAGACAGTTATTGAGGAAAATGCTGCATTTGATGCTTTAAAACCAAGACTAAGAAAGTTCAAGTCTACCAAAGCTGATATCTCTATGATACCCAAAGAGTCTCACACTTCTACCAGAGCCACCAGAGACTTTCTAGGATCTGACAGTGACTCTAATTCTGAGGTGGATGAGCAGGTTTTCTGTGCTCAAGAGACTGTTTTGCACAAACCCAAGCAGGCATCTGTTGAATCTGGAGTTTTGAAAAATGTTCCATTCTTTAAGAACCAATCCAGATTTATACCAGTTCCTGATTTTAAAAACAAGGGTATCGGGATTCTTTCTTCTGATGAAATAGAAGAGAAGAGAAGAGAGAAAACAAAAAGTGTTTTTGTGAACCATACTTCAGTTCCCTTTGCTTATAAACCAATCAGATTTACTCCAGAGCAAAAGGGCAAATGGATAGTCAATGACAAACCTGTTCCCAACTCTGCAGTAAATCAAAGGAAAAACTCTTTTTGGTCTAAAGAATCTGTTCCAAGGAACAATGCAAATTTCAAGAAACCAAACCAGGACAGAATATATGTGAAGACATATGGTCCTAAAGTTTTTCAATCTCATGTACCATTCAATCAACACTTTTTGAAAAGAAACAGCAATATGCATCAATCAACTTCATGTTCCATCAATTGCAATTGCATTCAACTGTTGTTAAAGTTACAAAATCACCTGAATGGTCCTCACTGTGTTCTGAATCAGTCACTTCAAAGGAAAAATCCTAAGACTGCTCAGAATACATAGAGAAAATCCTCTGGCACACCATCACATAATGGAAAGCCAGCAGGTAAGCCTAACACCCCCAAGCCTAACCAGAAAGGACCCATTATGAAATGGGTACCTAAAAATAACTAATCTGTCTTGTAAAAGCCTCATGTGCAGATCTGGTATTTAGATTCAGGATGTTCCAGGCACATGACAGGCAATAAGGAGCTGCTGACTTCATTCAAGAACAAAATGGGAAGTGCAGTGACCTTTGGAGGCGATGGACAGGGACAGATTAAAGGTTATGGTGTGTTAAATAATGGTGGTGTTTCAGTTTCTAAAGTTTCTTATGTTGAAGGCTTAAATCATAATCTGCTTAGCATAAGTCAACTATGTGATCATGGGTTCGATGTCAATTTTAAGAAGAAATATTGTTCTTTGTTGCTTTCCGAGTCTGGTCAAGAACTTTTAAGAACCGACAGAAAAGGCAATCTATATAAAATGAACTTTAATCCAAATCAAAATACTACAACAGAAAAACTTTGTTCCGTTTCTTTGAAAAGAGAATATGCCTGGCTCTGGCATAAAAGATTTGCTCATTCGAAATTTTCAAATCTTGACAAGCTCGTGAAACTCAACTTGGTGAAAGGTCTGCCTTCACTTAAATTTGACAAAGACCATCTTTGTTCTGCTTGTGGACTGGGCAAAATGAAAAGAGCTTCACACAGAACAAAGAGTGATCACAATTGCTCCAGACCTTTGCATATGCTTCATGTGGATCTTTGTGGTCCAATTTCTGTGCAAAGTATGTCTGGTAAAAAGTATATTCTTGTGCTTATTGATGAATATTCTGGATATACTTGGGTTGAGTTCATCAGAGTAAAATCTGATGTCCCAGAAATTCTAATAAGTTTGTTGAAAAGAATACAGGTTCTGTTAGGTCTTAAAGTCCAAAAGTTGAGAAGTGATAATGGGACAGAATTTAAGAATGCCAGAATTGATGCCTACCTATCAGAGGAAGGAATCTCCCAGAACTTCTCAACTGCGAGAACTCCCCAACAGAATGGTATTGTGGAGAGAAAGAACATAACTCTTGTAGAAGCCGCCAGAACTATGTTGGCAGGTTCTATTCTTCCAATCAACTTCTGGGCAGAGGCAGTCTCAACAGCCTGTTTTACCCAAAACAGAGTTGTCATAGTAAAAATATTCAAAAAGACTGCTTATGAACTCATCAACAACCGAAGGCCGAATGTGAAATTCTTTCATGTTTTTGGTTGCAAATACTACATCTTGAATGACAGAGATCAACTGCGCAAGTTCGACAAGAAGGCTGACGAAGGAATCTTTATTGGTTATTCCTTAACCTCTAAAGCCTACAGAGTCTACAATACAAGAACCAGAGTCATTCAAGAGAGCATAAACGTGTCCTTTGATGAAAATACATCAAGTTCCTCTGATTGAAAACCACCAGAGGGGACACAGACAAAAGAGAAGCCTAGTTCTTCAAAGTCAAGGGAAGAAGACATCAATCTAATATTCAACAATTTCTTCGATGATGATGATTCCTCTGTCAACATCAACAGAGGCAATCAGGCTCAGAACTCTGCTGAACAGAATCTAACAGGTACAACTCTTACAGGTCCTTCCAATTCTTCACCATCTACTTCTTTGTCTACAGGTGTGATTCAGAGGAATGAAGAACCACAATCAGACGTAAGAGAACCTGAACAAGAGCCATCATCACCCCTTCTGACTCATATTGGGAGAAGTTCCCTATTTGAAAGCTCACCCTCTCAGAGCCCTGTTGATACATCACAGAGCAATGAGGCCACTCTCCAGAGTAGTGTGCCACAGAGCCCTGGTCCCAATCCTCGGAGCTCTGATGCTGACATACATCTTTTCCCATCAGAAGCACAGACTCCACCTGTTGTCCATGCTCCAATGACAAGATGGACAAAGGATCACCCCCATCATCTAATCATAGGTGATGCTGAAGATGGTGTAAAGACAAGGTCTGCAACAATCAATGAGGCTTTCTTTGTGAATTTTCTAAGTATGATTGAGCCGAAGAAGATTTCTGAAGCCCTTGAAGACCTAAGCTGGATTTAAGCCATGCAAGAGGAGCTTCTGGAGTTTGAAAGAAATAAAGTTTGGTCCTTGGTTCCACTTCCTGAAAACAAAGCTGCTATTGGAACCAAGTGGGTGTTCAGAAATAAGAAAGATGAGGACGACATTATCATAAGAAACAAAGCTCGGTTGGTTGCCAATGGATATTGCCAAGAAGAGGGCATTAATTATGACGAAACTTTTGCACCTGTGGCTAGGCTAGAAACCATCAGAATCTTCTTAGCCTATGTTGCCCATAAAGGTTTCAAGGTCTACCAAATGGATGTGAAATCTGCTTTTCTGAATGGCAGACTGCAAGAAGAAGTCTACGTCCAGCAACCACCAGGTTTTGAAAGCTCAGAGTTTCCAGACCACGTATACAAGCTAGACAAAGCTCTGTATGGCCTTAAACAAGCCCCCAGAGTCTGGTATGAAACTCTATCCAATTTTCTGTTGGTCAACCACTTCGAGAAAGGTACTGCCGATACAACCTTATTCATTAGGAGGTACAAAAATGATATTCTTCTGGTCCAAATATATGTTGATGACATTATCTTTGGGTCTACTAGGCAGGAATACTGTGATAGGTTTGAGGGTTTGATGAAAAGTGAATTTAAAATGAGCATGATGGGAGAACTTTCTTTCTTCCTTGGTTTACAAGTTAAACAATCCACCAGAGGAACTTCTATAAGCCAATCAAAATACATCTCTGATATTTTGAAAAAGTATAAGCTTAATAATTCAAATCCAATGAAAACTCCTATTGCCACTGGAGTTAAACTTGATCATGATCCTCAAGGTCAATCTGTGGATATCAAGAACTACAGGGGCATGATAGGGTCACTTCTGTATTTAACTGCAAGCAGACCTGATATAATGTTTGCAACCTGTCTTTGTGCTAGATTTCAAGCAAATCCTAAGGAATCCCATTTGTATGCTGTCAAACATATCTTTAAATATCTTAAAGGGACTCAATTTTTGGGTCTCTGGTATCCTCTTAATTCTGGTTTCGAGCTTGTAGCATACACAGATTCAGATTATGGAGGATGCAGGAATGACAGAAAGAGTACTTCTGGTAGCTGCCAATTGCTTGGAGACAAACTGGTGAGTTGGACATCCAAGAAACAGAACTGCGTATCAACCTCTATAGCAGAAGCAGAGTATGTTGTTGTTGCTAGTTGTTGCTCTCAAGTAATCTGGATGAAAACTCAGCTCAAAGATTATGGCATGGAGTACAACAAAATCCCAATTCTATGTGACTCCAAGAGTGCAATAGCAATTACAGCTAATCCAGTCCAGCACTCGAAGACAAAGCATATCGACATAAGGTACCATTTTATAAAGAATCATGTTGAAAAAGGGACGATTGAAATGTACTTTGTTTCAACCGACTTCCAACTTGCTGATTTGTTTACAAAATCCCTTGATGAAAGGAGATTTAACTTCTTAATCATCAAGATGGGTATGATGAACATGTCCTCTTAACTCTATTCAAAATTCAACAGAGCTTCTGATGTTCACACCAGAGCTCTGCCAGCATACTTTTTCAATATTTTCTTCTGTGCGTTTCAAATCTGTATATACTTTGTTTCTCTTTGTAAATATTTTTTTATCCTTCAAAAGCTGAAAAGAAAAATCTGTCAATTAAGCTTACCATTTTAGGGGGAGCTTAAGAAGAGAATAAGCATGGTTTAAGGGGGGGAAAGTCAAAACAATTTCAAAGCTAATTGACTTTGCTCATTGAACAAAAAGGAAAATCTTTTTGAGCAAGGGAAAACCTGTTCTGATGAAAACATTTTTTATAATGTCAAGAACTTACCAGAACTCTGATATTTCACCAGAGCCTCTGATGATGCTCACCAGAACTCTGTGAAATTTCTGAGTCAGTTCTGCTTTCGTTCCTTGACTATTTTCACATCAGATTCAGAATTTTTAAATGATTTTTGGGTAAAGGTGAAACATCTCTGGGATACTTGAAAAGAATGAACATGGTCACTCATCAGAGGCAAAATTGTGCTGAGTTCCACTAGAGCTCTGCCAGTTTTCTGCCACATCATCAGAAGTCCTATCATCAGAGGTGCGGGTTATTTCTAAGCGTCAACCGCAGGTCACCCACACATCTCTAACCGTGATGGTTCTATTGTCGAACGTTTGTCAGACCCAAAATCCACGTGGCACTCTCTGATTGAGAAACCAACCGTTAGTTGTTTCGACGTTCTACTGTAGAGGCCACTCCACTATCTGAAACTCGAGTACCTACAGTACCTACGATGGTTATCCAGCCACACACTTCAAGTATAAATACCCATTCCCATGACCCATTTCATTTCTTACGCTTACTGAATATTCAAACCTTCATATTTTTCCCCCCTTCGTTCAAAAACCCTTGTGTTCTTCAAATCCCTGAAACCTGCAACAATGGCGGAACAAGCTAACTCGGCGGAATCGAGCAGAATCGTACCTGTAGATCAAATCGTAATCCTACCTTACAATTTTGTAGATAACAACTATAGATTTGACGCTAACCCAACCAACTATTTGCCCACTTACCATGTATTTGTAAAGTTTTTCAGAAACTCTGAAATCTTCCAAGCCCTCACACGATACGACGACGACCTTCCAGAGATATATGTCCAACAATGGTGGACGACTTGTCAGCACATACCAGAGAGAAACGGCATTATTGGAAATGTAGATTCAGGAAGACAGGGAGGAGCTGGAACGATTCGCATTCGCGATAAAACCCTTAGGAGAATCTTTTGAATGCAAACCCCTAGATAGTTAGGAATCCTTGCATACGAAAACCCCCCAAAGGTTCCTGTTCTTCTTGACTTTATGCGTTTCTTGGGCTATAACAACACCCTAAACAAGATTGGTGACTTCAGAAGAGGAAATCTACCTCCAGTGTGGAATTTCATGTTCTCCACACTCAACAGAACCCTAACATGTAAAAGTGGTAGCCAAGACCAAGCTAGCACTGAAATCCTTCAGATTATGTATGGCCTATACTTCAAGAGGAATTTCGACTATGCCAACATCCTCTACAAAGACCTTCTGTCTGCTGTAAATACCAAGACCACAACTATAGCAAAATGAGATGTTGTAGGAGTCCACATGAATCTGAAGCACATCAGATATCCACGGTTTATCAGTTTGGTCATCAGAGAAGCATTCCCAACCTTGGAACTAGTTCAACAAGGAAATCCAACTCCTGTTTGGGTAATGTCCAGATTCTCTCCAACAACCACAGGTGAATATCCTAACACTAGAAGGGTACCACGAACCATGTTATCCCTGATACAACCAACCCACATTTCTCTACAAAACTATAGACATGTTGCTCAACCTCAAGAACCTGAGGTGAGATCCTCAACATACTTAGGTCCTGAGCCTTCGTTAGAGTCTGTGAGTGAGGTAAGAGAAGAGGCAGAAGTAATTAGACCAGAGGTAAGAGTACCCGAAGTAGGGTCTTCCTCTACCCATGTAGTGGAGGAGGAAGTAGTGGACAGAGCATTCCCTTTGGAGACTGTCCAAGAGGAAGTAGAGGAAACTGCAGAGGTGGAAGAGATTTCGTCCTCCTCTGGCAGTAGTGAGAAAGAGGAGAGTGAGGGAGAGACATCCGAGTCTTCTGAATCCCTAAGAGCCGAGGGAAATGTGAGATTAGAAGAATATGTTCAAATAATGAACACACATGTGCGTTTCCCTAGCCCAACCCCCAGTGCTACCATACAACCTATCCCTGGAGATCACGACCAGAGGGATATTGAATCAGAGGTGCACACCTCGAACCCAACCCAGCTTGAACCACCAGAGGCAACTCTTCACGCCTCTGGTATGCACGAAACCGGGGAATCCATTTTCGGTAATGATGACCAATCGCCCCAGGACATCAATAGGTCACCTACACACGCTGAAGCCTCTGTGGCTTGCAGAGATTTGACACAAACTAGCCCTGAGATCTTTCGTATCACGCGTAGGCTCTGCCCAACTCAGGGGCAGTGGGATGACCTAGTTTCACAAGGGAAGACCTGTCTTTATCACAGATCTTGTCAACACATCAGATTTCCTTCTCCAGAACCTGAGCTGGAAGAGGAACCTCTGATCAGAATACCCAGAGATGTATCCCCTGAAAAGGAGCATCAAGGATCGGGTGGAAGTCCTCAAAGAGCCAACATTAAAACAATTCTTGTAGGAGGCACCTCTGAGTTCGAGGTTGACTTGGATCCATTTGTTGGAGACAAGGTTACCCCCGCTGACACTGTCACCAGAGCAGAGCTCAAAAGATTTTGTGACAGTATTAGCAACTCCTTGAATGAGTATAAACTTATCAATGAAACAAAAGAGGAGCTGATCCATCAGGAGAATGCAACTCTGAAGTCTGAGCTGCAAGAGATCACCAGAAAATATGCAGAGACTTCCTAGAAAGTTGTTGATGGAGAAAGGGCCAGAGCATAGGAGACAACAAAGTTGACAACAGAGCTCGCTGACCTGAAGAGAATCATGGCAGAGAACCATACTGCGGCAATGAACAGAACTCTGCCCATGCCTTCCATTCTTCTCTCTGACTCCAACATCAGATCCCTGACAGAGATGATCAACAACTCTGTTAAGGATGCGATCAAAGAGGCCACTATATCTTCTGCTACTCCACTGAATATATCTGGTCCAAGCCCCAATGAACTACCTATGACAGTTGGCCAAATGGGAGAATTCAGCAGAAATGTACAGACATCTCTTGACTCTCACAAATTCAACTTTGAGAGTCAAGTAGATGAGGTCAGAACTGCTGCAACAGAGGTCGAAGATACTTTGAAAAAGGCAGTCACTATTTTCACAGATGCCATCTTACAGACTGCTACGCACAAAAAACCTGCAGAAGGACCCCCAAAAGGAGAACCTTCAAGCAAGAAGGGTAAGTTTGTTGTTCCGGCCTCACCCGATGTCGGCATTGCAGCTTCTGATGATGATGATGACTTCCAAGATGCTGCAGAAGGGCATTCAAATAATCAGATGGGTGAGTCCTCAGAACAACAAAAGGGGGAGAAAGAGAAAGAGAAATAGAAAGAGAAAGAAGCAGAGAAGGGGAAAGAGACAGAGAAATAAACAACATAGACACCTGGGGAGACAGAGGAAACTCCAACAGAGTCTCTGGTGATGGTGGAATTCGACTACATGTTCAAAGACAGACCTATCAGAGTACCAGAACCATCGACATCTCAACCACCAGAGATCATTAACCTTGACACTCCTCCCCAATCTCCAAGGCCTGAACCAGAGAGAACAGAACGAATCTTTGTTGATGAACAAATAAACCAAAACCAACCTCAAATCCAACCCCAAGTCCAAACCCAAATTGCACAAGAACCTGAACACCATGTTGACATTCTTATGGTTGAAACTCATGACGATCAGAACCCAACCCAAAACCAACCAGAACAAAACCCAGAAACCTCATCGCGACACACCGAGAACCCTTCCCTAGAAGAAACTTTGCCTATCTCTATGCTGACAAAGATATAATACCCATCAATGTCATACCCATCAACCCTTACCTAAACCCCACAAGAATAAACACAATTTAAGATGCAAGGCGAAGGTTCATAGAAACAAAGTCACATCTGAACAGAGCCATAAACTCGTCATTTGGGATCGGCAGAATTTTGAAGATTGAGCATAGAAAATTCTCCCATGACAGAGTTCTGTACCATCTGTACACTGTGGAATCATCAGAAGACAAGAAGATAGAAAGCTTCAACGATAATGATCTTGTGCTTCTGAATCCCTACGACCTAATAACTCTTCATGACTATTGCGTGAACTTCCACGACAGAATCAAATCCGCAAGGACAGCTTTACCAGAGGTTCAGTTTGCTATGCAAGAGAACATCAATCTCAGAACTGAAGTAGATTTTCATCTTGGCATAGAATTCGAAGTAGAGAGACTGGCGATTGCACCTCCAAATGAAAGTCTTGAGGGTTATGGCAATCACAGAACTGGAACAGTGGTTGGAAATCCTCCAATCTTTATCTGCCGACAGAAGGGCAACAAGAAGGCCATCAGATCTGCTGAAACCCACAAGTACTCAAGTGTGTCGCTGCAATATCTCAAGAATGTGATTCTGAATCTTCCAAGAGACAAGTGTCCAGAAGAGCAACTGAGGCTTTACATCAACCAAATAAATCTCTTGTTAGAATTCTAAGACCTGATTAGAAGATTCGACAGAATTCTAAGAGGAGAGTATTATGCTTAGTATAGTATTTCGTTGTTTTGTATTGTAACACTTTAAAAGAATAGTATCAAGTTTCACAGAGGATGATCTTCTCCTCTTTGTCTTTTGTTTAATTATCTCTGTAATTTGCAGTTTTTTATTTTCAATACTTAGGGGGAGATTGTTAGCCCCAAGTATACAAGATGTAAAAGTATTGAAAATATTACAAGTCAGAAGACCACCAGAGATCCGACAGAAGACTTAGAAGAAAATCAAGTAGAAGACCATCAGAGCTCGACAGAGCTCTGGCAGAACCATCAGAGCTCGACAGAGCTCTGGCAGAAGACTTCTTCTGTTCTACCAGAAGAACTGTTCACACCAGAAGACCATCAGAGCTCTGGCGTAAGAGCTCTGGTGAAGACCTCTGTGAAGCTTAAGTCTCGTAGAAATCTCTAAATGTTAGACACGTGTCCGTACTTTCCACGTAAGCCTTAAAAGGACGGAGACACACTTTCCATGTGTCATCCCAGGGTTAGATAGTACACTGTCTTTCACTTTATCAGGCTATAAATAGAAGGGTAGTGGAACACACATTTGTAAGCTTTTGGAAGAATTGTTTTCCACAATGAGAGCACACACTACAACATTCTATACCACTATCACTGTACGATTTGTTTCCTGAGAGATTTCAGAATACACACACTTGAACGTGTTCTTGGTGTTATTCAAATATCAATATACGAGCAGCTTATCTTATTGATCTTGTTATCATTTACTGTTCACTATTGATACTCTCATTGTTACATTATTGTCTACACAATCACTCACATTTAATGGCTTTATATAATGCTTCCGTTACCTGTTTTATGCTGTTTATGTGATACAACTTGAATCTGGGAACCTACAAACCCCACCAGCTACTCAGTTCTTTCTCAACAAAGAATTGTTTCAATTTTTCTTGGGGACGCAGCATATAAGCTATCTGATCTTCACTCTAGTGGCGGACCTAGGATTTTAGGTGAGCGGGTGCACAAACGAAAAGTCTAAGAAATTTTTGTCGATGTGTTTTAGCCGTAGGGGACTTTTTAAGCTTTTAGTTGATTTCGAGATATTTTTTCCAATCTTTTGGTTGATTTCGATGGATTTTTTAAGTTTTTTGTCGATTTTGATTAATTTTTTTGGTTTTTTTGTGTCGATTCGAGATAATTTTTTGGGGTTTTTTTTATTGATTTCAAGAGAGATTTTTGATATTTTGGTTGATTTCGAGAATAAATTTTTGGATGTTTTGCAAATCAAAATTAACTATGCATATAGACTTTCATGTAATAATAATCAAATCAATAACTAAAACAAATTAGAAATATAAAGATGAAATATTTTAATTTTGGAGATAGTTAATGATCAAATTACATTAATAGAGTATTTAATATGTATTGAATGTAATTTATGAAGAGGAGTTATGGGTTTGCTCTAGTTTTAACAAAAATTAAATACATAAGTGCCAAGAGTAGGAATCGAACCCAAAATCTCTTGAAATTGGAAGCACTAATTAGGTTGCCACAAACCATCTCACTGGAAGCTCATTTTGGTTAAGTAACATGTTTAAAAATACTTAAGAGCACTCTCAAAATTAAGCGGGTGCACCGTCAAACAATCTACATTTTTTCCCTTATGGTAAACAAGTGAGCGGGTGCACGGGACCCCCCCCCCCCCTGGAGGAAAGGTAGGTCAGTTCACTCGAAAGATTTGGATATTGAAAAAGAAGGAACTTTGCCCCACCTTCACACTTCGATCATACACATTGAGTTTGTGGAAAACTTGTTGCTGTCTCAAAAGTTTACACATTTGAGCCTGAAAAAGCATAAGTTGCTTTAATCATTTCTTACACTTGCACGTACACACAAGAAATATGTTTTCTTGTCATAACATTCATAGAAATTCCTTTGTGTTTTTTTATGATTGAATGGAAGCCCGGGGGGAGTGAATATCAAAAAGCTCCTTTCCAAAGTACATCTGTTGTACTAAGTGGCTCCGTGCTACTTACAGGAATTTTAACTGATTTATACGTTGTTTCAGGGTTACCACATTCATTCTATCTGAATTTGAAAAGATTCGGATAAATATCTTTTGGAATTGACGGCTATTTCAGATCAAAAAGGATGAGAATGTTACTTGTGGTGAACAAAGACCGTGCTGAATTGATAAGAGTTTTGATGATCATGATGCTGACAATCATCAAAAAGGGGGAGAAATAATATACAGAAGAAAAGGGAGATTTGTCAATGAAATATTAAGGGGGAGAATTGATGAGCCAAAGCCAATAAGATGTTCTAAGATGATTCGAGAAAGTTCGTTATTCAAAGACAATTCAAGGTCAAAGTGATGAAGATACAAAGGTTAATCCTCATTTAAAGTTTTCGTATAAGGAAAGTTTTCGCATCAAAGTTCAAGAAATATCTCAAAATTTTCGCATTGATAAGGATACGAAAAGTTTATTTTCGCATGCTAAGGATACGAAAAGTAAAGTTTTCACACGAAGTTGATTGCGAGAAGTTGGTTTTCGCATGAAGAAGGATACGAAAAGTTATGGTTTTCGCAGAAGCTATCTACGTTAAGTTGGGTTTTCGCATGCAATTAGTTGTGAAAAGAATTGTTTTCGCATGGTATTGGTTGCGAGAAGTAAAGTTTTCGCATGCTATTGGTTGCGAAAAGTTTCTTCACTTATGCTTTTGGTTGCGAAAAGTTTTTCAGATGTCTAGTTGGTTGCGAAAAGTTTTTGTGAATTCCTGTTGGTTGCGAAAAGTTTAAAGCTTCAAAGATTTTAAAGCTGAAAAAATTTGAATTTCATGTTCAAGCCTTGATGATAATTTGATGAAGTTTTTGTTCGAGAAGATTGACTTTACAAAGGGTAAAATGATGATTATTCTATGTTTGAAGATGGTCAGAGTTGCAATGTTTAAAGCGTCCATAGTTAAAGCTTTGAAAATCAAGAGCTGAAGACTGCTGCTATATTTTTGTTAAATCTTGAATCCAAATGGGGAGAATGTTAGGACATTATATTGTATTCAAGATTTACTGTAATGTCAATGTTCTGTAAAGTCAATGTTGTGTACTTTAGCCTTTATGCCTTGTAACCCTTAGGTATAAATAGGCTTGTTGTGTCATTGTTTGTAAGAACCTTTCTAAGAACCTTTCATATCTCTTGTAAGCTTTTGGTAATCTTTGTACTTTGAAGTTCATGAATGATAGATGACTTTCTCTCTCTAGATTGTGTTCACATTATATATTCTCTCACTAGATTGGGAACTAACAGTGTTAAGAATGGACAAGTGCATAAGATTGATGTTAGCACCCAAATCACATAAAGCTTTTCCAACCTTTTTGCCTCCTATGGAATAGGGAATTGTGAAACTACCTGGATCTTTTTGTTTAGGAGGAAGTTTGTTGGTCAATAGGGCACTACAACCTTCAGTCAAGGCTACAGTCTCGTATTCAATCATTTTCTTTTTCTTGCTCAAAATGTTCTTAAGGAATTTGGCATAAGTAGGCATGCTTTCAATTGCTTCAACTAAAGGGATGTTGATATGCAATTGTTTAAACACATCTAGAAACTTCTTAAATTGTTCTTCCTCCTTTTGCTTCCTCATCCTCTGGGAATAAGAAATATAAGGTGGAACAGGAGTGACAACAACCTTTTTAGGATCATAAGTCGATGGAACAGTAGGTATGACATGTTCAGTTGCTGTTTTTGGTTTTTCAGCTCTGTCCGTGGATGCTGCAGCATCTGCTGTAGCATCAATTGCAGTTGGTTTCTCTTTATCTTTACCATCAGGGGGTAACAGAGGCAAGTCAGACTTATTAGGTTTTGAAACAGGCTCAGAAGTTTGTTTGGGTCCAAGGATACTCTCAGGGGATTGAACAATGATAGAGGGTACCATTGTGACACCCTTTTCTTTGTATGTGCTACTGCCAGTATGTGGGTCTTTTGGTATGGTATTCACTAAGTCCTTTCCACTCCTAAGGGTAACATCCTTCACATGTTCTTTAACTATGTTCTTAGGAGTCTCATTATCACTAGGCAAAGTTCCCGCAAGTCTGTTTCTCAATTCAGTTGCAGTTTGTCCAATCTGAGTTTCCAGAGCCCTTGAGGCTGTGTTTTGATTGTTGATTGATGTGTTTGTGTGGTTGATGAAACCTTTCAACACTGATTCCAAAGAAATAGGTGATTAACCCTGTTGGTTCTGCCTAACTTGGTTTGATTGTTGATTCTGTTGGTTGTTAGACTGTTTTTGAAAGTTTGAGCTCCTCTGTTCTTGTGTATTAGGTGGGTTCAAACATGGACTATTCCAAGAGAAATTGGGATGGTTTCTCCAATTTGAGTTATAGTTGTTTGAAAAATGACCATTTGTGTTATGCAAATAGTTTACATATTCAATATTTTGGTCACATTGGTCATAGGTATGTGCTCCACTACAAAGCACACATTGGACATGTACTTCTTCAGGAGTAGATGTTGCAGCAACAGTGCCAGTTAGACCAGACATGTTTTTAATCATGTTGGCAGGTGAGGCAAGTTGTGAAGTGATACCAGTGTAGGTATCTACTTCATGAATACCTGCAGCCTTTTAGGGTACTATTGCACGTGAATCAGACCATTGACCATTGTTACTTGCATTCTTTTCCAAAATAGCCAAGCCATCATTATAGGTACTAAGGGTGATAGCTCCTCATGCAGTAGCATCAAGCATTCCTTTTAGCAGTGGTACTTAAACCATTGTCGAATGTTTCTAGCTGTATGCAGTAGGGTATGCTGTGGTGAGGGCTTTTCCTTAACAGATCCTTAAACCTTTCCCAAGCATCCGGAATTGCTTCATCGTCCAGTTGTCCAAACATGCTTATTACATTTCTGGACTTCGCATTCGTGTTAGTGGAAAATATTTTTCAAAAACTTTTTGTTAGGGTCAAATCAGGTTGAATAGAAGTTCAAGGGTTAACCTGTTAAATACTCATTTTTGAGCCTTTTAATGTGTAACGGGCCATGGGCTTGAACTATATGGGCCCGTGGTATATATTGTTTTGTAAGCCTTTGTTTTAGGCTAGCTGTCATATTGAACTTTCATACGATTTGTAATTCTCTCTGATTTGACTGAAAGTTATATGGATGACATATTGAAATCATATTGTTTGTTTTGCATCTATTGATTTCTACTGTTTGTTGCACTAATCCGGAACTCACAATTGGTATCAAAACAAACGGACGATTCGATTCAAAGCTTCTAAAAGGTTTCTGGTAAGAAATCTCATCTATTAGTCGACTACTGTGTTCTTGATCACTTTGTTCAGATTCTGATTCAGTGAAAATTGATTGTTATCGCTTATTGCATTCTGTTCGTATCATCATAATAATCAATTCTGCAATTTTTCACTGTCTAATTTGATCATCTTAATCGTTTTCTTTTAAGCAAAATCAAAATCTCAGGTTTTTGGTCTCTGTTCTTATAAAAATCAAAATTTTCTAATCAAAACTTGTTGTTTTGCTTCAAATTCGATTTGGGTATTGTTAATATTGTGTTTTGTCAAGTTCCTAACCTTTCAGGAACACCTCCAAAGAACCCTAGTCGAATCCTGCGTTTTTGGAAACCACGGCCGTGGTTACCGGACACCATCACTGTGTTACCGGGTAAGTTTCCATATCCATTGCTTGTTACCGGGTAACCTAAAGTTACCGGGTAACTTACACCTTACCGGTAATCTTCAGTTACCGGACAACCTATCCGGACCAGTTCCCGGATACCAGTAGTCTCACCCGGTAAATCGCATATACCAGACACGTACCGGTAGTTTGTTACCGGTAAACGCATCCGGTAAGCTTCAGACAAGTATCCGGTATCTCACCCGGTCAATGCATTTCACCCGGTAAGGTTTCCATTTTTATCCGGATTCCTATCCGATAAGTTCAGTCTAGTTAATTTCTTACCTACTCTAGCATAAACCACTCTTAGAACCTGCGTTAGGACATCACTCGTAGTACCTTGCGTTAGGATCTCAATTTGAATCGAACCATCGTCTGACGGTCACATTAGTGCAACTTAAGATGTCTTCGAGCGATGCTCTCGTTATCGGCACCGACTCCAAGCCGCCATGTCTCTACCAAGGTGAATACAACCAATGGCGGGACAGATTTCTGATCTTCATTGAGTCAAAGGATAACTTCGAGTTCATCTGGCGGGCTCTAACTGACGGGCCAATTCCTAAACCCGTGAAGACTATACCAGCAACTGAAGAAGGTTGTGAAGTTCGTTATGACGACAAGTCATACACAGAAATGACTGCAGATGAAAGAGGCATGATTGAGGGAGAAAAGCATGCCAAGAGGTACCTTGTTCAGACTCTACCTAACACGATCTACACATCCATAGACAGCTACAAAGATACATCAAAGGGCATGTGGGATCAGGTGGAGAAAATGATATGCGGAAGCAAAGTCGGGAACCAACTGAAAATCAACAGCTGTATAACCTAGTTTGATGGGTTTAAGCAACGCACCGGCGAATCCATCTCCCAGACCTATGAACGTTTTTTTCTCCTCCTCAACGAGCTACACAAAACCCACATTACTCGATCTAACACGGAGAACGCGCTCAAGTTTCTCAACAACCTCTTGCCTGAGTGGAAAGTATTTGCATCCTACATCAAGCATAACCACTTGATGGAGAATGTAGGTATCCACGAGCTCTATGAGATGCTTCTTCAGGACGAAGATGAAGTGATGGAGATTCTGAACGAAAGAAGTCTGCATCCAAGCCACCTGCTGATACACTAGCTCTTATGTCTTCAAAATGAGGCAAATCTTCTGGTCGTCGTTCCAAACGTGCCCAAGAGCCAAGTGAATCTGAGCCAGAACCTGAGGAAAAGGAGGACAGTGATTCTGATCCCGAATTAACAGCCATTAAGAAAGCAATGGCTCTGCTCTCCAAATCCTTCCAACAACAGAAGTTCTACAAGAAGCCCACATCCAATAATCAGCGCTATTCCACCTCCTCCAACAAGCGCCATGATTATCAGGATAAATACGAAGGCAAGAAGAAGTCCGATGAGCACAACCATTCTGATAAGAAGGAGAAGACTGAGAAAGATGACCGCAAGCCAGAAAAGAAGAAAGACGAACCCATGACATGCTACAACTGCGGGAAGTTGGGTCATTTTGCCAAAGACTGTAGAAAGCATGTTGTGAAGAATGCACATTATTACAAGGCAAATCTCTCATTGGCAGAACAAAAAGAAGTAGGAGAAGCTCTATTTGTTGAAGATGACTATTGGTTGGGTCGATCTGATAGTGAAAGCGACTCTGAAGGTGTTGATGCTTTTATGGCCTACCACTCTCCTGCTGATGAAGAAAAGGCACAACTGTGTCAGGTATGTGAACCTATCCATCAAGATCTTTTTAATCAAATGAAATCCCTTGCTGAACGGATAAATTCCTACAAGGCCAACGCTAATGAACATCAACTTGAAATTAAGTCCTTATCTGAAAAACTTGATGTTCAAAAGCGGATAACTGAGAAACACAAGTCTGAAAATGCTAATTTAAAAGACAAATGCAAAAATCTTTCAATAGCACTTAAGGACTTGAGGGCCAAAATATCTGAAATACAGACACGACTGGATCAGTGTGAGAATGAGAAAGCAGAAGTTGTCTATCAATGCTCTGCTCTTCAAATTAAGCACAAGGAGTTTGTCACAAAAATAACTGATCTTGAAACCAAACTCCACAAAAGAGGCCAAACTGACCAGACCATTCACATGAATAAACCCAAGGAATTCACATATTTTAACAAGGAATGGGGAATCGGATACGATAACCCACAGTACTTGAAAAAGGGTATATTCAAAAGACCTACACTTTATGACTTTGGCTGTTTCGGAATAGACAAAAAGTATCCTGAATATGGGATAAAATGGATTGGTCCTCTTGAACCTGAGAAAGAAGAGGAAACTGAGGAATATAAGCGCAAACACACGACCAAAATGCAACTTCCTTTTTGCTACCAGCCCACAAACTACTACTATGACAAAAATCCAAAGAAATACATCTCGAGTGACTATTTTGACTGCTATAAGGTTGTGACGCCCAAGGATTCCTCCAAAAAGGATGAGGTCCAAGCAACCGAACCCAAGACTGAGACGGATGAGTTCAAACTCTATGTTCCCCCTCTCATCTTGGAAGCAAAAATAGTCGAGTTAGAAGAGTCACTCGAGAAGGAAAGGTCTTGTTTTCAAAAGGAAAAGCAAGCGCTTATCACATAACTTGAGAAACTCAAATCCGAGAAAACCGAAGTTGTGTCGGATGAAGGACATGAAATCCTTCGGTGTGAAATCAATAAGCTCACATCAAAATTGTCTGCCTTGGCAACAAAAGCGATGAAGGAGTATAAGAGAAATGGTCAACTCCAAGAGCAGATTGACCTACTCCAAAATGAAAAGCAGATTTCACCCGAACTTTCCTCCAACTCATCTGATACATCCTCGTGTAAAGCTTTCATTGGAAAAATCTCTTCACAAGACGGTAAAGAGTCTCAAGATAATTGTGTGTTAAGGAATTTAAACTCTGACTTTTTCCTAGCTTCCGCACCAAATTCCCCGAAGCACAACGACACAAAGTGTTCCTCACCTCCCTCGACCAGTCCAAGTCCAGTGATTCCGGATATAAATTTTTCAGAATTTATGAATTCCGAGGGTAATTCTGATGAAAAGTTTGAATCGTTTCCCTTCGACAAACCTCTTCCAAGTCACTCTGACTTTCTTTCACCAGTAGTTAATCGACCGGTCAATTTTCAAAAGGGCGGATGCTCCAAACCTAAGACCCCGACTATGATTAAGATTTCTAAAACTGAGTCACATTCTCAAAAACAATCACAGCCGAGGCAGAAGACCGATCGATCTACTAATAAAAGGCATGTTTCCTCAAAATCCACTGATCATGCTGTCAATGTTGTTTCAGATAAAGTTGGTCGAGCTAAACAGGACAAATAAAAGTGGCTAGCTAAGGAATCTATCGAGAATGTTGTATCAAAGTCATTTAATACTGTCTTTTATCCTAGAATGAACAAAAATGATTGTGCTTGGAATCATAGGAATGATTTTGTTGAACACGACATTAAATTTCCAATTAAACTTTATTCCATTCAGCAATTGATTCAATTATCGCATGATTGTTTGTGTTGTTCTAGTTGTGGTTGGAATGACTTTGATGACATTAATAATACTGATTGGTTTGGGTCATATCATATGTATAATTCTGCACCCAAACGCAGACCCCGTAAAAACAAAAAGAAATCTAACTCTAAACGGGGTCCCCAATCAGAGGTTAAACCCAAACAAGAAAGGAAACCCATTTCAAAACGAGTTCCTCCTACTGAGGTTAAACCTACACCCAAGAGGAAACCTGCCTCAAAACAGGATCCTCCGAAAGGTGTAAAACCTAACCCTCCAGGACCCATATTCAAATGGGTACCTAAAGTCCGCTAAACTTGTTTTTGCAGGACAGTCATGTGTGGTACTTAGACTCTGGATGCTCCAAGCACATGATCGGAAGGAGGGAGCTGCTCACGAACTACAAGGAATAATATTGCGGAGACGTGAGATTCGGAAACAATGACAAGGCGCCGATTCTGGGCTACGGCGACATTGTCCAAGACAAGATCACGATAAAGAAAGTCTCATACGTCGCGGGATTGGGGCACAACTTGTTCAGCATCGGCCAATTCTGCGATAAAGATCTCGAGGTCAGATTCAAAGCCAAAAGGTGTAGCGTCCGCACTAACGACGGAACTGAACTCCTGGTTGGAACGCGAAAGACCAACCTCTACACCATCGACCTCTCAGCCCTGAAGACCGATGACTCTGTCTGCCTGATGTCAAAGGCCAATTCCCAACAAGCGTGGATTTGGCATCGACTTCTCTCGCACCTGAACTTCAAGAATATCAACAAACTGGTGCTTGGCGAACACGTGAAAGGCATGCCCGACTTTCAATTCGTGAAGGACCGACTCTGCGGAGCATGTGAATTGGGAAAGATGAAGTGAGCGACGCACAAGCCTAAGGCCGCTCCGAGCACATCCAGGTCCCTCGAACTTATCCATATGGATTTGTGTGGACTGATGCGTGTTCAGAGCATCAACAAACGCAAGTACGTCCTGGTGATGGTGGATGATTTCTCGCGCTACACTTGGGTCAAGTTTCTACGCTCGAAAAACGAAACCCCTGAGCTGATTATCAACCATCTGAAGTCTATCCAACTGAACCTTCGACAACAAGTTTAGACCATCAGGACCGACAACGGGACGGAGTTTAAAAATCAAACGGTAAACGAATACCTGACTTCATTCGGTATCTCGCAAACCTTCTCGGCCGCACGTACTCCTCAACAAAACGAAGTGGTGGAAAGACGCAACTGAACCCTTATCGAAGCCGCTCGCACGATGTTGTCACATTCAAATCTGCCTTTATTTCTCTAGGCCAAAGCGGTGTCAACCGCATGCTACATGCAAAACCGCTCTATCATCAACAAGCGGTTTCACAAGACACCATATGAGATCATCAACAACCACGTTCCGAACATCAAATATTTCCACGCATTCGGATGCACGTGCTACGTCCTCAATGACAAAGATGATCTCGGCAAATTCAGTCTGAAGGCAGACGAAGGAGTTTTCATAAGATACTCCATGCAGGCTAAGGCGTATCGCGTTTACAATAAACGGACTAAAACCGTTACTGAGAGTGTAAACGTGACATTCGACGTAGCCACGGACTTGGCTTCTGAACAAATCAGTTCAGAACCCGGTTTAACTAGTGTGTTAGCTTCCGAACTTTTACGCTCGGGATCTGCACAAACGGTAGTATATCCGAATCACGCAACTACGTCGGATGCTCATCTTTCCGATTTAGATTTACTGTTGCAATACTTTTATGATGATATGTTTAATGCTTCTACCCCTCGTGTCTCAGCGCAACCAAGACTTGAAGCTGCTCAAATCGAGGATTCGGCGAATCTCTCCGGTCTGCCGCCTTCGACTAGCACTCCAACGATCACTGTGGAGACACCTCAACCATCATCATCAACATCATCTGAAACAACCATCCCCCCAGAGGAACCAGTTCAGAACCCGTAGATCGCTCCTGAAGATTCGTCCTCAACTTCACTCATAGATCAACCATTGTCTTCTTCGGAACCAGAAGTTGTTCAATCTTCGACGAATCCAACAAAGTCTCCTCCGAGAAACCAGCCTGCTACACTTGAAGCCGTACAAGACCTTCCTGCTGGTGAATACGTGGATCCAGACACCTCACACTCAACTCAGCAGCCGCTTCCACATACCACCAAATGGACAAGAGCTCATCCCCTGCACCAAATTATCGGTGATCCCAGTACTCCAGTTCAAACACGAGGCGCATCGGCCAACTTCTGCCTCTTCTCTGGCTTCCTGAGTAAGATCGAGCCTACAAGAGGAACTCAATCAATTTGAGGCTCTCAAAGTATGGCGACTTGTCCCACGTACCAAGCACAAGCCAGTGATCGGCACTAAATAGATCTTCAAGAACAAGAAGGACGAGGATGACATCGTCGTACGAAATAAGGCGCGTCTCGTGGCCAAGGGATACCGTCAACAAGAAGGGATCAACTATGATGAGACATACGCTCTGGTGGCGAGAATCGAAGAAATACGTATGTTCCTTGCATATGTCGCGCACAAAAATTTCACGGTCTTCCAAATGGATGTGAAGACCGCATTTCTTAACGGCGAACTCAAGGAAGAGGTGTACGTATCACAACCGGACGGGTTCGTGGACGAGAAGAAGCCTAATCATGTCTACATACTAGACAAGGCGCTCTACGGTTTGAAGCAAGCTCCACGGGCCTGGTATGATACGTTATCCAAGTTTTTAATAAAATCGGGATTTTCACGAGGTAAAATCGATACAACTCTCTTTATTAAAAACGAAAAATGTCATATAGTGTTAGTTCAAGTGTATGTCGATGACATAATTTTCGGTTCTACTAACCCACAGTTTGCTAAGAACTTTGCCAAATTAATGAGACAATTCTTTAAAATGAGTATGTTGTGTGAGATGAATTTCTTCCTCGGTCTTCAAGTTAAACAACTGTCGATCGGGATATTCATAAATCAGGCCAACTACATCCGGAATATTCTTAAGAAATTCCAGATGGAACAGTCCTCATCGATGAAAACTCCCATGGCACCCGGTACAAAGTTACACGCCGATCCTAACGGAAAGGATGTGGACACTAAAACATACCGGGAAATGATTGGTTCATTAATGTATCTCACTGCTAGTAGACCGGACATTATGTTTGCGACATTCCTTTGCGTCCGGTGTCAGTCAAAACCGAAAGAGTCTCACTTAATCGCTGTTAAACGAATTTTCGTTATTTGAGAGGTACTGCTGATCTTGGCTTGTGGTACCCGAAAGAGACAGGTTTTGAGCTTTCAGCATATTCGGATGTACAGATCATGCGGGCAGCATGATGGATCAGAAGAGCACATCGGGTCATGTGCAGTTCTTGGGCGACAGTCTGGTGAGTTGGGCATCCAAGAAGCAGCAGTCTGTCTCTACGTCGACTGCCGAGGAGGAATACGTGGTCGCCGCAAGATGCTGTTCCCAAGTGATTTGGATGGGCACGCAACTCAAGGACTACGGTTTCACATACACCAAGGTGCCCATCTATTGTGACTCGAAGAGTGCTATCGCAATATCCAGCAATCCGGTTCAGCATACAAAGACGAAGCACATAGACGTTCGGTACCATTTTATCAAGGATCACGTTGAACGAGGTACAGTCGAACTCTACTTTGTAAATATAGAACATCAGTTAGCAGACCTGTTTACAAAACCCCTGGACGAAAAATGCTTTAATTATCTAGTGTCCAGGTTAGGTATGTTAAATCTGAAGACTTGATCTGATTGTGTGCCCAATACAAGTTCCATACATCTACGAGAAACTGTCTAATCATCATCTGTTGTTCACACCCTAGATGATTGAGTATACATTTTCTCGCATCTGTATTCCACTTGTATCAGTTACATAGTTAGGTTCAGTCTCTGTATTTATTAGGTAGATTTCGCTTGTTTACTTTCTTTCCACGTGTGTTTCCTTTTGTTTAATACTGTCGTCTTATTCAACGTTTACTTATAGTTGTGCTTTCATGAGTTGTTCATGTGTTTAGGCGGAGCACGAACAAGTATCAGGTAAGTTACTTTTATTGTTGAGGGGGGGTGTCACACACAATTTTTTTTAACTGCAATAAAAGTTTTTTTTTGTGTATGGACATTCCCGAGTGCACTTCATATCACACTCCGTGCACATTTCGAGGGGGAGCAAAACCTTAGTTGCTCATCATTTGAGGGGGAGTGTCTCAATTTTTTTTCAAAATGTCAAAGTTTTTTTTATGACGTCTCCTAAACCACTCACATTCCTGTTCCGAGGGGGAGCATGGAAATACCCATGCAAAGGTCGAGGGGGAGCAGGGAAACTATTTTTTTCAAAGCGAGGGACAAAATTGGAAGTTTTTGGACTTTCCGGACACTTACCCGGTAAGTAACCGGGTAAACTTACCGGACCGGGTAACTTATCCGGTAAGAGCTTCAATATATAAGACAATCCGGAAACTCACCTATTCATTTTACCCGAAAACCTCGTAAACCCTTCTAAACACTCTCTCTCTCTCGCGACCTCACACACTCGGACACTCCAACTTTCGCCTTTCTCGATCGATTTTAGGCTCTAAAATCACAGGTATGATCTCTCTATTGCTCTCGAATGTTTTTCTATCACCACACACTCACATCGATGGCTAACTCGCACCTTAAATCGAACGATTGGGGTTTTCGGACCCCATCTTTGGGTCGGTTCACATTCCAAATCGATTTAGGGTTTATACACGGATTCATGGTTGTTTGTGGCACATTGTTGAGATTAGTTTTGCCTATCATGGATAGATCTAAGTTTGTGTAACATCTCGAATTTTCCATAATATTTTAATGTAAATTGGGGTCTAATTGTATTTTGGTTTAAACTTTGGATTATTTTGTGATTATATAATTCAATGGGGTTTAAAATACAAAGGATTAAAGTTTAGTTGCTATTTTTGGAAGTTTGGAACTAGTGGGTGTAATTGATTATTTTGGAAAATTGGAGGGTCACTTAAGAAAAGAGGTTAGACTGAATTGAGATATTATCTCAATCCGGTGTTTGAGTCGGCAAAAGAAGGCAGAAAGAAAAGAGAGAGAAAGGAGAGAAAAAGGAAGAGAAAAGAAGAAGAATCAAGTGAAAACTTTGGTAAGAAATCAAAGTGTTTTTGTAAATTTGATTCTAGTAGCAAGATGATGTACATAAAACAATCTAATTTCATTTAGGTGCTATTTTGATTTGGAATCAGATTCTTCAGAGAAGTGGGTTTTTACAAACAAAGATGAGTTCATTCATTTTGCTTAAAACCTTGTTTTCTGTCAAATTAAATGTTAAGACATGTGTATAAACTAATTTGGGACTGTATGGTTGTGTTTAAAACAAGCTGAATGGAACAGATATGGTTTTAGGATGAATTTCTAAGCTGCAGGTCGTGGTTTCCGGGTAAAATGAAAGTATCCGGAAACCACTGTATGAAGGTTTCCGGACAAGGTAAAATATCCGGTAAGTCTTAATTTCTTGTAGTTTCCGGATGAAATTAGTTACCGGAAGGTATCCGGATTACCTTGGTTTCCGGACATCATTCGGATTAGATAAGTACCCGGTAAGTTGTGTATTATCCGGAAAGATGATGCATCCGGACAAATTGTGTATTCGGTAAATTATGGATATCCGGAAAGTGGTATTATCCGGACAGAATGAGGTGTCCGGAAACTTATGTTGTCTGGTCACTTTTGAGTATTCAGTAACTTTAGGATTTGCTGATTTCTGAAAGAGTACGATTTAAGAGTTGAAATACAATCCTAGTAGTTTGAACATACTTACAGCTGAATGGTAGGGTGTTAGGCTTAAAGATTGTTTTAGTTTGATACTATACAGGTGTGTAGTAAGTGTAATGGATCCGTAAACACTAGTGGTTATATACACGTAGAATAGATGAAGATAAATCGTTATTCCGATGTGTGTGAGAAATCGTGGAATAAACGTAATTCCCGATTTCTAAGGAAAAGAAGGGATTGGCATGTGTATATTGTAATCTCTATTTCCTTTCCAAGAAATGGGCATGTGTATATTGCGATTTCTTAGATATGAGCATTAATCTAGAATCTGTGGAAAATTCGTAGTGTGGCTCTGAGCATTAATCTAGAATCTGTAAAGATTTGTAGTGTGGCTCTGGAACGTGATACAAGGACTGACTTGGTGTCGGTCATGTTCATGGAATTGGGTATAACCCTGTCATCGGAAGATGGTTATATATATGTGGTAAGAAAAAGGGTAACCAGGTTTGTTATAACTTGTTTACATTGATTTTAAAAGTATTATTTTGAAACCGAATGTTCTCACTAGGCGTTAGCCTAATCGTTTCAAATAATGTTTTCTTACCAGGTACTAGCTCGGGAAAGTAAAGGGATGTGGGACGAGCGTTTTAGAATAGCGGAGAAGTTGATTAACGGAAGGAGATTTTGATGGATTTGCTTAGATAACTTAGTTAATCTGATTATAGTGACATAATTAGATTAATAGGTTATTCGAAGAATTCAGTATTTGTAAATATACTCCTTATGGTTAATTCACTTCTTATATAAAAGTTGAAGGTTATTTTACTCATAACTTGTTATAATTTGAGGTTCAAATTAGCCCTGATTTTAGGGTGTTACAATATGGTATCAGAGCATTAGTTTAAGTGAACTAAGTATGCTAATGAGATACTTAGACTTAAGCTGAGATGAATTAAGTTATGATTCGTGAGATATGGGTAGAAGTACTAAGACGGGATAGTCTTAGAGTCGACGGAAATACGTGAAAGTAGTACTGTAATGATGGTAACGAGGATTCTCATGTATAATATGTTCACAATTCCAAATAGCTACTTTATTATGAATATATTGTTACACAAGCATACTTGTTTCTAAATTATTACAGTGACTAATGATCGGTAAAGTACGTTTCGTATGTCTAGATATGTGTAACCATTTCTTATGGTTATCCTTTTGTGTTATATCAGAACGATGGTAAATACGCCACCAAGGTCTCCTAATTCTTCGGAAGAAAGAGCATTATTGAACTGGGGAGAAAAGTGTCCTGATTTAGGTGAAACTCATGAGAGTCCACCGAGGATGCCTTCTTTGGGAGGAACGGATAGTCGAATACATAGAACGAGTACCAGTACTGCTGACCAAGAAACACCGGAATCGACAATAGAATCTCGTATGATGGAAAACATGACAAGAATGATGAATACAACGATGGAAAAACAAGCCGAAATGTTTATGAAAGCATTGAACGATCGAAGTACGGAGTTACGTCGAACGGGAACGGATACTGGGGTAATAAATCCAGTTGGTAACCCTGGGTTAGAGGCGGAAAGGAGAATTGAAAGAATCTGCTCATACAAAACGTTCCTAAGCTGTAAACCGCCAGAGTTTAAAGAAGCAGATAATCCAGTAGCCTGCATGAACTGGATCAGGGAAATGGAACAATATTTCCGAGCTTGTGAATGCGATGAGAAGTCAAAGGTTAGATTTGCATCTCAAATGCTAAGAGGCAATGCCCTGACGTGGTGGAATGTTGTGACGACTACAATTTCGACTCCAATCTTGACTGCTATGACTTGGGAGTCATTCAAGAAAAAGATTCTGGAAGAATATTGTAATGAGAATGAGATGGATAGGATTGAAGAAGAGTTTCGGACTCTTAAAAAGGGTAACATGTCTGTTAGAAAGTATACTGAAACTTTTATGGAGAAGCTGAATTTGGTGGGGCATGTGGCTCCGAATGAGAAAGAAAAGATTAAAGCTTACTTGAAGGGTTTGCCGGCGGACATGATGTCCCATGTAAGAAATGCTAAAGCTTCAACACTGAGGGAAACTATTGAAGAAGCTAAAGTGATGGAAGAAGTCTGTGCCAAAGATAAAGAAGAAAAGACCCAAGTTGGAGAGAAACGAAAATGGGAAAGCCGATCAGAGCCTTCTCAGAAATCAAAGACAGCTGGTAAAGGTACTCATTACGAATCTCGTCGTGAGCTGATTTGGTGTCCAAAGTGTAGGAGTAAGCACTATGGACCATGTCGGGTGACAGCGTTGGAATGTTTTAAGTGCGGTAAAAGTGGACATATTATGAGCAACTGTCCGGTACAAGGATTAACGTGCCACGAGTGTAAACAGTCGGGTCACTTCCGTCGGGATTGCCCAAAGTTGAAAAAGAGCGGGGATCAAAGTAAGAAACCAAATGTTCCTAAGCCAACGGGTAGGGCCTTTCATATGACAGCTGATGAGGCCAAGGAATCGAAAGACGTCGTTTCGGGTACATTCTTTGTTAATTCTATTCCTGCGGGTATTTTATTCGACTGTGGTGCAAATTTATCATTTGTGTCCAAGTCATTCTTTCACAAGCTAGCTATGCCTGTCACTACTTTGGAAGATGACTTAGTAGTTGAAGTAGCTAACGGAGGTCAAGTCTTGGTTCGCGAAAGACTTGAGGGTTGTTTGATTTCGGTAGGGGAAACAAAATTTCCGATCGACTTATTGTTGATGGAAATTGGAGGATTCGATGTGATTGTGGGTATGGACTGGCTAACACTCAACCAGGCAGAGATACTATGTGCAAAGAAATTAATCAGGATTCCGATGGCTGATAAGGATGATGTACTCATCTTTGGAGAAAAGCAAAAAGGGGAAGTTCCGTTAATTTCTGTTGCAAAAGCGCGTAAGTGTTTAATGAAAGGATGTTCATCCTATCTGGCGTATGTTTTAGATGTAAAGTCGGAAAAGAAACAGGTGGAAGATATCAAGGTGGTACGTGAATTCCCGGACGTATTTCCCGATGATCTTCCAGGCCTACCGACTGAACGGCAGGTAGAGTTTCGTATTGACCTTATCCCTGGATCGGCACCAATCACGCGAGCACCGTATCGTCTAGCGCCGGCCGAAATGAAGGAGATGATGACTCAACTTCAAGAGTTGTTGGATAAAGGTTTTGTTAGACCGAGTTCTTCACCTTGGGGAGCTTCGGTTTTGTTTGTTAAGAAGAAGGATGGCACCATGAGAATGTGTATTGATTACCGAGAATTGAATAACGTAACTATTAAGAACAAGTATCAGCTTCCTAGGATTGAAGATTTATTCGATCAACTCCAAGGTGCAGGATGTTTTTCCAATATTGATTTAAGGTCAGGGTATCACCAAGTTCGGGTAAGAAATGAAGATATTCCAAAGACAGCGTTTAGAACAAGGTATGGACATTATGAATTTCTTGTAATGCCATTTGGGTTGACGAATGCTCCTGCTGTGTTCATGGATCTGATGAACAGAGTATGTCGACCATTTTTAGATAAGTTTGTCATTGTATTCATTGATGACATACTTATTTATTCAAAGAATGAAGACGATCATGAACACCATCTTCGTGAGGTCTTAGAAGTATTGAGAAAAGAGAAATTGTACGCTAAGTTCTCGAAATGTGAATTCTGGTTAAAAGAGGTACAATTTTTAGGGCATGTAATTACTTCGGAAGGAGTCAAGGTAGACCCAGCAAAGATAGAAGCTATGACAAATTGGGAGACATCAAGAAGTGCGTCTGATATAAGAAGTTTCTTAGGCCTAGCCGGTTACTACCGTAGGTTTATTAAAGATTTCTCAAAGATTGCTTCTGCTTTGACTTTACTGACCCGAAAGAACGTGAAGTTTGTTTGGACGGAGAAACAAGAATCAGCTTTCAAAACTTTACGTCAAAAGTTAAGTGAAGCTCTTATTCTTGCCTTACCAGAAGGAACGGAAGATTTGGTTGTGTACAGTGATGCTTCAAAGATGGGTCTGGGATGTGTATTGATGCAACGAGGCAAGGTAATTACTTATGCGTCAAGACAACTTAAAGAGCATGAGAAGAACTATCCTACGCATGATTTGGAGTTAGCAGCAGTCGTTTTTGCATTGATGCTGTGGCGATATTACTTGTATGGAACGAAGTGTACTCTTTATACTGATCATAAGAGCTTGAAGCATGTCTTTGATAAAAAAGAGTTAAACATGAGACAACGACGCTAGTGAGAATTACTTAAAGATTATGATTGCGAATTGCAATACCATCCCGGTAAAGCAAATGTCGTAGCTGATGCTTTAAGTAGAAAAGATTATAGTGGGTGTTTGAAAATGACCAACGCTAGAATTGATGTAGCATCCAGCTTAATTGAAAGGATAAAAGAGCCACAAGCGGAGGCCCTATTGGAAAAGAATCTGAAGGATGAAGTTATGAGTAAACAACATCTTCTACTGACTGAAGATAGCCGTGGGATAAAGCTATTCCAAGGTCATGTTTGGGTGCCTAAAGATGGAGGAAATCGAGAGCTAATACTATAAGATGCCCATAAATCTAAGTATTCTATACATCCTGGGAGTACTAAGATGTATAGGGATTTGAAATTGCATTATTGGTGGCCAGCTATGAAAGTAGACGTGGCCCGAATAGTAGAAATGTGTAGAACGTGTTCATTGGTAAACGCGGAACATCAAAAGCCTTACGGAAGTTTCTAATCCTTGGAGATTCCGGAATGGAAGTGGGAGAAGATTACCATGGATTTTGTGACGAAGTTACCAAAGACGCAAAGAGGTAACGACACAATATGGGTAATCGTGGATAGATTGACCAAGAGTGCTCATTTCCTAGCTATGAAAGAAGCGTCGCCAATCGATAAATTGGTGAAGTTGTATATTGATGAAGTGGTGTCAAGACATGGTATACCGGTGTCTATAGTGTCAGATCGTGATAGTCGGTTTACCTCAAGATTTTGGCAGTCACTACAAGAAGAATTGGGTATAAAAGTTAATTTGAGCACTGCTTATCATCCGCAAACTGATGGGCAAAGCGAAAGAACTATTCAAACTTTGGAAGATATGCTCAGGTCCTGTGTATTAGATTTTGGAGGTAATTGGGATGCGCATTTACCTTTAGTGGAATTTGCGTATAACAATAGTTACCATTCCAATATTGGAAAAACACCTTCCGAAGCTTTGTATGGTCGGAAGTGTAGAACCCCGGTGTGCTGGTTAGAAGCCGGAGAGAAGCAGTTTGCTGGTCCAGAACTGGTACAACAAACAGCTGACAAGGTGAAAGAAATTCGACAACATATGAAAGCAGCTCAGGATCGACAAAAGAGCTATGCTGATCCGAAGAGAAGACCTAAAGAATTCCAAGTTTGGGAGCGTGTAATGCTTAAGGGATCCCCATGGAAAGGTGTGATAAGGTTTGGCAAACGTGTGAAGTTAAGTCCTCGTTTTCTAGGACCTTTCACAATAACTAAGCGAGTGGGATTACAAGCTTATCAGTTGGATCTTCCACCTGAATTGGAAGGCATCCACAATACTTTTCATGTTTGTTATCTTCAGAATTGTTTAGCCGAAGAGGACGATGTGATTCCACTTACTGATGTAAAGGTGGACGAAAAGAGCCGCTGTGTGGAAGAACCAGAGGCAATTTTGGAAAGATCAGTTAGAAAGTTACGTAATAATAAGGAAGTGGTTATGTTAAAGGTACAATGGAAGCATCACCGAGGTGCTAATGTAACTTTAGAATCGGAAGAGGATATGAAGGTTAGATATCCTCACTTGTTTACCTAACTTTGATTTCGGGGACGAAATCATTTTCAAGTTGGGGAGTATTGTAACATCTCGAATTTTCCATAATATTTTAATGTAAATTGGGGTCTAATTGTATTTTGGTTTAAACTTTGGATTATTTTGTGATTATATAATTCAATGGGGTTTAAAATACATAGGATTAATGTTTAGTTGCTATTTTTGGAAGTTTGGAACTAGTGGGTGTAATTGGTTATTTTGGAAAATTGGAGGGTCACTTAAGAAAAGAGGTTAGACTGAATTGAGATATTATCTCAATCCAGTGTTTGAGTCGGCAAAAGAAGGCAGAAAGAAAAGAGAGAGAAAGGAGAGAAAAAGGAAGAGAAAAGAAGAAGAATCAAGTGAAAACTTTGGTAAGAAATCAAAGTGTTTTTGTAAATTTGATTCCAGTAGCAAGATGATGTACATAAAACAATCTAATTTCATTTAGGTGCTGTTTTGATTTGGAATCA
This sequence comes from Saussurea involucrata, assembly GCA_033807775.1. Taxonomy (NCBI): domain Eukaryota; kingdom Viridiplantae; phylum Streptophyta; class Magnoliopsida; order Asterales; family Asteraceae; genus Saussurea; species Saussurea involucrata. The sequence goes on from CM066312.1 coordinate 14,533,695, forward strand.
GATTCTTCAGAGAAGTGGGTTTTTACAAACAAAGGTGAGTTCATTCATTTTGCTTAAAACCTTGTTTTCTGTCAAATTAAATGTTAAGACATGTGTATAAACTGTTTTGGGACTGTATGGTTGTGTTTAAAACAAGCTGAATGGAACAGATATGGTTTTAGGATGAATTTCTAAGTTGCAGGTCATGGTTTCCGGGTAAAATGAAAGTATCCGGAAACCACTGTATGAAGGTTTCCGGACAAGGTAAAATATCAGGTAAGTCTTAATTTCTTGTAGTTTCCGGATGAAACTAGTTATCGGAAGGTATCCGGATTACCTTGGTTTCCGGACATCATTCGGATTAGATAAGTACCCGGTAAGTTGTGTATTATCCGGAAAGATGATGCATCCGGACAAATTGTGTATTCGGTAAATTATGGATATCCGGAAAGTGGTATTATCCGGACAGAATGAGGTGTTCAGAAACTTATGTTGTCCGGTCACTTTTGAGTATTCAGTAACTTTAGGATTTGCTGATTTCTGAAAGAGTACGATTTAAGAGTTGAAATACAATCCTAGTAGTTTGAACATACTTACAGCTGAATGGTAGGGTGTTAGGCTTAAAGATTGTTTTAGTTTGATACTATACAGGTGTGTAGTAAGTGTAATGGATCCGTAAACACTAGTGGTTATGTACATGTGGAATAGATGAAGATAAATCGTTATTCCGATGTGTGTGAGAAATCGTGGAATAAACGTAATTCCCGATTTCTAAGGAAAAGAAGGGATTGGCATGTGTATATTGTAATCTCTATTTCCTTTCCAAGAAATGGGCATGTGTATATTGCGATTTCTTAGATATGAGCATTAATCTAGAATCTGTGGAAGATTCGTAGTGTGGCTCTGAGCATTAATCTAGAATCTGTAAAGATTTGTAGTGTGGCTCTGGAACGTGATACAAGGACTGACTTGGTGTCGGTCATGTTCATGGAATTGGGTATAACCCTGTCATCGGAAGATGGTTATATATATGTGGTAAGAAAAAGGGTAATCAGGTTTGTTATAACTTGTTTACATTGATTTTAAAAGTATTATTTTGAAACCGAATGTTCTCACTAGGCGTTAGCCTAATCGTTTCAAATAATGTTTTCTTACCAGGTACTAGCTCGGGAAAGTAAAGGGATGTGGGACGAGCGTTTTGGAATAGCGGAGAAGTTGATTAACGGAAGGAGATTTTGATGGATTTGCTTAGATAACTTAGTTAATCTGATTATAGTGACATAATTAGATTAATAGGTTATTCGAAGAATTCAGTATTTGTAAATATACTCCTTATGGTTAATTCACTTCTTATATAAAAGTTGAAGGTTATTTTACTCATAACTTGTTATAATTTGAGGTTCAAATTAGCCCTGATTTTAGGGTGTTACAGTTTGGGACTGCCTATTAGTCAATTTTGTACCACAGTCAGTCATCCGGTAACCCTAGGATTACCCGGTAACCACCATCGCGTATGGTAACATTCATGTTACCCGGACACATTCATCATACCCGGTAACCTCATTCGTCCCGGTAACATTGTCCATCTGGTAACCCATGTCGTCCGGATACTCTTGTATCCGGTAAGTTTGACAATCCGGATTGGTTCTCATCCGGTAACCTTTGTGTATCCGGAAACTTTGTCTGGTATCTTAACATCATCCGGTAACCTCTATTATCCGGTAAGTGAATGTCATCCGGTAACCATATCTTATCCGGTAAGTGAATGTTATTCGGTATCCTCTGTTTATCCGGTAAGTCCTATCTATCCAGATACCCTGTTTATCCGGACACTGCTTGAGTCCTGTGCCTTTGCCATTTTTCAAACATTGGCAATCCCAATGTCTTGCACCTACTGCCAGTCCTCAATCAACCGCTGATTGAGCCATTCACATGCTAAGGTACGCATAATTTCCGATTTGATCACGTCCAAGCTCTAACTCTGCGTTTTTCAGGTATACTAAATGGCGGATCAACAAGAGCAACAACAGCAGAACATTCCTCCTCAGGAGGAAATTATCGACGACGAGGCCGACAATGCTTTAGTTCCCGAGGACCATGGCATTGAGATTGCAGCCAACAATCATCATCTAGACGTTGCCGAATTCCGACCCACACACCGAGTGGTCGTCGATATCATACTCGGCCACCCACTTCGCCGAGCACTCACCGCCACAACTGATGTGCCCGTACTCTATGTCTATCAAGTATGGCGCACGGCTAGAGTTGTCACTGCCAACAACACCCAGACCATCACAACAAGCATCGACAATCACCCATTCACACTCACACCGGACTCATTCCGACGACTATTATCACTTCCGGAACCTACTGCCGGAGGCCATGCCGCGTATGCACCCACCGTCGATGACGTAACACTATGCGCTGACATCCGCGCGCTTGGATATCACCACGAGCTCAACCGCACATCTGCATTCAATCGTAAGTATATCGCATCGGTCTGGTATACACTGTTCACAATTTTGAACAGATGTCTGTCATCCCGATGGAAGGGGATAGACCAATGCACAGTCGACTTCTTACGCCTATTTCACGCTGTCTGCTTCAACCGGCACATCGACTACTCAGCGATAATTTGGCGTGAACTTGTGCAAGCCATCCGACATACTAGCGATTCCAAGAAGAAGTTTCTACCATTTCCACGATTCTTTTCTCTGGCCATCCGACAACACATGGAGGTGAATCCACTTATCCCGAGACATATCAATCATCTGGTATGTCCCCAATTTAACTTACAATACTTAGTGATTCGCAATCCACCTGATACCCCAGCCATGCCTATACTAGAAAATCTACTGGCACACGCGGACCCCAATGCACCGAGTGTGATAGAATACAGGCAAGTGTTAGGGAATCCCATGGTCCAGCCAGAGCCGGAGGGACCTCCCCAGGGACATAGACATGAGCGATGTGAGGGTCCACGGACGAGAGGAGGCAGAGTCTGGGTAGTTGGGGCTCCCGGACGGGGTGTGTTGAGAGTACAAGGGAGGGGAACAGGCGTGGGCGGTGCATTGGATACGCATGTCGGTACTACCCAACTCAGCCAACCCAGATCAAGCCAACAACCACCCGTACATACCACCAATACTACTGATGAGGCTGGACCGTCGACCAGATTACATGAGGTCCCGGTCACTTCTGCCCCATTGCTCGAACAAGACCCTGGTACGGAAACCACAGGGCCAATATCTCCGTACACGCAGGTAGAAACTGTCGAGTCCGACAGCACGGACACCGATACGGACCAAGCCATTCGTGCATCCCTGATTCCACACCGTATCGGCCGTCACCCTCCATTAACTGAAGATTCTCCTTCCGCCTCACCCACACCCTCTACCATCCCAACAGCTGAGCCTATTATGGGAGACATAAGGAGAGCGGAGGGTGTATTAGTTGAAAAATCTAGAAGTGGTGAAACAGAGTGAAGTTAGATACCATGAGAGAGAAATCCAAAAAAATAAAGAGGCTTCTGAGCGAACCAAGCCTAGTGTCGACCAGGTTGCCGCATCTGCTACTTCGTCTCATTTGTTGGGACGGGGTATTGAAGAAGCCGTCGTGGACCTCGGCGCAATTGTACACCCCCAAGCCACTCACCCATCTCTCAACAGATGGGTGTTTCATTTGAACACGGGGATTTAGCACATAATCTACCTTTCTCTCAATCGGAGAGCTTAGGTATTGAACATAGAGAGCAGTTGCCCCCACTCTCGACTTCTTTCAATGCACCATCGAGTCTAGAGCCATTTGCTACATATTTAGAATCCTTCACTAGGACACAGGCTGAGACTCAAAACATCGGTGCTCTTCGTGACCCGATCGGAACTTCCGTAGTGTCTCTGCTTTCGTGCGGAACGCGAGGATCGGAAGGAAATCCTACCACGGCCACATCTTTGCCACCCGTGAACGTAGGTGGCTCTACCTCTAAGGTCGATGGCTCAATGGGTGCTCTAAGTGACCCCGGTGTTATATTACCCGACTTCGTGTCAAAGGGATATCTAGACAACGCCCTAAAGGTTATCCGAGAGAAATTGACGGAGGAGTTCCGAACCGAGCTCGAAAAGGTAAAAGGTCTGCTAAAGGGAAAGGAAAAGATGGTGGAACCCGAAACCGCACCAATCCCTCCACCAACACCCACTCAACCAACATATTCGGTGGATACCTTGAAGACCATGCTCCTAGCCCAACTTCTACAGACTACGGATACCGACTCCTCGACTGAAGCAGACCTTATTTCCGTTCTCAGATCACAATCATCTGCTCAGTCGTCTTTCGTCAACACTCGTATGGATCAGCTTGACGTGACTCTCAAGGATGTAAAGAAAGCCCTATCCACGTTATCCGAAAGAGTCGCCTCCATGGAAGAAACCTGCAAAAGTCAAGCCGGCGGACTAAAGCGAAGGCACGATGATCAGGATGATCCTGAGCACCGTGGGGGGAGAATAAAAGACTGCGATTAGCCGAGTCTGCCCCGATCCTTACTGAAACTACTACAACGGTTCAACCGGAACCATCAACTGTGGCAACTGCAACCGACGAACCTGAAGCCCAGATGAGCTTAGCCGAGATGGTCATAGACATGGACATCTCAGACGATGAAGACCCAACGGTTGAAAAGCCCGAGGGAGAAACACAGGAATTGGTCACCTATGATGCATCAGATAGTCCTGCACTTGATCTGATTAATCCAGATTCCGAGATCGACCCCGAGACTGAAAATGCATGGTACGAAAAAGCCGCTAGTGCAATATATCTCCAGGTAAACTTGATCTTTCCTACTGATTAAGACGACAACATTGATTATGACCAGTTTCTGCTACAAAACCTATACGGTACACCTGCCCACACTTCACAGGCTCCCGAGACTTCTACGATACCCGAGACTTCAACTGCTGCAAATCCGACCTCTCCTCAACAACCAACAGCTTCAGATCATCCTCCTCCTCAACAGCAACAAATCCGATGGGAGAAGATCATGATCCTTATTCCTCACCTGGAGGAATCACTAAAGAAGCTATACGTTCACAGGTTACGCTCCATCGAGCCAACTTTCTGCCTTGGGATTTCTCATTTCGACAAGGAATACCAAAGCCAGTACTTAAATGCCATGAAGCGGTGTCTGCCAGTTAGCCAAGTCTGAACCAAGCATAAAATTTCTGAAGTGCTCAACATCCAAACAGGCCAAATCCTTAGAGTCATGTTTCCAGTATTCAGCGTCCGACGCGAAGACGGTAATGAATGGAGATTTTCCGAAGCTGACTTTTAAGAACCTTAGACCGTTCGACTTCTACGCTATACTGAAAGACCTCCGAACCAGAACCGTCCGACCACTTCATGTGACTAAAGCGCTCGAGGCTGTTCGTCGATTCTTGATTCACACAATCTTGATGTCTTACCTCACAGACTTTCAAATGGGAATCTAGAACAGAGCAAAGAAGGTAAACCCGTTGAAACCGAACCTGAAAGCACCAGAGCTGAAGATGTATCCCGAGAACGCACTGCTTCTAGAACCGGAATTTGGGATAGTCTACCTCAACGATCAGAAAGAAAAGAGGTTTCTTCGCTTTAGCCAGGTCGACAGATTCTGCGATGGCACACTCCTCAAAGTAAGAGATGCTCTTCGTAACATCATCACTTATGAATCCGAAAATCGAAAATTGTCGTTTGTCCCCAATTCAAATGAGACAACCACACGAGAAGCACTAGAAGTGATAGAAGACCGCATCGACTACCGTCGAGCCATCCGAATGTTCGAGATCCACTTTGTGCTTCGAAAGAGATTTGTCGAGAACTGGCGCGAACTCGAACTTCAATTCAAAGGGGGAGATTGTTAGGGTCAAATCGGGTTGAATAGAAGTTCAAGGGTTAAACTGTTAAATTTTCATTTTTGAGCCTTTTAATGTGTAACGGGCCATGGGCTTGAACTATATGGGCCCATGGTATATATTGTTTTGTAAGCCTTTGTTTTAGGCTAGTTGTCATATTGAACTTTCATATGCTTTGTAATTCTCTCTGATTTGATTGAATGTTATATGGATGACATATTGAAATCATACTGTTTGTTTTGCATCTATTGATTTCTACTGTTTGTTGCACTAATCTGGAACTCACACTTTTCAGCCATATCACTCTAAGTTTCAACTGAGTTAGGTTCTAAAGAATTAAACCATGATCTTGCTCGATTTCTGAGTGAAAAAGGAAATAACTTCAGTCGTAAGGCATCATCAGTTACTCCACTGAAATCAAAACAATCAGTGATTTCCATAAAAGTTTTAAGATGCAAATAAGGGTCCTCAGTTGGTAGGACTGTGAACTGTCCACTAGATTATAACATATTCAACATTACGGGTTTCAGTTCAAAGTGGGCACATTCTAACTGTCGTCTAACACTCTAACTATGCCAACATGCAATTGATCAAGCATGGGCATAACATAGTCCATAATCCTTCCCTCTTTAGAGTTTGCAATATTGATGATGTTTTGGGGCTCAGGCCTCTGTTGTGGTCCATATTCAGGGCCTTCCATTTCAACAGTTTCAAAAATAGGTGACAAAGTTCTTTGTATCATTCTCCTTCTATGAAATGTTCTTTCAATGTCAGGATCAAGTTCAAATATGTCACCGTGAAACAAACGTGGCATGCAACCTAAAAATTCTTTAACAAGTTGACTAGAAAAATCATATTAAAAGTGACTTAAGAAAATTCTTGCTTTGGCTTTGTCCCCGGCAACAGCGCCAAAAACTTGGTCTCTGGAATATGTATCCCTAAAATCAACAATGGAATAACACACAAGTATACATGCTAAACCAGTATCGTTTTGAAAACAAGTAATAAAGTGGTACTAAGTACCGAATATCGATCCCACAGAGACAACTAATGCAAGTAGTTAATCTAAGTCAAACTTAAAAGTGATTTCAATGAGAGAATTCGAAGGAATAATCTTTGTGTGAGTAACAGTTTTGAGAGTGGTTTTATAACAGTAAAAGAAATGCAAGGGTGTAAGTTCATGCTGGAGTTTAGCAACAATGTGTTTAGGTATATTGCTACAGTATATGCTGCAACATTGGTTCTCAACCTCACTACTGAATCGGCAAGTCATTTTTCAAGGTTCAGATGAGACTGTGTACCGGCAGTACCACGCATTCGGGTAACCCAACCAATGTTGTACAAATCTTACTGTTCTTTTCATATAGTTCACAATTATAAAAATTGATACGGTCCAAGACAACCACTATAACACTTCAGAGCTCTAAAGTTTATGTTGAATTGCATTCAAGTCCAACTCATCTAAGTAGAACAACATACATCACCTTGTCAAAAAATACTTAGATGAAACTTAGAAACAAGGGGTGAATAGCAAGGTTGATAGCCAATAGCGAAAGCAATCTTCCACTACACAAAGGCCTTTTTCTCCCAACCATTACTTACACCCAAGCTAGGGGTATTATCCCACCATCGTTCCAAAATACATACAAAACATGGTGATCAAACATAAATGTAAGTATAAGAAGAAAGATGAACCATAGGTTTTTTAGATGAAAGCAATAAAAGATAACAATAGCTCCTAAGTAGCTAAAAGAACTACTTAGTTAGTTTCCTTGTTAAGAGAAACTAAAAGTACAAAAGTAAAGTAACTGGTAACTAGGATATTACTTGCACAAGGCAAGGAATGGGGTAAATAAAACCTGGAGTTAAGCTCCTATTTATACAAAGGGGAGATCATCTAATGTCAATTATCAAGGTACAAAAGATTCCTTAACCATTGGTTTTTACACAAAAGTTAATAGCCTTGCAAGATGCCTTCTTAATGTGACCTCTACCATGATGATATTCTTTAAAGATGCCCTCTCTTCCAGCTTTCAAAAAGGGTCGCGGAGGTGGCCAAATGATTCCCCACAAAAAGGTTATGAAGTGACGTCTTTTAGTTTTCAGGAACTGCGATCCATGTTGTAGCATCTTCTGCAGCATACCAAATTGTTAGATTTTTTCATCAAAATTAGCATAACCAAAATTCATTCCTCCTACCTAGCTCCAAACTACAATAAAAGATAAAAAAAAACAAAGTAAAAGACTCAAATATGGTGATTGGGAAACTAAAATAGGATTAATTATCTAGAAAGTAAGTGCTTAGAATGTGATAAATTATGCACTTATCAAATATTTAATCTAAGGTTTTCCTATACTATGGTCCTACTTAGTGATATATTATAAAAGAACTAAATAAGAAGTTGCATGAACTATTGTCTCAAAACGCCTATTTTGGGTAACATGATGCATATTCCCAAGTAGAAGCAATGTACTAAAAAACTCGCCGCACAGCCTCCATGGTGCGCCATGGCACCAAGGCTTGTGTCTCACACCACGTTAAGCCCGTGGCACGCCTTGGCCTAATGTGCAATTTTCGTAATGCGATATTTGATTTTTTTTACGTTTTTAATGTCTTATTTGCAAGTTTTTTAATATATAACCTAATTTAACTTGCTTACTATTGGCTCATTGAGTAACACTACAAAGTATATGTTTTTATATATAATATTTTATATCAATTAAAACGCCTTGAAAACGTCATGGTTCGCCGTGGCTCCTAAGACTTGAGGCTTGGCCTCGCCGCCACGCCATGCCTCACACCATTTAGAACCTTGAGTATAAGTGAGACCCACCAAAAAAATAGTTTCCTAGTGTAAGCAGTATATCCACCTTCATGTGATGTATATACTTAGAATCACTATGTGAACATTTTATGTAACATTCAAGGCAACATGTTAACATCAGAGTTATGAATGGTAAAAGCCAAGAAATTATTATCAACTTGTCGCCATCCTTGTAGAAAAAACTAGCATGGATGACTGATTAGCCTTCTGGGATGGTTTACAGCCTAAACCCTAAACCCTAAACCTAGCATGGTTTACAACTACTATTTGAACCAAGAACTCGTCCTTGGGACAATTATTTTAAGGAATGACTATGTGCGACACTAGAAAACAAATACTCAAAAGTTTCATCTTCATGTGACATTTCTATAAGCTCATAAAATAAGATAACAAGATGCCAAGTTGCACCGACTCGAAAACTATATGTATGCATCCTATAAGTGTTACTTCGTGACAATTTGTAAAGAAAGTGAAGCCTACTAAAAGTTGTCACCTCATAGAAGCCATATTTCCACTGTCATGAACTAGAAGCTCCAAATGAACATGTGATATAGTGGAGTGCGACGGAGCTATGTGTAACACCTTGAAATTTCCATAACTATTTTGTAGTTATTTTGGAAAAATGTTAAGTAATGGAAAGGTATTATTTTAACCAGAATGCTGAAAGGGTTGAAAATGTAATTGACCTAAAGTTTAAGCTATTTGTAGATTTATGGAACTTGGAGGTTGATTTGGTCTTTGGTTGAAAGTTAAGGTTTAAATTGACGGAGTCGGCTGAATTGAGATTATCTCAATTGCTTTTGGTTTTGAAGTCGGTCTAAAGAAGCAGAGAGAAATCAAGATTTTTAACTCTTAATCGGGAAGAAATTGATGATCCTTTACAATTCCAATTTATTAAGATTGATAGTATGAGTAAAGTTTGGCTTCTGATTAGGTTTTAAATCAGTGAGAATCAAGTTTGAATTTGGAGTACTGGATCGAAGAGTTTTGCAGAACTGTGTTTGAGTTCTGATTTCTAAGGTGAGTTCATGTGTTTATTTTTGGTTGAATAAAAACTATATGTGTATTGAATTGGTTCATTAAGCTTATTGTTATCTTTGAGAAATAAATACAAATCAATTTTGAAAGTCTGGGTAGAAATCGATTGAAACTGGTAAAAATGTGATAGAGTCCGGAAGATGAATAATCCGGAAAGTTTCGGATTACGGACGATTTTCCGGATCAATTCCGGATACCGGATGTGTTGATCCAAACCCTCAGTGATTTGATGATGACCCTGAGAAACACTTAGTGTAAATTGTAAGTAAACATATGTATTAATGTTTTGCCATCTATGAAAATATACTAAGTATGTTTAGTATCGCTGATGGAAAACATGTGCTTTAAATTTATACTCTAGCGAACACTGTACATCAGTGAGTCCTGAGCTATTTCAGTCTCACTGATGATCGCTGAATGTTTATCATGTAATTGTTTGCTTATGATCCCTGAAGACAAGTTTTGCGTCAACCAAGTTCGAAGCTGAAATCGAAGACCAGGCTGAAGAACAAGTGACTAAGTCTACTAGTGACCTGATGTGGATATCAGCAAAGACAAGACTGGTCCATCTCACGCGAAGTTTCAAGTAGAAGACTTCAGCGAACGCTGAACTTTATCATTCGCTGATAAAGATTCATTCAGCGAGCGCTGATCATGAAGCATGTTCTACAAACAACTTTTGTCTTATCTCCTTGCACGCCTCCGTACGATTTCGTCAGAACGGACGTCCCTTTTCTCCAGGGCGTACAACCAACTCTGCAACTACATTGTTCACCAAGCGGCCAATAGGATGTTTGTTAAAGTCAAATAATGCAACCAATAAGAGGTTGCCACGTGTAAAGGTATACTGACTTGCATTAAATGCATGCAGTATAAATAGAGAACCCTACTTCATTCGTGAAGTGTCTTGGCTCTTCTCTCGCTGAACCCCTTTGTGCAAGAAAATTATCTTTAATTTTCTTAACTTCTTTTCTCTCTATATTTTTAGTGCAAGAAATTCGTGTGTTCTCATAGTTTGTTTAGATTAGGTTTTTAACTTGATCTTATTCCGCAACAAAGTGTAAAACGTTTGATTATATCAATAAACAATTTAGAAAGATAAAAATTTGTGTTTGTATTCAACCCCCCCCCCCCCCCTTCTACAAACTTGTATAACCTTTGGGACCAACAAGTGGTATCAGAGCAGACTGTTTAATCTAATAAACAAGATCTAGCGTATACTTTCTTCCTTGCTATTTCTTAATCATGGCAAATACTACAAACACAAACTACATAGATAATGGCTCTCTTGGCAAACCTCCTCGATTCAGCAAAGATAACTTCAATCTTCGGAAAAATCGAATGATGCTCTTCCTAGAAGGTGAAGATCCAACTATGCCTTACTATATTGAAAAAGGACCCTATGTTCCACATATGATCCAAGCTGTTGTTCCTGCCACAGCAAATACTGCTGCCATCCCTAAAAGACTAATCATCAGAGAAGTCTCTCAGTGGACTGAAGAAGATAAGAAGAAGGTGGCTATCGATATAAGGGCCAGATCTATCATCTCTATGTCTCTTCCTGATGAAGTCTACCATTCTGTCATGAACCTGAAAATTTCAAAAGCCATGTGGGATACTATATGTGTTCAATATGAAGGTACTGCTGAAGTCTAGGACTCTAGAAGAATAAACCTGGTAAGGCAATACGAAAGTTTCATCTGGGGTAAGACTGAAACTCTCTCTGAAGTACACCAACGTTTTTACTGCTTAATCATTGATTTAAAAACTGTTGGTAAGACCTACTCTAACTCCGAGATCCTGACTAAATTCTTGGAATGTCTTCCTGAAAGCTGGGACAACTATACTATGTGTCTTAAGCTATCAAAGGATCTGAAATTCATGACCCTTGCTACCTTATTTGGCACTATGCTCAATCATTAGCATCCGTGTCAACTTAAGAAGAATCTTATAAAAGATTCCAAAAGCATACCTGTTGCTTTACTCTCTTCAGAGTCAGTACCGGCTCAGCGATCAACTGTCACAATCACTGAAATGGAATCTAACTCTAATGATTCATCAGACGCTGATCCTTCAGAACTTGATGAATCACTGGCACTCTTGAAAATTTCTTTCAGGAGGTTTGCTAGAAAGAGTAACTTCAGAAGAAGTAAACCTCTCACCATCACTGACAAGCCTAAATCATCTCCTGTTGATAAGGCTACTACCACTTGCTATAACTGTGAAAAGATAGGTCACTTTGCTAGTGAGTGCAGGTCAAAGAAAGTCTTCAACCCTACTTCTTCTTCCTTCAAGAAATCCTCTAACCCTAAGGCTAGAGATGACAAATATCAAAAGCTGAAAGAGAAATATGCTAAGCTGAAAGCATATAAAAAGAAAGGAAAATGTCTGATCGCTGAAGATCACGACTGGGCTGAGTCTGAAGAAGAATCAGATTCAGAAGATGAAGATGAGGCCAACCTCTGCCTCATGGCCAAAATAGAAGAGGAGGAAGAACAACTTGAAATTCCCTCCACTTCTACCTCTCAGGTATCAATCTCTACCATATCTACTTCAGCTATCAGTGAAGCTGATAAACTTTGAGCAATCGATATGTTGACTATTGATTTATATGACGCCATGAATGGCAAAACTAAAGTTGATCAAATGAATATAGATTTAATTGAACAGCTTAAAAATCGTCACCTGAAAATTCAAGAGCTTTCAAATATTGAAAATAATTTGAAAGACCAGGTGTATGTAAATCAAGTCATCAGCATTGAACGCGAGCAAGCTATCGCTGATCTTAAAGCTGAAAAGGCTACTGTTGAAGGATGGTATAAATCCTCAACAAAGATCATTGAGGTAATCGGTGCTCAGATCCCTGCAAAAGACAAAAGTGGTCTTGGTTATAAAGCTGACGTTGAAGAACCAACCATTGATCGTTCCATGCTTAAGTTTGGAATGTTCGTGTCTTCTGTCCCTGACACCTCATTACCTCAGTGTTCCTCTTCTAAAACTCCCATCCCTGAGGAAAAACCTACCTTGATTTCTAAAGGTAAAGGTAAAGAAAAAGAATTTCAAAAACCTCATAAGGGTACCTATGTACCTAAGCTGAAAGTTTCCAAACCTTCAGCGAATCATCCCTCTACTTCTAAAAACAAGATCCCTGAATTCATTCAGCGATCTACTCCTAAACTAAGAGTGGATGTAATTGGTAAGAAATCCAAAGAACTGATAGTTCTTCCAATTTCCAATGCCAAATGTATTCTTGGTGCTAGTCCTGCTCATTTAAAAATCTCGACTAAGCATGCAAATGGTCCTAAAGCTACTTTAGCTATAGGAAATGTTATCACTGTGGACTTATCGATCATATTGCTAGTAAGTGCCCCACAGCTACCAAGGCTGAGAAATTAGCCAAGGTAAAGAAGAATGTCCCCAAGGCAAAGAAGACCAATCCTGGTGCAAATCAGGTCAAGGTGAAAACAACCAATGAGGTTAAGAAATTAACCAAAGTGAAGAATGCTTCTGAAGCTGAATCTTCAAATGCTGCGAAGATTGTTGAACCTTCTACTTCCTCTACCACCACTGACAAATGTGGTCCCAGAGTTAAGTGGGTACCTATTCAAAACTAATCTTTCTTTGTTTGCAGGTCTCGAAGGGTATCTGGTATCTTGATAGTGGATGCTCTCGACACATGACCGAAAAGAAAAACCTGCTCACTGAATACAAGAAAGAGAAAGGTCCCTCTGTGACCTTTGGTGGAAATGGAAAAGGCTATACCCGAGGGTTTGGTGTACTTTCTAATGGTACAACAACCTTCAGAAGAGTCGCATACGTCGAAGGGCTAAAGGACAATCTTCTTAGCATCAGTCAGCTATGTAACAAGGACTTCAAAGTTTGCTTCACTAAGGAAGCATGTTTCGTCACTGACAAGAAGGAGAAAGTTGCTCTCAGTCGATATCGTTTGGAAAATGTTTATGTAATAAACATGGACTCAACAACCACTGAGAATGATTGCTTTTTCTCAAAGGCCTATTTTGATGTCAACTGACTATGGCATAAATGGCTCTCTCATCTCAACTTCAAGACACTGAATACTCTTTCTTCAAAAGAGTTAGTCACTGGTCTTCCTCAACACTCATATGCTAAGGAATCTCTCTGTTCAGCGTGTGAAAAAGGAAAACAAACCAAAGCTAGCTTCAAGTCAAAGCAAGTTTCCTCAGTGTCATCTCCTCTTCAACTTCTCCACATGGATCTGTTTAGCCCTGTCAACATTCAATCCATCGCTGGAAAGAAATACACTCTAGTCATCGTGGATGAATTCTCTCGCTATACCTGGGTGATGTTTCTCCGTGCTAAGAGCGACACCTTAGAAGAACTGATGTCTTTTGTCTGGAAAATGGAAGTCCTGAACAATCTCACTGTTCGCTCAATAAGAAGTGATCATGGGACTGAATTCAAAAACAATTCCCTTGATAATTTCTTTGAGAGTAAGGGTATTTCTCACAACTTTTCTTCAGTGAGAACACCTCAGCAGAATGGAGTCGCTGAAAGAAGAAACCGAACGATCATCGAAGTTGCTCGATCAATGCTCAGCGATTCTCATCTCCCTACTCAATTTTGGGCAGAAGTTGTCAACACTGCTTGCTTTACGCATAATAGATCTAATGGAAAGGGTGGAGCTGCCAGACCGACCAACCGCTGTTCCATACCCCAGATTTCTCAGCGCCATCTTCCAATATGGCCTGAATGAATACTACCCCAAACAGGGAGACCTGGCGCTCTCCCAGGTCGGCCCTAAGGTTCTCGATTTCAAACCCATGAAGGATGAGGTACGTATTTCTACACTTCTCTCTCTTCTCCGCACACCCTCTTCTTCTACTTTAGTGGCTACTGCTACAGCAGCGGTAATCCCAACCGTCGATACCCAGGCCACTACAACCTCCTCTCTGAAAAAGAAGAAACACACTACCACCCCCCTTGGCACCCATAAGTCTAAGAAGCCATCAAAGGAGCTCCACAAGCCTTCTCAGGCTGAAGACCCCACGTTTGCCTCTTCACAGGGAACGATGGAAGATTTTGTGTTCCACTCCACCTTTCTTAACCTTCGCTTCTTCTCCTTATTTTCTCTATACCATGGCACCAACAATGACATCTATAACGCTGACGGACTCAGCCGCTGCAGCCCTCCAATAAATGATGCAGCAGAACGTCAGCGGACGTGTAGGGTCATTTATCCCTCCTGGATCTTTTGAAGACGACTTGAAGCATCACTCAGGGTTTCGAGACATCCACTCCTTCTCCAACCCTCCTACATGTATCCCCACATCATCCACTCCTATCTCTGCACCCCTAACTTCTGAGCTTTCCTTAGCTCACCAGTTATTTACTTTTTCAGGTCCAAATTTGGGCACCATCAGCACTTCCCTCAAGGAAATAGCTGATAAAGTAACGAATCTCACCACCACTATCTCTAATAACTCTTAAATGGTTACAAACGTTGGAGAGATGCTGAAGCAGCTCTCCACTGCTATCAAAGACAAAGCCTCCTCCGCTGACTTCACCAAAGTTGACGGAGGACTGACAACTGTGAAAGCCGCCATCACCAACAACACCTCCAACATCAACAAACTCACCACCGCAGTCACTTATCTCTCCACTGAGGTTTCATCTCTCAGTGGTGCGGTAAGTTCTCTGGAGACCAACTACACCGGTCTATAAGGTGAGGTGAGCAGCCTCTCCCAACAGGTCATTGACAACAAAGACCTGCTCACCAAGATCCTAGATAAGCTTAACGCTCCCACTGTACCTACATCTCACTTCTCCCAGGATGACCAGGACAAGATGGAGATGGCAGTGGACTTTATTTTACAAAGTACCCCTGTTATTTCTAGCCTCGAAGGCAGAATGGCAGTGGTGGAACAACAAGTCGGGATCCCTGGCCAAGAAGACAGGGACCCTGAGACCAATGTTGTTGTTACTATTCCTTCCCCCACCCATTCAGCGGAAGAGGGGGATAAGATCGATGACCAAGGCCTTCCCCAGAATGTTGAGGGCGAGGAAGACCCTCAGGAATCTGATCATCCTGAGGGAACCGCTGAAAGTCCTGCTCCATCTGAGGGGAAGCGAGGCAAAGACCATCCTCATGCCTCCATTGCTATGAATCTATCCTCTGAGGATGAGGATGAGGAAGAAGATGAGGAAGACGAAGACGTCAATATTGCTGACGAAGAACCATCATCATCTCCAAAGGATGATAATGATGATGATGATGACGACGACGACGGGTTCTTCTTTAAGCCTGCAGCGATCAAAGCGCCTGCAGCGACCAAAGCCCCGGCGCTTAAAGGGGTTTCCATAAACGAACCAGGGGAGAGGACCAAGGAAAAATCCCCAGCAAAGACTTCTACAAAAGAAAAACAAAAAGGTCTCGCTGATGACAACTTGGCTATTCTCCTTAAAAAGCCAGTTTGTCAGGTATGTTATTTTTTATTCCCATACACTGCATCCCTCCTCTACCCCTTCTCAATCTCAACCCTTCTCATTCTCAAACCTCTAAACACTTAGCTCTATTTTCTCTATCTCTTTTTCCTCAATTGATCTAACTTCATCGATCATTTTGTTTCAGCTAGTCCTATCCCCTATTTGAGGCTATCGCTGAAGCTCCTCAACAGCAAATAATTCCAGCGATCAACGTTGAAGAACAAATAATCCCAGTCTCTGCTCCTGAAGAGACAAAAGCTCAAGCTGAAGAAGAAGAACTGCTCTCACATCCTAGAAGACCTTCATTGCCTCCTCAAAGGGCAAGTGAAGATGAACGACGAAAGAGAGCAGCGATGATTCAAAGACTCAAAAGCCAGCGCTTGGTTCCTACTCATCTCCAATGCTTAACTGCCAGGGAAATTGTTGAAGCCTTGAAAGCAGAAAAGATCCTCGCTGAGAAACAGAAGGCTGAGCTTAGTGATAAAAACTATGCTCTTGAACTAGCCCAAAGATCAGTGAAGGATCCACAGCTGAAGAAGTTTCCTCTGGAAGTGCAGCATAAGCTGCAGAAAGATGCGCGGAAGATCAGTCAAGAGAAAACCAAGGTCAGTGACTCCACATTGGCTTGGTGTAAGAAATAGTGCCACTATAGAAGCCATAGATCAAGGATAAGCGTTGTGAACTTTAGAGGGAAAGTAGTCAACAAGGTATCGATTGTCGATGTCCAAATAGTCAAAGAAAACGACGACAAAAGAACCTGCTACATGTCAGACATGGACAAACTCGGTTTCCCTGAATGGTTGGAAATGAGAATCGCAATTCAGTGATCCCGCTCAACTTTCAAGTCTCGTGTTGAAAAATCCATAAACAAGCTGATCGACATGGTAACCTCAGCGATTGATATTCCACCTTCTCCACTAATTCAGAAGAAACGAGTTGCTCAAAAGAAGAAGACTCATTCCTCTTCAGGTCTTGAAATAAGAAACGAGACAGGGATTGAATTCTCTCGTGAAGCAGTTCTTGGTCCAAATCCTGATCTATCCGGGCTCAACATCTCCTTACCTCCTACTGAAGACTTCATTCCTGGTAAAGTTCTCAATGATCCCTACGGCATATTTTTCTACGATTTCACCAGTCGCAGATGCTTTCAACGTGTCTCTGAGTTATACAAAACTCCAATCGAACAACTCATAGATCTACTCTACTGGTGCGACTACAAAGGTGACCTCCTCGGATCATTCCTGAAGCCCTTAATCTATCGTGAAGCAAAAGCTAGAAGGGATCAGGGAGTCACAGTCCCTGATTGGATGATTCCAGAGACTGGTACTCTTGCTAAACTTCTCGTCAAGAAAGAACCTGAGTAGCTGATAGGATCAACTTTTGTATTCTTCTATCTTATCAGCTTATATCTTTTTGTACTTGTAATTATTTTTCATTGTACTTGTAATTTTTCCATTTCCCTTGTAATCTTATACGTAGTTAATGAAAATTTTCAATGAAAGTACTTTACTCCATCAGTACTAAGAAAAGATCCCTGAAAAACAGTAAACGAGACAAATATTTTATGAGTCCTTTTTATCCTAATGTTTTGAACTTATCAATTTTCTTTTATTGCTATGTCATCATCAAATAGAGGAGATTGTTGATCCAAACCCTCAGTGATTTGATGATGACCCAGAGAAACACTTAGTGTAAATTGTAAGTATACAATATGTATTAATGTTTTGCCATCTATGAAAATATACTAAGTCTGTTTAGTATCGCTGATGGAAAACTTGTGCCTTAAATTTATACTTCAGCGAAAAATATACCTCAGTGAGTCCTGAGCCTGTTTAGTCTCACTGATGATCGCTGAATGTTTATCATGTAATTGTTTGCTTATGATCCCTGAAGACAAGTTTCGCGTCAACCAAGTTCGAAGCTGAAATCGAAGACCAAGCTGAAGAACAAGTGACTAAGTCTACTAGTGACCTGATGCGGATATCAACGAAGACAAGACTGGTCCATCTCACGCGAAGTTTCAAGTAGAAGACTTCAGCGAACGCTGAACTTTATCATTCGCTGATAAAGATTCATTCAGCAAGCGCTGATCATGAAGACTGTTCTACAAGCAACTTTTGTCTTATCTCTTTGCATGCCTCCGTACGATTTCGTCAGAACGGACATCCCTTTTGTCCAGGTCATACAACCAACTCTGCAACTACACTGTTCACCATGCGGCCAATAGGATGTTTGCTAAAGTCAAATCATGCAACCAATCAGAGGATGCCACGTGTAAAGGAATACTGACTTACATTAAATGCATGCAGTATAAATAGAGAACCCTACTTCATTCGTTAAGTGTATTGGCTCTTCTCTCGCTGAACCCCTTTGTGCAAGAAAATTATCCTTAATTTTCTTAACTTCTTTTCTCTCTATATTTCTAGTGCAAGAAATCTGTGTGTTCTCATTGTTTGTTTAGATTAGGTTTTTAACTTGAACTTATTCCTCAACAAACTGTAAATTGCTTGATTATATCAATAAACAATTTAGAAAGATAAAAATTTATGTTCGTATTCACCCCCCCCCCCCTTCTACAAACTTGTATAACCTTCGGGACCAACAGGATGATTGGATTCCGGAGAGTTTTCCGGATGTACCGGATACCGAATTGATTCTGGATACCAGATGGTTTTCCGGATAGTTTTCCGGATATGATTTCCGGATAGTTCCAGACTTGGAGTCCGGATACTCTTTCTGAATGTTACCGGATACCTTTGCTTTTCGGGTGTTTCCGGATACATGTTCCGGATTTGGTTTCCGAATAAGATTTTCGGACTGTTTCTGGACTTGGTTCCGGATTAGTTTATCGGACAAGTTTTCCTGTATATTTTATGTGTAATGTTGTATTGTTCAAATGCTTTATGAAAACGAAACATAATGTGATTTTAACAATACGATATAATCATAACTCAACTGAGATTATGATATGAGTTATTATGTGTTTTGAGTTGATATACACATATGTTAGGAAGTGTAATGGATCCATAGGCACTAGTGTTATGTGAACACATGGAATAGGCATGGACTAATCGTAATGCACGTGGATTTGATAAACGTGGAATAGGCATGGACTAATCGTAATTCCTGTTGAATTGAAATGAGGAATAGGCGCGGACTAATCGTAATTCCCATTTCGCACTGAGATGTGAAATCGTGGAATAAGCGTGCACTAATCGTAATTCCCGATTTCTATTGGAAGATAAGAGATAGGCATGGCTTAATTGTAATCTCTACTTCCACACCAAGAAATAGGCATGGCTTAATTGTAATTTCTTGGATGTGGGCAACGATCTAGAATTTGTAGTGATTCGTAGTGGCGCTCTAGAACATGAGATTATGACTTACTTGGTGTTTGTTATACTCATGGAATCGGGTATAATTCCCGTCATCGAAAGATGTTTTGTGTACGGTAAGGAAAATGGCGATTAATTTATATGCTTTGTTCATAAATTGGTTTCAAAGCTTATAAAGATTTAATTTGAAAATTGGAAGTTCTCACTAGGTGTAAGCCTAATCTTTTCAAATTAAGTTTTCTTACCTGGTACTAGCTCGAGAAGGGATAAGCAGGGATGAGTGACGAGAAGTCCCAAGGTTATGCTTTTGGAGTTTTGAAGGAGAATTTAGTGGAACAAGGATTATTTTGGAAATATTATAGACAACCCGTATAATGTGATGTTAATGGTTATGAATTAGATTAGTCGGTTGTTTATAATAGATCAATTGTAATAATATACCTTGTCATTAATCCTCCATTTATGTATGAAAGTTTTGGAAGAGGTTGTTGGAAGGTTTAAATTTATTGTGTTTTTTTATGGTGTTTTAGTTTGGTATCAGAGCTAGTTTAAGTGAACTAGGTATGATCGTGAGATACCTAGACTTAAGTTGAGATGATTAAGATATGATTTGTGAGATTGGGTAGAAATACTAAGACGGGATAGTCTTAGAGTCGACGAAAATACGTGAATTAAGAACTATGATGATGGTAACGAGGATTCTTATGTATAGTATGTTCATAATTTCAATTAGCTATTGTTATTAGAAATATATTGTTACGTAAGCATACTTGTGTCTAATTGTTATGGAGATTAATGAATGTTAAAGTACGTTTCTTGTGTTTAAGATCGTGTATAGCCATTTCTTATGGTTATCTTTATATGCTTTGACAGAATACGATGGTGAATACACCAACCAGATCTCCTACTTCTTTAGAAGAGGGCGACAAATGAATGGGTGGAGAAGCAACCCAAAAGGGATGGAACTAGAGTAAGTCCACCAAGGCCATCCATTCTGGGAGAATGAGGGAGTCAAACACATAGAACGAATATCGGTACTTCCAACCCGGTGACGACGGAATCCACTATGGAATCCCGTATGATGGAGAACATGATGCGAGTCATGAATAATGCACTGACTCAACAACAGGAGATGTTTATGAAAATGTTTAATAACATCAATTCCAAGTCACAAAGACCGGGGTTGGGTACTGGTACTGAAAATCCGCCTGTTAATCTGGTGCAGAATGTTAACAGGAGGATTGAGAAAGTTTGTTCTTATAAGATGTTTTTGAGCTGCAAGCCACCGGAGTTTGCTGGATCAGATAATCCAATTGCTTGTATGAATTAGATTAGAGAAATGGAACAGGCTTTTAAAGCTTGTGAGTTTGATGAAGAATCGAAGGTCAGATTCGGATCTCAGATGTTATGTTGGAAATGCTTTGACCTGGTGGAACATCGTGACATCAACGGTGACGGCTCCAGTTCTGGCAGCAATGACATGGGAGTCGTTTAAAAGAAAAAAATTAGAAGAATACTGTAATAAGAATGAAATGGATCGGATTAAAGAAGAGTTTCGAACTCTTAATAAGGGTACTTCTTCGATAAGGGAATACACTGGCATATTTTTGGAGAAATTGAATCTGGTGGGGCATGTGGCCCCGACTGAAAAAGAAAAGATAAAGGTGTACTTGAAAGGCTTACCGGCCGATATGATGTCTAGAGTTCGGAATTCCAAAGCCTTGACACTGAGGGAAACGATTGAAGAATCCAAGATTATAGAGGAAGTTTACGCCAGAGATAAGGAAGAGAAGATACAAGGGGGAGAGAAAATAAATGGGAAGGTCGATCAAAATCTTCTCAAAGATCCAAACTGTTTGGCAAGAATACTCGTTTTGAACCTCGACGAGAACCGAACTGGTGCCAAAAATGCAGAAGAAAACATTTTGGTCAATGTCGAGTGACCTTACATGAATGTTACAAGTGTGGTAAGGGTGGTCATACTATGAGTAATTGTCCCATCCAAGGGCCAACTTGTTTTGAATGTAAGTAGTCTGGTCACTATCGAATAGACTCTCCAAAGTTAAGGAGGAGTGGGAATCAAGAAAGGAAGTCGAATACTTCAAAGCCAATGAGCAGGGCATTTCATATGACGGCTAATGAAGCAAAAGAATCAAAGGATGTAGTTTCTGGTATATTCCTTATTAACTCAATACCTGCACATGTATTATTTGATTGTGGTGCCAATCTGTCTTTTATATCAAAATCGTTTTACCAAAGGTTAGCTATGCCTGTCACTACTTTGGAAGAAGCCTTAGTAGTTGAAATAGCTAACGGGGGTCAAGTCTTAGTTCGAGAAAGACTTGAAAGTTGTACAATTATGATAGAAGAGAAGGAATTCCCGATTGATTTGATTCTGATGAAGATTGGGGGGGTTTGATATAGTCGTTGGTATGGATTGGTTGACGAGTAATCAAGCAGAAATTCTTTGTGCCAAGAAGTTAATTCGGATCCCTATGCCCGAAAATGATGTTGTATTCATTTATGGGGAAAAGAGAAAAGGGGAGGTTCCGTTGATTTCTATTGCCAAAGCGCGTAAGTGTCTAGTAAAAGGATGTTCATCCTATCTAGCATATGTTTTGGATGCTAAAGTTGAAAAGAAGCGAGCGGAGGATATAAGGGTAGTACGTGAATTTCCAGATGTGTTCCCTGATGATCTTCCAGGCTTACCGCCAGAACGACAGGTAGAGTTCAGAATTGATCTTGTTCCCAGAGCGGCACCGATAGCACGTGCACCGTACCGTTTAGCACCGGCTGAAATGAAAGAGATGTTGTCTCAACTGCAAGAAATGCTCGGCAAGGGATTTGTTAGGCCAAGTTCTTCACCTTGGAGAGCTCCAGTATTATTTGTCAAGAAAAAGGATGGCACTATGAGGATGTGCATCGACTACAGGAAGTTAAATAAGGTAACTATTAAGAATAAATATCCGCTCCCAAGGATTGATGACTTATTCGACCAACTCCAAGGTGCGGGATGCTTTTCAAAGATTGATTTGAGGTCGGGCTATCACCAAGTACGAATAAGGGATGAAGATGGTCCCAAGACGACGTTTAGAACAAGATATGGGCATTATGAATTTCTTGTAATGCCTTTTGGGTTGACAAACGCCCCTATAGTGTTCATGGATTTAATGAACAGGGTGTGTCGACCATTCTTAGACAAGTCTGTCATTGTATTCATTGATGACATATTTGTTTATTCAAAGAATGAAGCCGATCACGAATGTCACCTTCGTGAAGTCTAAGAGGTTTTGAGAAAGGAGAAATTGTACGCAAAATTTTCAAAGTGTGAATTTTGGTTAAGAGAAGTACAATTTCTTGGTCATGTGATTACATCTGAAGGAGTCAAAGTGGATCCGACAAAGATAGAAGCGATGATGAATTGGGAGACACCGAAGAACGCATCAGAAATAAGGAGTTTCTTGGGTTTGACAGGCTACTACCGGAGATTTATAAAGGATTTCTCTAAGATCGCCTCTGCCTTGACACTTCTAACACGGAAGAATGTAAGGTTTATATGGACTGAAAAGCAAGAATCATCCTTTAGAACTTTACAAAAGAAATTATGTGAAGCACCTGTTCTTGCATTACCGGAAGGGACAGAAGACTTGGTGGTATATAGTGATGCGTCAAAGATGGGTTTGGGGTGTGTATTGATGCAGCGTGGCAAAGTGATTGATTACGCATCAAGACAACTTAAGGAGCATGAAAAGAATTACCCGACCCATTATTTGGAACTGGCAGCAGTTGTGTTCGCTTTGAAGTTGTGGCGACATTATTTATATAGAACGAAGTGCACTCTTTTCACCGATCATAAAAGTTTGAAACGTGTCTTTGATAAGAAAGAGTTGAATATGAGACAACGGCGTTGGTTAGAACTACTTAAGGATTATGATTGTGAATTGCATTACCATCCTGGTAAGGCAAATGTTGTGATTGATGCCTTGAGTAGGAAAGAATACAGTGGATGTTTGAAAACGACTAACGCCAGGATTGATGTGACGTCGAGTCTGATTGAAGGAATCAAAGTGGCACAAGCGGAAGCATTATTAGAAGAAAACTTGAAAGAGGAAGTCATGGTTAAACAACGTCTTCAACTGACTGAAGATGGTCGTGGAGTCAAACTGTTTCAAGGCCGCATTTGGGTGCCAAAGATTGGGGGAAATCGAGAGCTACTTCTTGAAGACGCTCACATGTCCAAATATTCTATACATCATGGAAGTACTAAGATGTATAGAGATCTGAAACTATACTATTGGTGGCCAGCTATGAAGTTAGATGTGGCACAATGTGTAGAGAAATGTGTGACATGTTCATTGGTAAAGGCTGAACATCAACGACCTTATAGGAGTCTACAATCTTTAGAGATTCCTGAATGGAAATGGGATAAGATTACCATGGACTTTGTGACTAAGTTACCAAAGACGTTGAAGGGTAACGATACTATTTGGATAATCGTGGATCGCTTAACAAAAAGTTCTCATTTCTTAGCAATGAAAGAGCTTCACCGATTGATAAACTAGCCAAGTTATATATTGATGAAGTGGTGTCAAGACATGGTATACCTGTGTCTATAGTTTCTGACCGTGACAGCCGATTTACTTCAAGATTTTGGCAGTCACTAAAAGAAGAATTGGGTACATGAGTGAATTTGAGCACAACTTATCATCCACAAACGAACGGACAAAGTGAAAGAAACATTCAGACTTTGGAAGATATGCTTAGAGCTTGTGTAATTGGTTTTGGAGGTAACTGGGATACGTATTTACCCTTAGTGGAGTTTGTGTACAATAATAGTTATCATTTCAGTATCGGAAGAGCACCTTTTGAAGCCTTATATGGATGGAAATGTAGAACTCCAGTATGTTGGTTAGCAGCTGGAGAAAAACAATTTGTTGGTCCCGAAATTGTACAACAAACAGTCGATAAAGTGAAAGAAATTCGAAACACATGAAGGCGGATCAAGATCGATAAAAGAGTTACGTCGATCCGAAAAGAAGACCAAAAGAATTCCAAGTTGGGGAGCAGGTGATGATAAAGGTATCCCCGTGGAAGGGCATTATAAGGTTTGGAAAGCGTGGAAAGTTAAGTTCTCGTTTTCTTGGACCTTTCGCTAAAATCAAACGAGTAGGGATTCAAGCTTATCAGTTGGATCTTCCACCTGAATTGGAAGGAATCCATAATACCTTCCATGTCTGTTACCTTCGGAAATGCCTAGCTGAAGAAGAAAATGTTATACCACTTTCTGAAATAAAAGTGGATGAGAAGAGTCGTTGCGTGGAGGAACCTGAAGCAATTTTAGAAAGGACGACTAAGAAACTACTACATAAGGATGTGATCATGGTTATAGTACAGTGGAAACATCATAGAGGTGCTAACGTGACGTGGGAAGCTGAAGAAGATATGAAGAATAGATATCCTCGTTCCATTTTCAAGTTGGGGATATTTGTAACACCTTGAAATTTCCATAACTATTTTGTAGTTATTTTGGAAAAATGTTAAATAATGGGAAGGTATTATTTTAACCGGAATGATGAAAGGGTTGAAAATGTAATTGAACCAGAGTTTAAGCTATTTGTGGACTTATGGAACTTGGAGGTTGATAGTGTCTTTGGTTGAAAGTTGAGGTTTAAATTGATGGAGTCGGCTGAATTGATATTATCTCAATTGCTTTTGGTTTTGAAGTTGGTCTAAAGAAGCAAAGAGAAATCAAGATTTTGAACTTTTAATCGGTAAGAAATTGATGATCCTTTACAATTCCAATTTATTAAGATTGATAGTATGAGTAAAGTTTGGCTTCTGATTAGGTTTTAAATCAGTGAGAATCAAGTTTGAATTTGGAGTACTGGATCGAAGAGTTTTGTAGAATTGTGTTTGAGTTCTGATTTCTAAGGTAAGTTCATCGGTTTATTTTTGGTTGAATAAAAACTATCTGTGTATTGAATTGGTTCATTAAGCTTATTGTTATCTTCGAGAAATAGATACAAATCAATTTTGAAAGTCTGGGTAGAAATCGATTGAAACTGGTAAAA
Organism: Saussurea involucrata; assembly: GCA_033807775.1. Taxonomy (NCBI): domain Eukaryota; kingdom Viridiplantae; phylum Streptophyta; class Magnoliopsida; order Asterales; family Asteraceae; genus Saussurea; species Saussurea involucrata. Next base: position 14,559,290 of record CM066312.1, read on the forward strand.
ATGTGATAGAGTCCGGAAGATGAATAATCCGGAAAGTTTCGGATTACGGACGATTTTTCGGATCAATTCCGGATACCGGATGATTGGATTCCGGAGAGTTGTCCGGATGTACCGGATACCGGATTGATTACGGATACCGGATGGTTTTCCGGATAGTTTTCTAGATATGATTTCCGGATGGTTCCGGACTTGGAGTCCGGATACTCTTTCCGAATGTTACCGGATACCTTTGCTTTCCGGGTGTTTCCGGATAGATGTTCCAAATTTGGTTTCCGAATAAGATTTCCGGACTGTTTCTGGACTTGGTTCCGGATTAGTTTATCGGACAAGTTTTCCTGTATATTTTCTATGTAATGTTGTATTGTTCAAATGTTTTATGAAAACGAAACATAATGTGATTTTAACAATACGAATATAATCATAAATCGATTGAGATTATGATATGAGTTATTATGTGTTTTGAGTTGATATACACATATGTTAGGAAGTGTAATGGATCCATAGGAACTAGTGTTATGTGAACACGTGAAATAGGCGTGGACTAATCGTAATTCCCGTGGATTTGATAAACGTGGAATAGGCGTGGACTAATCGTAATTCCCGTTGAATTGAAATGAGGAATAGGCGTGGACTAATCGTAATTCCCATTTCGTACTGAGATGTGAAATCGTGGAATAGGCGTGGACTAATCGTAATTCCCAATTTCTATTGGAAGATAAGAGATAGGCATGGCTTAATTGTAATCTCTACTTCCACACCAAGAAATAGGCATGGCTTAATTGTAATTTCCTGGACGTGAGCAATGATCTAGAATCTGTAGTGATTCGTAGTGGCGCTCTAGAACATGAGATTATGACTTACTTGGTGTTTGTTATACTCATGGAATCGGGTATAATTCCCGTCATCGAAAGATGTTTTGTGTACAGTAAGAAATTGGCGATCAGGTTAATTTATATGCTTTGTTCATAAATTGGTTTCAAAGCTTATAAAGTTTTAATTTGAAAACTGGATGTTCTCACTAGGCGTAAGCCTAATAAATTTTCTTACGAGGTACTAGCTCGGGAAGGGATAAGCAGGGATGAGTGACGAGAAGTCCCAGGGTTATGCTTTTGGAGTTTTGAAGGAGAATTTAGTGGAACAAGGATTATTTTGGAAATATTATAGACAACCCGTATAATCTGATGTTATTGGTTATGAATTAGATTAGTCGTTTGTTTATAATAGATCAGTTGTAATTATATACCTTGTCATTAATCCTCCATTTATGTATGAAAGTTTTGGAAGAGATTGTTGTGGACCTTGTAAATTGAAGGTTTAAATTTATTGTGTTTTTAGGGTGTTTCACTATGATCGAGAGCGACTATCGGAGAAGGTAATGCTCAAATCTCCCAATAGTTAAAAAGTTTTTTTGTAGTTTTCACCATTTATCCCCTCGGCTCATTCTTGGTACTTCCAAGTACATGGGTTGAAACTTTCAGGGCATTATAATAGCTTACAGAGGAAGGATATGCCAAATATTGGTCTAAGTAAGAATTGAACACCAATTATATAATTCAAAAATAAACATTATTAATAGCATACGAACGTAGCAAACTAACAAAATGCGTTGAAAGAAAATCTAGAGGAATACAAAACATATAAAAAGTGAAGCAAATTAGATGAAAAAGAGACTACAATCCTGTCGAGAAAAGCAAAGCAGATAGAAAAGAGTAGAGGTGATTGGTCTACAAAGTTGTGTAGTGGTCGACGAAAGCTAATGCAGGGTCGATGAAAGCAACTCGAAGTACGGTCGATGACCGGAGACGAGGTCGAACTATAGAAGAGCGACGGTCGAACCAAAGGAGAGCGACAGTCGAACAAGAGGAGAGCGACGGAGCGAGGCTGTCGAGCGATGGAGCTATGATGGAGACGACGAAGCTACGATGGAGAGCGACGAAGCAAGGCTGTCGAGCGACGGAGCTACGATGGAGACGGCGAAACTACGATGAAGAGCGACGGAAAAACAATAAACAGGTGAAAAATGAGATTAAAGCCCAAAGTAAACGACTAGGTTTATATTTACTAATCGATTGAAATTCTGAGAAATAATGGTTTTAGTAATTGGGGACAGTTTGGTAATTTAACTAATATAAATGATAAAAAATAATGTAAAATCTTTATATATAATAAAGGAGAATCCATGGTTGATGAGGTGGCATCATGAGAATCAAGTATTTATCAAATGGTGAATTGTGGTTGATTCTTCATTGTCCCGCATTGGTGACAAAAGTGAAAAGTTAGAAGTGTGAGTGGTTATATAAAGGATAAGATATGGCTTGAAAGTTCATACAAAATTTGATCCATTTTTTAGTTAAATTGTTATTTTTTATTTACATGACAAAAGATTTCATGTAATAGTTAAACATTTCATATCCTTAAATCTTTATATCTTTATCTTTATATATATAAAAAGAAAACCCAAGAGTAATGAGGCGGCATCATGATATCAAGTATTCATCAAATGGTGAATTGTGGTTGATTCTTCATTGTCCCACATTGGTGTCAAAAGTGAAAAGTTGGAAATGTGAGTGGCTATATAAATCTTTATATATATAAAAGGAGAATCCATGGTTGATGAGGTGGCATCATGAGAATCAAGTATTCATCGAATGGTGAATTGTGGTTGATTCTTCATTGTCCCACATTGGTGACAAAAGTGAAAAGGTGGACGTGTGAGTGGCTATATAAAGGATAATATATGACTTGAAAGTTCATTCAAAATTTGATCCATTTTTGGGTTAAATAATTATTTTTTATTTACATGACAAAACATTTCATGTAATAGTTAAACATTTCATATCCTTAAATCTTTATATCTTTATCTTTATATATATAAAAAGAAAACCCAAGAGTAATGAGGCGGCATCATGAGAATCAAGTATTCATCAAATGGTGAATTGTGGTTGATTCTTCATTGTCCCACATTGGTGTCAAAAGTGAAAAGTTGGAAGTGTGAGTGGCTATATAAATCTTTATATATATAAAAGGAGAATCCATGGTTGATGAGGTGGTATCATGAGAATCAAGTATTCATCGAATGGTGAATTGTGGTTGATTCTTCATTGTCCCACATTGGTGACAAAAGTGAAAAGGTGGACGTGTGAGTGGCTATATAAAGGATAATATATGACTTGAAAGTTCATTCAAAATTTGATCCATTTTTGGGTTAAATAATTATTTTTTATTTACATGACAAAACATTTCATGTAATAGTTAAACATTTCATATCCTTAAATCTTTATATCTTTATCTTTATATATATAAAAAGAAAACCCAAGAGTAATGAGGCGGCATCATGAGAATCAAGTATTCATCAAATGTTCAATTGTGATTGATTCTTCATTGTCCCACATTGGTGACAAAAGTGAAAAGTCAGAAGTGTGAGTGGCTATATAAAGGATAAGATATGGCTTGATGATTCATACAAATTTTGATCTATTTTTGGGTTAAATAGTTATTTTTTATTTACATGACAAACCATTTGATGTAGTAGTTAAACATTTCATATCGTTAAATAGATAAAAGGAAAACCCAAAATCGTTATATATATATATATAAAAGGAGAATCCATGGTTGATGAGGTGTCATCATGAGAATCAAGTATTCATCAAATGGTGAATTGTGGTTGATTCTTCATTGTCCCACATTGGTGACAAAAGTGAAAAGTTGGAAGTGTGAGTGGCTATATAAAAGATAAGATATGGCTTGAAAGTTCATTCAAAATTTGATCCATTTTTTGGTTAAATAGTTATTTTTTATCTACATGACAAAACATTTCATGTAATAGTTAAACAGTTCATATCCTTAAATCTTTATATCTTTATCTTTATCTTTATCTTTATATATATAAAAGGAAAATCCAAAAGTGATGAGGCGGCATCATGAGAATCAAGTATTCATCAAATGGTGATGTGTGGTTGATTTTTCATTATCCCACATTGGTGTCAAAATTTAAAAGGAAAACCCAAGAGTAATGAGGTGGCATCATGAGAATCAAGTATTCATCAAATGGTGAATTATGGTTGATTCTTCATTGTCCCACAGATGTGACAAAAGTAAAAAAGTTGGAAGTGTGAGTGGCTATATAAAGGATAAGATATGGTTTGATGGTTCATACAAAATTTGATCCATTTTCGGGTTAAATAATTATTTTTTATTTACATGACAAAACATTTCATGTAGTAGCTAAACATTTCATATCTTTAAATAGATAAAAGGAAACCCAAAAGATACAAGTTAGCACCATGAGAGTTGAGTATCAAATAGTGGATTGTGGTTTAGTTGTAGCTATCCCGCATTGGTAAAAAGTTGAAACATTGGAATAAAGATGTGTGTATAAGAAAGATGGATGTGATGACATTGTGTCAATTCGTATAGAGTTGTCTTACTTTAGAGCAACCAAGGGTATTTGAGGTGACATTTTGAGAATAAAGTATTCCCAATTGGTGGATTATGGTTGAGATTAGGTTGTCCCACATTCGTTAATAATTGAAAGATTGGAATAATTAAGGTTGTATAAGGAAGGATGATGAGATATCTTTGTGTCAACTCATACTCATAAGGTAAGGTTGTCTTATTTTAAGTAACCCTCATTTTGGAAAAAAAAATCGTATACAAATTATTTGGGAAAATTGATCATAAAAAACCATCTATATATTCTCAAATATTGAATTGTGGTTGAGTTTTGGTTATCGTACGTTGGTGATAAGAGTCATATATTAGAAGATGAAAATATATAAAATTAGAAGGTGTCATGCAAAATTAAAAAGAGGTTGATGATTGTTGGAATAAAGTTTGATTATACAAGCATCAATAAATATATTTATATAAAACAAAGATATAACATGCCATGACATGGCATGAAGCCATAAGATTTTAGTATCTTCAAATATTGAATTGTCATATATTAGAAAATGAAAGTGTATATAATAGGAGAATGTGTCATTGAAAATTAAAAAGAGATTAATTATTGTTAAAACGTAGTTTGTTTACCAATAATCTCAATTTATTCGTAACAACAAATGATAATCAGTAGATGAAAATGAACCATTTATAGAATTTCATTTTTCGTTTTAAACCGTATTTCTTTAGTATTAACCGATGAATTACCTTTTATCTTAATGTGATCATGTAATTCGTTAAGATATTACTCGCTACCGCGCAACGCGCGGGGCGCACACTAGTCAAATTATAATAGAAGGAGGTTTGATTGTAAAAATGGGTTTATGATAAAGTGTAACACCCTCAAAATTGGAACGAGCAACTAACTTTAATTTCAATAAAATAACCAAAAGAGGATAAAATCATTTCCACAGATCATCCCTGAAAAATACCTCGGAATTTAAACATCATAATTTCCACAATTAATAACTTAAGACGGGCGTTACTTAACACAACACAAGTTGCTAATCCCAAATAAGTGCGGAAGACTTCGCAAATCAAAATCACCTCTCGTGCACTCTACTAGCACTCGCCACTTCACAGTGTAGCTAAAGCTACTCCCAACCTGAGCCTGTTGCAAATGCCGACAAATAAAAAGGGTTAGGCTAACGCCTAGCGAGTTCAAGAGTTTTATCATAACCATATAAATTCATAAATCGTGAGAGATGTAGTTTAAGTCATGAGTTCAAAAGAATTTACTTTAGATGCAAATCATCCATTTTCCAACTCACACAAATTCCGTGCTGAAAACTTTAATATAAACTGATTTCTCAAAATGGACTCATCCTCAAAACCAACGTGAAAGGTGAAATAGTATTTGATTTCCAAAACGATTAAATTCATAAATAAATCGTTATTATTCCAAACAACCCAAACATGGATAAAGCATAACCCATAACTCACATAACGTGGAAAACAATTCATATAAATATGATACGTCACCGAAAACATGGATAAACACAAATACCCAAAGCCACACCTCTCGGTGACGGGGGAGGCCCGTTTACATTGCACGTGACGGAACACAAAAGTGGGTCACCTACTATCCAACAAAACAAACACATGGATTACTCTCGTAAACTGAGCTCAATCACTCCAGATCTATTGCCTGCGAGACTTGGAGCCCCCAACTTCAACCACTCCAGGTCTATACATTGGGTAACTCCAAATCCACAAAACAAGCACGTTTGAGATTACACCTTACTGCCCATGAGACGACGCCCGACCGCCCACGCCTTACTTATCATGGAACCCGATGCCTATCCCGTGCCAAGCACATAAGTAATTACACCTTACTGCCCATGAGACGCCGCCCGACCATATAGGCCCATGCCTTACTTATCATGGAACCCGATGCCTATTCCGTGCTACAAAAGAGAAACTAGCGTCTCGTAAACTGAGCTCAATCACTCCAGATCTATTGCCCGCGAAACTTGGGAAACTCAAGTGCCTATGGATCCATATCTAACAAGGTCTAAAACATTACACGACCCCAAATGAATAAACAAGTGCATTCAAAACATGCAATTCCCAAATATCGTAAATCATGATCAAAACTCGACTTTGAGCTATCAAAACTGGACAATTGTCCTCAAGACTTAACAAAATCCGATACCGAGCCATAAGCTCAACTGACTTAAAAGATAATTCATGAAAAGTCATAACATGAGATTAAACGTAGCAACACACATTTTTTCCCATAATATTTCAAATTCATGAAAACCCGAAATAGAACCTTGGGTTTGGACAACCCTCTTTTCCAGAGGACTCACACCGTACATTTCCAAATCGTCCCATAATGTACTAAATGCATGTTTCCAAAATATACACAAAATGCATTTTCATAACAAGTAGAATCCATTTATAATATAAATCAATAACCCATTTTCATGTATGATTCATCTATCACATTTTCCCAAAAATTGCAAATGTAAGTGTTTTACCATATTTACACCCATAAATACTTCAAAGGGTTAAAACCCACCAAATAATTCAACCATTGATAATTTTCATGTAAAACACATAAGCATTTGGAAAAATAACATTTTAGCATGTACAAAGTTTTCACAAAGCAACTTGAACTCACCTTACTAGATTTAGGCTAAATCTAGATTTTCCCCCAAACGTAAGCTCCTTTGATGCACATGAATCCTCAAGCCAAATCTTCCAAAAACCTAGATCCACAAGTTTCCAACCATCAATAACCCGATCCAACCATGTACAATCATTCCCCAAACATTTATCCTCACAATCTCAACCTATACTAAAAACCCTAACTTTCATAGATGAAGAAAAGAGAACATTACCTTAACCACAATGTGAATCCACCAACCAAAATACTTCTAGCATCACCAAATGAACCACACTCTCCAAATCTTCAAAATAGAGGAAAGGGGTTGGATGAAACCCTAGAAATTGATGAAGAAGATGAAGTGAAATGTTTCTAGGAAGGTTAAGGTTTGTAACAATGGTGAGAGTTTGATTTAGGGAAGAAGGATGAGGAGGTGATGAAGATTTAGGGTTTTGTTGGGAGAAATTCGTTTTAGAGAGGGAGAGAAAACTGAGTTGAGGTATGGGAATGAAGTGAGGAAAGAAAGAGGAAAGATCTTAAAAGCAAACAAAAATATCTCCAGGCATGTCGCGGACGTCCGGCCTGCACCCTTGCGGACGTCCGGACTTGATCTGATCGAAACCCACAAATAACTATGTTGCTTCCGCCGACGACCCGCATATTTCCGCGCCACGCGGACGTCCGACTTGCGCCCATGCGGACGTCCGCAAGTCCAAAATCTGTCTTTCCAATTTTCGAGGTGTTACAATCCTCCCAACCTTAGAATGATTTCTTCCTCGAAATCTATATCTTTTACACCCAAAGGCACCCCATCTTAACGCTGACCATGATCCAATAGCTTTTAACTGAAATCTAAATTTTCCCCACATCGACTGCTAAGACAAACCTCAAGCAAACTCTTACCAACAATGTCCTCTCAGGTACACTGTACTTATGTCCGGGAGAACACTCCATCTACTGGAGTAACTCCAGATCAGAAAATTTTAGTTGTCTCCCAACCTTAGATGTTCCATACTTCCCCGGTTGCGGTTCCAGACTCTAAATCAATCCACGGTTTGTTCACTATTGAATCCAACAGAATCTCCAATTCCGATTGTTCCTACTGCTAACTGTCGTTTAACTCCAATGAGCCCTGATAGATTCCAAGACTTATGGTCGTCACTAACCCATCGATTAAACAACTCCAAGAATTCGTCCAATCATTAATCATCAAACCTTTAACCACACATGAAAGTCATTCTACCAAAACTACTCATCACGATTGAGCATCTTAAGATTACTACAACCGTAAAATCAGACTACAACCCTCCGAATATACTAACGGTTCTTGAACTCGAAACCAAAAAGTTAACATCTAGTCATACCACCAAGTTCTGAACCATAGCAGAACTCTGTAACGTCCCAAAAATTACAAGGAATTTAAACTTTTAAAAATAATGCATTTTATTATAATCAAACCACAAGTTAACACATCCCAATACAATAAAATAAACGTCGTTATTTAAAACCGTCAACAAGGTTTAAGCAGCGGAAAAAGTTATATAATTAAATCCTCATTTAATAAAAATCAACTTAAACAATCTTCGCCTTGCGCCCGTGTGTACCGTCAAGCCCGACTGCTACTCGCACCTGAAATCATAAGATATTGGGAAGGGGTAAGCACGAAGCTTAGTGAATTCAATCCATACATAGGATCACAATTATATCAACATCACCCTTAAACATACCAGCACATAAATTTCTTGGAACATTCATCAAGAAAATATATCACGATTTATTATAATCCTTATGCTCCTTGGAACGGCCATCAAGAAGACATAATCACAACACATTATACCAACACGTATACTACTTGGAACAACCATCAAGAAGTAGCCTTATACTTCTTGGAACGACCATCAAGAAGATATAATCACAACACATTATACCAACACGTATACTCCTTGGAACAACCATCAAGAAGTAGCCTTATACTTCTTGGAACGACCATCAAGAAGATATAATCACAACACATTATACCAACACGTATACTCCTTGGAACAACCATCAAGAAGTAGCCTTATACTTCTTGGAACGACCATCAAGAAGATATAATCACAACTCATTATACAAACGCATATATACTTCTTGGAACAACCATCAAGAAGTACATCAATCACAGATCAATATATATACACAAATATATATATATTCCATAACACAATAATATCAACAAACAATTGTAATCAACACACTCGAACTACAGCAACACAAATATAATTCCCATCCTATATAGTGAGAGAACTCACCTCAAACGCAAAGCTTATGACCTCAACCGCAACACGAACCGGCCAACACCAGTTCACTTTTTTCCACCTAAATAAGCGTTAACAATTGTCAAAGTGACGCCCCAAACCAAAGTCACGACTACTAACTTTAAAAACACATTTTTCCAGTTTTTACTCTCAACACACAGGTCTGTTCGGGACCTGTTTAACCCCTTATAAACTGATTAAACCAGAAATATTTTTCCATAAACACAAAGTCCCATGCCTTAGAGTTCCAGGGACATATCGCACGTGCTCTAACGATTTTTCTACAATTTACTATTGATTTTACAAAACCGACTTGCTGCACAGTGCAAAACAGGACCTTTCAGTACAAAACAGCCGTTTGACACTAGCTATGGTCCGAACTGGTTTTTCCGCAAAACATAAGAAACTTACTAGACTCAGAATGGGAGCTTTTGGCACTGGTTTCACCCCAATACGGCGTTCCTATCAAAAGTTATGGCTTTCCCAAAACAGTGGCAGAAACTGTGACTTTCACATAAAATGACAAACATTGATTATCTTTAAATCTTAACCCATTAAGCCACGACTTAAGCCTTCAGACCTGTGATTCCAGCTGACTTAAAGATCACGATTAAATGGGCTGAGCAGCCCGAGCACCACCATCTGCCACCTCCGGCAGAGGCGGCCGTTGGCGGCGGCGGCGGTTAAAAACTTCCGGCGAAACCACACCCAAAATACCGCCCATCCCGACTTACCCGCAACCTCATACCCGCACACACCCACACACCCGCACACGTACGCACCCCTCCTGCCGTCACCCGGCGGCACGCAGCGGCGGCCCCACCGCCGGCAGCCGTGGCTGCGGTGGTGGTGGTTTACCAATTTCCGACGAAGAAAAACACAACGAAAGGAACGGAAACACGGGATTACCTCGACGTGACTTCTCCTCCACTCTTTCCGGCAGAAACGACGACGATTCTCCCCTCTTTCCAGCGAACTTTCTCCCTCTCTCTCCGGCGACTCTTTCTTCTCTTACTCCGGCGACTCTCTCTCCCTAACTCACGGTTCTATTCTCTTTCTCTCTTTGCAGCCGGCGTTCACGATGGGAGGGGGGGAAGAATACTTAGGTTTTAGTTTTCTTTTTCTCTTGTTTGCTACTCACGCCACAACCACACACAAACACAAGGGTTTCGGTTATGAATTGCATGGGCCGAAACCTATGAAGTGTTTTGGCCCTTGACACAAATGGCCCCTCAACTAAAAACCTTCTCGCAACTAACCAAAATTCCGACATTTTTAACGATTAGGTCCAACTCGACTAACCCCGTTAACGGAAACCACATTAAATCAAATTAAAACAAAAGGATTTATAAAAAGAGATTACATACCGGGATACGGGCTTTACAAACTCGACACACGAGTTTCATTCGTCGAGCATTCTCACCCAACCAAGGTTATCAATATGATGTCCACAAGGTCCTACACGTCCCTTATGCGTAAATTGGCCAAGACCCAAAACAAAGTTGTCAAAAAGACGGTTATCACCAACATTAAGAGGAGATACCACGAGTCTAATCCTCCCGTTACCAAACACATCAACCCTGCAACCGATACCATTCGGTCTACAGTACCATCACGCGTGGAATACCCAACCTTTCACCGTCGAAGTTCTACACACGCTTACTCTTAACAGGGGTCACTTATCATTTCCAAGGTTCCTATGAGTTCAAGGTTTCTCAAGCGGAATATTTAACAAGTATGCCAATCGAAAACGTTTATAGAAACTTTCAACATAAGGGTTTTCATATCAATCTAATTGTACGCATAAAATCTACTACTATCAATTCGGTAGTAGTGCAAAAATGGACATACTCGTCTCACATATGAAAATCATATTGAAAATCATTTCATCGAAATTTGTATCATTAACAAAGCGCAAAAGCACAACAAACAACTTCTCTGAAAAAAGCCGATACGGTCCTAGCATGGATTGATCTATGTCATGCACGTAAGGTAATTTCCCACTTTAAATAATGTGCAAGCAAAATGTCCATTCGTGCTTCAAAGGAGTTTGAATGTCATCCGATTCCCAAAATTCCCTTTTTAAATCATGAAATAGCATGAAACAAATTTTACCAACAAAGTGCGCACGCGTCAGTTTATTTCCCAAAACGATGAAACAATCCCATAAATGTACTTTGGTTAAAACATAAAACGATTTGTATCAGTTCTATGTTTAAAGACAAAATCAATACGTTTTCATCATTCAAAGATATCGACTAAAACGTCAAGAGGAAATTTTAAATTGGGGTATGAATGCAAATTTGTAACACTTTCTTAGTAGTTTTCTTGAAACGAAATTACATGCATCAAATCGTTCATAACAAAACTTCAAAAGATGAAATTCTTTAAATCAATATTCAAAATTTTCTCATCTAGTCATATAATGACATAAGAGTAAAACATTTTTGAGCATACCCACACATTAATGTGTTTCCCCCAAAACTTAGGAGAAAATAAGTGTTTGTAATTGGTTGTCATCAAAAAGGGTTTAAATCGACTTCAATTTCGAATCATACAAACAGTGTGTATTAACGTTCCAAAAATTTAAGCAATCCCACGCACTCTAGGTTAGGACAAATAATCTTCCAAAATCCCCACCACGGAGCATTTACACCAAAGTTTACACTTGCAATATAAAACGTGAAGATGTCAACGCTTGAATCTTACTCATTAAAATACCCGAAATACACATTTCTCTCCAAAACCAAAAAGGTTTACCACTTTCCAAAATGTCCATTAAGCCCAAAATTGACCAAAGTTCAACGACTCATACATTCGTGTTTTCAAAATGTTCTGTAGCGTAAACCATGCTTTATTCACTCAACATTAAAACATACCTTGACCAAATGACCCTCATTTATACAATAATTAATAAGACATTTCCATTCACGATTCATTTATCAAAGTGTTGAGGGTTCGTGGTTACCAAGTCATGCATATCCCTAGATCAATACCATGCATTTGCGTGAAGGATAATAAAATAATTACTTAACCGAAAGCACATAAAGCAAATTGTTAAGAAACACTATCAGAATGTCCTTCAATGCATTACTCACGCCACGTACAAATCAATCCGTACATTGAATAAATTGCAACAAAATGTGCTAACACAAATCTTTGAAAAAGAAATTACGCGACACCAAAGTCCCAAAACATTCCTTTTGGTCGTCTTACGACTTCAAAATAATATTTCTCCACAAGACTCACACGAAACAAAATGCCCAATGTAATCCAAATTAATCATGCGCGATAACTAAAGTGTGCACCTTACAAAATTGCACTCACACGACACAAAACGTCGTAAAACAAAACTCTGTAAAACTCTATGAGCTCAACGACCTCAAACCAACCAAATGGTGCCAAACCTTTCGCTTCCAAACATCAAATTGCATATCGCAAAATCATGACTAAAATGTCAAACTTCCAAAATTCCCCTTTGTTGTAATACAATCTAAACAACACTTTTCGACAAGACTTGCATTAAATAAATTTTTCCAATAAAACTCGACATAGACATAATGGAAGACAACTTTCCGTCCAAACCTTAACATATGTGAAGGAGATCCAATGTTAAAGCCATAAGCCGTGGTTATTTGCCCAGCATCTTAAACAACATCAATAATATGGATAACACCATATCCGAAAGTAACGTTGGACAATCAACGAAATAAAACAAGTTCCAACAAAGTTTGCAACTCTCGCAATAAAACAATTTTCATGCATGTTCAAAACCACGATTTAAAATCTTGTGTGTTAACCATTTTCTGAGATTTTGTAACTCAATCCACAGGAGGATTTGAAACACAAGAAATAACTAATACAATTTATTTAAATAAATTATGTGCATGAATTTAGTCGGCACTCAACGTCTCAAACCATACTCCTCCAAATCTCTCCGGTCACACTACCGTCATCCGGATTTTCAATCATCTTAAGGCAAAGTTGGGAACTACATTGATTCACTTTACAATTCCTCCTGAAATTAAGGTCGATTCAATAAGCCTACGTGTAACAACCCAATTCCAAACTATCATACTAAAAGCCACTTCTGTAATTTAAAACGCCATAATCGGCTCAACATGGTCACACTATCAAGATTTACAACACATGGTTCGTGGAAATAACCCTAAATACAGCTGAGAAATCTAACTAGACATAAAAAGGAAGTTCTTCTAATCCTTCTAAACGCAAGCTCCGACCCACGTCTTGCCAAACTCTAAACGTGCTCTCAACAACCTGCTTACCTGAAAAGGGTTTTAGTTTTGAAAAGCGAGGGTTAGACCATGAGGTCTAGTGAGTTCCCTCCACACCAAGTCACACCATAAATATCGCAATTTATAAAACAGTTATGAAAGAGTTTATATAAATCATAACAAGCACACTTAAAATGATAAGAACACATTGACACATGCTACTGGCATACGCTATAGTCACACATACCGTGACAGCGCAATAGAGCACACACACGCTATCGTCACACACACCGTGACAGCGCAATAGAGCACACACACGCTATCGTCACACACACCGTGACAGCGCAATAGGGCACACACCGCCCATATATGAAAAGAATTCATATATTTAATTTTATGGGACACACCCCCATTTCACACCAAAGCCAAAGCATGGTCACACACATTTAAATCACACATATTATCACACAATTATTCTTCGCTTTGAAATAGAAGCGGTTGAAAAGCACACTGTTAGGTAATAACCATACCACACACTTGTTCTTTGCTTTGAAATAAAAACAGTTGAAATGCACACAGTTTGATAATAACCATTAAACACACTGTATAAAAATTTAGGTTCAGAAAGACTCACCTGGAGTCCTGCTTAGAAGTTCTTACTCGCACCAAACATCTCTACACGCACCTACAAATTAAGCCCATCACACATACCGGGTAAGACACCCTGGATCCTACTGAGTTTTACTAAATTTTACTGCCTTGAAAAGTCTCAGCCGAAAATACCCGGGTTCCGGATACAATCGGCCCAACCACTAATTTTTCGGATCCAATTAAATTAATATCAAACCCAAGAAATTAAAATTTTAATTCGGATCCCATAACCATAACTCTTGATCACGTGACAACCCAAGGAATTAAATTGAATTTGGATCTCATTTCCATAATCTCTGGATCACGTGACAGCCCAAGAAATTAAGTTGAATTTGGATGGTGACTTAAGCCCAAAATTTCTGGACCACAAAATAAAAAGCCATTCCGGATCCACTATAGCACTCCGGTTCTTGGTCCAGCAATTAAATGAATTCCGGATCACCTTCTCAATGCCCACTTCTGGTTTTAGTAATTCCGGATCTATACTAATGGCCCAACTCACTATTTGCTAATTTTGGTTAACTAAATTCCGGTTCACATAAATATAGCCCATTTACCGGAACTCAATTAATATCCAATACCGGAATCCAAACAATCGAAATTCCGGAACTTAAATAAATAGTCCGATTCCGAATCACTCTATTTCTTTTAGTTCCGGATCTTAATTATTAACAAGAATTCCGGATCCTATTTTATTTCAAATACCGGGACTCCTTTAAATAACACATACCGGAACCTATATCCAAAACATGTACCAAACTTACCTTAAATAACAATACCGGAACTTAGTTTAAATATCAATACCGGATCGGCCCAAAATGAGTTCCGGATCCCCAAAAACAAATTCCGGATTTATAAAACAAATTCCGGATCCAACGATTCCGGACTGAAAATCCGATGTGATACAAATTAAGAGGTTAATCCATTAAGTCGATTTCTGAGTCTCTTTCCAACAAGTGGTTAATTTAACAATATTGTGATCATCTACATTCTTTTTAACACCCTTATTAAACTGTTAACAGGGAAACCCTCACACAACCCTATCAAATCAACAGAATTCTTAAAACAATGATTGAGGTTAGGGATTACCTGATAAATCAAATGTAGAATCAGATTCTACTCCTCTTTCCTCTTCCAACTTGGTGATTGAGAAACCTTCTTCTCCAATTGTTCTTGAGATCGCACTCACTCTTTCTCTGCTATTTTCTCTCTGAGCCGCCACACAAAATCCCAAAAATGATTAATCCTAGGGTTCATCACCCATTTTATACTCTTCTAAAACACACCAAACTTTTCCTTTTTCACACTTTTCACCCCAAAACTCGCATTAAACCATAATAAGAACACGGTTATTACATCATCCTCCCCTCAAAAGAATTCCGTCCCCGACATTCCATCTTCGAACAAATGAGGTAAACGGTTCCTCAACTTTCTAATCTCGCGACCAACAATCGCCAATGGTATCTTCACCTAATCCAACATTTCTTCTATCCGAGTGACCTCTAACAATCCGACTATGCCTTCCTCGGCTAAGCATTTCCTAAGCTTCGACACCGAAAATATCGAATGAACTCCCCGAAGTTCCTCGGGCAACTTCAGCTTATACGCCACCTCATTTTCACGCTTGGTAATGATGAACGAATCGACATACCCGGGTCTTAGTTCCCCTTTCTTTCCAAACACACGCCTTTCCCACGACGAAACTTTAAACATCACACTTCTGATTTACTACAACTCCTACCCCAGAAAGTTCGCGTATTATACAATGAACGACTCAGGTCAACCGTACCAATATCATCCACACATCTGGACTCACGGTTTTAAAATGCGTCAAGCCCAGGGTTAACACACAATTTCACCTTCTTAAAAGAACGGAATCCACCGAAGTTAACGTCACAACAACATGAATCCCTAAAGAAATAACGACGCTCAAATCGCCAACTGATCACAAGATCAACCTTGAATATCACTTTAACCCGCATTTAAGATTCTCTTCAATGTATTACACACAAATCTACCATCACTTTCCCAACACAAAATACGTCTAAGGCAGATAACACCTTCTCACATTCATTATACTGATCACAATCCATTGATAACAATCAATTCGCACGCTTTTATCACAACGTCACTCCCATACTACTACCAAGTCTAATCCAATGGTCATTCATCCCGAGCACTACATTCGACTACTTTCTCCCACTTCCTTCTCAAACATAAACACATTTCCAAAGAGCGGCTCACTAGAAGGCGCACACTCTTGGCCAATCACCCCTGCTAGTTTTCCTCAACGCTTAAACCAATCACATATACACCAGTCCTCCCTCTCACACTCCCACTAGAAGTTCATGCACCCGCCTGTGACGTTCTGAAAACATTGCTCCCCACTTTCCTTGTCACTTGCCACACTTTTTACTTTTTGTTTACTCACTTATTCCAACCTACCGTCCCAATTACCTCAGGCTAGTATGGGATATTCCTCATCTAACACATTGACCACTCCATACACACATTTTCAACGATTACTACGCCTAACCAACAGTTTCAACACACCTCATACGAGAATTTCAACTAAGTCAATCCGAAATATCACCAAAAACTCGAAGCGGCCACACATCTCTCACTCCTCAATCGATAATAACCCACTCTTTTGCATTTCCTTTACATACAAGGATTAGCTCCACATTCCCAAAGATTTCGTATCCACTACGAAACATCATAGACTAACCCAGTCCAAGGGCATACAAATATAAAAATGACACAAGGCAACTTACTCAACAACTCGTTACAACCAACGAGTACACAATTTCCTCCTTAGCTAGCCACTAACTTCCACCTCATTCTTTAATCTCGGCTGACAAACTACACGCCACTCAAACATCTATGCATCTCAACAGACATAATCTATCACATTTGAATAATTTATTAGCAATTCCCGAGCAAAGATCTCCGCTTACGCTCACCCGATATCAACACTAGTCCAACACTTAACCTCAAAGCAACTTATTACCACTGTGCCTGGCATGCTCACTAAGTATAAGTTACCACCAACTTATCCACACCACCCCCACACTAGAGGTTCAATCCTCACAGTTACCACTTGCCTACTAATTTGTAAAATATACGACTTCACCTCGATCCAAATAGGTTAACCAACACTAGTGTTACCAATCCATACATCTATCATTTCTCGACCACCCCTGTCACTCTTCCACTAACTAGAGAGTAAGAAAGCACATCTCCACTATCCGATTCTTGAGTTGAAACTCTCGAGATCTCAATTCGCCGACATCGGGAACCCCTAGAATAAAGACTCATCAGGGATTAGGAGCTCACCTCCAACCAATTATTTTCCTTAAGAATATTAAAGGTTCTACTTCACACGGACACTCACCCCAAACATTCAAACACTACACCTTCTAGATAGTGTCATCAGTCGCATCATCAATAACTTACACAACACACTAAACCGTTGCCTTCATGACAAGATTAGGACTTCACGCACTACTGTTACTCTCCACACATTAATCACCACATTCCACATACTACTATTATTCTTCACACTCAAACCACCACACTCCTCACACTATCAAAATCAGAACAACGGTAATCAAGCACACCCACGCACCTGTAAATTCATAATGACATTGGCCAGATGTGATTTGAATTTACCTTACATGAGAGTCCCCACTACCTTCGTCCTAATTTCTCTGTGATTAAGGTCTTCCCTAAAGGCTTCCTATATCTCAGTTGTGTCCTCCTACTCCACAGTTTAAGTTTAGGCCCATCTGGTCACCTAAATCCCTTAAACTAGAGCTCTGATACAATCTGTAACATCCCAGGCCAACCGTACCAGATATTGTCCGCTTTGTCCACACACCCGGACTCACGGTTTTAAAACGCGTCTGATAGAGGAAGTATCAAGCCCCTATTATAAGGCAACCTTTGTTCCCCTCCCCAACCAATGTGGGATCTTACAATCCACCCCCTTGGAAGCCCAGCGTCCTCACTGGCACACCAGTCTGGTTCCCAGCTCTGATACCAACCGTAACAACCCAATTCCAAAGTACTAAAAGCCACTTCTGTAATTTAAAACGCCATAATCGGCTCAACATGGTCACACTATCAAGATTTACAACACAAGGTTCGCGGAAATAACCCTAAATACAGCTGAGAAATCTAACTAGACATAAAAAGGAAGTTCTTCTAATCCTTCTAAACGCAAGCTCCGACCTACGTCTTGCCAAACTCTAAACGTGCTCTCGACAACCTGCTTACCTGAAAAGGGTTTTAGTTTTGAAAAGCGAGGGTTAGACCATGAGGTCTAGTGAGTTCCCTCCACACCAGGTCACACCATAAATATCGCAATTTATAAAACAGTTATGAAAGAGTTTATACAAATCATAACAAGCACACTTAAAATGATAAGCACACATTGATACATGCTACTGGCATACGCTATAGTCACACATACCGTGACAGCGCAATAGAGCACACACACGCTATCGTCACACACACCGTGACAACACAATAGGGCACACACTGCCCATATATGAAACGAATTCATATATTTAATTTTATGGGACACACCCCCATTTCACACCAAAGCCAAAGCATGGTCACACACATTTAAATCACACATATTGTCACACAATTATTCTTCGCTTTGAAATAGAAGCAGTTGAAAAGCACACTGTTAGGTAATAACCATACAACACACTTGTTCTTTGCTTTGAAATAAAAAAAGTTGAAATGCACACAGTTTGATAATAACCATTAAACACACTGGTATAAAAATTTAGGTTCAGAAAGACTCACATGGAGTCCTGCTTAGAAGTTCTTACTTGCACCGATCATCTCTACACGCACCTACAAATTAAACCCATCACACATACCGGGTAAGACACCCTGGATCCTACTGAGTTTTACTAAATTTTACTGCGTTGAAAAGTCTCAGCCAAAAATACCCGGGTTCCGGATACAATCGGCCCAACCACTAATTTTCCGGATCCAATTAAATTAATATCAAACCCAAGAAATTAAAATTTTAATTCGGATCCCATAACCATAACTCTTGATCACGTGACAACCCAAGGAATTAAATTGAATTTGGATCTCATTTCCATAATCTCTGGATCACGTGACAGCCCAAGAAATTAAGTTGAATTTGGATGGTGACTTAAGCCCAAATTTTCCTGGACCACAAAATAAAAAGCCATTCCGGATCCACTATAGCACTCCGGTTCTTGGGCCAGCAATTAAGTGAATTCCGGATCACCTTCTCAATGCCCACTTCCGGTTTTAGTAATTCCGGATCTATACTAATGGCCCAACTCACTATTTGCTAATTCCGGTTAACCAAATTCCGGTTCACATAAATATAGCCCAATTACCGGAACCCAATTAATATCCAATACCGGAACCCAAACAATCGAAATTCCGGAACTTAAATAAATAGTCCGATTCCGAATCACTCTATTTCTTTTAGTTCCGGATCTTAATTATTAACAAGAACTCCGGATCCTATTTTATTTCAAATATCGGGACTCCTTTAAATAATACATACCGGAACCTATATATAAAACATGTACCGGAACTTACCTTAAATAACAATACCGGAACTTAGTTTAAATATCAATACCGGATCGGCCCAAAATGAGTTTCGGATCCCCAAAAACAAATTCCGGATTTATAAAACAAATTCCGGATCCAACGATTCCGGACTGAAAATCTGATGTGATACAAATTAAGAGGTTAATCCATTAAGTCGATTTCTGAGTCTCTTTCCAACAAGTGATTAATTTAACAATATTGTGATCATCTACATTCTTTTTAACACCCTTATTAAACTCTTAACATGGAAACCCTCACACAACCCTATCAAATCAACAGAATTCTTAAAACAATGATTGAGGTTAAGGATTACCTGATAAATCAAATGTAGAATCAGATTCTACTCCTCTTTCCTCTTCCAACTTGGTGATTGAAGAACCTTCTTTTCCAATTGTTCTTGAGATCGCACTCACTCTTTCTCTGCTGTTTTCTCTCTGAGTCGCCACACAAAATCCCAAAAATGATTAATCCTAGGGTTCATCACCCATTTTATACTCTTCTAAAACACACCAAACTTTTCCTTTTTCACACTTTTCACCCCAAAACTCGCATTAAACCATAATAAGAACACGGTTATTACACTACGGTTCAAATCCAACCATCAACTTTGACCCGAAATGGTCCACTTAATACCATTATCATGCTTATCGTCACTCCGAGTGACTACTGCTAAAATCGTCCATCTATTCCAACAACTACTCGCTTAGAAACTTCTTCACTACCCCAACGGTCTCACATTAAAGTAGTTCAAGTATGCACATGTAACTAGTAGTTTCACCATGACACTGGCCAGGTGTCATTATGAACACACTGTACATGATTATCCTTGTTACTCTCGACGTGATTCTCGTTTCTAGCAACTCCATCGACCTCAAAACATCATATCTGAAAGTGCTTAATGGTGAAATTTCACTCTTATTTACTTAAAAGAACGCTAGTTTGAGTCTAGGTATCCAAAATCAACACCTAATTCTCTCAAACTTATGCTCTGATACCAACTTGTAACACCCTCAAAATTGGAACGAGCAACTAACTTTAATTTCAATAAAATAACCAAAAGAGGATAAAATCATTTCTACAGATCATCCCTGAAAAATACCTCGGAATTTAAACATCATAATTTCCATAATTAATAACTTAAGACGGCGTTACTTAACACAACACAAGTTGCTAATCCCAAATAAGTGCGGAAGACTTCACAAATCAAAATCACCTCTCGTGCACTCTACTAGCACTCGCCACTTCACAGTGTAGCTAAAGCTACTCCCAACCAAAGCCTGTTGCACATGCCGACAAATAAAAAGGGTTAGGCTACGCCTAGTGAGTTCAAGAGTTTTATCATGACCATATAAATTCATAAATCGTGAGAGATGCAGTTTAAGTCATGAGTTCAAAAGAATTTACTTTAGATGCAAATCGTCCATTTTCCAACTCACACAAATCCTGTGCTGAAAACTTTAATATAAATTGATTTCTCAAAATGGACTCATCCTCAAAACCAACGTGAAAGGTGAAATAGTATTTGATTTCCAAAACGATTAAATTCATAATAAATCGTTATTATTCCAAATATCCCAAACATGGATAAAGCATAACCCATAACTTACATAACGTGGAAAACAATTCATATAAATATGATACGTCACCGAAAACATGGATAAAAACAAATACCCAAAGCAACACCTTTCGGTGATGGGGGAGGCCCGTTTACATTGCACGTGATGGAACACAAAAGTGGGTCACCTACTATGCAACAAAACAAACACGTGGATTACTCTCGTAAACTGAGCTCAATCACTCCAGATCTATTGCCCGCGAGACTTGGGAGGCCCCAACTTCAACCACTCCAGGTTTATACATTGGGTCACTCCAAATCCACAAACAAGCACGTTTGGGATTACACCTTACTGCCCATGAGACGACGCCCGACCGCCCACGCCTTACTTATCATGGAACCCGATGCATATCCCGTGCCAAGCACATATGGAATTACACCTTACTGCCCATGAGACGACGCCCAACCATATAGGCCCACGCCTTACTTATCATGGAACCCGATGCCTATTCCGTGCTACAAAAGAGAAACTAGCATCTCGTAAACTGAGCTTAATCACTCCAGATCTATTGCCCACGAGACTTAGGAAACTCAAGTGCCTATGGATCCATAGCTAACAAGGTCTAAAACATTACACGACCCCAAATGAATAAACAAGTGCATTCAAAACATGCAATTCCCAAATATCGTAAATCATGATCAAAACTCGACTTTGGGCTATCAAAACTGGACAATTGTCCTCAAGACTTAACAAAATCCGATACTGAGCCATAAACTCAACTGACTCAAAAGGTAATTCATGTAAAGTCATAACATGAGATTAAACGTGGCAACACACACTTTTGCCCATAATATTTCAAATTCATGAAAACCCGAAATAGAACCTTGGGTTGGGACAACCCTCTTTTCCAAAGGACTTACACCGTACATTTCCAAATCGTCCCATTGTACTAAATGCATGTTTCCAAAATATACACAAAATGCATTTTTTATAACAAGTAGACTCCATTTATAACATAAATCAATAACCTATTTTCATGTATGATTTATCCATCACATTTTCCCACAAATTCCATCAAATCATGTCTAGCCTAGTGGTAAGGTAACATCCTTGGGGGGTCAGTGGTGGAAGCCCTGGCTACCCGGGTTCGAACCCCGTGGAGAGCATGAGGCGATATCTAGATCTTGGGCCACCCTTAGGCTGGGCCGGGTCGACGGGGATTAGTCGGGTTGCACCCTTAAGTGGGAGCCCGGATACCCCGGGAACGTGTGTGTGTGTTTGCTTGCCGTTCAAAAAAAAATCCCAAAAATTCCAAATATAAGTATTTTACCATATTTACAACCATAAATACTTCAAAGGGTTAAAACCCACCAAATAATTCAACCATTGATAATTTTCATGTAAAACACATAAGCATTTGGAAAAATAACATTTTAGCATGTACAAAGTTTTCACAAAGCAACTTGAACTCACCTTGCTAGATTTAGGCTAAATCTAGATTTCCCCCAAACGTAAGCTCCTTTGATGCACATGAATCCTCAAGCCAAATCTTCCAAAAACCTAGATCCACAAGTTTCCAACCATCAATAACCCGATCCAACCATGTACAATCATTCCCCAAACATTTATCCTCACAATCTCAACCTATACTAAAAACCCTAATTTTCATAGATGAAGAAAAGAGAACATTACCTTAACCACAATGTGAATCCACCAACCAAAATACTTCTAGCATCACCAAATGAACCACACTCTCCAAATCTTCAAAATAAAGGCAAGGGTTGGATGAAACCCTAGAAATTGATGAAGAAGATGAAGTGAAATGTTTCTAGGAAGGTTAAGGTTTATAACAATGGTGAGAGTTTGATTTGGGGAAGAAGGATGAGGAGGAGATGAAGATTTAGGGTTTTGTTGGGTGAAATTCGTTTTAGAGAGGGAGAGAAAACTGAGTTGAGGTATGGGAATGAAGTGAGGAAAGAAAGAGGAAAGATCTTAAAAGCAAACATGAATATCTCCAGGCATGTCGCGGACGTCCGGCCTGCACCCTTGCGGACGTCCGGACTTGATCTGATCGAAACCCACAAATAACTCTGTTGCTTCCGCGGATGACCCGCAGATTTCCGCGCCACGCGGACGTCTGGCTTGCGCCCATGCGGACGTCCGCAAGTCCAAAATCTGTCTTTCCAATTTTCGGGGTGTTACAGAAAGTTATATAACTAAATAGCCTCATCTTAACACTCCTTCTCACATAATTCTTCGTCTATCTATTAACTGGATGGTTATTGGATTAAATCGGTTCAGTTTTATTAGATTCTGGACTGTCATCTAAGAACCGACCTATCCAATTTGGATGTTGAAGGTTTTGATTTGATCCAATCCAATTCAATTAAACATTCATTATAGTTGATCAATTTTAATTAAATCAGATAGCTTTCTGCACAATTAGAGAAGACTGAAATAAAGATTTAAATGGGATGAATCTATATCTATATATATATATAAAAGCAAAATGTGGAGTTGCTTAGATGACATAATGAGAAGCCACCATTTCCCTTTTCCTAATTTCTCCTAATTTTGAATTTCTTTTAAATACAAAATTAGCTTCTCATTAAATGACTTTAGCTTTTCATTTAACATCCAATTTTGTTTATTATTTTATAATTATTTCTATATACACAAAGACATCAACAAATATAATTTTTATTTACCTTACATTTTATATTTTTAAAATCTAATTTTCTTTATTATTTTGTAATTATTTTTATTTGCACAACATAAAGATAACAACAAATATAATTTCTATTTACCTTAGACTAATTTAATCAAACATTTATTAAATGAATCCACCATCTTTTAATTAAACTTATAGTATTATAATTTATTTACCTTACGTTTTTTATTTAACATCTAATTTTCTTTATTATTTTATAATTATTTTTATTTGCACAACATAAAAACATCAACACGTATAATTTCTATTTATCTTACACTAATTTAATCAAACATTTTATTAAATGACTATCATCTTTTAATTAAATTCATAAGATTATAATCTATACAACGGGGAATCATCAAAAGATGATGTGACTTCTTGAAAAAGCTTGAAACATTAGTTGTTATTTTCTTCAGTTTTTGAGTTATTTCAACATAAAATTTAGCATTAAATGAATGGACATTTCATTTTTTTACAAGTTTCATGACATTTTTATTATATAAATATATAGTCTAATTTACATAATAAATCTATATAAATATACTAGAAGTGTACTCGCGCAATGCAGCGTGATACATCTTAATTTTAGGGTTTCGTTTTATTTTTTTGTCTTTGTCGATTTTATAATACGGTTTTATGTGGTTTTTAGAAAGTGATAAGTTTTCTATAAATTCGTTTAATTTAATTTTTAATTTATTTTAATTTAATTTAGTTTTATTAGTGATGTAATTTATTTTACATTTAATAATGTAATGTTTTTTTAAATAATATTAAATATTCTGTTAGTATTTAAAGATTGTCTTCATTATATTTTAAATTTTTTATATTAAAAATGTGATGTTTATCCTGATTTGATTATATTTATCAGTTAGTTATGAATTCAAACATGCAGCTTTAAAACGTTGTATTCATGCATTATTTACTGGTAATCTTGAATTTCAAGTAATAAGTATCAATAAACAATACTTGATGCATAAAATTTTGTTTTTAAGAGGTTTTCTTAAATGTTTTATAATATAGTATAGATAGGCTAATTAATATTAGACTAATTTACATAATAAATCTATATATATGAGAATCGTCAAAAGATTGTGTAATATCTTGGCAATGTTTATATCAATAAAAAAGGATTTTAAAGAGATGATGTGACACATTCTAATACTCAGAATGTCTTCTCCTTTTTCTTATCAATTTTTTGATTTCTTAAAATATTGAATATATTAAAGACTTTTCCATTCTCATATGTAACTTATATTTCTATTATAAATGAGGGCCTTTAATAGTAATTTTATATATTCATGGCAATTTTTGTTATTAACCATTTGTTTTCCTCTTTTTATGTTTTTAATTATTGTTTTTCATTATTTATTTTAATTAATGATTCAATTTATTGCAATTTATGTAAATTAATTTTTTATTTTCCTTTCTTTATGTTACCAACCATTCATTTTCCTTTCTTGACTTTAATTAGTCATTCATTTCCTTTATTTAAACATAAGTATTTTTTTTCTATTGGCCATGTTATTGGTTTTTTAACTATACGTCATTCAACAAACTACCTCTCACTCTCTCCCTCTAACACATTTTCTCTCACTAAATTTGTAATGTTAAAAGATTAATCTTTGTTATCAATATTTGTTTATTGTTAAGTTATTTGTTATTGTATTGACTTCGAGTGTCTTTTATGTAGTCTTTTTTGTAGTAAGTGACAAAGGAAACAAGTTATCTAAATATGTCGAAGAACATCAAAGTTTTATCATCAAAGCACTTATATTATTATTACATGTAAGTCTTTCATTTGAGTACTACTTCAATTTCAATGTATTATTGATTTTGTCTATTTTGTAGTTTCGTGATTTATTGCTACCTTAATTCTCATTTTTATGTCTTTTTTCCGGAATGTAATCCACAATGCTAAAAGAACATTTGAGTATTGATTATTTTGATATTACATTATTACTCGCATAGGACAACAAATCTTCATTTTTATATTCACTTCTTGATTTGATTTGAGTGTTCATTTGAAAAATCCATGTTCTACTGATACGTAAACTGACTTACATTCTTCGAATTTGTTTTCTTGACCTCCAGTTATTTTGAATATGTTACAAGTTAGACCGATTTCATTTTGTGAATTTATTTTTTTGCTTCATTAACTTATAAGTTTCAACATCAAATTTTTGCTACAATTTAATGAGATTGATAGCACTGTTAACAATGTATCTGAGATAATCAATTTAGAAAATGAAGTTGATGAATCACATTTAATCAAGAAAGTGAAAACTGTTGACAATGCTATGTAATCGTGTTCATGTGACTCATGCATCAATACAAACTACCAAAAAAAATCAAGGAATTGATGATAAAGGAGAAGAAAATATTGGAAGAAAAGTTACTGAGTAAACAAAAAAAGACGGATTCTTGATAAAAATATCTCTTAGAATCTAAAGAATTCTACGTTTTTTTCTTATAAAGATTTAATAATATTGATAAATATAAACACTTTATTACACTTTTCATGTATTGTCGTGTTTTTTTAAAGATGGTTACAATTTTAGAAATAATCATACTATTGGTTTTTTATATAAAGATTATTTAAATTATCTATTTTGATGATGATAAAAAAATTGATAATGTAATTTTATTTGGTAATTGTTGATACAATTTGTATATATGTTGTTTCCGTTTAAATAAGTATAGAAGATTTATTCTAAATCTAAATGTTTTTAATTTTTATTTATTGTAGTGTCGAGCCTTGGTTATCTTATATCTTCCACTACTTTGGTGACTTTGTTTTATTTTTCAATTTATTTTATTTTTTGTATTGATTTATTTTAAACGACGTTCATTAATGATATATATAAATACTTAAATTTTAGTTATTACTAAAAAAATTCACCACACATCCAACATATTTCATAATTCTATTAATTGAATAATTTTAAAGTCAATCTATATCTAAAATAAATCATTGTATTTGCATTTATAACATATTCCATATATACGAAAATAATAAAAACATTTTTTACAGTTTTGTAACATAAAGGCCGATGTCGAATACTTGTTGTACTAATTTGCAAACCCTTTAATGAAGTGACCAAAATAACAGCCGAGAGAGAGTTGAGGGGCCAAAAAGCTTATTGTTGCCCCAAACACAAACACAAACACACAGCCTGGTTGACGATGCTTTAAATCCGGTCGTATCAACATCGCCGGAATCAGGTTATTCCTCCCATTTCTTCTTCCGTCATCTTCGTGAAATTGATATTTTAAGTATCCACACAACCGATAAACCCCCAAAAGATTCACGATTTATGTTATTCATCAGCATACAACACTGTGTAGATCTGTACACTCGTTATTGCTCAACATTGATAGCGATCTCACTGGCAAACAGTTGATCAGCATCTGAGAAAATTAGGTAAATCTTTTGGTTTCTACTCTCTTCTGTTTTTGGTAATTAATGCCAATTTTTGAGGAAATTACATGTTCCAATGTTTTTCTCAGATAGGTATTTAGTGCAATGGATGAAAAATTGCAATGCTTTTTGATATCGTCATTGTTTTAGTCCATTTGATTTGCGTTTCTGAAATGTGTTTGAATTAGTGTCGTTATCGTTATGGATCTTGTTTTAGAACATTTAAAACTAGTCTCTGGACTTCATTTCAATTGGCTGGAGTGAAGTTCACTTTCAAATACCATAGATTTAAGTGATTCCAGAGCTTTCTTATTTCAAATGTGTTTTTGATCTTTGTATGTGGCTGTGATTGACTCTTCTTTCAGGCTGGTGTTTATCAGGATTTGTTAATTGATAACTTATAGCGGTAATATTATGGATGATGAAGAAGAAAAACTAGAAAATGTAGAACTTTCTGTGGGCGATTCATACAGCGATGTAGATTTAAAAGTGGCAACATCTGATTCAGAACGTATCAGTACTGTTGACATCAACATCGCAGCTGATGTAGGAAGTTATTCCAAGGAGGGAGGGGTTGATTCCAAAGGTAGATATGAGGATGATGGTATGTTTGAGAAGGTTTCATTAGATAAAGAGAATATTATTGGGGATTCCGAGAGCGGTAATGCTAGGGATTTGGATAATCTTAGAAGCTCATCTGGTGGAAATGAGGAGACATTTGGAGTTTCGGTTAAAGGGGGTACAGTTGAGTCTGATTCTTCACCAGCTGTTATTCAAGTACATCAGGATGGAAATGCCTCAAATCGTGGATCAGGGGGACAATCACCTTATCTCTCTGAGCAATCATCAACTCGAACTAGTTATGATTCTTCGTTGTATGCATATGGGGATGGTGGAAACTCCCCAATTGGTTCACCCCGAAAGCCTAAGCCAAAACCCATGCCAAATGTTTCCCCAGAGCTTTTGCATTTGGTGGATTCTGTTATCATGGGGAAGCCCGAAAGCATGGAGAGTCTGAAGAATATTGTGAGCGGAGTAGAAAGTTTTGGTAATGGACAAGAGGCAGAGAGCATTGCATTATTGGTGGTTGATTCACTTCTCGCAACGATGGGTGGTGTTGAATCTTTTGAAGAAGAAGAGGATAACAACCCGCCGAGCGTGATGTTGAATTCCCGGGCTGCGGTAGTATCGGGTGAGCTAATTCCATGGCTTCCTTGGTTAGCAGATACTGTCGGTTTCATGTCCCCTAGGACACGGATGGTCCGTGGATTGCTTGCTATATTGCGAGCTTGTACAAGAAACCGAGCTATGTGCTGTTCGGCGGGTTTGTTAGGGGCTCTTCTGCGGTCGGCCGAGAAGATTTTTGTTGAGGATGATGATTCAATTAAGCAGTCGCGATGGGATGGAACTCCTTTATGCTCGTGTATCCAATACTTGGCTGGACATTCCCTTAGTGTAACGGATTTGAAAAGGTGGTTTTTCACGATTACAAGAACAATACACACTTCATGGGCACCTCGTTTAATGCTTTCTTTGGAGAAGGCGTTGGGCAGCAAAGAGTCAAGGGGTCCAGTTTCTTCATTTGAATTCGATGGTGAGAGTTCTGGTTTGCTTGGTCCAGGAGAGAGCCGTTGGCCGTTTCCTAATGGGTATGCATTTGCAACATGGATTTATATTGAATCATTTGCAGACACTTTAAACACAGCTACTGCTGCTGCTGCAATTGCTGCGGCAGCAGCCGCCAAATCTGGAAAATCATCAGCTGTATCCGCTGCTGCTGCCGCTAGTGCGCTAGCGGGTGAAGGCATGGCACACATGCCTCGACTTTTTAGCTTCTTATCTGCTGATAACCAGGGAATGGAGGCATATTTTCATGCTCAATTTTTGGTGGTCGAGAGTGGTAGTGGGAAAGGTAGAAAGGCTTCTTTGCATTTTACCCATGCATTTAAGCCACAATGTTGGTATTTTATTGGTCTTGAGCATACTTCCAAGCAAGGGTTGCTTGGTAAGGCAGAGAGTGAACTGAGATTGTACATTGATGGAACTTTGTACGAAAGTCGTCCTTTTGAATTCCCTCGAATCTCCAAGCCACTTGCGTTTTGCTGCATTGGAACGAACCCGCCTCCAACAATGGCTGGTTTACAGCGGCGCCGTCGCCAATGTCCTTTGTTTGCTGAGATGGGACCCGTATATATCTTTAAAGAACCAATTGGGTCAGAGAGGATGGCTCAGGTGTGTTCTAGAGGAGGAGACGCACTCCCTTCATTTGGTAATGCTGCAGGATCACCATGGTTAGCGACATTTGCTCATGTGCAAAATGTTTCAGAAGAAAGTGCACGTTTAGATGCAGAAATGGCAGGATGCCTTCACCTTCTATATCATCCTAGTCTACTAAGTGGTCGATTCTGTCCAGATGCTTCCCCTTCTGGCGCTGCAGGTTTGATAGATTTCTTACATTTTCATGTACTGTTGAATGAGACGTATCATGTTTTCGTTCTGCAATATATATATATATATATAGAGAGAGAGAGGGAGGTTCAGGGGAAAACTTCAAAAAAATAGAAAGCTGAGAAACACCCTGATAGCCTTTCATCTAAACGGTATGCACTTGTGCATACAAGTAAATTAAGTTGTTTTTTGGTTTTTATGCACGTGTGCATGTTACAAATTACTTGTATGCACAAGTGCATATCGTCCGGATGAAGGGTTACCAGGGTGTTCCTCAGTTTTTTTTTGAGGTTTTCCCCTGAACCTGACCCTATATATATATTATTCTGTAATTTACATGCCTAAAAATTTTCAGATCTAATCAATACCCTTGACTTATGTCTCTTTTCACCTTTTAAGGCTCCATAGAAGGTGTTTGTCTTTTCAGCTGCTAAATTTCGTATTAAATGATAGTCCTAACATGTAAGTGTCAAATAAGTTGATCCCTCGGTCCAACAATAAATGCAATGTTTGACTAGGCACATGGTCCAATAGGAGTATTTGGTAACTTATTGCATTTAAATTTCCCCTCAATAATGACAAGATTGCATGTGTGGACCTACTAAGGCATCCATGCTTACCCGGATAAGTTTTTTGTAGTGTGAAAAAAATTTCTTATTGTAGCGCGTCGCGAAAAGATATAAGAGCTTTGTCATGGTTGTGCATACCCAATTTGGAAAAACTGCAGAAATCTGCCGTTGCAAGATAAAGGAATCTTGTGGATGAAAATCAAAGCCATTAAAGGTTTTGTAATGATTACCGAGGGCCAAGAGGTAATTTTGGATTGGAAACTTTGCCTTAAATAGGAATGCTGTGTTTATTTTAGGAGACCTCATAAAAGGAATATTTGCATTTGGTTTGGGATAGAGCCAGAGGGAGTATTTCAGACTTCAAAATTGGAAATACTGTTTACGTTTGTGAAGGTAATAAATTGATAAATATATCCAATTAATCAGAAAATTTCCAGACGAAACTTATGGAAGTAATGGTACAATTTTTTTTTGTTGTGAAGTACTAGGTTTGAATTACCAAAAACTGTTTTTGTATGGGAAGGAGGAAGTTAATTCATTCCAATTCTTGAAATTTTGCTTAAAAGTTATCTACATACAATTGAGATTATGTTTTGGTCTCTTAGGGGTTGTTTGGCAGTTTCTAAAATGGTTTGGTGCAGGATGAGTAAGTGGTCAGAATGATTAAGAGGCTCTTATGATAGTGCAAAAGGAACGATAATTGTTTGGTAATTGTTCAGAATGAAAATAAGGCACTTAATGGTTAAGGGAGGCCCAAGATACAAAACCATTCAGAGGGTTTTAGAACTGTTAAGAGGCAGACTTTTTTTCACCTCTTAGAGATTCAGAGATTGCCTCTTAATGGAACTATTTATGTTTCAGGGATGCTCCGACGACCTGCTGAAGTTCTTGGGCAGGTACACGTGGCTACAAGGATGCGGCCCGCAGAAGCTTTCTGGGCTTTGGCATATGGAGGCCCAATGTCTTTACTTCCATTCGTAGTAAGCAAAGTTGATAACGATAGCTTGGAACCCGCAAGGGGCGATCTTACTTTATCACTTGCCACAACGGCTCTTGCCGCCCCAATATTTAGGATTATATCACTTGCAATCCAACATCCCGGAAACAATAACGAGCTGTGTCGTACTAGAGGGCCCGAAGTTTTATCAAGAATTTTAACGTATCTTCTACAAACTTTATCTTCACTTGATGTTACCAAGCATGGAGTGGATGATGAGGAAATTGTAGCAGCAATTGTGTCTTTATGTCAATCTCAGAAGAATAATTATGCACTTAAAGTGCAGCTTTTCAGTACTTTGTTGCTGGATCTGAAAATATGGAGTTTATGCAGCTATGGGTTACAGAAGAAACTTTTATCGTCGCTAGCAGATATGGTTTTCACGGAGTCATGCGTGATGCGTGATGCAAATGCTATTCAGACGCTTCTTGATGGCTGTAGGAGATGCTATTGGACCATTCGTGAAAAGGATTCGGTGAATACGTTTTCAATTAATGGAGGTGCACGCCCGGTTGGAGAAGTGAATGCTTTAGTTGATGAGCTTCTAGTGCTTATTGAACTTCTTGTGGTGGCCGCTCCTTCTTCAATGGCTGTGGATGATATTCGTTCTTTACTTGGCTTCTTGGTTGATTCTCCTCAACCAAATCAGGTAATACTATAGTTTTATATAGTTTTAAAAAACAATAATACCAAATGCCTTTGGATTGTACCGGTCGATCTTTGTAACATTTTGGTTGTGAGTTCTACCCTCTTTAGAGACACCATATATCAGTTCAGGGTTGGGTTCCGAAGAAGTTAAGATTAACAAGAGAAGCGTGAGAAGTGGTTATCAACCGTTGGATGAGAAATGGATGCTCATTAGAATGAGATGCACCAGATCAATTCCCTTCTAAGCCGCAATTCATGGGAGGGCATTTGATTAAAAGTGATCAAACGGTTCAGATCCACTTCTCACGCTTCTCACATTAACCTCAGCTTCTCACACGATCCTTCGCCTATCAGTTCATTGGTCGTTTTAAAAAAGCATGATGTGTGGTTGATGACATCTTCTAGTGATTTCTCATATTACTAGTATAATTTTTTACTATCCATGTTAGAACATCCTCAATGGTGGACTTTTTTCGTTGAAGTTTTTTCCAAAAAATGGGGGCCCACAAGCAAAAAATCAGCTTATAACTGCACAAGCAAAAGGGTGAATTTTTTGTGTCGGGAGTTTTTTCGCAATTTTATTAGGCCAAAAAGCTCCATTGTGGATGCTCTTGCCAGATTGTGACATTGAAAGAGAGAAAGGAAAACCGTTCCTTATTTCGGCGAGCAACATTTGCTCTATGCTGGTAATATCGGCGATATATCGGATATCGGATATCAGACCTGGATAAAATGTCGGTGGCAAAATATCGGCTCCGATAATATCGCCGATACTTCAGCGATTTTTTGACCAAAATATCGGGCTGATATACCAATCTTTGTAGATGGTTTTTTGGGCCTTTTTAATAACTATTTGGCTTTTATAGTTTTATATATTTACTTGTTTTTTTTTAATTAGTCAACTAGTAGTCTAAGTTAGGTTTCCATATTTAAGTTGATGTTTTGATGTTGAAACTATATTTTTAATTAATGCACATGATATGTTTATGGATGCGTACATATTATATACATATATATAATTCTAAGAAATATTATATGAACCGATATTTTTGGACCGATGTATCACGGATATATTCGATATTTCAAATATGGTCCTGACTGATATTTTGTATTTTGAACGCTGTAACAGCATAGCATGTGCAATCGGAGAAAGAAATATAGCAAACATAGCTATGCCCTAGTCATATTCTTCTATTAAAATCAATCGGCATTAGCTTTTACCATGGCAAATTGATCTTTTATTGTTTTTCATTTTGTCTCTTGTGCCCTTTCTCCTCGATGATTTCATCCAACATGTTATGACATTTGATCTCTTTTCAGGTCGCAAGGGCGTTGCACCTTCTATATAGGTTAGTGGTCCAACCAAATACTTCTAGAGCTCAAACATTTTCAGAGGCATTCATATCTTGTGGTGGCATAGAAGCACTTCTTGTCCTATTGCAACGGGAAGCAAAAGCCGGAGATTGTGACCCATCGGACTGTCCAGACCCTTTGGTCAGTAACGATGAAGTTGTAACCAATGGTTCGGAAAATAATAAAACCAACGGCGGTGATGGTTCGGAAAATAGTAAAAC
Organism: Saussurea involucrata; assembly: GCA_033807775.1. Lineage (NCBI taxonomy): Eukaryota > Viridiplantae > Streptophyta > Magnoliopsida > Asterales > Asteraceae > Saussurea > Saussurea involucrata. The sequence goes on from CM066312.1 coordinate 14,593,057, forward strand.
CGATGAATTGTCATCTCATGAACCTCATACTCATACTACCACCAATACCATTCCCATAGGATCTAATATCGAAAGCAAAGAATCTGTTTCCGAGAGTCAGTTTAAAAAGATTTTGGGTGGTATAAATTTTTCTATCAGTGCCGATAATGCAAGGAACAATGTGTACAATGTTGACAAAACTGATGGCATTGTTGTTGCGATAATTGGCTTATTCGGAGCTTTAGTCAACTCTGGGCATCTTAAGTCAGGATCTCATACTCCAGATGTGACACGAAACATTCATGGTTTGGTTGAGGGAGGGGGTAGTATGTTTGAAGATAAAGTTTCACTTTTACGTTATGCTTTGCAAAAGGCTTTCCAGGCAGCACCAAACAGGCTTATGACTGGAAACGCTTACATGGCTTTATTGGGTGCTTCGGTATGGCAAATTCTTTTTTGTGTTGTTATGATTGATGACATTAATATGCAGTTTTCTTTCATTTTTCTAATTTTTATCTTTATATAGAATAAATTTTCCTAGTCATGGAAATCTCTTTGCAAATTGCAAGGGAAGACTTCCATCCCTAACGCTGTCTTCTCGAAACTCTTTTTACGAAGGAAAGGAAAGGAAACGGAGAGAAGGAAAATAATGATAAGTTTCCTCCCAAAACTTTCCTCCCAAATGTGGGAGGAAAGGAAAAGAAAAAAACCATTTAAAAAAAATAATTAGAATTATTAAAATTACAATACTACCCCACCTTTCATTATAAGGGATATCTTTTTAAAGGGTATATTTGTAAAAATGACATTTTTCGTTTCCTTTCTCTCCTGTTCAAGAACATGAAAATTTATTTTCTTTCTTTTCCTTTCCTTTCCCTTTTGAGAACCCAAATGAAAAAATTATTGTCCTTTCCTTTCTTTTCCATCCATTTCTTTTCTTTTCTTTTCTCAGAAAACTTGGGGGGCCTTGGTGTTACAGGGTTGCCCTTCTTTGAGCAACACATCGGCCTTGTAGGCTACTAGTCTTAAGCTTGATATTCTTTTTCGACATAGACGGATATGGTCTTTTTCTAACTAAAGTGAAAAAAAGACAAAATTGTTACTCTTTCTAAAGGATATGCCAAGAAAAGAACATATTTGTGATGTTGATAGTTTACCGTAGTAATAAATAGTTCATAATGAATTGAAATTCATTTTAGAAGTTCACAGCATTGCTCCTTAAATGTATTCCGAAACTATTGAAGATAAAGGGGATATTGACAGTAAGAACAAACTTTTAGGAATTATTATCATTGGTCAATAGAAATTGTTTGTTTTATGCATTTCAACTTTGTCATTGTGTCGGTTGGAAGTTTTGTAAATTCATACATGAAGTTACTGCCTTCTTATTGAAGGTATATGTAATATGTCAATTTCTTTGTAGGTTCAATTTGGAAAGCAAGGTGGATTTGTTTGTATCTAGAACTTTTCCACCCTTCTAACAAAATAATAAATGTTCTTTTTTTATCAGTTAAATGCATCCACGACAGACGAGGGACTGAACTTCTACGACTCCCAATATCGCTTTGAGCATTCCCAGCTTCTGATGGTTCTTTTGAGTTCACTTCCACATGCACCGAAGAGTTTCCAATGTCGAGCACTACAGGTACTCGTGTTTCATTTTATCCCTTTTTTTCAAGTCTGTTCATTATCTCTAATTATCTCTAATATATCTCTAATATTTCCAATGTCGAAGACATGGTCTATGGATTATTCATTGTCCTAGTGTCTCTAATGAGCTATGCTGCTACAACGGTCAGGACCGATATTTGAAATAGCGGTTATATCGGTGATATATCGGTCCAAAAATAGTGGCTCATATAATATTTCTTAGAATTATATATATAATATATATGTATGCATCCATAAACATATCATATGCATTAATTAAGAATATAGTTTAAACATCAAAACATCAACTTAAACAAGTTTCACAAAACAAAATAGGAAAAGCGTTCATAAACAAGCCAAGTAAGTTATTGATATAAATAAAAGCCCAATAATCATTAAAAAAAAGCCCAAACAGCAGCTTTGTATGCAAAAAAAACCATCTCAAAATATCGCTATATCGGACCAATATTTGTGTCAAAACTCGCTGCAATATCGGCAAATTGCGCCGCTATTAGCGGAACTGATATTTGGACCGATATATTGATATCTCATGAAGGGCCGATATCCGATATATCACCGCAATATCGCCGATATTAACAGCATAGCTAATGAGACATGATTGTTCAAAATGGAACGAACTTTATTCTCTTGAGCATGTTTGACTTTACAACAGAATCATGCAGCATTGAATGTAACCTTTGCAACAGTCATACACCAATGAATATAATTGTTAACAATGTAATCCATATACATTGAGATTGTACACTCTATTGCTAAGCAATGAGATTCAAAAAGAGAAAACTTTTTTTTAAGATGTAGTAATAAAAAAGCATGGAATGTCTGGTCTGGATTGGATTAGTAACATATGGAGCCATATGCCACATTAATTGTTGGGTGCTTGGTCATTCGAAAGTACAAGGAATGAAGAAGTCTAAATAACATAGAAGGAGAGATTGCTCGAATTGGTCGAAAAACGTATTTCATATTTTTACTTCTTTTGATTTCAGGATCTTCTGATTTTGGCATGCAGCCATTCTGAAAACAGAAACAGGCTCACTAAGATGGAAGAATGGCCTGAATGGATATTGGAAATTCTTATTTCCAATTACGAGGTGAATTTTCTTTATATTTCACCTCCCATGACTTCTTTTTTCTTACAAGTGAAACGCTAGAGATATACGCAATGTTTTTATTCTTTTCACATGCTATAAATACATTCTCGTTCCTACAGATGTGTGGGAAGAACACTCCAATGTCTTCAGGCTTCAGAGATGTTGAAGACCTTATATACAATTTTCTCATCATCATGTTAGAGCACTCGATGCGTCAAAAGGATGGATGGAAGGTTGAACAGTTTCATCTTTCTCCCCTGCAAACATCTCTTCTCATCTACCTCATCTTTTAACTGTTGGTATTTCCATGTTCCATGTTTGTTCTGTAGTTCTTAAGTTTCAGGATTCGGCCAATTTAGGACTCAATATAATATATATAGCTGGAGATTCAGGGGAGAACCTCAAAAAAAATGGAAAACCGAGGAACACCCTGGTAGCCCTTCATCTGGACGGTATGCACTTGTGCATAAATTAAGTTGTTTGTTGGTTTTAATGCACGTGTGCATTTTACAAATTACTTGTATGCACAAGTCCATATCGTCCGGATGAAGGGCTATCATGGTGTTCCTCAGTTTTCCATTTCTGTGAGGTTTTCCCATGATCCTAACCCTATATATATACATATATATATATTGTTGAACTATTCTAATTGGGCGAGTGAATTTGTTTGGGATAAAGGCATATGTGCTCTGTTTTTAACATTGTGTTCAAAAGGACCCACTAAAATGTTAGTTAACCTTTATGTGTTTTTTGGTATGCAAATCAACCTGATAATCTGATATACCTCCTCCCTCCCAGGAAATGCAACATTTTCTTTTCTAATAATAATTCCTTTCCAAGTTTACATGTTTAGCCATTAACAATCATTACAAGATATCGATGAGATTAACTGTTGCCCACAAGCTTGTTTAGGAGGATTTTTGTTATGTACTATGTTTCAAGTCAAGCATATTTGTTTTGGGATGGAGAGAGTATTATTTATCTAATTATAGGCATTCAAGGGTAGTTCTTGTGAATGACTGAATGTCAGTGTGCTTAATCTAAAGAGAACTTTGTGTATTCAGTTTCGAGATATGTTTTCAGACTCCCATGTTACACTTTGTTGCGTTTGGCTGATGTCATGGTGCAAGTCATATCTTAACTCTCAAAGTTATACTCTTTATATGTATAAAATGCAACATTTTTAACCTATACATTATGTGTGTGTGTGTGTGTGATGCTCGTTTAATTACTATGGCTTCACTCAAAAGATATGTGTACTTAGCTTTTTTATGCACTTTGATACAAATTAGTTGATTAAACACTTTTTATCCATCTTTCCTTTTTCTTTTCCAATTTATTATTCTTTTCTTCATGCTTCCATCCCCCTCCCCACCTCAAATCTTCTTCCTCCCATTTTTGTTAACTCTGTATCTGCACATGCATTGAAATGTTTCTATTCTGTGAAAAACTCTTGGCTATTGATTTCCACTAAAAGCTTGTCTTCTTGTTTACTTATATCATCAAATGTTGATTGAAGCATCTATGGCCCGAACTTTTAAGCACTATCAATTCATTTATATCGTTTGGTCATACTTCCCTTTGACAGGATATTGAAGCTACAATTCATTGTGCAGAATGGCTTTCGATGGTGGGTGGATCTAGCACCGGAGAGCAGCGCATAAGGTATAAACCATTAACTAGAAATAAACATGTTTTTAAGCAATGATATATACACCCACACCCATATTATATACATGTGTGGACTTCCTATACCTAATGCAAAATCATCCTAACATATACTGGCATAACTTCATGTATTTCCAACTCTTGTAAAACTGCCACTATTTTTGGTTTGATCCAAATTATACTAGATTGCTGATGATCAAGTTCCTGAGTTAGGCATCGTTTGGCCAAAATAAGCTAGCTTATTTTGAGTACATGTTTGGATGAACATAAGCTAGCTTATTGATAAGCTACTTGGAGTACCTTATGAGAAGCTTTTTGTGACTTTTCCAATTATACCCTTCTTAATATTAATTATAAATAAATTTTAGTTAGTACTAATATTAATTGAATTTTAATTATATATTGATGTTAATTTTTAATTATTTAGAACTTATTATTAATCATATCAATTATTTTTATATTATTTTTTCAATATTAGTCAATATATTTAGTTATCAATTACTATTATCTTTTTTAATTATTATTCAATTATTTATTTCTATTCTTATTATATGTAATGGTAAATTAAAATCATAAGTTAATGTGGATTTTTTCTAAAATTTGTTTTAACAAATTCAAAATTTATAGTATAATATATAATAATAAATATTAAATTCTTTTAATTAACATATTATATTTTTTTAATTTTCGTTACTATCTTATTTGTATTAATTAACATATTATATTACTATAAATTTGTTTTAATTATATTATGAAATAGTGTAATTGGTTATTTTTTCAAGATGTCCTTTTTAGTCATTTTACGTGGTTATCAACGACTTTTTGCCAAACGTGACTTATCCATCAGGTAGCTTATTGCCAGACATAGCCTTACATACACTTTTAAGTTTCTTTTGTTTCCGGTCATTGTTGCTTCGGATTATTAACATCTCTATTCTTGTTTAATTTGATAGACGAGAGGAATCATTGCCCATCTTTAAGAGAAGGCTTTTATGTGGGTTGCTGGACTTTGCTGCTAGGGAACTGCAGGTTCAGGTCAAACTTCTGTCTTGACCTTGGACTTCTTCTCTTAATATTTTTTTTCTTTCTCCTTCATTTTGTACCCTAATCAGTGATACAATTTCAAACTTCTGTCTTTTCTTTAACTTTCTCTGTCACTTATGTTGTAAACAACTTCGTTCCGTGTGAAACTTCTTTTCTATCTGCTGCAGACTCAAGTTATTGCTGCAGCTGCTGCTGGCGTTGCCTCTTATGGATTACCACCGGAGGTTTCCAAGGCAGAAGCAGAGAATTCTGCCCAACTTTCCGTGGCTTTGGTAGAGAACGCAATTGTGGTGTTAATGCTTGTTGAAGACCATTTGCGTCTCCAAAGCAAACTTTATAGTTTTTTCCTCAATCAAACTGGTTCTGATTCCTCTCTTTCACCCGTGGTCCGTGTTGGTAGCCACACAAATCTTCCCAAAATCCCAGAACCTTTGGAAGCACGGGATTCGTCTACTGATTCTAGAAGTCTTCCCCTCGATGTACGTTTGCATCTACTTTCATCATACTGTGTCCTTCTGTGTTTGTTAACATGCTAACCCTAGAGGTGATCATTTGCGGGTTTGGGCCGGGTCTAACATAACTTTTTTTGTCCAACGGGCCTAATATAACAAACCCGAGCTTGTTTTTGTGGGCTTATGGACTTGCACGTAATAAACGGGCCGGGCTTGCCCACGGGCTAGCGGGCTTATTTTTTTACATTTGAAAAACAAGCTTATATAAAATCATGAGTTGTGTAAAATCATTTAAAGTATGTAAGTTCTTTCAAGCATAAAATAAGACGTAAAAGATATCAATCTACATAGCGAATGAAAAAATAGTTTTACAATATATGGAGCATGGACATCTTCTCTCTAATGATTTTATCAACTTTCAAAGTCCATGTTTTTTCAATGACAAAATATTTATCCACCTAATATTTCAACATCCAGATTTTTGACATACTATATAACATACCACATACTATAGATCTGGGTTACGGTTGATACTTAGTAGAGGGAATTCAACCCAAAGCAACTTCTGAATTTTCTTAACAAAAAGCAATAAGTTATTAATTATATATACAATTTAATCAACTATAATAATATAACGGGTCCAACCCAAGCCCGCCCGGGTTCTTTTTTTATTGTCCAAGCCCGCCCATTAATTTTAGCGATCCAACCCAAGCCCGTCCATTTTCTCGAGAATGATTGTCCAAATCTGCTTTTTCTAACGGGCCAAGCGGGTCATACCGCCCGTGACAGCTCTAGTTAACCCTTAGTTCTAAAGTTGTGTTATTGATTTGATAAGGTACTTGCTTCTATGGCCGACACTAAGGGGCAAATTTCAGCAATAGTGATGGAACGGCTTACAGCTGCTGCAGCAGCTGAGCCCTACGACTCTGTTTCTTGTGCTTTTGTATCATATGGCAGCTGTGCTATAGATTTAGCTGAAGGTTGGAAATACCGAAGTAGATTATGGTACGGGGTCGGTCTTCCTTCGGAACCATCCGATTTCGGTGGCGGTGGCAGTGGCTGGGATGCCTGGAATTCTTCTTTGGAGAAAGATTCAAATGGTAACTGGATTGAACTGCCTTTAATAAATAAATGTGTTGCTATGCTACAAGCTTTGTTGTTAGACGAGTCCGGGCTCGGTGGCGGTCTTGGTATCGGAGGTGGTTCGGGTACCGGGATGGGAGGTATGGCGGCGCTTTATCAGTTGTTAGATAGCGATCAGCCGTTTTTATGCATGCTTCGGATGATACTTGTTTCTATGAGGGAAGAAGATGATGGTGAAAATAGTATGCTTACGAGGAATCTTACTGCTGATGAAGGGTCGTTTGAAGGATCACGTGGACAAGGTGGAAGTGTTTCATCGTCTTTAGAAAACAGTCCTCGAACATCGATAAGGCAGTCCCGTTCTGCGTTATTGTGGAGGTATACCTGTTGTACTGTTATGCATTTCCAACTTTTACATTTCAATAATTTTTCATATATGCCTTTATAAGCCGGGGGTCTTCATGGAAACAACCGCCCAGCTCTTTGGTAATTGTAGCTTTTATCATGTCATCAAGAGATAATAGCTTTAATTGGAGAGAACCAATCACTTGGAAGTAGAGATGGCCAAAAATTGGCCCCAGGTCGGGCCGGGCCCAAATAGTGATTTCGTAACTGGTCCCGACCCAAATACGAAGGACCGGTTAAGCTTTATAAGGCTATAAGGCCAGGCCCAATAGTGATTTCGTAACCGGTCCCGGTCCTGGGCCAGGACTTGTTTTTAGATGAAAATCGTAACCGGTTAAGGACCGGTGGGCCCAAACCGGTCCCAAGTCGGTCCCGGTCCTCCACCGGTCCCAGGCCGGGACGGGCACATTTGGCCATCTCTACTTGGAAGAGGAAACATCGGTGTGAAGTTTTATAGAACAATACTTCTTGACGTAATGACCTTTAATTAGATATTTGTGAAAGGTGCCATAGGCCCATTGAAGCAACATTGGTTGAGGCCCACCAGCTTTGATGAGTTGAGACCCTCAGCCTTTGAGGATCAAGGCGCATTAGGCATGGGATTTATTATAGCTAGGGGAAAGTTTATTTTTTGGGCCACTTTTAATTATTCAGTAAATATATTTTGAATCACACCCTTTTATTCAAATGAAATCCGAACCAATTCAGCATCTTTTCAACTAATATGCTCCACTTTCTGATTATTCTATTTATGGGCTTGCGGTTATTTAAATGTTACTTGTTAACATGTTGTAAATGGTTACATAAATTGATGTCAATGTTAAAAAAAATAATTGATGATTCGTTAATTGAATGTCACTGGTTCCTAATATTTACGCTGTTAATATATGCTCATGTTTATTATCGAAATCATCTTCATTTTAACAAAGCTTTATTAAATTAAATATGCCTCTTGGCCCGTTCTAGTGATTCTGTGTATATATATATATATATATATTTGAATTTTTTATACTCGTTTGCTTTTAAATGGATGAACTAACGTTTTCACTGATATGAACAGCGTGCTTTCGCCCCTCTTGAACATGCCAATTTCAGAGTCCAAGCGACAGAGAGTGTTGGTTGCATCTTCCATTTTATATTCTGAGGTTTTTTCAAACAAATATGATATATATATATATATATATATAGAAATTCTTTTTAACTTTTTCTTCCAAATTACTTCCCAATGTGCCTCCCTGTGAAATTTGCAACAATTGACTTGGAACATCGTCTTGAATAATTATCAAATATCTCAAATATGTAAGGAGAAAAAAGTAATCTTGTGGACCAAATCAATAACATTGGTTTTTTTATAATGATGATAGCGAATAAATAAGCAAGTTTAACATGCAAACCGTCCAAAAAGGGAAATTCTAAAATGAAATTATTGTGATTTTCATGGGACGGAGGGAACGTTTTCTTATCTTTGTCTTGTTATCTTACGAAAAGGCATTTTTGCAGGTGTGGCAGGCTGTTAGCCGGGACAGAGTCCCTCTTCGAAAACAGTATTTAGAAGCTATTCTGCCACCATTTGTTTCCGTTTTAAGGAGATGGAGACCTTATTTAGCTGGAATTCACGAGCTTGTTGCCACCGATGGTTTGAATCCCCTTGCTGTCGATGACCCAGCCCTGGCTGCTGATGCACTGCCTATAGAGGTTGAACTACTAAATCTGGCAGATTAACTTTCGTATTAATTCTAGAACTTCAGATTTAATTCATGGCTTCACTAAACACATTCCATATTAGGAATATGTAGCTTGTCTATTGGTTTTCCCTATACCATGTTTGTTTAGAGCATTTCCAACAGATTCCCCAAAATTTCTCTTAAATGGAGAACCAAAAGTCAATTTTTAAAAAAATTACAAAGATCTCCAACAAATTCCCCATTTTTGAGATAAATCATTGATTATATTATTAAAATATTCTATATGTTTGATAAATTATTATTTATCTCACCTAGTCACCTAAACATTTCATTTCAAAGTTTCTCATTGGTGGGATACTAGAAGTGTACTCTACTCCCACAATGCTGCGTGATACATCTCGATTTTCATGCTTCATATTACTTTTTGTTTTGTTGATAATATGGTTTTGTGTGGTTTTGAGAAAGCGATAATGCTTTTTTTAATAAATTGTTTAATTTAAATTTTATCTAGGTTTAATAATATGTAATTTATTTTAGGGTTAATGATATAATGTTTTTTATAAAAAAAATAATTAAGTTTTCTGTTAGAATTCTTGATTATCGTAATTATATTTTAAATTATTCATATTTAAAATGAGATGTTTATCTAGTATTTAATTATGTTTATCAGTCAGTTATAGAATCAAACATGCAGTTTTAAACAGTTATACTCATGCATCAATTACTTATAATCTTGAATTCTAAGTAATATGCATCAATACATAGTAGTTGATGCATAAAAAATTGTTTTTAAGAGTTTCTCAAATGCTTTATAATATAGTATAGATATAGATGATAAAAAATCATTTCTCTCTCTCTCTTGGTAATCATTTTTGGGGATATCTCCAAAATTGGAGAAAATCACACTCTCCTATTTTCTCCATTTTGGAGAAGCTGTTGGAGCAAAAATTGCTCAAAATCTCCATTTTCTCCATTTTGGAGAAGCTGTTGGAGATGCTCTTAGTTTCTACTTGTGCATATTACCATTTTTTTGCCAAAACTTTTGACCCATCAAGTTGGTGCAATTAGGGTGCTCTTGCCATGATCACACCTGGTTGGGCTGCTGCGTTTGCATCTCCGCCTGCTGCATTGGCGTTGGCGATGATTGCCGCAGGTGCCGGTGGCGGGGAATCCGCCGCTTCTGCACCACCGGTGCATCCACAGCGCGACTCTTCCTCCTCACTTGATAGAAAGCCAGCTAGGCTTCATTCTTTTGCTAGCTTTCGAGAACCTAGAGAGGCAGCTAGCAAGCCATCAACTGCAAAAGACAAGGCGGCTGCAAAAGCGGCAGCGCTGGCGGCTGCTCGTGATATTGAACGTAACGCAAAAATCGGTTCCGGGAGAGGTCTGAGTGCTGTGGCAATGGCTACAGCTGCCCAAAGACGGAATAGAAGTGATATGGACCGTGTACAGAGATGGAATGTTTCTGAAGCAATGGGAACAGCCTGGATGGAATGTTTGCCGTCGGCCGACAATAAACCAGTCTTTAAAAAAGACTTTAATGCCCTTTCGTATAAATTTATTGCCGTTCTAGTTGGAAGCTTAGCTTTAGCCAGAAACTTGCAACGATCAGAGGTTTCTTTGCACCTCTTGTTTCTTTTTGGGTGCGTTTGGTATGCAAATAGGATATAACAGGACGAGACAGGACATAATAGATAACATGACCAATTTACCCCTAATAAGTTGTTTATATATTTTGATTAATTATGTAATTTATTAAATTATAATGAAATAAATATTCTTTTATCACGAAATGTGTTATTTAGAAATTTTTCTTCAAGACGATTAAAGTGACACCAAAATAAAAAGTTTATGTAGTTTCCAATTTTAATTTTCTAACCTTTTTTATATTTTTTTACTATTAATATTTAATAATTTACATAAATTAATCAAAATATAGAAACTATATAAAAATAATAATTTAAGGACAGTAAAGTGAAAGTTTAAAGAGCATAAAATACAATAAATAAATTTTAAAGAATGAATAAAATATAAAAAAGAAGGCATATTTGATGTTTTAGAATAGAATTAGGTTTTATTTTGAGGTTATATTGGTAAAACAAAAGTCTGTTCCACCTTATTTCACTTTTTGTTCCACTTTGTTCCACATAAAAATCCTGCCAAAGGTGGAACAGTGATCCTTGTTCTGTTCTATTTTGTCCTGTCCAGTGTACCAAACACACCCTTTGTGTTCAATTTGGAACTTTGAATGGACTCTGATTTCAATTCTATTTTCAGGTTGACAGGCGTGCGCAAGTTGATTCCATTGCTCGGCATCGTGCATGCACTGGCATACGTGCCTGGTGTAAACTCATCCATTACTTGATAGAGACAGAATGTCTATTCGGACCAATCAGTGAAAATCTCTACAATCCTGAACGAGTATGTTCATGGCCTTAGGGGCTGTTTTTTTACCTCTTAATAGTTCCATTAAGAGGCAACCTCTGAATCACTAAGAGGTGATTCTTGTTTGACAAAAATAAAGGTCTGCCTCTTAATGGTCCAAAACCCTCTGAATTATTTTGTATCTTGGGCCTCCCTTAACCGTTCAGCGCTTTTTTCATTCTGAACAATTACCAAACAACCATATTTCATTTTGCACAGTATCATAAGAGTCTCTTAATCATTCTGATCACTTTCAGCAACTGCCAAACAGCCCTTAATCACGTCTCTAATTGCTTTTTGATGTAAGTTCTACCTATCTAAAACATACATTTTCATGCATAGATTTTTTGGAAGCTAGATCACATGGAAAGTTCTACAAGGATGCGGAGATCTTTGAGGAGGAACTTTGAGGGATCGGATCATTTTGGTGCTGCTGCAAATTATGAAGATCCTGTAGAGCCGAAACATGGTAAAGAGAATGTAGCCAGTCCTTCTAAGGCTTCTATTTTGCCTACAGAAGCTATCTCAATGGAATTAGTAAATGAGGACGATGAACAAGAGGATATTGTTAATATGGAGGGAAAGAATAATGATATGGGGAAGATAGATGATACACAAACAAGGGTATCTGGGACGGCCGAGCAGCCGCTGCATGTGCCGGATTCTACAAAATCCCAAGTTGGAAATAACGAAGATTTCGCGAGTTCAGCAGCAGTTGGCCCTGGTTATATTCCCAGTGAACATGACGAAAGAGTTATTCTCGAGCTCTCAGCATCAATGGTCAGACCATTAAAAGTTTGGCAAGGAACATTTCAGGTAAGCTTTGATTTTGTCATTTTTTTTGCAGCAAGATTTTATTAGGAGTGTTGGCAGTCTGGTCTGTGCGGTCTAACCCCTCTTTCAGCAAACCAAACCGCAAGTACGATTTAATAAATTTTCCAAACCGTGTGGTTTGTCATGAAGTGACCAAACCCGTCAAACTAGACCGGTTTGTGGTCTGGTCTGATCAGTCAGAATGGTTTGGGCTTGTTATGGGCTCTAAGCATAGTCCTATTAAGTATTATTAGCTCATTATAGTTTATGACATTATCATCTGATTTAATTAATAACATGTCTATAATATAAACTATGAACTAGTATATACCGTCCCCTCTTAAAGCCATAGAGAAATATATATATATATATATATATAGAGAGAGAGAGAGAGAGGGATATTCTTTTGTAAACCATCATTTTCGTGTAAACCGTTTAAACCATCGATTTCATAGGTTTTTTTGATGAATTTTTTTATGAAAGTGTTTATTTTGATGAAATTGTTTTATATCATTCATTTCTTGATGAAATTGTTTTATATCATTCATTTCTTGATGAAATTGTTTTATATATTTGTGTTTTTTATGTGAAAACGAAAATATATGAAACAGTTTCATAAGAATGAAAAAAATACATGAAACTACAAATATATGAAACAATTTCATCAAGAAATGAATGATATGAATCAATTTCATCAAAACAAACAATTTCATAAAAAAATTTCATAAAGAAAACCTATGAAATCGACGGTTTACACGAAAATGTAAGGGGCCTCTCTCTCTCTCTATATATATATATATAGGGTCAAGTTCAGGGGAAAATCGCAAAAAAATGAAAAACTGAGGAACACACTAGTAGTCGTTCATCTGGATGGTATGTGCCTGTGCATACATGTAATTTGTTACATGCACGCGTGCATAATGCACACGAAGTGGCGGATCCAGGAATTCTAATGATGGGGGTCGGAGTTGTAGAGTTAGGTTGGAAATATTTCAGAAAACATTACCACCATTATCAATTCTGGATGTTAGTACTTTTCTTTTAAAAACCTTTTCATTTGTCTGATGAACTAACAAAGCAATTAACAATTAGTCACCAAAAAATTAACAATCAAAAAATAAACAATTAACCTTCAACTAATAGACCAAGGATCGTGTGAGAATATAAGTTAAGATGAAAAGTGTAAGAAATTTGAACCTTTAATCAATTTTAATTGGTGTTGACATTAGATTCAAATTAAGTCCCAAAATATCCCTGAATTAGCTTAGAAGTCGATATTCAATTAGGATTGATCCAAGGGTGGAGATCCCTTCTTATTCTTCTCATGATAACTACTATTCTCACCATTCTCACCGGAAACCAACTCTCAACTAACAAACCTTAACCCTAACTATTAAAATTAACAAAAAAGGAACTATTTTTGTATCACTAACAACTCCTAACCGTAACAATTAACAAAAAGTTCACTATTTGGCCTCAACTAAGAACTCCTGACCGTAACAATTAATAAAAAGTACACTATTTTGCCTCAATTAGCAAACCCTAACTCTATCACATAATAATAAATAATTAGTAATAGATAATAAATAATACAAAAAATTAATCACAAAACCAAAGAATTAAAGAAAAAAATATATAGTTAGAATGTTGCGATTGTGTGGAGGGTGAGAAACCGTCTTTCCATGGAAGCATGTAAAAGAGTGACAACATGAAGAGAACCTCCAAAAGGAGTTTTAGATTATTTATTGGGCTAAAGGAATTATGGACCAAATTCCTAAAGGGCTTTAAATTATTAACTGGAAAATTCTGGGGTCAAACCCTTTCTTTTGGGGGTCAAAACAAAAGAGTTTTTATAAACAAGATAAAATATATACTAATGACTACATCTTTTTGAAACTTTATGGGGGTCAGCTGACCCCCAAACATGTAGTGTACATCCGCCCCTGTGCACACGTGCATGAAAACCAAAAAAACAGCTCAATTTACTTGTATGCTCATGTGCATACGTTACTAGGGTGTTCCTCAGTTTTTCAATTTTTTTTGAGGTTTTTCCTGAACCTCCCTCTATATATATATATATATATATATATATATATATATATATAGGCGAAGGATCGTGTGAGAAGTTGAGGTTAACGTGAGAAGTGGATCCGAACCGTTGATCACTTTTAATCAAATGCCCTCCCATGAATTGTGGCTTAGAAGGGAATTGATCCGGTGCATCTTATCTCGGTGCATCTCATCCTAATGTGCATCCATTTCTCATCCAACGGTCGATAACCACTTCTCACGTTGACCTCAACTTCTCACCGGAACACAACCCTATATGTGTGTGTGTGTGTGTGTGTGTGTATATAAGTGCATGTTGATTTCATAAGGTAACAAAAGAGAACTTAGGTCCAGTTTGTTTTGGCTGTTTAACTTTTTTGTTTAGTGTGTTTTATTGTATCGTGTGATAAGAAAAGATGTGAGCATAGGTCCATATGTTTTATAGGAGGAGAAATGAAACCAGGACCACAAAATGAAGAATAGATAATGGAGATAAATAGTACACTTTATAGAACATTTGATTGTTAGTTGCTAAACTGTTGTTAATGATACCGGATACTTGACGTGCCATTTTAAAACTACTTGAACTCTTCTTAAACATACATGTGATGTTTTATCCCAGATAACAACAAGAAAAATCAACTTTCTTCTTGATAAATCTGAGGGAATTATCGGGGAGGATGGATTGGATCATAGAACTGAAAGCAAAGTTGTAGATAAGGACCGGAGTTGGTTGATATCTTCTCTTCATCAAGTATACAGCAGGAGGTCAGATGGATATCTTATTATTTCAGCTTTTCCTGATGATTATCTCTAAAACAAAATGATGGTTCTTCTGTTATTATTCCATGATGAAAAATTGCTTTATTTTGATGTTGATTTAAAAGGGAGGAAAAAGAAAGTAATCATTTTTTTGGTGTTTAAATGAGCTTAAAGATAATATATATTAATAGTTAATAGTAGGAAGGTGAAGGCTCGTGTGAAAAGTTGAGGTTAACGTGAGAAGCGTGAGAAGTGGATCTGAACAGTTGATCACTTTTAATCAAATGCCCTCCCATGAACTGTGGTTTAGAAAGGAATTGATCCGGTGCATCTCATCCTAATGTGCGTCCATTTCTCTTCCAACGGTTGATAACCACTTCTCACGCTTCTCACGTTAACCTCAACTTCTCACCGGAACCCAACTCCCAACCCATAGTAGGAAATTATTGTTCTCAATGTTATTTATATTTATGTTTCTTGTCCATTTCTCAAATTTGGCTTTTGTGTGGTTCTCAGCATTGGTTTTCTTTCAGAAGCACTTGTTGACTCTATGAAGCCCTCAGCAATTCGACTATAGATAGAAGAAAGATCTATTTGATATTTAAATTTTAATACATTCTATTCGGCAAAGCTTGGATGCCATTGTTTATGTTTATTTTTCTCTTAATCGAAAGTTTATGCTCGAGTATGTGACAGAGCAAGAAAATAGAAAAATCTTGCAAACCAAATCAATACTTGTCAATGTTTTGTAATAATAATTAGAGGTAATTACGTTTTTCGTCCATGTGGTTTGTTAAAAATTGCGGATTTCGTCCTTGTGGTTTTAAAATTTCAGTCCCTATGGTTTGCAATTCATTTCTATTTTTGTCCCTAAGACTAATTAATACTTTTAAGTATGAGGGACTAAAATAGAAATGATCTGTAAACGTACGGACGAAGAAAGCAATCAAGTTTAAATGTAGGAAGAAAAGAATAATGAATTATAGATCATGAGGATGAAAATCGTAATTTCGAAATCACAAGGACGAAAACAGAATTTTTCAACAAACCACAGGGATGAAAAACGTAATTTACTCTAATAATTACTAATGGGTAAAATGAATTTTTGGATTGAAACCATCCCAAGAAGATATATGTTACATTTAATTTAGAACATCCCACAAACGTAATTATTACATTTAAATTCGGCAGAAGGAATACAATTTATAAGGACCCATGGGCAAAAAACGAGATATTTGTTATATTTTTTCCACTTAGAAACACCTACTCAAGTTTAAGAATCTTTGTGCAAATGTAATATTTTGCAATCTTTCTGTATGCTTTGTTCTTTGGTTGTTTCTAGCCTTACAATTATGCTGATATACAGATATCTCCTAAGAAGAAGTGCTCTGGAATTGTTTATGGTTGACCGGTCAAACTTCTTCTTTGACTTCGGGGTATCTACCATCATAATATCATCTTTGTATGTTACTTTGGCATTTATGTTAGTGATTTCAGCTTATAAAGTGGTACTTTTTTTCTCTCCAGACTACCGAGGGGAGGAGAAGCGCATACCGAGCCATTGTTCAAGCACATCCTTCTCATTTAAACAATATATACTTGGCGACTCAGGTTTTTTCTTTACTGTGGCTTGGTTATAGATCCTAAATTGGACCATAGTTGTCAGATTATTGTGAACCAAATTAAGAAATGTTATACTAATTTCATCGATCATAAATTCTGGGTTGAATCATAGATTAGCTCCAACATCGATCAAATAGTTGGTATAATATGCATAAAAACTATAGCTTGAATGCTGTTGTAGTGTTATCAAAACATACATAAGGATTTTTTTCCTAACATGATGAACACTTTATCATGTACTTACAAACTAAAAGTTCATTATCAGTCAATAGTTGTGGGGCCTACCTTATTTGAGGACTCATCACTGTGCTTTAATCTTTGTCTTAGAGACCAGACCAACTTCTCAAGAGGACTCAACTTATGGAGCGTTGGGCACGCTGGGAGGTACTAAAGAAGAATGGAATGTGGAGTTCAATGTGTTATTTTGTCCATTTACATGCATTCACCATTTGACTTCAAATTTTGCAGATCAGCAACTTTGAATATCTAATGCAACTCAACACACTGGCTGGGCGTAGTTATAATGACATCACCCAGGTGAATATCTTCATAATGAATATTCCAGTTATCTAATTGAAATAAATATCTATATTTAAACTTGTATTTGTGTGCAGTATCCTGTTTTCCCATGGATTCTTTCAGATTACAAGTCGAAGCATTTGGATCTTGCAAATCCTTCATCTTACCGAGATCTATCAAAGGTCACAGGCTCCCTTTCTTTTTAAACTTATGTAGCATATTTTAAACTAAGATATTGACCCAAATATATTTTGCAGCCTGTGGGAGCACTAAATGCTGAGCGGTTGAAGAAGTTCCAGGAGAGATACTACAGCTTTAACGATACTGTCATACCCAAGTTCCATTATGGTTCACATTACTCAAGTGCCGGGACAGTAGGTTTTCCAATTATTTGTTTATGGATTCTCAGTTCTAGAAATTGTATTTTTTTTAGGATATATATATATATAGAGAGAGAGAGAGAGAGAGAGAGATAGGTTCAGGGAAAACCTCAAAAAACGGAAAACTGAGGAACACCCTGGTAGCCCTTCATTTGGACGGTATGCACTTGTGCATACAAGTAAATTATGCACATGTGCATATGCATGTTGCAAATTACTTGTATGCACAAGTGCATATCGTCTAGATGAAGGGCTACGGTTTTCCATTTTTTTGAGGTTTTCCCCTGGACCTGACCCTTATATATATATATATATATATATATATATACACATAGAGAGAGAGTTGGGTTCAAACGAGAACGGTATCTATTTAAGAAAACACGAGAACGGCCGAATCACATTTGAATTTACATCATGTACAAAATCACATGTGATTCACGCTACTTGCCCCGCGACCTTTTTTGACCGTTAATGTAAAATCACATGTAATTTTGTACGTGGTTTGGCCGTTTTCTTAAATAGTTAGCGTTCTCGTTTGCTCCTCCCTAAATATATATGGAGTAAGATGTGATTGCAGTTATTATCATCACAAAAGTTGATTCTCTATTCCTTTATATCATTTACTTCCATTTTTCAAGCTCTCCTTGCATCGAGTAAATTGGACCCATAAGCATATCTTTATTTCTTCTCATACCATATAACACACTGAAAATGCTGAAATGTTAAATGGCCAAAAACCTACAGCAAGCCCACTTTTAATGTTTGATGCCAGTGTTGGTTTGATTTAAATAAGGGTAAACCAGTCATATTACTTTTTGTCCAGAAGGTTATGGTGGCTAAAGCCAAACCTATTCACACAACAGTAAAGAGGCCAAACAAATACTTCCTCCTTCTATTGGATGGCTAGTTTTTGTGTTGCAATTTTAAGCTATGGTTTATTTAAATGGCTTTCGAAATCTGTTTTAACGGCATTGTGTCCCTTTTCCTTATACAGGTATTGTATTATCTCATGCGAGTGGAGCCATTTACTACTCTTTCAATTCAATTACAAGGTGGCAAGTTTGACCATGCCGACAGAATGTTTTCAGATATTTCTGCTACATGGAATGGTGTTCTAGAGGACATGAGTGACGTGAAGGAACTGGTATGAATGATCTTCCTATCTTAAGTGGTTTGATGATCTTCCTATCTAAAGTTATTTGTCTTCTTTATTTAATGCAAATATATAGGGCCAGGTTCAGGGGAAACTGCAAAAAAATGAAAAACTGAGGAAAACTCTGGTAACCATTTATCTGGATGGTATGCACATGTGAATACAAGTAATTTGTAACATGCACATATACATAAAAACCAAAAAACAGCTTCAATTACTTGTATGCACATGTGCATACCGTCCAGATGAACCTGACCCTAAACATATATGTCTCAAGGTTTTTTGTGTGAACTTGTATGCACATTATGTTTCAATAAATGTTCTTTGTTTGTATAAAACTCTTACGCCCCCCCCCCCCCCCCCCTCACCCCACCCTACCATTTGCTTTTCTTTTTTGTTTTAGGTTCCTGAGCTGTTTTATCTTCCAGAGATATTATTGAATGAGAATTCAATTGATTTTGGTACCACACAACTTGGAGATAAGCTAGGTATGGACTATTGACTTTAATTAGTTTGATCGTAAATAGGTGTTTGACCATGTTTCTGTTTGAGGCAGCAGTCTAAAGGGTTCTAATTTCTTTTAATCATTTTTACTTTTTTCAGATTGTGTTAGCCTTCCTCCTTGGGCTGAAAACCCTGTTGATTTTGTGCATAAGCATCGGATGGCTCTTGAGAGCGAGCATGTCTCAGCACATTTGCATGAATGGATAGATCTCATATTCGGGTGAGCACTAATTTGTTAATTTTGTGGTAGTGCCAGCTGTAATAGTGTTTGGATACTTTTAACCTTGTGAAAAGGTAGAAATAAATCGATTTGGGCTATGTTGGCAAACTAGGTGATAAGCTTTCAGCAGGCTGCTGGCTCAACAGCTAGTTGTTAGCTATGACAATGTAAAATGACCGAAAAGGACGTGTTGAAAAATTAATTGGAAAAAAGCCCCTGGAGCTTATTGAAACCCTACTTGAAGTAGCTTTTCAAAAGAGTAAATTATGTTTTTTGTCCTTGTGGTTTGTTAAAAATTGCTGATTTCGTCCCTATGGTTTCAAAATTTCGGTTTTTGTCTCTATGGTTTGCAATTCATTTCTATTTTCATCCCTGAGGCTAATTACTACTTGTAAGTATGAGGGACTAAAATATAAATGAATTGTAAACCATAGGGACGAAAAAAGAAATCAAGTTTAAATCATAAGGACAAAAATAATAATAATAAGTTATAAACCATAGGGATGAAAATTGTAATTTCAAAATTATAGGGACGAAATAGAAATTTTCAACAAACCACAAGGACTAAAAACGTAATTTACTCTTTTCAAAAAGATAGCTTATGGGTAACCAATCAAACATGGCTTTAGATGCTACTACTCATTTATCCCATTTACCATTGTTCTCCTTTTTGTGGACCCCATCCCAGTTTTGATAAATGTAGCCTTACACCGTATAAAACAAAATGTAAATGTTAAATATCTAAATTAATAGATCCTTAACATTTACGTTGATTTATTGTATAATATTAGGTATAAGCAACGAGGAAAAGAAGCTATTTCAGCAAACAATGTATTCTTCTACATCACCTATGAAGGGACCGTAGATATAGACAAAATTGTGGATCCGGTAAATCTTATTGGTAGTCAATTAATTAATTAATCTTTATATATGTTGGTTTTCTATTTCTTGATCCTTCTAAATACATATCGTCAAAAGGTTCAACAACGCGCTATGCAAGATCAAATTGCTTATTTTGGACAAACCCCATCACAACTTTTAACTACACCTCACATAAAGAAGATGCCACTTTCAGATGTTCTTCATATGCAGGTAACTTTTTAGTTACTATTCAGTGAATATTTTTTTGGCTGTTGTGTCTCATGGTCGACTACTTTTACCCACCAATTCTTTTATTTGGGGGAAAAAAGAAATGAACTGATCAGTTTACCCTTACTCAAATGATGTCACCATCAATGTTTATCAAGGGCATTTGTGTCAAATAACATCCGTCTTTCAAAGGAAGTAGGACTGGTTTGTAAACGGTAATACGGTGGCCAAGTAAATGATTTTAGTAGTAGAGTTACCAAAAAGTATATTTCTCCCGAAGCCTGAAAAGGTCTCACATACGCAGTGCAAGTTTTGTGTTTGTGGTAACTTGATTATCTGGATTATGAGTCTCAACATTGTTGATTTGTCAAATAAACCAAACCAGACAAACCCAGTATTTCCCACCCGGAGTGTGTGGGTATGCAGACCTGACTTCTACCTCAAAGAGTAGAGGGGTTGTTTACAAGAAAACATAAGAGCATATCCAATAGCTATGCTATATTTTCTTTAAAATAGAGTATTAACTCGAACAGTTACTCTATTTTAGCAATTCTAATAGTAACTATATTATTAAAATAATAAAATATTATTTCTCTCTCTTAAACATTTATTTTCAATACTTCTTATTGGTTGGAAGTATTAAAATAATAATTTATCTCTCTATTTAAAGATTTCTCTAAATTTAGAGATTTTTACAACCTCTCTCCTCTTTTCTCTATTAAAGTATAGAGGATAGCATAGTTGTTGGAGCAACAAAAATGCTAAAATCCCTCTTTTCTTCGTTTAGCATAGCTGCTGGAGATGCTCTAACCATGATAGGAATAACTTAATACTCAATCTATTAAATATTCAGGAGGGAAATTTTTGTATGCAAATGATTATATTAAATATTCAGCACCCACCCACCCAAAGGTTGCACCGACGCTTCTTAGCTTTCTATTCCAGGTCGGAAATCTTTGTATGCAGCATTTCTCTTATATTTATGCTAAGGGCATGTTTGTTGACAACTTAATGAGCTTAATGGGACACACAACTTATTCGGTCAGCTATACATGAATGTTTGGTAGTGACTTAATGATATAGAATGTGGCTTATCCACTAAGCTTCTAGGGTGTAGCTATATGCAGAAAGCCACGTTTTTACCGAACTTTCCCTTCCCAATTAAAAAACACATTCCTTCTATCTATGAAAAAGCTCTCCGAAACAAAAACCTTCTCAATCTATACAGACTATTTAATCCACGCAGACATCTTTATCCATACATTTTTATCCATACAGGACTTAGAGGTTGTTTACTTACAGCTTAATGAGCTTAAGGTCTGGGCGGCTTATTCGCTCAGCCATACATTGTATGGAATGTTTCTTTATGGCTTAATCGTTAAGCCATTAATCTAAAATGGCTATATGGAATAAGCCAGGACCCATGTACTCATTAATCCACCCCAAACAAATTAATACCCGAAATGACCAGAGATAATCCAACCCTATCTCTTTGCCTCCCTCAAACCCATTGGTCTCATGTCTCTTAGACAGACAGATTTATCTAGACATACAACTTAACCCGTACAGGGCTTAATGTAAAAAAAAGTAACAGCTTAATGAAAAACCAACCAAACAGCTCTTAAGAGATTGTTCTGTGTCCACAAACCTGTGGTTGGAATTTATCACCGAAATCTCTTCCTAAAATTCTTGTGCGTATTTTTATGAATCTAACTTAACACGAGTATTTCCATGTCAGACCATCTTCCGGAATCCCAAAGAAGTCAAGGCATATAGCGTTTCATCTCCAGAACGCTGCAATCTACCTGCTTCCGCCATTCGGGCATCTTCAGATTCTCTTGTAATCGTTGATATGGATGCTCCAGCAGCTCATATTGCACACCACAAATGGCAACCAAATACACCCGATGGCCAAGGAACACCGTTCCTATTTCAACATGCAAAGGCTAATGCAAGCTCCAGTGGTGGAAGTTTCATGCGTATGTTCAAAGGACCATCGGGGTCTGGCTCGGAGGAATGGCAATATCCTCAGGCTCTTGCATATGCAGCACCGGGACTAAGGAGCTCTTCCGTAGTCTCCATCACATGTGACAACGAAATTATTACTGGTAAGAATTTTTCATTAATAGTATAGCGATCTCATTTTAATGCAATATTTCTCTTTCAATGGAGTTTCGGACCAAAATTTCGGTTCAGTTGCTAGTTATCGTTACAAAGGATTGATAGCGTTGATTATGTCTACATGATTACTTTGTTTTGCCAATATTATAGGATATTGATAGCATCTATGGTTTTACAGCGGTCAAAATACAAAATAGCGGTCAGGACTGATATTTGAAATAGCGGTTATCCATGTGGTATAGTGGTAGTATAGCAGTCTGACGTACACCGAAAAGAATTTGAGGGAATTGCAAATGAAATCGAATGATTGAAGTGGAAAATCAAATGGTTACAGTTTGGTTCTGGCTTTCGAGAGGCCAGTAGTCTCCCAAAGGCTCTCGTCTATACTGAACACACAAAATAGAATACCCCTTCATGCTTCTCACCCCTCTTTATTTATTCTAAACCCCAAGCCTTACCTACTTGTACCATTTATTCTATAACCACTTGTACTCACAATATCCTAGGGTATAACACAGTCCAAAAATAGTGGCTCATATAATATTTCTTAGAATTATATATAATATATATAGGGTCAGGTTCAGAGGAAAACCGCAAAAAAATGAAAAACTAAGGGACACCCTGGTAATCGTTCATTTGTACGATATGCACATGTGCATACAAGTAATTTGTAAGCAATTTTTCCGGTATGTGCATAAAAACCAAAAAAAAAACTTCAGTTACTTGTATGCACATGTGCATGCCGCCCAGAAAAACGTTTATTAGGGTGTTCCTTAGTTTTTCATTTTTTGGGGGTTTTTCCCTGAACCTCCCTAAATATATATATATATAGAGAGAGAGAGAGAGAGAGAGGTGGGTTCAGACGAGAACGCTAACTATTTAAGAAAACACGAGAACGGTTGTTAATGTACAAAATCATATATGATTCACACGACTTTGCCTCGCGGCCAAAGTCGCCCACGTCCTCCCACGTCCGGTTTTTTTCCGTTAATGTAAAATCAGATGTGATTTTGCACATGATTTGCGGTTCTCGTGTTTTCTTAAATAGTTAGCGTTCTCGTTTCAACCTTCCTCTCTCTCTCTCTCTCTCTCTCTATATATATATATATATATATATATATATATTTATATATGCATACATAACTTAACATGTTATATGCATAAATTAAAACAAGGGCCAAATCAAAATAGAAGCCCAAAAAAGGACAAAAATGTAAGCATTAGATCCAAACGAGACTCAACTGAGAATATTAGTATTGCGGTTCGCTATTTTACCCAAACATCGGTGATCTAAATTGCGCCACTATTATCAAAACCGCAATTTCCACCACTATTTTGCTTATGACCATTAACCGCTATTGCGCCGCAATTAACAGCATAGGGTAGCATTTATTCTCTCACTTTGAATTTTTCGATCCCAACCAGGTGGACATGTGGACAACAGTGTTCGGCTAATATCATCCGATGGTGCAAAAACCTTGGAGATAGCTCGAGGTCATTCAGCACCCGTAACATGTATGTCTCTCTCACCCGATAGCAACTATCTCGTCACTGGTTCCCGAGACACAATGGTTCTAGTCTGGAGGATACATCAATCAGCCGCTCCTCAAACAAGCAGCATATCTGAATTTCCCTCTAACTCCGGAACACCAAATTCAGCCGCCGCTAATACTTTAAACAGCTCGCAAGATAAGAATCGGAAACGACGAATCGAGGGTCCCGTACAGGTTATCCGGGGCCATTTCGGAGAAGTTTTGAGCTGTTGTGTTGATTCAGATCTTGGAGTTGTTGCTTCGTGCTCTGAATCATCAGACGTTCTGCTTCATTCAGTGAGCAGGGGTAGGTTGCTCAGACGGCTTAATGGTGTAAAGGCACATATGGTCTGCCTTTCGCCAGATGGCGTTGTGGTTACTTGGAATCGATCGTTGTACACACTCTCGACTCATACGCTTAACGGGATGTTGATTGCTCGAGTACGTCTTTCGTTCTCGTGTAGCGTTAGTTGCATGGAGGTTTCTTCAGATGGACGGAGTCTCTTGATCGGATTGAATTCGTGTTCGGAAAACGATGATGTCAGCAGAATGAAGTCGAAAAGGAAAGAAACTGAATCAAATGAAAATGAGGAAATGGAAAGATTGGATATTGCATCCCCTTCAATTTGCTTCCTTGATCTGCACACTCTTAAGGTATTCAGTTTAGAGTTATAATTTGATGAAATTTGAAAGAAAAAAAAGTAGATTACATTTTTAGTCCCTATGGTTTGTTAAAAATTGCGGATTTCGTCCCTGTAGTTTTGAAATTTCAATTTTCGTCCCTGAGACTAATTACTACTTTTAAGTATATGAGGGACTAAAATAGAAATGAATTGTAAACCAAGGGACGAAGAAAGCAATAAAGTTTAAATCATAAGGATGAAAATAATGAATAATTATAAACCATGGGGATGAAAATCGTAATTTCAAAACTTTAGGGACGAAAATAGAAATTTTCAACAAACCACATGGACGAAACAACGTAATTTACTCTTAAAAAAACTATATTCAGCTTTCAAAATTGATACAAATATTGCAACTTCTCGAAAAAAGAAAAGTTCGCTAAGTATGTTACACAGTACACGTTATTCGTTATACACGAACACCGATGTTGGTGTTAAGAGCATCTCCAAAAAAATTCTAAAATTGAGATTTAAAAGTTAAAAACTTCAAAATAATTTACATCCATCTCCAGCCAGCAGATTCTCCATTTTGGAGATAAATCATTGATTATATTATTAAAATATTCTATATATTTTTAATAAAAAAATCATTTCTCTCTTCTTGGTAATCATTTTTGGGGATATCTCCAAATTTGGAGAAAATTATACTCTCTCTTATTTCCTTGATTATTTTGAGAAAGTTTTGGAGAAGCTGTTGGAGCAAAAAATTGCCCAAAATCTCTATTTTCTCCATTTTAGAGAAGTTGTTGGAGATGCTCTAAGAATTCTTAGCAAGTGTCTATTTTGAATATGAAACGTGATATGTTTGACCTAGAAAGTCAAAGTTACCCTTTATTGGAGAGGAAGGAAAACGACATAATTGGGATCTTCTTTGATTTTAATCTTTTACTTTATGTTATTGTGTCATAAGGGTGCGTTTGGTATGCGGGACAGAACATAACAAAAACTTATCCCACATTAGACTGAGACAACACAAGATCGAGTTTTTTAATCAGGAAGATATGACAAGATTGATAAATTACTAAAATACCCACACAATTCTTTCACCCGTCTAATCCCGTCTGCATATATACACTGTGACAGGTATTTCACACATTGGAACTGAAAGAAGGGCAAGATATAACAACACTTGCAATGAACAAGGACAACACAAATCTCTTGGTTTCAACAGCTGACAAACAATTGATTGTTTACACTGATCCTGCTGTAAGTTGACAAAACTACCCTTTTTTTAGCTCAAGTAGTTATTCTCTAGAACAAACTTTTTGCTTAAAACATACATTACATGTTCTTTTCTTGTTGATTCATCTTTTCAAGATATTAGAGAACTAAAACCAAACCAAAAGACATGCATAATTATAACACTTTTTTGTTAACCAAATGACATCTTTACCCTTAATTAATTTCTCTCTCTTCACAACTCTTAAATATTTGTGCATTAATTAAGGGTAAATTTGAGAATTTTTTTATTTATTTTTGAAAGTTGACATTTATTTTGGAACAAACATAAATAGAATGTGGACACTTGTTTTGGAACGGAGGGAGTATTAGTTTTGGTTATTTTCTAGAATAATCTATATAATACATATGAACATAAACATAAAAGATAATAATTCTAGGTAGGTTCAAACAAATAGATACTTGTACTTCACCAAATATGAACAAAGAACCCTTGCTATCATGTACTCCATTGGTCCCATATTTCGATTTTAGTTTGTCGTTTAGTTTATTATTAAGTGTAATAATTACACATTTCTAAAACTGTGTGCCTTTTCATTATGGACATTTATCTTGGGATGTGGGAGTATATCGATAAAACCATACACAACGCCAACAAAATAAGTGTCAACCTTTCTATTGTAGTCCACTGTCAAAAGTAAGTACTTACTTTACCTATTCTATCCTTAAGTATGAGATGAAAATTTTATTACTCCCTAAGGGTAAAATTGTCATTTAGTTGATTAAAAAATGTAATAGTTACGGATTTTATAAACCCATGTGTCTTTTTCATTGTGGACATATATTTCGGGACGGAGGGAGTATTTGAGTACTAATGTGGTTGTTTAAGACTTGTTGCTAGGTGTTGACTTTCTTTGACTTATGTTTCTTCTTATAGCTGAGCTTGAAGGTGGTAGATCAAATGCTCAAGCTTGGTTGGGAAGGCGACGGGCTTAGTCCGTTCATGAAATAAAAAACATCGGGTCCACCCTTTGTGGTCTGGACCTCCTTGACCACAAGTCAAGTCAACCAGAGAAGCAACATTTTTTCGACAATTTTCTTTTGTGGATGGTGGCTGAAGCTGAGACACGGATTCATATAGTGAGTGTTATTGTGGTGTAACATATGTTTTTTAGGTAGGAACAAGTTTTCGTATATAAACTATACATCGATTGCAAAATATTAGATGTACAATAGACGGAATTCGACTTTGATGTTGTAAATTGTTGCCACCATGGAAGTGGCATTTGAGCTTTTGCATTTCTTTTGGCTCCAACTTTTGGAGGAGATAAAGAGGGTTTTAGTGTGATGGTTGACCGGTTGTTGGTGGTGGTGATGATGATACTTGATTAGTTGATAGTAATAGTTGTGTTCTTTTTATATGTAAAGAAATTCTTGCAGTCTCTTTGGCTCCAAATTTTGTCAAATGGAAGCAATATGACATTTGACTGTAAAGACCAGCCGTCAGGTACCGGATCTGATCTGATTTGACCATTAGATCCGGTCCCTGGTTTTAACTGGTCTTTGTCATTAGTCTTTTGTTTCAGAAGAGGGTTGATTGGGTTTGTTGCTCCCTTTTGACCCGTCTCAGAGGTAGGGTGGATGTAAGCAATGCGTGATTTATCTATCTCATGATTGACTGTAAGGGATTGTTTGGTAGTGGTTAATATCATGTATGGCTTATTTGGTAAGTCTATAGATGTTTGGTTGTGGCTTATTCGGTAAAATAGTGGTTATCCGGTAAGCCAA
The DNA here is from genome assembly GCA_033807775.1 of Saussurea involucrata. Lineage (NCBI taxonomy): Eukaryota > Viridiplantae > Streptophyta > Magnoliopsida > Asterales > Asteraceae > Saussurea > Saussurea involucrata. Next base: position 14,620,974 of record CM066312.1, read on the forward strand.
AAAAATAGAGTCCTTTAGACTCCGCCATTTAATCCCCTTTTACCTTTTCCATATTTCATCCCCATTCTTCTTTGTTCTCCATCTTGCAAGACATTGGACATCCCTAAATTTCCCAAACATTCGACCGTTGTTTACATCAAAGGGTAAAATAGTCATTTTCATTATTCAGATGGTTTATCCAGCACAACAATCGAATAACAGTTTAGCTAAACCAATAGACAACTTTATCCGGATCTTAATAAGAAAACTAATCAAACAATTCCTATGATCGGTACAATGGGGACATTCTAGAAGGCACTTTTGATTTTTGTCGAATTCGTTTTTGCAGCAACGGAAATTGTTATATGGTCGGTATTTTATAACAAAATGTTCAACTTGTAACAAAATATACAAAAATAAAGGTAGAATCAATGATCCTAAGCTAACGGACATCCGATGTCGTGGCCACAAATTAGACATGTGTAATTTTGTTGTTATTTTTAAGCAAATGTGATCGGTTATTGAAATATAAAATCTTACAAACGATTGCTAAACACATAAAACAACTCGTGTTCAAGGCTTGTTTGCATTGCAGATCAAAGGATCTAGATCGTGATTCGCTTGTTTATCAATTTAAGTCTATTACCAATCTCTAGTAGAGGTGCGTTAATTGGTTAACCATCGGTCTTTGGACCGTTCACAACCTCCCAAGGCTTGGGCCGGTTCCCACTTCAGAGTGAACTAGAAAATTGTATAACTGGTCCTGGAGCGGTCCGGTCCGGTCCCCCTTAACATGTCTCAAACGCCCATCTCTAATCTCTAGGCATAAAGCGAAGTGGAAACGGCTTTAGAAAAGAACTAAAGCTGGACCGTCCAAAGCGTTGAGACATATTGTAGGTGAACCTCCATGTCCATAAGGGTTTTGACAACGTCTGAACTCGAATCCAAGAAAAAATAGATTTCCACTACATCCCCTAACGTGTGTGCCACAACCCTATATTGTTTGTCTCTATATTATGGTGTAGTTATTTGATATGTTTCATTCTGTTATATTTTTCGATAATTATGGTTTCAATTTTCTTACTCATTTGATCCTTGCCTTGGCAAAGTTGCTTAAAACTTTGCCTGTTAAGTGAAACTCGTATATGCATGTAGTAACATCTTCGTGAAGTTGTAAAATTTCACTTTTAACTAGGATCAAGATTTTCTTTTTTCAACATACGTATTTTTTGAAGATCGACATATTGGAAAATTATTACCATAGTTAATCACGTACTATATTTCATAACATATGCTACGCATGTGATACTAAATCAGGGACGCGGACGACCTTTGACACAAACCAAGTTGCTCGTACACCGTTAGGCCCCTTCACGTGTATTATCACATGTGATAAATGTGTTCTTCATGTGATACTATAATCCATCACATGTAATATTAAATCAGAGACAAACGACCATTGACGCGAGGACACGTCGTCCGCACACTACCAGGTCCCCTCATGTGTATTATCACATGTGATAAAGATGTTCTTGATGTGATAGTGATACTATAATCCACCACATGTGATACTAAATCAGAGAAACAAACGACCTTTGACGCGGCCTAGGTCACAGGACACGTCCTCACACTCACACTACCTACCAGGTCCCCTCACATGTGATAAGGCCATAAGGGTGTTCTCGCATTTTATAAAATATAGGTATTCTCGTTTAAACCTCTGCCTAATCTTATAATATTAACGTTTAGCCTCTTGGAGACACACATTTATTAGCTAATAGCTCAAAAGGAATAGATAAAACCGAGCCACAAGGAATCGATAAAGCAAATCTTCTATCATTTTTCATAGTAATTTTTTTTTCAATGACTAGCAAATCTTCTATCATGTTTCATAGTAATTTCCCGTCAACCACTAAAAATTTTACGAAGCTAATGCGCAACACAATAGAGCAACGATTCGGGAAAACCTGAATATCATTTTAGTTGAATGTAAAAGCTGTTAACGATCCATGAAAAAATTATGTTCATGCTACACATGAAAAATATTGCACCAACGCGACAAGGCAGGCACGGTTAACAAATCGAATGCAAATTGGTCGTAGAGAGAAGACAAGTGGGCTTATAGTAAAGAGATTTGCTCGAGTTGAGCGACAAAAGATGAGGACACGAAAAGGATTATAGTTTCGACGTTTGGATAATGAACGTATCATAGCATAAATAAAAACACCCTTCAACTAAAAGATATCCGAATCTCCGATATGTGGACCTTGGCCAAACGAACCATTTTCCAAAACTTAAAGCATTGTGTGCTTCAAACATGCAGAGTATCAATTATCAACGGTATACATTCACGTTCACGGGGTATTGAAATTGAATTGATTTGATAACATTGTCTTTGATCAAATGGGCAATCGCGTTCGTAAGATTCGTTCACCAATAATCACGTACACGACTTTTTCATTTGCTTTATTATGTTATACAATAAATAAATAAATAAAAGGGCCACTAGAACTGGATTTGGCCCAGCCCATACCTGAAAGAGTGAATCCGGCCACACTTAAAGGTAGGGGTGTAAACGAGTCAAGCTTTTAACGAGCTCGAGAGCCTAATAGTTTTCGATCTCGAACACAAAATAAAGCTCGCTTAAGTTAACGAGTCGAGCTCCATGACACCAATGTTCGACTCGACTCTTTCGAAATCTCGATTAAGATTTACGAGTTGAGTCGAGTCGAGCCGAGTCGTGCCATTCGAGCATACATTTTTTCGAGCTTGACATATTTATATGTTTACAAATTATATAAACAAAATATAAAAAATTATCAATCTTTAGTACATAAACGAGTTAATCAATCTTGATTCTCGAATTCGAGCTCATAAATGAGCATCGAGCTCGAGCTCAAACATTGAAAATATATTCGAGCTCGAGCCTTGTATTATTTTTTCGAGCTCGGCTCGAATATCCTGCTACTCGACTCAACTCGGCTCATTCACACCCCTACTTAAGGGTGCGTTTGTACACTGGACATGATGGGACAGAACAGAACAGGATAGGTTTGTACCATGTTTGGTGTGTCCAAATGTGGTCGATTTCATGGCTGCTATGTTTGATGGCAGCTATTTCTTGCGATTTATGCTATTTTATCATTTCTACCTGTTCTTTGGTCGGTTTCATGTTAAATGGTTGCTGTTTGATGGCTGCTATTTTATCAATTTCTTCTATGTGTTATGTTCTTTGTGTTATGATGATATTTTATCATTTCTGTTAGTATGATGTTCGATTTATCAAATGGTTTCTGTCATGTTCTTTGTGTCAAGATATTTGATCATTTCTGTTAGTACGAGTTGTCGGTACTCCGGGCCTAGGAACTATGCCCGCCGAGTTAAAAAATATGGGTTTTGAACACCGCCAATGTGTTGTTATTGGTATGTACTTTGCAGACAACCCGATTCAAGTACGCCTTTGGAATGACATGGATGATGAGTTCAAACCATCATTTGTGGAATTCGTACTTCAAAAATTAGGCATGTGAATTGATGTTAGTTTATAAACATTTGAGCTTTTGTGTTTACGTCTTTTGCTACACAATGCTAAACATTTGAGCTTTTGTGTTTACGTCTTTTGCTACACAATGCTAAACATTTGAGATTTGTGTTTGTCTTTTGAACATTCAAACATTCGTGTAAGATGGTTCGAGTTATGAATGTGAGTTTTTTTTATCAATATTTATATTAGATGGTTTTGTATTTTTAAATATTATTTGTTAATATTCACTTAGATAGATTATTTACTAAAAACACTAAACAGCTCATCAGGGGTAAATTGGTCATTTTAACCATTTCTGTCCTGTTCTGTCATGTCTTACCAAACGCTGGACACCTGTCTTGTCTGCATACCAAACGCACCCTAAAGGAATTGCCTAGCCTTCCAAGAACCGATTGCAAGATTCTTTTTGGCCTAGACTTCCTAAGACCATGCCCAAGAACCGAAGCCAAGTCCTTGGCTATCTCTGAGCAGACCCAAGAAGTCCGAATAAAGAATCTAACATACCCTTGGCCTGTTTTACTACAAATGTATGATAATATGCAAAAAAATGAGCGAGTGCATTTTTCGCATATGTCGAATAACATAAAGGTACACAACAATTGATAATTGATGTATATGTTATTCAATATGATAAAACTTATGTCAAGGCCCAAGGGTATAGCAACAGGTGTTCTTTTAAAGTCAAATACTGAGGTTTGAACCTTTACCTCCCTGAGGCTAGGTCTATCACTAAGGGGCCGTTTACCAAACACTGACCCTCGCAAGTCAAATTATCTACAGGATTGATATGGCAAGGACCAAGGACCAAAAATCTTACTAGTAAGAGCGAATGAAAGAACCGAGGGTCTTACCCCGGTAAGTGATGGCGACGACTCTTACCACGGTTAGCGCTTACCGGGTGAATTGTTGCATACAAAATCGATTTGGCGGACTAAAATATTACCCGATAAGCAAGTGATAGTGCTAAATTTGACTATTAAGCGCTTACCCTGGTAAGCATTGGTAAACGGCCCCTAACTCGGATACCGCTGAGCAAATGACCCTTTGGTTACAACATATGCTATAGAAGCTAAAAACCCTAGACCTCAATTATTCCCAACTATTAAAAAAACTAGAGTTTCAGGGAATTCTTATCCTTGAGAGGCTCACATTTCAATCTTTAGACTATTTGGAATATTTAAAGTAGTCAAACAATTCTTTTGCCTCACTCTCGCCAGTTGAATCTTGTATGCGTACCAAAGTCCAAATGCACCCATAGATTCATGATTTTTTGTAAACTCTCAAGACATCAATCAAGCAAATGTCTTCAAGAACTATGAAAGGACTTGGCCCATTTAGAGTACTTAGGAGCTGTTTGTTTACCTCTAAATAGTTCCATTAAGAGGCAACCTCTGCTCGCTAAGAGGTGAAAAAAAAGTTTGCCTCTTAATGGTTCTAAAACCCTCTGAATGATTTTGTATCTTGGGTCTACCATATTTCATTTTGCACTATATCATAAGAGACTTTTGATCATTCTGACCACTTAATCATTCTGCACCAAACAATTCAGCAACCGCCTTGGAGGTGTGCTAGACGCAACCTGCAGGAAGAAAATACTACACGTCCCTAACATCCATATGATGAAACTTATGAGAAGTCCCAAATCTCCAGTCTTATAGTAAACTTGTGAATTGCATGACCTTAGCTGCCAGCGTCTGTAAAGCTTAAGGATTGTTCGTTATTGGCTTAAGGGGCTTAATAGCTTAATAGCCGATATAGCTTATTCGGTCAGCCATAAATGACAGTTCATTTCTGGCTTCATCATTAAGTTGGTGACTCGATCAGTCAGCCAAAAAAGGGAGTCGTATAGGCCCAGCCATTTATTCAACCCTTTATTCCATATATGCCCTCCTCTTCCCATCAGCTACTCTCGTATACAACTCACCACGCACCCTTTCCCCTTTTCTGCCGATTATTTAGAATTATAAACCTTTTTTTGTCAAAAAAAAAAGAACATCAGATCATCTGTTCTAAACCCTGTGATTCTGTTCTAAAAGAACATCAAATTTTCTGTCGATGATATAAGGTTCTAAACCCTTTTCTCTCAATTATTTAGGGTTCATCGCCGGTCACCAATTATGTCCTAAGCACCACCATCAAAAGTTGGGGTTTCATCAATTATTTAGGGTTCAAAACCCATTGATTCTCTGTTCCTAAGCATCTTTTTTGTTTAGGGTTCATTGATTTGGGAGTTTTTTTTTTTGGGGTTTCATTTAATTCAACACCTGGTTTCTTTATTTGTTTGTTGTTCATGATATGGGTGTTTGATGTAACAAGATTGATCTACAAATATCGTTTGTTGTAAAATTTGATCTGCTAATGTCGTTTATCGTAAACCAAAGTGTAAAATAGTCAGACTGTTTATCAAGTACAACCACCTAACAACAATTTATCTAAATGCTTAACCATCTTACTCAACAACTTTTGAACTTTTTGGACAGCAAACCATCAAACATAACAAGAAATGACTTAAAAAGAAGAGTAAACTACAATTTTGGTCCCTGTGGTTTACACGAATCTCCAAAACTGGTCCTTGGACTTCAATACTAAATTATCGTCCCTACTGTTTACTTTTTTTCTTGAATATCGTCCCTGGTCACTAACTTCGTTAAAATTGTCTGTTAAAGACAAAGGTATTTTCGCCCAACCATGTTTTTTTCTCACTCCTTTACAATTTTCCGTTAAAATTATCTTTAACGAAAATACCCGTCTTTAACTGAGTTACCGACCAAGGACTATTTTCAAAGCAAAATGTAAACAGTATGGATGATAATTGTAGTTATTGAAGCTTAGGGACCAGTTTTGGAGATTCGTGTAAACCACAAAGACAAAAATTGTAGTTTACACTTTACTCTATAAAGAAAGGGCACACAAAAAGACAAACAAGAGAAGTACCTTAAAATAAGAAAACTTTAATTCACATAAAATGGTACATGTAAAGCCAAGAGCAAACAGATGAACATGAGTAAAGAAAAACAACTGCTCTTGTTATTGTTTTAGTAGTTAAATGCTAAAGTTGCATGAAAAGAGAAGAGAGAACTACTATTCTGCTGGCCTTCAAGAAATCTATTTTTTGTATAGTTTTCTCTTTCAATCTATTGCATGGGAAAAGAATAGCAAAATCTAACTTAAGGGGAAATCTTCGTTGCAAAAGATAAAAGCAAAATAGAAGATTTGACATACCTTCTTCATGGTACAGATCAACTGCTAAAAAGATTATGCTTCGAGACTTACTTCTTTTGTCCTCGATGCCTCTTCTTCCAACTCCTTAACTGCTCTTACAAGTGACTTTGTGATCCCATTCAGATGTAACCCTTTCCTTGTCATTTCCTCCATTAGCTTTTCAGCCATTCCCCAATCAGCAGCCTTTAAGCAAAGAGACTGAATCAGCTTATTGTACTCGTCAGTATTAGGTTGAACCCCATACTCTTCCATCTCTTGCAACAATTTCACAGCCTTTTCAAATTGCTCAAGCTTACAATACCCACGAATAATTGTATGGTAAGTCACGGGAGTCAACTTGCAGTGCTTCTTCTTCGCCTCGGTCAACATTTTGGCAGCTTCCTCCATTTCACCGCCTTTTGCATACCCACTCATGATCACACTATAAGCAAACACATCAGGCTTGAGTCCCCTAGCTTCCATTATCCTCATTGTCTTTATAGCTTCAGCCATATCTCCCGATTTAGAAAGGGCGTTGATAATCGTATTGAAGATTGCGTTTCCGGGAGGAGGACCAGATTCGATCATTTTGGACAACAAAGCTTTTACCCCCTCAAAATCATTAATTCTGCACAGCCCCTGAATGACGCAAGAAAACTGCTTGATTGCGTATTTCTGTTTTTCTCCGCCAAAATCCTCCAACATCTTCAACGCCAAGTGAACAGAATTGGGATCGTTCTTCTTCCGATCACAAAGAGAACTAATCAAAAAGTTAGCAGATGACTGAGGTGGGTATCTTTGTTTCTCTTTTGCTGATAAATAAACAGAATGAGCTTCTTTCACCATCCCAGCTTTGCATAAATAACATATGATATTCCCAACCTTTCTTGTTTCCGGAAGTTTTTCTTCACTAAGCATCCTCTCGCAAACTAAACCAACACGGTCAAAAATAGATCGCTTACAAAGAGCTTCAATGGTAAAATAATAAGAATCTGCATTTGTTTCACACGAAAAATCTCCAAACTTGTTGAACACCTCGTACCCAGCCATCCCTTTACCCAATCTTGAAAACAAAGATATCAGAGCATTAAGATTATCAGTGGTCACAACACTGTTCTCCTTTTCCCCCAACTCCTTAACCAAATCCCACAAACTATATGCAACCTTCTTTCTTAGCTCACTACAAACACCCCTCACCAGAGCATCAAGAGATCTCGATGTAACTGAGAACACTTCTCGATTTTTACCGCCAGCAGCCCACTTAAAGAACGCAATCAAATTCTCCCCTGGAATATTCGGAGTTTCCAGCACTCTAACCAAAAACTCATCACTCAGATTCAAATTCAAATTCATCTCATCAAGACTAGATTCTAAAGAACCACTAACAACATCGAAATCGCGTTTAAGAAGAGACCGCACACTATCTAATTCCTTGATATCAACCTCGTGGGCTTCATCGTCAACTACTTCCACCGACTCCTTATTTTCCGAATCAAAAACATCCGGTTCTAACACGCTATTAACCTCATCAATTCCATCTTTCCACACTTCTTCAATACTAAAACTATCAGTGTTTTCGTTTTTGTTTTCATTTCCATCGTCAATCGAATCATTGTTGTTATCAGTACTCACCTCAACATCCGTAATTGAATCTGTTGAACTTGAGCTAACGAATCTAATAGCGTTTAATTGTGGAAATAAAGCTACAGATTTGAAATTATTCGAATCGGAATGGCGATAGGATGCTAGGGTTTGAGGATTGTGTACCTTTGAATGCAGTTTCGGGAGATTTGAGGTGGAATGTGAGAATCGTGTGGATGCATTTTTGTGAGCTGGTCGAACTCTTCGTGCTGCTATTACCTTCGATCGCCACATTTCTCGTTTCCAAATTTGTGTGTGTGTGATGTTTGGAGCAGTGTACAGGAAGCGAAAAACCCTAGACGATGGGGGGTGTTTTAGGTTTTATGATTTGTGTGTTTGGAAGTGGTGGATCGGATTGGTCCAAATACCTCTCAAATCATATATAATTTTTAAAAGTTAAAATCTTTACATTTATCTCTAATAGATTCTCTATTTTTATATTATTAAAATATTATATAAATTTATCATCCTAATACATTTTCTAAAAAAAATTATATAAAATAATGATAATTCAATTTTATTTGCGAAAAGAATTTCTCTTTCCATTTCACAAGTTTTAAATAATTCTTTAAACTTTGAGTTTTCTTTAGTTTTCTCTATTTTTGTTGTAAAAGTTGTTGAAAATTTGAAATGCTCTAAGAAAAATAGATCAAAATATAAGAAATTTTGTTTTATTGATTTTATTTATATGGATGTTATTTTTTTATAAATAGAGTATTGAAAATTAAAAAAATTAAGAAAAATTATTTCTAATTTTATTCGTTATTCAATTTAAAGATTGTAGTAATTATTATATTATTAAAATAATCAATATATTAATAAAATATTATTTCTCTCTCATAAACATTTTACTTTTCAATGTTTTTTTATCGGTGGAAAGATTAAATGGTTATTTCTTTTTGTTAAATAATGTGTTTTATACATTTCTTTAAATTTAGAGATTTTTATCTTCTAATTCCTCTTTTTCTATTTTAACATACAAGATAGCATAGTTGTTAAAAAAGAAAACTGTTAAAATCTCTTTTTTCTATTTTTGCGTAGTTGTTAACAGCTTCCCAAAAATGGGGAAATGGGGATTTTGGGCTAATATTTTGCTCCAACGGCTTTTCTAAAACTATCCCCAAAATGGAGAAAGTTGAAGAGAGAAGGTTTTTTTCTCCAAATATGGAGATCACTCTAAAAATGATTACCAAGTGAGAGGGCCAATAGAAAACTTTGAAAATAAATATGTAGAGAGAGAAATAATATTTTAATAGATGAATGGAATATTTTAATTAAGATTAGATTCTCCAAAATGGGGAAGCTGTTGGAGATGAATGTATTTTTCTTAGGAATTTTGGCTTTTGGTCCTCCATTTTGGAGAAATTATGGAAAAGCTGTTGGAGATGCTCTTATTTACTATTAGGGTACCCATGAAATTTTGCGGTGTGCATCTCGATTTAATGTCGATAACATAAAATGTTAATCATGTTTATTTTTATCTTTTTTGTCCATTCTAATGTTAGTTGTGTATTCGTACAATCTAGTTGACTATAAATATTGAACAAATGTAAGCAAATATATACAAATTGTTTTTACCAAATAAAATATATATGTTGATTTATTTTATATTTTTATGTAGAATGTGAGATAGAATAAAAAGCAAACTAATGTTAAGGTTGTGAAAAAACATGTTTCCATGTGTGAAAAATGATTAGTAGATGATGTTGTTACGAGGATCTTCTTCAAAGTCATCGTTTCTAATTTTTCCAATACTTTTGAGACTAATCGAGATGCAAGCAAACTAGCCTACACGCAATGGTTAAAAAAATTGAAAAGCAACTCAAAACCGATACCATTACCAAAACTCACAATGAGCCAAATACACAATCCGGTGAACAAACAAAACAGAAAGGAGCAGCCAAAACAGAAGAAAAAGAAAACGTATGCACATACAGGGGTTTGCAAGATGCAAATCCCGCAGAAAAAAATACCGATGTTGTGAAAATACTAGGCCAAAACAGTGCCGAAACAAAGCAGTAAAAAAATCTGAGTACGAGGCAGTCGCTACCCAACAGAATCCAACCACATCCGTTGTTGATATCGCGCAGCGACCTGAAGCAGCCAGTAACGACGAAGCAATTTGAGTCCTTGTTTTCTTCTGTCTCTTACCACACGAACGCGCGCTTCTGCTCTTACTTACATCACCCGGTTTGGTTCTGTCAACCAAATATTCCACTCGATCTTTCGCCCGCCAATCGCCTCGCAATCCACTCAAAGCTCCTTTGTTGGAGTTCAAGGAAACGATCTTGCAGTCTTCTTTTGTCGCCATTGAAAACAATTTGGTTACGGTGAGTCCTAATCAAATACGTAAAACACTGTGAATTTGATCCCGCTGCAGCAAAGTTTAGGTCCTCTAGTTGTTGAATCGAACTAATATCGGCATCCCTCTGATTCCACCTCCGCGACACCATTTGCCATATCTTGGACACTTCTTGACATCGAACCAATGCGTGTTCCACCGATTCCGGTACTTCCCCACATCTTGGGCATAGGGTGGAGTTCAAATGTATCCCCATTTGGTCAAGCACCAACCTACAAGGGAGTCTACATTGTCTAGCTTTCCAACGAAAAATGCACACTTTTTTTGGAACCCATTTTGACCATTTCGTTTCTTCGAATTGATCTCCTAAAACCGTCAATCTCATCTATCAATGATTTTAATTCTTTCACCGAAAATACCCCCCCCCCATCCAACCATATCACCCGATCCCCCACCTCTACCTGGCTTCCAACCTTGGAGAATTTGTCTAAGCTCTTCCAACTCTCCTGCTTCCCTACCCCTCGGTTCCCTCCTCCAACTCCATCTCCATTTCCACTCGTCACCGACCCACTCCCCCATATAGGATATCGCACCCTCTTTCCTAGACTCAAGTTGGAAAAACCGCTTGAAACGGTCTTTAAATGGCTCATTCCCAAACCACCTTTCCAACCAAAAGTGAGTATTATCCCCCCTCCCCACCTCTTTCCCAAAGGAACTACCAAGATCAATTCCTACCTTACCCAAATCCAACCCCACTTTTAAGATGTTGTTCCACCGACCCCCCCCCCCCCCCCCACACACACACATGGGTACTACTCTCCCAGCCACCTTCACCCTCTCTACCATAAACACTCCTAATCACTTTTACCCAAAGAGCCTCCTTATCCGACGCGAACCTCCACCACCATTTACCCACCAACCCCCAATTATCCAACATTTAACCCTCCTCTCTTGAGACCCCTCACCACCCTCTCCCGCTTTACCCATGCCAACCTCTTTTTGGATTTCTACCCGACCCTTCCCCCCAAAAGAAGTACTTCTCACCCTCTCTAACTCTCTAATAACACCTCTCGGAGCTCGAAAAAGCGAGAAATGATATAATGGAAGGCTACCTAATACCGACTTTACCAAGGTTAATCTACCTCCTTGCAAAATCAATCTCATTATTCACTTCGCTAACTTGTTTTGCACCTTCTTTATCACGTCCTTCCAACTTTCGTGTTTATTCATGTTTTTACCCACCGGAAGCCTAAGATACGTGAAAAGCAATTCCCCATAACCGCATCCTAATCCTCTCGCCCACGCTTGGCTTTCTTCAAAACTAACTCCCATATCATACAATTTACTCTTCCCAATGTTTACCTTTAATCCCGACACCTCGTGAAAACACTCTAAAATTTTCATGAGATTCTTGATGTTGACCGTGCTCCATTTCCCAAAGAATATAGCGTCGTCGGCATATTGTAGGTGTGTCAAGAGGATCTCCTCTTTACCAACTTTCATCCGTTCAAATACCCCTTTTTCCGTCGCTTCCAACATCAACGCATTTAGTCCTTCCGCCACCACTAGGAATATAAACGGTGCTAACGGATCCCCTTGTCTAAGCCCTTTCTCCATCTTGAACTCCTTGGTAGGTGACCCGTTGACTAACACCGATATCGAGGCCGACTCCAAACATGTCTTTACCCAATTACACCATTTGAGCCCAAATCCCATCGATGTTAAGGTTTCTAATAGGAATGACCATTCCACGTTATCGTACGCCTTTTCTAATTTTTGGACACAATGGTTAAAATGACAGTGGCTAATGTTGAAGTTTTTAAATTGGTGAATATAATACAAATGAGAATTTTATTTTTGGTTACGACTGTAATTTTGAAGTTGAAGTGTGTGGTTCATCAGTAAAGGGATTATTTTCAATGGTTTTCTCATATGCTAACATTGCACCAAAGATTGAGAATGTGCCAAACAAATGTTTATCAATAAAGCATAATAATATTTACGATAAATACTTAAATGCATGTTTTTTATTTTAAACATGACAATAGTTTTTTTATAAAATGGGAGTCAACTCATATGAATAATATATTTCCATAAAAAACACTACTTATATAGCTCTATTAGAAAAATAAAAATAAAACAACAGTTGTAGAATAGTTAAAAAAGTAAGTTTACAATAAACATGTATTATATATAAGAACATGATGCTCTTGGCCCAAGCCTCTTCGGCCGCGTCAGTTATAGGTTTAAGGTTCCCTTCCTTCACCGACCCAACCAAGTAATTGTAACACTCTCGAAATTAGAAATAGCAACTAATAATTTTTTTTCCATAATACAACAATAAATGATAAAATTTCCTTTATACAAACCTATCCTCGAAATATCTCAAATTTTATTCTAGATTAACCCTCAACAAATAATAACCAAGTCTTATACAATGAATAAATAAGGTCGGGTGTTACTAAAACCCAAACGAGTTGCTAATCTCAAAGTGCGGAAGACTTCACCCAATAGTTACTCTCTTCTCGTGCATCTAGCTAGCATTTATTACTTCACGGTGTCGCTAAAAGCCTAAAACCATTCCCCAACCGGGACTTGATGCACATGCCGACAAATAAAAAGGTTAGGCTAACACCTAGTGAGTTCAAGAGTTTTTCAATCATAAACCTATAAATCGATAAACGGAGGGAATGCAACTTAAATCATGGTTTCCAAAATGATTTACTTTAAACATGAAAACTACCCGTTTTCCAATAACACACGTTTGAGTAAATAGTAACGCCAATATAAAACATTTCCTCAAGATGTAAACTCAAACCCAAAAACTCACCCAAAATATGATTAATTGTTTACTTCTCAATTAATGAAAACGTGGATAAAACTTTATATCCGAAAACATCCAAAACACGGATGAGGCATAATACTCAACTCATAAATCATGGATGACAATCTATATATAAAAAATTTCGTTGTAAACACGAATGATACTCAATACCCAAAGCAACCGGTAAAAACAATAAACAATATCGAAAGCGTCAAATCGTGGAAAATCTTTGTCTCCAAAGAATATATCCAAAATCCACCATTCGGTGACGAGGGAGACCCAATTCTATTGAACGTGACGGAACACAAAAGTAGGTCATATATCTATGTTAATAAAACCAAACACTTAGATCATAATCATATGATATATCGAGCTCAATTCCTCTAAGTCTATTGCTCGTGGAGTCTCAATCTCAACCCCTCTAGGTCTATACTTTAAGATCTCCAAATCCAAGAAAACATACAAGCACGTTGATATTACACCTTACTGCTCATGGGACAACGCTTGACCATATGGGTCCACATCTTACTTACCATGAGACCCGATGCTTATTCCGTATTACAATAAGGGAAACTAACGTCCCATCATTGAATGTAAAGACTCAAGTGCCTATGGATCCATTACACTAAAATCAAGTATAAATACAAGTTCCAAAATGTACAACGCTAACCCCAAAACTAGCACGTTCAAAACATGTGAGCCTCAAATAAAATGCAATAAATGCAAATCATAACCAAGGGCTATCAAAATCGGACAAATGTGTAACACCCTCAAAATTGGAAAGATCAACTACTAAAAACTTCAATAAAATAACCAAATGAGGATAAAATCCCTTCTACAAACCATCATTGGAAATACCTCAAAATTTAAAATGTAACAACTCCCACAAGTAATAGCTCAAGTCATACATCATGACTAAGTAAAGTCGGGTGTTACTTAACCCAAATACAAGTTGCCATTTCGAAAATAAATGCGGAAGACTTCACTAAGCAATTCATTTCTCGAGCACACTACTAGCACTCATTTCTTCACAGTGTCACTAGAACTATTCCCAACCTGAACCTGTTGCACATGCCGAAAAAATAAAAAGGTTAGGCTAACGCCCAGTGAGTTCAAGAGTTTTCATCATGATTAAATAACTCGTTAGACGAAAATGATGCAACTTAAATCATGATTTCCAAAAAGGGATTTGTATTAAATATACCAACAACCCATTTTCCAAACACACAAATTCTGTGATGGAAACTCCAATGAAAATAATTTCTCAACAATGGACTAAATTCCAAAACTCAAGCAAGATGTGAATAAATATTAAATTTCAAAATAATATCAACGCAAATAAAAGTCCAATAATAGAAACATCCAAACAAGGATGAGACATAATATACCGCCCATAAATCATGGAAAACAATCCATATAAATATAATATGTCACCGACAACATGGATAAAAGAAATACCCGAAACAACACCTTTCGGTGACGGGGGAGACCTGATTTCATCAAATGTGACGAATACATAAGTTAAACCACAATTATAATTACAAGCATGTTTCATGGATGGAAAAACACATGACATAAACCCTATCCAGGTCTTTAGTCAATCTTAGACATCAACCCAAACCGGATCTTTAGTCCATGGAGACATCAACTCAAACCGAGTCTTTAGTCTAAGGAGACATCAATCCAAACCGGATCTTTAGTCTATTATGACATCAACCCAAACCGGGTCTTTAGTTAAGTGAGGCATCAACCCAAACCGGATCTCTAGCCTAGTGTGACATCAACCCAAACTGGATCTTTAGTCCACGGAGACATCAACCTAAACTAGATCTTTAGTCTATTGAGGCATCAACCCAAATCGGATCTTTACCCTAAAACCAACAAGTTCAACCCGAACCGGATCTTTACCTTGTGATCTCACCATCCAAACAAGCTTGTTTGATTTAAAAATTTATACATGACTCCAAAAGAATAACCAATACATTCAAATCATGTAATTCCCAAATGTAACACCCAAAAAAAATTAAGATGCTGAAACGTGACTCACGGACGTCCGCATAGCGCGGAAGTCTGCACACCATCCGCGGAAGCAACAGAGGTTTTGAGAGGGCAATAGTTCGGCCGAGGCCGGACGTCTGCGAAGGATCATGCGAACGTCCGCGACCTGTCTGATGAGTTAATTTGGGTATTTTAAGCCCTTTCTCTCTCTTTCTCTCTTTCCTCATTCACTCCCCAAAACCCTAACTCATGCCTCTCTCTTTCTCTCTCGGCCGATTTCTTCCAAGAAAACACAAAACCCCCTTCCTCCTCTTTATCTTCTTCCCCAAATCAAACCATCACCATTGTTGGGAACCTTAACCCATTCAAGAAAACTTCCACTTCATCTCCTTCATCAAGATTCTAGGGTTTCACCCAACCCTTTTCACTCCATGTGAAGATTAAGAGTTTGTGGTTCATCTTGGTGGTTCTAGAGACATTTTGGTTGGTGGATTCAAGTATGGTTAAGGTAATCTTCTCTCCTCTTCATTTATGAAGTTAGGGTTTTGATATAAGTGGGTATTTTCGGTGTAAAATGGTTGGAGGATGATTCCACATGGTTAGGTCTAATTAATGTTGGTTGGAAACTTATGGATCTAGGTTTTTGAGGTTTGTCTTGAAGTTTCAAGCTTCATCAAAGGAGCTTACGTTTGGGAAAAATCTAGATTTAGCCTAAATCTAGCAAGGTGAGTTCAAGTTGATTTGTGAAAATGTTGTACATGCCAAAATGTTATTTTCCAAGTACTTATGTGATTACATGAAAATTATCAATTGTTGAGTTAATTGATGGGTTTTGACTTTTGAAGTATTTAACTTGGTAAATGTGGTAAAATGCCCATATTTGAGATTTTTGGGAAACTTGATAGTAAATCATAAATGATAACGTATTGATGATTTATTGCATAGATGGAGATCATTTGGTGAAAATGCACTTCTAGTGCTTATTTGGAAATATGCATAGTTTATGTTATGATACGTTTTAAAAATACGAACGTGTAGGATTTTGAGCTTTGAATAAACGAAACATGTATGAAAGTATTTAAATGTTTTGTCCTATAGATGGAGATTTGTACAGATGCCTTTTAACGCATGTTTCGGAAATATGCATAAGTTATGTTATGGGACGGTTTGAAAGTGTAAACGATATGAGTTCCTTTGGAAAATGGGATGTCCCACCCAATGTTGTGTTTTGGGTTATTCATTAATTTAAAACGGGTGTTCGCATAAACGTGTATTGTTTACGTTTAACTCATTTTATGTTTTTACTAATGGTCATTTGACTTATTGAGCCCATGGCTCGGTTTTGACTCCGTTGGGTCTTGGGGACATTTGTCTGATTTTGATAGCTCGATGTTGGGCGTTTGATTATGTTTTGCATTTAATGCATCCTATTTGAGAATTATATGTTTTGAATGCGCTAGTTCATTCGTTTGGGTCATGTAATGCTATATTTGTAATACAATGGATCCATAAGCACTATAGTCTTTATGCCGATCTTGGGACGCTAGTTTTCCACATCGCGACACGGTTAGGCATCGATGGTATGGTATAAGTCCTACGTGCGAATACGTTATAGTCATTATGCCGATGATGGGACGACAGTTTTCCACATCGCGGCACGGTCAGGCATCGACGGTATGGTATAAGTCCTACATACGAATACGTTAAGGATGTTGCCCCAAATTGGGTGTGGTTTTAAGTGGCCACACTCGGCATCCGTTATATGTCTTACTAAGTGTTTGGCTTTACCAACTTGGCAAGTGGCTTACTTTTGTGTTCCGTCACTTGCGTTGGTAAGCGGGTCTCCCCCGTAGCCGAAATGTGTTGTTTTGGGTAGTTATTTTTATCCATGTTTTCGGTGACGTAATTATATTTTTAAATGGATTGTTTTCCATGATTTATGGGCAATGTATTATGTTTAATCCTGGTTGAGATGTTTTGAATAATGGAGTTTTATTCACGTTTATACCCTTTTGGGAATTTAATGTTTATTCACATTTTGGGTGAGTTTTGGGTTTGAGCTTGCATCGCAAAGAAAGGTTTTACGTGGCGTTGTCATCGTCTAAAATACGTATTCTTGGAAATCAGATCGTCTTCATATTTAATGCAAATTATTTTGGGAATCATGTTATATTAAAGCTTTCACTACGTGATTTGTGTGAGTTGGAAAATGGACGATTTGCATATAAAGTAAATTCTTTTGAACTCATGACTTAAACTACATCTCTCACGATTTACGAATTTATATGGTCATGATAAAACTCTTGAACTCACTAGGCGTTAGCCTAACCCTTTTTTTATTTGTCGGCATGTGCAACAGGCTCAGGTTGGGAGTAGCTTTAGCCACACGATGAAGTGGCGAGTGCTAGTAGAGTGCGCTAGAGGTGATTTTGATTAGTGAAGTCTTCCGCACTTATTTGGGATTAGCAACTTGTGTTGTGTTAAGTAATGTTCGTCTTAAGTTATTAATTGTGAGAATTATGATGTTTAAACTCCGAAGTATTTTCAGGGATGATCTGTAGAAATGATTTTTATCCTCTTTTGGTTATTTTATTGAAATTAAAGTTAGTTGCTTGTTCCAAATTTTGAGAGTGTTATAAGTTAGGGTGTTACAAGTTGGTATCAGAGCCAGGTTTGAGAGAACTAGGTGTTGATTTTGGATACCTAGACTCAAACTAGCGTTCTTTTAAGTAAATAAGAGTGAGATTTAACCATTAGGCACTTTAAGATAGGATGTTTTGAGGTCGATGGAGTTGCTAGAAACGTGAATCACGTCTAGAATAGCAAGGATAATCATATGCGGTACGTTCATAATGACACATGGCCAGTGCCATGGTGAACCTACTAGTTACATGCGCGTACTTGAACTACTTTAATGTGATGATCATTGGGGTAGTGAAGGAGTTTCTAAGCGAGTAGTCGTCAGATTAGATGGACAATTCTAGCATTAGTCACTTTGGGTGACAATAAGCATGGTAATTGCTTTAAGTGGACCGTTTCGGGTCAAGATTGATGGTTGGGTTAGAACCATAGATTTATTGAATCGGCCTTAATTCGAAAAGGAAACTGTAAGGTTAATTGATGTAATTCCCAACTTTGCCTTAAGAGGTTTGAACATTCGGATGACAATAGTGGACCGGAGGGATTTGGAGGAGCATGGGTTGAGACGTTGAGTGCCGACTAAGTTATGCACAAAATTTATTTTGAAAATAAATTGCACCAATTATTTCTTGTGTTTCAAATCCTTATATGGATTGTGTTACAAATCTTGGAAAATGTTTAGCACATACAAGATTTTAAATCATGGTTTTTGTGCCTACATGAAATTATTTTATTGCGGGAGTTGCAAACTCCGTCGGGACTTGTTTTGCTTTATTATTGTCCAACGTTACTTTCGGGTACAGTGATATCCATATTTTTATGATGTTTAAGATGTTGGGCAAGTAACTACGGCTTATGACTTTAACATTGGATCTCCTCCACATATGTTAAAGTTTGGACGGAAAGTTATCTTCTATTATATCTATGTAAAGTTATTTTGGAGAATTTGTTTAATATGAGTTTGTTAAACAATGTTGTTATATGTTATTACAACAAGAAGAGGATTTTTGGAATTTTGGCGTTTTAGTCATGATTTTGCTTATTGCAATTTGACTTTTGGGAAGCATAATGTTTGGTGCCATTTTATGGACTTGAGGTCATTGAGCTCATTGAATTTCATGGAGCTTTGTTTTACGACATTTTGTGTCGTGTGAGTACAATTTCACAATGTGCATACTCTGTTTATTGATGTGAAAAAAAAACTATGAGTTATGTTCGGCATTTTGTCCCACTCGAGCTTTGTCGAGAAATGTTAATTATTGCCATAAGGCGACCAAAAGGGGTGAGTTTTGGAACTTTAGTGTCGTGTAACTTTCCTTTCAAGAAGTTGTGTTAACACGTATTTCGTTGCAAATAATTCAGTGTATGGATTGATTTATACGTAACTTCAGTGATGTATGAAAGAACACTTTGGTAGCATCATAATACTTTGCTTGGTGCGCTTTCGGTCAGTTGATTGTTTTATTACCATTTCATGTAAATACATTATATCGACTAGGGGTACACATAGCTTGGTAACCATTGCTTCTCAACACTTTGATAAACGAATCGTGAGTGAAAATATTTTATTAACTCATTGTATGAATGATGGCCATTTGGTCAAAGTGTGTTTTAGTGTTGTGGGGATCATGCATGGTTTATGATACATTATATTTTGAAAACACGAATGTGTGAGTCGTTGACATTCGGTCAATTTTGGTTTGACGAATATTTTGGAAAATTGTAAACCTTTTTGGTTTTAGAGAAAGTGTGTATTTTGAGTATTTGACGAATAAACTTTTAAGCATTGACGTTTGAACGTTTTATGTTACGGGCGCCAAACTTTTGATGAAAATGCTCCGTGAGAAGGATTTTGGAAAATTATTTGCTTAAACCGAGGGAGCGTGGAAATATTTATGTTTTTAACATTGATGCGCACCGTTGGTGCAATTCGGGATTTGAAATAGGTTTGAACCCTTTTGGTGTCAACAAATTACTAACATTTATTTCTCCTAAGTTTTGGGAAAACACATTGATGTGTGCGAACCTTGTCAGAAACGTTTTACTCATGAGTCATTATACGACCGGATGAGAAAATTTTGGAAATTGATTTTAAAGAAGTTCATCTTTTGAAAATTTGTCGTGAACTATTTAATGCATGTTATTTCATTGACATGCCTTGTTCCACGCCATTTTTTGGTTAAAAAAGAAATTTTGGAGTCAATTGTCGTTTGGACTTCTTTTGAGGTACGTGCAAACTTTTTGTTGCACACCATTTAAAGTGGGTAGTTACCTTACGTGCAGGTCATGAGTCAATCCATACTAAGACCGTAGCGGTCCATTTTAAAGAAGTTGTTTATTACGCTTTTGCGTTTTGTTAATAATCTGAACTGCAATGAAATAATTTTCAATATGATTTTCATATGTGGGACGAGTGTGTCCATTTTTGCGCAACTACCGAACTGATAGTAGTAGTTTTTATGCGTACATTTAATTTGATATGAAAATATTTGTGTTGAAAATTCCTATGAAAAGTTTTTGTTGATTGGCATATTTGTTAAATAATTCACTTGAAAACCTTGAACTCGTTAGGGCCTTGGAAAGGTTAAGTAACCCCGGTTAAGAGTAAATTTGTGTAGGATCTCGACTATGAAAAGTTGGGCGTTAGACACGTGATGTGACTATAGGCCGGATGATATCGGTGGCAGAGTTGATGTACTTGTGGTAATTGAAGGGTTAGATTTGCGGTAACGTATTTCGAGGTTGGTATGACCGTTTTTGTCGGCATCCCTGTTGGGGTCTTGGACAATTTTCGCATGAAGAACCCTTTAGGCACCGTGTTGATAACCTTAGTTTTGTGGAAATGCTCGGCGAACGGAACTCGTGTGTGGAGTTCTGTTAGAGTTCAAAGTTTGGTGGTATGCCTAGGTGTCAACCTTTTTGGGTTCGAGGTCGAGAACCGTTAGCGTATTCGGAGGGTGTAGTCCGATTTGAAAGAAATAATGGTAACGGTTGTAGTAATCTTAGGATGCTCGATCATGATGAGTGGTTTTAGTGGAATAACTTTCGTGTGCGGTTAAAGAACCTGTCGGTTTGATGATCTATGTTGGGATGGATTCTTGGAGTCTATTAGGGCTCGTCGGAATTAACGACGGTTAATGGTGGGAACAATTGGAATTGGAGATTCGGTTGGTCTCGGTATTAAGTAAACCTTGGATTGATTTAGAGTTTGGACCGCAATCGGGGAAGTATAGAACATTCTAAGGTTGGGAGACAACCGAAGTTGTCTGATTGGAAGTTACTCCAGTGGTTGGAGCGTTCACCCGAACATAAGTACAGTGTACCTGAGAGGACAATGTTGGTAAGAACTTGCTTGAGGTTTGTCATAGCAGTCTGCGTGAGAGAAATTAAATTCCAATTGGGAGCCATTAGAACATGGTCGGTGTGGAGTCGGTTAGCATTTGGTTGTAAAGGACCTAGATTTCGAGGACGAAATCATTCTAAGGTTGGGAGGATTGTAACACCCCAAAAAAATTAAGATGCTGAAACCTGACTCACGGACGTCCGCAAGGGGCAAGGCCGGACGTCCGCATAGCGCGGAAGTCCGCACACCATCCGCGGAAGCAACAGAGGTTTTGAGAAGGCAATAGTTCGCCCGAGGCCGGACGTCCGCGAAGGATCATGCGGACGTCCGCGACCTGTCTGATGAGTTAATTTGGGTATTTTAAGCCCTTTCTCTCTCTCTCTCTCTCTCTCTCTCTCTCTCTCCTCATTCACTCCCCAAAACCCTAACTTGTGCCTCTCTCTTCCTCTCTGAGCCGATTTCTTCCAAGAAAACACAAAACCCCCTTCCTCCTCTTCATCTTCTTCCCCAAATCAAACCATCACCATTGTTGGGAACCTTAACCTATTCAAGAAAACTTCCACTTCATCTCCTTCATCAAGATTCTAGGGTTTCACCCAACCCTTTTAACTCCATGTGAAGATTAAGAGTTTGTGGTTCATCTTGGTGGTTCTAGAGACATTTTGGTTGGTGGATTCAAGTATGGTTAAGGTAATCTTCTCTCCTCTTCATTTATGAAGTTAGGGTTTTGATATAAGTGGGTATTTTTGGTGTAAAATGCTTGGAGGATGATTCCACATGGTTAGGTCTAATTAATGTTGGTTGGAAACTTATGGATCTAGGTTTTTGAGGTTTGGCTTGAAGATTCAAGCTTCATCAAAGGAGCTTACGTTTCGGGAAAATCTAGATTTAGCCTAAATCTAGCAAGGTGAGTTAAAGTTGATTTGTGAAAATGTTGTACATGCCAAAATGTTATTTTCCAAGTACTTATGTGATTACATGAAAATTATCAATTGTTGAGTTAATTGATGGGTTTTGACTTTTGAAGTATTTTACTTTGTAAATGTGGTAAAATGCCCATATTTGGGATTTTTGGGAAACTTGATAGTAAATCATAAATGATAACGTATTGATGATTTATTGCATAGATGGAGATCATTTGGTGAAAATGCACTTCTAGTGCTTATTTGGAAATATGCATAATTTATGTTATGATACGTTTTGAAAATACGAACGTGTAGGATTTTGAGCTTCCTTTTACAAGTTTCAATTACAGAAGACAATTCGGTTCTCATGAGCTTCCTTTTACAAGACAATTCGGTTCTCATGAGCTTCCTTTTACAAGTTTCAATTACAGAAGAAGCAATATTTTGGTTTGTTTGGTGAAATGCTACTTTAATGATTTTACTTAGGATTTAAAAGAAGGAATGTAGGTTAGATTTTCCCTAGATTTTATATTAAATACCTGATCCCAAAAGTGGTCCTTGTACTTGAGGTGGGAATTTTCGCTAGAAAAGCCCGGTTACAAAACACTCACACCTTTAAGTAAAAATCCCATACTCTTATTACTTATTGTTTTGTCAATGGTAATCTCAAAAAGGGCCTTTTCAGGCCTCGACGGAATGTGTAGAGACAAATACTCTAAGTGTTTTAAATACACCAACTAGCTTGCCTACTACTCCAGTGGGTTGAGATTAGCTCACTGTGTCGACCTCACTTTCGCAAGTGTCATAAGAATTCTTTCTAATCCCCTAGCATCATCCAAGCTCGTGTCACTGCGTTCTACTCATTTCTGAGTTGAGAACTAGACTTTAGATCCTTACAAGTGATCGGCTTGTTCGCATCATTGGGCAATAATCGAGAGTGAATGACCAAAACAACAAATATTCCAAATATAAAGATTACTCAAGCATTTTCTCTAAAATCCAGGTACTTCTCTTTCCTACATCCCAAAAGATGCTTAGCCCGTAATTATTGAAGTAAAGAAAACAAAAGAGTAGAAGTTGCACATAAATAAACTGAAAGTGACTTGAATTAAAAATGCAGTGGGGAACGAGGGTACGTCACTGCCACTGATTACTCGAACCTACAATTACACTAGGAATTGAAAATACATAAATTTAAAGATCTACTGCAGTAAACTAGAGAGCTAACAACTACAACTACACTTGCACTAAATGTGGTAGATGAAGATATGAAGGATGAATTAAATGAAAACCAACACCCCTTTATATACTAAGAGGAAAGGTTGGGTTTTAACAAAAGATGGGTTTAAACTAGAGACTAAAGACTGAAGATAGAAGGCATAAAATTCAGCTTCTTTAAGTAATTCCTCTATCCACAAGCTTGTAGCTCTTTTACCCATAGGTTCTTTCACCTTTCCAAAAAGTCCACTTTAAAGTACCATGAGTTTTATTAAACAATTCATCTTGCCATGCTTTTTAGGAACATGCTTGTACTTCACCATCCCATGCCTCTGCCATTTGAACCTTCTATTCTCCAGACTTTTATTTTCATGCTAAGATTTGTTTTTCTTTTGTCTTCTTCTTTGCTCGCCAGTGGGGTCCGGAGTGGGATGCGCAAGTCACTGCAGATATTTCGTGAAAAAACAACAAAACTCCACCAAATGATTTATAAAAACTATGGTTCACTCTTATTGCTCATTTTTGGAATATTACCAAGAATTGGGGTTTTGAGAAGTGAAATGGCTAAAATTTGACAAAATAAAAGGAAATAATAACTCTAAAAATAGAGTTATCACAACCTCAAACTTAAACCATTACTTGTCCCCAAGTAATAAAAAGAGAGAAAGAAAAAAAAAATTAAGAATATGCACTTTTGAGCTTTCAGGGACTTACCGACTTCTCACTCTGAATGAAAGTTGATCTCCCTCCATGGATGCTTCTTTCGGTTCCAAGATTAAAACGTCACTTTTGTACTTGACAACATCTTTCCCTTGTTCACATTTGATCAATAGGACTTTCTTGGGTTCGAAGGGTTTGTGGCTTTGAATATTCTCCCAAGGGTTTCGTAGCAAGTACTTCCAAACACGGACCGAAAATCTCGCTTCGAGATTTTTATTTCAAGAAGTGATTGTTTTGTATTTTCCACGGGTAAGTACGTACACTTCAGACTTTTATTTGGGTATGGCTATTTTTGTGAGAGTGGGTATTCTGATGGTCCAGAATAGGCACACCATCTTTTTCTGGGAGTGGACACTTTGATGGTCCAGAAAAGGCACACCATCAATCTTTTGTAGTGATACTCCGATTTTTTCTGTTTTTGTGTTTTTGTTGTGTGTTTTTTTGGAGGGGGGTATATCTTACCCACCTCAAACTTAGGACCTCACAGTGTCCCCACTGTGGAAAGACTGGAAGTCACTCTGGAAGTCCTCACCTCAAACTTAAGATTGCACAGTGTCCTCACTGTGACTTGGAAAGTGGGTTCAAAGAGGTATTTGGGGTATCAAAAAGGTCGAGTTTGGATGCGAAAATGGCCTTTATCATGTCAACGTGACAAGTTGAGAATCGTACTTACAAAAGTGACTTTTGAAGTTGGAAGCCGAGAGTTGCACCTTGAAATGGAAAATGATCAAAAAGCATTCAAAAGAGAGTTAAGTTAGTACCCAAAAGTACCTGCTTAGCAGCAGGTATTCATGCATCATTCAATAAAAATAAAATAGTAGCAATATTGTCAAGTGCCTAGCCATAGGCAAAATACCAAACAGAAATTAAAAATTGTTTTTGGAGCAATAAGAGTGGGAACCAAAGTCCCAACAAACCATTCAGTGGGTGGGAGTCGCTGGCGGTGTTCTTTCTGCGGAGTCGTTACTGAGATCAGCCTCACTATCATTGGAAGGACAGATGCATTCTGGAAATTCTGGAATTTGTTCGGCCAAGATGGGATCAGCAGCTCGATATACTTAATTGAGGACTGCATCCCGATCGCGTATGTACATCCAGAAAGACTTTGTAGCCCTGTTCATGTGCTTCTATTGGGCTTCCATAAGGTCGACGCGATAAGTAAGAGCTGTCAATGCGCTCAGAATGGCGGCCATGGGATTGCTTGTGCTTCTTGGAGTGGGTTGGCAGAGTGGGGTACCAGTGGATCTCACTGTAGGTTCTTCATCAGCAGGTTCGTCGGGAGGACCGGCAAGTGCCCTCCCCATTTTCTTGATTGTGACGATGCTGATGTTGTTCGTTGAAGTGATCCACTTGTCATCCTGAGCAGCTGGCACTCCAGCATCGATTAGCAACGATGTAATAAGACAAGGAAGAGGGAGGATTACCTTCTTTCGGGTTCGAGCTGTGTAGATGGCGGATTGCATGAGGGTTCCCAGGTTGATTGGTTTGCCCGCAAGAATGCAGTACAACAATGCGCACTTGTGCATCTAGAGGGTCGTATCATGAGTAGTTGGTGATAAGGAGGCCTGTAAAAACTGGAACCACACAGCGGCCTCGGTAGTGAGCTAGCTAGCGTGTAGGCACCGTCTAGTGCCATCCCTATCCCAGGGCTTTCCTTCTACTGCCAATTCTTTCAAAATAGCATCTTCATCGGCCGGGGTCATTTTTTACAGGAACCGTGCAAAAGAGCATGTAGTCGGGGTCCTTATTCCGAGGACCCAGTTGATTGCAGTTGCATTATAGTGCACGATTCTACCCCGGACTTTCACAAATGTGTCTTTAGTCTGAGAGGCTTCAGCATAAAACTCCCTTACCAGAGAGGCATTGGCCCGACGATTGGCAGTTGCCAAAGCGCCCAATCTTGCTATAAAACCCTCTCTTTGATAAACGAGTTAGCCTCTATAAAGTCGGGGTAAAAAACCCTCTCTAGGTTCAACTTTTGCTTGTAAATGCAGTCATAGTGGGCAGCGACCGCAGGGGTCGTGAACTGCCTGGGCACCCCACTGGGGGCATGCTCCGTGCCTACTGTGGACTGATGTGGGTTTTCAGTTTGAACATGTTCATCACCAGCATCAGATTCAAATGATGATGAACTTAAAGAGGGTTCAAGACCCTTACCTTTCCCAGATGTTGTCTTCCTCGATTTCTTGGCCGGTGTTTTCAACGAAATGGTCACCGTAGACCTGGTGACCATGGCTCTCTTCCTCAAAGCTCTTTTCATAGGGTTCTCCTCACTGTGGGCTGCTTTCTGAAGTGCCTCCAAATCAACAGTGTTTGTGACTTGGAGGTTTTGATCAGTGTGAACCTACTCCTCGTGGTGAAGTGTCACAGCCTCTATATCTTTTCTTTGTTGTTCCTCTTCTTGTCTGATTCGGTCTTCTTCTTCCTTTCTCAGCCTCTCTTCTTCTGCCCATTTCTTCTCTTCTTCAAGTAGTCTTTCTTTTTCAACCCTTTGTCTTTCCTCCTCCTCTCTCAACAGTCTTTCTGCTTCTTTTTGGATTCTCTCTTCCTCCTCTTTTCTTACTCTTTCCGCCTCCTCCCGTGCCAACCTTTCTTCCTCTTCTTTTCGTTTCTTCTCAACCTCTTCTTTCTTTTTGCGAAGGGCCAGGAGTTTTTGATTGTACTCCTCTTCTAGCCTTAGCATTTCTTCATCAGTTTGTTGCTTCTCCATGTCAAAACCACTCAGACTGGTGTCTGAGGCTTTCGAGGAAGAAGCCGCCTTTGAACCCTCTTGCTTTGATGATTCTGCATCTGGAGCGACGAATGTCATTGGATGTTCGTCGGAGGATGGCGGAGGCTCGTTCAGGTCGTCGGTAATGTTTTCCGGAGGGTTATCGTCGGAGGTTTTGCGGCGGAGTACGGCGCGACTGGGCTCATTAGGGTTAGGGTTGAGTCTCTTGCTTCTTGCCATTGAAGGGTTGCTTTGGTCTGGTTCGATAGAGAAATTAGGGAAGAAGGGTGTGTGTTTTGAATATTTGGAGTAAAAAGGTGGTTTTTGGAATTTGGTGTGGAAAGAGTTTATTTTCTGGGTATTATGTTTTTAGGAGGGAACCGTTACTTTTGAGAGAGAGAGAGAGAGAGAGAGAGAGGGGGATTATGATGGTTTTCTTGAAAATCGGCGAAATAGGTGTAAGGTGGCAGAAAAGTAGACCTTTGGGTAAGAAAAGGTGATTTGCTGTCAGATCTTGGGCCCCCAAACCGTCCCATCGAAGCGTCAGGCCAGCAGTGGGAAGCGCAGTGACATGCTCGATGTCACTGCGAAACAGTTGTTTGACTTTTTTCTTAAAAACTTGGCAATCTCTCCTACACACATTAAAATAAACTACCACACAGAATTAAAAAGACCAAAAATAATAAAAACACATCAAATAACTGAAATAAAGTATTTACAAATGGTTTTGACTTTTCTTAACCAGAGCGGGGTAGAGAGTGGGATGGAATGTGAGCACTATCGCTCAGAAAATGCTTTACTCTCTGCCCATTGACTTTGAATGTTTGAACAGACTGTGGGGACATCAATTCCACTGTTCCAAAGGGACTAACCTTGACCACGGTGTATGGTCCCGTCCATCGTGATTTTAGCTTACCATGAAAGAGTTTAAGACGGGAACTGAACAATAGTACCTGTTGGCCTTCAATGAACTCCCTATGGTTGATTCTTCGATGTAAAGCCCGTATCCCGGTATGTAATTTATTAGTCTTAACTATTTCTTTTAAGTTCGATTATTGTGGTTTCCGTAAACGGGGTTAGTCGAGTTGGGTCAAATCGTTAAGTATCGGAATTCTTGGTTAGGGGTGAGAGGCTTGCAAGTTGAAGGGCCATTTGTGACAAAGGCCAAAAACCCATATGGGTTTCGGCCCATGCAGTAAAAGAGAGAAATACATTTGGTCCTTGTGTTGTATTGTTGTGGGTGGGTGTCGTGAGTATCAAACAACAAAAGAAACCCCAAAACCCTAAGCACCCATTTCTTGTTTTGGTTTGTGCCGCACGCAAGGAAGAACAAAGAGCACCAGCTTTCTTTCCTGTTTTCCCTGCCGCCGTGAACCACCCGCCACCACCAGCAGCCGGCGCTGCTGGTCCTGCCGACGAGAAGAGAGAGAGAGCAGTAAGCAGTAAAGAGTGAGAGAGAGAACAGCGCGAGAGAGAGAGGTAGAGAGAGAGAACAGCGCGAGAGAGAGTGGTAGAGAGAGGTCGCCGGAAACTGCTGCTGTTCGCCGCTGTTGTCGCCGGAGACCACCACCACCACTGCCGTTCGTCGGAAATTTCGAGGGAGAGAGGAGCAGGTGCGGGTGTGTGGTGTTGTAGCGAGGTAAGTCGTTTCTTTCGTCTCGTTTCCTTTTCGTTTCTTTTCCGGCAAAGCAACCACCGCGACGCCGCCGTCGCCGCCGCCGCCGTACCCCGCTGCCGGAGGTGGCAGTGGGTGGTGCCCGTGGCGGAACCCTAAAACCACCTCTGTCCATAACCTTAAACCGCCGTAGCGGAACCCGAATCGTATAAACCGAACGCGTAAACCGTTTTATAAAGTTATCATTTTATGTGAAAAAACGTCCTTTTCTGCCACTGTTTTGCGTTAGCCGTAACTCTTTACTCGTAACTCGGATTGGGGTGAAACCGGTGCCAAAAGTTCCCTTTCCGAGTCTAGTAACTTTTCTGTGTTTCGTACGAAATCCAGTTCGGAACGTAGCATAGGCCAAATCGTCGTTTTATACTGAAAGGTGCTGGTTTTTCACTGTTCTGCGAACCGTTCTTATAAATTCCGTAATAAAATGTAGAAAAATCGTTAGGAGGTGTATAATATGTCCTTGGAACCCTAACTCAGAGTACTTTCTAGTTATGTATTTTAATCGAGGATTTTCTGGGTTTAAAGAGGTCGGATCAGGTCCCGAACAGACCTGTTTGGTTAGACCGAAAAGTCGTTTAAGGGACGGTTTAAGCGTGCGTCGTATTTTAGGGTCCAGGTCTCGTGTTAATACTTTTTAACCTTCGTCTAGGTGTCGGGAAGTGATCTTGGATTTGTGGAGCTTGATTTATTAATTGTGAGCTAGGCGCGCTTACGAGGTGAGTTCTCTCACTATATTTAATATTAGTTGTTTTACATTACTGTAGCTCGTGTGCGATAGCCTATTTATTGTGATGTGGGGCTAGATAGTGGGGTGACTTGTGGACCTTTACTGACATGTATGCGCGGGTGGCGTTGACATGTATACGCAGGTGGCGTTGACATGTATACGCGGGTGGCGTTGTCATGTATACGCGGGTGGCGTAGGGACTCGGGCCGACGTTGTATACGCGGGTGGCGTAGAAACTCGGCGGGACCGAAGATTGTATACGCGGGTGGCGTAGAATCTCGGTGGGGCCCAAGGTGTTATACGCGGGTGGCGTAGGGGTGGGTATGCATGTTTATGATTTGTTCGTAGACTGGTATGCTTGTTTATGTGTATCTATCTGTTATAGGGGTAATGTGGAATAATTGTGTTATCTATAGTGGTTGGATTCACTAAGCTTCGTGCTTACCCTTTCCCAATAAATCATTGTTTCAGGTGCGAGTAGCTCCAAGGCGTGACGGGTACACACTGGCGCGCGGGAAGAGCTGACTATTTTATGATCTTAATATTTAAAACAATTATTCCGCTGTTTATTGTTCGTAATAATTTTATTTAGTGGTTTGCGAATGAAACGATTTAATTATTAAATGCGTTTTTATTAATGAAGGGTTACTTTAAAAATTATAAATTCCTTGTAATTTTTGGGACGTTACATTCGATCATGCAATATCTTGGTCTTTTCTTTGTACAACTTTGCATTTTCGTAGGAGTGGTATCGCAACTCCTCTAGCTCATGCAATTGTAAAAACCTCTTGGTTCCCGCATCATCCTCACTCATATTGAGTTCTTTAAGGGCCCAAAACGCCTTGTGCTCTAATTCAATCGGTAAATGGCAAGCTTTGCCAAAAACCAATTTAAATGGAGACATTCCCAAAGGAGTTTTGTAGGCCATACGATAGGCCCAAAGAGCATCATCAAGTTTGGTTGACCAATCTTTGCGATGTGGTTTAACGACTTTCTCCAAAATACCTTTGATTTCTCGGTTTGAAAGTTCGGCTAAACCGTTGGTCTGCGGGTGGTATGCGGTGGCCACTCTATGATGTATATCATATTTAGCAAGGACCGATCTCATGACTTTGTTCACAAAATAGGTGCCTTCGTCACTAATTAATGCCCGTGGTGTTCCAAATCGAGTGAAAATGTTTTTATGAAAAAATTTCACCACGGTGTTGGTATCGTTAGAGTGACATGCAACAGCTTCCACCCTTATTCGAAACATAATCCACCGCAACCAAGATATAAAAATTATTGTTTGAATTTGGAAAAGGACCCATGAAATCGATCCCCCAAACATCAAAAGGTTCTACCTCTAGAATGTTATTAAGAGGCATTTCGTTCCTTTGCGAGATGTTCCCGGTGCGTTGACATTGCTCACAATTTTTCACAAATTCAAAAGAGTCCTTAAATACAGTGGGCCAAAAGAACCCATTTTGCAAGATTTTCGCTGCAGTGCGGTTTCCACCAAAGTGGCCATCGTAGTGGGATGTGTGACAACCCTGGAGTATTTGATGTTGCTCACTCCTGTGGACACATCGTCTCAATATTTGGTTTGTTCCTATCTTATACAAGAAAGGGTCGTCCCATACATATTGACGAGTGTCATGTAAAAACTTCGTAAATGGTTGTC
The DNA here is from genome assembly GCA_033807775.1 of Saussurea involucrata. NCBI lineage: Eukaryota > Viridiplantae > Streptophyta > Magnoliopsida > Asterales > Asteraceae > Saussurea > Saussurea involucrata. The sequence continues at coordinate 14,652,061 of CM066312.1, forward strand.
CACTCATCCTGTGGGGTTTTAGCCCACTTGCGAAAAAGTTTGCAATCTCAACATACCAAGGAATATTATGATCGTGATGTTGAGTTGCTAATAGTTGTTCATCGAGAAAATTCTCTTTGACCAGAGTGGGATCCACGGTGGTCACTACCTTCTCGAGCCTGGACAGATGGTCAGCTACCTGGTTGCTTATTCCTTTCCTATCAATGATCTCAAGGTCGAACTCTTGCAACAATAAAACCCATCGAATCAAACGTGGCTTAGAATCAGCCTTGTTGATCAAATATTTTATCGCTGCATGATCAGTGTGCACTATGACCTTCGTCCCTATTAAGTATGACATGAAACGATCAAAAGCAAACACCACCGCAAGTAATTCTTTTTCAGTGACAGTATAATTAATCTGAGCTTCAATCAGTGTTTTACTTGCATACTAAATGGGGTGAAAGATTTTGTTCTTTCTTTGTCCGAGAACAGCCCCCACAGCCCACTCGCTAGCGTCACACATGACTTCAAATGGGAGTGACCAGTCAGGAGTGGTCACTATGGGTGCAGTAACTAAGGCTTTCTTGATTGTTTCAAAGGCATCTCGACATTCTTGGGTGAAATTAAATTCTTTTTCATGTTGCAAAAGGTTACATAGGGGTTTAGTTATTTTCGAAAAATCTTTGATGAACCTCCTATAAAAACCTGCGTGACCCAAGTGATAGGCAGGTTTACACCCCCCTAAATCTAACCGCAAGTGTACTGGTCGAAATCAAGTAATAGTACAAAAGTACGAGTATCGAACACAGGGAACTAGGAACTAAGTATCACAATGACTATAAGATCTATTAACTGAACGGTCGCAATTTTGAGTTGTTGGTGTTAACTAATTACTTGCAAGTAAACAAATCAAGAACAAGACAGTAGATAACTTAAGGACTTCGGATAGAGAAAACAGTTAAGGGTTGGAAATCCTAAGGTTTTCACAGATAAACACCTGACTTAAAACAATTACCAGTTATTCCCTTTAATGAATACCCAATCTCTAAAACCACCGTTGTTCTTTCTCAAGCTACAACGGGTTTTATTTTGAAAGCATAAGTTTTATCTCCCGATCTCAACCTATGGAATTCAAAACACATTAAAATCAAGATTGTAATGGGACTAAGGCTTACTTGGTATATCTCTATCCAACTTCTCACCTTAGGCATGCAAATTCTAATTCTAGTTAACAACTAATTCTCTCGAACTTAACTGAAAATAAACAAAACAATTGAAAGTTGGCCAAACTCACAAAAGCATTAAAACTCAATTCACATGCTTCATTAAAAAGGAAAAACTGATAAAAGTCTCACATCATCTGTTCATAAGCTTAAACCAAATTCATTCCAACCCCCAACATCTAAAGATTAATTCATGTTGGTGGTGGATAAAAACATAAGAAAAAGAAGAGAAATTGTGTGTGCAAACATAGTGATCGTGAACGTGATGAATGTAATGGTGAACTCCCTTCTCTCGGATCTAATCCGCTTCGTGTGGTGAACTTCTCCTCAACCAGTCCTCTATCGTAGCTCAAAAGTCTGTGAAAATCCTCTGAAAATCGCCCCAAAGCTGCCTACCGTCGCACGTCGAGATGATGACCTAAAATCCAGAAAACACCAAATTATAGAGCTGAAACAGGGACTTACGCCACTTGTCCCGTGGCTTGCAAACCGCGGGACAAACCGCGCGGTTTCCCTGATGTGTCCGGATCAGGTTCTGGGTCATGGTTTGGGCACGGGTCTTGGGCTTGGATCTCGGGCTTCCGTTGGGCTTCGTTTTGGCTCTCTTTTGGACTCTTTTTCGCTTCTTTTCTCGATGATTGCCTCCTTTTAGATTACCTGCACATTTCACTCGATAAACCATAAAATTCCTCCTTTTTGCTAGAACACAAGCCAATCTCATTGGTTTGAGGACCGAAAATAACGCCAAAAAGTAGCGTTATCAACAACCCCAAACCGAGCGTTGCTTGTCCTCAAGCAAATTAGAGATAAAATAGAATAAAAGCATACATCAGTGAAATAATAACTGCACAACTCCCAATTGGTACCACGTAATGCACTGGTGATTTCCCATACCCGTGAATGCCTATCTCACTCTCGCCTCATCCTTATTTTGTTTGATCTATGGCCTTCCATTGTGAGTTGAACTCGTGACTACCCCGATTACATTAAGGTTGTACTAGGTCCAAACATACTAGGGAAAACATTTCGCCTCGACCCTACCTCACGGGATACTCTCATTTCACTCGAACCTAGGTTGTCGCACATGTTGTCATGTATAGGAAGTTATGTACAAGAATACTCGAAATTCACATGACAACTCTAAAGAAAGACGCACAAATGTCCACAAAGTCGATCTCAGAAAGGAATTAAGTAGCAAGACAGGGAATATCGGTAAAGGTGGTCGTATACCCTAATCACATTTTCCAGAAGATCATCCAGGTCTTTACAAGGGTTGTAATGGGGCTAGGGTTATGGCTAAGAAACGAAGGGTGAGCGGATCAAAAATCCTCGGTGTGTCAATTTTTAGCAGTTCTGGACTTTCTTGCTTCACATTCTATCACTCGGCCCTCTTTGTCACTATTGGAGTCGCTTTGACTCTCTTATTTAGCTGTTGTAAATACTATCTAACTAACTGTATTTTTATTTTATTTTATATATCTTTTTTTTTCAAGTTGGAACTTCATTGGTCCTCTTTATTTGATTGGGGCTGCATTGGCCCTCTTTTCTATCTATTTTCATGACTGGCCTGTACTGCTTCTGATTGACACATTTTCGGATAAGGGTTGGCTAAGGCTTTTGGCTCGGGTTTAATGGTGGGTCTGAAATGAACAAGTGGTGAGTGTTTGGATACAAAGGGGGTTACGGGTACACACATCATGGTTCAAAAGGTACGTTAGACAAAAACGGGTTAAACATACACACAATGCCTGGAATCATCTCTTAAGGTCCACACGATATGGTCTACTACACCCTTACCCAATATCTCGATGGTTGTCTTTGCTACTCAATACAATATTATAGCTAGATCACTCTATAATCACGACAAGGAATTCGAAAAAGTGTATATGAATTAAGTGTTTAAATCCCTCGACATGAAAAACGTCTTTTAGGCTCAAAACTCGCTATTGGGTGGTCTCCACTAATGTCCCTAGTCATGTCTTTTCATGGCCCTTTCCTAATGGTCATGTTACTATCACAAGATTCTTCCCACAATGGTCGGTCTCAATCATTCAAAACAAAAATTTAGCTACTATGATCTACGCATTCAGAAGTGCAGGAAGTCTACGTGCATAAACGTGGGCCCGATTGGGCAACCCCAAACCTTACCCACACATTGTCCCCAATGTGCAAGTGTCGGTGCAGGCGATACACAGGTGTGACACGTATCATTTGTGCAGTTATTATAGTCGTCAAACAGGAAGGACAAACATTAACATATTATATCAAAAAGCGGGTCCAAAAATTTTCAAATATGGCCACCCCAAACCTAGGCCGTGGCCTAGGTTTGCCAACTAAAGCCAACCCCAAACCTCGGTGAAACCGAGGTTTGCACAGGATTAAAAGTGAGTGTGTAGATGTTGAAAGGTGAGGCACCCCAAACCTAAGTGAAACTTAGGTTTGTTGCATATTGTTTAACTAAAATAAAACAAAACATCATACACCACTCGTTAACACACAGAGCTAGAACATACCTGTTTGCCCGGACGACGGAGATTCTCTTGAAAGATTTGAGCGCCCAGTTGAGAGACATCGGAGAAGATGGGGGGAGAAAGCAAAAGCAAAAGAGATAAAAGCAAAAGACGAAAAACGCAAGGAAAATGAAAACACAAGCAAGGGAGGGACAAAAACTGCACGAAAAACACATAGAAACATCAGGGGGACCCCCGCGGTTTTGGCCGCAGTTTGTAAGTCGCGGGATAAACCGCGCAACATTCTGTTTCGCAAAACAAACAGAGGCTCCCGCGGTTTTGGCCGCGGTTTATAAACCGCGCAGGCCCGCATAAGTCTCTGTTCCCCATTTTTTTTAATAAATAAAATCACTCCAACAGATAAATTAAAAACAAAACACGCAAACCTCGGTGGGTTGCCTCCCACCCAGCGCCGTAGTTAAAGTCGTGGCACGACTATGTGGCTCTCAACTTGGCTCGGTATTCGCGGAATTGACTCGCCCACACTTACGGTCTTTCGCAGTTTCTTCCACAACTGATTTTCCTTGATCATCGGACTCCTCTTCACTTCTATCTCTTACCCTATCGAACATCTTGAATACTACCTTTTCGCCGCCAACCCTCATCGTCATCTCGCCTTCTTCCATGTCAATTAGCGCTTTGCTCGTGGCCAGAAATGGTCTTCCCAATATCAACGGGACCTCTATATCTTCATCAATGTCCAGCACCACGAAGTCCACCGGAAAATAGAACTTGTCGACTTTGATGAGCACATCCTCTATCACTCCATATGGATACACGATTGATCTATCTGCGAGTTGAATTGTCATGTATGTTGATTTCACTTCCCCCAAGCCGAGTTTCCTGAAAATAGATAGAGGCATCAAATTAATACTTGCCCCTAAATCACATAACACTTTATCAAAACAAATATTCCCAATTGGAATAGGAATCGAAAAACTCCCTGGATCCTTAAGCTTCGGGGGAAGCTTGTTCTGGATGATCGTGCTACACTCTTCAGTCAGTGCCACCGTTGCATGCTCCTCAATCTTCCTCTTGTTGGAGAGGATTTCTTTTAAAAACTTCATGTATGAGGGCATTTGTGCCAACGCATCTACAAAAGGGATGTTAATATGCAATTTCTTAAAAACTCAAGAAACTTAGAAAAGTTTAGATCATCCCTGTGGCTTTTAAGCCTGTTTGGATATGGCACTTTTGGAACTACCGGCTTGACCGGTGGTTGCTTTGGCATGGTGGGCTGCTCTTGCTTCCTCTCTTCACTCTTCGAGTTCTCTTCAATCACAACCTCTTCATCAGCTTCCAACTCATCCATGTCCACAATCTCAACCTCTTGCCTTTTAGGCTCAGTTTCCTTCGATGACGGCTCTTGTGTCGGGTCTCTAATCAGCTCCTTGCTACTTCTCAGATAAATGGCTTTGCATTCTTCTCTTGGATTTCTCTCCGTCTGACTTGGAAATGTCCTAGGAGCTCGGTTTTGTAGGACTTCAGAAATTTGTCCCACTTGCCTTTCAAGGAGCTTAATGGATGCGGTGTTCTGATCAGTTGCAGCTTTCACTGTACTCACCGTGCTTGCCAACCCTTCAACCGTGCTATCCATCTTGGTCATAAACTTCATCATCGTATCTTCCAGACCCGGTTTCTTTTCTACGGATGGTCCTTCATCGAATTTCCTTTGGTTGAAACCTGGAGGACGGTAAACATTGTTAGCATTAGAAGAATTAGAAAAGTTAGGAGGATTATCGTATTGTTGTTGCCCTTGAGGTTGACTCCATGAAAAATTAGGGTGTTTCTTCCACCCCTCATTGTAGGTATTCGAGAAAGGGTCGTTCCTCGGCTGGTTGTTCCAGTTTTGCAAAAATTGAACCTGTTCAGGTTCTTGGGGAGCGGGGAACACTTCCGGACTACTTCCCTTCAAGTGGTTTGTGATAGCAGCTAGCTGTGCTTTTATCACCTTCAACTCATCCGACTCTTGAACACTAGCTACCCGTCTGATAGACGATCGTGGAGTGGCATAGCTATGTTCGGCTAAGTTCTCAATCAAGTCAACTGCTTCTTCATATGTCTTATTCATAAGGGCTCCACCCGCTGCAGCAATGATGTCATTCTTGAACTGCGGGTGAAGGCCTCCAAAGAACGTTTGGATAATCACCCAACCGTGTAGCCCATGATGCGGACACTTTTTCAACATGTTTTTATATCACTCCCATGCCTCGTATAGAGTCTCTTGGTCCCATTGAGCAAAGTGGGTAATGTCGGCCATCAGTTGAGCGGTTCTTCCCGGTGGGAAGAATTTCTGGAGGAATGCAGCTTTCATGCCTGCCCATGTAGTGATCTGATCTGATGGTAGGCCCTCTATCCATATTTCAGCTCTACCCTTGAGGGAAAAACTGAACAGTCTTAGCTTGATGGCATCCTCCTTCACCCCATTGATCTTGAACGTGTTGCAAATTCGTTCAAATGCACGAAGGTGTGCATGGGGATCTTCAGTTGGCGCTCCCCCAAACTGATTCTGCTGTACCATCACGATGGTACTTGGTTTGATCTCAAAGTAGTTCGCCCCAGTAGTGGGCGGTTGAACGCCTATGCGTGTGGCTGCCACGTTCGGATCGGCAAACGACCGCATAGGGCGTCTCTCAGGAGGAGCTTCGTCACCCATCTTCAATTGCCTTTTAGCCTTTGATTCTCTTCTTAACTGACGGGCGGTTCTTTCGATTTCCGGATCGAGTGGTTCGATTCCTTCCCCTCGGGTTTTCCTTGGCATAAACCAATTAGTACCTGAAATGGAAAGTCAGCGAAATTAGCAATCCAAAAACTGAAAGTGATGAAATAAAATAACAAAATTAAAAAAAATGTCCAATATAATAACGCTTATAGCTGGTAGTGCTATCAGTTGCAACTAGTTCCCCGGCAACGGCGCCAAAAACTTGATAGACATGTTTACACCCCCTAAATCTAACCGCAAGTGTACGGGTCGAAATCAAGTAATAGTACAAAAGTACGAGTATCGAACACAGGAAACTAGGAACTAAGTATCACAATGACTATAAGATCTATTACCTGAACGGTCGCAATTTTGAGTTGTTGGTGTTAACTAATTACTTGCAAGTAAACAAATCAAGAACAAGACAATAGATAACTTAAGGACTTCGGATAGAGAAAACAGTTGAGGGTTGGAAATCCTAAGGTTTTCACAGATAAACACCTGACTCAAAACAATTACCAGCTATTCCCTTTAATGAATACCCAATCTCTAAAATCACCGTTGTTCTTTCTCAAGCTACAGCGGGTTTTATTTTGAAAGCATAAGTTTTTTCTCTCGATCTCAACCTATGGAATTCAAAACACATTAAAATCAATATTGTAATGGGACTAAGGCTTACTTGGTATATCTCTATCCAATTTCTCACCTTAGGCATGCAAATTCTAATTCTAGTTAACAATTAATTCTCTCGAACTTAACTGAAAATAAACAAAACAATTGAAAGTTGGCCAAACTCACAAAAGCATTAAAACTCAATTCACATGCTTCATTAAAAAGGAAAAACTAATAAAAGTCTCACATCATCTGTTCATAAGCTTAAACCAAATTCATTCCAACCCCCAACATCTAAAGATTAATTCATGTTGGTGGTGGATAAAAACATAAGAAAAGGAAGAGAAATCGTGTGTGCACACATAGTGATCGTGAACGTGATGAATGTAATGGTGAACTCCCTTCTCTCGACTCTAATCCGCTTCGCGTGGTGAACTTCTCCTCAACCGGTCCTCTATCGTAGCTCAAAAGTCTGTGAAAATCCTCTAAAAATCGCCCCAAAGCTGCCTACCGTCGCACGTCGAGATGATGACCAAAAATCCGGAAAACACCAAATTATAGAGCTGAAATAGGGACTTACGCCACTTGTCCCGTGGCTTGCAAACCGCGGGACAAACCGCGCGGTTTCCCTGATGTGTCCGGATCAGGTTCTGGGTCATGGTTTGGGCATGGGTCTTGGGCTTGGATCTCGGGCTTCCGTTGGGCTTCGTTTTGGCTCTCTTTTGGACTCTTTTTCGCTTCTTTTCTCAATGGTTGCCTCCTTTTAGATTCCCTGCACATTTCACTCGATAAACCATAAAATTCCGCCTTTTTGCTAGAACACAAGCCAATCTCATTGGTTTGAGGACCGAAAATAACGCCAAAAAGTGGCGTTATCACCAAGAAACTTCGAATACCTTTCACCGTTGTGGGTTCGGGAAGTTGTGCCACTACTTCAAGCTTAGCTTTGTCAACTTCCAACCCTCTTTTTGAGACATGATGACCTAGGACAATACCCTCTTCTACCATAAAATGGCATTTTTCCCAATTCAAAATAAGGTCGTGGGTTTCACATCTCACTAGGTTTTTCTCTAAATTTCCCAAGCAGTTGTCAAATGATGTCCCTATTACAGAAAAGTCATCCATAAAAACTTCTATGGTGTCCTCAATCATGTCGGTGAAAATGGCCATCATACAACGTTGGAACGTGGCTGGGGCATTACATAATCCAAATGGCATCCTCCGGAATGCAAAAGTACCGTAGGGACAAGTAAAGGTGGTATTTTCTTGGTTCTTGGGGCGATATGGATTTGGTTGTATCCGGAGTATCCATCTAGAAAACAATAGAATTCATTTCCCGTTAACCTATCAAGCATTTGGTCGATGAAAGGTAAGGGAAAATGGTCTTTCTTAGTGGCTAGGTTGAGTTGTCTATAATCCATGCATATTCTCCACCCAGTAACAGTCCTAGTGGGAATGAGCTCGTTTTTGTCGTTCTTCACTACGGTCGTCCCTCCCTTTTTAGGGACATATTGGACGGGGCTCACCCAACTACTACTAGCTATTGGGTAGATAATACCGGCATCTAACCACTTCAACACTTCTTTCTTAACTACCTCCTTCATTATGGGATTCAACCTTCTTTGAGGTTGGACTTTTCCAGGGTGGTCACTCTCCAAGTTAATCTTATGTTGACATAGGGAATGGCTAATACCTCGAATGTCCGCTATGGTCCAACCAATTTCCTTCTTATGCTTCATCAACAAATTAATCAAAAGTTGTTCTTGTTTCTCACTAAGTTTGGAAGAGATAATAACGGGGAGTTTATTATCCTTAGCGAGATAAGCATATTTCAAGTGGGAAGGCAATGGTTTTAGCTCTAACTCGGGAGGTTGTTCTATTGAAGGGGGTTGAACGTTTCTGTCCTTAAAAGTCCAGAGGTTCAAAGGCTGCCACTATTTCATTACACTCATCCTCAAAAGTGTCATCACTCTCAGAGTCGGAGTGCTCAATCTCACTCCCCACTGTGTTCAATGTGTCAAAACCATGGGTACCACTAATCGAACTCAAAGCAAAACAATCTTTGGTTTCTATGAACTTAAGGGACTTGAAGACATTCAATGTTACTTCTTGGTCATGAACTCTCATAGTGAGTTCCCCTTTGTGCACATCAATCAAAGTGCGTCCGGTTGCAAGAAACGGACGCCCTAAGATGATTGGGATATCTTTATCAGCCTCATAATCTAGAATTAGAAAATCGGCAGGGAAGATAAATTTATCCACTTGGACCAAAACGTCTTCTATTTTTCCTTTGGGGTAGGCAATGGATCGGTCGACTAGTTGTAATGTCACGGTTGTGGGTCTAGCCTCTCAAATACCTAACTTGTCCTAAATCAAATAGTGCTTGTCCTACTTCTTGTCCTCCTATTGTGCATGGAATGGTGAAACTACATGTGTCTTTCAACTTAGGTGGAATCTTGCTAGTAAGGAAGGCACTACATTCCTTGGTTAAAGTCACAGTCTCAAACTCACCCAACTTTCTCTTTTTGTTCAAAATATCCTTTAAAAATTTAACATAGCTTGGCATTTGTTCGAGAGCCTCTACCAAGGGTATGTTAATGTGAAGTTGTTTAAAAATGTCTAGAAATTTTTTAAATTAAACATCGACAGTCTTACTCTTCATTCTTTCAAGAAAAGGTACACTTCGTGGGTCAATTTGAGTTTGTTGTGGTGTTGGCTTTGGAACAGTAGGTTTTGGTATAGGTCCAAATGTGGGAAGCTCAGGGACATCGGTCCTCACTGTGGGTTTGACAGTGACTTGAGGAGTGGCCACTGTTGTTTTGGGGAAAGTGGGTATTTGAGGCGGATCGTCAGAGTAAAAAATGATATCTTTCAGATCCTTTCCACTCCTAAGCGTTATGGACTTCATTTGTTCTTTTCCTATCACACTAGCGTATTCGGTGTCACTAGGTAACGTCCCTGGCGGTCTATTCTTAACTTCAACGGCTAGTTGTCCTACTTGAGTCTCTATGTTCCTAATGGCTGCTTGAGTTTGATTCATGAAACCTTTGAGAATTGATTCAAGTGATGGTTGAGTGTCGGCGGGTTGAGTTGGTCGTGGTTGGAACTGTTGTGAGGACTGCCCTTGGTGAAAGTTCTGTGGGGGGATGCCCACTGTGATGTTGGTGAAATCCAGGGGGGTTTTGTGGTCTTTGCTGGACATGACTCGCCCCATGGGGTTGGAGTCCTGGATTACCAGCCCAAGAGAAATTCGGGTGATTTCTCTATCTTGAATTATAAGTCTGTGAATATGGGTTGTTCCTCGGGTTGGTTCCTATAACATTTACGGCCTCAGGATTTGCTGGACAATAGTAAAAAACATGCTCTTCTCCACAGAGGGAGCAGTTCTCAGTTAGATGTGATGCGGAATTGACTTGGCCTCTATTTTGATTCAAAACTAATTTAGTCAATGCCACTAACTACGCATTCATGGTTTTGAGTGCCTCGGAATCAATGGTGTTGGTCTTTGGTATGGGTGCTCTAGGATTTGACCACTCGGTGTTGTTGTTGGACACTTTTTCTAAGATTTGATATCCTTCATTGTAAGTCTTACTCGTGAATGTTCCACCTGCTGTTGCATCTAAGATGATTTTGGCTGCATTGGAAAGGCCATTGTAAAATGTCTCCAATTGGATGCAATGTGGGATGTCGTGGTGTGGGCACTTTCGAAGTAAATATTTAAATCGTTCTCATGCATCCGAAACAACCTCATCTTCTTCTTGCCTGAATAAAATAATATCATTTCGAAACCTTACATTCCTCGTGGGAGGAAAGTATTTTTGTAGAAATTTGTAAGCAAGTTCTTGCCAAGTGGTTATCGAGTGAGGTGCATGTGAGTTCAACCAAGCCTTTGCCTTATCCCTTAGTGTAAAAGGAAAAAGCCTTAGCCTTAACGCTTCATCACTCACACCTTGCAATTGAAAGGAATCAGTCATTTCCAAAAACGATTTTAAGTGCGAGTGTGGATCCTCAGATGGTGATCCTCCAAACTGACCCATGGCTTGGATCATTTGAAACATCACAGGTTTGAGTTCAAAATGTGTTGCAACAATGTTGGGCCTTAAAATCTCGGAGCTTAAGTCATTAGCTGCGGAAGTAGCATAGTCCCGTATTTTTCGATCTTTGCTATCGGCAATCGTCACTGTGGTTTCCACTAATGGTGGTCTTTCTGCCATGTTTACAGCGGTGTTCACAGTGGGTTGTCGATTTTTGTTCTTACGTCTCCTTCGAAAAGTCTTTTCTATTTCAAGATCGATTGGTACCAAAGGTCCGTGTTGTTGCCGTGGCATGCAACACGAACAACTTAGAAAAACGAGTTACTCGGGCTCAAACAAAAACTAATGTCTTGAGATTTAAAATCACGCCAGTCCCCGACAACGGCGCCAAAAACTTGGTACGTGCAAAATATGAGCTTAAGTCATTAGCTGCGGAAGTAGCATAGTCCCGTATTTTTCGATCTTTGCTATCGGCAATCGTCACTGTGGTTTCCACTAATGGTGGTCTTTCTGCCATGTTTACAGTGGTGTTCACAGTGGGTTGTCGATTTTTGTTCTTACGTCTCCTTCGAAAAGTCTTTTCTATTTCAAGATCGATTGGTACCAAAGGTCCGTGTTGTTGCCGTGGCATGCAACACGAACAACTTAGAAAAACGAGTTACTCGGGCTCAAACAAAAACTAATGTCTTGAGATTTAAAATCACGCCAGTCCCCGACAACGGCGCCAAAAACTTGGTACGTGCAAAATATGTGATTTAATCGCAGTGGGTTGCAAACTGTCCACAGTGGGAAGTGCAAGTGTACACTGACCACTATGATCGTCACAGCAAGTAATAGTTGGTAAAATACCAGAATCGAATCCACAGGGACTGGGCAATCAAGACAATACGGTTCTCATGAGCTTCCTTTTACAAGTTTCAATTACAGAAGAAGCAATAGTTTGGTTTGTTTGGTGAAATGCTACTTTAATGATTTTACTTAAGATTTAAAAGAAGGAATGTAGGTTAGATTTTCCCTAGATTTTGTATTAAATACCTGATCCCAAAAGTGGTCCTTGTACTTGAGGTGGGCATTTTCGCTAGAAAAGCCCTAGGGGTAAGCAACGAAACTGGGTACCCGCCTTTGGAACCGGAACCGCTCCGGAACTGTCGGTTCCGGAACCGGAACCGATGTGACTGGTTCCGGTTCCTAAAATAACGGAACCGATATGACTGGGTCCGGTTCCAATTCTCATTTTTTTAGAACCGCTACCCCGCCGGGACCGGGTACCCGGAACCGCTGGGTACCCAGAACCGAAACCGCTGGGTACCCGGTACATTTTAATAGAAAATATCTAATATTTAATATTTATTACATATTTAATCTATGTAAAAAAATTAATAAACTGACTAAAATTTCTTTTTAGGGTTTACTTTCATTCATTCCATTCCATAACTTCATTCTTCAGTTTTCACACACCACCTCCCTTAGAGGCGCCGCACACAGGACACATCCACCAAACCTCACAAAGCTATATGCTCAGCCGCCGACCGCCGCACCACCTCCAGTCTTGGATCGAACGAATGCGCTCTTCTCTCTTCTCAAAACGATCGAACGAATCTCTGCTCTAGCCCTCCACTCGATCGAACGAAATCTAAGGTATTCAATTTGCTGTTAGATTTGTTATGAGCTTCGTTTTTTATTTGTTGAACTGAACGATTTTCTGCTCTTCTCTCTTCGTTTTTTATTTGTTGAACTGAACGATTTGTGAGCTTCTTACTTCTCCCTGCTCTGCTCTTCTCTCTTCGTTTTCTGCTGTTTTGTTTATTTTGTTATTAGGCCTGTGGGTTTTGGCCCTATGTTTGTAAAGTGTTGTGGTGGATGTTGGTTTTCATTTATAAAATAGTTGCCTATTCAAATCAAAAAATTATTGTTTCTAAAAGTTTTATTAGCAATCGATTGATTATGCCCCTTTACTTACTGTTTCTTCAAATCGATTGATTATGCCGCTGTTTAGGATCAAAGATAAACCGTAGAAACAAAAATGTCAATTGCTGCTACATATATGTTTTAGCAATCAATTACTCGCATTGGGTCAAAGATGTGGTGTAGACATGAGGAATCCAATTTTGAATTTACTTTATGACATCCAAATATTAGTAAACATCTTGTATTTTTAAGAATCTTTATCTCATGATTCTAATTTTGTTGCTTAACAAGAGATTTTGAAGAGGGTGAAACTGAAGATTGATGAATCTTTTTGGAACTTATATATATATATATATTGTAGGTATTGTAAAGATCAAGACTTTGCTTTTATACATCAAGGATCAAGATTATGCAAAACCTTTTTTTACTTTAAAATTTAAAATGTTATAAATTAAAAAAACAATTGGCATGCGGGTACCCGGAACCGGAACCGGTTCCCAGCGGTTCCGGGACCGGTTCCAAAATAATGAGAACCGATGGGAGCGGTTCCGGTCCCGGTTCCTTCTTTCTAGGAACCGTCGGTTCCGATTCCATGAAAATAGGTCGGGTACCCGGTATTGCTCACCCCTAAAAAACCTGGTTACAAAATACTCACACCTTTAAGTAAAAATCCCATACTCTTATTACTTATTGTTTTGTCAATGGTAATCTCAAAATGGGCCTTTTCAGGCCTCGACGAAATGTGTAGAGGCAAATACTCTAAGTGTTTTAAATACACCAACTAGCTTGCCTACTACTCCAGTGGGTTGAGATTAGATCATTGTGCCGACCTCACTTTCGCAAATGTCATAAGAATTCTTTCGAATCCCCTAGCACCATCCAAGCTCGTGTCACTGCGTTCTACTCATTTCTGAGTTGAGAACTAGACTTTTGATCCTTACAAGTGATCGGCTTGTTCGCATCATTGGGCAATAATCGAGAGTGAATGACCAAAACAACAATTATTCAAAATATAAAGATTACTCAAACATTTTCTCTAAAATCCAGGTACTTCTCTTTCCTACATCCCAAAAGATGCTTAGCCCATAGTTATCGAAGTAAAGAAAACAAAAGAATAGAAGTTGCGCATAAATAAACTGAAAGTGACTTGAATTAAAACTGCAGTGGGGAACGAGGGTACGTCACTGCCACTGATTACTCGAAACTACAATTACACTAGGAATTGAAAATACATAAATTTAAAGATCTACTGCAGTAAACTAGAGAGCTAACAACTACAACTACACTTGCACTAAATGTGGTAGATGAAGATATGAAGGATGAATTAAATGAAAACCAACACCCCTTTATATACTAAGAGGAAAGGTTGGGTTTTAACAAAAGATGGGTTTAAACTAGAGACTAAAGACTGAAGATAGAAGGCATAAAATTCAGCTTCTTTGAGTAATTCCTCTATCCACAAGCTTGTAGCTCTTTTACCCATAGGTTCCTTCACCTTTCCAAAAAGTCCACTTTAAAGTACCATGGGTTTTATTAAACAATTCATCTTGCCATGCTTTTTAGGAACATGCTTGTACTTCACCATCCCATGCCTCTGCCATTTGAACCTTCTATTCTCCAGACTTTTATTTTCAGGCTAAGATTTGTTTTTCTTTTGTCTTCTTCTTTGCTCGCCAGTGGGGTCCGGAGTGGGATGCGCAAGTCACTGCAGATATTTCGTGAAAAAGCAACAAAACTCCATCAAATGATTTATAAAAACTATGGTTCACTCTTATTGCTCATTTTTTGGAATATTACCAAGAATGGGGGTTTTGAGAAGTGAAATGGCTAAAATTTGACAAAATAAAATAAAAATAAAAGGAAATAATAACTCTAAAAATAGATTTATCAGATGTCCCACCCAATGTTGTGTTTTGGGTTATTCATGAATTTAAAACGGGTGTTCGCATAAACGTGTATTGTTTACGTTTAACTCATTTTATGTTTTTACTAATGGTCATTTGACTTATTGAGCCCATGGCTCGGTTTTGACTCCGTTGGGTCTTGGGGACATTTGTCCGATTTTGATAGCTCGATGTTGGGCGTTTGATTATGTTTTGCATTTAATGCATCTTATTTGAGAATTATATGTTTTGAATGCGCTAGTTCATTCGTTTGGGTCATGTAATGCTATATTTGTAATACAATGGATCCATAAGCACTATAGTCTTTATGTCGATGTTGGGACGCTAGTTTTCCACATCGCGGCACGGTTAGGCATCGACGATATGGTATAAGTCCTACGTGCGAATACGTTATAGTCATTATGCCGATGATGGGACGAGAGTTTTCCACATCGCGGCACGGTCAGGCATCGACGGTATGGTATAAGTCCTACATACGAATACGTTAAGGATGTTGCCCCAAATTGGGTGTGGTTTTAACACTCGGCATCCGTTATATGTCTTACTAAGTGTTTGGCTTTACCAACTTGGCAAGTGACTTACTTTTGTGTTTCGTCACTTGCGTTGGTAAGCGGGTCTCCTCCGACGCCGAAAGGTGTTGTTTTGGGTAGTTACTTTTATCCATGTTTTCGGAGACGTAATTATATATTTAAATGGATAGTTTTCCATGATTTATGGGCAACGTATTATGTTTAATCCTGGTTGGGATGTTTTAAAAAATGGAGTTTTATTCACGTTTATACCATTTTGGGAATTTAATATTTATTCACATTTTGGGTGAGTTTTGGGTTTGAGCTTGCATCGCAAAGAAAGGTTTTACGTGGCGTTGCCATCATCTAAAATACGTATTCTTGGAAATCAGATCGTCTTCATATTTAATGCAAATCATTTTGGGAATCATGTTATATTAAAGCTTTCAGTACGTGATTTGTGTGAGTTGGAAAATGGACGATTTGCATCTAAAGTAAATTCTTTTGAACTCGTGACTTAAACTACATCTCTCATGATTTACGAATTTATATGGTCATGATAAAACTCTTGAACTAACTAGGCGTTAGCCTAACCCTTTTTTATTTGTCGGCATGTGCAACAGGCTCAGGTTGGGAGTAGCTTTAGCCACACGGTGAAGTGGCGAGTGCTAGTAGAGTGCGCTAGAGGTGATTTTGATTAGTGAAGTCTTCCGCATTTATTTGGGATTACCAACTTGTGTTGTGTTAAGTAATGTCCGTCTTAAGTTATTAATTGTGAGAATTATGATGTTTAAATTCCGAAGTATATTTTCAGGGATGATCTGTAGAAATGATTTTATCCTCTTTTGGTTATTTTATTGAAATTAAAGTTAGTTGTTTGTTCCAAATTTTGAGGGTGTTACAAGTTGGTATTAGAGCTAGGTTTGAGAGAACTAGGTGTTGATTTTGGAAACCTAGACTCAAACTAGCGTTCTTTTAAGTAAATAAGAGTGAGATTTCACCATTAGGCACTTTAAGATAAGATGTTTCGAGGTCGATGAAGTTGCTAGAAACGTGAATCACGTCTAGAGTAGCAAGGATAATCATGTGCGGTACGTTCATAATTACACATGTCCAGTGCCATGGTGAACCTACTAGTTACATGCGCGTACCTGAACTACTTTAACGTGATGATCATTGGGGTAGTGAAGGAGTTTCTAAGTGAGTAGTCGTCGGATTAGATGGACGATTCTAGCATTAGTCACTTAGGATGACAATAAGCATGGTAATTGCTTTAAGTGGACCGTTTCGGGTCAAGATTAATGGTTGGATTAGAACCATAGATTTATTGAATCGACCTTAATTCGAAAAGGAAACCGTAAGGTTAATTGATGTAATTCCCAACTTTGCCTTAAGAGGTTTGAACATCCGGATGACAATAGTGGACCAGAGGGATTTGGAGGAGCATGGGTTGAGACGTTGAGTGTCGACTAAGTTATGCACAAAATTTATTTTGAAAATAAATTGCACCAATTATTTCTTGTGTTTCAAATCCTTATATGGATTGTGTTACAAATCTTGGAAAATGTTTAGCACATACAAGATTTTAAATCATGGTTTTTGAGCCTACATGAAATTATTTTATTGCGGGAGTTGCAAACTCCGCCGAGACTTGTTTTGCTTTATTATTGTCCAACGTTACTTTCGGGTACAGTGATATCCGTATTTGTATGATGTTTAAGATGTTGGGCAAATAACTACGGCTTATGACTTTAACATTGGATCTCCTCCACATATGTTAAAGTTTGGAAGGAAAGTTATCTTCTATTATATCTATGTAAAGTTAATTTGGAGAATTTGTTTAATATGAGTTTGTTAAACAATGTTGTTATATGTTATTATAACAAGAAGGGGATTTTTGGAATTTTGGCGTTTTAGTCATGATTTTGCTTATTGCAATTTGACTTTTGGGAAGCATAATGTTTGGTGCCATTTTATGGACTTGAGGTCATTGAGCTCATTGAATTTCCTGGAGCTTTGTTTTACGACGTTTTATGTCATGTGAGTACAATTTCACAATGTGCATACTCCGTTTATTGATGTGAAAAAAATTTATGAGTTATGTTGGGCATTTTGTCCCACTCGAGCTTTGTCGAGAAATGTTAATTATTGCCATAAGGCGACCAAAAGGGGTGAGTTTTGGAACTTTAGTGTCGCATAACTTTCCTTTCAAAAAGTTGTGTTAACACGTATTTCGTTGCAAATAGTTCAGTGTATGGATTGATTTATACGTAACTTAAGTGATGCATGAAAGAACACTTTGGTAGCATCATAATACTTTGCTTGGTGCGCTTTCGCTAAGTTGATTGTTTTATTACCATTTCATGTAAATACATTATATCGACTAGGGGTACGCATAGCTTGGTAACCATTGCTTCTCAACACTTTGATAAACGAATCGTGAGTGAAAATATTTTATTAACTCATTGTATGAATGATGGCCATTTGGTCAAAGTGTGTTTTAGTGTTGTGGGGATCATGCATGGTTTACGATACATTATATTTTGAAAACACGAATGTGTGAGTCGTTGACATTCGGTCAATTTTGGTTTGACGAATATTTTGGAAAAGTGTAAACCTTTTTGGTTTTGGAGAAAGTATGTATTTTGAGTATTTGACGAATAAACTTTTAAGCATTGACGTTTGAACGTTTTATGTTACGGGCGCCAAACTTTTGATGAAAATGCTCCGTGAGAAGGATTTTGGAAAATTATTTGCTTAAACCGAGGGAGCGTGGAAATATTTATGTTTTTAACATTGATGTGCACCGTTGGTGCAATTCGGGATTTGAAATAGGTTTGAACCCTTTTGGTGTCAACAAATTACTAACATTTATTTCTCCTAAGTTTTGGGAAAACACATTGATGTGTGCGAACCTTGTCAGAAACGTTTTACTCATGAGTCATTATACGACCGGATGAGAAAATTTTGGAAATTGATTTTAAAGAAGTTCATCTTTTGAAATTTTGTCGTGAACTATTTGATGCATGTTATTTCATTGACATGCCTTGTTCCACGCCATTTTTTGGTTAAAAAAGAAATTTTGGAGTCAATTGTCGTTTGAACTTCTTTTGAGGTACGTGCAAACTTTTTGTTGCACACCATTTAAAGTGGGTAGTTACCTTACGTGCAAGTCATGAGTCAATCCATACTAAGACCGTAGCGGTCCATTTTAAAGAAGTTGTTTATTACGCTTTTGCGTTTTGTTAATAATCTAAACTGCAATGAAATAATTTTCAATATGATTTTCATATGTGGGACGAGCGTGTCCATTTTTGTGCAACTACCGAACTGATAGTAGTAGTTTTTATGCGTACGTTTAATTTGATATGAAAATCTTTGTGTTGAAAATTCCTATGAAAAGTTTTTGTTGATTGGCATATTTGTTAAATAATTCACTTGAAAACCTTAAACTCGTTAGGGCCTTGGAAATGTTAAGTAACCCCGGTTAAGAGTAAGTTTGTGTAGGATCTCGACTATGAAAAGTTGGGCGTTAGACACGTGATGTGACTATAGGCCGGATGATATCGGTGGCAGAGTCGATTTACTTGTGGTAATTGAAGGGTTAGATTTGCGGTAACGTATTTCGAGGTTAGTATGACCATTTTTGTTGGCATCACTGTTTGGGTCTTGGACAATTTTCGCATGAAGAACCCTTTAGGCACCGTGTTGATAACCTTAGTTTTGTGGAAATGCTCGGCGAACGTAACTCGTGCGTGGAGTTCTGTTAGAGTTCAAAGTTTAGTGGTATGACTAGGTGTCAACCTTTTTGGGTTCGAGGTCGAGAACCGTTAGCGTATTCGGAGGGTGTAGTCCAATTTTAAAGAAATAATGGTAACGGTTGTAGTAATCTTAGGATGCTCGATCATGATGAGTAGTTTTAGTGGAATAACTTTCGTGTGCGGTTAAAGAACCTGTCGGTTTGATGATTTATGTTGGGATGGATTCTTGGAGTCTATTAGGGCTCGTCGGAATTAAACGACAGTTAATGGTGGGAACAATTGGAATTGGAGATTCGGTTGGTCTCGGTATTAAGCAAACCTTGGATTGATTTAGAGTCTGGACCGAAATCGGGGAAGTATAGAACATTCTAAGGTTGGGAGACAACCGAAGTCGTCTGATTGGGAGTTACTCCAGTGGTTGGAGCGTTCGCCCGAACATAAGTACATTGTACCTGAGAGGAAAATGTTGGTAAGAACTTGCTTAAGGTTTGTCATAGCAGTCTGCGTGAGAGAAATTAAATTCCAATTGGCAGCCATTAGAACATGGTCGGTGTGGAGTCGGTTAGCATTTGGTTATAAAGGACCTAGATTTCGAGGACGAAATCATTCTAAGGTTGGGAGGATTTTAACACCCAAAAAAAATTAAGATGTTGAAACCTGACTCACAGACGTCCGCAAGGGGCAAGGCCGGACGTCCGCATAGCGCGAAAGTCCGCACACCATCCGCGGAAGCAACAGAGGTTTTGAGAGGGCAATAGTTCGGCCGAGGCTGGGCGTCCGCGAAGGATCATGCGGACGTCCGCGACCTGTCTGATGAGTTAATTTGGGTATTTTAAGCCTATTCTCTCTCTCTTTCCTCATTCACTGCCCAAAACCCTAACTCATGCCTCTCTCTTCCTCTCTCAGCCGATTTCTTCCAAGAAAACACAAAACCCCCTTCCTCCTCTTCATCTTCTTCCCCAAATCAAACCATCACCATTGTTGGGAACCTTAACCCATTCAAGAAAACTTCCACTTCATCTCCTTCATCAAGATTCTAGGGTTTCACCCAACCCTTTTCACTCCATGTGAAGATTAAGAGTTCGTGGTTAATCTTGGTGGTTCTAGAGACATTTTGGTTGGTGGATTCAAGTATGGTTAAGGTAATCTTCTCTCCTCTTCATTTATAAAGTTAGGGTTTTGATATAAGTGGGTATTTTTGGTGTAAAATGGTTGGAGGATGATTCCACATGGTTAGGTCTAATTAATGTTGGTTGGAAACTTATGGATCCAGGTTTTTGAGGTTTGGCTTGAAGATTCAAGATTCATCAAAGGAGCTTACGTTTGGGGAAAATCTAGAGTTTAGCCTAAATCTAGCAAGGTGAGTTCAAGTTGATTTGTGAAAACGTTGTACATGCCAAAATGTTATTTTCCAAGTACTTATGTGATTACATGAAAATTATCAATTATTAAGTTAATTGATGGGGTTTGACTTTTGAAGTATTTAACTTGGTAAATGTGGTAAAATGCCTATATTTGGGATTTTTGGGAAACTTGATAGTAAATCATAAATGATAACGTATTGATGATTTATTGCATAGATGGAGATCATTTGGTGAAAATGCACATCTAGTGCTTATTTGGAAATATGCATAGTTTATGTTATGATACGTTTTGAAAATACGAACGTGTAGGATTTTGAGCTTTGAATAAATGAAACATGTATGAAAGTATTTAAATGTTTTGTCCTATAGATGGAGATTTGTACAAATTCCCTTTTAACGCATGTTTCGGAAATATGCATAAGTTATGTTATGGGACGATTTGAAAGTGTAAACGACATGAGTTCCTTTGGAAAATGGGATGTCCCACCCAATGTTGTGTTTTGGGTTATTCATGAATTTAAAACGGGTGTTCGCATAAACGTGTATTGTTTACGTTTAACTCATTTTATGTTTTTACTAATGGTCATTTGACTTATTGAGCCCATGGCTCGGTTTTGACTCCGTTGGGTCTTGGGGACATTTGTCCTATTTTGATAGCTCGATGTTGGGCGTTTGATTATGTTTTGCATTTAATGCATCTTATTTGAGAATTACATGTTTTGAATGCGCTAGTTCATTCGTTTGGGTCATGTAATGCTATATTTGTAATACAATGGATCCATAAGCACTATAGTCTTTATGCCGATGTTGGGACGTTAGTTTTCCACATCGTGGCACGGTTAGGCTTCGAAGGTATGGTATAAGTCCTACGTGCGAATACGTTATAGTCATTATGCCGATGATGGGACGATACTTTTCCACATTGCGGCACGGTCAGACATCGACGGTATGGTATAAGTCCTACATGCGAATACGTTAAGAATGTTGCCCCAAATTGGGTGTGGTTTTAAGTGGCCACACTCGGCATCCGTTATATGTCTTACTAAGTGTTTGGCTTTACCAACTTGGCAAGTGGCTTACTTTTTTGTTCCGTCACTTGCGTTGGTAAGCGGGTCTCCCCGTCGCCGAAAGGTGTTGTTTTGGGTAGTTACTTTTATCCATGTTTTCGGTGACGTAATTATATATTTAAATGGATTGTTTTCCATGATTTATGGGCAATGTATTATGTTTAATCCTGGTTGGGATGTTTTGAATAATGGAGTTTTATTCACGTTTATACCCTTTTGGGAATTTAATGTTTATTCACATTTTGGGTGAGTTTTGGGTTTGAGCTTGCATCGCAAAGAAAGGTTTTACGTGGCGTTGTGATCGTCTAAAATACGTATTCTTGGAAATCAGATCGTCTTCATATTTAATGCAAATCATTTTGGGAATCATGTTATATTAAAGCTTTCACTACGTGATTTGTGTGAGTTGGAAAATGGATGATTTGCATCTAAAGTAAATTCTTTTGAACTCATGACTTAAACTACATCTCTCACGATTTACGAATTTATATGGTCATGATAAAACTCTTGAACTCACTAGGCGTTAGCCTAACCCTTTTTTTATTTGTCGGCATGTGCAACAGGCTCAGGTTGGGAGTAGCTTTAGCCACACGGTGAAATGACGAGTGCTAGTAGAGTGCGCTAGAGGTGATTTTGATTAGTGAAGTCTTCCGCACTTATTTGGGATTAGCAACTTGTGTTGTGTTAAGTAATGTCCGTCTTAAGTTATTAATTGTGAGAATTGTGATGTTTAAATTCCGAGGTATTTTCAGGGATGATCTGTAGAAATGATTTTTTTCCTCTTTTGGTTATTTTATTGAAATTAAAGTTAGTTGCTTGTTCCAAAATTTGAGGGTGTTACAAGTTTGTATCAGAGCCAGGTTTGAGAGAACTAGGAGTTGATTTTGGATACCTAGACTCAAACTAGCGTTCTTTTAAGTAAATAAGAGTGAGATTTCACCATTAGGCACTTTAAGATAGGATGTTTCGAGGTCGATGGAGTTGCTAGAAACGTGAATCACGTCTAGAGTAGCAAGGATAATCATGTGCGGTACGTTCATAATGACACATGGCCAGTGCCATGGTGAACCTACTAGTTACATGCGCGTACTTGAACTACTTTAATGTGATGATCATTGGGGTAGTGAAGGAGTTTCTAGGCGAGTAGTCGTCGGATTAGATGGACGATTCTAGCATTAGTCACTTAGGGTGACAATAAGCATGGTAATTGTTTTAAGTGGACCGTTTCGGGTCAAGATTGATGGTTGGGTTAGAACCATAGATTTATTGAATCGACCTTAATTCGAAAAGGAAACCGTAAGGTTAATTGATGTAATTCCCAGCTTTGCCTTAAGAGGTTTGAACATCCGGATGACAATAGTGGACCAGAGGGATTTGGAGGAGCATGGGTTGAGACGTTGAGTGCCGACTAAGTTATGCACAAAATTTATTTTGAAAATAAATTGCACCAATTATTTCTTGTGTTTCAAATCCTTATATGGATTGTGTTACAAATCTTGGAAAATGTTTAGCACAAACAAGATTTTAAATCATGGTTTTTGAGCCTACATGAAGTTATTTTATTGCGGGAGTTGCAAACTCCGCCGGGACTTGTTTTGCTTTATTATTGTCCAACGTTACTTTCGGGTACAGTGATATCCGTATTTTTATGATGTTTAAGATGTTGGGCAAGTAACTACGGCTTATGACTTTAACATTGGATCTCCTCCACATATGTTAAAGTTTGGACGAAAAGTTATCTTCTATTATATCTATGTAAAGTTAATTTGGAGAATTTGTTTAATATGAGTTTGTTAAACAATGTTGTTATATGTTATTACAACAAGAAGGGGATTTTTGGAATTTTGGCGTTTTAGTCATGATTTTGCTTATTGCAATTTGACTTTTGGGAAGCATAATGTTTGGTGCCATTTTATGGACTTGAGGTCATTGAGCTCATTGAATTTCATGGAGCTTTGTTTTACGACATTTTGTGTCGTGTGAGTACAATTTCACAATGTGCATACTCCGTTTATTGATGTGAAAAAAATTTATGAGTTATGTTGGGCATTTTGTCCCACTCGAGCTTTGTCGAGAAATGTTAATTATTGCCATAAGGCGACCAAAAGGGGTGAGTTTTGGAACTTTAGTGTCGCGTAACTTTCCTTTCAAGAGGTTGTGTTAACACGTATTTTGTTGCAAATAGTTCATTGTATGGATTGATTTATACATAATTTAAGTGATGCATGCAAGAACACTTGGTAGCATCATAATACCTTGCTTGGTGCGCTTTCGGTCAGTTGATTGTTTTATTACCATTTCATGTAAATACATTATATCGACTAGGGGTACGCATAGCTTGGTAACCATTGCTTCTCAACACTTTGATAAATGAATCATGAGTGAAAATATTTTATTAACTCATTGTATGAATGATGGCCATTTGGTCAAAGTGTGTTTTAGTGTTGTGGGGATCATGCATGGTTTTACGATACATTATATTTTGAAAACACGAATGTGTGAGTCGTTGACATTCGGTCAATTTTGGTTTGACGAATATTTTGGAAAATTGTAAACCTTTTTGGTTTTGGAGAAAGTGTGTATTTTGAGTATTTGACGAATAAACTTTTAAGCATTGACGTTTGAACGTTTTATGTTACGGGCGCCAAACTTTTGATGAAAATGCTCCGTGAGAAGGATTTTGGAAAATTATTTGCTTAAACCGAGGGAGCGTGGAAATATTTATGTTTTTAACATTGATGCGCACTGTTGGTGCCTGTTGGTGCAATTTGGGATTTGAAATAGGTTTGAACTGTAATAACCAGGTATTTTATATAATTTAAATTTGAAAATTTCATAAGTTTTTATGTTAGTGTTTTATGGAGTAAGAAGTTAAGGGGTAAAGGGGTAAGTTTTAATTTTTAATTGGAAGTTTGGGGGTAAGTCTTAAATGAGTAAAGCCTAGGGTCTATTTGGTCTCTTGCCAAACCTTTCCACCACCACCGCCACACTCTTCTCAAGAGGAAGAGGTGTCCTCTTAGGGAAGTTTTTAGAAAACTATCTATGGTGTGTGTGTTACGTGAAGAAGAAAAGAGAGAGATAGAGATAGAACCGTGAGAAAGATTAAGGGAAAGAAGAAGAAAGAAATCAAGAGTTGCTGATGTGATTTAAGGATCAAACTGAAGTAAGCAAGGTAACAAATCCATCCTTGTATGTGTTTTAAATTCTTAAAAGTGTTCTTGAGTTTGTAAGTTAAGTTTTAGGTGGGTTTTTGTTAAAAATGGATGTTTTGGGAAATCTGAGATCAAGGTTAGATTATGTTTATAGTCTTAAATGTATCTGCATCTTTACAGCAACATGCATAGATTAAAAGTACAAATTCTGGGTTTTAGGATGAAACAGTGAACTGAGACATTCATCGAAGTCGCAATGGATGACTGCGATATTCAACAAAGTCGCAATGGTCATTTGCGACTTGGTCTTGAAGTCGCAATGGTCGTTTGCGACTTGGCTTGAAATCGCAGTAGTTGATTGCGATTTGGGTTTGGAATCGCAGTAGTTGATTGTGATTTGGGTTTGGAATCGCAGTAGTTGATTGCGATTTGGCTTGGAATCGCAGTAGTTGATTGCGACCTAGGATTGGAGTCTCAATAGTGGGTTGCGATTTCGGGGTGAAGTCGCAGTAGATGGTTGCGACTTGGCACTGTGCATTGCGATTTTAATTTACTTTTAGTAGGTTGCGACTTGAGTCGAGGATTTCATAAGTTTAGTTTTAAAAAGAGATATTTGGTATTTTGTGTGATTTCAGATTCGGTGAAGGCTGATCATACGTGATAATTGTCTTGGAAAAGCTTTTGTGATAAACATATCAAGTGAGTTTTACTTTAAAAAGTATTTTACTGGAATGCATTATGTGAATAACGAATGTTTGATAAAGTGTATGAGTATGTCATACGTGGGTGATTATAAGATATCGAGATATTATAATTACGTGAGTATTATATGAAAATATAATACGTGGCCGGGCTTTGGACCGGTGTGTTAAATTGGCTCGCAACCAATTGATATTGGCCATTGGTGGAGGGATAAGGTGGAATGAGACAGGTATGATGTATCAATCTTGACGGGTATTAATTTACGTGTGAAATATGTGTATTTATATAAAGAGTATTTTATATAAATGAATTTTTAATGATTTCCAAATGTCAGGGATTTACTCACTAGACCCTTAGGTCTAACCCTCATTTTCTGTTTTAAAAATTTTGTATTCCAGGTGATGGTTCCAGTAAGAACAAGTAAATAGATTA
Organism: Saussurea involucrata; assembly: GCA_033807775.1. Taxonomy (NCBI): domain Eukaryota; kingdom Viridiplantae; phylum Streptophyta; class Magnoliopsida; order Asterales; family Asteraceae; genus Saussurea; species Saussurea involucrata. The sequence continues at coordinate 14,677,922 of CM066312.1, forward strand.
CTTGGTGGATAGCTTTTTGGGATGATGATCATTATGAAGTTGATGATGTTTTTGTACTTATAATTTTGTTATTAGTTATTATGTAAACTAAATAGGATCAAGTTTGTACAAAATTTCTTATGTTGTTTAGCAAGACTATTGGACCTAATATGACATCCGATGTGTTTTCGTTGAATTATGTTATGAAATATATGTTATATGTAAATTTGGATTGTGGGTTGTTACAAATGGTATCAGAGCCTTAGTTTAAGGGATTTAGGTATTAGTTTCTGTACCTAGACTTAAACTGCATGTGAAGTAGGATGTCCCTATTATCTTAGAACCTGGGGATGCTAAGTATAAAAGGTAGAAGGAACATCATGTAAGGTAATTTCAGATTACACCTGGCCAGTGTAATTATGATCTTACAGGTGCATGTTTGAACTGAAATACCTTGTTATATAGGGTATGTGCTTATTTGTATATTAACTTTGTTTGAATCAACAGAATGGCAAGTGGCACTAGACAAAGGAACCAAAGAGGAGGAAGGAATTCGGGTGGAGAGAATCCACCAATAGGAACAGGGGGAAGAGAAGGAGATCGTGGTAGAGGCAGAACCGGAAGGGGAACTGGGGGCCGAACTGGAGGTAGAACACAACCGCATGGTACAGAGTTTGTTACACGGGATGATCTGACCGCTGAAATGGGGAGATTACAGGATAGCATTCAAGCCATGTTCGAACGTACTCGTCATAATGAAACTGAAAGACCAGATCCGGAACATGAAACGGAGATGCCACTTACCTCTACTGTTTTACCGGTAATAAAAAGGTGTGACTATAAAATGTTTCTTAGTTGTAAGCCCCCTACATACTCAGGAGATCGGGATCCGGTAAAAGCTATGAGATGGCTGAAAGAAATTGAGGCTATCTTCAAAACGTGTAAATGTGCTGAACCAGATAAAGTACTTTATGGAACTGCAATGCTAAAAGGTGATGCTCTGTATTGGTGGGAGGCTCATATAGAATCGAGAGGAGCGGATGTATATTCTACTATTTCATGGGAGGAATTTGTGTTAGCTTTCACAACACACTTCTGTCCACAAGCTGCTGTCAGACAATTGGAAGAAGAATTTATGAATCTACAACAAGGGAATTTGTCAGTTAGAGACTATACTGCACGATTTTTAGAAAAATCTCGTTTTGCAGGATATTATGTTGCTACAGAAAAGATGAAAATGGAGAGATATATCTATGGGTTGAATTCAGAAGTCCGAAGACTAATGACTACAACAAGGCCAAATACTTTTACAGCTGCAGTGGATGCTGCTGAAAATGTGGAACGAGATAACAAAAGGGATGCCGGTGATAAGAGTCTGGGGAAAAGGAAATGGGAAGGACCACCACAGGATTCAAGGAAGCCTAGATTTCAGAGGTTCGATAACCGTCCGTCGTTTCGACCAGCGGAAAGACCATGTCCGCGATGTAATCGCTACCATCAGGGAAATTGTCAAGTGGAATCTCGGGTTTGTTTTAAGTGTGGGAAAACCGGTCATGTTGTTAAATATTGTCGATTAACACGGTTTTGCTTTTTGTGCAATTCTCCGGATCACCTCCAATCAGATTGTCCACGAGGTAGAATACAACAAGGGGGTACATCCGGGAAACCAGCCATTACAAGACCAGTAGTCCCAAGAATAGAACCGCCAAGAACGAGGGGTCGTACTTTCCAAATGACAGCTAAAGAGGCGGAGGAAACTCCGGATGTGGTCACAGGTACATTTTTCATAAACTCCACGCGTGCTAAAGTGTTATTTGATTCCGGTGCAAACCGATCCTTTGTGTCTCCCTCCTTTGCTGCCCACATGCATTTAGAGCCAAAAATGTTAAAACATGCTTTATTAGTAGACACTGCAAATCATAACCAAGTGGAGTTAAAGAAGTTTTTGATTGTTGTATGATAAACATAGAGGGGTGTGGAGTACCGATACAACTATTTCCTATAGAGTTGATCGAGTTTGATGTGGTCGTAGGGATGGATTGGTTAGCTGAAAATCGGGCTAACATAGTTTGCGATAAGAAAATAATCAACGTTGTTTTACCTGATAAGAGGGCAGTAGTGATCTATGGTGATCGTAAGAATCATCAGTCCAATCTTATATCTATGATAAAAGCCCGTAAATGTGTTAATAAGGGTTGCTCGAGTTATTTAGCCTATGTGATAGATAGTAGGCCTAAAAAGATTAAGCTGGAAGATATTGTTATTGTTAATGAATACCCAGAAGTTTTTACTGAAGACTTGAATAGTCTTCCTCCTGTTAGACAAGTAGAATTTGGTATTGACTTAATCCCTGGAGTCACTCCTATTGCTCGTGCGCCGTACCGATTAGCACCTCCAGAGTTGAAAGAAATGATGGCATAGCTTCAAGATTTATCTGACAAGGGTTTCATCAGACCTAGCTCTTCGCCATGGGGTGCACCAGTTTTATTTGTGAAGAAGAAAGACGGTTCAATGAGAATGTGTATCGATTACCGGGAGCTGAACAAGCGCACGATCAAGAACAAGTATCCACTTCCAAGAATTGATGACCTTTTTGATCAATTAGTTGGAGCTTGTTACTTCTCCAAGATTGATCTCAGATCTGGCTACCATCAGTTGAAGGTTAAGGAAGAGGATGTTTTAAAGACTGCATTTCGCACAAGATACGGCCACTACGAATTTTTGGTAATGCCTTTCGGATTGACGAACGCTCCAGACGCTTTTATAGATCTAATGAATCGGGTATGTAAGCCTTATCTCGATAAATTTGTCATTGTGTTTATCGATGATATACTTATTTATTCCCGATCCAAAGAGGATCACGCGCAACATCTTCGTTTGATTTTGGAGTTACTGAAGAAAGAAAAGTTGTACGCTAAGTTCTCTAAATGTGAATTCTGGTTGCGGGAAGTTCAGTTTTTGGGTCATGTAGTTTCAGAGAAGGGTATACAAGTTGATCCAGCGAAAGTGGAAGCAATTGAAAGATGGGAACCGCCGAAGACGGCAACCGAAGTACGTAGTTTTCTGGGTCTAGCTGGATACTATCAGAAATTTATAAAAGACTTTTCTCGAATCGCGACGCCATTGACTAAGTTGACTCGGAAAAATCTAAAGTTTGAATGGAAAGCAGAACAAGATGAGGCATTCAGATTATTGAAGGAGAAACTCTGCAGCGCGCCGATATTAGCATTGCCAGAAGGTTCCGATGATTTTGTGGTCTACAGTGATGCTTCTAAACTGGGATTGGGATGTGTACTTATGCAACGTGGAAAGGTGATTGCCTATGCTTCTCGTCAACTAAAGGATCATGAAAGACAATATCCTACCCATGATATGGAGCTTGCAGCAGTTGTCTTCGCATTGAAGATTTGGAGACATTATCTTTATGGTTCTAAATGACAAATTTTTACGGACCATAAGAGTCTCCAACATCTTTTCGATCAGAAGGAACTGAATATGAGGCAAAGAAGATGGTTGGAATTGGTAAATGATTACGATTGTGAAATCCTTTATCACCCCGGGAAGGCGAACGTGGTAGCAGATGCATTAAGTCGTCAAGAAAGAAGTGGAACGATAAAGGCGATATCGATGCGAGCTGAACTCCTTCCAAATATCTTTGACGAATTATTGAAGTGCCAAATAGATGCTTATCAGGAAGAAAGTTTGTGTTGGTGCAAGTGTACCACATCTCTATATATTTATATATATTTATTTTGATGATTACAAACACACCGTATTATTGTTTATCTAACAATCCTATCCAAGTGTACAGTTCTTGAAGAACACGAAGATTTTATCTGAAGAGTTTAAGACGGAAGATTTACGTTGTCATTAGTGTTTATAATTTATAATGATAAACACCCTAAAATAATATACCACTTGGATATTTATAAAACCCTAAACTGTTTTTAATTAAAGATATTTAAAATTATTTAAAACTAAAGTTTTATTAATTTTTATTAAAATAATCTTTAAACCTTTTTTGTCAACTCAAAAATCAGTTTCCTATGCTATTTTACTGTTTGCATTTATTGAAGAAGTGTCTTCAGCCGAAAGAAGGACCTGCGTGCAGCCTCCCCTTTGTACTTTCTGACCGCGGTATACCGCGGTGTGCAAGGCGGTATACCGCCACCTCTTGTAGCCGTTGGTGTGTCAGTATCTGCACGGTATACCGCGTGCATTTGGCGGTATACCGCCACCTCATGTATCCGTTGGAAGTGGGTTGCTATATATAAATGATGCTTGCTGGTGATAAAAAAAAAAGACCACATAACAGTAACAACAAGCAGCAACCACACTCTCAGCTCTCTCATTTATAATATATATATTTTATAAAACATTTTTTATAAAATATCCAAGTGTGAGATATTATACAAGAGTGATTACCCATTGTGAGTTATACTCCTCTTGTAAGTATTTGAATAACGGGTGTGTGATCCTGTACATCTCAATAAGCTGAGGCTTAGAGAACCGTTTACTTTGCTCTGTATTTGGTTTGTATTCTACCGTAAAGAATACATTTATTGGATCGTGTCGGGAAGTGTCTCGGCTGCTGGTTTATCACAGTTGGTGGTAAATCAGTAAATCTCCGTGTCAAGTATCTCTTACCTTTATCTCTTTATTTATTCCGCTGTGCTTTATTATATTTGTTTATATAAACTGCTTTGCATTTATATTTATTTATATAATCTCTGTGTATTTGTTTATATTTACACTCTTCTTTATTATTTGTATACTCTGATTTATTTTTACTGTTTCAGTACTGTATTTATTTATAAAAGAATTTTTGAAAGTAAAAGATTTTAAATACAACCTTACCCCCCCTAGGTTGTCCAACATTTGGTATCAGAGCGGGGCTTTCAAAAATTATCTGTTTAAATTTTTAAAGTTATATCTTTTATATAATGGCTCAACAAACTGTTTTGTTTTCAAAACCTCCTATTATTGATACTGAAAAATTTGGTCTTTGGGCAAAATTATTTGAATGTCACGTGCGTGGCAAAAATAGAAAGATGTGGGAAATTATTGAAAAAGGAAATTTTATTCCAACCAAAATCGTAAATGATCTTATTGTTGAAAAAGATTCTAAAGAGTGGACTCCCACTGATGAAGCTTCGTATTGTTTAAATTTTGAAGCTAAAAACATGTTATATGCTGCTTTAAATTCTGATGAAATAGAAAGAGTTTATACTTATGAAACTGCTAATGAAATCTGGCAAAGTTTAAATGACACTCATCGTGGAAACACGCAAGTCAAAAGCAGTAAAATAAATATTCTAGTTCATGATTATGAAATGTTCGAGATGACTCAAGATGAGTCTATCGATTCTATGTTTAAAAGATTTAACCTCATAATGACTACTTTACAAGGATTAGGTCGTACTTATCCTAATGAAGATTATGTAAGGAAGATTCTTCGAGCACTACCTTCGGAGTGGATGCAAAAGATTACATCGTTAGAAGATTCCCGAGATCTCTCAACAATGAAGCTCGACGATCTTGTCGGCAATCTTAAAGTGCACGAAATTGCACTAAAAAGAAATCAAGTTCGGGATCAAGTCAAAAAGAAATCCATAGCTCTCAAAGTCGTTGCCCCTAAAGATGAGGAAGAAGAAGAGGAGGAAGAAGCAAGTTCCTCAAATGACGAATCCGAAAGTCTTGACGATTTAATCGAGATGGTAAGAAAACTCTCTAAACTTTTATCTAACAAAAAGTTTGCCAACATTGATAGGTTTCAAGGAAATGGAGACTACCATCGTGGTGGTAAAAATCAAAGTCGCAACGTCCATAACAAATATGACGAATCTAGTGACGATGAAAAAGCCAATAAAAAGAAAGGCTTTTGCTATGTGTGTGGTGATAAAAATCACTATGCAAATGTGTGTCCAAAACGTGCTAATCAAATCAACACACCAAAAACATTCGTCGGAGCCGCGTGGAGCGCAAACGAAGATAAAGACAAGAATATTTGTCTCATGGCCGACCGTGATAATGAGGTATCTACATCATGTTTTCATGACAATAATTATGATAGTAATTATAGTGACAATTATTATGAAAATGAAGATGAAAATAATCTTGACGAATTATATAAATCATTCCATGACATGGCCGCTCTTGCAAATAGGTATCAAGATGAAATCTCAAAATTAAAAGAAACCGTATCTGCATGTGAAAAGAAAATTAATGACGGTGAACAAAAATCTGCAAATGATATGGATATAATTGCTAAGTTAGAAAATAAATTAAGTAAAAAAGATGTTTGCAAATCTTGTGATATTTTAAAAAATGAAATTGCATGCTTAAAAGAAAAACCAATTGAGAAAAATGATTGTAAATCTTGTGTTATTTTAAATGATAAAATTGCATGTTTAAATAAAAATACATATGAAAGTGTTGCATGTATAAAATGTGATTTGCTTGAAAATGAAAATATTTATTTAAAAGCTAACTGCGATTTATATGAAAAAGATAATCTATTAGCTAAAGCTTTTCAAAATAGCAATGATAAAATGCTTAAAATGCTAAATATGTCGAATCGCATTAATTGTCGAAAAGGCATTGGTTCTGATACATGTGTTGATAAATGCTCGTGTAAACCCATTAAAAGATTTTTTGCATCTCCTAAAGTTGATACAAGAAAACCCCCATATATGTCAAAAATGAAAAATGTGAATTATGGGAGGAAACCGTATGCTCGTATGTATAATAGTAATTTTTCTAGACCTAAAAATAATGCGAATATAAATGCTTCATTTTATGTGTATGATAAATACAATCGCAAAATTAGAATGGTTAGAAAATGGATTCCGAAAGGAATGTTCAATGTTGACAATCCCGGTGGGATGCGTTTGTGGTTTTAAACCATTTATATGGCTTTGTATGTTTGTCGTGTTTGTTTTATGTCGACAACATATTTTTTGCAGTTTATGTTTTATACTAACTGTTAAAAGGACCCATAAGAAAAGGGTACCACGAAAAATTTTCTTTGCCTTTTGTACGTGTTTCCTGGCGAGGATATAATACGTGTTTCCTGGCGAGGATATAATACGTGTTTCCTGACGAGGATATAATACGTGTTTCCTGACGAGGTTATAATACGTGGTTTCCTGGCGAGGATATAATACGTGGTTACCTGCCGAGGTTATAATACGTGGTTTCCTGACGAGGATATAATACGTGTTTCCTGGCGAGGTTATAATACGTGGTTACCTGCCGAGGTTATAATACGTGGTTTCCTGACGAGGATATAATACGTGGTTACCTGCCGAGGTTATAATACGTGGTTACCTGCCGAGGTTATAATACGTGGTTACCTGCCGAGGTTATAATACGTGGTTACCTGCCGAGGTTATAATACGTGGTTACCTGCCGAGGTTATAATACGTGGTTACCTGACGAGGTCATAATACGTGGTGATTTTTTTTATCACATAAAATTAACCGAAAATTGAAGCCTTAAGATCCGTTTTGGTGCAAGTGTTTCGTATTGGTTTGTATATCTTTGTCTCTATTGCTTTTTGCATTTTATTTTATCCCTCAAATTTTATAAAATCAAATTGATATCGTTATTAATTTGAGGGGGAGCGTTTTAGCTCTTTTACCCATGAGTTTATGCTCTCTCAATTATATGCATATTTTGAGGGGGAGCATCTCTCGAGGGGAGCATACCGTCTTTCTTGACCCTTTTTGTTTCGACAAACGGGGGAGAGAAACCGCATATGCTCATGCTTAGCGGTTGTGTTTGTCATCATCAAAAAGGGGGAGATTGTTGGTGCAAGTGTACCACATCTCTATATATTTATATATATTTATTTTGATGATTACAAACACACCGTATTATTGTTTATCTAACAATCCTATCCAAGTGTACAGTTCTTGAAGAACACGAAGATTTTATCTGAAGAGTTCAAGACGGAAGATTTACGTTGTCATTAGTGTTTATAATTTATAATGATAAACACCCTAAAATAATATACCACTTGGATATTTATAAAACCCTAAACTGTTTTTAATTAAAGATATTTAAAATTATTTAAAACTAAAGTTTTATTAATTTTTATTAAAATAATCTTTAAACCTTTTTTGTCAACTCAAAAATCAGTTTCCTATGCTATTTTACTGTTTGCATTTATTGAAGAAGTGTCTTCAGCCGAAAGAAGGACCTGCGTGCAGCCTCCCCTTTGTACTTTCTGACCGCGGTATACCGCGGTGTGCAAGGCGGTATACCGCCACCTCTTGTAGCCGTTGGTGTGTCAGTATCTGCACGGTATACCGCGTGCATTTGGCGGTATACCGCCACCTCATGTATCCGTTGGAAGTGGGTTGCTATATATAAATGATGCTTGCTGGTGATAAAAAAAAAAGACCACATAACAGTAACAACAAGCAGCAACCACACTCTCAGCTCTCTCATTTATAATATATATATTTTATAAAACATTTTTTATAAAATATCCAAGTGTGAGATATTATACAAGAGTGATTACCCATTGTGAGTTATACTCCTCTTGTAAGTATTTGAATAACGGGTGTGTGATCCTGTACATCTCAATAAGCTGAGGCTTAGAGAACCGTTTACTTTGCTCTGTATTTGGTTTGTATTCTACCGTAAAGAATACATTTATTGGATCGTGTCGGGAAGTGTCTCGGCTGCTGGTTTATCACAGTTGGTGGTAAATCAGTAAATCTCCGTGTCAAGTATCTCTTACCTTTATCTCTTTATTTATTCCGCTGTGCTTTATTATATTTGTTTATATAAACTGCTTTGCATTTATATTTATTTATATAATCTCTGTGTATTTGTTTATATTTACACTCTTCTTTATTATTTGTATACTCTGATTTATTTTTACTGTTTCAGTACTGTATTTATTTATAAAAGAATTTTTGAAAGTAAAAGATTTTAAATACAACCTTACCCCCCCTAGGTTGTCTAACAGTTTGAAATCAGAAGGGTTAGTGGGAATATCAGCATTGCTTGGGAAAGATGACCGTGGGTTATTGTGTATGGGAAACATAATTTGGGTGCCTCATTTGGGTGGATTACGTGATCGTGTACTACAAGAAGCTCATCAATCTCGATTTTCTATTCATCCAGGTACAAATAAAATGTATAGAGATTTGAAACAATTCTATTGGTGGCCGGGAATGAAAAGAGGTATTGCTAAGTATGTGGAAGATTGTACTACCTGCAAGAAAGTAAAGATTGAACATCAGAAGCCATTTGGTCAGTTACAACGACTAGATATACCAATGTGGAAATGGGATCAGATCACTACTGATTTTATTACCAAGTTGCCAAGGACTTCAAAGGGATTCGATTCTATTTGGGTGATTGTGGATAGATTGACGAAGTCTGCTCATTTCTTGCCTATAAAAGAAACTGATTCCTTGGAACGTTTGGCCAAATTGTACATTAATGAAATAGTAACTCGACATGGAGTTCCAATCTCGATTATTTCTGATCGAGATAGTCGTTTTACTTCCAGATTTTGGAGAAGCTTTCAAAAAGAAATGGGAACGCAGGTAAAGTTAAGTACAGCATATCATCCTCAGACTGACGGGCAGAGTGAAAGAACAATTCAGACTTTAGAAGATATGCTTCGGGCTTGTATAGTTGATTTTGGGGGATCGTGGGATAAGCATCTGCCTTTGATAGAATTTGCCTACAACAACAGTTATCATTCCAGCATTCAAGCGGCACCGTTTGAAGTATTGTATGGTAGGAAATGCCGAACACCTCTGTGTTGGAATGAAGTGGGGGAGAAACAATTAGCAGGGCCAGAAATAGTACAGTTAACAGCGGATAAGATTACTCAGATTCGGGATAGATTGAAAACAGCTCAAGACAGGCAGAAAAGCTATGCTGATCGACGCCGGAAACCATTAGAGTTTCAAGTCGGGGAATTTGTAATGTTGAAAGTTTCGCCCTGGAAAGGAGTCATACGTTTTGGGAAGCAAGGTAAACTCAGTCCGCGGTATATTGGGCCATTTGAAATTTCGGAAAGAATTGGTGAAGTAGCTTATAGATTAGATCTTCCACCGGAACTGAGCAGGATTCACAACGCGTTTCATGTATCAAATTTTCGAAAGTGTTTGGTTACACCAGACCAGGCAATCTCTCTACCAGATATCCAGGTTGATGAAAAGCTGAACTATGTGGAGGAACCGGAAGCAATAGTTGATCACAAAGTCAAAGTATTGAGGAACAAAGAGATCAGACAGGTAAAGGTTCAGTGGAAGCATCATAGAGGTCAGGATGCGACATGGGAATCAGAGTCGGTGATGAGAACCAAATACCCTCATCTGTTCTCTTAATTGAATTTCGGGACGAAATTCTTTTAAGGGGGAGATGTTGTAATAACCAGGTATTTTATATAATTTAAATTTGAAAATTTCATAAGTTTTTATGTTAGTGTTTTATGGAGTAAGAAGTTAAGGGGTAAAGGGGTAAGTTTTAATTTTTAATTGGAAGTTTGGGGGTAAGTCTTAAATGAGTAAAGCCTAGGGTCTATTTGGTCTCTTGCCAAACCTTTCCACCACCACCGCCACACTCTTCTCAAGAGGAAGAGGTGTCCTCTTAGGGAAGTTTTTAGAAAACTATCTATGGTGTGTGTGTGTGTTACGTGAAGAAGAAAAGAGAGAGAGAGATAGAACCATGAGAAAGATTAAGGGAAAGAAGAAGAAAGAAATCAAGAGTTGCTGATGTGATTTAAGGATCAAACTGAAGTAAGCAAGGTAACAAATCCATCCTTGTATGTGTTTTAAATTCTTAAAAGTGTTCTTGAGTTTGTAAGTTAAGTTTTAGGTGGGTTTTTGTTAAAAATGGATGTTTTGGGAAATCTGAGCTCAAGGTTAGATTATGTTTATAGTCTTAAACGTATCTGCATCTTTACAGCAACATGCATAGATAAAAAGTACAAATTCTGGGTTTTAGGATGAAACAGTGAACTGAGACATTCATCGAAGTCGCAATGGATGACTGTGATATTCAACAAAGTCGCAATGGTCATTTGCGACTTGGTCTTGAAGTCGCGATGGTCGTTTGTGACTTGGCTTGAAATTGCAGTAGTTGATTGCGATTTGGGTTTGGAATCGCAGTAGTTGATTGCGATTTGGGTTTGGAATCGCAGTAGTTGATTGCGATTTGGCTTGGAATCGCAGTAGTTGATTGCGACCTAGGATTGGAGTCGCAATAGTGGGTTGCGATTTCGGGGTGAAGTCGCAGTAGATGGTTGCGACTTGGCACTGTGCATTGCGATTTTAATTTACTTTTAGTAGGTTGCGACTTGAGTCGAGGATTTCATAAGTTTAGTTTTAAAAAGAGATATTTGGTATTTTGTGTGATTTCAGATTCGGTGAAGGCTGATCATACGTGATAATTGTCTTGGAAAAGCTTTTGTGATAAACATATCAAGTGAGTTTTACTTTAAAAAGTATTTTACTTGAATGCATTATGTGAATAACGAATGTTTGATAAAGTGTATGAGTATGTCATACGTGGGTGATTATAAGATATCGAGATATTATAATTACGTGAGTATTATATGAAAATATAATACGTGGCCGGGCTTTGGACCGGTGTGTTAAATTGGCTCGCAACCAATTGATATTGGCCATTGGTGGAGGGATAAGGTGGAATGAGACAGGTATGATGTATCAATCTTGACGGGTATTAATTTACGTGTGAAATATGTGTATTTATATAAAGAGTATTTTATATAAATGAATTTTTAATGATTTCCAAATGTCAGGGATTTACTCACTAGACCCTTAGGTCTAACCCTCATTTTCTGTTTTAAAAATTTTGTATTCCAGGTGATGGTTCCATTAAGAACAAGTAAATAGATTACTTGGTGGATAGCTTTTTGGGATGATGATCATTATGAAGTTGATGATGTTTTTGTACTTATAATTTTGTTATTAGTTATTATGTAAACTAAATAGGATCAAGTTTGTACATAATTTCTTATGTTGTTTAGCAAGACTATTGGACCTAATATGACATCCGATGTGTTTTCGTTGAATTATGTTATGAAATATATGTTATACGTAAATTTGGATTGTGGGTTGTTACATGAACCCTTTTGGTGTCAACAAATTACTAACATTTATTTCTCCTAAGTTTTGGGAAAACACGTTGATGTGTGCGAACCTTGTCAGAAACGTTTTACTCATGAGTCATTATACGACCAGATGAGAAAATTTTGGAAATTGATTTTAAAGAAGTTCATCTTTTGAAATTTTGTCGTGAACTATTTGAGGCATGTTATTTCATTGACATGCCTTGTTCCACGCCATTCTTTGGTTAAAAAAAGAAATTTTGGAGTCAATTGTCGTTTGAACTTCTTTTGAGGTACATGCAAACTTTTTGTTGCACACCATTTAAAGTGGGTAGTTACCTTACGTGCATGTCATGAGTCAATCCATACTAAGACCGTAGCGGTCCATTTTAAAGAAGTTGTTTATTACGCTTTTGCGTTTTGTTGATAATCTGAACTGCAATGAAATAATTTTCAATATGATTTTCATATGTGGGACGAGCGTGTCCATTTTTGCGCAACTACCGAACTGATAGTAGTAGTTTTTATGCGTACGTTTAATTTGATATGGAAATCTTTGTGTTGAAAATTCCTATGAAAAGTTTTTGTTGATTGGCATATTTGTTAAATAATTCACTTGAAAACCTTGAACTCGTTAGGGCCTTGGAAAGGTTAAGTAACCCCGGTTAAGAGTAAGTTTGTGTAGGATCTCGACTATGAAAAGTTGGGCGTTAGACACGTGATGTGACTATAGGCCAGATGATATCGGTGGCAGAGTTGATGTACTTGTGGTAATTGAAGGGTTAGATTTGCGATAACGTATTTCGAGGTTGGTATGACCGTTTTTGTCGGCATCCCTGTTTGGGTCTTGGACAATTTTCGCATGAAGAACCCTTTAGGCACCGTGTTGATAACCTTAGTTTTGTGGAAATGCTCGGCGAACGGAACTCGTGTGTGGAGTTCTGTTAGAGTTCAAAGTTTGGTGGTATGACTAGGTGTCAACCTTTTTGGGTTCGAAGTCGAGAACCGTTAGCGTATTCGGAGGGTGTAGTCCGATTTTAAAGAAATAATGGTAACGGTTGTAGTAATCTTAGGATGCTCGATCATGATGAGTAGTTTTAGTGGAATAACTTTCGTGTGCGGTTAAAGAACCTGTCGGTTTGATGATCTATGTTGGGATGGATTCTTGGAGTCTATTAGGGCTCGTCGGAATTAAACGACACTTAATGGTGGGAACAATTGGAATTGGAGATTCGGTTGGTCTCAGTATTAAGCAAACCTTGGATTGATTTAGAGTCTGGACCGCAATCGGGGAAGTATAGAACATTCTAAGGTTGGGAGACAACCGAAGTCGCCTGATTGGGAGTTACTCCAGTGGTTGAAGCGTTCGCTCGAACATAAGTACAGTGTAACTGAGAGGACAATGTTGGTAAGAACTTGCTTGAGGTTTGTCATATCAGTCTGTGTGAGAGAAATTAAATTCCAATTGGGAGCCATTAGAACATGGTCGGTGTGGAGTCGGTTAGCATTTGGTTGTAAAGGACCTAGATTTCGAGGACGAAATCATTCTAAGGTTGGGAGGATTGTAACACCCCAAAAAAATTAAAATGCTGAAACCTGAATCACGGACGTCCGCAAGGGGCAAGGCCGGACGTCCGCATAGCGCGAAAGTTCGCACACCATCCGCAACAGAGGTTTTGAGAGGGCAATAGTTCGGCCGAGGCCGGACGTCCGCGAAGGATCATGCGGACGTTCGCGACCTGTCTGATGAGTTAATTTGGGTATTTTAAGCCCTTTCTCTCTCTCTCTCTCTCTCTTTCCTCATTCACTCCCCAAAACCCTAACTCATGCCTCTCTCTTCCTCTCTCAGTCGATTTCTTCCAAGAAAACACAAAACCCCCTTCCTCCTCTTCATCTTCTTCCCCAAATCAAACCATCACCATTGTTGGGAACCTTAACCCATTCAAGAAAACTTCCACTTCATCTCCTTCATCAAGATTCTAGGGTTTCACCCAACACTTTTCACTCCATGTGAAGATTAAGAGTTCGTGGTTCATCTTGGTGGTTCTAGAGACATTATGGTTGGTGGATTCAAGTATGGTTAAGGTAATCTTCTCTCCTCTTCATTTATGAAGTTAGGGTTTTGATATAAGTGGGTATTTTTGGTGTAAAATGGTTGGACGATGATTCCACTTGGTTAGGTCTAATTAATGTTGGTTGGAAACTTATGGATCTAGGTTTTTGAGGTTTGGCTTGAAGATTCAAGATTCATCAAAGGAGCTTACGTTTGGGGAAAATCTAGATTTAGCCTAAATCTAGCAAGGTGAGTTCAAGTTGATTTGTGAAAACGTTGTACATGCCAAAATGTTATTTTCCAAGTACTTATGTGATTACATGAAAATTATCAATTGTTGAGTTAATTGATGGGTTTTGACTTTTGAAGTATTTAACTTGGTAAATGTGGTAAATTGCCCATATTTGGGATTTTTGGGAAACTTGATAGTAAATCATAAATGATAACGTATTGATGATTTATTGCATAGATGGAGATCATTTGGTGAAAATGCACATCTAGTGCTTATTTGGAAATATGCATAATTTATGTTATGATACGTTTTGAAAATACGAACGTGTAGGATTTTGAGCTTTGAATAAATGAAACATGTATGAAAGTATTTAAATGTTTTGTCCTATAGATGGAGATTTGTACAAATGCCCTTTTAACGCATGTTTCAGAAATACGCACTAGTTATGTTATGGGACGGTTTGAAAGTGTAAACGATATGAGTTCCTTTGGAAAATGGGATGTCCCACCCAATGTTGTGTTTTGGGTTATTCATGAATTTAAAACGGGTGTTCGCATAAACGTGTATTGTTTACGTTTAACTCATTTTATGTTTTTACTAATGGTCATTTGACTTATTTAGCCAATGGCTCGGTTTTGACTCCGTTGGGTCTTGGGGACATTTGTCCGATTTTGATAGCTCGATGTTGGGCGTTTTCTTACGTTTTTCATTTAATGCATCTTATTTGAGAATTACATGTTTTGAATGCGCTAGTTCATTCGTTTGGGTCATGTAATGTTATATTTGTAATACAATGGATCCATAAGCACTATAGTCTTTATGCCGATGTCGGGATGCTAGTTTTCCACATCGCGGCACGGTTAGGCATTGACGGTATGGTATAATTCCTACGTGCGAATACGTTATAGTCATTATGCCGATGATGGGATGATAGTTTTCCACATCGCGACACGGTCAGGCATCGACGGTATGGTATAAGTCCTACATGCAAATACGTTAAGGATGTTGCCCCAAATTGGGTGTGGTTTTAAGTGGCCACACTCGGCATCCGTTATATGTCTTACTAAGTGTTTGGCTTTACCAACTTGGCAAGTGGCTTACTTTTGTGTTCCGTCACTTGCGTTGGTAAGCGGATCTCCCCCGTCGCCGAAAGGTGTTGTTTTGGGTAATTACTTTTATACATGTTTTCGGTGACGTAATTATATATTTAAATGGATTGTTTTCCATGATTTATGGGCAATGTATTATGTTTAATCCTGGTTGGGATGTTTTGAATAATGGAGTTTTATTCACGTTTATACCCTTTTGGGAATTTAATGTTTATTCACATTTTGGGTGAGTTTTGGGTTTGAGCTTGCATCGCAAAGAAAGGTTTTACGTGACGTTGTCATCGTCTAAAATACGTATTCTTGGAAATCAGATCGTCTTCATATTTAATGCAAATCATTTTGGGAATCATGTTATATTAAAGCTTTCACTACGTGATTTGTGTGAGTTGGAAAATGGACGATTTGCATCTAAAGAAAATTCTTTTGAACTCATGACTTAAACTACATCTCTCACGATTTACGAATTTATATGGTCATGATAAAACTCTTGAACTCACTAGGCGTTAGCCTAACCTTTTTTTTATTTGTCGACATGTGCAACATGCTCAGGTTGGGAGTAGCTTTAGGCACACGGTGAAGTGGCGAGTGCTAGTAGAGTGCGCTAGAGGTGATTTTGATTAGTGAAGTCTTCCGCACTTATTTGGGATTAGCAACTTGTGTTGTGTTAATGCCCGTCTTAAGTTATTAATTGTGAGAATTATGATGTTTAAATTCCGAAGTATTTTCAGGGATGATCTGTAGAAATGATTTTTATCCTCTTTTGGTTATTTTATTGAAATTAAAGTTAGTTGCTTGTTCCAAATTTTGAGGGTGTTACAAGTTAGGGTGTTACACCAAATAAGATGCAATACATGCAAATCATAACCAAAGCTCTACATCGAGCTATCAAAATTGGACAAATGTCCTCAAGACCCAACATAGTAAAAAACCGAGCCATAAACTCAAAAGATCAAATGACCATTTGTTAAAAGTCCATATATGCAAGAAGGTTTCTCTTTCAGATCTGAGAGATAAAGATATCTATCAAGTATTGATGCCAAATTTATTTTGATGGTTTTCACTAAGAAGTTTAATTTCAAAATGGGCGATTTGCAATTTAACATGATGAAAACATTTTATAGCCTTCATTGCATTAAATGCTCTCATTCAACTTTAACACGTGTCTCCGTCGGATTTGTTGACCATGCATGCTTCAGCCTTTTTGTGGGCTGATGTATACAAGTGTTAACTCTTCCCATCCTTTTTGTGTGCAGAGGGAACAGTAAAGTATGCCAAATATTTAAATAATACTTTGGAACATAGTTAATACTGACACATTTTTGTATGTTCCCATACTTTAGGATGGGAGTCAGGAAGAGTTGGTGAACCAAACTTGTTGGTGAAGTATGCACTTCAAATTCGGCTTGCTAGTAGTAGTATTTGTCAGACTACATATTGACTGTATCTTGTATTGATCTTCTTCTGACTAGACGACAAACCAATCCGATTTGCTGACAATCTGACCACTCTTCAACTAATATTCGGTTTTGTTGAAGGCTTTTTACTCTTAGAACAATACAGACAGCAAGAAGACTTTTACAAGTAAAAATCTTATTTGTCTATCCTGAAGTATAATCTATATAATAGTTACCAGTAATAGACAATTATGAAAAGATAGATTTGTTGGATATTAAATGTATGGAACAATTCAAAGGGGAACGAGAATCCGATGAGAGTAAACAATCGGATGGTTGCTTAAAAGCTTTAATTGGATTGTGACTTTTGTTCAAATACATTAAATCTGATGGTTCATAGGTTTGATTCCTTCATCGGATTTAAACCTTATTGAGTGTCTAGTTAGATGGTTGAAGTATACATCGGTCTCAACCTGTTTTTATAGACAAAGAAGGGAATTTATTTATAAGTGTTTAATCTTTGGATGTTTATAGGCATTATGTACAAATCCGATGGTTGAGACTTATCAATCCCCCCATATTCTAAGTGTTTAATCTTTGGATGTCTATATGGATGGTGGTAACCATTAGAGCAAATACTCTATTAGGGATACATCAAATCAGGGTAAATTGTCAGTTTTTTAGTTTATCCCATCTTTGTTTTAAAAATCCTTTTTTTACCATCCCGTCCATGTCTTGTCCTTGTCCTATGTCGCACCAACGTGGAATAACGAGTTTTTGTCTTGTCTTATGTCTCACCTAACGTGGAATAGTAAGTCTTATTTTGTCTTATCGTATCTCATGTACCAAAAGAACCTATATAAACTATATTAAATGTATTTGTTTGATTTTATCCCTATATTTGAGACCTAATGTTAAATGAGTGATCACAATTAGTGGTGTAAACGAGTCGAGCTTTTAACGAGCTACTCGAGCTCGAGCTCGTTTATCTCGAGCTCGAGCCTAATAGTTGTCTAGTTCGAGTCGATCTCAAACACAAAATAAAGCTCGCTTAAGTTAACAAGTCGAGCTCCATACACCAATGTTCGACTTGACTCGTTTGAAAGCTCGATTAAGCTTTACGAGCCGAGCCGAGCCATTCGAGCATATATTTTTTAGAGCATATACTTTTTCAAGGCTGACATATTTATATGTTTACAAGTTATATAATCAAAATATAAAGATTATCGATCTTGAGTACATAAACGAGTTAAACGATCTCGAATTCGAGCTCATAAACGAGCATCGAGCTCGGGCTCGAACATTGAAGAAATACTCGAGCTCGAGCTCGAGCCCGACTTTGAGTTAATCGAGCTCGAGTCGAGCTCGAGCCTGCTATTGTTTTTTCGAGCTCGGCTCGAATAACTTGCTACTCTACTTGACTCGACTCGTTTACACCCCTAATCACAATGATGAATTAAAGTAAAAAGGTACCAACGCCTTTGGTCTTGTCTTATTGTAGAAAAGGATTTCGTATATCTATCTATATTATGACATAAAAACATCATATCGCCATTATAATACTCATTTTACATCATCTCAAAAGATGGTAGTTCATTATTTTTGGTTAAACCTTTTACATAAAACTACGATTATAAATAGATTAAATCATTGTAATCGACTTAATTCTTTGAGTTCAACGTTATCTCTCTCAAATTATCTCATACTTGAATAATACATTTTTTTCAATAAATATTTTAATACATTTTTAACTTAAAACAAACAATACAGTTTATAACTAACAAGTATCTCATATCATTAATCTCGTCGAGTATTCTATAATTACGTTTATTTTATCGTCATGATAACGTAATTATCTTACACCCCATTGACATATTATTTCATTTATAAGATTTGTAATAAGAATTTCATATTTTATTATTTGAGTTGTTATGTTATTAAAAAAACTCATAACTTATAATGGACCGACACGACCGCTGTAAGAAACATAATTAAAATCCCATCTTACAATTTTCGGATTTTTTTTGTTTATGTTTTGTAACTTATTCAAGAGTACGATAACCTTTAAATGTATGATGCTTATTTAATTTTTAATGTTTACAGTCTATTCAAATCGAATTGGCACTTCTCTTATCAGGTGAGGCCCCTCCGACAGATGCCATCCACAACCAAGATTATTCCCTTCCTCGTGTTAATCTAATCACATCTCTCTCTATTTCCGGCTTAGTCTACCGCTTCATGGGATTCTATTCCCCGGTTATACTCAAAGATAGCTAAGTTGTTCAATGATAATAATTCATAAAATTCGCATCCATGTAGAAAATCTGCGAAACAGCCATAGCAACGCTTTCTTGAAAGTCATTAAAAACTTGATCGAAGAACCGACGTTTATTGAATACGCTAGAAAGTCGATTACAAAAGCTACTAGTTAGAAGGGCTTGTTGGAATTCATCTTCTACTGGATTTACATTCGTCGTATTCTTTTAGCTTATATATTTATCGACCTTCCTACGCAACACACTAGCTAGAAAGCCTAGGTTCATGCCAGGCTAGGTGCAGTAGTCAAGGGCATATTTGATACCATCCACGAATATACTTTTTTCGCTAAAAAAATCTATATTGGACGAGCTACTCTAATAATTACTCTTTTTGTGGATTCTTAGAAAAAGTAAGGGTGCGTTTGGTTCGTCGGATTCCGACGGAATTGGAATGGTCAATTCCGTTGACCAAATTCCATTGTCATGTTTGGTTGTCCATGAAATGAAATTGAATTCCAAACATTCCTTCAAATGTGGATTTGATCATTCCTTCACAAATCCGATGGAATTGAAATCCATTCCAACCAATATTTTGAAAATGACAAAAATACCCTCGTTAAACAATAAACCTTCATCTTCTACAACTCCAGCCCTCACCGTCGATTCCCTCCCTCACGATTTCACGACCATCTCTCTCTGTCGATATTCACTATAACAGCCATCTCCATCATCTCTCGATTTCACAACAGGGAAGAAAGGGCCTTAGAATACAATCTCTTTAGATATAATGATTTAAAAATATATATATAAGAGTGTGAACAAATGTGGGTATATTTTGTAATTTTATTTAATTTTTAAGTAAACGTTGCATAAAAGTAAAAGTACAAGGTTTGAACAGTCATTATTGAATACTTTAGGGTCTTTTACAAAATTACACGAATACCCTTGATATAGGATGCTTACTGAAGCGATTGAATACAAAAAATAGTCAAAATCCTAAAATAAACTCCCCAATTTAACCATCACCGTTACCGGCCACCGGACATCACCGTCTTCCGCCGTGACTCCACCGTTATCATCCTAATTCACCGGAAGATTCATAGTATCTGAAGAGAGAAATCATAGATATTTCCTTTCAGTTCGATGATCTATCTACAGGCAGCACTGGCGAATTAGGTGATTCGGATCTCTGTGTTTATAATGTCTGATTGTGTATGATGTTGCTCAGCGCAATTAATACCTAATATGATGATCAATTTGTCCGTTTCTTCATTACCGAATATTTTTGCTTGATTAGGTCATTGCTATATAAAGAATTTGGAGGAGTGGTAAGTTTTCAGTAAGGAGAGGATGGAAAAATCGAGTACTTTGGACTACATCAACCAGATGTTCCCTACAGGTCAGTTCATTTCATATTCTCTATGCATGTTCAATTTCAATTCAAGATCAGATCATAGTGAGATACTATTCCTAAAGTTAAGATATCAGGTGAATCTTGTTTATTGCATACTTGAATGGAATAACGAAACAAGGTGGTCTGAACAGTTGTGAATTTTGATTGGATCATTCTTGGGTTTTTATGCTCTTTGCAATATAGAGAATATACAAAAAAAGTTTGATATTTCTGATGAATGAACTAGATACTTGGTGCGATGAATCGGAGAATGGGGGAGCGGGTTAAAATAACTGTTTAGGGGGATAAAAACATACTACAATAAGATGAATCATGTCGTATAACTAGTGGTGTTCAGCTGAGGCGGATCTTGTAGAACATGGAGGTCATAATTTAGGTCTATATTCAAGAAAGGAAAATGTGAATTTAGACTATCAAGAGATTTTCAGGGTATTCCTAGGAGAGAGTAATGTACTTAAAAATAGCCAAATTGATTTGTAGAAAACTACCTAAGGTAGTTATGAACATAACCTTTTGCTACCTTAGTGCTTTCGTTTTTTTCCCTGACTACTGTCACTCATTCCAGGACACTCAGATTGCACATGATTTGTCCAAGGATATGCGCCTCAAACCAAAACCGACTTCCATTCTCCTTTATCCTAGGTTAGAGGAAGCTATGTACAACATTTAGAGCATCTCCAACAGCTTCCCCAAAATGGGGAAAATGGAGAAAATGGGGATTTTAGGCTAATATTCTGCTCCAACAGCTTCCCTAAAACTATCCTCAAAATGAAGAAAGTTGGAGAGAGAAGGTTTTTTTCTCCAAATATGGAGATCACACCAAAAATGATTACCAAGTGAGATGACCAATAGAAAACTTTGAAAATAAATATGTAGAGAGAAAAATAATATTTTAAATCTTTTAATTAATGTTGGATTCTCCAAAATGGGGAAGCTATTGGAGATGAATGTATATTTTTTGGGGATTTTGGCTTTTGGTTCCCCATTTTGGAGAAATTATGGGGAAGCTGTTGGAGATGCTCTAACACATGCAAAAATACACATGCCACAACGGAACCTGAAGCTGGTTGAAATATGTGAGAAAAGCTTGATTAGAATAAGAATACAATGTACATATTTATATACAAGTAAATCTGTAACGGTCCCTATAATTCAGCCTCTAAAAAGATAATACTAAATCTATCTAATAAAGAGAGAATCAATAATTATGTAACTGATCCCTAAGAATCAGTATGCAGATTATATGATATCCCTAGCTTGATTTTCTACACTCCCCCTCAAGCTAGGCGATATATGCTCTCTAAACCAAGTAAGGCACTTAGTTGAGTGAGATTGGGCCGGAACAGAGCCTTAGTCAGAATGTCAGCAGCTTGTTGCTTGGATGGAACATGTGTGAGTGATATTGTCTTGTTTTCAACCTTCTCATAGAGGAAGTGTCTATCAATCTCCACATGTTTGGTACGATCGTGCTGGACTGGATTTTTGGCAATTGCAATTGCTGACTGATTGTCACACATGATCCTGATAGAGTCTGACGTCACAACCTTAAGCTCCTTTAATAATCGTTGTAACCAAATTCCTTCACAAATGCCCAAGGCTAAAGCTCGGAATTCTGACTCAGCAGTGCTTCGTGCTACAACAGGTTGTTTCTTGCTCCGCCATGTCACGAGATTTCCCCAAACGAATGAGCAATATCCAGAAGTGGATCTTCCATTATGCGAGGATCCACCCCAATCTGCATCGGTATAGACATCTAGTGTCCGGTTGATAGATTTTTTGAACATGAGTCCCTTCCCTGTATCTTTCTTCAAATATCTTAAAATGCGGTTCACAACCTTCAAGTGCTCTATTGATGGGTTGCTAAGAAATTGACTCACAATGCTGACAGCAAAACTTATATCAGGACGCGTGTGAGTTAGATATATTAGCTTACCTACCAATCGCTGATATTGCCCCTTATCAGCTGCTGATTCATCTGTTCGAGGCCTTAGCTTAGTATTAGGATCCATAGGAGTCTCAATAGGTTTGCATCCGGTCATGCCAGTCTCACGTAAGAGGTCGAGCACATACTTGCGTTGGGAGATTGAGATGCCTTGACTGCTCCTTGCCACTTCCATTCCTAGAAAGTATTTTAGAAAACCCAAATCTTTAATCTCGAACTCTTTCGACAGTAGCCTTTTAAGTCTGCTCATTTCTTCTTGATGGCTACCTGTAAGAACAATGTCATCAACATATACTATTAGAGCTGTGATTCTCCCATCTGGGAAATGTTTGACAAACAGTGTATGATCATACACTGCTTGTGTTTGGGAGTATCCGTCGTTTTTAAGAACTTTGGTGAATCTGTCAAACCATGCTCTAGGGGACTGTTTAAGTCCATATAATGCTTTCTTTAGTTTGCAAACCTTCCCATGGCTCTCCTTGTTCTCAAACCCAGAAGGGATGTCCATATAGACTTCCTCGACCAGATCTCCATTCAAGAAGGCGTTCTTGACATCAAGTTGGAATAATGGCCTGTCCCGATTAACTGCAATAGACAATAAAACATGAATCGTGTTAAGCTTGGCTACAGGAGCAAAGGTTTCTGATAATCAATTCCATATGACCGAGTAAATCCCTTAACCACCAAACGAGCTTTGTATCTATCTATACTTCCATCTGCCTTTTGTTTAACCGAGAAAATCCATTTGCAACCTACTGTCTTCTTTCCGGGTGGTGGATCAGTTAACACCCATGTGCCATTCCTTTCAAGAGCATTATACTCTTCTAAGGTTGCTTCGTGCCATTTCTGAATCTTCAGAGCCTCATATACTGAGTTGGGTACCGTGACTTTGTCTAGGGATGTCACAAATGCCCTGAATTTTGGAGACAAATTTTTGTAAGAGATGTAGCTGCGAAGGGGATGTTGAGTGCATGATCTTACCCCTTTTCTTTGAGCAATGGGGAGATCCGCTGTAGGGTCACAAGTAGAATTTGACTGTGGGTAAGAAACTTCTTCATCTTGTATGTTTTCTTGTTCATCTTGGCCCTGGGAAGTTTCTTGACTTTGCTGATTTGTTACAGGCATGTCTGGATTTTTCTTCTTTCATAAACTTTGACAGCATCATCAGGAAGAAGAAGGTGTTTAGGATAGACATTGGGTGACTGATTCGGTATAGAATGTGACTGAGAGTCGGGGGATTGTGGCACAGGATGGTCTGGATCCGGACAAGAAGTTGGAGTACTAGAATTATTTGATGGAGGAGATAAGGTGGAGTGAACTTGAGTTGGTGAATCCGAGTTCATGAGGTATGTCCAATCCCAATTCTGAAATTCTATTCTCCCCCTGAATTACAGAATTGGGGTAGAACAGAATATCTTCGAAAAAGGTAACATCCATGGCATTGTAGAACTTACGAGTGGTAGGAGAGAAGCACTTGTAGCCCTTCTGATTAGCTGAATATCCGAGAAGGATACATTTAAGTGCACGAGCATCAAGTTTACCACGATATTGAGGATAGATATGCACAAATGCAGTGCAACCAAACAACTTGAAAGGAACTTGTGACACGAGGTGAGAGGTAGGAAATATACTTTGGAATTTTTTCAATGGTGAGTGAAAGTCAAGGACTCGAGAGGGCATGTGATTGATTAGGTATGTTGCGGTGAGAATGGCTTCACCCCAAAATCTTGTAGGAACATTTCCTTGGAAAAGTAAAGATCGGGCAACCTCAAGAATGTGACGGTTTTTACGTTCCGCCACACCATTTTGTTGTGGGGTGTGGGCACATGAACTTTGTTGGACAACGCCATGAGATTGGAGATAGGAACTAAGATTGGAATTGAAAAAATCTTTGGCATTATCAGTTTTTAGGATCTGAATTTGAGCATTTAATTGATTTTGAACCATGACATGGAAGTGCTGAAATATGTGCTTGGTTTCAGACTTGTCTTTCATAAGAAATGTCCAACATAATCTAGTAATAAAAACCATCTAGCGCCGGTTATGCTTGGAATACGGACCGGCCCCCAAATGTCACCATGGACAAGGGAGAAAGGATGACTTGGTTTGTACGATCGTGGTGAGTATGTATTACGAGTATGCTTGGCCATTTGACAGACTTCACATTTAAATAACTTGGGACTTTTATTGATGAAAAGAGACGGAAACAAACGTTTCAAATATGGAAAATTGGGATGGCCTAGACGAAAATGCCATAACATGATGTCACTTTCTTTATTAGATTGACAGAAGACTTAAAACTATGACTCAACGAATTTTGATGGCTGACCAAATGAGTTGAAAGAGTGTTGACATCCATGACATAAAGACCTGTTTGCATATAGCATTGCCAATCGTCTTCCCCGAGCTCAAGTCCTGAAATATACAAGAATTAGGAAGGAGTTTAGTTACACAATTTAAGTCACGGGTCAGTTTACTAACTGATATGAGATTACAATCAAGTTCTGGCACAAATAAAACAGATTTGAGTGTAATAGCGGCTGAAAGTTTAATAGTTCCTGTTCCAACCACTTTGGTGCGTGTACCATTCGCAATACGTACGGTTTGAAGACTGCTACAAGGAGAATAAGTTGAGAACAATGATCGGTCACCTGTCATATGGTCGGATGCACCTGAGTCCACAATCCAAGGTGAGGAGGCTGATTTTGTGGTATGAAGTGCAGCACTGTTGGAGCTTTGAACAGCCTTTTGTATGAGTTGTTGGAGAAGTTCCAACTGCTCTTTGCTGAATGGAGTGAGATCTGCCCCCCCCATGAAGAGTGGTTTTGAGAGATGCAAATGAGAAAATTAAAGAAGATGATGGCTTGAAGAAAAGTAGGATTTCTAACCTACAGCTCTG
Source organism: Saussurea involucrata (assembly GCA_033807775.1). Lineage (NCBI taxonomy): Eukaryota > Viridiplantae > Streptophyta > Magnoliopsida > Asterales > Asteraceae > Saussurea > Saussurea involucrata. Next base: position 14,703,305 of record CM066312.1, read on the forward strand.
ATACCATGAAGCTGGTTGAAATATGTGAGAAAAGATTGATTAGAATAAGAATACAATGTACATATTTATATACAAGTAAATCTGTAACGGTCCCTATAATTCAGCCTCTAAAAAGATAATACTAAATCTATCTAATAAAGAGAGAATCAATAATTATGTAACTGATCCCTAAGAATCAGTATGCAGATTATATGATATCCCTAGCTTGATTTTCTATTGAACCTTTTATCTCAAACTTGTTTAGCTAGGCTAAAAAGGAAACCAACAGAAATTAAAGCAGTGCACCCTGTGAAGCAAACCTAAGAGGTGCATTTCCCTAGGGTTCCTAACATGAATGATACCTATGCACTTCTATATAAAGGCAACTTCTTAGGTATGCTATACTCAAGCAAGTCTCTCTTTGCTACTCCTATGTTATTCTCGACCAGCCTCCACCTCTTCGAACGACCTCATCTTGGTACAAAACATATATATATATATATATAATATCAAATCTTAGTCACTAAGTTAAGACTCCTTTAGGAGCTTGAAGTTTGCAAAACTTGAACACTTCATCTTTTATTCCTTTGTAGTTGCACCTAAACTATACAGTAATGTGTCTATCATATACAACTACTTGTGCAAAGTTGTACAATAGTCCAATCTGCATGTTTGTGTTGATCTTTATTATGAATTTTCTTCTAGTTAATTTTTTTTTTCTTTAATTTCACATTACTGAATGTTCACTGTTCAGAGGCATCTTTATCTGGTGTTGAACCACTGATGCAAAAAGTACACAATGAGATACGCGTTGTGGATACTGAAATTCTAGCAGCTGTCCGTCAACAGGTGATATTGTGTTTCTTTTAACAGCTTCTCGCCTTTAACCATAAACAAAAGTTACGTTTGGGACTGCAGTTTTTACCCCTTATTTATGCCACAGCTATTGTGATCTCATGATCCTTATCATTTTAATATCTTACCTTTAAACAGTTGTCTGATTGGGTAATGTAGTCATTCAATTATTTATTTGAGGGTAATCTTGGCACTTTAACATTGAACAATTTATATCCAGAGTAATTCAGGTACAAAAGCAAAGGAAGATCTGGCTGCAGCTACACATGCTGTGGAGGTCTGTTGACATTTCTATTTTTGCTGTCAACTGGGACTCTTTTTTACTAAAAGACCCACTATGCTTTTTCCATGATCCATGATTCACTCTTTATGTTGCATCGATTGCTATTATTCTACTTCAGGAACTCATGTACAAGGTCAGAGAAATAAAAACCAAAGCCGAGCAAAGTGAAACAATGGTTCAGGAAATATGCCGTGACATTAAAAAGCTGGATTTTGCAAAGAAACACATAACAACTACTATCACGGCCCTCCATCGTCTTACTATGCTAGGTCAGTCTTTTTCTGTTACAGATCATAGCTCTATTTGAAATTTAGTATGAAATAAAGAAGTTATTTAGAATATGATAAGCAACAATTTTCACATAATCCTTGCTTGAAACTGGTTTTATCTTTTTATGAGCAGTAACTTTACAAACTGAGAGTCGGGTCCCAGCTTAGTAACCAGTCAGCATGAATTCATCCTTGTGTTGATGTCCAGGGATCGCTAAGGGGGCGTTTGGTTCGAAGAATGGAATTTGGTGGAATTGGAATCCACCAACGGAATTTGGCTTCGAAGGAATTGGAATGGAATCTGATGGAATTTGACCACGGGCCTTGGTTGCGTTTGGTTGGATGGAATTGGAATGGAATCTCTAAATATAATTAGAATCTTCATCTTTGTTCGGGGAAGGGTGGTAGCTATGAAGACGACAACTACCCCCACCCACCACCGCCCCCACCCCGACCATTATGCCACCACTACTTTCGTCATAACTACTACCCCACCCACCCCGCCCCAACCCCCATAACCACCCACCATAGTGGTATTGGTGATGGGTGACTCAACCCACCCTGCCCCCACACGCCATCCACCACCATGCCACTACTATCGTCGTCACAACACCCAACTGCCCATCCCACTCCCAACCACACCCTCCCTGCCCTCCCACCCCGTGGGGTAGGGGCAGGGTGTGGTTGGGTAGGGAAGGCATGGGCAGAGGCTAGGTGGGGGTGGCAGGGGTGGGGTGAGAGGTTTGGGTGAGGGTGGGCCGTGGGCAGGGGTGGGGTGAGAGGTTTGGGTGAGGGTGGGCCGTGGGAAGGGGTGGAAGGTGGGTAGTGGTGGACAGTAGGACAGGGTGGGGTGGGTGGCGATGGGAGCGTGATAGTGACAATAGTTGCATGGTCGTGGTGGGGCAGGGGGTGGTCGGTGTTGGTTAAAATGGATGCAAAAGGGTGGAATTCAATTCTTCCAATAGGTCAAGGAATGATGAATTCATTGATTTGTGGAATTCAATGGAATTTATAGGATTCCATCCATTTCAAGAATTGAACCAAATGAAGGAATTGGAATTTGGTCAAAGGAAATTGTCATTCCAATTCCATCAAATTCCTTCGAATTCCGTGAACCAAACGGCCCCTAAGATTTCTTCTTCCTTGTCAGAAGATTGGATGTTAACTGCATTTTTACATGTTTTTACCACATCTTAGTTAGCAAAAGAAGAAAAGAACTAGGATTAACTGCAATTCTTTGTGGCTGCCTGGAGTCATCTTTTTGGCGAAATGCTTAGTTCATTCTTGAATCTTGTTTTTTGTTAAATTATATCATGTTTAAATACTGCATTAGAAGCTATTCTTCTGATACAAAGTCTGATAATCAATTTCTATAAGCCTTCAAGTTCTTACTGGTACCCACTTTAACTATGACAGTCTCTGCCATCCAACAACTTCAAGTAATGGCTTCAAAGCGACAATATAAAGAGGCTTCCGCACAGTTAGAGGTATGTAAAATGTTTGTAGATTGGTATTTGTTGACAAATTACATAAAGAAACACTTGTACTTAACATAAGTTATATTTATCCAAACATTTAGATCATGCAGCTTTTATTAGCCCCCCACTTGAACATCTGTGTTGGTATCTAATATACATGATTTTTGGTGTTTTAGGCTGTCGGCCAGTTATGTAGTCATTTTGATGGCTACAGAGATAATCCGAAGATCACAGAGCTTAGAGATAAGTTCAAGAACATTAAACAAATTCTCAAGTCTCATGTGTTTTCTGATTTCTCCAGGTGTGTGTATTTAATGTCTTTTGGAAGATTATTTCTAGTCTATTACGTTATCTGTGGTTCTGACCATGTTGGTTTCTCTTATTTACTATTTTATATCACATCCCCAGCATGAAAAATAAACAAAGATAGTATAGTAGTTGAAATAAAGATTTAGTTGAGTTGGTGTTACTAACTTTAATATGCAGAAATATTGGTTTGTGATATAAGTTATTACCTATAGTATCTCTTGTGTACCTTTGCATAGGGTTTTGCTCACCACCCACCATCCATATTAATCGATCAATTCTTCTATACAATGAGGTATTTTGGTTTGAGTTTAAAGACGGTCCTGAATTGTATATGAAGTCCACTCGATTGGTTTAACGGATAAGTGGTAGTTAAGGGAAAAAAGTTATTGTTGACTGATTGATAGCATTGTAAATGTGTGTGTGTGTATATATATATATAGAGGGAGGATCAAACGAGAACAATACCTTTTTAAAAGAACACGAGAGCGAACAAAATCATTAGTGATTTTACATTAACGCGCAAAAAAGCCACGCGGACCTAAAAGCCGCGGCCAAAGTCCTTTTTTCGTGCATTAATGTAAAATCACTAATGATTTTGTTCGTTCTTGTGTTCTTTTAAATAGCTAATGTTCTCGTTTGAACCCGACTCTCTCTCTATATATTATATATAAGAACTATAGTTATAGTTGTAACCAGAGTAATCATAAAATCACCAATCCTACGTCTTAGATGATGCACTCTCCCTCCCCTCATGCATTTTGGTATCCTCATCTTATCTTTTAAGTGATCTATCATGTGGTCTTGCTCATAATCACAATTAGTTCGTCTCTATATTGCCAATCTTTCCAAACTACGACCATCTACCATATGACACTTCCTTGCTTATATATTTATTCCACTCAGAATTAAACTAAAGGGGATTCATAAATGTGATGACTTCTTAATACAAAAAAGTGTACTAATTCAAGAAGATTGGAATTTTGTGATCATTTAGTAAGATGTTCTTCTTAGTTAAATTTTTATTTCTTTTCAAATAGATATATCGTGTTGTATTATCAAGACATTTTTGGAATATTTCATCGCTTCATTATGATGACATAAATGATATTCACAACTCACAAGATCATTCTTTTCTTAAATACTAAATTTTATGTTTTCTTTACCTTAAATTTGCTTTAAGTATGCGTGTCCAGGCTTGGAAAAATTGTTGACCATTAAAGAGCCATTCTTACACAAAATAGTTGCATTTCTTATGCATAGATATTTGGAATTTATTGTTATATAGCAAAGTAAAGTAGTTTATTTGTTAAGGTTTCTACCTTTACTACAAGAAGCGATTTGAGTGTGGTAAAGAACACAATGGATAATTTGGTCCGAATTTTCAGTTTTTTGTTTGTATATGGTTGTCGTTGAGATCCCGTATTTGATGCTAGAAATAAGGCTTAAATATTTAAATTTATGATTATTTGTTTCCAATGTTCTAAAAAACGCGCCTTGGCCGCCAAGGCGTGGCCTTGCCGCCACATTATACCCCTTGCCGTCGAGATAAGGCGTGGAGCTCGTTATGACGCGCCATGGCCCGCCATGGCGCGTTATGGCATGGCACGCCTTGGCCCATTAGTATTTTGAAATTCGATTCGAATTTGCCCATTAGAATTAGAATTAGAATTTAGAATTTTTTTGTTTATCATTTCATATGAATTTAAATTGTTAATAACTTAATCCTTGTTGTTCAAGACACTGACATAAACACATACACACACACACACACACACATATATACATATTTGCCGCCTTAAGTCACGCCTTGGAAAACGCCATGGCCTCGCCGTAACTCGTAAGGCTTGAGGCTTGACCTCGCCGCCACGCCACGCCTAACGCCATTTAGAACCTTGTTTGTTTCTTGATTTAACTGGGGTACATATCTCTTTTCTGATCTTTAGGCCATACTTTAGGAGAAATGTTTCTAAGCTGTACTACAATTATAGAGGCTTTAAGTTATATATGATATAATAAGAAAACCTAAAAAGCATTCTTTCTGGCTTTGCAGTTTTAATATTTAATTTTAGGATTGATTTAGATTTAGATTTGCATTTAATTTGATTTGTGTTGCAGAGTAGTAGGAAATATCTCCAGAGATTTTTTATCTCATTCCATTCCCATAGAACTCTTTAAAATATAATATTATATTACACCATCACAATAAATAACTTGTGCTTTGTGCAGGTCACCTCACTATTATATTGTTGAGTAAATTACATTTCTCGTCCCCGTGGTTTGTTAAAAATTGCAGATTTTGTCCCCAAGGGGGCGTTTGGTACGCAGACAGGATATAACAGGACAAGACGGGACATGACAGAACAGCTATTCCACGTTTGGTAGACAGAACTGGACAGAACATATAACATTGACCAATTTACCGTTCCTAAATTTAAAAAAATGAATAAAATATGAAATAGAAGGTTTATTTGATGTTTTAGAAGAGAATTAGATTTTATTTTGAGATTATGTTGGTAAAACATAAGTCTGTTCCACCTTGTTCCAGCTTGTTCCATGGGGTGAGGGTGGAACAAGCCAGTTCCAGTTAGTTCCACCTTGTTCGAGTCTGTTCCACATAAAAATTCTGCCAAACATGAGTGTACCAAACGCACCCTATGGTTTCGAAATTTCGGTTTTCGTCCCTATAGTTTGCGATTCATTTCTATTTTCGTCCCTGAGGCCAAAACACTACATTTAAGTATGCAGGACTAAAATAGAAATGAATTGTAAACCATACCATAAGGATGAAAAAAACAATAAAATTTAAATCATAGATAAGGACGAAAAAGGTAATTAATTACGAACCATAGGGATGAAAATCATAATCAAAACCATAAGGACGAAAATAGAAAATTTCAACAAACCATAGGGACTAAAAACGTAATTTACACTACATTGAATTTCAGAAATGAAATTTCCTTCTCTCAGACATTTTTAATAACAATTAAGAGCACTATCATGTATTGCTTGGTAATTTACTACATGTGTTAGGGACTTAGTTTTATCCTTGCAAGTTTAACATTTATTTTTCCCTTACTTTCTTTTATCCCAGCTTAGGTACGGGGAAAGAGTCAGAGGAAAGTAATTTGCTGCAGCACTTATCAGATGCGTGTTTGGTTGTTGATGCACTGGAGCCATCGGTGAGGGAAGAGCTGGTGAAGAACTTTTGTGACAGGGAACTCATCTCTTATCAGCAGATATTTGAGGGAGCTGGTTTGTTTCTCATAACTACTTTGATTTTCCCAGTGTAGCTAAACCATATGCATTTTTCATTCTAAAACCTTGTTGAATTCTATCAGAGCTAGCCAAGTTGGATAAAACAGAGAGGAGATATGCTTGGGTCAAACGTCGTTTAAGAACAAATGAGGAGATATGGAAAATCTTTCCCACTTCATGGCATGTTGATTATCTGCTCTGTATACAGTTCTGCAAATTGACCAGGTTGTTATTTTATTCTCTAAATAAATATTGTATTTCTTCAACCATATGGATAGAGAATATTCCTCTTATTATTTTTGGCATGTGTCAACCTTACTTCCTGGTATCTTCATTTGTGAGTTTAAGTGTATATTGTTACTTTCTCCGGTGTACCACCTTCATACTAAAAAATGGTTTCATGAGATAGGTAATAATATCAAAATTAGACCAACAACCTAAAACTCTATGGAGCTAAATGTGGAAGAACTGGCGAGTCTTGTTTGTTTCCAAATTTTATCTCTTTTTAGTATGTGGTATTCACAACTTTGCCCCCCCCACCCCCCTGGGTTTATGTAAAAGCACCCTCTTCTGGAACTGGAACGCAGACGTTCCCATTCACAAGGGAGTTCCCCTCCATGGTTTTGGTGTACCCTGTGTTTAGAAGTCAACAAGTCAGAAGTGGTATGCTAGAGTTAGTATAAATAAGGTAGGTGGCCATTAGTTTAGGGCATTCTGTTTTGTGAGTTTGTTACAGGAGCGTAGCTCAGGGAGAGACCATGGCCTCTCGAATGCCATAGGACTTGTATTTTCCTTTAATCATTCCATTCAATTCAACCATTCAATTCCCCTAATTTCTCAGTGTACACCAAATGGTATCAGAGCAGTCGATTCTGGAATTGACCAGGAGCATGTTAGTTACCGCTCAGGAGGTGATGGAAACTCTTGGTTCAATGAAATCAAATTTGAGTTTGTTAAAACAGGAATTACGGATCATGGAGAAAGAGGAGTGCGAAGATTATGATGAAAACGATGATGATAAGGAATTACATAGGGAAATTACAGAAGAGAGATCTTCCGATCCTTTGTTCAACAACGACAACACAAAATCGGCAAAAATTCCAATCGACGACAAACCAGATCGGGAGGGGAAGGGTTCGCAACCAAATCCAGATCCAGAAACGAACTTAAATCCAAATTCTGATCCAATTCCAAATCCGAGTCCAGATCCATATTCGAGCACGAATCCAAAATCAGATCCAGGCCTAAATCCAAAATTAGATCTGAGTTTTGAGTCTGGATTGGCCATGGATGAGGAAGCAATTGAAGGTGATCATTCTGGTGATGAAGGCGAGGATGAGAGGAAAGGGAAGAAAGAAGAAAATAGAAGAGAAATCACAAGTGAGAGAGATGAAGTCCGTTCAGACGGAAATCTGGGGCGAGCGACATTGCTACTACCGATTTCACTGTCCTCGCTGCCACCATCACCACTGTCAAGGGTTTCTCCACCATCACCGCCGCCCTCTATGCCATCAAAACCACCGTCGCCTTCCTTTCTGCAATCACCGAAGCGATGGCCGCTGATGCTGCCATTGTCGCAGTTTCCTCCATTGTTGGACCATACGAAGGCCACAAAAAAGGAAGGGACTCCGTTTGAAACACAAACGGAGAAGTTAGTCAAGCCCAATCTAGGGAATCTGTTATGGGCCTTATGGCCCAACACCTATTCAGATGTTTTGATTTGGCCCAAGCCTGGGCTAAACTTAATGCGGTCATTCAACGTTGCAACGTACGTGGTGGTAATATTCACGATGAACAGCCCTGGTGGGGTTAGCGACGACCTTAGGAAACTGCCACAACCACGACCACCACCGCTGCCATGGCCACCGCCGGCGTTTACCCCACTACCACCACCGGCGTTAGCCCTAAATCGTAGGGATATGGAGGAGTTGGTGAAATTGCTATCGCAGAAATTCAGTAACAAATTAGATGGGGAATTAGACCTACTGTATGTTAGTGGAGCGGCAATTGTGGAACCAAATCAGAGAGGGAATGTGCATGTGGATTCGGTGGTGGGTTTTATAAATCCCAGAAATTTGAAAGTGGAGGTAATTAATGAGCAGAGAATGATGTTTAAAGATAGTGGAGCCATAGACAACTTCATTTTAAAGAGAGTGTCTAAAATGAAGCCGCCAACTAAGGTGATTAGGAAATATGGGATTTTGGGGAACCAGGTGTCACTGTCACCATTAAAGAAGGAATATTGACGGTCTTTGGTCTATTCATTAAAGTTTGGGAGGTGTTGCATTCAAATCGAGTTTCGGCCAACCTTTTTGGTCTAGTTCCTGTAATTGTCCATCTAAAGTTTCTGGTTGATATCATATTATTCATCAATATACTTGATCAAATCTTCTATTCGATGGGTACTGAAGTGGCTGAGAATTGCTCTGTTTCTTCGTTTCAACTATCGGAGGCACTTGCTCCAAATGATATTGTGGAGTTTGGGGAAATTTTGGTTGGAGAAAAATCCCATGTGGATACGAGGGTCCTAATTGAGAGAATTAGTTCATCCCTTATGATCGAGCAGGAGCCTTTAGCCGGGGAGAACGAAATCGTGATTAGAATTACTAAACCTGTCTATGATGGGAAGATATTTGTGGTATTTGTCGGAACCACAATTATAAATGAGAATTGTATTGAGTGGGTAATAGATATTGGGATGAATATGGATGCAAGGAAAGTACACTCCCAAATCCAAGAGGCATTACCTGATGAAGAAGACATACCCTTCAATGAATTAAATGAATTTAGCTATGTAATGATATGGCTAAATGGGTCGATCTACGTTTTTGGCTACCAGGTATTGTTGAAGTATGTTCAAGATGCTACTACCCCAGAAGGACTTCTTGCTGTGTTTATGAATGACTTGCTTCTGGGCATTGATAAGGTGGTTCAGAAGAAGGCTATTGTCAGGAAATTACCTACAGTTGAGACATTTGGATTTACAGCAGGGATTCATTGCAACAAAATGGGTACTTTGACCACTAACCAGTTGTTTGTGACTATGCTTGTGGCTAAGGGTTATAAGGCAAAAGTTGTACAATCCTTCAATGTGGAGAGGACCATATATAACCCAGGTGATGGAATCAACTCAATGCTCAATCATCCGCTACCACCACCACCACCACCAACAGTAGTCGATGGAATGCTTTTGAATCTGCATTTTCATTTCTTTCCACCTTGAGGACAAGGTGTGTGTTGAGGGGCGGGTATTGGTGTACCCTGTGTTTAGAAGTCAACAAGTCAGAAGTGGTAGGCTAGAGTTAGTATAAATAAGGTAGGTGGCCATTAGTTTAGGGCATTCTGTTTTGTGAGTTTGTTACAGGAGCGTAGCTCAGGGAGAGACCATGGCCTCTCGAATGCCATAGGACTTGTATTTTCCTTTAATCATTCCATTCAATTCAACCATTCGATTCCCCTAATTTCTCAGTGTACACCAGGTTTTTAACTAGTTTATGGTTTGGTTCCAATTAGATGATCTATATATGTTTTTATCTTATGAATCTTCAACAATTTATGGTGTGCTGATGAATTTTGAAGATATATATTTAATATGCCTATGCCTTTGATCATTAACCTATAAACTTCAGTCTATTTTTATGAGCCATTCTGCTGCTATGCATTATCTCATCAATACTCCCAAGAGTCATGAGAGGTCGTTGATCTTTATTAACATCTTAAGGAAGCCTTTTTCATTCTTCCTTTTTCCAGTTTTGATACATACAGTACAACTACATACTTTGTTGGCATCTCTGCTGCAGGGTCAATTAGTGAAATATTTCAGACACTCAACATGGCTCCTTTTTATCTTATATTTTCTTTTGTTTCTCTAGTTAGTACCTACAAGTCATGTAAAGGGACCTGTTATTTACCGAGCACCTGATGGAATCATATCTTATCTGGTTCTGCCTATGGTTCAGTTATATATATATATATATATATATATATATATATATAGAGAGAGAGAGAGAGAGAGGCTCCGTAAAATGCAAACCTTGCATTTGTTGCACACCTTACAAACCACAGTGTGCATATGTGCAGAACCAGTGTGCATATATGAACAATGTGCATATGCATACGTGCAAGAATATACATATAATGGACATACATTCATATGGGATAATGCATATATGCATCTCAGATTATGCATATATGCAAATTGGTTTGTAAGGGGTGCAACAAATACATGGTTTGTATTTGATTTGTACCCTATATATATATATATATATATATATATACATAGGTAGGGTCAGGTTCACGGAAACTGCAAAAAAATGAAAAACTGAGGAACATCCTAATAACCGCTCATCTGGATGGTATGCACATGCGCATACAAGTAATTTGTAACATGCATACGTGCATAAGGCGCACGTGCATAAAACCCAAAAAACAGCTTCAATTACATGTATGTACATGTGCATACCGTTCAAATGAACGGTTACCAGGGTGTTCCTCAATTTTTCAGTTTTTCATTTCTTTGGGGTTTCCAAGTGAACCTCCCTCCCTCCCTCTCTCTCTCTCTCTCTATATATATATATATATATGCGAAGGATCGTGTGAGAAGTTGAGGTTAATGTGAGAAGCGTAAGAAGTGGATCTAAACCGTTGATCACTTTTTATCAAATGCCCTCCCATGAATTGCGGCTTAGAAGGGAATTGATCCGGTGCATCTCATCCTGATGTGCGTCCATTCTCAACCAACGGTTGATAACCACTTCTCACGCTTCTCACGTTAACCTCAACTTCTCACCGGAACTTCTCATCCAACATATATATAGATATATATATATATATATGTATGTATATGGATGTGTTGCAATTATATGTTGTCGTCCATTATTTCATCTGGAGGATTGTTGCTACCTTTTCTTATGCCTGATATGAGTTTGAAACCTTGTGTGATTTCAGTTTGAAACAACACCAGTTATGTCAAGTACCATTGTTCATGTTATTTTTTCTAGATAAAGTGGGGCTCATTGGCAGAATTCCTTGATTTTAGGACCCAACTTGAGGATATCCTTATAAACTTGAAAGAGAAGCCAGATGTTGGAACACTACTGATGGTAAGTTCTGAAGAACATTATTTAACAGTTTTATTTATTTCTCTACTTTATTTTGGACACTGGGATGTATGTACATTACTGTGCTTCTTCTGCATGATTTTTCTATATATCTAACCATTTATATCTTGTACCTTCTAGAATATTTTTCTATATTTCTAACCATAGTGATTGTGGTAATTGTAATACTCTACATATTCCTTGTTAAGGTCTATATTTATTACCCGTGATGGCTGAATATGCTAACTATATATGGTGCAGGCATTGCAACGGACAATAGAATTCGAGGAAGAATTGGCAGATAAATTTGGTGGTAGTGGTAGTAGCAGAAACGTAACAACTGACTTTGAGGAAACGGATAAAGCAGAAAATAATAATAATCAAACTGTACTAGACATTCGTAAGAAGTATGAGAAAAAGCTTGCTGCACATCAGGGAAACCAGGACGATGTAAGTGACGGTGATTATTCATTAAGTTATTCTTATTGTATTGTTATTTTCAAATTTCTGAAAGCATTCTATCCTGGTTGGGATTACACTTAATGTATGAACTTTCTGTTGTCAGGATAAAGATTTAGCTGTGCCTGGAGCCGGGGTATGTTTTAACCTTCTCAATCGCAATTTTTTTATGGCTTACATTTATACATTAGTTACAGAAAATAGAGCCACCCTGCTAGATTCAGAAAAAAGAGGCTCCTTTCTACTCTCATCTTGATCATTTTCATCTATATTTCTGGGTTAATAAATTCTGAAATATCAAAATGGAAGTGACCATTAGTAACATTCAAATTTGTGCATTTATTTTTCCCCAAATGGCAAATAGTGTGCAACTAATATTTAATTTAGTAATAACTATGAGGACATTATAATTGCCTGTGTGGGGCCAACTTATGCTCTATCTGCCACTGTAATTGACCATGGTTTTTGTTTTTTTTATATAAACACCTGTCTAGGACTTGTTTGATACTTAAATGTTGCAAAACCGGCCAATGTGTTTTAGCTTGTTATTTTACCTTATACTTTTTCGGGGATGTTTCATACTTGAGTTTTATTAAAACTTGGTGGCAAGTATTACCTTGTTTCCATTTTTATGGCAGTTCAATTTTCGGGGAATCATATCATCTTGCTTTGAACCACACTTGATGGTGTATGTAGAGTTCGAAGAGAAGACACTTATGGACAATCTGGAGAAGCTTGTTCAGGTTTTAACAGCCTCTGTGTCGATTGACCTGTTTGACCCTTCACTTTTATTTCCGGATATCATATGTTTGCATCTTCAATATTACAGGAAGAAACATGGGATATGGACGATCCAAGTCAGACTAATATTTTATCCAGCAGCATGCAGGTAAGTGCTGCTTGACAAACTGATGTACAATATTTATCAAACTGTTAAGATACACCTTTCTCCTTGGAAACTGAATAATTCACTCTTTTCCCATATATTCAATAATGTCTAATTTTCCAGTATCTAAAGTTGGTTACCACACATATGTGCATCCAAACACTCGAAATGCATATAGTAATCTAGGCGAAGGATCGTGTGAGAAGTTGAGGTTAACGTGAGAAGCGTGAAAAATGGATCTGAACCGTAGATCACTTTTAATTAAACGCCCTCCCATGAATTGCGGCTTAGAAGGGAATTGATCCAGTGCATCTCATACTAATGTGCGTCCATTTCTCATCCAACGGTTGATAACCACTTCTCACGCTTCTCACGTTAACCCCAACTTCTCACTGGAACCCAACCCTAGTAATCTATGCCTTTACCTGAAGAATGTAGATCTGCTTTGATAAATGAAGTCTTCAATAGACCATAAAGCTGCTTTGGGGAGTGAAATCTAACAAATTCAATGTTAATTTTGGATTGCTAACCTAATATCTTTTTTATTGTATGTAAGGTATTTCTGATTATCAGAAGGAGCCTAAAGCGGTGCTCAGCCTTGACGAAGAACCAAACCCTGCTAAATTTATTCAAGGTGCGTTTTGGAATAAACTATTTTCATGTTGTCCATTGTCAATGGGCACTTCTTTATGCTACAGTCCTAGTATATGCTCTTATAAGTAGTTTCTTCTGGAAATGGAAATACTGTAGTAGAAGTCTGTCCTTTACTATTGATTTGCCTGATAAGTTTTTTTGTTTACATACGGGTATCTGCTATATTTTAAGTTCATGTGTATACTACTGGTAAGGGTCAAATGTACATTTAGGCGTTTTCTCTTCTTTCATTCTTTCATTCTTTATGAGTAGAATGATTTCCTTTGAGCTCACTCCTATAGGAAGCCATAAAATAATGAAATGAGCTAAAAATAAATTTTGATAGATCTTTCTCCATTCAGCAATTGTCATTGTTACATGGAATCAACTGTTCAAAAAGATACTATTTTCAATTAATGATATATCTGTTAATAGATGATATAAAGTTATAGCCTCTTCTTTTGAAACTCCATAATAGTTAAAGATGCCCTCCTTGATCGACTTACATCTAAACGATTGCAATCTTCTACATACCCAGAACCTTTTTCTTTGTAAATATCTTACCTAGCATAATAAGGGCATGATATTTTAGGGCATGTTAGATTGTAATTTGGAGAATACAATTGAATCTATGCGTCAAATGGCGAAAATCTCTTTTTGCTAATTATTAAACACTATATATGATATCCCTGCTATTGGTATTGAAATTTTAGCAACACTGATACTTGGAACGTAGCTTCTTTTGAGAACTGGCAAATTGGCGGTGGCAATGTTGATAATGATGGTAGGGTGCAGATAAAATAAAAATTAACAGCCATGCCAAGTAGACAATAGAATAGCACGTGGTATGATTCTAATAAGACTTCTAACACATCAAATATCTGAATATATTTTATTTTTATTAACTTGAAAACTTTGTCCTTCAACCTTGCTATATGGATAGATCTACCATGAATTCAAGTTAGCAAATTTTTTCATTCTCGTGACAGGCTGCATGCTCTATTAAAAAATCATCAATCAATTTGGATGGAATTGTGAAAATCTTATCAGATATTGGATGGTCCAAAATCGAGTTTCTTGATCCTGAGTATCTGTTCTTTCTATTTTTACAGTGTGATAAATTGTAATTGCTTGCTCCATTTGGTTGATAGGTCTTTCAAAGAGTTCTTAGAGCTTATGCTACAAAGCTTTTCATGAAGTTGCCTAAAGGTGGTACAGGGCTTGTTGCAGCTGCCACAGGGATGGATGGACATATCAAGGCATTCTTTTACCTTTACAGACCCCATCAATTAACTATGTTTTTTACTTCCCACTGTTGATGCTAATGCTGTGTGACTCCGAATGCAGACATCTGATAAAGACGAAAGGATGATATGCTATATCGTGAATACTGCAGAATATTGCCATAAAACGGTCTGTCTTTTACATGTCATAGCAAAGTAGTTTGAACCTGCCCCTATATATATAGGGTCAGGTTCAGGGGAAAACCGCAAAAATTGAAAGACTGAGGAACACCCTGGTAGCCGTTTATCTCGTTTATCTGGACGGTATGCACATGTGCATCCAAGTAATTTGTAACATGCACATGTGCATAAAAACCAAAAAGCAACTTAATTTACTTGTACGCCATACCATCCAGATGAACGGTTATTAGCATGTTCCTTATCTTTTCATTTTTTTGAGGTTTTCCCCTGAACCTCCCTCTCTCTCTCTCTCTCTCTCTATATATATATATATATATATATATATATATATATGGTCATGGGATTGATGTAGATACATTTTTTTATAGTGAAACCCCATGTAGACGCAGGTAGAAAATCATTTAGTAGCTATTATAGGTGCTTGAGCCGCAACACCTACTTGGAGGGGTGATTATACATGATAAAAATTGCCAGAGTTAGGGCTGGACTAAAAATATGGCCAGGCTGCAAAAGTAATAAGGATACAACTGGTTTAGATTTAGTAGAAAGCCTTCCCTACGTAAAGGAGAGATAAATCGTAGTTTATTTCTTTTACAGGCAGGTGAGTTGGCTGAGAATGTCTCCAAAATAATAGATACCCAGTTGGCCAATGCGGTGGACATGTCTGAAGTGCAGGTAATATATCTTATTATTTATCTTCATAGCTATGAAAATATATCTTATTATTTGTCTTTGATAGCTATATCTCCTCCGGAACATACTTTTTATTTTTACAGGATGAATTCTCAGCAGTTATAACTAAAGCTTTGGTAACTTTAGTCAATGGCTTGGAAACCAAATTTGATGTTGAAATGGCTGCAATGACACGTGTTCCATGGGGTACACTTGAAAGCGTGGGTGATCAATCAGAGTAAGATGCATTGCAAGTTGTATATGAAACTTAAAGTATCGTACTAATGCATTTTCTCAAATTTACGAATTCATTGTATTGCAGATATGTCAATACCATAAAAATGATCCTTAATGGTAGCATTCCTGTGCTTGGAAGTCTTCTTTCTCCAATTTATTTCCAGTTCTTTTTAGACAAGGTGAATAAATCCCTGTTTTATATTTTTTAATTTTCTTCTCAAATTATGAGTTGGATGAAAGGGAAAAAGAGCTAATAGTTTTACAATTATACTCTTCTTGTGTAGTTTTGTCATTCAAAAGTTAGGAGAGCATAGAAAGGGTAGCTTTCTGATTAAAAAAGTTTATAAGGCCCTCTAGGTTGTATTTTCTCTAAATATTCTCACAGTTGGGAGAAAGGTTTTGAAGAAAAAAATTCCTTTCTCTTGTCTCCTAAAAAACTTTGAACAATTTTTTTACTTTTCTCTACGTTTCTTTGCAAATCTTTCCCTTTCTCTCTATTTTTAAGATGGCAATCACAATGAGAGTTCAAGTATCTGACAATTGGTCAAACCTCTAAAGCTTCTCTCAATGACGAGAGAACAGGGGAATAATATGGACTAAAAATGAGCACTAATGGGCAAATAGGTAATTTCAGATCAAAATACTTGCCAAAATAGGAAATGTTGCATTAATTTTGGACATCCCAAAATGACAATTGTTGCATTTATCTTAGGAGGGAGGGAATCTCATTTATGTTGGTTAATATTATGGCCTTTGACCTGATTTTGTCATGCAGCTTGCATCGTCTGTGGGTCCACGCTTTTATCTCAATATCTTCAAATGCAAGCAGATATCAGAGACTGGAGCTCAACAAGTACTGTTCTTTGATAATTCTTTTTCTCCTTGCATTCTTTCTTATATAAATGATAGCAACTTATAATGATCATCTCTATGGTGATTTTGATCGAGTATAAAATTTGATGTTTTGTTCTTGTTCAGATGTTGTTGGATACACAAGCTGTAAAGACCATACTTTTAGATATTCCATCCCTTGGAAAACAGGTAAGATTTCCTCTGTGCTACAAAAATTTCAGTTTTTTTTATCTCACACACAGTTCGCTAAATTTTTGGCTATTATCAGCTGTCTATAATACCTTTGATGATTACAAGTAGGGGAATATTCTAGAATGAAAATGAAAACTCATAATTTGGTAATGTCATCTTGCAAATTTGCTAAATTACTGCCTCAGGCCCAAAAGAAATGTCCACAATGAAAAAGGCATACGGTTTTAGAAATGTGTAATTGTTACACTTTCTAATTAATTAAATGACAATTTTATCTTTAATAATAGAGGGAGTAAATTTCCCCATCGCATAATTAAGGATAGAATTGGAAAGTAAGTGCTTCGTTATGAAAGTGGACACTTATTTTGGGACAAACTAAAATACAAATGTGAACACTTGTTTTCTGACGGAAGGAGTAATAACCATGACAGTTTTTGCAAAAAAAGAAATTCTCCAATTGTCATGGACATCCCAAAAAGAAAGTGTTGTTATTGTCATCGAACGTAGGAAATAAAGATAACTAATAATTAGGTAATGCTAGCTTGCAAATTTGCCAAATTACTATGGAACATTCCAAAAATAGAAATTATAGCAATGTTATGGAGGAAGGGGTATGTCAAATTTCTCCTTAAACTCCAAACGTTAATTATATTGTTAAATATTCAATAATATAAAAGAAGTCATCCTCTCTCGTCGTCCATTTAATTTTTGAGAGTTCTCCAAATTTTGTAGAATCTCTCTCTCTCTCCATTTTGGAGAAGTTGGTGCAAAAAAAGAGAACATAAAAACTCCAAAATCTCATTTTTCTCTATCATTATTAGTTTCGTTGGTAAATGCTAAGAACTTGCTCTGAACAGACATCCGGAGCTGCAAGTTACTCAAAATTTGTGAGCCGTGAGATGAGCAAAGCCGAAGCACTTTTGAAGGTGGGTGCTTATCTTCATGCCTTGTTTCCCCAATTGAAAATATTAAAAAGAAACGATAAATTAATGACACAAACTTTCAGCAACAAGTGTTCCTTGTGCAACTACTACACGGAACAATTATATTAACTGTTGCTGGACCGCAACCTTTTTGATATTCGCATTTCTCTAAAAATTTCAAGTTCTTTTGTGGATGTTCTTTCTTTCCACACTATGCACAAGCCAGGGGTCTTCATGGAAACAACCGCTCACTCTTTGGGGTGGAGGTCAGGTCTGATTACATCTCACCTCCCCGCTCCCCCCCCCCCCCCCAACGGGGCCCACCTTTGGGTGGGATATACTGGGCTTGTTTGGTTTGGTTTATATATCTGATAACGTTGCTGAGTTATATACAGGTTATCCTGTCCCCGGTGGACTCGGTGGCAGATACATACAGTGCCCTACTACCCGAGGGAACACCTTCGGAGTTTCAGCGAATTCTAGAGCTCAAGGTTGTACTCAAATTAACCCATTCCTTCAATATTAAATGACCTAAAAGGGCATGTCAGAAAGTTAATTGGAAAATATAAGGGGGCATAATTGAAAAGAAATGGAAAAAAACTCTATGGAGCTTGTTGAAACGATACTTGAAGTAGTTTTTTTTTTCAAAAAAACTCGAAAGATAAGCTAGTTTATGGTTGCCAAACATGGTCTAAAGCGACCTCAAAAGAATACCAAAGTATGGAGCACAAGTCCATATATATCATTATTGCCCTCAGATTTCTCAATTCCATCTCTAGAAAAAGGATTTACTGAAACTATTTATCAACATTTAAAGTATTATTTTTAACTATTTGCTCACACTATTGTAAACAACCACTCTACTCTTTCCAGGGTAGGGGTCAGCCATGCATACATCTCACCACCCCCACCCAAAAATTACGTTTTTGATCCCTGTGGTTTGCTCAAAATTGCGGATTTCGTCCATGTGGTTTCAAATTTTTTTGGTTTTCGTCCCTATGGTTTGCAATTCATTTCTATTTTCGTCGCTGAGGCCAAAACACTACTTTTAAGTATAAGGGACTAAAATAGAAATGAACCGTAAACCATAGGAGTGAAAATAACAATAAAATTTAAATCATAAGGCCGAAAAAGGTGATGAGTTATAAACCATAGGGATGAAAATTGCAATTTCAAAACCATAAGGACGAAAATAGAAATTTTCAACAAACCATAGAACCTAAAAATGTAATTAACCCTACTTTCGAGTGGGATTTTGTTTAGTTATTTCTGAACATTTGTAAATGTTTTACATTTTCACTAAAGCATCAAAGAGATCTTGTGTTAATTAAGTCATCATTTGATTGTACAGGGGCTGAAAAAAGCAGACCAACAAACAATATTAGAAGATTTCAACAAACGTGGGTCCGGGATCTCTCAAGCGTCTATCGCCGCCACACCAACCGCCGCCCAGGTGGTCCCCACCGTGGCTCCTGCACCTCCCCCCGTGGTGAGTCAACCGTCAGGTGCGGTCATTGCATCGAGAGAAGACGTGCTTACCCGAGCAGCAGCCCTTGGTAGAGGTGCTGCTACAACTGGTTTTAAACGGTTCCTGGCTTTGACCGAAGCCGCAAAGGACCGAACCGATGGGCCGTTTAGAAAACTCTTCAATGCATGATGAGCATATCGTAATCTATGTATCTTGAGCTCGATTTCGCATATACAAATAGAAGAATCGGAACAAAATTAAGATCGGTTTTATGTTTTGATTACTGTTAGATGCTAGATTGCGGATCCATGATTTTCGAGCTGAGTATGTATTACTGTAACAATTTTTTTGATGTGATGCATTAGAATAACATATATTCTTATTCTTTTACTCTCAAAAACACTAAAAGTTTGGTTCCTGCTTGCTTGCTTACAAATGTTGTTTACCATAGTTCAGACTTGAGCACCTCTTGAAAAAAACGCCACCTTTGAAATTGTTTACCGCACCTTTTATCGGTTAACTAAAAACTTATTGCCGTGTACCGTGTTTACCCGGTAACAGATGGTAGTATCATCTTTACCAATAATCTTATTTGTGATGTTGATTCTTACCTGTTATTCTTGGTTAGTGTTTACTGGGTAAGAGACGTTTATATTATGCTATTTTGAGACTCTTATCTGGTAAAGTAAGAGAGGCTAGGTGACTTTTACCCGGTAAGTGCTTACCCGGTTTGCGTTGGTAAATAACTTTTTACTCTGTTGGTGATTAGTGCTGACCGAGACAACACTCTAACCCGATTAGCAGTTACCCAATTTATATTGGTTGTGCTGAATAAAATGAAAGAACATGAACATATCTCATCCTCGGGTTCGTTTATAATTCTTCTACCTCCGAAAGCTAGAAGATCTTGGTCCAAGTTTAGTTCCGGGTTGAAACCATGCATAGCATTACCATACCTTCCCTAATTTCAAATGTGACAAGTCCACCAAAAAAAAATACACCCATTTGTCAACTTTTTTTTTATACAGAGGGGGGCGGCCCCTCCGATCAAGAAAAAAAGGACAATTTTGGATTTTTTAAACTTTTGACAAGAAAATAAAACCAAGGTAGCACCAAACGTTTCTCAACTCTTTATGGGCTTGGGTCATGGTTCAACCTTGCGGGTGTTAAAAAGGCCAAACGTTTTTATTGATGTTTCGGTTAAACTGAGAGCAAGTTTGATCATGGGTTATGAGTCCTGGTGTTCAATGTGATTAAAATGTTTCATTAAACTTGAGTTGATATGATTTGATCGGCTTGTATGAATGCATGCATATAAATAAACTTGGAAAAAAATGAACTTTATAGAAAAATGTAACCGATCCTGGGCCGGGCTCTGAAATAGGGATGAGACTTGAGGACCACAATCCCGAACCAGTACCATGTAATCGGTTCCGGTTTTTCTACAAATTCGGTATTCGGTACCGATATTTTCCCGAAAGATTAGGAGAAATGACTTTTAAACTATGTATATCATTTCCTAAACTAATAATATATTTTCTAAATCAAGATATATCTTTTGGCAAATGGCAAGTGAGTGAAAACATTATCAATATATTACATATACCATGTAAACAACAATGGATAGGTCTCAGAGAGGATGATCTCTGCTACCATACTCTCCTATTATCAACATAAAAGATAGAAAGAATATGAAGATATATACAATTACCAACACATCATTCACTGTACAGTATGCACTCTTGAGAGCTGATTAACTCCCATGGTCAACCTTCCATGTGTTGACTGTTGAAACATCAAGAATATATTTTGGTTTGCGATTATTTTAATACATTTTCATATTTTGGTCCTAAATGGTTCTAGTACCGATTTTCCCGTCCCAAAACCGAAACCGAACCGGTACCGAGCTTATACATACGGTTCGGTTTTCGGTCCTAGTTTTTAGTCCCAAAAAATATCGGTACCACCGGTAAAAATAACATAAAGAAATGTAACCAACGAACCCCATAGATTTGGGACCAAAAGCGATTCTGAAATTCCATAAATAATATGACCGGTCCCAAACCACCAGGCCATAACCGGTCATCAGTTCTGGTTTGAGCCCAAATTGACCATCTCTACCTAATAACTATTAGAGCATCTCCGACAGCTTCCCTATTTTGGAGAAAATGAAGAATATGAGGATTTTGGGTTGTTTTTTTTGCTCCAACGGCTTCCTAAACTATCTCCAAAATGGAGAAAGTATGAGAGAGGAGTTTTTCCCCAAACGTGGAGTTAACCCCAAAAATGATTACTAAATGAAAGCATCAATAGAATTATTTGGAGAGAAAAATAATATTTTAATAGGTGAATGAAATATTTTAATATTATAATCACTGATTTTTTCTCCAAAATGGGGAATCTGTTGAAGATGGATGTATTTTTCTTAGAGATTTTGACGTGCGTTTGGTACACTGGACTGGACAGAACAGAACAAGGATCTCTGTCCCATGTTTGGCAGAGCTTTTATGGGGAACAGGAACATGGTGGAATAAAGTGGAACAAGCCTGTTCCACCCCCACCCCATGGAACAAGCTGAAACAGACTTATGTTTTACCAATATAACATTAAAATAAAATCTAATTCTCTTCTAAAACATCAAATACACGTTCTATTTTATATTTTATTCATTCTTTAAATTTTATTTATTGTATTTTATCTAATATTATCTGTTCTGTTCTGTCTACCAAACGCTGAACAACTTTTATGTTCTGTTCTGTTCTGTCCTATCCCATCCATTCCTGCTATATCATGTCTGCGTACCAAACGGCCCCGTCAGAAAGTTATTGGATTAATTGGAAGTTTGGAACTAAGTGTGAGTTGGGCTCGGCCCAATTTTAATTCGAGCCCAGATCAATTACCAACCGAACACAATCGCATTACGGAAAAAGTTGAAATTCCTTCCGCCATTCACAATCGAGCATCAGAATCCGACTAAATAACCGATGGATACGGGAACGGAGATTGCTTCCGGCGGCCGTGCCGCCGCCGCTAATTTAGAACAACAGAATCAACCTAGAAGACCATATCGTTCGATCTTTGAAGTACCACCGGATTTCTTCGATTCATGCCGTCTCCTTGAACATCCGTCAACCTCATCAACCGCCTTCATCCCTGAACTCGCCACAACCGCAACTGCCACCGCAACTAAGGAAAATACTCTGCTAGATAAAGAGTCGACGAAGGATAAAAAGGTCAGTTCGAGTGAGAGATTGACGTGTAATACTTGTAAATCCAGTTTTGAGTCGCTTCAAGATCAACGGTTTCACTTCAAGTCCGATTTTCATCGATTCAATGTAAAGTCTCTTGAACTAATGATTATATATATGTATTATTACCTTATTATGTTTCCTTTACTTGAAAATTTGCGTTTCTTATGAAGCTTATCTGTTCTGTTTGTGCGATTATTTTTGTAACTTAGACGGATTCAATCATTGGTGTTATCGCTCTATACATAAATTGAGCTTGTATACAGACGTTTTGTATACTGTTCTACGCTAAAATTCTTTAGTTGAACTTTATTTGTGCATGATTGGAAGCAAATTTGTGAATATAGCACCCTCTCCATTCCACTACTAGATTCCAATTTCTCAAAAATTGCAAGGTTGAAGACAATCAGGTCTCTGTTATAACCAAATGGACCACAATGGAACCTAAGTAAGCCAAATTGCACCTTTTTTTTGTTTGGTTCTTAAGTATGGATGTGCATACTACTAGAAATTGCTTTGAAATGAATACATGAGTTAATTTATTGGAATGAATAATGTAATTTGATTCATGTTTTATAAGCATGATGCTTAAGTAAAGAATTTTGGAGTAGACCTTACTGTGAAACTTACTCCACTAATATTTGGTCTTAGATCAGTTTTGTTCACTAGCTACACTGAAACTAATTTTGTGAAAGTACTATATGTATGCAGATTACTAGCATTTGGCTTCATCTAGTCTGATAAGAGGAACATATAATGGTGTTCATCTTGTCATTTAATTGCTTCATCAATGCAGAAGTTATATTCTTTTACAATTTGTTGTGCTGTTATCCATCAATTTTTATCAGATAAAGCTCACAGTTGCTGGAAAGGATACTGTGAAAGAGGATGATTTTGATGAATGGACATCTGATTCGTTGGTTAAAGATTATGACATATCAAGTATATCAGGCTCAGAAGATGAAGATGACAGAGAATCTAGCCTTCACAATGATATGAATAAGGGATTGTTGGGAATTACTAAAAGGAAACTTTTTGTACATTTAGCAAATGGAGAAATAACTTCGCTCTGGAAGTGCTTGTTTCTAGATGACACTATGAAAATTCTTTTTGAACATGATAAATCTGGTACCATGGAGGATGGTGTTATGCCTTTTGTAACAGAGAGGGAAGTGATGGAAAGACTGCGTAACGTGATCCATGAACCCAGGGACAATACCCATTTTAGAGTGATGTTGCTTGCCAGTGGTGGGCATTTTGCTGGTTGTGTCTTTGATGGAAACTCCGTTGTGGCCCACAAAACGTTCCACAGGTTGGTATTAATGTGATAAGCTTTTATATGCTACAATAGTTTTGTTATATTCACTTCTACTTGAAGTTCTTTATTGTATGTCAGTATGTTATCAATGTCCGCCTGTCAAATTATGCATGATCAGGTGTCTCGAGTAAAACGCTAAATGCCAGATATTTCATGTAGATATGTCATAAGGGCCAAGGCTGGTAAAAAACAGTCATCAAAAGATGCTAGTGGCAAAATTGCACATTCTGCAGGAGCTTCAATTCGTCGACACAATGAGCTAGCCTTAAAGAAGGTATTAAACATAATTGATGTCAGGCAATATCAAGTCTCTGTAGTAATAATCTATCAACTCATTTTCTTTGTATCCATAGACTTGAAGAATGTTTATGACAAAATCTATGAGCTAGCTTTGATGTCAAGTATATTCCAAACTAAATTGTTTATTAATTTGGTAATTCCATCGTTTCAAAGCCTGCCCTCGGTGACCTTGGTTGGGATATGGGAGTGGAATGGTCTCCTTTATTTGTGTATTACATTCTTTGCATTTTTCAAAGAGGAAAGGAAGGAGTAAATGATTTTATGATATAATAGTTGAAAAACTTTCATGTTACATATCATTATTCATACCCCTTTGACCTAACTGCTTTTGCATATCCCACTTGTCAATAATTATCAATGCTCATGGCTTTCCAAACCCAAGTCCTGACCACTGCAGCAGTGCAGCATGCTACTGTTTACCCATTTACTAGACTTAGACTTCAGCAGCAGAACCTTTTTTCATTAATGGTCCTCATATTCAATAGACGGCAAATCTTATTTCAGTTACATTATTGTTATTTTTACCTTTTTAAGCACTTGACCAATTATCATTCAACAATTAGGAAATCCGAGAATTATTTGCTGCCTGGAAGCCTTACTTTGATGCTTCATCTTGTATTTTCGTTCATGCTCCCTCAGACAACCGTCAACTGCTATTTGATGGTCAAACTCCATACTTTAGTTGTCAGAAAAGTACCATCAGACGCATCCCGTTGACTGTTCGGAGACCAACATTCAAGGAAGCTCGGCGACTTTATAATATATTGACACAAATTTCCACTGAACCAGATGAAGAAATAGTGCATACTAGTAAAAATGAAGATTCTAGAACCACAGATACACATGAGGGCTTGCCTAAAAAGAATTTGGGGGATAATTTGGATACCATGGAAGTTTCTGAAGCTAGTTTTGTTCATAATCTGGAAGATTTGTCTATATCACGTGGTAAGGAGAGAGAAGTAATTCTTACGTTGACACCTCTACATGAAGCAGCAAAGGCTGGGGATGTAGAAAAAGTTCATGAACTACTAGAACAAGGTTCAGATCCTTGTGTTATAGACGAAAGGGGGAGAACCCCTTATATGCTTGCAAATGAAAAGGAAGTTAGAAACACGTTTAGACGTTTTATGGCTTTGAATCTTGATAAGTGGGATTGGCAAGCTGCCAAAGTTCCCAGTCCATTGACGAAAGAAATGGAGGAATCACAGAATGCTAAACAGGTAATTTTAAAGTTGTGTTCTTCATAGATATCTTTAGTTCTTTGTTGTCTATATACATAATCTGAGTGGTGAAGTCTGAAATAATCACACATTAATGATCAGTTTATTATCGTTTAATGAAAAATGATGGATCTTGTGATATATGTTAAATTAAAGTCTATTTGATTGTTTCCCAGGCAGAAAAAGATGCTAAAAGGAAAGCAAGAGCAAAAGAGCTGAAGAAGCTGCGGAAAGCTAGAGAAAAGAAGGCTCAGGTGTTTATCTTTATCTATAAATGCACTGAGATCAACTTTAATCAAAATTCTTGAATACATGTTAAATTTTTTTGCTTAATTAAATGCGAATAAACTCGCCATATTATAATTATTATGATCATTCGTATTTGAAACTTCGATAAAAAGGTATGGATTGTGAGGTGAAGTATTTTGATGATTATTTTTTTCCTGTTTCTCAGCATTCTAATGAATAGAAAATCTGAATTCGAATTTATATTGCCATTGCATGTTTTTAGAAGTTGTTTCTTAGCCTTATCATTTTGTTGCCAAGCAGGCGGAGGCTGCTCAATCACAGAAACCTTCATTATCGACTCAATCACAATCCAGCAGACCGCAGATGACTAAAGAGGTACAGTCCTATAATTCGCTTCAACTCTTACTAAAAGGTTTGTCTAATGTATACATATAAAAAAAACAAAAAGCATAACATTCTAATGATGATGCATAATCCAAAAAGATGGTTACAATAATCACATCAACATGGTCATTTTCCTCATTTGTTGCATAATCAAACCAAACAAACTCAGTATATCTATACTATATTGTAAAGCATTTGAAAAAAAAAACTGTTAAAAACAAATTTTTATGCATTAAGTACTGTTTTTTATGTATATTACTTAACTTTCAAGATTACAAGTAATGATGCATTTAAAGTTGTATGTTTGAATTCATATCTAACTGATAAACATAATCAATACAGGATAAACATCTCATTTTAAATATAAAGAATTTAAAATATAATCCGGATAATAATTGAATTCTAACATAATACTTAATTATTTGTTATATAAAATATTATTAAACTTAAAATAATTCACATCATTATTAAACCTGAAATACATTAAAATAAAAAATAAACCAAACAAATTAAAAAAAAAAACATTACTGATTTTTTTCAAAACTACACAAAACCATATTATAAAATCGACTAAGACAAAAAAAATACAATGAAACGTTAAAATTTAGATGTATCGCGCGTGGAGACACCCAGCTTGCTAAACAAAAACAAAAATACAAGGAGACAAGTGAGAAAAGTAGCAATAAAAAAATCCTTCAATTCATGTAGCTTCTAATAAGTTTTAGTTCAATAAAAAAGATTCTAAATCGCCAAAAATAACATGTATAACATAATAAGAAATCGTGGGGTTGGATTGTCGAAGTAGTTTCTACATGCAGACTTTTTTGCCAAACAAGATTTACCTCTTAGCGATTCAGAGGTTGCCTCTTAATGGAACTATTAAGAAGTAAACAAACAACCCCAACGTCATTTATAATTAAACCGTATTTTTTATAATTAATATATGTTCTATTTTATATTATGCTACCTATTTTGTGCCCCCACTTTGAATTTTGTCGTGATCCGCCTCTTGAATGTACTTTTCGTCATTGCAGGAACAACTCAAACGAGCGCAAGATGAAGAGCGGGAGAAGAGAGCCGCAGCCGCTGAGCGGAGAATCGCAGCCCTCCAATCTTCAACTCCAGGTTCCGCAACATCATCCGACACCTTATGTTCATGTTGTCAAACATCGTTGGCTGGTAAAGTCCCGTTTCACAGGTATAATTATAAATACTGCAGCACATCATGCATGCATGTTCACAGAGAAATCCTTGAGGATGAATAACAAATTAACTAGCGTTTTTTGATTTTCCGCCTTCCCTATTATCAATTCTGATGATTGAATTGTTTTCAATAATTTCTTCTTATCGTTAAATCTTTGATCCAAGAGTATTAGATCGATTAAGCTCGTTTATGGGCTCGAACTCGAGGTCGTTTAACCGGTTTATTAGCTCAAGCTCTATATTTTTTTATATTTTGAGTGTATAATTTAAGAACATATAAAATGTTCAGCTCGAAAAAATGTAGATCGAATAGCTCGACTTGGCTCCAAAGTTTAATCGAGCTTTGAACGAGTCGAGTCGAGTCGAGTCGAGTCGAATATTGGTGTTTATGAAGCTTGACTCATGAAGCTAAACGAGCTTTATTTGTGTTCGAGATCGATTCGAACTCAAGCCTCGAGTTGCTTGTTAAAGGCTCACTCTTAACACCCGGGTTTGTTTGGTTTGATCTGATCTTCTCCGGTGGTCGTTGAGGTTGAATGCATAGTTGTTAAGAGCGCGCCTAGGCTCTGAGGCACTTAAGGCTCGAGGTCTTTGGCTTTTTTAAAATTCGAGGCTCGGCGTATTCACAAGGCTCGCTAAGGCCCTACTTCTTGGCTGTGGCGCACTGGCGCTAGGCGCACCTCATAAAGAGTTATTAAATACCTAGTCAAACCCTAATATTAAATAAGTTTTCTCATCTTCTAATTTCTTAAAAGAAGCTTTATTAAATAGATGACATAAGTCAAACCATAATATACCCGGACCTTGAAACTTCTTCCTCACAACTCACGCTTTAAGCCCCAACAAAACCGGGCCAAAGACAGGCCCAGACCTGGGCGGGCCGAGCTCAACATATTATGGCTAGTTTAACCTTATGTATAAATCAGGCCCAAACCACAGCCTAAACCGGGTCTTCACAAAAAAAAATTAATAAATGTTATTCTAATACACTTTAAAATACGTAATTGGGTCACTCAAATATACTTAAAAAATATGTTTTATTATAGTTTCAATTGAGCAATACATTAAAAAAATACATTGATTGAATTATGAGAAAATACACTTATTCCTCCCATGGTTGAAAGTATTGAAGAGTTTCGGTCGATTCAAATCGGGTAAGAGTCGTTCCTTTATCGAGGTCATCAATGTCGAGTCGTTGATCGTTGTCTTCATACTGTGATACACTACCTTCAATATCGGTAGTTGACGGCGAACTTAGTCCTTCATAGATTTCGTTTTCTTCGAGATTTTCTTCCACCACCTAGAGCTCCGAGCTCCCTTTGTCTTGAATTCTATCAATATTATCCAAGTAGTCCTTCAGTACTATCGAATGGCCATATCAAAGTTTGGTCCCAAAGCTCTAAATTGACATTGCCGGCAATATCTTCTATAAGCCGCATGTATTGTTTTACGTTTGAAAAAATTATCCGTAACATAATTCTAAATTTATCTAGTACGTGTTTAAAAGTAGTTAAACCGTTTTGAAAAGCCAACACGTCGTGTATGAAATATTTGTTCGTTCAACATAGGGGGTTGAAGCACACTTTAGTTTTGTAATACATGCATTATTATTGCTAGCGTTATTAAATGAAATGCTAACGATTTTATTT
Source organism: Saussurea involucrata (assembly GCA_033807775.1). Lineage (NCBI taxonomy): Eukaryota > Viridiplantae > Streptophyta > Magnoliopsida > Asterales > Asteraceae > Saussurea > Saussurea involucrata. Next base: position 14,732,149 of record CM066312.1, read on the forward strand.
GTTAAATTATAAGAAAAAGAGCTTTTGTAATAATTGAAAATTGGCGTTCACCCGAATTTGGCGCACCAAACGGTTCAAACGTGATTACACGTTTGACTAATTTCTACGCATCAATCCAATGTGACTATATATAGGCCTAGGCTATTTTACAAACCAATGAAATCTAACAAACCGTACAAACTATTTAAAGAACACAAGAACGAACAAAATCATTAGTGATTTTAACGCAAAAAACCACGCGGACCTGAAGTCGCAGCCTAAGTCTTTTTTCAAGCGTTAATGTAAAATCACTAATGATTGTTCGTTCTTGTGTTCTTTTAAATATGTATTGTTCTTGTTTGAACCCGTCTCTCTCTCTCTCTCTCTCTCTCTCTCTCTATATATATATATATATATATATATATATATATATATATGTGTGTGTGTGTGTGTGTGTGTGGCAATCTGTGTGGTGCGCTCCACACATCACAAGTTAAAGAAACGTTGTTTAGGTATTTGAGAAAATATGTCTCGCATTTCATTTTTTTGCCATTTTCCACATGTCTAGTGTCTCACGTCTAAGAGGACGACTTACCGGTTTGTAGCGAGGTTTAAGACATTTTTGGATCATCTTCGTCATGTAAGGATTGTTGAAATGTCTAAACGGCAACCCCATTTGAATGACACATTTAGTTGTCATTTCCCGGTCAACACAACATCGTACGATCATATTTGACCTTGATTGTCAAGTATGGGTAGACTTGAATCACCTTCGGACTTCAACCCCGAGCATGTTTTTCGGTGTGCCTCTTTAACGTCGAGTTTCCCGATATCGTAAGGAGAGCTTCACACAATTTGCGTTGTGCCTTTGTGCTCCCGTTAGTGAGAACCACCATATTATATCCATTCCAAATATCGAACTTTTGTCCGTGCTCAATAAGAACTTCTCTAGTTTGTTCGTTTGATGCATCATCGCCGGCCATTTTGAGCGAAAGAATGGAAGAATTGAGAGATTGAAAACTTGTGAAAAGCGAATACGGTCAAAAAGTCCAAAAATGGTATTTTTGCATTTTGTAACTTGGTATCTTATCTCATACACCAAATAACTTATTTATAGTGTTTAGGCACCTAAAATACCAAAAAACGGTCAAAAAGTCCAAAAAAATGGTAATATTACTGTTAAAAAATGGTCAAAAAACTATTACAATTTTGGTCAAACGGGTCGGGCCGAGTAATCGGGATGGTAACCGGTCTCGGGCCGGCAAAACACTCCAAAACACGGACCGGTCCTATTCGGTGGGCTTCAAACGGATTGGCTCCGGGCCTCCGCTTGTCCCGGGTCGAGCCTAGCATTTTTGACCATCTCTAGTCTACTTCATTTGCCATCACCAGCTATGGGCCTGGTTATGGGGCCGGAATATAAGCATCTGTTAAACAAACCTATTTTAAGACTCTCAAATCTCAATCCACCCTCTATCTCCTAATTGTAATCCTAGAAGCACTAAAATAACTCATAAATGCAAGTTCTTGTGCAGGTCTCAAAAAACAAGCCCAAATCTCAAATTATAATAAATGTTGAAAGGTATTTTTATTGAAAGTTTGATATTTTTCCAACATCCCACAACACACACATATATATATATATATATATATATATATATATATATATATATATATATATATATACTCTTGGTTGAATGGTCGAATAGACCAAAAATTGGTCGTTATAAAGCCAATGACCAATGTCAAGTTCCGCCTGCACCAGGACTTTTTGACGGTCCAACCGAACTTTTTTTTATCATGCCTCTTGAGAATAGTTTCTATAAAAGAAAATTCATGGACTATTTGGCGCGGGCCTATTTGGCCAACTCTAGGTCCAAGTAGAGATGGTCAAAACCATAGCCGTAACGGGTCCCAACCCAATTAAGGATTTTCCGGTCCAAGTCCTGAAAAAGCCGGTTCCGAGCCGTGCCTTATTTGGCCATCTCTAGGTCCAAGTGAAGTTAGGTACAAAAGAAAAACCTTTGATCTGGTTTGTATACGAGACAAAAAGATGTGCAACTCTTCTGTTATGTGTTACAAACAAAATTCTCCTTATCATATACTTATTATTTCATTTCTAAAGCTGCTGCTGCTGCTGCTGCTATATTTTCAACACTAATAAACAAGTGGCATCAATAACAAAACAAATATTAAAAACAATCACACACACATACACAGTTTCAAGAACCCGTTATCATCAACACGACCGCAGCAAAACCGGTCCAACCGAAGACCCAAGCATCTCACTAAGCGCCACTTGAACATCCCTCGACCCGTGTTCACACCTAATCAAGCTCGCAATCAGCGGAAAATAGCCACCAAGATTCTTCTCAAACGAAGAATCCCCCAAACTACATACGGCTTGTAGCGTAACCACGATAAGTGGGGCCCGAGCCGCCAATTCCCTTTTTTTTCCCGACCCTAATGGTATTGACCACCGTGGGGGGACCCCGGTCAATGGCTCGTTCATAAGCGCTATTTCGATGTAGGATTTTAGTACTTCTTGGGAAAGGGAAACGAGGGTTGACTCCACTTTTGATTGAGAATAAAACGGAGGTTTATCGAGTGCAAGATTCTGGATAAATGTTAGGCAGATTTGGTAGGATTCGTTCTCGAGACGAAGTAATGGTGGATCCTGCATTTGGGTCATGGGTCCGAGTTCTTGGAGCTTGGAGCGTAATGTGGTATCGACATTTATCTTGTGAGCATGAGTTGCGACTCCGTGCACTGCATCGAATAGAACCATGGAGTTGGTTGCTGATAGATGAGGTCTATACACGTTGTAGATCTCGGTTATTGCCTGAAAATTTTACGGAGATGATTATTATAAATTTCTTTATAAAAATAACCGACCATATTCAAATACTTCTTCCGTTTCAGGATAAATGTCCGTAATGGAAAAGGCACACAGTTTTAGTAATGTGTAATTATTACATTTGTTATTTATTAAATGGCAATTTTACCCTTAATAATAGAGGGAGTAATGAATTTTTCCATCTCATAATTAAGGGTAGAATTGGAAATGTGTAATTATTACACTTTTTTTATTAATTAAATGGCAATTTACCCATAATAATAGAGGAAGTAATGAATTTCTCCATCTCATAATTAAGAGTAAAAACGGAAAGTAGACACTTATTTGGGACGTAAAGAGTACATTCAATGATCTCACGGTCCAAATCAGGCATGAATAGAACCTTTTGCTTTCACACGAAAAAAATTGGAATTTGATGCTCTACAACAAAATCAGTTTTATAGGATGCCAAATTTGTCAAAATGTCTTAATAGACTGCTTTATAGGACCTAAGTTTATATGATCAAACAATTGTGTGTCATATATAAGATGATAGACAAGTTTTTTAGAACACTTGTGAAATAAAGTTGTTCTATTAGCTTTTTTATAGCACACCTTTGAAAAGTGTCTTATGAACACCTCTCTTTTATAGGACACTTGTTTTTACAACACATTTTTTCAAACAATTTCATATAAAAAAAACACTCATAAAACGCTTTATTTCAAAAGCATCCTAAAATATTTGTTAGAACGCCCAAAAGCATCCTATAAGCTTATTGTAACAACTTTATATAGGACGCGCAATTTGTTGGTCCTATATAAAGTGAGTCCTATATGAACATTTAGCCATATTTGATGTCCTATAAGGTGATTTTGTTGTAGCGATAGTTGCCCAAGCTGCCAGCTTATATATCAATTATATTCAAGAGCATTGGCCCCGGCCGCACAATTCACATCTCGGATCTAATCTGGGACATGGTTCTCAATTGAAACAATTCACGTTATTTCCACCATCTAGGCCATCTAATAGTTTTGGTTCTATATTCCGAGTATTAGGATGTCTGAGTTTCTACGACTTAATTTCTTGTTTATTTATCTACAAGTATGGAGTAAAAAAGTAACAACTTCTTTGAAACCCCTGATTTTGTTTCTAAAAGTAAATTAGGGGAAGTAATTACACATGTAAATATGTTAATGATAAGCATGCTAGGGCAAGAGCGGTGTCATAATTCCAAGGAACAATTCAAATAAAGCCATTTGGCCTTGGGACACTACTCTAAGGATGCTTTTGGTACGCAGACGGAACTGTACGGGACAAGACTGAACTGGATGAACGAGAGTCAGGTAGGCGGGTGAAAGAATTGTAGAAGGTTTTTATTTAACTTGACATGGGTAGTTTAGTAATTTACCAATCTCGTCTCCCTGATATTTGTTCCATCTAATTTTATGGGACCAAAAAAATATGTTTCGTCTTGCTCAGTCCTGTCCTATGGTTGATTTTTCATTAAGTCCTGTATGGATAGAGGTGTCTGTGGATTGGAAAGGTCTTTGTTTGAGAGGGTTTTTTCATAGATGGGAGGAGCGTATTTTTTTAATTTGGAGGGGCAGGTTTGGAAAAACTTGGTTGTCTGCATAAAGCCCCCCCCCCCCCCCCCCCAAGGTTACTGAATAAGCCACTTTCTATATCATTAAGTCACTACCAAACAATCATGTATAACTGACCGAATAAGCTGTGAGTCCCATTAAGCACATTAAGCTACTAACAGGCCCTAATTGTCGCACCAAAGGCTGGACAACAAGTTTTTGTTCTATCCTGTCGAGTACTATCCCGCATACTAAACGCACACTAACAGACGAGTTGAATAGAGATAAAGTTGCAGACTTGCAGGTATTCCAACTAATGATCTTAATGGTCTGGCCGGCTTATTCGCTCAGCCATACATTGGTGTTTCTTTGCGGCTTAATCTTTAAGCCATTAAGCTAAATTGGTTATACGGAATAAGCCGGAACCCCACTTGTCCCCATTAAGCCATCCCAAACAAACTAATAAGAGCTTAATGTAAAATAAAGTAAACAGCCCCAACTTCAGAAGCGGTTTAACAGAGAGATTATTATAATGAGAATGTCCAAAAAACATATGACTATACATACCTGAATCAATAAGAGCTGAACTGCAGCATGGCATTTGGCATCAGAAATGGCTGAATATACACGATTCTTCTGCAGATTCTCCAAATTGTCATCCTGCATACTAGATTCAGCAGCGGCCCCGTTACTTTGTCTTATCGAAAGATCTTCATACTTCACGTTCATACCATCGTTATCAAGAATGAACGAGAAATTGGGAAGTGTAGCGTTAGCTGCTTCCTTAAGAGACAAAACGACTTCAAGCCATTTATCGTCAGTAAAGAATTCTCCAGCACTGCTCATCAAACGAACAAATGCAGCAATCCCGATACCAGCAAGGCTTTGGTGAGGACGTTTGATAAAACTTACTAATAACAACATAACTTTTCCCAAAAGCGGATTAAGAGTGTCGTAGAAGTTGACAAAAAGATCCATAACTAACTGGAGGGCAAGAGTGCATGTCTCATACAGCCAAGAGTCCTGATTAAGCTCGTCCAAATCATCATCATCAGGCCCCTGTTGCAGTTGGCCCTCACCAGAAGGATCATAAGCATGGCGGACATAGTCAAAGATGGGAAAGAGGGCGGAGTCAAACACCCTTTCCCACAGTGGTAGAGAGAAGTGACCGCCGTAGTTTCTTAACGTATCAAAGAGTACTTGAAGGGCGCTTTTCCTAATCTCAGGCCTAGGGTCAAAGCTAAGTTCAGACAATCCTGAGGAAATACAAATTGTTAAAATACCAATTACTCAATTATGATGAGATAAGAAGAAAATGGAGATGCCATCTCATTATCAAATGAAGTTTATTTATACACTATGTTGTTACAGCGGTCAAAATACAAAATATCGGTCAGGATCGATATTTGAGATAGCGGTTATATCGGTGGTATATCGGTTTATATAATATTTATTAGAATTATATATATATATATATGTGTGTGTGTGTGTGTATAATATATAGGGTCAGGTTCAGAGGAAAACCTCAAATAAATGGAAAACTGAGGAACACCCTGATAGCACTTCATCCGGACAGTATGCACCTGTGCATATAAGTAATTTGTAACATGCACAAGTGGATAATGCACACGTGCATTAAAACCAAAAAACAACTTAATTTACTTGTATGCACAAATATATACCGTCCAGATGAAGGGCTACCAGGGTGTTCCTCAGTTTTCTATTTTTTTGAGGTTTTCCCTTGAACCTCCCTATATATATATATAGAGGCCCACTATTTTGTAAACTTTTTTTCGTGTAAATTTTGGATTTCATAGGTTTTCTTGATGAAATTGTTTCGTGAAATTGTTTATTTTGATGAAATTGTTTCATATCATTCATTTATTGATGAAATTGTTTCGTATATTTGTGTTTTTATGTAGTTTCATATATTTTTTTTCATTCCTATGAAACTGTTTCATATATTTTCTCAGTTTGATGAAACTTTGACGTTTTTACATATAAAACACAAATATATGAAGCAATTTCATCATGAAACGAATGATATGAAACACTTTTATCAAAATAAACAATTTCATGAAACAATTTCATCAAGAAAACCTATGAAATCCAAAGTTTACACACATTTAGAGGTTTACAATTTATTATCCCTCTATATATATATATGTATATATATGTATATATATGTATGTATGTATGCCTTCATATGCATTAATTAAAAATATAGTTTCAACAACAAAACATCAACTTAAACAAGTTTCACAAAACAAAATAGGAAAAGTGTTCACAAACGAGCCCAAGTAAATAGCTGATATAAATAAAAGCCCAATAATCATTAAAAAAAAGCCCAAAGCAGCTTAGTATGCAAAAAAACCATCTAAAAATATAGCTATATCGGACCGATATTTGTGTCAAAATTCGCTGCCATATCGGCAAATTGCACGGCTATTAGCGAAACCGATATTTGGACAGATATTTTACCACCGATATTTCGTGAAGGGTCGATATCCGATATATCACCGCAATATCGCCGATATTAACAGCATAGTTTATATAAAAAAAGTATAATTAGTTTTCTCACCAGCCAATAACGGAAACCAGAAGTATAAATGATCTTCCTTATCTGCCAACGCTCCACGCTCATAGTTCCCGTCTTTTCCTTGCTGATGTGGCGAAGGGGAAATCTTTTCAGAAGCTTCCTTGTCCTTGTATATTGAGGAGGATCCTAGATCTCCTTCAGCGAGTTTGGCCGCACAGAAACGCAAGAAACTAATAGCACTGAGACTAATATCTTTGTCTGATCTGTTATTGGTGAATGCAATTAGACAATTTACACAATCTGTAAAAGTTGTGGTTTCTGTCTCTGTAATGTACGGGAAATAATCTCGAACTATCTTCTCAATTATTTCAAAGGCGAGAAGTACGATACTTTTGTGGTCATCAGAAGCTGCTGCAGTGAAGACCTGGTAAACGTTTCCCACAATCAGAAACAATATTCAAAAACGTACTCCCTCCGTCTCAAAAATAAATGTCCATAATAAAATGGCCCACAGTTTTAGGAATGTGTAATTATTACACTTTTTAAATAACCAAATTACACTTTTACCTTGAATAATGGTGAGAGACTTTCTTCACCTCAAAATTAAGGGTAGAATGGGAAAATGAAAATTTACTTTTGAAAGTAGACACTTAATTTGGGATGGAGGGAGTATATTTAGCACGAATCAAGAGGTAAGAAGTTCCAATACCATGAACATGCTTTTCCATCCGGACTTGACGTTATTCACACGTGATAAAACCATTTGAGAAACACATCGGATTATCAATTCTCTAATTTCCACAGCACTACTCTTGCGCATGACGATCACAAAAGGCTTCATAAAATCATTTTGAAAATTGTAATTAGACAGCTCTTCTCGCTCCAAAAACTTCATAGATAGTTGGCGTAAAGAGTCCATGGCAAATATTGCAATGGACAAGTTCTCAGAACAGCCTATGGTCACAAAAAAGTCAGAGAGTACATTCCAGATGCTTGTCCACACGAGCCTGATGCGGTTCATGTTGTAATGGCTGCACAAGGAAGAAAATTTTGAACAGGTTATAATACAATTAAGCACATGTAAGAGAACAAAAAACATCAAACAGAACTACAACTAAGGGGCTGTTTGACAGTTGCTAAATGGTTTGGGGGCAGAATGATTAAGAGGCTCTTATGATATAGTGCAAAATGAAATATGGTTGTTTGGTAATAGTTCATAACGAAATTAGGGCACTAAATGGTTAAGGGAGGCCCAAGATACAAAATCATTTAGAGGGTTTTAGAACCATTAAAAGGCAGACTTTTTTTGCACCGCTTAGCGATTCAGAGGTTGCCTCTTAATGAAACTACTAACACAGAGTAATGAAGTGAGACAAAAGAATCAGATTCATACGCAATCTCAACTATTTTTGTGAGGCTGAATACTCTCGGATCAGATGTAGAACGTAGCTCCTCCATAGACACCTTGCAAAGTGCCTTGACAAAGTCGACTATTGCCTCGCTGTTTAGTTTCTGGCTCCTTGTGAATATACGATTCATTTCTCCAACTTGTTCCAACATGCTTAAGTTGGAGACCAAATTATTGACCTGTTCTGATGTAATACCAGCAGAAGCATTGCCACCAATGCCAGCACTATCATATGAACCTCTTCTCATAGCTGCAGCTACCTGATGAATCCTACCAGCTCCCTTTTTCCTAAGAATAGGAAGGATATTTGACTTGGGCTGTGATTTGTTGGATTCATTCTGATTAACAGCAAAGAATGTGGCATCTGGAGGAGCCCCCTCTCCCAACAAATGCAAGTGCTCAAATCGAGAAACACAAGTCAAAATATGCTCCCATGCCTCCTGTAGGTAATTCCCATCTTCATATGCGATTGTAACCATTGCCTGTGAGATCAAAACAATAAGATGACATTGAGATCAAAACAATAAATGATAATAAGAAATCCATGCCAAAAGAAACAGAAGGTGACATTGAGATGAGCATTCATGAAGAGAACTATAGACATTATACATCTCTGCACTTTTAAAAAAGCTTCTTTAAACTTCACTTCATGCTGTTACAGCGGTCAAAATACAAAATAGCGGTCAGGACTGAGATTTGAAATAGCGGTTATCGCAGTGGTATAGCGATGGTATGGTGATCCAAAACTAGCGGTTCATATAATATTTCTTAGAATTTTATATATATATATAACATGTATATGTATGCAGAGGAAGGATCATGCGAGAAGTTAAAAATTTTGCGAGAAGGCGAGAAGTCTCAATAGCATATATGATTACACGCCCTTTGGGTGTGTTTAATCATATATGATTAAGCGTCTATTTATTGTCAATGTAACGTGTGTTTAATCATATATGATTAAGCTTGTGTATCATATATGATATCACACTTCTCGTCTTCTCGCAAAATATTTAGCTTCTCGTTTGGACCTGCCCCTATGTATGCATACATAACTTGACATATTATATGCATTAATTAAAATAAAATAAGGGCCCAAATCAAAATAAAATAAGTGAAAATAAAAGCCCAAAAAGGGACAAAAATGTAAGCATTAGATTCAAAGGAGGCCCAACTGAGAATATCGCTATTGTGGACCGCTATTTTACCCAAATATCAGTGAAATAGCGCTAAATTGTGCGCTATTATCGAAACCACAATTTCCACTGCTATTTTGCTTATGACCGATAACTGCAATTGCGCCGCTATTGCACCGCAATTAACAGCATAGATCCCAGGTTTCCTTTTATTAATAGCATTGCAATTAACAGCATAGATCCCAGGTTTCCTTTTATTAATAGCATTGCAATTAACAGCATAGATCCCAGGTTTCCTTTTATTAGATCCCAGGTTTCCTTTTAGAATCATGTACATCCACAATCAACAAGAAAGTCATTGTGGAATGGTGAGACAAACCTTGATGGCCTCTATATTCTTTTGTTTAATATCTGCTGGTGAATGAAGGCATGTAAACTTTGCCAGCGATGTCACAAAAGCATCTCGATGAGTCTTCATGGACATTGCTGCTGTAACATGTACTGCATACCGGAACCCTTCCAGACATTGACCAATTACTACCTCATCATCACTTTGGTCAAGAGGAACACTAAACGCAGCCAGCATAGGAGCCCAGCATACCTCTACCATGAATCTCAGTATAAACACATCAGTTGCAGCATAATAAACTGACCTACAAAATAAAAATATATAAAATAAAACCATAAAGGTTAGATAGAGAAGACATTAAAACTGTTCTTAACAAATAGACATTTGCATCTTACTCAGATTTTTGTGCTTTCTCTTTGAACTGTTCTTGCATGTGTTGCATAAGATCATCGCTTGTATTATTTTCGTCACCTCTCTTGCGCACCACAATGTTTAGTATACTGTCTAAACCCAAAATCCTGTTCGAATTAGCAGACTGCCTTTGTTGAAGGGCTAAATCGTCTTCTTTCATTTTAATTTCATTTTTTGATATTCGTGCATATAATGATCTTAAGTACTCTGCTTCCAAATCTTTTCCATCATCTATGCCACGATTATTTCTTATAAAATCATCAGCTGACATCTGCATAGTTAAACAAACACATACTCAGTATTAGCAACACTACAAGGTTACTGCCATACAAATACCAAAGAGTAATTACGTTTTTCATCCCTGTGGTTTGTTAAAATTTGCGGATTTCGTCCCTGTGGTTTTGAAACTTCAGTTTTCGTCCTTATGGTTTGCAATTCATTTCTATTTTTGTCCTTGAGGCCAAAACACTACTTTTAAGTATGAAGGACTAAAATAGAAATAAGTTGTAAACCATAGGGATGAAAAAAGCAATAAAATTTAAGTCATAAGGACGAAAAAGGTAATGAATTATAAACCATAGAGATGAAAATCGTAATTTCAAAAATAGAAATTTTCAACAAACCATAGGGACTAAAAACGTAATTTACTCAATACCAAATGAACTCTTCTGAAATTATTCAGCAACAAACCTTGTTCTTAACCATGGGATTATGCGCATCTGTATTGAGCAGTATAACAGAGTAGGCAAGGACATAGGCTGTGTCAGCACTAATGAATGCCTTAGGATTGCATTTGCAGTAACGTTCAGCGAACTTTTCCATAATTCGATCAATCTTCTGTGCCTCCCCAGGCAATCTAAATCCTCGTAGAAAGGATCTGATTGCCTCATCGAAATCCATACCTTTAAAGTCAAAGGAGTCAACATACGCATGCATCACTTTCAGTGATAGATCTTCTCTTTCCCCAAGGTAATCACCGATTAAACTCTTGTTCAAACCAGAAGCATTCTTTAAGAAATCTGCTATTTCTTCGGGCGAATTCCCCACCTTATTCACCTTGATCAAAAATTCGATGCCTTTTTTAGGTTTCCTATTGAAAAGAGAGATACCTTCCTGCCAGCCATTAATCTAACGTTAGATCTCTGGGAAAATGCCAGATGGCACATAGATAAAAATGTTTCAAGGATATTGATGAAAAACATTAACCTGAAGTTCAAGCTTGTAAGCACGGCGTTGCTCAATTGTTGAAGCATCGGAAACTTCATTAGAGGCTTCGGAATGAGAATCCAACCCATCAACAGGCTCATTCTCATTTGCATTCCCGTTTTCCATGGGAGAATCTCCCGTTTCCGAATTGTTCTCAACAAACTCAAATTTCTTTTCTGAATGAGGATCAGGAATGTGCAACTGTTTGTTCATCCAATCCCCCATTGATTTTAAAATAGCCACTAAGCACTTCATCGCTTCATGTTTCAACGCTGCATCCTGAGGCGGCAAAAGAGTAGTCGCAACGCCAGGCAGGACACCTTGGGCCGTTTTAAGAAGTCCATTTACTGTCCTGTGGAAGGAATGGAAGCATGAAATACATGCGAACACCTTCATATGTATATAGGGTCGGGTTCAGGGGAAAACCTCAAAAAAATGGAAAACTGAGGAATACCTGGTCGCCCTTCATCTAGACGATATGCACTTGTGCATCCAAGTAATTTGTAACATGCACGCGTGCATAAAAACCAAGAAACAACTTAAACTACTTGTATGCACAAGTGCATACCGTCCAGATGAAGGGCTACAGGGTGTTCCTCAGTTTCCCATTTTTTTGAGGTTTCCCGTGAACCTCCATCTATATATATATATATATATATATATATATATAAAATAAATCCTGGTTAATAATATAGTTATAAAGGCAACTTGAAATTAAAAGCCAAATGTGCCAATAATATCCGATACCGTTGACATTTATAAGATTGTCAAAGGTGTCACAAAGCGATGAGCATCAGAGCAACTGCTATGGTTACTCCTTTGGTTACTCATGTTATGTATGATCGGAAGTGTAAAGGTTCAAGTCATAAAAACAGCCTCTTTGCAAAATGCAAGTCAAATGCTGAATAGAAAGACTTCCCTCCCCAAACCTAACAAAACCGAGGAGCCTTGGTGCACCAGGGTAGCCCTTTCTTTGTCAATTTTGCCATATAAAATGTATTACGAAAAGAACATACCTCTCAAATATGTTAGATGAATTCACATCACAATCATAGTTGATGAATATATCTACCAAGATCTGTGAATCAACACACAGCCTTTCAAAAAATCGCAGTACAATCATCTTCTGCTGGAAATTAGGTTGAGCAACATTTTCTAGAACTCTAAGAACAATCATCGGGAAGAACACTCCAATTTCTGCTTTCAATCCAGCTCTGAATCTTGAAACCAAGCTAAAGAAGATCGAACAAGAGAGCTGAAATACAATCACAAGTGTAGATGCACTGTTCTTCAACAAAGACAGGCATAGGTACTGCCTAATGGCACCCAAAAATCTGTTCCAACAAGCAAAAAAACGGAGAATATGTAAGTACAAACAACTTGAAGTTGAAGCACAACGAAAATTAACAATATTTTAACTGTTTAACATAACAAATAACCAACTTCGGAAACATTTATACTATTAGTCTATTACCCACCAAGTTCCACTGTAAACTATTTATATCCACCAATATCCTGTAGATGAATAGCTTCAAATTATACATACTCATTTGGGGAAAGATAATTTGGCCCATTATGGATTGTATCCATACTTACACAGATACAACACATTTAACCTTGCTGACCTAACAGTTGCTATTATCCATCCTAATTATCAATTCATATCTTTGATTTTCAATCCAAGATAGGCTGTTAATTCCAAAGTTGTTAAAGGCTCAAGGCGCAAAAAGGTCTCGGGGCCTAGGTGCGAGACGCAAGCGTGAGGCGCGGGTCTCAGGAATGCAAGGCGCATATTATCAAAATGTGTGTATATACATATAAACACACACACATACACGCACAGTTACACAACTCAAATATGCAGCAAGTAGAAGCCTCCAATGCAACAACCAACAATACTTCGATAAAAGCAAAAGGGAGAAGGGTTTAAAGCATGAGTTGTGAGGGAGAAGTTTTAAAGAGTGGGTATATTATGGTTTGACTTATGTCATCTATTAATAACTTTTTTAAGAAGGTAGAAGATGAGAACTTATTTAATATTAGGGTTTGATTAGGTACTTAATAACTATTTATGAGGCGCGCCTAGGCTCACAAGGCGCCACAGCCAAGGCGCAGGGCCTTAGTGAGCCTTGTGAATACGCCGAGCCTCGACTTCAAAAAAGCCCAAGACCTTGAGCCTAAAAGCGCGCCTCAGGCACACTTTTAACAACTATGGTTAATTCATATCATGAAGATCACAAATTCCTTAATATTGATCTTCAAAATTTTCACATTATTGTATGTAATAGGTTGAATACAGTAATGACAATCAAAACCCAAGCACTTAAAACCATGTCAACAAAAAAACACGAGAACCACAAATGAGATCTGAGATACTAAGTTACAGTGCTTGTAGCTAAAATGCATAACTTGTTATTTACCTTGTGAAGTACATTGTAAGGTAAATTGGGTCAATAACCATAATGCATAAAAATTATTCTTTAACTTGTAAAGATCTACTCTAAGTAAATTCCCAGTATGATTGAACATGGCCTTATTGAGTAGTGCATTGTCCAGGAAAGTTTATTAGGAATTCCCAATTTGCAATTAACTGAGGATGAGTGAAAGCATTTCACAAGAGACCTCTTTCAGTTGCAGAAGTTTAAAATAAGCTATCATATTGACATGAATTAGTCACAATTACAGCTTTTTGTCCTTCGCACAGTATTACCAACAATTGATGGCTCTTGGTGTTAATGCAACAAGTACAGGCATTATTTCATAATGATATAACCCAAAATGATCATTCCTGCATTTTCCTTGTAATAAGTCTGCTAACAGGCAAAAGTTTAACTGAGCTATTACGTTTAAAGGAGAAAAATAAGAAGCATACGCATGTACCTTTCACTAGTTCTAAAAATAGCCCCAGCATTCTCCAACAAAATCTTGAGCAACTCCAACGCAACAATTTTCCCTCGCATCAACTGCGGGTCTGCCAATGCCTCTTTTGGAGGGGTCTTCATTGATAGCTTACATAGAGCTCTAAAAACCAAAAAAGCATCCCTTCTCAGCTTATTCCCAATCTGCACATCTAAATCATCATCCCTCTCCACCTCCCCATCTGCCAATTCCCCTTTTCGTCCCTCCAATGCTGTTTTATACATGCTCATTTCCCAATATTTGGCATCCAACATATCCTTATCAGTAGAATCCAACAGATCAGCAGGATTCGTCGACTCCGTAGTCGAGGCCCTTGTCTCAAACGCCCCATCATGTGCACCACCATTAGAACCTACCGGAGCTCCCTGATTCAAAACCCCATCTATTTCCTGCATAACCTTGCTAATAAACCCTTGAACAAACATAGTCATTGACCCATCACCATCTTCCCCCTTCTCTGCCGGCTCCATCAACTCGGCCACCACTATCGGCTGCACCGGCACTGTTGACGAATCCGCCTCCATCCTCCTAAACACAATCACAAGCATCTGAATCAACGACGCTTTCGCCGTCGTCTGATTAACCACATTCTTACTACTTAGATAAATATCATAACTAGTCCTCACAATCTGCAATAAACTATCACCATGTATCCTCAACTGTATCGACGTCACAGCAGATAAAATTGTCTTCAACAACAACAACTCCACTCCCTCATCTCCCAAATCACAACATTTACATACCGATTCAATCAGTGTCGACAACAGCTTTGCCTCAGGTCCACCGGAAGGATCCGATTCACCACGTAAGTATCCATAAGCTATCAATTTCTGTATACAATCCAACGCTGGCTCAGCGATCTTGAGATCTCCCGAAGAGCAAGCTTTAATAAAAGGACTTAAAATGAGTTCTGATTCAGCTAGGGTTTGTTCACTAGATCCAGAATCGTGTAGCACGCCGGGAAGTTCAGAATGTGATAACGCCTCCACATCTGATTGATTTTCCTCCGATTTAGGAGTAGTAGGTGATAGCGGAGGTGGTTTTTCAGGAGAAGTAATGCGTTCGAGTAACGATTTGCATTCATTACCTAGTTTGGAGTGTTTGCGCCACGAGCTGTTCTTGATTATTTTGTCTAGGGCTGGGACTAGAACGCGGTTAATAAGGCGGGAATCAGCTTCCGCAGAAGCCATCCCCTTAGTCTCTCCGGTTAGATCTGGTTATGATACGGTGGATTATGGTGGTTTAGTTGAAGTGGAGTGGCGGTGGATTATGGTGGTGGGTGTTGGTGGCAATTTCGTCGGAGCAGAGTAAAGAGTGTGCGTTGTCTAAGATGGACTTGGATCACGCAGTCGTAGTCTACCTTCTTCTCCTGGTCTTCAGATTTCTGATTCAAAGTTAATATATGTTCCAAACGTGAAATTACGAAAATAGCCTTGTATGATGTTTAAACATTTTCCTTCGTAATTTTTTTCACATATTTAAAATAGAAATTATATTTATTAATCGGAAAGAGTATCTCTAAGCTTCCTGTGTTGGACAATACGCGGATTTTAAGCTGGATTTTTGCTCCAATAGTTTTTTTAAAATAGAGAAAGTAGAAGAGGGAATGAGTTTTTCTCTAAATATGAAAATAACCCTAAAAATGATTACTACATAAGAGGATCAATAGAAATCTTTGAAAAAAATTATTTAGAGGGAGAAATAATATTTTAATAGATGAATGAAATATTTTAATATTATAATCAATGTTTTTTCTTCAAAATGGAGAATCTGTTGGAGATGGATGTAATTTTTTGGGGTATTTTAACTTTTGGTTCTCCATTTTGAAGAAAGTTTTGGAGAATCTGTTGGAGATGCTCTAATATGTTGTGAGATTCATACAACAACAATAAGATGATAAATAATAGATGATCGTATGTTATTTTATATTAAAAGTTCACATGCGATTTATGTCACTTAGGTCACGACTCACATTGTCTTTACACCTTTGCGTTCGTTGTTAGTGTAAAATCATATGTGATTTTTTTGCATGCAATTTTATCATTTTAATGTTCTCCAACTTAGGGGTGGCAAGGTTTCTCTCTAAAAAAAGATGCTCTTCCTCTTTCTTGAAGAATATCTTTAACCGGATGTGGAAGTTTAAGGAGAGTTGGCAAATAAAACATCTAGGAGATGATCAAAAAAGCTCCTTCTTCGGGCTCTCCTTCGACTCCCCAAAGGACCAAGAATGGATTCTCCAACGCATACCGTGGATCTTCTCCGGGGGTTTTCTGTTGGGATCCCCATGGCCGGAGTCCGGCAACTGGCAAGACGCAAAACTTGATACCTTACCCCTCATGCTATACATCAACAACATACCTCTTCGACTCTACACCCGCAACAATCTCACCTCATGGGTTAAGGCAGCAGATCCTAAGGCGGAAATCAAATGGAGAGGAAGCAATCTTGATATGATACGAGCTTACACGGTTACGAAAGTGAATGTCCCGGTAGACTCACGACCCTGTGGGGGAATTTTCATCGACTACGAAGGAAGGAAGAAATGGTTACAATTTAAATATGAGAGACTACCTCTCATCTGTTACAGGTGCGGTTTATGGGGTCACGAAAATACAGGCTGCAATAACAAACCCGTGGTGATACGAGACCCGGACGACCCCGGGAAAAAACTTTGGCAACTCTACGGCCCATGGCTCTCGGGTAACAATGTCGGGGACTGTTTTACCCCTTTTTTCGCTAACAAGGAAGGGAAAGTCCATGATCTGGATGGACCAACAAAAGGGGAAAACTTGGCCGTAAACTCCAAAGATAGGGAAGATGGAAGCTCCTCAGGCGAAAAATCCCGGTCATCTAGCTTACCGGCGACACGGGTTCCCACGAACCAAAATAAGGAAAAAGTAAGGGTCAACACTCTCCTCGAGAATGGGTCTCAACAGAAAAAAGTAAGTACTCCTAGCTACACCCACCCTGTACAACCTATATCACAAAAGCCACATTTGGAAGTTCCCAAAAGTAACCTTACCCCCCATTACCCAACATGCAATTTGATAAATTCAAATTCAAGGGTTGACTTGCCTACCTCCACTTGTACCACAGCTGACAAAAATCCTTTTGCCATGCAAAAAGATAAAGCAACTGATCCCACGCCTCATCTGCCGTCACCTACTCCCAAGACAAACATCACTTTCACTAGCGACACTCCATCCCACACCCTTTGTACCACCACCAACCTTCTCACCCCTAACCTACACTATGTGGGACCCTCTCCACCCCCCATCCCATACCACTCCCCCCCATAACCATACTACGGTCTGCATGGCCAACTCCATGCAAAAATCTCACCATAATCCTACCACCTCCAAGGCCATTCCTGAAATGGATACCACCATCCACCAACCCAACACAACCACAGTGGATAACAACCAAGAAGCCGACAATCATATCCCCCTGATCCAACAAACGGAAGGTATATCGAGCCGCAAACGCATCTCGATTAAGGATAGAGCAAGATCGTCGAGCTACAAAAAGACCAAAATAGAGATACCGATCACTTCGGAAGCGTCGGTAAATGTGACTACACCCCCGAAAGACACACCAACTCTACTTAGCGCACCAGAGGCGGGTCCGTTCAAACGGGCCTGCCTAGATCAATGAAGATCATGGCTTGGAACTGACGGGGCTTGGGCAACCCGCGCGCAGTTTCGGTACTGAAGGACCTCCTTTGCTGCTACCGACCCGATATTATTTTTCTGTTTGAAACACTTGTTGCGAAGTCTAGAATCGAAGTTGTTAAAGTTAATTTGGGTTTTGAAAATTGTATCGTCGTCGATTGTAACGGCCGCAGCGGCGGTATTTGTGTTTTATGGACTGACATATCCAATGTTTCGCTCTTGTCTTACTCGCAAAATTTTATCGACATCCAAATAAATGATCACAATTATGGAGAATGGAGACTTATGGGTTACTACGGTTTCCCCGAAAGTTGTAGGCGGAGAGACTCGTGGAATCTTCTCCGCTCCCTTGCTTCTCGTTCCTCTTTACCTTGGGTGGTCATCGGAGACTTTAATGATCTCCTCTCGCAGCACGAAAAAAAGGGCCTTCGTGAACACCCGGATTGGTGCATAAACGGTTTTCGTGACGCTCTCTTAGATTGTCACCTCAATGACATATCCATGCATGGTTTTCCTTTCATTTGGTGTAGGCATATAGGCAAATCTAATGAAGTTTGGGAACGTCTCGACCGGGCCATCGGCTCCTCGGATTGGCTAAAACGTTTCCCAAGTGCTTGGGTGGAAAACTTGGTTAGTCCTATTTCCGACCACTCTCCTATTCTCCTCCATGTCATTGCGGATCATGCTACGACCCGTGCTAAACTTAAACCTTTCCGCTTCGAAAACAAGTGGTTCCATGAGGAGGGTCTTGACACTCTTGTTTTAAAACTTGGAATGATGATTACAATCGTGACCTTGCCAACCGACTATCCTTGCTTGCCGGCAAACTTCGCAGTTGGGGTCGAAACATTTATACCTCCCACAAGTCGGAGCTTACAAACTGTCGCCAAAAGCTTGCCTCCCTAAGAGAGCATTCCTCCCCCGGCAACGCCGAGGAGTTCGAGACCACCAGCAAGAAACTTATCTCTCTCCTAATCAAGGAGGAGGATCATTGGAAGCAAAGAGCTAAGATTTTCTGGCTTCGAGAAGGCGATTTAAATACTAAGTTTTTTCACGCCCATGCCAATGGGAGGCGGAAATCGAACCTTATCCGACGCCTCAAAAATTCCGAAGGGTCTTGGGTGACGACTCGGGAAGATCTTTTGCTCAGTGGCCACGGATTACTTCACAAATCTCTTCTCGGAAAGTAATGGTTCGACTAACCTTATCACCGATAAAGTGAGGAGTTGTGTCTCAATGAACGACAACACCTTTCTTGACGCCCCTTTTAGCAAGCGAGAGTTCAAAGACGCCTTATTCCAAATGCATCCGGACAAGGCTCCAGGTCCCGACGGTTTTAACCCACGTTTCTTCCAACATTTTTTGGGCGTGCTTGGGGACACCATCTTCTCCACCGGGATCTCATGGCTCCAAAGGGGTTCTTTCCCCGAAGGTATTAACGATGCTATTATTACTCTCATTCCAAAATGCACCTCCCCGTCCACCATGAAGGACCTTCGCCCCATTGCTCTTTGTAATGTGATTCTTAAAATCATCACAAAAACCCTTGCTAACCGGCTCAAGCAAATTCTCCCAAAAGTGGTCTCGGAAAACCAATCGGCGTTCATTAAAGGAAGACTCATAACGGACAATATCCTCATTGCCTTTGAACTTCTCCATAGTATGAAGCGAAACACTCGGAAAAAAACCGGCGATGTTGCCCTCAAGATTGACATTAGCAAAGCCTATGATCGGCTTGATTGGAATTACATTCGTCTTATCCTTTTGAAACTGGGCTTCTCCGTTCGATGGGTGAATATGGTCATGTTGTGCATCACCTCAGTCCGATATTTTGTCCGAATAAATGACGATATTGTTGGCCCAATTTACCCCAAAAGGGGCCTCCGTCAAGGTGACCCTCTTTCCCCGTACATATTTATCATTTGTATGGAGGGTCTTTCCACTCTCATGGAGGATGCTACTTCTAGAAATATCATTCATGGATGTCGCGTGGCTCGGCACGCCCTGGCCATCTCGCACCTCCTCTTTGCGGATGATGCCTTCCTTTTTTGTCAAGCCAACGTTGAGGAATGTTCGGCACTTAAAACGATCCTTAATACTTTTGAGCAAGCTTCCGGTTTGGCGGTCAATTTTAATAAATCCGGAATTTTATGTAGTAGCAACCTTGACGCTACTTCCAAAAATCTTTTATATAACACCCTTGGGGTTTCAAACGCTCTAAATACCGGGAGTTATTTGGGTCTTCCGTCTTTGATTGGGCGCAACAAAAAAGAAATATTCCGGCATATTAAAGACAAATTGTGGCAACGACTTTCCAAATGGCGACACAAACCGATTTCGAGCGCGGGAAGACTCACTCTTATCAAGGCGGCGGCCCAATCCTTCCCGGTTTATTTTATGAGCGTCTTCTTGCTACCAAAGTCTATCTTGAGAGATATCCACCGGCTCCTCAACACCTTTTGGTGGAGCTCTAAAAAGGATGGTTCCCGCTGTATAAATTGGTTATCTTGGGAAAAGCTTTGTCCCCCTCAAAATTTGGGTGGGCTTGGCTTTCGAGACTTCCCGACCTTCAATTTGGCCATGTTGGGCAAACAAGGATGGAGACTTCTACAACATCCGGACTCTTTGGTTAGCCGGGTTTTCAAAGCAAAATACTACCCCAATGGAAATTTCTTTGATGCAAAGTTAGGACGTACCCCGAGCTTTGTTTGGCAAAGCATATGGAAGGCCCACAACGTGCTAAAAAACGGCTATAGATGGAAAGTTGGGAATGGGGAGTCTATCTCCGTGTGGAATGACCCGTGGCTTCAGGATGGAAAAAACTTTTGGGTCGAAAGTGCCCCGAGCCCGGGTGCCGATGATCTCCGTGTTTGCCATTTGCTTGATCAAAACCCAAACGGTTGGGATCTCGACTTTCTAAGACGTACTTTCTCTAACCGATACCAAAAAGAGATTTTAGCTATTCCCCGCTCCAGTGACGGGCGTGACCGCTTAATTTGGCATTTCAACCACAACGGTACCTTCTCGGTTAAAGCGGATACAATTTCTTAATGAGCAACAACCGAACCCATCTCCATTCCCCCTCGGAGGTCGATTGGAAACATATTTGGAAGGCTTCTATCCCGCACAAAGTCAGAACTTTCGCTTGGAAAGTGGGTAAGGATATCCTACCCCATCGCGAGAACCTTCGTAAACGTGGTATCGATGTCCCGGGTCTTTGCGCACTTTGTGGATCCAATCCGGAAAACAACTGGCACCTCTTTATAGGCTGTCCAGTTTCCGTCAAAGTCTGGAAGGAGGCAACACTTTAGGATCATATCGACACTTTGGCTAACACGACGGAGGATTTCTCCTCCTTCTTCAAGAGGTGCATTAATGACAGCAGTGACCCCTTCCGCGACAGTTTCTTAATGGTCCTTTGGAGCATCTGGAGGCTGCGTAACGATACTTGGATAAATGGTGCGACTAAGTTCCCGAAATGGGCAGCCCGTCTCGCTAGAGATTCCCGGTCTGATTGGATCTCGGCCAACAGCCGGCAACAGTCTGCTGTCGCCCTCAATAACCGTGAAGAATGTAATCTTTGGCACGCCCCACCCCCCGGTTTTCTCAAATGCAATATCGATGCAGCGATCTTCTCCGAGTCTGACAGTTGGGGTTCCGGGGCAATCATACGCAACCACACGGGATCTGTCATTATGTGTCATAGTACCATCGACGTGGGCACCCCCTCTATTAAAGAGTGTGAGGCCATGGCCCTTGAGTATGTGATTAAATGGGCCTATTGTCACGGCCACCACAAAATCGTCTTCGAAACGGATGCCAAAGTGGTGGTTGACGCGATTGGGAACGACATGGATGATCTCTCGGAGTTCGGTTCTATCATTAAAAGATGCAGATCACTACTCTCCCACTCAAATGACGTCAACTTAAACTTTGTACGGAGACACGTAAATGTTCCGGCTCACACTCTCGCTAGGAAAGCGCAAACTTTATCTACTTATGCTACCATGTTATCCTGTCCGAACTTTTTGGATGACCTGATGGACATCCCTTGTAACAGTGTTCACTAGTGAATGTTTTTTGATTTTGCTCAAAAAAAATAGAAATTATATTTATTAATCGTAAAGAGTATCTCCAAGCTTCCTGTTTTGGACAATACGCGGATTTTAAGCTGGATTTTTGCTCCAATAGTTTTTTTAAAATAGAGAAAGTAGAAGAGGGAATGAGTTTTTCTCTAAATATGAAAATAACCCTAAAAATGATTACTACATAAGAGGACCAATAGAAATCTTTGAAAAAAATTATTTAGAGAGAGAAATAATATTTTAATAGATGAATGAAATATTTTAATATTATAATCAATGTTTTTTCTTCAAAATGGAGAATCTGTTGGAGATGGATGTAATTTTTTGGGGTATTTTAACTTTTGGTTCTCCATTTTGAAGAAAGTTTTGGAGAATCTGTTGGAGATGCTCTAATATGTTGTGAGATTCATACAACAACAATAAGATGATAAATAATAGATGATCGTATGTTATTTTATATTAAAAGTTCACATGCGATTTATGTCACTTAGGTCACGACTCACATTGTCTTTACACCCTTGCGTTGGTTGTTAGTGTAAAATCATATGTGATTTTTTCGCATGCGATTTTATCATTTTAATGTTCTCCAATTTAGGGGTTGTTTACTAGTTGCTGACTGTTAATGCCAAAAATCGTCTAGAATGATAACTTAAGGTTGATTGTGGAGCTTAACAACTAAAGAATAGGAATCTTGCGACAAAGCGTGCGACAGAGACATAAAATGTAAATAAGACAGAGATTTTGGTGACGCGGGAAAAACCTCAACGAGGAAAAAATCCGCGGACGATTTTGTGGGTCGTCGTTGCACTATGATCGCCAAACATGGGTGATATCCTTTGTTTCAGGTGTCGAGAGTACAATGATTACAATACAGATGAAAGAAAGACTTTAAATGTAAAGTAACAAGTGAATCGTGAGTAAGAAACTGGTGCGTCGTGTGTAAAGACTGTGTGTCGTGCGTATAAGTCGTGTGTCGAGATCGGTCACTTGAGAGAGAATTATTTGAGTGTTTTCGTTGTGTATTCCTTGATCTTGAAATCAGCCCCCCCAAGTGAAACAGGAATCTTCATATTTATAGCCTTCGAGCGCCTTGAATGACTCCATAAATGCTTTTGATAACGGTCGCAACGGTCATCGCTGTTAATGCTCATAATTGCCTCTGTCGGTTACGGTCGTCGGTCATTAATGACATTAACCCTGCATTAAACACTAAAAAATGTAACAGTAATATCATACGTTAGTCGGTCGAGGTCGCAAGGTATGTCACGTCGGTCGAGTGTCGTGAGCAACTTTCGATTTTACTTTGGTCAAAAGATAAAGTGTTTATGACTTGACTTTATTGTGGGAAAGTGTAATAAATGCTCTCAGTGTTTGGTCGTGGTCGAGACTGGTGAAATTTTTACCCAAACAGTTTGCCCCTAAAATTTAAAAAATGGAGTGGCAAACTCAAATTTCAAAAAAAATTTAAATTTTGCTAGTTGGACGTCTAGGGTCGAGACACGTGTCAAAAAATCCTTTCAGTTACCACGGAACTAGATCGGTCCGATTCTAACTAAAGAGGAAGTCGAAAAGGAGATAAGGTCGTGACGTTATGCTGACGTACGATCGTGCATAACAGCTGTAAGCGCCAGGTGTCGACGATCTGTCGATTATTCGAAAAGGCAAGGGCACGTGTCGTTCATCGGGCGACATGACCTGACACAATCATTTACATAAATAGTGACTCACGATGGATCTTTTCCATTCTTACGTCTACAGAGAGTTTTTAGAAGAGATTCTTCCTTGATTTCTTGTTGTTCTTCGTTCGATCCTTTCCAAACTTGCAAGAATCTTCGACCAAGTTAAAGATTTCGAGGTTCTAGAGCGCCTATATAAGGTACGACTCTCCAGTCTATGTATGCGTCGTAAATCGATAGCTAGAAAACCTAGGAAGAACTGGGATATTTGGGGGTTTTCAGATAGACAAACTTGGTTAACGAGATTGGCGATGTCGTCGGAGCCTAGGAGTACCATCCAGGATCAGGATGCTTTGGACGACTTTAGGATCTTAGCAAAAATCCCTGCGTGGATCAATGTGAGCAAGGCCGGTCAGATTAGACCGGAGATGTGCCCCAAGGGATACGTCGTGATATACGAGTATCCCTTTAGAATAGGTTTCGAATGGCCCTACTCCCCTTTAGCGAAGTCCTTCATGTGTGAGTTTGACCTCTCGCCAGGGCAACTGATGCCCCAATTCTGGAGGGTCATCCAGGTCATCGAGCGACTTACCAGGAACTGGGAGTCGTGTTTGGGTAAAAATTCACCATTCTCGACCACGACCAAGACATTAAGAACGTTTATTGCACTTCTCTTGTAAACAAAGTCAAATCACAAACACTCCGTCTTTTGACCAAAGCCAGAGTCGAACGTACCTCTCGACACTCGACCGTCGTGTAGAAACGTACGACCTCGACCGACCAACGTACGACTCTTCTGTTATGATTTCGTCATTTAATACAAGTCAAACGTCATTTATGACCAACGGACGAAACCGACAGAGCAGTTACGAACATTAAACAACAGAGACCGTTTCGACCGTTACTAGAAGAATTCATGGAGTCATTAAATGCATGCGAATACTATAAATACGAAGACAAAGCCATCATTTGGATCATCGAATTCTGGAATCACACTGCGTACTCAAGAACATCCAAAGCAAAGAACTTTCTCTCAAGTGATCGCTCTCGACGCTCGATTTACACTCTCGACCAGCAGTCTTAGCACACGACACACTAGTTTTACATTCGATACACTTGTTATTTTCACATTTCAAGTCATTTGTATTGTAATCATTGTACTCTCGACACCAGAAACAAAGGATATCGCCCCTGTTTGGCGATCATAGTGCAACGACGACTTCCACAGTCGTCCGTGGGTTTTTTCCTCGTTGAGGTTTTTACCGCGTCACCAAAATTCTTGTCTCTTTACGATTATATGTCTTTGTCGCACGCTTTGTCATAAGATTCCTTTCTTTAGTTGATAAGCTCCACAATCAACCTTAAGTTATCCTTCTGGACGATTTTTGGCATTAACAGTTTGGCGCCCACCGTGGGGCCCCATCTAGAGAAAATCTTTGACAAACGTGCGTCTTACTAACGGTTTCTTGTAGTTTCCCCTATTTTTTGTTTCAGGAAAATGGCAGGTAACGGAAACCCAGATCAAACCGCTGCCCAAATACATGAGAAGCTGGAGAATGCGCAGGATTCTCCTGCGATAGTGGACGATTATCGCCTGGAGGAAATCGTCCTGGACCAGAGCAAGCCTAACCAGAAAATCCTTATAGGCTCATCCCTCGATCCATGCCTAAAGGGCAAGATAATATATTTCTTGCAGGAGTATGCCGATTGCTTTGCCTGGTCGCACGATGATATGGTCGGTATAGACCATGGCGTCATTTCCCATAAGCTCAATGTCGACCCATCTTTCAAACCTATTAAGCAAAAGCGCAGGAAATTTGCTCCTGAAAGGAATAAGGTGATAAATGACGAGGTTGACAACCTCCTCAAGACGGGGAAAATTCGAGAAGTAAAATATCCCGATTGGCTTGCTAATGTCGTGGTCGTGGCGAAGAAAAATGGCAAGTGGATAGTCTGTATCGACTTCACAGATCTCAACAAAGCTTGTCCAAAAGACCCATTTCCGTTGCCACATATCGACGCCATTGTCGACGCGACAGCAGGGCATGAATTATTAACATTCATGGATGCTTATTCTGGGTACAATCAGATACTGATGCACATCGATGACCAGGAGAAAACTACGTTCATGACAGATCGAGGTATTTACTGTTATAAAGTTATGCCTTTCGGACTAAAAAATGCAGGTTCTACCTACCAATGTATGGTGAATAAGATGTTCAAAGATCATCTCGGCGACACGATGGAAGTTTACATCGACAACATGCTCGTCAAGTCGAAGCAAGCTGTCGACCACGTCGAGCATCTGAGGCAGTCGTTCGACATCCTTCGGAGGTACAGCATGAAGCTCAATCCGACGAAGTGTTCCTTTGGCGTCAGTGCCGAGAAATTCTTAGGCTACATGGTCACTCGTCGGGGAATCGAAGCCAATCCCGACCAGATCAAAGTCATTATCGAGATTAAGTCTCCGAGAAATTTCAAGGAGGTCCAAAAGCTCACTGGTCGAGTAGCAGCTTTGAACAGGTTTATCTCTCGATCCTCAGACAGATGTCATTTATTTTACAATGTCCTCAGGAAAAACAAAGGCTTCGATTGGACCAACGACCATGAGCAAGCGCTACAAAAATTGAAAGAATACATGACGTCACCGCCCTTACTGTCGAAGCCTCACGATCATGAGACCTTGCAGCTATATTTAGCTGTTAGTCCAAATGCAGTGAGTGTCGTCCTGACACGGGAAGATGAAAAGCAGCAACTGCCAATCTACTATGTAAGTAAATCCCTCTTGGACGCCGAAACCAGGTATTCCTCTATGAAAAAACTGCTCTTGTCGCTTGTTACAGTCGCAAAGAAATTACGGCATTATTTCGAATCACACCCGATTAATGTCGTTACTAACTATCCCATCAAGTCTGTCTTGAGAAAACCTGAGTTGACAGGTCGATTGGCGAAATGGAGCATATATCTCAGCAGTTACGATATTGATTTCAAACCCAGGACAGCGATCAAGTCGCAAGCACTAGCTGATTTCATCGCCGACTTTAATCCTGAATTGGGAAAAGAGGCAGAACTCGAAGTGTCTACTGTGGCGACTCACGACGACGTGCCTTGGACCTTACACGTCGACGGATCATCCAACGTCAGGGGATCAGGACTTGGCGTCGTCTTAAAGTCGCTACAGGGGGGCAAGATGGTATATTCCGTGCGATGCGATTTCAAAGCCACCAACAACGAAGCTGAGTACGAAGCCCTGATCGTAGGGATGGATATGGCCCATGACTCGGGGGCAACCTCGCTACATGTAAGAAGCAATTCTCTTCTGGTCGTGAACCAGATGAATGGAGAATTCGCAGCCAAAGATTCAAAAATGACGTCGTACCTAAAGGTAGCAAAAGAAAAATCGGAAAAATTCAAATCATTTTCTATTGAACAAATTCCGAGGGATCAGAATACTCAAGCCGACGCCTTAGCAAACCTTGGGTCCGCCCTAGTCGAACCAATATTCGACAGTATTCCTCTGATTCGTCTAGCGACGTCGTCCATCGAGAATGACGATGTAGTCCATCGAGAATGACGATGTCGTCCAGATCGAAGAGCAAGAAGATGATTGGTCATTCGACATTCGGAATTTTCTTGTACACGACCAACTTCCAGAAGACAAGATGGAAGCTCGAAAGATCCGGTTCAAGGCATCCAGGTACGTCATGATCGGAGATAAACTCTATCGACGATCGTCGACCGATTTAAACCTGAGATGCGTCGTCAGTAAGAGTCAAGTTCAAAAGATCCTCCAAGAAATGCACGATGGGGAGTGTGGCAATCACTCCGGAGGTCGCAGTCTGGCTAATCGTATCTCTCGACAAGGTTACTTTTGGCCGACGTTGCGGCAAGATGCCGTCAGGTACGTCCAAAACTGTGATCCCTGTCAACGACATTCAGGTATGACTCATAACCCTTCTGAACCTTTACACTCGACGCTTATCCCATGGCCCTTCATGAGGTGGGGTATGGACATTGTCGGCAAGCTACCGCCTGCCCCTGGGCAAAAGGTATTTCTCCTCGTACTTACGGATTATTTCTCCAAATGGGTAGAAGCAGCTGCCTTTTCCCAAGTTTGGGACAAGGAAGTCGTCTCTTTTATCCAGACTAATATCATATGCAGGTTTGGGATTCCATCCGAAATTGTCTGTGACAATGGGTCCCAATTCATAAGCAACAGGACTCAATAATTCTGTGAAGATCGCAGCATCAAGCTGACGACCTCGACGTCCAAATATCCTCAGGCAATTGGACTTGCTGAATCAAGCAATAAGACCATCATCGCTTCAATTAAGAAGAGGTTGCAAGCCGCAAAGGGAAGGTGGGTCGAAGAACTCCCTTCGGTCCTGTGGGCAAATCGCACGACGCCTCGCACGTCCACAGGACAAACCCCTTTCTCTTTAGCTTATGGTTGTGAAGCAGTTCTGCCAGTCGAGGTTCAACTCCCTACTTCGAGACATACTTCCGTCGACCACAATCTGGTTGACCTAAGTTATGACCTCGATGCTCTAGAGGAACTCATAGAATCAGCATTGGTCAAAATGGCATCACAAAAGCAAGTGGTCGAACGACACTTCAACAAAAATGTTAAAGTTACAAAATTTCAAGTAGGCGACTACGTCCTAAGACGAGTGTTCCAAAGCACTCAAGAGCTCAACGCTGGTAAGCTTTCCACTAAATGGGAAGGTCCTTATCGTATCTTAGAAGTCATGGGTAAAGGTGCATGTCGGCTCCAAACCCTCGACAATCAAGATATCCCACGTAGCTGGAATGCGACGCATTTAAAAAGGTATTTCTTTTAAATCTCTTTCCTTTTCTCACACGATTTTTCACCACGACGATTACTAACTTAAGCATCGGAGGGTCGTTGGCTATCCAACGACCAACCTCTGACATCGTTTATTCGCAGATCGCACGACATAAGTCTATTACACGACTTTAATCTCGCAAGGTCGCATGATATAAATGTTCAAGTCTATGACTTGCTTATTCTATCGCAGGGACGCACGATTCAGGAACGACGTACAATCTAATCCAACATTTCACTTTATCTAAGTTTCTAAGACTTAGAAAAATTTGTATGTTCTGGATGAACACATCGATTACATATGTTTGCTAATACAGTTCAAGTGTATAACTTATATCTTAGTCATTATGTTACAATAGATGCCTAAGTCGCATGTTTTCTCCCACGATTAAAATTCGCAATTAAACGTTATGTTTACGTATAGGACGTATAAAACAAAGAGATATGCGAAATAAAAATTCCATTCATCGAATCAACTATTACATTAGATAACTCGATCACCAACGATCGAGCATAAACAACAAATCTATCCTAAGGTTGAGGAATAGCATCGGTCGCGTCTTTACCCGAGGCCACGACCTAAGGCAAGTTCGTTCGACGACGAAGCTAAGCGAATCCTTTCCTAACAGATGTCAGATCGTGCTCGAAAAGATCCCCCTTGAATGTTGATGGAGCCTCCGGTCCTAGAAAGCGTTGAAGAACTTATGCCAGGATCAAACGAGTATGTGAGACAAAGCTGGGAGTTGTTTCCCAATACCATGCGCCACGACATATTGCGAAGAAGAGTCCACAATATTTTGAGAATGCGGTTCTTAAGATTAATGTTAAGGTTGGAGGAAGGAATATGATATTTTCCGTAGCTCTCGACAATCGGCTTCCGATCCAACGTGGTGTTCCCCCTCTCATGGGCGGAAAACACTAAACCTTTAGTCTTATCTATCTTCGCACATCGAGTGAGAGAAGATTGAAATGCCTGAAAAATACAAAGAAATATGTTAACAAAAAACATAGAAACATAAGCTTTGAAAAAGAAACTTACCAAGAACGCCAGCCCGGCTACATCCGATCCCGTCTCTTCGACGGAGACCCCTCGAAAACGCTCCCCGAAAGATGAGAGCTGATATTTCCCCAGATGCGGAAACAATTTCATCCCGTCAAGGACATTGTCAGTTAAGAGGTCCGACGATACTGTAAAGTTGACCGTCGTGACTTCCTCCTCATCCTCTCCCGTCTTTGCACCCTTGCCCTTGTCGGCTGACAAAGGGATCGACGTGGTTGCAGGGGACATCGTCGCCAGATGCGCATGGTCCACGAATGTCGCGTCAATCGCAATCGGTGCCTTCACCTTCTCAGACACAATGACTCTCGATGAGTCATCAACCTTCGAAGACGTTTCTCTCAGAATCGTCATCCTCGCCTTTGGTAAAGACCCAGACACGGCATTCGAGGTCTTTTATCCCTTGTCTTTACTTTTTCGAGCAAACTCAAGTTGTGTCGCTTTCTTAGCAAAGTCAGTTGACACCTTCGTCTACGATTCTCCTGAAAAACGTATTAAAGGGAAACATTATGTGATGAACATAAAAACAAAAGAGGCCAGAATCGGGGCGTTAACTGGGCCGATGTTAAAACTCAAGCAGCTAAAGACGAGTGGAATACTAGATTTTTAAGGACATCAAAATCTTCAGCAGAAACCTACAGACTTAATTGATACATTTCTCGGAGTTTTTTTTAGCAATAGGCTGATGAAAAACCAAGAAATCACACCTTATAAGGTGCCCTCGATTTTCTCTAACCGATCGAAGATCTCTCACAAGTTGGGAAAATCGAGGGAAATCTCTCCTAAAAACTCTTTGAAATCGTAAAGTATAAAAGATCCGTCGAAAGGTCTTTATTTATGCAAGTGATCATGTCAGGTCGAGCCTCTTGACCGTCGACACGTGTCCCTGTCTTTTCGAATGCTCAACAGATCGTCGACACCTGGCAAATACAGCTGTAATGCACGATCGGGCGTCAGCGTGACGTCACGACCTTATCCCCTTTTCGACTTCCCATTCAATTAGAATTGGACCGATCGAATTCCAAGGTAACTAAAAAGGTTTTTTACACGTGTCACGACCCTAGACGTCCGACTAGCAAAATTTGAAAAACTTTTGAAATTTGAATTTGCCACTCCACTTTTTCAAATTTTGGGGGCAAACTGTTTGGGTAAAAATTCACCATTCTCGACCACGACCAAGACATTAAGAACGTTTATTGCACTTCTCTTGTAAACAAAGTCAAATCACAAACACTCCGTCTTTTGACTAAAGCCAGAGTCGAACGTACCTCTCGACACTCGACCGTCGTGTAGAAACGCACGACCTCGACCGACTAACGTACGACTCTTCTGTTATGATTTCATTATTTAATGCAGGTCAAACGTCATTTATGACCAACGGACGAAACCGACAGAGCAGTTATGAACATTAAATAACAGAGACCGTTGCGACCGTTACTAGAAGAATTCATGGAGTCATTAAATGCATGTGAAGACTATAAATACGAAGACAAAGCCATCATTTGGATCATCGAATTCTGGAATCACACTGCGTACTCAAGAACATCCAAAGCAAAGAACTTTCTCTCAAGTGATCGCTCTCGACGCTCGATTTACACTCTCGACCAGCAGTCTTAGCACACGACACACTAGTTTTACATTCAATACACTTGTTATTTTCACATTTCAAGTCATTTGTATTGTAATCATTGTACTCTCGACACCAGAAACAAAGGATATCGCCCCTGTTTGGCGATCATAGTGCAGCGACGACTTCCACAGTCGTCCGCGGGTTTTTTCCTCATTGAGGTTTTTCCCGCGTCACCAAAATTCTTGTCTCTTTACGATTTTATGTCTTTGTCGCACGCTCTGTCATAAGATTTCTTTCTTTAATTGATAATCTCCACAATCAACCTTAAGTTATCCTTCTGGACGATTTTTGGCATTAACAAGTCGCCGATGAACGTAAAAGACCTCTTGACCGCTTACCAGGTCAAGAAGGATACGTACCGTCGCTACAGCCTCTTCTCGAAGCATAAGGGCGATCGTACACTGGTTCTAAACACTGCGGTCAATGACCGTAAATGGAAGACCAGGTACGTCTTCGTGCGGGTAGCGACGCTGGACCCCGACAGCGACTGGATCAGGTCTGGATGGAACATGGCCGGTGAGTTTTAGCTTTGGTCGAGCGTTTTTATTACTTGTATTGCTTTGTGTCTCGATTAATCTTCTTCTTCTATATTTTCAGACATAAAGTTCGATGCCGTGAAGCCTAACGACGACTCTCAGGCTAAAATCGAGAAGTTCTTGGAGATCATTCCCGAAGACCGATCGTTCGTCACGCGACATTTAGTGGACGAGGACGAAGATTTAGTGTTCTTGGGAGAAAATCTTCGAGAGGGTCGGGAGGAGGCGGAGGAAGAAGAAGAGGAAGAATAAGAGGAAGAGGAGACCGAGGAGACTGAGAAGGAGGAGAAGAAAGAGGAGTAAAAAAAAGAGACATAGGTAGAGATGACTGGTAAGTGTATCCTACTCTGTTCGACACGTTTCTTCCCTCATTTCAGTGTTTTGATTATTCTTCCTTTCTTGTTTCACAGGTGAATCCCAACAGCCCCAGCCGAAGGTGTCGTCTGCGATGGCCAAGAGGGCGGCTCAGGCCGAACTGGCTCGTAAGGCGAGGGAAAAGAGGAAGGATGCCCCGACAGCTGGGTCGGGGATCCTTAAGAGAAAAGAGGCTTCGACAACTGGGTCGGGAGTCCTAAAGAGGACGAGGACATCCGTCCCGAGGGAACCGTCTTTGAAGACGGGCGGCTCGTTGAGAGTCGTCTCGCCTGAGAAGGCGAAGGCGTCGACCGCATCTGTCGAGAAGACTTCTGACACGATCGACGCGACACCCGTCGATCCTGCGCATCCGGCGAAATCGACGGTGTCTCCTACTGCCACGTCAGGCCCCTCGGCGGCCGACAAGGGCAAGGGCGCGCAGACGGGAGAGGGCGAGAGAGAAGAAATGACGGTAAACTTTACGTTGCCGTCGGATTTCATGGTCGACAATGTCCTGGACGGGACGAGCTTGTTCCCCCACTTAGACAACTTTCAGCTCCCCTCTTTCAGGGAGCGCTTCAACGGGGTCTCTATCGAAAGTGCGGGGTCTTATGTCGCCGGACTGGCGTTTATGGTAAGTCTATCTTTCAAGACTTTGATTTTCGTTTGTCGTTGTCGTTGTCGTTGTCGGGTATTTTACTAACGATTTTATATGTATTTCAGACGTTTTAGTCTTCCTTGGCCCTGCATGCCAAGACGACGAAGATCGAGGGTCTAGTGTCGTATGCTCTTAAGAGAGAGGATGCGGCGTTGGAGAGGGAGAAGTCCGCCCTGGCGCGGGCCGAGGACATGTCGGTATGACTCGACGATGCCCTGAACGAGATGGAAGCCGTCGGACATGCGAGGGACGACGTGAACTTTCGTTTGAAGCAATCCTTCTCTGTGATTGCCAACCAAATAGAGGAGCTGGGCAGGAGGCAGGCGTCCTTGGACATGAAGGAAAAAGAGGTCGAGGAGTAAAAGTCCAAGGTGGCGGACCTGGATAAGGAGGTGAGAGAGCTTAAGGAAGAGGCCGCGTCGACCTTTGCCCTCGCTCGTCTGACAGCTCGGGCGGCGATCATGCGGCAACACCTGTCATCCCCTCGCTTCTGCAACTGAGGAGTTAGCCTTTTTTTCTAGCCAAGGTCAGGACCGATAGGGATCTCGACTCTGATGATGAGAAAGAGGCTAAGGAAGAAGAGGTTGTGGACGAGGGTCTCCAGGATGAAGCTTCAGGCAAGGATGCTGTCGACGCTCCTTCTAATCCTTAGAGAATTTTTTCCTTTTGTCTTAGTTTTGCATGCTCGACCGTTGGTGGTCGAGTTACTTTAGATGTAATCGTTCGTGTCGTAAATGAAATTTATCCTTTTGCTGAACTAGTGCATTTATTTCGATTCACAAATGCTTTGGGTAAATATAATACCAACCGTGAAATTCATTAAGTATAGAACAAACAAGGAATCGTGCGACTTAGGCATCCATTGTAATTATAAAGACTGGTACACAAGTCACAAGACTTTCATACTTTAAGATCACGTTGGCAAACATAAGTACACGCGATCGATACATTCATTCAGAACGTACAATTCTTTCATGTTAAGAAACTTAGATCATGGGGTTGCTAGACCTGGCGATCGTACAACTAGATCATTTGACAAAACTCAAATCGTGTGCCCCTGTGATAAAATAATCAAGTCATAGACCTGAACACTTATGTCATGCGACCTTGCGAGATTAAAGTCAAGTAGTAGACTTTGTGATCTTATGTCGTGCGATCTGCGATAAAACAACGTCAGAGGTTGGTCGTTGGCTAGCCAACGACCCTCCGATGCTTAAGTTAGTAATCGTCGTGGTAAAAAATTGTACGAAAGATAGAAAAGGACTTAGAAGACACACCTTTCCGGATGTGTTGAATCACGGGTGCACGAGATACCTCGATTGTCGAGGGTTCAGAGTCGATAGACATCTTTATCCACGACTTTTCTGTGGCTTCAGGGTGGTCTTATAGCAATCACGGGCGACCTTCGGCTCACTTCTGATCCCCTGGACTCCCCATGGCGTAGGGAATTTCATGGTCTGGTGGTACATAGAGGGAACAACTTTCATCTCATGGATCCACGGCCGGCCTAAGATGATGTTGTAGGCCGACGAGCAATCAATGACGTTGAACTTGGTCTACTTGTTGATTCCTCCAGCATAGACAGGCAAGGTGATCTCTCCAAAGGTACTCGTCGCTTCTCCATTGAAACCGACCAAGGTTGTCGAGCGTCGGGTGATCTCCGATCGATCGTTCCCATGGCCTTGATGGTGTCAAGGAAAATGACATTCGCTGAACTGCCTCCATCGACCAAGACTCGCCGGGTTAAACAATTACCAATCGTGAGCTGAATAATCAACCCGTCATGATGCTTCTGATATGAGTTACCGAGGTCGTCTTGGTCGAACGTGATTTTCATAGCTTCTAACTCCAGATCTCCTTTGGGTCTCGATGAGCGCGGGATAGAACGATCGTCGGGTGCCTGGCTGGCATGACGTTTGGCTGCGGAATACGTCAGACCGCATACGTCGGAACCACCAGTGATGCAGTTGACGACTTTTGCATGCTCGGGGGTTGGCGGTCGATTGTCGTTAACTGGAGTAACGACGTCCTCGATGATATCCTTGAGATTTCCTTTCGGGACGTGATATGCTAGCTCCTTTTTGAGAGTTATGCAATCATCTGTCGCATGACCATGGTTGACATGGAAGTCGCACCACTTTGATTTATCTTTCTTATCGTCGCTTTGGTCGGACTTCTTCGGACACCGGATGGTCGCCTGGACGGTATTCAGAGCCTCGACCAAGTCCTTAGTAGTCCCTTTGAATCTGTAGAAGGATATCTTAGGGTACTGAGGGAATTTGGTCGCTGTCTTGAACTCCGCTTTTGTCTTGAATCGGACGTTCGAGATTTGTTGTGCAGGCTCTGACTTGGATGTTGATTTTGTTTTGAACTCTGGCTTCTTAACACCAAGCGACCTCTTGTCGTCAATGTGCTTACGACGAAAGGCAGCATCATTTTCTACCCTCATATAAGCAAGGGTTCTGGCTCGGACGTCTTCGAAATTCTCTGGAGGATACTTGGTCAGATCGGTGTATAGACCTGAACTGTCGTCTAGACCACGCTTGTAAGCTTCGATCGCGGTCTTGACGTCACAGTTGCGGACACTGATCATCTCTGCATTGAACCCATTGAAGTATCTTCGAATAGATTCATTGGCCTTCTGCACGACATAATACAGGTCGTTGGTCTGCTTCTCCATCTTGCGACTACTGGAGAATTGCTGGGAGAATTGGTTGACTGTTAATGCCAAAAATCACACCAAAGGGACAACTTAAGGTCGATGTGGACTTTAACAACTAAAGAAAGGAATCGTTCGACAAAGGCGTGCGACAAAGACAAAAATGTAAATGAGACAGAGAATTTTATGACACAGGAAAAACCTCAACGAGGAAAAAACCTGCGGACGACAATGGATGTCGTCGCTGCACTATGGTCGCCAATCAGGGGCGATGTCCTTGGTGTTCCGGGTGTCGATCGTACAGAGATTACAATACAAATGAAGGGAAAGACTTCGAAATGTAAAGTACAAGTGTTTGAAATGTAAAAACAGTGTGCGTCGTGTGTGAAAACAATGTGTGAACTGTTGGTCGAGTGTGAAAGTCGTGCGTCGAGAGTGATCTTCGGATGATTTTTAATTGAATCATTAAGATCTTTGATGATTGTTGTAACGGTCGTCGTCTTCAATGTGGGATTAGATGCTCATAACTGATTTCGTCGGTTATAGCCGTTGTCCATTAATGACTTTGACTCCTACATTAATCACTGATCAAATATAACAATCGTATAACGCGTTAGTCGGCCGAGGTCGCATGATTCTACGCGACAATCGTGCGAAGTAGGCGACGTCGAGGTCGAGTGTCGTGAGGAACTTTCGACTTACCTTTTAGGAGGGACGACAAAGGTTTTTTGGGTCTTCGTCAGGGCCTTATCTTAATACAAGATATAGTTCATAACATGTGTCTTACCTTTTCTGGTCGTGGTCGAGACCTATGAAATTTTGCCCAAATAGTTTGCCCCCAAAATTTGAAAGTAGGATGGCAAATTCGAATTTTAAATTTTGCTTGTCGGGTGTTCAGGGTTTTGTGTTGAAAAATACCTTGGTTGTCTCGAAACCGGATTGGTTCAATTCTAACTAGAGAGGGAAATCGAAGAGAGGATAAAGCCATGACGTCATGTCGACGCACGATGGTGCTTACCAGCTGTCGATGACAGGTGTCGATGATCTGTGTAGTCATACGAAAAGACGGGGACGCGTGGCGATCATCTGAGGACTCGACCTGACATGATCATTTGTATAAGTTAAAATCATGATTGATCTTCTTCTATTTACGATCTCAGAGAGTTTTAAGCAAAGATCTCCTCTTGATATTCTTGCTGTTCTTCTTCGAATCCCTTCCAAATTTGCGAGAGACTATAGTGATTCAAGGCTTAGAATGCCTATATAAGGCATTACTTTCTCACCTTCATCTGCATTGCTCCTCTCTTTTTTCTGACAAATAATGTCGTCTGAACCAAAGAGTTCTATCACGAGTCAGGAAGACTTAAATACCTTTAGGTGTTTAGCGAAAATACCTGCAGAGATAGAACTGATATGTCCAGGGAGTACACGTCCTGGGAGTTGTCCTGAAGGATACTTTGTAATATATGAGTATCCCTTCAAAATAGGGTTTGAATGGCCGTATTCGGCTTTATCCAAGGCTTTCATGCGAGATTTCGGTCTGTCGCCAGGGCAGCTAATGCCCCAACTCTAGCGAGTTTTTCTAGTCATTTAGCGATTGTCCGCAAAGTAGGAGTCGCCTATGATCATGAATGATTTCTTGTTGGCTTATCAAGTCAAGAGAGACAAGAACTGGCGTTATATCCCTTATTCCAAGTACAAGGGCGATCGTACCCTGGTTTTGAAAACCGGAGTTAACGATCGTGGGTGGAAGTATAGATACGTATTCGTACGTATTGATTCACTTGATCTCCACAGCAATTGGATTCGTCCCGATTGGAATGTGACGGGTATATACTTTTCTTTTGTTTTTAACGTATGCCATTGTGTGATTTATGCTTTCTATTTATTCTTCTTCTTTTGTCGCCTTCAGAGATCCAGTTCGATGACGTGAAGCCGAACGAAGATTCCCAAGCCAAGATCGACAGATTCATGAATCACAGCGTCGATGATCGATCTTTCGTCGTGCGTCAATCGGCGGTTGAGGACGAGGACGTGGTGGGAGACACGAGAGATTCTGAAGAAGAAGATGAGCAGGAAGAGGCGACTGGTAAGCGTACCGTAGTTTTTTATTTTCTCCGTTTATTTTGTCTGTCTGATGCTTTGTATGATTCCTTATTAGTGCCGACTGAGAGGAAATCGGTATCCAGGAAGAGAGGGGTGCAGATTATGCTTGCCCTTCGAGGCGAAAGAGAGAATGTCTCGACAGCTGGGTCGAGGATTCCAAAGAAAACCAGGAAGACAGTCCTGAGTGAACCGTCTTCGAGGGCTGATGACTCATCGAGAATTGTCACGCCTAAGAAGGCGAAGGAGTCATCCATCCTTCACGGTGCGATGGACGCGACACCGGCAAGTTCGGCGCCTCCGGCGACAGTGACGAAACCGGTGTCTAAGGTGTCGACCCCATCGTCTGCCGACAAGGGCAAGGAGTCGTCGGCCGAAGTTACGACGGTTAACTTTACGTTACCGTCTAACTTTATGGCGGATAGTGTCCTAGACGGGACGACGTTGTTTCCTCACTTGGGGAAATATTTGCTCCCATCTTTTAAGGAACGTTTTCAGAGAGTTCCGATCAGGGAAGCGGGATCTCAGGTTGCCAGTTTGGCGTTCTCGGTAAGTCTTTCTTTCAAGACTTGGTTCATTTGTCGCTGTTGTCGTTGGATATTTAACGAACTTCCTACTGTTTACAGACATTTCAGTCTTCTTTGGCGTTATATGCTGAGATGTCGAGAGTCGAAGATCTGGTGGCGCCTGCTCTTGAAAGAGAGGATGCGACGCTAGAAAGGGAGAGGGTGGCTTTGGACAGGGAGAAGTCGGCCTTGGCGCGCGCCGACGAGTTGACCATTCAACTTTACGATGCTTTGTACGAGCTAAAGGCTGTTAGTAGCGCGAAAGAGGCGGGCGATTCTCCTAAGCTTTAGGAAACTTTTAACCTTTCCTTGTTTTTGTTGACTATTAGTGGTCGAACCACTTTCCTTTGGATTGTAAATCGACAGTTTATGAATGAAACTTAGATTTTTGTTGAACTTGCGTCTTATATATTTGGCAAACAAATATCGCATCGACTGTCAAATTCATAAAAAATATACAAGGAATCATGCGACTTAGGCATCACAATAACTGGAATGTAAGCCAACAGACTTTTAAATCGTGTATATAAATATAAGCACATGCGACTAAAGCATACATTCGGAGTATAAATTTTTTTTTCTAAGTCAAGAAACTTAGATCATGAGGTCGTTAGACTTCGCGATTGTACGACTAAGTCGTGTGCCCCTGTAGAAGGATGATCAAGTCATAGACCTGATCATTTATGTCGTGCGACCTTGCAAAACTAGAGTCGTTTGATTATTGTCGTGCGATTCTGCGGAATACACAATGTCAGAGGTTGGTCGTTGGCTAACCAACGACCCTCCGATGCTTAAGTCAGTAACCGTCGTTGTTAAAAAATCGTATGAAAAAATAGAAAAGGGTTTAGAAGACGTACCTTTTCTGACGCGTCATGCCCAACTACGTGGGACGTCTTGATTGTTGCTACCATCTTGCCCCCTTGTGGCGATTCTAAGACGATACACTAAATGTCGTCGTGAGTCGCCACAATAGAAGGTCTATTTTCGCGGCTTCAGAGTGGTTTTATAGCAATCACGAGCGACTTTCGGCTCACTTTTTATCTCCTGGATTCCCCACGGCGTAGGGAACTTCAGAGTCTGATGATACGTCGAGGGAACGACCTTCATCTCATGGATCCATGGTCGGCCTAAGATGATGTTATAGGCCGACGCACAGTCGATGACGCTGAACTTGGTTTGCTTGTTGATTCCTCCGGCATAGACTGGCAAGATGATATCTCCATAGGTGCTCGTCGCTTCTCCATTGAAACCGACCAAAGTTGTCGAAAGTCGGGTGATTTCCGAACGATCGATTCCCATGGCCTTGATGGTGTCAAAGAAGATGACGTTCGCTGAACTGCCCCCATCGATCAAGACTCGTCGAGTTAAACAATTACCAACCGTGAGTTGAATGATCAACCCGTCATGATGTTTCTGGTACGAGTCGCCGAGGTCGTCTTGGTCGAATACGATCTTCATAGCTTCCAACTCCAGATCTCCTTTAGGCCTTGATGAACGCGGGACAGGCCGATCGTCAGGTGCTTGACTGGCGTGACGTTTGGCCGCGGAATACGTCAGACCACATACGTCGGAACCACCGGTGATACAATTGACGACTTTCGCATGCTCGGGGGTTGACGGTCGAACGTCGTTAGCTGGGGTAACGACGTCGTCGATGATGTCTTTTAAATTGCCCTTCGGGACGTGATATGCCATCTCCTTTTTGAGAGCTATGCAATCATCTGTCGCGTGACCATGGTCGACATGAAAGTCGCACCATTTAGATTTATCTTTCTTAGCGTCGTCCTGGTCGGACTTCTTTGGCCATCGAATAGTCGCCTGGGTGGTCTTCAGAGCTTCGACCAAATCTTTAGTGGATCCTTTGAATCCATAAGAGGATATCTTGGGGTACTGAGGAAATTTGGTCGCAGTCTTAGCCTCCGCTTTCGTCTTGAATCGGACGTTCGAGATCTGGCGCGCGGGCTCTATTTTGGAAATTGCTTTTGTCTTGAACTCGGGCTTTTTCACACCTAACGACCTTTTGTCGTCGGTATGCTTGCGACGAAAGGCAGCGTCGTCCTCTACTCTCATGTATGCTAGGGTTCGAGCTCGGACGTCTTCGAAATTCTCCGGAGGATACTTGGTCAGGTCAGTGTATAACCCTGAGCTGTCGTCTAGACCACACTTATAAGCTTCAATTGCAGTCTTGACGACACAATTGCGAATGCTGATCATCTCCGCATTGAATCGATTGAAATAACTGCGGATAGACTCGCTGGTCTTCTACACGACGTAATACAGGTCACTGGTTTGCTTCTCCATCTTGCGACTGCTGGCGAATTGCTGGGAGAATTGGTTGACCAATTCAGCGAACGACCCGATGGACTTGGGTTTGAGATTGATCAACCATTGGAGAGAAGGACCGGTGAGAGTCGCACCGAAGCTTTTGCACATACAGACCTCCTGATACATGTGTGGGATCGAGATCGTTCACATGAGCTGCTTACTGTGCGACGTGCTTTGTTAGATCGGTCACTCCCGAATACTTGGGCGTAAAGGCGGGGAAGTTGTACTTCTTCGAGACCTCGACAGTCGCGATCTCATCGATGAAGGGTGACGCCTGAAATCCTGATCGAGGTTCGACATCAACGGGCACGGCTGCCCCAGGTAGCTTGGCGAGCAAAGATAGGACACGCTCGTTCTGATCTTCTAGCATTTTCAATCGATGGGCGACGGGGTCATTGGGGTCGAGATTTGCCCCTGCTTGCGGATTGATTCCTGAACTGGTGCCATTGCCATGTGACGAGCCATTGGCGTCTCCGTTGAAAGGAACAAAATACGGCTGCGACCCATTCTGAAATGGCTGCGATCCATTCTGAAATGGCTGCGATCCATTTTGAAACGACTGCGACCCATTCTGAAATGGTTGCGATCCATTCTGCATGGGTGGTGGCCTTATGTGCTGAGGAGGAACCGTCCCGAACTGGGGATTTTGATTGAACAGTCCCGGCTGCTGGTTCTGCATGAACGGACCTGGATGCTGATTCTGAGCGAACGGACCTGATCCTGGACCCGGATTATGCTTGAATGGTCGAGGACCATTCTGACTGAACGATCCTTGGCCTGGATTCTGAACGAATGGCCTAGGACCATTTTGAGGTCCAAAGGGATTCCTTAGTCATGGGATCTCCTCAGCTGCTGTTTGGGCAAAAAATCATGTCGTACGACTACGACCAGAGCAGGTAAGACGCACGTTATAATCCAAATCTTGTATTAAGGTAAGGTCTCGATAAGAACCTAGAAAATATTTGTCGTCTCCCGTAAAAGGTAAGTCGTACGTCTCCCATGACGCTCGACCATAGCATCGCTCGTCCCGTACGACCATCGCGTAAGATCATTTGCACCTACGACCAAAGCTAACGTTAACCTTGTCTGTTACATTTGTGAAGTATTTAATGCAGGAGTCAAAGCCATTAACAGCAAGCAGTCGTAACGGACGAAGAGCATTATGGATAATCACTCCGGCAACCGTTTCCGACCGCTGTAGCCGTTAATCAAAGCATTCAAGGAGCTAATTAATGGCACGAAGACTATAAAAGCCAAGCTAGAGCCTCATTTCCAGGATCCATCAGTTGAACATCCAAGACACACAGCGATCATCAGTGAATATCTCCAAACAACAGAGAAAATCATCCAAACTCATAGCAAAGAGCATTCAAACTTTGGAGATCAAGTACTGAAAGCCAGAACCTTACAGCGAACTCAAGAACACTCGGAGGAAAGCTCAAGTATCGCTCTCGACGCACGGCAACAGCCCTCGACCAGAGGTTCTTACTTTGTATTCACACACGACAAACACCTGTTTTTACATTAAAACACTTGTACTTTACATTTTGAAGCATTTCCTTCATTTGTATTGTAATCATCGTACGACCGACGCCAGTACCAAGGACATCG
Source organism: Saussurea involucrata (assembly GCA_033807775.1). Taxonomy (NCBI): domain Eukaryota; kingdom Viridiplantae; phylum Streptophyta; class Magnoliopsida; order Asterales; family Asteraceae; genus Saussurea; species Saussurea involucrata. The sequence goes on from CM066312.1 coordinate 14,774,290, forward strand.
CCCCTGATTGGCGACAATAGTATAGCGACGACATCCACTGTCGTCCGCAGGTTTTTCCTCGTTTTAGGTTTTTCCTGCGTCATCAAATCCCTTGTCTCTTTATTCTTATTCCCGTCGCACGTCTCGTCGAAAGATCCTTTCTTTAGTTGTTTAAGTCCACATCGACCTTAAGTAATCCCTTTGGTGCGATTTTTGGCATTAACAGTTGCTCTGCGACTTTGCTCTGCTGTAACATCCTAAATTTTCAATATTATTATTTTAATGAGAATTGGGATTTATTTGTATTTTGGTTTAAACCTTGAATGATATGGAAGTTTCATAATTCAAACAAGGTTAAAATACAAGGGTTTAAGGTTTGGTGTCAATTGTGAAAATATTGAAACCTAGAGGTGTGTTTGGTCACATTTGGAAAGTGTATATAGATAAGGTAGCTGGAAATCAGATTTTTATCTGATATCTTGTTTTGGGTCGGTCAAGAGAGAAGAAGAGAAAGAGGGAAAAAGGAGAAAAGAGAAAAAAAGGAAGGAAACAAAGGTTTTGGTCATCAATTTGGTAAGAAATTAATCTGTGTTTTGATAAAGACTGTTGTAGCTATAGAATTGTAAACGAATCTGTGTTTTAGATCGATTTACAGAATCAGTAACATCAGATTTGGAGCAGCAGTTTGAGATTAAAGTGGGTTTTCTTCCAATAGGTGAGTTCATTTGTTCCTTGCTTAAATCAATGTTTTCATGTTAAATTTAACCTTGAAATAGCTGTATAAATTGGTTATGAACTGTATGGTATGGTTTGGAACGAGCTGAATCGAACAGATATGAAAGTGAATCGAATTTTAGGCTGCAGAACAGAGTTTTCCGGATAAATCGTCGTATCCAGATAACTCTGATGATGAATGTGTCCGGATGCAGCAAGATACCGGGTAAGTTCGAATTGCTTTAGTTTTCCGGATGAAAATAGTTACCGGATGGTTTTTAGTATCCGGATGTCGTCCGGATTAGAATAGTATCCGGTAAAGTATTGTTATCCGGAAAAGTCCTTTTATCCGGAAAGTTTAGTTGTCCGGAAAACTCCCGTTGTCCGGAAACCTCTGTTGTCCGGACACTTTTGAGAAACTGAGAAAAACTAGGTTCTGATGGCTGGATGCAGTTCTGGGGGGCATTTGAGGATGAAGATACGATAGGTTATCTAGTATTCTTAGATTTGAGAATATGATATGAGCTGTAATATGTTGTTATGCATATACGTTAGTAAAGTGTAATGGATCCATAGGCACTAGTGTTTGGTAATCACATGGAATAGGCATGTGGTAATAATCGTTATTCCAGTGATGTGTGTAGTACTAATGGTTATGTGCACGTGGAATAGATGAAGTTAGTCATTATTCTGATGTGTGTAGTACTAATGGTTATGTGCACGTGGAATAGATGAAGTTAGTCATTATTCTGATGTGTGTAGTACTAATGGTTATGTGCACGTGGAATAGATGAAGTTAGTCATTATTCTGATGTGTGTAGTACTAATGGTTATGTGCACGTGGAATAGATGAAGTTAGTCATTATTCTGATGTGTGTGAGAAACCCTGGAATAAACGTAATTCCCGGTTTCTAAGGAAGAAGAGGGATTGACATATGTAATTGTAATCTCTACTTCCTTTTCTGAGAAATGGGCATGTGTATATTGCGATTTCTTAGGTGGGAGCATTAATCTAGAATCTGAGAAAGATTCGTAGTGTGGCTCTGGAATAGGATGTGTACAGAAATGGGCATGTGTATATTGCGATTTCCGGAATAGAAACATTACTCTAGAATCAGTGCAGATTCGTAGTGTAGCTCTAAGACATGATATGATGATGGAATGTGTGTGAGTCATATTCATGGGATTGGATGAAAATCGTGTTAACGGAATAGAGTTACACGTATGGTAAGAAAAAGGGTAATCAGGTTTGATATAACTTGTTTACATTGATTTTGCAAATATTATTATGGAAACGAATGTTCTCACTAGGCGTTGGCCTAATCGTTTCAAATGATGTTTTCTTACCAGGTACCGGCTCGGGAAAATAAGGGTTGTGGGACGAGCGTTTTGGAATATCAAGGAAGTCAATTAACAGAAGGAGATTTTGAGGTATTGCTTAGATAACTTAGTTAATCTGATTATAGTGACATAATTAGATTAATAAGTTATTTGTAGGATCCTGTATTTGTAAATGTACTCTTGATGATTAATTCACTTGCTATTTTTGTAAGTTTGAAGTTTATATTATCATAGCTTGTGGAAATTTGAGGTCCAAATTAGCCCAGAATTTTGGGGTGTTACATCTGCCATGGCGTTGATTTGATTTCGAGCGACTTCAAGCTTCTGGTACATCTGGGCAATGACATGTTGTTGATCTCCAGGGACTGCCTTTTCCTGAAACAGAGAACAAATAAAGCTCCAAGAAACTGTTAGTAAGACGCACGTTTGTCGAAGATTTTCTCTAGATGGGGTCCCACGGATGGCGCCAAACTGTTAATGCCAAAAATCGCACCAAAGGGACAACTTAAGGTCGATGTGGACTTTAACAACTAAAGAAAGGAATCGTTCGACAAAGGCGTGCGACAAAGACAAAAATGTAAATGAGACAGAGGATTTGATGACGCAGGAAAAACCTCAACGAGAAAAAAACCTGCGGACGACAATGGATGTCGTTGCTGCACTATGGTCGCCAATCAGGGGCGATATCCTTGGTGTTCCGGGTGTCGATCGTACAGAGATTACAATACAAATGAAGGGAAAGACTTCGAAATGTAAAGTACAAGTGTTTGAAATGTAAAAACAGTGTGCGTCGTGTGTGAAAACAATGTGTGAACTGTTGGTCGAGAGTGAAAGTCGTGCGTCGAGAGTGATCTTCTATGAATGATCTCTTTGCTTTGAATGAATATTCTTCGAGTGTTTGCGTTTGCTTCTGTTGTTCGATGTTCGGTCCTCTTGTTTTATCTATCTTCCTGTATTATTCGATCTCCTGAAACTGAGGATTGAACTTGGGATTTATAGTCTTCGGATGATTTTAATTGAATCATTAAGTTCTTTGATGATTGTTGTAACGGTCGTCGTCTTCAATGTGGGATTAGATGCTCATAACTGATTTCGTCGGTTATAGCCGTTGTCCATTAATGACTTTGACTCCTGCATTAATCACTGAACAAATATAACAGTCGTATAACGCGTTAGTCGACCGAGGTCGCATGATTCTACGCGATGGTCGTGCGAAGTAGGCGACGTTGAGGTTGAGTGTCGTGAGGAACTCTCGACTTACCTTTTAGGAGGGACGACGGAGGTTTTTTGGGTCTTCGTTGGGGCCTTATCTTAATACAAGATATAGTTCATAACATGTGTCTTACCTTTTCTGGTCGTGGTCGAGACCTATGAAATTTTGCCCAAACATTGACCAACTCAGCTGTTAATGCCAAAAATCGCACCAAAGTACAACTTAAGGTCGATGTGAACTTAAACAACTAAAGAAAGAATCTTCCGACGAGACGTGCGACGAGGATAAAAAATAAAGAAACAAGGGATTTGATGACGCAGGAAAAACCTCAAACGAGGAAAAAACCTGCGGACGACAGTGGGTGTCGTCGCTATACTATGGTCGCCAATCAGGGGCGATTTCCTTGGTACTGGCGTCGGTCGTACGATGATTACAATACAAATGAAGGAAATACTTCGAAATGTAAAGTACAAGTGTTAGAATGTAAAAACAAGTGTTTGTCGTGTGCGAAACAGAGTATGAACTGTTGGTCGAAAGCTGATGACGTGCATCGAGAGCTGTTCTTCGAGAAAAATCTCTTTGCTTCTGTTGTTCTTGAGTTCACTGAGTGATTCTGGTCTCCAGTACTTGATTTGAGTGTTCTTCTTTGTGAGTTCGGGTGCGTTTTCTCTGTTGTTCGATGATGTTAGCCGATGTATGCTGGGTGTTAACTGATGTCCTTTGATGTGAAGACTTAGCTTGGTATTTATAGTCTTCGCGTCATTAATTAGCTCCATTAATGCTTTGATCAACGGCTACAACGGCTGGAAACAGTTGTCGGAGTGAATATCCATAATGATCCTCGCCCGTTACGGTCGCTTGCTGTTAATGGCTTTGACTCCTGCATTAAATACTTAACAAACGTAACAGTCAAGGTTAACGTTAGCTTTGGTCGAATGTACAATGCTCTTACGCGATGGTCGGGCGACGCTGTGGTCGAGCGTCATGAAGGACGTACGACTTACCTCTTACGGGAGACGACGGATGTTTTCTGGTTTCTTGTCGAGACCTTATCTTAATGCAAGATTTGGATTATAACGTGCGTCTTACCTGTTTTGGTCGTAATCGTACGACGTGGTTTTTTTGCCCAAACAGTTTGCCCCCAAAATTTGAAAATTGAATGTCAAATTTAAGTTTTAAATTTTGCTTGCCGAACGCTTAGACTTATGACTTGGGTTGAGGGACTTACCTGGTTGTCGTGGAACTAGACCGGTTCGCCTTTAACTGAACGAGAAGTTGAAAAGTTGTGACGTCATACTGACACACGATGATGCTTACCAGCTGTCGAGGACAGGTGTCGGAGATTCGGACAGGTATGGACGCGTGTTGATCATCAGCGGACTCGACTTGTTGCGATTTCCTGCATAAATAGAGATCACAATGGGTTGCTTTCTCTAGGGATTTTAAAAGTTTTCTATTTCTGATGAGGCCCTTCTCTAGAATCTCGACTTTGTTCGAATCTTGGGTGGTTGGAGATCTATCAAGGGTTGCAATACCCGAATCGTTGACGATGTTGGTTACGATGTCTGTGTATTCTGCGCACCTAGCGACGATGTCTTCTGCCACGTCAACCCTTTCGTCAGCCGACAAGGGCGGGGGTGTAAAGACGGGAGAGAACGAGGAAGAACTTATGGTGATCAGTTTTGTGTTGTCGCCGTCCCTCTCGTTTGACTACGTCATCGTCAGGAAGAAGTCACTTCCGCATCTGGGGAAACATCAGCCCTCAGTTTCCGAGGAGTGTTTTCAAAGGATCTCTATTGGAGAGATAGGGCTGTGTTTGTTTGGGCAAAAAATCACGTCGTACGACCACAGCCAGAGAAGGTAAATCGCACGTCATAAGTAAAATCTTGTATTAAGATAAGGTCTCGACAGGAACCCATAAAACATCCATCGTCGCCCGTAAAAGGTAAGTCGTACGTTCCCCACGACGCTCGACCATAGTATCGCCCATCCTGTACGACCATCGCGTAAGATCATTGTACATTCGACCGAACTAACGTTAACCTTGACTGTTACGTTTGTTAAGTGTTTAATGCAGGAGTCAAAGTCATTAAAGAGCAACGGATATAACCGACGCAACCATCAACGATCGATAGCTGTAACAGACGAAGATCATCATGGATAATCACTCCGGCGACCGTTTCCAGCCGTTGTAGCCGTTCATTGAATCATTAATGGAGCTAATTAATGACGTGAAGACTATAAAAGACAAGCTAAAGCCTCATTTCAAGGGACATCGATTAACATCCAATACACTTCAGCGAACATCATCATATAGCAGAGAAAATCACCCAAACTCATAGCAAAGAACATTCAAACTCTGGAGATTGAGTACTGAAAGCCAGAATCCTACAGCGAACTCAAGAACACTCGAAGGAAAAGCTCAAGTATCAGTCTCGACGCACGACATCAGCCTTCGACAGATAGTTCACACATTGTATTCACACACGACAAACACTTGTACTTTACATTTCGAAGTATTTCCTTCATTTGTATTGTAATCATCGTACAACCGACGCCAGTACCAAGGACATCGCCCCTGATTGGCGACCATAGTGCAGTGACGACATCCCTTGTCGTCCGTAGGTTTTTTCCTCGATTGAGGTTTTTTCTGCGTTATCAAATCCCTTGTCTCATTTATTTTTATCTTCGTCGCACGTCTCGTCGAAAGATCCTTTCTTTAGTTGATTAAGTCCACATCGACCTTAAGTTGTCCCTTTGGTGCGATTTTTGGCATTAACAGTTTGGCGCCATCCGTGGGACCTCATCTAGAGAAAATCCTCGACGAACGTGCACCCTACTAATAGTTGCTTGGAGTTTCTTCTATTTTCTGTTGCAGGAAAATGGCAGCCTCTGGAAATCCGCAGCAAGTTGTTGCTCAGATGTATCAGGAGCTCGAAGTCGCCAGGAATCAGCTCAATGCAATGACAGAGCAGAATCGCAGAGCAGCTGAGGAGATCGCACGGTTAAGAAATCCTCTTGGGCCTTAAAATGGTCCTAGGCCGTTCGTGCAAAACCCAGTTCCAAGACCGTTCGACCATAATGGCCCTAGACCATTTGTCCCGAATCCATGTTCATCCGCGCAGAATCAGCATCCAGGCCCGCTCATGCAGAATCAACAACCAGGGTCGTTCAACCCAAATCCTCAGTTTGGGACAGTTCCTCCTCAGCACATAAGGCCACCACCCGTGAATAATGGGTCTCAACCATCACAAGGGTCGCAGCCTTTCCAGCAAGGGTCGCAACCATTTCAGCAGCCATTTCATAATGGACCCAAGGTGGATCGCAGCCTCTCCAGCAAGGATCGCAACCGTTTTAGAATGGACCGCAACAATTCCACTATGGGCCGCATCCGTATTTCGTCCCGTTCAACGGGGACACCAATGGTTCATCGCATGGTAATGGCACTAGCCCAGGGGCCAATCCCTTGACAAGGTCAAATCCCGATCTTAACGATCCCGTCGCTCAGCGTTTGAAGATGTTAGAAGACCAAAATGAGCGCGTCCTGTCCTTGCTCGCCAAGTTGCCTGGGGCAGCCGTGCCTGTCGACGTTGAGCCTCGCTCGGGATATCAGGCGTCGCCTTTCATCGACGAGATTGCCACCATCGAGGTCCCAAAGAAGTATAACATTCCTGCCTTCACTCCCAAGTATTCGGGTGTGACCGATCCAACTGAGCACGTCGCGCAATATAAGCAGCTCATGTGGACGATCTCGATCCCATTTATGTACCAGGAAGTATGCATGTATAAGAGTTTTGAAGCAACCCTCACTGGTCCTGCTCTCCAATGGTTGATCAATCTCAAACCCAAATCCATCGGGTCGTTTGCTGAGTTGGTTAATCAATTCTCCCAGCAATTCGCCAGTAGTCGTAAGATGGAGAAGCAAACCAGCGACCTATATTACATCGTGCAGAAAGCCAATGAGTCTATTCGAAGTTATTTTAATAGATTCAATGCCGAAATGATCAGCATCCGCAATTGCGACGTCAAAACCGCGATCGAAGCCTATAAGCGTGGTCTGGACGATAGTTCGGGTCTATACACCGACCTGACCAAATATCCCCCAGAGAATTTCGAAGACGTCCGAGCTCGAACCTTAGCATATATGAGGGTGGAAGATGATGCCGCCTTTCGTCGCAAGCACACTGACGACAAGAAGTCACTAGGCATCAGAAAGCCAGAGTTCAAGACAAAGGCTGTTTCTAGAGTAGAGCCAGCGCGCCAAATTTTAAATGTTCATTTCAAGATGAAAACAGAGTCCAAGACCGCGGCTAAGTTCATTCAGTACCCCAAGATATCCTCTTACGGATTCAAAGGATCCACAAAGGACCTAGTCGAAGCTCTGAAAAGTTCCCAAGCTACCATTCGATGGCCAAAGAAGTCCGACCTGGACGAGGCTAAGAAAGACAAATCAAAGTGGTGCGACTTCCATGCCGATCATGGTCATGCGACGGACGACTGTATCGCATTGAAGAAGGAACTAGCATATCATTTTTCGAAAGGAAATCTCAAAGATGTCATTGACAACGTCGCTGTTCCAGCTAATAGCCATCGACCGTCGACTCCTGAGCATGCAAAAGTTATTAATTGAAATTCCCTATGCCATGGGGAATCCAGGAGATCAAAAGAGAAAATAAACTGAAGTCGTAAGGTCAAGCTCTCGACAGGTTCGTTTTTCTATCCCTAAATTAACAATATCTTTTCCACAGGGATAAATCTACTATGGTGCCTCGTCACACGACAACATAGTCAACCGCAGGACAATATTTCTCCGTGTCATTCTGTCATTTAAAACCTATCTTTTCCTCCCAAAAAGAGTACGGTAATAAATGACAGGGGGCAAATAGAGAGAGTCTGAAATGGTACGTTCTCTAACTCTTTCTCATACGATTTTTTCTCGATTTTTTCTCGCAAAACATTTACTGACTTAAGCATCGGAGGGTCGTTGGTTAGCCAACGACCAACCCCCAACATTATTTTATCGCATAATCGCACGACAGATTATCGCAGAGTCGCACGACAGTAATCATTAAGTCTACTATATGACTTTAATATAGCAAGGTCGAACGACATAAAGAATCAGGTCTCTAACTTGATTATTTCTCCACAGGGGCATACGATACAAACTCGCTGTACGATCTGGTCGTACGATCACAGAGTCTAAACGACTTTACCCCTAAGTTTCTTAACTGAATGGATGCTTTAATCGCGTGTTTTTATATTTGTTTCACGTTCTTGTCATCGTATTACAATGAATGCCTTAGTCGCATGATTTCGTGTTCGACCTCATAACTAAACATGGTTTGGATAAAGCATAAGCAAAAGTTGCGTTCATTATATAAGCCATCGTATACATAATCGACCACTGACGGTCGAGCAGCATGAACAAACAAATACATTTTTTCTAAGGTTGTGGAGGAGCATCGATCACGACCTTTTCCGATACATCATCTTGAAAACCCTCATCAACCGCCTCCTCTTCGACCTCCCTCTGGTCATCCAAGTCGAGATCTCTCTCGGTCCCGACTTTCTCATAAAAGAGACGCAGCTCATCTGACGCTGAAGCCAAAGGATCCTTACCCTGCAGGTGACGTCGCATAATTGCCGCACGCGCAGTAAGTCGAGCATAACAAAGGAAAGACTTATTTTCGTCCTTCAACTCATCAGACTCCTTCTGCAAACTTATCACCTTAGCCTTGATTCCCTTGACTTCCTTCCTTTTCGCGGTTACGGATTCCTTCATCCCTTTCAGTTTCTCTCTCTGGTCGCGCATCAAAGTCAGGGACTCCTTCAAACGCGAGTTTATCTCGTCTCTTGTATGACTAAGGGCATCCAATTCGTCCAGAGCATGGTCAAGGCGCGCTGACATCGCTTCTTCATGTTCCAAAGCAGCTTTCTCTTTAGCTAACGCTGCATCTTCATCTTTGGTAACAGAAGCCGTTGAAACCTCTATATTCGTCATTTCGGCATGCAATGCCAAGGAAGCTTGGAACGCCTGAAGAATCATAATATGAGCAGCATTAGTAAACAACAACGACAAGTCTTGAAAGAAAGGCTTACCAAGAATAAGAGTCCAGCTGTATGGAACTCTTTCTTCTCGAAAGAAAACCCGTCAAAACGCTCCCTGAAAGACGGAAGCAAATATTTTTCCAAATGGGGGAACAACTTCGTCTCGTCCAAGACATTGTCGTCCAGAAAACCCGACGGCAACGTAAAGTTGACCGTCGTTTCCCCCAAAGGTCCCTTCTGCGCGCCTTTGCCCCTGTCGGTCGATGAAGGGCCGGATAGGACGACGGGAGACATCGTCGCCAGTTGTGCAGTATCCACAGATTCCGCGCCGGTCGCAACCGACGCCTTCGCCTTCCTGGACAAGGCAACCCTCGATGGGTTACCCGTCTTCAAAGACGGTTCCCTCAGAAAGGACACCTTTGTCCTCTTTAAGAGGCCCGACCCGGCTGTCGGAACCTCTTTTCTCTTCAGGACTCCCGACCTAGTTGTCGAAACGTCCTTCTCCCTCGCCTCGCGAGCTGCTTCGACTTGGGCCATCTTCCTAGCAACAGAAGATGTCGCCTGTGCTTGAGATTCACCTGAACGGTAAAAGAAAGAAGTTAGACGATTCAGAACAGAGAAAGACCAGGTCAAGCGAAAAGAAGACAAAAGGATACTTACTAATTATCTCTACCTCTGGTTCTTCGCTCTTCTCTTCCTCCTCAGTCTTCTCAGAGTCTTCCTCTTCTTCTTTCTCCTCTCGACCCATCCTCATTCTGTCGCTCAAGAAAATGATGTCATCGTCCTCGTCTATCAAATGACGCGTGACATACGACCGGTCTTCGGTACTAAATTCCAAGAACTTTTCGACCTTAGCCCGAGAAGCATCATCCGACTTTACCTTCTCGAAATCAATATCTACGCACAAAAAAGAAGATTAGTCGAAGAAACAATCGAGCAACAGAATAACATGAAAACGTACAGTCAAAAGCTCACCTGTCATATTCCAACCCTCCCTAATCCAGTCACTATCAGTGTCCAGCGTCGACGCCCGTACGAATACATACCTCTTCTTCCATCCACGATCATTGACCGCAGTATTTAAAACCAGGGTACGATCACCCTTGAACCTTGAAAACAAGTTGTAGCGACAGTACTGGTCATTCTTGACCTTATACGCCGTCAGAAGGCCCCTCACATTCATCGGTGGATTCCAGTTGGAGGTAAGTCGTTCGATGATCAAGATAACTCGCCAGAACTGGGGCATCAGTTGCCCCGGCGAAAGATCAAATTCACACATAAATTCTTTGACTAAAGGCGAATATGGCCAGTGAAAGCCTATTTTGAACGGGTATTCATATATAACAATGTACCCCTCGGTACACATCTCCGGTCGAATATTACCGGCTTTACTCACAGTAACCTCCGTAGGGATTTTTGCCAAAACCCTAAAGTCGTCTAGGGCGTCTTGATCCTGGATAGTGCTCCTAGGCTCCGTCGACATCGTTAAGCCCGTCAACAAGATTTGACGCTCAGAAAAACCCCAAATATCCCAGTTTCTTCTAGGCTTTCTAGCAATAAACTTGCGATGCATACGCAAACTGGAAGGTCGTATCTTATATGATCTCAGAAAAACTTAAATTAGGTCAAAGAACCCTGACAAGTTTTAATCGAACGGAAATCGCCAAGAAAAGATCCATCGTAATATTTATTTATGCAGTCGATTATGTCAAGTCGAATTCCCGGATGACCGCTGCGCGTCCCTGTCCTTTCGTATGACCGCAGGGATCGACGACACCTGTCCTCGATAGCTGGTAAGCATCATCATGTGTCAGTATGACATCACGACCTCGTTTCCTTTTCAATTTCTCGTTCAGTTAGAAACGAACCAGTCTGGCTCCAAGGTAACCAAGGTAATTTCCATCACTTGTCATATTTTCGACTGGCAAAATTTAAAACTCGGATTTGCTATCCTTCTTTCAAATTTTGGGGGCAAACTGTTTGGGCAAAAAATCATGTCGTACGACCACGACCAGTGAAGGTAAATCGCACGTCATAAGTAAAATCTTGTATTAAGATAAGGTCTCGACAGGAACCCATAAAACATCCATCGTCGCCCGTAAAAGGTAAGTCGTACGTTCCCCACGACGCTCGACCATAGTATCGCCCATCCTGTACGACCATCGCGTAAGATCATTGTACCTTCGACCGAACTAACGTTAACCTTGACTGTTACGTTTGTTAAGTGTTTAATGCAGGAGTCAAAGTCATTAAAGAGCAACGGATATAACCGACACAACCATCAACGATCGATAGCTGTAACGGACGAAGATCATCATGGATAATCACTCCGGCGACCGTTTCCAGCCGTTGTAGCCGTTCATTGAATCATTAATGGAGCTAATTAATGACGTGAAGACTATAAAAGACAAGCTAAAGCCTCATTTCAAGGGACATCGATTAACATCCAATACACTTCAGCGAACATCATCATATAGCAGAGAAAATCACCCAAACTCATAGCAAAGAACATTCAAACTCTGGAGATTGAGTACTGAAAGCCAGAATCCTACAGCGAACTCAAGAACACTCGAAGGAAAAACTCAAGTATCAGTCTCGACGCACGACATCAGCCTTCGACAGATAGTTCACACTTTGTATTCACACACGACAAACACTTGTACTTTACATTTCGAAGTATTTCCTTCATTTGTATTGTAATCATCGTACAACCGACGCCAGTACCAAGGACGTCACCCCTGATTGGCGACCATAGTGCAGCGACGACATCCCTTGTCGTCCGCAGGTTTTTTCCTCGATTGAGGTTTTTCCTGCGTCATCAAATCCCTTGTCTCATTTATTTTTATCTTCGTCGCACGTCTCGTCGAAAGATCCTTTCTTTAGTTGATTAAGTCCACATCGACCTTAAGTTGTCCCTTTGGTGCGATTTTTGGCATTAATAGTGTTTAGCCGAACTCGCGTTCCTTGTAAGTTTTTCTTTCAAAACTTGTGTTATCGATGTTATTTAGCTGAATGTTTTGCTAACGTGTTCCTTCTGTATTTGACAGATGTTCCTGTTTCTTCTCATCAAGTGTGTGAAGGCAGAGAAAATGTTGGAGTGGAGGTCGATCGTCGAGAAGAATATATTCCTTCCTCCAACCTTAACATTAATCTTAAGAGCCACATTCTCAGAGTGTCGAGGCGTAAGGAGTTGGAAGATAACTCCTAATATACTCGTTTGATCCTTGCATCAGTTCTTCGAGATTGATAGGATTTCGAAGATCGAGATTTTTGAACAGAGCTTGCCATCGACGTGCTTCTTTAGTTCTAGGGTAGATTTTTTGGTTTACGAGCTAGACCTTTTATGTTCGGGTTGTTGGTATGCAACGACTTTTGACTTTGTATTTACTTGTCCGAATATCAGTCGTTCATATGTAATCGTTCAATGAAGTTCCTTCTTTTGCCGAACACGTGTTTTTAATTACATATGTCGTGGATAAATGTAATATTGATCATAAGATTTGTTAAGTATGAAATAAACGGAGGATCGTGCGACTTAGGCTTTTATTGCAATATAACGGTTGAAACATAAATCATGTATTTGGACTGTAATAATAGACACAAATATATATCATCGATGTGTTAGAACATACAAAGTTTTTCTAAGTTCCAGAAACTTAGATCGTTTAGATCGTATAATGGGTTTGTATCGTATGATGAAATTCCAGAATGTATGCCCCTGTGGTAAAACAATTAAGTCATACACTCGGGTATTCATGTCGTGCGTACCTGCGACAAAGTCCGTTAGAGGTCGGTCGATCTTACGACGTTCACTGTCGTGTAAAAAAAACTTTGCATGAGAGGAAGGCGACTCTAAAAGAAATATTTTTTCAGATGCGTCGCGTTCCAACTTCGCGGGATTTCTTGATTGTCGAGGGTCTGAAGTCGATAGGCTCCTTTACCAACGACTTCGGAGACACGGTAAGGTCCTTCCCACTTAGTAGAAAGCTTACATGCGTTGAGCTCCTGGGTGTTTGGGAATACTCGACGGAGGACGTAATCGCCTTCTTGAAAGACTTTAATTTTGACGTGCTTATTGAAATGTCGCTCGACTGCTTGCTTCTGCGATGCCATCCTGATCAAGGCGGATTCTCTGAGCTCTTCTAGGGCGTCGAGGTCATGACTTAAATCAACCAAGTTGTGGTCGATGGAAGTGTGCCTCGAAGTCGGGAGATGAACTTCGATTGGTAGGACGGCTTCGCAACCGTAGACGAGAGAGAAGGGGGTTTGTCCTGTGGACGGCGGGGTGTCGTGCGATTTGCCCATAGGACTGAAGGGAGTTCTTCAACCCATCTTCCTTTTGCAGCTTTTAATAGTTTCTTGATCGAGGCTACAATAGTCTTTTTACTCGACTCGGCAAGTCCATTGTCTTGGGGATATCTGGGAGTCGAGGTCGTCAGCTTGATGTTCCTATCTTCACAGAACTGTTGGGTCATGTCGCTTATGAATTGGGATCCATTGTCGCAGACAGTTTCGGATGGATCCCAAACCTGCATATGATGTTAGTTTGGATAAAAGAGATGACTTCTTTATCCCTGATTTGGGAGAAAGCAGCCGCTTCGACCCACTTGGAAAAATAATCAGTAAGTACGAGGAGGAATACCTTTTGTCCTGGAGCGGGTGGTAGTTTGCCGACAATATCCATTCCCCATCTCATGAAGGGCCATGGGATAAGTGTCGAGTGCAAAGGTTCCGAAGGTTTATGAGACATACCTAAGTGTCGTTGACATGGGTCGCAATTCTGGATGTACTTGACAGCGTCTTGTCGCAGTGTTGGCCAAAAATACCCTTGTCGGGATATACGATTAGCTAAACTACGACCTCCTGAATGATTACCACATTCGCCGTCGTGCATCTCATGGAGGATTTTCTGGGCTTGGTTTTTGCTGATGACGCACCTTAAATTTAAGCCCGTCGATGATCGCCGATAAAGCTTATTTTCGATCATGACGTACTTAGATGCTTTGAATCTGATTTTTTGAGCCTCCGTTTTATCTTCGGGGAGTTGGTCGTGCACGAGGAAATTTCGAATGTTGCGTGACCAATCATCTTCTTCGTCTTCGATCTGGATGACGTCTGCGTTTCCAATGGACGGCGTTGCCAGGTGAATCATAGGAATAACATCAAATATTGGTTCAACTAAAGCGGACCCAAGGTTTGCCAATGCGTCGGCCTGAGTGTTCTGGTCTCGCGGAATCTGTTCAATAGAAAAAGATTTAAATTTTTTGGAAATTTCTTTTGCCACGCTTAGGTATGCTGTCATTTTTGAATCATTGGCTGCGAATTCTCCATTGACCTGATTTACTACCAGCAGGGAATCGCTCTTGACATGCAGTGCGGCTGCCCCCGAGTCGTGGGCCATATTCATTCCCATGATCAGGGCTTCATACTCAGCCTCGTTATTGGTGGTTTTGAAGTCGCATCGGACCGAGTATACCATCTTCCCCCCTGTGGCGACTTTAAGACGACGCCCAATCCAGAGCCTCTAATGTTGAATGATCCATCGACATATAAGATCCAAGGCACGTCGTCGTGAGTTGCCACAGTTGATACTTCGAGTTCTGCTTGTTTCTCCAATTCAGGGCTGAAATCAGCAATGAAGTCTGCCAAGGCTTGCGATTTGATCGCGGTCCTGGGTTTGAAATCGATGTCGTAACTGCTGAGATATATACTCCATTTTGCCAGGCGACCTGTCAACACAGGTTTTCTTAAGACAGACTTAAGGGGAAAGTTAGTTACAACAGTAATGGGATGCGACTCAAAATAGTGTCGCAGTTTTTTAGCAGTTGTGACTAGCGACAAGAGCAATTTTTCCATAGAGGAATACCTGGTTTCTGCATCCAGAAGAGATTTACTTACATAGTAGATCGGCAATTGCTGTTTTTCATCTTCTCGTGTCAGAACATCACTTACTGCATTTGGGCTGACAACCAAATACAATTGTAGGATCTCATGATCGTGAGGTTTTGACAACAGAGGAGGCGATGCCATGTATTCCTTGAGTTTTTGCAAGGCTTGTTCATGATCATTGGTCCAGTCGAAGCCCCTATTTTTCCTGAGGACATTATAGAATAGATGACATTTATCTGAAGATCGGGAGATAAACCTGTTTAGAGCTGCTACTCGACCGGTGAGTTTCTGGACTTCTTTGAAATTTCGAGGAGATTTGATCTCAATGATGGCCTTGATTTGCTCGGGGTTAGCCTCGATGCCTCGACGAGTGACCATATAACCCAGGAACTTCCCGGCACTAACGCCAAAGGAACATTTCGTCGGATTGAGCTTCATGTTATACTTCCGGAGGATGTCGAACGATTGCCTGAGGTGATCAATGTGATCACTCGCTTGCTTCGACTTTACTAACATGTCGTCGATATATACCTCCATCGTGTCTCCAAGATGGTCTTTGAACATCTTGTTTACCAGCCGTTGGTAGGTAGAACCTGCATTTTTTAGTCCGAAAGGCATAACTTTGTAACAATAAATACCTCAATCCGTCATGAAAGCAGTTTTCTCTTGGTCGTCAACGTGCATTAAAATTTGGTTGTATCCAGAATAGGCGTCCATGAACGTTAATAACTCATGCCCCGCGGTTGCATCGACCATGGCGTCAATATGAGGTAACGGGAATGGATCTTTTGGACAAGCTTTATTGAGATCGATGAAGTCGATACAAACCCTCCATTTTCCATTCTTCTTGGCTACGACCACGACGTTAGCGAGCCAACCAGGATATTTTACCTCTCGAATCTTTCCTGTCTTGAGGAGGTTGTCGACCTTATCATTTATTACTTTATTTCTTTCAGGAGCGAACTTGCGACGTTTCTGCTTGATAGGTTTGAACGAAGGATCGACGTTAAGCTTATGAGCAATGACATTGGGGTCAATACCGACCATATCTTCATGTGACAAGGCGAAGCAATCAGCATGTTCCCGCAAAAAGGATATGAGTTTTTCTTTAATGTGGGGATTAAGGGATGAGCCCACAAGAATCTTCTGATCGGGTTTGCTTTGATCTAGAACGATTTCCTCCAAATGATATTCGTCGACAGCTGCTGGGGAGTTTTGTGCATTTTCTAAGCTTGCGTGTACGGGTATAACGGCTTGCTCTGGATTCCCGTTACCCGCCATTTTCCTGCGACAGAAAACAGAAGAAACTCCAAGAAACTATTAGTAGAATGCATGTTCGTCAAGGATTTTCTCTAGATGTGGTCCCACGGATGGCGCCAAACTGTTAATGCCAAAAATCGCACCAAAGTACAACTTAAGGTCGATGTGGACTTAAACAACTAAAGAAAGAATCTTCCGACGAGACGTGCGACGAGGATAAAAACTAAAGAAACAAGGGATTTGATGACGCAGGAAAAACCTCAAACGAGGAAAAAACCTGCGGACGACAGTGGGTGTCGTCGCTATACTATGGTCGCCAATCAGGGGCGATGTCCTTGGTACTGGCGTCGACCGTACGATGATTACAATACAAATGAAGGAAATACTTCAAAATGTAAAGTACAAGTGTTTGAATGTAAAAACAGGTGTTTGTCGTGTGCGAAACGGAGTATGAACTGCTGGTCAAAAGCTGATGACGTGCGTCGAGAGCTGTTCTTCGAGAAAAATCTCTTTGCTTCTGTTGTTCTTGAGTTCGCTGAGTGATTCTGGTCTCCAGTACTTGATTTGAGTGTTCTTCTTTGTGAGTTCGGGTGCGTTTTCTCTGCTGTTCGATGATGTTAGCCGATGTATGCTGGGTGTTAACTAATGTCCTTTGATGTGAAGACTTAGCTTGGTATTTATATTCTTCGCGTCATTAATTAGCTCCATTAATGCTTTGATCAACGGCTACAACGGCTGGAAACAGTTGTCGGAGTGAATATCCATAATGATCCTCGCCCGTTACGGTCGCTTGCTGTTAATGGCTTTGACTCCTGCATTAAATACTTAACAAACGTAAAGTCAAGGTTAACGTTAGCTTTGGTCGAAGGTACAATGATCTTACGCGATGGTCGGGCGACGCTGTGATCGAGCGTCATGAAGGACGTACGACTTACCTCTTACGGGAGACGATGGATGTTTTCTGGTTTCTTGTCGAGACCTTATCTTAATGCAAGATTTGGATTATAACGTGCGTCTTACCTGTTTTGGTCGTAGTCGTACGACGTGATTTTTTTTGCCCAAACATCAGCGAACGACCCGATGGATTTGGGTTTGAGGTTGATCAACCATTGGAGAACAGGACCCGTGAGGGTCGCCCCAAAACTTTTGCACATACATACTTCTTGGTACATGTGTGGGATCGAGACCGTTCACATTAGCTGCTTATATTGCGCGATGTGCTCTGTTGGATCGGTTATCCCCGAATATTTGGGCGTAAAAGAGGGGATGTTATATGTTTGGGTAAAAAATCACACCCTCGACCGATTTGACATGACCCATGATCAAGGATATCTACGACGGTCATACCCCCGACCGACAAGGGTAATACCCATTATTGCCATATCCCCGACATACGATAATTGGTTATTAAAAGACATCGTGCGTCAATAGTCATGCAAGATAGTGTCTTTACATCTCGTGATTGCACGTCACGTGTCGCATGTTACACGTCGCACGTCACACATCGCCAGTCACACGTTACTAGTCTTATTGTAACACCCCAAAACAGGGGTTAACAAAAACTTCCATGAAACGGAAGAGTGGTACGCATTACTAAAGTAAAAGTATACATAGTTATCTTTACATGACCATTAATACTAAGATTTAGATAATTATAACTACTAATGGACCACTAGCTTATCTAATCTCTACTATAGAAATCAGATTACAAAAGATGTCGGAAAGTTCTATCATAAATCTTCTAATCTTTAGCTTTCCAACAATGATCCCATGCTCACAACCCATGTCTAAACCTTCTTGTCTCCGGAACCACTAATATCTGTAACACATACAACACATAACAAGTGTTAGGCTTTTAAAGCCTAAGTGAGGTTTACACATAGCATAAAGAATATAATCATAGCATGTAGGAATAACAATTCGATATATTCACAAATTGGATTCCATGGAGAAGGCCCATATTGCTACCCAGTTACATCATAATCGAAGATATACCTTGATCGGTACCCCACGGTATTGTCACAAGGCATAACACAACGGAAAAACCCCACGGTATCCGAAGGTATGAATCAATTACACTTACCCCACGGTGTGTAAGAATATATCCTCCAATGCCTACTAGGTGCTCCTCCAATTATGTGAATACCAAATATGTTAATCCAAATAATATTCAAAGCATACTTAACACTTAACAATGGTCCAACCATTTAACATATCAATACTACTTCCATGTAGTTCATATACATCCATATGTATCAAATCACATTCTATGTAATATCAATAATAAACATCCATGTTTACAATTCAATAATAAGTCCATTTTGACCATTAAGCCATCTTTGCTTCATTAAGACATATATTAAGCCATAATCATAATCATATACCAATGATGTATAATCAAACCCAAACCTTTAACACTAGCATTTACCATGGCATTCTAAGTAATAAAACACAATTAGTCCACCATAACTTACTTGAACTCTTCTTGTTTCCCTCTTAACCATTAAGAGCTTATTAATGAAGATTTCTCATTATCAATACCAAAATCAAGATAAAGAATGGTAGTAAAGTATAATACAATCAATTAGATACAAGTTACTCACCTCAAATCTTCAATTGATATAACCTTAACTTGAAGACTTGAACCCAATCACTTCCAACAAGATGAAATGAAGATGTAATGCCCTAATTCAAGTTTAATTGGTAAGATTCATCTACTAATTGCTTGAATTGGATTATGATTGAGAGATGTATGTTTACCTTAATCTTAGATGAGAATTCGTTTGAGAAGTGAGGAGCAGAGCAATCTATCAGTTTTGAGAGTTCTAATTTAAGAAATGAATGACTAAGGACTAAGAGGTGGGTTTTAACCCCCTTTCAACACGTCAGGTGCTCAGCGCCAGCTCCCGCGCCAGTGCATCGGCGCCACCATCCGCGCCAACCTCTGTTTGTTTGCTTCTCATTTTCCACTAATTTGGCCGTAACTTCTTCGTTAGAACTCCGTTTTTGCTCCGGAAAGAACCGTTGGACTCGTATTCAAATTACCCATCCAACTAATCCATAAAATCTAATATTTAACTTTGTCATCTATTTTTCATTAATTTCCTTAAGGAATAAACTTACGAATTTCTATCGAAAGTTCTCAAATAACAAGTAACAATCACGGAAATTACTTAGGAAATCAATTATAATTTAAAAAGTCAAAATATAAAGAAATATTAGGACTATTATTACTCACAAGGATTTTCCGGGTGTTACAATTCTCCCAACCTTAAAACGATTTCGTCCTCGAAATCTATATTCTTTACAACCCAATGTCAACCGACTCACTGTCGACCAAAATTCAACAATTCCTAACGGAAATCTAAATTCCATCCACACGGTCTATAAAGACAATTCCTCGAACAATTGTTTATTAACAAAGTCCCTATACATACGTTGTACTTATGTACGGATAAACGTTCCAACCATAGAGAAACTCCCAATCATACGACTTCAGTCGTCTCCCAACCTTAAAATGTTCTATACATCTTGATTTCAGTTTCAAACTCTAAATCAATTTAAGGTTCAATTAATACAGAGACCAACCGAATCTCTAATTTCAATTGTCCCTATTGTTAACGGCCATTTACATCCAAAGAGCTCTAATAGACTCCAAAATCCATCTTAATAATTAATCATCAAACGGACAGGTTCATTAACCATACACAAAGATTAGTTCACCAAAACCACTCATCACAAATGAGTATCTTAAGGTTACTACTACCATCACCATCATTCTTTTTAAAATCGGCTACAATTCCCCGATTACACTAAAGGTGTTTGGCCTTAACCCAAAAGTTGACACCTAATTATCACCAACCTTTGCACTCTAACCAAACCCACACATGAGTTCCCTTCACAAATAAAAATCTAGAAGGAACAAGGATTCGTCTTTCATATTTCGTGAACCTTACTTCTTTCCTCATCATCCGCTCCCCAACTTAGATTTGTAAGCCTCCTTAAAGTAACCGTTTATCATTAAACCTTTATCCGACTATTGCTTGGTCTTCAATACCATCATCATCCACATCTCAATCTCCAGGTCTCAAAATAACATTAACGTATACTGCTTAAAAATCCATATTCACTTTAAATTGAGCATACTCACCACTTTTGAATACTTCTATAATTACGGCACCCATCACTACATCTATGACCCACACGTTTCTTCAGTATATAGTATTACCACTTCCTCACATCAATATCGTACTACGCGACCACATTGCAACCAAGCACTAAAATATTATATATCAAAGGTGATAATTCCATTGAACCTGTACTACATTCTTAGGTCCGACCTTTCTATCATTACTTCCTACGTTAGCATGA
Source organism: Saussurea involucrata (assembly GCA_033807775.1). Taxonomy (NCBI): domain Eukaryota; kingdom Viridiplantae; phylum Streptophyta; class Magnoliopsida; order Asterales; family Asteraceae; genus Saussurea; species Saussurea involucrata. Next base: position 14,795,105 of record CM066312.1, read on the forward strand.
AGTACTACCCTTCAATCATTATTTGTCTCTTTCTCCCAACTTTTCCACATACCGATAACACTTTCTCATCTTTATTAAACTTCCTATGATTCAAAATCATAAACTTATTTAACGACTCACACAACCAAAATCACTTTGGATAAACTCACACTACCGCTCGACATTCTATTCCAATTATAGCCAAATCACTACACCATCTTACAACCACATATTCCAACAGCTTTATTGACAACTAGTACTGTTCATCTGGAATCCCCGAAAAGACTTTCATCTAATGTTCCCTCTTTATAACTTCTTATTACTGGTTGACACATTTATCTTGACAATTAATGCCACTACTCGTTCGTACATTCTCCACCCATAACATCTCACAGCAGGCCAGATCCCTCATGGTCATTCATACACAATTCAAATTTACCTTCATGCTCTCCCGCACGATTAACCGAATCTATTTCATTACTTTATTCCTCCCCAACTTTAGTTTGAACTACAACTCACGAGTTTCTAATTAACTTAAACTTACTCACTTCTTACTAATTCTTTATGATTCCAAACCATTATATATATACAATGCACACTCCATCACAAATCTACATAGTCCATACCCTTACCATGTTCATGCCTAATTCTTCATTCTATATAAACCATCTACACCATAAGTAGAATGTTCATCTACTACAATAGTCTTTCACTATCCTAACACCCCCACAAGGTGATCCTTCAACTTTTAATCTTCCGATTCTGACTTAACATTCATACATGATCTCAAAAGAAAACTCAATGTGTTCACATTATGTAAACTTTAATTATAATACAATTCATGTAATTCTAACCCCCAAACCTATGTCAAGTTAATTAAACCGACGAATACCCTTAAGACTCAACCGAGTCTAAAACCAAGCCATCTGCTCAAAGGGTCTATTGATCATTTATCAATATCAACTCATGAAATTTAAAATACATCTAATCCCACATCATGCAACACACGCTTCGAGACATGATAATCTCACGACCCCTTCATTGCTACTTTCCCAATGAAGTCAATTCCTATATGTATCTATATGTACACGTATATACAACTCTATATACTCCATAATATATATATATATATATATATATATATATATATATATATTATTTTGCCAAAGTTCATTAGTCCCAAAGGTACTAAAAATACAAGATCATCAAACGGTCCTCACTCTTAAGACCAATAGTTAAACCGACACTCTTTTTTTTTTAAATTGCGATTAAGCATATAACACACCAAAATTATTGCACAACCACAATAAACTTTTAAAAGCGTATTTTGACCACCTAACTTTCACTTATGTAATAATTTAACCAAAACCTCTTCCACTCGTGATTTATTCGTCAATCACTCAAAATCCCTACATGTGGTGTTTCACAAGATATGTATTGTCCGCATTCTATAACATTCTGCAACATCCCCAGTCCACTGTACACTATAATGTCCGTTTTGCGCATACCCTCTGCATAACAGCATGCCGGTACCGCTCACGGTTTTGTTTCTGCCCGCACAGGCATACGCGGGACGCACCCAGACCGCACCCTGTGCCAGGCAAAAGGCCTCATACATCTTACACAACTGCCGACTTCAATGACAATAGTCGACCTATCGATACTTCTTTAATCTATTCATTAACAAGGACTGAACCTAATCCTTTCAACATAACATAATACAATTTACATCTCATCGTCTTCATTTCAAACTTATTCGTGCAATACTAATATCACAAGATCACCATAAATTCTTATTTAACGTCGAGGGTATTTCCTTTCTGTCTCACCACACTACTCATAGCAATTTGCTAATTCCATCACCTTGATGACTACCAATCCTTCCTCCGGACACAACCGTCCCTTGCCAACTGTATTTCTAGTTACCAAACAAGGGTATAGACCTTCTTACAACCGACACTAAAGTCCACTTTCAACTCTCCCATTGTTCACCTTCCTCTTGAACACAATTACCAAAATTACAAACATTCTCCCATGATTTATCCAACACCTCTCCATTCTCAGAGTTCTTTCTTAGCTTATAGTAATATTTTACGACTTAGTTCGTTCATAGCCTTCATGCATAACAATGTATTAAATATTTTATTTCGCACATTTCCTCCTTTTAAAGAACAACACTTGGAGCAACTTGGGTACACATGACCCCAAAATTCTTATAGCTTCAGTGTACTGCACAACGATCACGAGAATCATTTGCATACTACTTTCCAAAAAACTTAATCTTTTTCAACCAAAACGATGTTGTTATGACCGTAATATATTTAATGAAAATATTTTCATACGACAAAAGTTGAAAGAAATTACCGACACATAGTAAGCTAGTCGGTTCTCACACTCATTTATATTTAACTTTTCTTATAAAGTATGAAGTATTTTGCAAATTGCTAAACTCAAAATTTCACTGTACGACATAGATGGTATTGCCTTTTTCTCTAAATACCCACGTGCACATACTGACTCATCATCGACTAAATTGCTATTTATGCGTTTGTTTTGAAATCACGAAAACCCATGTAACACACACTCGAGGACACCATGCATAAAACTCTACTTGCAATTGAAGGCTATTCACTCAAACAAGGTCTATTGTTTAACTCACGCAACTTATCATTGACGCTCTATTTCCAACCAGTGGTTACCCTCTCAGCCTTCTAACACTTGTTATACATGCCTTCCAAGGCTCACTTACTCAACCATTTCATACTATTCCCGTCTTGATCAAACATCTTACATTCTATTCCTCACATTTTAATCCACTTATTTAAGGTTGTCTCGGCGGACTTTCCTGAGTCCCGCCAGTTCCAGGTTGTCCTTCCAATCCTCAATCATTTACCGACCTGTCCTCCAAAGAATTGAAAGACCTTGGTAGCATTTTTACCATCATTATGCTATAAAACAAAAGATAACCCTGAGAAATAGTTATATGAATATAGACACACGAAACGTACTTTACCGATCATTAGTCACTGGAACAATTTAGAAACAAGTATGCTTATGTAACAATATATTCATAATAACAGTAGCTAATTGAGATTGTGAATATATCATACATGAGAATCCTCATTACCGTCGTTACCGTACTAATTTCACGTATTTCTGTCGACCCTAAGGCCATCTTGTCTTAATACTTCTACCCAATCTCACGATTCATAACTTAATTCATCTCAGCTTAAGTTTAAGTACCTCCTCAACATACTTAGTTCACTTAAACTAAAGCTCTGATACCAACTTGTAACACCCCAAAACAGGGGTTAACAAAAACTTCCATGAAACGGAAGAGTGGTACGCATTACTAAAGTAAAAGTATACATAGTTATCTTTACATGACCATTAATACTAAGATTTAGATAATTATAACTACTAATGGACCACTAGCTTATCTAATCTCTACTATAGAAATCAGATTACAAAAGATGTCGGAAAGTTCTATCATAAATCTTCTAATCTTTAGCTTTCCAACAATGATCCCATGCTCACAACCCATGTCTAAACCTTCTTGTCTCCGGAACCACTAATATCTGTAACACATACAACACATAACAAGTGTTAGGCTTTTAAAGCCTAAGTGAGGTTTACACATAGCATAAAGAATATAATCATAGCATGTAGGAATAACAATTCGATATATTCACAAATTGGATTCCATGGAGAAGGCCCATATTGCTACCCAGTTACATCATAATCGAAGATATACCTTGATCGGTACCCCACGGTATTGTCACAAGGCATAACACAACGGAAAAACCCCACGGTATCCGAAGGTATGAATCAATTACACTTACCCCACGGTGTGTAAGAATATATCCTCCAATGCCTACTAGGTGCTCCTCCAATTATGTGAATACCAAATATGTTAATCCAAATAATATTCAAAGCATACTTAACACTTAACAATGGTCCAACCATTTAACATATCAATACTACTTCCATGTAGTTCATATACATCCATATGTATCAAATCACATTCTATGTAATATCAATAATAAACATCCATGTTTACAATTCAATAATAAGTCCATTTTGACCATTAAGCCATCTTTGCTTCATTAAGACATATATTAAGCCATAATCATAATCATATACCAATGATGTATAATCAAACCCAAACCTTTAACACTAGCATTTACCATGGCATTCTAAGTAATAAAACACAATTAGTCCACCATAACTTACTTGAACTCTTCTTGTTTCCCTCTTAACCATTAAGAGCTTATTAATCAAGATTTCTCATTATCAATACCAAAATCAAGATAAAGAATGGTAGTAAAGTATAATACAATCAATTAGATACAAGTTACTCACCTCAAATCTTCAATTGATATAACCTTAACTTGAAGACTTGAACCCAATCACTTCCAACAAGATGAAATGAAGATGTAATGCCCTAATTCAAGTTTAATTGGTAAGATTCATCTACTAATTGCTTGAATTGGATTATGATTGAGAGATGTATGTTTACCTTAATCTTAGATGAGAATTCGTTTGAGAAGTGAGGAGCAGAGCAATCTATCAGTTTTGAGAGTTCTAATTTAAGAAATGAATGACTAAGGACTAAGAGGTGGGTTTTAACCCCCTTTCAACACGTCAGGTGCTCAGCGCCAGCTCCCGCGCCAGTGCATCGGCGCCACCATCCGCGCCAACCTCTGTTTGTTTGCTTCTCATTTTCCACTAATTTGGCCGTAACTTCTTCGTTAGAACTCCGTTTTTGCTCCGGAAAGAACCGTTGGACTCGTATTCAAATTACCCATCCAACTAATCCATAAAATCTAATATTTAACTTTGTCATCTATTTTTCATTAATTTCCTTAAGGAATAAACTTACGAATTTCTATCGGAAGTTCTCAAATAACAAGTAACAATATATCGTGTGTAAAATCACATGTGATTTTACATCAACGGGAAAACACGAGAACAATAACTATTGAAGCTAGCTCTCAATCTATTTCTTTGAGTCTATTCTATGGATTAGGTCAATCATTTTTCCAATGGGGGTCGTGTTCTACTCTAAATTGTTTTTTCGTCCATTAAATGATTGATACTAGACATAATTACATTTTATTTAACATATAACTACAAAAAAAGTTAAAATGGTCAACTTTTTGTCGGTAAGCGCTTACAAAAACACACTTGGTAAACACTCTTCCCCGGACAGCACTTACCGGGGACAACACTCTTACCCGGACAACACTTACCCAGAAAGATTTGGTAAACGGCCCCTTAGTTAACGTTCTGATTTGATCCTCTTTCTATCTATACTATATTATCTATATTATACTAGAAGTGTATTAACGCATAGAGATGCCAAATGAGTCCGGCCCGGGACCAACGGAGGATCGGGACTGGGCCATAACCGGTTATGGCCCGACGGTCCCTAACCGATTACGATTTTCATTCAAAACAAGGTCCAGATAGGCTCATTTTTTAAAGAAATAAGTTTTTATAGATTATATATCAATTGGATCAAGATTTCTCCAAAATTTACAATTTTTTTAAGTTTTTGAGGTTCTTTATGACGTTTTTCAAGTTTTTGTAAGTGTTCCAATACTAAATCTCGAATATCGTAATTACAAAAACAATTATAACATTTTCATGCAAAAAAGATTAAAAAAATATTTTTATAGTTAATTTGAATGACCCAATTAGAGATTTTAAAATGTATTTTAATAAGATATTGTCCAAAAAATAAACTTCAAACATGATTTTCGATTTTTTTACGTTCCAAATTGAGTTTTGAAAGGAAAGTAAATTGGGACCGGTTACAAAACACATAGACCGAGCCTTCGTTTTTTGGTCGGGTGCGGTTACGGGAAGCCATTTTGGGACCGAGACCGATTTGGGTCTGGTCTAGGACCAAATTTTTGGTCACCTCTTCGCGTAATGCAATGCGATATATCTTGGTTTGATGTTTTCGTTTATTTGTGTTTTTGTCGATTTTATATGTGGCTTAAAAAAACAATAATGTTTTTATGTTTGAATAAAATACTCACTAGAATTGGGAGTCTAGAGACGCATGCAACTTCATATGCGACTAAAGTCCTCAGAATACTCGCTGGAGATGATTTTTAGGGACCAAATCTCGGTTTCTTCAATTCTAAGACGAATTCTTCACAAGGCTCGTATAAAAACTCGATGGTAACTGCAATAAAGGGTGTCGAGTTATGGGATCTGCAAGGAATAAGGAACGATTTTGGAAGGCAAGAGCTCTCATCGATTTCTACTTATTTGTAGGAAAATTTCAAATTATTACATTTGGTGACTTAGGTTTAGTCATGTGCGGCTAAATCCTTTCATTCCAACACTGGTTTGCCTTGATTTAGATGGTTTGCTACTTTGATATTTCACTGTAATCGTTTGAGACAAACTTATTTGCTTAATTCCTAATGTCAATGTCATTTACATTTGAGTTTTCAATTAGTCTCGTCAATTAGTTAAAGTTCTCATGGAAAATTATTATTCAAAGACCTATACACGTAATTGTCTTGGAAGTTGGAACTTTAATAAAGTAACAATCGAACTCATTCGGTCTTAACAAGGTTTTCAAATTGAGTTATTGAACTCTTGCAATCAAATCCAAAATAGGCCGAGCTTATAGCTTTGAGTTGGCTTTTTTTAATTTGGTAAAGCTAGCCACATCCAAGAATTTAAGAGCTTATTTAAAGTTTTATTTGTCATTAAGATCCAGTTGAAAAATTTATTTTAACTAATATAAATTTAAGGAAAAGAAAAAATACAAGTTGCTAGAGGAGAGATGGAATGTGATTTTCTTCTAAAAGCCCCTCCATTCAATCTTTATTTTAATTACAAAATTGCCACTACTTTTTTAAGCCACCGGTCAAAGAGCTTGGATGACCTATAGATTTATTTAACTCTATTAAGGTGGTGGACCAATTCAACAATTAAATGGCTACCTCGGGGACCTTTTAACAATAATTTACTTTTAAGAACTCAATCCATAAAATCGTGTAGTATAGGGACTAAGGGCCTGTTCGTTTGTGGCTTAATGGGCTGTATGGTAGATATAGCTAATTCGCACAGCCATATCTGGGTGTTCGGTAGCGGCTTATTCGGTTAGCCCATGGCTAACTTGGTCAGCTAGAAAACTCAAGTTCTTTGTACTCAGCCAGTCAAATCTCTTAAATTTCCTCAACTACCCCTTTACAAAAAGACCATCCACACCTTTTATATTAGGAATGGTCTGTACACGTGTAGTTAGAAATTGCAACTTGTTCATCGGTCTTCTTCAAATATATTTTTCTTGATTTGAAATCTGTTGTTTTCGATTCCAATACCGTTTCTCTCGATTATGAAGTTCTCGATTTCAGATCGGTTCCGATTTACGTCTCGAGATCTTAGAGATTTGTTTTGTCTCCGTTCCAAAATCTGTTTCTCTAGATATGTTGTTAGCCATGGAAGATACAAAGTTTGAATCGTTTTATCACCGTTTTGAGTACTGAAACTTTCTGAATCAAGAGCAGAGAGGAACTGCAGGTGGTGGGTTTTCCAGCCGGAATGACGGTGGTTTGGAGGTTGTTTCTTTTAGGTCCCGAGGTTTGTTCACCTGGCAGAGATTGAAGGAAAGGTTTTTTCTGAGGTGTGAGGTAAAAAAGAAATAGGAAAGGATGATGAGAATAGGATTCAAGGGGAAGGGGAAGGGGAAGGGGATGATGGGTTTCAGGTTTTGTTTTAAAGGAAAAGAAAAAAGGATGATGGGAGTAGGATTCAAGAACCAATATATATATATATATATACAGGGAGAGGTTCATTTGAGAAATGCTAAATATATGAGAAGTAGAGAGGTAATCTTAGCCATTCATTCGGTCAACATTTGTGGCTTTGACCGAGAAGCAGCGGATAATTCCTCGCGTGGTCTGCACAAGATAGAGAGGTAGTTTCGTAAAATACGCGGGACGAGTTCATATATGAATTTGTGTGATTCACATATGAACTTTACGTTCATATATGAACATTTGTAATTCACATATGAGCTATTTTTAACTAAGGGGTTGTTTACCAAATTTTCTATTAAGCCCTGTATGGATAAAGTTGTCTTACCGGATAAATTTGAGTGTCTAGATAAAAAAGTCTTGGTGTTTACTTTTCTTTCTGAATCAATAGTCTGAATTATAAAATGACCTTTTTACCCTTGGTACCAAAATTCGTCAGATTAGCAAATTTATTAAGAATTGAAGAAAAATCAACAGTAGGTGATCCATATTGGTTCCTATCAACAATACCAAAAATCATCGAGGCTATCTTGGTTGCTATCACACCACACATACACCAATTGTAGAAAATCAACAAACCCATATGAGGAAAACCCATGAAAGATTGATGAAAGTGAATCCCCAATTTCAAGAAACTTTAAATCGATTTTGGTGATGCAGGGGGGTTCAAAGTTCAAACAGGTAACCAATTTTGGAGATTAGGATTTTGATTTTAGGTATTAGGGTTTCAATTTTGGGTTTTTGTTCTTGGTGACGCGTCAAAGTCGAGAGAGATGAGGAGGGAAGCAACGATTTCGGGAGGAGATGCAGGGTTTCGATTTCAGGAAGAAGATGCAAGGTTTTGATTTTAGGTTTTTGTTCCTGCGTCAAAGTTGAAAGAGATGAGGAGAGAAGCAACGATTTCGTTTTCGTGAAGGAGATGCAGGGTTTTGATTTCAAGAAGGAGATACATGTTTCAATCTCGGGAAGTAGATGCACAATTCGATCTTTGGAAGGAGATGCAAATCAGGTTTACGTTTCAATTTAGAAGAAAGACCTACAAGTTCTTTTTTTCTACATAGGGTTCTTTTTAATTATAGGGGTAGAGAATGTAAACTTTATGGCTGAATGGGGACAAGAGAGCCTCCCGAACTGTGCGAATAAGCTATTATTTTTTTAGTTAAGAGGGTGTTTGGGAGTGCTTTTTTAGTCCAAAAGTGCTTTTGGCCAAAAGTGCTTATTGACTTATTGCTTTTGGAAAAGGAGTTTTTAAAAAAGTGTTTGGATTAGCTTTTGAGATTATAAAAGTCAATAAGTTAATAAGTTATTTTTTAAAAAGTGTTTGGCTTAGCTTATACATGTAAAATGATCAAAAAGGACATGCCTTGTTATTTAACCATTTTTCCTTATTTTTAAAATATCTATACAAAAAAAATATTTGTTAAAAAAAATATTGTCTAAAAATACGATTTTGCTATCAAAAAGTCAATTGAGAAAAAAAAACTAATCCAAAGTCAATTGAGAAAAAAAAACTAATCCATTAGGATGAGGGGCATTTCTGTAATTTTACTATCCAAAAGTCATTTTCTAATCCAAAAGTCAGGATTATGTGACTTATGAAAAATCACGTTTGTAGGCAAATCCAAAAGCTGTTTCAAAAGCACTTTTGCATTTCCCAAACACCCTTTTTAACTTATTGGTTTCTTGAGAAGCCAATAAGTCAATAAGCCCTTTGAAAACACACTCCCAAACACCCTCTAAGCCATAAGTAAACACCTCACTATGGCTGTGCGAATAAGCCAGTTAAGCCATTAAGTCCATTAAGCCACAAGTAAACATCCCCTAATTCATATATGAACCTTTGAGATTCATATATGAACCTTTGTGATTCATACATGAATCAGTTAATCAGTTCATATGAGAATTAGTTAAAAAAGAGTTCATATATGAATCACAAATGTTCATTTATAAATAAGTTAATTGGTTCAACTAATTCATATATGAACCTGTAGTTAATTAGTTCATATATGAAACACAAAGGTTCATATATGAATTAGTTATAAAGAGTTCATATGTGAATTACATAGGTTCACATATGAACAGATGGTTCATATATGAACTCGTCCCGTGTTTTTGTAAAAGTTACGAAACTGCCTTCTATTTTTGGAACAACCGCAACTTTTGACTAGTCAAAGCCGCAACTTTTGACCAATTAAAACCGATCTTGACCGAATAAATGACCAAGACTACTTCTCTACTTCTCATATATTTAGTAGGGGTGTGCAAAACCCGAATAATCCGAAATTCGAACCCGAACCGAAAATAAAGTGTTTTTGCAATACCCGAATACCCCGAAATCCGAAAATCCGAAACCCGACTTTTGGGGGAATATTTGGGGTCGGGTCGGGTTTGATTTTTCCCACCCGACCCGTCCGAAAACCCGAAATCATATACATATATATTTTAAATATTACATAAATATATTTATTTAGAGTAAATTACGTGATTGGTCCATGTGGTTTGCCTAAATTGCACTGTGCGTCCCTAAAATAAAATAATTATAGGAAACGTCCCCGTGATATACAATTTCACACGCATTTGGTCCCTGTACTCTAACACCATTAAAAAGATCTGTTAAGTAGTTTAATTAGAAGGGTATATTAGTCATTTTATATATTTCCTATTGTTTATTAAAAAAGAAATTGTAAATTATATTATATTATATAATAATGACAGGGAACAAAAATTGACTGAGAACCCACGTCAGTCTTCATCTCTTCCGACCTCAACCTCCGGCAGCCCTCGTAAACCATCGATGAAGTCCCCAGTCCCTCCCTCCACCATAAAACGCCTTCCCTTCTTAACCCTCGATCGTGAAACGGACATTTGCAGGTGACGGTGGTTTGCAGGTGAAGCTGTTTGTGTGTGTGTGTGTATATATATATATATATATATATTCTGTGTGAACATATATATATGTTCCTGTGTGTGTATATATATATATATATATATGTTCCTGTTTATGTGTGTGTATATATATATACTTCCTGTGTGTGTGTATATATATATATATCTTCCTTTTCACACACATATTAACAACAAAAACTGTGATGCACCATTTACAAACTGTAATTACACATGGAAGGAAACTCAATAACACAATCATATACCTAGTGAAAGTGTAAAACAAAAAGCATATAAACAACAACAAAAATTGCCATTAACACGAATGGACAAAAAAACCTACCAACTTTTACTTATCATGTTAACAAAATTATATATTATTGCATACAAATACATCTCTTCACTAACATATGCCTTCGACAGTGGTTGCGTATCTGTATCACCCAACTTCTGAACCGAAACATTAAACATTTAAACGGCAGATCCAGAACGAGCAAAATCATTCGGAAACTGGATACCATTATCATCTTCATGTACAACGTCATTCAACATAACTGCATGCTTCATCACTTCTTAACTGTTAACTCAGTTGAATAATAAAAACGTCGGAACCCTAGTTCGCTAGCAGGTAAAATCAGATGTTAATCTTGCAAAAAACGAGCATTCACTAGCAGGTGAAATCGGATGTTAAACTTGCAAAAAAAGGAGCATTTTATAGCCCTGCAGCAACTCACAGCTCTGAAAAAGCTCCATCTAGTCATTGTTCAAACAATAACACAGATAGCTTCTTGGGTTCATTTTGTAACACAGATCTTTCCATTGCATCAAAAGTAGAAAATGTTGATGCAGATGTACATTGACGGAGAAGATGAAATGAATCTACAGAATCAGGTTATATCTTTGTTTGAACTCCAGCAAATTAAGAAAACAAGGGTTTCAAATCGAACTTCAAATCTGATCAACCCCAAATCGAACTTCAAATCTGAAAACCCTAAAATCGAACTTCGATGGAGAACGGGGTTTCACTAGGGAGTCGAAGAGAGAGAAGGACAACAGGAGGAGAGAAGGGGAGGATGGAGACGATGGGGTTCACCGGCGAAGATTTTGGGTACCGCCGTACCGGTGTGGTGTCGATAATCATCACTCTTCAAAACCTAGAAAATCGGTATGGGAGCGGAGTAACAACGACAATCGTGGGTTTCATGATCTCGGTGGTGGGGGACGATGGAGGAGGGTGATGGTGACGAAATGTAGAGGTTGGTGATGGTGGTCGGAAAAGAATGGTGGTTTCTCGATCAATGGAGGGATTTTTTCTTTTAGATGTGTGCTTGTAATATGTATATATAAAATATAATACATATTTTTAATATAAAATAGAAAGTATGTATAATGACTAAAATGCCCCCCTCCCCTCTAATAACTTACTTAACAGAACTATTTAACAGTGTTAGAGAACGAGGACCAAAGGCATGTGAAAATATAAACCACATGGACGTTTTCCATAATTATTTTGATTTAGGGACGCACAGTGCAATTTTGTATGAACCACAGGGACCAATCATGTAATTTACTCATTTATTTATCTAATTATCTTTAGAAAATCGTAAATTATAGTCGGTCAACATGTTTTTCAATTTTTAAACTTATTATCGATTTTATCAATCTCTCGTTTGATTGAATTCGTCCTTAAAATCGATTGAATTTATATATACTTTTGTTATTATAATAATATCCGAACCCGACCGACATTAACTCGAAACCCGACCAACCTGAAGAAATCCGAAATTCGAAACCTAAAGTTCGGGTCTTGATTTTCATATCTGAAATCTGATCGGGTTTTCGGGTTGTCCACCCGAACCCCCGCCCGATGCACACTTCTAATATTTAGCACTTCTCAAATGAACTATATATATATATATATATAGAGAGAGAGATACTCCCTATCATATTTATACATCAAATTTTATTTTTATAATCTTATTTAAAATCAAGTTTAATGTTATGATATTATCTAAAATCAAGGTTTAATCTTATAATATTCAATTATTACTAGTCATGTACCCGTGCAATACGGTGAGATGCAAAACTCAAACTACTGTATGCAAGAGTGCGAGTATAAAAAGAGAACAAAACAAATGAATTCCATAGCTATGGAATACATATTTCCCTATGTGAAAAACATTTAATGATTGTTTACCAAACGCTTACTAGCAAGAGTAATCACCCTCATTTACGTAACTGGTGATATTCTCGGTAATCTAAATGGATTGTTGGTAAACGTCTTTAAGTCGGTAAACGCTAACCGGGTAAAAGTATTCTAACTCCTTTACAAGGTAAGATTATCGATCATTGGATTGTTATGCATCATACCAGATAAGATTTTCGGTTGATCGGTTCTTAGTAATGTATTTCAAGACCTTGTTATGCCACTTACTGAAAAAGATTCTCAATAAACGCTTTTCGAGTAACATTTTGGTAAGGGTTCTCAATAACATACTTCATAACCTTCTTCGAACATTATCAATTAACATCTTTGTAAAGGCTGTATAAATGGCAACTTTAGCAACACCTTTTGCCCTTTAAAGTTTATTCAACCATGGAGTATAAATGTTTGTCCATCGGTGCTATAAAAGGAACCTACAGTTTTGTTTATTCTAAGATAGGGTTACGAATGCAACCATATCCCTCCATACACATTTATTTTATCACTATACATCCAAAAATTTACAACAAAGAATGTGTCATAGGTGTGTCATGAGTTTCCTGGCCCTAGGTGCTAAAACATCATTTGTATGTGGTAATGAAACATCAACTTTTGTCTTTATTGTCCTAGATTATGAACCTCATCTAATGTTTTAAAAACAAAGGGTATTTCAACCAATCTCTTTAGAAACTTCTCTATAGTATGCCTTTCGTTTTGTGTATATATGTGTGTGCGTGCATAATCATTCTTTTTCTTGGTGGACTATATTGCACCTGAAACGAAATCAACGATCAGTTTTCGATTGAACCGAATCTCATTAGAATCGATTAAAACCAAAAACCAAAATTCATATCAGCCCAAAAACTTAAACTAAAGTCAAATCCAAAAGATCTCATAAGTGCAAGATAAAATTCAAGTTAAAATCCAAACTCAAACAAATTAAAATAACTCAGATGTGGCATATGACAGTAGTAACAAATGTTAGCAACTTTCAAATGAAAATTAACTCTAAATGTATCTATTACACACCATGCTAGTATAAAAACTACGATAAAGAAAATATCACCTTCTTCGGCATGATATGACTTCCTCTAAAATGTCAATTTGGGAATTGTAATTAACGTGTTGGTCATTGTGGTAGAGTTATTGATCACCCTTGTATTCTTAACTCAGACAGTATTTTCAAGCCAAGAAAATAGATAATATGCATCAGGTTCTACTATCCACATGACTGAAAAGTAACTTCCCTGCCCAGGTCCCCCATCATATCACCAAGTTGATCCTGAAAGAATTATGTGACAACATTTTGCAATTAATAAATGGTGTTTTACCCAACGCTTACCCAATAAGTGCTTACCCGGTAAAAACTCCAACCACTAAACCGAAGATTTAACAACATATTATTGAAATTTGATTAGCAATATGTCTTCCGTCTCGGTGGATTATATCGCCCTTGAAACAAAATCAATCATTGTTTAAAACCTACATTCATACCAAAACAAAAACTTCTGAATTTAAATTCAAAAGATCTCACACTTGCAAGATAAAATTCAAGCTCAAAGTCAAATTCAAACCAAAGCAAAATAACTAAAATGAAATTCACTATTTGATCTCAATACTTTCAGATAACAAAGATAAAACCTTACGTAGAGAAAGAGAGAAAATGCAAACCCTCCTTCATGGTTAGCTCTCAAAGAATTAGAGTTCGTGAGTGTCGAATGTAGATTGCAGTGTTCGTAGGAATCACCTAAACGATTGAACCATCATAAGAAATCACTCAAGGAAACTTGTTAAACTCCACCAAGTAATAAAAACCAATTCAAAACCGAATATTTCTCACATAGAGAACAAATTATTTGTGTGATACCCCAGCTTGTAAAACAACAATTAACAGAAAAAGTGCCGAAATTGATAAAAGTGCTTAATGAAGATCAAAATGTGATTGACGATCGTCATTGTTCTGCTTCTTCACCGGCAGTCCAAGTCTATACTTCTAAACAATCAAAGAAAAGACTACAAATGTTTAGTTGAGAATCATAAAACCAAATGAATCCATATCAAATTCACATTCGATTTGAGTAGTAGTTGAAGTTTAATAATCTACCTATAAATGGCTCTTCAAATGGTACAATGTTAACGCCTTTAACCCCATCAATCTCAACTCCGAATTCAGGGTTGCTTTTGCCAAACCAAACTCGATATTAGTTTCAATCAGATAAAATAAACACAAGTGCTTTTCAAATATGTTATTTGGTCAGATTTATAGACTTTGCTTCTAGAATAATGGAAATTCTGTTCCCATTAAGAAGTAATTACAATTAAATAAATAAATAAAAGATGGACCAGTCCTACCAGTTACACTCAGTCTCTGACTTTTCTTTGGAAGTAATCCAGACCAAGACCATGGAAGGACAGGCTCAGTAGAGGTTGAGGATGGTACGAACTCTCGAGATCAACTGATTAACCAATTTGACCACCTATAGTTACAATCACAAAAGCAGTGGATGCAAAAAAATCAGAGAAACAGTGGATGCAAATTTATAATCGAACTCGTCTTCCTTAAGATACACGAAAAACTTCACAAGATTATCACCACGTCCTTCATGTTTATCTAGATGATGTTTGGGTGTACCTTAAAAATGTTTATAAATAAACCTTGACGTAAGTATACATCTTGGCCTATTATCGTCTCAAAACAAGTAATAATGGTACAAAGTACCGAATATCGATCCCACAGGGAAGCGTGAAAAAATTTCTCTTTAAAAGCCTAGTTCGTAAAAGCGAGTTTCAGATGGAGAATTCGAAGGTAATCTTTTGTTGGGGGTTTTGGTTAACAATTAATGAAAAATCAATTAGAAAGAGAAGCACAAGGTATAAAGATTCGTTGTGATGAAACAAATAATTAGATAAAAAGATGAGACATCATTCCTTCATTATCTCAAGGGTCCGATATTTTATGATACAACGAACCAGTTGTCAATTGGTCAATTGTGATCCACCACAAAATATAACCTTGATTTAAATAACGTTGGACAATCATGCCATACGATACACCTCTTTATTTTGTTATCGGTCTCGATCCCAACTTCACTTTATACCCCGAACTAGGACAATTGGCCCATCATCTTTCGCCTTCTAATTATAAAGGATGTATAAACTGGGAAAACAAATAATGGAGATGGACAATGCATAAAACAATTCACAACAATTATGTTAAAGTAACGTAAACTGTTATGCAAGTACCAACTTTAGAAAGTAAAGCAAAATTTAAAGTGCAGGTAATAACTGGCAATAATTAAAGTGCGTAAATTAAAGAGCGTTGAAATTAAATTGCATAACGTAAATAGCAGAAAATGTAAATTACAATAATTAAAGTGCGAAAAATTAAATTGCGGTAAGTATATTAACAGTAAAGTAAAAACATGAATTACTGACTGAGAAGTTAACGACGGCATGAGAGTGCTTGGGAAATCTTGTTTCAAATGTGGAATTAAGATGAGACTTGCTAAAATTATGCGAGAGGAACCCTTAAGTGAACCACCACCGGTTACGGTTGAAATATAATTTCAACCGTTAAGCTATGGATTTGGTTACTTAAAAAGCCCAACGATAAACTAATGAAGATTTAATGACTTGAAAACGATTGGTTGGAGAGATTAATAATTAATACTTGAATTATAGCGGAAAACTAAAGTACAAGAAAATGGATTTCTATTTGTTGGATAATAAAACAAAGACATTAGCCATAATTAACCGTGAACCAAATGAGATTGGGGACCCGAAATGATTAGTCGGACTTCCGGTTAATTATAGTAACGAAATTGAATTAGAACCAGTTATATAGAAATCGTGAGTTTAAGATTGAAAACCGTAGGTGATGAAAAGAGAGAGAAATCGATGGTTGTTGAGAGCATGAAACCGAAGGTAGCAAAAGTAATTAAAACCGAGAGAACTTGTTAGCTAAAATCATAAGTGTTTAAGAAGAGATTGATGGCAACTAATTAAAACCGTGAGATTTTGCAAAAAACATAAGAAATGAAAGTAGGGAATGAGTAAGTAACAACCAAGTAACACAAGATACCTTGGTAATGCAACGATTGATGTATTTTGTAAACGAAAGTCGGTTGAACCTAAGTGGTTCGAACCGTGAGCTCAAGCTACGGTTTTAAGAACCGAAAGCTTATAGCTCACTATATATAGCCTACCACTAATAATTAAGCCATCCAAGTGATGTTCTACTTGGTGCTCATACTACTACTACTACTACTACTACTACTACTACTACTACTACCACCACCACCACCACCACCACCACCACCACTACTACTACTACCACCACCACTACTACCACTACTACCACTACTACCATTACTACCACTACTACTACCACTACTACCACTACCACCACTACTACCACTACTACCACTACCACCACTACCACCACCACCACCACTACTACCACTACTACTACCACTACTACTACCACTACCACTACTACTACCACTACTACCACTACTACCACTACCACTACTACTACTACTACTACTACCACCACTACTACTACTACTACTACCACTACTACTACTACTACCACCACTACTACCACTACTACCACTACTACCACTACCACCACTACCACCACCACTACCACCACCACTACTACCACCTACCACCTACTACCGACTACTACCGACTACTACCGACTACTACCGACTACTACTACCGACTACTACTACCGACTACTACTACTACCGACCACTACTACCGACCACTACTACCGACTACCGACTACTACCGACTACTACCGACTACTACCGACTACTACTACTACCGACCACTACTACCGACCACTACTACCGACCACCACCACCACCACCACCACCACCACCACCACCACCACCACCACCACCACCACCACCACCACCACCACCACCACCACCACCACGATTTTCGTGCAATTTTAACCAAGTTAGTGCTCCACCACCACCACCACCACCACCACCACCACCACCACCACCACGATTTTCGTGCAATTTTAACCAAGTTAGTGCTCGAAAGTATTAAACTTTTATTTACTCAAATAAACACTAAAATTGACTAAAATGACTCAATGGGTTAACTAAAAATAGCTAAAAAATTGGAATTAAACGTCTAAATAGGGTTAAATAAATAACCCTATCACAACCGCAAATTCTATATGTTGCTTGTCCTCAAGAAACTTTATTAAAAACAAAATATTTGAAGCTAAACACTATTGATTCAAAAAGGAAAGAAAAAAAAATCTTTGCAATTTTCATAAACCCGACATGCATGCATTTGTTTCACAACGATATTATTGCAACTAGGTAGCTTAGTAAGTGATGATAGTCTTTCATAAATCAACAATTCTCAACTTGTACTTCAAAACTCGTCAAACCATATGCTAGCCAAACAACTATTTGTCTAATTGGAAAATAAAAATGCACACAAAGGGACGGTTATGCAATCGACTTTTTCATTTTTGGCGAGGCATTGCCTTTACCACTTTCTAAATATGGCAATTTTTGCCATCTTCTCATTTTGAGGAATTGCATGTGGACACATTGGTCTCTTGGTGTCTTTGACACTTGAATTGTATGCACAAAAAACAATTATAGAGCTTTGCTCTTTTTGCATGAGTGTTTTCACGCTTTGTGCATTTTTTTTGAATTTTGTGTGTATGTGGGTATGCATCGAGATATGTGCAAATGATATGGTATGAATGAATGATCATATCTTCTCCCCAAAACTTTGAAGGGTTCAATGTCCTCATTGAACATTGAATGAATCAAACCAAAATTTGTTAAGATTTGTGGTATTGGTGTATGTTGTGCACAAAAAATTTAATTCCAACAAAAACGGTGAAAACAAAAAGTTTTGAGGCTAGTTCTAGTGATGCTTTCAAAACACAAATGAGAAACAAGTTGACTTAATGAGGCTATCATACTACCAAACAAAATTAGAAACAATTCACATGTGACTCGCGTGCATGAAATGCATGGGTGCATGAAAATACAAAAATTGCAACTTTCCAATTTTAATCAACAAAATACCAGACTCACTAATTATAGTAACTACTAAACATTAAGTATAATGCATGAAAGTAAAAGGGGGTGATAAGAAGAAACATGTCCTACTCAGAGTGAGTAGGGTGCCTCTCAGCAGGCTGCCAAAGTAAATGCATGGGGAAAGGTGGCAGAGTCTTCAGTACGTCCGGGTGATCCTTGCTCCAGACAGCTCTCATGGCATCATCTCTGGCCTTCTCGTATCTCATCCATATGAGTTTCTCTTCCTTCAGTTCCTTGATGCTCTTTCTCAACTTACGCAGTTGGTCCGCAACTTCATCACCTTGCCTCTTGATATATTTTTTTCAGATCAAGTACCCTGCCTTTTGAAAGATGTCTTGAGCATTTAATGGATTGTACTACGTAGCTTAGTTTAACTGAGATTAATACCAAAAAACAGATAAAATCAAAATCAGATAAAAAACAAATAATTGTTGAATTCAATTAGATTACCCAAATTCTAGTTGCAAATGGACCAAATTGATTGTATTGAAACCAGCCCAAACTCAATCAAACTAACAAAAATGGACTTGGGTCGAAAAAATGTTTTCTTTTAAAACGGCCCAAGTTTTCTTAAAAAAAACGTTTAGAAGCTTAACTCGAGAAATCATTCACAAAATTTTGGGCTTGGGCCGAGAATTGTTACTTCTGTTTTTTTTTTTTTTTTTTATCAAAAATATTTACATCATCCTTGGATTTAATTAAAAAACCAAGAATTCACCAAACTCTTTTATTCCGAGAGATGAACAACCTCAAGAGGTTGTTGTATTATTGCTGAAAGATCGAGAAAAGGTTTTACCCTTTGTTCGTTCACCTTAAAAGTGGTCCATTTTTCTAGATGTCTGTTGATCCCCATTGGGATTTTCCTCCTCGTTTGACATATACTCATGTTCAGACATTGTGGAGAGGATAAAGCTAAAGCAGCTCTCTGTGCTCTCCTTCGTAGTCTAAAAGCTCATTCAATATCAAGGTCAAGTTGGAAAAACTCACCGTGAGACAATCTTGGCATACACTATTTTTTGTTTCTTTTTCGAAAAGATGATAGAAAAATTTGCTTTTAAAAACTTTACTCTATAAAAGAAAAACTTCTAGCGTGCTTCCCTGTTAACGGCGCCAAAAACTTGTTACAGGTTTGGGTGTACCTTAAAAACATTTATAAATAAACCTTGATACAAGTATACATCTTGGCCTATTATCGTCTAAACAATCAATAATGGTACAGAGTACCAATATCGATCCCACAGTGAAGCGTGGAAAAATTTCTCTTTAAAAGTCTAGTTCATAAAAGCGAGTTTCAGATGGCGAATTCGAAGGTAATCTTTTGTTGGGGGTTTTGATTAACAATTAATGAAAAATCAATTATAAAGAGAAGCACATGGTATAAAGATCCGTTGGGATGAAACCAATAATTAGATAAAAAAATGAGACCACATTCCTTCATTATCTCAAGGGTCCGATATTTTATGATACAACGAACCAATTGACAATTGGTCTATTGTGATCCACCACAAAATATAACCTTGATTTAAATAATGTTGGACAATCATGTCATACGATACACCTTTTTATTTTGTTACCAGTCTCGGTCCCAACTTCACTTTATACCCCGAACTAGGACAATTAGCCCATCATCTTTCGACTTCTAATTATAAATGATGTATAAACTGGGAAAACAAATAATAGAGATGGACAATGCATAAAACAATTCACAACAATTCTGTTAAAGTAAACGTAAACTGTTATGCAAGTACCAACTTTAGAAAATAAAGTGAAATTTAAAATGCAGGTAATAACTGGCAATAATTAAAGTGCGTAAATTAAAAAGCGTTGAAATTAAAGTGCATAATGTAAATGGCAGAAAATGTAAATCACAATAATTAAAGTGCGGAAAATTAAATTGCGGTAAGTAAATTAACAGTAAGTAAATTAACAGTAAGTAAAAACATGAATTATTGACTGAGAAGTTAACGACGACTTGAGATTGCATGGGAAATCTTGTTTCAAATGTGGAAATAAGATGAGACTTGCTAAAATTATGCGAGAGGAACCCTTAAGTGAACCACCACCGGTTACGGCTGAAATATAATTTCAACCGTTAAGCTATGGATTTGGTTACTTAAAAAGCCCAACGATAAACTAACGAAGATTTAATGACTTGAAAAAGGATTGGTTTGAGAGATTAATAATTAATACTTGAATTATAGCGGAAAACTTAAAGTACAAGAAAATGGATTTCTATTTGTTGGATTATAAAACAAAGACATTAGCCATAATTAACCATGAACCAAATGAGATTAGGGACCCGAAATGATTAGTCGGACTTCCGGTTAACTATAGCAACGAAATTGAATTAGAACCAATTATATAGAAATCGTGAGTTTAAGATTGAAAACCGTATGTGATGAAAAGAGAGAGAAATCGATGGTTGTTGAGAGCATGAAACCGAAGGTAGCAAAAGTAATTAAAACCGAGTGATCTTGTTAGCTAAAACCGTAAGTTTTTAAGAAGAGATTGATGGCAACTAATTAAAACCGTGAGATTTTGCAAAAAACGTAAGAAATGAAAGTAGGGAATGAGTAAGTAACAACCAAGTAACACAAGATACCTTGTAATGGAACGATGATGTATTTTGTAAACGAAAGTCGGTTGAACCTAAGTGGTTCGAGCCGTGAGCTCAAGCTACGGTTTTAAGAACTGAAAGCTTATAGCTCACTATCTATAGCCTACTATTAATAATTAAGCCATCCAAGTGATGTTCTACTTGGTGCTCATACTAACTACTACTACTACTAAAATGGTAAGTGTTCATCATCCTAACTACTACTTGTTTGGGTAAAAAATCACACCCTCGACCGACTTGGGAAACTCCCTCGACATGACCCATGATCAAGGATATCTGTTAATGCCAAAAATCATCCAGAAGGATAACTTAAGGTTGATTGTGGAGCTTAACAACTAAAGAAAGGAATATTGCGACAAAACAATGCGTAAAAGACAGAAACGTAAATGAGACGGAGATTTTGGTGACGTGGGAAAAACCTCAACGAGGAAAAAACCCGCGGACGACTGTGGAAGTCGTCGCTGCACTATGATCGCCAAACAGGGGCGATGTCCTTTATTTCTGGTGTCGGGGATACAGTGATTACAATACAAATGACTTGGAATGTAAAAATAACAAGTGTATCGAATGTAAAACTAGTGTGTCGTGTGCTAAGACTGCTGGTCGAGAGTGTAAGTCGTGCGTCGAGAGCGATCATTTGAGAGGAAATTCTTTGCTTCGGATGTTCTTGAGTATGCAGTGTGTGATTCAGAATTCGATGATGTGCTAATGATGACTTTGCCTTCATATTTATAGTCTTCGAATGCATTTACTGACTCCATGAATTCCTCTTGTAACGGTCGCACCGGCTTCTGTTGTTTAATGTTCATAACTGCTCTGTCGATTTCGTCTGTTGGGCATAAATGTCGTTTGACCTGTATTAAATGAGGGAAACACAACAGAAGAATCGTACGTTAGTTGGTCGAGGTCGTGTGTTTCTACACGATGGTCGAGGTCGAGAGGTACGTTCGACTTTGGCTTTGGTCGAAGAGTAAAATGCTTATGATTTGACTTGTGTTAGGGAGAAGTGTAATAAATGTTCTTAGTGCCTTGGTCGTAGTCGAGACTGGTGAAATTTTGCCCAAACAGTTTGCCCCCAAAATTTGAAAAAGTGGAGTGGCAAATTCAAATTTCAAAAGTTTTTTAAATTTTGCTAGTCGGACGTCTAGGGTCGTGACACGTGTCAAAAAACCTTTTCAGTTGCCTTGGAATTGGATCGGTCCAATTCTAACTGAATGGGAAGTCAAAAAGGGGATAAGGTCGTGACGTCACGCTGACGCGTGATCGTGCGTAACAGCTGTATTTGCCAGGTGTCGACGATCTGTCGAGCATTCGAAAAGACAGGGGCACATGTCGAATATCGAGAGGCTCGATCTGACACGACTATTTGCATAAATAGAAACCTTCGACGGATCTTTTCCTTTTACGATTTCAGAGAGATTTTAAGAAAGGTTTTCTTTGATTTGTTTGCTATTCTTCGCCGAATTTTTTCGAAACCTGCAAGAATCTTCGACCAAGTTAGAGATTTCGAGCTTTAGAACGCCCATATAAGGTACGATCTCTTGGTTCTTCATAAGTCGTTTACTAGAAAACTTTGAAAAAACTTTTAGGTCTAGAAATGTCGATAGAGCCTGTTAGTTCTATTCGAGATCAAAAGGATCTTGACGACCTTAGAGTTCTGGCAAAAATCCCTGCGGGAATCACATTGATTAGAGCAGGTCAGATTCGACCTGATGTATGTCCTGATAGGTTCGTGGTCATTTATGAATACCCTTTTAAGATAGAATTCGAATGGCCTTACTCGCCTCTGGCCAAGGCTTATATGACTGAATTCTATTTAGCACCGGCTCAGTTAATGCCCCAATTCTGGATGGTCATATATGTGATAGAGCGTCTTACCAAAAACTGGGAATCGCCGATGAACGTACGCGACCTTCACTTGGCTTTTCAAGTCAAGAAGGACAAATGTCATCGCTATAGCCTGTTTTCTAGGTATAAGGGCGATCGAACCTTAGTCTTAAATATCGTTGTAAACGATCGTAAGTGGAAGACTAGGTATGCGTTTGTGCGTAAGTTCACCCTTGACTCCGAGAGCGGCTGGATTAGGACTGGTTGGAATACGTCGGGTGAGATTTTATAGTTTTCTTGTCGTACGTCTTTCATATTATTCGACTGATTTCTAACATGCTTTGTATGTGTTGGCGGATATAAAATTTGAAAACGTGAAGCCCTACGCTAACTCTCAAGCAAAAATTGACGCGTTGTTGGAGTTTAGCATTGTCGAGAGATCTTTCGTCACACGACCATTAGTGGACGACGACGAAGACTTGGTGTTCTTAGGGGAGAACTGGGGAGAGAAACGTGTGGAGGAGGAAGAAGAAGAGACATAAGAGAAAGAAGAAGAGTGGAAAGAAGAAGAGATGACCGGTAAGTGTACCTTCTTATTCCCTTCTGCTAGACTCTGGTCTTTTACTTTCACCTTGTAATGCTTCTTTTTATGTGTCTTTAGGAGAATCGCAGACGAAGGTGCCGACCGTCTCTGCTATGAGAGCGGCGCAACTTGAGCTTGCCCGCAAAGGCAAGGAAAGGAGACTGAAGGCCTCGACCACTGAGTCGGAGGTTTTACCCAAGACGGGGATGACGATTCTGAGGGAACCGTCTTTGAAGGTTGACGACTCGTCGAGAGTCGTTACGCCTGAGAAGGCGAAGGTCACGTCGCCTATGAAGACGAGGACGTCTTCTAGTGCGATTGCTGCGACACCCGTTAGTTCTGCGCCACCGGCGAAAACGGCGAAGTCCCCCACTACCACGTCGATCCCTTCGTCGGCCGACAAGGGCAAGGAGCATGCGACGGGAGGGGCTAAAGTCACGGAGGTTAACTTTACGTTGCCTTCGGACTTTATGGTCGATGACGTCCTGTCCGGGACGGATTTGTTTCCTCATCTGGGGAAGTATTTGCTCCCTTCTTTCAGAGAGCGTTTCGAGGGATTCCCAGTCGAGGAGACGGGATCCCATGTTGCCAGTCTGGCATTCCTTGTAAGTTTTTCTTTGAAAACTTTGTGTTTTGATGTTTTCTTAGCTTCTGTCGAATGTTTATCAACAGTTTCTTTTGTGTTTTACAGGCGTTTCAATCTTCTCTTGCCCTATGTGCGAAGACAGAGAAGATCAAGGGTTTGGTGTCTTCTGCCCATAAGAGGGGGAACGCAACATTGGCCAGGGCGAACGTCGCCGTAGAGCGTGAAGAGGCTATTTCCAAACATCTCGACGAGGCCAAGAAAGAGTTGGAGACCGTTGGTCGTGCGAAAGACGAGGTGAACCATCGTTTAAAGCAGTCCTTATCGATGATCGACGGTCAAAGGGAGGAGCTGAACAAGGTGAGGGGGTCCTTGGTCGAGAAGGAGAGGGAGGTTGAGGATTCCAAGGCCAAGGTGGCCAGTCTGGAGAAGGAGGTGGAAAAGCTAAAAGACGAGGCCGCGTCTACTTTTGCCTTGGCTCGATTGACCGCTCGTGCTGCCATAATGAGGCAACACTTGTCGGGAAAGAACCCTCTGGCCCTGGCGTCGGTCGAGCTTGCTTACTTCTTGAAAGAGGTCGGGTCTGCAAGAGATCTCGACTCTGATGACGAGAAGGAAGCCGAAGAGGAAGAGGTGGATGAGGGTTCTAAGGACGGGGCCTTAGGTAAAGACGCGACCGATGCTCCTCCCCAACCTTAACATTAATCTTAAGAGCCACATTCTCAAAATACTGTGGACTCATCTTCATGACGCGTTGTGATTTACAGTACTGAGAAACTGTCACTGTCGTGCAAGAATCATTTTTGGTGTTTGGACGTCGAGACCGATAGGGACTTCGACTTAAGAAAGATCTTCTTCTTGTTGTTATCTTTCTGTTTTTCCTGTTCGACCGATGGAGGTCAAGTTATTTAGATGTAATTGTATATTTCGTGAATGGAATCTACTCTTTTGTCGAACGTACTATTTTGATTGATGCAAATAGATATAATATCAGTTACGAAATTTGTTAAGAACAAACAGGGGGTCATGCGACTTAGGCATCCATTGCAAAACAACCAAAACATAAGACGTACGTTTAAATCGTGTCGTTAAACATAAGCACATGCGACCAAGACATTCATTCAGAACACAAAACTTTTTCTAAGTTAAGAAGCTCAGATCATAGGAGCGCTAGACCTGGACAATCATATGATTACATCATACGACGAGACTTAAGTCGCATGCCCCTGTGATAGAATGATCGTGCCGTAGTCCTGAACATTTATACCATGCGACCTTGCGAGATTAAAGTCATGCAATAGACTTGACGATCTTAGTTCATGCGATCTGTGATAAAATAACGTCAGAGGTTTGGTTGTTGGCTAACCAACGACCCTCCGATGCTTAAGTCAGTGATCGTCGTGATAAAAATCGTGTAAGAAAAGGAAAAAGACTTAAAAGAAATACCTTTTCAAATGTATCGCATTCCAGCTACGTGGGATATCTTGATTGTCGAGGGTTTGGAGCCGATAGGCACCTTTACCCACTGTTTAGGCAAAAAATCACGTCGCTCGACCGCGATCAGAACAGGTAAGACGAATGATTAGGGACTATATCTTGTATTAAGATAAGGTCTCTACAAAGACCTAGAACACCATCGTCGTCCCTCATAAAAGATAAGTCGAGAGTTCCTTACGACGCTCGACCATAGCGTTGCCCGATCCGCACGACTATTATATAAGGACGTGTGACTTCGACCAAAGCTAACGTTAACCATGACCGTTTATTAAGTGTTTAATGCAGGAGTAAGAGTCATTAAGGAACAATGACTATAACCGACGCAATCATTAAACAGCCGGCGACCGTAACGGACGAAGATCATTACTCCGGCGACCGTTTCCAACCGTTAAGGCCATTAAAGGAACATTCATGGATGAAGCTAAGGACGCGAAGACTATAAATATCAAGCTCAATCAACATTTCAACACATCGAATATCCGGCGATAAACAACCGAAGCAATATTCAAGAACACTTGAAGTGAAGAACCATTATTCTAAGTATCGCTCTCGACGCACGACAACAGCCCTCGACCAGCAGTTCACACTTTGTTTCGTACACGACAAACACCTATTTTTACGTTCAAACACTTGTACTTTACATTTCGAAACATTCTCTTCATTTGTATTGTAATCACTGTACGATCGACACCAGTATCCAAGGACATCGCCCCTGATTGGCGACCATAGTGCAGCGACGACACCCCCTGTCGTCCGCAGGTTTTTTCCTCGATTGAGGTTTTTCCCGCGTCATCAAATCCCTTGTTTCTTTATTTTATTTATCGTCGCACGTCTCGTCGAAAGATTCTTTCTTTAGTTGTTTAAGTCCACATCGACCTTAAGTTGTCCCTTTGGTGCGATTTTTGGCATTAACAGTTTGGCGCCATCCGTGGGACTACATCTAGAGAAAATCCTCGACGAACGTGCATTCTACTAACGGTTTCTTGGAGTTTCTTCTGTTTTCTACTGCAGGATAATTGGCAGCCCCTGGAAATTCACAACAAGCCGCTGCTCAGATGTATCAGGAGCTCGAAGTCGCCCGGAATCAACTCAATGCAATGGCAGAGCAGAATCGTAGGGCAGCTGAGGAGATTGCGCGGTTAAGAAATCCTTTTGGACTTCAAAATGGTCCTAGACCGTTCGTGCATAACCCAGTTCCAGGATCATTCAATCAGAATGGTCCCAGACCATTTGTCCAGAATCCAGGTGCAGGACCGGGTCCATCCGCGCAGAATCAGCATCCAGGTCCGTTTACGCAGAATCAGCAAACAGGGCCGTGCAACCCAAATCCCCAGTTCGGACCAATTCCCCCTCAGCATCTTAGGCCGCCACCCATGAATAATGGGTCACAGCCGTTGCAAGGGTCGCAGCCTTTCCAGCAGGGGTCGCAGCCATTTCAGCAGCCATTTCAGAATGTACCTCAATCGTTTCAAAATGGACCGCAGCAATTCCACTATGGGTCGTAGCCATATTTTGTCCCGTTCAAGGGGACACCAATGGTTCGTCGCATGGTAATGGCACTAGGACCAATCCCTCGACAGGGGCAAATCCTGATCTTAACGATCCCGTCGCCAAGCGTTTGAAGATGTTAGAAGACCAAAATGAGCGCGTCCTGTCCTTGCTCGCCAAGTTGCCTGGGGCAGCCGTGCCTATCGACGTCGAGCCTCGCTCGGGGTATTTGTAATACCCCGGGTAAGTCAGTTAGATAAATTCCCTATCAGTTAAATTATTTAACCTTAAGATTTGATGTTTAGGGTAAGTATGAGATAAGTTATAAGTTCAAGGGTGTTTTTGGTACTTATCGAATAATTTAAGCCAAAAGTATAAATTGTTATATAAATACCTTTTAGGTATCAGATAACCCTCAGTTCCCAAATATAGAAAAGTGTTCGTGTGTGTGGAGGCGAAAAGGAGCAGAAGAAGAAAGTTACGGTTGATACATCAATCGATTGAGTTGGAATCGATTTTGAGGTAAACCCTTTTTCATTATGTGTTTGTAATCGATAATAGAAGAGGTCTATCGGTTTAGAAACGTTGATTTCATTGTTTAGTGATAGTCTCAATCGAATCTGGTAAATTTGGAACCGACTGTGTTCTTGGAGTCCAGGTGAAGTCCCGGTGGACTCCCGGTCTTGTCGACTCCCGGTACCATAAAGTCCCGGTATAATGAACTCCCGGTAATACTAACTCCCGGTAGCGTGAACTCCCGGTATTAACAACTTCCGGTGATCGAACTCCCGGTACTGTGTAGTCCCGGTACCCTGTGTAGTCCTGGTAGTGGGTTAAGTATAGTGTGTAATGGGACAGTAGAGGATAGGAACTTGTTAGGCTTCATGTAATTGGCTAGTAAAGCATATATGTATTTTAAATTGTTTCAGATACTGTGGAGTAGAAGTGAAAGATATAATCTTTTGAAAGAAGCTTGCGAGCGTTTTTGATAAGCGAAACAGATGAGTTTTACTTTAAAAACGTTTTTAACTGGAATACATATGCGTATGGTTTGGGAATGTGATTATTTGTTTATATGTGTGATATATGTGAATTATAATATATTGAGGTATTATATTTACATGAGTATTATACTATGATATAATACGTTGGTCGGGCGTAGGACCGGAGTGTTTGGCTATAGAATCTGTATAGCGTTGTTTGGCTGTAGATGTTGTACAGCGTTGTAAATTATTAGTTGGCTTGCAACCAACTAATATGGCCAGGAGGAATGAGAAGGGAAGGTACATGATGTGTGAGTTCAAATTGATATATTTGATCGTGATGTGTGATTTATATAAATAAGGTTTATATAAATGATTTCAAACTAACAGGGATTTATCTCACTTAGACCATTAGGTCTAACCCTCATTTTGTTTTAAAATATGTATTCCAGGTGGCGGATCGGGTAAGAACAAGTAATTAGAGTAATCGAGGGATGGCTTTTGTAAAGGAATATATGATGAAGATTTTGGCATGTTTAGCAGTTGTATTATAATAATTAAATGTTACGTATGTATATAGTAAGTCAAAGTTTGTAGTGGAATGTCTTATTTTGAATTGTAAAAGACTACGGGACCGTACTTGTAAGATGATGTTTCTTTTGTTATATCAATGTTATGTTACATTATGTGATTTGTTGCATATATGGGATTTGGGTCGTTACAAATGGTATCAGAGCCTTAGTTTAAGGGATTTAGGTATTTGTATCTGTACCTAGACTTAAACTGCATGTGAAGTAGGATGTCCCTATTATTGTAGAACCTTGGGATATTAAGTATAAAAGGTAGAAGGAACATCATGTAAGGTAATTTCATATTACACCTGGCCAGTGTAATTGTGATCTTACAGGTACATGTTTGAACTGGAATACCTTGTTATATGGGGTATGTGCTTATGTGTATATTAACCTTGTTTAAATCTATAGAATGGCAAGCGGTACACGGAATTCGAATCGAGGAGGAGGAAGAAATCCGAATAGTACGAATCCGCCGATAGGAACAGGGGACAGGGGAGGCAGAACTGGGGGCAGAGTCGGGGGTAGAGCTGGACGTCGAGCCGGAGGCAGAGTCTAGCCACATAGTACAGAGTTTGTTACCAGGGATGATCTAATGGCAGAAATGGGAAGATTGCAGGCTAGCATACAAACAATGTTTGATCGAAACCGTCATAATGAAACTGGAATACCGGATCCCGGACCGGAAGATGAAATGCTAATTACACCAACTGTTATACCAGTAACAAGGAGGTGCGACTACAAAATGTTTTTAAGCTGTAGACCTCCGACCTACTCAGGAGACAGGGATCCCGTGAAAGCAATGAGATGGATGAAGGAAATAGAAGCTATTTTCAAGACAAGCAAGTGTGCAGATGAAGATAGGGTATTGTACGGGGCAACAATGTTAAAAGGGGATGCTTTGTATTGGTGGGAATCTTTTATTCATTCTAAAGGATCTGATGTTTATTCTACCCTCTCTTGGGAAGAATTTGTGATAGCCTACATGAACGCATTTTGTCCCCAAGCAGCCGTCAAACAACTGGAAGGGGAATTTATGAACTTGCAATAAAGAAACTTATACGTTCGAGATTACACCGCTAGCTTTCTGGAAAAGTCTCGGTTCGCCGAATACTACGTTGCTACGGAGACGATGAAGATGAAAAGGTTTATCTTTGGGCTGAACTCAGAAGTCAGAAGACTAGTGACTGCAAAGGGACCCGATACCTTCTCAGCTGCAGTTGATGCCGCGGAGAATGTTGAACGAGATATTAGAAGGGATGCTGGCGATAAAAGTATCGGGAAGAGAAAGTGGGAAGGACCACAACACGATCCGAAGAAGTCCCGATTTCAGAGGTATGATAACCGTCCACCGTTTCGACCAGCGGAAAGACCATGTCAGAAGTGCAACCGTGTCCACCAAGGAAATTGCCAAGGTGATTTACGAGCGTGTTATAAGTGTGGGAAGACCGGACACGTCATTAAAGATTGTAAGGTAACGCGGTTATGTTTCTTATGCAATTCTCCGGATCACCTTCAGTCGGACTGTCCGCGGGGGAGGATACAGCAAGGTGGGTCATCGGGCAGGCCATCGATTGTTAAACCAGTAATACCAAGACTGGAACCGCCAGTAACCAGGGGTCGTGCATTTCAAATGACCGAGAAAGAAGCGGAGGAAACTCTGGATGTGGTCACATGTACATTTTTAATAAACTCTACACGTGCTAAGGTGTTATTTGATTCCCATGCAAACCGATCGTTTGTGTCTCCTACATTTGCTGCTTTCCTGTGTTTGAAACCTAAAATGGTAGAACATGCTCTATCAGTAGATACGACAAATGATAATCAAGTGTCAGTTAAAGAAGTATTTGATGACCGTGTGATAAATATAGAGGAGTGTAGAGTTCCGATACAATTGTTTCCTATAACTTTGATAGAGTTTGATGTCGTAGTGGGAATGGACTGGTTAGCCGAGAATCGGGCTAACATAGTATGTGATAAGAAGTTAATAAATGTGGTATTACCTGAGAAGGGACCAGTAGTGATTTATGGTGATCGTAGGAATCATCAGTCTAGCCTAATATCTATGATAAAAGCCCATAAATGTGTCAGCAAGGGTTGCCCGAGTTATTTAGCATATGTGATAGATAGTAGTCCTGAAAAGATTAAGTTGGAAGATATTCCTATCGTTAGTGAATTTCCAGAAGTTTTTCCCGAAGACTTGAATAGTCTCCCTCCAGTTAGACAAGTAGAGTTCGGTATAGACTTAGTTCCTGGAGCCACTCCTATTGCTCGTGCACCATATCGTTTGGCACCTCCAGAGATGAAAGAGATGATGGCACAATTACAAGACCTATCCGATAAAGGCTTCATCAGACCCAGTTCTTCGCCGTGGGGTGCACCAGTTTTGTTTGTGAAAAAGAAGGATGGTTCGATGAGAATGTGTATTGACTACCGAGAATTGAATAAGTGCACGATCAAGAACAAGTATCCGTTACCCAGAATTGATGACCTCTTCGATCAGTTAGTTGGAGCTTGCTATTTCTCCAAGATTGATCTAAAATCCGGTTGTCACCAGTTGAAAGTTAAAGAAGAAGACGTTCTAAAGACTGCTTTTCGAACAAGGTATGGACATCACGAATTTTTAGTAATGCCGTTCGGACTGACGAACGCTCCAGCTGCCTTTATGGATTTAATGAATCGGGTATGTAAGCCGTATCTCGATAAATTTGTTATTGTATTTATCGATGATATACTTATCTACTCCCGATCCAAAGAAGAGCATGCGCAACACCTTCGTTTGATCTTGGAGTTACTAAAGAAGGAAAAGCTGTATGCAAAATTTTCTAAATGTGAATTTTGGCTACGGAAAGTTCAGTTTCTAGGGCACGTGGTTTCTGAGAAAGGTATCCAAGTTGATCCAACAAAGGTGGAAGCAATTGAAAGGTGGGAACCGCCGAAGACGCCAACGGAGGTACGAAGTTTTCTGGGCTTAGCCGGCTACTATCGGAAATTTATAAAAGACTTCTCTCGTATCACAACGCCTTTGACTAAGCTGACCCGGAAGAACCTGAAGTTTGAATGGAAAGCAGAACAAGACGAGGCATTCCGGATATTGAAAGAGAAACTGTGCAGCGCACCAATTCTATCACTACCTGAAGGTTCGGAAGATTTTGTTGTTTATAGTGATGCGTCAAAACTGGGATTGGGATGTGTACTTATGCAGCGGGGAAAGGTTATTGCTTATGCTTCTCTTCAATTAAAGGATCATGAAAGATAGTATCCTACGCACGACATGGAGCTTGCAGCAGTTGTTTTCGCGTTGAAGATTTGGAGACATTATCTGTATGGTTCCAAATGTCAGATTTATACCGATCACAAGAGTCTCCAACACCTCTTTGATCAGAAGGAACTGAATATGAGACAAAGGAGATGGCTAGAATTGCTGAACGATTACGACTGTGAAATCCTTTATCACCCGGGAAAGGCGAATGTGGTGGCGGATGCGCTGAGTCGTCAAGAAAGGAGTGGAACAATAAAAGTTATTTCGCTACGAACTGAACTCCTACCCAACATATTTGACGAATTGCAGAAGTGTCAAGCGGAAGCTTATCAGGATGAACATCTGAAATCAGAACGGTTAGCGGGGATGTCAGCATTGCTAGTAAAAGATGATCGTGGGTTATTGTGTCTGGGAAACAGAGTGTGGGTACCTCGTTTAGGTGGGTTACGTGATCGTGTTTTACAAGAAGCTCATAAATCCCGTTTCTCTATGCACCCAGGTACAAACAAGATGTATAAAGACCTAAAGCAATTCTATTGGTGGTCGGGGATAAAAAGAGGGATTGCTCAGTATGTGGAAAGATGTGATACTTGTAAGAAAGTAAAGATCGAACACCAAAAGCCGTTTGGTCAACTACAACGGCTAGAAATACCTATGTGGAAGTGGGAACAGATTACCACATATTTCATCACGAAACTACCAAGGACTCCGAAGGGATTTGATTCTATTTGGGTGATCGTCGACAGATTGACAAAGTCTGCACACTTTCTACCGATAAAGGAAACCGATTCGATGGAGCGATTAGCTAAGTTGTACATTGACGAAATAGTAACTCGACATGGAGTTCCAATCTCGATCATTTCTGATCGTGATAGTCGTTTTACTTCAAGATTTTGGAGAAGTTTTCAAAGAGAAATGGGGACACAGATAAAGTTAAGTACGACATATCATCCCCAAACAGATGGGCAGAGTGAACGAACGATTCAGACCTTAGAAGATATGCTCCGGGCTTGCATTGTTGATTTTGGGGGATCGTGGGATAAGTATCTACCGTTGATCGAATTCGCTTACAACAACCGTTATCATTCCAGCATACAAGCGGCACCGTTTGAAGTACTGTATGGTAGGAAATGCCGAACGCCTCTATGTTGGAACGAAGTGGGAGAGAAACAGTTAGCGGGGCCGGAAATAGTTCAATTAACTGCCGATAAGGTTACTCAGATTCGAGAAAGATTGAAAGTGGCTCAAGATAGACAGAAGAGCTACGCTGACCGACGTCGAAAGCCTTTGGAATTTCAAATTGGGGATTTCGTAATGTTAAAGGTTTCGCCATGGAAGGGAGTCATCCGATTTGGGAGACAAGGTAAACTTAGCCCAAGGTATATCGGACCGTTTGCAATTACAGAAAGGATCGGTGAAGTAGCTTACCGATTAGATCTGCCATCGGAATTGAGCATGATCCATAATGCATTTCACGTATCGAACTTCCAAAAGTGTTTGGTTACTCCAGATCAGTCAGTCTCCCTACCAGAAATACAAGTCGATGAAAGACTGAATTATGTGGAAGAGCCGGAAGCTATAGTTGATCATAAAGTTAAAGTGCTGCGGAATAAGGAGATCAGGCAAGTGAAAGTTCAGTGGAGGCATCATAGAGGTCAGGATGCTACGTGGGAATCCGAATCAGAAATGAGAGCCAAATACCCTCATTTTTTTGCTTAACTGAATTCCGTGACGGAATTCTTTTCAGGGGGAGATGATGTAATACCCCGGGTAAGTCAGTTAGATAAATTCCCTATCAGTTAAATTATTTAACCTTAAGATTTGATGTTTAGGGTAAGTATGAGATAAGTTATAAGTTCAAGGGTGTTTTTGGTACTTATCGAATAATTTAAGCCAAAAGTATAAATTGTTATATAAATACCTTTTAGGTATCAGATAACCCTCAGTTCCCAAATATAGAAAAGTGTTCGTGTGTGTGTGGAGGCGAAAAGGAGCAGAAGAAGAAAGTTACGGTTGATACATCAATCGATTGAGTTGGAATCGATTTTGAGGTAAACCCTTTTTCATTATGTGTTTGTAATCGATAATAGAAGAGGTCTATCGCTTTAGAAACGTTGATTTCATTGTTTAGTGATAGTCTCAATCGAATCTGGAAAATTTGGAACCGACTGTGTTCTTGGAGTCCCGGTGAAGTCCCGGTGGACTCCCGGTCTTGTCGACTCCCGGTACCATAAAGTCCCGGTATAATGAACTCCCGGTAATACTAACTCCCGGTAGCGTGAACTCCCGGTATTAACAACTTCCGGTGATCGAACTCCCGGTACTGTGTAGTCCCGGTACCCTGTGTAGTCCCGGTAGTGGGTTAAGTACAGTGTGTAATGGGACAGTAGAGGATAGGAACTTGTTAGGCTTCATGTAATTGGCTAGTAAAGCATATATGTATTTTAAATTGTTTCAGATACTGTGGAGTAGAAGTGAAAGATATAATCTTTTGAAAGAAGCTTGCGAGCGTTTTTGATAAGCGAAACAGGTGAGTTTTACTTTAAAAACGTTTTTAACTGGAATACATATGCGTATGGTTTGGGAATGTGATTATTTGTTTATATGTGTGATATATGTGAATTATAATATATTGAGGTATTATATTTACATGAGTATTATACTATGATATAATACGTTGGTCGGGCGTAGGACCGGAGTGTTTGGCTATAGAATCTGTATAGCGTTGTTTGGCTGTAGATGTTGTACATCGTTGTAAATTATTAGTTGGCTTGCAACCAACTAATCTGGCCAGGAGGAATGAGAAGGGAAGGTACATGATGTGTGAGTTCAAATTGATATATTTGATCGTGCTGTGTGATTTATATAAATAAGGTTTATATAAATGATTTCAAACTAACAGGGATTTATCTCACTTAGACCATTAGGTCTAACCCTCATTTTGTTTTAAAATATGTATTCCAGGTGGCGGATCGGGTAAGAACAAGTAATTAGAGTAATCGAGGGATGGCTTTTGTGAAGGAATATATGATGAAGATTTTGGCATGTTTAACAGTTGTATTATAATAATTAAATGTTACGTATGTATATAGTAAGTCAAAGTTTGTAGTGGAATGTCTTATTTTGAATTGTAAAAGACTACGGGACCGTACTTGTAAGATGATGTTTCTTTTGTTATATCAATGTTATGTTACATTATGTGATTTGTTGCATATATGGGATTTGGGTCGTTACAGTATCAGGCTTCGCCCTTCATCGACGAGATCGCCACCGTCGAGGTCCCAAAGAAGTATAACATTCCTGCCTTCACTCCCAAGTATTCGGGTGTGACCGATCCAACCGAGCATGTCGCGCAGTATAAGCAGCTCATGTGGACAATCTCGATTCCACACATGTACCAGGAAGTATGCATGTGCAAGAGTTTCGGGGCGACTCTCACTGGTCCAACTCTCCAGTGGTTGATCAATCTCAAACCCAAATCTATCGGGTCGTTCGCCGAATTAGTCAACCAATTCTCCCGGCAATTCGCCAGCAGTCCTAAGATGGAAAAGCAGACTAGTGATCTGTACTATGTCGTGCAGAAGACCAATGAGTCTATTCGAAGTTATTTCAATAGATTCAATGCTGAAATGATTAGTATCCGCAATTGTGACATCAAAACTGCGATCGAAGCCTATAAGCGTGGTTTGGACGATAGTTCGGGTCTATACACCGATCTGACCAAATATCCCCCAGAGAATTTCGAAGACGTTCGAGCTCGAACCTTAGCATATATGAGGGTCGAGGATGATGCCGCCTTTCATCGCAAGCACACTGACGACAAGAAGTCGTTAGGCGTCAGAAAGCCAGAGTTCAAGACAAAGGTTGTTTCCAGAATAGAGCCCGCGCGCCAAATTTCAAATGTTTGTTTCAAGACGAAAGCAGAAGCCAAGACCGCGACTAAGTTCACTCAGTACCCCAAGATATCCTCTTACGAATTCAAAGGGACCGCTAAGGACCTAGTCGAAGCTCTGAAAAGTTCCCAAGCGACCATTCGATAGCCAAAGAAGTCCGACCTGGACGATGCTAAAAAAGACAAATCAAAGTGGTGCGACTTCCACGTCGATCATGGTCATGCGACAGACGATTGTATCGCATTGAAGAAGGAATTAGCGTATCATTTCCCGAAAGGAAATCTCAAGGATATCATCGACGATGTCGCTATTCCAGCTAATAGCCATCGACCGTCGACCCCCGAGCACGCGAAAGTCGTCAATTGCATCACCGGTGGTTCAGACGTATGTGGTCTGACGTATTCCGCGGCCAAGCGTCATGCCAGTCAGGCACCCAACGATCGGCCTATTCCTCGCTCGTCTAGACCCAAAGGAGATTTGGAGCTAGAAGCCATGAAGATTGTGTTCGACCACGTCGACCTGGGCGACTCGTATCAGAAGCATCACGATGGGTTGATCATTCAGCTCACAGTCGGTAACTGTTTGACGCGTCGAGTATTGGTAGACGGGGGCAGTTCAGCAAACATCATTTTTCTCAACACTATCAAAGCCATGGGAATCGATCGCTCGGAAATCACCCGACGTTCGATGACTTTGGTCAGTTTCAACGGAGAAGTGACGAGCACCTTCGGAGAGATAATCCTGCCCGTCTATGCCGGAGGAGTCAACAAGCAGACCAAGTTCAGTGTCATCGATTGTTCGTCAGCCTATAACATCATCTTAGGTCGACCATGGATCCATGATATGATAGTCGTTCCCTCGACATATCATCAAATCATGAAATTCCCTACGCCATGGGGAATCCAGGAGATCAAAAGCGAGCCAAAAGTCGCCCGTGAGTGCTACAAGTCTACCTTGAAGCCGCGGAAATAAACTGAAGTCGCAAGATCAAGCTCTCGACAGGATCCTCGTGTCGTTCTGTCATTTAAAACCTGTCTTTTCCTCCCAAAAAGAATAAGGTAATAAATGACAGGAGGCAAATAGAGAGAGTCTGAAAAGGTACGTTCTCTAACTCTTTCTCATTTGTTTTATCGCAGAATCGCACGACAGTAGTCACCAAGTCTACTATATGATTTTAATTTCGCATGGTCGCACGGCGTAAATAATCAAGTCCATGACTTGATCATTCTCCTGCAGGAACACATGATTCAAGTTTATCATATGATCAAATAATACGATCGTAAGGTTTAACGACCCCACATTCTAAGTTTTTCAACTTAGAAAAATTTCATGTTCTGAATGAATGCTTTGATCGCATGCGCTTATGTTTGCTTATACGATATAGAAATATGAAAGTCTTATGACTTACGTTCTAATCGTTGTATTACAATGGATGCCCAAGTCGCACGACTCTTTGTACCTAATGAATTTTTACAGTCGATATTACATATGTCCATGACATGTATGAGTCAAAATAATACTCAGGTTCAATAGAAAGGTAAACTTTTTTACCTTTCATCGCTAAAGCAAAACCTACACAACGTAACATAGGTCTCTAACGACCATATCGACTCGGATCGCCAGACCATAGGTCTTTAAAATGACCATATCGGCTCGGAACGCCAGAACACATGTCTCTAACGACCGTATCGGCTGTGAACACCTGATCACAGGACCACGTCGACCGAGAACATCAACCCGGCGATATGGGTCCCTGTCTCCTCGATAGGAAAACGTTCCCTGAAATACGGGAGCAAATATTTTTCCAGATGAGGAAACAACGTCGTCCCGTCTAGGACACCATCGGCCGATGACCCGTCCCCCTTGTCGGCAGACGCTGGGGACAACACCTTGGATACTAGCTTCGTCACTGTCGCCGGAAGCGCCGAACTTGCTGGTGTCGCGTCCATCGTGCCTGGACGGCTGGATGACACCTTCGCCTCTTTAGGCGTGACAATTCTCGACGAAATGTCAGCCCTCGAAGACTGTTCCTTCAGAACTTCGTCTTCTTCAAAGATTCCCGACCCAGCTGTCGGGGCATTCTTTATCCTTTCCCAGCCTCGAAGGGCAGGCACAACTTGCGTCACCTTCTTTGATGATCGACACGCGTTCCCGTCCTTTCGTATACCCACACAGATCGTCGACGTCTGGCGTCAACTGCTGGTAAGCATCATCGCGCGTCAGTATGACGCCACAACTTTTCAACTTCTCGTTCAGTTAAAGGCGAACCGGTCTAGTTCCACGACAACCAGGTAAGTCCCTCAACCCAGGTCACAAGTCTAAGCGTTCAACAAGCAAAATTTAAAACTTAAATTTGACATTCAATTTTCAAATTTTGGGGGCAAACTGTTTGGGCAAAAAATCACGTCGCTCGACCGCGACCAGAACAGGTAAGACGTATGATTAGGGACTATATCTTGTATTAAGATAAGGTCTCGACAAAGACCTAGAACACCATCGTCGTCCCTCATAAAAGATAAGTCGAGAGTTCCTTACGACGCTCGACCATAGCGTCGCCCGATCCGCACGACTATTATATAAGGACGTGTGACTTCGACCAAAGCTAACGTTAACCATGACCGTTTATTAAGTGTTTAATGCAGGAGTAAAAGTCATTAAGGAGCAACGACTATAACCGACGCAATCATTAAACAGCCGGCGACCGTAACGGACGAAGATCATTACTTCGGCGACCGTTTCCAACCGTTAAGTCCATTAAAGGAACATTCATGGATGAAGCTAAGGACGCGAAGACTATAAATATCAAGCTCAATCAATATTTCAACACATCGAATATCCGGCGATAAACAACCGAAGCAATATTCAAGAACACTTGAAGTGAAGAACCATTATTCTAAGTATCGCTCTCGACGCACGACAACAGCCCTTGACTAGCAGTTCACACTTTGTTTCGTACACGACAAACACCTATTTTTACGTTCAAACACTTGTACTTTACATTTCGAAGCATTCTCTTCATTTGTATTGTAATCATTGTACGATCGACACCAGTATCCAAGGACATCGCCCCTGATTGGCGACCATAGTGCAGCGACGACACCCCCTCGATTGAGGTTTTTCCTGCGTCATCAAATCCCTTGTTTCTTTATTTTATTTATCGTCGCACGTCTCGTCGAAAGATTCTTTCTTTAGTTGTTTAAGTCCACATCGACCTTAAGTTGTCCCTTTGGTGCGATTTTTGGCATTAACACCCACGACTTCTGAGATACGATAAGAACCCTCCCATTTAGTGGAAAGTTTACCGGCATTAAGTTCCTGAGTGTTTTGAAACACTCGTCGGAGGACGTAGTCGCCTACTTGAAAGATTTTAATTCTAACATTTTTGTTGAAGTGTCGTTCGACCACTTGCTTTTGTGATGCCATCTTGATCAATGCCAATTCCCTGAACTCTTCGAGGGCGTCTAGGTCATAACTTAGGTCGACCAGATTATGGTCGACGGAGGTATGTCTTGAGGTCGGGAGTTGAGTCTCGATCGGCAAAACTGCTTCACAATCATAGACCAAAGAGAAAGGGGTTTGTCCTGTGGACGTACGAGGCGTCGTGCGATTCGCCCACAGGACTGAAGGAAGTTCTTCGACCCACCTTCCTTTTGCGGCTTGTAACCTTTTCTTAATTGAAGCAATGATGGTCTAATTGCTCGATTCAGCAAGTCCATTTGACTGGGGATACCTGGGCGTCGAGGTCGTTAGCTTGATGCTGCGGTCCTCATAGAACTGTCGAGTCCTGTCGCTTTTGAATTGGGATCCATTGTCGCAGACAATTTTGGATGGAATCCCAAACCTGCATATAATGTTAGTCTGGATAAAAGACACGACTTCCTTGTCCCGAATCTGGGAAAAGGCAGCCGCTTCTACCCATTTGGAGAAATAATCTGTAAGTACGAGGAGAAATACCTTTTGCCCAGGGGCAGGTGGCAACTTGCCGACAATATCCATACCCCACCTCATGAAGGGCCATGGGATCAGTGTTGAATGTAAGGGTTCAGATGGCTTATGAGATGTACCTGAATGTCGTTGACAAGGATCACAGTTCTGGACGTACCTAAGGGCGTCCTTTCGTAGCGTCGGCCAAAAGTAGCCTTGCCGAGAGATACGATTAGCTAGACTGCGACCTCCGAAGTGATTACCACACTCCCCATCGTGCATTTCTTGGAGGATTTTCTGAATTTGATTCTTATTAACGATGCATCTCAGGTTTAAGCATGTTGATGATCGTCGATAAATCCTATCTCCGATCATGACATACCTGGATGCCTTGAGTCTGATCTTTCGAGCTTCCATCTTGTCTTCCGGGAGTTGGTCGTGCACAAGAAAATTTCAAATGTCGCTGACACCAAAGGAACACTTCGTCGGGTTGAGCTTCATACTATATTTACAAAGGATGTCGAACGACTGCCTCAAATATTCGACATGGTCGTCTGCTTGCTTCGATTTGACGAGCATGTCGTCGATATAAACTTCCATCGTGTCGCCGAGACGATCCTTGAACATCCTGTTCACCAGACGCTGGTAGGTAGAACCTGCATTTTTAAGTCCAAAAGGCATAACTTTGTAACAATAAATACCTCGATCTGTCATGAACGCAGTTTTCTCCTGATCTTTGATGTGCATCAGGATCTGATTGTATCCAGATTAAGCATCCATGAACGTCAATAGTTCATGTCCTGCTGTCGCGTCTACCGTGGCGTCGATGTGTGGTAACAGGAAAGGATCTTTTGGACAGGCTTTGTTGAGATTTGTAAAATCAAAACAGACCCTCCATTTGCCATTTTTCTTTGCCACGACCACGATATTAGCGAGACAGTCGGGGTACTTTACTTCTCGAATTTTTCCTGTCTTAAGGAGGTTGTCGACTTCATCGTTTATCACCTTATTCCTTTCAGGAGCGAATTTTCGTCGCTTTTGTTTGATAGGCTTGAATGACGGGTCGACATTGAGCTTATGAGAAACGACGTCAGGATCGATACCGACCATGTCTTCATGCGACCAGGAAAAGCAATTGACATACTCCTGCAAGAAAGATATTAGCTTGTCTCTAATGCAGGGATCAAGGGACGATCCTATAAAGACTTTTTGATCAGGCTTGCTCTGATCCAGGATGATTTCCTCTAGGCGATAGTTGTCA
This sequence comes from Saussurea involucrata, assembly GCA_033807775.1. Lineage (NCBI taxonomy): Eukaryota > Viridiplantae > Streptophyta > Magnoliopsida > Asterales > Asteraceae > Saussurea > Saussurea involucrata. Next base: position 14,836,530 of record CM066312.1, read on the forward strand.
ACTATCGTAGGGGAATCTTGTGCATTCTCAAGCTCCTCATGCATTTGGGTAGCGGCTTGTTCTGGGTTTCCATCACCTGCCATTTTCCTGAAACAGAAAACAGAGGAAACTACAAGAAATCGTTAGTAAAACGAACGTTTGTCGAAGATTTTCTCTAGATGGGGCCCCACGGTGAGCGCCAAACTGTTAATGCCAAAAATCGTCCAGAAGGATAACTTAAGGTTGATTGTGGAGCTTAACAACTAAAGAAAGGAATCTTGCGACAAAACAATGCGTAAAAGACAGAAACGTAAATGAGACGGAGATTTTGGTGACGCGGGAAAAACCTCAACGAGGAAAAAACCCGGGGACGACTGTGGAAGTCGTCGCTGCACTATGATCGCCAAACAGAGGCGATGTCCTTTGTTTCTGGTGTCGGGGATACAATGATTACAATACAAATGACTTGAAATGTAAAAATAACAAGTGTATCAAATGTAAAACTAGTGTGTCGTGTGCTAAGACTGCTGGTCGAGAGTGTAAGTCGTGCGTCGAGAACGATCACTTGAGAGGAAATTCTTTGCTTCGGATGTTCTTGAGTATGCAGTGTGTGATTCAGAATTCGATGATGTGCTAATGATGACTTTGCCTTCATATTTATAGTCTTCGAATGCATTTATTGACTCCATGAATTCCTCTTGTAACGGTCGCACCGGCTTCTGTTGTTTAATGTTCATAACTTCTCTGTCGGTTTCGTCCATTGGCCATAAATGTCGTTTGACCTGTATTAAATGAGGGAAACACAACAGAAGAATCGTACGTTAGTTGGTCGAGGTCGTGTGTTTCTACACGATGGTCGAGAGGTACGTTCGACTTTGGCTTTGGTCGAAGAGTAAAATGCTTATGATTTGACTTGTGTTAGGGAGAAGTGTAATAAATGTTCTTAGTGCCTTGGTCGTAGTCGAGACTGGTGAAATTTTGCCCAAACAATATCTACGACGGTCATACCCCCGACCGACAAGGGTAATACCCATTATTTCCATATCCCCGACATACGATAGTAGGTTATTAAAAGACATCTTTCGTCAATAGTCATTCAAGATAGTGTCTTTACATCTCGTGATCGCACGTCACGTGTCACATGTTACACGTCGCACGTCACACATCGCCAGTCACACGTTACTAGTCTTACGTTACTAGTCTTATGTTACTAGTCTTACGTCTTACGTCACTAGTTTTATGTCGCCAGTTACGACTCGTCGGTCTTACGTCGACAGTCTCCTGTTGTCGGTCTTATATCGCTCTGGTCCTGCAAAAGCATCGTCCTGACATCCTGGTCCTGCGACCTGGTGGCCTTACGACCTAGTCCTACGACATCATCATCTTGGTCTTACGACCTAGTGGTCTTACGACATTTTCATAAGACCATTCTTATATTAAGATAAGGTCTTACAAGACATTTACAGTCATATACATGGTCTTATATTTCGGCGACGGTCATATGCTCCATAAGACCGACGTCCAGAACTTAAGACGGTCTTACGATTACACTAACCATTAATGGTCAACAGCCGTTTCTTTTGTTCATTAATGCAGGTCCATAAGCAATTATGATACAACGGTCAGTAACGGACGAGCTCTTAATAACATTAAAGACTCGACAACGGTTACAAAACCAAATCATCAAAGCGCATTTAATGCCCGCGGCGGTTACAATACCAACCATTAAAGCACATTTATTACCAACGGAAGCTATATAAAGGCCCCCGGTGATCAATTTAGGGAAGAGCAAGCTACATTCGTCTGAACAATCAATTCTACATTTCTTTCAAGGCATTCGAACATACCTCACTTACGCAAAGTTTCGTACGACGGCAGTTCGAACCACCCGACGACAGCAGTTCAAACCGCACGACAAACATACTTTTTCGCACGATTTACGCACGACACACGTCATTTGCACACGACTAAGTTTATATTTACATTTATTTGTAATTTGTTGTACACAAATCACCTGTAACACAAGGACTTTCGCCCCTGTTTGGCGACCATAGTGCAATGTCGACTCTAACCAAATCGACCGCGGTTTTTCCCCTCGTTTCGGGGTTTTCCGCGTCACCAAAATCTATTGTTTCGTCTACATTTTCTTCGTTATTTTTCTTGTTTATTTCAATGGTTCAATCTTTAGTTGATAAGGTCCGAAACCAAACCTTAAATCGTATTTTTATACTATTTTCGGCATAAGACAGTTTAGTGCAATTTTTTGCATTAACACTACTAATGGATGGATGTTTTTTTATGGATGCCTTAACATACATATATATATATATATAGCTACAAAAATACTTGGACACCAAGTAATACCCATGCGCCGAAGATCCAAAACGGTAAAGCCCATAAAAAATAAAGTTTCTAGCCCACAAGTATTAATGTTCCAAGCCCAAATTGCTTTAGCAAAAAATGATGAATAATTCGGCCCAAGAATGCATGGTCGGCCCAAAGAGCCATCCACAAAAGTTCGTAAACCCGGTCTGCCGATTCAAAGAGTATTTAGGAGAGATTTTCCTCGATTTGCCTGCTGTTCTTCGCCGAATCTTTTCCCAACTTGTGAGGGATCTTCGATTGGTTAGAGATTCGAGGTTTAGAGCGCCTATATAAGGTATGGTTTCTCAGTTTTTCGTAAGTCGATTACTAGAAAACTCCGAGAAATGTATCAATTAAGTCTGTAGGTTTCTGCTGAAGATCTTGATGACCTTAAAAATCTAGTATTTCACTCGTCTTTAGCTGAGGTGTGTCTGCTCGAGTTTTAACATCGGCCCAGTTAATGCCCCGATTCTGGAGATTCTGGCCTCTTTTGTTTTTATGTTCAACACATAATGTTTCCCTTTAATAAGTTTTTTAGGAGAATCGTAGACGAAGGTGTCAACTAGTTCTGCTAAGAGAGCGACACAGCTTGAGTTTGCTCGAAAAAGTAAAGACAAGGGATAAAAGACCTCGACTGCTGCGACTGGTTCTTTACCAAAGATGAGGATGACGATTCTGAGAGAAACGTCTTCGAAGGTTGATGACTCATCGAGAGTCATTGTGTCTGAGAAGGTGAAGGCACTGATTGCGATTGATGCGACGTTCGTGGACCATGCGCGTCTGGCGACGATGTCCCCTGCAGCCACGTCGATCCCTTTGTCAGCCGACAAGGGCAAGGGTGCAAAGACGGGAGAGGGTGAGAAGGAAGTCACGACGGTCAACTTTACGTTGTCGTCGGACCTCTTAGCTGAAAATGTCCTTGACGGGACGAAATTGTTTCCGCATCTGGGGAAATATCAACTCTCATCTTTCGGGGGTCGTTTTCGAGGGGTCTCCGTCGAAGAGATGGGATCGCATGTAGCCGGACTGGCGTTCTTGGTAAGTTTCTTTTTCAAAGCTTATGTTTCGATGTTTTTTTTGTTAACATATTTCTTTGTATTTTTCAGGCATTTCAATCTTCTCTCGCTCGATGTGCGAAGATAGAGAAGACTAAAGGTTTAGTGTTTTCCACCCATGAGAGGGGGAACACCACGTTGGATCGAAAGTCGATTGTCGAGAGCTACGGAAAATATCATATTCCTTCCTCCAACCTTAACATTAATCTTAAGAGCCGCATTCTCAAAATACTACGGACTCTTCTTCGTAACATGTCGTGGCGTATGGTATTGGGAAACAACTCCCAGCTTTGTCTTACATACTCGTTCGATCCTCGCATAAGTTCTTCAACGCTTTCTAGGACCGGAGGCTTCATCAACATTCAAGGGGGATCTGGTCGAGCACGACCTGACGTCTGTTTAGGCAAGGATTCGCTTATCTTCGCCGTCGGACGAACTTGCCTTTGGTCGTGGCCTCGAGTAAAGACGCGACCGATGTTATTCCTCAGCCTTAGGATAGATTTATTATTTATGCTCGATCGTTGGTGATCGAGTTATCTAATGTAATAGTTGATTCGATGAATGGAATTTTTATTTCGCACATCTCTTTGTTTTACACGTCCTATACGTAAACATAACGTTTAATTGCGAATTTTAATCGTGGGAGAAAACATGCGACTTAGGCATCCATTGTAATATAATGACTAGGATATAAGTCATACATTTGAATTGTATTAGCAAACATATGTAATCGATGTGTTCATCCAGAACATACAAATTTTTCTAAGTCTTAGAAACTTAGATCAAGTGAAATGTTGGACTAGATCGTACGTCGTTCCTGAATCGTGCGTCCCTGCGATAGAATAAGCAAGTCATAGACCTGAACACTTATATCATGCGACCTTGCGAGATTAAAGTCGCGTAATAGACTTATGTCGTGCGATCTGCGAATAAACGATGTCAGGGGTTGGTCGTTGGATAGCCAACGACCCTCCGATGCTTAAGTTAGTAAACGTCGTGGTGAAAAATCGTGTGAGAAAAGGAAAGAGATTTAAAAGAAATACCTTTTTAAATGCGTCGCATTCCAACTACGTGGGATATCTTGATTGTTGAGGGTTTGGAGCCGATAGGCACCTTTACCCACGACTTCTGAGATACGATAAGGACCTTCCAATTTAGTAGAAAGCTTACCAGCGTTGAGCTCTTGAGTGCTTTGGAACACTCGTCTTAGGACGTAGTCGCCTACTTGAAAGATTTTAAATTAACATTTTTGTTGAAGTGTCGTTCGACCACTTGCTTTTGTGATGCCATTTTAACCAATGCTGATTCTCTGAGTTCCTCTAGAGCATCGAGGTCATAACTTAGGTCAACCAGATTGTGGTCGATGGAAGTATGTCTCGAAGTAGGGAGTTGAACCTCGACTGGTAGAACTGCTTCACAACCATAAACTAAAGAGAAAGGGGTTTGTCCTGTGGACGTGCGAGGCATCGTGCGATTTGCCCACAGGACCGAAGGGAGTTCTTCGACCCACCTTCCCTTTGCGGCTTGCAACCTCTTCTTAATTGAAGCGATGATGGTCTAATTGCTTGATTCAGCAAGTCCATTTGCCTGAGGATATCTGGGCGTCGAGGTCGTCAGCTTGATGCTGCGATCTTCACAAAATTGTTGAGTCCTGCTGCTTATGAATTGGGACCCATTGTCGCAGACAATTTCGGATGGAATCCCAAACCTTCATATGATATTAGTCTGGATAAAAGAGATGACTTCCTTGTCCCGAACTTGGGAAGGCAGCTGGTTCTACCCATTTGGAGAAATAATCCGTAAGTACGAGGAGAAATACCTTTCGCCCAGGGGCAGGCGGTAGCTTGCCGACAATGTCCATACCCCACCTCATGAAGGGCCATGGGATAAGCGTCGAGTGTAAAGGTTCAGAAGGTTTATGAGTCATACCTGAATGCCGTTGACAGGGATCACAGTTTTGAACGTACCTGACGGCATCTTGTCGCAGCGTCGGCCAAAAGTAACCTTGTCGAGAGATATGATTAGCCAGACTGCGACCTCCGGAGTGATTGCCACACTCCCCATCATGCATTTCTTGGTGGATCTTTTGAACTTGATTCTTACTGACGATGCATCTCAGGTTTAAACCGGTCGACGATCGTCGATAGAGTTTATCTCCGATCATGACGTACCTGGATGTTTTGAACCGGATCTTCCGAGCTTCCATCTTGTCTTCTAGGAGTTGGTCGTGTACAAGAAAATTCCGAATGTCGAATGACCAATCATCTTCTTGCTCTTCGATCTGGACGACATCGTCATTCTCGATGGACGACGTCGCTAGATGAATCAGAGGAATACTGTCAAATATTGGTTCGACTAGGGCGGACCCAAGGTTTGCTAAGGCGTTGGCTTGAGTATTCTAATCCCTCGGAATTTGTTCAATAGAAAATGATTTGAATTTTTCCAATTTTTCTTTTGCTACCTTTAGGTACGACGTCATTTTTGAATCTTTGGCTGCGAATTCTCCATTCATCTGGTTCACGACCAGAAGAGAATCGCTTCTTACATGTAGCGAGGTTGCCCCCGAGTCGTGGGCCATATCCATCCCTACGATCAGGGCTTCGTACTCAGCTTCGTTGTTGGTGGTTTTGAAATCGCATCGCACAGAATATACCATCTTGCCCCCCTGTGGCGACTTTAAGACGACGCCAAGTCCTGATCCCCTGACGTTGGATGATTCGTCGACGTGTAAGGTCCAAGGCACGTCGTCGTGAGTCGCCACAGTAGACATTTCAAGCTCTGCTTCTTTCCCCAATTCAGGGCTGAAATCAGCAATGAAATCCGCCAAGGCTTGCGATTTGATAGCGGTCCTGGGCTTAAAAGTGATGTCGTAACTGCTGAGATATATGCTCCATTTTGCTAGGCGTCCTGTCAACTCAGGTTTTCTCAAGACAGACTTAAGAGGAAAGTTAGTTACGACAATAATCGGATGTGATTCGAAATAATGTCGCAATTTCTTTGCGGTTGTAACAAGCGACAAGAGCAGTCTTTCCATAGAGGAATACCTGGTTTCGGCGTCCAAGAGGGATTTACTTACATAGTAGATCGGCAGTTGCTGTTTTTCATCTTCCCGTGTCAGGACGGTGTTTGGGCAAAATTTCACCAGTCTCGACCACGACCAGAAAAGGTAAGACACATGTTATGAACTATATCTTGTATTAAGATAAGGCCCCGACGAAGACCCAAAAAACCTTCGTCGTCCCTCCTAAAAGGTAAATCGAGAGTTCCTCACGACACTCGACCTCGACGTCGCCTACTTCGCACAACCGTCGCGTAGAATCATGCGACCTCGGCCGACTAACGCGTTATACGACTGTTATATTTGTTCAGTGATTAATGCAGGAGTCAAAGTCATTAATGGACAACGGCTATAACCGACGAAATCAGTTATGAGCATCTAATCCCACATTGAAGACGACGACCGTTACAACAATCATCAAAGATCTTAATGATTCAATTAAAATCATCCGAAGACTATAAATCCCAAGTTCATCGAACAACAGAAGCAAACGCAAACACTCGAAGAATATTCGTTCGAAGCAAAGAGATCATTCATAGAAGATCGCTCTCGACGCACGACTTTCACTCTCGACCAACAGTTCACACATTTTTTTCACACACGACGCACACTGTTTTTACATTTCAAACACTTGTACTTTACATTTCGAAGTCTTTCCCTTCATTTGTATTGTAATCTCTGTACGATCGAAAACCAGAACACCAAGGACATCGCCCCTAATTGGCGACCATAGTGCAGCGACGACTTCCACAATCGTCTGCAGGTTTTTTCCTCGTTGAGGTTTTTCCTGCGTCATCAAATCCTCTGTCTCATTTACATTTTTGTCTTTGTCGCACGCCTTTGTCGAACGATTCCTTTCTTTAGTTGTTAAAGTCCACATCGACTTTAAGTTGTCCCTTTGGTGCGATTTTTGGCATTAACAGACGGCACTCACTGCATTTGGACTAACAGCTAAATATAACTGCAAGGTCTCATGATCGTGAGGCTTCAACAGCAAGGGCGGTGACGTCATGTATTCTTTCAAATTTTGTAGCGCTTGCTCATGGTCGTTGGTCCAATCGAAGCCTTTGTTTTTCCTGAGGACATTGTAAAATAAATGACATATGTCCGAGGATCGAGAGATAACCCTGTTCAAAGCTGCTACTCGACCAGTGAGCTTTTGGACCTCCTTGAAATTTCTTGGAGACTTAATCTCGATAATGTCTTTGATCTGGTTGGGATTGGCTTCGATTCCCCGACGAGTGACCAAGTAACCAAGAATTTTCTGGCACTGACACCAAAGGAACACTTCGTCGGGTTGAGCTTCATACTATATTTACAAAGGATGTCGAACGACTGCCTCAAATATTCGACATGGTCGACTGCTTGCTTCGATTTGACGAGCATGTCGTCGATATAAACTTCCATCGTGTCGCCGAGATGATCCTTGAACATCGTGTTCACTCGACGCTGGTAGGTAGAACCTGCATTTTTAAGTCCAAAAGGCATAACTTTGTAACAATAAATACCTCGATCTGTCATGAACGCAGTTTTCTCCTGATCTTTGATGTGCATCAGGATCTGATTGTATCGAGAATAAGCATCCATGAACGTCAATAGTTCATGTCCTGCTGTCGCGTCTACCATGGCGTCGATGTGTGGTAACGGGAAAGGATCTTTTAGACAGGCTTTGTTGAGATCTGAAAAATCAATACAGACCCTCCATTTGCAATTTTTCTTTGCCACGACAACGACATTAGCGAGGCAGTCGGGGTACTTTACTTCTCGAATTTTTCCTGTCTTAAGGAGGTTGTCGACTTCATCGTTTATCACCTTATTCCTTTCAGGAGCGAATTTTCGTCGCTTTTGTTTGATAGGCTTGAATGACGGGTCGACATTGAGCTTATGAGAAATGACATCAGGATCGATACCGACCATGTCTTCATGCGACCAGGCAAAACAATCGGTATACTCCTGCAAGAAAGATATTAGCTTGGCTCTAATGCAGGGATCAAGGGATGATCCTATAAAATCTTTTTGATCAGGCTTGCTCTGATCCAGGATGATTTCCTCTAGGCGATAGTCGTCAACTATCGTAGGGGAATCTTGTGCATTCTCAAGCTCCTCATGTATTTGGGTAGCGGCTTGTTCTGGGTTTCCATCACCTGCCATTTTCCTGAAACAGAAAACAGAGGAAACTACAAGAAACCGTTAGTAAAACGCACGTTTGTCGAAGATTTTCTCTAGATGGGGCCCCACGGTGGGCGCCTAACTGTTAATGCCAAAAATCGTCCAGAAGGATAACTTAAGGTTGATTGTGGAGCTTAACAACTAAAGAAAGGAATCTTGCGACAAAACAATGCGTAAAAGACAGAAACGTAAATGAGACGGAGATTTTGGTGACGCGGGAAAAACCTCAACGAGGAAAAAACCCGCGGACGACTGTGGAAGTCGTCGCTGCACTATGATCGCCAAACAGGGGCGATGTCCTTTGTTTCTGGTGTCGGGGATACAGTGATTACAATACAAATGACTTGAAATGTAAAAACAACAAGTGTATCGAATGTAAAACTAGTGTGTCGTGTGCTAAGACTGTTGGTCGAGAGTGTAAGTCGTGCGTCGAGAGCGATCACTTGAGAGGAAATTCTTTGCTTCGGATGTTCTTGAGTATGCAGTGTGATTCCAGAATTCGATCTTCTAAATGATGGCTTTGTCTTCGTATTTATAGTCTTCGAATGCATTTAATGACTCCATGAATTCCTCTTGTAACGGTCGCAACGGTCTTTGTTGTTTAATGTTCATAACTGCTCTGTCCGTTTCGTCCGTTGGTCATAAATGACGTTTGATCTGCATTAAATGATGAAATCATAACAGAAGAGTCGTACGTTAGTCGGTCGAGGTCGTGTGTTTCTACACGACGGTCGAGTGTCGAGAGGTATTCTCGACTCTGGCTTTTGTCAAAAGACGGAGTGTTTGTGATTTGACTTTGTTACAAGAGAAGTGCAATAAACGTTCTTAATGTCTTGGTCGTGGTCGAGACTGGTGAATTTTTACCCAAACAGGTTTCGTCCCAAAATTTGCAATCCGCATCCTTCTTGCTCATAATATACTACCGTCTTCCGCAACCTAGAAATACATAAATTATAAAATTAGATTTTGGTGCGATTTTCGTGCAATTTTAACCAAGTTAGTGCCCGGAAGTATTAAACTTTTATTTACTCAAATAAATTGTTGGTCCCAAAGGCCTATACAAGTTTGTAGAAGGGGGGATTGAATACAAACACACAAATTTTACTTTTCTAAATTGTTTATTGATAAATCATTAACAATTTACAGCTTGTTGCGGAGACAAGATTAAGGATAAACCTAAATCTAAACAAGTTGGAACACTAAGGTTTCTTGCACTAAGAGAGATAAGGAAATTACTAATAATAACCTATCTGAGATAAGAGATTTGAACTTGTCCAGAGTTAGCAAGTTACTTCAAATGAAGTGAGTTCATCTCTTTATATACTGCATGCATTTAATGCAAGTCAGTATATACTTTACACGTGTCATCAGCTGGTTGGTTGCATGTCATTGACCTTGGTTGACAACCTTAGTAGCCGTATGGATGAATAGTGTAGTATCAGAGTGGTTGTATGATTTCAGATATTCGGAGGTTCTTTTCTGACTTTTCGTACGAAGGCGTGCAAGGGTGGTTAAGACAAAAGTACTTTGTACGGAGGACTTCATGATCAGCTTTCGTTGATTCAGCGATTATCATTTACTATTCAGCAGATGATAATGTTCAGCGATAGCTGAAGTCTTGTACTTGATACTTCACGTTGAGTGGACAAATCTAAGTCTTCGCTGATCCGCATCAGTTCATTAGGAGACTTGTCGCTGGTTCTTGAGCTTGATCTTCGACTTCAGCGTAGAACCTTTGTTGACGTGAAACTTGTCTTCAGGGATCATAAGTAAACAACTAACTTATCAGCGATCATCATAATGACTGAACAGACTCAGCGCATTAATGATGAACAGTGTTCGCTGAATGTTTAATTTAAAAGAGCGAGAGTTCCTATCAGCGGTACTGGAAGATCTTAGTACTTATCAGCGATAGTGAAACTCTGATACATATTGTTTACTTACAATTTTCACTAAGTATATAAGAGAGGGTCATTATCAAATCACTGAGGGTTTGGATCAACAATCTCCCCCTATTTGATTATGACATAGCAACAAAGAAAATTGCTATTTAATGAAAACATAAGGATAAAAAGAACTCATAAAATATTTGTCCCTTTTACTGTTTTCTGGGATCTTTTCAGTAATGATGGAGTAAAGTACGTTCGCTGAAATCTTTCTTTAAGATATTGAATCAGGTTACAATGAAGAACAGAAAGATTATAAGTACAAGCGAAATAATTTACAAGTACAGAAGGATAACTGATACAATAGAGAAAAAGGAGATTATATCAGTTTTCAAAAGGTTCTTCCTTAATGAGAAGTTCATCAAGGGTCGTCTTTTCAGTGGGGATCATCCAGTCAGGAACCGTTACTCCTTGTTTTCTTTTGTTCAGCGCTTCTTCAAAGATCAAGGGTTTTAGGTGTCGTGACTGAATGTCTTTTCTGAAGTCACACCAGTAGATGAGATCTCTGAGCTGTTCGATTGGAGTGATTGGAAGCTCAACGATCCGTTGAAAACATTTACGTCCGTCGTAGTCGAGAAAGAATATTCCATAAGGATTACTGATGACTTTACCAGGGACGAAAAGTTCACATGGTGGCAAAGAAATGTCAAGGGCAGATAGATCAGGGTCAGGACCAAGAACTTCAGCGCGAGAGAAACCAATTCCAGTTTCATTTCGTATGACAGGACCTGAGTTTGAATCTTGACGTTTCTTCTTTGGAGAGGCCCTTTTTCTTTTCAGCTTAAGATCAGGAAGAGGAGGAATGTCTACACAAGAAGATATCAAGTCGATCTGTCTGTTTATCAGCTTTTCGAAATGATCCTTGTACGTAGATTGTGACGAATGGATAGCTAACCTCATCTCCAGCCATTCAGAGAGACCATACCTTTTTACACTATCACCGCGAAAGGCTTCGGATTGGCCATCTTCTCTGAAAAGTTTGATGTCAACAATAGGTACTCCGATAGATGTTCTTCCAGAGATGAATACCTTGTTGATCTTCGCTGGACGATATCTGAAGTGGATTTTCTCTTTACACCAGATCAGGGTGGTCTGAGAAACTTCAGTTTTCTTTTCCACGATCTTCTGGGCTTCTTCCCAAAGCTTTCGTTGGATTTGAATGGGAACACGTTTCAGCTTGGGGTCTTTGACAGATTCTTGAGTAAGCTTGATGGCGTATTCTCTGTCTTTCTCTTCAGCTTCCTTTCTTTCAGCGATGAGGCGTTCATCTCTAAGGTGTTCCTTGTATTCAGCTTTTGAAATTCTGAACTTAGGAGGAACTGAAGGCAGTTGATCACGCCTTAGAATGATTCGCTGATCCTCGAATCGTTTTATTATTTCTTCTCTTCTCTTTTGATCCTCTTCACTCAGCTTTTGAGGAGCTGAGGAAGGTCTGTTTCTGTGCGAGAGAGGTTGTTCTTCTGCTTCATCAGTCTCAGAGATCAAATCCAAGACTGGGATTATGTCTTCAGTGGCAGCTGGAATTATTGGTGAAGTCGTAGTTGTGGAGCCTTCAGCGATATCCTCAAACAGGGGAGAGGACTAGCTGAAACACAGCGATCTTACAAGTAAGAACTTGGGTAGAAACAGATAGAGAGAATTGGTTTAAGTGTATAGGCTTGGGTAGAGGAACTGATAGTGTATGATAGAGGAGGGATGGAGTAAGAGATGATTAGTGTACCTGACAAACCGGCTTTTCAAGCAAGATCGTCAGATTGTCATCTTCAGTGACGCTTTTGCCTTTGCCTTTCTCAGCTCCAGAGGCTGAGCGCTTTGTCTTTGTCCGCTCCCCTGAAGGTTCATTTATCGAGATTCCCTTAAGAGCTTTGATCCTTGGGGCAGGTTTGACGATAAAGAAATCATCGTCATCTTCGTCATCATCATCATCATTCTTTGGAGAAGAAGATGGTTCATCATCAGGGATGTCGACGGCTTCATCATCATCTGCTTCGGATTCTTCAGCGTCTTCTTCGAGTTGCTCCCCCTCAGATACAGAGGCGAGCTTCTCGGTTCCCTCAGGGTTTTCATCTCCCTGAGGTCCAGCGGCTGCTTCCGCTTCAATAGTCTTCTCACCCTCTTCAGCGAAGGTGAGGTCTTCGTTCTTCTCTCCCCTGATAGATTCATCATGGGAAAGGTATTCAGCGCTCTTCTCAAGATTCTCAGCGCTCTTCTTGCTGGGATGTTCAGCGCTCTTCTCCCCCTCTTTCTCATGATGACTGGGGGAGGAATGGGTAGACTCAGAATTTGTATTTTCTCTGTCTTCTTGGCCAGAGATTTTAATACAACTTTCTATCGCTGCTAATCTGTCTTCAAGGCCAGATATAGCAGGATTGATCTTTTCCAGCTCTTTGCGATCCGCCGCTGTGAAAGTTTCCAATACAGGGGCAGGGGCAGGTTCAGGAGCAGGAGTTCTTGCCTCGTTGAGCAGCTCTTCAATCATTGTTTTCATTGAACCAACGTCGGTCTTTACAGAGCCTAAGTCAGTCGTCAGAGTTTGAACATTTGTCTTCATAGCAGACATATCACCTTCTAGTGCTCCAACCGATGCCTTCAGCGTTGTTACTTCGCCGGACATGGAGGAAACTGATTGTTTGAGTGAGGTGTAGTCTGTGTAGATGTCAGCGAGCACTTTGGCGAAATCGCTGAGAGTCTTATCAACAATCTTGATGTCGTCTGTGGAAGCTTTCTTTTCCACCACCGTTGTCAGCTTTGTCAAATTCTCTCCAGCGTTTGTTACAGCTGTAGAATTGTTGGAGAGTGTGGTGGTGAGAGCTGTCAGCTTTGTTTCCACGGACTTCAGAGAGTCGTTGATGTCTCCCAAATTAGGACCTGTAACACATAAGTACTTGTGAACAAAGGAAAGCTCAGAAGTTTCAGGTTTAGTTACAGTGTATATGGGTTGATTTGTACCTGCAGGAGGATTGATGAAATCGTCAAAGTTGCGGACTCCTGAAAAATGTTCCATATCTTCCTCAAAAGTTCGGTGAGGAATGGTGATCTCTGCAGGTCCTGTCTTCATCATTCTTTGAGAAGCGTCAGCGGTGGCTTCTGGAATGATGGCATCTCCAGTGATCTTTGGAGGAGTGTCCATGTGAGTGGAGGGAGAAGCGAAGGATAAGATTGGGGTTCGGGTACTGAGTTCAGCGTTGGAATTGCTGACAATCACTTCATCAGTCTTTTGAGAGACTGAGGGAGGTTGGGTAGTTTCCAAGTTTCTAACCTCAGCGTTTGGAGACGCTGAAGTCTGGATTTGAGGGATGGCTTGCACGGGTGTGGCAGAGCGTACCACAGAACTTTCCTTCAGCTCTTCAGAATGAGCTGAGGAGTCTTCAGCATGGGATTGCTGGGGTTGCTCCTTGGTTTTCTTGATCCTTTTGGAATCAAGTGGGGTGTGAGAGTGTTTCCTTTTCTTAGAAGGAGAGGATTGTGTGGCCAGGGTATCAACGATGGGTATTGTCGCTGAAGGAGCCACAGAAGTCGAAGAATTAGGGTTAAGAAGAGAGAGAAGGGTAGAGAGACGTACCTCATTGTCGACAGGTTTGAAATCGAGCACCTTAGGGCCAACCTGAGAAAGTTTCAGGTCACCCTCTTGAGGATAGCTGTCCTTCAGGCCATATTGGAAGATGGCGCTGATGAAACGGGGGAAGGGAACCCATGCGGGTCTGTCAGCAGCAGAATCTACTCTTTGTACTAGGTCATCATAAATGATAGATGCCCAGTCAATATGTAGACCTTTCAGCAGTGCGTATCCCATAGCCTGCTGAGGTTGAGCGGCTTGATCAGAGGAGCCGGTCTTCGCTGTCATGCAGTTGATCAGGTGTGCGAAGATGAAATTCATCTCGCTGGGCATTTTTGACTTCTTTATCAGCGTCAGCTTCTTCTCGGGCTTCTTGTTCCTTCCAGTTTCCCAGATGTAACCCATTGCATCGAGAAAAGCAATGATTGCTTCTCTGTCAGCATGCTTCTTATGGTCAGGGAATGGAACAAATGGTTTTTCTTTGGTAGCATTGGGAAAGTTCAGGGCTTTTCGAATGATTGCGGGGGTTATCTTAATTGTGCCATACTCAGTATCGCTGAGTATGCAATCGATGGTTTTGGAGGGATCTTTGGCGGATGGTAGCTGAGTGTGTCTGGCAGAGTACCAGAACTGGGATAGTAGTAGCTGACTTGCAGGAGGTGTGATGGTCAGGGCTGTTGAAATGCAGCAGTTTTTCAGGAAATTCACAGCATCATCCAGATGTGTGACTTGCTTTCGAGGAGGAAACTCGAGAAGCGCAGAGAGGTTGTTGACCTTGGTCCAATCTAGTTGATCTAGCGTGAACTTAACCTGAGGGGCTTTGAAGAGATCGACTTCCTCAGAGTCAGCGGAGATGTTCTCAGCGGTAACATTGATCTTTGAAGTTGCCATTTCTCTTGATGTTTTGATGAAGAAGATGATGAACAGTTCTTGAAGTTTTGAGAGCACAAATGCAACAGAGGATTCTTTCTTGCGGAGGAAGATTTGATCGCGTAAAAAACAAATATAAACCAAGAGTTTGTTTATATAGAGAGTTTTAGAGAGAGAAAACCTTGAGCGGGAAAAGGTTTTCATCATGACACGGACACGTGTTTGCATTTGATTGGAAGTTTGAACGAAACGTGCAAACGTGTGTCAGAAAGAAATCATGCCTAGTGTTATCCGTTGCAATGACGTCACAACTGTCCTTTCACATTCTTTTAGGATGTCTCTGAGGTTTTGAAAGCTCAGGGACTCTTTTGGAAAACATGAAGAACTGAATAAAAAAATATCAGTGAAGGTTTAAAGAACTTTCAAAATATCACTGTTAAGGAAGAGATATTCAGCAATGCAATTTATTTTGAAATCTTGCATTTACATGCGATTGTCAGAGAGAGAAAACATACATGGATATCAGTTTAACCAAGTTTATTCAGAGAGAAGATGATGAAATGGATTATATGAGTTGATTTTATCCCGAAGGCCTATAAAAGTTTGTATAAACGTATCGCTGATCAAATGTGAACCGCTGAAGATTTTACCCTTCAAAGTTCAGCATTCCAAGCTCGTTGATGAGAAAGTTGAATCTTGTCTCATCAAGAGGTTTGGTAAATAAATCAGCTAACTGATAATCAGTTGGGATAAAATGAAGTTCTATATCACCATTCATCACATGATCTCTGATAAAATGATATCTGATTTCTATGTGTTTTGTCTTTGAGTGTAGCACTGGATTGTTTGCTATAGCGATGGCACTAGTGCTGTCGCAATAGATTGGAATTTTGGAGAGCTGAAGATCATAGTCTAGTAGCTGATTTCTCATCCACAAGACTTGAGAACAACAGCTTCCAGCGGCTACATATTCAGCTTCAGCTGTGGAAGTGGACACTGAGTTTTGCTTCTTACTTGTCCAACTTACCAGCTTTCCACCCAGGAGCTGACATCCTCCTGTGGTGCTTTTCCTATCCATTTTGCAACCTGCAAAATCACTGTCTGAATAGGCGGTTAGATCGAATTCTGAGTCTTTGGGATACCAAAGACCTAGATTCGCTGTACCCTTAAGATATCGAAAGATTCGCTTTACAGCTTTCATATGGGATATCTTAGGTTCAGCTTGATATCGTGCGCACAGACATGTTACAAACATAATATCGGGTCGGCTAGCTGTAAGGTACAAGAGTGAGCCGATCATCCCACGGTACAGCGTGACATTGACATGAACACCCTTTGTGTCCTTATCAAGTGTCAGCGGTGGTGCCATTGGGGTTTTCATAGCTGAACTTTCAGTTAAGTCGAATTTCTTCAGCATATCTTTAACATATTTTCCCTGATTTATAAAAGTTCCTTTTTCAGTTTGCTTAATCTGAAGACCAAGGAAATATGTTAGTTCACCCATCATGCTCATTTTATACTCATCTTTCATTCTATCAGCGAAACGAGTACAAAGCTCAGGGTTAGTAGAACCAAATATAATGTCATCAACATATATTTGAACTAAAATGATATGACCTTTCACTTTTCTAAAAAAAAGAGTTTTGTCAATCTTACTTCTCTCAAATTTTTCAATATGGAGATAAGTAGAGAGAGTATCATACCATGCACGAGGAGCTTGCTTTAAGCCATAAAGTGCCTTGTCCAGTTTATAAACGTAACTTGGGCGCTTAGGATATGAGAATCCTGGAGGTTGTTCCACATAAACTTCTTCATTCAGCTTTCCATTCAGAAACGCTAACTTGACATCCATCTGATGTACAGTGAAGTTTTTGTGTACAACATATGCTAAGAAAAGACGAATAGATTCGAGTCTTGCTACTGGAGCAAAAGTTTCGTCATAATCTATGCCTTCCTCTTGTCTGTATCCCTGAGCAACAAGACGAGTTTTGTTGCGAGTTACAGTACCATGTTCGTCCAACTTGTTTCGATAGACCCATTTAGTGCCTATCACCGTTTTGTCAGTTGGTCTACGAACGAGTTTCCAAACTTTGTTTCTTTCAAATTCAGTCAGCTCTTCTTGCATAGCGCTGACCCAGTTTGGATCTCTGAGGGCATCATCTATTTTCTTTGGTTCAGTTAGAGAAATAAAGTTAACAAATAAACAAATATTACCTGCACTTCTACGAGTCTGAATACCAGCGTTGGGATCACCGAGAATTTGATCGATTGGGTGATTTACAGTCCATCGCTGAGCCGGAGCATACGTCGCTGACTCAGTCTGAACTGGAGAAACTGAAGATGAGGCTTCAGCTACTTCTGGATTATCAGCTAAGAGAGGAATGTTTGCATTTGTCACTTCATTCACTGATTGTTGAGAAATAGATGGAATGTCTGAGACATTTGGATCAACTGCAGGTATAGTGTTTATAGGAACAGCTGAGACCCATGATGTTTCAGCTTCACTATTCTGCATGTTTGGAATGATAGTGGGACTATCATCTTCTACTGGATGAGCATGAGGAGTGGGAATATCTTCTGAATCACCAAGATGAGAAAACATCCATTGATTCAGTTCTTCTGTATCAGCGTTCGGTTTAGAGTTCGCTGAACGGGATTCGTCAAACGTGACGTGAATAGTTTCTTCTACAGTTTGTCTTCTACGGTTGAAGACTCTGAAGGCTTTGGAGACTGAGGAGTATCCAAGAAAGATTCCATCATCAGCCTTAGGATCAAACTTTCCAAGGGCATCTCTGTTGTTCAGTATGAAACACTGACATCCAAAGATGTGAAGAAAGCTGATTGAAGGCTTTCTCCCATGAAAGAGTTCATAGGCTGTCTTTTTGAATCTTTTAACTATCAGCGACCTGTTTTGCGTAAAACAAGCAGTGTTGACAGCTTCTGCCCAAAACTGAGTAGGCATGTGAGAATCGCTGAGCATTGAACGTGCAGCTTCAATAATTGTTCTATTTCCTCTTTCAGCGACTCCATTTTGTTGCGGTGTTCTCACTGACGAAAAGTTGTGAGAAATACCCTTACTCTCAAGGAAGGAATCAAGAGAACTGTTTTTGAATTCAGTTCCATGATCACTCCTTATTGAGCGAACAGTCATATTGTTCAGAGTTTCCATCTTCCGAACAAAGGTGATGAGTTCTTCAGGGGTGTCACTCTTAGAACGGAGAAACATTACCCATGTGTAACGAGAAAATTCATCAACTATGACCAGCGTATATTTCTTTGCAGCGATGGATTGTTTGTTAACAGGGCCAAACAAATCCATATGGAGTAGTTGTAGAGGAAATGACACTGAGGAGACTTGCTTTGACTTGAAGCTTGTCTTGGTCTGCTTCCCTTTTTCACACGCTGAACATAAAGACTCTTTGGCGTATGAATGCTGAGGTAGACCAGTGACTAACTCTTTGGAGGAAAGAGTATTCAGTGTCTTGAAATTTAGATGCGAGAGCCTCTTGTGCCATAGCCAGTTGATATCAGAAGATGCCTTTGAGAAGAAACAGGAGTTCTCAGTGGTTGTTGAGTCCATGTTTATTACATAAACATTTTCCAAACGATAACTGCTGAGAGCTATCTTCTCCTTTTTGTCAGAGACAAAGCAGGATTCCTTAGTAAAAATTACTTTGTTATCCATGTCGCAAAGCTGACTGATGCTCAGAAGATTATGTTTCAGCCCTTCAACATATGCGACTCTTCTGAAGGAGGTTGTACCATTTGAAAGTACACCATACCCTCGGGTATGTCCTTTTCCATTTCCACCGAAAGTCACAGAGGGACCTTTCTCTTCCTTGTATTCAGCAAGCAGGCTTTTCTTACCAGTCATGTGTCTAGAGCATCCGCTATCGAGATACCAGATACCCTTCTTAACCTGCAATACAAAGGAAGATTAGTTTTTCTTAGGTACACACTTAACCATGTATACACGTTTGTCAGTGGAAGTAGTTGGAATTGAAGGTTCAGCAGTCTTCGCAGCATTTGAAGATTCAGCTTTGTCTTTCTTCACTTTGGTTAATTTCTTAACCTCAGTGGTAGAATTCACCTTGACCTGATTTGCACCAGGGTTGGTCTTCTTTGCCTTGGGGGCAATCTTCACCTTAGCTATCTTTTCAGCTTTGGTGGTTGTGGGGCACTTACTAGCAATATGATCGGTAAGTCCACAGTGATAACATTTCCTATAACTAAAAGTAGTTCTAGGACCACTTGTATGCTGAGCTTTTAATTTTGAATTAGAAGTGCCAGCACCAAGTAAACTATTGGCTTTAGAAATGGGACGAACATTCAGTTCTTCAGATTTCTTACCAATGACATCCACTCTGAGTCTAGGAGTAGATCGCTGAATAGATCCAGAGATCAGCTTTCTAGATCCAGAGGGGTAGGTCACTGAGGCTTTAGAAGCATTCAGCTTTGGTACTAAGGTACCCTTCTGAGGATTTTGATAAATAACAATTCCTTTACCTTTGTCTTTAGAGACAGAGGTAGGTTTTGAATAAACCATTTTCTCCTTACCTTTTGAGGAGGTAGGAGTTTCCTCAGGGATTGGTGTAATGGACGAGGAGCACTGAGATGATGAAATGTCAGCGACTGAGGATACGAACGTTCCAAATTTAAGCATTGAACGTTCAGTGGTTGGTTTTGGAGTATCATATTTATAACCCAGACCACGTTTATCACTCAGAGGAATCTGAGCCTTAATTATCTCAGTGATCTTTGTTGAAGAATTACACCATCCTTCAACAGTAGCTTTTTCAGCCTCTAATGCAGCGATAGCTTCTGCTCGTTCGATTTTGACTAGCTGATTTAAATATACTTGATCGTTAAAATCTTCTTCAATTTTAGAAAGCTTTTCTATTTGAAGGTGGCAGTTTTTAAGCTTTTCAGCGAGATCAAGATTTTGGTTTTCAACCACAGTTTTGCCGTTCATGGCTTCGTATAAACTTCTAGTCAAGAGATCGATCTTACGGAGACTATCAGCTTCATCAATATTTGCAATATTGGTAAAGAAAGAAGGTGATACCTGAATGGTAGATTTTGAAGTGGAGGGAATGTCTGAACTTTCTTCCTCTTCTTCAATCTTAGCCATGAGACATTGATTTGCTTCATCATCTTCAGAATCAGATGATGATGCTTCTTCATCAGAAGCAGCCCAATCATAGTCAGCCATCAGGCCTTTTCCTTTCTTCTTAAAGCTTTTCAGCTTTGCATACTTCTCCCTCAGCTTTGAGTATTTGTCATCTTTATTCCTTGGAACAAAGGATTTCTTTGTAAAAGCTGAAGGTCTCATGATTTTCTTTGACCTGCACTCATTAGCGAAATGACCTGTCTTTTCGCAGTTGAAACAAGTAGCAGTAGCCTTATCAACAAAAGCTGATGTTTTAGGCTTGTCAGCTATGGAAAGAGTTTTGTTCTTTCTAAACATTTTCTTCTTGGCGAATCTCCTGAACTTTTTAGTTAGGAGAGCCAAGGATTCATCATCATCTGAAGAATTAGAATCTGATGACCTTTCAGAGTTACTCTCTAACTCAGTGATAGTGACCGAGGGTCGCTGAGTAGAAGGTTCCTCTGAGAATAAAGAAACAGGGGTGCTTTTGGAATCTTTTACAAGATTTTTCTTAAGATGGCTAGATTGCTCATGATTCAGCAACGTGCCATATAAGGTAGCAAGGGTCATTGATCTTAGATCCTTTGATAGCTTGAGACACATGGAATAATTGTCCCAGCTTTCAGGTAAACATTCTAGAAACTTTGTCAGCACTTCAAAGTTAGAATATTCCTTACCAACAGTTTTCAGATCTATAATTAAACAATTAAAACGTTGGTGAACTTCAGAGAGAGTTTCATTCTTACCAGAAATGAAGCTTTCGTATTGTCTTACCAGGTTGATCTTTCTTGAGTCCTGGACTTCAGACGTTCCTTCATACTGAACACATATTGTGTCCCACATGGCTTTTGATGATTTCAGGTTCATGACGGAATGGTAGACTTCGTCAGGAAGGGCCATGGATAGTATGGATCTGGCTTTTGTATCTATAGCCACTTTCTTCTTATCTTCGTCAGTCCATTGATGGATTTCTTTAGGTAACAGCCTTTCTGGAATAGCAGGTCTATTCTCAGTGCCTGGAACTGCAGCATCAAATCTTACGGGGATGAATGGACCATTCTCAAGATAGTAAGGCATAGTAGGGTCTACACCTTCTAAGAAGAGTGTCATCCTATTTTTCCATAAGTTGAAGTTATCTCTGGAAAATCTAGGGGGTTTTGCAAGAGAACCATTGTCTATATAATTTGTGTTTGTGTTGGTGGCCATTTTCAGATAATAGAAAGGAAGAGAAATATCTTAGATTAGATCTTGTTTATGAGATTAAACAAATCTGCTCTGATACCACTTGTTGGTCCCAAAGGCCTATACAAGTTTGTAGAAGGGGGGGTTGAATACAAACACACAGATTTTACTTTTCTAAATTGTTTATTGATAAATCATTAACAATTTACAGCTTGTTGCGGAGACAAGATTAAGGATAAACCTAAATCTAAACAAGTTGGAACACTAAGGTTTCTTGCACTAAGAGAGATAAGGAAATTACTAATAATAACCTATCTGAGATAAGAGATTTGAACTTGTCCAGAGTTAGAAAGTTACTTCAAATGAAGTGAGTTCATCTCTTTATATACTGCATGCATTTAATGCAAGTCAGTATATACTTTACACGTGTCATCAGCTGGTTGGTTGCATGTCATTGACCTTGGTTGACAACCTTAGTAGCCGTATGGATGAATAGTGTAGTATCAGAGTGGTTGTACGATTTCAGATATTCGGAGGTTCTTTTCTGACATTTCGTACGGAGGCGTGCAAGGGTGGTTAAGACAAAAGTACTTTGTACGGAGGACTTCATGATCAGCTTTCGTTGATTCAGTGATTATCATTTACTATTCAGCAGATGATAAAGTTCAGCGATAGCTGAAGTCTTGTACTTGATACTTCACGTTGAGTGGACAAATCTGAGTCTTCGCTGATCCGCATCAGTTCATTAGGAGACTTGTCGCTGGTTCTTGAGCTTGATCTTCGACTTCAGCGTAGAACCTTTGTTGACGTGAAACTTGTCTTCAGGGATCATAAGTAAACAACTAACTTATCAGCGATCATCATAATGACTGAACAGACTCAGCGCATTAATGATGAACAATGTTCGCTGAATGTTTAATTTAAAAGAGCGAGAGTTCCTATCAGCGGTACTGGAAGATCTTAGTACATATCAGCGATAGTGAAACTCTGATACATATTGTTTACTTACAATTTTCACTAAGTATATAAGAGAGGGTCATTATCAAATCACTGAGGGTTTGGATCAACATAAACACTAAAATTGACTAAAACGACTCAATAGGTTAACTAAAAACAACTCAAAAATTGGAATTAAACATCTAAATAGGCTTAAATAAATAACCGTATCAATGTTCTTCCCTTTCCAAACCAAAAACCTAAACTAAATTCAAATTAAAAAGTTGATATGAAATAATTTCAAAAAACATAGATAACAAGCAGTTATCTGCAGGTCTCCTTTTCCAGCCTCTTAGCACCACCAAATAGAATGAAAACCTAAAATCAAAATTCAAACAAAACCTTGAAATATTGTAGTAATATGTAAGGTAAAATCAAAATGTATGCAACATATTAGGGATTGGGATTCTTTTATACAAGGTTGGGAACTCTTTGCAATCATTTAGAATAAAAACCTAAAATGAAAATCAAACAAAACTAATAGTTAATCGAAGATGAAATTAACATATTGGAGATAGCTAAAATCAAGATGAAATCAACAAATTATAGATAGGGATTTTTTTTCTACCTGATCGGAAACTCACTTTACTTTCAATCA
Source organism: Saussurea involucrata (assembly GCA_033807775.1). Taxonomy (NCBI): domain Eukaryota; kingdom Viridiplantae; phylum Streptophyta; class Magnoliopsida; order Asterales; family Asteraceae; genus Saussurea; species Saussurea involucrata. Next base: position 14,859,452 of record CM066312.1, read on the forward strand.
GTGTGGTTAACCATCATCAAAGTCTGAAATTGATGAACAAGGAGGTTAAAGGCGAGTTAAGAAACAATGTCAATGGTTATATTGCGGAAATCAGATCATTAGAAAACCAATGGAAACTCTTCCTTCATCAAGCGGGTTCGTGGAGAAGAACGATCAAGAGTTGCGCCGTTTAAAGAGATTTTTAAAGCGAGGAATGCTTGCCAATGAAATCGGGGGGAGAGGGAAGAGATATTAGGGCGAGAGGTCGGGAACTTAGAGAAGATGAACGTGGAGAAGTAGAAAGGAAGTTTATTTCAATTTGTGCTATAAAAGTTGTACATCAAGCTTAAACACGAGTAATCTTGAAAAAAAAACGAATCTTGAAAAAAAAACTGGAATAGAATCTTAATTTAGCATTATAGATATTTATTCTAACAAAAATAAAGATTGAGGGTAAAATGGTCATTTCTGACATTCAGATGGTTTATTCAGCACAACAACCAAACACCAACTTATCTATTAACATCCAGACAAACATATCCACTCAGACAACTATATTCATACAAGTCTTAACATAAAATGAACCGAACAACACCTAAGAGCATTTCCAATAACTTTGTTAAAATAGAAAAAAATGAGTTTTTGTTTTTTAAGGTCTTGTTTGTTTTTTCAATTTCAGCTTTAATAACCACTTATCACTTATTCGGTCAGACGTTTTCAAATTCAGACTGTTTATTTTTTTCATTTTTTCAGACCCACTTATCACTTAAACCCGCCTGGATAAAAAAGTGGTAGTCTACCCACTTATTTCTCACTTATTCTCTCAACAACCCAATTCTATGATCTCTCTTATTCTCTTCAGATTTGGGATCTCGTTGGCAATGCATCAATGAATCTTGTGCATATGAATAACTTCGAGGTTTGAGAATTTTATTGTCTATTGTTAATCGCATGTTAAAACTAATATAATTAATTAATTAATCATTATATTTATTTTTATGGTTATATTATCAATTGAGTAAACTACAAATTTGTTCACTTTGGTTTGTCGAAAATAATTATTTCTATTGTATTTGAACAAATTAACGTACTTCAGTTGTTATGAAGACTGATTTTAGTAGTATAATTTAAATTAATTTGACATTATCACATTTTCAGATATAAAATAGACGATAATACATATTCAGATGTTTTCAGCTTACAAAAACAAACAGGCTTTTTTATTCAGATTTCAGACTTCAACGCCACTACTTAAAAATCAGAAGTGAAATAAGTCTTCAAACTTCAGAACCACTTAAAAAACAAACGCCACCTAAATCCCTCCAATAACTTTTCTATCTTGTTTGCTATAAAAAAACTTGATTTTTTTTAAATTTAGTCCTAAAACTTGATGATAGGAGAGAGAAATGATTATTTTATTTAATCTTACCAATGAGATTGAACTTTTATCATTTTGTATTATTTTTTTTAATGTATTGATAAGATAAATTAAATAATATTATATTAATATAACTTATGTTAAAATCTCTAAAATAAAGAATCTGTTGAAAATGAATACGAATATTTTTAGAGATTTTAAGGGGGTGTTTGGGATTGCTTATTAAAACAACTTATGCTTATTTATAAAAGTGTATATCAACTTATGCATATTTATAAAAGTGCTTATCAACTTATAGGGGTAATAAAGTAATTTGTTGAATAAGTAAATAAGCAGTTTTAAATAAGTTAGGATGAAGTAACTTATCAAAAACAACTTATTTACGGTATGAAAAAATCATAAGCACTTTTTCATTTTTCAACCCAAACACTAGAAATATCTTATTTGCAGTATGAAAAAGCAATAATGACGTTCTCGAGTTTTTTTTTCGAAGGAAAGAAAGTAGGTGTAACATCCCCAAAATTTCTCGTAAGCAATACTCGACCTTTTGACGTGTTTACCTTGATTGTAAGTATTTATGCGTAATGAAGATAAATAGATAGGTATATATATATATATATATATATATATATATATATATATATATATATATATATATACGTGCATATCTTTTATTTACATATATATATATAGTTATTAGACATGCTAAAGGTGACGAGATTTGCCATACACGAGCCTTAGAGGAGCCTGGACCACGACTTAGTCGCATACGCCTCGAAGGGGTTGCATGGAAACGTTTCTGCTCGAAAAACTTAAACCAAACAGCAGCCTAGGGGTAGGCAACGACTATGCCCGGCGACTTTGCCATGGCATAGTCGCGAGTGTCATTCTCGCTGAAGAGGGACAGAATGCAAAATCGAGCAGAAAGCTGGTGGCCGGGGGCGACATTGCCCCGCGACATGCCCAGGGCAAAGTCGCGGGGGCATAGTCGCGACTGAAGAGACGGGGTCTGCTACTTAGGTCGATTTTTGGAAGGCTTTTGGGCATTCTCTCCTTTTTTCAGCAAAATCGATTTCTCCCTCTTGTGTGGCGATTTCCCCTCCATTCTTTTCCCCCTCTCTCTTCACTAAATACAACTAGGGTTTACATCTACCAAATCCATTCACTTGACTTGGTAGTTAATGCAAGGAAGAAGTGCTAGAGTGTAAGAGCTTGAAGAGTCAAGTCATCTTCCTTGAGAAGTCCATCAAAGCTAGAATTTTACAAAAATATAGGTTTTCACTTGACAAACCTCTTAAGGTGAGTTTCTTGACTCACTAAGCTTATAAATGTTTGTGTGTATACATTTCTTGAATAACTTGCTTATTTACATGTTATTTTATTACTCTTATGATATGCGACCTAATATTCCCTTTTGAGAAGATTAGAGTTTAAATATGAGGATGGTTGTAATTAGAGGAGGAATGAGATAGATGGGTGGTGTAGAAGGATGTTTTGAATATATACACCCTTTATTTTCTTGTGATTCCAAGTATGAAAAGGGTAAAAGCTAGGGTTGTAGCATTGGTAACAATATGATGGTTACATGTGTAAAATGATGCTTTTATGATCATAGTCGTTTATAACATTGTTATTTAAAGTGAATGAGGACTTGATATTGTGTTGATTTTGGGATGGTATTGTAATGGACTACAGACCTAGTATGGTTGATGTCTTAATGGACTAAAGACCTAGTATGGTTGATGTCTTAATGGACTAAAGACCTAGTATGGTTGATGTCTTAATGGACTAAAGGCCTAGTATGGTTGATGTCTTAATGGACTAAAGACCTAGTATGGTTGATGTCTTAATGGACTAAAGACCTAGTATGGTTGATGCCTTATGATGAAATGATGTAACGTGCGGCTAAACGGTAATGTACGAGATAACACCTTATGTATTGTACGAATGATCTTTTTTATGAAATTACAATATGGCTAGGCTCTTGGCTAACACTTCTTTTGTATGTTTGTGTTTAAGCAGGCCTTCCTAGCGGTGGTTCTTCCCGGGGTTAAGGGAAGAGTGGAGAAGAGAGATAGCATTTTTGGATGGACATAGAGGCGAACTTTTGGTGTATAGATTAACATACTTTTGAGGGCGAAATAGCAACACCCGTATTTAATCTGAACTGTTCAAGTCTAGATTAATAGGTTGTTGAATTTATTCCATACGATTATTTGTAATGTAAACGCCACAATATTACTTCCCCTTTTTGGGTGATTTGTCTATGTCATTTAGCTCATTTCCACAAATTATTCAGGTTTAATCTTTACCCAAATTTTAGGGTGTTACAAGTTGGTATCAGAGCAGTAGTTTAAGTGAACTAGGTATGTTGCTAATTGCCTAGACTTAAACTGAAAAGGATTAAGTATGAATCGGTGAGCTTGGGTAGAACTTCTAAGATAGGATGGTCTTAGAGTCGACGGAAGTACATAAATTGAAAGTTGTGACCTTGGTAACGAGAATCCTTATGTGAAGTATGTTCATAATTTCAATTAGCTACTGCTATTATGAATGTATCATTGCATGAGTATGCTTAGATTGCTATTGTTATGATGATTGATGCATGTGTTGGTACATCCCTTATGTGTAAATTCATTTAGCCTATCTCTCACCTTATTCTCGATTGTGTGGCAGACTTCGATGGTTAATACCCCTAGTAGGGTGGACGGTCATGATGTTACGGCATCTACAGCTGATCAACCAAGGATAACGACGATGACGGTACCTCCGCTAATTAATACCGTTTTGGGAGGGGGAACTGAGCATATTCCCCGACGTAATTTGGAGACTTCTGATCCAATTATGGAGGAGGCTATAGCTGAGACACGAATGATGGACAAGATGATGGCGGCCATGAACAGGGCCATGAATCAACAACAAGAGCAGTTTCTGAAATTTATAGAGGATCGAGATGCGAGCAACCGTAAGCACGAGACAGTTGCCGAAAATATTCTGGTGGACGGATCTGGAGGAAATGAAATTCCCACCGACGGATTGGGAACTTTGGGAACCGGGCCAACGGGGAAGACTTGTTCTTTCAAAACCTTTCTTAGCTGCCGACCGCCCGAGTTTATGGGCACAGATGATCTAGTTGTGTGCATGAACTGGATAAGAGAAATGGAAGAGGCCTTCCGCACGAGCGAATGCGGAGAGAATCAAAAGGCCAAGTTTGGCTCACAAATGCTAAGAGGGGCGGCCCTCACTTGGTGGAACGTCTACTCCACCTCACTCGAGCCTTCCGTTTTGGCCAAACTGAAATGGCCAACGTTCAAGAAGAAAGTGTTGGAGGAGTATGTAATGAGAGGGCCATGGACCGGATTGAAGAAAGTTTTCGGAATTTGAAGAAGGGTAATCTACCGGTGAAAGAGTAAAACCGATTTTTCATGGATAAGCTGGGGTTGGTGGGGCATCTGGTCCCGAATGAGAAAGAGAAAATCAAGGCTTACATCAAGGGCCTACCTTTGGACATGATGACAATGGTCCGAGTGTCTAAGGCCTCCACTCTTCGTGAGGCAATCGAGGAAGCTCAGTTGGTTGAAGATGCGTACAGTCGGGACCGAGAGGTGACGAACCGGATCCCGAAAAAGAGGAAATGGGAGGGTAGTTCGGCACCCTCCAAGAAGCCGAGATCCTTTAGTGAAAACTACCGAAGGGCCGACCCTAGGCACGAAGCTAGGTGGTGCCCCAAATGTCGAAGCAAGCATCATGGTCAGTGTAAATCAAGCGGGATGACTTGCTACAAGTGTGGAAAGCCGGGGCATGTCCGTAATGATTGTCCGGCCAAGGAAATCACCTGTTTCGAGTGTAAAGAGCCTGTACACATTAGAAGCGAGTGTCCAAAAATGAAGACTGGAGGGAGCGGAGGGAAGAAGGTGGACTCTCCGAGGGTGACGGGACAAGCGTTCCAGATGATGGGTGATGAGGCGAAGGCCTCAACAGATGTGGTGTCGGGTACATTCCTCCTAAACTCCGTGCCTACGCGTGTGTTATTTGATTCGGGTGCGAGCTTTTCTTTTGTGTCGAACTCTTTTCTTTCAAGATTGTCTATGCCCACTAGTAGTTTAGAAGATGCTATAGTGGTAGAAATAGCGGACGACGGACAAGTGATAGTTCATGAGGTCTTAAAGGGTTGCAAGTTAGAAATCAAAGGAAGGGAATTTCCAATTGACTTGATGCCTATGGTAATTGGAGGATTTGATGTAGTAGTCGGGATGGATTGGTTAGCCACGAACCAAGCGGAATTGTTTGCACAAAGAAGTTAATACGTATCCCTAAGTTGGACGGGGGTGTGGTGACTGTTTTTGGTGAGCGTAGGAAAGGGGATGTAGCGATCATCTCCATGTTAAAAGCACGCAAATGTTTGCTGAAGGGATGTTCTTCATTCTTAGCTTATGTGATCGATGCCAAGCTAGAGAAAAATAAACTTGAGGACGTGAGAGTCGTGCGTGAGTTTCCCGACGTATTTCCGGAGGATTTGTCGGGCTTGCCACCAGACCGACAAGTGGAGTTCAAAATAGACTTGATCCCGGGAGCGGCCCCGATAGCAAGAGCTCCTTATCGGTTGGCCCCATCTGAGATGCAAGAAATGATTACTCAACTACAAGAGCTCTTAGAGAAGGGATTCGTGAGGCCAAGTTCATCTCCTTGGGGAGCACCGGTGTAATACCTCGAGTAAGTTCGTTAGTTAAAGTTTCGTTCCGTTAAAATTACTTAACTCTATAATTGATATTTAGGGTGAGTTTAGGTGAATTTATAAGTTTAGGGGTGTTTAGATTATTTAATAAGTTAAAAAGGTATTTTGGTCATTATTGAATAGGTTAGGGTCTAATTGGTAAAATTTGGTTGATAATATCTATTAGACTTCAGATATTATCATAACCCAGAAATCAGTGTGTGCAAGTGTGTGTGTTTGGAGAGAAAAAGAAGAAGAAAGAAAAGGAAGGGTTAAGGCTTCATTTGGAGTACTTGGAAGTAAAATTAAGGTATGTTTCTGTTATGTTTTATGTTCATAATGGTTAATAGATTTTTTCTATCGGTTTGGAATCAACAAAATCGAACTGGTATAAACCTTAGTTGAATTCTGGGTGAAAATAGGGATGAACAGCAGCGGTTTCCGGACACATATTGAAGGTGTCCGGGTAGTTTTGTTAGTAGTGTCTGGACGGTGTTTTATCCGGGTAAGTTCTCTTTTCTTGATTGTCCGGATGAGGTATGATACCGGATAGCGTTCGGATTACTTAGGTTTCCGGATGGTATCCGGATTACTTATACTGTCCGGAAACGGCATGCTGTCCGGATTATTATGTCGTCCGGAAAAGTGATGTTGTCTGGAAAAGTCTTGCTGTCCGGAAAAGTTGTGTTGTCCGGATAAATTGTGGTATCCGGATACTTTAGCTGTTGGGTCATTTTTGAGAGTCTATATGCTGTCGAGTATCCAGTAACCTGTATTTTGTTAACCCTTAGATAGGGAATGAATGAGAACTGACTATTATGTGGTCTTGACTTGAGTACGGGTTTGGGGGCAACATTTGAGGATTTGAGTTCTTTAGAGTTCTTAGCCTTAGTAAGACTTATGTGTTTTATGTGGTAAAGAGATACCCGTATCTATTTGTTACAGATCCTGTGAATTCCGGGTAAAGGACTGAACCTGTTTAGAAGGCTTGGAAATGTGTTGATAAGCAATCATGTGAGTTTTACTTCAAAACATTTTCAACTGGAATACATATATGTGTGTATTGGATATGTGATAAATGGTGTGACTATGTTTATATGTGAATTATAATATGTTGAGATATTGTAATTACGTGAGTATTATATTATGTTATAATACGTTGGTCGGGCATAGGATCGGTGTGTTGGGTGTAGTTGTTGTACAGTGTTGATTGGATGTAGTTGTTGTACAGCGTTGTTTATTAGTTGGCTTGCAACCAACTAATATGGCCATGGGAAGGAGATAGAGAATTACGTGATGAGTGAGTTATGATTGATAATTGTGTTTGTATTATGTGAATGTTGGTGTGCAAAGAATTTTCAAGGAAACAGGGATTTTCTCACTTAGACCATTAGGTCTAACCCTCATTTTTGTTTTAAATATGTATTCCAGGTCGAGGATCAAGTAAGAGCAAATAAGAAGGTTAAACCGAGAATAGCTTTTGAGGGGACTATGTAGTGAAGACTATGTTGTGTTTGGTAGATGTAGCATATTGTTAGTAATGATGTAAATTACTATGTAAACGTTGTAATGATGTACTGAAGGCTTGTAAAAGACTAAGGGACCGTATTTGTTGTGTAATGTATCGCTTGTTTTAACGACGTTATGCAATGTATGCTATTTGAACTATGTATGGGATTACGGGTCGTTACAGATGGTATCAGAGCCCTAGTTTAAGGGATTTAGGTATTAGTATCTGTACCTAGACTTAAACTGCATGTGAAGTAGGATGTCCCTATTATTGTAGAACCTTTGGGTGTTAAATATAAAAAGGTAGAAGGAACATCATGTAAGGTAATTTCATTTTTACACCTGGCCAGTGTAATTGTGATCTTACAGGTACATGTTTGAACTGGAATACCTTGTTATATGGGGTATGTGCTTATGTGTATATTAACCTTGTTTGAATCAACAGAATGGCAAGTGGTACGATACAAACAAATCGGGAAGGAGGAGGAAACCCGAATCGAACCAATCCAACAGCCGGAGGAAGGGGAAGAGGGGGAGAGAGAGGCAGAGGCAGAACTGGGGGCAGAGTTCAGGGGCGTGGTACGGAGTTTGTTACGAGAGACGACTTAGCGGCCGAAATGGGAAGATTACAGGCAAATATCCAGGCTATGTTTAACCAGACTCATAATACTGAAATAGAAAGACCAGATCCTTCACATGAAGAAGAGATGCTTATTACTCCTACCGTTGTACCAGTAATGAAAAAGTGTGATTATAAAATGTTTCTCAGTTGTAAGCCTCCGACCTATTCAGGAGACCGGGATCCAGTGAAAGCTATGCGATGGCTGAAGGAAATAGAAGCTATCTTCAAGACTAGTAAGTGCGCGGAAGAGGATAGGGTACTTTATGGAGCCGCAATGTTGAAAGGTGGCGCTTTATACTGGTGGGAAGCTCATATTTCTTCGGGAGGTTCTGACATAAATTCTACCTTCTCGTGGGAAGAATTTGTTATAGCTTTCAGGAAGCAGTTCTGTCCTCATGCAGCGGTTAAACAACTAGAGGGGGAGTTTATGAACTTGCAACAAGGGAATTTATCTGTTCGGGATTACACTGCTCGTTTTCTGGAAAAATCTCGTTTTGCAGAATATTATGTTGCCACGGAGGCCATGAAGATTGAAAGGTTTATCTTCGGGTTGAATACAGAAGTCAGGAGTTTGGTAATTGCTAAAATACCCGAAACTTTCTCCGCTTTAGTAGATGCCGCAGAAACCGTGGAACAGGATAAAGGAAGAAATACTAGCGACAAAGGTACAGGAAAAAGGAAGTGGGAAGGACCACAACACGATCCAAAGAAGTTCAGGTTTCAGAGATACGATAACTGTCCACCTTTCCGACCAACGGAAAGACCTTGTTTGAAATGCAACCGTGTCCACCAAGGGAATTGTCAGGGTGACTCGCGGGTCTGTTATAGGTGTGGGAAGACTGGGCATGTTGTTAAGGATTGTCGTGTCACGCGGTTCTGTTTTTCATGTAATTCTCCGGATCACATACAGTCCGATTGTCCGAGGGGAAGGATACAACAAGGGGGTACGTCAGGGAAACCAGCGGTTGTCAGACCGGTAGTACCAAGACTAGAGCTACCAAGAACAAGAGGCCGTGCCTTCCAGATGACAGAGCAAGAGGCAGATGAGACTCCCGATGTGGTTACATGTACATTCTTAATAAATTCTACACGTGCTAAAGTGTTATTTGATTCCGGTGCAAACCGATCGTTTGTGTCTCCTTCATTTGCTGCTTATATGCATTTAAAACCCAAAGTGTTAGATCATGCTTTAATGGTAGATACTGCAAATGATAATCAAGTGTCGGTTAAAGAAGTCTTTGATAGCTGTGTGATAAATATAGAAGGGTGTGGAGTACCGATACAATTATTTCCTATAGCTTTGATCGAATTCGATGTGGTAGTGGGAATGGATTGGTTAGCTGAGAATCAGGGTAACATAGTTTGTGATAAGAAAACAATTAATGTTGTCTTACCTGAGAGAGGACCGGTAGTAATTTACGGTGATCGTAGCAATCATCAGTCTTGCCTTATATCTATGATAAAAGCCCGTAAGTGTGTTAATAAAGGTTGCCAGAGTTACTTAGCTTATGTGATAGATATTAAGCCAGAAAAGAATAAGTTGGAAGATATTCCGATTGTTAGTGAATTTCCTGAAGTGTTCCCTGAAGACTTGAATAGTCTTCCGCCCGTTAGACAAGTAGAGTTTGGTATATATCTGATTCCTGGAGCCGCTCCTATTGCTCGTGCACCGTATCGTCTGGCACCTCCAGAGATGAAAGAGATGATGGCACAACTACAAGACTTATCCGATAAAGGCTTCATCATACCTAGTTCTTCGTCGTGGGGAGCACCAGTGCTGTTTGTGAAAAAGAAAGACGGGTCGATGAGAATGTGCATAGATTACCGGGAACTGAATAAGCGCACGATCAAGGACAAGTATCCGCTACCCAGAATTGATGACCTCTTTGATCAACTAGTTGTTGCTTTCTATTTCTCCAAGATTGATTTGAGGTCTGGTTACCATCAGCTGAAGGTGAAAGAAGAAGATGTTCTGAAAACTGCTTTTCGCACAAGGTATGGTCCTTATGAATTCTTAGTGATGCCGTTTGGATTGACGAACGCTCCAGCTGCTTTTATGGATTTAATGAATCGGGTATGTCAGCCGTATCTCGATAAATTTGTAATTGTATTTATTGATGATATCCTTATCTATTCCCGGTCCAAAGAAGAGCACGCTCAACATCTTCATTTGATTCTGGAATTACTAAAGAAAGAGAAGTTGTATGCTAAATTTTCGAAATGTGAATTCTGGCTACGGGAAGTTCAGTTTTTGGGGCATGTAGTTTCCGAGAAAGGTATCCAAGTTGATCCGATGAAAGTGGAAGCGATTGAAAAGTGGGAACCGCCGAGAACGCCAACCGAAGTACGAAGTTTTCTAGGTTTAGCCGGGTATTATCGAAAGTTTATAAAAGACTTCTCTCGTATCGCGACGCCTTTGACTAAGCTGACTCGAAAGAATCTAAAGTTTGAATGGAAAGCAGAACAGGATGAAGCATTCAGGGTATTGAAAGAGAAACTTTGCAGTGCGCCGATTTTGTCACTACCGGAAGGTTCCGAAGACTTTGTTGTTTATAGTGATGCTTCCAAACTGGGATTGGGGTGTGTACTAATGCAGCGTGGAAAGGTTATAGCTTATGCTTCTCGTCAGTTAAAAGATCATGAAAGACAGTATCCTACACACGACATGGAATTGGCAGCAGTTGTTTTCGCGTTGAAGATTTGGAGACATTATCTTTACGGCTCTAAATGTCAAATTTATACCGATCATAAGAGTCTCCAACACCTTTTTGATCAGAAGGAATTAAATATGAGGCAAAGAAGATGGCTAGAATTGGTGAATGATTATGACTGTGAAATCCTTTATCATCCGGGAAAGGCGAACGTGGTAGCTGATGCACTGAGACGTCAAGAAAGAAGTGGAACAATAAAAGTTATTGCATTACGAGCTGAGCTTCTACCTAACATTTTTGATGAACTGAATAAGTGTCAAGTAGAAGCCTACCAGGAAGAATATCTGAAATCAGAACGGTTAGTGGGGTTATCAGCATTGCTAGTGAAAAATGATCGTGGGTTATTGTGTCTGGGGAACAGAATATGGGTGCCTCGTTTGGGTGGTTTACGTGATCGGGTACTACAAGAAGCTCATCAATCTCGATTCTCTATTCATCCAGGTACGAACAAGATGTATAAAGATCTGAAACAGTTTTATTGGTGGTCGGGAATAAAAAGAAGCATTGCTCAGTATGTGGAAGGTTGTACTACTTGTAAGAAGGTAAAGATTGAACATCAGAAGCCGTTCGGGCAATTACAGCATTTAGAAATACCTATGTGGAAATGGGATCAGATTACGACAGATTTCATCACAAAGCTACCAAGGACTCCGAAAGGGTTTGATGCTATTTGGGTGATCGTTGACAGGTTGACCAAGTCTGCTCACTTCCTACCAATAAAGGAAACCTATTCGTTGGAAAGATTAGCCAAACTGTATATCAACGAAATAGTAACACGACATGGAGTTCCAATTTCGATTATCTCTGATCGTGACAGCCGTTTTACCTCAAGATTCTGGAGAAGTTTCCAAAAGGAAATGGGAACGCAGATAAAGTTAAGTACAGCGTATCATCCTCAAACTGATGGTCAGAGTGAACGAACGATTCAGACCTTAGAAGATATGCTTCGGGCTTGTATTGTTGACTTTGGGGGATCATGGGATAAACATTTACCGTTAATTGAATTTGCCTACAACAACAGTTATCATTCCAGCATACAAGCGGCACCGTTTGAAGTTCTGTATGGTAGAAAATGCCGAACGCCTCTGTGTTGGAACGAAGTGGGAGAGAAACAGTTAGCAGGGCCAGATATAGTCCAGTTGACCACGGATAAGGTTACTCAGATTCGGGAAAGATTAAAAGTGGCTCAAGACAGACAGAAAAGCTACGCAGATCGACGCCGGAAACCGCTAGAGTTTTAGGTTAGAGATTTTGTGATGTTAAAAGTCTCACCTTGGAAAGGAGTCATTCGATTTGGAAAGCAAGGTAAACTTAGTCTAAGGTACATCGGGCCGTTTGCAATTACAGAAAGAATTGGTGAAGTAGCCTACAGGTTGGATCTTCCGCCAGAGTTAAGCAGGATTCATAACGCGTTTCATGTTTCAAATTTTCGGAAGTGTTTGGTTACGCCAGATCAGGCCGTCTCTCTACCAGATATACAAGTGGATGAAAAGCTGAATTATGTGGAGGAACCGGAAACCATAGTTGACCAGGTTAGAGATTTTGTGATGTTAAAAGTCTCACCTTGGAAAGGAGTTATTCGATTTGGAAAGCAAGGTAAACTTAGTCTAAGGTACATCGGGCCGTTTGCAATTACAGAAAGAATTGGTGAAGTAGCCTACAGGTTGGATCTTCCGCCAGAGTTAAGCAGGATTCATAACGCGTTTCATGTTTCAAATTTTCGGAAGTGTTTGGTTACGCCAGATCAGGCCGTCTCTCTACCAGATATACAAGTGGATGAAAAGTTGAATTATGTGGAGGAACCGGAAACCATAGTTGACCACAAAGTTAAAGTGTTGCGGAATAAAGAGATCAGACAAGTGAAAGTTCAGTGGATACATCATAGAGGGCAGGATGCTACTTGGGAATCGGAATCCGAAATGAGAACCAAATACCCTCACCTTTTTGCCTAACAAAATTCCGGGACAGAGTTCTTTTGAGGGGGAGATGATGTAATACCCCGGGTAAGTTCGTTAGTTAAAGTTTCGTTCCGTTAAAATTACTTAACTCTATAATTGATATTTAGGGTGAGTTTAGGTGAATTTATAAGTTTAGGGGTGTTTAGATTAATTAATAAGTTAAAAAGGTATTTTGGTCATTATTGAATAGGTTAGGGTCTAATTGGTAAAATTTGGTTGATAATATCTCTTAGACTTCAGATATTATCATAACCCAGAAACCAGTGTGTGCAAGTGTGTGTGTTTGGAGAGAAAAAGAAGAAGAAAGAAAAGGAAGGGTTAAGGCTTCATTTGGAGTACTTGGAAGTAAAATTAAGGTATGTTTCTGTTATGTTTTATGTTCATAATGGTTAATAGATTGTTTCTATCGGTTTAGAATCAACAAAATCGAACTGGTATAAACCTTAGTTGAATTCTGGGTGAAAATAGGGATGAACAGCAGCAGTTTCTGGACACATATTGAAGGTGTCCGGGTAGTTTTGTTAGTAGTGTCCGGACGGTGTTTTATCCGGGTAAGTTCTCTTTTCTTGATTGTCCGGATGAGGTATGATACCGGATAGCGTTCGGATTACTTAGGTTTTCGGATGGTATCCGGATTACTTATACTGTCCGGAAACGGCATGCTGTCCGGATTATTATGTCGTCCGAAAAAGTGATGTTGTCCAGAAAAGTCTTGCTGTCCGGAAAAGTTGTGTTGTCCGGATAAATTGTGGTATCCGGATACTTTAGCTGTTGGGTCATTTTTGAGAGTCTAGATGCTGTCGAGTATCCAGTAACCTGTATTTTGTTAACCCTTAGATAGGGAATGAATGAGAACTGACTATTATGTGGTCTTGACTTGAGTACGGGTTTGGGGGCAACATTTGAGGATTTGAGTTCTTTAGAGTTCTTAGCCTTAGTAAGACTTATGTGTTTTATGTGGTAAAGAGATACCCGTATCTATTTGTTACAGATCCTGTGAATTCCGGGTAAAGGACTGAACCTTTTTAGAAGGCTTGGAAATGTGTTGATAAGCAATCAGGTGAGTTTTACTTCAAAACGTTTTCAACTGGAATACATATATGTGTGTATTGGATATGTGATAAATGGTGTGACTATGTTTATATGTGAATTATAATATGTTGAGATATTGTAATTACGTGAGTATTATATTATGTTATAATACGTTGGTCGGGCATAGGACCGGTGTGTTGGTTGTAGTTGTTGTACAGTGTTGATTGGTTGTAGTTGTTATACAGCGTTGTTTATTAGTTGGCTTGCAACCAACTAATATAGCCATGGGAAGGAGACAGAGAATTACGTGATGAGTGAGTTATGATTGATAATTGTGTTTGTATTATGTGAATGTTGGTGTGCAAAGAATTTTCAAGGAAACAGGGATTTTCTCACTTAGACCATTAGGTCTAACCCTCATTTTTGTTTTAAATATGTATTCCAGTTCGAGGATCAAGTAAGAGCAAATAAGAAGGTTAAACCGAGAATAGCTTTTGAGGGGACTATGTTGTGTTTGGTAGATGTAGCATGTTGTTAGTAATGATGTAAATTACTATGTAAACGTTGTAATGATGTACTGAAGGTTTGTAAAAGACTAAGGGACCGTATTTGTTATGTAATGTATCTCTTGTTTTAACGACGTTATGCAATGTATGCTATTTGAACTATGTATGGGATTACGGGTCGTTACAACCGGTCTTATTCGTGAAGAAGAAGGATGACACTATGCGGATGTGCATCGATTACCGGGAGTTGAACAAGGTGACCGTGAAGAACAAGTATCTACTTCCTAGAATCGACGATCTGTTCGACCAACTTCAAGGAGCGGGATGTTTCTCAAAGATTGACTTACGATCGGGTTACCACCAAGTGAAGGTAAAAGAAGATGACGTTCCAAAGACGGCCTTTAGGACGCGATACGGTCATTATGAGTTCTTGGTGATGCCCTTCGGGTTGACAAATGCGCCGACGGTGTTCATGGACTTGATGAACCGGGTGTGTCGGCCATTCCTCGACAAGTCGGTCATCGTGTTTATTGACGACATCTTGATATATTCTAGAGACGAGGGGGATCACGAACAACATCTTCGGGAAGTGTTAGAGGTCCTAAGAAAAGAGAAGTTATACGCAAAATTTTCCAAGTGCGACTTTTGGTTGGAAGAAGTCCAATTTTTGGGTCATGTAGTCACAAGGGACGGCGTGAAAGTAGATCCTTCCAAAATAGAAGCAATGATGAATTGGGAACCTCCTAAGAGTCCATCGGAAATACGAAGCTTCTTGGGCCTAGCGGGATATTACCGGAGATTTATTCAAGATTTCTCCAAGATTGCTTCTTCCTTGACACGCTTGACACGAAAGAATGTAAAGTTCGTGTGGACGGAAGATCAAGAAAAGGCGTTTCGAACTCTACAAAAGAAGTTGTGTGAGGCCCCGATTCTATCCCTACCCGAGGGATCGGAGGACTTTGTGGTATATAGTGACGCGTCAAGGATGGGACTAGGTTGTGTATTGATGCAAAGGGGAAAAGTGATCACCTACGCGTCAAGGCAACTTAAGGAACACGAGAAGAACTACCCCACACACGATTTGGAACTTGCAGCG
This sequence comes from Saussurea involucrata, assembly GCA_033807775.1. Taxonomy (NCBI): domain Eukaryota; kingdom Viridiplantae; phylum Streptophyta; class Magnoliopsida; order Asterales; family Asteraceae; genus Saussurea; species Saussurea involucrata. The sequence goes on from CM066312.1 coordinate 14,874,957, forward strand.
GTAGTGTTTGCGTTGAAGTTATGGCGACATTATCTCTATAACACGAAGTGTACATTGTACACGGATCATAAGAGTTTGAAGTATGTCTTCGACCAGAAAGAATTGAACATGAGGCAACGAAGGTGGTTGGAACTACTAAAAGACTACGACTGTGAGCTACTTTACCACCCGGGTAAGGCCGATGTGGTTGCCGATGCCTTAAGCCGGAAGGAGTATAGTGGAAGTCTCCGGGCGAGTCTTTCTAGGATTAAGCTAGTGTCAAGTCTCATGGAGCAAATTAAGACGGCACAAGCCGAGGCGTTGTTGGAGGAAAACCTCAAAGAAGAAGGGATGATTAAGCAAAGGCTACTCTTGACGGAAGACGGCCGAGGTATCAAACTGTTCAATGGACGAGTGTAGGTGCCTAAAATTAGAGGGAGCCGAGGACTACTCATGGATGAGGCTCATAAATCCAAATACTGCATACATCCGGGAAGCACGAAAAATGTATAGAGACCTAAAGTTACACTATTGGTGGCCGGTTATGAAGTTAGACGTGGCTCGCTATGTGGAAACATGTGTGACTTGTTCATTGGTAAAGGTCGAGCATCAACGACCCTATGGGAGCTTAAAATCGTTGGAGATCCCCGAGTGGAAGTGGGAAAAGATCACCATGGATTTCGTGACCAAATTACCAAGGACGACTAGAGGCAACGACACCATTTGGGTAATAGTAGATCGTCTAACGAAGAGTGCTCATTTCTTAGCCATGAGGGAAGCTTCACCAATAGACAAACTGGCGAAATTGTACATCGACGAGGTGGTGTCGAGGCATGGCGTACCCATGTCAATAGTCTCCGACCATGATAGCCGGTTCACCTCTAGATTTTGGCAGTCCTTGCAAGAAGAACTGGGCACGAGAGTGAATTTGAGCACGACATACCATCCACAAACGGACGGGCAAAGCGAATGAACAATACAAACCTTGGAGGACATGCTAAGGTCGTGCGTGATCGATTTCGGTGGAAATTGGGATACACACTTACCTCTAGTGGAGTTTGCTTACAACAACAGCTACCACTCGAGCATTGGTAGAGCACCATTTGAAGCATTGTATGGCCGGAAGTGCCGGACTCCAGTATGTTGGTTGGAGGCGGGGGAAAAGCAATTTGCGGGTCCGGAGATCGTTCAACAAACGACGGATAAGGTTAAAGAAATCCGAGAACGCTTGAAGGCGGCTCAAGATCATCAAAAGAGTTACGCCGACAAGAAGCTGTTAATGCCAAAAATCGCACCAAAGGGACAACTTAAGGTCGATGTGGACTTAATCAACTAAAGAAAGGATCTTTCGACGAGACGTGCGACGAGGGAAAAAATAAACGAGACAAGGGATTTGATGACGCAGGAAAAACCTCAATCGAGGAAAAAACCTGCGGACGACAGGAGGTGTCGTCGCTGCACTATGGTCGCCAATCAGGGGCGATGTCCTTGGTACTGGTGTCGGCCGTACGATGATTACAATACAAATGAAGGAAATACTTCGAAATGTAAAGTACAAGTATTTGAATGTAAAAACAGGTGTTTGTCGTGTGTGAATATAAAGTGTGAACTTCTGGTCGAGGGCGGTTTGTCGTGCGTCGAGAGCGATACTTGAGCTTTCCTTCGAGTGTTCTTGAGTTCGCTATAAGGTTCTGGCTTTCAGTACTTGATCTCCAGAGTTTGAATGTTCTTTGCTATGAGTTTGGATGATTTTCTCTGCTGTTTGGTGATGTTCGCTGATGTATATTGGATGTTCACTTATGTATATTGGAATTAGGCTTTAGCTTGTCTTTTATAGTCTTCGCGTCATTAATTAGCTCCATTAATGATTTGATCAACGGCTACAACGGCTGGAAACGGTCGCCGGAGTGATTATCCATAATGTTCTTCGTCCGTTACGGTTGCTTGCTGTTAATGGCTTTGACCATTGCATTAAATACTTAACAAACGTAACAGTCAAGGTTATCGTTAGCTTTGGTCTAAGGTGCAATGATCTTACGTGATGGTCGTATGGGACGGGCGATGCTATGGTCGAGTGTTATGGGAGACGTACGACTTACCTTTTACGGGAGACGGCGGATGTTTTCTGGGTTCTTGTCGAGACCTTATCTTAATACAAGATTTGGATTATAACGTGCGTCTTACCTGCTCTGGTCGTGGTCGTACGACGTGATTTTTTGCCCAAACAGTTTGCCCCCAAAATTTGAAAATTGAATGTCAAATTTAAGTTTTAAATTTTGCTTGTCGAACGCTTAGGCTCGTGATCTGGGTGGAGGGACTTACCTGGTTGTCGTGGAACTAGACCAGTCTGCTTCTAACTGAATGAGAAGTCGGAAGAGGAACGAGGCCGTGACGTCATGCTGACGTACGATGATGCTTACCAGCTGTCGAGGACAGGTGTCGACGATCCTTGTTGTCATACGAAAGGACGGGGATGCGCGGCGGTTATCCAGGGATTCGATCTGTAACACCCTAAAAACAGGGCTAATTTAAACCTTAAAAATTCCACAAGTTATGATCAAATAACATCAAACTTATATAACAAGAGAATCAATGGTAAGGTTTTTATACACATAAAACATCTAACTCAAATAACCTATTAATCTAATCATAACATCATAATCAGATTAACTAGGTTATCTAATCATCTGTCCCAAAACATCAAAAGAATGTCTAGATCCTCTGTCATCTCCAAGTTTGAATCTTTCCAAAAGTTCTCATCTCACATCCCTGCTTACTTCCCGGAGCTTGTACCTGGTAAGAAAATTCAACTTGAACAATTAGGCTTTCGCCTAGTGAGAATATTCAAATCCAATTAAATTTAACAATTAAAATCTCAACAGATAAATCAAACCTGTTCTCGCTCATCTTACCGTACAACAACTCCTTTCAACACTGGGAATCTACCCCACTCCCATACTTATGACTAAATCGTCTAGCCATAATATCACTACCAAGAGTTTACCCCGAATCATCCCAGATTCAAGGTTAATACTCTTATTCAAGAAATTACAAGTCAAAACCTGCCTATTTCTTAATCTGGAAGTAGAGATTACAAATTACATTATGCCTATCTCTAATCTTCCCTCCAAACTGGGAAATCTCCGATCTTCCCTATGAAATGGAAATCTCCGATCTTCCATTCGAAATGGGAATTACAAATCAAAATCTGCCTATTCCACATTTCACGTCCTCACCACCTCAGAATCACTGACCCCAATGGGATTAATATATCGCGATACACAACCGGGGCCCTCACGATGATTCAAGGTACGCTCATTCACTAGAAATTACATCCCTTGGTCAAATGGCGAGTATTCGGTTCCCATTAGACCGTACCCAGGTGCCCTACGATGACCGGATGCCTATTTCTAGCAACCGCAACACAATACATAAGTATTATTACTCTTACTATCGTAGGTGCATAACATACGATATATATATATATATATATATATATATATATATATATATATTACCTCTCCCAACATATTCTATATATATAAAGAATATAAATAGTTTATCGCCTCAACTTCTTAACTATCCCCGTTTTGCTATTTAGCATGGGGATCTCAACATAGCATAACCCTTGAACATTTATTTGGACTCATACTGATTAAGACAAGTCCTTACAACCATCGACAAATTATGATAAAATCAGCTTTGTAACAGAGTGAGAATTGCGCAACCAACAACAGCGAAATACCTCACTTCTCGCAACCAACAGTAGCGAGATACTCTACATCTCGCAACCAACAGTGGCGAGATTCTCACTTTGCGCTACAGTGGCTTGCGAAATACTCACTTTGCGCTACAGTGGCTTGCGCAAAGTGGACATTTCACGAACACTGTTCATCGTCTTCTTCATTAATCCAGTTCACAAATACTTCTTAATAAGCCTACTATTCTTCAATTTATCTCTACCAAAGCATTCAAACATAGTATAAAACATATCTATATCAATTTCAATGGCTAATTTTAAAGGGAAGTGAATAAACTCACCTGAGTTGTAGATGATGGAATACTACAATCGGACGCCAAGACGTTGATACAAGTCACACCCAAAACGCCTTTACCTAAAACCATAACCGATTACTATCATATAGTAATCAACACATTTGTTCCAATAAACGAGACGTAGACCAAACTTTATACTTATTATTACCCCTAGAATAGTCCTAGATAAGTTTACAGCTGATTTACATAAGCTTTAACAAATTACACAACCCTGAAATGCATCATGAACAAGCATAATTGTAGTTCAAGTTACTGCACCAAAACAGCTTATGTCCTTCAAAAGTTTGGACATTTTTCTCATACTTAGAGAACAAATTAGGCTTTGACATCTAAATGAAAAACGTACTACTATCTCTTAGGAAACTAATCGCACAGGATTCACCTTATTTGGATCAATGACCAATTTTATATGAATTTTACAAAAACAGTCTGCAAATCCCGAGTTTCATACGACCAGTTCTGGAAAATCAAGGTTTTGAGCCATTTAGACTCAAAATCAGATCTTACTGTAAACTACAAAAATGTTCTGAACTCTTCAAGCTTTCCAACCATATATTACACATCTTATTTGGACAAACGGTTGATTTTCTATGAATTTTCTAAAAACAGGACAGAAGCTTAAAGTTACAAATGTCTCTCAAACATTTTATCAAACACTTGATATGCAACATAACTTTTAAAGCTCAATCTAATTTAACCATTTTAAGCCATGCATGTTTATGTAAATTTTGCAGATATGTTCAATACTACTATTAGAACATAAACATCAACCCAAATTTATCATAATAATCAATATCATCAAAACCCATTAATGAACTTAAAGAAAATTCTTAACTACATAGGATGAAAATTTATGTAGAGAATTACCTTTTGATTAATCTACTTGCTTTCTAAAACTCCAGCTGAATACAATCCAATTCCTCCTTCTTCCTTTCTTTCTTTTTATTTCACTTTATCTGTTTCTTCTCCCTTTTCGTTCTATGTCTCTCTCTTTCTCTTTGTTCTTTGCTTCAGCAAGTTTTTACACACACAAGATAACACAATCGTGTTATCAGTTGACACCTCACCTCAATTAGAAAAGAAAGGTGGCAATAGGTGGTGACTCATCTCACCATAATAACCAAAGTAAACCTTATACTTCCAATGAATAACAAAACATACCCTCACATTTCTAAATAAAAATTAAAGTTTACCCCTTAACTTATTACTCCACAAAATCATTAACGTAACTTATTTGGGGTTAAACTCTAAAATTAATCCATCACTTTATAAGTCATATCTTACCAAATAATTATACTCGCATTATTTAATAACTCCAAACATCATATTTTATAAAAAAAAACCAGGATGTTACACGATCCAACCCTGTTTTTCGGTCTAAATAGGGATTTTGACGGATCATTTCCTTATTTCGCCCTTGAAGAGTTTGTGCTGTGATTTCCTTGCCATTCTTTGTCTGATATCTTCCGAACTTGTGACAATCTCTGACTTGGTTAGGTTTCTTCGAGGGTTAACGCGCCTATAAGTAAGGTACGATTTCTCTGACTTCTGCAAATTTTGTTTAGAAATGTCGAGGGATCCTGAGAGTGTTATTCAAGAGTCATCGGACCTCCGGGACTTTAGAAAGTTAGCGAAAATTCCTGCGTGGGTCGAATTGATCCGCCCAGGCCAGATCCGATCAAACGAGTGTCCCGAGGGGTACATCGTAATCTATGAATACCCTTTTAAGATAGGTTTCGAATGGCCTTTTTCTCCTCTGGCCAAGGCATTTATGTTAGAGTTTGACTTGGCACCGAGCCAGTTGATGCCCCAGTTCTGGCGAGTCGTACGAGTGATCGAGCGTGCTACTAAGAAATGGGATTCTCCCATGAATGTACATGACCTCGTCTCGGCTTATCAAGCCAAGATGGACGGATGTCATCGATGTAGTTTACATTCTAGATTCAAGGGTGATCGCGTTTTGGTCTTAGGAACGGGTGTGAACGACCGTGGGTGGAAGTCTCGATATGTTTTCATGCGTAAGTTGTCCCTTGACTCTGAGAGTGAGTGGATTAGGACACGCCGGAATACGTCGGGTGAGCCTCGTTATTTCATCTGGCGTGCGTTGTAGATGATTTACATATGATTTTTAACTTGTTTTTTGTATGTTGACAGCCATAAAATTCGAGGTCGTTAAGCCAGACGCTAACTCTCAAGCTAAGATCAATTCGTTTTTAGAATTTAGCGTCGCCGAGAGGTCTTTCGTCGTGCGACACTCGGTGGATGACGACGATTTAGAATCTTCAGGATAGAATCAGGGGAGAAGTGTGAAGAGAAAGGAAGAGAAGAGGAAGAAGATAAGTCGAGAGGAAGGAGGGGGATGACGGGTAAGTTTTACTTTCCTTTTCTTCCTATGTTACCTCGAGTCTTTTTCCTTTGCGTGCTTTATGACATTCCTTTTTTCCAGGAGAGTCTCAACCTAAAGTGTTGAAGGTTTCTGCTAAGAGAGCAGCTGAGCTGGAGTGTGCTCGTCAGGGCAGGGAGAGGAGGCTAAAATCCATGTCTGCTGGCCCTGAAATTCCGAAGAAGACGAGGACGACGACTCCGAGGGAGTCATCGGCTTGGGTTAATGACTCGTCGAGAGTCGCTTCACCTTAGAAGGTAGCGGTCGGATCACCTAAGAAGGTGATTGCAGCGACACCCATCAATTCTGCGCCTCCGGCGGAAACGGTGAAGTCCCCGTCTGCCGCGTCGAATCCTTTGTCAGCCGACAAGGGCAAGGATCACTCGACGGGAGGGGAGAAGGTCACGACGGTCAACTTTTCGCTGCCATCGGACTTTATGACAGGTGATGTCCTAGACGGGACGAACCTGTTCCCTCACCTGGATAAATTCCTGCTTCCATCTTTCAGGGAGCGTCTTGAGGGGTTTCCTATCGAGGAGACGGGTGCCCATGTAGCCGGCTTGTCGTTCATGGTAAGTCTTTCTTTCAAGACTTAGTTTGTCTAGGCCCAGACTTCGTTGTCGTTATCCACTGATGATGTCTGTTTTTTATGTTTTCGCAGGCACTTCAAGCTTCCTTGGCCTCGCGAAGTGGAACGGCGAAGGTGAAAGATCTCTTGTCTGCTACACGTGAAAGAGAGAAAGCGGCGCTGGACAGAGCGAGTGCCTCTATAAGTCGTGCTGGGGATTTTTCGAAGCGACTTGACGATGCTTTAGAACATTTGAAGATCGTTCATCTTGCCAAGGAAGACCTTAGTCATCGTCTGACGCAATCCTTGTCCATGACTGCTGAACAAAGGGAGGAGATGGAAAAAATTAAGGAATCCTTGGTCGCTGTTTCAAAAGAGGCTGAGGATTATAAATCCAAGGTAGAGAGTTTGGAGAAAGAAGTGCAAGCTGCAAAGGACGCGGGTAAGTCGGTTTTTGCCATAGCTCGTCTGACTGCTCGGGCGGCGATCATGCGATGACATTTGCTGGGGAAAGACCCTCTTGCTTCGGCGAAGGAGGAGATGGACATCTATCTGAATGGTGTTGGGACCGAGAGGGATCTTGACTCGGACGATGAGAAGGATGCTGAGGAGGAGGTGGCAGGCGAAAGCCTTCAGGACGGGACTTCGGGCATGAATGCGACGGATACTCCTCCTTTAATTTAAGAATTTTATCTTGTTTGCTTTGCTTCTCGATCGTTGGTGGTCGAGCGTGTACCTGACGATCTTTTTTAAATGCACTTTTTGTTTGAACTTGTGCTTTATTCAAATCATATTGGTTATGAATTTGATCATAAAATACATACGAAATCATGCGACTAAGGTATTCATTGTAATACGATGGTAAGAACGTAAAACAAATATAAAAACACGCGATTAAAGCATCCATTCAGTGTATGAAAGTTAAGAAACTTAGGGGTAAAGTCGTTTAGACTCTGCGATCGTACGACCAGATCGTACAGTGAGTTTGTGTCGTATGCCCCTGTGGAGAAATGATCAAGTTAGAGACCTGATCATTTATGTCGTTCGACCTTGCGATATTAAAGTCATATAATAGACTTAATGATTATTGCCGTGCGATTCTGCGATAATCTGTTGTGCGATTCTGCGATAAAACGATGTCGGGGGTTGGTCGTTGGCTGGCCAACGACCCTCCGATGCTTAAGTCAGTAGACGTTTTGTGAGAAAAAATCGTATGAGAAAGAGCTAGAGAACGTACCATTTCAGACTCTCTCTATTTGCCCCCTGTCATTTATTACCATATCCTTTTTGGGAGGAAAAGATAGGTTTTAAATGACAGAATAACACGGAGAAATGTTGTCCTGCGGTCGACTATGTTGTCGTGCGACGAGGCACCATAGTGGATTTATCCCTGTGGAACTTTTCAGAGCTTCGACTAGGTCCTTTGTAGATCCTTTGAATCCATAAGAGGATATCTTGGGGTACTGAGTGAACTTAGTCGCGGTCTTGGCCTCTGCTTTCGTCTTGAAACGAACGTTTGAAATTTGGCGCGCTGGCTCTACTCTGGAAATAGCCTTTGTCTTGAACTCTGGCTTTCTGACGCCTAACGACTTCTTGTCGTCAGTGTGCTTGCGACGAAAGGCGGCATCATCCTCGACCCTCATATATGCCAAGGTTCGAGCTCGGACGTCTTCGAAAGTCTCTGGGGGATACTTGGTCAGATCGATATATAGACCTGAACTATCGTCCAGATCACGCTTATAGGCTTCAATCGCGGTTTTGACGTCGCAATTGCGGATGCTGATCATTTTGGCATTGAATCTATTGAAATAACTTCGAATAGACTCATTAGCTTTCTGCACGACATAATACAGATCACTAGTCTGCTTTTCCATCTTGCGACTGTTGGCGAATTGTCGGGAGAATTGGTTGACCAATTCGGCGAACGACCCGATTGATTTGGGTTTGAGATTGATCAACCACTGGAGGGCTGGACCAGTGAGAGTTGCCCCGAAACTCTTGCACATGCATACTTTCTGGTACATGTGTGGAATCGAGATTGTCCACATGAGCTGCTTATACTGCGCGACATGCTCGGTTGGATCGGTCACACCCGAATACTTGGGAGTGAAGGCAGGAATGTTATACTTCTTTGGGATCTCGACGGTGGCAATCTCGTCGATGAAGGGTGACGCCTGATACCCCGAGCGAGGCTCGACGTCGACAGGCACGGCTGCCCCAGGCAACTTGGTGAGCAAGGACAGGACGCGCTCATTTTGGTCTTCTAACGTCTTCAAACGCTGGGCGACGGGATCGTTAAGATCAGGATTTGCCCCTGTCGAGGGATTGGTCCCTGGGCTAGTGCCATTACCATGCGACGAACCATTGGTGTCCCCGTTGAACGGAACAAAATATGGCTGCGACCCATGTTGGAATTGTTGCGGTCCATTCTGAAACGGCTGTGGTCCCTGCTGAAATGGTTGCGATCTCTGCTGGAAAGATTGCGATCCTTGTTGGAAAGGTTGCGGACCACTTTGTAACGGCTGGGATCCATTCTGAAACGGATGGGCGCCACCTTGCAATGGTTGGGATCCATTGTTCAAGGGTGGTGGTCGGATGTGCTGAGGGGGAATCTACCCAGACTGGGGATTCGGAATGAACCGACTCGGCTGCTGATTCTGCATGAATGGACCTGGATGCGGATTCTGCGCGGGCGGGCCTGGTTCCGGACCTGGATTCTGGATGAATGCTCTAGGACCATTCTGGAATCCAAAAGGATTTCTTAGCCGCGCGATCTCTTCAGCTGCTTTGCGATTCCGCTCTGCCATTGCATTGAGTTGATTACGGGCAACCTCGAGCTCCTGATACATCTGAGCGACGGCTTGCTGCGGATTTCCAGAGGCTGCCATTTTCCTGCAACAGAAAATAGAAGAAACTCCAAGAAACTATTAGTAGAATGCACGTTCGTCGAGGATTTTCTCTAGATGAGGTCCCACGGATGGCGCCAAACTGTTAATGCCAAAAATCGCACCAAAGGGACAACTTAAGGTCGATGTGGACTTAATCAACTAAAGAAAGGATCTTTCGACGAGACGTGCGACGAGGGAAAAAATAAACGAGACAAGGGATTTGATGACGCAGGAAAAACCTCAATCGAGGAAAAAACCTGTGGACGACAGGAGGTGTCGTCGCTGTACTATGGTCGCTAATCAGGGGCGATGTCCTTGGTACTGGTGTCGGTCGTACGATGATTACAATACAAATGAAGGAAATACTTCAAAATGTAAAGTACAAGTATTTGAATGTAAAAACAGGTGTTTGCCGTGTGTGAATACAAAGTGTGAACTTCTGGTCGAGGGCGGTTTGTCGTGCATCAAGAGCGATACTTGAGCTTTCCTTTGAGTGTTCTTGAGTTCGGTGTAAGGTTCTGGCTTTCGGTACTTGATCTCCAGAGTTTGAATGTTCTTTGCTATGAGTTTGGATGATGATGTCTGCTGTTTGGTGATGTTCGCTGATGTATATTGGATGTTCACTGATGTATATTGGAATGAGGCTTTAGCTTGTCTTTTATAGTCTTCGTGTCATTAATTAGCTCCATTAATGATTTGATCAACGGCTACAACGGCTGGAAACGGTCGCCGGAGTGATTATCCATAATGCTCTTCGTCCGTTACGGCTGCTTGCTGTTAATGGCTTTGACTCCTGCATTAAATACTTAACAAACGTAACAGTCAAGGTTATCGTTAGCTTTGGTCGAAGGTGCAATGATCTTACGCGATGGTCGTACGGGACGGGCGATGCTATGGTCGAGCGTTATGGGAGACGTACGACTTACCTTTTACGGGAGACGACGGATGTTTTCTGGGTTCTTGTCGAGACCTTATCTTAATACAAGATTTGGATTATAACGTGCGTCTTACCTGCTCTGGTCGTGGTCGTACGACGTGATTTTTTGCCCAAACAGAAGCGGAGACCGATAGAATTCCAAGTTGGGGAGCGGGTGATGCTAAAGGTATCCCCTTGGAAAGGCTTGATACACTTTGGGAGGCGTGGGAAGTTGAGTCCCCGTTTCTTAGGGCCGTTCACCATTTTGGAGCAAGTAGGTTCATAAGCGTACAAATTAGACTTGCCGCCGGAAATGGATGGAATCCATCCTACCTTTCACGTGTGTTATCCGCGCAAGTGTTTGGCGGAAGAAGAAGAAAGCGTTATACCATTGTCGGAAATTCGAGTTAAGGATAACCGATGCGTCGAAGAACCCGAAGCTATCCTAGAAAGGGAGACTAAGAGACTCCGACACAAGACCATTGACATGGTCAAGGTATAATGGAAACACCACCGTGGTGACAACGTGACTTGGGAACCGGAAGAAGTCATGAAACGCCGGTACCCTCACTTATTTATCTAATTGAAGATTTCGCGGTTGAAATCATTTTCAAGTTGGGGAGACTTGTAACATCCCTAAAATTTCTCGTAAGCAATACTCGACCTTTTGACGTGTTTACCTTGATTGTAAGTATTTATGCTTAATGAAGATAAATAGATAGGTATATATATATACATACATGCATATCTTTTATATACATATATATATATATATATATATGTACTTATTAGACATGCTAAAGGTGACGAGATTTGCCATACACGACCCTTAGAGGAGCCTGGACCACGACTTAGTTGCATACGCCTCGAAGGGGTTGCATGGAAACGTTTCTGCTCGAAAAACTTAAACCAAATAGCAGCCTAGGGGTAGGCAGCGACTATGCCCGGCGACTTTGCCAGGGCATAGTCGCGAGTGTCATTCTCGCTGAAGAGGGACATAATGCAAAATCGAATAGAAAGCTGGTGGTCGGGGGCGACATTGCCCCGCGACAATGCCCAGGGCAAAGTCACGGGGGCATAGTCGCGACTGAAGGGACGGGGTCTGCTACTTAGGTCGATTTTTGGAAGGCTTTTGGGCATTCTCTCCCTTTTCCAGCAAAATCGATTTGTCCCTCTTGTGTGGCGATTTCCCCTCCATTCTTTTCCCCCTCTCTCTTCACTAAATGCAACTAGGGTTTACATCTACCAAATCCATTCACTTGACTTGGTAGTTAATGCAAGGAAGAAGTGCTAGAGTGTAAGAGCTTGAAGAGTCAAGTCATCTTCCTTGAGAAGTCCATCAAAGCTAGGGTTTTACAAAAATATAGGTTTTCACTTGACAAACCTCTTAAGGTGAGTTTCTTGACTCACTAAGCTTATAAATGTGTGTGTGTATACATTTCTTGAATAACTTGCTTATTTACTTGTTATTTTATTACTCTTATGATATGCGACCTAAACTTCCCTTTTGAGAAGATTAGAGTTTAAATATGAGGATGGTTGTAATTAGAGAAGGAATGGGATGGATGGGTGGTGTAGAAGGATGTTTTGAATATATACACCCTTTATTTTCTTGTGATTCCAAGTATGAAAAGGGTAAAAGCTAGGGTTGTAGCATTGGTAACAATATGATGGTTACATGTGTAAAATGATGCTTTTATGATCATAGTCGTTTCTAACATTTTCTTTCAATCTTAAGAACACAAAAACAAATATTTCATTCTTTTCCTTTCCTTTCATTTATTTTCATTTCTCTTCATTTCATTTCTTTTCTTTCCTTCCAAAACTCAAGAAGACAGTGTAAGCAAATAAGGGGCTGTTTGTTTAGCTCTTAATGGTTAGATTAAGAGGTAACCTGTGAATCGGTCAGAGGTTAAGGCTGTTTGGTAAAAAAATGTACCCTCTTATTGGTGAGAGAGATAAGGAAATTACTAATAATAACCTATCTGAGATAAGAGATTTGAACTTGTCCAGAGTTAGAAAGTTACTTCAAATGAAGTGAGTTCATCTCTTTATATACTGCATGCATTTAATGCAAGTCAGTATATACTTTACACGTGTCATCAGCTGGTTGGTTGCATGTCATTGACCTTGGTTGACAACCTTAGTAGCCGTATGGATGAATAGTGTAGTATCAGAGTGGTTGTACGATTTCAGATATTCGGAGGTTCTTTTCTGACATTTCGTACGGAGGCGTGCAAGGGTGGTTAAGACAAAAGTACTTTGTACGGAGGACTTCATGATCAGCTTTCGTTGATTCAGTGATTATCATTTACTATTCAGCAGATGATAAAGTTCAGCGATAGCTGAAGTCTTGTACTTGATACTTCACGTTGAGTGGACAAATCTGAGTCTTCGCTGATCCGCATCAGTTCATTAGGAGACTTGTCGCTGGTTCTTGAGCTTGATCTTCGACTTCAGCGTAGAACCTTTGTTGACGTGAAACTTGTCTTCAGGGATCATAAGTAAACAACTAACTTATCAGCGATCATCATAATGACTGAACAGACTCAGCGCATTAATGATGAACAATGTTCGCTGAATGTTTAATTTAAAAGAGCGAGAGTTCCTATCAGCGGTACTGGAAGATCTTAGTACTTATCAGCGATAGTGAAACTCTGATACATATTGTTTACTTACAATTTTCACTAAGTATATAAGAGAGGGTCATTATCAAATCACTGAGGGTTTGGATCAACATAAACACTAAAATTGACTAAAACGACTCAATAGGTTAACTAAAAACAACTCAAAAATTGGAATTAAACATCTAAATAGGCTTAAATAAATAACCGTATCAATGTTCTTCCCTTTCCAAACCAAAAACCTAAACTAAATTCAAATTAAAAAGTTGATATGAAATAATTTCAAAAAACATAGATAACAAGCAGTTATCTGCAGGTCTCCTTTTCCAGCCTCTTAGCACCACCAAATAGAATGAAAACCTAAAATCAAAATTCAAACAAAACCTTGAAATATTGTAGTAATATGTAAGGTAAAATCAAAATGTATGCAACATATTAGGGATTGGGATTCTTTTATACAAGGTTGGGAACTCTTTGCAATCATTTAGAATAAAAACCTAAAATGAAAATCAAACAAAACTAATAGTTAATCGAAGATGAAATTAACATATTGGAGATAGCTAAAATCAAGATGAAATCAACAAATTATAGATAGGGATTTTTTTCTACCTGATCGGAAACTCACTTTACTTTCAATCAGTGTGGTTAACCATCATCAAAGTCTGAAATTGATGAACAAGGAGGTTAAAGGCGAGTTAAGAAACAATGTCAATGGTTATATTGCGGAAATCAGATCATTAGAAAACCAATGGAAACTCTTCCTTCATCAAGCGGGTTCGTGGAGAAGAACGATCAAGAGTTGCGCCGTTTAAAGAGATTTTTAAAGCGAGGAATGCTTGCCAATGAAATCGGGGGGAGAGGGAAGAGATATTAGGGCGAGAGGTCGGGAACTTAGAGAAGATGAACGTGGAGAAGTAGAAAGGAAGTTTATTTCAATTTGTGCTATAAAAGTTGTACATCAAGCTTAAACACGAGTAATCTTGAAAAAAAAACGAATCTTGAAAAAAAAACTGGAATAGAATCTTAATTTAGCATTATAGATATTTATTCTAACAAAAATAAAGATTGAGGGTAAAATGGTCATTTCTGACATTCAGATGGTTTATTCAGCACAACAACCAAACACCAACTTATCTATTAACATCCAGACAAACATATCCACTCAGACAACTATATTCATACAAGTCTTAACATAAAATGAACCGAACAACACCTAAGAGCATTTCCAATAACTTTGTTAAAATAGAAAAAATGAGTTTTTGTTTTTTAAGGTCTTGTTTGTTTTTTCAATTTCAGCTTTAATAACCACTTATCACTTATTCGGTCAGACGTTTTCAAATTCAGACTGTTTATTTTTTTCATTTTTTCAGACCCACTTATCACTTAAACCCGCCTGGATAAAAAAGTGGTAGTCTACCCACTTATTTCTCACTTATTCTCTCAACAACCCAATTCTATGATCTCTCTTATTCTCTTCAGATTTGGGATCTCGTTGGCAATGCATCAATGAATCTTGTGCATATGAATAACTTCGAGGTTTGAGAATTTTATTGTCTATTGTTAATCGCATGTTAAAACTAATATAATTAATTAATTAATCATTATATTTATTTTTATGGTTATATTATCAATTGAGTAAACTACAAATTTGTTCACTTTGGTTTGTCGAAAATAATTATTTCTATTGTATTTGAACAAATTAACGTACTTCAGTTGTTATGAAGACTGATTTTAGTAGTATAATTTAAATTAATTTGACATTATCACATTTTCAGATATAAAATAGACGATAATACATATTCAGATGTTTTCAGCTTACAAAAACAAACATGCTTTTTTATTCAGATTTCAGACTTCAACGCCACTACTTAAAAATCAGAAGTGAAATAAGTCTTCAAACTTCAGAACCACTTAAAAAACAAACGCCACCTAAATCCCTCCAATAACTTTTCTATCTTGTTTGCTATAAAAAAACTTGATTTTTTTTAAATTTAGTCCTAAAACTTGATGATAGGAGAGAGAAATGATTATTTTATTTAATCTTACCAATGAGATTGAACTTTTATCATTTTGTATTATTTTTTTAAATGTATTGATAAGATAAATTAAATAATATTATATTAATATAACTTATGTTAAAATCTCTAAAATAAAGAATCTGTTGAAAATGAATACGAATATTTTTAGAGATTTTAAGGGGGTGTTTGGGATTGCTTATTAAAACAACTTATGCTTATTTATAAAAGTGTATATCAACTTATGCATATTTATAAAAGTGCTTATCAACTTATAGGGGTAATAAAGTAATTTGTTGAATAAGTAAATAAGCAGTTTTAAATAAGTTAGGATGAAGTAACTTATCAAAAACAACTTATTTACGGTATGAAAAAATCATAAGCACTTTTTCATTTTTCAACCCAAACACTAGAAATATCTTATTTGCAGTATGAAAAAGCAATAATGACGTTCTCGAGTTTTTTTTTCGAAGGAAAGAAAGTAGGTGTAACATCCCCAAAATTTCTCGTAAGCAATACTCGACCTTTTGACGTGTTTACCTTGATTGTAAGTATTTATGCGTAATGAAGATAAATAGATAGGTATATATATATATATATATATATATATATATATATATATATATATATATATATATATATATATATATATATATATACGTGCATATCTTTTGTTTACATATATATATATATAGTTATTAGACATGCTAAAGGTGACGAGATTTGCCATACACGAGCCTTAGAGGAGCCTGGACCACGACTTAGTCGCATACGCCTCGAAGGGGTTGCATGGAAACGTTTCTGCTCGAAAAACTTAAACCAAACAGCAGCCTAGGGGTAGGCAACGACTATGCCCGGCGACTTTGCCATGGCATAGTCGCGAGTGTCATTCTCGCTGAAGAGGGACAGAATGCAAAATCGAGCAGAAAGCTGGTGGCCGGGGGCGACATTGCCCCGCGACATGCCCAGGGCAAAGTCGCGGGGGCATAGTCGCGACTGAAGAGACGGGGTCTGCTACTTAGGTCGATTTTTGGAAGGCTTTTGGGCATTCTCTCCTTTTTTTTCAGCAAAATCGATTTCTCCCTCTTGTGTGGCGATTTCCCCTCCATTCTTTTCCCCCTCTCTCTTCACTAAATACAACTAGGGTTTACATCTACCAAATCCATTCACTTGACTTGGTAGTTAATGCAAGGAAGAAGTGCTAGAGTGTAAGAGCTTGAAGAGTCAAGTCATCTTCCTTGAGAAGTCCATCAAAGCTAGAATTTTACAAAAATATAGGTTTTCACTTGACAAACCTCTTAAGGTGAGTTTCTTGACTCACTAAGCTTAT
Source organism: Saussurea involucrata (assembly GCA_033807775.1). NCBI lineage: Eukaryota > Viridiplantae > Streptophyta > Magnoliopsida > Asterales > Asteraceae > Saussurea > Saussurea involucrata. Next base: position 14,891,716 of record CM066312.1, read on the forward strand.
AAATGTTTGTGTGTATACATTTCTTGAATAACTTGCTTATTTACATGTTATTTTATTTCTCTTATGATATGCGACCTAATATTCCCTTTTGAGAAGATTAGAGTTTAAATATGAGGATGGTTGTAATTAGAGGAGGAATGAGATAGATGGGTGGTGTAGAAGGATGTTTTGAATATATACACCCTTTATTTTCTTGTGATTCCAAGTATGAAAAGGGTAAAAGCTAGGGTTGTAGCATTGGTAACAATATGATGGTTACATGTGTAAAATGATGCTTTTATGATCATAGTCGTTTATAACATTGTTATTTAAAGTGAATGAGGACTTGATATTGTGTTGATTTTGGGATGGTATTGTAATGGACTACAGACCTAGTATGGTTGATGTCTTAATGGACTAAAGACCTAGTATGGTTGATGTCTTAATGGACTAAAGACCTAGTATGGTTGATGTCTTAATGGACTAAAGGCCTAGTATGGTTGATGTCTTAATGGACTAAAGACCTAGTATGGTTGATGTCTTAATGGACTAAAGACCTAGTATGGTTGATGCCTTATGATGAAATGATGTAACGTGCGGCTAAACGGTAATGTACGAGATAACACCTTATGTATTGTACGAATGATCTTTTTTATGAAATTACAATATGGCTAGGCTCTTGGCTAACACTTCTTTTGTATGTTTGTGTTTAAGCAGGCCTTCCTAGCGGTGGTTCTTCCCGGGGTTAAGGGAAGAGTGGAGAAGAGAGATAGCATTTTTGGATGGACATAGAGGCGAACTTTTGGTGTATAGATTAACATACTTTTGAGGGCGAAATAGCAACACCCGTATTTAATCTGAACTGTTCAAGTCTAGATTAATAGGTTGTTGAATTTATTCCGTACGATTATTTGTAATGTAAACGCCACAATATTACTTCCCCTTTTTGGGTGATTTGTCTATGTCATTTAGCTCATTTCCACAAATTATTCAGGTTTAATCTTTACCCAAATTTTAGGGTGTTACAAGTTGGTATCAGAGCAGTAGTTTAAGTGAACTAGGTATGTTGCTAATTGCCTAGACTTAAACTGAAAAGGATTAAGTATGAATCGGTGAGCTTGGGTAGAACTTCTAAGATAGGATGGTCTTAGAGTCGACGGAAGTACATAAATTGAAAGTTGTGACCTTGGTAACGAGAATCCTTATGTGAAGTATGTTCATAATTTCAATTAGCTACTGCTATTATGAATGTATCATTGCATGAGTATGCTTAGATTGCTATTGTTATGATGATTGATGCATGTGTTGGTACATCCCTTATGTGTAAATTCATTTAGCCTATCTCTCACCTTATTCTCGATTGTGTGGCAGACTTCGATGGTTAATACCCCTAGTAGGGTGGACGGTCATGATGTTACGGCATCTACAGCTGATCAACCAAGGATAACGACGATGACGGTACCTCCGCTAATTAATACCGTTTTGGGAGGGGGAACTGAGCATATTCCCCGACGTAATTTGGAGACTTCTGATCCAATTATGGAGGAGGCTATAGCTGAGACACGAATGATGGACAAGATGATGGCGGCCATGAACAGGGCCATGAATCAACAACAAGAGCAGTTTCTGAAATTTATAGAGGATCGAGATGCGAGCAACCGTAAGCACGAGACAGTTGCCGAAAATATTCTGGTGGACGGATCTGGAGGAAATGAAATTCCCACCGACGGATTGGGAACTTTGGGAACCGGGCCAACGGGGAAGACTTGTTCTTTCAAAACCTTTCTTAGCTGCCGACCGCCCGAGTTTATGGGCACAGATGATCCAGTTGTGTGCATGAACTGGATAAGAGAAATGGAAGAGGCCTTCCGCACGAGCGAATGCGGAGAGAATCAAAAGGCCAAGTTTGGCTCACAAATGCTAAGAGGGGCGGCCCTCACTTGGTGGAACGTCTACTCCACCTCACTCGAGCCTTCCGTTTTGGCCAAACTGAAATGGCCAACGTTCAAGAAGAAAGTGTTGGAGGAGTATGTAATGAGAGGGCCATGGACCGGATTGAAGAAAGTTTTCGGAATTTGAAGAAGGGTAATCTACCGGTGAAAGAGTACAACCGATTTTTCATGGATAAGCTGGGGTTGGTGGGGCATCTGGTCCCGAATGAGAAAGAGAAAATCAAGGCTTACATCAAGGGCCTACCTTTGGACATGATGACAATGGTCCGAGTGTCTAAGGCCTCCACTCTTCGTGAGGCAATCGAGGAAGCTCAGTTGGTTGAAGATGCGTACAGTCGGGACCGAGAGGTGACGAACCGGATCCCGAAAAAGAGGAAATGGGAGGGTAGTTCGGCACCCTCCAAGAAGCCGAGATCCTTTAGTGAAAACTACCGAAGGGCCGACCCTAGGCACGAAGCTAGGTGGTGCCCCAAATGTCGAAGCAAGCATCATGGTCAGTGTAAATCAAGCGGGATGACTTGCTACAAGTGTGGAAAGCCGGGGCATGTCCGTAATGATTGTCCGGCCAAGGAAATCACCTGTTTCGAATGCAAAGAGCCTGTACACATTAGAAGCGAGTGTCCGAAAATGAAGACTGGAGGGAGCGGAGGGAAGAAGGTGGACTCTCCGAGGGTGACGGGACAAGCGTTCCAGATGATGGGTGATGAGGCGAAGGCCTCAACAGATGTGGTGTCGGGTACATTCCTCCTAAACTCCGTGCCTACGCGTGTGTTATTTGATTCGGGTGCGAGCTTTTCTTTTGTGTCGAACTCTTTTCTTTCAAGATTGTCTATGCCCACTAGTAGTTTAGAAGATGCTATAGTGGTAGAAATAGCGGACGACGGACAAGTGATAGTTCATGAGGTCTTAAAGGGTTGCAAGTTAGAAATCAAAGGAAGGGAATTTCCAATTGACTTGATGCATATGGTAATTGGAGGATTTGATGTAGTAGTCGGGATGGATTGGTTAGCCACGAACCAAGCGGAATTGTTTGCACAAAGAAGTTAATACGTATCCCTAAGTTGGACGGGGGTGTGGTGACTGTTTTTGGTGAGCGTAGGAAAGGGGATGTAGCGATCATCTCCATGTTAAAAGCACGCAAATGTTTGCTGAAGGGATGTTCTTCATTCTTAGCTTATGTGATCGATGCCAAGCTAGAGAAAAATAAACTTGAGGACGTGAGAGTCGTGCGTGAGTTTCCCGACGTATTTCCGGAGGATTTGTCGGGCTTGCCACCAGACCGACAAGTGGAGTTCAAAATAGACTTGATCCCGGGAGCGGCCCCGATAGCAAGAGCTCCTTATCGGTTGGCCCCATCTGAGATGCAAGAAATGATTACTCAACTACAAGAGCTCTTAGAGAAGGGATTCATGAGGCCAAGTTCATCTCCTTGGGGAGCACCGGTGTAATACCTCGAGTAAGTTCGTTAGTTAAAGTTTCGTTCCGTTAAAATTACTTAACTCTATAATTGATATTTAGGGTGAGTTTAGGTGAATTTAAAGTTTAGGGGTGTTTAGATTATTTAATAAGTTAAAAAGGTATTTTGGTCATTATTGAATAGGTTAGGGTCTAATTGGTAAAATTTGGTTGATAATATCTATTAGACTTCAGATATTATCATAACCCAGAAATCAGTGTGTGCAAGTGTGTGTGTTTGGAGAGAAAAAGAAGAAGAAAGAAAAGGAAGGGTTAAGGCTTCATTTGGAGTACTTGGAAGTAAAATTAAGGTATGTTTCTGTTATGTTTTATGTTCATAATGGTTAATAGATTTTTTCTATCGGTTTGGAATCAACAAAATCGAACTGGTATAAACCTTAGTTGAATTCTGGGTGAAAATAGGGATGAACAGCAGCGGTTTCCGGACACATATTGAAGGTGTCCGGGTAGTTTTGTTAGTAGTGTCCGGACGGTGTTTTATCCGGGTAAGTTCTCTTTTCTTGATTGTCCGGATGAGGTATGATACCGGATAGCGTTCGGATTACTTAGGTTTCCGGATGGTATCCGGATTACTTATACTGTCCGGAAACGGCATGCTGTCCGGATTATTATGTCGTCCGGAAAAGTGATGTTGTCTGGAAAAGTCTTGCTGTCCGGAAAAGTTGTGTTGTCCGGATAAATTGTGGTATCCGGATGCTTTAGCTGTTGGGTCATTTTTGAGAGTCTAGATGCTGTCGAGTATCCAGTAACCTGTATTTTGTTAACCCTTAGATAGGGAATGAATGAGAACTGACTATTATGTGGTCTTGACTTGAGTACGGGTTTGGGGGCAACATTTGAGGATTTGAGTTCTTTAGAGTTCTTAGCCTTAGTAAGACTTATGTGTTTTATGTGGTAAAGAGATACCCGTATCTATTTGTTACAGATCCTGTGAATTCCGGGTAAAGGACTGAACCTGTTTAGAAGGCTTGGAAATGTGTTGATAAGCAATCATGTGAGTTTTACTTCAAAACATTTTCAACTGGAATACATATATGTGTGTATTGGATAAGTGATAAATGGTGTGACTATGTTTATATGTGAATTATAATATGTTTAGATATTGTAATTACGTGAGTATTATAATATGTTATAATACGTTGGTCGGGCATAGGATCGGTGTGTTGGGTGTAGTTGCTGTACAGTGTTGATTGGATGTAGTTGTTGTACAGCGTTGTTTATTAGTTGGCTTGCAACCAACTAATATGGCCATGGGAAGGAGATAGAGAATTACGTGATGAGTGAGTTATGATTGATAATTGTGTTTGTATTATGTGAATGTTGGTGTGCAAAGAATTTTCAAGGAAACAGGGATTTTCTCACTTAGACCATTAGGTCTAACCCTCATTTTTGTTTTAAATATGTATTCCAGGTCGAGGATCAAGTAAGAGCAAATAAGAAGGTTAAACCGAGAATAGCTTTTGAGGGGACTATGTAGTGAAGACTATGTTGTGTTTGGTAGATGTAGCATGTTGTTAGTAATGATGTAAATTACTATGTAAACGTTGTAATGATGTACTGAAGGCTTGTAAAAGACTAAGGGACCGTATTTGTTATGTAATGTATCGCTTGTTTTAACGACGTTATGCAATGTATGCTATTTGAACTATGTATGGGATTACGGGTCGTTACAGATGGTATCAGAGCCCTAGTTTAAGGGATTTAGGTATTAGTATCTGTACCTAGACTTAAACTGCATGTGAAGTAGGATGTCCCTATTATTGTAGAACCTTTGGGTGTTAAATATAAAAAGGTAGAAGGAACATCATGTTAGGTAATTTCATTTTTACACCTGGCCAGTGTAATTGTGATCTTACAGGTACATGTTTGAACTGGAATACCTTGTTATATGGGGTATGTGCTTATGTGTATATTAACCTTGTTTGAATCAACAGAATGGCAAGTGGTACGATACAAACAAATCGGGAAGGAGGAGGAAACCCGAATCGAACCAATCCAACAGCCGGAGGAAGGGGAAGAGGGGGAGAGAGAGGCAGAGGCAGAACTGGGGGCAGAGTTCAGGGGCGTGGTACGGAGTTTGTTACGAGAGACGACTTAGCGGCCGAAATGGGAAGATTACAGGCAAATATCCAGGCTATGTTTAACCAGACTCATAATACTGAAATAGAAAGACCAGATCCTTCACATGAAGAAGAGATGCTTATTACTCCTACCGTTGTACCAGTAATGAAAAAGTGTGATTATAAAATGTTTCTCAGTTGTAAGCCTCCGACCTATTCAGGAGACCGGGATCCAGTGAAAGCTATGCGATGGCTGAAGGAAATAGAAGCTATCTTCAAGACTAGTAAGTGCGCGGAAGAGGATAGGGTACTTTATGGAGCCGCAATGTTGAAAGGTGGCGCTTTATACTGGTGGGAAGCTCATATTTCTTCGGGAGGTTCTGACATAAATTCTACCTTCTCGTGGGAAGAATTTGTTATAGCTTTCAGGAAGCAGTTCTGTCCTCATGCAGCGGTTAAACAACTAGAGGGGGAGTTTATGAACTTGCAACAAGGGAATTTATCTGTTCGGGATTACACTGCTCGTTTTCTGGAAAAATCTCGTTTTGCAGAATATTATGTTGCCACGGAGGCCATGAAGATTGAAAGGTTTATCTTCGGGTTGAATACAGAAGTCAGGAGTTTGGTAATTGCTAAAGGACCCGAAACTTTCTCCGCTGTAGTAGATGCCGCAGAAACCGTGGAACAGGATAAAGGAAGAAATACTAGCGACAAAGGTACAGGAAAAAGGAAGTGGGAAGGACCACAACACGATCCAAAGAAGTTCAGGTTTCAGAGATACGATAACTGTCCACCTTTCCGACCAACGGAAAGACCTTGTTTGAAATGCAACCGTGTCCACCAAGGGAATTGTCAGGGTGACTCGCGGGTCTGTTATAGGTGTGGGAAGACTGGGCATGTTGTTAAGGATTGTCGTGTCACGCGGTTCTGTTTTTCATGTAATTCTCCGGATCACATACAGTCCGATTGTCCGAGGGGAAGGATACAACAAGGGGGTACGTCAGGGAAACCAGCGGTTGTCAGACCGGTAGTACCAAGACTAGAGCTACCAAGAACAAGAGGCCGTGCCTTCCAGATGACAGAGCAAGAGGCAGATGAGACTCCCGATGTGGTTACATGTACATTCTTAATAAATTCTACACGTGCTAAAGTGTTATTTGATTCCGGTGCAAACCGATCATTTGTGTCTCCTTCATTTGCTGCTTATATGCATTTAAAACCCAAAGTGTTAGATCATGCTTTAATGGTAGATACTGCAAATGATAATCAAGTGTCGGTTAAAGAAGTTTTTGATAGCTGTGTGATAAATATAGAAGGGTGTGGAGTACCGATACAATTATTTCCTATAGCTTTGATCGAATTCGATGTGGTAGTGGGAATGGATTGGTTAGCTGAGAATCAGGGTAACATAGTTTGTGATAAGAAAACAATTAATGTTGTCTTACCTGAGAGAGGACCGGTAGTAATTTACGGTGATCGTAGCAATCATCAGTCTTGCCTTATATCTATGATAAAAGCCCGTAAGTGTGTTAATAAAGGTTGCCAGAGTTACTTAGCTTATGTGATAGATATTAAGCCAGAAAAGAATAAGTTGGAAGATATTCCGATTGTTAGTGAATTTCCTGAAGTGTTCCCTGAAGACTTGAATAGTCTTCCGCCCGTTAGACAAGTAGAGTTTGGTATATATCTGATTCCTGGAGCCGCTCCTATTGCTCGTGCACCGTATCGTCTGGCACCTCCAGAGATGAAAGAGATGATGGCACAACTACAAGACTTATCCGATAAAGGCTTCATCATACCTAGTTCTTCGTCGTGGGGAGCACCAGTGCTGTTTGTGAAAAAGAAAGACGGGTCGATGAGAATGTGCATAGATTACCGGGAACTGAATAAGCGCACGATCAAGGACAAGTATCCGCTACCCAGAATTGATGACCTCTTTGATCAACTAGTTGTTGCTTGCTATTTCTCCAAGATTGATTTGAGGTCTGGTTACCATCAGCTGAAGGTGAAAGAAGAAGATGTTCTGAAAACTGCTTTTCGCACAAGGTATGGTCCTTATGAATTCTTAGTGATGCCGTTTGGATTGACGAACGCTCCAGCTGCTTTTATGGATTTAATGAATCGGGTATGTCAGCCGTATCTCGATAAATTTGTAATTGTATTTATTGATGATATCCTTATCTATTCCCGGTCCAAAGAAGAGCACGCTCAACATCTTCATTTGATTCTGGAATTACTAAAGAAAGAGAAGTTGTATGCTAAATTTTCGAAATGTGAATTCTGGCTACGGGAAGTTCAGTTTTTGGGGCATGTAGTTTCCGAGAAAGGTATCCAAGTTGATCCGATGAAAGTGGAAGCGATTGAAAAGTGGGAACCGCCGAGAACGCCAACCGAAGTACGAAGTTTTCTAGGTTTAGCCGGGTATTATCGAAAGTTTATAAAAGACTTCTCTCGTATCGCGACGCCTTTGACTAAGCTGACTCGAAAGAATCTAAAGTTTGAATGGAAAGCAGAACAGGATGAAGCATTCAGGGTATTGAAAGAGAAACTTTGCAGTGCGCCGATTTTGTCACTACCGGAAGGTTCCGAAGACTTTGTTGTTTATAGTGATGCTTCCAAACTGGGATTGGGGTGTGTACTAATGCAGCGTGGAAAGGTTATAGCTTATGCTTCTCGTCAGTTAAAAGATCATGAAAGACAGTATCCTACACACGACATGGAATTGGCAGCAGTTGTTTTCGCGTTGAAGATTTGGAGACATTATCTTTACGGCTCTAAATGTCAAATTTATACCGATCATAAGAGTCTCCAACACCTTTTTGATCAGAAGGAATTAAATATGAGGCAAAGAAGATGGCTAGAATTGGTGAATGATTATGACTGTGAAATCCTTTATCATCCGGGAAAGGCGAACGTGGTAGCTGATGCACTGAGACGTCAAGAAAGAAGTGGAACAATAAAAGTTATTGCATTACGAGCTGAGCTTCTACCTAACATTTTTGATGAACTGAATAAGTGTCAAGTAGAAGCCTACCAGGAAGAATATCTGAAATCAGAACGGTTAGTGGGGTTATCAGCATTGCTAGTGAAAAATGATCGTGGGTTATTGTGTCTGGGGAACAGAATATGGGTGCCTCGTTTGGGTGGTTTACGTGATCGGGTACTACAAGAAGCTCATCAATCTCGATTCTCTATTCATCCAGGTACGAACAAGATGTATAAAGATCTGAAACAGTTTTATTGGTGGTCGGGAATAAAAAGAAGCATTGCTCAGTATGTGGAAGGTTGTACTACTTGTAAGAAGGTAAAGATTGAACATCAGAAGCCGTTCGGGCAATTACAGCATTTAGAAATACCTATGTGGAAATGGGATCAGATTACGACAGATTTCATCACAAAGCTACCAAGGACTCCGAAAGGGTTTGATGCTATTTGGGTGATCGTTGACAGGTTGACCAAGTCTGCTCACTTCCTACCAATAAAGGAAACCTATTCGTTGGAAAGATTAGCCAAACTGTATATCAACGAAATAGTAACACGACATGGAGTTCCAATTTCGATTATCTCTGATCGTGACAGCCGTTTTACCTCAAGATTCTGGAGAAGTTTCCAAAAGGAAATGGGAACGCAGATAAAGTTAAGTACAGCGTATCATCCTCAAACTGATGGTCAGAGTGAACGAACGATTCAGACCTTAGAAGATATGCTTCGGGCTTGTATTGTTGACTTTGGGGGATCATGGGATAAACATTTACCGTTAATTGAATTTGCCTACAACAACAGTTATCATTCCAGCATACAAGCGGCACCGTTTGAAGTTCTGTATGGTAGAAAATGCCGAACGCCTCTGTGTTGGAACGAAGTGGGAGAGAAACAGTTAGCAGGGCCAGATATAGTCCAGTTGACCACGGATAAGGTTACTCAGATTCGGGAAAGATTAAAAGTGGCTCAAGACAGACAGAAAAGCTACGCAGATCGACGCCGGAAACCGCTAGAGTTTTAGGTTAGAGATTTTGTGATGTTAAAAGTCTCACCTTGGAAAGGAGTCATTCGATTTGGAAAGCAAGGTAAACTTAGTCTAAGGTACATCGGGCCGTTTGCAATTACAGAAAGAATTGGTGAAGTAGCCTACAGGTTGGATCTTCCGCCAGAGTTAAGCAGGATTCATAACGCGTTTCATGTTTCAAATTTTCGGAAGTGTTTGGTTACGCCAGATCAGGCCGTCTCTCTACCAGATATACAAGTGGATGAAAAGCTGAATTATGTGGAGGAACCGGAAACCATAGTTGACCAGGTTAGAGATTTTGTGATGTTAAAAGTCTCACCTTGGAAAGGAGTTATTCGATTTGGAAAGCAAGGTAAACTTAGTCTAAGGTACATCGGGCCGTTTGCAATTACAGAAAGAATTGGTGAAGTAGCCTACAGGTTGGATCTTCCGCCAGAGTTAAGCAGGATTCATAACGCGTTTCATGTTTCAAATTTTCGGAAGTGTTTGGTTACGCCAGATCAGGCCGTCTCTCTACCAGATATACAAGTGGATGAAAAGTTGAATTATGTGGAGGAACCGGAAACCATAGTTGACCACAAAGTTAAAGTGTTGCGGAATAAAGAGATCAGACAAGTGAAAGTTCAGTGGATACATCATAGAGGGCAGGATGCTACTTGGGAATCGGAATCCGAAATGAGAACCAAATACCCTCACCTTTTTGCCTAACAAAATTCCGGGACAGAGTTCTTTTGAGGGGGAGATGATGTAATACCCCGGGTAAGTTCGTTAGTTAAAGTTTCGTTCCGTTAAAATTACTTAACTCTATAATTGATATTTAGGGTGAGTTTAGGTGAATTTATAAGTTTAGGGGTGTTTAGATTAATTAATAAGTTAAAAAGGTATTTTGGTCATTATTGAATAGGTTAGGGTCTAATTGGTAAAATTTGGTTGATAATATCTCTTAGACTTCAGATATTATCATAACCCAGAAACCAGTGTGTGCAAGTGTGTGTGTTTGGAGAGAAAAAGAAGAAGAAAGAAAAGGAAGGGTTAAGGCTTCATTTGGAGTACTTGGAAGTAAAATTAAGGTATGTTTCTGTTATGTTTTATGTTCATAATGGTTAATAGATTGTTTCTATCGGTTTAGAATCAACAAAATCGAACTGGTATAAACCTTAGTTGAATTCTGGGTGAAAATAGGGATGAACAGCAGCAGTTTCTGGACACATATTGAAGGTGTCCGGGTAGTTTTGTTAGTAGTGTCCGGACGGTGTTTTATCCGGGTAAGTTCTCTTTTCTTGATTGTCCGGATGAGGTATGATACCGGATAGCGTTCGGATTACTTAGGTTTTCGGATGGTATCCGGATTACTTATACTGTCCGGAAACGGCATGCTGTCCGGATTATTATGTCGTCCGAAAAAGTGATGTTGTCCAGAAAAGTCTTGCTGTCCGGAAAAGTTGTGTTGTCCGGATAAATTGTGGTATCCGGATACTTTAGCTGTTGGGTCATTTTTGAGAGTCTAGATGCTGTCGAGTATCCAGTAACCTGTATTTTGTTAACCCTTAGATAGGGAATGAATGAGAACTGACTATTATGTGGTCTTGACTTGAGTACGGGTTTGGGGGCAACATTTGAGGATTTGAGTTCTTTAGAGTTCTTAGCCTTAGTAAGACTTATGTGTTTTATGTGGTAAAGAGATACCCGTATCTATTTGTTACAGATCCTGTGAATTCCGGGTAAAGGACTGAACCTTTTTAGAAGGCTTGGAAATGTGTTGATAAGCAATCAGGTGAGTTTTACTTCAAAACGTTTTCAACTGGAATACATATATGTGTGTATTGGATATGTGATAAATGGTGTGACTATGTTTATATGTGAATTATAATATGTTGAGATATTGTAATTACGTGAGTATTATATTATGTTATAATACGTTGGTCGGGCATAGGACCGGTGTGTTGGTTGTAGTTGTTGTACAGTGTTGATTGGTTGTAGTTGTTATACAGCGTTGTTTATTAGTTGGCTTGCAACCAACTAATATAGCCATGGGAAGGAGACAGAGAATTACGTGATGAGTGAGTTATGATTGATAATTGTGTTTGTATTATGTGAATGTTGGTGTGCAAAGAATTTTCAAGGAAACAGGGATTTTCTCACTTAGACCATTAGGTCTAACCCTCATTTTTGTTTTAAATATGTATTCCAGTTCGAGGATCAAGTAAGAGCAAATAAGAAGGTTAAACCGAGAATAGCTTTTGAGGGGACTATGTTGTGTTTGGTAGATGTAATGTTGTTAGTAATGATGTAAATTACTATGTAAACGTTGTAATGATGTACTGAAGGTTTGTAAAAGACTAAGGGACCGTATTTGTTATGTAATGTATCTCTTGTTTTAACGACGTTATGCAATGTATGCTATTTGAACTATGTATGGGATTACGGGTCGTTACAACCGGTCTTATTCGTGAAGAAGAAGGATGACACTATGCGGATGTGCATCGATTACCGGGAGTTGAACAAGGTGACCGTGAAGAACAAGTATCTACTTCCTAGAATCGACGATCTGTTCGACCAACTTCAAGGAGCGGGATGTTTCTCAAAGATTGACTTACGATCGGGTTACCACCAAGTGAAGGTAAAAGAAGATGACGTTCCAAAGACGGCCTTTAGGACGCGATACGGTCATTATGAGTTCTTGGTGATGCCCTTCGGGTTGACAAATGCGCCGACGGTGTTCATGGACTTGATGAACCGGGTGTGTCGGCCATTCCTCGACAAGTCGGTCATCGTGTTTATTGACGACATCTTGATATATTCTAGAGACGAGGGGGATCACGAACAACATCTTCGGGAAGTGTTAGAGGTCCTAAGAAAAGAGAAGTTATACGCAAAATTTTCCAAGTGCGACTTTTGGTTGGAAGAAGTCCAATTTTTGGGTCATGTAGTCACAAGGGACGGCGTGAAAGTAGATCCTTCCAAAATAGAAGCAATGATGAATTGGGAACCTCCTAAGAGTCCATCGGAAATACGAAGCTTCTTGGGCCTAGTGGGATATTACCGGAGATTTATTCAAGATTTCTCCAAGATTGCTTCTTCCTTGACACGCTTGACACGAAAGAATGTAAAGTTCGTGTGGACGGAAGATCAAGAAAAGGCGTTTCGAACTCTACAAAAGAAGTTGTGTGAGGCCCCGATTCTATCCCTACCCGAGGGATCGGAGGACTTTGTGGTATATAGTGACGCGTCAAGGATGGGACTAGGTTGTGTATTGATGCAAAGGGGAAAAGTGATCACCTACGCGTCAAGGCAACTTAAGGAACACGAGAAGAACTACCCCACACACGATTTGGAACTTGCAGCGGTAGTGTTTGCGTTGAAGTTATGGCGACATTATCTCTATAACACGAAGTGTACATTGTACACGGATCATAAGAGTTTGAAGTATGTCTTCGACCAGAAAGAATTGAACATGAGGCAACGAAGGTGGTTGGAACTACTAAAAGACTACGACTGTGAGCTACTTTACCACCCGGGTAAGGCCGATGTGGTTGCCGATGCCTTAAGCCGGAAGGAGTATAGTGGAAGTCTCCGGGCGAGTCTTTCTAGGATTAAGCTAGTGTCAAGTCTCATGGAGCAAATTAAGACGGCACAAGCCGAGGCGTTGTTGGAGGAAAACCTCAAAGAAGAAGGGATGATTAAGCAAAGGCTACTCTTGACGGAAGACGGCTGAGGTATCAAACTGTTCAATGGACGAGTGTAGGTGCCTAAAATTAGAGGGAGCCGAGGACTACTCATGGATGAGGCTCATAAATCCAAATACTGCATACATCCGGGAAGCACGAAAAATGTATAGAGACCTAAAGTTACACTATTGGTGGCCGGTTATGAAGTTAGACGTGGCTCGCTATGTGGAAACATGTGTGACTTGTTCATTGGTAAAGGTCGAGCATCAACGACCCTATGGGAGCTTAAAATCGTTGGAGATCCCCGAGTGGAAGTGGGAAAAGATCACCATGGATTTCGTGACCAAATTACCAAGGACGACTAGAGGCAACGACACCATTTGGGTAATAGTAGATCGTCTAACGAAGAGTGCTCATTTCTTAGCCATGAGGGAAGCTTCACCAATAGACAAACTGGCGAAATTGTACATCGACGAGGTGGTGTCGAGGCATGGCGTACCCATGTCAATAGTCTCCGACCATGATAGCCGGTTCACCTCTAGATTTTGGCAGTCCTTGCAAGAAGAACTGGGCACGAGAGTGAATTTGAGCACGACATACCATCCACAAACGGACGGGCAAAGCGAATGAACAATACAAACCTTGGAGGACATGCTAAGGTCGTGCGTGATCGATTTCGGTGGAAATTGGGATACACACTTACCTCTAGTGGAGTTTGCTTACAACAACAGCTACCACTCGAGCATTGGTAGAGCACCATTTGAAGCATTGTATGGCCGGAAGTGCCGGACTCCAGTATGTTGGTTGGAGGCGGGGGAAAAGCAATTTGCGGGTCCGGAGATCGTTCAACAAACGACGGATAAGGTTAAAGAAATCCGAGAACGCTTGAAGGCGGCTCAAGATCATCAAAAGAGTTACGCCGACAAGAAGCTGTTAATGCCAAAAATCGCACCAAAGGGACAACTTAAGGTCGATGTGGACTTAATCAACTAAAGAAATGATCTTTCGACGAGACGTGCGACGAGGGAGAAAATAAACGAGACAAGGGATTTGATGACGCAGGAAAAACCTCAATCGAGGAAAAAACCTGCGGACGACAGGAGGTGTCGTCGCTGCACTATGGTCGCCAATCAGGGGCGATGTCCTTGGTACTGGTGTCGGCCGTACGATGATTACAATACAAATGAAGGAAATACTTCGAAATGTAAAGTACAAGTATTTGAATGTAAAAACAGGTGTTTGTCGTGTGTGAATATAAAGTGTGAACTTCTGGTCGAGGGCGGTTTGTCGTGCGTCGAGAGCGATACTTGAGCTTTCCTTCGAGTGTTCTTGAGTTCGCTATAAGGTTCTGGCTTTCAGTACTTGATCTCCAGAGTTTGAATGTTCTTTGCTATGAGTTTGGATGATTTTCTCTGCTGTTTGGTGATGTTCGCTGATGTATATTGGATGTTCACTTATGTATATTGGAATTAGGCTTTAGCTTGTCTTTTATAGTCTTCGCGTCATTAATTAGCTCCATTAATGATTTGATCAACGGCTACAACGGCTGGAAACGGTCGCCGGAGTGATTATCCATAATGTTCTTCGTCCGTTACGGTTGCTTGCTGTTAATGGCTTTGACTCCTGCATTAAATACTTAACAAACGTAACAGTCAAGGTTATCGTTAGCTTTGGTCTAAGGTGCAATGATCTTACGCGATGGTCGTATGGGACGGGCGATGCTATGGTCGAGTGTTATGGGAGACGTACGACTTACCTTTTACGGGAGACGACGGATGTTTTCTGGGTTCTTGTCGAGACCTTATCTTAATACAAGATTTGGATTATAACGTGCGTCTTACCTGCTCTGGTCGTGGTCGTACGACGTGATTTTTTGCCCAAACAGTTTGCCCCCAAAATTTGAAAATTGAATGTCAAATTTAAGTTTTAAATTTTGCTTGTCGAACGCTTAGGCTCGTGATCTGGGTGGAGGGACTTACCTGGTTGTCGTGGAACTAGACCAGTCTGCTTCTAACTGAATGAGAAGTCGGAAGAGGAACGAGGTCGTGACGTCATGCTGACGTACGATGATGCTTACCAGCTGTCGAGGACAGGTGTCGACGATCCTTGTTGTCATACGAAAGGACGGGGATGCGCGGCGGTTATCCAGGGATTCGATCTGTAACACCCTAAAAACAGGGCTAATTTAAACCTTAAAAATTCCACAAGTTATGATCAAATAACATCAAACTTATATAACAAGAGAATCAATGGTAAGGTTTTTATACACATAAAACATCTAACTCAAATAACCTATTAATCTAATCATAACATCATAATCAGATTAACTAGGTTATCTAATCATCTGTCCCAAAACATCAAAAGAATGTCTAGATCCTCTGTCATCTCCAAGTTTGAATCTTTCCAAAAGTTCTCATCTCACATCCCTGCTTACTTCCCGGAGCTTGTACCTGGTAAGAAAATTCAACTTGAACAATTAGGCTTTCGCCTAGTGAGAATATTCAAATCCAATTAAATTTAACAATTAAAATCTCAACAGATAAATCAAACCTGTTCTCGCTCATCTTACCGTACAACAACTCCTTTCAACACTGGGAATCTACCCCACTCCCATACTTATGACTAAATCGTCTAGCCATAATATCACTACCAAGAGTTTACCCCGAATCATCCCAGATTCAAGGTTAATACTCTTATTCAAGAAATTACAAGTCAAAACCTGCCTATTTCTTAATCTGGAAGTAGAGATTACAAATTACATTATGCCTATCTCTAATCTTCCCTCCAAACTGGGAAATCTCCGATCTTCCCTATGAAATGGAAATCTCCGATCTTCCATTCGAAATGGGAATTACAAATCAAAATCTGCCTATTCCACATTTCACGTCCTCACCACCTCAGAATCACTGACCCCAATGGGATTAATATATCGCGATACACAACCGGGGCCCTCACGATGATTCAAGGTACGCTCATTCACTAGAAATTACATCCCTTGGTCAAATGGCGAGTATTCGGTTCCCATTAGACCGTACCCAGGTGCCCTACGATGACCGGATGCCTATTTCTAGCAACCGCAACACAATACATAAGTATTATTACTCTTACTATCGTAGGTGCATAACATACGATATATATATATATATTACCTCTCCCAACATATTCTATATATATAAAGAATATAAATAGTTTATCGCCTCAACTTCTTAACTATCCCCGTTTTGCTATTTAGCATGGGGATCTCAACATAGCATAACCCTTGAACATTTATTTGGACTCATACTGATTAAGACAAGTCCTTACAACCATCGACAAATTATGATAAAATCAGCTTTGTAACAGAGTGAGAATTGCGCAACCAACAACAGCGAAATACCTCACTTCTCGCAACCAACAGTAGCGAGATACTCTACATCTCGCAACCAACAGTGGCGAGATTCTCACTTTGCGCTACAGTGGCTTGCGAAATACTCACTTTGCGCTACAGTGGCTTGCGCAAAGTGGACATTTCACGAACACTGTTCATCGTCTTCTTCATTAATCCAGTTCACAAATACTTCTTAATAAGCCTACTATTCTTCAATTTATCTCTACCAAAGCATTCAAACATAGTATAAAACATATCTATATCAATTTCAATGGCTAATTTTAAAGGGAAGTGAATAAACTCACCTGAGTTGTAGATGATGGAATACTACAATCGGACGCCAAGACGTTGATACAAGTCACACCCAAAACGCCTTTACCTAAAACCATAACCGATTACTATCATATAGTAATCAACACATTTGTTCCAATAAACGAGACGTAGACCAAACTTTATACTTATTATTACCCCTAGAATAGTCCTAGATAAGTTTACAGCTGATTTACATAAGCTTTAACAAATTACACGACCCTGAAATGCATCATGAACAAGCATAATTGTAGTTCAAGTTACTGCACCAAAACAGCTTATGTCCTTCAAAAGTTTGGACATTTTTCTCATACTTAGAGAACAAATTAGGCTTTGACATCTAAATGAAAAACGTACTACTATCTCTTAGGAAACTAATCGCACAGGATTCACCTTATTTGGATCAATGACCAATGTTATATGAATTTTACAAAAACAGTCTGCAAATCCCGAGTTTCATACGACCAGTTCTGGAAAATCAAGGTTTTGAGCCATTTAGACTCAAAATCAGATCTTACTGTAAACTACAAAAATGTTCTGAACTCTTCAAGCTTTCCAACCATATATTACACATCTTATTTGGACAAACGGTTGATTTTCTATGAATTTTCTAAAAACAGGACAGAAGCTTAAAGTTACAAATGTCTCTCAAACATTTTATCAAACACTTGATATGCAACATAACTTTTAAAGCTCAATCTAATTTAACCATTTTAAGCCATGCATGTTTATGTAAATTTTGCAGATATGTTCAATACTACTATTAGAACATAAACATCAACCCAAATTTATCATAATAATCAATATCATCAAAACCCATTAATGAACTTAAAGAAAATTCTTAACTACATAGGATGAAAATTTATGTAGAGAATTACCTTTTGATTAATCTACTTGCTTTCTAAAACTCCAGCTGAATACAATCCAATTCCTCCTTCTTCCTTTCTTTCTTTTTATTTCACTTTATCTGTTTCTTCTCCCTTTTCGTTCTATGTCTCTCTCTTTCTCTTTGTTCTTTGCTTCAGCAAGTTTTTACACACACAAGATAACACAATCGTGTTATCAGTTGACACCTCACCTCAATTAGAAAAGAAAGGTGGCAATAGGTGGTGACTCATCTCACCATAATAACCAAAGTAAACCTTATACTTCCAATGAATAACAAAACATACCCTCACATTTCTAAATAAAAATTAAAGTTTACCCCTTAACTTATTACTCCACAAAATCATTAACGTAACTTATTTGGGGTTAAACTCTAAAATTAATCCATCACTTTATAAGTCATATCTTACCAAATAATTATACTCGCATTATTTAATAACTCCAAACATCATATTTTATAAAAAAAACCAGGATGTTACACGATCCAACCCTGTTTTTCGGTCTAAATAGGGATTTTGACGGATCATTTCCTTATTTCGCCCTTGAAGAGTTTGTGCTGTGATTTCCTTGCCATTCTTTGTCTGATATCTTCCGAACTTGTGACAATCTCTGACTTGGTTAGGTTTCTTCGAGGGTTAACGCGCCTATAAGTAAGGTACGATTTCTCTGACTTCTGCAAATTTTGTTTAAAAATGTCGAGGGATCCTGAGAGTGTTATTCAAGAGTCATCGGACCTCCGGGACTTTAGAAAGTTAGCGAAAATTCCTGCGTGGGTCGAATTGATCCGCCCAGGCCAGATCCGATCAAACGAGTGTCCCGAGGGGTACATCGTAATCTATGAATACCCTTTTAAGATAGGTTTCGAATGGCCTTTTTCTCCTCTGGCCAAGGCATTTATGTTAGAGTTTGACTTGGCACCGAGCCAGTTGATGCCCCAGTTCTGGCGAGTCGTACGAGTGATCGAGCGTGCTACTAAGAAATGGGATTCTCCCATGAATGTACATGACCTCGTCTCGTCTTATCAAGCCAAGATGGACGGATGTCATCGATGTAGTTTACATTCTAGATTCAAGGGTGATCGCGTTTTGGTCTTAGGAACGGGTGTGAACGACCGTGGGTGGAAGTCTCGATATGTTTTCATGCGTAAGTTGTCCCTTGACTCTGAGAGTGAGTGGATTAGGACGCGCCGGAATACGTCGGGCGAGCCTCGTTATTTCATCTGGCGTGCGTTGTAGATGATTTACATATGATTTTTAACTTGTTTTTTGTATGTTGACAGCCATAAAATTCGAGGTCGTTAAGCCAGACGCTAACTCTCAAGCTAAGATCAATTCGTTTTTAGAATTTAGCGTCGCCGAGAGGTCTTTCGTCGTGCGACACTCGGTGGATGACGACGATTTAGAATCTTCAGGAGAGAATCAGGGGAGAAGTGTGAAGAGAAAGGAAGAGAAGAGGAAGAAGATAAGTCGAGAGGAAGGAGAGGGATGACGGGTAAGTTTTACTTTCCTTTTCTTCCTATGTTACCTCGAGTCTTTTTCCTTTGCGTGCTTTATGACATTCCTTTTTTCCAGGAGAGTCTCAACCTAAAGTGTTGAAGGTTTCTGCTAAGAGAGCAGCTGAGCTGGAGTGTGCTCGTCAGGGCAGGGAGAGGAGGCTAAAATCCATGTCTGCTGGCCCTGAAATTCCGAAGAAGACGAGGACGACGACTCCGAGGGAGTCATCGGCTTGGGTTAATGACTCGTCGAGAGTCGCTTCACCTTAGAAGGTAGCGGTCGGATCACCTAAGAAGGTGATTGCAGCGACACCCATCAATTCTGCGCCTCCGGCGGAAACGGTGAAGTCCCCGTCTGCCGCGTCGAATCCTTTGTCAGCCGACAAGGGCAAGGATCACTCGACGGGAGGGGAGAAGGTCACGACGGTCAACTTTTCGCTGCCATCGGACTTTATGACAGGTGATGTCCTAGACGGGACGAACCTGTTCCCTCACCTGGATAAATTCCTGCTTCCATCTTTCAGGGAGCGTCTTGAGGGGTTTCCTATCGAGGAGACGGGTGCCCATGTAGTCGGCTTGTCGTTCATGGTAAGTCTTTCTTTCAAGACTTAGTTTGTCTAGGCCCAGACTTCGTTGTCGTTATCCACTGATGATGTCTGTTTTTTATGTTTTCGCAGGCACTTCAAGCTTCCTTGGCCTCGCGAAGTGGAACGGCGAAGGTGAAAGATCTCTTGTCTGCTACACGTGAAAGAGAGAAAGCGGCGCTGGACAGAGCGAGTGCCTCTATAAGTCGTGCTGGGGATTTTTCGAAGCGGCTTGACGATGCTTTAGAACATTTGAAGATCGTTCATCTTGCCAAGGAAGACCTTAGTCATCGTCTGACGCAATCCTTGTCCATGACTGCTGAACAAAGGGAGGAGATGGAAAAAATTAAGGAATCCTTGGTCGCTGTTTCAAAAGAGGCTGAGGATTATAAATCCAAGGTAGAGAGTTTGGAGAAAGAAGTGCAAGCTGCAAAGGACGAGGGTAAGTCGGTTTTTGCCATAGCTCGTCTGACTGCTCGGGCGGCGATCATGCGATGACATTTGCTGGGGAAAGACCCTCTTGCTTCGGCGAAGGAGGAGATGGACATCTATCTGAATGGTGTTGGGACCGAGAGGGATCTTGACTCGGACGATGAGAAGGATGCTGAGGAGGAGGTGGCAGGCGAAAGCCTTCAGGACGGGACTTCGGGCATGAATGCGACGGATACTCCTCCTTTAATTTAAGAATTTTATCTTGTTTGCTTTGCTGCTCGATCGTTGGTGGTCGAGCGTGTACCTGACGATCTTTTTTAAATGCACTTTTTGTTTGAACTTGTGCTTTATTCAAATCATATTGGTTATGAATTTGATCATAAAATACATACGAAATCATGCGACTAAGGTATTCATTGTAATACGATGGTAAGAACGTAAAACAAATATAAAAACACGCGATTAAAGCATCCATTCAGTGTATGAAAGTTAAGAAACTTAGGGGTAAAGTCGTTTAGACTCTGCGATCGTACGACCAGATCGTACAGTGAGTTTGTGTCGTATGCCCCTGTGGAGAAATGATCAAGTTAGAGACCTGATCATTTATGTCGTTCGACCTTGCGATATTAAAGTCATATAATAGACTTAATGATTATTGTCGTGCGATTCTGCGATAATCTGTTGTGCGATTCTGCGATAAAACGATGTCGGGGGTTGGTCGTTGGCTGGCCAACGACCCTCCGATGCTTAAGTCAGTAGACGTTTTGTGAGAAAAAATCGTATGAGAAAGAGCTAGAAAGAGCTAGAGAACGTACCATTTCAGACTCTCTCTATTTGCCCCCTGTCATTTATTACCATATCCTTTTTGGGAGGAAAAGATAGGTTTTAAATGACAGAATAACACGGAGAAATGTTGTCCTGCGGTCGACTATGTTGTCGTGCGACGAGGCACCATAGTGGATTTATCCCTGTGGAACTTTTCAGAGCTTCGACTAGGTCCTTTGTAGATCCTTTGAATCCATAAGAGGATATCTTGGGGTACTGAGTGAACTTAGTCGCGGTCCTGGCCTCTGCTTTCGTCTTGAAACGAACGTTTGAAATTTGGCGCGCTGGCTCTACTCTGGAAATAGCCTTTGTCTTGAACTCTGGCTTTCTGACGCCTAACGACTTCTTGTCGTCAGTGTGCTTGCGACGAAAGGCGGCATCATCCTCGACCCTCATATATGCCAAGGTTCGAGCTCGGACGTCTTCGAAAGTCTCTGGGGGATACTTGGTCAGATCGATATATAGACCTGAACTATCGTCCAGATCACGCTTATAGGCTTCGATCGCGGTTTTGACGTCGCAATTGCGGATGCTGGTCATTTTGGCATTGAATCTATTGAAATAACTTCGAATAGACTCATTAGCTTTCTGCACGACATAATACAGATCACTAGTCTGCTTTTCCATCTTGCGACTATTGGCGAATTGTCGGGAGAATTGGTTGACCAATTCGGCGAACGACCCGATTGATTTGGGTTTGAGATTGATCAACCACTGGAGGGCTGGACCAGTGAGAGTTGCCCCGAAACTCTTGCACATGCATACTTTCTGGTACATGTGTGGAATCGAGATTGTCCACGTGAGCTGCTTATACTGCGCGACATGCTCGGTTGGATCGGTCACACCCGAATACTTGGGAGTGAAGGCAGGAATGTTATACTTCTTTGGGATCTCGACGGTGGCAATCTCGTCGATGAAGGGTGACGCCTGATACCCCGAGCGAGGCTCGACGTCGACAGGCACGGCTGCCCCAGGCAACTTGGTGAGCAAGGACAGGACGCGCTCATTTTGGTCTTCTAACGTCTTCAAACGCTGGGCGACGGGATCGTTAAGATCAGGATTTGCCCCTGTCGAGGGATTGGTCCCTGGGCTAGTGCCATTACCATGCGACGAACCATTGGTGTCCCCGTTGAACGGAACAAAATATGGTTGCGACCCATGTTGGAATTGCTGCGGTCCATTCTGAAACGGCTGTGGTCCCTGCTGAAATGGTTGCGATCTCTGCTGGAAAGATTGCGATCCTTGTTGGAAAGGTTGCGGACCACTTTGTAACGGCTGGGATCCATTCTGAAACGGATGGGCGCCACCTTGCAATGGTTGGGATCCATTGTTCAAGGGTGGTGGTCGGATGTGCTGAGGGGGAATCTACCCAGACTGGGGATTCGGAATGAACCGACTCGGCTGCTGATTCTGCATGAATGGACCTGGATGCGGATTCTGCGCGGGCGGGCCTGGTTCCGGACCTGGATTCTGGATGAATGCTCTAGGACCATTCTGGAATCCAAAAGGATTTCTTAGCCGCGCGATCTCTTCAGCTGCTTTGCGATTCTGCTCTGCCATTGCATTGAGTTGATTACGGGCAACCTCGAGCTCCTGATACATCTGAGCGACGGCTTGCTGCGGATTTCCAGAGGCTGCCATTTTCCTGCAACAGAAAATAGAAGAAACTCCAAGAAACTATTAGTAGAATGCACGTTCGTCGAGGATTTTCTCTAGATGAGGTCCCACGGATGGCGCCAAACTGTTAATGCCAAAAATCGCACCAAAGGGACAACTTAAGGTCGATGTGGACTTAATCAACTAAAGAAAGGATCTTTCGACGAGACGTGCGACGAGGGAAAAAATAAACGAGACAAAGGATTTGATGACGCAGGAAAAACCTCAATCGAGGAAAAAACCTGTGGACGACAGGAGGTGTCGTCGCTGTACTATGGTCGCTAATCAGGGGCGATGTCCTTGGTACTGGTGTCGGTCGTACGATGATTACAATACAAATGAAGGAAATACTTCAAAATGTAAAGTACAAGTATTTGAATGTAAAAACAGGTGTTTGCCGTGTGTGAATACAAAGTGTGAACTTCTGGTCGAGGGCGGTTTGTCGTGCATCAAGAGCGATACTTGAGCTTTCCTTTGAGTGTTCTTGAGTTCGCTGTAAGGTTCTGGCTTTCGGTACTTGATCTCCAGAGTTTGAATGTTCTTTGCTATGAGTTTGGATGATGATGTCTGCTGTTTGGTGATGTTCGCTGATGTATATTGGATGTTCACTGATGTATATTGGAATGAGGCTTTAGCTTGTCTTTTATAGTCTTCGTGTCATTAATTAGCTCCATTAATGATTTGATCAACGGCTACAACGGCTGGAAACGGTCGCCGGAGTGATTATCCATAATGCTCTTCGTCCGTTACGGCTGCTTGCTGTTAATGGCTTTGACTCCTGCATTAAATACTTAACAAACGTAACAGTCAAGGTTATCGTTAGCTTTGGTCGAAGGTGCAATGATCTTACGCGATGGTCGTACGGGACGGGCGATGCTATGGTCGAGCGTTATGGGAGACGTACGACTTACCTTTTACGGGAGACGACGGATGTTTTCTGGGTTCTTGTCGAGACCTTATCTTAATACAAGATTTGGATTATAACGTGTGTCTTACCTGCTCTGGTCGTGGTCGTACGACGTGATTTTTTGCCCAAACAGAAGCGGAGACCGATAGAATTCCAAGTTGGGGAGCGGGTGATGCTAAAGGTATCCCCTTGGAAAGGCTTGATACACTTTGGGAGGCGTGGGAAGTTGAGTCCCCGTTTCTTAGGGCCGTTCACCATTTTGGAGCAAGTAGGTTCATAAGCGTACAAATTAGACTTGCCGCCGGAAATGGATGGAATCCATCCTACCTTTCACGTGTGTTATCTGCGCAAGTGTTTGGCGGAAGAAGAAGAAAGCGTTATACCATTGTCGGAAATTCGAGTTAAGGATAACCGATGCGTCGAAGAACCCGAAGCTATCCTAGAAAGGGAGACTAAGAGACTCCGACACAAGACCATTGACATGGTCAAGGTATAATGGAAACACCACCGTGGTGACAACGTGACTTGGGAACCGGAAGAAGTCATGAAACGCCGGTACCCTCACTTATTTATCTAATTGAAGATTTCGCGGTTGAAATCATTTTCAAGTTGGGGAGACTTGTAACATCCCTAAAATTTCTCGTAAGCAATACTCGACCTTTTGACGTGTTTACCTTGATTGTAAGTATTTATGCTTAATGAAGATAAATAGATAGGTATATATATATACATACATGCATATCTTTTATATACATATATATATATATATGTACTTATTAGACATGCTAAAGGTGACGAGATTTGCCATACACGACCCTTAGAGGAGCCTGGACCACGACTTAGTTGCATACGCCTCGAAGGGGTTGCATGGAAACGTTTCTGCTCGAAAAACTTAAACCAAATAGCAGCCTAGGGGTAGGCAGCGACTATGCCCGGCGACTTTGCCAGGGCATAGTCGCGAGTGTCATTCTCGCTGAAGAGGGACATAATGCAAAATCGAATAGAAAGCTGGTGGTCGGGGGCGACATTGCCCCGCGACAATGCCCAGGGCAAAGTCACGGGGGCATAGTCGCGACTGAAGGGACGGGGTCTGCTACTTAGGTCGATTTTTGGAAGGCTTTTGGGCATTCTCTCCCTTTTCCAGCAAAATCGATTTGTCCCTCTTGTGTGGCGATTTCCCCTCCATTCTTTTCCCCCTCTCTCTTCACTAAATGCAACTAGGGTTTACATCTACCAAATCCATTCACTTGACTTGGTAGTTAATGCAAGGAAGAAGTGCTAGAGTGTAAGAGCTTGAAGAGTCAAGTCATCTTCCTTGAGAAGTCCATCAAAGCTAGGGTTTTACAAAAATATAGGTTTTCACTTGACAAACCTCTTAAGGTGAGTTTCTTGACTCACTAAGCTTATAAATGTGTGTGTGTATACATTTCTTGAATAACTTGCTTATTTACTTGTTATTTTATTACTCTTATGATATGCGACCTAAACTTCCCTTTTGAGAAGATTAGAGTTTAAATATGAGGATGGTTGTAATTAGAGAAGGAATGGGATGGATGGGTGGTGTAGAAGGATGTTTTGAATATATACACCCTTTATTTTCTTGTGATTCCAAGTATGAAAAGGGTAAAAGCTAGGGTTGTAGCATTGGTAACAATATGATGGTTACATGTGTAAAATGATGCTTTTATGATCATAGTCGTTTCTAACATTTTCTTTCAATCTTAAGAACACAAAAACAAATATTTCATTCTTTTCCTTTCCTTTCATTTATTTTCATTTCTCTTCATTTCATTTCTTTTCTTTCCTTCCAAAACTCAAGAAGACAGTGTAAGCAAATAAGGGGCTGTTTGTTTAGCTCTTAATGGTTAGATTAAGAGGTAACCTGTGAATCGGTCAGAGGTTAAGGCTGTTTGGTAAAAAAAATGTACCCTCTTATTGGTGACAAAAGGCACTGAGCGATTTTGTGGCTAGGGCATCCCTCAACCATTCAGATTGTAATATTTTCCACTTCTACCATTTTCAAAAAATATCACGGTCGCATCCTTCCAAGCTCTGTGCAATTTTGCAATTCCTCCATCTCGCCGCCGGTGTTCCATCTCGCCGCCGATCTAAACAAACAGCCCCTCACCCTCAGGTATATCGATTACTGCAAACGATTTTGATTTCTTCCATCGATTGCAGTCGATTCTTCAGTCGATTTCTACTGTTGATTTCTTCAATCGATTTCTATTGTTGATTTCTACTTGTTTATTGTCGATTTCTTCAAATCCTAAAAAATAAAAACAAATAAACATGTTTTTAAGTTGCATTTGTAACAAATAGGTTAATTTGGGAATTGAATAAAAAACAGAACACCTCCAAGATAAGATGTTGAAGTTGGTGGAGTCCAGTGCCATCTTGTGCTGGATTTGCAAGGCAACAACCAACAAATTTGGATGGATGCTTGTCGATTTCTTCTACTGCTTTACATATGTACTAGTTGATTTTTTTTATACTAATTGATTTTGATGCTACTATTGTTGATGCTTACTTGTTGATGCTACTAGTTTTATATTGATGTTTACTTGTTGATGCTACTGTTGCAAACATATGTACTAGTTGTTTATACTAGTTGATTTTGTACTGGTTGCAAACATATGTACTAGTTGTTTATATGTGTTTATATTTACTAGTTGTTTATATGTACTAGTTGTTTATATGTGTTTATATTTACTAGTTGTTTATATGTGTTTTATGATACTAGGTATGGAATTAGTTGGTGAATCCTCGCACCAAAAATACGTAGGATTACTTGAAGGCAAGATTTCCAATTTTAAAGCAAATGACTCCCTATCCGTTTCGAATACAAAGAAACGTTGCAATTGCTTGTTTCACAGTTTATATTTTATAAGAAGATGCAATATCCACGATCAATTATTCATGGATTATGACAATGACCCCATGTTTATTGGTGAGGGACAAGAAGAAATTGAGGGAGGCGATGAAGATGACATGGATGGAAGGCCTTTTGGTACTCAAAAGAATCAATACATGTCTAATTTACGTGACCAGATTGCGAATCAGTTAATGTCAAATGCGTCAAATTAAGAATTGTTGTAAAACTACTATGTTGGAATTTGATTGTTATGTTTTTGTTTATTCTTATTTGGATTAATATGAAATGTTTTTTGTTGGGTCACCTAGATTTGAAATTGACTCACCGATGTTCTCCCTTATATCTTACTTAGAATATTTTAGCATGGTTCTTTTAAAGATGACTTGTACAAAATATCAACTGTTCGGTGAAGTCGAAGATCAACCGGAACCAAGCTTGAAGACACTCTACTTGTGGAAATAAGAAGACTCTTCTCTACATTTAACCAAGTCATTATCCACCGAATTTGTTCTTACAAATCGGTGGACAACCCTCCACCGAATTTGTTCTTACAAATCGGTGGACAACCCTTCACCGAATTTGTTCTCACAAATCGGTGGACAACCCATCACCGATCTTGTTCTCACAAATCGGTGGACAACCCCTCCACCAACATATCCTTTGTCGGTCAGCATCATCCCACCGATAAGGGTGCTAAAATCGGTGGGATCTATGTGTCATCAAATAAATGATTCTCTCTCTGCATCTTGTTTCAAGTTCCAAAGTCAATTGTATCGGTGAAACTTCATCGGTGTGATTGTCTTAGAATACACATCAAGAAGATCATTTATTATGGAACAATATCCTTTGGCAGATAAAAGTGACTGTTTGTCGTTTTATCCATTATCAGTTAAAGTCCCTTTCTTCAGCATGGGTTCTATTTCTAGTACCTAGTAAAAGGTGATAAGGACATCTCAGTTTTTCAGGAGTCAACATCCTCAGCAAATATGATGATGACAAGTGTCCCAAGCATTTAATGCTTGTACACTCCTTGTCACTATAAAAGGAAGAAGATATCCCCGTGCAAACTACGCTTTCTGGAAGTCTCTCTCAGTGCAAGAAATCTCCATATTGCTTGATAACTTAATAGCTTTGTTCTAAGTGTTCTTGGTTGTTTTGTTTAGTATATTTTGTGAAAGATTGTTAGAATAGTTTATCTGTTCTTTTCCGCAACGGTCTTTAAGTATCTTTGTGTAATTCTTGTTAAAGGGTTTTCAATAAAAGAATTAAAATTGTGAAATTTTTTGAGTATTGTATTCAACCCCCCCCCCCTCCCCCTTTGTACAATACTTGTTAAGCCATCTGGGACTAACAAGTGGTATCAGAGCAGAAAGTTTAATTCCATAAACTTGATCTGCGATGGCTGCCTATTCTTCTTCAACCATTGAAAACTCTTTTCAAAACAACTTTTCTGAGAATGGCTCCATAACAAAACCTCCTAAGTTTAATGCTAACAACTTTTCTTTGTGGAAAAGCCGCATGATGCTATTCATGGAAGGAGTGGATACTAGATATCCAACCATTCTCAAAGAGGGACCTATCATCCCCAGAGTTTGGGCTCGCTATGAAACGCAGAGGCCTGGTAAAGAAACCATGGAAAAAGAAATCTCTAGTGACTCTGATGAAGAGAAATCCAGTGTTACTGGTCGTTACATCCTCAAAAATCCTAAGAAATATACTGATGAGGAAAAATGGTTGGTTTCTCTTGACTCTAAGCTAAGAGCAATTATCGCACTCTCACTTCCTGATGAGGTCAATCACTCTCTGGTTAACTTTGAAACTGCTAAAGAGATGTGGACCACACTGTGTGTACTGTACGAAGGTACAGAGGAAGTAAAGAAAAGTAAAAAGATTGGTCTTATTAGAAAGTATGAACTCTTTGCTTTTGAAAAAGGAGAATCTCTTCCTAGCTACTATAATCGTTTCAACTCTCTTTTAAATGATCTGAAGTTATTGGGCGGAGTCTATGATAATGAGGAAGTCTTATGTAAGTTCATGGATTGTCTTCCAGAACTTTGGGAGAATATATGTACTTGCATTAAAACTACCAAGGACCTTGAGTTCATGCCCTTAACTGTCCTGAATGGAACTCTCTTCAATTTTGAGCAAACCAAGTTACAAAGGAAATCCTTCATCAAAGAGATAAAGAGCTCTTCTATAGCTCTTGTTAGTGAAAGTTCCAAGAAATCTCAAAATGTTCCTAGAATCACCTATCGTTCATCAGACTCTGACAATGACAGCCAAAATAACTCTACCCACCAAACGGAGACATATCTTAGTGATGCTGATGATGAAGGTGAGGATATTATGGTTGAACAGTTGTCTGATGAAATGGCAATGATGGTTGGTTCTAAGAACAAGTCTCGTCCTTTCAACAAATCCAGAAATTGTAGAAAATCTTCATCTTCCAAGACTTCATCTGATAAGTCAAATGAAGAGTGTTATAACTATGGCAAGAAAGGACACTTTGCATCTGAGTGTAGGAGCAAGCGTGTTACTAAGTCTAGGAACCCATCCCCTGACAAATATTCTTCAAAGAATGAGAAACCCAGAAATAATTCTTTCAAATCAACCTTTTCCAAAAAGGATTCCCAATCCTCATCCTTAGACCATCAGGAGCGTGCTGAGAAGTATAAAGCTAAGTACAAGAAAGAGAAAGAAAGGAGTGAGGGTCTTGAAAGAAAAGGAAAAGGTCTAATGGCAGAAACTCATGACTGGGATGAAGAAGACACCTCTGACAGTGGTTCTCACAATATATGCTTCATGGCCATTTCTGAAGAGATGGAAGATTCTGAAAAAGCTACCTCTCCAATGGCTCTTGTGTCAACTGGGTGCTCGACAGCTTATGCTCAGGTACATCCTTTTAATGATATGACTGATAGTGAAAATATTGATGCTTACGAATCATTAACTAAAGATTTTTATGCTGTCAAGGATAGCAAGAAAAGAAAATCCATTCAAGTTAAATCTCTCACCTCTCAACCTGAAGTGTGCATGTCTAAACTTGAAAAGTTTGAAGAAATCAAAGATGAGCTTGAAAATGTGAAAACCATAAATCACGTGATTTCAAAAGAGAAAAATCACCTTTTTAAGAAACTAAAAAGGGAACAAGAGGTTGTTAGAAAATGGTCAAATTCTTCCAAAAATCTTGAACAAATCTTTCAAGGCCAAATCAGTGGTGATAATAAATTCGGTCTAGGATTTGGGAAAACTGTTGCTGATGCCTCTTCTCTTGCACTCATCCCTTCCTCTAGTGCATGGGATGATGCCTCAGAGTCAAGTTCTTGTGACTCTGTTTCTTTAAACTCTTTAGATATGGGTGAAGCCTTAAAGTATGGAATGTTTATGCAAAAGAATCTTCTGCAATTCAAAACATTGAGAAGCAAGATTCCAATGATGTTTCAAAACCCATCCATGATTTTTTAAAAGATTCATTCATGGATGAAGCCTCTTCCTCTAACTCCTCAAAAGCTAAACCTTTTCAAAGAGAAAACCCCACCGATTTCTCCACCAATGATCTTCCCATACCTCTTCATGAGCTGTTGAAATCTATTCACATAGATGAATACCCCTCTTCTGATCATAAACCTTCAAAGATCCCTAAGAGAGAACATCAACCTTCATCAAACAGATTCTCCTCTTCTGACAAAGGGAAATATGTTGTTGATCTCCATCCCAAAAGTAATTCTCCAAAGATATTTTCTGGCAACTCATCTGTTCTTCCCATTCCCAGATCGGTGCTTTTGAAAAAGTCAAAACTCAAGGAATCATCATCTTATAACTCTGACAAAGGAATTCTTGGACCCAAACCTTCTGCGTCTTCATCTTCAGCTAAGACCATAAAAATTAATGTGAAAATTTTCAACAAGGAAAGTGGTCATGTATCTAAAAAGATTTATGTCTATAGAAAATGCTATAACTGTGGTGACACCTTTTACTTGGCTAAGGATTGTCCCAAGGAAAGAATAGATAAAACCAAACCTAAGGACTCTTCTTATTCTAACCCTAAAGGACCCATAACCAAATGGGTACCAAAGACCTAATCTGTTTTTGCATGCAGGCTTTTGAGCACCATCAAATATGGTATCTGGATAGTGGGTGCTCACGCCACATGACGGGAAACAAATCTCTCCTTATCAACTATGTGCCTGGAAAAGGTCCATCTGTAACTTTTGGTGATAACTCTAAAGGCTATACCAAAGGATATGGAACTCTCACTAATGGATCTGTCACCTTCAATAAAGTGGCCCTTGTTGACGGCCTCATGCATAATCTTCTCAGCATTAGCCAACTGTGTGATCTTGGATATAAAGTTATCTTTGAACTTTGTATCTGTACTGTGGTGGACAAGAACTTCAATGTGCTGTTATCTGGAAAAAGGATGGAAAATGTCTATATCATTGATATGGGACTAAATAACAATTCATCCAATGTCTGCTTTGTGTCAGATGACACATCCAAAAGGAACTGGTTGTGGCATAAGCGTCTCTCTCATCTAAATTTCAAAACCCTTCATAAAATCTCCAACAAAGAGCTGGTGACTGGTATGCCAAAGTTGAACTTTGTCAAAGAGAAGCTGTGTGATGCATGTGAAAAAGGGAAGCTCACCAAAACTTCCTTCAAGACCAAGCAATGCTCTTCCATCACTCTTCCTCTCCAGATGTTGCACATAGACCTATGTGGACCAGTCAGCACTCCAAGTCTAGGAGGCAAAAGGTACATTTTTGTAATTATTGACGAATTTACTAGATATACTTGGGTGTCTTTTCTCAGGTATAAAAGTGATGCAACTGAAGAAATCATCAATTTTGTTAAGAAAAATGAAGTTCTTAATGGTCAACTTGTTCGTTCGGTAAGAAGTGATAACGGCACTGAATTCAGAAACAGTGCTCTTAAAGACTTCTTCACTGAGAAAGGAATTTCTCAAAACTTCTCTGCAGTCCGAACTCCTCAGCAAAATGGAGTGGTGGAAAGGAAAAACAGAACTCTCTGTGAGGCTGCTAGATCAATGCTAAGTGAATCAAATCTTCCCATCTATTTTTGGGCTGAAGCTGTAAATACTGCTTGCTTTACCCAAAATAGGTCAGTGATATCCAAAAGACATGATAAAACCCCATATGAGGTTTTCCATGGCAGAAAACCAAACATTGGCTTTCTTCATGTTTTTGGCTGTGTGTGCTTTATTCTAAATGACCGTGACAATCTTGGAAAGTTTGATCCCAAAGCTGATGAAGGAATATTTGTTGGATACTCTCTATCCTCCAAAGCATATCGTGTGTACAACCTCAGGAGAAAATGCATTGATGAGTCTATTCATGTCAAATTTGATGATCTTAGATCATCATCTCTGTCAAATGATGATGATGAATTACACAGATGGATCTCTTCATGCATCGGTGATGCTCCTTTATCAAACTCCACCGATACATCCTTCACTCCCTCCAATCCATCTCCATCAAATAACCAAGTCGGGTCATCCTCTATAATTCCCACCGAAATTGACCATGTTTCCACCGATGTACTTTCTCCCACCGATGTGCAACCCTCCACCGACGAACAGCCTTCCACCGATCCAAATTCTTCCACCGAAAATATTGCCTACCACCGAACCTCTGATCCCACTCCATCTTCATCCCTAACACAAATATTCCACCACATTTACCTCCTGCAACAAAATGGACCAAAGATCACCCCATATATCAAATCATCGGTGATCAACAAGCAGGTGTCCAAACACGTAGAGGAGTTGGAAACATTTGTCTCTATGTGAATTTTCTCTCTCTTTTTGAACCCAAGAAGATTGATGAAGCTCTTGCAGATCCCTGTTGGATCACTGCCATGCAAGAAGAGCTTTCTCAATTTAAGAGAAACAAAGTTTGGAGATTGGTTCCCAGACCCCGAAAGAAAACAATCATTGGAACCAAATGGATCTTCAGAAATAAAATGGATGAAGATGGTACAGTTATCAGAAATAAAGCAGAGTGGTTGCTCAAGGATACCGACAGGAAGAAGGCATTGATTATGATGAAACTTTTGCCCCTGTTGCAAGACTTGAAGCAATAAGAATCTTTCTGGCTCATGCTGCCTACCGAAATTTCAGAGTCTTTCAAATGGATGTCAAAAGTGCCTTCCTCAATGGGGAACTTGCAGAGGAAGTCTATGTGAAACAACCTCCTGGTTTTGAAGATCCAGCGCATCCAGACTATGTGTACAGACTTGACAAGGCCCTTTATGGTCTCAAGCAAGCTCCACGTGCTTGGTATGACACACTTGCCAACTTCCTTCTAAAGCATGGATATTCCAGAGGTAAAATTGACAATACTCTCTTCATCAAGGAGACCTCAGGTAACCTTATTCTTGTCCAAATCTATGTTGATGACATCATCTTTGGTGCCAATGATGAGTCACTATGTGATGAGTTTGTTTTTCTCATGATGAGTGAATATGAGATGAGCATGATGGGAGAGCTTACATTCTTTTTGGGCCTTCAGGTCAAACAATCTTCAGAAGGGATTTTTATAAACCAAAGTAAATATATTCGTGACCTTCTGAAGAAATTTAATTTTTTAGATAGCTCTCCTATGAAAACCCCCATGGCACCACCTTTGAAACTCAATGCTGATCTTAAAGGTGAATCTGTGGATGTTACCATTTATCGAGGCATGATTGGTTCTCTTCTGTACTTAACTGCTAGCAGACCGGATATCATGTTTGCTACTTGTCTATGTGCCCGTTATCAAGCCAATCCAAAAGAATCACATTTAAAGGTTGTAAAACGGATTTTTCGGTATCTCAAGGGTACCTTGCACTTGGGTCTTTGGTATCCCAAAGACTCAGGTTTTGAACTAATTGGGTACTCAGATTCAGATTATGCAGGTTCCCAGATTGATAGAAAAAGTACTACAGGAAGCTGCCAACTTCTTGGTGGCAAATTGGTAAGTTGGTCCAGCAAGAAACAAAACTCTGTGTCAACCTATACTACTGAGGCTGAATATGTAGCTGCTGGAAGCTGTTGTGTTCAGATCCTGTGGATGAGAAATCAACTCAGGGACTATGCTCAAATCTACTCCAAAGTCCCAATTCTGTGTGATAACTCAAGTGCAATAGCTATTGCAAACAACCCAGTTCTTCATTCCAGATCAAAGCACATAGATATCAGATATCATTTCATCAAGGACCACATCTCCAAAGGTGACATTGAGTTACATTTCATTCCTACCGATCTACAGCTTGCTGATCTGTTCACCAAACCCCTAGATGAAGCCAGGTTCAACTTCCTAATAAGTGAACTTGGAATGTGTAATCTTCAATAACTGTGTCCTCACTTTCCACCGATCTCACATCGGTGGACACTCTCTCCTTCTCTCTTCTTCCACCGAAATCTCATCGGTGGACACTCTCTTCTTTCCTCTTTCTACACCGAACGCACACCATTCTCACCACCGACATATACACCGATCACCGATGTAACTTTCTCATAGGTAAAATATCTACTACCGACGTCTCTTTGTCGGTGAGTTATGTTCCACCGAAATGTCCACCGAATGATTTCTTCCACCAATCTCTCTTCATCCACCGACGTCTATACATCTTCATACAGATATCCTTGTCCAATTCATCCCCGTCGGTGAGATCTGCCCACCGAAATAAACCACCGAATCCCTAACCTTATCCCATACGCTTCCCCATGCTCACATCACCCCTAAGACCCTAGATGTCAGTGACCTTGACCGTTCCTTTTCCATGTAAAACCCTTTCAACCACATACCCCGAAACCCTCATCATTACCATTTCCAATTTGTTTATTTTATTTAAATTTCTTTTCTCATAACCGTTCCCTCCTTGTTTCATTTTAAATATACCTAAACCTTTCACTTTCCTCCTATATAAACCCTTCGCCCTCCTTCTCCATTTTCTTATTTCGAAACCTGCAACTCCTCCTCCACTTTCTTACTTCTTATCATTCTCACCTGCAAACAATGGCACCCACCAAGATACCTACGTGCTTTGAAGACCTCATCTTCAACCCTTGCAACCATGTAGCAAGGTTCGAATCCGATCCCGCACATCCCGAGTTCAACACCATTATCAAATTCTTAACCCGCTCACCTCTTCTCCATGCTTTCTCTTGCAACCCAAAGATGAGCAAAATGCTCATTGGAAAATTTTGGCTTTCCTGTGTGTATGATATTTCAAATGAAGCAATTCATGCCTCTATCTTTTCTGACGAAGAGGGTGATCACGATGTTACTTTTGGCGTGGATGATGTCCGTCGTGCTCTCCGGATCGAAGCCTTTTTAGAATATGTTGACATGCATGTCGACAACTTTCTTGAGCAAGTCATCAGCACCCTTGGCTATGTCCAACATTCTGAGGATAAAGCTTCCAAGTCTTCTAAAGGACCAGGTACCCTTCTTCGCAAAAATATGGGTGGGGTTTGGAACTTCTTATTTGCTCATGTGATCCATTGTCTCTCTAGAAAGACAAGTGGTCAAGACCAATCCCTATCTTATATTACAAAGCTTTCTCATGCACTAATTTTTCAAAGAAAGGTGGACTTTGCTCAGTATTTCTTTACTGAGCTGACTGAAGTAATCAAACACCCGAAAAAGTGTTATGTCGCATATCCTCGTTTCATCTCTATGATCCTTCAACACAAACTCGGTGCGGCGTTGGATGCGGATCGTAAGTCTAAAACTCCTCGCTTCATCTACGATTGGTCATCACCCTTTGTTGGCCAAAAGACGCTCAATATCGGCCATCTCGCTACTGATCTCCCCTTACGCCAAGGTATGATTTCTTTCGCTTTATCTCCCGATCTTCACTGGGGTGATGCGGAAGCTCCCGGGTGTTAACACCCGGAAGTTCCCGAGGCACCCCAAGTTGTAGTGGCCCCCTCTTCCCATTCTCGAGTAAAGTCGGGCGGCGCGAAAAAGAAACAACGTACGGCCCCCGACACCTCCGCACCCGCTTCTCGAACTATGCCACCGAGAGATCCCTCGGAGGCTTCCCCGGTTCAATCTCCATCTCGTAAGCGGAGGCACTCAACTTCCCCTTCGAGATCTCTTTCAAAGAGGTCTCGGAAACCATCGGCCCAACCGACTAATCCAACTGTCGATTCTCAAAAATCGCCAGTTGTTGAACTTCACCCCTCCGGGCCAAGGGAATCCGTCATTATCCCCATAGACTCCTCAGCAGTTTCTCAAAAGACTACAGTTGTAGAAATGGAGAACCCATATCTTGCCTCTTCCCTCACCTCTTCGGGTGGTAGAGATGACTTCGGGGACTCTCCCCTCGAAGGAGTTGACTTGTCACTGCACGACCTTTCACCCGGTCAGTTTATGATCGATGATGAAGCACAACTCGATCTGAGTCCCCCCTAACCCCCCCCCCCGAATGACTTCTTTGAATCTCTTTTGGAGGACACTGGTTCTCCCCGAACCATCCCGTCCACCGACGAAATTCACACCGAGCCTCCCTCAACGCGGATTCAACCCACCGAAGGCATCTCCACCGAGCCTCTCTCTCCGGCTCACCAAACATTCTCCCCTACACCGACGCCGCCCTCTCCCCGACATCGGTTCCTTTACCCCGAACCTTCCTGGGCTCAACCAACTTCCTCTCACTTTATTGAGGATCGCATACTACCTCATTCATGTTTGGCACCAACAGAACCCCATCTCCGAGCTCGCAGTCCTCCCCCTACCGATGCTCTTCGTGAAGCACTTCGATCACTGTCTGATAACTTGGCCTTATTATCCAACAAAGTGGAAACTTTGACCACTTCCCACTCCAACATTGCAGTTTCATTCGATGCTTTCAAGGCATCATATCTGGTCAAGGATACTGAACTTCAGAGGCTTATTCAAGAGGCCAAAACTCATCAGGATCTTGACAAAATCATCGCCGATTCTCTTAGCTCTCTTCACACCAAAGCTGACAACATGCTGGAGAAAGCTCAATGGGAAATGGACTTGGGTGATTTTTCTATGATCTCCGGTGACACCACTCAAAGCTTGGCTCATCTTCACACCAAGTTTGATAGTGTTTTTGTGCAATTAGGTTTTAAAGTTCCGGCTGCTGCTGAGGGGGAGAAGACTCTTAGTCATCCAAAAATGCCTTCGATTAAGAGATCTATCAACAACAAGCCTTCACCTACCACCGAAACATCTTCACCCTCCACCGAAAAATCACCACAGGCCACCGAAGCTCCACTTATGCCCTCACCAAAAACATCTCAAACCTCACCAAAACTTGCAGGTACCACCGATCAAATCTCCACACCGACCAAGTCTCCATCAGGGGTAAAAAGTAAGGCAACGTCTGAGGGGGAGCAAGTTTCTAAAACCCCCAAAGACAAAGGAAAGAAAACCCTCACTGCTGAACAGTTGGCCGAAGAAGAAAAGAAAAAGAAGGAATTGACAAAATATGGGAATCGACCTGCTGATGCCCAAACTTTGAAGTTAAAGCCTCCTTATCTACAATCTCAGGAATCCAACCTCGGTCTGACTCCTCAGGAGATTGAGGAAGCCAGACTTGCTCAAAAAGATTTAGATGACTCCAGGGCTCTATCTTTGAAAGCTGCACAAGAAGAGGCCATCAAAGCTAAGTCTACCGATCCACTTTTAACCCAAAAATCGATGCTGAGTGCCATAGAAAAAGAAAAGAATGAAGAAATAAGTTGGTACAAAAAGACCATGTACCACCGAATGTCCAAATCCCCGATCACAAATGTCAAAATTGCTACCTCCAGAGCCAACCCAAAGGATATCAGGATGATCATCGATAGAGAAGACGGCTCAATGAAAAGTGTGAGAGATGTTAACCTCCAACATTACGGTCTTCCCGAATGGTATGAGATCTCTCAAAACTTGGTCAGAAGTGCAAACCCAAAGAAAGACATTTTTATCAAATGCATTGAAGGACTGATGGAAAAGATGAAGGAGATTAAAAGAAAACACAACATCATCCTTTCCTCCGATGAAAGGGCGAAACTTCAATCGATGAAAGAAGAAATCCGTCTTCCCAAAGTCAAGAATCCTACCGACAAGGTGTTCATAGAAATGGCAATTGAAGGGAAGATTCCAAATGTAAGCAACCTAAATCTGTCCCTCCCCACATCTGTGCCTTATCCTACCACAACTTTGAGCCTCTCACCGATTCCTGGACTGTTCTTCAATGATGGTTTTGGTCATCGTGCCTTCTTCAGATTTGCACAAATTCCCATCGCCGATACCGTGTTTCTTCAAGGCATCTCCAACCTCTTTCCCAACATCCCCGAAGCTCAACCTTTCTACCGAAATTTGTTGGACGAAATCAAGCAACGACAAACTTCCAAGAAATAGGTTCTATCTCTCAATGGTACTTGTAAAAGTTTGTTTCTCTTCTTACGAATGTACGAGAAAACTTATCTAAATACAAGTACCTTTCTATTTGAATTATTTTTTTTCATAGCTTTACTTTCATTTACTTGTAAATACAGTACATAGTATACATACTCATACAAAAGAAAAATAGATCAAAAGAACAAAAAGAATGGTTTATGTGAAAAGAACCCAAAAAGAGTAAAAAGGGTCAAAATGCAGTTTAATTTTCTATACTCTTAAATATTCTAAGGGAAGAGCTCAAATTCAAATAGGGGGAGATTGTTGGGTCACCTAGATTTGAAATTGACTCACCGATGTTCTCCCTTATATCTTACTTAGAATATTTTAGCATGGTTCTTTTAAAGATGACTTGTACAAAATATCAACTGTTCGGTGAAGTCGAAGATCAACCGGAACCAAGCTTGAAGACACTCTACTTGTGGAAAATAGAAGACTCTTCTCTACATTCAACCAAGTCATTATCCACCGAATTTGTTCTTACAAATCGGTGGACAACCCTTCACCGAATTTGTTCTCACAAATCGGTGGACAACCCATCACCGATCTTGTTCTCACAAATCGGTGGACAACCCCTCCACCAACATATCCTTTGTCGGTCAGCATCATCCCACCGATAAGGGTGCTAAAATCGGTGGGATCTATGTGTCATCAAATAAATGATTCTCTCTCTGCAGCTTGTTTCAAGTTCCAAAGTTAATTGTATCGGTGAAACTTCATCGGTGTGATTGTCTTAGAATACACATCAAGAAGATCATTTATTATGGGACAATATCCTTTGGCAGATAAAAGTGACTGTTTGTCGTTTTATCCATTATCAGTTAAAGTCCCTTTCTTCAGCATGGGTTCTATTTCTAGTACCTAGTAAAAGGTGATAAGGACATCTCGGTTTTTCAGGAGTCAACATCCTCAGCAAATATGATGATGACAAGTGTCCCAAGCATTTAATGCTTGTACACTCCTTGTCACTATAAAAGGAAGAAGATATCCCCATGCAAACTACGCTTTCTGGAAGTCTTTCTCAGTGCAAGAAATATCCATATTGCTTGATAACTTAATAGCTTTGTTCTAAGTGTTCTTGGTTGTTTTGTTTTGTATACTTTGTGAAAGATTGTTAGAATAGTTTATCTGTTCTTTTCCGCAACAGTCTTTAAGTTTCTTTGTGTAATTCTTGTTAAAAGTTTTTCAATAAAAGAATTAAAATTGTGAAATTTTTTTAGTATTGTATTCAACCTCCCTTCTACAATACTTGTTAAGCCATCTGGGACTAACATTTTTTTTGAAGTAGTAATATTGAGTATGTATTTATATTTGTAAAATAATTGTTTTATTCAGTTATCTGCCAAACAATTATATTTCATTCAGAACTAAATGTTACAGAGAGTTAAAATGATAATTTGTTGTCATTCAGAGTTACCATTCAGAACAGTTACCAAACAACCAAATTTTATTTTGCACTCAACCATTCCAACCTCTCAACCATTCCGCACCAAATCATTAAGCTACGGTCAAACATCCCCTTAGTAAAATAAAAAATAAAAAATAAGCAATTCCAAACAACCCTAAGGGGCTGTTTGGTTCAAGGTTTTTAAAGGAATTTGATGGAATTGGAATCTCAAATTCCTTTGACCAGATTCAATTCCATTGTTTGGTTCAAGGTTTTTAAAGGAATGGAATCTCAAATTCCAACCAATTCCATCAAATAGCCATTTAAACATTCCGTCCTAAATACAAAGGATTTTAAAGGAATGGAATTGAATCTTTTCATAATGCCAAAATTACCCTTGCCCTAGTTATATCACTTTCAACCGACAAACCCATCTGATACGATTTCTTCTCCATCGCAGCTGATACAGTTTCTTCTCCATCGCAGTTGGACCTCTCCATCGCCATCGCAGCTGGTAAGTTAGCTTCTTTGTAGTCGGTGAACCAAACAGACAGATTCCAATTCCTTTAATAGATTTCATTCCAATTCTATCAACCAAACAGTTGGTCAAACCTGACAACATTTCATTCCAATTCCTTCAAAATCAAATTTCTTTAACAAATTTCATTCCATAAAAAAAACATTCTGCGAACCAAACGCCCCCTAAGTTTTAATTTTGTGCTTTAAAAAAATTATTGAAAGGCTAGATGCTCTAAAAACGCAATCACTTCTTCAAGAAAAAGAAAACCCTCTTTCCAATCTCACCATGGAAGACAATCGCACCACCGCCAACCACCGTGGATCCGCCGAATCACCGCCTCAATCTCACCACGAACACACCAGCGCCTGCGTCAACTGCGGCGGCCCAACCTCCTTCCCACCACCACCATCATGGTCCGACAACTCTCCTCCTCCCTTTTACCGCCCTATCCGTGCTCCGGCAATAAACCTCCCTCCAAACAACAACGCACAACAAACAATCATCCTAACACCTGTTCCTCAAGCTCAAAAAGTTGCCGTCGTCTCTCCGCCGTACCACTTCCAAACACCGACGAAAATGATCCACTCCGACGACGATCTCCGCCGTTTCCGTGACTCCGCTACTTCCAAAAACTACGTCGGATTCGTCGTAGCGCTTTCAGAATCGATTCGTGGACACAAGATCTCTGATCCTTGTCACATGTCTCCGGTAATCACCTCTATTATCTCCATTCTCCAAACGCTAATTCAATTCGTAGATGAAATTCCGCCTCTGCAACAATCTGCTCGATACGGTAACCTAGCTTATAGGGATTGGCATAGTCGTATGACTGAAAGTGCGGATTCCTTAACTTTACAGTTTCTCCCTGCGGATCTGAGTTCCGCTACTGTGGAGCTTACTCCTTACTTTACTGATAGTTTTGGGAATTCGAGTAGAATTGACTACGGAACTGGACATGAGACCAATTTTGCTGCTTGGTTGTATTGTCTTGCTAGGTTGGGGATCATTACTGAAGAGGATTATCAAGCTGTTGTTTTTAGGGTTTTTGTGAAATACCTTGAATTGATGAGGATGTTGCAGTTGGTTTATAATTTAGAGCCTGCTGGATCTCATGGGGTTTGGGGGCTTGATGATTACCACTTCTTGCCGTTTATTTTTGGGTCTTCGCAGTTGATAGATCACAAGCATATGAAGCCGAAATCTATTCATAATGAGGATATACTCGATAATTTTTCGAAGGAGTATTTATATCTATCGTGTATTAGCTTTGTAAAGAAGGTTAAAAAGGGGCCGTTTGCAGAGCATTCGCCGTTGTTGGATGATATTAGTGGTGTGCCCAACTGGAACAAGGTGAATAATGGATTGCTTAAGATGTACAAAGTGGAGGTCATGGAGAAAGTTCCTATTATGCAGCATTTCCTCTTTGGTTGGCTTATCAAGTGGTAAGTTTAATACTATCAGTCTTACTTGGTAATACTTTAGTTTTAGAATGTGGTATGATTGTATGAACTATGAAGTGATTATATTTGTTTCTTTCATGGGTACAATAGCATTTTAAGAAATAGAGAGAAAGTTTAATAAAATCATTTGAGATAAAAGTGCCTCTTTTTTGTAACAAGTCAAGATGTCAAGATCTAAAAGAAACTCTATTTAGTAACATACATTATTGTAAAAGGCATTATGCAAGTTACCCTTGAGCACTTAGTTGTTTAAGTGGGGGATTAAGTAAATGCTTAGGCAGATTGAATTATTCTTAACTATGTAAACATATGAGAATTAGCGATTGATGCTTAATTATTTGATATGCTCACTATTTTACATGACTAATTTCATTCTTTCATCAATACAATTAGTTGGAAAGAATTGGAAAGATCGTCTCTAAGTTGATAACTAAATAACTTAACCCCAATCTTGTTGGGCATCCATTGGGTTGGACTTGAACCTTGGTTACCTCTCACAAGCCCAAGCCATCCAAGGAAAGCCATGGACACGGTCTCTTCTTAAGCTGGTGTATTAGCAAGCTGTATAAGGCTTGTTGTAGCCTCTTGGCCAAACTCTTGTCTTTGGGCTGGTGTCAAGATTGGACTGGTGGGAAAAAGTGCATATTTGTCCCACTTTGTCTTGTCAGGTAGTTTACCAATCTTGTCTCGTCTCCCTGGTTTTTGTTCCATCTATTTTGGTGGGATTTGTCCCATAGTTGTTAAAAGTGCGCCTGAGGCGCGCCTAGGCTCTAAGGCTCGTAAGGCTCAAGGTCTTGGGCTTTTTTGAAGTCGAGGCTTGTCGTATTCACGAGGCTCACTAAGGCCCTACGCCTTGGTTGTGGCGCCTTGTGGGCCTAGGCGCGCCTCATAAAGTGTTATTAAATATCTAGCCAAACCCTAATATTAAATAAGTTATCTCATCTCCTAACTTCTTAAAAAAATATTTATTAAATAGACGGCATAAGTCAAACCATATTATACCCTGACCTTAAAACTTCTCCCTCACAACTCACGCTTTAAACCCTTCTCCCTTTTGCCTTTATGGTTGCTGCATTGGAAGGCTTCTACTTGCTGCATATTTGAGTTGTGTAAGTTGTAACTATATGTGTGTGTGTTTATATTTATATACACACATTTTTATAATATGTGCCTCGCATTCCTGAGGCCCGCGCCTAGGCCTCGAGACCCATTTGCGTCTAAGTGCGCCTTGCGCTTTTAACAACTTTGATTTGTCCCACTCAGAGCATCTCCAACAGATTCCCTTAAATTTCTCTAAAATGGAGATTTAAAGTCCAAAATCTCTAAAAAAGAATTGCATTCAACTCCAACTGATTCTCTATTTTGGAGATCACATCATTAACTATATCATTAAAATATTCCATATATTTAATAGAAGACTTTCTCTCTCCTAAACATTTCTTATTGGTGGAATAGAATAAAAAATCATTTCTCTCTCTCATGGTAATCATTTAGATATCTCCAAATTTGGAGAAATTTACAGTGTCTCTCCTACTTTCTCCATTTTGGAGAGTCTGTTGGAGCAAAAAAATTCCTAGAGTCCCCATTTTCTCCATTTTGGAGAAGCTGTTGTAGATGCTCTCAGTCTCGTCTTGTCGGAGTCTAATGTCGCACCAAACATAGGACAACATTTTTTTTGTCCAGTCCTATTTTGTCCCGTATACATAACACACCCTTCTAGTTCCAAGCTTGTGCGCTCCATCTTCACGATCCCCTAAGATGAGCATTCCACATTCGTGCTCATCGTGTGAACTCTAAGATCATTCATAACCTATAGGCTGGTTTATTCTTGAGTGCCAATTTGGAGCCTGGCAATTGTTACTGGTGTATGTAGATACAAAATACTGCATCTTTTGCTTGCTCACATTTCTACAGTTGCTTATGGAGATTGGAGAGAGCTTCCTCTCTACACACTCCTTTCATATGTATTAGTATAGTGCTTCAAGTAAAATGTTCGTTCCATACTTGGCAACCAAACCGAGTTAATTGAATATGCTAATGCTATAGGTCTGGGCAATTTTTGGAATAGAAGTTGATAATTTAATGGAATCTGAGCCCAATCAATACCATATAACTCATGAACTCAACTTCGTGTTAGGTCTCCAATTGTAGTGACTCGTGTAAGAAAAAGAAAGTAGAAGTGTGAGACACATCAGCATGGTGGGTAGAAGTGTTAGAAATGTGCTGTTCAGGGGTGGTGGTCCAGGTGAGAGAAGGGAATCTAGAGATGACTGTTAAGTTTGCTAGGAGGGGGTAAATAAAAAGCGGAGGAGATGGTAGACAGCATCGAAGAATTATTATGGTTTTAGTGGCTTCGGAGAGCTGGGGCAGCATTACAACATGCTATGCAACGAGACTGTAACTAAGTGGCTGTTTCTAAACACTTAGGGGGCCGTTTACCAAACGCTTACCTGGGTAAGCACTTAACTGGTAAAATTCAACACTATCATTTACTTACCGGGTATGATTTTAGTCCACCAAAACGGTATCGTATGCAACAATTTTTCCGGTAAGTGCTAACCGTGGTAAGAGTATTCGCCATCACTTACCGGGTAAGGCTCTTGGTCCTTGCCATATTCATC
Organism: Saussurea involucrata; assembly: GCA_033807775.1. Taxonomy (NCBI): domain Eukaryota; kingdom Viridiplantae; phylum Streptophyta; class Magnoliopsida; order Asterales; family Asteraceae; genus Saussurea; species Saussurea involucrata. Next base: position 14,935,600 of record CM066312.1, read on the forward strand.
CGGTAAGGTAATGTGAGTTGGTAAGCGCTTACCCGAGTTAGCGTATGGTAAATGGCCCCTTATCGTCTGTTATTGGGTAAGAGACACTTACCCCGTAAGAGATGTTGGTCTTTACCAACAATCTTACCGTGCCATTTTACTAATTGAGAATCTTACTGTAAGTCTGTAACTTAGTAATTGAGGGTGAGGACTCTTACCCAGTTAGCGCTTACTAGGTAAGAGATGCTTTTACTATACTTTTTTGATGATCGAGAATCTTTCCCGGTAAATGTGGTGACTCTTACCCGGTAAGCGCCTATCTAGTTTGTGTTGGTAGATGGCTTCTAAAATATTAACTTAAAACTCAAGATGTAAATATATATGTACAAGGCTACAAAACATCAAGTTATGCAAAGAAATAGGTAAGTTATAGTGTAGAAGGAAAGGGCAACTCAGTTCACTAATTCACTAAAAAATGGTGTGGTCTTTAACAAATAATTTTTTCTTTCTAATCAAATCCAAATTTCTCTTTGCACATTGAACATAAATGCAATGTGCGGTATAAAGTTGTTTAAAAGGATAAAATAGGACGTTTGTAAATTATTGGTTAATCTAAATCTATATCCCATAATGTCTAAAACACATGTACAAATGAAGTAGTTGATCATAGTATTCTCTCTGATACATGATATGTTCATTTATTGGACTAATAAAAGAGTAGTATGAGTACTCATGCCTCATGAGAGTCGAGAAACACATCTATTGGCAATAGTTTCTATTGACATAAATAGTAAGCATAATTTGGGCATTATTTGAATATGGTTGGTTCTACATGTTGTATTTCCTGATTACGTGTTATATTACTTATCTTATTTCCTTCTTGCACACAACTTTCTTTCGTGCACAAGTCGGGGGTCTTCACGGGAATAACCTCTCAATTCTTGGTGGTTGAGGTAAGGTCCGGGTACATCCTACCCCTTCCCAACCTACTTCGAGTGGGATATACTGGGTTCTCTTCGTCTTGGTTTTTTGGTTTATATCTATCCACGATTCTGGCTCATGTATTCTCTTGATCGGCTATGTTGTACTCCCTCCGTCCCAAAATAAGTGTCCACTTTCAAAAGTAAGTGCACAGTTGCTGAATGCTTTGCTGCAGAATGATTAAGGGGTCAAAATGATTAAGAGGCTCTTATGATATAGTTATTGTGTATACTACATTAAAATTTCTGACATTCTTATTACTGATCAATAAAATAAATATCTGTAAATGCAGAATGAAATATGGTTGTATGGTAATTGTTCATAATGAATTTAAGGCGCTGAATGGTTAAGGGAGACCCATGATACAAAATCATTCAGAGGGTTTTAGAACCAGTAAGAGGCACACCTTTTTTTGCCATACAAGATTCAATGGTTTCCTCTTAATGGAACTATTAAGAGGTAAACAAATAGCCCCTATTTTCTACCCTTGAAACGAGGAAATTATTAAGGGTAAAATTGTCATTTAGTTGATTAAAAAGTGTAATAATTATTTATTTCTAAAACTGTGTCTTTTTTTTATTGTGGACATTTATTTTGAGATGCAGGGAGTAATATATATATATATATATATATATATATATATATATATATATTCAAACGAGAACAATACCTATTTAAAAGAACAAGAGAACCAACAAAATTATATGTGATTTTACGTTAACGCACGAAAAAGCCACGTGTACGGAAGTTGCGGCCAAAGTCCTTTTTCGTTTCATGTATGAATTTGTTGGTTCTCGTGTTCTTTTAAATAGGTATTGTTCTCCTTTGAACCCGTCTCTCTCTCTCTCTATATATATATATATATGTGTGTGTGTGTGTGTGTGTGCATGCTAGTGTTCTGAGTGGTATTTGTTTTTTTCTTAATTTTTGCAGGGAGTAAGTTTGGGCTAGCTGCTTCTTTCTCTGCAGTTTAGAAGCAACAGATGACAAGAGGTTTTGAAGTTTTAGTAGTTCAGTGAGATTTGTTGTACTGCTTAACCTGCTCATGTATTATGCAATCTAGCTATATCTATAAGTCACATGCCAATATCAACTTATTTTCATACTGTATGACTATGGGTAGGGGATGTTAACAAGCCAAGCCGAGCCTAACTTGTTCGAGATTGGCTCTCAAACTAATATCATACTCGAACTCGAATAACTTTTTCAAAATACTCGAGCTTGATGCTTGTTTAACAAATTTGGATTATTCATACCTAAAATTCAAAAGTTCATTTACTGGACGGAACTCAATATGGATTAGCTCGTATATCGGCTCGAGCTCGATAGTTTTTATGTTTAAATTGTAAAATTTACTAGCCGAGTACCCGTGCAATGCGGCGGGATGTCAACATTTTTGTAAATGGGAATTAAGATGAACGGATGTCAACATTTTTGTAAATGGGAATTAAGATGAACGGATGTCAAACCTTTTTTTAATCGAAAATAGAATGATCTGATTTTGACCAGGGTTGTATAAAACCGCCAATCCTAAACAACCCAAAAAACGCACCCTACCAACACGTTAAACCAATAACCCGTTGATTAATAGGGTTAAAATTGGATTAGGTCTAACTAAATCTAACCGAACGCACTAATTTGCTGCTAATATATAATTTTGATAAAATTTTATTCATAGTTATATAATGTAAAATTTTATCTAGATTTAGATTTAGCTCGTCTGAGCCTCATTTTTTGTTTTTATGTCATCTTTGGGTCATCTTTTTCTCCATTTTTTTTGTTTAATCCTCGTTCTTCATTTACGTGTTATTGCTATCACTAAAACAAAATTGGATTAAATAAAACTCCAATAATTTCTATGTGTTTTGGTTGTCTTATGAACACATTTTTATAAGACATTTATTTTCATAAGAGTTTCAAATATTGTTTTATATAATAGCTAATACAATGTCTTTTTAAGTTGGACATAGAACACAATGAATGAGAAAAGATTTGTTCCTCAAATCCACTTTCTTCAACAACTAATATAAAGAGATAATGCAAAAAAAATAAAAAAAATAAGACTATACTACATTAAACTCTCACTTGCCAGAAGAAAAATGAACTATAAATACTAACACCTCTTGAATTGAAGTTATAAGATCAACTACAAAATTGTACATTTCCTTCTTGTGATTATGGGTCATAATCATAGAATTTGATGTTACGAGCAAATCATACAATAAAGGAAGGATTACAGTTGGTTAAAAAAAAGCTTGGTTCCTTCATCGGCTACGACAACTTGCAGATGGTAATAAACAGAATGAGATTGGATAATGAAGAAATTTAAATTGGGTTAAATTAGCAATAAATCAGATAAGATGGGAGAGTTGAGGCTGAGAAATCGTGGTTAGAACCACATTAAGCAATCGTGCTTAGAGAGCTCATCGAGCAATGATGAACCATCCAATATGGTTTTAGCTTTACATCGCTCTCCCACAAAATGATGATATGATTTGACGTCAAAGTTTAACGGGTTAACAACTCTCTCACAGCATGGAACCATGAATCTGTCCCATAAATAAAACAAAACCATGGTAATCGAGAATGAAGGAATCAAGGTTAAATTAGATGTAACGAAACACAAAGTTACAAAATTCTTATGTAACAATTACAAAATTTTCAATGTGAAAGCAGAACACAAAATGTAATTGAACATTTGAACTCAAAGTTTTCAGATCTCAGTGAAGATAAGCCAAATCCATTGAGCTTATCCATGTCATATATGTGAAAGGAAGTTGATAGTAACTCACTTATTTATTCAACAACAAAAGCATGAGAATTAAATAGCAGCAGCAGCATGAGAATTAAATAGCAGCAGAAAAAAAAACGTCAAGCAACATTTGATACATGCAAAAAACAATATTTTATCCACATAATAGCAGCATAAAAACACACACAGTAAAGCAATAAAATACAGTGGGAAAGCACAAGTAATCAATCATCAAAAGCTATAAAAAAACACTAAGTATAAACAAACTTGAAATCCAGGACATGATAAAAACCATTATAAGGCCCATTTGTAACACAAAAGCACATTTGTTGAGGTTGATTGAAAGGTAAAGTTTGCATTGAAGTAGGTATGGACTTATAGTGAGAGGACAATTTTGTTAAACACACAAAAGTAGATAATCTGTGAATATAATGAACCCCATCTAACATTCTAACATGTGATACCATTCGTATATAATATCATGCATTACTATAAGAAATCAAGAAATATGTAGAAGATTATGGGTTTACGAAGGAGAGTTACCAATCATCACCTTCTCTTACCTACTACTCAATATCATCAATACCTACTAACCATCAAAATGTAAAATTAGGTTACTTTTGCATGAAAAAAAATCAACAAAATAAAATATCACACCACCAAAAAAGGAATTGTTGCAATTATTATAAAAATGGTGAGTAAAGCATAAAAGCAAACACATGGTATGCAATCAAATATCTATTCAAGAGATTGACCTTTGTAGATGCATGAGTTGTCAAAACAACAGCACAACCATCATCAACGGTTAGGTCAAACGAAATACAATCGCCCTAAATCACAACCATATACAGTGTAAGAATAATCAATTTCCTTAAACCCAAATAATCAATTAATTGGAATGCTTACAGAAACAATTCCACCACCATAAGTGAGGGTGTAGATCCAAACAGCATCAGCTTCGGATCTCCCTGCCTACAAATTCAAATCAAATCAAATTAAATCTGTATGAAGGGTGAAAAGAAGAAGAAGAAGAATTTGATAGTGAAATGAATTTGGGGTTTACTGGTTTAAACCTTGGTGGGAACGATGAACTTGAGAGGATACTGAGAGAAGCATCGAGTTTTATTGTTAAGTATATTCATAACAATAAAGTTAATACTCCTCCAGAAAACAAAATAAGATTATTCAAACCCAAAATAAATTCGAAGAACGCAGTAATCGATTATTCATAACAATAACTTTCTAATGCCTTTTAATTATAGCTTACATATTGCAATTAGTTTCAAATAATGTGTTGCTGTCAGGCTATCATTTCAAGATATGATGCATATATTAAAATAATGCTTCACCCCGATAGGGAGAAAAAAAGAGTCTCATCATATAATACCATCCTAAGTGTTTCAGTCCAGAATATTTTCTAACTCTCTATTAATTTAACATAAGATTAATAAACATTATTTGGAAGGTAGTAAATAGCAAAATATTAGCATTAACATCAGACCTTGATTTGTCGTATTATGTGCTTTGTCATTTTCTTAGTGTTGCCACCTTCACTATCATAGTAGGTAGAAATCAAATTCACAACTTCAGAGTGATCTCATAAAAAGATTCATAGAAAATGTAAGAAGTTGCTAACCATCAATCATCATCATTTAGTGGATCCCCATACTTATTCAACTCCTAAGCATAAGGATTGCCTTTAGATTTAAACACCTAAGCATAAGGTTTGCCTTTAGAATCCCCAATATATTCAACCCACCTTTAAAACCATTATACCCATAAAAACCATTGAAGAAACATAAAAACATAAATCGGAGATATGGGCAGGGGCAAACATAATAAACCACTGAAGAAAAATATGTTGCAAACCTTCACTGGGATATATTAACAAACACTTTGTAGTTATAAAAACATAAATTAAAAAGTACCTTGATGTTTGAGCAGCGAAAAAAAAGAGAAAAACATAATTTGCAGGTTTGATTCAACCACGACTCACATTAGATTTAAACAGGGGTGCAGAAATTGTAAATCTTGTTCCAATCGTTTCAAAAAGATCACTCAACTCCAATGCACAATGATGACTCAGTTAAAAACATTTAGTACACGAATTATTGTTCAATCACCTCTCAAGATTCTTGTTCTTATGGGTAAGCAAACTGTAAATTGGGCAATAGAGTGTAGCTTTAACATTATCAGACATTTGAATGAATGATTCAAAGAATCACAAAGCCTAGCGGCTTCTTTGTAATTCTACAAATGTATAACTTTAACATTATAAGATACTTTTAGTTCAAACAATTCCAGCTATCAATAACCCCCAAAACCCAAGTCTTTTGAGCAAAAACACATCACCCATCACTCTTCACATCAAAAACATATTTTTAACAAAAATATTCACATGTAAACATCTACAGTTGTCTTTTTGATCTTTTAGAAAAATCAAAATTGGGAAAACTTACCGGTAAATGTATATGCTCTAGGATTTGAAATCGAATAAGAGGGATGGGTGATTAATATGGGATGTGGGATCGATTAGATGGAGGTGAGCGATTGATCGATATGGGATCGATAGTGCCCGGAAGAGTTGATATATACACTTCTTTCTGTAAAAAAAGAAATGGGAAATATCAAATGAAATTGAGTGATTGTATGAAAAAAACAGAAAGTGAAACACGAACCTGTTTGAGAGATGGTATGGGAAAACAATGGGTACACATAGAAGCACGAACCTGTTAATTGAAATCAATTGTGAAACTACTTTGTTACAAACATGTTTCTCGTCAATCAGGTTGTAGCGCAGTGGTTGATCGCTCTGGGTGATGTGGTGGAATATCCCATCTACTCAGGGTTCGATTCCAGGCGTCTTCAACATTGATAAGACATCTTTAAGTTTCAAAATTGCCAGGGATTAGTTGTGCTTGGGATACCCTTTCCAAAAAAACATGTTTCTCGATTGGAATCAAGAGTGAGTAAAGAGCGATCGATCAAGAGTGCTCCGGAAAATCGAAATAAATATTAATCAAACAACTTTTAATCGAAATGAAGGAAAAAACAAAGCTCTGTTAATCAAAACCAAAATCAAAACAAACCTGTTTTTCGATTAGAATCGAGAGTAAGTAATCGGACCCTAACACATAAATGAACAAACAAAGCTAAAAACAATGAACATACATAGCTAAAAAAAGTAATATGTTTCAAAGTCCCAACTTAGCAAAAGGACTAAGCTAAGACCACAAATCACCCTTGAAATCCTTCCAATTAAACTCACGATTGGGTGTAAGTCCTTGAGAATCCAATCATGTTTTCCTTCACTATGACACCAAGTTTCAATTTCAACCATATATTCACTACATTTTAATAGCCTAATGCAATAATATATACCAAACAATGTAAAAAAACGTAAAAAAATATTACCAAGCCTAATCGAATTGCAGCCAATCGGTTGAAAATCCTCACTCTGAGCATCATTCTCTCCAACTTCCTACAACATGTAGACAAATTGCAAAAAATACGATTGAAAATAACACTCAATGTGAGCAGGTATGCAACATCAGGATCAAAGAAAATGTCGAATTATACTTGGGGATATTCAAGTCTCAGATGGGACAAAGATTAATCCATAAAATCAAGAATCAACTATCCATAAATTCAATAGATTTTTAATAGATTTTAAGGCTTAACCCTAGAAACAACAAATAACACTGCAATGAAAGTGTCATTGCAAAAAACGCATTAATGAGGAACATAATAAAAAAGTGGAGTTTGAATCGACAATACCTCTGAGATGGAGCAATGGAGAAATGAAGATGAAAGAACCCTAACCGTATAATGGATTTGAACCACGAATGACATTTAGAGTTTGAATCGACAATACCTCTGAGATGGAGCAATGGAGAAATGAAGATGAAAGAACCCTAACCGTATAATGGATTTGAACCACGAATGACATTTAGAGTTTGAATCGTCATCTGGGGACTGGTAATTAGGGTCAAATAGTAAAAAAGTAGCAGACCTGAACGATAATTGAGCGATAATCAGGGTCTAGAGCTCCAACCAATTTCTTGGGGAAGGAAAGTATGAACCAGGAACGATAATCAGATTGAGCCATAATCAGGGTCGAGAGCTCCAACCGATTTCTTGGGGAAGGAAAGTATGAACCAGATAATCAGATTGAGCGATAATCATGGAGCTGATGTAGGGGATAACTCAATGTTCAGTTTTTTAAATTAAAATTAAATTTTTTAAGACTTTAAGACTTTGTGTATAAAGAAGTAGTACCTTGTGCATTTTAAGTTGTATTTAAGACTTTAAGACTTTCATCCAATATGTTTTATAAGATAGTATAGATAACATATGAACATATTTGGCTTGAAAAAGTGTATGGTTGAATGACTTTGCTTAACTTGGATCGACTTGGAGGTTTAATTGAACTTTCAAAGGAGTCGGGCCAAACATTGATATTATTGAGCTCGATTTGTTAAGTTAAACTGACTTTATTTGGTGTTTAATTGATTTGAGCTCGAGAATTATTAAGCTTGAGTTGCTCGTTGAAAGCTTGAATCGTTAACGCTCGCAACCGTAGGCGGGTAAGGTAGATGTGAACCAAGTTATTTATTTCATTTCCAATATAAGAGGATCTTTAAAATCTACGCTAAAATAGAGATTTTGGAGATTATTTTGCTACAAGGACTACTCTAAAATAGAGAAAACACAAGAGAGAAACAATAAATCTTCAAACTTGGGGAAATCTTTGAAACTTGATATTGAGGAGAGAGACACTATTTTAATGTAGGAAAAACCAACAAACTTTTTCATTTTGAATAATTAAGTATCTTGTTAAGTTCCTAACATTTTTTAAATAGATAAATCATTAAATTTTCTCATTTTAAATGATTAAGTTTCCGAATACTTTTTTAATAAATAAACCATCAAAATTTTATAAATTGGTTATCTACATCTTTTTAACACAAAAGACATGCTACAGAGGTATTAAAGTAAAAAAAAACTAAATCAGTTTAATATTTCCAAACCCTATGTCAGTCAAATCTCTTGCACCCAAAGTTACGTTATCGCTCCCCCTCACCACCTCATCGTCGTTCACTCTCTAGTCTCTATCACCACTTTTGGCCTCTGTCATCGATCTCTCTCTTTTGATCGTCTTTTTTCCAATTCTCCTTTGTTTATTTGTCTACACGTACTCCATTAATTGTTTATTCGTTCAAAAAAATCAAAGACCTGATCATTCAAAATGAAAAAATTCGTTGGGTTTTTCTAAACTTTTCCTTTTAATTATATTATTATGCTTTTTAAGTTTCTTTATAAAGTGTGTCGAGATAATGGATTTATAAGATATTTTAATAATATAATCAACATAGAAAATTTTAAAGTAGAGTATATGTTAGAGTTCTTTAGAGATTCAATAAATTTTAGAGTAGCCGTTGGAGATGCTTTATGTAACACCCGTAATTTTGTATAATTTTGTATAAGGAAGATAAACTTTATTAGTTTCTAAGTTGTTTAGGTCTCATTACTTGAAGTCATTATTTAATTGTTATCATCTGTTGAGTCACAAAACCATGCATCTAGCTTAATCGAGCAAGTCGTTTGGAATTTTGGGGCTCGGTACACTCCATGTGAAAGTGACAGCGAAAGTGTCCTTGGGCACAATCGCATGTCATTCTCACTGGTAGGGGTGCTCAAAATTCCGACCAACCCGGTCAACCCAACCCGAAAAAACTCAAATCAAGGTAACCCGACACATAGTTGATACAAAATTACGCCCAACCGCATTTATTGGGTTGGAAACGGGTTACAGTAACTTGAATCCAACCCAACCCGATGAACCCGTTGCGTTACTATGGATTTAATATGATTGTTACATTATTGATTAATATATATATATATATACTATATACACACACACACGTTAGACATTGGACCACCCATAGTTAGTTATATTCATATATATATATATATATTACAATTTCATTCGTAGTTTTATTTTCTTATTCACATGAACCTTCAACTTTTTTTAGTTGAATTGGTTAGCCTTTTTGGTATGTTCTCATTTTTATTTTACTTCGTTCAAACAAAAATGCTTAGCTAGATTATAAAATAACTTACGAAAGTTTCAACCCGATCAACCCAACCCAACCTGCACGGTTTGGTTTGGGTTGAAAATTTTCAAACCGCAAACATTGGGTTGGGTTGTTCAAATGTTTTCAACTCGGCTAACCCAACCCATGTGCAGCCCTACTCGTTGGAGATGTACCATAGGTCGTGCACTCCTGGCGAAAGTTCCCTGTGAGACAGCCCAAAAACAGAGCCCAACGGGAAGCCCAAAGCTGTCGGCCCACTTCAAAACCAGAATCCTTCGGCTTCCTCTAGCATCTTCGAGTATCCTGCAGTATTCCAAAGGAAGTTACATAAGTTTTCAAATTTAAGCACTCATTAAGCTTAAAACAGGTCCAAGTATCAAATTAGACTAATGACTACAAAAACATCTAAGAGTTGGATTAATGGACTTACTTGGGACCAATAAAGGGTAGAAATTGTTGGAAATATGTTGCAAAATAGGGTTAAAGTGTTAACCCTATCACAACCCCAAACTTGAATCGTTGCTTGTCCCCAAACAACTAATATATATATATATATATTTTAATTTCTTTAAATTTTTAATTTTTAATTTTTTTGAACAACTTATACCCAAATTAATGTGTGCATTTTGTTTAGCACAAGGGTGCCTATCAACAATTAAGATATCCTGAACACACTGCCACACCTCCTCATATGAGTCCTAAATCACTTTTACATGCATCAATCCATAAGCTAATTTGTCACTTCTTTGACTTCTTCAAGATCACAAGGTTAGGGTATGTGATAGGAGTGTATATATCTTCATTTTGCCTCTTTGTTTCTTCTTTTTGGCTTATGGCACCATTTTCCTGCCATCTTCTCATATTGAGGTATGATTTGGGCACCTTGGCCTCTTTTAGTGTCTTTGACACTTTTGGATGCAACTACAGGTGAGCTTTGCTCATTTGAATATAGGGAAGGATATGATATGCATCTTTTGAATTTTTCAGTACTCAAGACATGAGTGAATGTCAGACAAATTTCCGCACCCCAAACTTGGAATGTTCAATGTCCTCATTGAATGGCTATGTAGTGAAAGAAGTGTCTTGTGAGGAAGGAATTTTCTGTAGTGAAAGAAGTGTCTTGTGTCACAAAATGGTGATCTTGAAATTTTATAGCAAACCCCAGAAGTGAAAGATTAGTTCTAGTTGGTGCAATGCAATCATGCAAAGGGTCATATGAGTCTGTGATGGTCATGCAGTTAGGTGTAAACAAGCTTGTATCCAAAATGAAAGTAACAAGTTGTGACTCACAGAGAAGGACTTGACTCTAATTAAAGATACTTTCTACAAATACATAAACAACTATCAAAAAACAGCAAATGTGTCCCAAGTGGGATGAAAGAACTAAAATCAAAAGGAAATAAAATAAAAATGCTATAACTATAATAAAGAAAAAGTTAGAATAGATGGAACCTAGCCTACTCATGGGGAGTAGGAGAGTTGTGGACTTCTGTTACGAGTTTGGGTGATCCCTTTTAAATATATATAAGCCAAAAGCTTATGAATTATTAAATCACACCCTTTAAAAATGATAATAAATAAACCTTAACGCAAGTATACATCTTGGTTTATTATCGTCTCAAACAAGTAATAATGGTACTAAGTACCGGATATCGATCCCACAGGGAAGCGTGGAAAAGTTTCTCTTTAAAAGTCCAGTTCGTAAAAGCGAGTTTCAGATGGCGAATTCGAAAACAATATTTTGGAGGTTTGATTAACTACTAATGACATAAATCAGTTATAAAAAGAAGTACATGGTATAAAGATCCATTGGGATGATATTAATAATTAACTATAACGATGAGACTGCATTCCTTGGTTATCTCAAGTGTCGACTATTTTATGATACAACGAACCGGGTGTCAATTGGTCAATTATGATACACCACAAAATATAACCTTGATTTAAATAACTTTGGACAATCATGCAGTACGCGACACCTCTCAAATTAATTATCAGTCTCGGTCCCAACTTCACTTTATACCCCGAACTAGGACGGTTAGCCCATCATCGTTCGGTTTCTAATTATAAATGATGTGTAAATTTGGAAAGCAAATAATGGAAATGGAAAATACATGAACAACTTAAAAACACTTTTTAATTAAAACACGTAACTTGTTATGCAAGTAACGACGAGTTTATCTAATGAGAAGTTAACCACAGCTTGAAAATTAAGTGGAAAATCTTGTTTTAAATGTAAAGCTTAAAATGAAGCGACTATTAAGTAAACCACCACCGGTTACGTTTGGAATAAATCCCAAACGTTAAGCTATGAATTTGGTTACTTAAAAAGCCCGAAAATTAATTAACTGAACTGCGAGTTTAAAGGAAGAGAGATTTTTCTTGCTTGTATTAAAATTAAAACCGTGAATATCGAAAGGAAACAAGATTAGTAACAAGTCACTAAACCGAAAGCAATTAAAGTGAGATGATGGCAACGTAAATAAGTAAAGTAAACAAAGCGATGGTAACAAGTATTAAAAACCGAGAGTTTATAAGAGACAATTGGTTAGTAACAAGTAGCGATAATGGAAATTAACAAGTGACGGGAATACGTAAGCGGAAATTTAAATACTATCGATTAAGTAACAAGAACCGAAGGTAACGAAATGTAAATAACAAACTAAAACCGAGAATAAGTAAAGTAAACAAACGATGGTAGCAAGATTATGATGGTAACCGTAAGTAAAGAAAATTAGTAACAAGATTATCGTAACGAAGCAAGATTAGTAGATGAATAAATAAGTAACCAACAAGTAGCAAAACGGAATTCTTCAATAACTTGAGCAACCCGAACCAAGGTTGAACCCGAGTGGTTCGAACCGTGAGCAAGAGCCACGGTTTAGCAACCGGCTCTAAGCTCACTAATATGGCTAACTACTAATACTACTAAAATTAAGGTAGCAAGGGGTGTTCATCATCCCAACTATAGTAATGGGATGGATGGTTTTTCTAGCTAACAAATGCTCCATATATATAGGAGTGAAATTACTTAGTCACCAAGAATAAGATCCATGGGCCAAACTCTTAAGCCCATCAAAAAATTGAAAGTGTTCATGAGCCCAAAAGTTTGTGAACAAGCCCAAGTATAATTCGGCCCAAAAGAAAATCTTCGGCCGGCCCATTGAGAAGCGATCCACAACAATTACTAGCCCGGTCCTCAAAAATCGGAGTCTTCGTTTTCGTCCAAAAGTTAGCTTTCCGCGTTCTTCTTTTATATAGAACTCCAAATGACCGTCTTTTTGTAACCTAAAATACATAAAGTATAAAATTAGATTTTTTTGTGCGATTTTTATGTTTATGTGTTTTTAGCCAAATTAATACCTGAAAGTATAAATTGTTTATTTTACTTAAATGTTACTAAAATTTATTAAAAGTGACTCAATGGGATAACAAAATGGCTCAAAAATTGGAATTATATGGCTAAAATATGGTTAAATAAATAACCCTATCACAACCGCAAATTCGAACTGTTGCTTGTCCTCAAGCAACTTTATTAAAAACACAATTTTTGAGCAACACAAAGTTGTTTCAAAAAGGAAAGCAAAAAATTCTTTGAAATTCTCAAAAACCCAACATGCATGCATTTGTACCACAATGAAGACATTACAACTAACTTAGTCTAGTAGAAAAAAAATAGCCCTTCGTAATCCAATATTCCTCAACTCATACTTCAAAACACATCAAACCATAAGCTAGCCAAGCAACTAATTGCCTAATTGGAAAAAAAAAATTGCACATGAAATGAACGTTTATGCATTCGGCTTTTTCATTTTGGTGATGCATTGCCTTTTACCACTTTCTATATATGACAAATTTTGCCATCTTCTCATTTTGAGGAATTGCATGTGGACACATTGGTCTCTTGGTGTCTTTGACACTTGAACTGTATGCACGGAAAACATTTGTAGAACTTTGCTTTTTTTGTGTTTTCGCGTTTTGTGCATTTTTTGAATTTTGTGTATATGTGGGTATGCATGGAGATAGGAGCAAAATGATATGGTATGAATAATAACCATATCCCCTCCCCAAAACTTTGAAGGGTTCAATGTCCTCATTGAACATTGAAAGAATCAAACCGAATTTGGTAAGATTTGTGGTATAAGTGTATGGTGTGCACAAAATTTTATTTCCAACAAAAATTGGTGAAAGCAAAAAGTTGTAAGGCTAGTTCTAGTGATGTGTAAAAAAAATAAAAGTGAGAAACCAAAGAAATTATTGAGGCTATGGAACAACTAAACCAAAGTAGAAACAATTTTGCATGTGACACATTTGCATGGAATGTATGAGTTGCATGAAAATACAAAAAGTGAAACTTTCCAATTATAGCAACACAATTCCCAGACTCAATAATTAAATAAATTGACTACTAGACATGAAATTTAAAGCATAAAAATAAAAGGGGTGATAAGAAGGAACCTGTCCTACTCGGAGTGAGTAGGATGCGTTCAGTCGATTGCCATAACAAGTGAATCAGGAATGGTGGTAGATTCTGCATTAATTCCGGGTGTTCCTTGATCCAAATGACTCTCATCAAATCATCCATTTATTTCTCATATCTCAGCCATATGAGCTTCTCTTCCTTCATTTCCTTGATGCTCTTTCTCAACTTACGCAGTTGGTCCGCAACTTCATCACCTTTTGATTTTGTTTTTTTTATTTTCCTTTATATTTTTGTTTTTTTAAGCAACGCGATATTTTTTTTTCTTTTTTTTATATTTTTTTTTTAAACCCTTTTTTTTACTTTTTTTTAGATCAAGTACCCTACCCTTTGAAAGATGTCTTGAGCATTTAATGAACCGTACTACGTAGTTTAGTTTAACTGAGATTAATACCAAAAATCAGATAAAAAAACAATTAATTGTTAAATCCAATTAGATTACCCCAATTTTTGTTGCAAATAGACCAAATTGATTGGATTGAAACCGGCCCAAACTCAAGCAAACTAACAAAACTGGACTTGGGCCGAAAAAAATGTTTTCATTAAAACGGCCCAAGTTTTCTTTTCTAAAAAAACGTTGAGAGGCTCAACTCAAGAAATCATTCACAAAATTTTGGACTTGGGCCGAGAATTGTTACTTCCGTTTTTTTTATGGCCCAAGCTTAACTCTTCCAAAAACGTTAAAACGCCAAATTTTTCTAAACGAAAAAAAAATCCGACTCTCTTTATTATCATTTTTTTAAAACTACTTAAAACAATTTTTTTTATCAAAACTATTTACATCATCCTTGGATTTAATTAAAAACCCAAGAATTTACCAAACTCTTTTATTCTGAAAGATGAACAACCTCAAGAGGTTGTTGTATTATTGCAGAAGGATCGAGAAAATGTTTTACCCTTTTGCCCGTT
Source organism: Saussurea involucrata (assembly GCA_033807775.1). Classification (NCBI taxonomy): domain Eukaryota; kingdom Viridiplantae; phylum Streptophyta; class Magnoliopsida; order Asterales; family Asteraceae; genus Saussurea; species Saussurea involucrata. The sequence goes on from CM066312.1 coordinate 14,950,799, forward strand.
CACCTTAAAAGTGGTCCATTTTTTTTTATTATTAGGCTGCCCATTCGGATTGACCGGGGGAATTTTCTCCTCATAATCTGACATGTCTTCTTGATCAGACATCTCGGAAGAATAAAAAAATAAATGCGTTCTTTGAATTCTTCTTCGTTGTCTAAACGTTCTTCCAATGTCAGGATCAAATTGGAAAAATTCACCGCGAGGCAATCTTGGCATGCATTATTTTTTTTTCTTTTCAAAAAGGTGGTAGAAAAACTTGCTTTTAAAAACTTTACTTATAAAAAGAAAAACTTCTAGCGTGCTTTCCCGGCAACGACGCCAAAAATTGTTACGAGTTTGGGTGATCCCTTTTAAATATATATAAGCCAAAAGCTTATGAATTATTAAAACACACCCTTTAAAAATGATAATAAATAAACCTTAACGCAAGTATACATCTTGGTTTATTATCGTCTCAAACAAGTAATAATGGTACTAAGTACCGGATATCGATCCTACAGGGAAGCGTGGAAAAGTTTCTCATTAAAAGTCCAGTTCGTAAAAGCGAGTTTTAGATGGCGAATTCGAAAACAATATTTTGGAGGTTTGATTAACTACTAATGACAGAAATCAGTTATAAAAAGAAGTACAGGGTATAAAGATCGGTTGGGATGATATTAATAATTAACTATAACGATGAGACTGCATTCCTTGGTTATCTCAAGTGTCGACTATTTTATGATACAACGAACCGGGTGTCAATTGGTCAATTGTGATACACCACAAAATATAACTTTGATTTAAATAACTTTGTGTAACAACCCAGACCAACCGTACCAGATATTGTCCGCTTTGTCCACACACCTGGACTCACGGTTTTAAAACGCGTCTGATAGGGGAGGTATCAAGTTCCTCTTATAAGGCAACCTTTGTTCCCCTCCCCAACCAATGTGGGATCTTACAATCCACCCCCCTTAGGAGCCCAACATCCTCGCTGGCACACCAGTCCGGTTCCTGACTATGATACCATCTGTAACAACCCAGGCCAACCGTACCAGATATTGTCCGCTTTGTCGACACACCTGGACTCACGATTTTAAAACGCGTCTGATAGGGGAGGTATCAAGTTCCTCTTATAAGGCAACCTTTGTTCCCCTCCCCAACCAATGTGGGATCTTACACTTTGGACACTCATGCAGTACGCGACACCTCTCAAATTAATTATCAGTCTCGGTCCCAACTTCACTTTATACCCCGAACTAGGACGGTTAGCCCATCATCGTTCGGTTTCTAATTATAAATGATGTGTAAATTTGGAAAGCAAATAATGGAAATGGAAAATACATGAACAACTTAAAAACATTTTTTAATTAAAACACGTAACTTGTTATACAAGTAACGACGAGTTTATCTAATGAGAAGTTAACCACAGCTTGAAAATTAAGTGGAAAATCTTGTTTTAAATGTAAAGCTTAAAATGAAGCGATTATTAAGTAAACCACCACCGGTTACGTTTGGAATAAATCCCAAACGTTAAGCTATGGATTTGGTTACTTAAAAAGCCCGAAAATTAATTAACTGAACTGCGAGTTTAAAGGAAGAGAGATTTTTCTTGCTTGTATTAAAATTAAAACCGTGAATATCGAAAGGAAACAAGATTAGTAACAAGTCACTAAACCGAAAGCAATTAAAGTGAGATGATGGCGACGTAAATAAGTAAAGTAAACAAAGCGATGGTAACAAGTATTAAAAACCGAGAGTTTATAAGAGACAATTGGTTAGTAACAAGTAGCAATAATGGAAATTAACAAGTGACGGGAATACGTAAGTGGAAATTTAAATACTATCGATTAAGTAACAAGAACCGAAGGTAACGAAATGTAAATAACAAACTAAAACCGAGAATAAGTAAAGTAAACAAACGATGGTAGCAAGATTATGATGGTAACCGTAAGTAAAGAAAATTAGTAACAAGATTATCGTAACGAAACAAGATTAGTAGATGAATAAATAAGTAACCAACAAGTAGCAAAACGGAATTCTTCAATAACTTGAGCAACCCGAACCAAGGTTGAACCCGAGTGGTTCGAACCGTGAGCAAGAGCCACGGTTTAGCAATCGGCTCTAAGCTCACTAATATGGCAAACTACTAATACTACTAAAATTAAGGTAGCAAGGGGTGTTCATCATCCCAACTATAGTAATGGGATGGATGGTTTTTCTAGCTAACAAAGGCTCCATATATATAGGAGTGAAATTACTTGGTCACCAAGAATAAGATCCATGGGTAGGATCCATGGGTTAAAGTCCATGGGCCAAACTCTTAAGCCCATCAAAAAATTGAAAGTGTTCATGAGCCCAAAAGTTTGTGAACAAGCCCAAGTATAATTCGGCCAAAAAGAAAATCTTCGGCCGGCCCATTGAGAAGCGATCCACAACAATTACTAGCCCGGTCCTCAAAATCGGAGTCTTCGTTTTCATCCAAAAATTAGCTTTCCGCATTCTTCTTTTATATAGAACTCCAAATGACCGTTTTTTGTAACCTAAAATACATAAAGTATAAAATTAGATTTTTTGTGCGATTTTTATGTATTTTTATGTGTTTTTAGCCAAATTAATACCTGAAAGTATAAATTGTTTATTTTACTTAAATGTTACTAAAATTAATTAAAAGTGACTCAATGAGATAACAAAATGGCTCAAAAATTGGAATTATATGGCTAAAATATGGTTAAATAAATAACCCTATCAACTTGCATCGTGCCCTTCATACTGGAAAATGGAGGAAGATTCTCCAGTAACCTAGCATCTTGTTGTTTCCAGCATTCCTCATCACAGTGTCCCTTGCTTCCTCATACTTCATCCAATCATCCCTCTCCCTTCTCATCCACCTGAGCTCATCCTGCAGTCATTGCGCATGCTTTAAAAGTTCCTTTTGGGCCTTAACCTGGGGCTGGACATGTGCCTGGACTTCTTGATAAAATGGTTTAGGTGCCTCATCAGAACTGTCATCCTCAGTGGGCAATGGATCTGTTTTATTTCTAAACCACCTTGCAATGTTGTATCTGTCCATCATCATTCTTTCAATAGAAAATGTATCACTAGGCAGATGCACCACATGGGAGGCTTGTGGATTATAGCAGGATATAGAAGCCTCCCATTGGATCTATCTGAACTGCTTTAATGTTGAGGGAAATCAAGTTCCCAACATTGAATGCATATCCCTTAATTATACAAAAGACCATGCACACTCTATCCATTCCTAAATCAGTATCATGGCTGGTGGGGAATAATGTGTGTCTCACAAGCTGCAGGGTCCTAAGATGCCTTGTTTGGCCTTTATATAACCAACTACTCCCAGGTTTTGCTATTGTGCTTAAGATCTCATCTAACAACTCCTGACTGATATCAATGATCATTTTATCCAATTTGGTGTTTGCTAAACAAGGTAAGCCTAATATTCTATTGATGGCCTCAGAAGAGTAATCAACCTGCTTTCTTCTAACCATAGCAGAGGTGGAATTGGATAGAGAGACTTCAGTGTAGAAGTCTCTTACCCAGTCCAGGTTGTAGGCACATGGAACCTCACAAAGCACTTCCCATCCCAAGGTCTCAATGGTTTTACCAATAACAGGGAAATTCATTACAGAATGTTCATGAAATCCCTTTGGTGTGTGACCCATTCTTGTGGCAAAAACAGCATGCTTTTCTAGTGCAATGTTGGAACTAAACAGTCAGAATGTGATACCTTTTCAGGATGGGCATTGTGCTCAAAAGCAGTTTGGAAAGGTCCATATTCTGTTGGGGACATTCTTGGTCTTTTTCTCCACCCAGTTCTCTTCCTTGTGACTCTGTTATGACCAATATGAGGTTGAGCATCATTGAACGTAGAGAGGTTGATCATTCTTGGGGGTCTCTCAGGGGGGATGCATAGTGGCTTTTCTTCTGGTATAGGTGACCCTAACAGACCCCACACTTTGGGGTTGAGAGATAGGTGCACCTTGATATGGTACAATGGGATTTCTAACTGCACTTTGGGGACTATGGGTGATAGGTGGGAGTACTTGGAGTGGCCTGAAATGCTCTATAAGTTGCTGAAAATGAGGGTACGGGTGCTGGTTGAATGGGGAGTCAAGATTGCCTCACCTTTGGTTGTGAGATTTCCAAAGGATCGATATTGAGGTGTGGGGTAACTTGGTGGTGATGCTCCATATGAGTGTGCGTGACGTTCAAGAGAAATGGAGGTGGGAATCCCCAAATACTCCTGATTTTGTCTAGTGTCTTGGTTGACAGTGGAGTTTGACCCGTGATTGGGTTCTTCAAGATCGGATAAAGGTATATTCAAATCCGGGGTAATAGGATGGGGCAAACCTGCTGGTTGACTATCCCCCTCTGGTGCAAGGTTGATTGTTCTTGAACAGTCGAGCTTGAATCGACAACAACATCTGCTGCAGCATCGAGAGTTTCCAAAGGGTCGATGATTCTAGTGTTTTCGTCTTGAGTTTGTCTCGATGATTTACTGTCGTTCAAACTACCAGAAAGATCGATAGTCGAGCGTTTACTCACGATCATCGGGGTGACCTCAAGTTTGGATCGACTCCGAGTGAGACGACTGCCTCGAGCTCTTGATTGCTTGCGTAGCCTCATTGTGTCGAGATGAAGGAAGGCCTAGGGTTTTTATACACACGAACGAGTGGTACTGAGAGACAAAGTGGAACCAGGTTCGGTCGGTGAAGTCGAGAGATGAGTACAACGTAGGATGGAGAGGTTCAGAGGGGGTACATCGTACTATAAGAACGATACGATTCTTGGTCGAGCTTCAGAGGGGTTTCGCCGGTGAGACTCGAGAGAGAGTTCAGGGAAACGAAGAGGTGATGGGTTTGTGTCTTTTCAGCTGGCTGCATGGATGAAGCGTACTACAGTCAGTTCCTGCCTCCAATTTCTTCTGAACTTCATTAAATGCGCATGCTGAGCTGTCCTACAAGAATATATGAAATAATCTAAAACGGGGGAAATTGACGAAAATAGCCATGGGAGAAACAAAAATTGGAAAAATAGCCATTCCCTCTCCCGTTTTGCAAAAATAGCCATGGGTCCGCACTCGACCCGACCCGACCCGAATGCGGTGCGCACTATAGGGCTAAACGACAAATAAATTGAACTTGAGACGGGTTTTGGTCCGGAACCGCACTTGCGCACCGCACGTGCGGAGTGCGCACCGCAAGTGCGCAGTGCGGACCGCAAGTGCGGAGTGCGGTGCGCAAGTGCGGCCCGGTCAGCCCAATGCGATTCTTTATAAGCACGTGAACCCTAATTTTTTACTCTCCTAAACCCCACAGCCCCCACAGCCGGTCCCCCCCCCTTCCTCCCCACCAAGAATTGAAGTTTTTTAGCCATTCACCACGTTTTTAACCATTCAGCCACATCTGTTCACGTCAGTCAATGTCGAACGAAGTAAGTATTTTTGTGGTCCCCATCTTTCGTTGAACTTATAATTTTATAGTTAAGTTTATGTATTGTATTGTATGTATATAATGTATGTATTCTATGAGGATAATGATGTTTAATGTTTACACAAAGTTTTTTATTTTGAAGTTGTAAAGTTGCAATCACATTTGTTCATATTTGTTTGTTTTTTTGAAGTTGTAAAGTTGCAATCACATTTGTTCATATTTGTTCATTGTTGGAATATTTGTAGCTCAATTTATATAATTCAATTTATATAAAACAATGTGAAAAGAATATGTAAAAATTGTATAGAACAATGTCAAATTTAGACATTAATTTAAATATATAAATCTGTGATTCTGGAAATTTACAGCCACGGCCCCTATAGTTTGAAAAATGATGGTTTTGGTCCCTAAACTTTGAAAATTGTCACTTTAGCCCCCTAAATTCGGATTTTTCCCATGCAGTCTAAGTTATCACTCCCATGCAGTTAGAATAATCTGTGATTCTGGAAATTTACAGCCACGGCCCCTATAGTTTGAAAAATGACGGTTTTGGTCCCTAAACTTTGAAAATTGTCACTTTAGCCCCCTAAATTCGGATTTTTCCCAAACTTTCTAAGTTATCACTCCCATGCAGTTAGAATAATCTGTGATTCTGGAAATTTACGCAGGACCATAGTGACAGTTTGGGGGAAACTAGTGAGTCTTTGACGATTAAGTCAAAGCTTGTACGGTTGAGACAAATTCGAGAGAAGTTAACCGAGCATAGGCTTGATCTATTACGCGCCACTTGTTTTGGTGACTTGGTGGAATGTGAGGACTTAAATAACGACCCTGCTCTTGTTTTGACCTTTTTGAAGAAAGAGGTCCCCCCCTGATGGTGAGCCGTCAGACTCGTTGTATTACGGTTGGCACGGGTACACACTAAAATATGGCCCTGAGGAGTTCTGTCTTATGTCGGGACTCATTTTTGGTCCGATTCCGCGCGTTCTTCCACCCACGCGTGGGTCATTCATTCAAAGAAAGTTTCCGGACGGAAAATTGACTATTGGCCGCCTCAATGAGTTGTTTGAAACTTTCAGTCCCATTGTTGGTCGGGACCGTCAATCGGACATGGATGTTGTCCTACTATGTTTGATGATCATGGTAGAGGAGGTCTTCCTTGGCCGACAACATCATTTGCCTATTTCGGCCACCGTCCTTACGTTGATAGAGAATATTGGGGCGTGGAACCGATATCCTTGGGGAAGTTTCATCTGGGAGGCAACATATAGGCAGATGAAAGGTTTTATTGGACGTCGACGTGAGCTGAGGCGGAAGCTGACGTTAACGGGGTTTATCCAACCGTTCAAGGTTAGTTACCACAATATTAAATATTTATAAAATTGATAATGAATTTGTATGCGTAACATTACTTTTTCCACAGATATGGATTGTGGAGACTTTTCCTCGGTCGAGTTACTCTTTCTTGCAGAGAGACCGGTTTCCTAGGATTATTCGTTGGGGTAGGAAACAAAAAGTATTATATACTTCTCAAATTAATAGGATTTTGTTACTGACGGCGCGGGTAAGAATTTTTACAAACTTGGAGGTTTCTCTGAAGTTAACCCTTTAAATTCTAATATTGCGTCATCTGTTGCATATATTAGGAGGATGAACACCCACGCCTGACTCTTGCCGCCACACTTGAGGAGCAGCAATTTGCGTGGTATACGTCCAGCCAGAGGTTCTTCCGTGGGGAAGGCGGTGGTAACCCTGACGACGGCGATGACGATGACAATGTCGATGACGACGACGACGACGACGACGAGCCCCATCACGACGACGAGCGCCATCACGATCGGGAGCGCCATCACGATCGGGAGCACCATCACGATTGGGAGCGCCATCACGACGAGCGCCACACGAGACATGACGGATCTCGACCGGTCCCACCACCCTTCAGTTTCTCTAATATTCCCTCTTGGGACATTCCGGCCGATGACCCTTATTTAGTGTATTGGGAACACCAGCGCCAGATGCATCAGGCTTATACTGGGCTTGAGGTGCGTGTTCAGGACCTTGAGGCGGCGCGTTTTGGTACTTATACACACGAGCCATCACAGATGCATGAACCATCACCGATGCATGCACCATCACCGATGCATGCACCATCACAAATGCAGGCGGCATTACACATGCAGGCGGCATCACAACCACGCCCTTCTTCTTCTTCTTTGTCTCCTTGGTTGAATCAGTACTCTCCCCATGAATTGTTTAGCACATCTCCTCAGGGGATGGTCAGCCCGGTAATATACTTTTTTGTTACATCTTCTATATATATATGACTCGTTTGGCATTCTTTTTGAAGATCTTTCCACATAATATTGGTAACCCTCTTCAACAAACTTTTTCCCAAGGGCGACTGTCAGGTCGTCTTTCGTGACGAATATATCGCCTTCATTCACTCTGTTACTACGATTATAACCTACGGGCGCTTGGGGTGGTGTTATCAAGTTGTCATCCCGATCTAGAAGGGGAGGAGGTTGGCCAAAAAAATCATTTATTCCAGCATATGATTTAATAGGACTGCTTTCACCGTCTTCATCTTCTTCATCGTCTTCTTCATCGTCTTCTTCCTCGCCAATAATACCAGGAATATCCAAATGGTAAACATGGGACTCGTCGTCTTCTTCTTCTTCTTCTTCTTCTTGTGGTTCTTCTACAGGTTCTTGGGTCTCCGGAACAATTTCGGGGTTATACTCACTATAACAGTAATTATTTTGAGTAAGAAAGTCATTATTATACCCATACACACGCTGCTCATCTTCATTCTGAAATTGAGGCACGTAAGATTGAGTCTGCTCAACGACAGAGACATCTGGTTCTCGTACGGCGTTCGAACCACCACCAACATAAAAGGAAGATTGACTCTCCTCAGCAACAGACACACTAGTCTCCCAACCGCTGCTGGAACCACCCCCAACATTGTTTGTATGGAAGCCTTCATGATCGACATATACAAAAAGTGTTGGTGGATTTCTTACAGCCGCAGCAGATTCCATAAAACCTTGTACATCTTCAGTGTTAAGTAACTCATAAGTTTGGCCAGAAAATTGGTACGCTATTTTTAGCGTACCAATATTCGGGTTGATTCCACATTTGTGTTGAACACACCTAACCAGCTTAGAATGTGTAATGTTGGGGGCCACCATGACTCGCATTATAGGGAGTGCGGAAACATACTCCCACTCCGTCCCATTCTGTTGCCAATAACCCCCAGGCCAAATACGTAGCTTAACTTTATCAGGTAATGAACACATTTTTAGAAAGGCTAGAAAACAGAGACAAGAATCAGAATAATTGGAGAAGGGTTTGAAAATATTAGTTATATAGCAATTGAAACAATTTGGCAAAAATCGTATTGAAAAAATCAGTATAAATAGCAATTAGTCAAATTAGGGTTTGGGCGGGCCGCACTTGCGCACCGCACTCCGCACTTGCGGTCCGCACTTGCGGTCCGCACTTGCGGTCCGCACTGGCGGTCCGCACTGCGCACTTGCGGTGCGCACTTCGCACGTGCGGTGCGCAAGTGCGGTTCCGGACCAAAACCCGTATCAAGTTCGATTTATTTGTCGTTTAGCCCTATAGTGCGCACCGCATTCGGGTCGGGTCGGGTCGAGTGCGGACCCATGGCTATTTTTGCAAAACGGGAGAGGGAATGGCTATTTTTTCAATTTTTGTTTCTCCCATGGCTATTTTCGTCAATTCCCCCTAAAACGGGGTGTTAGTGTACCATAAACTGAGATGTAGCCTGCAAACCTTTCTTAACCAAGTACATGGGTTGTACTTAGGGGGCTCACGGGTTGGGTTGATCGGGTTGAAGGCATTTCGACACATCAACCCAATGTTGGCGGTTTGAAAATATTTCAACCCAACCCAACCCAAACAAAGTTACAACCCAACCCAACCCGTTCGGGTTGATCGGGTTAGTCGGGTTGGTCGGGTTGTGTTTAAACAAAGTAAAATCAAAATTAAAAACATAAAAAATAAAGAAAACATGTCTTTAAAATACAACCAATAATTCAGACAATATTTAGATACTATATATAAAAATGTCTAAACCAAATATGATCAAATAACTTGACGTCTCTAATTTGCATATTTCTTAAATCTTAAACATATCGTCATCTACTGTTTTTTTCAATTTGCATATATATGTTAACATTTACTATATATATATATATATATGTGTGTGTATGTGTATGTGTGTGTGTGTGAAGGAGTTATATAGAGATGGATAAGAGATTGAATATATATATATATATATATATATATATATATATATAGAGGGAGGTTCAAGGGAAAACCTCAAATAAATGAAAAACCTCAAATAAATGAAAAACTAAAAAACACATTATCGACCGTTAGATTAGATGATCTGATGGATGTGATTAAACAGACGGTTACAACAATATTAATTAAATTAAAAAAACCTCACCCCTCTATTTTTTATACGAAAAAAGACGAAAAATAAACAAATTTTGAACGAAACAAATTACACCAAATAAACGACTATATTTTTCTCGTTAATTTGACATCCATATTGATATACTTTTTCATCCGTTTTTTCGTGGTTTTCTGGTTTTCCATTTATTTAGGGTTTTCCCCTGAACCTGACCCTATATATATATATATCGGGTTCATCGGGTTGGGTTGGGTTCAAATTATCGTAACCCGATATCAACCCAATACATACGGTTTGAAGGTTTTATAACTCGATTGGACATCGGGTTGCTTCGGGTTGGGTTATTTCACGTCGGGTTGGGTTGGGTTGATCGGGTTGGTCGGGTTTTTGAGCACCCCTAGTTGTACTTGTGTGTTTTGCTTTTTTTTCTTCTAATCGAGCCGTTTCAACAAAGGCCCACACAAAAACCATGGGCCGACTCTTCTTTCTCTCACTTAATCGCATTCTACATGGCCCAAAATTATTAATTGGTATTTGACAAAAAATAAGAATTTGGTGCAAAGAAAACAAACTTTGTTGAAACAGATGTTTAAAAACAACTTGTTGAAACACTTAAGAACTAGTGTTATACCCGTCCGTTGGTCGGGTATACAACATGACTTTAATCTAGATTCAGTTCTTTGATTGATCACTTATTTCGTCATTGTTGAATGCTATTTTTCAATGCAGGACAAGAACAATAGCAAACAAAAGTCCAAATATGTCTGAACAGAATAGAAATCCAAGTATGTAACAACTAGCAAACAAAACTAATAAAAGGCATAGTAAATAAAACCAAGCCACCACACAAAAAATATTTCAAAAAGGAGTCAAAGATAGGTAAAAAAACAACAGACCATTTTACGCTCTGATTCTGTGATAGCATATAAAAACCAGAGAGAACCTGCATCGCCATGGGAATTCGGAACTTTAGTTGTATACTTTTTGGTGCACCCTTTCCAAACCACTTAGAAAATTGAGGAAACCAACTATATAGACAGAGACACCTGATTGTAATTATTGAGCACATTCTCGAACTCTTCAATCATTGAGTAATGTTTGATACACAAGAGTAACAATAGTCACCAAAATATTATACATGAAATCAAAAAGAAAGCAAAAAACTAATTAACACCTTTTATGTTGTATATCGAGAAGCATACCATATGTATTTATGTATCTTATGAGAAGATATATTCAAAGGGTTTGGGTCAACCTAAATGCACCTGAAAATAAAATCAGGATGCATGGATAAGTTAGAGAAAAGCAAACATATGTTGAAGGGTATAAATGTCAAAAAAGACCGGCATCAATAACATAAATGTCAAAAAAGAACTCCATACTATTACTTTTAGTCATTCAAGGGCTTAAAACCATATCAACTTCAAACATGGTTTCAAGTTTAACCAGATGACTCGAATTTAGACATGGTACTCACAAACCCTTTTTCACCTAAGAAAATATTGCAAGAGTAAAGTTCCACCATTTTATCACAAAATCCAAAATAATGCCTCCATCTAGAAATACCAAAAGCTATTTACATATAAAATGTAATTAGTAGCAATAGAAATATTAAAAAGACAACAGATAATATGTTCCATGGAACAGTGTGGAGCACCTGAACCAGAGCAAATATTGTATACATGTGAATCTGTTTTGGGAAATATAACTGCAACAAACCAGACAATATCAAAATAATTAGTCCTACAAATCAATCACTCTTTCTTGCTGAATTGAATATGAATATCAGTTAACAGAAAGGAGGAAAGCAAAAAGTAAGGAGAATTAGATTTTATGAAATTACTGGAGTTTGACTTACCCAAGTTTTAGACACTCACCTATTCTCCAACAAAGAATTATATGAATGCAAGGTTTGATGACATTTGCCTTTCTAATTAGACTTATTCTCCAATAAACATATCAGATCAGGACTAATTAACATGGTATCTTGGACAATCAAAAGCGCATCTTTAAAATCATATAGGTCGTTTGATGCCTAATCTAAAGTGTTCTTATAAGGAGTGTAAAAACATATTATGAACTTAATATATAATATTAAATATTAAATATTAATCAATATGTAATAATTATAAAAGCATATTATGATAATAAATATTGAAATATATTGGCCAGACTTTTGACCTTCAAATATTGAAGTCAAGTTGATCACCTCTAAAAAAATTCGGTGTTATGAAGGTGGGTTAAAGAAAATACCTCCATTTTGGGTGCTTCAACCTAACAGTCTACCACTAAAACACAAAAAAACATAGAGGCTATCATTTGGCCGATATATTTGAAGGTTAAGTTTTTCGCCTTTGCAATATTATTATTATATTTTTTTATAATTTACACACACATGTGTGTGTGTATATATATATATATTAATTTTTTGTCTTAATTTTGTCAAGGAGTGGTCTTTTGTCGGTTTTATCAGAGCATTACTTTTAAGATTAATGTTGTTCACTATTCTGCTTATGTGTATTCCTAAATTTATATCGACAAAATATACATATATCTAATTATGGTTTTACCATTTTTTCTATTATGTATGTGACACAAAGATTTAATGCTATACTTATACCAACTATACGGAATCAAATCTACAGGTTCAAACTACCGAATACATCACATAGACCGCGAGTCATTTGTAGAACCTTCATTCAGCGCCAAATAATCAGCACCCAATGATTTATGTATGTGCGTTAGATTAATATTATTGTCTTCTGCATGCCAAATAGATAAGAAAACACCATGCAATGTAGAGGCATTATGCAGTGCCTCAAAACAATAAGCAAGTGATGTAACAATCCTATTCTAGTTATTTTAGGAAATCTACATAAGTTAAATTGACACCCAAAATACAAGGCACCTGTTTGCCAAACAAAAAATGGATATGAACTAAAAGTGAGCTTTTTTCCTATGAAAATTACAAACAGAAAAGGGTATGTTTAAACTTAGAAGAAAGTAGTAAGTAACAAATATGAACAATTAAGGGGATTTCAGAATATAATAATATGGCTCATATCCTATTATCGCCTTCAAAATTTCCCTTTTTGGTTGATTTGATGAACTATTGACAAAGTCTCTTACATTATAAATCTATAGACTTGTGTATAAACATATAGAAATGTACACTTCTAAATGTCGTAAAGCATAAAAAAGATGACCAACCAGTTAAGAAGTCTGACTTACTGCAATGAGCGTAGCAATGGTCCACCGGTTGATAAAAAAAATCAAATTCCTGTTGACGAAAAAGGAAAAACCTTTCAGAAACATGAAAAGAAATCATACTAATCTATCTCAACTTTAAGGAAGTGAATCTAATTACTTTCATAAGGAAGTGACTTATGGATCTGTTCAAAATATTGTTTAGTAATTGGTACCCAATCTCAGTCAAAACCTGTGTCAAAGGTGTAAACAAATAAACCATCCATCAGAAAAATCCCATAACCGAATGAAATTCATTATTAGCAAAGGAAAAACATCATTCTTAGCAACACATTTGAGTTGTTCATTGAGGACTTTGAACAAACACGTGGTAAGCAAAGCAAATAACAGAAAGATGAACTTCAAAACTGAGAACTTGCAAACATAATCGAAACCACAAAAGCTAAATCGATTCACTAACAACAAAAATCAAAACTTCAAAAAATAACATGATGAATGTAATACGTTAAAAACAAATATGAATCTGAAATCGATGTTACCTATTAAAGAAAATAGGTCGAAAAGTGATAAACCCTAGCATTATACCCGTATACTTGGTTCTTTGATTATTGAACTTCTTGGTGTGTGTAACACCCCGAAATTTTAGAAAAACTGAATGTTGGTCTTGCGGACATCCGCATGGGCGCAAGGTCGGACGTCCGCGTCAGCGCGGAAGTCCGCGGGTCGTCCGTGGAAGCAACAGAGAAAAGATGGGAATTCGGTCAGGGCAAGGCCGGACGTCCGCATGGTGGCTAGTCGGACGTCCACGATGCATCTGATGAGATATTTTGTTAGCTTTTAAGCCCTTTCCCTCTCTCTTCCCTCATTTCATCTTCAACACCCAAATTCAGACTTCTCTCTCACTCTAAACCAATTTTCTCCCAATAAACCCTAAATCCTTCATCTTCTCTTCATCTTCTACCCCAAATCAAACCCCTCACCATTTTTATGAACCTTAACCTTTCTAGAACTCTTTCACTTCATATTCTTCATCAAGTTTCTAGGGTTTCATCCAACCCTTTTTGCTCCACTTTGAAGATTGGGAGTTTGTGGTTCATCTTGATGATTCTAGAGGTATTTTGGTTGGTGGATTCAATTTATGGTTAAGGTAATCTTCTCTTCTCTTCATCTATGGAAATTAGGGTTTTGGTATAAGTTGAGATCTTGATGTAAAATGTTTGGGGAATGATTCTTTATGGTTGGGTGTGATTATTTATGGTTGGATACTTATGGATCTAGGTTTTTGGAGGATTTGGCTTGAGGATTCGCGTTTCTTGAAAGGAGCTTACGTTGGGGAAAATCTAGATTTAGCCTAAATCTAGCAATGTGAGTTCAAGTTGATTTGCGAAAACTTTGTACATGCCAAAAATGTTATTTTCTAAGTATTTGTGTGTTTTACTTAAAATTATCAATTGTTGACTTATTTGGTAAGTTTGACTCTTTTGAAGTGTTTAACTTTATAAAGTTTGTAAAACACCCATATTTGGGATTTTTGATATTTTGATGTGTAGAAATCATAATTATGTCCTTAAATGATTTATTGCTCAAATGGAGCTTGTTCAATGGTTTAATCATGTGGGTATAATTGATTTTATAAACCATTTGGGAAAATGCACATTTTTGTGTCATGAGTCGTTTGAGAATTATAAGGGTATGAGTCCATTTTGGGAACCCATTTATATTAATCCGTGACGAGTTTTGGGTTAATGAGGATTTTATGGTATACGTTTACCTAAACGACGTTTTAATGCGTTTATATTTTGAGGACCGTTATTAATGGGTCTAATGGGTTTTGAGCATTTTGCTCGGTTTTGACTTTGAGGAAGTCTTGGGGACATTTTGTCCGATTTCGATGGCTCAATGTGGAGTCTTATTTATGGTTTGCATTTATTGCAACATATTGCAACATATTGCATATTATTGATATTTACATGCTCGGGTGCTTTAGTCATTCCGGGATGGGCATGTTATTGTAGACTGTGTTGCATTGGATCCATAGGCACGTAAGTCAGTCTTTATTTGATGGTCCACAAGGTGTCACGGGATTTGACCGGACCCCATGTTTTATGACCTTTACTTTTTAAGGGTACACTAGGAGGGATGAGTCCGGTTGAGCTATCAGGTATGATTGACGGGCGTTTATGACCTTCGCCATGTCGGGGCAATGCCATGGTTGTATTCCCGCTTGTGCCGAGCCTTTGGTGATATTCTTGGTAATATTCCGCTAAGGTCAGCTGTTTCTTTGGGTGTGTCTTTAAAGGCGTCGTATGTGACACTTGGGCTTTTATGTCGTGAAGTGTTGTACGATTAACATGGTATGAGTGACATACTTTTGTGTTCCTCCACTCTCAATGGATACGGGTCTCCCCCGTCGTCGGCCAACATTACTTGGGATATTATGTGTCCTTGTTTTATTATCGTTGGTCTTGTGTGATTGACTGCAATTGATGACTTTAATATTGGATTTCCCTCCATGTATATTAAAGTTGAATGAAGCAGGTCATTTCCATATTTATGGTATTTGGACTTCATTACATTTTACGTTCGCGTGAGTATTGGTTCGTATCATGTTTTGGTGAAGTATTATATTTATATGGATTATTCTTCCATGATTTATGGGTTGAGTGTTTTGTCATCAATCGTGTTTGAAGGTTTCACATAATATGGATTTATTCACGTTTTAAGTGAGTTTGGGATTGGAATTCATTTTGGAAAACGCTTTATACCTTTTGGGAACTTTTCTCATAGATTTTGGGTGCGTTGGAAAATGAGTCATTTACATCCTTCTCATAAATTCATTTGTAAATCATAAACTTTCATTCAATGAATTATTTAAATCATGTTATAAACTCTTGAACTCACTAGGCGTTAGCCTAACCCTTTTTACTTGTCGGCATGTGCAACAGGTTCAGGTTGGGAGTAGTTCTAGTGACACTGTGAAAGGTCGAGTGCTAGTAGTGTGCTCGAGAGGTGAATTGGTTAAGTGAAGTCTTCCGCATTCATCTTTGGGATTAGCAACTTGTACTTGGGTTAAGTAACACCAGATGTGGTTTTAGTCTTTGTAATGAAATTTGGGTTATAACTTGTTGAGGTTAATCGTAGACTTTAAATTGAGGTATTTCCCGCATTAGTTTATAGGGAGAGATTCTATTATTTTGGATGCATTATCAAAATTTTTATTTAGATGCTCTTTCCCAATTC
Organism: Saussurea involucrata; assembly: GCA_033807775.1. Classification (NCBI taxonomy): domain Eukaryota; kingdom Viridiplantae; phylum Streptophyta; class Magnoliopsida; order Asterales; family Asteraceae; genus Saussurea; species Saussurea involucrata. The sequence goes on from CM066312.1 coordinate 14,967,119, forward strand.
GAGGGTGTTACAGTGTGGTTACGGGTAAATCTGAGTTTATCTTGTTCAAGACACTTGATTTCTGAGTTTTGAAACTCCATCTATTTATAGGGGGGTTTGAAGAGAGAAACCTACAAAAACGGAGTTGAAACTGTGAAACGTAGGTTGAGTTGGAGGTTGAAGGCGAAGAAGGCCACATGTGTGTTAAAGGCGAAGACTTGAGAGGGAAACGGAGTTGAAACTATGGAAACGTGGGTTGAGTTGGAGGTTGAAGGCGAAGAAGAAGGATTCGCATCTAAAGGCGAAGACGTAAGAGGGGAGTGGGCCGTTTTAGACGGCTGATGAATGGACTGGGTTGGTTATACATACTAAAGCCCAAAATGAATTTGAACGGCTGAGATTAAAAATCAGATGATTTTAAACGGTCCAGATTCGTGTAAAAACAGTTACACTCGCCTGGGTCAATAGTATAGGTAATTCATGTGCAAGTATGAAATTCTAAATGTTTAAAAACAAAACTTAATATTCTCTTCCCCTTTCAGTAAAAATTTGGCCATAGGCTAATTTTTTTATTTTTTTATTTCTCTCGTCTATGTGCCGTCACCAACTTTTTCCTTGAAAATTTCCTTCTTTTTAAGAGCAACACTTAAATTACATAAGGCATTATATTATATATATATATATATATATATATATATATATATATATATATAAATTCAACAAAACAAAGATATTTACATCTCCTTGGATTTGATTAAAAATCCAAGGACTCATAAATCTTATCATTCTAGGAGGTGAACAACCCCAAGATGCTATTGTATCAGTGTAGAGGGTTCGATAAAAGGTTTTACCCTTTGTTCGTTTACCTTGAAAGTTGTTCCATTTTCTGGATCAATTAGTTCAATAACACCATAGAGATACACTTTTGCAATCTGATATGGTCCCATCCACCTAGAGTTTAATTTTCCTGGATATAACCTGAGTCTAGAATTAAACAGTAGGACTTGCTGTCCCTCAAAGAACTCTTTTGGAAGAATTTTCTTATCATGCCATTTTTTGTGTTTTCTACATAAAGTTTGGCATTTTCATAGGAGAAATTTCTATGTTCTTCTAATTCACAAAGTTGTAGAGTTCTCTTTCTTCCTGCCTCATCTGAATTCATGTTAAGTTCCTTTATGGCCCAGTAGGCCTTGTGTTCTAGCTCTACAGGCATGTGACATGCTTTTCCAAAAACCAACTTATATGGGGACATTCCAATATAGGGTTTGTAAGCTGTCTGGTAGGCCCACAAAGCATCATCTAATTTGGAGGCCCAATCTTTTCGGTGTGGCTTGACTACCTTAGCTAAAATTCTTTTGATCTCCCTATTGGACAATTCAGCCAAACCATTGGTTTGTGGGTGGTAAGTCGTGGCCACCATGTCCTGAATATTGTATTTGGCCAGAACTTCCTCTAACAAGTTGTTTATGAAGTGAGTGCCTTCATCACTAATTAAGACGCGTGGTGTACCGAATCTAGTGAAAATGTGCTTTTGAAGAAACTTGACAACTGTTTTAGCATCATTAGAATGGCAAGCCATAGCTTCCACCCATTTAGACACATAATCTACAGCTACCAATATGTAGGCGGACAGTGGAAACGGTCCCATAAAGTCAATGCCCCAGGCATCAAACAGTTCTACTTCTAAAATTCCATTTAAGGGCATTTCATTCCTCTGAGAGATGTTTCCACTTCTCTGACACTCATTGCAACTTTTTGCAAAGTTATGAGCATCATTGTTTAAAGTAGGCCAATATAATCCTGATTGTAGGACTTTTGCAGCTGTCCTATTTCCTCCAAAGTGACCTCCACATGGACCTGCATGGCAATGATGTAATACAAATGTCACTTCTTCATTTGGGATGCACCTTCTTATCACCTGGTCTGCACAAACTTTAAACAAAAATGGATTATCCCATAGGAACTTCTTGGAATCAAAAATGAGTTTTTTTCTTTGATGTTTGTTAAGTTCCTTAGGAATGATCCCACAAGCCAAATAATTAACAATATATGCAAACCAAGGTGTTGCAGTATGTTGCACAGCTAAAATCCTTTCATCTAGAAAAACCTCACAGATATCACCAGTGTGTTCAGTGTTGTCCCATTTTTCTAGTCTTGACAAGTGGTCAGCCACTTGATTATTCACACCCTTCCTATCAATGATTTCCAAATCAAACTCTTGTAGCAACAAGACCCACCTTATTAGCCTAGGTTTTGCATCCTTTTTGGAAATAAGATACTCGAGGGCAACATGATCGGTATGCACAATCACTTTGGCACCCATCAAGTATGATCTGAATTTTTCTAAAGCAAAAACCACAGCTAATAATTCTTTTTCAGTGGTGGTATAGTTGATTTGAGCTTCATTGAGAGTTTTACTAGCATAGTAAATAGAGTGGAATATTTTATTCTTTCTTTGACCTAGAACAAATCTCACAGCCCAGTCACTAGCATCACTCATAAGTTTGAGAGAATTAGGTGTTGATTTTTGGATACCTAGACTCAAACTAGCATTTTTTTAAGTAAATGAAAGTGAAATTCACCATTAGGCACCTTAAGATAGGATGTTTTGAAGTCGATGGAGTTGCTAGAAACGAGAATCACGTCGAGAGTAGCAAGGAGAATCATGTACGGTGCGTTCATAATGACACTTGGCCAGTGTCATGGTGAACCTGCTAGTTACATGTGCATACTTGAACTACATTAATGTGATGACCGTTGGGGTAGTGAAGAAGTTTCTAAGCGAGTAGTCGTTGGAAAAGATTGACGATTTTAGTATTAGTCACTTAGGGTGACAATAAGCGTGATAATTGCTTTAAGTGGACCGTTTTGGGTCAAAGTTGATGGTTGGACCAGAACCATAGATTTATTGAATTGACTTTGATTCGAGGAGAAATCGTAAGGTTAATCGAGGTAATTTCCAATTTTGCCTTAAGAGGTTTGAGCATCCGGATGACGGTAGTGTGACCGGAGGGATTTGGAGGAGTATGGTTTGAGACGTTGAGTGCCGACAAAGTTCATGCACAAAATTTATTTTTAAAATAAATTGCATCAATTATTTCTTGTGTTTCAAATCCTCCTGTGGATTGTGTTACAAAATCTCGAAAAACGTTTAGCACACACAAGATTTTAAATCATGGTTTTGAATATGCATAAAATTATTTTATTACGGGAGTTGCAAACTCCGTCGGGACTTGCTTTATTTTGTTGTTGTCCAACGTTACTTTCGGATACAGCGATATCCATATTTTTATGATGTTTAAGATGTTGGGCAAGTAACTACGGCTTGTAACTTTAACATTGGATCTCCTCCACGTATGTTAAGGTTTTGACGGAAAGTTATCTTCCATTATGTTTATGTCAAGCTTTATTAGAAAGTTTATTTAATGCATGATTTATTGAAAAGTGATGTTTACGGTGTATTACAACAAAAAGGGGATTTTTGGAATTTTGACATTTTAGTCATGATTTGCTTATTGCAATTCAATTTTTGGAAGCGAAAGGTTTGGTGCCATTTTGTTGATTTGAGGTCATTGAGCCCCATTGAGTTCATGGAGTTTTGTTTCATGACGTTTTGTGTCGCGTGAGTGCAATTTCGTGACGTGCATACTCCATTTATTTTGTGAGAATTTACGGATTATATTGAGCATTTTGTCTCATGCAGGTTTTGTTGAGAAATATTATTTTATGCCATAAGGCGACCAAAAAGGGGTGAGTTTTGGAACCTTGGTGTCGCGTAATTTCTCTTTCAAAGAATTGTGTTAGCACATTTTGTTACAACTTGTTCAGTATACGGATTGATTTATGCGTGACGTAAGTAGTGCATGAAAGAATATCATGATTGTATTTCTTAATGATTTGCTTTGTATGCTTTTGAATAAATGATTATTTTATTATCATTTCACGCAAATGCATTATGTAAACCTAGGGGTATGCATAACTTGATAGACACTCATCCTCGACACTTTGATAAACAAATAGCGTGTTTTAATGAGTTATTGCATAAATGGAGATAATTTGGTCAAAATACGTTTTAGGATTCTGGGTTTATGCACGGTTTATGATACGGTACATTTTGAAAACACGAATGTGTGAGTCGTTGACATTTGGTCAATTTTGGCTTGATGAACATTTTGGAAAATTGTAAACCTTTTTGGTTTTAGAGAAAAGGTGTATTTTGAGTGTTTTAATGAGTAAATTTTAAGCATCGACATTTTAACGTTTTGTATTGCAAGTGAAAAACTTTTTAGTGTAAATGCTCCATGATGGGGATTTTGGAAAAATCATTTGTCTCAACCTAGAGTGCGTGGAATTATTTAATTTTTTGGAACATTACTGCGCAATGTTTGTATGACTCGAAATTGGAAGTCGATCTAAAACCCTTTTTGGTGTCCACCATTTACAAACACCTATTATTCTCCTAAGTTTTGAGAAAACACATTAATGTGTGAGAGTCTTGTCAAAGAGGTTTTGCTCATACGTCATTATATGACCAAATGAGGAAAATTTGAAATTGATTTAAAGAATTTCATCTTTTGAAGTTTCGTATGAATCATCTGATGCATGTTATTTCATTTCAAGAAAACCACTAGGAAAGTGTTACAAGTTTACATGCATACTCCAATTTGAGATTTCCTCATGATGTTTTAGTCGATATCTTTGAATGATGAAAACGTATTGATTTTTGTCTTTAAACTTGGAACTGACACAAATCATTTTATGTTTCAACCAAAGTATATTTATGAATCGTTTCACCGTTTTGTGAAAGAAACCGACGAGTGCAAACTTTGTGGGTGAACTTGTTTTCATGTCATTTTATGGCTAAAGGAGGAATCTTTGGAATCGGATGTCGTTTAAACTTCTTTTGAAGTACGTACAAATCTTTTCGTTGCACACTATTTAAAGTAGGAAGTTACCTTACGTGCATGACATAAATTAATCCATGCTAGAACCGTAGCGGTTCATTTCAAAGAGTTGTTTAGAATGCTTTTGCGTTTTGTTAACAACCTAAATTACGATGAAACGGTTTTCAAGATGATTTTCATATATGGGACGAGAATGTCCATTTTTGCGCAACTACCGAGTAGATAGTAGTAGCTTTTATGCGTACGATTAATTTGATATGAAAACTTTTTTGTTGAAAATCTCTATAAAAGTTCTGATTGGCATATTTGTTAAATAATTCACTTGAAAACCTTGAACTCATTAGGACCTTGGAAAGGTTAAGTAGCCCCGGTTAAAAGTAAGTGTGTGTGGAACTTCGACAGTGGAAGGCTGGGTATTCTAACGCGTGTTGGTACTGTAGGCCGGATGGTATCGGTTGCAGAGTCGATGTACTTGTTGTAACCGAAGGGTTAGATTCGTGGTATCTTATATTGAGGTTGGTGGTGACCGTTCTTGTCGGCAACCTTGTTTTGGGTCTTGGTCAATTTTCGCATGAGGGACCCTTTAGACACCGTATAGATAACCTTAGTTTGTGGGAATGCTCGACGAATGGACTCGTGGGTGGAGTTCTGTTGGGGTCCAATCCTGGTGGTATAACTAGGTGTCAACTGTTTGGGTTTGAGGCCAAGCACAGTTAGTGTATTCGAAGGGTTGTAGTCCGATTTTAAAGGAATAATGGTAACGGTTGTAGTGATCTTAAGATGCTCAATTGTGATAAGTGGATTTAGTTGGATAACCTTCCTTGTGTGGTAAAAGGATCTGTCGGTTGGATATTTGGTAATTGGATGTATCCTTCGGGTTGTATAATGGATGGGTCAGTGACGACCATCTGTTTTGGAGTCTATTAAGGCTCGTTAGGATTAAGTGACCGTACAACAGTGTGGACAATTGGAATTGTAGATTCTGTTGGTTTCGGTAGTGATCAAACCTTAGACTAATTTAGAGCCGGGATCCGCCGTTGGGGAAGTATGGAACACCTAAGGTTGGGAGACAACCGAAGTTGTCTGGTTGGGAGTTACTCCAGTAGATAGAGCATTCACCCGGGCATAAGTACAATGTACCAGAGAGGACATTGTTGGTAAGGGTTTGCTTGAGGTTTGTCATAGCAGCCTGCGTGGGGGAATTTAGATTCTAGTTGGAAGCTATTGGAACATGGTCAGCGTTGAGCTGTGTTGGGAACTGAAGATTTGCTAAGTATGGATAATACTGCCAGAACAACATTACTACTTCCAGAACAAAGTTACTACTGCCAGTAAAGGTTAGTACTGCCAGAACAAAGTTACTACTGCCAGTAAAGGTTAGTACTGCCAGAACATAGTTACTACTGCAAGACAAAGTTAATACTGCTGGAACTCTGTTAGTACTGCTGATGCATTAATGCTGCTGGAACAAGGTTAGTACTGTTGATGCATTAATGCTGCTGGAACAAGGTTAGTACTGCTGAGTCAAGTTAATGCTGCTGGAATAGATTAATACTGCTGAAGCAAGGTTAGTACTGCTGGAATGAGTTAATGCTGCTGGAATGAATTAGTGCTGCTGGAAAATATTAGTACTGCTGTAAAGCCCGTGTCCCGGTACGGATTATACTTTTGCTCAATTTGATTATGTTTAAAATGAGTCTCGTTAGCGGAACTCATCGAAAGGTAGCAGCGTTAGCTTATCGTTAAGATTTTAGGATTTAGGAGTTTTAATGTCATTAGCTTAAACTGCAGGGACCAATGTTGTAATGTTGCAAAAGTTTTGCATGGGGTTTGGCCAAATTTTGAGCCGACCCCTTTTCCCTCATCGTCTCTTATTCTCGTCACAATGAAACACTCCCAAAAAACCCTACTTCCTTTCTTTCGCCGCCAACTGCCGAACGTCTTCTCCCCCCTCACCCTGCTGCCTCCGGTCATCACCCCAAACCCTCCCTACCATCTTCTTCTCCTTATTCACGACCGCCGCAGACCACCGTGAGACCACCACCAGCAGCAGCCGGCGCCGCTGGTCCTGCCGACGAGAAGAGAGAGAGAGAGCAGCGAGGAGAGAGAGAGAGACAGCAGCAAGAGAGAGAGTAGCGAGAGTGATAGGGAGCAGCCGGTGATCGGGATTTCCGTACGTTAGCTGCTGAGTTCCGTCGTAGGGTAAGTTCCCTTTCGTTTGCTTCTTTTCGTCGCCACCGGAACCGCCATCGCAAGGCTGCGGCGGTGTGGCCGTCGTCATGCGCCACCGCGAGTGGCGGCAGTTTGCGCGTAGTATGCTGGAGGTCGGGATAGGGTAAGGGTTTCGTTTCATATGTTATCGCCGAATTCGTAAACCTTAATCGTCGCCGCCGGCCGCCGCCGGCCGCCGCCGGAGACCACCACTGCCGGAGGTGGCAGTAGGTGGTGCGCGGTCGAGTCCAGACCCTAGTCACCATGAAACTATAACCCGTGACCTGGTCGCGCAAACCCGAATCGAATAAGCCTTGAACCGTTTTTTTTTATAAATCGTGATTTTGTGTAAATTCTAAGTGTGCTGTCCAGTTTTCGTTTGATCATAACTTTTCCGTCGTAACTCCGTTTGAGCCGAAACTGGCGCCCACGGTTCAAGTTCGGGGTCGGGCACGTTTTCCATGTTTTATCGGAAAACTGATTCGGCCTCTAGCTAGATGAAAAAGTGGTCGTAAGTTCAGTGATTCGTCATTTCATGTGAAAAATTCTGGAATCTGCCACTGTTTTGTGTAGACCATAACTTTCTGCTCGTAACTCGGTTCGGGGTGAAACCAGTGTCAAAAATTCCCTTTTTGAGTCTAGAAACTTTTCTGTGTTTTGTGCAAAACCCAGTTCGGGACGTAGCATGGGTCAAACTGTCGTTTTATACTGAAAGGTGCTGAATTTCGCTGTTCTGGAAACTGTTTTTGTAAAATCCGTAGTAAATTGTAGAAAAATCGTTAGGAGGCGTATAACATGTCCTTGGAACCCTAACTCAGAGGACTTTCTGGTCATGAATTAATATTGGGATTTTTCTGGGTTTAAAGGGGTCGAAACAGGTCCCGAACAGACCTGTTTTGTGAGAACGGAAATTAGTTTTAGTGACGGTTTAAGCGTGTGTCGTGTCATAGGGTCCGAGTCTCGTATTGACACGTTTTAACATGCGTTTAGGTGCTGGGAAGTGACCGTATTTGTGAAGCTTGAATTGTGTTGTTAAGCTAGGCGCGCATACGAGGTGAGTTCTCTCACTATATCTAATAACGGTTGTTTTATCATTGCTGTAGTACGTGTGTGGTAGCTTTATGTGATTATGTTGTGGAACTAGATAGTGGGGTGTCTAGTTGATACTATGTTGTCATGTTAACTCGGTGGGACCGAGGATCCGGCGGGGCCGGAGATTTTATACGCGGGTGGCGTAGAGACTCAGTGGGACCGGGGATTCGGCGGGGCCGGAGGTTTTATACGCGGGGCGTAGAGACTCGGTGGGACCGGGGATTCGACGGGGCCGAAGATGTTATCATGTGGTCGGTGGGACCGACTTGTGCCTTTTAGGTGGGTGGTTGTGGATATACATGTTTATGATTTGTTCGTAGACCTGTATGATCGTTATGTGTCACTATCTGTTTTAGGGGTAGTGTGGAATAACTGTATTATTTATGGTGTTTGAATTCACTAAGCTTCGTGCTTACCCTTTCCCAATAAATTGTGGTTTCAGGTGCGAGTGGCTCTAAGGCGTGACGGGTACACACTGGCGCGCGAGGAGAGCTGGTTGCTTTATGGTTTAATAATTAAACGTTTATTCCGCTGGTTTTATTTTACAAAGATAATAATTATGTGTTTGCAAACGAAACGTTGGGATCATTTAATGAGTTGTTATAAATGAAATGTTTATTTTAAAATTTTAAATTTGCTTGTAATTTTTGGGACGTTACAACTTGGTATCAGAGCACAGCTTGAGTGAATCAAATGCACCTCGGTGTGTTTGATCTCAAGTTTGCGGCTATAAAATTTTCTTTAAAATTTTTGGAAAATAAAAGAAAAGAAAACCCGTTGGAGAAACGGTGATCGATGGCGCAGTGTGTACAGTCAGCCGGAGCCAGGGGAAAAGGTACAGCACTTAGTGTTTTATTGCTTTCTAGATCATAGAGTATGCATGCTAGATTGCCTGTTGTTGACACTATGCTGTATGTTGAACTACTTGCTATTAGGAATTTATGCTAATTATGATAGGTTACTAAGTGGATGCCCTCTAGGTTGTATGCAGTAAGAGATTTATAGCCTTAGAATATTCGATTTAGTTCTATTGCGCAGCTCTTGTTTGAGTCCAACCGTTCTAGGATAGAGTCTTGTATTCGACTGTCTATTTGTTTCGCACTGCATATAATCGGGTATTCGCGAGGTCACCCGTTATAATTAGTAGGGATTCGGTAGTAGCAAGGGTAGTGGGATAAGAGGAAGTTCCTAGAGAGCTGGGAAGGGTGTTTATGTATGAGTACGTGTGCTAGATTGCTTTCTAGAACATAGGAGTATGTATGCTAAATTGCTTGGTGCTTATTACACTGTATTGCATGTCGGCTGCTTGCTATTAGGGATTTGGCAGTAGCAAGGGTAGTGGTTTGGATGGAATTCCTAGGGAGCTAGGAAGAGTGTGTACATATGCCGGTGCGGGCATATGTGTATAGTTTCGGCGAGAAACTACTTGGACCCCTTGGGATGGAACTCGGAACGGGCGATGATAGGTGTGGATGGTAGTAGTAGAGCTCCTACTACCGGAAGCACAGGATCAATGCTCGAGTCGGGGGAGTCACGAGGAATCCAAGGAGTTGAGCGTGAGTGTTGTTAGTATGAGTTATTATGTGCTAATAACGCGTTGTATTGTCTACCCAGAATAGCCATCACAAGGAGGAACAACTATAGTAAACCTACTAGTACAGGTGTGTACTCGAAGTGTTTTGAGGTGATGATCGTTGGGGGTAGTGATGAAGGTCCTAAACTAGTAGTCGTTGGAATAGAAAGACGATTCTAATATTAGTCACTTGGAGTGACGATAAGGATGATATTTGTTGTAAGCAGATCATTTCGGGCCAAGATGGAAGATTGTGCTAGGGTTATAGGCTCATAGGGCCGACTTTGATTTGAGGAAAACCCGTAAGATGATTTGATGTGATTTCCCAACTTGCCTTCAGAGGTTTAAATGTCTGGATGACAATAGTAGACCGGAGAGTTTCGGAGTAGTAGGGGTCGAGACATTGAATGCCGAATGAGTCATGCACGAAGTTATTTTGAAAATAAGATTGCATTAACAAATTCTTGTGTTTCAAATCTTTGTATGGACGGTGTTTTGGAATTTTGGGAACTGCTCAGCACACGCACAAGATTTTGAAATATGGTTTTGAAAGTGTATGAAATCGTTTTATCACGGGAGTGCAAACTTTGTTAGAATTTGTCTCATTTTCGTTATTTTTCCAACGGTTCTTTCGGGTACGATGTTATCCGTGTTTTGGTGGTGGTTAAGATGTTAGGTAAGTGACTACGGATTGAGACTCTAACATTGGAACTCCTCCACATGTGTTAGAGTTGAGACGAAAAGTTACATTCCACGATGTCTGTATAAAGGCTATTTTGGTGATTTGTGTAAAATGAGTTTGGAATTCCAGTGTCGCTTAACTTTTCGTTCGAGAGTTTGTATTACTAAGCGTTTTATTGCAAATAGTTCAGTGTGTGGATTGATTCATGCGTGACATAAGTGATGCATGGAGGAATTTTGGTAACATTTCATAAGGAGTTGTTCAGTGCGCTTTTTAGTCAGCTAAAGGTTTTATTGACATTTCCATGAAAATGCGATTTATCGACTTAGGGGTATGCATACTGGGGTAACCTTTGTTCTCGACATTTTGATGAACGAGTCGTGCATGAAAATGTTTTAGTTCCTTCTTGTCGAAATGAAAGACCATTTGATCCAAGGAGTGTTTTCATGTTGTGAACATCATGCATACGATTACAATGTGTTATATTTTGGAAATATAAATGCGTAGATTTTTGACATTCGGTTAATTTAGAATTACCGATCATTTTTTTTGGGAAATTAAAAACTTTTGCTTTGGAGGGAACGAGTATTTTGAGCATTTTCGATAAATACATTTTTAAACTATAATGTTTTGACGTTATATGTCCCAAGTACGAAACTTGAGGAAGCGTTACAAGCTTGCATGCCTACCCCCAGTTTGAGATTTTATGAGGTTTTAGTCGATATTTCCAATTAATAGAAGCGGACTGGTTTCTGTCTTCAAGTTTGAAACTTACACGAGACAGTTGTGTTTTAACAAAAATATATTTGTAAACCGTGTCATCGTTTTGTGTGATTAGCTGACGCGCGAAAAATTTGTGGCGAACCCTGTGCCACGTCATTTTTATGATTAAAAAGAAGAATTTTTGAATCAAATGTCGTGAAACTTATTTTGAATTATGTGCACACCTTTGTCGCACCCTGTTTAAGGTCAAGCGGTTACTTTAAGTGCACGTCATGAGTCAATCCATACTGGAATCGAGGCGGTTCATTTTAAAGAAATTATTTTTACGCTTGCTTTTGTGTGAGTAAACTGAACTGCAATGGAACGATTTTCAACATGATTTTCCTATGTGGGACGAGCGTGTCCAGTTTTGCGTAACTATCGATCAGGTAATAGTAGTTTTATTACATACGATCTTTTGAGATGAAAATCCTGATGTTGAAAATATTTTGTAAACCATTTGGGGAAATGTGCTTTTAAGTGTCATGTGTCATTTCGAGAATTTTTAGGGTGTGAGTCCTTTTGGAAAACTCTTTTGTTTAACCCGTGTTGAGTCTGAGACTAAGGTTGATTTCAGAGTATTGCTTGCTTAAACTTTGTTTAAACGCATTTTCCGACCTATGGGTCTAGCAAGCGGGGAGCATTTTGCTCGGTTTTGACTTGGAGTTAGTCATGGGCCAATTGCCCGGTTTTAATGGCTCGATGTGGAGTCTAGTTGATGAGTTGTTTTTGTCGCACCGTTTGGCATTCTTTGCACGTTGAGTGTTTACATGTTTGGGTGAGTGAGTCAATCCGGAATAGGCATGTTGTTGGTAGGCTGTTTGCTTTGGATCCTTAGACACGTTAGTCAGTCGTTGGTAATGGTCGGTTGGGTATCTCGGGGTGGGACCCCGGTATTCATGTGTTTTAACCTAGACTTTCCAGTAGGTACTAGGAGGATATAGTTGTGGGCACTTACCTGGGAGGTAGTTCCGGTGTACTGGGTCTTGAGGCGTTACCTGGGAGGTAGACGTCAAGGTGTATCCTCGATACGGTGTGACTTGGCTTCGTAGAGCAAGTGTGGATGATACGTCGACGGTGGAAGGTAGATATTCCACGCGCGTTAGTATTGTAGGCCGAATAGTATCGGTTAAGGGATTGATGCCCTTTGTTATTAAGAGAATAAATGCGCATCAACCATTTTGAGGTAGGTGGTATATCTAGGTGTCGACTTTTGGGCTTGAGGCCAAACACCTTTAGTATAACCGGAGAGTTGTAGCCGATTTTAAGATAATCATGGTGACGGTAGTAGTAACCCTGAAATGATCACTTGTGATGGATGGTTATGGTGGAATGACCTACGTGTGTGTTAGTTGATTTGGTTGTGGGGGATATCTATTTGTGTTAGTGTCTAGGATAATACCACGCTTATGTGAGTTATTGTAATCGGTTGGACCGATGTTCGGCGGGTGGCCGATGTTTGTTATTGTAATCGGTTGGACCGATGTTCGGCGGGTGGCCGATGTTTGTTATTGTAATCGGTTGGACCGATGTTCGGCGGGTGGCCGATGTTTGTTATTGTAATCGGTTGGACCGATGTTCGGCGGGTGGCCGATGTTTTGTATTGTAATCGGTTGGACCGATGCTCGGCGGGGGGTCGATGTTTTGTTAATATAATTTATTGAAAATCTTTGGAGTCTATTAGAATTCGTAGAAGTTAATCGTCAATTAATGATAGGAGGGATCGTAATCGAGTATCCTGTAGGGTATACTGGTGAGCAGCTTTAGAATGGTTAGAGCTTGAAAGTGGATTGAGTTTGGGATATCATCAAATGCGAGAGAATTATTAGAAGCTGTTTGCGGACATAGACTTCGGGGACGAAGTCTAATCCAAGTGGGGGAGAGTTGTAAAGCCCGTGTCCCGGTACGGATTATACTTTTGCTCAATTTGATTATGTTTAAAATGAGTCTCGTTAGCGGAACTCATCGAAAGGTAGCAGCGTTAGCTTATCGTTAAGATTTTAGGATTTAGGAGTTTTAATGTCATTAGCTTAAACTGCATGGACCAATGTTGTAATGTTGCAAAAGTTTTGCATGGGGTTTGGCCAAATTTTGAGCTGACCCCTTTTCCCTCATCGTCTCTTATTCTCGTCACAATGAAACACTCCCAAAAAACCCTACTTCCTTTCTTTCGCCGCCAACTGCCGAACGTCTTCTCCCCCCTCACCCTGCTGCCTCCGGTCACCCCAAACCCTCCCTACCATCTTCTTCTCCTTATTCACGACCGCCGCAGACCACCGTGAGACCACCACCAGCAGCCGGCGCCGTTGGTCCTGCCGACGAGAAGAGAGAGAGAGCAGCGAGGAGAGAGAGAGACATCAGCAAGAGAGAGAGTAGCGAGAGTGATAGGGAGCAGCCGGTGATCGGGATTTCCGTACGTTAGCTGCTGAGTTCCGTCATAGGGTAAGTTCCCTTTCGTTTGCTTCTTTTCGTCGCCACCGAAATCGCCATCGCCGCCGCAGCCTTGGCTGCCGGCAGTGTGGCCGTCGTCATGCGCCACCGCGAGTGGCGGCAGTTTGCGCGTAGTATGCTGGAGGTCGGGATAGGGTAAGGGTTTCGTTTCATATGTTATCGCCGAATTCGTAAACCTTAATCGTCGCCGCCGGCCGCCGCCGGAGACCACCACTGCCGGAGGTGGTAGTGGGTGGTGCGCGGTCGAGTCCAGACCCTAGTCACCATGAAACTATAACCCGTGACCTGGTCGCGCAAACCCGAATCGAATAAGCCTTGAACCGTTTTTTTTTTATAAATCGTGATTTTGTGTAAATTCTAAGTGTGCTGTCCAGTTTTCGTTTGATCATAACTTTTCCGTCGTAACTCCGTTTGAGCCGAAACTGGCGCCCACGGTTCAATTTCGGGGTCGGGCACGTTTTCCATGTTTTAGCGGAAAACTGATTCGGCCTCTAGCTAGATGAAAAAGTGGTCGTAAGTTCAGTGATTCGTCATTTCATGTGAAAAATTCTGGAATCTGCCACTGTTTTGTGTAGACCATAACTTTCTGCTCGTAACTCGGTTCGGGGTGAAACCAGTGTCAAAAATTCCCTTTTTGAGTCTAGAAACTTTTCTGTGTTTTGTGCAAAACCCAGTTCAGGACGTAGCATGGGTCAAACTGTCGTTTTATACTGAAAGGTGCTGAATTTCGCTGTTCTGGAAACTGTTTTTGTAAAATCCGTAGTAAATTGTAGAAAAATCGTTAGGAGGCGTATAACATGTCCTTGGAACCCTAAATCAGAGGAATTTCTGGTCATGAATTAATATTGGGATTTTTCTGGGTTTAAAGGGGTCGAAACAGGTCCCGAACAGACCTGTTTTGTGAGAACGGAAATTAGTTTTAGTGACGGTTTAAGCGTGTGTCGTGTCATAGGGTCTGAGTCTCGTATTGACACGTTTTAACATGCGTTTAGGTGCTGGGAAGTGACCGTATTTGTGAAGCTTGAATTGTGTTGTTAAGCTAGGCGCGCATACGAGGTGATTTCTCTCACTATATCTAATAACGGTTGTTTTATCATTGCTGTAGTACGTGTGTGGTAGCTTTATGTGATTGTGTTGTGGAACTAGATAGTGGGGTGTCTAGTTGATACTATGTTGTCATGTTAACTCGGTGGGACCGAGGATCCGGCGGGGCCGGAGATTTTATACGCGGGTGGCGTAGAGACTCGGAGGGACCGGGGATTCGGCGGGGCCGGAGGTTTTATACGCGGGGCGTAGAGACTCGGTGGGACCGGGGATTCGGCGGGGCCGAAGATGTTATCATGTGGTCGGTGGGACCGACTTGTGCCTTTTAGGTGGGTGGTTGTGGATATACATGTTTATGATTTGTTCGTAGACCTGTATGATCGATATGTGTCACTATCTGTTTTAGGGGTAGTGTGGAATAACTGTATTATTTATGGTGTTTGAATTCACTAAGCTTCGTGCTTACCCTTTCCCAATAAATTGTGGTTTCAGGTGCGAGTGGCTCTAAGGCGTGACGGGTACACACTGGCGCGCGAGGAGAGCTGGTTGCTTTATGGTTTAATAATTAAACGTTTATTCCGCTGGTTTTATTTTACAAAGATAATAATTATGTGTTTGCAAACGAAACGTTGGGATCATTTAATGAGTTGTTATAAATGAAATGTTTATTTTAAAATTTTAAATTTGCTTGTAATTTTTGGGACGTTACAACTTGGTATCAGAGCACAGCTTGGGATATCATAGAGAATGGTCCATGTGCTGAAGGAAGAATTGGACCAAATGGCAAAAGACCTCCTCCAAAGACTGATGCAGAGAGAAAAGTCAGACAAATAGAGATGAAGGCCTTAAGCACTCTGCTTTTGGCTATCCCCAATGAATATCAGCATCAATTTCATCACTGCACTGATGCTCAGACTCTGTGGAATGCATTGGAAAAGAGATTCACTGGCACTAAAAGCACCAAGAGGAATCAGAAGGCAATTCTCAAGCAGCAGTATGAAAACTTTACTTCTACTAAGAATGAGTCTATGACTCAAACTTTTGATAGATTTAATAAGCTGATTGGAGAATTGGCTACAGTGGGAGTCAAGATGGAGGCTGATGATGTTAACAGAAAGTTCTTAAGATAATTAGGTGAAGAGTGGACAATGTATATTGTGTCCTTCAGACAGAATGACCAATTGGAAGATAAAGAGCTTGATGATCTTTACAATGATCTTAGAGTCTTTGAAGCAGAGGTTGAAGCCAAAAAGAAGCCCTCTGGATATGTACATAATGCTGCACTCCTTTCAGCATCACCTGATTCTACTGCTAACCCTGAATCAGTTAGTGCTGCTGGAGGAGTCAATCAGGAAAAGACCAATGATTCAGTACTAGAAGCCTTTTTTTCTAGTCATGTTAATTCCTCATTGATTAATGATGACTTAGAACAGATTAATGTTGATGATCTTGAAGAGATGGATATCAAGTGGCAGATGGCTATGCTGTCTATGAGGGTGAAGAAATTCATAAAGAGGACAGGGAGAAACAACTTTTCCCAAAGAAGAGAAGATGGTGCTGGATTTGACAAGTCCAAAGTTGAATGCTACAAGTGTCACAAGATGGGACACTTTGCCAGGGAATGCAGAGGTGGAACATCTCACAACAACCATCAACAAACTCAGGCTGGAAGTTCCAATCAAAACAGAAACTCTATTCAAGCTCTTGTCTCTCAACAAGGAATGGGATTTGATTGGAGTGATCAAGTTGAAGAGGCCATCCAAAATCAAGCACTTATGGCTGAAGTTTCAGATCTTCCCACTGAGGTAAAATCTAATCTCTGTACTCAAGCTTGTATAGACACTGTTAAAAGGTATAGAGATCACAATCAGGGAATGTGTGATGACCTTAAGAGATTAGAAAAGGACAGAAAAGACTATGTAGTAATTGTTGAGAAGTTTGAAGAACAGATTAGGGCTTTTCAAGCCAATGAACTTCAACACTCCTATGATACAAACTACTGGAAATGGGAAAAGGATGGTCTAGAGTTCCAGCTTAGAGAATCCAGGGAAGAGTGTGAGAAACTAAAAGGAGAGCTTGAGAAAGTTAAACTTGATGTAGAAAAGTTTAATTGTGCCTCTAAAGTCATGGACAACATAATCAACTCTCAAATCCATAGTAAGTTGAAACCAGGCATACGGTACAATGCCACACCCCCACCCTACAACAACAACTACATCCCTCCTAAGTCAGACCTATTAGAAACCAAGGATAGGAAGGACTTACCTGAAGGAGCCACTGAAGTAGATCCATTAGATAAAGTAGTTGTTGAGGATAAGACTGAAAAAGAAGGATCTGATGAGAAATGTGTAAGTCCATGTGTTAAGAACAATGAGATGAAAAGGACTGGAAAGGGAAAGGGAGTTCATTATACACAGACCACTGTTGTGAACTCTAATACTTGTGAATATTGTTCTTGCAAGAAACATCAAGAGAATAAGCCCCAAAAACATGATAAAAAGAGAGGAAATCAAAGAAATTGGAATAACCAGTGGGCACAAAAGCAAGGAGTTGATCTGCAAAGGATTAACAGACCAAAACCTTGTTTTATTTGTGGCAAATTGAATCATCTTGCCAAACACTGTTATTTCAATCCTATTAACCAAAAGAAAAGTTTTCAAAGAAGTTTTCAAAAATCTTCTGGTTATAGGAAGCCTGCAAGGAATAATGTGGCTAAGAAACAAGCTGAAACCAAAAGCCACATGAGAAAACAGACTGAAAAGGAATGTGTCAATATATGGGTCCCCAAAAGCACTAATGTTAGTACTGCTACCTCAGATAGTACTGCTGACAAGGATAGTGCTGCTAGAAGCAATACTAAAGACAATACTGCTGCTAGCAGTGTTAGTGCTGCTAACACTGTTAGTACTTCTTTTAAAGACAATACTGCTGCTAGCAGTGTTAGTGCTGCTAACACTGTTAGTACTGCTTTTAAAGAGAATACTACTGCTAGCAGTGTTAGTGCTGCTAACACTGTTAGTACTTCTTTTCAAGAGAATGCTGCTGCTAGCAGTGTTAGTGCTGCTAACACTGTTAGTACTTCTTCCAAGGTTAATACTGCTTCTAGTTTTTGTGCTGCTAGACCAATCATATTGACAAAGTACTCCAGTTCTGCAGTACCTAAGTTTGAAAATCTCATCAAAACCCAGTGCAAGTACTTTGATGAGCAAGGGAGACCCAAGACCACTTCGGCTTGGGTTCCCAATAAAAACTAACTGATTTATCTGATGTGCAGGGCAACCAACAACTCAAGGGGAAGAGCATCTGGCATGTTGATAGTGGTTGTTCCAGGCACATGACAGGTAACATGGCCTGCCTCAAGAATTTCAAAAGAATTGATGGAGGACATGTTGCTTTTGGAAATAATCCTGCAGGAGGTAAGATAAGTGGTAAAGGTGATGTGTCAAAAGGTAAGATGACATTTGAGGATGTTTACTATGTTGAGCAATTGAGATACAACCTTTTAAGTGTATCACAGGTCTGTGACAAGAAACATAGTATATTATTTACTGATTCTGAATGCATTATTCTTGCTCCTGGATTCAAAGTAGTTGATGATAACATGATACTATTGAGAACTCCTAGAAAGGATAATGTGTATTGTTTAGATTTAGAAAGTGTTTCATCTGATTCATCTCTAAATTGTTTGGTTTCAAAAGCTTCAATAGATGAATCTTCACTTTGGCACAGAAGGATGTGTCACATGAATTTTAAAACAATGAATAAACTTGTTAAAAATAATCTTGTTAGGGGTTTACCATCAAAAGTCTATTCATGTGATGATCATTGTGTTGCATGTCTCAAAGGCAAACAACACAAAACTTCTCATAAGTCCAAAGAGATAAACACTATCTCAAATCCTCTTCAGTTGTTGCATATGGATCTGTTTGGCCCTACAAATGTCATGAGCATTGGCAAGAAGTCATACTGTTTAGTTATTGTTGATGATTACTCTAGATTTACTTGGGTATATTTTCTGAGAACTAAAGATGAGACAAGTGAACTGATCAAATCTTTTATTCTTAGAATTGAAAACCAATCAAATCAACAAGTGAAAGTCATTAGATCAGATAATGGGACTGAATTTAAAAACTTTGATCTAAACACCTTTTGTGAGGAAAAAGGAATTGAGAGATAATACAGTGCTCCTAGGACTCCACAACATAATGGTGTTGCTGAGAGAAGGAATAGGACACTGATTGAGGCTGCTAGATCTCTGTTAGCTGATTCAAAATTACCCACTACTTTTTGGGCAGAAGCAGTTAATACTGCTTGTTATGTTCAAAACAGAGTCTTGGTCATAAAGCCTAAAAACAAGACACCTTATGAGCTTTTTCTGAAAAAGAAACCATTTATTGGATTTTTCAAACCATTTGGGTGTCCTTGTACAATTCTCAATACCAAATCTCACTTAGGTAAGTTTGATAGCAAAGCAGATGATGGCTTTCTTATTGGTTACTCATCTCAGAGTAAGGCTTACAGAGTGTTTAATACCTCTTCTAGAATAATTGAAGAAAGTGACAATGTCAAATGCAATGAGCACACACCAAATCCTATTGGTTCAGGTCCTGATTGGCTATTTGACATTGATTCACTCACTAATTCTTTGGGTTTCAGTAGTGATGTGAATGCAGGACAAAGGGATGCACCACCATCAGATAACAGTATTCAGTCTGTGATATTTCCACTCCCTACCATTGATCCTGTTGACTTCTGTGAACCAGAAAAGGAAGCTGAACCCATTCAGAATGAAGAAGAGAGAAGAATAGAGGAATATCAAACTTCAAGAGAGTCTGAAGTACTTGAAGAAGCTGAAGAAAATCCAGACTTAAATGAGTCAAATCTGGATGGGAACTTAGTTGAGGAACCTGGTCATCCATCAAGAACTCAGAAAAATCATCCTCCTGAGTTGGTTATAGGAGACATTGCTTCTCCCATGATGACTAGGAATCAAAGCAGACTTCAAGAGCTACAAGATCAGCAGAATACAGTTAATACTGTACTTACTTGCTTTCTATCCCAAATTGAGCCCAAAAAGGCTTATGATGCTATGAAAGATCCAAGTTGGATAGAAGCAATGGTACTGATCAGCAGAATACAGTTAATACTGTACTTACTTGCTTTCTATCCCAAATTGAGCCCAAAAAGGCTTATGATGCTATGAAAGATCCAAGTATGTGTCTATCATGAAGGTCCCATTGGAATTTTTAAATTCTACAAGTCAAAGTTTTTCACCCAATGGCGATTTTTTGTTCATACTCTTATGCACTGTATTTCAAAGAAAACAACTGGATGGAGTGAGTTTAGCAGTACCATTGCTTATGCCTTGGTCTGCTTAGCCACTGCCAGAAAGTTCAATTTTTCAGCAATGATTTTTAATGATCTTGTGGCAAACCTAGAATCCAAAAAGCGCTTTTACATGTATCCCAGGTTTGTCCAAGAAGTAATTAACCATGAATTGACGGATTTACCTCAGTCCGCTGAGGTATATGTGCCAAAACCCCCTAAAGGGAAGGTTTTCTCAAATATGAGAAGAATTCCTAGGGACTCGGAAGGAGTTGACACACCATTGTTCTCTACAATGATGGTTGTGTCCCACACCACTGAAGGTATGGCATCAGGGTCAAGGCCCCCATTAGACACACCCACTTATGGCCAATCCCCACCTTCCATCACCAAAGAAATCCCACAGTCCATTCTTTTAAGACCCACTCCAAAAATCACCAAGAAGTTTGAAAGAAGAAAGGTACACAAGGTTCCTTCCCTTGATGTATCTCCTAATAGCCCAAAGCCTACAAGCCCTCTATTGGAGCATTCTCCAATAGAGAATATCAAAAGGGTAACCACAGGGGTGTCTCCCAACCCCAAGAAGGTGCTCTCTAAGGAGAAGGATGAGCATGTGGGCTGCAAGGCTGCCACTACTTCTGCTAGCAAAGAGAAGGACAGTGGTAACATCACTAAGACCTTCCCCACGGCAACTCAGAATGTGAAAACATTCAGAGGACCCAGGCGCCAAGAAACCATGGGAGTGGGTTGTGCTTTTGCTAGGCAAGAGACACCTACTACAACTTCCAATGATCCTGAATGGGAGGTAAACACTTCTAAACCAGGTGAGGATAGATATACTTATGAGGAATTGATGGAAACCATTGCCAACATCAACATTGATGTCATGGATCAGCAGAAGGAGATTGATGAGCTTAAGAAGGTGGTTCTTTATCAACACACCAAGATAGAGAAAAATAAGAAGATGATCACCAAACTGCTGCAAAGAAGGAAGAAAGCTCAGTATGTTCTGAAAAGGAGAAGCTCAACCACTGATGCTTCCAAAAAGGGGGAGTTAGAAACTGAACTAAACATGGAGGATGCAAAGGTTGAGGGGGAGAATGAGCATAAGGTTGAGGGGGAGGCTGCAGTATCTGAGATTGAAGCAGCAGTAACTGAAATTATGAAGAGTCTTGTTGATGCAGCAGTATCTGAAAGTGAGAAGGAAACAGTATCTGTATCTACAGTAACCAAATCTGAGATTGAAGCAGAGGTATTTGAGATTGTGAAGAATAGTGTTGAAGCAGCAGTATCAAAGATTATAAAAGAAGCAGTAACAGCTAGAGCAGCAGAAATGGTTAATGCTGCTAGTCAAAAAGCATCAGAAACCATTCAAGCAGCAGAAATGGTTAATGTTGCTGAAAAACATAAGGCAGCAGAAACCATCCCTGAAGCAGCAGAAACAAAGGAAACAGCTGAAACCATTCCTGAAGCTGTTAAATCACAAGAACCAAGATGGTGTCAAACAAAAGACCTAGAACAAAGTCTATAGCTTCAAAGAAGAAAGTTGTAAAGAAGCCTAGGGTGGAACCCATTGTAGAAGAAGCTAAGGAGGAAGTTGTGAAAGAGAAAGCTGATCAAAAAGTTGCTGAAGAAGAAGTGGCAACTCCATCAGGTCAACCAAGCAATGTACAATCACCAACAAATGCTCAATGTGATATGTATATTACTGTGGTTGATACTAGTCCAATCAAAGTTAAACCATTAGCTTCTATGGCTCCTGAGATCATCTTCTGGGATACTTTGAAAGATGGGAGAAAGGAGTACATTAGAGTAAAAAGAGCAGATGGGAAGTTTGAGGTCAGTTCTACATGGGGAAGACTTATCAGGATGTGCTCTAGATCTGACATTGAGGAGATGTTCAAGGTAGGAATGAAGCTTTATGGAAATATGCTGACTGAGAATGGAATGTCCATCACCAAAATGGTACTTGAATACTTGTGCCTAATGTTCAATACAGAAGCAGTTAAGTATTTGACAGAAAGGCAATTTCAAACTGTTACCAACTGGATGCTTATTGAAAACTGTGGTGTGTATGTCATAACACTTGACTATGCATATCATGAGTATTATTTGGTGGATAAAGTATACAAGCACAGCATGACAAGGTTGAAAGGAATGCTAAAAACTAAGTTGGTGGGTAACAAAGATTCTAAGATGGCAAGATACCTGGTAAGAAGGATCATCAATCAAAGTTTGGGATTGAATCCTGACTTGTGTGTTCAAGATTAAGTTTTGGAAGCATCATCATCTGAAGAACTTGACTTCTCTTTCTAAAAGTCAAGTTAGGGGGAGATTGTTGGGAACTGAAGATTTGCTAAGTATGGATAATACTACCAGAACAACATTACTACTTCCAGAACAAAGTTACTACTGCCAGTAAAGGTTAGTACTGCCAGAACAAAGTTACTACTGCCAGTAAAGGTTAGTACTGCCAGAACATAGTTACTACTGCAAGACAAAGTTAATACTGCTGGAACTCTGTTAGTACTGCTGATGCATTAATGCTGCTGGAACAAGGTTAGTACTGCTGATGCATTAATGCTGCTGGAACAAGGTTAGTACTGCTGAGTCAAGTTAATGCTGCTGGAATAGATTAATACTGCTGAAGCAAGGTTAGTACTGCTGGAATGAGTTAATGCTGCTGGAATGAATTAGTGCTGCTGGAAAATATTAGTACTGCTCATGCTGAATGAAGTTAATACTGCTGATGTGATAAGTTTGGTATGCGAAGATTTTGGAGATAAAGATGGAATGGATGAAGATATGCTTAAAGAAGATTCAGAAGATCAATTTATTTTTGATAGTTATCTTGTAACTATTTAGTATAAATAGATGTTGATAGATAGCTATTCTGATATATGAAATAGATAATACAATATACGCGATATACGTTTTGTTTTAGAGAGAATTAACCTCAAGGTTTAGAACCCTATTTCTAGAGAAGTAGAAGTCGTCTTGATTGAGCCTGTTCATCAAGATTGAGGTTTGGTTGTAAGCTTGTGAGTCGAATTAGTGAATACAAACAGCTGTGTGTTTTCTGATATATTGTTCATTGATTGTGAGAATTAAAGTTCTATTCCACAGATTCTTTAATTCTGAGTTCTAGGCATTATTAGTCTTGTTAAGATTCGATCCTGACAAGCTGGTTAGCCTTGGTTGTAAAGGATCTAGATTTCGAGGACGAAATCTCTTTAAGGTTGGGAGGATTGTAACACCCCGAAATTTTAGAAAAAACTGAATGTTGGACTTGCGGACGTCCGCATGGGCCCAAGGCCGGACGTCCGCGTCAGCGCGAAAGTCCGTGGGTCGTCCGCGGAAGCAATAGAGAAAAGATGGGAATTCGGTCAGGGCAAGGCCGGACGTCCGCATGGTGGCTAGCCGGACGTCCGCGATGCATCTGATGAGATATTGTGTTAGCTTTTAAGCCCTTTCCCTCTCTCTTCCCTTATTTCATCTTCAACACCCAAATTCAGACTTCTCTCTCTCTAAACCGATTTTCTCCCAACAAACCCTAAATCCTTCATCTTCTCTTCATCTTCTACCCCAAATCAAACCCCTCACCATTTTTATGAACCTTAACCTTTCTAGAACTCTTTCACTTCATCTTCTTCATCAAGATTCTAGGGTTTCATCCAACCCTTTTTGCTCCACTTTGAAGATTGGGAGTTTGTGGTTCATCTTGATGATTCTAGAGGTATTTTGGTTGGTGGATTCAATTTATGGTTAAGGTAATCTTCTCCTCTCTTCATCTATGGAAATTAGGGTTTTGGTATAAGTTTAGATCTTGATGTAAAATGTTTGGGGAATGATTCTTTATGGTTGGGTGTGATTATTTATGGTTGGAAACTTATGGATCTAGGTTTTTGGAGGATTTGGCTTGAGGATTCACGTTTCTTCAAAGGAGCTTACGTTGGGGAAAATCTAGATTTAGCCTAAATCTAGCAAGGTGAGTTCACGTTGATTTGCGAAAATTTTGTACATGCCAAAAATGTTATTTTCTAAGTATTTGTGTGTTTTACTTAAAATTATCAATTGTTGACTTATTTGGTAA
Organism: Saussurea involucrata; assembly: GCA_033807775.1. Classification (NCBI taxonomy): domain Eukaryota; kingdom Viridiplantae; phylum Streptophyta; class Magnoliopsida; order Asterales; family Asteraceae; genus Saussurea; species Saussurea involucrata. The sequence continues at coordinate 14,991,235 of CM066312.1, forward strand.
GTTTGACTCTTTTGAAGTGTTTAACTTTATAAAGTTTGTAAAACACCCATATTTGGGATTTTGGATATTTTGATGTGTAGAAATCATAATTATGTCCTTAAATGATTTATTGCTCAAATGGAGCTTGTTCACTGGTTTAAGCATGTGGTATTAATTGATTTTATAAACCATTTGGGAAAATGCACATTTTTGTGTCATGATTTGTTTTGAGAATTATAAGGGTATGAGTCCATTTTGGGAACCCATTTATATTAATCCGTGACGAGTTTTGGGTTAATGAGGATTTTATGGTATACGTTTACCTAAACGACGTTTTAATGCGTTTATATTTTGAGGACCGTTATTAATGGGTCTAATGGGTTTTGAGCATTTTGCTCGGTTTTGACTTTGAGGAATTCTTGGGGACATTTTGTCCGATTTCGATGGCTCAATGTGGAGTCTTATTTATGGTTTGCATTTATTGCAACATTTTGCAACATATTGCATATTATTGATATTTACATGCTCGGGTGCTTTAGTCATTCCGGGATGGGCATGTTATTGTAGAATGTGTTGCATTGGATCCATAAGCACGTAAGTCAGTCTTTATTTGATGGTCCACTGGGTGTCGCGGAATTTGACCGGACCCCATGTTTTATGACCTTTACTTTTCAAGCGTACACTAGGAGGGCTGAGTCCGGTTGAGCTATCAGGTATGATTGACGGGCGTTTATGACCTTCGCCATGTCGGGGCAATGCCATGGTTGTATTCCCGCTTGTGTCGAGCCTTTGGTGGTATTCTTGGTAATATTCCGCTAAGGTCAGCTGTCTCTTTGGGTGTGTCTTGAAAGGCGTCGTATGGGACACTTATGCTTTTATGTCGTGAAGTGTCGTACGATTAACATTGTATGAGTGGCGTATTTTTGTGTTCCTCCACTCTCAATGGATACGGGTCTCCCCCGTCGTCGGCCAACATTACTTGGGATATTATGTGTCCTTGTTTTATTATCGTTGGTCTTGTGTGATTGACTGCAATTGATGACTTTAATATTGAATTTCCCTCCATGTATATTAAAGTTGAATGAAGCAGGTCATTTCCATATTTATGGTATTTGGACTTCATTACATTTTACGTTCGCGTGAGTATTGGTTCGTAACATGTTTTGGTGAAGTATTATATTTATATGGATTATTCTTCCATGATTTATGGGTTGAGTGTTTTGTCATCAACCGTGTTTGATGGTTTCGCATAATATGGATTTAGTCACGTTTTGAGTGAGTTTGGGATTGGAATTCATTTTGGAAAACGCTTTATACCTTTTGGGAACTTTTCTCATAGATTTTGGGTGCGTTGGAAAATGAGTCATTTACATCCTTCTCATAAATTCTTTTGGAAATCATAAACTATGTCGTAAACTTTCATTCAAAGAATTATTTAAATCATGTTATAAACTCTTGAACTCACTAGGCGTTAGCCTAACCCTTTTTACTTGTCGGCATGTGCAACAGGTTCAGGTTGGGAGTAGCTCTAGTGACACTGTGAAAGGTCGAGTGCTAATAGTGTGCTCGAGAAGTGAATTGGTTAAGTGAAGTCTTCCGCATTCATATTTATTAGCAACTTGTACTTGGGTTAAGTAACACCCGATGTGGTTTTAGTCTTCGTAATGAAATTTGGGTTATAGCTTGTTGAGGTTAATCGTATACTTTAAATTGAGGTATTTCCCGCATTAGTTTATAGGGAGAGATTCTATTATTTTGGATGCATTATCAAAAATTTTATTTAGATGCTCTTTCCCAATTCGAGGGTGTTACAGTGTGGTCACGGGTAAATATGAGTTTATCTTGTTCAAGACGCTTGATTTCTGAGTTTTGAAACTCCATCAATTTATAGGGGGTTTGAAGAGAGAAACCTGCAAAAATGGAGTTGAAACTGTGAAACGTAGGTTTAGTTGGAGGTTGAAGGTGAAGAAGGCCACATGTGTGTTAAAGGCGAAGACGTGAGAGGGAAACGAAGTTGAAACTGTGGAAATGTGGGTTGAGTTGGAGGTTGAAGGCGAAGAAGAAGGAGTCGCATCTGAAGGCGAAGACGTGAGAGGGGAGTGGGCCGTTTTAGACGGCTGATGAATGGACTGGGTTGGTTATACATACTAAAGCCCAAAATGAATTTGAACGGCTGAGATTAAAAATCAGACGATTTTAAACGGTCCAGATTCGTGTAAAAACAGTTACACTCGCCTGGGTCAATAGTATAGGTAATTCATGTGCAAGTATGAAATTCTAAATGTTTAAAAACAAATTTTAATATTCTCTTCCCCTTTCAGTAAAAATTTGGCCATAGGCCTATTTTTTTATTTCTCTCGTGTATGTGCAATCACCAACTTTTTCCTTGAAAATTTCCTTCTTTTAAGAACAGCACTTAAATTACATAAGGCATTATATATATAATTTTTTTCAACAAAACAAAGATATTTACATCTCCTTGGATTTGATTGAAAATCCAAGGACTCATAAATCTTATCATTCTAGGAGGTGAACAACCCCAAGAGGCTATTGTATCAGTGCAGAGGATTCGATAAAAGTTTTACCCTTTGTTCGTTTACCTTGAAAGTTGTTCCATTTTCTAGATCAATTAGTTCAATAACACCATAGAGATACACTTTTGCAATTTGATATGGTCCCATCCACCTAGAGTTTAATTTTCCTGGAAATAACCTGAGTCTAGAATTAAACAGTAGGACTTGCTGTCCCTCAAATAACTCTTTTGGAAGAATTTTCTTATCATGCCATTTTTTGTGTTTTCTATATAAAGTTTGGCATTTTCATTGGAGAAATTCCTATATTTTTCTAATTCACAAAGTTGGAGAGTTCTCTTTCTTCTCGCCTCATCTGAATTCATGTTAAGTTTCTTTATGGCCCAGTAGGCATTGTGTTCTAGCTCTATAAGCATGTGACATGCTTTTCCAAAAACCAACTTATATGGGGACATTCCAATAGGGGTTTTGTAAGCTGTCCGGTAGGCCCACAAAGCATCATCCAATTTGGAGGCCCAATCTTTTCGGTATGGCTTGACTACCTTAGCTAAAATTCTTTTGATCTCCCTATTGGACAATTCAGCCAAGCCATTGGTTTGTGGGTGGTAAGTCGTAGACACCCTGTCCTGAATATTGTATTTGGCCAAGACTTCCTCTAACAAGTTGTTTATGAATGAGTGCCTTCATCACTAATTAAGGCGCGTGGTGTACCGAATCTAGTGAAAATGTGCTTTTAAAGAAACTTGACAACTGTTTTAGCATCATTAGAATGGCAAGCCATAGCTTCCACCCATTTAGACACATAATCTACAGCTACCAATATGTAGGCACAGTTGTTGGACAGTGGAAACGGTCTCATAAAGTCAATGCCCCAGGCATCAAACAGTTCTACTTCTAAAATTCCATTTAAGGGCATTTCATTCCTCTGAGAGATGTTTCCACTTCTCTGACACTCATTGCAACTTTTTGCAAAGTTATGAGCATCATTGTTTAAAGTAGGCCAATACAATCCTGATTGTAGGACTTTTGCAGTTGTCCTATTTCCTCCAAAGTGACCTCCACATGGACCTGCATGGCAATGATGTAATACAAATGTCACTTCTTCATTTGGGATGCACCTTCTTATCACCTGATCTGCACAAACTTTAAACAAAAATGGATCATCCCATAAGAACTTCTTGGAATCAAAAATGAGTTTTTTCTTTGATGTTTGTTAAGTTCCTTAGGAATGATCCCACAAGCCAAATAATTAACAATATATGCAAACCAAGGTGTTGCAGTATGTTGCACAACTAAAATCCTTTCATTTAGAAAAACCTCACAGATATCACCAGTGTGTTCAGTGTTGTCCCGTTTTTCTAGTCTTGACAAGTGGTCAGCCACTTGATTATTCACACCCTTCCTATCAATGATTTCCAAATCAAACTCTTGTAGAAACAAGACCCACCTTATTAGCCTAGGTTTTGCATTCTTTTTGGAAATAAGATACTTGAGGGCAGCATGATCGGTATGCACAATCACTTTGGCACCCATCAAGTATGATCTGAATTTTTCAAAAGCAAAAACCACAGCTAATAATTCTTTTTCAGTGGTGGTGTAGTTGATTTGAGCTTCATTGAGAGTTTTACTAGCATAGTAAATAGAGTGGAATATTTTATTCTTTCTTTGACCTAGAACAGCTCTCACAGCCCAGTCACTAGCATCACTCATAATTTCAAAAGGTAAGGACTAATCAGGTGCCACTATTACATGTGCAGTGACCAATGCTTCTTTTAAGATCTTAAAGCCTTTTTACAATCTTCATCAAACTTGAAAGTGTGGTCATGTTGTAGTAGTGAACACAAAGGTTTGGATATTTTGGAAAAATCTTTTATGAACCTCCGGTAAAAACGTGCATGTCCTAAAGACTTCTGATCCCTTTCACAGTGGTTGGTTCAGGCAATTTTTCAATTACTTCCAACTTTGCCTTATTAACCTCAATACCTCTATTGAAAATGAGATGTCCTAACATAATGCCCTATTTGACCATAAAGTGACATTTTTTCCAGTTTAAAACCAAATCCGTTTCTTCACATCTTTTAAGACTTTTTTCAAGGTTTTGTAAACACAGATCATATGATGTCCCATAAACAGAAAAATCATCCATGAAGATTTCCATGGATTGTTCAAGCATATCTGAAAAAATAGACATCATACATCTTTGGAAAGTGGCAGGAGCATTACAAAGGCCAAAAGGCATTCTTCTAAAAGCAAAGGTGCCATAAGGACAAGTAAGAGTGGTTTTCTCTTGATCTTCTGGTGCAATGGCTATTTGATTGTAACCGGAGTAACCATCCAAAAAACAATAAAACTCTTTTCCAGCTAGTCTGTCTAGCATCTGGTCAATGAAGGGTAATGGAAAATGGTCTTTTTGGGTAGCTTGGTTAAGCTTCTTGTAGTCCATACATATCCTCCAACCTGATACCATTCTAGTAGGTATAAGTTCATTTTTCTCATTTGTTACCACAGTAACTCCACCCTTTGTGGGTACACATTGCACTGGACTGACACATGTACTACTGGCAATAGGGTAAATTATGCCAGCATCAAGCCATTTCAAAATTTCTTTTTTCACAACTTCTTTCATCATTGGGTTGAGTCTTCTTTGAGCCTCAACTTAGGTGAAATCCTTGTTTTCCAGAATGATCTTATGCTGACAGATGGTAAGGCTTATGCCCTTTAAATCAGCAATGGTCAATCCCATTGCCTTGGTGTGTTGTTTTAACATGCTAACCAACTTTTCCTCTTGATCAGATTCTAAGGATGATGAAATAATGACTGGTAACTCCCTGGATCTCCTAAAAAGGCATATTTCAAATGTGAGGGAAGTTGTTTTATTTCTAAGTCAGGTGCACATTCTAAGGAAGGAACAAGGGTTTTTCTATCCTTATTTTCTAAAATTTCAACAGCAGACATGACATGTATGTCTTCTAAGTCATCAAACTCTGCTATATCTTCTTCACTATCAGATTCTCCTATTCCCATGACCTCCCCAAAACTTTTATCTTGACACCATGATTCAATCAAACCTAAGGTAGAACATTCCTCCATCTCTTCAGGATATTTAAGGGATTCCAACACATTAAAAGTTATCAAGACATCTATCAGAGTTCTTCCTGTGGCTAGGAAGGGTCTTCTTAAAATGATGGGAATGTCTTTGTCAGCTTCAAAGTCTAAGATGATGAAATATGCAGGGAAAATAAACTTATCAACTTGGACTAGAACATTATCAATCTTTCCCTTAGGCTAAGCTATGGACTTGTCTGCTAATAAGAGGGAAACAGTTGTGGGTCTAGCTTCACCTATGCCTAAAGTGTTAAAAACAGATAAAGGCATGAGGTTTACACTAACACCTAAGTCACATAAAGCTTGTCCAACTTCTTTTCCTCCTATGGAACACAGGATTGTAAAACTTCTAGTATCTTTCATCTTTAGAGGGATTTTGTTAGACAACATAACACTACAACCTTCAGTCAGAGCTTCAGTCTCATACTCATTCAACTTTTTCTTTTTGCTCAAAATGTCTTTCAAAAACTTTGCATAACTTGCCATTTGTTCAATGGCCTCAACTAAAGGTATGTTGATATGCAGCTGTTTAAAAACATCTAAAAACTTTTTGAATTGCAGTTGATTTCTCTCATTCCTCAATCTTTAGGGATAAGGAATATAGAGAGGAACTGTAGTAGGATATGTGGTCTTTTGAAGAGTAGGTGCTGGAACTGACGGTGAGGTCTTGTCTATGTTAGTATCACCAAAAACTTTGGGACTGTCACCAGCTTGTGACACACCTACAACAAGCTTGTCTTTAGTTTGTGGATCTTTCTTGGGTTCATCAGAGGTTAACAGTGGGATGGTTGGAATGGTAGTGGTGTTGTTGGGCCCAACAGTGTTTTCTAGCCCAATAATTCCACTAGACTGAGCAGAGTTTAAAACTGTGTTTTTCTTTTCTGGCTATGCTTTGTCTGACTTTTTAAAATCTTTTTGTATATTTCTGGTAAATCCCTACCACTCCTCAAAGTTACAACTTTTACATGCTCCTTTCCGATTCTTGGAGGTATATCTGTATCAATAGGTAGAGAACCGGAATGACGTTTTCTCATTTCTAAAGCCATTTGTCCCACTTGGGTCTCTAGATTTTTAATTGATGCATGAGTTTGGGATATGAATCCCTTCATAATTGCTTCCAAAGAAGTAGATGGCTCGACATGATGGTTTGACTTTTGTTGAAAAGCATGTTGATTATTTTGAGAATTTGCGTGCTGATTGTTTTGAGGTCTGTGATGAAATTGTTGGTTTTGACCTTGCAATTTGGGTGGTGGTGGATTTAAAGCTGGATCGTGCCAAGAAAATTTAGGATGGTTCCTCCACTCAGGGTTGTAAGTCTGAGAAAAGGGTCCTCCCTTGTTATTGTTATTGTTATTGTTATTGTTATTGTTATTACCGACATAGTTGATACGCTCAGGATTTCTCGGACAATGTTCAAAATTATGGCCATCACCACAATATGTGCACCGTATAGATTGGACAGTAGGAGGTGGTGCTACAGGATTGACTGACACAACATTAAGGTTTCTAATCAAAGATGCCATGTCATTCAGTTGTGTAGATATTAATGCATAAGCATCAGGATCTTGCACTCCTGCTGTCTTTATAGGTGGTAATGCACGTGGATCAGCCCACTGACCATTGTTGTTAGAAATCCTCTCAAGGATATCATATCCTTCATTATAGGTACAAGATGTGAAAGCTCTGTTTGCAGTAGCGTCGAGCATTTGTTTTGCAGTAATATTTAAACCATTGTAAAACGCCTCTAACTGAATGCAGTACGGAATGCCATGATGAGGGCATTTTCTCAAAAGCTTCTTGTACCTATCCCATGCATCAGAAACTGCTTCATCGTCCATTTGTTTAAAAGTGCAAGTTTCCCTTCCTGACTTAGAATTCCTCGTGGGTGGAAAATATTTTTTTAAAAACTTTTCCTCCATTTGGGCCCATGTAACTATAGAATCTAGTTTCATCGAGTTGTACCAAGACCTTGCACTATATCTGAATGAGTATGGAAAAAGTTTTAATTTCAGTGCATCGTCTTCTACACCAGGAAGTTTAAAAGAATCTCTAATTTCCATGAAGGACCGTAAATGAGAATGAGGATCTTCAGATGCCAAACCAGCGTACTGGTCGTTAGTTTGTAACATATGAAACATTATCGGTTTTAATTCAAAATGGTGGGTTTGCATTGTAGGTTTAAGAATTCCTGAGTGTAACTGAGTTAGAACAGGAACTGCATAAGACATGATACCACCATCTTTGGAATTAGCAAGCCGAAAAATGTTTTGTTCCTCATCATCAATATTTATTATTGGCAGGTGTTCTGTATTTTCTCGATTATTAGGATGCCCATTTGGATTGACTGGGGGAATTTCCTCTTCATTATCCGTCATATACTCGTGTTCAGACAATCGGGAGAACGTAAGGCTAAATTGGCTCTTTGGATTCTTCTTCGTTTATCTGAACGTTCTTTCAATGTCGAGATCAAATTGGAAAAATTCGCCGTGAGACAATCTTGCTATTTTTTTCCGAAAAGGTGGTAGAAAAACTTGCTTTTATAAACTTTACTTAAATAATAGAAAAACTTCTAGCGTGCTTCCCCGGCAACGGCGCAAAAAGCTTGTTGTTGTGTTGGGTGTACCTTAAAAATGTTTATAAATAAGCCTTGACGCAAGTATACATCTCGGCATATTATCGTCTTAAAACAAGTAATAATGGTACAAAGTACCGAATATCGATCCCACACGGAAGCGTGAAAAGGTTTCTCTTTAAAAGTCTAGTTTGTAAAAGCAGGATTCAGATGGCGAATTCGTAATCTTTTGTTGGAGGTTTGGTTAACCACTAATGACAAAATCGATTATAAAAAGAAGCACGGGGTATAAAGATCCATTGGGATGAAATCAAATAATTAGATAAAAATATGAGACAGTATTCCCTTGTTATCTCAAGAGTCCGATATTTTATGATACAACGAACCAGTTGTCAATTGGTCAATTGTGATCCACCACAAAATATAACCTTGATTTAAATAACATTGGACAATCATATCATACGATACACCTCTTTATTTTGTTATCGATCTCGGTCACAACTTCACTTTATACCCCGAACTAGGACGCTTAGCCCATCATCGTTTGGTTTCTAATTATAAAAGATGTACGAACTTTAAAACAAATCACCGTAATTGTACTTAAGAAAACGTAACTTATTATGCAAGTAACCAACTTCTAAACATAAAGCGAATATTAAAGTGCAGGTAATAAACGTCAATAAATAAATTACGTAAATTAAATAGCGAGAATGTTGGTCCCGAAGGGGTTATACAAGTTTGTAGAAGGGGGGGGGGGGGGGGTTGACTACAAACCATATTTTTATCTTTCTAAATTGTTTATTGATATATATATCAAACAATTTACAGTTTGTTGCGGAATCAAGTTAAAAACCAAACCTAAACAAACTATGAGAATACACACAGATTTCTTGCACTAAGAAATATAGAGAGAAAGAAGATAAGAAAACTAAGGACAGTTTTCTTGCACTAAGAAGTTCAGCGAGAGAGAAGCGGAGCACTTCAAAAATGAAGTAGGGTTCTCTATTTATACTGCATGCATTAAATGCAAGTCAATATACCTTTACACGTGGCAGCTTCTGGTTGGTTGCATGAATTTGACTTTATCAAACATCCTAGTGACCGCATGATGTACAGTGTAGTTGCAGAGTGGTTTGTACGATCCTGGACAAAAGGGATGTCCATTTTGACAAAATCGTACGGGGGCGTGCAAGGAGATAAGACAAAAGTTGCTTGTAGAACAGGCTTCATGATCAGCGCTCGTTGAATGAATCTTTATCAGCGAATGATAAAGTTCAGCGTTCGCTGAAGTCTTCTACTTGAAACTTCGTGTGGAATGGACAAGTATTGTCTTTGCTGATATCCACATCAGGTCATTAGTAGACTTAGTCACTCGTTCTTCAGCTTGGTCTTCGATTTCAACTTTGAACTTGGTTGACGCGAATCTTGTCTTCAGGGATCATAAGCAAACAATTACAGATAAAGCTTTCAGCGATCATCAGTGAGACTGAACATACTCAGGGCTCACTGATGTACATGTATCGCTGAAACATAAATTAAAGAACGTGGTTTTCCATCAGCGATACTAAACAGACTTAGTATATTTTCTTTGATGGTGAAACTCTAATACATATTGTTTACTTACAATTTTCACTAAGTGTTTCTCAGGGTCATTATCAAATCACTAAGGGTTTGGATGAACAATCTCCCCTTATTTGATGATGACATAGCAATAAAAGAAAATTGCTAAGATAAAAACATAAGGTTAAAAAGGACTCATAAATACGTGTCCCATTTACTGTTTTTTAGGGATCTTTTCTAGTACTGATGGAGTAAAGTACTTTCATTGAAAATTTTCATTAACTTCGTAGAAGATTACAAGGGAAGTGGAAAAAGTATAAGTACAATGAAAAATAATTACAAGTACAAGAAGATACAAGCTGATAAGATAGAAGAATACAAAAAGGTGATCATATCAGCTACTCAGGTTCTTTCTTGACGAGAAGTTCATCAAGAGTATCAGTTTCTGGAATCATCCAATCAGGGACTGTTAGTCCCTGATCCCGTCTGACTTTTGCTTCGCTATAGATGAGGGGCTTCAGGAATGATCCAAGAAGGTCACAATTGTAGTCGCACCAGTATAGTAGATCTCTGAGTTGTTCGATGGGAGTTTTGTATAACTCAGTGACACGTTGAAAGCATATGCGACCAGTGAAATCAAAAAAGGAGACGTCGAAGGGTTTACTGAGTACTTTACCATGTACAAAGTCTTCAGCTGGAGGTAAGGAGATGTCGAGACCAGAGAGATCAGGATTGGGACCAAGCACTGCTTCTCGGGAAAATTCAATCCCTGTTTCATTTCTTAACGTCGGGCCTGAAGAGGATGGAGTCTTCTTCTTCTTTGGAGCAGTTTGTTTCTGCTGGATGGTTGGAGGAGGAGGGATATCAACCGCTGAGGATACTTGGTCGATCAACTTGTTTATGGCACTTTCGACACAAGGCTTGAAGCTTGAGCGGGATCGCTGAATTGCGATTCTGGCTTCCAACCATTCACTGAATCTAAGCTGGTTCAGGGCTGAAATGTAGCAGATTCTCTTGTCGCCATTTTCTCTGACTATCTAAACATCGACAATAGGTACTCTTTTGACCGTTTTCCCTCTTAGGTTTACAGGTTGTATTCTTGAGGGTAAACTTCTGAAATGAAGCTTCTTTTTACACCAGGTCAGTGTAGTTTCACTGACCTTGACCTTTTCTTAATTTTTCTTCTTCGCCTCTTTCATCAGCTCTTGCTGGACAGGCAGGGGAAACTTCTTCAGTTTCAAGAGCAAAGTTTTTGTCACTAAGCTCAGCCTTCTGTTTTTCAGCGAGGATTTGTTCAGTCTTTAAGGCTTCGACAATTTCCCTGGATGTCAAGCATCTGAGGTGAGGAGGAATCAAGCGCTGACTTTCGATTCTTTGGATCATCGCTGCTTTCTTTCTTTGTTCATCTTCACTTGGCCTTTGAGGAGGCAAGGAAGGTCTTCTGGGATGGGAAAGCAACTCTTCTTCTTCAGCTTGTACTTCAGTCTCTTCCAGAACAGAGATTGGGATTATTGGTTCTTCAACATTGAGCGCTTGGATTATTTGTTGTTGTAGAGGAGCTTTATCGGTAGCCTCAAGCAGGGGAGAGGACTAGCTGAAACAAAATGATCACAGAGGTTAGATCATTTGGGAAAAAAGATAGAGAAAGAAGAGCTAAGTGTTTAGAGGTTTCAGAAGGAGAAGTGTTGAGATAGAGAAGGGGTAGAGAAGGGATGCAGTATATGGAAGAAAAAGGTAACATACCTGATAAACTGGATTTTTCAAGAGGATTGTCAAGTTGCCATTAGAGGCAAGTCCCTTTTGTTTTCCTTTGGATGCTTTATTTGTAGGAGACTTTGCCTTGGTCCCCTCCCCTAGTTCGTTTATTGATACCCCTTTTTGAGTTGGGGCTTTAATTGTTTCAGGATGGAAAACGAATGGGAGGTTTATCATCTTCGTCATCGTCATCATCATTCAGCTATTTGAATGATGGTTCTTCATCCTGAACTTCTAACTCCTCCCTCTCTTCTTCATCGTCGTCAGAGCTGATGTCGTGGACATTTTTAGCGGTTGGAGAAGGAGGGTCTTCGCGTTCTTGCTCCCCCTCAGATTGAGAGGGACTTTCAACAACGGTTCCCTCAGGATTATCACCTTCCTGAGGGTCCGAGTCTTTGTTATCTTCCTCCCCCTCAACATTCTGGGGAAGGTCTTGTTGATCCAAACCCTCAGTGATTTGATAATGACCATCTTTTAACACTTAGTGAAAATTGTAAGTAAATTGTATGTATTTGAGTTTTACTATCGCTGATAAGTACTAAGACTGTTTCAGTACCGCTGATAGTAACTATCGCTCTTTAAAGTTAAATAGTCAGCGAACTATGTTCATCGAGTAGCTCTGAGCCTGTTCAGTCTATGAGATGATCGCTGATAAGTTAGTTGTTTACTTATGATCCCTGAAGACAAGTTTCACGTCAACATATGTTCTACGCTGAAGTCGAAGATCAAGCTCAAGAACCAGCGACAAGTCTACTAATGAACTGATGCGGATATCAGCGAAGCCAAGATTTGTCCACTCAACGTGAAGTATCAAGTAGAAGTCTTCAGCAATCGCTGAACTTTATCATTCGTTGATAAAGAACTGTTTCAACGAAAGCTGATCATGAAGTCTCTTTACAAAGTACTATTGTCTTACCTCCCTTGCACGTCTACGTACGAACTGTCAGAACGGACATCCTTTTTGTCTATGATCGTACAACAACTCTGATTCTACACTATGCACCATGCGGCTACTAAGGTTGTCTACAAAGGTCAATGACATGCAACCACTCAGCTGCTGCCACGTGTAAAGCAATACTGCCATGCATTAAATGCATGCAGTATATAAGAAGAACCCTACTTCAGAAATGAAGTGTGCTCGGACCATCTTCTTATTTCTCTCTTATTGTTAAGTTATTATTCGTAATTTCTTTAACTCTTTCTAGTGCAAGAAACTTAGTGTTTCTCAGGACTTGTTTAGATTAGGTTTATCCTTAATCTTGTTCCACAACAAGTTGTAAATTGTCTTGATTTATCAATAAACAATTTAGAAAAGTAAAAATCGTGTGTTTGTATTCAACCCCCCCCCCCCTCTTCTACAAACTTGTATAACCCTTCGGGACCAACAAGTGGTATCAGAGCAGATTTGTTTAATCTCATAAACAAGATCTGATCTATACAAATATTTCTCTTCCTTGCTATTTCTGAAAATGGCCACCAACACAAACACTAATTATATTGACATTGGTTCTCTTGCAAAACCCCCTAGATTCTCCAGAGATAATTTTAATCTATGGAAAAATAGGATGATTCTCTTCTTAGAAGGTGTAGACCCTATTATGCCTTACTATCTTGAAAACGGCCCATATATTCCTATAAGAATTGATCATGCAGTTCCAGCTGCTGAGAATAGACCTGCTATTCCAGAAAGGCTGATTCCCAAGGAAATTCATATGTGGACTGATGAAGATAAGAAGAAAGTGACTATTGACACCAAAGCCAGATCTATACTCTCCGTGGCTCTTCCTGACGAAGTCTACCATTCCGTCATGAACCTGAAAACCTCAAAAGCTATGTGGGACACAATCTGTGTTCAGTATGAAGGTACTTCTGAAGTCCAGGACTCTCGAAAGATCAACCTGGTAAGACAGTATGAAAGCTTCATTTGTGGTAAGAATGAAACTCTCTCTGAAGTACATCAACGTTTAACTGCTTAATAATAGATCTAAAAACCGTTGGTAAGGAATATTCTAACTTTGAAGTGCTGAAAAAGTTCTTAGAATGTTTATCTGAAAGCTGGGACAGTTATTCAATGTGTCTCAAGCTGTCAAAAGATCTAAGATCTATGACTCTTTCTACCTTATATGGCACGATGCTGAATCATGAGCAATCGAGTCATCTTAAGAAGAATCTTGTAAAAGATTCCAAAAGCACCCATGTTGCTTTAATCTCAGAGTCACCTTCCACTCAGCGATCGACTATCACTATCACTATCACTGAGTTGGAAACTAACTCTGAAAGATCATCAGACTCTGACGTTTCAGATAATGATGAAACTCTGGCATTCCTGGCTAATAAGTTCAGGAGATTTGCTAGAAAGAGTAATTTCAAAAGGAATAAACCTCTTGCTATTACTGACAAGCCAAGATCATCAACCCCTGTTGATAAGGCTACTGCTACTTGCTATAACTGTGAAAAGATAGGACATTTTGCTAGCGAGTGCAGGTCAAAGAAAGTCTCTAGACCCTCAGCTTTTCCCAAGAAAAACTTTACTCATAGGACTAGAGATGCAAATACAAAAAGCTGAAAGAAAGGTATTCAAAGCTGAAAACCTTTAAGAAGAAAGGCAAAGGCCTTATGGCTGACTATGATTGGGTTGCCTCTGACGAAGAAGAATCATTTGACTTTGAAGATGATGATGAAGCCAATCTATGTCTCATGGCCAAACTTGAAGATGAGGAAAAAAATTCTGACATTCCCTCTACTTCAACCTCTGCTACTAAGGTATCACCTTCCTTCTTTACCAATATTTTAAATATTGATGAAGCTGATAGTCTTCAAAAGATCGATCTCTTGACTAGAAGTTTATATGAAGCCATGAATGGCAAAACTGTTGTTGAAAATCAAAACCTTGATCTCGCTGAACAGCTTAAAAACTGTCACCTTCAAATAGAAAATCTTTCTAAAATTGAAGAAGATTTTAAAGATCAAGTTCACCTAAATCAGCTAGTCAAAATCGAGCACGAAGAAGCTATCGCTGTATTAAAAGCTGAAAAAGCTACTGTTGATGGATGGTATAATTCCTCAACAAAGATCACTGAGATAATTAAGTCTCAGATTCCCCTGAGTGATAAACGTGGTCTTGGTTACAAAGCTGATACTCTAGAACCAACCACTGACCGTTCCATGCTTAAGTTTGGAATGTTCGTATCCTCTATCCCTGACACTTTCTCATCTCAGTGTTCCTCTTCTAAACCGCCTATCCCTGAGGAAATCTCTACCTTAACTTCTAAAGGTAAAGAAAAAGTTGTTTATCCAAAACCTACCTCAATCTTAAAAAATAAAGGTAAAGCAATTGCTTTTAACCAAAATCCTCAGAAGGGTACCTCTGTAACAAAGTTGAATGCTTCTAAAGCTTCAGTGACGTATCCCTCTGGTTTAAAGAATAAGATCCCTCGATTTATTCAGCGGATCTATTCAGCGATCCACTCCTAGAATCAAAGTGGATACTATTGGTAAGACATCCGAAGAACTGAATGTTCCTCCTATTTCAAATACCAAAAGTTTACTTGGTACTGGTCCTTCTAATTCAAAATCAAAAGCTCGACATGCAAATGGTCCTAGAACTACTTTTAGTTATAGGAAATGTTATCATTGTGGACTTACCAATCATATTGCTAGTAAGTGCCCCACAGCAACCCAAGCTGAAAAGATAGCTAAGGTGAAGATCATTGCCCCCAAGGCAAAGAAGACCACTGAGGTTAAGAAATTAACCAAAGTGAAGACTGACAAAGCTGAATCTTCAAATGTTGCGAAGACTGCTGAACCTTTCAACTCCTCTTCTACCCCCAGTGACAAGTGTATACACATGGTTAAGTGGGTGCCCAAGAAAAACTAATCTTCCTTTGTAATGCAGGTTAAGAAGGGTATCTGGTATCTCGATAGCGGATGCTCTAGACACATGACTGGAAAGAAAAGCCTGCTCTCTGAATACAAAGAAGAGAAGGGTCCCTCTGTAACTTTCGGTGGAAATGGAAAAGGACATACCCGAGGGTTTGGTATACTCTCTAATGGTACAACAACCTTCAGAAGAGTCGCATATGTTGAAGGGCTGAAGTATAATCTTCTAAGCATCAGTCAGCTTTGCGACAAGGATAACAAAGTAATCTTTACTAAGGAATCCTGCTTTGTCGCTGACAAAAAGGAGAAGATAGCTCTTAGCGGTTATCGTTTGGAAAATGTTTATGTAATAAACATGGACTCAACAACCACTGAGAACTCCTGTTTCTTCTCAAAAGCCTCATCTGATGTCAACTGGCTATGGCATAAGAGGGTCTCTCATCTCAACTTCAAGACACTGAACACTCTTTCTTCTAAAGAGTTAGTCACTGGTCTACCTCAACACTCATACGCCAAAGAGTCCTTATGTTCAGCGTGTGAGAAAGGCAAGCAGACCAAAGCAAGCTTTAAGTCAAAGCAAGTTTCCTCAGTGTCATCTTCTCTACAACTTCTCCATATGGATTTGTTTGGCCATGTTAACAAACAATCCATCGCTGGAAAGAAATATACGCTGGTCATAGTTGATGAATTCTCTCGCTATACATGGGTAATGTTTCTCCGTTCTAAGAGTGACACACCTGAAGAACTCATCACCTTTGTCAGGAAAATGGAAGTCCTGAACAACTTGACCGTTCGCTCAATAAGGAGTGATCATGGGACTGAATTCAAAAACAGTTCTCTTGATTCCTTCTTTGAGAGTAAGGGTATTTCTCACAACTTTTCTTCAGTGAGAACACCGCAACAAAATGGAATCACTGAAAGAAGAAATAGAACTATTATTGAAGCTGCACGTTCAATGCTCAGCGATTCTCACCTGCCTACTCAGTTTTGGGCAGAAGCTGTCAACACTGCTTGTTTTACGCAAAACAGGTCGCTGATAGTCAAAAGATTTAATAAAACAGCCTATGAACTTTTTCATGGGAGAAAGCCTTCAATTAGCTTTCTTCACATCTTTGGATGTCAGTGTTTCATACTGAACAACAGAGATGCCCTTGGAAAGTTTGATCCTAAGCCTGGTGATGGAATTTTTCTTGGATACTCCTCAGTCTCCAAAGCCTTCAGAGTCTTCAATCGAAGAAGAAAAACTGTTGAAGAAACTATTCACGTCACCTTTGACGAATCCCGTTCAGCGAACTCTCGACCTTCTGCTGATACTGAAGAACTGAATCAATGGATGTTTTTTCATCTTGGTGATTCAGAAGATATTCCCACTCCTCATACTCATACCGTTGAAGATGATGGTCCTACTATCATCCCAAACATGCAGAATAGTGAAGCTGAAACATCATGGGTCTCAGTTGTTCCTTTAAACACTATGCCTGCTTCTGAACCAAATGTCTCAGACATTCCATCTACTTCTCAGCAATCAGTGAATGAGATGACATCTGCACCTACTCCTCTCTTGGCTAATATTCCAGAAGTTGCTGAAGCCTCATCTTCAGCTCCTCCAGTTCAATTTGAGTCAGCGATTCATGCTCTGGCTCAGCGACGGACTGTAAATCACCCAATTGATCAAATCCTTGGTGATCCAAACGCTGGTGTTCAGACTCGACGAAGTGCAGATAATATTTGTTTATTTGTTAACTTTATTTCTCTGATTGAACCAAAGAAAATAGATGATGCCCTCAAAGATCCAAACTGGGTCAGCGCTATGCAAGAAGAGCTGACTGAATTCGAAAGAAACAAATTTTGGAATCTTGTTCGAAGACCAACTGACAAGACAGTGATAGGCACTAAATGGGTCTATCGAAACAAATTGGACGAACATGGAACTGTAACCCGCAACAAGGCTCGACTTGTTGCTCAGGGATACAGACAAGAGGAAGGTATAGACTACGACGATACATTTGCTCTAGTAGCAAGACTAGAATCTATTCGTCTATTCTTAGCATACGCTGTACACAAAGACTTCAAAGTATATCAAATGGATGTTAAGTCAACATTTCTCAATGGAAAGCTGAATGAAGAAGTCTATGTGGAACAACCTCCAGGATTCTCAGATCCTAAGCGTCCAGGTTATGTTTATAAACTGGATAAGGCACTTTATGGCTTTAAGCAAGCTCCACGTGCATGGTATGACACTCAATCCTCTTATCTCCTAATTGAAAATTTTGAGCGAGGTAAAATCGACAAAACTCTATTTTTCAGAATAGTAAAAGGTCATATCATTCTTGTTCAGATATATGTTGATGATATTATATTTGGTTCTACTAACCCTGACCTTTGTACTCGTTTCGCTGATAGAATGAAAGAAGAGTATAAAATGAGTATGATGGGTGAGCTAACGTATTTCCTTGGTCTTCAGATAAAACCGAATGAAAAAGGAACTTTCATTAATCAGGGAAAGTATGTTAAAGATATGCTGAAGAAATTCGATTTAACTCAGAGTTCAGCTATGAAAACCCCTATGGCACCACCGCTGACACTAAACAAGGATTCAAATGGAATACTTGTTGATGTCATGCTGTACCGTGGGATGATCGGCTCTCTCTTGTATCTTACAGCTAGTTGACCCAATATTATGTACGCAACCTGTTTGTGTGCACGATATCAAGCTGAACCTAAGGAATCTCATATGATCGCTGTAAAGCGAATCTTTCGTTACCTTAAGGGTACTATGAACCTAGGTCTTTGGTATCCCAAAGATTCAGGGTTTGATCTAATCGCCTATTCAGATAGTGATTTTGCAGGTTGCAAATTGGATAGGAAAAGCACCACAGGAGGCTGTCAGCTCCTGGGTGGAAAGCTGGTGAGTTGGACAAGTAAAAAGCAAAACTCAGTGTTCACCTCAACTGCTGAAGTTGAGTATGTAGCCGCTGGAAGTTGTTGTTCTCAGGTCTTGTGGATGAGAAATCAACTACTGGACTATGACCTTCAGCTCTCGAAAATTCCAATCTATTGCGACAGCACAAGTGCCATCGCTATAGCCAACAATCCAGTGCTACACTCAAAGACCAAACATATCGAAATCAGGTATCATTTTATCAGAGATCATGTGATGAATGGTGATATAGAACTTCATTTTATCCCAACTGACTATCAGTTAGCTGATTTGTTCACCAAACCTCTTGATGAGACAAGATTCAACTTTCTCATCAGCGAGCTTGGAATGCTGAACTTTGAAGAGTAAAATCTTCAGTAGTTCACATTTGATCAGCGATCGGATAAAACCAACTTATATAACCCATTCTAGCATCTTCTCTCTGAACAAAGTTGATTCGCTGATATCAAGGTATGTCTCTCTTTACTCGCTGACATTCGCATGTAAATGCAAGATCTCAAAACAAATCACATCGATGAATATCTCTTCCTTAACAGCGATACTTTGAAATTTCTTAAACTAACACTGATATTTCTATTCAGTGCTTCATGTTTTTCAAAATAGTCCCTGAGCTTTCAAAACCTCAGAGACATCCTAAAATATGAAAGGACGTTTGTGACATCATCACAACGGATAAACCCTGGCACGTTCTTTTTCTGACACACGTTTGCACGTTTCGTTTACCATCCAATCAAATGCAAACACGTGTCCGTGTCATGATGAAAAACTTTCCCGCTCTAGTTTTTCTCTCTCTCCTCTTTGACTATATAAACGCATTCGAGTTTATATTTTTCCTTTACGCGAACTTCTTCTCCAAGCAAGAAAAGATTTATTGTTCCTTATTTCCAGAAATCTGTTCATCTTCTTCTTCGATTACCAGGTTAATATTCTTATTATTCACCTGCATAACTTGTTTCTGATCTTCTTGTTGCTTTTAACAGATCAAACAAAAGAAACCTTTCTAAAATGAAATCATTTCTTTCATGGTTTTATGAACACAACCTTTTCATGGTTGTTCTTCAAGTTTAAAACTCAAAATCTTAAACTTGTTCTTCATTCGTTTTTCCAGAATCCTTATCTAAAGGAAAATGGAAAACAATACTTTTACTGGGTTTGTTTTTCTTTTTCAAAACAAGAAAACCCTAATCTTCATTAAGACATTTCTGTCTGAATGAAATGGACAAAATTCGAAAACATCTTATTGGAAAATCTTTCATATTAACACTATTCTTTATCTGTGTTCATGGTTGATATGTTAAACAGAAATGGCATCTTCTACTCCTGCTCCTACCGCTGAGAAATCCACTGCTGCAAAGAAACTGACTCTCGTCAAAGCTCCTCAGGTCAAGTTCAAGCTTGAGGAAGTCGATTTTTCAAAATCACACATCTGGATGATGCTGTGAATTACCTCAAAACATGTTGCTTATCTACAACCCTGACTATTACACCCCCTGCTCATCAATTCCTACTATCTCAGTTCTGGTATACTGCCAGAAGAGCTCAGGTACCCCATGCCAAAGACCCAACGAAGATCGTTGACTCCATTCTGTGTGACACCAAATTTGGAACCACCAAAATCAACCCTGCCATTATCAGGAAAGCACTGGGTCTTCCTACCTCTACCAAAGAAAACCGCTTTGTCCCTCTCCCAAACCACAAAAACCATGCTGATAGGGAAGCCATCACTGCATTCTTCGATGCAATGGGTTACGCATGGGACACTGGAAGGGACAAGAAGCCTGAGAAGAAACTGACCATGATCAAGAAGTCCAAAATGCCCAGCGAGATGAACTTCATCTTCGCACATCAGATAAGCTGCATGACAGCGAAGAGTGGCTCTTCTGATCAAGCTGCTCAACCTCAGCAAGCAATGGGCTATGCATTACTGAAAGGTCTAAATGTTGACTGGGCCTCAATCATCTACGACGACCTTGCGTTCAGAGTGGATATGGCTGAAAGACCTTCATGGGTTCCTTATCCCAGATTCATCAGCACAGTCTTTCAACAAGGACTTGGCGAGAAGTACCCAAAAGAGGGTGATCTGAGACTCTCTCAGGTTGGCCCTAAGGTGCTCGACTTCAAGCCACTGGAAAACGGGGTACGTCTTTCTACTATCTTATCTCTTCTCAATCCTCCTTCTTCTACTTCTGCAGCTCATTCAGTGGAAATCCCCACCGCTGATACCCACGCTGCACCCTCCACTCCTTCTCGAAAAAGGAAACACTCATCTTCCCAACTTGGTTCCAAAAGAATCAAGAAAACCAAGGAGCAACCCCCCCAGCATTTACACGTTGAAGACTCCACAGCTCATCTTGAAGAGCTGATGGAAAGTTCCGTGGTACGCTCTGCCACAGCTGATCAAGCCACCCCTTCCATCCCGGCTTCAGCGTCTCTAAACGCTGAAGTTATAAACTTAGAACTGAACCCACCTCCTTCAGCCTCTCTACAGACTGAAGTGATTGTCAGCGGATCCAACGCTGAACATCGCACCCAACCATCATTCTCATCCTTCATTCCTCCTACTCAATATTTGGTCTCTCCACCAATTTTCCCAACTTTCTCAGGGACACCCTTCATCGTACATGACTCAGCTGCAGACACTCTAAATACGATGATGGATGCAAACTTAGGATCTGCAGGCACCTCCATGCGCCAAGGTACTCTTGAAGGCGACATGGAATATCATTCAGGACACAAAGGGTTCGACAACTTCGCCAACCCGCCTGCAGGTATACACACAATCCCAAACGCTCCTCTCTCTCTCTCTACCCCAAACTTCTGAGCTTTCCTCTGTTCATAAGTTAATAACTGTTTCAGGTCCTAATTTGGGGGATATCAACACCTCCCTGAAGGCCCTGGAAACAAAGGTGGAAAATTACAACACCATTCTCTCCACGAACTCTTCAGCGGTTACCGACGCCGGAGAGAAACTCAAAAAGTTGACCGAGATCGTTGATACGAAAGCCTCTAAAGCTGATCTGGAGAAAGTGGATGGTAGCATTGCTCAATTTGCTACCACCCTCGCTGACAATTCAACCGCCACCACCTCTCTTTCAACAAACTTCACCACTTTGTCCAATGAAGTCACATCATTGAAGACAGAGGTTGGTTCTTTTAAGGGTGAAGTCTCCACGATCAAGACTGAGGTCTCCGCCGTCAAAGAAATTGTTCAGAAAGTACTCGATCACCTGAACGCCCCAACTTCTCATTTTACTCAGGTCGACCGAGAGGATCTTCAAAAGATCAATCCTGCTATAACTGGCCTGGAAATCAGATTAGCAACGATTGAGAACTGTGTTGGGATCTCTGGCCTGGAAGACAGGGACCAAATACACACTCTGCTGTTGAACAATCTGTTACCTCCCCTAACCATAATGTGGAAGAGGGGGAGAAGACTAAAGAAGACCTTCCCCATAATGCTGAGGGGGAGGGTATTGAAACTGCTGCTGCTGCTACTTCTACTTCACGACCTCAGGGAGTTGAAAACCCTGAGGAAACTGAGAAACCTCCCTCTGTATCTGAGGGGGAGCAACTCGATGAGCAACTTAAGGAAGCTGCTGCTGACGTGACCGAACCTTATGCTGAAGAGGTCGAGTTTGAAGAAGAAGCTGAAGACGATGAACCTGTCGACATCTCTAATGAAGAACCATCATCATCCCCCAAATATGATGATGATGACGACTTCTTCTACGTCTAGCCTGTTGCAAAAGCCCCAGCTCAAAAAAGGATCGAGATAAAAGAACCTTCAGGGGAGCGGACCAAGACAAAGCCTGCAGCGTCTGAAGCTGACAAAGGCAAAAACAAAGGCCTCGCTGAAGAAGACAATCTGACGATCTTGCTTCAAAAGCCAGTTTTTCAGGTACACTACCTTCTATTCCCTTACACTGCATCCCTCCTCTATCCCTTCTCAATCTCAATCTTTCTATCCTTAAAACCTCTATACACTTAACCACATTCTTTTCTCTATCTCTTTCTTCCCATGTTCTTACTTAAACAATCGATGTGTTTCAGCTAGTCCTCTCCCCTGTTTGAGGATCCCGCTGAAGCTCCTACAACAACACCATCAATAATCCCAGCCACAAGTGCTGAAGAAATAATCCCAGTCTTAGATTTAACCACTGAGACTGATGAACCTGAAGAACAGCTGCTCTCTCACAAAAACAGGCCTTCCTTGGCTTCTCAAAAGCTAAGTGAAGAGGATCAAGAAAAGAGAGATGCAATGATCAAACAGCTTGAAGATCAGCGAATCATTCTTCCTCGTGACAAAATCCATGCTCCCACAAAGTTCAGGATATCAAGGAAAGAATACGAGGATCATTTAAGAGCTGAAAGATTACTCGCCGAAAAGAAGGAAGCTGAAGAAAAAGATAAGGCTCTCGCCATCCAGCTTGTCCAACAATCGGTGAAAGACCCCGCGCTGAAAAGAACTCCCATTGATGTCCAACGTCAGCTATGGGATGATGCCCAAAGGATCGTTGAAGAAAAGACTAAGGTATCTGATTCGACTTTGGAATGGTGTAAAGAAATGCTGAACTATTGATCTCGACCATCCAAAATCATCAAGGTAAATATCAGAGGAAAAACGTTTGTAGACGTTCCTGTTGTTGAAGTTGACGTATTCAGAGAAGACAAAACCAAGCAAACCTTCTACGCTACTTCATTAGAGAAGTTTGGTTTCTCTGAATGGAAGGAAGTGAAATTAGCCATTCAGCGATCTCGCTCAAAGTTCAAGAGCCATGTCGAGAAAATTTTAAATTCTCAGATCGACTTGGTTTCTTCTGCTGTGGATATTCCTCCTTCCACTATTCTTCCACCTCAACAAAGAAGGGCCTCTGCAAAGAAAAAGAAAACCTCAGACTCAGGTCCTCCTATACGGAATGAAACAGGTATAGGTTTCTCATACGAAGAAGTACTTGGTCGTGACCCTGACCTCTCAGTACTTGACACCTCCCTGCCTCCTGGTGAAACTTTCATCCCTGGAAAAGTCGTAAGTGAACCCTATGGCATCTTCTTTCTAGACTGCTATGGACAACAACACTTTCAACGCATATCTGAGCTTCCAATCACTCCCATCGAACAGCTCAGAGACCTAATACACTGGTGTGAAGTCAGACGCGACATTCAGGCACGTCACCTCAAGCCCCTGATCTTTGAAGAAGCAAAGAACAAAAAGGATCAAGGTGTAACGGTCCCTGACTGGATGATTCCCACATCAAAGACCCTTGATGAACTTCTCATTAAGGAAGAACCTTTTGACGGATAGGATTGCCTTGTAATTCTTTCTATCCTTATCTGTCTACATCTTCTGTACTTGTAATTTTATTTCTTGTACTTGTAATTTTTCCACTTCCCTCTGTAATCTTTACGAAGTTTAAAGAAAAATTTCAGCGAATGTACTTTACTCCATCAGTACTGAAAAGATCCCAGAAAATAGTAAAAGGGACAAATATTTTATGAGTTCTTTTTATCCTTATGTTTTCATTAAATAGCAATTTTCTCTGTTGCTATGTCATAATCAAATAGGGGAGATTGTTGATCCAAACCCTCAGTGATTTGATAATGACCCTCTCTTAACACTTAGTGAAAATTGTAAGTAAATTATATGTATTTGAGTTTCACTATCGCTGATATATACTAAGACTGTTTCAGTACCGCTGATAGTAACTCTCGCTCTTTAAAGTTAAATAGTCAGCGAACTATGTTCATCGAGTAGCTCTGAGCCTGTTCAGTCTATGAGATGATCGCAGATAAGTTAGTTGTTTACTTATGATCCCTGAAGACAAGTTTCACGTCAACATATGTTCTACGCTGAAGTCGAAGATCAAGCTCAAGAACCAGCGACAAGTCTACTAATGAACTGATGCGGATATCAGCGAAGCCAAGATTTGTCCACTCAACGTGAAGTATCAAGTAGAAGACTTCAGTAATCGCTGAACTTTATCATTCGCTGATAAAGAACTGTTTCAACGAAAGCTGATCATGAAGTCTCCTTACAAAGTACTATTATCTTACCTCCCTTGCACGTCTCCGTACGAACTGTCAGAACGGACATCCTTTTTGTCTATGATCGTACAACAACTCTGATTCTACATTGTGCACCATGCGGCTACTAAGGTTGTCTACAAAGGTCAATGACATGCAACCACTCAGCTGCTGCCACGTGTAAAGCAATACTGCCATGCATTAAATGCATGCAGTATATAAGAAGAACCCTACTTCAGAAATGAAGTGTGCTCGGACCATCTTCTTATTTCTCTCTTATTGTTAAGTTATTATTCGTAATTTCTTTAACTCTTTCTAGTGCAAGAAACTTAGTGTTTCTCACGACTTGTTTAGATTAGGATTATCCTTAATCTTGTTCCGCAACAAGTTGTAAATTGTCTTGATTTATCAATAAACAATTTAGAAAAGTAAAAATCGTGTGTTTGTATTCAACCCCCCCCCTTCTACAAACTTGTATAACCCTTCGGGACCAACTGGTCTTCGTTTGTCTTCTCCCCCTTTTCCACTGAATGGTTGGGGGAGGCAGTAGTAGCAGTAGTAGTGTTAACTTCAGGTCCCTGTCTTCTAGGCCAGGGATACCTAAAGTTGTCTTTTCAACCTCTGTCATTCTGTCTTCTAGGCCAGAGATTGCAGGGGTTGTTTCCAAGATAAACTCCACAACCATATCTAACTTCTCCCGGTCATCTTGAGAGAAATGAGATAGAGGGACAGTGGGACTTCTCACCTCACCTTGTAGACCAGTGAAGTCGGTCTTCAGAGTTCCAATTTCGTTACTGAGGCTGGAGAAGTTTGTGGAGAGCTCAGCGACGGTGGTCTGGAGGGCTTAGAGGTTGGTGGAGACGGCGGTTTCCAAGGAATTCACTCCCCCTTGCAGTGAGGATATGTCAGTTGTTGTTGCTTTGGCTGCAAGGGAAGTGGAGACATCGTTCAGCGTATTCCCCGCTGTAGTGATTGTGGCAGTGTTGTTGGTGATGTTGGTGGATAGGGAGTCCACTTTCGTAGCAATATCCTTGAGGGACGTGCTGATAGTCCCCAAATTAGGACCTGTAACAGAAAATAACTTGTGAGCTAAGGAAAGCTCAGACGTTAGGGGTGCAGAGAGGGATGTGGATGGTGTTTGGATACCTGTAGGTTCAGGATAGGAGAAGGTGTCGAAATCTCTAGTTTCGCTCCAATGTTCGATGTCATCCTCGAAGGAACGAGCAGGGATTGTAGTCGAGGATCCTACAAGTCCTGTAGCATTTTTTCGCAAGAGATTTTGCAGCGTCGCAACTCGAGTATCCATCAATGGAAATGATGGCATTGTAGGTGCAATGTTGTAGACAAAAGAAGTGGAGGTAGAAGCAACAACTGAGAAAGGTGTGGGTGTTGCAGCTTTAGCGTTGGATATGCTGGGAATGACCTCTGCAGCGCTTTGAGGCGCTGAGGATGTTGGGATCTCATCCATGAATGTTTCAGAGAACGTAGTCTCTGGAACGGTTATAGAAGGGGTGGCTTCAGCAGATGTGGTGGAGCGGACCACGAAATCATCCATCGTTGCCTGTGAAGAGGTCAACGTGGAGTCTTGAGCCTGAGAAGGCTTCGGTTTCTCCGTTGAGGGCTTCTTGGACTTATGGGTGCCAAGTTTGGTTGTAGAATGTTTCCTCTTTTTCAGAGAGGAGGTGGTTGTGGCCTGGGTGTCAGCGGTGGGTATTGCCACTGTAGAAGTAGCCACAGAAGTAGAAGAAGTGGGGCGGAGAAGAGAGAGAAGGGTTCAAAGACGTACCTCACCCTCAATGGGTTTGAAGTCGAGAACCTTTGGTCCAACCTGAGGAACTTTGTAGTCTCCCTAAGGTGGATAGAGTGGACCAAGAGCCAATTGCAGGATGGCCGAGATGAACCTTGGGTAAGAAATGTTGGTGGGACGTTCAGGTCTCTCTATCCGCTCCATCAGGTCTTCGAATATGATTCGAGCGTAGTTGATGTTCAGGCCTTTGAGCAAGAAGTAGACCAGGGCTTGTTGACCTTTGGAGGCCTGATCATAGGAGCCGACCTTTGCCGTCATGCAGCTTATGGCGTGTGCAAAGATGAAGTTAATCTCTGAAGGCATTTTGTTCTTCAGGATTTTGGTCAGCTTCTTCTCGGGTTGCTGGCTTCGGTCAGTGTCCCAAGTGTAGTTCATGAGATCGAAGAATTTTATCATTTCTTTCTCACCTTCAGCGGAGTTGGGGTTGATGATAGGAATGTAGGGGTTGGCCTTGGTACTGTCGGGTAAGTTCAGTACTGAGAGAATACCAGAGGGTGAAAATTGTCCGCTGCCATACTCAGTCTGAAAGCCTATCACGGTAAATTCTTTCCCAGTCCTTTGGGAGGTAGTGGTAGTACGATATGCAGTGTACCAGAACTGTTGAAGGAGATGTTTATGAGCGGGTGGTTTGATGGTCATTGCAGTGGCGAGTGGGCATGTCTTGATGAAGTTCACTGCATCATCAAGGTGATGAGCAGGCTTCTTCTTGGGAAAATCCAGAAGAGTGTAGGAGTTGTTCATTTCCAGTACAAGTTTGTCAAGTTCACATTTGACATTGTCAGCTTTGACCATAGTAGGAGTAGCAGCAGTGCTAGCAGGAATGTTTGAGGATGCCATTTCTGTAAAGAACACAAAAGTACAGAAGAGATTTCTTAATATGGAAAAAAATTCCAAAAATTATATATATATATATAATTTTATAAAAATTATATATTAGCGGCGGGTCGGCGGGTTGGGCGGTTTAAGTTAGGTCTAACCCAATTTCAACCCTCTTACTTGGCGGTTTGGCGGTTTGCGGTTTGGAGGTTTAGCGGTTTGGCGGGTTGGGTTTAATTGGGTTGTTAGCGGGTTGATTGGGCAGTTTTCGCGGGTTGACGGTTTTCTGTACACCCCTACTTTCACTTTTCTAACTTATCTCTGAAGATTTTGAAGATTTCAGAGATAATTTTTAAAAAAAAATCACTGATGAGAAATATCAGTGAGCATAGTTATTTCAAAAGAATCATTGAAGGAAGAGATATTCAGCGATACAAAATGTTTTTGAAATTCTGCATGTTGAAGTAAACTTCAGCGTTTTAGGAAAAGAAAAACATACCTTAGTATCAGTGAATCAATTTGTTCAGAGATTAGATGATGAATAAGGAGATAGAATTTCCTTTATCACTGATCTACTGCGTTACCACTGAAGAGTTATTCCTCAAGGTTCAGCATGCCAAGCTCACTGATGAGAAAGTTGAATCTTGTCTCATCAAGAGGTTTGGTAAAAAGATCAGCTAACTGAAAGTCAGTTGGGATAAAGTGAAGTTCTATGTCACCATTCATCATATGATCTTTGATAAAGTGATACCTGATCTTGATGTGTTTGTTCTTTGAATCTAGCACTGGATTGTTTGCTATGGCGATGGCACTTGTGCTGTCGCAATAGATTGGAATTTTGGAGAGTTGAAGATCATAGTCCAATAGTTGATTTCTCATCCATAAGACCTGAGCACAACAGCTTCCAGCGGCTACATCCTCAGCTTCAGCGGTAGAAGTGGACACTGAACTTTGTTTGTTGCTTGTCCAACTTACCAGCTTTCCACCCAGGAGCTGACAGCCTCCTGTGGTGCTTTCCTATCCAGTTTGCAACCTGCAAAATCACTATCTGAATAGGCAGTTAGATCAAACCCTGAGTCTTTGGGATACCAAAGACCTAAGTTGGGAGTACCCTTTAGATATCTAAAAATTCGCTTTACAGCGATCAAATGAGATTCTTTGGGTTCAGATTGATATCGTGCACATAAACAAGTAGCATACATAATATCAGGACGGCTAGCTGTAAGATAAATAAGATAGCCGATCATCCCTCGGTACGCAGTGACATTAACAGGCTTCCCCGAAGGATCTTTGTTAAGTGTCAGAGGCGGTGCCATAGGGGTTTTCATCGCTGAGCTTTGAGTTAGATCAAATTTCTTCAGCATATCTTTGACATACTTACCTTGGTGGATAAACGTACCCTTATCATTTTGCTTGATATGGAGTCCAAAAAAGTAAGTCAGCTCACCCATCATACGCATCTTATATTCAGATTGCATTCTTTTTGAGAAACGAGTACATAATTCAGGGTTAGTAGAACCAAATATAATGTCATCCGCATATATTTGAACAAGAATAATATGACCTTTTACTTTCCTAAAAAGTAGCGTGTTGTCAATTTTGCCACGCTCAAATTTTTCGATGAGAAGAAAAGAGGATAGAGTGTCATACCATGCACGAGAAGCTTGCTTTAAGCCATACAGTGCCTTATCCAACTTATAAACATAACCTGGATGCTTAGGATCAGCGAATCCTGGAGGTTGTTCATCATAGACTTCTTCATTCAACTTTCCATTTAGGAACGCAGATTTGACATCCATTTGATATACTTTGAAGTCTCGATGAACAACATATGCTAGAAATAGACGAATGGCTTCGAGTCTTGCCACTGGGGCAAAGGTTTCGTCATAGTCTATACCTTCCTCTTGTCTGTATCCCTGAGCAACTAGACGAGCTTTGTTGCGGGTTACAGTTCCATTTTCATCTAACTTATTTCGATAGACCCACTTAGTGCCTATCACTGATTTGTCAGATGGTCTTGGAACGAGATTCCAAACCTTATTTCTTTCGAATTCAGTCAGCTCTTCTTGCATAGCGCTGACCCAGTTTGGATCTCTAAGGGCATCATCAACCTTCTTTAGTTCAGTTAGTGAAGTAAAATTTACATATAAACAGATGTTACCTACACTGCGTCGATTTTGAACACCTGCGTTTGGATCACCAATAATTTGATCTATGGGGTGATTTATGGTCCATCGCTGAGCTGGAGCGTGAGCCGCTGACTCAGAATGAATCTCTTGAAACACTGAAGAGGAAGCTTCAGCGACGTTAGGTAGTAGAGGCACGATAGGCAGAACAGATGAAACTTCGTTCACTGATTGTTGAGAGGTTGATGGGATATCAGATGATAGTTCAGGAACATGCATAGTGTTGATTGGAACAGTTGAAACCCAAGAAGATTCAGCTTCACTTGTCAGCATGCTAGGAATGATGACATGATCATCATCAGCGGTTGGTGTGTCGACCTGAGGTTCAGGGTTCGGAAAAGTTTCAGAATCTCCAAAATGAGAAAACATCCACTGATTGAGTTCTTCGTTATCAGCAGATGGTCTTGAGTTTGCTGAACGAGATTCATCAAAGGTGACATGAATAGTTTCTTCTATAGTTTTTCTTCTCTTGTTGAAGACTCTGAAGGCTTTGGATACGGAAGAATATCCAAGAAATATTTCGTCGTCAGCTTTGGGATCGAACTTACCAAGAGCATCTTTGTTGTTTAAGATAAAACATTGACAGCCAAAGATGTGGAGAAAGCTGAGAGATGGCTTTCTTCCATGGAAAAGTTCATATGCAGTTTTGTTGAATCTTTTGACGATCAACGATCTATTCTGCGTAAAACATGCAGTGTTGACAGCTTCTGCCCAGAATTGAGTAGGAAGATGAGAATCGATGAGCATTGAACGAGCAGCTTCGACGATTGTTCGGTTTCTTCTTTCAGCGACTCCATTTTGTTGAGGTGTTCTCACTGATGACAAGTTGTGAGAAATACCCTTACTTTCAAAGAAGTTATCAAGGGAACTGTTTTTTAATTCAGTTCCATGATCACTCATTATTGAGCGAACAGTGAGATTGTTCAGAACTTCCATTTTCCTAACAAAGGACATAAGTTCTTCTGAGGTGTCACTCTTAGCACGGAGAAACATTACCCAGGTGTAGCGAGAGAATTCGTCCAGAATAACCAGTGTGTATTTCTTTCCAACGATGGATTAAATATTGACAGGGCCAAACAGGTCCCTGTGGAGAAGTTGAAGAGGAGATGGCACTAAGGGGGCGTTTGGTACACCGGACAGGGTAGGACAGGACTGGACAGAACAAGGTTGTACCATGTTTGGTGTGTCCAAATGTGGGACTAGCTGGAACTAAGTTAAATAAAGTTGGGACAGTCGTGTCCACCTCTCCCCCTAGAACAAGACGGAACAAGACTTGTTTTTACAAAAATACCCTTGAATTAAAACCTAATCAGATTTCTCACGCCTCCTCCATCCCATCTTCTCCATCAAGTCGTCTTCTTCACGCCTCCTCCATCCCATCTGCACAGGTTTCTTCTTCTTCTCCATGGGTTTCTTCTTCTTCTCGACTTCTCCAGGTTTGTTCCACGGGTTTCTTCTTCTTCTCGGTTTCTTCTTCTTCTCGATTTCTTCTTCTTCAGGTTTGTTCCATGGGGTTTTTCTTCTTCTCGACTTCTTCTTCTTCCAGGTTCGTTCCATGGGGTTTTTCTTCTTTTCGACTTCTCCAGATTTGTTCCATGGGTTTCTTCTTCCTCTGGACTTCTCGACTTCTTCTTCTTCCAGGTTTTTTCCATGGGGTTTTTCTTCTTCTCGACTTCTCAAGATTTGTTCCATAGGTTTCTTCTTCTTTTGGACTTCTCGATTTCTATACAATCGATTTCTGTTTCATCAATTTATGTATAACCGATTTCTGTGTTTTCAACATGCTCCAACAAGGGTAATTAAAATGACAATTTTGATTAATTATTTAATTCATGAATGATGATGTATTTTTAATTCTAATGGTAATTGTAATTGTAATGGTGATTTAGATTGATTATGTACAATCGATTCATCAGGGTTATTCACCATTGAAGATCCCTTCTTTGATACCTAGTAATGGTAATGGTAATTAGATTGATTATTTAATTAAACAACACTAAATAGTAAATGAGGGGTAAATTGGCCATTTAACCAGTCTTGTCCTGTTCTGTCCAAGTCATGTTATGTCCTACCAAACGCTGAACACCTGTCCTATTCTGTCCTATCCTGTCCTGTCCCGTTCTGTCCTGCCCCATCTGCGTACCAAACGCACCCTGAGGAAACTTGCTTTGACTTGAAGCTAGCTTTGGTTTATTTTCCCTTCGCACACGCTGAACAAAGAGATTCCTTAGCGTATGAGTGTTGAGGAAGACCAATGACTAACTCTTTTGAAGAAAGGGTATTCAGTGTCTTGAATTTGAGATGAGAGAGCCTTTTATGCCATAGCCAGTTGACATCAGATGAGGCTTTGGAGAGAAAACATATATTCTCAGTGGTTGTTGAGTCCATGTTTATTACATAAACATTTTCTAAACGATATCCACTGAGAGCAACTTTCTCCTTTTTGTCAGTGACGAAACATGCTTCTTTAGCAAAGCAAACTTTGAAGTCCTTGTCACATAGCTGACTGATGCTAAGAAGATTGTGCTTCAGCCCTTCAACGTATGCGACTCTTCTGAAGGTAGTTGTACCATTTGATAGTACACCAAACCCTCGGGTATAGCCTTTTCCATTTCCACCAAAGGTCACAGAGGGACCTTTCTTTTCCTTGTATTTAGTGAGCAGGTTTTTCTTTCCAGTCATATGTCGAGAGCATCCACTATCAAGATACTAGATACCCTTCGAGACCTGCAAACAAAGGAAGATTATTTTTGAATAGGTACCCACTTAACTATGGGACCACATTTATCTGTGGTGGTAGAGGAAGTGGAAGGTTCAGCGATCTTCGCAGCATCTAAAGATTCAGCTTCAGTGACATTCTTCACTTTGGTTAATTTCTTAACCTCAGTGGTGTTTTCACCTTAACCTGATTTGCACCAGAATTGGTCTTCTTTGCCTTGGGGGCATTGATCTTCACCTTAGCTAATTTCTCAGTTTTGGTGGCTGTAGGGCATTTGCTAGCAATGTGATCGGTAAGTCCACAGTGATAACATTTCCTATAGCTAAAAGTAGCTTTATGACCAGAGGAGTGCTTATTAGATATTTTTAAATGAGCAGGGCCAACACCAAGAATACCTTTGGCATTGGATATCGGAGGAACTATAAGTTCTTCAGATTTCTTACCAGTGACATCCACTCTTATTTTAGGAGTAGATCGCTAAATGAATTCAGGGATCTTATTCCTAGAAGTAGAAGGATGACTCGCTGAAGGTTTTGAAACTTTTAGCTTAGGTACATTGGTACCCTTCTGAGGTTTTTGAACAACTTTTCTTTACCTTTAGGAATCAAGGTAGATTTGTCCTCAAGGATGGGAGTTTTAGAAGAAGAAGAGCACTGAGGTAATAAGGTGTCAGGGACAGAAGGCACGAACATTCCAAACTTAAGCATGGAACGGTAAGTGGTTGGTTCTTCAGCGTCAGCTTTATAACCAAGACCACTTTTGTCTTTGGCAGGGATCTGAGCACCGATTATTTCAGTGATCTTTGTTGAGGATTTATACCATTCTTCAACAGTAGCCTTTTCAGTTTTCAGTTCAGCGATAGCTTGTTCTCGCTCGATACTGATGATTCGATTTACGTAGACCTGGTCTTTCAAATTTTCTTCTATTTTTGAAAGCTCTTGTATTTTTAAGTGACAGTTTTTAAGTTGTTCAGTTAAACCTAAGTTTTGCTTTTCATCTTTGGTCTTGCCATTCATGGCATCGTATAAATCGACAGTCAACATATCGATAGCTCGAAGTCAATGAGCTTCAGTGATAGCTGAAGTAAAGGTAGAAGAGATTGATACCTGAGAGGTAGACGTAGAAGTAGAGGGAATTTCAGCTTTTTCTTCCTCATCTTCTATCTTGGCCATGAGGCAGAGATTGGCCTCATCTTCTTCATCTGAATCTGATTCTTCATCAGACTCAGCCCAGTCTTGTTCTTCAGCGAACAAACCTTTTCCCTTCTTTTTGTATGCTTTCAGCTTAGCATACTTTTCTTTAAGCTTTTGGTATTTGTCATCTCTAGCCCTTGGGTTTGAGGATTTCTTGAAGGAAGAAGAAGGTTTGAAAACTTTCTTTGACCTGCATTTACTTGCAAAGTGTCCTACTTTTTCACAGTTAAAGCAGGTAGCAGTAGCCTTATCAACATGAGTGGATTTAGGCTTGTCAATGATAGTGAAATATTTATTTCTTCTGAAGTTACTCTTTCTAGCAAACCTGCTGGAGGTATTTGTCAGGAGTGCCAGAGATTCATCAAGTTCTGAAGGATCAGCTTCTGATGAATCATTAGAGTTAGTTTCCAACTCAGCGATCGTGACAGTTGATCGCTGAGAGGGTACTGACTCTAAAGAGAGTAAGGCAACATATGTGCTTTTGGAATCTTTGACAAGATTCTTCTTAAGTTGACACGACTTCTCATGATTGAGCATAATGCCAAATAAGGTAGAAAGGGTCATAAATTTCAGATCCTTAGAGAGCTTAAGACACATGGTATAGTTGTCCCAGCTTTCAGGAAGACTTTCCAAGAATTTTGTCAGGATCTCGGAGTTAGAGTAAGTCTTACCAACAGTTTCAACTCAATGATTAAACAATTGAAACGTTGGTGAACTTCAGAAAGAGTTTCAGTCTTACCACATATGAAGCTTTCATACTGTCTTACCAGGTTTATTTTTCTGGATTCTTGTACATCATCAATGCCTTCATACTGAACACATATAGTATTCCATATGTCTTTGGAAGTTTTCCGGTTCATTATGGAATGGTAGACTTCATCAGGTAGAGCCATGGAGATGATAGATCTAGCCTTTGTGTCAATGGCCACTTTCTTCTTGTCTTCGTCAGTCTACTGAGAGACTGCCCTAGGTATCAGTCTTTCCAGAACAGCAGGTGTGTTGGCAGGGGCTGGAACAGCATGATCTATAATGAAAGGAACATAAGGTCCATATTCAATATAGTAAGGTATAGTTGGATCTACACCTTCCAAGAATAGCATCATTCGATTTTTTCAGAGATTGAAGTTATCTTTGCTAAATCGAGGTGGTTTGGCAAGAGAGCCATTATCTATGTAATTGGTGTTTGTAGTATTTTCCATATTGAAGAAATAGCAAGGAAGAGA
Source organism: Saussurea involucrata (assembly GCA_033807775.1). Taxonomy (NCBI): domain Eukaryota; kingdom Viridiplantae; phylum Streptophyta; class Magnoliopsida; order Asterales; family Asteraceae; genus Saussurea; species Saussurea involucrata. The sequence continues at coordinate 15,025,522 of CM066312.1, forward strand.
GTATAAGTGTTGGAACCCAGATACACTTAATCAAGATTAACAATCTGTTAGTGGAGTTTAGAGTTTGATGCGGAAGCGTATTAAACTAACAGATATGTTTGATAGATATTAGAACGCACATATATAAAGAAAACAGTAAGGAATAAAAAGGATTTCTTGAACAGTTACTGTTATTCAATATATAATAAGAACAACGAAGAACAGATTAAGAACTGTTGGTGTGTGTGTGAATATAACACTCAGATATTTGACAATAAAGCTTGAGAGTATTAGTGATTCCTTGTGTATTCGTCGTTAGGAAGATCTCAACATGAGACTTCCTTTTATACTACTCTTAGAAGACTATGAAGTTGGTCACTGTTCCTTTTACGGCATGAATAGTAAACTGGATGGTGTGAACAGTGGACTGGATGGTGTGAGCAGTTGTTTGAGCCATGCGCATTTAATGGAGCAGATGTACTATTGGTAAATGCATTAAATGGCGCATACGTCTATTTTGTACCATGCCCTATTGAGTCCACTCAGAGCTTGACACGTGTTTTGACAGTACTTTTCCATGCAAGATGATGAACGTATCCAGTAATATCTTCCAAGTCTTCATAGCAGACCACAGAGGCTCTGTAAGGCATTACAGAGTTTCTGTGGTCTGACCTTCTGTGGAGCAGTCCACTTGTTTCCGAGTTGATCTTCTTCTTGCGCACTACAGAGGTTCTGTGATTACCTCTGTAGCTTCTGTGGCTTTCTGGACTTGATCTTCTGGAAGAAGTGGCAGAGCCTCTGTGAGAGGCTTTTCTATACTTAGCCTATTTTTCACTACTTCTAAGTATTTCTATGATTAGGAAGATTGAAGCTAACAATCTCCCCCTAAGTAGTGAAAAATAAAAATTTGACTTTGTGTTTAGTTAGGCTAAGTTAGATAAGACAAAGGTTAAACAATACCTCGAAATTTCTTTCATTTAGAAATATGCCAGAGGCATTTTACATTTGAGTACGATGAAAGATAAACTTTTGTTTGCAGAGATTGGAGGTCTGAGAATCAGATTTTGGCATCTTTGAAATCATTGTAGCTTCTGTTGTCTCTGCCGACTTTTCTGATCTCTTTGTAGAATCTGATGCAGAGTTCTCTTAGGCGGATTGTTGAGTCTATTTCTCTGATGAAAGTATCTGCATCATCTCTATCCATTTTCTCTGTACCTCTGTATTTTACAAGGCTTGCTCTGAATTTGCTCAGAGTACTGGTTGCGTACTTCTGACAATCCATGAGTACAAAAAGTTTAACCTGGTGTTGTGGGTTTTGAAATACTAACCCAAATCTTGGTTCTCTGATGATTGAGTTTGGCACAGCGTCTGGTGGGCAGCGATCTTCTGGTGGTCGTAGATCTAGATGTTTGAGACCAAGATCTTTTCCCAGCTGAAAATCTATCATGCTGTATAGCAGAAGCTTTTCCCTCATCGCTTTTCTCAATACTTGATAGGCTCTGGTGTTTGCTTCTGTGTTGTAGTTGTCCTTTGTCCATTGCAGAAGGTCAGGTAGATCGTATGGATTGATGTTTCTTAAGTCAGCATCAGCGAAGGTAGACTCTGAATTGTTCTCTCTTCTGACTTTGTAAAGATTGTACCTGACCCTTGGATAGGTTCTTGTGAAGGAGAATTTGCAGAAGATCACTTTTTTGATTTTGTGAATTGAGAAGACATCTGCTTTGGCTCTTGGCTTTGTTCTTGTGAAGATGTTCTCAAATTCTTCTCTGATCCTTGGATCTGTCACATGATCTATTGGATAGTTTGTCTGAAAGGATTGTTTGTAGAGGTATTTGTATACCACTTCTTCCATTTCTTCATGTGTTGGACCAGGTCGTGGAATTTGTCTTCTGAGACTCTCCATATGTTGAACAACTTCTGCAGCTCTACCAGTTAAGGGAGTTTCTGACAGAGTCTTCAATCCATGTGCCCAGTCAACTTCTTCGGGTTTTGGGGTTTGAAAGGCGTCAAACGCACTTTTCATCAGTTTCTCTGTTGGCTTTGACAATGTTTTCTTCTTCTTAGGTTCCTCTGTCAGTATCCCTTTGCCTTTATCTTTTGTTGTCGTGGCATAACCTGTTGCTTCTGTGGGATTTGAGGTTTGTACTTCTGTAGGTTTGATGGAGGTTGCCTCTGTGGATTTTGACGATTGTGATTTAGAGGACTTTTGTGGCGATGGTTCTATTGGATTGACTTGCTCTGTAACCTCTGTTGGAGGTTGTTTGGTGACTTCTTCTGTGAGCTCAGTTTCTGTTGATGAAGTGTTTTCATTGAATCTTCTTGCCATTCTGAAGGCTAAGGTGAACCTGTGCCTTTCTTCTTCTCTCTTCACCATTCGATCACTTATTGTTGTGTGCATCCTTTTCAGAATGTCAGAAGCAGAGGTCGTTGCTCTTTTTGGTTTGGTGGCAATCGACTTTCTTCTGGGTATGGTTTGGGGTGTTTCCACAGAGGTGGGTGTTTTCTCTGTGGTTGGTTCATCTGTTTCTTCTAAAATGATTACCTCAGGGGCGGTTGTTGCCTCTGAGGTTTGCTTATCTGCTTCTGTAGTGTTGGGTTCTTCAGAGGTTGAATCCACAGAGATGGGTGTATTCTCTGTGGTTTGTTGAGTTTGTTGTTGTCGGGTCTGTTCTGGAGGTGCTTGACTCAGAGGTTCTGCGGCTATTGGTGGACCTGTAAGTTCTCTGCTTGCAGTTTTCTCTGTAGTTTTCTCCCCCTCAGGATGATCTGATGGACCAGGATGGTCATCATCATCAGAGTCATCCTGACCCTTGTCTGATGTACCCTCTGCTCTGCAGGAAGCATCAGGTTTCATTGGCATTTTGGCTCCAGCAGCGATCAGTTTCGCGCAGACATCATCACAGAGGCCAAGAAGAGTTGCTAGCTCTGCCTCTGTTTTGAATCTCATCCTTCCTACACTTTCTCTGAAATCTTTGACGAAATTAGCATTTGCAGTGGTGAAGGAAAGGATGACTTCTGTTACTTGATTAATCACGTTCTGCCCAAGTTCTGTCAGCTGTGCTCTTGTCATGTAGTCTTTGGGTTGCATCAGCATGGTATTTCGCATGGCTTCTTCTTGAACTTTTTGTAGGGCCTTCTGTAGATCTGCAGGAGTGATGCCCGTTGACACTGAAGTCTGTTTGTTCAATTGATCAAGAAACTTGTTGATGGAGTTCTCAATCGAAGAAGGAGTAGTTGTTGCGGCAGAAGTGGTGTATGCGGTAGCAGCAGACTTGATCTGTGAGATGGCAGTTTTCACCTCTGTGGACAGGTTGTCCATTTTGGTGTTCAGGTTTAGTAGTGCCAGTGATGTTGTCTCTGCAAAAGATTTGAAAGAGCTTTGCAACTCTTTCAAGGTTTGGTTCACAGAGGTCTCAAGGGTTTGGAACTCATCCCTTGTGACTTGTGTTCCGGTGGTAACCTCTGGAGGAACACATTCGTCTCCAGAGTGAATCCCTGTTCCTGGGATACCTTCTTTCATTCCTGTTTGTATGTTGAGAATGGAAGGATTTCCTTCTGATCCTTGAGAAGAAACATGAGTTTCAATCCCTACAGAAGTTCTGTGAAGAACATTGTCCAAATCCACTCCAGAGGTGGGTATTGGAATATCCTTCTGTTGACTAGGAGACTTGTCTAGAGTCTCTTTGTCTTTGTGCTCTCTACTTCTCTCTGAAAGAAGTGTGGGTCTTAATAAGTGCGTGTCAGAGGAAACAAATTCCTCTGTAGGGTGTTCTTGTGTGATCTGGGGCGATTGATCACGAACATTAGGTGAGTCTCTTTGAGGAGACTCCCTAGGAATGGATTCCCCGGTTTCTGTGGGCACAGAGGTTGAAAGAGTAACCTCTGGCTGGATGGGTTGGGTTGGGATCGAGCTGTGCTGCTCTTTTTCAATAACTCCTTCTGCAGCTAGACCTGCGGAGTTAGAAATGTGGGTTGCACTGGGAGGGGGTGATTGATGTGTGCCTTCTTCAACTTCGGCATCTTTTCTTGTTTCTTCTTCTGGTTCTGTGGAAGTTCCTGGTTCTGTGCACAATGAGTCATACATGTGATGAGATCCGTATAATCCCATGACATGCGGATGATAGAGACCTTTTCGTATCCAGATAGCCTCTTCTTCATCTGAATCTACCTCTGAGATTTCTATCCCTTTTTCTGTGGTTTCTTCTACAACCGTTGCCTCTGTAACTTTAGTTGTATTCCACTCAGCTTCGATTTGTTCTGTTTCTTCTGAAGCTTGGTTTGGACTTCTTCTGTGGACGTCCAATCCTTGAATGAAAGGGTTTTGTAAAATCACAGGGGTTTCGGCTGGTTGATTTCTGGGTGTTGTGTCATCTTCGTGTAGATGTGTGTCAATGCCAGAAATGAAGAAATCTTGTTCTTCTGGAGTGTGGTGGTCGAGAGGTTGTGCCGTCCACCCTGCTGTATTAAGAGTGTTTGCAATTTCGGGGTTCTGTAGGAAATCATTCAGGTCTCCTTGGTGAGCAAATCTATCTGGAGATTGATATGGTGATTGATATCCTTCTTCTGTCATTCCTACTTCTGCATCTTCTTCTTCTGCAGTCTCTCCCTCTATGATTTCCTCTTCTACAATGGTAAACAACTTTTTAAGTGTTTTACCATGCTTCTTTTTGGTTTTCCTCCTTTTTGGTTTTGGTGCCCCTTCCTCTGTTGATTTGGATCTCTTCTTTTTCTGTTTTATGAAAAGGGGAGGTGCAGAGGAGCCAATCTCTGTGGCATGGGGAGGTGAAGGTCTATCTTCTGCAGTGCTTGTTGATGTGCCTTCTGCAGTTTTTCTCTTCTTAGCTTTTGGAGTAGAAGCAGAGATCTTTGCTGAAGATTTCTTTCCCATTATTTCTGCGCGTTTGGCTATGAAGCTGAGCTGAATAGCCATGTGTTTTGCTAATTTTTTATCCTTTTCTGCTTGAGTGGAAAGAGGTTTTGCTATCATTGTTCCTAGGGGAACACCTAAACGCGGGGGTGTCATAGGACTCGGTTTTGGAGTTCTATGATTGCGTATATACTCTTTCTTAAGGGATATGTTCGATGCGTAGCGCAGAAGTTTCTTTGACAGAGGTCTGCAGTGTGAGTAGCCATCAGCATGATCAGTGGGGGTATTTTTGTTCATCGGGAACTGTTTGGGAGTTGGCCCTTCCATTGGCCAATTTTGGATTAGCAGCAGAGGTTCGAACAGTACTCCCAATATTCTTTGGAATTGCAGAGGTGGTAGAAAGTTGGGATCGTTCTCTTTGACCCTTTTTGAGTTGTTCTTTCTGTCGATGGTGTTTATGATCTCTTGCATCATTATGGTCGCATAATCTAGTGGAAGATCATAGTAAACCCCGTACATGATGCTCAAGATTTGATGTGAGCTCTGGTCAATACTCCCTATCTTTCCTGTCAAGCATCTGTTAAGAATAGAGAACAAAGTGTTCCACAGAGGTGGTAATCGGCCTCTGCGGAAGTCATTTCTCTTCCGTAGTTGGGTGTTGTACCCAAGCATTTCCACGAATCTACAGAGCTCTTCGTCTGTTGGTTGCTCTGCATAACTTTTCAATCCCAGAAGACCCCTTGTTGGTAGGTTGAATTCAAGTGAGAACATTGTTCTGTTGAACTTGATTTCAAGATGCTCAGTTTTATCAGGTCTTGAAATGTACCCTTTGATAAGAGAATCGTCTTTATCAAATCGGCAGCTTTGCCAAAATTGGTTCAAATAACGAACTGGTATTCTGTTAGGGGTTCTTGATAGTAGAGGGAAAAGGATATGGTTTTCCATGATGTTCAGAAGTATGGCATGGGCTTCGCCGAAAGTAGTGGGTGAGGGGACCAAATAGCAGTTGTTGGATTTAATAGGAAGAGTGGCTTCGAAATGATCCTTAGCTATGAAGTTTTGCAAGTGTGTTGTCGGAGCAAAGTCTGCGGAATCCCCGGAATCTTGTTGTTCAATATCTCTTGCAAGGCTAGGGTTTTCAGAATGTTCTGAATGAGCAGGGGAGTTTTCCGTTGAGTTCGTCGGAGAGAGTTCAGAGGATGTAGCTCGAGAAGATGAAGCCATTTGCAAGTGTTTTGCAGGGTATCGCCGGAGAAGAAGATGAGAGTTTGTAAAAGGTTTTATGAGAGGGTAAGGTTTGTTTTTATAGGATGGTAAAACGGTAGACTTTGAAAGGGTAAAGTATATGGCAATGGATTAAAGTTTGGAATCCGCACTCGAGTTTGAGCGGCGGGTTCAACTTACCAAAAAAAACGTTCCATGTTTGCCCAATGAAAATGGGACACGTAGGCCATGTCAGAAAATGACAGGACGTCGTGCGCGGCCCATTAACGCTAGGCGCGTGGAGTTGTTCTTAGCCATATGAGTTTCACTCGCAGAAAAAGTAACCGTTAATACTACAGAGATGCCCAAGTAATCAGATTGACAGAGCTTCTGTAGTTTACAGAGGCTCTGTGATCTTGAAAATCTTTGATGTTTATCCCTTTTTCATATATCTCATTGTTATCATGACTTCTGTGGGGTTCTTCTTTAACCAAAACATTTGTAAAAGCATTGGAGAGGATAAAATCGGATTTTTGTGAAGAAATTTGCTTCACAGAGGTTTTGTGGCTCTGTTGGAACTTTCAGAAGTTCTGTCAGGGCCAGCAGAAGCTCTATGAGAGAAAAAATCTCATAAAAAGAATTTTATTCGTATTTTTGATCATCCAATTTTTGATTTGGTTTAAGAGATGTTTTTCGGACGTATTTGAAAGTTTGTGTCCGAGAAAACTGTTTATAAAAAACGGTTTGTTCGAGAAGGTCATGGTCTGCTTTTTCGGTTTCCGAGATAACATTCCAAAAGATCGACAGAAGGTTAATTTGTGATCACAGAGCATATTTCCTGCAGAAGCTCTGTTGAGCTCAGCAGAAGCTCTATGACCTTAAATTTCTCCTAATTCGAATTTTGTGAAACTTTTTGAGCTTTTGATTTTTGAGATGTTATTCACAGTATATTTAGGACATATTTGACAATTCTTGTCCTAGAAAATTGTTTTCCAAAAACCTTTTGTGCGAGAGACATACCTTTTGGTTCTTCTGTTCTCGGCAGTTTTGTCTTTCTTCTGTCGATGGAGAATTATCGACATTCTTCTTCGGCTTTCCTTTGAGAGATTTACCTCTGTAGATCATCTCAGGGCCCCTTTTGCTCCCCCTTGATCTAATCTCTTCTGTAGATCAAGAATTTTCCTTTTGCTCCCCCTTGATCTAATCACCTCTGTAGATCAAGTAATTTCCTTTTGCTCCCCCTTGACCTAATCACCTCTGTAGATCAAGGAATTTCCTTTTGCTCCCCCTTGACCTATGCTTGGATCAAAGAATGATAAGTTTTGCATAGAACATAGGTCATGGTCTTTCAGAGGTTCTGTAGGGGTCGTCAGAGGTTCTTAGTTGACTTACAGAAGCTCTGTGATTTTAAGAACTATTTAAGGTTTTAAGAATTTACATACAGAAGTAGAATCGATCAAAGCAATAAATTAAGCAATGTATTTTACTTATTATTTACAGAATATAAAACTATACTTACTGAGGATTTTCACACCATGTTAATCATTCCTATCTTACCTACCAAGAAGTTGAATCTTTTCTCGTCTAGTGCTTTGGTGAATAAGTCAGCGAGTTGATATTCTGTGGGCACAAAATGCATTTCGATTGTACCGTATTCAACATGATGTTTCAAGAAGTGATACCTTATATCGATATGCTTGGTTTTTGAGTGTTGCACAGGGTTGGCAGAGATAGCAATAGCACTTTTGGAATCGCAGAAGATGGGTATTTTGAACAGAATGTGGCCGTAGTCTTTTAGCTGAGTCTTCATCCATAGAACCTGAGAACAACAGCTAGCGGCAGCAACGTATTCAGCTTCTGCAGTGGATGTGGAAACACAATTCTGCTTCTTGGAGGTCCAACTGACTAGTTTACCACCTAGGAATTGACAACTCCCAGAGGTACTCTTTCTGTCGAGCATGCATCCTCCATAGTCTGAATCTGTATAAGCTTTAAGACCAAAACCAGAGTTCTGTGGATACCAGAGACCAAGATTTTTGGTCCCTTTTAGGTATCTAAAGATTCTCTTTACGACATCATAATGTGATTTCTTTGGATTAGCTTGATAGCGTGCACAGAGACATGTGGCATGCATAATGTCAGGTCTGCTTGCTGTTAAGTATAACAGAGATCCAATCATGCCTCTGTAGAGAGTGCATTCTACAGAGATGCCATCTGAATCTAAGAATAACTTGTTTCCAGTGGCCATTGGAGTTTTCATTGCAGAGGTATCAGAGAGGCTATATTTGGAAAGAATGTCAGAGACATATTTAGCTTGATTTATAAAAATTCCCTCTGATGATTGTTTGACTTGGAGTCCGAGGAAGAAAGTTAATTCTCCCATCATACTGATTTCAAACTCACTCTGCATGAGTTTTTCAAATCTTTTACACTCTTCTGAATTAGTAGACCCAAAAATTATGTCATCTACGTATATTTGTACAAGCATTATCTCACTACTTTTGCGTTTATAGAATAAGGTAGTATCTGTTGTACCTCTGTTGTAACCATTGACTAGAAGAAAGGTAGAAAGTCGTTCATACCATGCTCGTGGAGCCTGTTTCAGTCCATATAGAGCTTTTTCAAGGTAGTATACATGCCTTGGAAACTTTGAGCTTTCAAATCCTGGTGGCTGATTAACGTAGACCTCTTCTTGGATTTCACCGTTGAGAAAAGCTGATTTTACGTCCATCTGATAGACTTTAAAACCTCTGTGGGCTGCGAAGGCTAAGAATATTTTTATTGCTTCGAGCCGTGCGACAGGGGCAAAAGTTTCATCGTAGTCTATGCCTTCTGCTTGTCTATATCCCTTTGCAACTAATCTTGCTTTGTTTCTGATGACCACTCCATCTTCATCCTTCTTGTTTCTGTAGACCCATTTAGTCCCAATGGCCTGTTTTCCTCTTGGCAGAGGTACTAGAGTCCATACTCTGTTACGCTCAAATTGCAAAAGTTCTTCTTGCATGGCGTCTACCCAGTTTGGGTCATCTAGGGCTTCAGAAATCTTCTTTGGTTCTATCACACTAATAAAATTTGTAAAGAAACAAAAGTTAGCAGTGGCAGACCTTGTTTTTACTGCGTCAGAAGGTTCTCCGATTATTTGGCTTGGAGGATGGCTTTTTGTCCATTGAGTTGTGCGTGGGAGATGATCATCAATGTCATTCAGACTTTCTTTAGAGACTTCTTGTGTTTCTTCTTGTGTAGCCTCTGTTGTTCTTCGTGCCTTGGTAGTTGATTCTACCGTTTGTGGAATGATTGGTATGAGTGGTGGTGGAGTTTGTTCCTCTGAGGACGTATAATCTTGGTCCTCGATTTCCTCTGTAATTGGTTCTTCTGTGGTTTGTGCAGCTTCTGTGGTCGTTTTCCTTGATGTTTCATCTTCTGCTTCGGCAATTGCATCTGTAGTATATACAGAAGAAGATGAAGCATTATTAGGACCAGTTAGAGACAAACCTGTAGGATTTTGTCCAACAGAGGATGGTTCTTCAGAAACCCTGATTGTTCCAACAGAAGGATCAATGTTTTCGTTGAGCATCTCTAAAAATAGAAGATCCAAGTCTTCTTTTGCTCGTGAGATGACAGAGGATTTCCCTTTAGTTCCGAGTTCTGAACTGATTTGATCAGAAGTCATTTGGAATGAATCATCAAAAGAAACATTGATGCTTTCTACAATCTTGTGAGACTTTGTAAGGAATGTTCTGTAGGCTTTGGAAGTGGCAGAGTATCCAATGAATTTGCCTTCATCTGCTTTTACATCAAACTTTCCTCTTGAATCTCTGTCGTTTAAGACGAAGCATTTGCATCCGAATACATGGAAAAATTTGATGTTTGGCCGCCGTTTGTTAAGCAATTCGTAAGGCGTCTTGAGGTGTCTTTTCACAATGGTTGATCGATTTTGAGTATAACACGCATGTTGGTGCAAGTGTACCCAGCTTTTAATATTGTGATATATTTTTGGTACACATAAAATCACATCTCCATATTTATTTTGATGATTACAAAACACACTGCATTCTTTGTTATCTAATATTTTATCTGAGTGTGCAGCTTTTAAATAATCTCGATAATTTTATCTGAAGAATCCAAGACTGAAGATTTTCGTCGTTTTATTTTTAAAATGATAAATCACCCTAAAATAATATACCACTTGGATTTTTCTAATACTGTCTTTTTAAATAAACCAAGTCAGCTCTCCTCAACATCTTATCATCTTGCTGGATCATTTAATGTGAAAGATTTGTTTCTAGAAGAATCTGCGCATGCGTACTGCTTCCTGCAACAATTTTCTGGGCGGCATACCGCGAAGGTACAGGCGGTATACCGCGGCAGGCATGGTGTATATCTCTGATTGGTTGGAAGCTCCCTTTGTCTGCACGGCATACCGCGAAGAATAGCCGGTATACCGCTGGTACAAGTTTACGTTTTGTTTTGCAGGGTTGACCTTCTCTTCGCCATGTACTTTTCTTCTGCACGGTATACCGCGAAGGATTGCCGGTATACCGCGAAAGCCCGTGGACTGTTGCTCATCCAGTATATATATGCAACCTACCAGCATTCAAAGCTACCAATTTACAATAACTCCTCTCTGCATTTGATAAAGACTCTGCAGCCTCTTCTCTTGATAATTAAACTGTTAAAATTATAAAACACGTTTTTGAGTAAGAAATCTTGAGTTGATAGCAGATTAAAATCTCTCGATTAGTTGAATCAGCAACACAACTCAAGTGATCAAACTCTCTAAAAATATCCAAGTGATAAACCTTATACAAGAGTGATTATTCATATTAAAATTATACCCTCTTGTAAGTGTTTGAATAGAGTGAGTGATCCACATAATTCTCTCAAAGAAGAGTGATTCGCGTTTGTTGTACTAAGGTTTGTGTTCTACCGTAAAGAACACGTTTTCTTATTGGATCTCCGAGAAGTGTTTTCTCGAGGTGGACTAGCCAACCGCGTGATTGGTGAACCACTTTAAAATTTCGGTGTCAAGTATTCTCTTTCCTTTATCTCTTTATTTTTTCCGCTGTACTTTATTATATCTGTTTATATAAACTGCTTTGCATTTATATTTATTTATACAATATCTGTGTATCTGTTTGTATTTATACTCTTCTGTATTGTACTATATTTACTCTGTATTTATTTACAAAAGAATTTTTGAAAGTAAGATTTTTTATAATACAACCTAACCCCCCCCCCCCCCCCCCTTGGTTGTCCAACAATTGGTATCAGAGCAGGGCTTTCAAAATTTTTCTGCTTAAATTTTTTTTCTAAAATGACTCAACAAACTAATATTGTGTTTTCAAAACCTCCTTTGATAGATACTGAAAAGTTTGGCATTTGGGCCGAGCTATTTGAATGTCACGTGCGTGGCAAAAATCAAAAGATTTGGGACATAATTGAAAATGGGAACTTTAAACCCAAAATTGTTAAAGATGATGTTTTTATTGATAAACCTTTAGATGAATGGACTACTGCTGATGAATCTCATTTTTGTTTAAACTTTGAAGCTAAAAATATATTATATGCTGCTTTAACAACTGATGAAATTGAAAGAGTATATACATATAAAACCGCTAATCAAATATGGGAAAGTTTAAATAATACTCATCGTGGAAACACGGAAGTTAAATCAAGTAAAGTAAATATTCTAGTTCACGATTATGAACTATTCGAAATGAAACAAGATGAGTCAATTGACTCAATGTTTAAAAGATTTAACCTTATTATGACTACTTTGAAAGGTTTGGATCGCACTTATCCTAACGAGGACTATATAAGGAAAATCCTACGAGCCCTTCCTTCGGAGTGGATGCAAAAGATAACATCTTTGGAAGACTCCCGTGACCTTTCCCTAATGAAGATAGATGACTTAATCGGAAATCTCAAGGTGCACGAAATTGCACTTAAAAGAAATAAAGAAAGGGAGCAAGTTAAAAAGAAGTCAATCGCTCTCAATGTCTCAACACCAAAAGTCGAGAAGAAAAAGGAGAAAGCTAGCTCCTCAAAAGATCCTTCCGAAACTCTCGATGAAGTCGCCATGTTGGTAAGAAACTTTTCCAAGTTTTTTAATAATAATAAATTTTCTAACAATGGCAGATTTCAAAGAAACGGCAACTACCGTCGTGGTGGTGAAAACCGAAGTCGTAAGTTCCATAAACGAGACGAAAAAGTAAAGAAAAATGACGACTCAAGTGGTGACGATAAAGCTAAGCCAAAGAGAGGATTTTGCTACTCGTGTGGCGACAAAGATCATTACGCCAATGAATGTCCGAAAAAGAACAAGTACCAAAACAAGAAGGATAAAGCCTTCATTGGAGGCGCGTGGAGCGCGAGTGAAGAAGAAGATGACTATCAAGCCATTTGTCTTATGGCTGAAAGCGACAACGAGGTAAACACTTCTTATTCAAATTACGATAGTGATTATGATAGCGATAGCGAAAACAATCTTGAATTATTGCATGAATCGTTTCATAAAATGGCTAATCTTGCAAATAATTATAAAGACGAAATTGCTATGTTAAAAGAAACTGTAAATGCATGTAAAAAGGAAATAAATAATGTTAATCAAAAATCTGCAAATGATATGAATATAATTGCTAAATTAGAAACTAAATTAGGAGAAAAGGATTTTTGTAAATCTTGTGATGCTCTAAAGAAAGAAATTGCATGCTTAAATAAAAAGTCACATGAAAATATTATTTGTACAAAATGTGATATTCTTGAAAATGAAATTGCATGTTTAAAGGCTAAATGTGCTTCATATGAAAAAGATAACATGTTAGCTAAAGCTTTTGAAAGTAGTAATGAAAAAGTTCTTAACATGCTTAATATGTCGAACCGTATAAATTGTAGAAAAGGTATAGGTTCAAATACATGTGTTAAAAAATGTAATTGCATGCCTATTAAAAGATGTTATGAACCACCTAAGTTTAATACACGAAAGCCGTATATGCAAAAACCTCCGTATGTACCTAAAATGCATAATGTAAATTATAATACGAGAAAACCGTATGCTCGCATGTATAACGATAAGTATTCTAAACCTAAAAATAATGCGAATATAAATGCTTGTTTTTATGTGTATGATAAATACAATCGCAAAATTAAAATGATAAATAAATGGATTCCAAAAGGAATGTTTAGTAATGATAATCCCGGTGGTATGCGTTTATGGTTTTAAATGTGTTATATATTATATATATATATATATAGTTTAAATATGATATATTTTCTTGTATATATAAGTAATATATTGTTATATGTACTTTTGTTTATATATATATATATATATACATACGTACTACATATATATATATTCTTTTTGATCTATTATATATATATATATTTTTTGCTTAACTTTATATATATGTTGGTTGTTATCTTGAAACTAATTTACAAGGACCCACGAGAAATGGGGACCATAAAAGTTACATCTTTATTATTGTAGATAAACCTTGATATAGACTGGATACTCGATAGTGGTTGCACACGTCACATGACCGGAAACAGCAATCTTTTTTCATCATATAAGTCATGTGATGGTGGACAGGTAATTTTTGGAGGAAACTCCAAAGGAAATATAATTGGGAGAGGTACAGTTTCTTGCAATAATGTTAAATTTCTTGATGTGAATCATGTTGATAATTTGCATTTTAATCTGTTAAGTGTTCGCCAATTGTGTAAAAATGGTATAACTGTCGTCTTCGAAGAAGACTCGTGCAAAATCTTGAAAAATGGCAAAGTTCTTTTAACTGGTTCTGTGAAAGGAAATTTATATATTTGCAAAACTGTTGTATCTGAAAATGTATGCTTATCTTCTATTTTTGATGTTTCTACTTTATGGCATAGACGTTTAGGTCACGCTAATCTAAGATTAATGCAAAACTTAAAAAATAAGGAGCTTGTGAGTGACCTTCCAAAATTAAAGTTTGATAATCATTTTTGTGATGCTTGTCGTGTCGGCAAACAACATCACGTTTCTCATAAATCTAAAAATGTTATTTCTACTCAAAGAGTTTTAGAACTTCTTCATATGGATCTTTTTGGCCCTATGGCGATTCAAAGTTTTGGAGGAAATTTTTACACTTTGGTTATTGTGGATGATTATTCCCGTTATACTTGGACTTTATTTTTGAGACATAAAAATGAGGCTTTTGAAAAGTTTAAAATTTTGGGAAAACGAATTCAAAACCAACAAGGTTGTACGATTGTTTCCATACGTACGGACCATGGACGAGAATTCGATAATGATATCCAATTTGGTGCCTTTTGTGATAAACATGGTATAACTCATAACTTTTCGGCTCCTCGAACTCCTCAGTCAAATGGGGTTGTTGAAAGGAAAAATCGAACGTTGCAAGAAATGAGTAGAACCATGCTAAACGAACATCAAGTTCCCCAAAAGTTTTGGTGTGATGCCGTTGCTACCGCAACCTATGTGCTAAACCGTGTCCTAGTTAGAAATATCCTAAATAAGACACCCTATGAACTTTACCGTGGTAGAAAACCTTCCTTAGCTCACCTGAAAGTTTTTGGTTGTAAATGCTTCATTTTAAACACCAAATCCTACTTAACCAAATTCGATGCCAAAGCCTATGAGGGAGTGTTCCTAGGTTACTCTTGGAATAGCAAAGCCTATAGAATTCTAAATAAGGAGACCATGGTTGTAGAAGAATCCCTAAATGTTAGCTTTGACGAGAGTCCTCCCAAACCGAGTGCACCCTTAGCAAATGACAATATCCGTGAGGGAGACGTCTTAGCACAACAACTTAGCAACTTGGATTTAGGTACCCAACCTTCCACAAATAATATTGAATCTAGTAATGCCCCTCCTTGCTTTATTCCACAAGGTATAGATGATCCTAACCTTAGAACCGCTCGAGGCCATCCCGTAGATCAAATTATAGGTGACCTAAACCAAAGGACAACTAGATCACAAATCCATACCCATTGTGCTTTCCATGCCTTTATCTCAACCATAGAACCTAAAACCATAGATGAAGCTTTAGGTGATGAGGATTGGATAATGGCCATGCAAGAAGAGTTAAACCAATTTACTAGGAATGATGTGTGGGACTTAGTTCCTTGCCCTAGTAGTCAAACCATTATTGGCACAAGATGGGTCTTCCGTAACAAGATAGACGAGAACGGTGGAGTCACACGAAACAAGGCACGTTTAGTTGCCAAGGGGTACAATCAACAAGAAGGTATAGATTACGATGAAACCTTTGCACCGGTTGCAAGGTTGGAGTCTATTCGAATGCTTCTCGCTTTTGCAAATGCCAAAGATTTTAAATTATTTCAAATGGATGTTAAAAGTGCTTTCTTAAATGGTATTATAAATGAGGAGGTATACGTTTCTCAACCTCCCGGTTTTGAAAATTTTGAAAATCCGACACATGTTTATAAATTGAAAAAGGCGCTTTATGGTTTAAAGCAAGCTCCGCGTGCGTGGTATGATAGATTAAAAACCTTTTTAATTGTAAGTGGTTATATTATGGGTAAAATAGATAATACTTTGTTTGTGAAATATGATCAAAATGATATTGTGGTTGTGCAAGTATATGTTGATGATATTATTTTTGGTTCTACTAATGAAAATCTTTGTAATGAATTTTCTGCGAAAATGACAAGCGAATTTGAAATGAGCATGATGGGAGAGTTAAAATACTTCTTAGGATTGCAAATCAAACAATGTGAAACTGGTATTTTTATTAGTCAATCTAAATATTGTAAAGATATGTTGAAAAAGTTTAACTTTGAAAATGTCAAACCCGTTGAAACTCCAATGACCACAAACTTACAATTATCTCGTGACGAGGAGGGAAACGATTTTAATGAAAAGATTTATCGTGGTATGATTGGTAGTTTATTATATTTAACTGCTAGTAGACCTGATATTATGTTTAGTGTATGTTTATGTGCTCGTTTTCAATCTTCACCTAAACAAACTCACTATGAAGCTGTCAAGCGTATTTTTCGATATTTACGAGGTACTACTAATCTTGGCTTATGGTATGCAAAGAAACCCGAGTTAGAAGTAACGTGTTTCACCGATTCCGATCTTGGTGGATCTATTGTTGACCGAAAAAGTACTAGTGGGGTATGTGCCTTTATAGGTCTCTCACTTGTGTCTTGGTTCTCCAAGAAACAACAATCCGTAGCGTTGTCTACTACCGAAGCGGAATATGTAGCCGCCGCAAGAGCGTGTGCTCAAGTCCTTTGGATGAAACACACCCTTACCGATTTTGAGGTACACCTAACCAAAATTCCAATTATGTGTGATAACTCAAGTGCCATAAACTTAAGTAAAAATCCTGTTTTACATTCTCGTACAAAACATATTGAATTGAGACATCACTTTTTACGAGATAATGTTCAAAAAGGCCAAATCGTGCTTGAAAAGGTTGATTCAGAAGATAATTTGGCCGATATTTTTACTAAAGCTCTTAACAAAAAGGCTTTCTTTAAATTAAGACTTGGTTTAGGCATGCTTGAGTATAACCCTTGAGAAAATGCTAACTCTCAAATACTTCATATTTTAAGGGGGAGCATCTTTCAAGGGGGAGCATAGCGTCTTTCCTAACCCTTTTTGCTTCGACAAAAGGGGGAGAGAAACCGAGTATGCTCTCCTGTTTAGCGTTGTGTTTGTCATCATCAAAAAGGGGGAGATTGTTGGTGCAAGTGTACCCAGCTTTTAATATTGTGATATATTTTTGGTACACATAAAATCACATCTCCATATTTATTTTGATGATTACAAAACACACCGCATTCTTTGTTATCTAATATTTTATCTGAGTGTGCAGCTTTTAAATAATCTCGATAATTTTATCTGAAGAATCCAAGACTGAAGATTTTCGTCGTTTTATTTTTAAAATGATAAATCACCCTAAAATAATATACCACTTGGATTTTTCTAATACTGTCTTTTTAAATAAACCAAGTCAGCTCTCCTCGACATCTTATCATCTTGCTGGATCATTTAATGTAAAAGATTTGTTTCTAGAAGAATCTGCGCATGCGTACTGCTTCCTGCAACAATTTTCTGGGCGGCATACCGCGAAGGTACAGGCGGTATACCGCGGCAGGCATGGTGTATATCTCTGATTGGTTGGAAGCTCCCTTTGTCTGCACGGCATACCGCGAAGAATAGCCGGTATACCGCTGGTACAAGTTTACGTTTTGTTTTGCAGGGTTGACCTTCTCTTCGCCATGTACTTTTCTTCTGCACGGTATACCGCGAAGGATTGCCGGTATACCGCGAAAGCCCGTGGACTGTTGCTCATCCAGTATATATATGCAACCTACCAGCATTCAAAGCTACCAATTTACAATAACTCCTCTCTGCATTTGATAAAGACTCTGCAGCCTCTTCTCTTGATAATTAAACTGTTAAAATTATAAAACACGTTTTTGAGTAAGAAATCTTGAGTTGATAGCAGATTAAAATCTCTCGATTAGTTGAATCAGCAACACAACTCAAGTGATCAAACTCTCTAAAAATATCCAAGTGATAAACCTTATACAAGAGTGATTATTCATATTAAAATTATACCCTCTTGTAAGTGTTTGAATAGAGTGAGTGATCCACATAATTCTCTCAAAGAAGAGTGATTCGCGTTTGTTGTACTAAGGTTTGTGTTCTACCGTAAAGAACACGTTTTCTTATTGGATCTCCGAGAAGTGTTTTCTCGAGGTGGACTAGCCAACCGCGTGATTGGTGAACCACTTTAAAATTTCGGTGTCAAGTATTCTCTTTCCTTTATCTCTTTATTTTTTCCGCTGTACTTTATTATATTTGTTTATATAAACTGCTTTGCATTTATATTTATTTATACAATCTCTGTGTATCTGTTTGTATTTATACTCTTCTGTATTGTACTATATTTACTCTGTATTTATTTACAAAAGAATTTTTGAAAGTAAGATTTTTTATAATACAACCTAACCCCCCCCCCCCCTTGGTTGTCCAACAACGCAGTAGAAATTGCTTCTGCCCAAAAGTTCATTGATAATCCGCATGCTGACATCATAGTTCTTGCGGCTTCCACAAGTGTTCGATTTTTTCTTTCGACAACACCGTTCTGTTGTGGGGTGCGAGCTGCAGAGAAGTTCTGTGATATTCCTTCTGTTGAAAGATAGGCTTCAATGACAGAGTTTTTAAATTCTGTGCCATTGTCACTTCTTAACTTCTGTATTCTGCAATTATAAAGAACTTGGATTCTTTTCATTAGATTTATCAATATAATTGGAACATCTGATTTCTTTCTAACGAATTCAACCCATGTGAAACGCGAATACTCATCAATTAGGACAAGTATGTATTTCTTGCCACCTAGGCTCTGTATGGCAATGGGACCGCAGAGGTCGACATGAAGCATGTACAGAGGTCTAGTGCAAGATACATCTGTTTTGCCTTTGTGGGAAGCTCTTTTGAGTTTTCCCATCTCACAGGCAGAACATAAATGATCCTTATTGAATTTAACATTTGGCAAACCTTTAACTAAATCAAGTTTGACCAGTTTTTCCAATGTGTGAAAATTTAAGTGACAGAACCTGTTGTGCCATCACCAGGCTTCTTCACTTTTGCAGGCAACAAGGCAAACTTTGTCTTTGTTCTTTGAGTTGAAGTTCATTAGATATAGATCACCTATTCTTTCAGCTCGCAAAAGTTCCATACTTGTTTCTTCACTTTGTAGAGAGCAGAAAGTTCTTTTGAACAACACATTGAATCCTGTATCACAAAGTTGACTTACACTGAGTAGGTTGTGCTTAAGGCCATCCACATATGCAACTTTGTATACAGAAACGTCTTCTTTTCTTATGACTCCATAGCCTTTTATGTGCCCTTTCTTGTTGTCTCCAAAAGTCACAGATCCACCATCTTGTGTTTCTTTGTACGTGGATAGTGCACTTCTGTCACCAGTCATGTGCCTTGAGCATCCGGAGTCTAGATACCAGATTGGCACATACTTCTTCTGCAGGACAATCACAGAGATTTAGGTACCCATATCCATATGGGTCCAATATTGTTAGAGTTTTTCAAGTTTGCCTTGGCATTCTTGAAATACATTTTGTTCTCTGCAGAAGAGTCAGATTGTTTCTTTGTGGGATTTGACTTTTGAATTGTCGTAGAGAGTAAACAGACTTGACTTGATAAATGATTATTAAGTTTAGACATGAGATCAAAGCAATGACAGTATTGAATATGAGATGTAATTTGCTTGAACTTTTCATTGAACTTTTTGAACTCAGCCACAGAGGCATTACATTCTTTCTTTACATTAGATTTCCTATTACTAGAAGATCTATGAATACTTGAATGTTGTTTGCAAAAGCTCTGTTTAGGACCTGCCTTCTGTGGGTTGCTTCTGTGGTGAACTTCTTTCATCACTGTCACAGAAGAAAAAGATTTATTAACCTTAGGTTTTGAAAATCTAGAACTTATAGGATCAATAGAGGTCTTCTGTAACATTTTAAGCTCAGCAGAGGTTTTGATATGTAGATTCAATTTTAGAAAATCTTGGCAGATTGGAATCTCTGTGAGTTTCTCTTTTGGAGAAATAGTTCTGTGAGGAACTTCAGAGGAGAATTTGACATCCTCTATGTCACAGTGAATTGTCCCTGATTTGAAATCAGTCTCTGAGTTGTCAGAGGATGAATCGTCCTCGTATACAGAGGTTGAGTCAATTCTTTCAATAGAGGCTGGATTTTCTGAGCATGTATCGTACGAGCTTTCTTCCTCTGTAGAATAGTTTTCATAGATTGCAGAGGTTTCTAATAAGATTTCTTCAGTGAGAGTTTTATCTATAGAAGATGTACATAAATTTTCTAAAACGCTTGATTTCCATATTTCCAAAATTTCTTTTTCAATTAAATTTTTAAAGTTTTCTTCTGAAAAAATGGGTTTAAATTCAGGAGCTTCTGCTGATAATTTCTTTTCAACGTTTATCAAACAGACAAAAGCAACCTGTGTTTGGGTCTCTGGTTTACCAAACTTGAAGATACCAATCTGATCTTGTGTTTTCAGATATTTCTTTGGTTTGATACCTCTATTGACAGTGGTTGAAGATGATGAGTCTGTGTTTTCAAACCACACGTTAATCATCTTCTTATGTTTCTTCAAGTAAGGATCCACAGAGATTTTCGCCCGTTTGCTTACAGAGATTAGATTTGGAAAATCTGGTTTGTTTGTTTTTCCAATCACAAATAACGAGGACAGAGGTTTGTTTCTTTTGCCTTCAACACCTAGGGTGATATCATCATACCCTATACCTCGTCTCCCTATTTGTGAGTTTATTTTTTCATAAACTTTATGTGCATCTTTATAGTTTTTAAGCAAAACTTCTCTTCTGAGTAAATCTTGCCATAATACCTCTCTTTCTCTTTGAAAGTATTCTTTAAGAGCTCTTATGTCAGTAGTTTCGCTCCTTGAAACTGAAAGTTCTTTTGTTTTATCTTTTAAAGTATTGGTTAATTCAGAAATTTGTTTTTTTAAAGGATCTAGAGTTTTGTTCCAATTCTTTTCTATTCTCTCTTTTTCCTCAAAAATCTTTGCTTTTTCTTGAGTGAGAAGCCGTACTTCTCTCTCATTGAAAGTGAGTCTTTTCTGAATACTTTGATTTATCTCTTTCAGTTCAATTAATTCAATGTTAATTCTAAGTGTATTATCATCTACAGAGGTAATACAAGAGTTGGAATTTGAAGTAGATACCTCAGAGTCAGTGCAGGAGTCGACTTCTGCCATGCCACAGAAGAGGGCATTAGCGGTATGTTCATCGTCAGAAGTAGAGTCTGACTGGAAGTCTTCTGTGTTCTCCTCAGAATGTCCTTTTGCCATTAAGGATTTTTGAGCATAATATTCGGCTTTCTTTTTGTAGAAAGCAGAGTCCCTCTGTGGGCGATTTGATCTGCTTCTGCATTCATTCGCAAAATGGCCTGGTTTGCCGCAGTTAAAACATCCTTGAGGAGTGTTTCCTGTTCGATCATTGGACTTCTGTAGGTCTCCGCCTTTCTCTGATCTACATTCATTTGCATAGTGACCAGGTTTGCCGCATTTGTAGCATTCTTGTTGCGTGTGGCTTACCGAGTCATCTGACCTCTGTCGGTCATTCCCTCTGTAATTTCTATCGTTTGACCTCTGTCGGCCACTTGATTCTTCTCCTCTTCTGTCATCTCTTCTGTTGTCTCTTCTGTCATCCTGGTTTTCTCTATCATATCTTTCATTTCCGGAACCTCTTCTGTTTCCTCTGAACTCTTTTGTCAATAGAGCTAAAGATTTAGCTAGTGACGCAAGAGTTATTTCCTTTTCTGCTTGCTCTTCTTCTTCACTGTCAATTATCACCATCTTCTTCTTCTCCTTTTTCTTCTCCTCTGTGGCTTTATCATTTCTTGGTCTCTGTGCATCCTCTTTAGTTTTACTAACCAATGCATATGGTGCAATGGTTAGTGTTTTAGCCTGTGCTATCTGAGGTTCTTGTGCGGCTAATGTTCCGTAAAGATCAGAGAGAGTCCAGGTGTCTAGATCCTGATTTGTCTGTAGGGACATAGACAACTGGAGCCATTCTTCATTTAGACTTTTTAAAAACATGACATTGTTTTCTTCAGAAGTTCTGTCAATGCCTGATTTTCTGCACTGGTTGATTAGAGAGTTGAATCTGTCGTATGTTGTTTGCAGAGATTCTGTTGCAGAGGCTTTGAATGCATGATATTCATTGATGTACTGTGCTCTTCGGTTTTTTTGTGTTTTAGCACCTCCTTCCAACTGTCTTTCCAGTTCTTTCCACAGATCATGCGCTGTTTCACATGAATCCAAGGATTGAAAGAGTTCGTTGGGTATTGCCATTATTAATGTCCTCTTGGTTTTCTGAGCAACTTCATCTTCTGCTTTATCTTCGGTTGACCACTCCCCTTTTGGCTTTGGTTTTTGATGTTCGGGGATTTCGGCAGATTCAGCAGTAGCAGGTATACGAGGTACTACTGTCATGGGAATAGGAGGAGGATTGTATAGATATTGTACTTGATTTTTTTCAGTGCCCTCGAAAAAATGGACCATTCTTATTTTCCACTGAGGATACTCATCTCGAAGGAGAGTAGGAGGTTTAGTGAGAGAACCAGTAGTAAAGAAATTATTTGTATTTGTCATTTGAAGATTTTAGAAAGAAAGTATGATTAAAGAGTTACTTCGATGAGCTTGAAGATTTCCTGGGTTTAAGCAGTTTCCAGACACAATTTTAAATCTCAATAATATCTATCAAGAGTCTTGATAAGTGGATCACTTGATATTGAAAATCAAGGATGGCTCTGATACCAATTGTTGGAACCCAGATACACTTAATCAAGATTAACAATCTGTTAGTGGAGTTTAGAGTTTGATGCGGAAGCGTATTAAACTAACAGATATGTTTGATAGATATTAGAACGCAAATATATAAAGAAAACAGTAAGGAATAAAAAGGATTTCTTGAACAGTTACTGTTATTCAATATATAATAAGAACAACGAAGAACAGATTAAGAACTGTTGGTGTGTGTGTGAATATAACACTCAGATATTTGACAATAAATCTTGAGAGTATTAGTGATTCCTTGTGTATTCGTCGTTAGGAAGATCTCAACATGAGACTTCCTTTTATACTACTCTTAGAAGACTATGAAGTTGGTCACTGTTCCTTTTACGGCATGAATAGTAAACTGGATGGTGTGAACAGTGGACTGGATGGTGTGAGCAGTTGTTTGAGCCATGCGCATTTAATGGAGCAGATGTACTATTGGTAAATGCATTAAATGGCGCAGACGTCTATTTTGTACCATGCCCTATTGAGTCCACTCAGAGCTTGACACGTGTTTTGACAGTACTTTTCCATGCAAGATGATGAACGTATCCAGTAATATCTTCCAAGTCTTCATAGCAGGCCACAGAGGATCTGTAAGGCATTACAGAGTTTCTGTGGTCTGACCTTCTGTGGAGCAGTCCACTTGTTTCCGAGTTGATCTTCTTCTTGCGCACTACAGAGGTTCTGTGATTACCTCTGTAGCTTCTGTGGCTTTCTGGACTTGATCTTCTGGAAGAAGTGGCAGAGCCTCTGTGAGAGGCTTTTCTATACTTAGCCTATTTTTCACTACTTCTAAGTATTTCTATGATTAGGAAGATTGAAGCTAACAATAAGCAATATCTTGTTTATGAGATTAAACAATCTGCTCTGATACCACTTGTTGGTCCCGAAGGGGTTATACAAGTTTGTAGAAGAGGGGGGGTTGAATACAAACACATATTTTTATCTTTCTAAATTGTTTATTGATATATATATAAAATAATTTACAGTTTGTTGCGGAATAAGATCAAGTTAAAAACCTAACCTAAACAAACTATGAGAATACACACAGATTTCTTGCACTAAGAAATATAGAGAGAAAGAAGATAAGAAAACTAAGGATAGTTTTCTTGCACTAAGAAGTTCAACGAGAGAGAAGCCGAGCACTTCAAAAATGAAGTAGGGTTCTCTATTTATACTGCATGCATTAAATGCAAGTCAGTATACCTTTACACGTGGCATCTTCTGGTTGGTTGCATGTTGACTTTAGCAAACATCCTAGTGGCCACATGATGTACAGTGTAGTTGCAGAGTGGTTTGTACGATCCTTGACAAAAGGGATGTCCGTTCTGACAAAATCGTACGGGGGGCGTGCAAGGAGATAAGACAAAAGTTGCTTGTAGAACAGGCTTCATGATCAGCGCTCGCTGAATGAATCTTTATCAGCGAATGACAAAGTTCAGCGTTCGCTGAAGTCTTCTACTTGAAACTTCGCGTGGAATGGACAAGTTTTGTCTTCGCTGATATCCGCATCAGGTCATTTGTAGACTTAGTCACTCGTTCTTCATCTTGGTCTTCGATTTCAGCTTTGAACTTGGTTGACGCGAATCTTGTCTTCAGGGATCATAAGTAAACAATTACAGATAAAGCTTTCAGCGATTATCAGTGAGACTGAACAGACTCAGGGCTCACTGATGTACATGTATCGTTGAAACATAAATTAAAGAACGTGGTTTTCCATCAGCGATACTAAACAGACTTAGTATATTTTCTTTGATGGTGAAACTCTAATACATATTGTTTACTTACAATTTTCACTAAGTGTTTCTTAGGGTTATTATCAAATCACTGAGGGTTTGGATCAACAGAGAAAAGTAAATTGCATAAAGTAAAGTGCAAGAAATTTAAATGACATAAATTAAAGTGTTGAAATTAAAATGCGATAAGTAAATTGATATTAAAATAAAAGCATGCATTATAGAGCGAGAATTTAACGACGGGGTTGGAATATTGCATGGGAATTCTTGTTTCAAATGTGGAACTTATATGAGAATTGCTAAAATTACGCAAATGGAACCTTTAAGTGAACCACCACCGGTTACGATTGAAATATGATTTCAATCGTTGAGCTATGGATTTGGTTACTTAAAAAGCCCAAAGATTAATTAACAAAGATTCAAACGAAGAAAAGATCTTTTAATGAAATGAGGAGTAAAGAGTGGAGTGATAAAGAAACTGTGCATCAAGTAACGATAAAAGAAGAGTAACACATGCCTAGCCAAAATCCCACTCGACCTTTTTGATAAATTTCCACAGGTCTCAAAAAGAAAAGCTTTTTACAATCCGAAGTGAAACCGAGGGACGAAATTGATGAGAGGTAAAATGAAAAAGTAGTAAACAATAAATTATGAGAGTAATTTGATTAACACCTTAATATATAAAGAGAGAAGGTCGGCCAATTACAAAACCAAACAAGGACCATGCATGCTAATTACGAACCGCAAGTTATCTAGCAAAGGGGTTCACTACACAAAGCATTCGACCAAAACAAGGTTTTCATGGTATTATGTAGTGACTAAGTTATCATCTTAGCTCCCCAACATGCTTATTTATAGCAAGAGAAAGGAGTTATTATGGGCTTAAAATCATAAGCCTAAGATCAAGCCCTTACAAAACACAACAAAATGATAAAGTTCAACACATAGATCCAAAACCAAATCATTGTCCAAGCCCAACTTTTAAGTGTGAAACAACCCAAAAACGGAGCCCAGGAAGCCCAAAACTATCGGCCCACTTCAAAACCATAATCCTTCGGCTTCCTCTAGCATCCTTCAAGTATCCTGCAATATTCCAAAGGAAGTTATGTAAGTTTTCAAATTTAAGCACTCATTAAGTTGTTCCAAGTATCAAATTAGACTAATGACTACAAAAACATCTAAGAGTTGGATTGATGGACTTACTTGGGACCAATAAAGGGAAGAAATTGTTGAAAATATGTTGCAAAATAGGGTTAAAATGTTAACATTATCAATGCCCGAAAATACTGCTTGACTATTAAAACACCCATATAAGGAGGAGGCTGAATTTGTGTAAGGGCTAGAGAATTCGATGAGCAGACATAATCGACAAATCCATTAAGGTTGATGAGGTTTACGGTTGGAGAAGAAATAGGGTAAGGTGGGTATACGTAATATAATAATATTTTTATTTAATTTTTAAAAAATAAAAAATGAAAAAAATAGCAATATCTTTGAAGTTAACGAACATTATTAATAACGTTAGCCACGAGGACCAAAAACGAAACATAGTGACAACTGTAATAATCAAAAGTATAATTAATTTAAAGTAGAAACTAGACTCCTGATAACAACCACACCGATCAAAAGTGTAATTTACTCATTAGCTTATGAGTTAACTATAGTTTGGTTCCCATGGTATATCGGTTATAACACTTTTCATCTCTACAATTTTAAAGTTACAATAACACATATTAATTATATTTATTTTTCATGATGTAGGCTCAAATTTTATGGCTCAATTAAAAGTCCATCCAACACCTTAATTAGTTTTCAGTTCTCAATCTTCCACGTTTCCTAAATTAACAAAATTTTGAAATCTGTCAAAAATTAAAATCTAAAATTCCAAATCGTTCATCAATTTACTCAATGTTTATCTAAAGTTCTAATTGTTATTATATAATTTCTTAATAATGTTAGATTGGTAGAAATTTCATTTTAGATATAAGCTTATATTTTATTACTACAAAATCTCGTAATAGATTCAAACCGTCTAACCAAACAAATCAGAGTGTGATTGTATGGTCCAATTTAATTGGTTTGATTATTAACACAAAATCTGGTAATAGATTCAAACCGTCTAACCAAACAAATCAGAGTGTGATTGTATGGTCCAATTTAATTGGTTTGATTAGTTGCTACCAAATACCAAGGTTTGGTTTTTTCCCTTAGAGTAAACTACATTTTTGGTCCTTGTGGTTTCTTGTTTAAAACACATTTGGTCCCTATAGTTTATAAATTATACTTTTGTCATTGAGGTATGCAAAAACGACTGGATTTGGTCCTTGCCTCTGACAACCATTAATAAATTTTGTTAGACTAGGGTATTTTCGCCTTTTTAGCATTTCTTATATTTTTATTCTATCATTTTTTCTTTTTTGAAAATAAATTTTAATGCACCAATACTTAAAGCATGTGTACAATAAATTGATGCACCCTTCTCCCGCAAACCCTCACCCCCTCGTGTCATATCTCTTATTCTCTAGAAAACACCCACCCTCCCACCATCTTCTCCGACAAACCCCCACACCATGAAGAAGTCAAATCTTCTCATACCATGAAGAACCCAAATCTAAACAAAACCATAGATTAAACCCACTATTTAATGTTCAGACCCATAAATTAAACCCACTATTCAAACTTCAAATCCATGAATCAAACTCATTGTTCATCTCCTTCAATCATGAATCAAACCCATTTTTAGAAACTATTTCAAGTTGAATCAAACCCACGAGAACCAAAAAACAGATTTAAACCCTAAATTGTGTTCATGTGGTGAGTTGTTCCAACCTGGATCTAACAAAAAAGCCACCACCACCGAAGCCAAGAATGAAGCTTTGATTTGCCTCACATCGACACCAGAGAGAGAAAAAGGCGAGAAGAAAACCCCCAAAAAGAAGGGCGACGAGGGACCGTCGGTGATTATTCAACACATAGGCGATGGTGTGGGGGAAACGGGACAAAAAAGATTCGACTTGTGGCCAATGTGTAGAGTTGGCTTTGATTGAGGCTTCGATGTGGAGCAGGTTGGGTTCGACCATGGCTTTGATGTGGTCGAAGCTTCGATGACAGGTGGTGAAGACTAAAGAGATAATTGGAGAAATGGATTTGGGGGTGAGCCTGTGATTAGACCCAGTGGCCACCCTTTGCGTTTTTGTATTAAGGTTGGTGTTTGGCCGAAGGATTGTCGGGAAGGGTTACCGGTGAAGTTCACCAATTGGGTCTTAAAGTTTTTTTTTGAGGAATGAGGTGGATTGGGCCGGCCCTGGGCCTAGGCCAATGGAGCGACGGCCCATGGCATCAAACTTTAGGTGGGCATCAAAATGTATGTCCAATTTCCTTATAGTATGTTCAGTTAGAAATAATTTGGGCCTAAAATAAATTCAAGAGAAGGAAAAAGAACGGTCCAACCCAAATAAATCAATCTCGCCTATTTCAATGTCGAACGCAACATCCACGCTCTCTGCCCATGCCCTTCTGACCTCAAGAACGAACGCTGTGGGCAGCCGATTTTGGCTTCATCTTTCTTCGATCATCCCCGTCTTTCATTCTTTCTTCGTGTCGGCTCTCAAGCTGTGGCGGCAGTGGTCTTGATTTGTCAATCTCCATTCTCCAACAGGCAACAATTTGACGATTTGTGGAATTGTGGACTGTGATAACAACTCAATCGACTCTCGTTTGTGACTTTCTGCCTCCTAGAAGAACCGAAGAAGAACTCGCTTATGCCTTCTGGAGTTCTGGTTTTGCCATCGAAAGTTCGAAACAGGTAAATCCTTCTGGTTTTTCCTTCGATTATTCCAACACGCAACAGCGAAGTGAAGTGATTTTTAAATGAGCTTTAAGAGCATCTCCAACGGACCGACAAAACCCCATTTTTGCCGGCCTCACGACTCCAACGGACCGTCAAACTCAAAATGTTTTTGCCGGCCGAATGTTTTGAACGGCAAATATGTTGTGTGGGTTTGTTTTTGCCGGCCTCAAAAATTTGTGGAGACCCACCACTATCTAATATTTAATTAATAAAAATTATATTATTTAATTAATAAAAATTGTAAGTTTTAATTAAGAAATATTTATAATATATATATATATATACATGTAATTGAATTTTAAATACGACAAAAAAATTTAAGATTAATATAAAAGTCATAAAATAAAAATTCATAACATAATTAAACATACATAACACTAGACAAGCATAATCTCATAGCAGGAAATTTAAAAACTAAGACATAAATTAAAGCGTCCATTGACCACCATAGTACGGGAAGTTTCGTGTCTCATCGTGAGATCCTCCGGCTTGGTTTTGAACTTCTTCTCCAGATCCTTGATATTGAGATGCTCGATACTGAGATCCTTGGTATTCTGCTCCTTGTCCATACGTATCAACTTGAGCTTCTGCTGCTCTCTTTCTCAATATGCGGATTTGCTCATTGTTTATGAACTCACGAAACACGAGATTAGTGATAGAATTTAAATCAGTAAACATAATTTTGTCGTCTGCCAACCTTATATTTATTGCATTTTTCTCAGCTTGAACTTCATTCATTTTTATGGTAACTTCAGTGTTTTTGTTTATAGCTTTGCTCATCTTTTTGCTAGCTTTGACTAGAGTCTCTAGCTTATTATCAGATTGGAGCCTTGATTTTGCCTTCCTTACACCAATTGGTCTTTCAGTTAAAGATAAAACCGCTCACTTTGAACTTCGAGATGCATTAATTGATCATTTGTGGGACGAGTATACTAACTCGGACCATTAGTATTATTTAATTATGCTTTTAATTTGTGTTATTTGTATTGATGTAATTTTATTTAAATGTATTATCAATTAAAAAATTATCGTTTTATTTTTATCGGTCTTCATTAAATAAATTAATTACTGATTATTTATTATTATATTTATAAATTACAATTATTGTTATTAAAAATAGTTAATAGTAAATAAAATATGTTATTTTAAGGTGGGGTCCACAAATTTGGTGTTTTTTAGAGGATAGTTGGAGTTGAGGTTTTTTTGTTGTTGTTGGGCCCACCAAATTTGGTGTTTTTGGTGTCAAGGTTGGAGATAGACATGTCCAAATGGGCTCGGGCCCGAAAAAGCCCGTCGAGAGCCCAAAGCCCAGCCCGCCCAAAGCCCGGGCCCGGCCCGGCCCACCCAAAGCCCGGTCTAAGCCCCCCGGGCCCTAACAGGCCTTGATTTCGTCCATTTTCTCAGCCCGGCCCGGCCCGACCCGGACCCGGGCCTGAGCCCGCTTAAGCCCGACCCGGTTTTGTTTCAAAACATAGTCGTTTTAGAGCCGTTGTACTAGCCGTTTTAGAGCCGTTTTTGGTCATTTTTTTTGGTTTTTTTGCCACCAAATCACTATAAATAGGTAGCGGATGTTAGAGGTTTGATATCAAGTTACAAAAACGCAAAAAACACAATTCTCGCTTACAATTCTCGATTTCTCGCTTTCTCGTGTTCGTTTCATACAACTTCTCGTTCTTTCAATTTTTCCATTCTTCACTCAAAATGGCCGGCGGTAGTTCATTAACCCCTCAAATTAGAGAAGTTCTTGCCGAGCACGGACGAAAATCCGATGTTTGGAATGATTTCAATATGGTGGTTCTCACCGACGGGAATAAAAAGGCACAATGCAAAAGGTGTGGAGCTCTCCTTGCGCTCTCGGGAAACTCGACCTTAAAGAGGCACACCGATGGCGCATGCAAGGCACTCAAGTCCGGAGGTGATTCAAGTCAACCCATACTTGACAACCAAGGTCAAATATGGTCGTACGATAACATGTTGGCCCGAGAATTAACAACAAAATGTGTTATTCAAATGGGGTTGCCGTTCGGACATTTCTTTATATATGAAATTCTAATAGAACGTATTTTTAAGTATGTTTGAGTGACCCAATTAAGTATTTTATAGTGGATACGAATAATATTTACTAAAAATGCAAAAAATACATTTTTTACAAAGCCCGATCAAAGCCCGGTTTTGGGCCCGACCCCTTAGGCCCGGTCTTTTGAAAAGCCTGTTCGGACCCAACCCTATACATCGAAGCCCGGCCCGGCCCGGGCCTGCCCAAAGCCCGGGCTTGTGAACAGTGATTGGGCCCGGGCCCGCCCAAAGCCCGGCCCGCCCGTTTGGACATGCCTAGTTGGAGATGCTCTAATGTCTTTTTTACTTGTTTGAATATAAAGTGGTAAAGGTTTGTCACATCTGTTCCTCTTCGGACTCTGCCAAAGTGCCACGACTTGATGGCTATCAATATCCTTATTTTATTGCTTGATGCCTATGAACATATCCATTTATTGATAGATTTTTTTATTTCTAAATAATTCTTAATGTTTATTATATATATTAGGTTTATAAGTTCTGTCTTATATTATGTTTAAAATGGTAAAGTTGATTAGGGTTAAACTGTTAGTTTAGTTTAGTTTTATATTAGGTTTATGTTTAAGGGTTGGTTTCGGTTAGAAGTACTAAATTTGGTGAGAAGTGGTTATCAACACTTAGATGAGAAACAGACACATAGTATGATAAGATGCACCGGGTCAATTCTCTTTTAAGATGTAATTCATGGGAGAGTATTTGATTAAAAATGATAAACGGTCTACAAGTACTTCTCACACTTCTCACATGATCTCATGTTTAAATTGTTTTGTTGTTGTTGTTATTTGTTAATGATTGCAGAAACAAAGTTAATTTAACTTTTAAGTTTCAACAAGTTTGACAATTTCACGAATCATGACTAAATAAGGTTCTATTTTTTTAATTCTCTATTACTCTCCATCATCTCATTTGTTTAAGATATGTATCCTTGATCACAACACTCGAGTGCTCAATAAAGGGGCATTTTTTTGCCTTTTCGCCGTGGGTATCCGAAACCTCAGGACCGGCCCTGGGTGGACACATGTTGTTTCTTTAGTGGATGGATATAAAAAAGTTCAATTTTTAATAGCGAATAAAACAAAAATCTAAAAAGACGAAAATACCCCTCATGTAACGGAATAACTTAACGTCTCTTAGAGATAGGGATCAAATCCAATCATTTTTGCATACCTCAATGGTGAAACTGTTATTTTAAACTGTAGAGATCAAATATATTATAAACAAGAAACCACATGGACTAAAAGTGTAGTTTACTCTATTTTCATGAGTCACGCCCTCACCTTCAACGGACCGACTCTGCCGCCTGCCCTCTCGAGCCCGACTTTGCCACACGCACTGCCTCTCAGGTTTTATTTAGGTTTAAACGTTGAATCTTTTTTCAGTTTTGGAATGTAATGTTTGTTGAATATGTTCATGATTTTCTTACTCTGTTCTCCTAATCGTTAGGTTAATGTCTTGCTACCTCTTGATTTACTAAGTTATTGCTGCTGATTTCACTTTACTTAGTGTTCTAGATTCTTAATGCGCCTCTGATGTTGTGTGCTTAATTGAGGTACTCTGTATTACTGTGAGTCAGTCTATGTTTGTATGCTCATTTTGTAAACATGAATGTTCTTATGATTCATAATGGGATTGAAACTTAAAACTGGATTTTATGTGGTGGTTGAAAACTAGGCCATCATATGGTCGTAAACTGACTAAAAGGTTGTTTATTTATAGCTTAACGACTAACGAGATTAATGGTCTGGGCGGCTTATTCGTTCAGCCATACATGAGTGTTTCTTTACGGCTTTATCATTAAGCCATTAAGTTAAAATGGCTATATGGAATAAGCCATGACCCCTCACTTGTCCAGTTTAAGTCACTGTAAACTCTTTGCCTCCCTCAAACCCATTACTTTTCCGTCAATCAGAGTCTTAGACAGACCAATTTATCCGGACAGACAGCTTAATTCATACGAAACTTAATGTAAACAAAGTAAAATTCTCCTAAGACTTGTAATAAACCCACCAACATTGCCTAAGTAGATAGGATTGTCCAACCCATTAAGATTTCGTATAAGTATAAATAGAGTTATTGGTTTTGATTCATTTCTTTTGTTCTTCTTCAAACTCAGGGGGAAAACACAGAGAAAGGAAAGTTAGAAATTAGTGCATAAGTAAGAAGATATATAAAGGGAAGAGGAGAAGATTGTAATAAGAGCTTCAACTCATTAAGCTTTAAATTGTTTATTATTTAATTCAAGGTATACTCTTGATTAGTATTTTGAATTTATGCAAGGGTTTAGCAAAGATAAAGAGCCTATGATGGAATTTAGGTCATGGAAAACAACTTGAATTAAAAAGGTCATAATGTTGGATTTGTCAGGATTTAAACTATCAAATCATTTAAGTTTGATATAAATTGATATTATGGGGGTGTTTATATGATGATTGGGACGTAAGGAGATGGATCAAGGATAATTTAGAATAACTCGATTTTTCCAAATGAAGATACTTACTTCTCCCCCCTCCTCCCTACGGGTGCCCACAACATCACCATATGTGAATATTATCATTACTATCATCATCTATAAGGAATGATAAAATACAAAATCAGTTAGACTCATGCTTAAATGTCTAATTTTTTTTCTTTCAAATTGTTTTCAGGTGTAGAATAGGATCCATTTTGCAAGCAAGATACAGGAGTACACGCGACATTTATTATCATTACAAGCAATTTTTTTTGTGATGCCTCTCACATGGGTTCGTGCTCTTTCACGTCGAAGTACCCTCTACCGCAGTCATATCACGACTCTTCTAAACAGGAATTTGATCCACCACTGTATCAAAAGTGAAAGATCTGCTGCTTTACAGTCCAATAAAGGTATTATGCATGTGTTAATGCATACAAGGGTTTGTTTCATATCACCACTCTTCTATCTTTCGGTTTTGTTTCACATGATTTTTTCTCATGTAAGGATAGTATTTAATGTATTAATCAACATATATTTGTTTCACAATGTGATCGTTTCATATTTATTTGTTTCACAATGTGAAACTTTTTTATATATATTTTTTGTTTCACAAACACGTAAAAAAATGTGCACATTGTGAACTGAGTACATGTGAAGCAAACACATTGTGAACTGAGTACATGTGAAGCAAACACATTGTGAAACAAATATATGTTAATTAATATTCTAAATCCTGGTCTTAGATGCAAAAAATCATATGAAATAGCACATGATGCACTAGTTCTCAAGGTTATCACAATTTCATAGGTTCTCAAAAGAAGGTCCCCCCCCCCTCTGCATACAATGTATATGAAATTTGGGTCTCCAAGAAGAGCAGAAAAAATGGTTTTAACATGCTAATAATGTTTTAATGCTAGGATCACTGCTTCGTGGTAATTGCTTACCTGTGGGAGCCGGATATTTAGGTATAGACAGTCACACATTTGTTTCACACTTCCATCATTCTACTTTTGAGAATAGAAGTTGGTTTTCTACGATTCCGGCTCAGGATGATGTTAGTGATGGCACCGAGTTATCCGGGGATAAGTTTGCAAGTGGAAAATCAATTGAATTCAGCAAAGTAGATGCTCATTTGCTTCCAACTGTACTTCTTATTGGTCGCCCCAATGTTGGCAAGTCTGCATTGTTTAATCGGTTAGCTGTTCTAATATATATATATATATATATATATATATATATATATATATATCTTGTTCATTGTGTGTGTGTTTTTTCATAGAGTTCCTTCTTTTTAATTTTAATTTTATTGTAGTTTGATTCGAAGGAGAGAGGCGCTTGTGTACAACACACCTAATGATCATGTGACTAGGGATATACGAGATGGGATTGCTAAATTGGGTGATTTGCGATTTAAGGTGTTGGATTCAGCTGGCTTAGAGGCTGAGGCTTCATCTGGTTCTGTTCTTGGAAGGACTGCAGAAATGACAGCGAATGTGTTGAGGATGTCCAACTTTGCACTATTTCTCACAGATGCACGGTTAGTTGCTTAATTTTGTGAATTTTTAGATTGATTTAGGTTTGTTTACCTTCTCGTGACATCAAGGCTTAGGTTTGTTCTATTATTTGATTACTTTTGGGATCTAGAGCTGTCCACATTTCTTCAGGGCATAAACTTTTTTAGGCATAATTTTTGTTCAAAAATGGTATTGTAGCCTCCTTCACTACACAGCTTCTGAAGCAGTTTAAATTGTTCCTGCGATATTTAGATGCTGTAGAAAGCACTGCTTGATTGATACCTCTTTTTTCTTACCTTCATCATCGAATATGACCTATTACTGACAATCACACAGAAATATAAGTGGAAAAGGAAAGTGGTTTTGAAAAAAAGGAAAGTGGTTTTTATAGTTGGTTTAGGCTAGAGCTGTTCACGGCCGGCCTGACCCGCTCGGCCCGTTAGAAAAGCGGGCCTGAACATCCATTCTCGAAAAAATGGGTGGGCTCGGGTTGGACCGCTAAAATTAATGGGCATGATTGGGCAATGAAAAGAAAAGAATTCGGACAAGCCCACCCGTCCTGTTATATTATTATAGTTGATTAAATTTTATATATAATTAATAATTTTTTTTAAAAAGATTTAGAAGTTGTTTTGGGTTGGATTCCCTCTACTAGTACCAACCGTCACCCAAATATATATAATATGTGCTATGTTATAAAGTACGTCTCAAATCTCGATCTTGAAAGGTGGATAAATGTTCTGTTATTGAAAAAGCCTGGAATTTGAAATTTGATAAATCATTGGAGAGAAAATGTACATGCTCCATATATTATGAAACTATTTTTTTCAAACGCTATATACACTGATATCTTTTACGTCTTACTTTATGCTCGAAAGAACTTAGGTAACTTAAATGATTTTACATAACTTATGATTTTATA
Organism: Saussurea involucrata; assembly: GCA_033807775.1. Taxonomy (NCBI): domain Eukaryota; kingdom Viridiplantae; phylum Streptophyta; class Magnoliopsida; order Asterales; family Asteraceae; genus Saussurea; species Saussurea involucrata. The sequence goes on from CM066312.1 coordinate 15,060,496, forward strand.
TAAGTTTTGTTTTCAAATGTAAAAGAAAAAGCCCGCTAGCCCGTGGGCAAGCCCGGCCCGTTTATAAGGCGGGTACGGACATGTCCATAAGCCCCCAAAAACAGGCTTGGGTTTGTTATATTAGGTCCGTTAGACAAAAGAATTATGTTAGGCCTGGCCCAAGCCTGCAAATGATCACCTCTAGTTTAGGCCCAATCACTCCTCACAGGCAGAGATGTCGGTTATTGTTTCAAACACTAACATGACCAACATCTCTACTTGTTTCAAACCTTTCCTTTAATGGTTATCAAGTGTAGACTGACACCAACGACATGAGAAGTATTAACATTAATAATTATGCATACATATAAAAATGACCATATGCTATTATTTTTTATTTCATCTTTAATGCAGAGTGTAATTTCTTTATCTCTTGACTAGAGATGGAATACAGCCCATGGATTTGGATGTTGGAAAATGGCTTCGGAAGCATGCTCCTGGAATCAAGACCATCATGGTAATGAATAAAGCTGAATCACTTGACGATGGTTTTGGTTCCCTTGTTGCTGCTGCTGGTGAAGCCCATACGTTGGGATTTGGAGATCCTATTGCTCTCTCAGCCGAAACCGGTTTGGGGATGAATGATCTATATGAAGTTCTCAGGCCACTTCTTGAGGAACATATGCTTAAGGTTGTAAATGGTAAGATTATTTTGACGTTGTCCTATGTTATAGAGAAATCATCAAATGTATGATGATCCTAAGTGTATATTGATGCAACTAGGGTTGGGTTCCGGTGAGAAGTTGAGATTAACGTGAGAAGTGGTTATCAACCGTTGGATGAGAAATGGACGCACATTAGGATGAGATGCACCGAGATAAGATGCACCGGATCAATTCTCTTCTAAGCCGCAGTTCATGGGAGGGCATTTGATTAAAGGTGATCAACGGTTTAGATCCACTTCTCACGCTTCTAACGTTAACCTCAGCTTCTCACACGATCCTTCGCCATGCAACCTATGGTTAGTTGAGATATTTTATCTTGCATTGTTTAAAATGAAGCAAAAGACCACTGTGATCTTTTTTTACTATAAAAATATTCTTACCAACTTGTTATTCATGATTTTATTTTTTTTGCAACATAGAATCTGCAGATGAAACTAATGAAGACTGTGAGTCTTGTGAGCAAGATGACTTGAAGCTACCACTGCAGCTAGCATTTGTAGGACGGCCTAATGTAGGGAAATCAACCTTGTTGAATGCAGTTCTGCAGGAAGATCGTGTTTTGGTGGGCCCAGAGGCTGGCTTAACAAGAGATTCGGTTAGAGTTGAGTTTGAATACGAAGGAAGAAAGATATACATGGTAATTTATTGAATATATACTTTCTTCGGGGTAACTGACTATCTTGAATATCTCTTTGTTCAAGTACAATAAAAAGCTGCAAGCATTCCACTTTTCCAACATCAAAGAACTTGCCTAAAAAGTGTTTTTTTTGTGTGTATATTAGCAAGCTTTGAACCATGACTCCCTAATCGATTATTTCTAATACCTCTTAATAGTTCCATAAAGAGGCAACCTCTGCATCATTAAGAGGTGAATCTTGTTTGGCAAAACAAAGTTTGCGTCTTAATGGTTCTAAAACCCTCTGAATGATTTTGTATCTTGGGTCTACCTTAACCATTCAGCACCCTGATTTCATTCTAAACAATTACCAAACAACCATATTTCATTTTGCACTATATCATAAGAGCCTCTTAATCATTCGGCACCAAACCATTCAGCAACTGCCAAACAGCCCCAATTAATCCTAAACCTCATAGCACCTGATGGGTTAATTACAGAATCACTTATTTATTTGTTGTTTTTGGCATCTATAAATTCAACTTCATTTCTTTATAGTAAACACAGTGTATTAGTGTTGGTATGATTCAATTAAAGTTGGTTTCCTAGGTAGACACAGCGGGTTGGCTGCAGAGGACAAAGTCAGAGAAAGGAGCAGCATCTTTGAGCATTATGCAGTCGAAGAAAAACCTGATGAGGGCTCATGTGGTTGCTTTAGTTCTGGATGGTGAAGAGGTGGGTCAAATGTTACTCCTTGTTTCACCACATAACAAAGCTGTTTGTTTACCTCTTAATAGTTCCATTAAGAGGTGGCCTCTGAATCGTTAAGAGGTGAATCTTGTTTAGCAATAAAAAGTCTGCCTCTTAATGGTTCTAAAACCCTCTGAATGATTTTGTATCTTGGACCTCCCTTAACCATTCAGCTCCCTAATTTCATTCTGAACAATTACCAAACAATCGTATTTCATTTTGCACTATATCATAAGAGCCTCTTAATCATTCTGCATCAAACCATTCAGCAATTGCCAAACAGCCTATGGATGCTTTCTCTCTCTCTCTCTCTCTCCCCTACCCTTTTGTTTTTGTTTGACCATATTCCATCATTCATCATGGTAGAATTTCAATTGCCCGTTGTGTTTTGATTTACTTGCACTTCCTCGATTTAGGTGTTTTTTTCTTCGTAATCTGCTTTGAATCGTTTCATCGCATTTTTATTTACTTTCTTTCTCCCAAAATACATGTCCACATTTCTATTTTAAGTTGTCCCAAAATAAGGGTCCGCTTTCGAAAGTAACCGTCTACTTTCCAATTCTACCCTTCATCACGTGATGGAGAAATTCATTATTCCCTCTATCATTATGGGTAAAATTGTCATTTATGTTAAATAAAAATCGTGATACTTACACATTCCCAAAACTCTTCTTTTTTATTTTGAGTTGAAAGGAGCGTTAAAGTCTCAATATCCATAATTTGTTTAATGTGTTCTATCTTGAATAACGACTAGGTTTCAAAAGCTAGGAAAAGCATGACACATGATGAAGTAGTTATAGCAAGACGTGCCGTAGAAGAAGGACGGGGTTTGGTTGTGATTGTGAATAAGATGGATCTTCTTGAAGGAAAACTATACGATCGGGTTGTCAAAGCTGTTCCTGAAGAAATTCAGACAGTCATCCCCCAGGTATGTTAAATCTTTAAGATTCGAGTCTCATCTGCTTTCACTTCATTTCTTTTTGTCCACCATGTTTGTGCATAGTTTTCTTTTAATCTTCTATTATCATTCTCTCCATAGACATGCTAGAGTCATTTATCTTACTGAAACTAGAGTAAAAAATCCTTCTGCTGGTTGAATTTTTATTTACTGTAGTTTACCAGATTGGAATATGTAAAAAATTAGGTATGCTTTGAACCAGATGTTTATAGGACAGTATTGGTCTCAAATATTAGATTTTTAGTTGAATAGCTCTGAAGACACTCGCTTGCAAAATACAGATTTAAAGAAACAAACTTAATTTGGCCCAGACCCATACAACATAACTGGTTTGATGACTATCTTGTAGAATTTCCACTTTAGTTTTAGCGGGACTTCTTGTCGCATAACAACTATGCTGTTATAGCGGTCAAAATACAAAATAGCGGTCAGGACTGAGATTTGCAATAGCGGTTATCGCGATGGTATAGCGGTCCAAAAATAGCGGTTCATATAATAATTATTAGAATTATAATTTACCATCGTTATTTTGTAAAGGACCGATAACCGCTATTAAACAGCATAGCATAAACACTCACATGGCAACTCTCCACCTTAACCACCAGGTAAACATAAAATATCATAAAATTTGGACCAGTTTGTTGGAATAATATTTGTAGTGGCTCAAATACTTTGTAGTGCGTATTGGTCTTAACAAGTATTATCAACAGGTGACGGGGATACCTGTTATATTTGTTTCAGCACTTGAGGGAAAAGGCAGAATAGAGGTGATGCAGCAGGTTGTCGACACATACAGAAAGTGGTGTTTGAGGTTATCAACAGCTCGCCTTAACCGTTGGCTACGCAAGGTTAATCTTATAACAAAATTTTATATTTATATTCCAAATAATTATCATATAATGGGTGTTGCTAAACAAACCCAGTATCTTAGAAATGTAAAAAGATATTATTGATTTTGACGCGTGAGAAGAAATTTAGGAAATTGTCCAAAATAGCCATTGTGAACTTATGATGGGCTAAAGACCCTAACTTGGGTGTCAAGAAAGGTTTGGGAGATTAAGGGGGGCCGTTTACCCAAACGCTTACCCGGGTAAGCGCTTAATGGTAAAATTCAACACTATCACTTACTTACCGGGTGAGATTTTAGTCCACCAAAAGGGTATCGAATGCAACAATTTTCCTGGTAAGCGCTAACCGTGGCAAGAGTCTTCGCCCTCACTTACCGGGTAAGACTCTCAGTCCTTGCCTTAGCTCTTGCCGGGTAAGATTCTTGGTCCTTAAGCCATATTCATTCGGTAAGGTAATGTGACTTAGTAAGCGCTTACCCGGGTAAGCGTTTGGTAAACGGCCCCTAAGCCTCGGTTGCGGTGGATACTTGCTTTTGCCATAGCAATTGACTCCACTATACTAATTTTTGACAAAGTGACGCATGCTATTTTACTGAGATTAGTTGGACTTAAAATGAAGACAACGTAAATGTTAAAACTTTGAGTGTTGTAGAAGGCCATTAAGAGGCGCAATTCATTTTATACCTTTTCTACCCAATTGACCAAAATATCCCTGATTTCGTGGCAAGTGGCACTTGAAAAATTTGGGTAAGTAGCACTTCCACGTTAGCAAATTGCGAAAGTGCTACTTCATGAATATTATATTCATAAAAAGTGGATTTTGCAAGTTACTAAAATGCTACCTGCAAAATCTTGCCTATTTCGGTCATATATGTAGAAAAACGGCTATAAAGTCAATTGGGGGGGGGGGGGGGGGGGTAAAAATGGCTATTTTGGACAATTTCACAGAAAAACATAGGGAGGGGGTTCAAATAGCATATAGAGTGGATTTATTTAGGCTCGTGGGTTATAGAATCCAGAGTAATTTTTACATAATAACCTTAATGATTTCTACCATGTACTGAAGGTTGCTTACCTTTGGACTATTTTGTTAACCTTCTATGGAAAGTCATTTTTACATAATAACCTTCTACTGTTTAACACTAGAGACGATGTGTATAATACCAAATACGAGAGGTAGGTCATTTATGTGTACTACTTACTCCATCTGTCCTGCAATAAATGTTTACGACGAAAAAAGGTACAAAGTTTTGGAAATGTGTAATTATTAAACTTTTTAATTAACCTAAAATGACAATTTTACCCTTGATAAATAGAGGAAGTAATGAATTTCTCCATCTCATAATTAAGGATAGAATTCAAAAGTAGGCACCTATTCCTTCTGAAAGTGGATACTTATTTTAGGAGAAACTAAGATATAAACATGGACTATTCTAGGATGGATGGAGTATTGAATTAGGGGTCGTTTACGAGACACTTCCCAATTAAGCGCTTATCGAGTGGCACTTAGGGGCTGGTTGGCATTTGCTGAATGATTTGGTGCAGAATGATTAAGTGGTCAGAATGATTAAGAGGCTCTTATGATATAGTGCAAAATGAATAATGGTTGTTTGGTAATTGTTCAAAATGAAAATAGGGCGCTTAATGGTTAAGGGAGGCCCAAGATACAAAATCGTTCAGAGGGTTGTAGAACCATTAAGAGGCAGATTTTTTGTTTGCCAAACAAGATTCACCTCTTAGCGATTCAGAGGTTGCCTCTTAATGGAGCTATTAAGAGGTTGCCTTTTATGGCACTATTAAGAGGTAAACAATCAGCCCCTTACCTTACTGGGTGAGCATAGCAAAGACCGAGAATCTTACCTAGTAAGACTTATAGCACGGACCGAGAGTCTTACCGGGTAAGTGAGAGAGAAGACTGTTACCGGGTAAGTGAGGGAGAAGACTTGTTACCCGGTTGGCACTTACTGGGTAAGAGAAAGCTTACCAACAATCCATTTTGATGGCCGAGCATGTTACCCAAAAAGACAAGTGAGGGTGGTAACTTTTGCCGATAAGCTTTTACTCAATAAGCAGCTTCCTATTTTTTTTTTAAAAGGTCATGCTTCTAGTCCTAATCAAAACCTCATTTAAGGTCATTTAACAATCATGCTTCTAATTGAAGACTCATTTAATATTCTGGTTTTCATATGAACAGATAATGAGCAGACATTCTTGGAAAGATATCGGGGCTCAGCCGAAAGTCAAGTATTTCACTCAAGTCAAAGCCCGCCCGCCCACTTTCGTTGCTTTCGTTAGCGGAAAAACAAGACTTTCCGAGACAGACCTGAGGTTCTTAACGAGATCGTTGAAGGAAGACTTTGATATGGGCGGGATACCCGTTCGTATATTGCAGCGTACCGTACCAAAGAAAGACACAAACAGCAGTAGCAATGGCAATAGCAATAGCAATAGCAAAAGTAAGAGCAGAAAACATGGTGGGAAAGCAGGAGAGCCATCTGATAAGAGAAAGATAGTCACTGTGGAAACAACTTAAATATGCATTAAATGATTGTACCTTTTTAACCAAATCATGTACATCATTAGTAGAAATATTTCATCCTTTTTTAAGTGTATAATATTTATATACGTCAAATTTTTTCATGTTTGATGAGAATTGATCTTGCGACCTTTGTGGAGGATAGGATTTACAGGTAACTTGGATACTGCTAGGCCAATGATGGTAAGAGCATCTCCAACAGCTACTTTAAAATAATATTTTGGAGTTATTTTGTTTCAATAGCTTTTCTAAAATGTGCTATAAATTTAGAGAAATATTTAAAACTCGATATATATAAACGAAAAGATAAGCACCCTTTTACTGTAGTATAGTCAATTGCATGTGATACTATAATGTACTATGGACGACCGGTTGAGGGCTAAGTCTCCCGCACACTAGTAGTCCCTCTCACGTGTATTATCACATGTGATAAGAGTGTTCTTGATGTGATATTATAATTCATAACACGTGATACTTAATTAGAGACGTGGACGAGCTATAACACGACCCAAGTCATACTTAAACAAATTATTCAGCCATTGAAGGTAATCATGGAAATAAGCCATCTCTGAATGATGTGCCCATACCCTAAAAAATAAATGATTTAGCTATGTCTCTAACGATTTGGAGGACATTAAAGTTTTACCAAACAAGTTTTACTTCTGATCGATTAAGAGGTAGGCTCTAAATAACATCAAGATGCACATATCAGCTTAGATTAGTGCCCTTTTTTAGAGTAACTTACGGATTTGGTCCATGATTCCCGTTTTTTATTTATTTATGAAATTGTTTCATAAACTTTATTTATCTGGTAAAAGACAGTTTTTATTGGTTTTTGGGTCCCTCGACCAAACGGCCATCCAGTTAGAAACCCGTTTGCATACCACACTTGGGGTGTTCATTTTACCGCCTAACCCGCATCAAACCACACATTATAAAACCTTCACGATACAATTTGTGGTTTCTATTTTATGCCTCAAATGGGCTACATTAAAGCCTCTAATTAAACGGCCATTTAGTCCAGGGATCAAAACAAATAAACAATACATGGACCAATTCCGTAAAAAAAACTCATATTACCACATGGACCAAATCCATGATTTAGGGTCCGTTTACCAAACACTTACTTGGATAAACATTTATCAAGTCACGTTACCTTACCGAATGAATATGATAATGACCAAGAATCTTACCGGTAAGAGCTAAGGCAATAACCGAAAGTCTTACCCGGTAACTGATGACAAAGACTCTTACCACAGATAAGTTAGTGCTTACCATTGCAATTGTTGGATACGATCCCGTTTTGTTGAACTAAAATTCTACCCGATAAGTAAGTGATAATACTGAATTTTACTGGTAAACGACTCTTATTCAATTTTTTAATTTCAGGTTTCAAGTGGGTCGGGTTGTAACCGGATCATGGAAACCCACTTAACAGGTTAACTTCACCCTATCTAACTCTTCCATTCCCTCTGCTCTCAACCTGCAACAAACAAACCCTCGTGTTCTTCTCATCCCGATTGAAATTAAACCTAAAAACCAGCAAAATTTATGATTTATATCTATTAAATCTTCTGTTTCCATGACCAAATATATACGAATGCTCTTCAATTTCATGCATTCTCTCTAGGATTACTCACCTATAACCATGCTAGCTTTCTCAAACCCTAACTGTACCCTAATCTGCAAATCTCAAGTGTTTCCTCGCTTCCATTCATGGAAACAATCAGTATTTACAAAATCCCCAAAGTTAAACCTTCTGAAACCCATAGTTTTGCGATTGGTATGCGAAGTTGGGGAAATGCAGAAAGTTGAAGATGAGAGATCGAAGATTAGGTGGATTGAAATCAAGGCTGATGAAATTAATGATGCGCAACGGAATCATATATCTCGATTGCCGAAAAAGATGACGAATCGGTGCAGGGCTTTGATGAAACAATTGATTTGTTTTTCGAATGAAAAAGGTAATTTATCGATGTTGTTGGCTGCGTGGGTGAGGAGTATGAAACCTGTTCGAGCTGATTGGCTTGTTGTTCTTAAGGAATTGGGAAACATGAATCATCCATTGCGATTTCAGGTATAGTTTTTCCAGTTGTTCATTGATTTTTTGGGCGAATTTGTTTCATCTTTTTGATGCATTTTTCTATATAAACGATCTTGAATTTGTTGTTCATAAGCTCGAAAAAAGTTATAGCTGGAGCATCATGCTCGCTTATGAACTCGAGATCGATTAACTCGTTTATTTGCTCATACTCAAGGAGTTTTATATTTTGCTTATATAATTTATTAGTGAAGAATCATGTGAAAAGCCGAGGTTAACGTGAGAAGCGTGAGTGAGAAGTGGATCTGAACCGTTGATCACTTTTAATCAAATGCCCTCCCATGAATTGCGCTTTAGAAGGGAATTGATCCGGTGCATCTTACTTTGGGTGCATCTGATCCTAATGTGTGTCCATTTCTTATCCAACGGTTGATAACCACTTCTCACGTTTCTCACGTTAACCCCAACTTCTCACTGGAACCCAACCGTGTGCCGATTGACGAAGGATCGTGTGAGAAGTTGAGGTTAACGTGAGAAACGTGAGAAGTGGATCTGAGCCGTTGATCACTTTCAATCAAATGTCCTCCCATGAATTGCAACTTAGAAGGGAATTGATCGGTGCATCTCATCCTAACGTGCCTCCATTTCTATCCAATGGTTGATAACAACTTTTCACGCTTCTCACGTTAACCTCAACTTCTCATCGGAACCCAACCCTGTGCCGGTTAGGGTTTAATTTTTCTCATTCTGTGATTACTATGTGCTAGTGATTGTTCCTTCTAGCCGTGTGCTCACACTTTTTCACAAGTTAGGGGTCTTCATGAAAACAACAAGTTTCTTTTTTTCGGGTAGAACAAAAATAATGTAGACGTGATAAGATTGTTAAATTACTAAACTACCCATGTCAAATTAAAACCCTAAAACCTTTCACAATTAATTCACCTGCTTACCTCATTCCCGTTCCAAATTATAATCTTTATCATCACTTTTCAAACATTGCTATAGGTAGCGGAATTTGCGCTTCTAGAAGACTCGTTTGAACCTAACATCCGTGACTATACAAAGATAATTCACGGTTACGCTAAGGAAAGTCGATTGCAAGATGCCGAAAACGCCCTACAAGTCATGAAGAATCGAAGCTTTGAATGTGATCAAGTGACTTTAACCGCTTTAATCCACATGTACAGTAAATCTGGGAACTTTAATCTAGCAAAAGACACGTTCGAACAAATGAAACTTCTCAACCAACCTTTAGATAACCGAGCTTATGGGTCCATGGTTATGGCATACATCCGAGCCGGAATGTTACAAGATGCCGAAAATTTATTAACGGAAATGGAAGCTTTACAAGTTTATGCGAAAAGCGAAGTTTATAAGGCAATGTTACGCGCATACTCCATGAATGGTGATAGTGTAGGAGCTCAAAGAATCTTTGATGCAATTCAAATCGCGGGTATTATTCCGGATGATAAGATTTGTACGGTTTTGATTAACGCGTATTTAGGGGCAGGTAAAAGTTTAGAAGCGCGAGTTGCGTATGAGAATATGAGGAGAGCGGGTATTTTGCCGAATGAAAAGTGTGTGGGTTTGATGTTGGATGTTTATCGAAAGGAGAATAAGCTCAAGGGCGTTTTGGACTTTTTGATGGATTTGGAGAAGGATGGGATAATGATCGGGAAAGAAGGTTCGGAGAAATTGGCTCGTTGGTTTCGCGATTTGGGAGTGGTCGAAGAAGTCGAGCTTGTTTTGAGAGATTACGGTTCAACGGAAACGTAATTCTTCAGATAAATGCAACATTTTCTTTATAGGTCGTATTGAAAATGAAATTTTGGTGTAAGATTTGGTGTTATCCATTTTTTTTAAAACTATATGACAATTGGATTAAAATAACCAAAGGTTATAAGAATTGCAATATCTCTTTATGTATACAGAAGGAGGTTTTTTGAAAAGTGAATTAATTACGGATTTGGTCCTCTGCATGTGAGTGGAGTTGGTCTTACTTTGTTAAAAAAAAAGGAGACCCATGGTTAAAGAGTGAATTGCAATTTTTTGTTCTATGAGGGATTGAACTTCAATATCTTAAATAGTGGTCACTAACCCCCTGTTTATTTGGTCCGTTGGTGTCAGGGGTAATTTTAAAACATTCAAAAATCATGACAAATTTAAACCTTAAAATTTATCAAAGTTGAACATAATTTCATCCCAACTTTTATACATAAATGGAGAATTAGCCATGAGAGTTCACATATACAATTTGAACTTATCAAAACAATCTGCTAATCTAATCATAAACATTAAGATCAGATTATACTAGTTGTTTAGACCATTCACCAAAACATCCTTGTATATGCTAACTTCTCCATTTCATCACCAAAAGTTGAATGTCAGATATCACTCGTCACTCTTCCCGTTATTACTTCCTCGAGCTCGTACCTGGTAAAAAAATTAATTTGAAAAGATTATGTTATGAACCAGACAGAATTGGACAATGGAAATAGAAACCAATTGATAAACGACACTGCTGAATGCTTCGATTAACAACCAAAAGAAAGAACAAGTAGCATTCGAGAGGCTACCACTCTTCCAAATAGAACCAGACTAATTTTCTGCATGCCTATACTCTCCCCCCACACCCCTATTTTATACTAACCAATTATTCTAGAATATACTATTGGGCTTGGGCTTAGGCTTGGGCCGGTGCATAACATTACCGCGCCCCCAAAGAACCACCTTGTCCTCAAGGTGGGTAGAAAAAATAGAGGAACCGCTGCTGGCTGGTGACCACAACTCTCCAACCAACTGGCCTTAAAATCAAACCCTTGCAATCCAACATCCCGTCGCCTCTGCTTTTCAAAATAATAGTCAATGACCAATTGTCAAGTTCTGCAATTTGAAACACAGAGATCCCTTTTGTTTCCTGTGTTGAGTGGTCTGCTGAACTCCAAGACAAATGCTTGTCTTCCTTCTCATCTATCTCATCAGAAAAATATGCCACCTTCTTCCTCCAAGACAAATACTTGTCTTCACCAAACAATCTATTCCACACTTTTCTGCTTCCAGTAGTGATAACACGAGTCTTCATTTTCCATTTCATTGATAAGCATTCCACGAACCACGCCACTTTTACCAAATTGCCCCCAACAAAAATCTTTGGAATTGTTTATAGGTGAGCCTTTACTCGCTTCTGGAGTGCCCCAACAAGGGTTTTCTTTAGTGGGAGCCCATGGTGTGTGAGCTCAACGTAAAACTTACACTCATACTCCTTATAATACTCATGGAAAAGCTTGAAGTACTGATGAAGAATCGACCTCCTTTCAAAAGAGCATGCAAGAACAACAGGCTTTGGACCCTTGAGTAATTCTTTGATTATAACAGTAGCTTCTCCCCTGAGTATATGATTAACTGTCCTAAGACGTGAGACAATAATATCAACCGACAAGAGACAAGACATTGCAACAAGGTACTCCCAAAACAAAACACTACTACGATCCCTTGTAAGCAGTCGGGTCTCTGTTTCTGCAAACAACAGTACATGCAACTTATTTGCAGGCTCCCTCGATGGTCCATATTCAAATTTGCTTGAAAAGATGGAGAACAAATCCAAGGCCCAGACTCTGAAGCCTTCATGTCGATCCTTGTGCCGAACTGCCTCATTGACTAAACCAAAATTGGACCAAATAATAATAATATTCTTGCAGTTTTGAGTCGATTGATAACTTGAGAGACAAAGCAATGAGCAGGGAGTCAAAAACAGTTGATCAATACCAATCAAACTCCATATTGGAAAAGGAAATAACCAAATGGTTGTATTCAACGGCCGAAGAAATTGAATTGACATTCTTAGGACCGGTTTTGAATTCGAATGTGGAGCTAGTTTTGGATTTAGATTAGGTCTAATTATGAAATTGTTTGCAGTTAGGTTTTGGTTTATAGCATCATCGGTTTTATAAAATAGTTGAGATATCATCGTTTTGAAACTTAGGGTTCTAACCTTTTCCCCCATGAGATTCGTAATCACCTGAACCCTTGTGGATAGTAACTGCTCCTTAGAAAACTCCACTTCCTGATTTTTCTCATTTAGATAACCGTCCACCCCTTGATTTTCTTCTTCACTATATCGACTTTTCTCCTCAATTTCTTTAACTAGAGGACATGTAACCTTGAAGTCGTGCTATCTTTTTCCAACCGGCAGTTGCACGACGTACCATGGGCATAAGGCTTCAATCGAGTCACCACACTTGGTGTCGGTGCCAGTGGTGACGATGGAGGCGGCAACCATGGTGCTGGTAGCGGCGGCGGCAGTGGTGGCGGTGGCAGTTTCCGTTGATCGTCGCTCCAACCATCTCTTCCATCGAACGTCGACAACATAGAGTATGTTGGTAAAGTGAAAGCACAAATTAAGTTGGATGTAGGCGTGGGCCAATATAAAATAACTAGGTCAGGTTTGGGCCAATTTAAAATAACTGGTTGGGCTTGAGTCATAAATGAATATTCAACTTGGGCTTTCGTAATTTCTCCCCCTTTTCTTAATTCCATTGGAACCCAAATCCAGTTATTACATTCTGGAATCCTCATCCCGCGCTCAACCCTTTCCTGGCGGCTTTTGTTCCACTCGATTATGGAGGAAAACGCACTGGTCGGCGAGGCACGAAATTGGTTGTGGCCTAATCCAACGATTGATGTGTTCGATTCAAGGGTTGGAGGAATCGTTGTTGGCGACTGTGGATAAACAATTGGCGGAATCATGTGCGATTGTATTTCAGATCCATTCTGATTTGAATCGCTTTCACAGTAATCGATCGAATCTCCTTCTTCATTATCCTCCATACTTTCTTCTTCAATTTCTTCTCCTTCATGGACTGTTGCTTCCATCGTCACCATGCTTTCACGGCTGACATTAGAAGCTTGAAGAAAAACAGCCTCCTCCTCAACTCCAGTTGTTGTGGTCACCTTGATGCAACCATAATTGGATTCAGGAGTATAAACAGCCTCTTCATCACTAGAGGTGGAACCTCCCGATGCGATATTCAACAGTGAAGAACCCCCTGATTTCATTGGATTTTCTATATAGGGACCAGATTGGGATCGAATGATATTTCTCTCTTCACGAATCATCTCCACAAGGTCTCGTCTGAACATGGTCAATTGGTCTAGAAATTGCTGCTTAAAGTCGGCAACAATGGACTGGAGATTGATCGCTTCCTTCTTCCTGGATTCATCCTTCCGTTGAATCCGATCATCAGCCATGTAATCGAATGCACTATAGGTCATTTGCAATTCCCTGTCCACAGACTCGTAGTGCTCTGATACCATTTGTTATGAACCAGACAGAATTGGACAATGGAAATAGAAACCAATTGATAAACGACACTGCTGAATGCTTCGATTAACAACCAAAAGAAAGAACAAGTAGCATTCGAGAGGCTACCACTCTCCCAAATAGAACCAGACTAATTTTCTGCATGCCTATACTCTCCCCCCACACCCCTATTTTATACTAACCAATTATTCTAGAATATACTATTGGGCTTGGGCCGGTGCATAATAGATTAGCCTTACGCCTAGTGAGAACATCTATTTTCAAATTAAAACCTTATAAACTTTGAAAACCAAATGTAAGCAAAACATATAAAAACAAACCTGGTTTGCCACCATTCTTACCGTACACATAACATCTTTCGATGACGGGAATATACCCGATTTAATGAATATGACTAACACTAAGTAAGTCATATCATCACGTTCGAGAGCCTACTACGAATCATCACAGATTCTAGATCATTGCTCATGTCCAAGAAATTACAATTTACTTTATGCCTATTTCTTGGAGTGGAAGTAGAGATTACAATTAACTCATGCCTATCTCTTACCTTCCCATAGAAATCATGAATTACGCTTAACTCACGCATATTCCAAAATTTCTCACAATACGAAATGGGAATTATAATTTACTTTATGCCTATTCCTCATTTCACGTCAACGGGAATTACAATTTATTTTATGCCCATTCCGCGTTTCACGTCACAATATGAAATAGGAATTACAATTTACTTTATGCCTATTTCTCATTTCACATCAACGGGAATTACAATTTACTTTATGCCTATTTCGCGTTTCACGTCACAATATGAAATAGGAATTACAATTTACTTTATGTCTATTCCTCATTTCACGTCAACGAGAATTACAATTTACTTTATGCCTATTCCACATTTCACGTCACAATATGAAATAGGAATTACAATTTACTTTATGCCTATTCCTCATTTCACGTCAACGGGAATTACAATTTACTTTATGCCTATTCCACGTTTTCAATTAATGCCAGTGCCTATGGATCCATTACACTTACTAGCATACGTACATATAAACTCAATCACATAACATCTCAGTTCGTACTCTAAACTGAGTGATAATGATATTTGTACCTTTAAAATGATTAAGATCCTTTTCCTTTCATACTGGGAAGACACTTAATCATAAAAACTTCGTTCATTAAGTTATCCGGAACACCTATCCGGTAAACTAATCCGAAAATCAAAGAATCCGGTAACATCCGGAAATAGTATCCGGACTCTCAAGTCCGGAACCATCCGGTGTCAAATCCGGTAGGAACTTACCCGGGATCCGGTATCAATCCGGAACTTATCCGGAATCCGGTACCAATCCGTACCAATCCGGAACTTACCCGGAATCCGGTACCAATCCGGAACTCATCTTCCGGATTTCACTAATTTTACCCAGTTCCACTATTTTCCATCCAGAACTCTAACAATTGTTTTGTATCCATTCATACAGATATCAATAAACTTATTTACCATTTCCAATACCATATAGATCATATTTAACAAAATAAGCAGATGAACTCACCTGAGATTTAGAACTCACAGACTGCAATTCAATTCAATTCACCTTCAACTTCTCACACCAAAATCAGAACTTGATCAAAAATCAGCTTAACCTGATTATCCATTCCTAAAAGATTGATTTGGATACCAAAGTCAAACACTTACCGGAACAATTTAGGATTCAAGAATCTTTCTCTTTCTCTGTTTGTTAAAACCGACTTCAGGAAACCAAATTGAGATGTTTTCTCAATACATAGCCGACTCCAACTTTAAATACCCACTCAACTTCCAACAATTGACAGAATCAACCTCCAAGTTCAAGTTTCACAAATTACTTAAACTTTGAGTTAATTACGAATTCAACCCTTTCGTCAATCCATTTAAAATAATACTTCCATTATTTTAAACATTCTTCCCAAAAGTAGTAGTACATTAACTATGGAAATTTTGAGGTGTTACAAATCTCGCCAACTTGAAAATGATTTCGTCCCCGAAATCAAAGTTAGGTAGATAGATGAGGATATCTATTCTTCATATCCTTTTCAGCTTCCCACGTCATGTTAGCACCTCTGTGATGTTTCCATTGTACTTTTACCATGACTACTTCTTTATGTCGTAGCTTCTTAGTCGTCCTTTCTAAAATTGCTTCCGGTTCCTCCACGCAACGACTCTTCTCATCCACTCTCACTTCAGAAAGTGGTATAACATTTTCTTCTTCGGCCAAGCATTTCCGAAGATAGCAAACATGAAAGGTATTGTGGATTCTTTCCAATTCAAGTGGAAGATCCAACTGATATGCTTGAAGCCTTACTCGCTTGATTATAGTGAAAGGTCCAAGAAAACGAGGACTTAACTTTCCACGTTTTCCAAACCTTATAATGCCCTTCCACGGGGATACCTTTAACATTACCCGCTCCCCAACTTGGAATTCTTTCGGCCTTCTTTTCGGACCGGCGTAACTCTTTTGTCGATCTTGAGCCGCCTTCATGTGCTTCCGAATCTCTTTCACTTTATCGGCAGTTTGTTGTACAATTTTAGGACCATCAAGTTGTTTTTCTCTAGCTTCTAACCAACACACTGGAGTTCCACACTTCCGTCCATACAAGGCTTCAAAATGTGCTCTTCCAATACTGAAATGATAACTGTTGTTATATGCAAATTCCACTAATGGTAAATGCGTATCCCAGTTACCTCCAAAATCGATCACACATGACCTGAGCATGTCTTCCAAAGTCTGAATAGTTCTTTCACTTTGCCCGTCCATTTGTGGATGATAGGCATTGCTCAAATTCACTCTTGTACCCATTTCTTCTTGTAGTGACTGCCAAAATCTTGAAGTAAATCGGCTGTCACGATCAGAAACTATTGACACTGGTATACCATGTCTTGACACCACTTCATCAATATAAAGTTTGGATAACTTATCAATTGGTGAAGCTTATTTCATTGCCAAGAAGTGAGCATTTTTGGTTAACCGATCCACGATTACCCAAATAGTATCGTTACCTTTCAACGTCCTTGGTAACTTAGTTACAAAGTCCATGGTAATCTTATCCCATTTCTATTTAGGAATCTCCAAAGATTGTAGGCTTCCGTAAGGTCGTTGATGTTCAGCCTTTACCAATGAACACGTCACACATTTCTCTATACATTGTGCCACATCTAATTTCATAGCTGGCCACCAATAGTGTAGCTTCAGATCTCTATACATCTTAGTACTTCCAAGATGTATAGAATATGTAGACTTGTGGGCGTCTTCGAGAATTAACTCTCGGTTTCCTCCCACCTTTGGCACCCAAACGCGGACATGGAACAGTTTGATCCCACGACCATCTTCAGTCAGTTGAAGACGTTGTTTGACCATGACTTCCTCTTTCAGATTTTCTTCTAATAAAGCTTCCGTTTGTGCTACTTTGATTCTTTCAATCAAACTTGATGTCACATCAATTCTGGCGTTAGTCGTTTTCAAGCATCCACTATATTCTTTTCTACTTAAGGCATCATCCACAACATTTGCTTTACCGGGATGGTAATGCAATTCACAATCATAGTCCTTAAGTAGTTCTAACCAACGCCTTTGTCTCATATTTAACTCTTTCTGATCAAAGACATGCTTCAAGCTCTTATGATCAGTGAAAAGGGTGCACTTCGTTCCATACAGATAATGTCGCCACAACTTCAATGCAAACACCACTGCTGCCAGTTCCAAATCATGGGTAGGGTAATTCTTTTTATGTTCTTTGAGTTGTCGTGATGCGTAAGCAATCACCTTGCCACGTTGCATCAATACACACCCCAAACCTATTTTTGACGTATCACTATACACAACCAAATCTTCTGTTCCTTCCGGTAGTGCAAGTATAGAAGCTTCACACAGCTTCTTTTGTAATGTCCTGAAAGCTGACTCTTGCTTTTCATTCCATACAAACTTCACATTCTTTCGAGTCAGAATGGTCAAGGCAGAGGCGATCTTTGAGAAATCTTTTATAAACCTCCGGTAATAACCTGCCATACCCAAGAAACTCCATATTTTTGATGCGTTCTTTGGCGTTTCCCAGTTCATTATTGCCTCTATCTTTGTCGGATCTACTTTGATCCCTTCAGAAGTAATCACATGACCAAGAAATTGTACTTCTTTTAACCAAAATTCACATTTTGAGAATTTTGCGTACAATTTCTCCTTCCTCAGAATATCTAAGAATTCACGAAGGTGACATTCATGATCGGCTTTATTATTTGAATAAACAAGTATGTCATCAATGAATACAATGACAGACTTGTCTAAGAATGGTCGACACACTCTGTTCATCAGATCCATGAACACAGCAGGAGCGCTTGTCAACCCAAAAGGCATCACAAGAAATTCATAATGCCCATACCTTGTTCTGAACGCCGTCTTGAGAACATCTTCATCCCTTACTCATACTTGATGATAGCCCGACCTCAGATCAATCTTTGAAAAGCATCCCGTACCTTGGAGTTGATCAAACAAATCATCAATCCTTGGAAGCGGATACTTATTCTTAATAGTCACATTATTCAGCTCCCTATAGTCGATGCACATTCTCATAGTGCCATCCTTTTTCTTAACAAATAATACCGGAGCTCCCCAAGGTGAAGAACTTGGCCTAACAAATCCATTGCCGAGCAGTTCTTGTAGCTGAGACATCATCTCTTTCATTTCAGTCGGCGCTAAACGGTATGGTGCACGTGCTATCGGTGCCGCTCCAGAGACAAGATCAATTCGAAACTCTACTTGTCGTTCTAGCGGAAAACCTGGAAGATCATCGGGGAACACATATGGGAAATCTCGTACCACCTTTATATCCTCCGCTCTCTTCTTTTCTACTTTAGCATCCAAAACATACGCTAAGTAGGATGAACATCCTTTTACTAGACATTTACGCGCTTTGGCAACAGAAATTAGTGGAACTTCCCTTTTCCCCTTTTCCCCATAAATGAATACAACATCATTGTCGGGTATAGGAATCCGAATTAATTTCTTGGCACAAATAATTTCCTCCTGATTGATTGTCAACGAATCCATACCAACGACTAAATCAAACCCCCCAATTTCAATCAACATCAAGTCAATCGGAAATTTCTTTTCCTCTATCAAAATCATACAACCCTCAAGTCTTTCACGAACTAAGACTTGACCCCCGTTAGCTATCTCAACTACTAAGGCATCTTCCAAGGTAGTGACAGACATAGCTAACTTTTGATAAAACGACTTTGATACGAAAGACAGATTGGCGCCACAATCAAATAATATTTGTGCGAGAATAGAATTAACGAGAAATGTACCAGAAACCACATCCTTTGATTCTTTTGCTTCCTCAGTCGTCATATGAAATGCCCGACCCGTTGGTTTAGGAGTATTTGGTTTTCTTCCTTGATCTCCACCCTTCCTTAGCTTTGGGCAGTCTTTTCGAAAGTGACCGGGTTGTTTGCATTCAAAACAGGTCAGCCCTTGGATGGGACAGTTGGCAGCTTGATGACCAGTCTTTCCACATTTGAAACATTCATTTCCTACCACTCGGCATGGGCCAAAATGTTTACTTCGGCATTTCTGGCACCAGTTCGGTTCCCGACGAGACTCGAAACGAACATTCCTGCCAAACGATTTAGATTTCTGAGAAGATTCCGACCGACCTTCCCATTTTTGTTTCTCTCCCCCTTGCGTCTTCTCTTCCTTATCTCAGGCATATACCTCTTCTATTATTTTGGCTTCTTCTATTGTCTCCCTCAATGTCAAGGCTTTAGAATTTTGAACTCTTGACATCATGTTAGCTGGTAAGCCCTTCAGATAGGCTTTACTCTTCTCTTTCTCAGTTGGAGCCACATGCCCCACTAGATTCAACTTTTCCAAGAATATTCGAGTATATTCTCTTACTGGCAAACTTCCTTTCTTAAGAGTTCGAAACTCTTCTTCAATTCTGTCCATTTCATTCTCATTACAATACTCTTCTAGAATCTTTCTTTTGAACAACTCCCACATCATAGCAGCCAAGACTGGAGCCGTCACTGTCGAGGTTACAATATTCCACCAGGTCAAGTGTTGCCCCGTAACATTTGAGAACCGAACCCGACCTTCGATTCTTCGTCACACTCGCAAGCTCTAAAGGTTTGCTCCATTTCTCTAATCCAATTCATACAAGCAATTGGATTATCTGATCCAGCAAACTCCGGTGGCTTGCAGCTCAGGAATGTTTTATAAGAGGAAATTCTCTCTACCCTCTTGTTAACATTTAATACTGTGTTAACGGGCGGAGTTACAACACTAGTTCTCGTCTCAGGTCCTCGTGATTCAGCATTTCTATCATTCAATACTTTCATAAACAATTCTTGTTGTTGCGCCAATGCGTTATTCATAACTCGCATCGTATTCTCCATCATGCGAGATTCCATTGTAGATTATGTCGTTACCGGATTAGAGGTACCATCAGTCGTTCTTTGTGTTTGACTTCCCCCTTCTCCCAAGATAGGTGGTCTTGGCAGGCTCTCCGCAACTTCGTTGGCAACCCTATCTTCTGAAGAAGTAGAAGATTGATTGGGTGTATTCACCATCCTATTCTGAGATATACAAAAGATAACCATAAGAATGGCTATACATACTTAAACATAGGAAACGTACTTTAACGTTCATTAGTTGCCATAACAATTTAGAAACAAGTATGTTTACGTAACAATATATTCATAATAACAGTAGCTAATTGAAATTATGAACATACTATACATAAGAATCCTCGTTACCATTACCACAGTTCATAATTCACGTATTTCCGTCGACTCTAAGACTATCCCGTCTTAGTAGTTCTACCCAAATCTCACAAATCATAACTTAATTCATCTTAGCTTAAGTCTAGGTATCTTACGATCTACCTAGTTCACTTAAACTATAACTCTGATACCATATTGAAACATCCAAAAATGATGACAAATTTAAACCTTAAAACTTATCAAAGTTAACCATAATTTCATCCCAACTTTTATACATAAATGGAGAATTAGCCATGAGAGTTCACATATACAATTTGAACTTATCAAAACAACCTGCTAATCTAATCATAAACCTTAAGATCAGATTATACTAGTTGTTTAGACCATTCACCAAAACATCCTTGTATATGCTAACTTCTCTATTTCATCACCAAAAGTTGAATGCCTGATATCACTCATCACTCTTCCCGTTATTACTTCCCCGAGCTCGTACCTGGTAAGAAAATTTAATTTGAAAAGATTAGGCTTACGCCTAGTGAGAACATCTATTTTCAAATTAAAACCTTATAAGCTTTGAAAACCAAATGTAAGCAAAACATATAAACAAACCTGGTTTGCCACCATTCTTACCGTACACATAACATTTTTTGATGACGGGAATATACCCGATTCCATGAATATGACTAACACTAAGTAAGTCATATCATCATGTTCGACAGTTCGAGAGCCTACTACGAATCATCACAGATTCTAGATCATTGCTCATGTCCAAGAAATTACAATTTACTTTATGCCTATTTCTTGGAGTGGAAGTAGAGATTACAATTAACTCATGCCTATCTCTTACCTTCCCATAGAAACCAGGAATTACGCTTAATTCACGCCTATTCCAAAATTTCTCATCACAATACGAAATGGGAATTACAATTTACTTTATGCCTATTCCGCATTTCGCGTCACAATATGAAATAGGAATTACAATTTACTTTATGCCTATTCCTCATTTCACGTCAACGGGAATTACAATTTACTTTATGCCTATTCCACGTTTCACGTCACAATATGAAATATGAAATAGGAATTACAATTTACTTTATGCATATTCCTCATTTCATGTCAACGGGAATTACAATTAATTTATGCCTATTCGACGTTTTCAATTAATGCCAGTGCCTATGGATCCATTACACTTACTAGCATACGTACATATAAACTCAATCACATAACATCTCAGTTCGTACTCTAAATTGAGTGATAATGATATTTGTACCTTTAAAATGATTAAGATCCTTTTCCTTTCATACTGGGAAGACACTTAATCATAAAAACTTCATTCATTAAGTTATCCGGAACACCTATCCGGTAAACTAATCCGAAAATCAAAGAATCCAGTAACATCCGGAAATAGTATCCGGACTCTCAAGTCCGAAACCATCCGGTGTCAAATCCGGTATTCTATCTGGAACTTATCCGGGATCCGATACCAATCCGGAACTTACCCAGAATCCGGTACCAATCCAGAACTTACCCGGAATCTGGTACCAATCCGGAACTCATCTTCCGGATTTCACCAATTTTACCTAGTTCCACTATTTTCCGTCCATAACTCTAACAATTGTTTTGTATCCATTCATACAGATATCAATAAACTTATTTACCATTTCCAATACCATATAGATCATATTTAACAAAATAAGCAGATGAACTCACCTGAGATTTAGAACTCACAGACTGCAATTCAATTCAATTCACCTTCAACTTCTCACACCAAAATCATAACCTGATCAAAAACCAGCTTAACCTGATTATCCATTCCTAAAAGATTGATTTGGATACCAAATCAAACACTTACCGGAGCAATTTAGGATTCAAGAATCTTTCTCTTTCTCTGCTTGTTGAAACCGACTTCAGGAAACCAAATTGAGATGTTTTCTCAATACATAGCCGACTCCAACTTTAAATACCCACTCAACTTCCAACAATTGACAGAATCAACCTCCAAGTTCAAGTTTCACAAATTACTTAAACTTTGAGTTAATTACGAATTCAGCCCTTTCGTCAATCCATTTAAAATAATACTTCCATTATTTTAAGCATTCTTCCCAAAAGTAATAGTACATTAACTATGGAAATTTTGAGGTGTTACAAATTTTGTCCATCTATGCTTTCCCTCTTAAATTAACCAAACCACGTCATTAATTTAGGCAGCTAAGTCGATTCTTCTTCTCACTCAATCTAACACTCACTCACTCTCACTCACACTCTCCTCTTTCTTTACGGATAATCATCAATAACAAGCAAATGCAATGTCATCATCGTGGCTTTTAAGAACAAAGTTAGATGAAGATTGGACTCCTGCAGATGTTTATAGTAAGCATTATGCTCTGTTTTGAGTGTTTACTTTACATGTATTTTGTAACCCCATTTTTCTTCTCTGTTGTCTTAGGTATTTACCCAACGTTGATAACAACAAAAATCAACCTTGGAGGTTTGTTTACAAGTGCTCCTGGAAGAAGATACATAAATGGTAAAGTTGATTTTGTTGATTTGATTAAACTGATCACTTTGCGGTGCATCAGTTCCATGATATGATGAGAGCATTAGGTTACAAGGATGAGGTAATGTTTTACCATTTCTTGATTCCATCCATTGACCTTGATACTGGGTGGCAAGGTTTAAGTAATGATGATGATATATTAAACTTGTTAAAGTATGTCCCTATGGTTAGAGAGATTGAGGTTTACATAGAACACCACAAAAGAAATGTTGAGGAAAAGATTGATTTGAACCAAAGTTTTGATAATTTGCACTTTTCCTTTGATCCTTTCATTGGATTGGAATCTGATTTACCAGAAGTAGGACAAGGTCAAGGGGTTCAGTTGGGGTAGGGGGTTGATTTAAATCAAACACTTGACTTAAACAATGAAGTTGCCTTGAACAATGTGGTTGACAGGAACAATGATATGAACAATGACCTTGTTGTCAACCATGTAGTTGACTTGAACAATGATATGAACAATGGCCTTGATGTCAACCATATAGTTGAGTTGAGCAATGATATGAACCAGGGAAGTGGGAACCATGAGGATATTGAGAGTCATGATAGCAATTGCTATGATTCATTTGATGAGTTTGATGCATTATCAGATGATTATGTGGATACAGAGGGAGAGTGGATGGGAGTAGGTGGAGAAGAAAGTGATAGCCAGAATGTACATGGTGATGTAGATCCTTTTGATATTGACACCTCTGATTCTGAAGATGAAATTGATGTAGCTAGTCAATGCAAAAGAGATGGCCATAGAGAGAATAATGGGCAGGGTGTTGACTTTTACTTAGGACAGTCCTTTGGTAACAAAGACACAATCAAGGCTTTAATCAAACAACATGCAATTGACACTAGGAGAGACATAGTTGTGGTAAAAAAATTATGGATACAGACTCAAGGCAGTTTGCAGGGGTACATTGCCTCACTTAAAGGATGAATGTGGGCCTGGAAAAGGCAGAAAGAGTAAATGAAGAAAGTCCAATGGGCCCACTTGTCCATGGGTTTTATACCTCTCAACTTCTAAAAGGGAAATAACTTGGAAAGTCAAAACCTACTTCTCCACTCACAAATGTTTCCAAACAAGAGAGGTAGGTATGGCTACCGCAAGTTATCTGTCCAAGCACAGAGCAGCTGAAACTAGATCCAAATATGCCTTTGAGATCAATTCAATCCCATTTGTCTGAGAAGTTTGAAATTATGGTATCACCTTACAAAGCAATGAGGGTAAACAGTTAGCCAACAATAGGATTTGGGGGGGCTATGAATTACCGTATAGTTAGTTGAGGGATTACTTTTCTGAGGTGAAAAGGTGCAACCCAGATACCACTGTTAAGTTGGAAGTTAAGGCAGAAGCTAACCCTAACAGTGATAGGAGAAAATTCAAAAGGGTTTACATTTGTTTGGGACCTTTGAAAAGGGGGCTTAGAGCTGGACACATGGACTTGTTGGGATTAGATGGGACATTTATGAAGGGCCCTTTTCCTGGAAAGTATTGACAGCAGTAGGTATTGACCCCAACCATGGCATCTACCCAGTGGTTCATGGCAGTGGTGGAGTCTGAGTCAACAAGTTCATGGCAGTGGTTCTTAGAGTACCTTGGAGATGACCTTGGTCTTGAAGCCAATTCCAACTTCACATTCATCAGTGATAGGCAAAAGGTATGATCTGTCTTAACTACCCAATTTATTTCTTAATTACTTAATTTCTGTCTTTATTTGAATAGAAGGACTGAATTTGCATACAGGGACTGAATTTGCATAGTTTTGTCTTATTAAGCATAAACTGTCTTAATTGGAAATATTGTGCTTAATTATTGTCTTAATTTGCATATAGGGCATTCTTCCAGCAATTCAAAAGTTGTTTCCTTCTGCTGAACATAGATACTGTCTTAGGCACATACAGGAGAATATGAAGCTTCATTGGAAAGGTAAGGCATATAAGGATCATCTGTGGCAGTGTGCAACAGCTCCTACTGTCCCCCAATTCAGAACAACAATGGAGAACTTGAAAGCATTCAATAAGGATTTTTATGATTGGTTGAATAAGACCCACCCTCCAACATTGGAGCAAATCACACTTTACAGGTAAATAACCTTAATAAATGGTTGAATAAGATCTCCCCCACCTCCCCCACACACACCCTACATTGATGTATTTTTTGATGCATACAGGTAGATGTCACTCTAATGTGCCTTTAAATAATATGTGTGAGGTATTCAATAGACAAATCATTGATGCTAGGGACAAACCAATTCATTCTTGCTTGGAGTACATTAGAGTGTTGTCGAGTCTATCATTGGTTGATCTCAGTGGATTGAACAACCACCTTGCTTATAGTGAAAAATGGGCGACCTTTTAGCATGATTTAGTGTGAGTTTTCGAAGACACTAATTTTTGGGGGATGATTTAAAAGGGATAATATAGCACGAGGTTGGATCTAGGCGACTGCACACATTAGAGACATTAGTGGAGACCACCCGTGAGTTTGTTGAGCCATACACTTGCTAACTTCAATTCCGAGAGACTACACATTATTCGATACACTTCTCATTTAGTCTTTCGGTCGTTGTTGTAGCTGATCTCACTATAACTTGCATCTGTTATCAAAGATATCCATAGGAATAGGAGTGGAGCTTTTGCCTATCTGTGTGAACAAACCATGTGTGAAGACATCAGGCTGTTTGGTTGCTGCTAATCCCACTGCTTTTCACAACTCAAGATTCCCAAATGAAACCCGTTTACACCCCCCTCTTTTTTCAAAAACTTGATAAGCAGGTTTACACCCCCTAATTCTACCGCAAGTGTACGGGTCGAATCAAGTAATAGTACTTAGAAAGTACGAGTATCGAACCAAAGGAACCAGGTGTCAAGTACCACAATGACTGTATAGATTATTAACTAGACTAATGCAAATTGATTTAGTTTGTTGATTATCGTAACGCGAATTAAAACTTTAATTAATTCAGATAAGAGAGACAGAGTTGGAGGGTTGGATTCCTCAGTTAAACAATCACTTAACTAACAGCATCGACATGATTGAAATAACTTCAGGATGACAGGCATAATCACATTCCATTACTATACTCTATCAAGCTATAGCAAATACCATTCAACACATTGTATCATCATTCGATCTTAACAAAAGTGATTGAACAATCAGTGATTAAAAGCCACAAAGAATGAATTATCATATTGCTATCTCAAATTCAACCAAGACATGAAGGATTAATCAAACCTCAAAACTTTTCTCAAAGGTTAAAGATTCATAAAATCAAATAATAGTTGATCGGACTATTACAAGCATTAAGAACAATCCCACATGTGTCATCCATCTAAATCAAATAAATCACACCTACTGTAAAGCTAAATAATTATCTAACCATGATTCAAACCAACCCCCAACATGAACGAATTAGTTCATATTGGGGGTTTCAAAACTCAGAAATGACAAGATTAAAACGAAAGTAAACATGCTTGTTCTAGAAGAAATGAAAACTAAAGACTCACTGAAAAGCTTAAGCCGCCGATGAACGTACTCGATTCGCCTTGTGATTCTCGTTACTTGATGTTTCTAGCCTTCTACCTGCTTTCAAAAATCGCCTCTTAGCTCCCAAAAATCGCCCAGAGAAAGTCCCAAGACGTAACTGATGAATCATGCCCTTAACCCTAGCCGACATAAAGAATAAAACACTCAGGGGCTTGGCGCGCATGGCGGCGCGTATGGAATCGCGCCGAGGACTGGAATGTGTGGTGAACAGAGGGCTGCACGTTTGGCAGCGCGGATGGACTAGCGCCGAGAGGCGCGCTGAGCACTGTTTGGTCCTAAAATCCGAATTTCTCCTTTTCGCCCAGGGATGTTGCCAACTTTCTCCAATTGATCCAAAAACTCTTCCTTCGTCAGTCATTCATAAAAACCTGTACTTACTCACACAAAACCATTAAATTCTACTATTTTACTTGGAAACTCACAACTAACTAACCGATTTCGGGATCAAAATAATGTCGTAAAACGACATTATCAACAACCCCAAACCGAGCGTTGCTTGTCCCCAAGAAAAATAGCGACACAAATAAGCATTCAACTAAAAACCAACAATCGCAATTTCGTGTTGTCGAGAATATCATTAGTGATCTTTAGTCAACTCAACAATCACCACGAGTTACCTGTGAGATGGACAAACAATCAGTAGACCTAGTTATGAAATTCTAAACAGCAAAACCTTGGGAAAGGGAGCTATCAGGGACCACACCACACTTAAGTGTACCTCGACTAAACACACACAGAAAGGATTTCGCCTTGACCCTACCTCACGGTTTTCTTTCTTCACTCGAGTCCTAGGTTTCACACATGTTGTCACGCTTTCAGAAGTTGGGTGCAAAGAATTTACAAAAGTATGCATGAACAACAATTAAGCAAGAACGCACAATTGTACACAAATTGATCTCGGAAAGAATCCATTATCAAGACTAGGACATAGGAATGTTGCTCTGCTTCTCCTTACAAACTCACCATGCTGAACTCAGATCTTTAAATTGGCTATGGTTACTGCTTTTGGATGGAGGTCAATGGGTTTATGATGATAATTCGTGATCCTCCCCTTTTTCTTTCGTTCAAGCTTTCTAACACTTCACTCAAACTCCTTAAACTGACCCCTCAGTTTTATTTTTATATATATTTTTTGGCAAAACCCCTTTATGACTGAATTACTGGGTTTGTAGTTTTTTTTTGATGAGGAGGAGTACAACGGGTTTCATTTGGGAATCTTGAGTTGTGAAAAGCAGTGGGATTAGCAGCAACCAAACAGCCTGATGTCTTCACACATGGTTTGTTCACACAGATAGGCAAAAGCTTCACTCCTATTCCTATGGATATTTTTGATAACAGATGCAAGTTATAGTGAGATCAGCTACAACAACGACCAAAAGACTAAATGAGAAGTGTATCGAATAATGTGTAGTCTCTCGGAATCGAAGTTAGCAAGTGTATGGCTCAACAAACTCACGGGTGGTCTCCACTAATGTCTCTAATGTGTGCAGTCGCCTAGATCCAACCTCGTGCTATATTATCCCTTTTAAATCCTACCCCCAAAATTAGTGTCTTCGAAAACTCACACTAAATCATGCTAAAAGGTCGCCCATTTTTCACTATAAGCAAGGTGATTGTTCAATCCACTGAGATCAACCAATGATAGACTCGACAAACCACCCCAAACCAGACACAAACATTGTCCCCAATGGAACCAAATAGCACACATGAAATAATCACGAAATAGCGATACGGTACAGTCATCCAACGAAAGCATAAAATAAAATAAAATAAAATAAAATAAAATAAAAAACAAAAATTGACAAGAAGGTTCATAAAAAAACATAAAAACAATAAAAAAATTACCCTACCACGCAAGCGCCTCCTGCCCGACTGGTTGGCGCCCCTCATGTACGCCGCCTTCTCCTTGGATTTGATGGGCCCGCTTCATCTGGATTTTAAGTGCTAGCTGCTTGCGAGTTCCCATCAGTTCTCACATACCTCCTTCTCTCTAGTGCGTCAAACCTCTGACGCATCTCAATCTGCATTCTGTACATCTGCTGCGCTAGTCCCGGTATGTCAGATCCAAGCACCACTCCCTCCATATCAGTTGCTGGATTGTAATCAACATCATCATCATCATCAGCAGCATCCATGTCATCCACTCCCGCTGGAACGCGCATACGATGCCTCTCTCTGTCAGCGGCTTCCTTCCGATCGAACCGATTAGCCGCATTGACTTGTGCGTTGTAGGTATGTCGATCGAAGGGCGGTGGTGGTGGTATCGTGATAGCAGTGTCACAGCCAGCTTCCCTGCAAAATCTAGTTATTAGACACGGAAAGGGGAGGATGCCGGTATTGTTGGTGTTTGACGCTGCGTCTATTATATGAAGTTGGATGATTTGGCCTATGTCCATCGGGAGGTTGAACTGAATGTGGTAGAGGACCTTGGCCACGTATGCGTCAACAGTATTATCGTGGGTAGATGGATCCAGGTTGCACTTTATGAATTTCATCCAAAGTGCGATCTCAGGACGTAACTCATTCTTTTTAATGTCATGCTGGTGGGGGACCCAGATTTCCTTGCCACTCCTCCGTAGAGCTGAGGACAGAACCGCGCTATAGTGTGGATCATTCTTGACACCGGGAATCGAAGTCAAGCCAAACGTGGCCTCAAGATTATCAGGGCGAGGTACCTCATAATGGGCACAAATTGCCTCCACCGGCATCTGCACTAATCTGTCCCTGGCAACGGCGCCAAAAACTTGATAAACGGGTTTATGTTTGGGCAAAAAATCACGTCGTACGACCACGACCAAAACAGGTAAGACGCACGTTATAATCCAAATCTTGTATTAAGATAAGGTCTCGACAAGAACCCAGAAAACCTCCGTCGTCCCTCGTGAAAGGTAAGTCGAGAGTTTCTTATGACGCTCGACCATAGCGTCGCCCGTCCCGCACGACTATCGCGTAAGATCATTGCGACCTCGACCAAAGCTAACGTTAACCATGACTGTTACGTTTGTTAAGTGTTTAATGCAGGAGTCAAAGCCATTAAAACAGCCGGTAGCCGTAATGGATGAAGATCATCATGGATGTTCACTCCGATAACCGTTACAGACCGTTGCAGACGTTAAATGAAGCAATCAATGAGATAATTAAAGCTCCCGAAGACTATAAAGATCAAGCTAAATCATCCTTCTAGAGGATCGGAGAACACACCGGCAAATACCATCGAACAGCAGAGAAAAAGCATCTGAATTCACAAAGAAGAATACTCAAACTCTGGAAATCAAGTACTGAAGTCTAAAATCACATAACGAACTCTAGAACAGCAGAAGCAAAGAGATTTCTCCCGAAGAACAGCTCTCGACGCACGACAACAGCCTTCGACCAACAGTTCACACCTTGTATTCACACACGACAGACACTTGTTTTACATTTCAAACACTTGTTTGAGGTTTTTCCTGCGTCATCAAATCCTTTGTCTTATTTATTTTTCCATCGTTGCACGTCCCGTCGAAAGATCCTTTCTTTAGTTGTTTAAGTCCACATCGACCTTAAGTTGTTCCTTTGGTGCGATTTTTGGCATTAACAGTTTGGCGCCATCCGTGGGACTACATCTAGAGAAAATCCTCGACGAACGTGCATTCTACTAATAGTTTCTTGGAGTTTTTTCTATTTTATGTTGCAGGAAAATGGCAGCCCATGGAAATCCGCAGCAAGCCGTCGCTCAGATGTATCAGGAGCTCGAGGTTGCCAGGAATCAACTCAATGCAATGGCAGAGCAGAATCGCAGAGCAGCTGAAGAGATCGCGCGGCTAAGAAATCCTTTTGGATCCCAGAATGGTCCTAGACCATTCATCCAGAATCCAGGTTTGGTACCAGGCCCGTCCGCGTAGAATCAGCATCCAGGTCCATTCATGCAGAATCAGCAGCCGGGTCCGTTCATTCC
This sequence comes from Saussurea involucrata, assembly GCA_033807775.1. Lineage (NCBI taxonomy): Eukaryota > Viridiplantae > Streptophyta > Magnoliopsida > Asterales > Asteraceae > Saussurea > Saussurea involucrata. The sequence goes on from CM066312.1 coordinate 15,091,049, forward strand.
GAATCCCCAGTCTGGGCAGATTCCCCCTCAGCATATCCGACCACCACCTTTGAACAATGGATCCCAACCATTGCAAGGTGGCGCCCAGCCGTTTCAGAATGGATCCCAGCCGTTTTCCCAGCCGTTCCAAAGTGGTCCGCAACCTTTTCAGCATGGACCACAATCGTTTCAGAATGGACCACAGCAATTCCACTATGGGTCGCAGCCATATTCTGTTCCGTTCAACGGGGACACCAATGGTTCGTCGCATGGCAATGCACTAGTCCAGGGACCAACCCCTCAACAGGGGCAAATCCTGATCTCAACGATCCCGTCGCCCATCGTTTGAAGATGTTAGAAGACCAAAATGAGCGCGTCCTGTCATTGCTCGCCAAGTTGCTTGGGGCAGCCGTACCTATCGACGTCGATCCTCGCTCAGGGTATCAGGCGTCACCCTTCATCGACGAGATCGCCACCATCGAGGTCCCAAAGAAATATAACATTCCTGCCTTCACTCCCAAGTATTCGGGTGTGACCGATCCAACCGAGCATGTCGCGCAGTATAAGCAGCTCATGTGGACGATCTCGATTCCACACATGTACTAGGAAGTATGCATGTGCAAGAGTTTTGGGGCGACTCTCACTGGTCCAGCTCTCCAGTGGTTGATCAATCTCAAACCCAAATCTATCGGGTCGTTCGCCGAATTGGTCAACCAATTCTCCCAACAATTCGCCAACAGTCGTAAGATGGAAAAGCAGACTAGTGATCTGTACTATGTCGTGCAGAAGGCAAATGAGTCTATTCGAAGTTATTTCAATAGATTCAATGCCGAAATGATCAGTATCCGCAATTGTGACATCAAAACTGCGATCGAAGCTTATAAACGTGGTCTAGACGATAGTTCAGGTTTATATATCGATCTGACCAAGTATCCCCCAGAGACTTTCGAAGACGTCCGAGCTCGAACCTTAGAATATATGAGGGTCGAAGACGATGCAGCCTTTCGTCGCAAACACACTGACGACAAGAAGTTGTTGGGCGTCAAGAAACCAGAGTTCAAGACAAAAGCTGTTTCAAGAATGGAGCCCGCGCGCCAAATTTCAAATGTTCGTTTCAAGACGAAAGCGGAGGCCAAGACCGCGACTAAGTTTACTCAGTATCCCAAGATATCCTCTTATGGGTTCAAAGGGTCAGCTAAAGACTTAGTCGAAGCTCTGAAGACCACCCAAGCAACCATCCGATGGCCGAAGAAGTCTGACTTGGACGATGCTAAGAAAGACAAATCAAAGTGGTGCGACTTCCACGTCGACCATGGTCATGCGACAGATGATTGTATCGCACTCAAGAAGGAATTGGCATATCATGTTCCGCAAGGTAATCTGAAAGATATTATTGATGATGTCGTTCTTCCAGCTAATAGCCACCGATCGTCAGTGCCCAAGCTTGCAAAAATCATCAATTGCATCACTGGTGGTTCGGACGTGTGTGGTCTGACGTACTCCACAGCTAAGCGTCATGCCAGTCAAGCACCCGACGACCGGCCTATTCCTCGTTCATCCAAACCCAAAGAAGATTTGGAACTAGAAGCCATGAAGATCATGTTCGACCAAATCGACCTCGGCGACTCGTACCAAAAGCATCACGACGGGTTGATCATCCAACTCACGGTCGGTAACTGTTTGACGCGTCGAGTATTGGTAGACGGGGGCAGTTCAGCAAACGTCATTTTTCTCAACACTATCAAAGCCATGGGAATTGATCGCTCAGAAATCACCCGACGTTCGACAACTTTGGTCGGCTTCAATGGAGAAGCAACAAGCACCTTCGGAGAGATAATCTTGCATGTCTATGCCAGAGGAGTCAACAAGCAAACCAAGTTCAGCGTCATCGACTGTGCGTCGGCTTATAACATCATCTTAGGTCGACCATGGATCCATGACATGAAAGTTGTTCCTTCGACGTATCATCAAATGTTGAAATTCCCTACGCCATGGGGAATCCAGGAGATCAAGAGTGAGCCAAAAGTCGCTCGTGAATGCTACAAGTCTACCTTGAAGCCGAGAAAATAAACTGAAGTCGCAAGATCAAGCTCTCGACAGGTTCGTTCTTCTATCCCCAAATTAATATCTTTTCCACAGGGATAAATCTACCATGGTGCCTTGTCGCACGGCAACATAGTCAACGCAAGATAGTATTTCACAGGATCGCTGTGTCGTTCTGTCGTTTAAAACCTATCTTTTCCTGCCAAAAAGAATAAGGTAACAAACGACAGGGGGCAAATAGAGAGAGTCTGAAATGGTACGTTCTCTAACTCTTTTTCATATGAGTTTTTCTCACGAACGACTACTGACTTAAGCATCGGAGGGTCGTTGGCTAGCCAACGACCAATCCTCGACATTGTTTTATCGCAGGATCGCACGACAGTAATCATTTAAGTCTATGATATGACTCTAAATTCGCAAGATCGCACGACGGTCAAGTCTTTGACTTGATCATCCCTCCACAGGGGCACATGATACAAACTCATTCTACGATCCAGTCGTACGATCGCGGAATTTAAACGACTTTTCCTCTAAGTTTCTTAACTTTTGTACCCTGAATGGATGCTTTAATCGCATGTTCTTATAGTTGTTTTACGTCATCATATTACAATGAACGCCTTAGTCGCATGATTTCATATGTATTTTATGTTCGACTTCATAATCAATGCTATTTGAATAAAGCATAAGATTCAAAACAAAAGATATATTCATTGTGTGAAACGTTAGATACATACTCGACCATCGATAGGTCGAGCGGCAAAAACGAAGAGAGTGAAAATTCTAGATTGCAGGGGGAACATCGGTCGCATCTCTGCTCGAAGTCCCGACCTGAGGGCTTTCATCCGCCATTCCTCCCTCACGAATCTCTTGCAGTTCATACTGAGCATCGAAAAGCTGGATGGCCAGTTCATCGGCGCGCGCCAAAGCCAACCTCTCCCTCTCCAACGCCGCTTCCTCTCTTTTCAAAGCTGACGCCACCAACTCCTCAACTTTCGACATCTCGGCGTGTAAAGCCAAAGATGACTGGAACGTCTGAAAATACACAAGAAAACGTTAGACAACGAACGACGGACAACGAATAAAACAACGAAACAAGTCATGAAAGATTGACGCTCACCGTGAACGCCAGACTGGCAACTTGAGATCCTATCTCTCCGGCCGGAACTCCATGAAAACGCTCCCCGAAAGATGGGAGCAAATACTTCTCCACGTGAGGAAACAACGTCGTCCCGTCTAGGACCCTATCCGCTATAAAGTCAGACGGCAACGTAAAGTTAACCGTCATAACTTTGGCCGATGACCCCTCGCCCCTGTCGGCAGACGTGGGGATCGACACTTGAGACACCGGTTTCGTCACCGTCGCCGGAGGCGCAGAACTTGCTGGTGTCGCATCCATCATGCCAGGACGGCTAGATGACGCCCTCGCCTTCTTAGGCAGAACAACTTTCGATGAGTTATCAACCCTCGACGACGGTTATGTCCTCTCGATTCTCTTTTGGCTCGACCCAGCTGTCGAGACATTTTTACCCCGAAGGGCTCGCTTGACCTCCCTCTCTCTCGCCCGAGAAACTGATTTCCTCTCGGTTGGCACTGATCAGGAGATACATGAAGCGTCAGACAGGTAGAATCAACAAGATAAAATAAAGATTACGGTACGCTTACCAGTCGCCTCTTCCTGCACGTCCTCATCTCCTTCTTCAGAATTTTCTATCACATCCTCGTCCTCGGCCGCCGATTGCCACGTCACGAAAGATCGGTCGTCAACGCTAAGACTCAAGAACTTGTTAATCTTAGTCTGGGAATCCACATTCGGCTTCACTTCGTCGAATCGGATCTCTGAAGGCAACAGGAGGAGAATGATAAGTAAAAGTCATAAAAATAATTGAAACTTAGAAGCAACGAAGTATACCTGTCTTATTCCAGTCTGATCGCATCCAATCGCTGCTGGAATCCAGTGAATCGGTACGAACAAATACATACCTTGACTTCCACCCACGATCGTTGACACCAGTTCCTGAAACCAAGGTACGATCACCCCTGAACTTAGAATAAGGACTATAGCGCCAATTCTTATCCCTTTTAACTTGATACGCCGCCAAGAAATCATTCATGATCATAGGGGATTCCCATTTCGCGGACGCTCGCTCGATAACCAAAAGAACTCGCCAGAGCTGGGGCATCAGCTGCCCTGGCGACACATCGAAATCCTGCATGAATGACTTTGATAAACCCAAAAACGGCCATTCAAACCCTATTTTGAAAGGATACTCGTACAATACAAGATATCCCTCGAGACAATCCTTAGAACGCACGATCCCCGGACACCGCAACTCTATATTTGCAGGGATTTTTGCTAAACTCCTAAAAGCGTCTAAGTCTACATGATTCGTGATAAGACTAGCAGGCTCTGTCGACATTGTGTATCAGAGGACAGAACAAGGTCCTATATAAATCAGCAGAATCTCCTACAAACTATGGAAAGGATTCAGAGAGAATTGGCAAGAAGATCGCAAGAATCGCGGAATAGAAACTCTTGCAGAAAAGAGAAGGAGTCGCTAAGGAAGAATCAGAAAATATCCTTCGATCTCTCCAAAAGTGTAAAAAAAAATGGGTTCGCCAAAATCTCTACTTATGTAAAAGATCGTGTCAAATCGGGTTCTTTGATAAATCAACACGCGTCCACGTTCTTCCGCATACCCATACAGATCTTCGACACCTGTCTTCGACAGCTGGTAAGCATCATCGTGCGTCAGTATGACGTCACGACCTCATTCCCCTTTTCAACTTCTCGTTCAGTTAAAGGCGAACCGGTCTAGTTCCACGACAACCAGGTAAGTCCCTCAACCCAGGACACAAGTCTAAGCATTCGACAAGCAAAATTTAAAACTTAAATTTGACATTCAATTTTCAAATTTTGGGGGCAAACTGTTTGGGCAAAAAATCACGTCGTACGACCACGACCAAAACAGGTAAGACGCACGTTATAATCCAAATATTGTATTAAGATAAGGTCTCGACAAGAACCCAGAAAACCTCCGTCGTCCCTCGTGAAAGGTAAGTCGAGAGTTTCTTATGACGCTCGACCATAGCGTTGCCCGTCCCGCACGACCATCGCGTAAGATCATTACGACCTCGACCAAAGCTAACGTTAACCATGACTGTTACGTTTGTTAAGTGTTTAATGAAGGAGTCAAAGCCATTAAAACAACCGGTAGCCGTAACGGATGAAGATCATCATGGATGTTCACTCCGATAACCGTTACAAACCGTTACAGACCGTTGCAGACGTTAAATGAAGCAATCAATGAGCTAATTAAAGCTCCCGAAGACTATAAAGATCAAGCTAAATCATCCTTCTAGAGGATCGGAGAACACACCGGCAAATACCATCGAACAACAGAGAAAAAGCATCTGAATTCACAAAGAAGAACACTCAAACTCTGGAAATCAAGTACTGAAGTCTAAAATCACATAACGAACTCTAGAACAGCAGAAGCAAAGAGATTTCTCCCGAAGAACAGCTCTCGACGCACGACAACAGCCTTCGACCAACAGTTCACACCTTGTATTCACACACGACAGACACTTGTTTTACATTTCAAACACTTGTACTTTACATTTCGAAGCATTTCCTTCATTTGTATTGTAATCATCGTACGACCGACATCAGTACCGAAGGACATCGCCCCTGATTGGCGACCATAGTGTAGCGACGACACCCACTGTCGTCCGCAGGTTTTTTCCTCGTTTGAGGTTTTTCCTGCGTCATCAAATCCTTTGTCTTATTTATTTTTCCATCGTCGCACGTCTCGTCGAAAGATCCTTTCTTTAGTTGTTTAAGTCCACATCGACCTTAAGTTGTTCCTTTGGTGCGATTTTTGGCATTAACAGTTTACACCCCCTAATTCTACCGCAAGTGTACGGGTCGAATCAAGTAATAGTACTTAGAAAGTACGAGTATCGTACCAAAGGAACCAGGTGTCAAGTACCACAATGACTGTATAGATTATTAACTAGACTAATGCAAATTTATTTGGTTTGTTGATTATCGTAACACGAATTAAAACTTTAATTAATTCAGATAAGAGAGAGAGATGGAGGGTTGGATTCCTCAGGTAAACAATCAGTTAACTAACAACATCGACATGATTGAAATAACTTCAGGATGACATGCATAATCACATTCCATTACTATACTCTATCAAGCTATAGCAAATATCATTCAACACATTGTATCATCATTCGATCTTAACAAAAGTGATTGAACAATCATTGATTAAAAGCCACAAAGAATGAATTATCATATTGCTATCTCAAATTCAACCAAGACATGAAGGATTAATCAAACCTCAAAACTTTTCTCAAAGGTTAAAGATTCATAAAATCAAATAATAGTTGATCGGACTATTACAAGCATTAAGAACAATCCCACATGTGTCATCCATCTAAATCAAATAAATCACACCTACTGTAAAGCTAAATAATTATCCAACCATGATTCAAACCAACCCCCCAACATGAACGGATTAGTTCATATTGGGGGTTTCAAAACTCAGAAATGACAAGATTAAAACGAAAGTAAACATGCTTGTTGTAGAAGAAATGAAAACTAAAGACTCCCTGAAAAGCTTAAGCCGCCGATAAACGTACTCGATTCGCCTTGTGATTCTCGTTACTTGATGTTTCTAGCCTTCTACCTGCCTTCAAAAATCGCCTCTTAGCTCCCAAAAATCGCCCAGAGAAAGTTCCAAGACGTAACTGATGAATCATGCCCCTAACCCTAGCCGACATAAAGAATAAAACGCTCAGGGGCTTGGCACGCATGGCGGCGCGTATGGAATCGCGCAAGGAAACGCGCCGAGGACTGGAATGTGTGGTGAACAGAGGGCTGCGCGTTTGGCAGCGCATATGGACTAGCGCCGAGAGGCGCGCTGAGCACTGTTTGGTCCTAAAATCCGAATTTCTCCTTTTCGCCCAGGGATGTTGCCAACTTGCTCCAATTGATCCAAAAACTCTTCCTTCGTCACTCATTCATAAAAACCTGTACTTACTCACACAAAACCATTAAATTCTACTATTTTACTTGGAAACTCACAACTAACTAACCGATTTTGGGATCAAAATAATGTCGTAAAACGACATTATCAAGTGTATCTTATGAAGAGAATTGTAAATGTTTTAAAAGTCATTGATGGTTGTGATGGACCATTGACCCCAACTGCAAACAAGATAATGGACAGTGTGAAGAAGGAAGCAAGCAAATACCAGGTTGTGTATAATGGAGGAGATAGGTACCAGGTATGTTACAAACACATGCCCTATACTTGTCTCATGGTTGTAGCATGCACATGAACCTACTTTTGATATTGTTGTTATGACAGGTATCTGGACCTTGGAATGACCAGTGCACAGTTGATGTTAGAGCAAGGACATGCTCTTCTAGAAGGTGGGAATTAACAGGAATTCCTTGCAAGCATGCAGTGGCTACTAACTGGAATATGGCACATAATGGAATCAATGAAGACCTTGAATCATGGGTGCACCAATCATACAGGCTTAGCACATGGAGGGACATGTACAGCTTTAAGATTGAGCCAATCAATGGAAGCATGCTTTGGGACAAATCAAACTGCATGACAACTTTGGTTTCACCAGATCATCATACACAAGTGGGCAAGCCAAAGAAAAAGAGGAAGAAGACAGCTGAAGAGATGTCTCAAAGTCAGAGCCAGAGGAGGACTGGCAAGCTATCAAGGAAAGGGATCAAAGTCACTTGTGATAAGTGTAAACAATTGGGGCATAATTCCAGGACATGTAAAGGGAAGGAAGGAGCTTCATCGCCTCCTGTATGAACAATGCAAGTAGTTTAGGTGGTTGTTTGGTGGTTGATAAACAATGTGTTTGGTGGTTGATGGTTGATGTTTGCTAAACAATGTGTTTTTGGTACTTGTTGGTGGTATTTTTTGATGGTTGATAAACAATATATGTGTATGTATGGTATGCAAGGTTGTTAGCCTGTTTAATGTATTTTGGTAGTTATGTTTATCCTCTTTAATGTCTTTTGGTAGTTATGTCTTGGTATTGTCAATATCTTGGTACTTATGTGTTGGTATTGTCAATATCTTGGTATTGCTTATGTGTTGCTATTGTAACTGTGTTGGTAAGGATGGTTGTAATGTCAACACAGATTATGTCAATGTACCATTTTGTGCACTTTCCAAATAGAAACCATTTCAAAACAAGGGCTATTGTGTCAGACAGAAAGCATTTCATTGATTCTAATTTGCACTAAACATTACATCATAAACAAAGCAGTGGCTACATTGATCTTTAACCAAAATCCCAAAACTAACTTAACATCTACTCATTGCTTTACATTGATCTTAAACCAAAATCCCAACACTAACTTCATTGCAATTACTTCTTACAAGTATACATGCAAATCCCAAAAAAACCCAACTAAGAACCAAAAGCAGCTGCAATTTCCAAATCTCACTTTCTCTTCAGTTGATAGTTTCTTCAAGTTTGTTCTTTGACCTCAGTAACCCAGGGACAACATCTATAGCCCTAGCACAGATTGGTGGATCAAACCATCCAAAAAAGGAACACCTTTTACCCTGTAGAAGTGAAAATAGGGAGAATTTTGGAGTTTGGTGGTAACAAACCAGAAAATCCATGAAATGTTAAGAAATTGGAGGAAACAGGGGGCTTACCATACTTCCACAAGAATAGAACCTGCGTCCAGGGTTTGCATGTGTCCAAGATGTTTTTAAACTTGTTTCACAACCACAGTAGCATATCACCATTTTTGGAAGGAATGAAGAAAGCATAGTAAGAGAGGTGAGACAAGGAAGAAAGCATGTGTCTTGGTTCTTAAAGTCGAGAGTGGGTTGAAGGTTTGGTTAATTTGAGAGGGAAAAGTTAGATGGACGAAATTACCCCTGGCACTAACGGACCAAATAGACAGGGTTAGTGACCAGGTCCTATATTTGGAGCAAAATTGGAAATTCAGGGACCACTATTTGAGATATTGAAGTTTAGATACCTATTTCAAAGAAATCATATAACCACAGGGACCAAAAAATGCAATTCACTCATAGTTAAATGTATCTCATTGCTTTTACAATTACTGTTTTCTTTGTATTGGATTCAGCATCACCTTCTAGATTCTAATCCTAAAAAGATGACTATGGGGTGTTTGGGATTGCTTTTTTTTTTATATATTTTTTAACTTATTTGCTTATAGCTATTTCTTACCGCAAATAAGTTATTTCTAGTGTTTGGATTGAAAAAAAATAAACGTGTTTATGACTTTACCTCACCACAAATAAGTTGTTTTTAATAAGTTACTCCATATTAACTTATTTGCTTCTCCTTATCAACTTATTTATCCAAATTACATTTGTACCCCAACTTTTTTTAAACCCTACACAAGACACACACATATATGCTCTCGTTAAACCCCACACAAGACACCCCAATATAGAAGAATGCCCTTTTTGGTCATTTTACATATATAAGCAAAATTTGCCAAACACTAAAAAACTCCTTATTTGCTTATCATGTTTCCACACCACAATAAGCTAATCCAAACACTTTTTAAAAAACTTTTTTTCCTCACCGCATAAGTTGATAAGCAATTTTAGAAATAAGCATAAGTCAAAAAAATAAGCAATCCCAAACACCCCCTATATTAATCTGTTTATTAGAATCATTAAACTTTTCATCGTTTAGGCAATATGTGGTTTTATGAAAATGCATGTTGAAAATACCTTGGAGAAGAAGATCGTATCTTTTATAATCTTGATTTGCTATATGACATCATTTGTAAAGCATTGGACATTGTTGGCGACGGTTTACAACCAAGACCGTTGATTTTCAGATTGGGGTAAAATGATAATTTTATGTCATTCAAACTGTTGATTCAGAACGGTTTTCAAACAATTATTTTCTATCTAACACTAAATCATACGATATCTCTTAACCATTCTGACCACTTAATTGTTCTGTACTAAATCATTCAGTATCTGTCAAACAACCCTCTTACTTTCTTAACATTTAATTGGTATTATGTTGGAGTTGGTCAATGTGGCACTTAATTTTTACAACTGAACTAGTTTTTGCCCACCTCTAAAATATAGGGTTCATCAATCGAACGTTATGATACCACTTTAGCCCCACACAAACTATGGACACGACATGAAATTTGAACTAATGATTTAAGTTTAATTTCTCACATACATTACGGCCTCTCGTCGAATTTAAGGGGTCGTTTACAAAACGCTTACCCGGGTAAGTGTTTACTAAGTCACATTAGCTTACTTGATGAATATGGCAAGGACTAAAAATCTTACCATGTAAGAGTGGAAGCAAGGAACGAGAGTCTTACTCTTACCCGGTAAGTGAGTGTGACGGCTCTTACCACGGTTAGCGCTTACCGGCTAAAATGTTGCATACGATGTCATTTTGGTGGACTAAAATCTTACCCGGGAAGTAAGTGATAGTGTTGAATTTTACAGGTAAGCACTTACCCGGGTAAGTGATTAGGTAAACGACCCCTAACGTTGCGTTCTCGAGTTTTAGAAGGAAAGAAAAGAAGAGAAAGGGAAGAGAAAGAAAATAAAGGAAAGGAAAGGGGAGGAAATAAATATTTGTATTTGTGTTCTTGAGATTGAAGGAAAAAAAAGGAAGGAAAGAGAAAGAATTTTTTTTTCATGTTCTTGAGAAGAAGAGAAATGAAAGGAAAAATGCTACGTTTACCAATATGTCCTCATTTATTTCATAATGAAATGTAATTAATGGGTATATGCATAATTTTATAAATATTTTTAATTCTTTTTATTTCATTTCTTTTCTTTTCTTTCCTTCCGTTTCCTCCCACATTTGGGTGGAAAGTTTTGGGAGGAAAATCAACAATATTTTTCTTCTCATTCCCTTCCTTTCCCTCTTTAAAAGAACTCGAGAACACAACATTTTTTATTTTCCTCCTACTTTTCTCCCATTTCCGTTCATTTCCTTCATAAAACAAACTCGAGAACACAATATTTTTTATTTTCCTCATACTTTCTTCCCATTTCCGTTCATTCCCTTCATAAAACAAACTCGAGAACACAGTGTAAGTAAAAAGTAAATTAGTTTAGACTAAAGCATACTATCTTTATGTCATATATAGAACCAGATGTACCGATTTTAATAGGGTTTTGGCTCACTTTATCGGTTTATGGTTTTATATGAGGTTTTGCAGGTGTTGTTAATAAATAAATATTAATAAAAAATAATAATTTTTTTAAATATATAATTAAACGAAGCATCCATTACTTAAAATCAAATATTTAAGTGACACGTAGGCAAAAATGTTAAATTAACATAAATTAATTAAGCTAAGAAATTATATATGCGACATATTGCAAATGACTTTTTTATCATTGTTTTTCAAAAATGCCTAATATAATTAATCTATACAATATTATAAAATATTTATGATTTTTTTAAAAGAACTTCTTAAAGCTTCATGTATCGCTATTTAATGTTAATTATTTAAAATCTCTTAAAAACAATTAATGAAGCTTTATGTACCGTTTTTAATGTTAATTACTTGATTAATACTTATCTCTAACAACCTTCAAATCCTTATATCGTGGACTCTTATTAATTAATCCTTATCTCTAACCACTTTCAAATCCTCAATTAATGAACTCCTTAAAAAACGTCATTTTTTAAACAAATTTATAAAAAAGCATGACCGTTTTCTCAAAACCACACATTAAAATAAATTAAAACATTAAAATCGAGATATATCGCGTTGTATTACGCGATTAGACTTCTAGTAAATTAAAACGAAGATAAATAAATATCCACTAATCAAGACACTTGTTAAGTAAAATCCCAAAATAAAATGAAGAAAAAGAAATTCAAAAGTTAAACTATTGATAATTTTAAGTCAACTAGTAATGTCAAAGTAAAAAGTCAAACTCTTTCATCTCATCTACTATATGGTGGCAAAGGTGACGTTTCTGATTCTGAACACCCAGTATTATGTCTTTGTAAAAGCTCCCTAACCAACTCATTGAGATCACTGGCACCACCACCACCACCACCACCACAACCACCACCACCACCTTGTTGCGACGGAGTTATGTCGATGACACCACTGAATTGATGGTGGTCTATCTGTCTTGTAACTTGTGGTTGTATGGTCCACGCAGAAGGTTGCATCATGGGATCGAAAAGTACCGACAAATCGTATATGGCCGGAGGACATGCCGTGGTTGGGAGATCGGCGATGGAAAATCCAGGTGGCGGAGGTGGCGGAAGAGGTGGTGGAACCTCTAGGGTTGCTAGGTGGGCATGGAAATAGGAGAGCTCTGCTTGCAAATTAGACACCTGTTTACAAATCAAGAGTTTACTAAAAAAATTTAAAGTAAACTAATTTTTTTTTTGGAAGGCATAGCGGCATCGACCCTTTCGATCAACTACCACGAACACAACGCACACACGCACGCACGACAGTATTGGACATCTGAGGGCAGTCCACTAATCCGCCGCTGTCCCGGCCCAGCTTACGCTGGACCTAAGGCCCAACCACAGGCTGGGGGGTAAACCCAGTCAAAGACTGGACCACCCAAGGACTGGGTACTCCTCATGCCCTCAATTCCCTCCCCTTGGAATCGAACCCGGGTAGACTGGGATACCATCCACAGCCCCCCCAGGATGTTACCGTCCTTAGGCAGACCAACTGAGCTAGACATGATTTGTAAAGTAAACTAATAATTGTATATTTATTGTAAGACAAAAACAATCTTTAGTTCGTCCCAAAATAAGTGTTTATATTTCTACTAGCTTCGAGCCGTGTATTACACGGGGTAATTTAAAAAAAATGTCAGAAAACTTATCAACTATTATGTAAGATTAATTTAAAGTGAATTGACGGGAAGCATAACAATTTGATTTTGAAAATATCATTAACCAATCATCAGTTGATAACTGATATTATGTAGTTCAATTAAAGTTAGAGGAAATAATATAATCATGATTAAGAAAGTATAAATAATTAAATATACTATACTAAAATATTTGCATATTTATATTTTTGAAAAATGTTCGAACTCATAATCCAAAAGTCAGTTGATAAGTGATATTTTTTTCCAAGTAATTAAATCTCTTATAATAATTCTAAGGGTGTTTCGTTGACAAAATGGAATTTGATAGAATTGTAATTCCTCGAAGGAATTCGACTTTGAAGTAAAAATTGATATGAAATTGCAAAAAGAAAATCACGACAATTTAATGATTATTTGTATCAAATCCCATAATAATTTCAACAAATCTCATACTAATCACGACACATTAATTCGTATATATTTATGATATTTAATAATATAATTAAATCCAAAAATATTCAATATTAGACTCATTTCGAAGGTATTGACGAAGCGATTACAATGATATAATTTGTAAAAAATAGAAATGTTTTTTTAATGTATTTTAGTTCATATACATTATTTATGTTAATATGATAAGAGTGTAAAATGAAAAATAAAAAAGTAAATGATTAAAAGTAAGCTACATACCTAATTATAAGGGTAGTAAATGTAACGTATAAATTAAAAAAATTAAATTAAGGAGACATTTAAGGAGTGAATGCGAGTGTGCTAATTGAACTTATAATGTAAACTGCGTCCAGATATATGTTTAGGCGGGAAAATACTGAAGTCGGCTCACCAGAAAACGACACGTGACATGCTAGTTACTTATTTATTATATGTATAGATTTTGTTTGTCCCCAAATAAGTGTTTATATTTCTATTTTTGTTTGTCCCAAATAAGGCCGTGCGTACCGCCATCGGGTACCACGACCGGGTTCGTGGTCGGGTAGCAGCGGGTAGGGCGGTGAGGTGGTACCGCGGGGGGGGGGGGGGGGGGGGTTTCGATCGGGTTGGGGTGTGCGGGTAGGGTTGGGTTCGGGAACCCGTTTAAACCCGCCGTAAATGTTTTTTTTTTAAATGTTTTTTAGGGTAAGGAGGGTAGGAAAGAGAAAAGCTGATGTGGCATTCGGGTTCAGTGGGTTCAGTGGGTTCGTGGGTTGGCGGTACTCCACTTTAGGGTAAGGAGGGTAAGAAAGAGAAAAGCTGATGTGGCGCTGATGTGGCATTCGGGTTCAATGGGTTCGTGGGTTGGCGATACTCATGGTCTAAGTGTCTAGTTTGAAAAATAGATCATTAAATTCTCAAATATACTCTTAATTAATATACAAATATTTAAGAGTTGTGAAGCGAGAAAAATTAAATAAGGGTAAAATTGTCATTTAGTTAACTAAAAAGTGTAATAATTATGTATGTCTAAAATTGTGTGTCATTTCAATTGTGGACACTTAATTTAAGACGAAGGAGTAATTAATTAATATATAGATTTAAATAATTTTCTAAAAGTACTTTGTAACAACAATACAAGGATATGATAGGGGGTATCATATAGACATTGTCTAAAAGTTAGAGACCGTGAAAACCAGTTTGTATGTGTTATTTCATAAATGAAACGTCAATGAATGTTTTGTCTGCAAAAAACATAAAATATATGTTTATACATGAAACACCCATTCATACTGACATACAAAAACAAAACATGTAAAACAACATGAATCATAACTTAAAGCCAAACTTATTGAATGATTTTGGTTATCACATATATATTTTGTTTTTTCTAAGAAACAATGCATAAATTGATTTTCACGGTTAGATAACCTCTAGATGGTCTTTGTGTGATTTACACTCAACAAGAATAGTTGTTATAATTGTTAATTTGGTTATACTTTAATGTTTTTTGGTTTTAGCTTACCAACTACCTAATTTAATATGACATTAATCTTTTTATTGTTTCTAGTTTTTCATTTTTAGGGTTTTCTCACATGCACATGTGCAAAACACACTCATACAAAAAACTATATATATATATATATATAGTCATAGGTTCATTTGAGAAATGCTAAATATGAAATTGAAAAGTAATCTTAGTCATTTATTCGGTCAAGATCGACTTTAATTGGCTAAAAGTTGTGGTTGTTCCAAAAATAGAAGGGTAGTTTCGTAACTTCTACAATTACACGGGAAGAGTTCATATATGAACCTGTATTTTTTATTGATTTATGATATTCATTAACATACATTTGTTTATCGATTTTTTTGTTTAATATGTATTTGGTTCACAATATTAATTTTTTACGTGTATTTTTTTCCCCATAAACATGTAGAAAAGTTTGAAATTATGAAACAAATACATGCAAACTAAGCACCTTGTGAAATAAATATATATATGTAAATCAATACCTTAAAACCAAGTATTAGGTAAAAAAAATCTTGTAAAATAACTCATTATGCATTGGTTATTAGGATTCCCACAATTTTGTATGTTCTCAAATGATTATCCCTATATATATATATATATATATGGAATAAAAAGCTGAAAAGAAAAAAATATGAATGGGTTTAATAATAAAACAAACAAAAATATGGATGGGTTTAAGGATGTCAATTTTGCATCAAACCAAATCAGACAATTTACAAACTTGATAAACATTTAATTATTTCTTCCTTAGTCATTAATTAGTTGATATTGAATTTTCATTCATTTGGCTTGTAGGTTCACATTCATAAGTTAAAAAGTGAAGTTTTCATCACATTTATTTTATTTCTTCCTTCTTCTTTTGCTTTTTTGTTAGACCATCCACACACCTGCAAAACCTTACTTCTTTCACAAGTGTCACATCAGCTTTGCAATAACACATTTCACACACATGTAAGACCAAACTCATTTCTAAACTAATAAATTATAATATAAATAATATAGATAATTATAATATAACTAATAAATTAATTATAAAATATAGATAACTAAAATTTTACTTTTATTTTTTTATTATATTTTGTATAAATATAATTTAGCAGTTTAAATAAAAAACATTGCATAAAAATATCATTTTTTAAAATAAAACGTAAGTAAGAAATTTTAATAAAAATATTAAAAAAAATAATGTTCAAATAAACTAATAAATGAATTAAATTTAATAAACATATTAATAATAATTAATGTTTAAACAAAAAAACAAACTAATTAAATTAAAAAATATGTTTGTTTAATATATTTAATTTATTGAAAGACCTTGCAAGTTTAGCCAGATGAGGGTGGTCTTGCAAGGCCTTACAAGACACATGACATGTCATGTCATCTTGCAAGAGCTATTGCAAGACGTGTGTGGATGCTCTTACTCGTCTAATTGTCTAACTTTGAACATCGTAATTAACTGCAACATTTTGCATCCTTGGTATAAAACCAATACCAAAAACTTCAAAAGTTCGACACCAATTAATGTTAGTTAGTACATGGTGTTTTTTTTAAATGGTTGATGGTAAAAGGGAAAAAGTATAGTACCATACAAATTTTATAAATAAAATGATATTTTATCTAGAATTGTATATAAAATAAAATGATATTTTATAAATTTTTTATTTATCAAATAAAATAAAATAAAAATGTGTAGATTTGAATAGGGCAAAAGGTTCCTTGCACACAATTGAAAATCAAAGACTATAAGACACATTCTAAAATTATTTTTGTTGATTGTACTCCTCATCCATCACCTTTCATTTCTTTCCCATCAAATTTTTTTAGAATTTTATTTTATTTTATATAGAGAGAACATGGATCAAACGAGAAGAAAATCAATTTACAAAAACTGCAACAAGAGTCAAAATAGTTTTACCACATTTGATTTAATACACGTCTAGAAGAACACGGATGACTGGTCAACACGATGAAGATTACGTGAAAACTGCCGCATGTAATGGTTGGTAAGCGCAACCATTCTGGACGTGTTGTAAATCACATGTGATTTAGTTATTCTCGTAAGTTGATTGCCTTCTTGATTGAACCCGTCCTCTGTATATGTATGTATGTTTGTGTATATGTGTGACGGCTGCTGTTATTTATTAATAAATAGTCATAAAACATAGGGGCAACAAGAAAAACACTCGGCCTCCACCGTTATGCGTGTTCTTACACCAATGCATACCATCATTTGCCCTCTTGCATTGGTGCATACCCCTTCCTCTATTGATGGAGAACGAATAGAGTCTTGGGTACATACATAACCTATACCCCATCCGAGCCCTCCTTGACTACCATCAATCAAAGTTGATTGTAAGAACAAATCTCAAGATGAGGGATAAGGGTTTCAATCGTTTACGTTAACATAGATCACATGAATTACTACATGACTTATCGAATAAGTTTTTACTAGAGCATTTGCTAAATTCATGATGAATTATTTAAGATTCCTTTTCAAATGATTTCTTTGTTTTATATGTTTAAATAATACATGATATTCATGGATACCATTAAGAACTGGACAGGCAAAGGGAAATTAAAGGATCTGTATCCTAGACTTTTCACTCTTGACAATGGTATCCATGCGATGGTGGCTGATAGAATGGGAGAAGGAGGATACAAATGGGATTGGCGTAGAGAAATAAGAAGTGGTAGAGAAACCGACGACTTATTGCAATTATCTACGAATTTGGGAAACTTCTACCTAAATTCCTTAAGCGATAAATGGAAGTGGAGACTTTCCGGAGATGGCGATTTTTCGATCAAAGCGACGAGAGAAAAGATCGAGACATTGATGTTTGAAAACGGGGACTTCAAAACCAGTTGGAACAGCTTTGTCCCATCCAAAGTTAACATCTTCTGTTGGAGGTCGTTACAAGGTCGAATTCCGGTCAAGGCTAGACTGACCGACATGGGTATAGACCTCGACAATACTCTCTGTCCGATTTGTAACCAGACCGTCGAGACGGTAGATCACACCCTTTTCTCTTGTGATTTTTCTGCCACGATATGGAGAAGACTAGAAGGTTGGTGGCAGTTCCCTTACAATTCTTTTCAATCCCTTGGTGCGATGCTGGAAGGTATAAAGACGGCTCACGTCTCTTCATTGAACCGTAAGTGTTTAGAGGCTATTATGTTCATTACCTGCTATTCTATATGGAGTTGTAGAAATAGGGCTGCCTTTGAAAATATTGTGCCAAAGATGGATGTTACCTTTGAGGCGATTATTGACAATGCTTTTAGATGGATGTTGTATAGGTTCAAATCGAGCTTGAAAGATGTGCTAGTTTGGAGAACCTCTCCTTTTCGTTGTTTCGAACCTTTGAAATTCCTTCAGCTAGTTTCTGGCTAGCCTTTTGCCGTTTCCAAAAAAAACATGATATTAAGAATAAATTATGCAATCCATCATTAATTAATTAAGTGGTGAAATTGTCACATTACCCTTTAATCATCAAAGTGATTGAAATGAAACAAGCATACATTTCAAACTTTTTAACCATAGATATTATAATATTTTTAAACAAACGTATTAATATAACTATATATGGAGAATTGAGCAGAGATAAAATTGTATATATTTTATATGATGTAATCCTTTTCCTATACTTAGCATCTTTTAAGCAGTTATATATATATATATATATATATATATATATATAATATAGCCGTAAAAACTGTTCGAAGTAGCTAATTTGTCATAACCACATTTTCTCTACAAATTTTAACCCTTTCGTTGCAATTTTAGAATGCGACGATTACGTAATAACAAAAATATTGGCAATGATGATTTAAAAACTTAATAATTTTCAAATTTTACATGATTAATTTAGCTATCAATAATCAATATATTTGAAGGTTAAATTGTAAGAACATACCCGAATAATAGCAAGCAATAAGCTTTAAATGTGTATAAATTAAAAGAACAACCCACTAAATAATTTAAAAATATAAAGAGAATATATGAAATTAATGATGATTAGAAAAATAACACAAACCTTAAAAGCAAAAAGGGGAAATTAATTAAAATACCCTAAGTTTGACCCCTTCTTACCAAAATACCATAAATCTCTACCGGTTTACCAAAATGCCCTAAATTTCCGCGGTGGGCCCCGCGATCGCGGGCCCAGCCTACGTGTCACCTAGGTTTGGGCAAAATGTCCCGCAGAGCCCCCTAACTATGGCCGCGGTGACAAGTTTGGTCCCTGTCCGCGGTGACAATTTTGGCCTATCGTGGGCCCATCACGGGGAACCACCACGGGTCAGGCCGAAACTTTGTGACACGTGGGTGTGGGCTCGCGATTGCCGGGCCTACCGTGAAAATTTGTGGGATTTTTACAAACTGAAAGAGATTTATGGTATTTTGGTAAAACAAAGTTAAACTTGTGGCATTTTAATTAATTTCCCAACAAAAAATAAGTGGCAAAATTAAAGGACCGACAATTTCCTCAAAAAAAAACAAAGGAGGTTTTAACGTGAGATCAAAGGAAACATTTGTAGTCCCCAATAGTTGTCATATACCCCAACCAAACCATTATTTATTATTTTATTTTAATTATTATTTAATCAAAAAACTAATCTCCTTTTTCCTTTGAGTTATTATTAAAAAAAATTAAAAACCTTTACTTCCATTAATTTTAGCAACTTCATCCCTTGTTCATGTTTTCCCCGATGTAGCTCTCACTTTCTTGCATACACACATTTTATATATATATATATATAGAGAGGTGGTTTCAAATACAAACTACTATTATTTTGCAAACAATGAAACCCACCTTATCACCCTAGATTACTATAATCAATGGCCTAGATTAACTTGGGCTAAATTTGGTAATAATGAAATTAAAATTATTATTTTAATTAACTGGAAAATAAATAAAGGGCAAAAGTGTACTTTTTCATTGGAATTAAAAATGGAAGTGTATTAAATTGAATAAGATTCTAAGGAGTCTGCCATTTAGGGAGACAAATCGATGAACAAACTGGAAGATCATCACCGTTATTTTGGAGATGGATTTCATAGCATGGTGAAACATTGCAACATGAAGCTGTTATAATGTATGGTGAAAGATGAAAACTCTGATGAAACTATTTATTATGAAACATGTGTTGACAGATTCATTTTGGATGGTTCATTTTGGATGGTTGCTGGGTACAGGTTTGATAACCATCATTTCATTTCTTTGTCAGCAAAGCAAATATTAGATGATTCAAGTTACTACTAACTAATTACCCTTAATTAGTTTCACCAAATTACTACTAACTAATTAGCCTTAATGTTGAAATAAACTTTTAAACTCAGTCTAAATCCACAACAATATTACATCGAAGAAAAAGTACTTAAATCAAGGTTAAGTGAGCTCTTAATATCAGTTATGTTGATTTTTTAGGAGGTAGTGATCGATGCTTCTAGAAATCTAATTGAATTCTTGTTTTAGATGCTTTCACGGATTCACATATTATTGGGTTTGTTTTATAATTTATATACATTAATATACACACATTTCATATAACTACATTAACGAGAGAATCCAGTGTTTTGCATGATGAAAATTGTTATGTTGATGAAACCTGTGATGAAAACTGTTATGTTGATGATGTATGTGATATGTTGATGAAATCTCTCATACGATGAAACCTGTGATACGATAAATTTTATCATATTATGAAATCTGTCTTCTTTGAAAACTATGATATGTTGATGTAATCTGTGATATGATCGATGAAATCTCTCATATTGTGAAATATGTGATATGATGAAATCTCTCATATTGTGAAATCTGTGATGTGATGAAATATCATATCACAGAAAATCGTCATGCAGCAAATCGATGGAATGAGATTCACGGAGATGAAACGGATATAAACGAAGATGAAACGGAAATGAACGGAAATGAAACGGAGATGAACGGTGAAACGGAGATGAACGGTAGTGAAAACGGAGACGCACGGTGAAAACGGAGATGAACGGTGATGAAACGGAGATGAACGGTGATGAAAATGGAGATGGACGATGAACTTTAACGACGAACAACTTCAACCTTCACGAACATAGACAATGAGCTTTAACGATGTCCGAAACAGAGATGAAAACGGATATAGACGATGAACTTTAACGATGAACAACTTCAACCTTCACGAACATAGACGATGAACCCAATCGAAATCGAAAAAAAGGAATCAATAGGGTTGCAAGATGGGTCTTTTACCATAGACGATCATCGTTAAAGCTCATTGTCTAAAAATGGCTATACCAAATAAATCTATGCTCAAGATGGGTCTTTTACCAAAAGTTGCAGGTATGTTTCCTTCTACATAAAAATGGCTATACCAAGCCATACCATAACCAAATAAATCTATTTCCACGGATAAATGGTTACCATTTAGGATATATCCAAAATTAAAAACAAAAAAAAAACATAATTACCATACATAAATAGATTAAATATAAAAAGAAAAATTTGCCCTTATAATTACAATTAACCAAAAAATAGAAGAAATTCATTGATTGGTTGATTTTGGTGTGCAAAGTTTGCACTACAAGGGAGGTTTGCTCATGATCCCTCCCCTATATATATATATATAGAGGGTCAGGTTTAAGAGAAAATCTTAAAAAAATGGAAAACTAAAGAACACTTTAGGAGTCCTTTATCTGGGCGGTATGCACTTGTGCATACAGATTATTTGTAACATGTATTTGTGCATATATGCACAAATACATAATGCACTTGTGCATAAAACAAAAAAGTCAACTATTTACCTGTATGCACAAGTGCATACCGTACTCCAGATGAACGGCCACCAGGGTGTTCTTCAGTTTTCCATTTTTTTGAGGTTTTTCCTTGAACCTCCCTATATATATATATATATATATATATATATATGAAATAATAAATATGTGATAAACATGAGAAATGGTTTATTTAAAATTAAAATTTAAAAATATTAATTAATATATATTTGTTTTAAAATATGTTTGTTTCATATGTACTTGTTTTACAGAGTGAAACTTTTATATATGTTTGTGTTCACTAAAATACTTGTGAAAATGTTTCGTATTTTGAATCAAGTACATATAAGTAAAATTAACAAACACACATGTTAATCAATACATTAAGGTCTAATATTAGAACATGTAAAATAATACCTTAAAGTACAAGTTTTCATGGTTATATATGACAATATTTTCTCATTTTGATTATGTCCTATATACATATACATATATAGAAACAAGTTCTGTTAAGAACCTACATTCCCAACACAATATGTGGCATATTCATCAGAAATATAAACGTGTTATTTATCATGAATGTATGATTTATGAGAAATATCACGTCAATACTCATCATGAATGTGTTACTCATGATGAATAACACTTCCACACACACACATATATATATATATATATATATATGTGTGTTTTTTTTGGACAACAAAAACAGAGCAATATGTTATTCATGATGAATATTATACATGGTGTGCTGTGAACCGATTCCGTAATCAATTTGGGTTTTTAACGGAACATCCCTCTACATATATACATACATACATGTGTATATTTATGATGGTCATGATTCTTGTGTCGTTTTCTAATAAAACAAAGTTTAATTAAAATAATATGTATTTTTACCAGAATGTATGAAATTGACGCATGACATTCTTGAATCTTATGGAAATATTCCAATGAAAATGATATAAAACTTCTTGTCGTAATGCATGTAAAAGAGAAGGTACGTACCCATTAATTACGACTGCGTTATTTTCCAATAAGGGGTCTATGAGGAGGTATGAGATATGAAAGTAAGGAGGAGATATGAATAACAATCATATTTATATAGAATTGATCAATCGTTACCGGTAATTATAAAACTCATATCAACAAGAACATATCGCCATTAAAAATCAATATATTAAATATTAAAAGTTGTTTATGAATTTAACAAACAACTGTAACCATTCATTATTTACTTGTAAAGTGGAAAGTTATGTAATTTATCATTAAATATTAGCTCATAATGCTTAAAATTTGTTTTTAAAACTTTGAATCAATTGTTTTATAATATATATATATATATATATATATAGATAGATAGATAGATAGATAGATAGATACGTATTTCCAGTAATATCACTAATAAAATATATGATAAATGTTCTTCTTGTATAAAATTGTATATAAACGTTTCATCCCAGTTTTTTTTAATACATGGAACCATGGACGACCTCCCTTGGGGCACGTGGTGGCACGTGCCACTGCTAGAATTTTCCGGCGAAGTGTAATTTTTTTTTGTTTGTGAATGTGCTACCGTAACGATTTAGGAGGTGCTACCGTATTCATTTGAAAACTACAAAGGGGTGCACCTAAATTGAAAAAAGGCCCACATCTTATACCCATTCAACCATAAAAACCGAAAAAATCACTCGAAATTGATAAAAAAACTTAAAAATTCCCCGAAATTAAGCAAAAAACGTAAAAAATCTCTCAAAACGCCGAAATTTGGCTAAAAACACATCAGGCGATATTGAACGTTCATAAAAAAATGAAAGACACTTCGATAAAAACCGTATGAAAAAATATGGTGCCACCATATAAAAATTTGTCTAGGTCCGTCCCTGCATGGAACATTATGTATGTACATACATATACATACATACATACACAAAATACACGATACTGATAAAAATATAAAAATATAATTTGGTTATATTAATAAATATTTGATTATTCATGCATTATGTGGTACTAATTTAACCGGTAACGTTCTTATTTTACTGAACCTTATATCATATAGCGAATTTGTTCCATGAAAATCTTATAACCTTGTAACATGTAATTATAAAACACAATTAATGTAAGAGTGAGAGGATGATATGACCCTGCTCGACCTCATGTCTGGAGCAAAATGGCATAAATTATATATATAACTTTACATGTGGTTATAGTTTAAAATCACATGTCATAGCGATTCAATCATTTTCATGGTCTTTTATTTGATTATTATTCTCATAGTAACCTGAATCACATGTGATTATATATATATATGATTATATATACAGGGAGGTTTAGGAGAAAACCTAAAAAAAACGGAAAACTGAAGAACACCCTGGTGGCCCTTCATCTGGACGGTATGCATTTGTAATTATGTTGTTTTTTTGGTTTTTATGCACGCATGCATATGCACGTGTGCATTTTAGAGCATCCACAACAAGGATTGCATAACAATTTCATATGGATTGCAAATGTGACACGTAGGATTGCAAAATTAGAAATTGTAGTGGTTGTGAGTATGATTGCAAAATTAGAAATTGGTTTTGGTAATTTGCAAATGTCAAATCAGTACTTTTTGATGATGTGACAGTGAATAGTATATGAAATTGTAGGGAATAATTTCTAAATTAGAAATTGCTTTATATCAAATCATGTTTTGTGATGTTTTGTAGAGAGTATTTAATTGTAGTTTTGTAGAAAATATTTAATTATAGTTATTTAATTAATAAAATATTTCATATTAAATTATAGTAAAGAGTATTTAATTGTAGTTTTGTTGTTATTTGATTAAAATATAGTTTTTTATGATAATGTGTCTCATTTGCAATTGGGTGAAATTTCATTGTTGTGGGGGATAATTTCAAGATAATTGCAAAGCTGATGTGGCCCATTTGCAATTGGGATGAAATTTCATTGTCGTGGATGCTCTTACAAATTACTTGTATGCACAAGTGCATAACATCCAGATGAAGGGCTACCATGGTGTTCTTCAGTTTTTCGTTTTTTATGGTTTTCCCCTAAAGCTGACCCGCATATATATATATATATATATATATATATATATAAAGAGAATATATACCATGGTTAAATTTAAATAAATAGTATTCTAGATAATTAGGTATGTTGTTAATTAATAAAATTAAGTTAAATTTACAATAATGTAATTATATATAGGAATTAATGAAAAAAATGTATGAATAACAAGAAGTTTTAAACGAATGAATGAATAAATTACCTGTTGTTGAAGGGCGAAGAGATGAGCAACGCAGCCATAAACAGGGTCTCGGAGCCTTGCATGAGCTTGATAACATATGGTCACCACCGCATCCAGCCGCTTATGAACCGGAATATTCTGGAGGAGCTTCGACACGTTACTGGCTCCGAACACTTTATGCACCGCCGCGAATTGCTCTGCGCCTAATTGCTCTGAATCAAAATATGGTGCAAATATGCACCCAGACACACACTTTCGCCTTAGAAACTTACAAGCTCCACATGGCCCACCACCACCACCACCGCCGGAGCTACTTCCGCCACCACCGCCGCTCTGACTAGTGCTGGGATTTGCACTCATGTTGATCGATCGATCCTTTTCAAATTTCAATGTGACGACCTAGTTTTTAATTAGGGTTTGCCTGAGAAGAGAGAGAGAGAGAGAGAGAGAGAGAGAGATTTTAGGGTTTTGATAGGTGTGTTTTATGAGGAAGTTGAAGACTTTAAAGGCACGAAGAAGCAAATAAGACTGATTGCGTGAAGCAAACATGCGATATATATAGAGGCAGCTTCTTTATCTCCTCAACTTAATTAATTACCTAAACTCTCTCTCTCTCCTTCTATATATATAATTGTATATACATAATGTACACGGTACATGTGTGGCATATGAATCTCTCTCTCTCTCTCTATATGGTATATCTCTCTATATATACATACATATACACACAACACACACATACATACATACATGTATATATGTGTGTGTATTTGTGTTTATATGTATGTATATATACGCATAGAGGAGGTTCAGGGGAAAAACCTCAAAAAAATGGAAAACTGAAGAACACTCTGGTGGCCCTTCATCTAGAGTTCTAGGGTATGCACTTGTACATACCGGTAAATTATGTTTTTTGTTTTTATGCACAAGTGCGTTATGTACGTGTGCATGTTACAAATTAGCTGTATGCATAATTACATACGT
Source organism: Saussurea involucrata (assembly GCA_033807775.1). Lineage (NCBI taxonomy): Eukaryota > Viridiplantae > Streptophyta > Magnoliopsida > Asterales > Asteraceae > Saussurea > Saussurea involucrata. Next base: position 15,116,914 of record CM066312.1, read on the forward strand.
ACAGATGAAGGGCTACCAGAGTGTTTTTCAGTTTTCCCCTTTTTTAAGGTTTTCTCCTGAACGTGAACCTGACCCCATACGCATATATATATATATATATATATATATATATATATATATATATATATATATATATATATACTTCAATTTTATGTATATGTGTCTATATATTGTCTTTCTTTGTGTAGAAAGAGAAGGTGATGAATCTATATATGTATATATTATATGCATGTTGTATGTGGATCTAAGAACGCTTTACAACTAAATAGAATAAAGATGCAGGGAAGGTTTCACTTTATGTCACTTGTCTTCAACTATTTGCTTTAGGCCTACTTTGATTATAATTTATTTGCTAAAAATCCCTACTACTATACACAAATAATAACAACAAGTTGCAATAGAGCTAGTTTTTTTTGGGAAAGTGCGGGTATCCGGACCAACATACATACACCGATTAATCTTCTAGTAATCATGAATGGTTTGGAGTCATCATATGTGAACCTCTATGACCATAAGGTGTTTGATAGTGCTTGAATTCAGACTCAAGAAAGATGAGACCGCTACATCCTCTAACCCTCCTTAACCAGGGAAGATGGTGGAGCTTAATCTAACATGATTTACTTTCCTACACATATTTTTATGATTGTAAATTTCGATTTTTATTATTATATGTTTTCTTGTACATAAGTTGTGGTCGTAAATTGTATGTTTGCTTATAAGCTCAATGACGATATGCACGAGTTTTTGGACCGATCGTTCTAAACATCCCTTGTACATTCCACGAGAGAAACTCTAAGTCATTTGGCCAAATGGTAGTGTGATTGTTAGTCCCATTTTAACAAGGCAACGATTCATATATTGATAGATTGGTAACAAGAAGATAGTATAATCAAAGTGGTGTATTATTCAATGTGGAAGAGCTATCCTAGAGAGAGAATGGTTCTCTCTCTAGAACACACACATACACACTATGGAGGCTACATTGCAAATGACTAACTAAACCCTAATTACACACACTAAACATTATATACCCCCTTGTTACACAAGTTAAGCCCAAGCCCTTATAACATAACCCAAGCCCATATTACTATTAATACCCATTTACAAAACTATCTTATAATTAGGACATTTTGTGTCCTAACAATCTCCCCCTATAGTTTTGTAAAGGAATCACCCGTCTCGAAAGATCTTCAGTTCTTCTCCCCCTTGATTTCTTTAGAAAACCGTAGTGATGCAATTCTTCAAATGTAGTCTAGGCTCCCCCTTGAAATATGCTCTTACTCTTTATATTTCAACCTAGACAAATCGGATTCAATGCCTCGACCGAGTGCACGAAAAACATCTTCATAAATGTGGAAACTCTAGCTCGTACTGATAAGCTCACAAGAAAGATAACGAGCGAGTTGTTGCGTGATTAACCAAATGCAAACTCAGTCTATAACACCAAATCCGTTGATAAGCCGCGAGTTGAATAGGAATTCAGCTTAAGAGCGTGATTCGGATTTGCTCGAAGGAGGAAACATAATGAAGCATACACTATAAGGTAGGGTTTAGAAGAACTCCACAAGTAACATTGTTCATCAACTGTAGAAAAAATGCTCATCCCCAAAATATCAGAATACTGAATGATGAAAATCCGGAACTTCAATCTTCAAGAAATAGCTGAATGATTATAAGCACTCAAGAGTCTGAATCACAACCAAAGCACCAGAACAATGATTGCAAGCACTCACAATTCTGATTGATCAGGTCAGAAGAATGATTAAGAGCACTCAACGGTCTAGCATCGTCAATCAAAAACTCCAGAATAATGATTGCAAATGCTCAAACGTCTAATCCAATTCAACCAAAGACTGAATTCCAACACCCATCTTCTGAAAATCTTGGCAAACTAGAGCTCTATTAAGCATTGACAGTTGCTATATATGTATGTGACAACCTAAATATGGGAATGATGTCACACATGCTTTATGCTAAACACCAAGAACAATGCCACCCTCCTGAGACTAAGCACGGGGGTTCCACTACCCGGTTAGCGGATTTTTTTTAATTGAATTGGTGATTACTTGGGCGAGGATACCATCTTGATCTCCAGAAACAGTCGCAAATACACATTTTTAACCCTTTGTCGCAACACAAACCATGTCGCAACCCAAATTATGTCGCAACCCAAACCCTGTCGCAATTAACTGATGTCACAATAAACTGATGTCGCAAAAGGTGATATCGCAACAAGAAAAAATCTTGCCGTATCGCAACTGAAGGTTGCGATATGGTACTATTCAAAATGCTGTGGATTGCGATATGGAGCAAGTCGCAAGTGACCCTTGCGATATGGCTCAAGTCTCAAGTGACCCTTGCGATATGATACTGTTCACCTTGCGATATTGATGAATCTATGACCATTGCGATATGGTTGAATGTTTGAATGCATGTTGGTTGCGATATAGATGAACATGAAGAACATTTGCAGTTGCGATATGGATGATTGATTCCTTCGATTTTGGCTCTGATACCACTTGTTAGTCCCATTTTAACAAGACAACGATTCATATATTGATAGATTGGTAACAAGAAGATAGTATAATCAAAGTGGTGTATTATTCAATGTAGAAGAGCTATCCTAGAGAGAGAATGGTTCTCTCTCTAGAACATACACATACACACTATGGAGGCTACATTGCAAATGACTAACTAAACCCTAATTACACACACTAAACATTATATACCCCCTTGTTACACTAGTTAAGCCCAAACCCTTATAACATAACCCAAGCCCATATTACTATTAATACCCCTTTACAAAACTATCTTATAATTATGACATTTTGTGTCCTAACAGTGATTTAGTTTGTAGTATAGTAGTAGAGGGTCCGTGAACTAGGGGTGTTCGAAAAAACATGCAAACCATGAAAACGGGTCAATCAAACCAAACGAGACCATTTTTGGTAGTTAATGTTCCGATCTGGTTAGGGAAAAAAAATCCCAATCGACGGACTCAAACCAATATAATTGGTTGATATATATATATATGGATGGATGACAAACATCACTTTTTATTGAACTCGGTATAATAATATATATACTTTTGTTGAATTTACTCTAACCAGCCGTGGGACAGTGATCCCTGGAACATATACTTTTGGAACATCACTTTTTTTTTTCCAAAAAAATTGAACTCAGTTTGTTCCAAACGAGACCATTTTTGGTAGTTAATGTTCCGATCTGGTTAGGGAAAAAAAATCCCAATCGACGGACTCAAACCAATATAATTGGTTGATATATATATATATATGGATGGATGACAAACATCACTTTTTATTGAACTCAGTATAATAATATTTTTTAAATATAAAAAATATTTTTATGTAGTGTATATGATATATATTAAAATATATAAATCCAAAAAAATTCAAGATTGGACTCATTTCGAACGTATCGAATAGACGATTATAATGGTGTAACTCGTTAAAATTAAAACGTATTTTTTTAACGTGTTTTAGTTAATAAACGATTATATGTGTTAAATGTAAAATTAAATTATGAAAGTAAAAGGTATAAAGTAAAGTTTATAAATAAGTATATGAGGTGAAAGTGTAAAATTTCAATTGAAAATCATCAAATACAAAGAATTTGGGTCCACCGCGGGACAAACCCCTGTGAGGCTCCCATTGCGGGTATTTGTGGCATTTTTGCAAACTGTGAGAGATTTATGACATTTTGATAACACGATGTTTGACTTGTGGCATTTTAATTAATTTCCCATTAAATTTCTATACAAATAAATTTAAATTCTCCATTAGAATATTTATGACATATTTATTAGCAACTTAATCAATTTAATGTGTTTAATGGACTTACAGCTTATTTGGTTATTTATATATATTGTTTGGTGAAAACTTAATGCTATAAAAAATGACTTATGCATGTAGTCAAGTTTTTTTTTTTCAAGTCTATCACACTCAATTAAAAAATACGTTTATTTCATTATAAAAAATCTATCCAAACAAAGCCTTCCAATTCTATATATATATATATATATATAGAGAGAGAGAGAGAGAGATATAGATGAGTTCAAATTAAAACTTAACTCAATTTTCATTGTGTACATGAGGACCAATTTTAACCATTGATCAAAATTTAGAAAACTAATCAATGGTTAAAACATAATAAAATTAATTGAGAAATGATTCGGGGCATATCTTGAAATTTGAATAGTGCCTACCTTATTTGACTTTTTATTTTCTTTTTAATTAGAAAACTTTTACCTCCTTAAAGTTTAAAATAAATTATCTTATAAATTACTAATATTATAATCAAACAAATGACATCAAAAAAACGAGATTTCGTGTTCTTCGATATGACAACCATCTTGATATAGTTTTTTTGTTGTTTTAATCGTTTTTACGTTAAATGCTATATATGTGTTATATTCATTATGAATATGCATGTACGTCCCCGGGTGTCCACATTCAGTATGAATAACAAAGGTGAACGTTCATTCAATATTCATGTTGAATAATACAATATTCAGGATGAATAATACATGAATTCACGATTCATGTATTATTCATCAGGAATCGTGTATTGTTCACCCTGTATGTTGTATTATTCATCCTGAATGATACATTATTCATGGTGAATAATATATGGTCCATGTGGTTTTGTGTTTTCTTTGACTATGGTCCTCATTTTTATGTTTATTATGAATATAGTCATTGTGGTATGCAATATATTGTGGCTAGGGTCCCTCAACACTAACACCGTTAAATTTGAAAGGTTAAATACATCATGTGCCTTCCAAATTATGAATATATATAATTGTCAATTTACTTTTCCCTTTTAATTAACTTATACGTTTTTAAAACAAAGAATATTTAATTGATTTAGTCCCTATGCACCACTCATCATCTTTAACCCATCTATCATCTCTTTTAATTATCTTTTTTTTCCCATAACTTTAATATAAAATGATAATACATTCAACTACATTAAAACCTTATATAAAATAATAATACATTGAATTTTATTATTATTTTAATATAAAATAATAATTCATTTAATTTTATTAGAAGAATTTTGTAATAACCAAGGTTTAAATTTAAGGATTTAGAGTTTTGATGGAAAAGGTGTAAAGATAATGAACCTGCAGGAACTGATTTGAAACAAGTGGAAGAGGGTATAAATACCCACAATGATTGGTAGAAACCCTATTCTGGGAAACTTCTTTGGCGGCGTGCGATTTTGGAGAAAAGAAAGAAGAAGGCGTTCGTTTGCTCTATTTTGGAAAGGAGAGAAGTTTGGAAGAGAAATTTCGCATCAAGAAGGTGACCAACTTAAGAATTGAAGGCTAAGCTAAAGGTAGCAAGCAAGGGCAGGTGAGTCTTTCTAACTGAAAAGGGATTTGTTGATATGCTATTTTAAATGCATGCAATATTATGAACTGTATGTTTTATCTCTCGTTTATGAAACCGCATGTTTGCTATATTCGTAAAAAGTTAACTTTATCATGTATGTATACATCTGAAAGTGGACATGTTATGGAAAAGTCGGGGGTTGGGGGAGTGTGTCCCGTTTATTTCATGGAGGGTGTGCTCCAATAAGGCAGTGTGAGACTGACACGTTGTCACCGGTGTACGGGACTTCAGTGTGCCATTTCGTGTGTGATGTCTTATTGATGGAAGTTATTTGTTTAAAGCATTAAATTGTTGCGAATGTTATAACTGCTTTAACTATTGTGAGAAAGTGATTCTTGAGGGATCTCATTAGACCTTATGGTCTAACCCTCGCTTTTCAAAACTAAATCCATTTTCAGGGAAGCTTTTGGTAGGAGGCTCAGGAAAAGGGAAGGAGAAGGCTTAAGGAAGAGGCGAGGATTAGATGATAGCTATATTTACCTTATTTTATTTCGAGACTTGTTTAGAAATTCTCAGCTGTGTATAGGTTGTTCCGCAAACCTAATTTTGTAATGGCTGTATTTTCAGTTAAATTTTGGGGCCGTTTTGGCTGGTTGCTTTATATTTATATGTTGTGCTCTATTCTGGATTCTGGGTTGTTACAATTGGTATCAGAGCCATAGTTTAAGAGATTTAGGTGATCGGATGGGCCTAGACTTAAACTGTGGGCGTAGAAATCACAGCTGAGAAATTAGGAAAGCCTAGAAAGACCTCAACAGGGACACAAATGATAGGGTAGTGAGGACTTTCATGAAAGGTAAGTTCGGAGTTACACCTGGCCAGTGTAACCGCGGATTTACAGGTACATGTATGTGCTTATTTTACCTTGTTATTTTGGGACTGTTGCCTTAAACTGTTTAATTGTGTGATGTTACAGTAACCAAGAATGTCAGAAATAACCTTGAAAAGTAGGTATGTGCCCGTAGTGGGTAGGTCCCGGCTGAGGGAGAGATCCGCGTGGAAGAAGTTCTGGAGGATGGACCAGTGAATCCTTCGAGGCGGGAGGCCACCCGTGGGAGGGGCTGAGGCCGTGGAAGAGGATGGGGAAGAGCACCCCATCGATCTTCCACCCAGGCGGAGGGAACTGGTGTGGTGACACGAGGAAAGAAGAAAGCGCCGACTACCCGTCGGTCTAAGAGTATGGGGGCACCAGAGGTGCGTGAACCGTTCCATCAGGAAAGTACCACCTCTGTGGGAGGAGGAAGTCAGTCTAAGGGTCCGTGACGAAACCGTAACCAAGTATTTGTAATGGAAGAGAAGTTTACTGCTGAGATGAGAAAACTGCCAAAGACACTGAAAGCACTGTTGGATAATCGGACTAAGTTTGCATCGGAAGGGCGGACTAAGAGTGGAAATGAAACGAGAACTGAAACGTCTAGCTTACCCCCAACTGAAGTGGGAGATCACTCACAGTTGACTCCGTTTGTGGCTGGTGAATCAAAAGCAGCGAAAGAGTGTACTTTTAAAACTTTTGCGTCGTGCATGCCTTCATCTTTCAGCGGGGAGCGCAACCTGGTTTTGGCCCTGAGATGGATACGTGAGATGGAATTGGCTTTCGACACAAGTAAGTGTGCTGAGGGAGATAAGGTATTGTTTGCCATGTCTATGCTGAAGGCATATGCCATATTCCGGTGGGATGTTGAAACTGGTGGTAAGGGATCAGAGGTAGCAAAGACGACTACTTGGGAATCATTCACTACGAGGTTTAGAGCGCATTTTTGCCCAGTGGCGGCGGTTAAGAAGCTTGAGGAGGAATTTTTGGGGTTGGAACAGGGACGATGTCGGTGCAGGAGTATATATCTAAGTTTATTGAGAAGGCTCGGTTTGCAGAGTTGTATGTACCTACTGAGGAGAGGCGTATAAAGAGGTATGTTTAGGGACTGAAGAGCGGCGCGAGAGAGTTTGTCCAGGTAAAGGACCCCGTTACTTTTCAAGCGGCAGTGGATACAACGGAACTTACGGAGAATGAAAAGAATAGGCAGATGACTGAGAGGGTTGGTGATAAACGGAAATGGGACAGGCCTAACCATGATGCTAAAAGGCTGAATGCTCTTAGACCCGAGCTGCGGGTGGGACCAAGATTGGGGGAGAAACCTTGTGGTAAATGCAACAGGATGCATAAAGGAGAATGTTTGTCAGACAAAGAAGAATGTTATAAAGGTGGGAAGACTGGGCACAGGACTGCCATAGTCCAAGATCATGCTGTCAATGTGGTTCGCCAGACCACATCAAGACGGACTGCCTACAGCTAAAGAGGGGATTTGCTGGTAGCTATGGTGGTAGCAACGGAAGAAGGAGCGGAGATAGAATGGTAAAGCCGGCTCGCGTGAAGGTGAGGGCATTCCACATGTTTTCGGAGGAGGTGGTGAATACACCTGATGTGGTGACATGTACTTTCCTTATTGACTCGACTTTTGCTAAAGTGTTGCTTGATTCGGGCGTAAACCGTTCTTTTGTGTTGCCAAATTTTATTCGAAACTTGCAAGTGAAACCTAAGGGGTTGAACTTTGGATTTGAAGTAGAAGTAGCGGATTATAGTCGAGTCTGGGTGAAGGAGGTCTATGAGGGGTGTAGCATTGAGATAGATGGTCATTTGTTCCCGTTGCGTTTATACCCGATGGGTATGGGGGAGTTTGATGTGATAATAGGAATGGATTGGTTAGCTGATAACGACGCTAACATCGTGTGTAATAAGAAATTAATTCGTATCACTTTGTCTGATAAGAAAGAAGCAGTAATTTATGGGGATCGTCGGGATAGGAAATCGTGTTTGATATCATGATGAAAGCTAGGCGATGTTTAGGGAAGGGATGTCTTGGGTATTTAGCGTATGTGCTTGATGCTAAGAAAGAGAAGAATGGAGTGGAGGATGTGTCTATAGTAAGTGAGTACCCAGAAGTGTTTCTGGATGACTTGACAAGTCTGCCCCCAGATCGTCAGGTAGAGTTTAGAATAGACTTGATGCCTGGTGCAGCACCGATTGCCCGTGCGCCCTATCGCTTGGCACCAACGGAAATAAAGGAGATGATGACGCAGTTGCAAGAGTTACTCAACAAGGGATTCATTCGTCCAATCTCATCGCCTTGGGGAGCGCCGAGACTATTTGTTAAGAAGAAGGATAGGTCTATGCGGATGTGTATAGACTATCGAGAACCCAATAAGGTGACAGTTAAGAACAAGTACCCGCTTCCGAGAATCGATGATCTCTTTGACCAGTTGCAAGGTGCGAGCTATTTCTCGAAGATAGATTTGAGGTCGAGCTATCAGCAGCTGAAGGTGAGAGGGGAACATGTACCCAAGACGGCGTTTCACACAAGATATGGACACTATGAGTTTCTAGTCATGCCTTTTGGTCTGACCAAAGTACCAGCGGTATTCATGGACTTAATGAACAGAGTGTGTAGTTCATTGTTGGACAAGTGTGCAATCGTCTTCATTGATGATATTCTGATCTACTCCGGATCTCAGAGTGATCAGGAGGAGCACCTTCGGGCAATGTTAGAACTGTTGAAACGTGAGAAATTGTATGCTAAGTTCTCGAAGTGTAATTCTGGTTGAGAGAAGTTCAGTTCTTAAGACATGTGGTGTCGGCGGACGGTATCAAAGTAGACCCAACAAAGATCGAAGCTATTAAGGATTGGAAACCGCCGAAGTCGCCATCGAAAGTAAGGAGTTTTCTTGGATTGGCGGGATATTACCAAAAGTTCATTCTGGACTTTTCACGGATAGCTACCCCTCTGATCGCATTGACAAGGAAGAATGTTAAATTCGTCTAAACTGAGGTTCAGGAGGCCACGTTTGATAAGTTGAAAGAAAGTCAGAGTAGCACTCCAATTCTGTCGTTACCCGACGGATTTGTAATCTACAGTGATGCATCCAAACTTGGGATATGATGTGTATTAATGCAAAATGGGAAGGTGATCGCTTACGCGTCTCGACAGTTGAAAGATCATGAGAAGAATTACCCTACGCATGATGTGGAGTTAGTGGCAATAGTATTTGCTTTAAAAATCTGGCGACACTATTTATAGGGAGTTAAGTGTCAGATGTACACTGACAGTGCTTTGAATACACCGATAGACGTGTGATAATTAAACCTCAACGCAAGTATACATCAAGATCTAATGTCGTCTTTCAAGTAATAAAGTGGTAAAATACCAGATATCGTTCCCACAGAGATTGGAGTAAAAGCGTAATAAAAGTCTAATAAAAGAAATGATTTCCAAGGATCAATTCGAAGATAATATTTTGTTGGATTTGTCACAGATTATATTGAACAATTAATAAAGAAAGCAAGGGTGTAAGACGTTGGGGTGAAGCTTAATTATAAATTCCAGCAGACCAATGTTGTGGCAATGCTACACCATTGGTTTCTCAACACTTAAGTTCACCATCTACTTTTCGGGATGCCCTTCCGGATCTTCAACATTATACTACTGATCTAGCTTTCAATCAACCCATTCCTGGTGTCGTATCAGGACTATCAATAGCAAATGATGCCTTCCAAGTATATGGATAAACAAATTAATTTGTTAAAAATCACTCTTTCAAGTTGATCCCATATCGGTTAAGTTGGCGTGTTCTGAGTGGTCCATTCCTGATACGCACTCTACACTTTTACCATCATGACGATGACCAACCTATCGGGCAAAATCAACCCAGAAAAGACAGAGACAACAAATCCCTTTGTTAGTAACTCTTCCAAGTCTTACTTACTTTGTCATTCGGATTGACATGCATATCAATGGCTCATTCCTGATGCCATGGCACTTTAACACTTTCAAAGTGATCAAAACGTCATGAAGTAAACTTTTCTTTATAAAACTTAACACAAAATGGTGAACATCATTATTGAGAAATAATGTCCACCTTTCTTTATAATTAAAACTTCACCATTTAATCTCACACCCAAGCTTATAAAACTTAGCTACTCATACTTGAAATTAAATTGCAATAAATGTAAATTACTGAACTTAAAGACATAATATAAATGACTTAAATGTAAATGACAAGAATGTAAAGTGCGATAATTAAAAGCAAGAAGGAGTTGCAGCGATGTTGTCAGCAATGCTGCAGCAACTCATGCATATAAGCTATAAAAAGAAGAAGAAGAACTTAAGAACACTTGCATAAACTTAAAGAAAGCAATAAAATGTTTCTAAATCAGTTGATGAACTGATCGAACCTCCTAAGAATAATGCTAAACACTCCTATTTATACAAGAGGAGAGTGGCATACTAGGTAAATATCAAAACTAATATCTTCCATGGTACCATGAAAGTACACTATTCATGTACCATCCTTAGACAAAAACAAACTACAAAGTACTTGTTCCATTACAACCAAATTGAACTAGATTTAAAGGTTAACTATCTAGTTGGTTGATGTTGTCTTGCTTTCTTCTCAAAAAGATGACTCTTCCATGCCATCGAACTAGCTCCATCTTCCAGCCATCAATGCTGCAACATCCAGTAGCAACAACAGCCTGTTTTAGAACAAGTTAGCCACTTTATGTTGTAAAAACAAGTGAAATCAATTTCTTAGCTCCATAATTAATAAAGATGAAAATAAGATAATAAAATGACTCAAAGTTTGGGATAAAGCAAAATATTATACCTAAAAAGATAAGAAAAAGATACAATATGCATTAAATAAATAATGCATATCACACCCTCAAATTTAAAGTGTTGTTTGTCCCCAAACAACTAAAAGACCAAAAAAAAAAGAAAATGACTCAATTTTGAAAGTTGCTTGCAAAATTTAAGCATTAAGCGTACACCTAATGTAGTATTTATCACATTTAATTCATAGCCTTCCATAAATCCCTTAGCAACCAAACATGCATAATTGTGTGTATGAATCATAAGCTAGCACTAGTCTTCTCTTTGTTAGACACAACACAACCAATATTTAGGATCACTAGGACTTTATGGGGTCAATCTTTTTGGCTTTTCTTTTCTCACATTGCCTTTTTTTAATTTTTGGCACTTTGTGCTCTTTTTGTTGACATTGTGTACCTTGCCCCTATGGGATATTTTTGGTACTTTTTTTTATCACAAGAATTTCAGATTAGAGCTTTGCTCTTTTGTATTGATTTTCTTTCTTTTTAAGGTGTAACCCTCCTTTTAGGGTGTAACCTTCCCACCCTCAAATTTAGAATGTACAATGTACCCATTGTACCCCATGAAGTGTATGAGTGTTTAAAGGCTACAAAAGGCCATGCAAATTGAAAAGATGGCCTAGATCATTCTCCTAAATGTATATAGGTCATATTGGTCAATTTGTGTCCCAAGAAGATGAGTTCTAGTTCTAACAGGAACACAACAGCTAGCAGTTTGGCATGCATCACAGATTTATTATGGATGTGAACACAAGAATTTATACTACCTATGTGTGATTTTGCAAGATAAAATAAACCTAAAAAATATAAAAACTTATCCCAGACACAATAAATAAAAATATGGAGGCTAAGGAAGTGATTTTGACCTGTCCTACTCCATAAGAGTAGGCTGTGAATGCTCCTGGACAGCCTCTGATGTTGCCACTGATGCTACAGCAACAGTGTTGGTTGCTGCTGTGGATGTGGCTTGCAAAGCTTCAGCATCAGCGTGCTTTTCTCCCTGCTCCAGACTGGTTTCCGCTTCTTTCAGCTGCAGGTTCTCTTCCATCAACTTTATGTTCCTCTCTTTCAGCTTCCTCATTTGGTCCAGCACCTTTTTCATCTTCAGTCCTTTCTTTGATTCCACTCATAGCTTTAGTTCTTTCTTCATCGCAACTAATTCGGTTTTCAACCCCTCAACCTCTTCTCTTTGCTTTACCAGATCATTCATAATAGCACTGTTTTGGGCACACAGGGTCTGCAACATCCCCATCATATCACCGTGGCTTGATTTTTCATGCCTTAACCTCGACACGCTTTTTGTATCAATTTGCCATTTTTCATCACCCTCTACTTGGATGTCATCTTCTTCGTATTGAGGCACTCCAATGGCAGCAAGGAACTGGGACAATAGATTAGGAAAGAAAAACTTTCCTTGGTTTCGTGTGGCTGAATACCTGAGGGATTTGCAGATTATATCCCCTGTATTCACTTTATGTCCTGTCATGATACAATAGAGGAGTACCATCCTCTCACAATTGATTGAACTGTCATGGGTGGTTGGGGAGAGTGTGCTTCGAATGAAACTCATCCACACATTAGCATCAGGCAGTAAATTGATGGCTTTAAAAGTTCTAAGCCTATAATTAGCATGGTCCTCCCACTTGACTTCAGGTTTGCCTATGACTTTGATCATATCATCCAATTGTCTTTTTGTTGTTGTTCGGGTAAGTGTATCAAAGGCAGAGGATGTGGGAGTGGTGATTTTAAGGTAATTGTTGATGGATTCTGCATTTAGGGGGAAACCTATGCCTCTAAAAGTGATGATATCGGTCTTCTTTTGAGAAAGCTCAGCATAAAACTCTCTAATTAAAGTGAGGTTATAAGAGAGTTTTACCTCACACGGTAGCTCCCATTCTTGTTGATTTATCACTTTGTTGATAAATTCAAACTCCTTGGTGCTCTTGGAATCGAATCCCCTGTCAATCAATGCACATTTTTTCTTTAAGTTTTCTCAAGCTTGCTTTGCCTCAGAGCTGCTGAAACCATCATGCAAACGTTTGGGTCGTGAACTGATGTGAGGTCCAGTTTTCTTGGATGTTCCAGCCTCTGAATGCTCTTTGGATGCTCCAGCATTGGACTTTTTTGCAACAGCCTTTGGTTTCTTTGTTCTTGGTGGCTTGGCAACTAGAGTTTTCCTTCGTGGTTTCTTGGTTTTGGGCTCAGGACCTGTAGTGTCAGTAATGGTGGTGTCCATAGGGTCCGAAGCCTTCCTTTTGGTAGTATTAGCTTCGGGTTCCTCAACAGGGCTGTTGGGAACCTCCATGGAAACAGGCTCATCAGCTGGATGCTGTGTAGATGCTTCAGCATCAGTGGTATGTGGGCATTCCTGTTCCATCTTGGGTATAAATAAATCGTCAAAATCCATATGGTCCCAATTATCCCACTCAGGCTCATCCAAAACTGTGTTTAGTTGAATGTTCGGGGGAGTCCTTGGGTCATCAAAAGGCCAAGTTAAGTACAAAGGGTGTTGTGTGTGTGCATTATGGATGTCTACCTCATCATCAGAAGTGAGATAGTCCTCAACTAAGACTGAAAGATTCGAAAATACCTCATTTGCATCCATATTTAGGTCGGGGAGAGTGTTTTTGGAAGTGGATGATTCTGAAGCGTTTTCCCCTACATCCTTGGATGCCCCTGTTTCTGCTGCTTCGGATGTGTGCATCACCACAGTGGGTGATGCTAGAGTAGCACCCTCCATAGTGGTGATAGGAGGTGTTTGGACAGTGTGCTCAACTCTTGGTGAGTTTTGAACAGATGTAGAAGCATTACCCACGACTGGCTTCTCGTTGGGTGGGTTTTCAGAAAAGGGTTTTTAAATATGAGGGTTTTCGATAGAAGTTGTGGGGGATTCATTTCCATCAAGATTGGTGGTTTGCGAAGGAGTTTCAACAAGAGGAGTAGGAGAAGAAATGGTGTCAGCCTCGAGGTCGACCAGTTCTGGTTCAGTGTTCGAAGAGGGTCGAAACAACGCCCTCTGTCGTATGCTTTGGCGAGAGGGGTGATCATCATTTCTTCTTGCAGTTTGTTTAACTCGTGCCATCGATTTTGGGTGAGGATTTCGAGAGTTCGCCGGAAGTTATGGTGGTTGCAGGCGACTTTCGTGCGAGTGGCAAAAGGGAAGAAGAAAAGGCGGTTTTTTGGATTTTGGTAGTTTAGGGAAGATGAAAAGGTAAAGGTTGGATTTGAAAAACAACTTTACTCTTTTTGTTTTTGTTTTTTTCTTTTAATTTAATTTACAGCCTGGTTGTTGTTGGTTGGTACAAGAAAGGACAAGTCCAAGGTACTAGGAATAGTGTTCTCTTGTACCATTCTTAACAAAAGAAAACAAATATGGTACAATACTAGAGGGTATAGGTTATTATGATTTTTTCAAAGATCACCTCAATTGTACCAACATGTGTTCAATGCTAGAATCTTACCAACTTCACAAATCTTACCTTTTTCTCATTTAAAACCGGAACAGAAGATGGATGCTGGATGAATGCTGCAGCATCCGAAGTCTTTTTGTCTTGCAAGCAAACTGTAACAACAAAATTATTACTAAATCTTAATTAAGATTAACGCTACCATTAAACTAGGAAATGAATATTTACAACCACTTATGGACTAGAAAGAGTCCATGACTTTTGATGAAGCTTTTAGCATGCTGTAGCAAAAAACACAGAGCATTGCTCTGGGATTGCTACAACATCATGATAGAGTTTCACTCACTGGCCATTCACCTTAAACACATTATTGTTCTTAGGATTGATCAAGTCTACAACCCCATAGGGGTAGACTTTGTGAATGGTAAAGGGACCAGACCATCTGCTTTTGAGTTTTCCTGGAAACAATTTCAGTCTGGAATTGAACAAAAGAACCTGTTGTCCTGCTTTTAATTCTCTTTGTTGAATTCTTTTGTCATGCCATTTTTTGGTTTTCTCTTTGTAGAGTTTGGCATTTTCATAGGACATGTTCCTATGTTCTTCCATTTCACACAGTTGTAATTTCCTTTTGTTTCCAGCAGAATCTAAGGACATATTTAGCTCTTTGATGGCCCAATATGCCTTATACTCAAGCTCTAAAGGGAGGTGACAGACTTTTCCAAAGACTACCTTATATGGGGACATACCAATGGGTGTTTTAAAAGCAGTTCTGTATGCCCATAAAGCATCATCTAATTTAAAAGCCCAATCTTTCCTGTGTGGTTTCACCACCTTTTCCAGGATTCCTTTAATTTCCCTATTAGAAAGCTCAGCCAGTCCATTGGTTTGTGGGTGGTATGCAGTAGCTATTCTGTGGTTAACATTGTATTTTTCAAGAGTTCCTTGTAATACCTTATTCACAAAATGGGTACCTTCATCACTAATTAGTGCCCCGTGGGTACCAAATCTTGTAAATATGTATTTTTGAAGAAATTTAACCACAGTTTTTGCATCATTGGAAGCACATGCAATTGCTTCCACCCACTTTGACACATAGTCAACAGGCACTAGAATGTATTGGCAATTGTTGGATGGTGGAAAAGGTCCCATAAAATCAATTCCCCACACATCAAACAATTCTACTTCCAAGATTCCATTTAAAGGCATTTCATTTTTTTGAGAAATGGAACCAGTCCTTTGACATTCATTACACCTTTTGACAAAATTGTAAGAATCTTGGAAGAGAGTTGGCCATTAAAACCAGATTGTAATACTTTGGCTGCTGTCCTTTGACTCCCAAAATGACCTCCATATGCTAATGTGTGGCAATGGTGTAAGATTTCTGCCACATCATTTTCTGGAACACACCTTCTTAAAATTTGATCTGCACCAATTTTAAACAGAAAAGGGTCATCCCAAAGATAAAATTTGGCATCATGGAAAAACTTTTTAAGTTTATGGCTAGTACAATCAGGAGGTTTGATGCCACAGGATAAGTAGTTAGCAAAATCAGCATACCAAGGGATGCTGGATGAATGCTGTAGCATTAGGATTTTCTCATCTGGGAAGGTTTCAATGATCTCTCCTTCCCCTTTCTTTTTCACTAGGTTCTCTAACCTAGACAAATGGTCTGCTACTTGGTTGTTGACTCCTTTTCTATCCACTATCTCTAGGTCAAACTCTTGCAACAATAGAACCCACCTAATCAACCTAGGTTTGGCATCCTTTTTAGAGATTAGGTATTTAATGGCAGCATGATCTGTATGTACAATGACTTTTGATCCCACTAAATATGATCTAAACCTCTCAAAGGCAAAAACTACAGCCAAGAGTTCTTTTTCAGTTGTTGTGTAGTTGATTTGTGCTTCATTCAAAGTCTTACTTGCATAATAAATTGAATGAAACACCTTTTCCTTTCTTTGACCCAAGACAGCTCCTACAACCCAGTCACTTGCATCACACATGATTTCAAAAGGTTTTTCCCAATCTGGGGCCACAACTACTGGAGCAGTTACCAAAGCTTTCTTCAAAGTGATGAATGCATTTCTACATTCTTTATCAAAATCAAATTTGTGGTCATTTTGCAAAAGTAAACATAAAGGTTTTGAGATTTTTGAAAAGTCTTTGATAAACCTTCTGTAAAATCCTGCATGACCAAGAAAGCTTCTGATTCCTTTAACAGTGGTTGGTTTAGGTAGTTTTCAATAACTTCCAATTTGGCTTTGTCTACCTCAACCCCTCTTTTTGAAATCAAGTGTCCAAGAACTATCCCTTCTTTGACCATGAAATGACACTTTTCCCAGTTTAGGACTAAATCAGTTTTTTCACACCTTTCAAGGCTCTTTTTCAAAATTTCCAAACAATTATCAAAAGATGAGCCATACACAGAAAAATCATCCATAAATATTTCAATGGATTCTTCAAGCATATCAGAAAATATGGACATCATACATCTTTGAAAAGTTGCAGGAGCATTACAGAGACCAAAGGGCATTCTCCTAAAGGCAAAAGTACCATAAGGACAAGTGAATGTGGTCTTTTCTTGGTCCTCGGGTGAAATGGCTATTTGGTTGTATCCGGAGTATCCATCCAAAAAGCAGTAGTATTCTTTTCCAGCTAACCTGTCTAACATTTGATCAACAAATGGTAGTGGAAAATGGTCCTTTTGTGTAACTGTGTTAAGTTTACGGTAGTCCATGCAAATTCTCCATCCCAAAACTACTCTAGTTGGGATGAGTTCATTCTTTTCATTGGCCACTACTGTAAAACCTCCCTTCTTAGGGACACATTGGACATGACTAACCCAAGAGCTACTAGCTATAGGAAAAATGATTCCTGCATCTAGCCACTTAAGTACTTCCTTTTTCACTACCACTTTCATGACAGGATTTAGCCTTCTTTGTGGTTCATTGGATGTGAAGTTTTTGTCTTCTAAGATGATCTTATGTTGACAAATAGAGGGACTAATGCCTCTAAGGTCAGCAATGGTCCATCCTATGGCTTTTGAGTGTAACTTCAACAGATCCAGTAACTTCTTTTCTTGATGCAATTCTAAAGTGGATGAAATGATGACGGGCAATTTGTTCTCATCTTTTAGAAAAGCATATTTTAAATGAGGCGGGAGTTGTTTCAACTCCAGGTCAGGTGGTGAAATGATTGATGGCGTGCAAGTCTTTTGCCCACTATGTTCCAAAGATTCAAACTTAGCAACAGTCTCATCTATTATTTTCTCATCATCATCATCATATTCCTCATCATCCTCTTCCTCCAACCTACAAATTTCCCTAACTCCCTCTTCATGACACATGGTTTCAATCATACTTAGGCTAGAACATTCTTCCATATCATCAGGGTATTTCATGGAATTGAAGACATTGAATGTGACTTTTTGGTCTTGAAGCCTCATGGTCAACTCTCCCTTTTGGACATCTATCAAAGTTTTTCCAGTGGCTAAAAAGGGTCTTCCTAAAAGAATAGAAATATCTTGACCAGCCTCAAAATCTAAGATGATAAAGTCAGCAGGGAAGATGAATTTGTCAACCTGGACTAAGACATCTTCAATTTTACCCTTAGGATAGGCAATGGTTTTGTCAGCTAAGATGAGTGTGACAGTGGTTGGTCTAGCTTCTCCTATACCTAGGCTATTGAAAATAGACAAAGGCATAAGGTTGACACTGGCTCCCAAATCACATAAGGCCTTTCCAACTTATTTCCCACCTATGGAACAAGGAATGGTAAAACTCCCTGGATCTTTGAGTTTAGGTGGAATTTTGTTGGTCAAGAGAGCACTACACCCTTCAGTCATGGCCACAGTTTCATATTCAGTCTACTTCTTTTTCTTGCTTAAGATGTCTTTGAGAAATTTGGCATAACTAGGCATCTGCTCAATTGCTTCAACAAGGGGTATGTTGATATGCAACTGTTTAAACACATCCAAAAATTTCTTAAATTGCAACTCTTCCTTATTATTCTTTAATCTTTGGGGAAAAGGAACATAAGGCGAAATTGGTTCAATAACGGCTTTCTTTGTTTGTGTTGAGCTTGTAGGGTGGACTTCCTCCACCCTCAAATTTGAATCTTTGATACCATTTGTTATGTCTTATTTGAAGACATCCTTTGGTTTGTTGACTTCAATTTCAACTGTGTTTTCCTTTGGGGTTGGTGTTTTTGGCTCTAAATCCTTAGGACATAGTTCTTCCAGGATGGTGGGCAATGCTGTAGCATTAGACTTGGACTTTGGATTTTTTTCTATTACAACTTGGGTTTTTGGTCCAAACTCCTTTTCTATGGGTTGGTCTAAGGATTTCCCACTCCTAAGTGTCACAGCTTTCACATGCTCTTTTCCAGGGTGCCTTGGGATTTCTGTGTTACTTGGTAAGGTTCCCATAGGTCTGTTGTTTTGGTTAAGAGCGAGTTGACTGACCTGTGTTTCAAGGTTTCTTATGGAAGTGTTGGTTTGGTTAATTGCATTGTTGGTTTGAGTGATGAAACTTTTCAAAACTGCCTCCAAAGAAGAGTCTGTTTGTTTGGAGGATTTGTTTTGAAAAGGTGGTTTGTTGTTTTGAAAGTTCTGATTTTGATGATTATGGTTATTTTGGTAATTCTGAGAACTGTTGGCATGTTGCTGATTTTGAAAATTGGAATTTCCTTGTTGCTTATGCTCAGGTGGATTTAAACTTGGGCTGGTCCATGAAAAATTTGGATGTTGTTTCCAACTGGCATTGTAATTGTTAGAGTATGGACCATTTCTGTTATGAACATAGTTAATTGATTCAGAGTTTTGAGGACAATGTTCATAAGAATGGTCTCCACTGCAACAAACATATTGCACTGAGAGGACAACTGGAGTGGGTGTAGTGGCAGTCGGTTGTGTTCTTTGACCGGTAGTTATGTTTTTAAACATATTGGTCATAGAAGCAAGTTGAGCTGTCAATGCGGTGTAAGCATCTAAATCATGCATTCCAGCAGTCTTCTTTGTAGTTGGTGCCCTTGGATCAGCCCAATGCCCATTGTTTGTGCAAATCTTTTCAAGAATTTCGTACCCGGTGTTATAGGTGTTGGAAGTAAAGACCCCTCCTGATGTCGCATCAAGCATTTATTTTACATTGGAATCAAGTCCATTGTAAAACGTCTCGAGTTGAATACAGTAGGGAATGCCATGGTGAGGGTATTTCCTTAATAATTCCTTAAACCTTTCCCATGCATCGGGAATTGCTTCATCGTCCAATTGTTTGAACATGCAAATTTCATTTCTGGACTTAGCATTCCGGGTAGGTGGAAAATATTTTCTTAAAAACTTTTCAGCTATGTCAGCCCATGATGGTACAGAACCTGGTGCCAATAGAAACAGTGTGAGTCTTAGAGCATCGGAAGATACTCCAGGAATCAGAAAAACATCGGTGATCTCTTTGAAAGATTTTAAATGTGAGTGTGGATCTTCCGATGGAAATCCGGAAAATTGACCATTGGCTTGCAACATGTGAAACATAATGGGTTTTGGTTAAAAATGTGTTGTATCCATATGAGGCTTTACAATTCCCGAATTTAATTGCTCAAAGTTAGGAATTGCATAGTTACCATGAGATTCTCCCATTTTTCGAGTTTGCAAGATCAATGATATTTAATGGTTCATTGTGGTCATCGTTACCATGAGATTCTTCATCATCATCTTCATTATCAATGTGTTGCTCTTGAAAATCTTGACCTTGTGGATGTCCAAAACCTGGCGGATTACCAAAAACTGGTGGGTTACCAAAGACTGGAGGAATTGCAAAATTTGGTCGTCCTCTAGGGTTTTCTAAATCTGGTGGTCTCATGTGGTTCCCTAGAGGTGGTGGTCGTATTTCTACAACGGGTGGTCGTTGTGGTCTATGCTCAAATCCGGGTGGTGCATCCATTTCGGGAGGATTCATAGAATTTGATGTTCTTTGTAGCCTCCGTCTATGATGAAAGGTTCTTTCTATGTCAGGATCTAACTCAAAAAGTTCCCCACGTTGGATTCGTGGCATACACCACACTTAATGTGATTCGGATGGTGTTAGAAAAATTAAATCTTTTAAAATACTTTTATAAACTTTTAACGTGCCAATCCCCGGCAACGACGCCAAAAACTTGACAGTGCTTTGAATACACCGATAGACGTGTGATAATTAAACCTCAACGCAAGTATACATCAAGATCTAATGTCGTCTTTC
This sequence comes from Saussurea involucrata, assembly GCA_033807775.1. NCBI lineage: Eukaryota > Viridiplantae > Streptophyta > Magnoliopsida > Asterales > Asteraceae > Saussurea > Saussurea involucrata. Next base: position 15,137,630 of record CM066312.1, read on the forward strand.
AAGTAATAAAGTGGTAAAATACCAGATATCGTTCCCACAGAGATTGGAGTAAAAGCGCAATAAAAGTCTAATAAAAGAAATGATTTCCAAGGATCAATTCGAAGATAATATTTTTGTTGGATTTGTCACAGATTATATTGAACAATTAATAAAGAAAGCAAGGGTGTAAGACGTTGGGGTGAAACTTAATTATAAATTCCAGCAGACCAATGCTGTGGCAATGCTACAACATTGGTTTCTCAACACTTAAGTTCACCATCTACTTTTCGGGATGCCCTTCCGGATCTTCAACATTATACTACTGATCAAGCTTTCAATCAACCCATTCCTGGTGTCGTATCAGGACTATCAATAGCAAATGATGCCTTCCAAGTATATGGATAAACAAATTAATTTGTTAAAAATCACTCTTCCAAGTTGATCCCATATCGGTTAAGTTGGCGTGTTCTGAGTGGTCCATTCCTGATACGCACTCTACACTTTTACCATCATGACGATGACCAACCTATCGGGCAAAATCAACCCAGAAAAGACAGAGACGACAAATTCCTTTGTCAGTAGCTCTTCCAAGTCTTACTTACTTTGTCATTCGGATTGACGTGCATATCAATGGCTCATTCCTGATGCCATGGCACTTTAACACTTTCAAACTGATCAAAACGTCATGACGTAAACTTTTCTTTATAAAACTTAACACGAAATGGTGAACATCATTATTGAGAAATAATGTCCACCTTTCTTTATAATTAAAACTTCACCATTTAATCTCACACCCAAGCTTATAAAACTTACCTACTCATACTTGAAATTAAATTGCAATAAATGTAAATTACTGAACTTAAAGACATAATATAAATGACTTAAATGTAAATGACAAGAATGTAAATTGCGATAATTAAAAGCAAGAAGGAGTTGCAACGATGTTGTCAGCAATGCTGCAGCAACTCATGCATATAAGCTATAAAAAGAAGAAGAAGAACTTAAGAACACTTGCATAAACTTAAAGAAAGCAATAAAATGTTTCTAAATCAGTTGATGAACTGATCGAACCTCCTAAGAATAATGCTAAAGACTCCTATTTATACAAGAGGAGAGTGGCATACTAGGTAAATATCAAAACTAGTATCTTCCATGGTACCATGAAAGTACACTATTCATGTACCATCCTTAGACAAAAACAAACTACAAAGTACTTGTTCCATTACAACCAAATTGAACTAGATTTAAAGGTTAACTATCTAGTTGGTTGATGTTGTCTTGCTTTCTTCTCAAAAAGATGACTCTTCCATGCCATCGAACTAGCTCCATCTTCCAGCCATCAATGCTGCAGCATCCAGTAACAACAACAGCCTGTTTTAGAACAAGTTAGCCACTTTATGTTGTAAAAACAAGCGAAATTAATTTCTTAGCTCCATAATTAATAAAGATGAAAATAAGATAATAAAATGACTCAAAGTTTTGGATAAAGCAAAATATTATACCTAAAAGATAAGAAAAAGATACAATATGCATTAAATAAATAATGCATATCATACACCGATCACAAGAGTCTTAGACATCTCTTTGATCAGAAGGAGTTAAACATGAGGTAGAGAAGATGGATGGAATTACTAAACGAATATGATTGTGAAATTCTCTACCACCCGGTTAAAGCGAATGTGGTTGCTGACACATTAAGTCGAAAGGAAAGAGGTGAGCCGACCAAAGTGGTGGCATTCAGAGTAGAGGCAACTTCAAATCTTCTGGAAGAGATTAAGAAGTTTCAAGCGGTAGCGGTGTTGAAGGAAAATGTGAAGGGCGAGCGGATAGTTGGGTCGAATGTAATGACCCGGGTAAGTTAGTTATTTATTTATTTTTATAGTTTTGGGTGAGTTATGTCAGTTTATAAGTTTAGGGGTGTATCCGTCGTTTTAGTAAAGTTCAAAACCTTAATTGCAATTTTGGCTTATTATATATAAGCCTCACCTCCTCTTTATTTCATTACGTCGGTTTCCTGATTTATGTGTGGGAAGAATCGAGAGAGAAAGCGAGATAGTAGAAGAAGAAGTCGATCGTTTAGGGCTCAAAGGAGTTTCAATTGGAGTCGTTTTTGAGCTTTTGAGAAGTTGGTGGAAAAGTAAGGTTCTTGCAAGTTTTCAAGTAAAGGTGTTATTGCGTTATTTCTTTCAGGTGAGTTTTACTTTAACCATTTTAAACTAGAATACATATATACTGAATGAGAATGTGGTAGGTAGTGTGATGATGTGCTTATGATTGAAATATGATATATTGAGATGTATGTTGTATTTATATAAACATTACACTACACGTTTGCACCTTGGCCGGACTTAGACTATTAACATTCACAATCTCAACCAATCCAATCTCAATTAAAATATTACTTTCTCTCTCATCCACCTACACAATCTTCAACTCCAATTCAATCTCACTTTTTTTATCCTTTAACCACAATCTCTTCCAATCCAATCTAATCCAAAATATCATTTAATAAAAATTATATATTGAATTTTTTTATCAGATATAACTATTTTTTTTAATTTGGAGTATAAAAAATAGATTAAACAGACTACAACTATTTAACTAAAACGTAATTATTATTATAAAAAACATACCATACAATTAAAATTAAATAAAACAAGTAACAAAATTTGAGAAGTTTGGATCCATAGCAGATAATTGAAAAAACACTGAAAGTTTTGTGAAATTCGCAAGATAACGAGAGGATTAAAATGAAGAGAAAGATGGGTGTGATGAAAATATGTCAATCTTGGGCTCTCTTTGTAGGGAATTGAAAACCATGTTTTTGATATATTTTTTAATTTTTAAGTATTTTATAAAAATGATCTTTTTTATCAGATAAGTTTTATCCTAAAAATTTAAAACAACCAATAATCAATTGTCATGTGTCACCAATTATTTGAAAATGAATTAAAGTGAGATTGCAATCTCGATCGGCCCATGCTGCAGCAGATTGAAAGAGTTTGGATTGGTTTCATTTATTTTTTATTTTATTTTTAAAAAAAAAATTGTTTAACTTATTCACAATCCCATTTAAAGGATTGCCATTGCAAGTAGTCTTAGGGACGATGGAGTATTGGCTGTACGGAGGGACAACGAAGTTGGTTGTATTTTAGTGCAGTGGAGTAAATTGATTAGTTGGTTTAGCGCAACCAACTAATATGGCCATGGGAAAGAGTTGTACAAAGTGCATACGAGTCATGCTTGGTATTCAAATACTTGTTGTATATTTGTGTTTTACAAAATGATTACTAAACTGATACAGATTTTCTCACTTAGACCAATTGGTCTAACCCTCATTTTGTTTTCAAAAATATGTATTCCAGGTCAAGGAACTTTTAAAGACAAAGGCAAGGATAAAGTGTAATGTGCTTTCAACGGCTGTTTGAGATTAAGAAGTTTTCCTGGATAGTTTTTATGAATTGTAATGTAAATTATTAGCGAAAAGTTTGTACTGAATATGTATTGTACAGTTTTAAGACTTTTGGATATGTATTGTACAGTTTTAAGACTTTCGGACCTTATGTGATATAGTGTGTATCTTTTGTTGTATCTGTTTGGCATGTAAAGAGTGTTATATGGTGCATGTTTGGGACAGGTTGTTACAGATGGTATCAGAGCCCTAGTTTAAGGGATTTAGGTATTCGGATCCATACCTAGAGTTAAACTGCATGTGAAGTAGGATGTCCCTGATATTTTACAACCTTTGGGGATATTACATATAAAAGGTAGAAGGAACATCATGTAGGGGAATTTCAAATTACATTTGGCTAGTGTAATTATGAACTTACAGGTACATGTTTGAACTGGAATACCTTATTATATGGGGTTATGTGCTTATGTGTATATTAATCTTATGATAATCAACAGAATGACAAGTGGTACTCGACGTATGAATAGAGATGAAGAAGGAAATTCCGATAAGCAAATCCAAGAACCGGAAATGTATAGGAAATGACAACCGGGGCAAGAGGGAGAGGTGGAGAACGAGGTAGGGGTAGATCTGCAGGTAGGGTTCAACCCCAAGGCACTGAATTTGTTACAATAGATGATTTGGCCGCTGAAATGGGAAGACTACAAGCAAACATACAAGCTATGTTTGACCGTCCCCATCACACTGAAACTGAAGTACCAGATCCCTGTTGTTACGCCTGTTGTTATACTTGTACCAAAGAAATGTGATTATAAGATGTTTCTGAGATGCAAACCTCCAACTTATTTGTGTGAAAGAGATCCTGTCAAGGCCATGGTTAAAGGAGATAGAAGCTATTTTTAAAACTAGCAAGTGTGCTGATGAAGATCGAGTGTTATATGGAACCGCTATGCTGAAAGCCGATGCTTTATATTGGTGGGAAGCTTTTATTACCTCTAAAGGACCAAATTTGTATACCACTTTTTCATGGGAAGCTTTCGTCATAGCTTTTAAAAGACAGTTTTGTCCCCAAGCTGCCGTTAGACAACTTGAAGAAGAGTTTATAAATCCACAACAAGGAAGTTTGTCAGTCCGGGATTATACTGCCCGATTTCTGGAGAAGTCCCGTTTTGCTGAATACTATGTAGCCACAGAAGCACTCAAGATGGAGAGATTCATCTTTGGATTAAATTCTGAGATTAGAGGTTTGGTGATTGCAAAGGGATCAGATACATTCTCAGCCGCAGTGGATGTTGCAGAAAATGTTGAAAGAGATAAAGGGAGAGATATTAGTGATAAAAGTTTTGGGAAAAGAAAATGGGAGGAACCGACTTACGATTCGAAGGAGTTCAGATCTCCGAGGTTTGATAGTCGTCCACCTTTTAGACCAACTGAAAGGTCATGTCCTAAATGTAATCGCATTCATTAGGGAGACTGCTATATTGATCCCCGAATTTGCTACAAGTGTGGAAAGTCGGGTCATGGTGACTCGATTTTGTTTTCATTGTAATTCCCCATATAATGTTCAGTCTGATTGTCCACAATGGAGACCTCAACGGAGTAGTATACCAATGAGACCGCAGGGTATTAGGCCAGAAGGGGTACAAAGGCCTGAATTACCGAGAGCCCGGGGTTGTGTTTTTCAAATGACAAAACAAGAGGTAGAGAAAATTCCTGATGTTGTTACAGGTACAATTCTAATAAACTCTACACGTGCTAAAGTACTATTTGACTCCGGTGCAAACCGATCATTTGCGTCTCCTTCTTTGCTGCTAATCTGCATTAAAAAGGTATTTGATAGTTGTGTTATAGATATAGATTGGTGTGGGGGTGTCTATTCAGTTATTACCTAGGGTCTTGATTGAGTTCGATGTAGTAGTGAGAACTAAGTACTCATACCTTTTCGCTTGACCGAATTCCAGGACAGAATTCTTTTAAGGGGGAGATGTTGTAATGACCCGGGTAAGTTAGTTATTTATTTATTTTTATAGTTTAGGGTGAGTTGTGTCGGTTTATAAGTTTAGGGATGTATCCGTCGTTTTAGTAAAGTTTAAAACCTTAATTTCAATTTTGGCTTATTATATATAAGCCTCATCTTCTCTTTATTTCATTACGTTGGTTTCCTGATTTATGTGTGGGAAGAATCGAGAGAGAAAGAGAGATAGCAGAAGAAAAAGTCGATTGTTTAGGGCTCAAAGGAGTTTCAATTGGAGTCGTTTTTGAGATTTTGAGAAGTTGGTGGAAATGTAAGGTTCTTGCAAGTTTTCAAGAAAAGGTGTTATTGCGTTATTTCTTTTAGGTGAATTTTACTTTAACCATTTTAAAACTGGAATACATATATACTGAATGAGAATGTGGTAGGTAGTGTGATGATGTGCTTATGATTGAAATATGATATATTGAGATGTATGTTGTATTTATATAAGCATTACACTACACGATTGCACCTTGGCCGGACTTAGGGCCGGTGGAGTATTGGTTGTACGGAGGGACAGCGGAGTTGGCTGTATTTTAGTGCAACGGAGTAAATTGATTAGTTGGTTTAGCGCAACCAACTAATATGACCATGGGAAAAAGTTGTACACAGTGCATACGAGTCATACTTGGTATTCAAATACTTGTTGTATATCTGTGTTTCACAAAATGATTACTAAACTAACATGGATTTTATCACTTGGACCAATTGGTCTAACCCTCATTTTGTTTTAAAAAATATGTATTCCAGGTCAAGGAACTTTTAAAGACAAAGGCAAGGATAAAGTGTAATGTGCTTTCAAAGGATGTTTAAGATTAAGAAGTTTTCCTGGATAGTTTTTATGAACTGTAATGTAAATTATTAGCAAAAAGTTTGTATTGAATATGTATTGTACAGTTTTAAGACTTTCGGATATGTATTGTACAGTTTTAAGACTTTCGGACCTTATGTGATATAGTATGTATCTTTTGTTGTATATGTTTGGCATGTAAAGAGTGTTATATGGTGCATGTTTATGACGGGTTGTTGCATCGAACCCTCACTAAATGTCAACAGTAGCGGTTTGAGTTGCTTGAAGAAGTGCATAGGTCGTTATATTCAGTACATCCAGGGACGAATAAGATGTATCGAGATTTGAGGCAGTTTTATTGGTGGCCAAGAATGAAAAAGGACATTGCACACTTCGTGGAACGATGTGTGACATGTTTGAAAGTCAAGGCAGAACACCAACGGCTATACGGGGAGCTCTAGTCCTTGGCAGTGTGGAAGTGGGACAACATCACCATGGATTTTGTTACGAAATTACCAAGAACCCCGAAGGTTCACGATACGATATGGGTGATCGTGGATTGTCTCACTAAGTCGGCACATTTCCTACCAATTAGAGAAACAAATCCACTAGAGAAGTTAGCGAGAATTTATATAAATGAGATCGTGTCAAGGCACGGAGTGCCGCGAGCTATAGTATCGGACCATGATAGTCGATTTACATCGTCGTTCTGGAGAAATCTTCAGCGAGAGTTGGGCTCGCAACTGAAGTTGAGTAAAACTTACCTTCCTAAGACTGATGGCCAAAGTGAGAGAACTATTCAGACATTGGAAGATATGTTGCGGGCTTGCGTGATAGATTTCAAAAGTTCTTGGGAAGTTCATATACCATTGATAGAATTCTCGTACACAACAGCTATCACTCGAGTATCCAGGCGGCACCATTCGAAGTATTATACGGACGTAAGTGTCGAACGCCGTTATGATGGAACGAAGTGGGAGAGAGACAACTGGCAGGTCCAGAGCTTGTGCAATTGACTGCCGATAAGATTGACCTAATTCGTGAAAAGACGAGGGTGGAGCAGGATCGACAGAAGATGTACGCACACAAGAGAAGGAAACATATTGAGTTTCAGGTAGGCGACAAGGTAATGTTGAAGGTCTCGCATTGGAAGGGCGTAGTTCGTTTCGGAATGTAAGGGAAACTGAGGCCAAGGTATGTGGGACCTTTTGTCATTGAAGAACGAATTGGAGAGGTAGCCATACAAATTGAACTTACCTGAGGGACTGAAGGGAGTCCATCCAACATTTCATGTTTCAAATTTGAAGAAGTGTTTGACCGAGACAAACGTGACGGTGCCATTGGAGGATATATGTGTAGATGAAAGGTTGACGTAGGTAGAGGAGCCGGTAGAGGTTGTGGATAGTAAGGTCCGAAAGATGAGTAATAAGGAGATCTGATTGGTAAAGGTTCAGTGGCGGTATCATAAGAGACGGGAGGCAACCTGGGAGGTAGAAGCGGACATGAGGTCCAAATACCCTCAACTTTTCGACAATGGAATTCTGGGGACGAAATTATTTTGAGGGGGAAGTATTGTAATAACCAAGATTTAAATTTAAGGATTTAGAGTTTTAATGGAAAAGTTGTAAAGATAATGAACCTGCAGGGACTGATTTGAAACAAGTGGAAAGAGGGTATAAATACCCACAATGATTGGTAGAAACCCTATTATGGGAAACTTCTTTGGCGGCGTGCGATTTTGGAGAAAAGAAAGAAGAAGGTGTTCGTTTGCTCTATTTTGGAAAGGAGAGAAGTTTGGAAGAGAAATTTCGCATCAAGAAGGTGACCAGCTTAAGGATTGAAGGGTAAGCTAAAGGTAGCAAGCAAGGGCAGGTGAGTCTTTCTAACTAAAAAGGGATTTGTTGATATTCTATTTTAAATGCATGCAATATTATGAACTATACGTTTTATCTCTCGTTTATGAAACCACATGTTTGCTATATTTGTAAAAAGTTAACTTTATCATGTATGCATACATCTGAAAGTGGACATGTTACGGCAAAGTCGAGGGGGGGGGGGGGGGGGTGTCCCGCCAGTGCTCATACCGGGGGGTGTGTCCCGTTTATGTCATGAAGGGTGTGTTCCAATAAGGCAGTGTGAGACTGACACGTTGTCACTTGTGTACGAGACTTCTGTGTGCCATTTCTTTAGGGCCGTCCCTGATATTTTGGAGGCCCTGTGCTAAAAACTAAATGCACTCTTAATTTTTTCATATTATTTATTATATTATTTTTTACTTTGTCTTATAATAAATCCATCGATAACTTATTTTTGAATTTGATCAAAATGTTCATCCGTTTTTCTCTTTTGACACAAAATTTTAATTTTAATGTATTATGTTAGTGTGGATTCAAAATCAATAATTGATTTTTTAACTTTTAGTTAATGTTAGTGTTTTAACTTCATAACTCCTCCAATGAGGGGCTATGAGGGGGTATAAGATATGAAAGTGAGGAGGAGATATTAATAACAATCATATTTCTATAGAATTGATCAACCATTATCGGTAATCATAAAACTCATATCAACAAGAACATATCGCCATTAAAAATCAATATATTAAATATTATAAACATGCCAAAAAACATACGAAAAAAATCAACATATACTAAAAAAATCTAAATTATGTTACATATTGAAAGAAAAGTATAAAGTATAGCCTTAAAAACTAAACAACTAAAGTTATTCAGAGCATCTCTATCAACCTTTTTATATTTTTTTTCTAACATTGACGATCTAAATCTAAATTCTCTAAGAAAATGACATTCAACTCTGATAACTATTTTATTTTAGCAAAATTTTCATTATATTATGTTATTAAATATTTTATAATTTTATTATCTAATAACACTTTAAAAATATTATATAAAAAAAGAAAAAGAAAATGTAAAGTAAAAACTTTAGATTTGAATTTTGAAGGATAAATTATATAAAAAAACATATTTAAAACAATAATATAATTAATTTAATTATCATATAAAAAAGAACAATAAAGAAATTATATATTTAAGTAATCTTAAAAAAATTAAAAAATAATGAAATTTCCTAAAAAATTTATATATTTAATTGATTCCAAAATAATCTATAATAAAATAAAGGTACTTTTTTAAATAAAAACTAAATTAATTGTGGAAAACAAAAATTATTGTGTAGTGATTCGATCCCCGGTTGCCTATAGACAAGATAAACACGGAAGCCTTTTTACCATTACGCTAGAGATGAGTTTTGTAAAACATTGCATTACATAATTTATGTATAACGTTGTTATAAGTAAAATATCAAAAAACATTCGAAGGCCCTGACGAACGGAGGCCCTGTGCGGTAGAACCACTTCGCACACCCCAATACACGGTCCTGCATTTCGTGTGTGATGTCTTATTGATGGAAGTTATTTGTTTAAAGCATTAAATTGTTGCGAATGTTATAACTGCTTTAACTATTGTGAGAAAGTGATTCTTGAGGGATCTCACTAGTCCTTATGGTCTAACCCTCGCTTTTCAAAACTAAACTCATTTTCAGGGAAGTTGTTAGTAGGAGGCTCATGCAAAGGGAAGGAGAAGGCCTAAGGGAGAGGCGAGGAAGATGATAGCTATATTTATCTTATTTTATTTCGAGACTTGTTTAGAAATTCTCAGCTGTGTATAGATTGTTTCGCAAACCTAATTTTGTAATGGCTGTATTTTCAGTTAAATTTTGGGGTCGTTTTGGCTGGTTGCTTTATATTTATATGTTGTGCTCTATTCTGGATTCTGGGTTGTTACAAATTTCTATTCTTCGACATTTGAATCATAAATGAATCGTTATTATTGTAAGTGGGAGCTCAGTCCCATGGTAGCATCAACAAATGATTAATCGTTTACAAAATGGTTAGCTAAATTATGATAATGTTAAATTTTAAATATTTAAAAATAATTTTTGGTATCACTAAAAGAATTGTCTATAATAAATATTTGCATGCCATTTTTTATTTAGATTTTGTTTAATGTTTATACTCTTTAGAGCATCTTATAAAAAATAAAGATTTTGAAGTTTTTAGAATATTTGTTTTTACATAAATAGGGTTAAAGTTAAAGTAGAAAAGAAGGAATGAAAACCTACAAATTTGAACTACTCATTTATGATTAAAATATCGAAGAAATACTATTTTTTCTAACAAAATTAAATGTATTATTATTTTATATTAAAATATGATGCCTTTAACTCTCAAACTTAACGGTGTTAGTGTTGAGGGACCCTAACCACAATATGTTGCATACCACATGGACTATATCCATAATAAACATAGAATAAGAACCATAGTCAAAGAAAACACAAAATCACAAGGACCAAATCCACAATTCACACTATATTTAATAATTACAATTTAACAAGGGAAGTTAATTAAAATGGACCAAGTTGGAAATTAGGTTACAGAAATACTTCATCTCTCTCACACTTTACAAAAATACCCATTTCTCCCGCGATTTTACCCTTGATTGCAGACTGAAATTAAAAATCCCCAAAAATCCCCAATTCATCCTCGATCACGGACCCAATTTCATAAAATCATGTCCTTCGTGGACAATTCATAAAATCATGGGGCAGCTAATTACACCTCACCTAAATGAGTGAAATTTTGTGGCTGAAAAATGACAAAACAAAAAAGTAGTATCGCGGATTGCAAGTGGGTGGTTAAAATACAAGTAAACTATACACAAATTTTTGGTTAAAATATACAAGTAAACTAGCCGCCACTATATCCAAAATAATAATTGGATGTATCGCGGATTGCAAGTGGGTGGTTATACCCAAATTTGTGGCTGAAAATTTGTGGCTAATTTCATCTCACCTAAATCATTGCAATTTGGGTGTATCGCTGATTGCAAGTGGGGTGGTTATACCCAAACTTGTGTGCATCGTGGACAAAATGGAGTGCATCGCGGATCTATCTTATTTTTTGCCTGGATCTATGACCAAGGGCCAAATCGTAGAAACTCATGGTATTTTTGTAAACCGATAGAGAGATTGAATATTTCTGTAACACAATTTCAAACTTGATCCATTTTAATTAATTTCGCATCTAACAAACCTTTCAATCTTCCTTTTTAGTATTTAATAAGCTAGGCATCATTTACAAGTCTAAATTTGGGGGGAAATGGAAAGATGGACATTTAATTGGATAATGACAATGAATTCATAAATTGTAAAATTGATTGCATAGAAAATATTTCTTTAGTACATTATTAATTATTTAATATAATAAAGGTATAAAATAAAAAATAACAAAGGAATATCAAAATGGTTTAATATACTAATATAGAAAGGGTTAAAATCAAAATTATAAAAAGAGTCAAATGTAAAAATTAATTACAGTATATAATTTGAGTGTTACTTTGTTTTTTAGTTAAGAGGGAATATGGAAAAATCCTAGATAAAGACCTACTTCTCAAACTTCTTTCTGACATTCTCGGATACTGAAACATCACACGATAACACAACTTAAGGCAACAATCCCAAAATAACAAGGAAAAATAAGCACTGTCATGCACCTGTAAATTCACAATTACACTGGCCAGATGTAATCCCGAACTTACCTTACATGATAGTTCTCACCACCCTATTATTCATGTTCCTAGAGAAGTCTTCCTAGGTCTTCCTACTTTCTCAGTTGTACTTCCTAATTCCCATAGTTTAAGTTTAGGCCCGCCCGGTCACCTAAATCTCTTAAACTAGCGCTCTGATACCAACTGTAACAACTCACACAAAACTAGCCAAAACATAGGTCCTTTCATATAAATCAAAAACTGCCAAACATGGCCCACACAAAACAATATCAAAATTTTCAACATTAGGGTTCGCGGAATTCACCCTAGATACAACTGAGAAATATAAAAACAAACTAAATAAAGGAAAGGTCTTCTAATCCACCCGACGCAAGCTCCAGCTCACATCTTCCCCTTTCCCTTAGCCAAGCCCTCTAAATCCTGCTTACCTGAAAAGGGTTTTAGATTTGAAAAGCAAGGGTTAGACCACAAGGTCTAGTGAGATCCCTCGAAATAACGTCCACAATACTCATAACATTACGTAAGAGTAAACAAGGATTAACAATAAGAATACTCTTAACATTTAAAATAATTACATGCATAACGATATTCCACGCTTGTTCATCATCCACACCTGAGACATGTTAATAGGGCACACACCCGCCCTAAGAATTAAACGGAATCTATTCATTTATTTCGTGTGGGACACACAACCCATAACCATCATAATATCATCTCTTTAGCATTCATAAATTTAACAACATAAACACGCAAGTTCAAAGCATAAATATACAAGCAATCAAATCAAGTACCATCAACTTGAGTTAGAAAGACTCACCTGTAGTCCTCGTTACGAATCCTTACTTGCAATCGTTTATCCTCTACTCGCACCTAAAATTGCACCCAACACACAAGAGTAGTTAAGTCTCTCGGCACTCTCAAATTTTGCTGACAACAGAAAGTCCCAGACAAGGAATACTCGGGTTCCGGATCCAATTATGGATTCGACACACTCCCGGACCCATTCCAGATTCCGGTACGCTTTCGGATCCATCCGGATTCCGGTACATTTACGGATCCATCCGGATTCCGGTACGCTTCCGGATCCCCATTCGTTTCCGGATTAGCGAGTTCCGGACTCTGGGTATTCCTACAAACGCTATGAATTCCGAACACTTTTATCGACTACTCCTCGCATGACTCCAAACTTGGTGTTAAACCATGATAATTAAGGAGATGTCGTTACCAACCATATTAGTAAGTTAACCCCTCCGATTTCTACACTAAAACAATTAGAAAGAATACACAGACCCCATTTCTTTTCTTTCCAAAGATAAACAAAAGTTTCAGGCTCCACCACTCCAAACTTATGATTAGATTACCAAGGAGAAAGAGATAAAGATTACATTGAGAATGATGATTCCACACACAATTTTGGAGAAGTTCCAATCGCCTTGACTCCTTGATGATCCTTGCACCTATCAATCGCACCTTAGCCGCACACAGTGTTTTTGATGAAAGCAGGGTTACTAAGGTTTTACCCTTATTTATACCCTTCACAATTGAACACTAAACTTTTCCTTTTTCACACTTTACACCCCAAACTTATTATTTATTCACAAAAGGACCCGGTTATTACATCATCCTCCCCTCAAAAGAATTCCGTCCCCGGAATTCCGTCTTTGAACAAGTGAGGGAAACGGGTCCTCACATCCGATTCCATTTCCCAAGTTGCTTCTTGCCCCTTATGGAAATGCCACTGAAACTTCACTAGTGAGATTTCCTTATTCCTCAACTTTCTCACTTTGCGATCTACGATTGCCAACGGTTCCTCAACATAGTTTAACTTCTCGTCCACCCGAATGTCTTCCGAAGGCACTGCCATGCTTTCTTCGGCCAGACACTTCCTTAAATTCGACACATGAAAGGTCGAATGAACTCCTCGCAGCTCCTCGGGCAACTCCAACTTATACGCCACCTCACCTACACGCTCGGTGATGGCAAACGGCCCGACGTACCTAGGCCTTAGCTTCCCTCTCTTCCCGAATCGTACGACACCTTTCCACGATGACACCTTGATCATCACTTTATCCCCCTCCATGAACTCAATCGGCTTCCTTCTTTTATTTGCATACGCTTTTTGGCGGTCCTGAGCCACCTTTAACTTCTCCCTTATCACACTAATCTTATCGGTAGTTAACTGCACGATTTCCGGTCCTGCCAACTGCTTCTCCCCCACTTCATTCCAACACAACGACGTCCTACACTTACGCCTATACAATGCCTCGAATGGCGCTGCTTGAAGACTGGCGTGATAACTATTGTTATACGAGAATTCGATCAACGTCAGATGAGATTCCCACGAGCCCTTGAAGTCTATCACACATGCACGCAACATATCTTCCAGAGTCTGTATAGTTCTCTCGCTTTGTCCATCCGTCTGAGGGTGATAGGCAGTGCTCATCGAAAGACGCGTACCTAACTCCCTTTGAAGACTCCTCTAAAAAGATGGCGTGAAGGGACTATCACGGTCAGAGACTATGGACGACGGCACTCCATGCCTCGTCACTACTTCATTAACATACAACCTCGCCAACTTTTCTAACGAATCATTCTCCCGAATAGGCAGAAAGTGAGCCGACTTGGTGAGACGGTCAACTATCACCCATATGGCATCATACCCTTTCGGGGTTCTCGGTAGCCTCGTGACAAAGTCCATCGTGATACAGTCCCACTTCCACACCGGTATCTCTAAGGGTTGCATTTCCCCGTAAGTTCTTTGATGTTCTGCCTTGACCTTCAAACAAGTCATACACCGCTCAACAAAGTAAGTGACGTCCTTCTTCAACCCCGACCACCAATACATTTGCCTCAGGTCTCGGTACATCTTATTGGTTCCAGGATGCACCGAATATCATGATTTATGCGCCTCTTCCAAAATACGCTCCTGCAATCCTCCCCACTTAGGAATCCATACTCAGCTCCCCAAACATTTAACACCGCACCCGTTACACTCCAAGGATGCCACATACCCTATGATTCTCTCACTTTTCCATCCTTCCTCCCCAGGAGCTTCCTCTTGGAACTTCTTAATTTCCTCTAGCAGATTAGAAGTTACTTCCACCCGAAATGCCACCACTTTAGTTGGCTCCCTCCTCTCCTTCCGACTCAAAGCGTCGACACGATGTTCGCCTTACCCGGATGGTAAAGGATCTCACAATCGTAGTCACTTAACAATTCCACCCAGCGTCGTTGCCTCATATTTAGCTCCTTCTGATCAAACAAGTGTTTGAGGCTTTTATGATCGGAGTAGATCTGACACGTAACTCCATAAAGATAGTGTCTCCAAATCTTTAGCGTGAAAACCACCGCCGCTAACTCCATGTCGTGCGTAGGGTAGTTCTTCTCGTGCTCCTTCAACTGACGGGATGCATAAGCGATTACCTTCCTGCCTTGCATTAGTACACACCCTAGCCCAAACTTGGACGCATCGCTGTAGATTACGAATCCTTCTGTTCCACAAGGCAACGATAAAATCGGATCACTACTCAACTTGTCCTTCAGCTTACTGAATGCTGCTTCCTGAGCCTCCGTCCACTCGAATTTAGCACTCTTCTTGGTCAAAGCGGTGAATGGCGTAGCTATACAGGAAAATTCTTGAATAAACTTCCGATAGTAGCCCGCTAAACCAAGGAAACTCCTTACCTTCGAAGGTGATCTCGGTGGTTCCCATCCTCTAATGGCCTCTACCTTGGTCGGGTCCACCTTGATACCATCTCCTGACACCACGTGCCCCAAGAATTGGACTTCCCTAAGCCAAAACTCGCACTTGGAGAATTTAGCAAACAACTTCTCTCGCCGCAGCAACTCCAACACTAAGCGAAGATGCTCTTCATGCTCACTCCGAGATCGAGAATAGATGAGGATGTCGTCTATGAATACAATCACACACTTGTCTAACAGCGCACTGCACACCCGATTCATTAAATCCATGAATACCGCCGGAGCATTAGTCAACCCGAAGGGCATGACTAGAAACGCATAATGCTCGTACCTCGTGCGAAAGCCGTCTTAGGCACATCCTCTTCCCTCACCTTCAATTGGTGATAACTGCATCTCAAATCTATCTTCGAGAAAAAGCTCGCCCCTTGCAACTGGTCAAATAGATCGTCGATCCTCGGAAGCGGGTACTTATTCTTAACGGTCACTTTGTTAAGCTCGCAATAATCTATGCACATCCGCATAGACCCATCTTTTTTCTTGACGAAAAGTACCGGCGCTCCCAGGGTGATGAACTAGGGCTTATGAATCCCTTGTCCAACAACTCTTGCAATTGCGTCATCATTTCCTTCATCTCTGTCGGTGCCAACCGGTACGGTGCACGCGCTATTGGTTTCGCGCCAGGCATCAACTCGATCCTAAATTCGACTTGACGGTCCGGGGATAAACTCGTCAGGTCATCCGGAAATACCTCCGGGAACTCACTCACCACAGGAACATCTTCTATTCCTCTCTTCTCTTTCTTAGCGTCTACCACATACGCTAGAAACCCCTGACACCCCTTTTCCAAACAATGCCTCGCCTTCATCACCGAGATAAGGCAGGACTAACGCTCACGCCTATCCCCATAGATTACGACCTCAGACTTATCTGACAACACGATACGAATCATCTTCTTATTGCACACAATGCTAGCACTATTACTAGCCAACCAATCCATCCCTACAACAATGTCAAACTCTCCCATACCCATTGGATATAAACTCAAGGGAAAAGTGTGACCCTCTACTTCGATACTACACCCCTCATACACCTCCCCCACCAAGACATGACTATCATCCACAATCTCTACTTCAAAACCACACTCTAACCGCTTAGGTTTAACATGCAGACATCGAGCAAAGACCGGCGATACAAACGAACGATTTGCACCTGAGTCAAATAACACTTTAGCAAATTTCGAATTAACAAGAAAGGTACCTGTCACCACGTCCGACACCTCAACTGCCTCCTCCGCCGACATTTGAAAATCCCTAGCTTTCGCTCGAGCTGGCTCTACCTTCCTTTCCCCACTCCTTCCTCCTTGACTCCCACCAAAACCAACCGAAGATCCCTTCCTCAACTGCGGACAATCAGGTTTGAAATGATCTGTAGAACCACACAAATAACAAGCCCTCGGGTTAGGACACTCTCGCGCTATGTGTCCCAACCTCCCACACTTGAAACAAACATCAGGTTCAAAGGTACACTCTCCACGATGCACTTTATTACACTTTCCACATGGTCTTTCACCAAACCTTGGTCCCATCCGCAGCTCGGGCTTAGAGACCTTAGACCTTTTCACATCCCTAACAGGTCCTTCCCACTTCCTCTTATCCACATTCCTCTCCGACATTTGTCGATTTTTCTCCTTCTCAGTTAACTCTGCCACGTCGACCGCCGCCTGAAAGGTTGTGGGGCCACGATTTTGCACGAGTTCCCTCACACTACTCTTCAGTCCCCAAACGTATCTTTCAACACGCCTCTCCTCAGTAGGCACATATATCTCCGCGAATCGTGCCTTCTCGATGAACTTAGAGGTGTACTCCTGTACTGTCATTGATCCTTGCTCAAGCCCCAGAAACTCCTCTTCCAACTTCTTTACTGCCGCCAAGGGGCACAACTGAGCCTTGAACCTCCTAGTGAACGTTTCCCACTCTTGCTTCGTCCTCCCGATGTGGTCTTTACCTGATTCTCCAACAATGCTTGCAGAGTCTCTTGCAGTTTGCCCATTTCAGCAGTGAACTTTTCCTCGGTCAGAAAAGACTGGTTCTGGTTTTTTCCTCGGGCTTTTTGACTGCCTCCCCTTCATCGAACCAGTACTCTTGTTTTGGGACGGCTTGCGCACCTCCGGTGCTCCCGCACTCTTAGCCCGACAGACAGTCGACGCCTTCTTCCCACCTCGAGTCACCACCCCAGTTCCTACTGCCTGGGTGGCCGCTCGTCGGGGTGCCTTCCTCGACCCCTTTCACAGCCTCTGCCTTTTCCGCGGGTAGCCGTCTGCCTCGAAGGATCCACCGGTCCGTCCTCCAGAATTTCTTCCACACGGATTTCTTCCCCAACCGGCACTGTACCCACAACTGGCACATACCTACTTCTCAAACTTCTTTCTGACATTCTCGGATACTGAAACATCACACGTTACAACTTAAGGCAACAATCCCAAAATAACAAGGAAAAATAAGCACCGTCATGAACCTGTAAATTCACAATTACACTGGCCAGGTGTAATCCCGAACTTACCTTACATGATAGTTCTCACCACCCTATTATTCACGTTCCCAGTGAAGTCTTCCTAGGCCTTCCTACTTTCTCAACTTTACTTCCTAAATCCCACAGTTTAAGTTTAGGCCCGTTCGGTAACCTAAATCTCTTAAACTAGCGCTCTGATACCAACTGTAAAACCCAGCCAAAACTAGCCAAAACATAGGTCCTTTAATATAAATCAAAAACTCCTAAATATGGCCCACACATCACAATATCAAAGTTTTCAACATTAGGGTTCGTGGAGTTCACCCTAGATACAACTGAGAAATATAAAAACTAACTAAATAAAGGAAAGGTCTTCTAATCCACCCGACGCAAGCTCCAGCTCACATCTTCCCCTTTCCCTTAGCCAAGCCCTCTAAATCCTGCTTACCTGAAAAGGGTTTTAGATTTGAAAAGAGAGGGTTAGACCACAAGGTCTAGTGAGATCCCTCGAAATAACGTCCACAATACTCATAACATTACGTAAGAGTAATCAAGGATTAACAATAAGAATTACTCTTAACATTTAAAATAATTACACGCATAACGATATTCCACGCTTGGTCATCATCCACACCTGAGACATGTTAATAGGACACACACCCACCCTAAGAATTAAACGGAATCTATTCATTTATTCCGTATGGGACACACTCCCCATAACCATCATAATATCATCTCTTTAGAATTAATAAATTTAACCGCATAAACACGCAAGTTCAAAGCATAAATATACAAGCAATCTAATCAAGTACCATCAACTTGAGTTAGAAAGACTCACCTGTAGTCCTCGCTAGGAATCCTTACTTGCAACCGTTTATCTTCTACCTGCACCTACAATTGCACCCAACACACAAGACTAGTTTAGTCAATCGGCACTCTCGAATTTCGCTGACAACAGAAAGTCCCAGACAAGGAATACCCGGGTTTCGGATCCAATTCCGTATTCGACACACTCCCGGACCCATTCCGGATTCCGATACGCTTCCGGATCCCCATTCGTTTCCGGATTAGCGAGTTCCGGACTCTGGGTTTTCCTACAAACGCTATGAATTTCTAACACTTTAATCGACTACTCCTCGCACGACTCCAAACTTGGTGTTAAACCATGATAATTAAGGAGATGTCGTTATCAGCCATTTTAGTAAGTTAACCCCTCCGATTTCTACACTAAAACAATTAGAAAGAATACAAAGACCCAATTTCTTTTCTTTCCAAAGATAAACAAAAGTTTCAGGCTCCACCACTCCAAACTTCTGATTAGATTACCAAGGAGAAAGAGATAAAGATTACCTTGAGAATGATGATTCCACACTCAATTTTGGAGAAGTTCCAATCGCGTTGACTCCTTGATGATCCTTGCACCTACCAATCGCACCTTAGCCGCACAAAGTGTTTTTGATGAAATCAGGGTTACTAAGGTTTTACCCTTATTTATACCCTTCACAATTGAACACTAAACTTTTCCTCTTTCACACTTTACACCCCAAACTTATTATTTATTCACAAAAGTCCCCGTTTATTACAATTTAGAGGGCCTGGCTAAGGGAAAGGGGAAGATGTGAGCTGGAGCTTGCGTCTGGTGGATTAGAAGACCTTTCTTTTATTTAGTTAGTTTTTATATTTCTCAGCTGTATCTAGGGTTAATTCCGCAAACCCTAATGTTGAAATTTTTGATATTGTGATGTGTGGGCCATGTTTGGCAGTTTTTGATTTATATGAAAGGACCTATGTTTTGGCTAGTTTTGTGTGGGTTGTTACAGTTTACCATCTACATACTAGAGTTCTTTGGTTTTAGGTTTGAGACCAAAACTAAGGTGGGTTCATCCTTACTTTTAAAACTTTAAACATGTTAAAACTCTATATTTTGAACTATTAAACATTTCCTTGTATACATTTTCTTATTTGAAGGAGATCTTAGGGTTTTTACCATTTTGGGATATGATGAAGAGTTCTATGTTTTGTGATATAAAATGTGACTGGCTTACATATTTGTTTGGATTAATACATATTTTTCACTATATTATGATATTTATTTGGTAAAAGTGAGTATTTGGATAAATAAATATGTGAATGATTGCTAATATCATTAATGATCATTTTAAAGTGTATAACATTTGGGAAACCTATTTTATGAACAAGTTATGAGAGAAAAGAAAATGGTCATGGTTAGACCTTTACAATGATTTGGTTCCATATGGTAA
Source organism: Saussurea involucrata (assembly GCA_033807775.1). NCBI lineage: Eukaryota > Viridiplantae > Streptophyta > Magnoliopsida > Asterales > Asteraceae > Saussurea > Saussurea involucrata. The sequence continues at coordinate 15,157,878 of CM066312.1, forward strand.
TGGATTATACATAAAAAATTATGGATTTATGATTTGAGAAACTATATGTGTGATTATAGTTTGGTCAGAAATGTGATTGTGACAAGCCTTAGACTATTACTAATGGATCCATAGGTATTAACATGTTCTAAGATTTTGACATCCATTAATCAACCCATCCCATATATTCGTGATTATATTTGTGAGAAAATCAACTTTATTGAAGAGTAAATTACAAAATAGTCCCTCGGTCTTGTAGGAACTCTGGATTTCATCTCAAACTTTTGGAAATTACAAAAACCTTCAGTTAAGTTTCCTTCGTTGTTTCATATGCAAGTCACAACTTTTATGAATTTGTGTAACAACCCAAAAACTTAAACAGACATAACATAGATAAATAATCCCCAAATCGGGTCCCAATTACAGAAGGATTCATAAACAGAACATAAAAGTCTGAACAATTCAAAATTTGCAACGAAAAGGTATTCTATCCACAGCCGAGAGATCTATCTAAGCGGTACAATATTTGAACTATAGTGTTCCTCGCTAAAGCCTCCATCTCTAAGCACAAGCCATCTCTTTACCTTTGCTCAAAGCACCGCTTGTGCGCTTCCCTGAAAATGTTTTAGTTTTGAAAAGCGAGGGTTAGACCAAACAGTCTAGTGAATTCCCTCCAAAAGCGGTTTTAACAACAAGTATAAAACATTTCTTTAACAAATCATGCATCTCAACATAAAACTCCATACATGGGTACTTGCACAATGTTCAAGGATCGCACAATCCAGAACCACGATCGGGGCCCAAGCAGACTCCCCTCTCGCCTCATATCGGGGCCCAAGCAAACTCCCATTACCCGAATAGGAAGGAAACGAATTACATCCTACCGGTTCATAACAAACTCCTAAGGGATCATCGGATCCCGAGGTACATTGATCCCACTGCGCAACCCGACTCCACATAGCTAACAATAAACCACAAAGCGTGAAATCTTTATAAACCGTTCAATCATGCTACATAAACCTTTCCAAAACATACTTTCATGCGAGAATTTATATAAGCTTGTAAACAAATCATACTCGTAAAACATACCATGATCAGTAAAACATTTGACATCTCATTCCACGCAAAAAGGATTAAGGAAACTCACCTGGTTGTAGAGATTTCCTACGCACACGTCACCCTTTTGAACGAGCCGGAATGATCCGAACAACTTAAGCATACCACAAAAGCTCAGCAACTAATTATCCGGACATAAACTACCGGACATCTAGACTGTCCGGAACTGCTACTTCCCGGACGCCTATCCGGAACTTCTTTTCGGGTCATCCGGAAACCACTGTCCGGACCATACTATCCGGAGAAGCTATCTGGGTCCCAACACCCCGACTTAACTACCCGGACACTTACTATCCGGAAACACTTACCCGAACACACTCATTAACCGGGAACACTTACCCGGACACACTCACTATCCGGAAACACTTACCCGGACACACTCACTATTCGGACAGAGCGGTATCCGGTAAGCTGAACTGACAAACCCCAAATCTCTCAAAAATCGATCAAATCATGCGGTTAAGCCCCAACATTAGCTAGATACAACATTAGTTTTGCATTTGCAATTAAAAGCTTTCATTTACTTCATTCTTATTCACCTTGGTCCAAAACAAGAAAACTTCACCACTTTCTTCTAAGGGTAAACACATAGAAATAGATGGTGCTAAATCGATTAAGGTAGCCTAGATCAACACCTGAATACAACATTTATCCAAAAACAGAGATGAGGGTTCATGATTTTTACCTTAATGAAGCCCTCCTTAGCCGAAATCTCTTCTTCTCCTCTCGGTCTCTTTCTCAGCCGCCCATTTGCACAAAAAAGAGGAGCTTTCTAGGGATTTGTCCCCTTTTATACTTCTCATTAATTGCTATTTGGTCCCTCCTTAACTTTCCCTCCTTTTTCACTTTGGCCACAAACCTTCCACTTATTACAACAAATAACCGGTTGTTACAATTTGTTAGTGTACAAATTTGTAAAGCACATGTACAACTCCTAAGACATTTATAAGAAAAACTAACCCCCCTTTCAACACATTGGCGCCCCCTCCTTCTCCAACGCAGCATCACCGACGCCCCTCTTCCGACAAATCCTTCTTATACAACTCCATTTCCTTCTTTCTCTCCTTTCTCAATTCGTAAAAACAAAATTCAAACCCTATGTTACAAAGCCCACACAATCTATATTTCAACGGTGGCTACCTCAAATACCTTCTCCTTATCTAGTTACGTATTGACAATTGTTATACACCAATAGACGTGTGAAAATCAGACCCTAAAACAACTATACAATGTGACCCAATATCGTCTTTCAAGTAATAAAATGGTAAGAATCAAGTATCGTATTCCACAGGGATATGTATCTTAAGTTGCAAAATCTTGAGATGAAAGACTAACTTCAGATGACGAATTTGAAGACTTTGTTTTGGTTTGAAGTTTTCACTTCATGATTATAACAATTAATAAAGAGAGCAAGGGTGCAAAAATATTGGGGTGAAGTATAAACACAAATTCCAGTGGGCAATGCTATAGCATTTGTTCAACAACAATTAGTTTCACCATCGACTTTTTGGGAAATCCTTCTGGATATTCATCATTGTACTATTGTTTAGCTTTCAATCAACACATGCCTGTGTTGTATCAGGACTAGTGGTAGTAACAAATGAAGCCCCTTAAGTATATGGATAAACAAATGCCTTTGTTAAAAATCACTTTTTCTAGCCGATTCCCATATCATCCAAGTTGATGTGTTCTAAGTGGCTCATTCCTGAGTCCACTACACTTTAACACCTTAACTAGTGACCAACTTGTCGAGAATAATCAATTTAAAAAAACAGAGTTAACAAATTCCTTTGCTAGCAACTCTTCTAAGTCTACTTCCTTTGTCATTCGAATTGACGTGCATTACAATGGTTCATGCCTGAGTCCATGGCACTTTAACACTTTCAAAGTGATCAAGTTGTCAAGGAGTATTTTGAATTTATAAAACTTAGAATGAAATGTGGAACATTATTATTGAGAAACGGTGTTCATTTTTCTTTGGTTTAAAACTCCACTATTTTATCTCACACCCAACCTATGAAGATTAGCTACTCATACTTGAAAGTAAAATACAAGAAATATAAATGACAATAAGTAAATACATAAAGTAAATGACTGAAAAGTAAATGACAAAGACAATAAAGTAAAGAAAGCAAGTAACTATGCAATGCTGCAACAACTCATAAATAAGAACAAGAAAATGAAGAAAATAAATTAAATGCACGAACTTGAATTGCAAACTTAAAGTGTTTTTATATCAGTTTTAGAACTGGTTCAATATATCCAAAAACCTAAACTCACCTCTCTATTTATACTACTACTAAGAGGGAGGGGAGGGGAGGGGGGGGGGGGGGTAAAAAGGAAATATATATATAAGAGTAAATTACATTTTTGGTCCTTGTGGTTTACACTCATTATCAATTTTGGTCCCTTTTTCAAACTAATTACACTTTTAGTCATCATGGTTGTTATTTTGTTTCAATTTTGGTCCTTCTGACCAACTTTAATTAAAATAGTTATTTAGCTTAAGAGTATTTTAGTCCATTTACCTTTTCTACAATTCAGATCAAACAAAGCAATAAGGTGACGTTTGGTAGGCATACATGATTGGACTGGATTGGGCTGGACAAAACATGACATAATAGGACTGGATATATAGTTTTCGATTTTTTTTCTTACATAAATAAGAAAAATATATATTTTTTACACAACTTATAATAGAGTTTTTATTAGTGTAGACAGATTTGCATGTATATATATAGATATGTATATATATAGATATATATATATATATATTATTGAATAGAGGCTCACTATTTTGTAAACTTTTTTTCGTGTAAACTTTGGATTTCATAGGTTTTTTAATGAAATTTTTTCATGAAATTGTTTCATATCATTCATTTCTTGATGAAATTGTTTCATACATTTGTGTTTTTATGTAGCTTCATATATATTTTTTCATTCCTATGAAACTTGATGAAACTTTTTCGTTTTACATAAAAAAAACACAAATATATGAAACAATTTCATTAAGAAATGAATGATATGAAACATTCTTATCAAAATAAACAATTTCATAAAATAATTTCATCAAGAAAACCTATGAAATCCAAAAGTTTACAAGTTTACACACATTTAGCGGTTTATAATTTATTATCCCTCTTATTGAATAAATCCGTAAAAATTTAAGGATAATCTATAATTAACTTTTCTAATTATATCGACAAGACTTTTTAATGGTGTCATTTACAAAATGAAGTATGTATTTCTAGACTAATAAAAATTATCATTAGTTAACTAATGTAATAAGGATATAAAATGAAAAAGATAGGAACACTAAAAATTAAAAATAAAACAAACTACAAGGACTAAACTTGTTATTTACTATATACTCTTGAAACAAAAAAATGAAAAAAAACAAAGAAAAGGTAAATGGACTAAAATACCCTTAAGCTAAATAACTATTTTAATTAAAGTTGGTCAGAATGACCAAAATTGAAACAAAATAACAACCATGATGACTAAAAGTGTAATTAGTTTGAAAGAGGGATCAAAGTTGATAATGAATGTAAACCACAAGGACCAAAAATGTAATTTACTCTATATATAAAGTTGGTACAAAAAGTACACTTTAAGGTACAATCCTTAAATCAAGGACAAGCAAGTTATCATCATTACTACCAAAAGAGCACTTAGACAGATTTCTTTGACTAAATTAACTGGATTTGAAGTTCTAGTTAGCTCCATAGTTATATTTGCTCTTCAAAAATCCACTCCAACGTTCAGATCCAATGTTGTAGCAATGCTGACAACAACAACCTGCAATCAAGTTCATATTAGCCTTCCTAAGATGTAAAAACAGGTAAATCAAGCACTTAGGTCCATGAAACAAAACGAGGGAAATAAAGTTATAAAAATGACTCAAATGTTTGGATAAAGAAAATTATATAGCTAAAAATAGAAGGAAAAATGTACTTTATGCGCTGAATGACCAATGCATATCATGTATATGTTGATTTGCACAATGTTCACCTTTCAGCGCTTTGACTTTCATAAATTACTTAAAAACATAAATCTATAGTTTTTTGTATCCTTTATTTGAAAAGAGCATATATTGCATTGGCAATATATATTTTTATTTCTTATTCCTTCCCTCTCCCCGCTCTTTTTACATTGACATGCTTTCTTTTAATTTATGAAAACTTTGGTGGTAAGTTCCAAGTTCAGATACAATGGAGCTAGGGTATATGGAGGTTCAGTCGTAGGCTCGTAGCTAAAGAAGATAAATGAAATTAGAGATTTTGTTGCTAATTTTCGAGATCATGACCAAGGTCAAAATGTGTTTTCCTCATTTTTGAAATGGTGGTCGAAGAATTTAAATATGAAACCTATGAAACCTAGTTCTTCACCAATTTTATCTCTTTCTTCCCTGTAGATATGAGACTCGGTTTTTCATTGGAACCCATGAAACCTAGTTCTTCACCACAACCTAGTTCTTTATCAAACTCGATCCGATGTGTATTCCAAACAATGTCGACATAGGAAACCAGGGGACGGAGCCAGAAAATTTGCAAGAAAATTTATGAAAGGGAAGCTTAGAAAAGATAGTATAAAATATTTTCAGGTTTTAATGTTGAAAATATCCTTTTAAGAGATACTTTTTTTATGAATACTTGTCTATAGACAATATTTGTTAAAAATTAACAAGACTAAACAACCTAAATATATATATATATATATACATAAACAAACACAAAATGTATTTATAAGTGTATATAAACAATAAAACCTCTTTGACAAAAAGGAATCCAATTTATGTTAGTTCTAAAATCATTAGCAATGATTTGTCTGGCTGGAGAGCCTTTTGAGAAATCAATTTTGTCAATCATTTAAACAAAATTTATATCTGACATCGTGTCAGTTTCTCTAATATGGTGAACGTTTTCATTAACTACACCATTTCTTTTGACTCTTAATTCTTCTATTGGTTCTTGAGAATCTTGGGAATTATTTTCTTCTCTTATTTGAGAAGTAGAGGCTCTAGAAGGATTATAATCAACTATGTAATCTAGAGGCGATATATGGGATCTCATAGATCTGGATCCAGACAGAGAACTACCAGGCGGATTGTTCCTTCTATTATCATTGAAGTTGATTTGAACAATTCCTTCATTAGTTTGAGTGATATTTTTAAACTCACTCTGGACTACAGGATTTCTATGAATGTCCTGAGTAACAGTCCAATTTTCTGGGAAAACAATTTCTTCCCATTTTATAGGTGTTCTAGTAGTTATGCTAGATCTGTTGAAATTAGTTTCTATTAGGACAGTTTCATTCTTATCTTTTTCTACCTTTTTGCACATAGGATTTAACGTGTAAAGAGGTTTATAATAAATACGATAACAGATACATATGACCTCTGTTCCTGGAGTATAATTATAACCATTTGTTTTAACATTTAAAGTTAAAGCATCAAGTATATTTACATCAGATAAAGATAAGCAAAGGTTAGGATAAACATCAAAATAGACTGGACCATGGGCCAGGCTTGATTGGATAATTCCCATCAGGGATTGTTTCCAATTTATATTTCTACCATCTCTTAAAGCTGCTAGAAAGCTTTCTGGTAACCCTTCCAGGGTTAGAGGTCTAAAAGCAATTTGAACAAGACCTATGTGTAAAAGAAACGAATAATCATCTCATCTTTATGTAAAGGAATAGATGACTCTGTAGTTTTAACTCTTTATAAAGAGCTACCTTCTTGATGATGTTTGACACCGTTTCCTCGCCATAAGGCTTTTTTGTCTCAGGATCATTACGGGATAATTTATCCCAATATCTGGTAAGACCTTGTCTTTTCAAGCAAGGGGCCATGATTTCGGTATAACCAAAAATAGGCTTCCATTTCCATATCCAAGGGATACTGAATTCCATAAAGAACCAGCATGTGTTCTGTCCCTCAATAATGTATTGAGTTTTGTTGTTATAAACTTTTGGTGAATAAGACACCCATTGTTTTAAACAAAGGTTTAAATTATCAGGGAGAATTTCTCCAGTGGTGCCAAAATTTCTCCACCAGGTGAAAAACCAGTTAGGAACTGGAGAGTGAAAGCATTTATCACAAATTTTTAGAAACCAAGTGTGTTTCTTATTTTCATTTTCATAAACAAGAACCTTTTCAAAACTGGTAATATAATCCCAGTAATTGAATTTAAAATTACATTTATGGTGAGGAGAGTACCATTCTCTCTCAGTTAACGGAGATATTCCCCATTCTTCGAAAGAAATAATTTTCTTTATAATGAATTTTGAGAAGTTATAAACTTCGGATTTTGTAGCAGGAGAGAAATGAGTGATCTCTACACAATTTGTAGAATTTAAAAGACCCTCATAATATTGTCTTTGTTTTAAAAAACCATGAGTGCTAGAGGACTTATTAAGATACCTCTGTAGAATATAATCTGGGTTATTTTTCCATTGAATATCTTTGTCTTCAATTTGAAATATTATTTCTTTGGACTGATTCTCTAAGAATTGAGAATCTGAGTTTTCCTCTTTGCTAATATTAGCATAAGAAAGGCTTTCTTTCTTTTCTTTATCCTTAATATAATTAAGGTATTCTTTCTGAAGAGGATGGTCTTCAGGAAGTGAAGTACCTATAAGGTTCTCGAGTGGATTATCATCCGTGTTAACAATGTTTGAAGCTATTAGCTTCTTTTTACCCATCTGGATAGCCCAATCTTCTGGGGAAGTTCTTCCCCTTCCTCTTCCTCTATAAGAGGATGGATTTCCTCTTCCTCTATAAGAGGAATAACTGTAATGTGAGGAGCTCATACTCAAACATCATCAAGAAGGTAGCTCTTTATAAAGAGCAATATGAAGAGAAGCAGGGTCAAGAAGACACAGATGAAATCAGTCTTTTCAAGAGAATGTCTCAAAGATACTCAGAGACACACTCAAAAAAAGAGATTATAGATCTCTATGTTTCCAAAATGAAGGAAGACTTATTAAAAAATATAGGTCCAGATTCAAGATCAGATGCTTCGATGACATCGGAACAAATGACGCAAGATGCACAAGACCCGGATGATGATCCTGGGATTTTTCTAGATAATGATCTAGACACGTTTATTATCTCGATGACAGATAAAACAAAAGAGATGAAGTAATCAGTTTTCTTCATTATCAGTCGACATAATATGGCCGACACTTTTCACTATTCATGAATAGTTTAGTGGAATCTCCACTTTTTGCTTTTAAAAAGTTTTTTGTTTTATTTCTTTTTAGCTCTATATAAGAGAGCCTCCTCCCTTTGTATTCGGCACCACTTTCTTAGACTCTCTCTACATTTACTGCTTTCTCTCCTTTCCAGTTTGTAATATTAAGCATTTCAATAAAGAAAAAGCTTGTGGATACTGAAGGGCCTCATTTGTAAGTTGTTTTTATTACAGTCTTTATAAGCTTTATTTATTATTTGTTAGCCATGATTGGCTAAATTAAGATTTTATGTTAGAACATACTTGTTATGTTTACATTTACAGATTACCATGGATAATATAATTTCTAAGTCATAAATCTGTATTCTAAGTCTTTGGTCGAGTGCCAACTTCATTGTTAATTTCCACCCTATCCAGGCCAGTAGAGCCGTTTAATTGGGTTTCCCTGGTTAACATTAATGAAGGTGTTAAATGGTGGCTTAAGACTTATTAATTCAGATCCTTGGGTTAAAAATGGTATCAGAGCCATGGAAATAGGTATTTGTATTTTAACAATTATGTTTTAACATATTATCCTTCTCAAAAGTTTCATTATGATGAACCTCTTTAGAATGGGATATTTCTTTGATATTTTCTACCCTTACAGCAATTTTATAATCTGCTATATAGATGACATTTTAGTTTTCTCATTGGATATTGAAAGCCATTTTAAACATCTTGATCTCTTTAAAAAAGTTGTTATCCAAAATGGTCTAGTTATATCTAAACCAAAGATGTCCCTTTTTCAAACAAAAATCAGATTTCTTGGTCATAATATTGAAAAGGAAAGGATTATTCCTATTCAAAGATCTCTAGAATTTAGTTCTAAATTCCCGGATCAAATAACAGATAGAACCCAATTACAGAGATTTTTAGGTAGTTTAAACTATGTTTCTGCCTATATAAAAGATTTAAATAACGATACTTCTATTCTTTATGATAGACTCAAGAAGAAGAGTTCTCCTTGGGATAATAGTCATACCCAGGCCATAAGAAATATCAAAGAAAAGGTCAAGAATCTTCCTTGCTTAATGTTAGCAAACCCTGCATGGGAAAAGATTGTTGAAACTGACGCCTCTGATATAGGTTATGGGGGAATTTTAAAACAAATTGACCCTGTTTCAAAACAAGAAATTCTTGTTAGATTCCATTCAGGAAAATGGAATGGAGCCCAGAAAAACTATGCAACTATAGCTAAAGAGCTATTTGCAATTGTAAAATGTGTCTTGAAATTCCAAGATGACCTTTACAATAAAAAGTTTATTATAAAAACTGATTGTATATCTGCTAAATATATGTTTCAAAAGGATTTCAAACATGATGTTTCAAAACAAATGTTTGCTAGATGGCAGGCGCATTTAGCCCCTTTTGATTTTATAATTGTTCATAAGAAAGGAGCAGAAAATCATCTGCCTGATTTCCTAACACGAGAATATCTTTTATAGATCCTTGGGTTAAGAATGGGATATTTGTTTTAAAATTAGTTTGGCTATAATATCATCTGTATTAATGAAAGTCCAAACTTCTTTACAAAGTGTCACACCTATACCTACTTTGCAATAATATCTCACATATCAATAAAAACCAAAACTCCTTTTAAAAATGGCATCCACTATCACATCACCAATTACTTTATAATTTATATTTACATATTTTAATAATTTATAATATTACAAAGATACTAAATGTGTTTTATTTATAATATAAATAATTGTGATCCCAGAACAAATAATCAAACAATATAAGCAATCAGATGGCCATCCATATATTGATCAAATAAGAACAATCAACAAGTACACAATAGAGAATGTAGAGAGCAATTGTAGAGTGTGTGTACTTGTGTGTGTAGCTATGAATTACCTAATCAGAAATCTAGGCTAAAGTTACCTTATATACTTTGTAACTTAGCAACTACATAAATGGTCCCTCTACATGGTACAACATGATAATTAAGGCACTAACATTCTCCCCCTTTGTACCAATGTAGAGGCAAAGAGTTTAAGCGTCTACCGGGGCACATACTTCTTCTAAATCCCGAAGATGATCTCGAACCTCCGTAGTGCATTTCGGTACTCCTTCCGGTACGTAATGGCATCCAGGGCTTGCTTGATCAACTCATTCTCCTTATCTTTAAGCTTCACCTCCTCGCTTGCATCCAGACGCAGTTTACTCTCAAGATGGACCTGAATAATCTTGAAAGTTCCATCACTGAACTTGTTGGCCTCACAGGTTCTAAAAAATCTCTTCTTAGAGTCTTGATTACTGTAAACCACCCCAAGCTCAAGTTTCTTCAGAACATTATAAGCAAGAATACCTTGAATGTCAGACAGATGCCGGTTCAGTGCTCTTAGGTTTACTCGGTCTTGGTGTGACTTCAAGGCCATTTGGAAATCCGTAAGATAAGAAAATTTCAGGATATTCTTCATGAACCTCTTGACACTTTGATATGCAGAAGACCATTCAATCTTCTTTTCAGGAGCTCGTGCTAGAGTGTCATACAAATTGCAGAAGTCGTCAAGCTTTAGACTCTTGAAGTCTGCTTCTGAAAAGACGTGTTCAGAGCCATCAGATCTTTGTACAGTAAACTGTGGGTACCAGACTTTGAAAAGCTTGCAGGATTCTATCTTCAGTATATTCATTATAGCTTTATCTGACCTCACCACATCTGTACTCAGGTTCTGGTTGTTCATCACGTGTAAGAACTCAATCTTTTGAAGTGAGGGCCAGTTCTCAACCCTGTACACCTTCTCTATATCGATCCTCTGGACATCCCTAACAAACAGATCTTTCCTTATGCTCTCCTGATAAATAATCAGAATCCTAACTCGTTCACCTGTAGCCACATACCTTGGCTCAGCATCAACCACTTCCTGATATATTGCCAGTTCAGCTTCGAGTATCGGATCCCTGATTCTGCCATGGGCTTGCACTTGAATTCCCGGAGCATTCACTTGTACCACTAGAGCCGGAGGAGCGAAAGTACTTGCACTCTGATCAGTCGGCGTTTGTGGTTGAGTAGTATCATCTGGAGTATCATTGTCGGAATCCAAAGCAACCATAATAGCCCCGGTGATTTCGAATATATCATCTAATTCCTCTTTGATTTGGACGGTCATTTTCTCAGGTTCTTCCTCAGAATCAATATAAATGTAGTCAACAATCATAGCATCCGCCATCCTTTCATCATCTGTTCTATTGTCAACAACCGAAGGCTTTTCAATCCCATTTATGACATCAGCTAGAACTTCGGTGTCATTCACTTGGACCATATCAGTACTAGATCCACATGCCCCTGTTTTTCTTTCACTAGCTGAAGCACCAACATTTTCTGCACCTGCACCACTAGACTCACCAACCCTGGCTCTCTTCTCCCCCTCATGTAGATCAGGCGGATCCTGATCATCATGTCTTCATTTGCTGGAAGCTTGAGCCTGAACCCCACACGCTTGTTCTACCACAACTAATCTCTTGGATAACTCTTGGTATCCAGAAAGCATGGCTTGCGTCATTTCTTTCATGGTGTTGTTCAAGGTCTGGAAGTCATTACTGGTGGGCATTTGGGTTTGAGTTTGGGTTTGAGGTTGGGTATGTTGTCGGAGTAATCCAACAAGGTCAACTTCTTCAGTAGTGTTTGTATCTCCTTGTGCTAACAGTCTGGCTAACAACTCAGATTTGAGTTGATCGGTAAGGATTTGGTGTAACGGAACTGATGGTGGTGGTTGTGGGTTAGATTGAGTGTTGGATGGTTGATCCTGAGGAGTTGATGATGATTCAGTAATGCCTTTTCCTTTTATTGCCCTTTTAACTTCGGCAGATAAGTCATTAACAATCGTCTGTAACTGTGCAGCGTGTTGCTTGTAGGTCGTATCGATCGATGCAATTGAAGTTCGCAAAACCTCCAGAGTGATGTAGTGCGGATAAGGACCAAGGTTTTGAGCGACCTGTCTCACAGTTAAAGATGGGAAAATAGATCTAACACTCGAACCACATAGGTTTTCTGTTATCGTAGTAGTTGTAGCAACTACACGGCCTGTGTTCAAAGTTGGCGTGGTGTTAGCAATGACAGGACTTCCACCCGATCCTCGTGGGGCACCAACAAATGTCGGTCGCACTCGGGGTGTTCTGGTTGGGGCACGGAAGCCCACAACTTGTTGTGATACCAACGCGCGTGGCCTAGTTGAAGATGTATGTCCAAAAGGCTCTAGACTTAATGTGCTCGGAATAAAGGGCGGTGGCCGGGGCAGGAGCCTACCTTGTTCAATATCAGCAGACACCGAGTGTGTTGCCGATAGCGTTTGAGCTTTATCCCCTGTGTGAAATGAAACGCCGGCAAATTGAGATGCCGACGAGTGGCTGAGGGGGGCTGTGCTTTGCATGGCTAGGTCCACCATGTCTTGTTCAATACGCAACAGCGACGTACGTACGTTGGTAGTAGATGTGGCTACCCGACATGTAACAGTTTGGGAAGGATCGGCAGTTAAAACTTTATCCGATCCTATCTCAGCCTCTCCCATTTCTTTTCTCACATTCCCACGACTCACATTAGTGTTTTCTACTTCATCTCCCTCTTCCCGCCTTGTGTCACCAAAATCACCGGAGGGTCCGAAGTTCCAGGCAAAATCAGCATCAGAACCCTCAATATGTCGACTCCTACCGATGTGTCGCGGAATAAGATCCGCATCAGGGTCATGATCAGGATCGGAGTCGGAATCATCATCATCAGCTCATCGTGGTTGGTCAGATGCTTCATCGTCAGATGACGAAGCATCGGGGTCAAAATCGGGGTCATCCTCTGAATCCATCGACACGTCGTCGAGGATTGGAATTCTAACAGTTCCGGATATGGATGCCTGACCAGCAGTCCTCGCCACCCCACCACTCTCTGTCTTAATATTCTCCTCGCCTCTTCCCGTTCAGGAACCCCAAGTTCCTTAACCTGCTCAACATGTAAACCCTCACCGCCTAGTGGGATTGCACCTTGGGGAGGTCCCGCCAGTTCTGGCTGGACTACTAGTGCGTTAGCTATTCTATATTGCCTAACTACCTCAGACTGCTGGTCGGCATGGGCAAGAACAGCTTCAGGTATAACTGCGATGTGGGCAAGGTGAATATGTTTCGGCATCTTTAGATAATGCATCCACTGTGTCGGTCCTTGTACCGCATTTGGGCGTCTAGGGATTTCCTGGTTGCCCTCCATGATTTGGTGGATGATGATCTAGAAGAATCGTTGATATGGCACAAAGTGTCGGTTCTTTATCGGGCGTGCTTTGTCTTCGACCAGTTCTTGTAGCCGGTTCCAGAGTAGAATAGCATAATCTATGTTACGGTTAAAGGCGAAGGCGTGGAACATCCCAAGGGTTGCTAGGTTACATTTGTCAAGGCCGTTATGCTTTGACGTCATGCATCGGTTGAGGATGGAGCATAGGGTGTACCAGACTGGTGGTAGATGTTTTCTTTGGAATCTAGACGAGCCGGCTAGCACAGGGTTCTGTGGGTCTTGGTATCCTAAGCTTCGGATGTCCGCGAACAGTTGGGCTTCGGGAACCATGTCCTCAAAATTTGGGTTAAATGGGAGGTCTAAGGCTAGACGGAGCCGCTTAAGTGTAAGTCGAACATCGAAATGATCGACTCTTGCAGAAAAATGTGGACCCCGTCGGTGTGTAGGATGATATCGTAGTGTTTGCCAAAATTGTTGTAGATATATAAGGGGCACAGTGACTACCTTCGTGAGCACTGTTCGGAGAGGATGGTCGTGAATGATCTCGATGATAATCTGGTGGTCGAACGCCACGTTGAGATCAAGGTGATGGTTGTTGTCTTCCAAGTTCAGGAATTGATTCCTTGGTAGCAGTTCTTCATCACGGTCTCGGGCGTTCACCGAAGGGTGTGATGATCGGTGCGAGGGTATAATGGTGTTCTCGTCAGACGAATGGCCGTCATTATGAGCCATCTGAACAGTGATCAAGTAATATAGGGCTTAGAGTGATATTCAGTACAGCCCCCCCTTTTTTAACACAAAAAATGAAAAATATCCTAAGTATGGAAACTATCGCAACTAACACAAAAGATTGTCGCAAGGGATTATTTTATCGCAATGAAGAAGTTGCGAGGGCAGGTTATCGCAACACATTAGTTGCGATAAAAGGTTATCGCAACACGGAGGTTGCGATAAGATGTTATCGCAACTAATAGGTTGCGATAAGATTGAATGTTGGTTGCTTGCGACAGTTATGAACACGAAGAACACATATAGTTGCGATAAATTTGAATATCAAGTGAAACCTAAGTGATAAAGGCCCAGATTCGGATTTTTCGCACTAACTAGGTTTTTGCCTATTCTATGATGCTCGTAACTAAGACAGAAGCATATCCTAACAGTTTTAAACCACAAACAAGCATACAAGTAATGATTTCTAAGCAGAATACGAAATGGAAGTTTAAGAGTTCGAAACCAAAAAAAACCCTAAAATCTACTGTATCATGCGATTCAATGGATGAAAATGAGTATGGATGATGGAATACGTACCTCGAAGAGATCTGTAATGAACGTTTGTGATTTGAACTCGAGAAACTTCGAAGATAATCTCATATTTGAGTGATGATACGAGAGAGTTGAGAGAAGTTTGAATATTGTGAAAGTTGAGACAAAAACTCAAACACCTCGTATTTATAGGATTTTGCGACAAGGACACGTGGCATGCTGTGATTGGTCCAAGCTTTGACCGCCACAGTGTCGAGTTTATCGCAAGTACAAGGTTGCGATAAACTCAGATGTTATCGCAAGAAACTGGTTGCGACAACACCTTCAGTGTTTAGTCGCAACAGGGAGTTGCGATGAACACTGTTTATCTCTTTTTATCGCAACTAAGGGTTGCGATGAAGTGTGTTTATTGCAATTAAGGGGTTGAGATGAAATCCCTTTTGTGTTTAATCGCAACAGAGGGTTGCGATTAAACACTGTTCACATCTTTATCGCAAGCAATGGGTTGCGATGAAGTGAACACTTAGACATTTTTCAGAAATTTTCAAAAAAGATTTTATCACATTAGAAGATGTCCAACTTGCAATTGATTTATGCACTCAAGGTTTTAAACACAGTTTTCACTCCCCCTTAAATGATGCATGGATTTGAAAAATTGTTTTCATCATTTAAGAGTTAGTGTTTAAAACAAATCAGCATACGTACCTTGTCTCCTCCAAACAACAAACACATGTGGTCAACACTTACATGATCTGGCAATTATGCACACTCCCCCTATTTTTGTGCATAAGATCTGTACTAAAACTCCCCCTGAAATCATGAACATACCTTTGTGTAGATACATGTATCATAACAAATCATAAATAAGACAATTAAAAGAAGAGAAAGAAAATAACAAGTTGAATAAACATTTATAATACAATTAAGATATGAAAATTTAAATAACATATATTGAGAATAGAATATGATGAAAATTTGTCTGTATCAATCTAGATACGATGTCTAGATTGAAATACAAATATTTCCATCTATTATATGATCAATAGATGGAAGTTAAACTTTCATATTCAGCATGCCGAGCTTGGATACAAGATAATTGAAACGTTTTTCATCCAAGGCTTTTGTAAAGAGGTCGGCAAGCTGATACTCAGTTGTAACAAAATACAATTCAACAGTTCCTTTCTCCACATGATCTTTTATGAAATGATACCTTATGTCAATGTGTTTGGTTTTGGTGTGCTGGACAGGGTTAGCAGATATGGCAATAGCACTCTTACTGTAGCAGTAAATGGGGATCTTCTCATATTTAAACCCATAGTCCATGAGTTGGGTCTTTATCCAAAGGACTTGTGAACAACAGCTCGCCGCGACAACATATTCTGCTTCCGCGGTTGATGTTGAAACACAATTCTGCTTTTTTGACGACCAGCTCACGAGCTTGTCCCCCAAAAACTGGACGTGCCCTGATGTGCTCTTTCTATCCAGCATGCTTCCTCCGTGATCCGCATCTGAATATACGGTGAGTTCGAAACCGGTTCCCTTAGGATACCATAGTCATAGGTACGGAGTGCCCTTCAAGTACCGAAAGATTCGTTTGACGGCACCGAGGTGTGATTCTTTGGGTTTGGCCTGAAATCTAGCACAAAGACAAGTTGAAAACATTATATCTGGACGACTAGCGGTTAGATACATTAGAGACCCAATCATTCCTCTATAATTCTTTACATCGACATCAATACTGTCAAGATCTGGACCTATCTTAGATCCAGGAGCCATAGGCGTACCGATCGACGTACAGTTTTCCATTTTCAAACACATACTTCGATTGGTTGATGAAGATACCCGTAGAGAATTGTTTGAGTTGTAATCCGAGAAAGAAATTAATCTCTCCCATCATACTCATTTGGAACTAAGTCATCATAATGCCAGAAAACCAAGTACAAAGTCCAGGGTTAGTCGAACCAAAAATAATATCGTCAACATAAATCTGAACTAAGAGAATTTCACCTTCCTCGCGCAGAGTAAACAAAGTTGTGTCGAGTTTACCTTTCACAAAGCCAGCTTTTAGTAGAAAGGTTGATAAGACTTCATACCAGACACGGGGGGCTTGTTTGAGACCGTAGAGGGCTTTGTCAAGAATGTATACATGATTTGGATAGTCTTTGTCCACAAAGCCTTCCGGTTGAGACACGTACACTTCCTTCTTTAGGACACCGTTCAAGAATGCGGTCTTCACGTCCATTTGATAGACGGTGAAGTTCTTGAAGGCGGCAAAAGACATGAACATCCGAATTGCCTCAAGACGAGCAACCGATGCGTACGTCTCGTAATAATCTATCCCCTCCTGTTGCCTATACCCTTTCGCTACCAATCTAGCTTTGTTTCGCACAATTATTCCGTCTTCGTCTTTCATGTTCTTTAGGACCCACTTGGTACCGATAACTGTTTTACCTTTGGGTCGCGGGACTAATCTCCACACCTTCAGAGCTTCAAACTGATTCAGCTATTCTTGCATCGCAAACAACCAGTCAGGGTCTTCTAAGGCTTGTTTAACTATTGAGGGCTCAACTTGACTTAAGAAGAGTGCATATAAAACTTCATTTGCGGATGCAGATCTTGTCTTCATTGGTTCAGATACATCACCAATCACCTGATCAATTGGGTGACTTCGTGTCCACTTTGTGGAGTGTGGATGGAGAGAAATAACATATTCATTGGGGTCTACAAGGGTAGGATCTTTATCGAAGTTCAACTCAATCGTCAATGTTGGTTCCGGTTGTGAGGCGGGTTGTTTGTCAGAGTTGACAATCGACACAGCCTCGGGAACTGTTTCAGTAGATTTTTCAGGAATGTTGTTATTACCCTGATCACTGACATTTGAAGCTGTTCCAGATGAAGAAGCACCACTCGTAGATTCATGTTGTCGTGCTTGTGTAGATGCCATGGTTGTGTTCCTTGGAGAAGTTGCAGGAGTAGTTGCACCAGTATTTGATGAAGTCAGCACCGGTGAAGGGACTGACATAGTAGCTGGCACTGGTGGGGTTGCAACATGATTCCTGTTTGTGACAGATGAAGAAGGTTTATCACCACCAAAATAGTCATCATAAAAATGTTCAAAAAATAAATCAAGTTCGTTAGGATTAGAATTAGAAGTGGAAGCTTGATCCTTGTTTGACGATCTAGTCATCATTGGACGGATTTGTCCAGATGCTAGAATTCCGGATATCGCGGGTTCTGTATTGTTTTGCACAGAATCCATTTCTTCAGATTCGTCGAACTTGACATTTATACTTTCCATCACAGTTCTGGAAGACTTGAGATAGACTCTGTACGCTTTAGATGTGAGAAAGTATCTGATAAAAACGCCCTCAATTCCCTTAGGACTGAATTTGTTCAAATTGTCCTTATCGTTCAACACGATACACCTGCATCCAAAGACACGAAAGTAGTGTATTACAGGTTTTCTATTGTTAATCAATTCATATGGAGTTTTACCAAACCGTCAATGGATAATTGAACGGTTTTGTGTATAGCACGTCGTCGCAACAGGTTCAACCCACAGAAACAGAGGTAGATCAGCATACGACAACATCGTTCTGGCCTCTTCAACGAGTGTACGGTTTCGTCTTTCAACGACTCCATTCTGCTGAGGTGTTCTTGCCGCAAAATATTGATGAGTTATTCCTAATGACTTAAAGAAGTCATCAAGAGTCTTGTTTTTAAACTATGTCCCGTTATCTGATCTGACGGTCTGAACTGGTTGTTGACGATTCACTTGAAGCTGTTTGATTAATGAGATGATCAAATCAGGTGTTTCATCTTTTGAGCGTAGAAACTTGACCCATGTATATCTCGAATAATCATCGACGACGACTAACATGTATCGTTTGGCACTTATGCTCTGAGTCTTCATCGGACCACAGAGATCCATATGAAGGATTTCCAAAGCTTTGTGTGTGCTGGGCTCGGGTTTCGGTGGATGAGAAGCTCGTTTCATCTTCCCCTTCTCACAAGCAGTACATAAATTGTCTTTCTCAAACTTCAGCACTGGTAGACCTATGACTAATTCACCCAACGTTAACTTTTGAATATAACGGAAGTTGAGATGAGATAGTCGTCTATGCCATAACCAACTTTTCTCCAAAGACGCTTTAGACATAAGACATACGTCGTTCTTAGGCTTGAGCTTTGATAGGTCAATAGTGTACAGATTGGAATTCCTAGAACCAACAAGAAGTTCATCTCCTCCGTCGGTTAGAACTACACAACGGGTCTTCTTAAAATGGACTTCTAGGTCTTTATCACAAATTGACCTATACTAAACAAATTGTGTCCTAAGCCCTCAACGTAATTGACATCAGACATACGTCGTTCTTAGGCTTGAGCTTTGATAGGTCAATAGTGTACAGATTGGAATTCCTAGAACCAACAAGAAGCTCATCTCCTCCGTCGGTTAGAACTCCACAACGGGTCTTCTTAAAATGGACTTCTAGGTCTTTATCACAAAATTGACCTATACTAAACAAATTGTGTCCTAAGCCCTCGACGTAATTGACTTTTGTAATCCTCACATTATCTTTGACAATATCTCCGTAACCCAAAATTGGAGAATATTGATCATTCCCAAACTTTACCCTACCACCATATTTCTCCACATAATTAGCGAGCAACGCATTTCTTCCAGTCATGTGCTTTGAGCAGCCTGAATCTAAGTACCAGACATGACTGGGCTGCAAAAGGGAAATTAGATGGTTTTAGGTACCCATTTCCAAATGGGTCCTTTCTGATTAGTAGGTTTGGACTTGACATTATGTTTTCTGTAACCGGTGTTAAAGTAATCATTTGAATAAAACCAACGGTTATAATCATATTTGCAGATAAAATCATCCACACCACAAGAAGAACAGCAAATTTGATCACGTGCTAAATTAATCAGTTGTTGCATTGAATAAACCTTGTAAGGAATAACAAGTTTTTGTCTATTTCCAACAGCATGATCACTAACATTTGAAACAAAATTATTTTTCTTGGAATTTAAAACAGCGTGGGATGATTTGATCTGGGCCACATCCTGTGTGGACGGCTTTATTCTCCACTCGATACGTGTATTGTTTCTCAAATAACGATCTGAGATACCAGAAAGATAGGAGTTGTAAGCATTGGAAGTTTGAGCTTGAAAAGAGTTATTTTGTTTTTTTCTTTTTGTTTTTTCTTTTCTTTTTCTGTAATGATTGTTTTGATTTAGATTTAGATTTAGAATAATAATCATTAACATAAGATTTTTCAACAGGTTTTGAAGATTCACCCCTAAAGAAATTCTTCTTAGGTGCTTCTTCTTTGATTATAAAATCTGTGTGATCTGGAAGCTTTGCGTGAAAGTCAAATTGAACAGCAGTTTCTTGTGCTTGTTTATTCTTCCCATCACAAATAATCTGGATATCACAATCAGACTGACTATCCAATGAAGTGTGAAAGATACCATAAGACTTCGGATAAAGAAATTTATTTTGTTCTTTTTCAAAAACTTTTTCTTCATCTGTATAAAAATGCATCTCAGGAGAATCTTTAACAAATTGACTTTCCAAATCCCAAGGTTCAGAATCATCTTGGTCATCAACTGTCAAACTCCTGAACACAGTATTTCCCATGAAAGCTTTGCATGAGGAAACATCTGAATCTGAAGAATGCTTTTCTTTTGGAACTTTTTCTTCAGATACTTCCTCAAGTTTTGTTTTCATTTCTTTTAAACTTTCCGAAAACACTGTGATCATAACTTCCTTTTCGATCACAAAAGCAAGTTTCTCGTCATTTCTGGTTTCTTGAATAGTACTTTTGATCTTGCTTTCGAGGTCCATGAGTTTCTGTTCAAGAACCATTGGTGGAAAATACCTTTTACCTTCAAAAATTGGTTTTTCAGTATCCTTTTGAGTATTTTCCATTTCCTCTGGTTCTTTAACAACATAACTCTCAAAATAATCATTTGGCAAGGTTCTTTCGTTATCTAATGCCTTTGCATTATCAGGACCATACCAAAAAGGAAGCTGCATCTTAACAATGGTTTTTCTTTTTATTTCTTCCTCAGCCTCATAGTCTTCACCATCCATTTTAAGCCATTTGACTTGATAGCTAGGATGTGATGAAAGCATAAACCAATCAAATTCATAAAGAGTGGGGGTTTTTATTAAGGCATTCCTCAGGTACTGTGGATTGTCATACCATATGCCCCACTTTGAATTGAAATACCTAAACTTGCTTGGCTTATTAATGTGAATTGTTTGTTCAGTTTGGCCTGCTTTATATAATTTTTCTTCCAGACCTTTGACATTTTCACTCAGCTCATTATTCCTATCTTTATAAGCATGTAAAAGATTTTCAAACTCATTCTTCTTCGCTTCCGAACTCGCTAATAGTTCTGATAATTCAGTTATTCTACTTTGAAAATACGCATGACCTACATCAAATTCAGTCTTTTTCTTTTCCAATTCTTTAATATAACTGTCTTGTTCTATTAGTCTTTCTCTTTGAGTGAAAATTAATTCATCTGCTCTTTTCTGGTCATCAGTTAGATCTTCTAACTTCTTTTGTAAATATGCTTGTTGTGTAAAGAATTGATTATAAAGAGCGAAATGTACCTCATTTCTCTCTGAAGTAGATTCTGACCCTTCATCATCAGTATTTTTGGTCATGAAGCACATCTTAGTCTGAGCAGCTGTCTCATCATCTGCTTCATCATCAGTCTGATCAAGCCAGTATTCCTCTTCGACCAGCAATGCTATCCTTGATTCCTTCTGTTCAGCAAGCAAGAACTTGTTCTTATAGTAACTGGAATCTTTGACTTTCGGCTTCCAACATTCCTTGGAGAAGTGACCAGCCTTCCCACAGTTGTAGCACTTCGGTGCTTCATCCTTTTTCTCAAATACCTTCTTCTCATCAGTCCTCTTATCATCTCTCTTATACTCATCCCTCTTCTCCTCAAAATTCTTTTTCGATTCAACATGTGCTTTGTGCTCGAAGTTCTTGGAGCCAGACGCGTATCTCTGATTGTTAGAACTAGGGCTTTTCGCAAACTGTCTTTGAAAGGCTCTAGTCAGAAGTATCATTGCTAGCTTCAGGCTTTCAGCATCGTCCATCCCATCTGCTTCATATTGTTCCTCATCCGACTGATTACCCACATTCTTTGAGTATTTCTTGATGGTTTTGTTAGACATTAAAGCAAGTGGATCTATCTCTTCTTCCTTAACCTCTTTCTTCTCTTCCTTCTTCTCTTTCTTCTTTGTCTTGTCCCTTTTCTCATCAGCATCTTCCTCATCTTGTTTCAGGGTTTCATACATTTCTTGTAGAGGCAAATCAGCTAATCTCGCATTCTGCTTCATCCTGTGAGCATACTTCTTCCATTCGGGTTGAAGAACACTCAAGAATTTCACATTGTGCTCGATTATTGACTTGTCTATCGTGTACCTATTCAGCTCATTCAATATTGTAGTGAAACGGTCGTACGTAGAATCAAGTGCCTTCCCTTCCTTTTGTTTAAAGTTTTCGTACATATTGATGGCATTGGAGATTCTCATCTGGTTCTCCACTTCAGATCCTTGATACAGCTTAGTCAACTCATCAAACATAGCCTTCCCAGAATAGTTTTTGCTATCTACCTTTCGATAAATATTGTTGGTCAAGGCTTGTATAACTAGGGATTTTGCCTGTTTGTCTCCATTATACCGTTTCTTTTGGTCAACGTCATAATGTATTGGTAGAACATCAACCCAATCTGGAATTGGATCGCCATCAGTAATTATTCCTCTTCTTCTTTGTAACCCCATAGGACATTCCTTAAGAGAATTAACAATGAAGTCCCCATTTTCTTGACGTTCAACATAATCCATGAATCTGTCTTTCCATATCTTGAACTCCTTGGGAAAAAGAACAGGTGGTTTGTCCTTTGACCCAATAGTCAAAATGTCTCTCGCTGTCATATTTAGATTACTTGTTGATGATCGTTAAGTACCCCTTTGATCCGATTAGTAAAAAAATGGTTCACACTATCTTGTCTCAACCCACTGTTTGTCTCAACCCAATAATTGTCACAATGGAAAGTTTATCTCAACTCAAGCCTTATCGCAACACAATTCTTGTCTCAACTCATTTCTTGTCGCAACCAACAGCTTATCTCAAGAACCAAGTATATCGCAAGCAAGTTTAGCGCAATAGAAAAATCTTGTCGCAACAAATAGGTTGCGATATAAGCCAAAAAGATTCTTATCGCAACAGAGGGTTGCGATAAGTACTGTTCACAATGAAGTAGGTTGCGATAAAAGAGTCTTATCGCAACAGGGATTTGCGATATGCTACTGTTCACTTTTGGAGACTTGCGATAACAGCGACTTGTCGCAACAGAGGGTTGTGATACAATACTGTTCACTTCTTGTGAGTTGCGATACTGAAGAACACTCAAGAACATAGAGAGTTGCGATAGTTATGAATATTCAAATGATCTTAAGTCGATTATTCAAAAATGATCCAATTTCTCTAAAAATTGGTACGCAGGTTCGCAATGATATTCTGGACAACTTTAATTCTTCGAGTTTCGTCCAAAACACAACAGAACAACGATTTTCAATCCAAAACATTAGGTTTTTCTAAAAAGTCCGAAAATACTTATTTTGCACAAATTGAGTCAAATCCTGGTGTAATTGCGGAATAAAAACACACAGAGATTGCTAGCAAACATTCCTAGAACAATTCTAATCCATTTGAAGCACTCAAATGGCTAAAATCGAATAGAAATGAATGAAAAATGAAGAACACTCAAAATTTGCAAAAACCTTCAAAATCCTAATCTGATCTAAGTGATGTACTATGCTCTGATACCAATTGTGATCCCAGAACAAGTAATCAAACAATATAAGCAATCAGATGGCCATCCATATATTGATCAAATAAGAACAATCAACAAGTACACAATAGAGAATGTATAGAGCAATTGTAGAGTGTGTGTACTTGTGTATGTAGCTATGAATGACCTTATCAGAAATCTAGGCTAAAGTTACCTTATATACTTTGTAACTTAGCAATTACATAAATGGTCCCTCTACATGGTACAACATGATAACTAAGGCACTAACAATAATTAATTAGTTTGACTATCATCTGCATTAATGAAAGTCCAAATTTCTTTATATAGTGTCACACCTACTTTGCAATAATATCTCCCATAACAATAAAAACCAAAACTCTTTTTAAAAATGGCATCCACTATCACATCACCAATTACTTTATAATTTATATTTACATATTTTAATAATTTATAATATTACAAAAATACTAAATATGTTTTATTTATAATATAAATAATTAATTATAATATGAGTAATTAATTATAATATAAATAATATAGTAAATTATAAAATATAGAACATAGCTAAAATTTTATTTATTGTTTTGTTTACTATATGTTGTGCAATTTAAATAAAAAACCTTTCATAAAAATTATCATTTACTTAACATAAATGTGAATAATTTTTTTTTAATAAAAGTACTAAAAATTAAAGTTAAAACAAATTAATAAATGAATTAAATTTAACAAAAATATTATTAATTAATGTTTAAACAAACTAATAAATGAATTAAATTAAATAAAAACTGTAGTACTTTATCTATTTGACATTGTAAATGGTCTTACTATTTTAGTAAGTGTAAGATATCTTGCAATCTACATGAACATATCATGTCATCTTGTAAGATCATTTGCAACATTGACGTGGATGCTCTAGGGTGCCTGTGCCACTCTCAGAAACACATTATTATGGATGGTAAATCTTAAACATGGAAAACCAAATGCAAATATTCTTTTAAAATTACTTCACAAACTCCATATTGATGGGTGGAGCTTTCACTTTTATTTATGGATTATGTTATTTCACTAATTCGTACTAAATAATGAGTTAACAATTCCTCCTTTTTTACCATTAGGCTCAATAAAGATTACAATATCGATATTATAATATTGTAGAGAAGGGGGCGAGCTAACTCCAAAAACCCGTCCTCAATTCGGATTACAGGCTGCAACTCGCCTGTATGAAGCCATAATCGATAGTGATCACCGGTCAATCATACGGCGGTGATCTCTTAGTTTAGAGCCGTGATGTTGACAAAATACATGAAAAGAAGGATATTTGTTATGTACAGGGATTTTCTAAATTCTCAATACTTGTTAAGTTCACTTTTATTGAGTTTTAAAAGCTTGTACAATAAAGTTATTATATATATATATATAAATAAAATAACCATAATGTCTTTAATCTTTACAAAATGTAAGGTATGATCATCATCTTAAACAAATACTTCATCAATTACTACTTTTATATGCATTACTATCATGTTTGTAAGTATATTATGTATGTATATGTATGTGATCAACAACTTGCACGTATGTACATAATACCAATTCGTACAGGCGTACCAATTGGATTGGACTGATTAATTACCGAGCACACTGAGAGAGAAAAGAGAAAAAGTTCAACTGCATTTTTTTGTCAAGCGCAGCCGCTCCATTTCGTCTATTATCAGTGTTTGAACCGTCGGATCGTCGTGATTTTTGGACAGTAGCGTCAAGACATATTTATCTACATTCTGAACGGTGGAGATCGGTTTGGGAGGTCTGGAAGTCGTCCTTTATCGGTTCGACAGTCTGCAGTATTTCTGGTATGTTTTCTGATTGTATTGAATTTGGTTTTTCATTAATCATGGTCGATTTTTCATCAATCGTAATTATATAGTGTACAAAACACTTTTATTTGTCTATAATAACACCTACTTTTAGATTTATCTATAGGACACATGGACGACCTTACTTGAACATGATATGTTCTATAGGCTCGTACCTCTGTATTCTTGATTTTCCTAACATAGACGACCACGACTCCTTTCACAAATACACAAGTAAAGGAGATGATCACTTCCAATATCGCGAGATCGTTTAATTTGAAGCGCATGGAAGATGGTAAAATGTAGCAATGAATGAGGGTTGTTTTAAGAATTATTAGATTTTATTATACAATAAAATGTATTAGAATGTTTGGTTACTTTGAGATGTTACATTTACGTTGACGATCGTTAAGTTTAATGGTTAATGGTTACTTTGAGATGTTACATTTACGTGTCTAGTTGATTTTTGTATTTGAAGTTGTGTTTGAAATGTTTCATTATTCCAATTGGAATCATATTTGGAAGTGTAGTTTATCGGATATAATGTAGCTTCACCTACGTTTGGAATAATGGATGGTAACAAAATCGAGAAAAATATTAAAAATATAAATATAACTCATTATATACACCGTTATAGTAAAAAAAAAACCATGTACAAATGTCTGCGTTTTTTAATTATAAATGGTTACATTTATGCACGGTTTTGTTATGAAAACCGTGAAATATCATTACAATTGTAAATAGGTTTAGCAAAAAAACGTGTAAGATTGTCACTTTTATAAACGGTTAGTAGAACTTTTTTAAAATGTTCCATCTAAATTAAAAACCGTGTAAGATAAACACTTTTGTAAACGGTTAGCAAGACTTTTTAAAACGGTTTCATCTAAAAACCGTGTAAGATTACGGTTAATATTCCCTTTCTAAACGGTTTTGAAACCGTGTATAAAAGTTGAGTTTTATACATGGTTTTAGAACCGTGTATAAAAGTCCGATACTTTTACAAACACCGGCCATATGCCCAAAACAACTAATTATACAAATCATATTTGTAGTAGTGAATTTTATGTAATTAACACGTAAAAATATTTTAATAAAATAATTTAACTAACGACTAGTGTAATTTCTCAAAAATTAGAAGGAAAACCAGAATTTTAACATACCTAAAAACCATTTTCTATAATTAACTCATACCCTAGTTAAATAATATAAGGAGTAACCAAATAAAGTGATTTTTAGAAACAAAGAGCTTGATCTGAGTTGGATGTTGAGTAATGTACCAACAAGTTGACCCCACATGATAGTTTTTATTTATTTATTTATGGATTAATAAAGTCAATTAAATTAACCTATTAAGTTTTCTTTAAAAAACAAGTATATACTTAACTATATTAAAGATGATGTTGAGCAGACAAAGGCCAAAAAGCTTTAAATTGAAAATTATAGCACCTGAAAAAATTAAAATAAAATCATTAATTAATTTTGAAAATCATTAAAAGTGGTCAAACTACCAACACCAACTTGTCATGAAACATGGGATCACTTTATGACCTTCAAAATTATATTTTGGTCAATATATAATATATATATATATATATATACCTAATCAAATGAGAGCTACTTAGTCTGCGACAACTGTAAGATTCAATATGGATCAATTATTTATATTTATTGATTTTATTTAATAATTAAAGATAAAATGTTATATTGGTAATTTAAATATTTACAACTCAATCCCTAAAGTTATGTCTAAAATCATGGAGACTGTTTCTATTAAATTAAAGAATCTCAACATTGACAAAATCAACATATTCATCTTCTGTGTTTTTCTTATCCATCTTCTAAACGGTGGGTGTTTTTCGAAACTGTGATACCATTGTTGTCTTTCATCTTCCGTCGGATACAGTGGGTATCACAGGTGGGTATCACCTGCATATTCATCTTATGTCTCATCGTACACAATCCACACACTTCATGGTGGTATCACAATAGGTATCACAATGGTTTTGTGTCTTACTGTTTAGAAGTTTATGGGTATCACATTGGGTAGGGCTGTGAGGGAGACGAGAAGTAGGTGGTATCACAATGATTTTGTGTTTGGTATCACAGTGGTTTTGTGTTGGGTATCACAATGTTATATGCTAGAATAAGTTTGGTTGGATAGGGTTGGTCAGAGAGGAGAAACATGAGAGAGATTTATAAAAAATCTACTTTATCCCTATATATATATATATATATATAGGTGGCTTCTTATGCAACCACCATATTAGGATGAAACCATGTAACCTAATCTGGACCGTTAGATCACTAATTTTCCATTAATCACGCTAGAGGGCAGTTTAGTCATTTTCATCATTTTTTCATCCCGTTTTTTTTAATTAATTTAAATAGGGAGTTAATTATGGATAGATTCGGTTTCCCGAATTTTAGGCAATCATGGTTAGTTTTTGTTTCAAAAATATGAAATCTTTTTTTGTTTTTGATTGTTCACATATTTGTTTAGTCGTATTGTTTTTTCTGTACACGACGAAGATGGACGATGATCCAGTGAATTGAACCATTGAGAATGATACAATATCGTCGTCTGTTTTCTCATAATTCATAGTCGACGATGTTGTGACGGATGAAACGTCAAATGATTCTGGGGATGATTGTTCTAAACAAAACAATGTTGATAGGGTTGTGGATGATGACATATCCGTAAGTGGTGAAAAAGACGATGGTAAGTAGTTTTTTTTTGCGTTCCTTTCTCATATCCGTAAGTGGTGAAAAAGACGATGGTGAGTAGTATTTTTTTTGCGTTATGGGGTACGTTTAAAATATGAAACATGATTAAAAGACTGTTGGACAACCTAAGGGGGGGGGGGGGTAAGGTTGTATTTAAAATCTTTTTCTTTCAAAAATTCTTTGAACAAATAAATACAGTACAAACAATACAGTAAAAATAAAGCAGAGTATAAACAAGTAAATATACAACAATTATATAAACAGATATAATTTAAATGCACAGCGGAAATGTAAAGAGATAAGGGAAAGAGAATACTTGACAACGATATTTTTAAAGTGGTTCACCAAACACAAAGTTGGCTAGTCCACCTCGAGAAAATAACACTTCTCGGAGATCCAATACGAAACGTGTTCTTTACGGTAGAAACACAAACCTTAATACAACAAACGCGAAACACTCTTCTTTGAGAGATTAATGTGGATCACTCACTCTAATTCAAACACTTACAAGAGGGTATAGATTTTAATATGAATAATCACTCTTGAATAAGGTTTATCACTTGGATATTTTTAGAGAGTTTGATCACTTGAGTTGTGTTGCTGATTCAACTAATCGAGAGATTTTAATCTGCTATCAACTCAAGATTTCTTGCTCAAAAATTAATTTTATCAGTTTAAGTGATTTAGTGTGAGTAAGAAAGCAGCAGAATAATAATCAAATGCTGAGGGAGAATTTATTGCTGAAGTTGGTGTAGCATTGAAGGCTGCTGGATGCTTGTATTTATACTGGATGATCATCAGTCTTGGGGATTTCGCGGTATACCGCCAGACCATCGCGGTATACCTGCGTCAGAAAAAGTGTACTGCAAGGAGAAGGTCAACCTGCAAAAGATCAACGGCTACAAGTACCCGCGGTATACCGCGTTGCACATGGCGGTATACCGCCTGAAAAAGTTGTCTGACAAAAGAAGCTTCATATGCAGATGATGCTGATGGTGAACAGTACCCGCGGTATACCGCGAAGACCTTGGCGGTATACCGCCTGAAGTTTTGTCCAATGAGAGCAAGGCAACGCAGGGTGGTTCGGCTGATCACACTTCTTGCAACAGATGATGAACAGTAGCAAACAGCATATATATATATATATCAAGTGATTTAATATATATATAAAAAAAATATTGTATATATATATTTGATTCAAATATATTTATATAGATACGAAATATCCAAGTGATAAAATATTTTAGGGTGTTTATCATTTTAAAATAAAATGACGAAACTCTTCAGACTTGGATACTTCAGATAAAAAATTTATCGAGATCATTTAAATATCTGCACACTCGGATAAAATATTAGATAACAAAATAATGCGGTGTGTTTTGTAATCATCAAAATAAATATGGAGATGTGATTTTATGTGTACCAAAAATATATCACAATATTTAAAGCTGGGTACACTTGCACCAACAATCTCCCCCTTTTTGATGATGACAAACACAACGCTAAACACGAGAGCATACTCGGTTTCTCTCCCCCTTTTGTCGAAGCAAAAAGGGTTCAAGAAAGTCGCTTATGCTCCCCCTCGAAAGATGCTCCCCCTCAAAATATGAAATATTTGAGAGTTAGTATTTATCAAGGGTTATACTCAAGCATGCCTAAACCAAGTCTTAATTTAAAGAACGCCTTCTTGTTTAGAGCTTTAGTGAAAATATCGGCCAAATTATCTTCCGAATCAACCTTTTCAAGCACGATTTTGCCTTTTTGAACATTATCTCGTAAAAAGTGATGTCTCAATTCAATATGTTTGGTACGAGAATGCAAAACGGGATTTTTACTTAAGTTTATGGCACTTGAGTTATCACACATAATTGGAATTTTGGTTAGGTGTACCTCAAAATCGGTAAGTGTGTGTTTCATCCATAGGACTTGAGCACATGCTCTTGCGGCGGCTACATATTCCGCTTCGGTGGTAGACAAAGCTACGGATTGTTGTTTCTTAGAGAACCAAGATACAAGTGAGAGACCTATAAAGGCGCATACCCCACTAGTACTTTTTCGGTCAACAATAGATCCACCAAGATCGGAATCGGCAAAACACGTTACTTCTAACTCGGGTTGCTTTGCGTACCATAAGCCAAGATTAGTAGTACCTCGTAAATATCGAAAAATACGCTTGACAGCTTCATAGTGAGATTGTTTAGGTGAAGATTGAAAACGAGCACATAAACATACACTAAACATAATGTCAGGTCTACTAGCAGTTAAATATAATAAACTACCAATCATACCACGATAAATCTTTTCATTAAAATCGTTTCCCTCCTCGTCACGAGATAATTGCAAATTTGTGGTCATTGGAGTTTCAACGGGTTTGACATTTTCAAAGTTAAACTTTTTCAACATATCTTTACAATATTTAGATTGACTAATGAAAATACCAGTTTCACATTGTTTTATTTGCAATCCTAAGAAGTATTTTAACTCTCCCATCATGCTCATTTCAAACTCGCTTGTCATTTTCGCAGAAAATTCATTACACAGTTTTTCATTAGTGGAACCAAAAATAATATCATCAACATATACTTGCACAACCACAATATCATTTTGAACATATTTCACAAATAAAGTATTATCAATTTTACCCATAATATAACCACTAACAATTAAAAAGGTTTTTAATCTATCATACCACGCACGCGGAGCCTGCTTTAAACCATAAAGCGCCTTTTTTAATTTATAAACATGTGTCGGGTTTTCAAAACTTTCAAAACCGGGAGGTTGAGAAACGTATACCTCCTCATTTATAATACCATTTAAGAAAGCACTTTTAACATCCATTTGAAATAACTTAAAATCTTTAGCATTTGCAAAAGCGAGAAGCATTCGAATAGACTCCAACCTTGCAACCGGTGCAAAGGTTTCGTCATAATCTATACCTTCTTGTTGACTGTACCCCTTGGCAACTAAACGTGCCTTGTTTCGTGTGACTCCACCGTTTTCGTCTACCTTGTTTCGGAAGACCCATCTTGTGCCAATAATGGTTTGACTACTAGGGCTATTCAAAGTTTTGGAGGAAATTTTTATACTTTGGTTATTGTGGATGATTATTCCCGTTATACTTGGACTTTATTTTTGAGACATAAAAATGAGGCTTTTGAAAAGTTTAAAATTTTGGGAAAACGAATTCAAAACCAACAAGGTTGTACGATTGTTTCCATACGTACGGACCATGGACGAGAATTCGATAATGATGTACAATTTGGTGCCTTTTGTGATAAACATGGTATAACTCATAACTTTTCGGCTCCTCGAACTCCTCAATCTAACGGGGTTGTTGAAAGGAAAAATCGAACGTTGCAAGAAATGAGTAGAACTATGCTAAACGAACATCAAGTTCCCCAAAAGTTTTGGTGTGATGCCGTTGCTACCGCGACCTATGTGCTTAACCGTGTCCTAATTAGAGGTATCCTAAATAAGACACCCTATGAACTTTACCGAGGTAGAAAACCTTCCCTAGCTCACCTAAAAGTTTTTGGTTGTAAATGTTTCATTTTAAACACCAAATCCTACCTAACCAAATTTGACCCCAAAGCCTATGAGGGAGTGTTCCTAGGTTATTCTTGGAATAGCAAAGCCTATAGAATCCTAAATAAGGAGACCATGGTAGTGGAAGAATCCCTTAATGTTAGTTTTGACGAGAGTCCTCCCAAACCGAGTGCATCCTTAGCAAATGATAATATCCGTGAAGGAGATGTGGAGCCGAAAAGTTATGAGTTATACCATGTTTATCACAAAAGGCACCAAATTGTACATCATTATCGAATTCTCGTCCATGGTCCGTACGTATGGAAACAATCGTACAACCTTGTTGGTTTTGAATTCGTTTTCCCAAAATTTTAAACTTTTCAAAAGCCTCATTTTTATGTCTCAAAAATAAAGTCCAAGTATAACGGGAATAATCATCCACAATAACCAAAGTATAAAAATTTCCTCCAAAACTTTGAATAGCCATCGGGCCAAAAAGATCCATATGTAAAAGTTCTAAAACTCTTTGAGTAGAAATAACATTTTTTGATTTATGAGAAACGTGATGTTGTTTGCCGACACGACAAGCATCACAAAAATGATTATCAAACTTTAATTTTGGCAGGTCACTCACAAGCTCCTTATTTTTTAAGTTTTGCATTAATCTTAGATTAGCGTGACCTAAACGCCTATGCCATAAAGTAGAAACATCATTAAGAGAAGATAAGCATACATTATCAGATACAACAGTTTTACAAATATATAAATTTCCTTTTACAAAGCCATTTAAAAGAACTTTGCCATTTTTTATGATTTTACAAGAATCTTCTTCGAAGACAACAGTTGTATTATTTTTACACAATTGGCGAACACTCAATAAATTAAAATGTAAATTATCAACATGATTAACATTAAGAAATTGAACATTATTGCAAGAGACTGTACCTCTACCAATTATATTTCCTTTGGAGTTTCCTCCAAAAATTACCTGTCCACCATCACATGACTTATATGATGAAAAGAGATTATTGTTTCCGGTCATGTGACGTGTGCAACCACTATCGAGTATCCAGTCCATATCAAGGTCAATCTACAATAATGAAGATGTAACTTTTATGGTCCCCATTTCTCGTGGGTCCTTGACAATTAGTTTCAAAAGTCAACCAACATACATATATATAAAGTAAAACAGAATATATATATATATAATATATTACACAATATTAATATATATATATAATACATCAAATCATATTAATATATATATATAACAAACACCATATTATATATATATATATGTAATACGTATATATATGTAAACAAACAGTACATAGAATATATATTACTTATATATATAATGTATACAACAAAATATATTTAAACTATATATATATACATAACACATTTAAAACCATAAACGCATACCACCGGGATTATCATTACTAAACATTCCTTTTGGAATCCATTTATTTACCATTTTAATTTTGCGATTATATTTATCATACACATAAAAACAAGTATTTACATTCGCATTATTATTAGGTTTAGAATATTTATCATGGTACATGCGAGCATACGGTTTTCTCGTATTATAATTTACATTATTTATTTTACGCACATACGGAGGTTTTTGCACATATTGATTTCTTGTATTTACTTTAGGTGATTCATAGAATCTTTTGATGGGTATACATGAACATTTATCAACACAAGTATTGGAACCAATGCCTTTTCTACATTTTATACGGTTAGGCATATTAAGCATGTTAAGAACTTTCTCATTGCTACTTTCAAAGGCTTTAGCTAGCATGTTATCTTTTTCATATGAAGCACATTTAGCCTTTAAACATGTAATCTCATTATCAAGAATATCACATTTTGTACAAATAATATTTTCATGTGATTTTTTATTCAAGCATGCAATTTCTTTATTTAAAACATCACAAGATTTACAAAAATCTTTTTCTCCTAATTTAGTTTCTAATTTAGCAATTATATCTATATCATTTTCAGATTTTTGTTTAACATTTTTTATTTCCTTTTTACATGCATTTACAGTTTCTTTTAACATAGCATTCTCATCTTGGTAACGATTTGCAAGAGCGGCCATTTTATGAAAAGATTCATATAATTCTTCAAGATTATTTTCACTATCACTTTCATAATCACTATCGTAATCCGAGTAAGAAGATTTTACCTCGTCGTCGCTATCGGCCATAAGACAAATGGCTTGATAGTCATCTTCTTCTTCACTCTCGCTCCACGCGCCTCCAATGAAGGCTTTCTCCTTCTTCTTTTGGAATTTGTTCTTTTTCGGACATTCATTGGCGTAGTGGTCTTTGTCACCACATGAGTAGCAAAAGCCTCTCTTTGGCTTAGCTTTATCGTCTTCACTCGAGTCGCCATTTTTCTTAACTTTTTCGTCTCGTTTATGGAACTTACGACTTCGATTTTCACCACCACGACGGTAGTTACCGTTTCTTTGAAATCTGCCATTGTTAGAAAATTTATTATTATTATTAAGA
Source organism: Saussurea involucrata (assembly GCA_033807775.1). Lineage (NCBI taxonomy): Eukaryota > Viridiplantae > Streptophyta > Magnoliopsida > Asterales > Asteraceae > Saussurea > Saussurea involucrata. The sequence continues at coordinate 15,192,164 of CM066312.1, forward strand.
AATTTGGAAAAGTTTCTTACCAACATGGCGACTTCATCGAGAGTTTCGGATGGATCTTTCGAGGAGCTAGCTTTCTCCTTTTTCTTCTCATCTTTTGGTGTTGAGACATTGAGAGCGATTGATTTCTTTTTAACTTGCTCCCGGTCTTTGTTTCTTTTAAGTGCAATTTCATGCACTTTAAGATTACCGATCAAGTCATCTATCTTCATTATGGAAAGGTCACGGGAGTCTTCTAAGGATGTTATCTTTTGCATCCACTCCGAAGGAAGAGCTCGTAGGATTTTCCTTATATAGTCCTCGTTAGGATAAGTGCGATCCAAACCTTTCAAAGTAGTTACAATAAGGTTAAATCTTTTAAACATTGAGTCAATTGACTCATCTTGTTTCATTTCGAATAGTTCATAATCGTGAACTAAAATATTTACTTTACTAGATTTAACCTCCGTGTTTCCACGATGAGTATTATTTAAACTTTCCCATATTTGATTTGCAGTTTTATAAGTATATACTCTTTCAATTTCGTCAGATGTTAAAGCAGCATATAATATATTCTTAGCTTCAAAGTTTAAACAAAAATGAGCTTCATCAGAAGTAGTCCAGTCATCTATAGGTTTATCAATATAAACATCATCTTTCACAATGGTGGGTTTAAAATTCCCTTTTTCTATGATGTTCCAAATCTTTTGATTTTTGCCACGCACGTGACATTCAAATAGCTCGGCCCAAATGCCAAACTTTTCAGTATCTATCAAAGGAGGTTTTGAAAACACGATATTAGTTTGTTGAGCCATTTAGAAGAATAAGAGAAAAATATGCAGAAAATTTTGAAAGACCTGCTCTGATACCAAATGTTGGACAACCTAAGGGGGGGGGTAAGGTTGTATTTAAAATCTTTTTCTTTCAAAAATTCTTTGAACAAATAAATACAGTACAAACAATACAGTAAAAATAAAGCAGAGTATAAACAAGTAAATATACAACAATTATATAAACAGATATAATTTAAATGCACAGCGGAAATGTAAAGAGATAAGGGAAAGAGAATACTTGACAACGATATTTTTAAAGTGGTTCACCAAACACAAAGTTGGCTAGTCCACCTCGAGAAAATAACACTTCTCGGAGATCCAATACGAAACGTGTTCTTTACGGTAGAAACACAAACCTTAATACAACAAACGCGAAACACTCTTCTTTGAGAGATTAATGTGGATCACTCACTCTAATTCAAACACTTACAAGAGGGTATAGATTTTAATATGAATAATCACTCTTGAATAAGGTTTATCACTTGGATATTTTTAGAGAGTTTGATCACTTGAGTTGTGTTGCTGATTCAACTAATCGAGAGATTTTAATCTGCTATCAACTCAAGATTTCTTGCTCAAAAATTAATTTTATCAGTTTAAGTGATTTAGTGTGAGTAAGAAAGCAGCAGAATAATAATCAAATGCTGAGGGAGAATTTATTGCTGAAGTTGGTGTAGCATTGAAGGCTGCTGGATGCTTGTATTTATACTGGATGATCATCAGTCTTGGGGATTTCGCGGTATACCGCCAGACCATCGCGGTATACCTGCGTCAGAAAAAGTGTACTGCAAGGAGAAGGTCAACCTGCAAAAGATCAACGGCTACAAGTACCCGCGGTATACCGCGTTGCACATGGCGGTATACCGCCTGAAAAAGTTGTCTGACAAAAGAAGCTTCATATGCAGATGATGCTGATGGTGAACAGTACCCGCGGTATACCGCGAAGACCTTGGCGGTATACCGCCTGAAGTTTTGTCCAATGAGAGCAAGGCAACGCAGGGTGGTTCGGCTGATCACACTTCTTGCAACAGATGATGAACAGTAGCAAACAGCATATATATATATATATATCAAGTGATTTAATATATATATAAAAAAATATTGTATATATATATTTGATTCAAATATATTTATATAGATACGAAATATCCAAGTGATAAAATATTTTAGGGTGTTTATCATTTTAAAATAAAATGACGAAACTCTTCAGACTTGGATACTTCAGATAAAAAATTTATCGAGATCATTTAAATATCTGCACACTCGGATAAAATATTAGATAACAAAATAATGCGGTGTGTTTTGTAATCATCAAAATAAATATGGAGATGTGATTTTATGTGTACCAAAAATATATCACAATATTTAAAGCTGGGTACACTTGCACCAACAAAGACTTGTTCATATACGTGGATGGTCGTCTAAAGGGAATATGAATTTGTGGAAAACTTTGTTTTATTTGTCTTGTGTGTATGAAAATGTGGAGCAAGAATTATTACTGTTGAGTTATTTATTTTCCTAATAGTCCACAGGTTTCATAGATATTTCTGTATTATTTTTATGTTGAACGAAGAATGTTTAAAACATACGATCTATGTGAATTAGTTTTTTGTTGTTTTTAAACTATATTTGTATCAAATTTTGATTTTCATATGAATTTTATTATAATTCTAGATGTGGTTGATATATTTGTTACTCCTGGGGGACGAAATACTGGATTCCGCGTGTTGATGATGAAATTAAGCTACCTGTGGGGCATGAGTATCCGTGTATTGAAAAAGCTGAGGCGGGGTATATGAGATATGCACAAGTAGCAGGTTTTGATGTTAGGAGATCGAATAAAAAGAAGAATAGGGATGGTACCGTTTTGTCTAGGTACCTTTTATGTAGTCGTGAAGGATTTCCCGAGGAAAAAAAGGTAGAATATGATAGCAGTGGTTGTGATCGCAAAGTGCGAAATTCAAATTTCAGGAGATCCGGTTGTAAGGCTTGTGTCAAATTTCGGTTGAAGAAAGAAAATAATGCATTTGTTGTTTACAAATTTGAAGAAAGGCATAACCATGCTTTATACAATGTTCACGATAAGTTGCTTTGTAAATCAAGAAGGCAGTTGCAGTATACTGATTATAGGAACCTGTATAATCAGTCTTCTGCAAGTATAGGTGGTTCTAAGGCCCATACAATAAACGCGGCTATAAAAGGAGGGTATGGGTATATTGGTCCCACACCGGTGGATTATGAGAATGCTAGAAGGGATATGGGGACATCTGTTGGGATTAAAGATGCGCAGATGCTCATCAATCTGCTTGCGAAACGTAGGTGCAACGTCCCTGATTTTTTTTGATTATTTAGTTGAGGATCGCGAAGTCCAAGCTATTTTTTGGGCCGATGAGATTGCCAAGTTAAATTTCAAAGAATTTGGAGACACAGTGTCATTTGATGCCACATATCGGACTAACAGGTAAGATGTTTTTTTTATTTCATACAACTTTATAATTATATTAACAATTATCAATGGGTCGTATCATATATTCACAACAATTTTATTTAAATAAGACACGATTTCATACACACATTATAATAGTTCACATACATTTTACATATTTCATGTATACCATTTTTAACCGGACTAATAGGTAAGGTGTTTTTTATGCTATATATGAATTTTTATTTTTCTGAAATGTTTTGCAATTTTTTTTTGATGTAGGCACGCTATGATTTTTGTTCCATTTATAGCAATTGACAACCATAAGCGGTCCGTTGTAGTTGCAGCTGCGTTGATTAGTCACGAGAATGTTGTTAACTTCAAATGGGTCTTGAATGCTTTTATTCAAGCGCATGGGAAACAACCTTTGTTTGTTATAACGGACCAATGTGCTGCAATGAAACAAGCGATTCCTGAGGTTTTCACTGAGTCGAAGCATCGGTTGTGCATGTGGCACATTACGAAGGAAGTTCCTAATAAGGTATGGTTTATTCGTGTTATAGTCTTTCATCAAATATTATTCAGTTTGTAAGTATTATTTCATAAGGTTCACGCTCTTAGGTTTCGTTACGTGTTGATCAAAATGACGAGTTCACTAGGAGGTTCAACAAGTTGGTTTGGAATTACAATACGTCGGTCGATGACTTTGAATCTGGATGGAATGAAATCATATAACAATTGTGTTCAACATAAGAACCTTAAAAACGATTGAAATACCCAAATCCCAAACCCCTGTTAAAAAGCAGATAACCAACAGAAAATAAAGTCGACCAAAACGTAAAAAAATCGTCATAGTTGTTAACCACCATCACATCAATTATTGTCCCAAACTGATAATCGTGTGAACACCCACTCATTCAAAAACCTCTAATTCTCTCCTTCCTCGTAGCTGCTGCCTTGGTTAGTTGTTTTTCTCTTTCGGATGCATCGAGAAGGCTAAAACTAATTGCCTCTGACTCCACATATCTCCTTTTTTGTTTTGTTCACTCAGCAGCATCTTAGTCGTGTATTTTTTACTCAAAATCTCCATTTGCTTTTCTTGTCCGGGTCCCTCCTTTGCTATACCGGTGTACCATGTACGAACTCCCCCTCCCATATAGGTTTCCATGTGCCGCATAAGGAAAATTCCACTGTTGACTTCGTCTTTCGATGTTTTCCAAGTCATGCAAACACGTGTCTTCTCAGCAATTTGGATTTGTTTCTCCGAAGGGCGCTTAAGGTTTCGCAGGTGTCGAAGGAACATCGTATGCTGTTACAACCATAGTTAGTTGCAAACATAAAAATCAAGTTTTTATACGAATTCAATATTAGACAAAATGCTCACCAGTATGTGAACATCATAATGGTACAAGTCGTCGACCTCACCGGAATCTGTCGTGTTATCTAAAATATCTACTGTGTGGTATTTCAAATCAAATACCACGCAGTAGAAATATTGCCTCTGTTTCATTGGTATGAAAACCTGTATAACAAATTAAACCAAAAATATTTTATGTGAAATATTTTATAAAACATCTAACACTAGATTGTATGTGAATATATCTTGATGATATTTCTGTTCATTAAATAAAAATTACCATCATTTGAATCTTGAGTTGAAGTCGTGCATATCGTACAACAACACTCCCCCGTCCTGTTATTAATGAAGTTTTTATACGTTAGATTTTTTTATATCTTGAAAGAAAACTTAGTTATGAAATTACCGTTGTTCCTGTCTTCACAAATAACCGCTTTCTTGAGTCGCGGCTTCGTAAACGTTCCTCACCATTTAACACCGTAACCCATCCGTCTATGACGCTGTTGAACACATTCTTCGTTGATGCAAGTGTTTCGATAGCTATTCTAGTTATCGTTTGACCTGAGTCTGTCGAGAACAACAGTTCACTACAGTACAGAAAACAAAGTGTCAGCCATATAAGTGCATAACGCGAAATAATCAAAATGTTCAATTTGTCGTGCGTTTTAAGTTTTGTTTACCTTGGAAGTCCATTAGCTGACATCGCCCACTCGTGAATCTTTTTTTCCTCACTTGATATACCTTTCCCTAAAAGCACCTATCTTTACACGTACGGGGACTTCAGTTGCTCTCCTACCTTCAGCTCTCGTTTCCTTAACCCCGACGCTATGTCTGATGGATCATAAACTGCTTTACCCTTGTCATGAAATCTATCGTTTTCTAAAGGCGTAAACTGGCTGAAACCCACATCGAAACTCGGTGTTGATTCGTCGTTAGTGTTTGCCACATCTTTCTCCACCGCCTTTTCTTTATTTCCACCTTCTTTCTCTCCCGAGTTAAGCCTCACTGTCTCATCAATTACTCCGTACGTCGTCTGGCTGTACCATATCTGTGACAATGGGCTTTGTTTTTCTAGAGAGTCATCCTCCCCGAAAACCAGTTTCACCGGCGTCACTGTCCCTGCATTCTCCGTCACTCCGACGTCGTCCACAACCTCGTGTCTTTCATTGCCATCTTTAGGTTGATTCTCTTTCGATTCTGGCACTGGATCTTCGCCTTTAAATATTGAACCCAAGCTGTCTTTATAGTGGATGAACTGTTCCTCATACGGGAATAAACCGCTTGCTTCATCTATTAGTTGCTCTAGGTCCCACTTCGTTGCATATAACTCCAAGAATTTCGTGTCAATCCTCTCCATGTAGTCAGTAGTGAACTATTTTTTAAATTCATTTCAAAAGTAATTTTTGTTATACATGAAAACTACGAAACAGATCCAAATTACCCGACTTAGCTCCTCTTCGTTATACAGCAAACCATCTTCCTTCGCGTCTGTGTTTACTCCAATTGGTTCGATTTCTGGTTCCCCACCAAGTGGGTTTGGCACAACATTAGACATATCATCTGCTGCTGTTGTGATTTCGGCATTGTTAACGAACCCTTTATCAACTGTATCCTCCACTTCTTGTGCAACTTCCAAATGGGGATGTGCTCGATCCTCAACATTTTCTGCCCTTACGGTTGGAACCTCAGATACATCATTATTCAATGCTAATACTGCATTATGCAGCCCCCCCACCCGGATGCCATCGTTTTGCCTTGTTCGTAACTTTTCCATCGTCCATTCCGCGATTGGCAACGAAGCTGGATTCACATCAGCCATATGAAATATTGTACGCTGCACGTACAATAGCTGCGGAAGCAAGTGTTAAATTATTAGTTAAATCATCATTTTTATTTATATGCATATTTTTTCACGTACCGTAAGAAATGTCAGTGGCCCACAGAAAAAACTGTCGTATGTGTCTCGTTTCCAGTTCCGCTTGTTGCGTTCCACACAACTGCAAATGTACTTGCACCAGTTGATTTGTCTAATCATGTCCACGTTTTCCACCTTTGACAAAAAGTTTGCGTTGCAGCCGCCTGTTGGGCTACACTCACCCATTGAGTTGACGAACAAAACTATGAAATTCCATTTGAAAGCATCACCTCCACTTTGACTTTCGATTATCGCATTACTTACATCTGTTGGCCTCATCTTGTCTTTACTATAATTCTTCTTCCAAATATCAAAAGAACGCAGTCCTCTTGTTGTTATATCACAGTTTCAAGGTCTATGCCATCTTTTGGAATTCCGAGCACGCTATGAACCGCATCTTTTGTGATCTGTATTTTGGCGTTTCCTACCTTTATCGCCATCCTCACTGTGTCCAGGTTGTCCACCACAAAATACCCTAGCTTTGAGGGTATACCATCAACTGTCATCCCTAGCATCGACTCGAAACCCATCTCACATAATGATACCTTTTGATCATCATTAAGCTCTGAAAGTGTAGCCTGCAGAATCATTGGAGATGTTCGTGTTCTTATCCCCCTACATTTTCTCATTTATTTGCCTTCTTTTCCTTATTCCTTTTAACTTTTTTCGAAGGTCTTTGGTGTTCTTTTGTTTCATGTACCCGGTCAGATGGTTTCGTTGCGAAATCGTCGTCATCCTCAAATCCTGATTTAAGTATTGTATGTTAAAAAGAATTTTTTTAAGTGACGTGTTATATGACTATTAAAGAGAACAGTAATTAAGAGTTACACCTTCATTGTAACAAACTATCTGTAACTTCTTCGGCCGTGGCCTTTTCCTTTCAGCTTGTGTTTTTTTTATGCGCTCCTCGTTTGCCTCTTCTCTGTCACTTCGTCAACTGTGAAACACAATCATGATGCCATAATGTATTAAATGCAACACCACGTTCATGGTTTATCAATAATTAAACCTGTAGTCGCGTACCTTGCATATCGTTGCCTTGCCCTACATCCGATAATGCCATTGTACTAAATCCCCTATCTAGTTTTTGCAATATGTTTGTCAAATCTAGAATTATTATTATATCAATAGTTCAATGCCACTAAGGTTTGATATAGTTTTTAGCTAATAGTAAGCATGTTATACCTTTATCTGCTTGTTTCACAGGTGCTGAAACCTTGGTTGTTGGTCCAGTACTGCTTCCCACTGTAGTTTGTTTCATATAGACTTCGTTGTTAAATATGTAATGTTTCATATGCGAAATTAACAAAAGCTAAAGTTCATTCTACACAACCTACACTCTAGTATGTTGGTTTTCACATATTTCACATGGAAAAATTAATAGTCATATTAACAATCATCAATGGATCATATCATATATTCACAATAACTTTTTTCAACCAATCGTCGATTTCATACACAACTTGTTTTATTTCACATACATTTTTCATAATACATGTATTCCATTTGTAACTGGTGGTGTTTCATATACGTATTTCACCAAATAAAGCATATGAAACTTTACATAAAGCATGATTTGTTTCGATTTTTGCAGTCAAAATTCTTAATTTCTCATGGTATATGAAACTATTTAACTATAAACATAAAACACATAATTTCATACCTTCAATTATCGAACCCTCATGCATGTCGTTAACCACTTCCATTGGAGTCTGTGCATCCCCGTAGTAAACAACTCCATTAATTGGCCCCATCATAGTGTTCACACTTTCCCCCACGTCGAGGCAAACCGGGTTGTCTGATGTGTTCGTAAAGTTTGAAAACGATGTATTCAGTCGTATTCTTTCATTAGGCCTTCAAACTGGTTGTGTTTCACAAAATCAATGGTGTTACATTTCATCGTTTTGTTATGGCAGTATATATTGTGGAAAAATATTTCAAAACATTACCTCTTCTTGGTGGATCTTGGTTGTTCGCCATTTTTGTTTCGTACTTTTTTCTAATTTGTTATGTTTCGATTCGGTGTTGTTCGTCTCCAAATGTGTTTTCACCAATCCGACGATGAAATCAGTTTATTTCGTATAATGTATCCCGTCGATATCGGTGTTGATTTCACCGAAAAAGAATCGAGCCCTAATTTAGCGCGATAGAGAATCTTTCCTAAACTGATTCCATTTGTTAATTGACCATTCTACCCTTTCATAATTCTTAGACGGACGATCGTGCCATCAATTTCATACTTAATTACCATTCATGCCACCGCGTCCATAGTAGCCTTTGATCTAACTCATCAACAGTCCAGATTTGGTTTCACAGGTTTCATTGTTTTAGGCGGTTTCATAATAAATGGACTATATATATATATATATATATAGCTTTAGGTTCATTTGAGAAGTGCTAAATATATGAGAAATAGAGAATTAATCTTGGCCATTTATTCGGTCAAGATCGGCTTTAATTGGTCAAAAGTTGCGGCTGTTCCAAAAATAGAAGGGCAGTTTCGTAACTTTTACAAAAACACGGGACGAGTTCATATATGAACATGTGTGATTCACATATGAACTATCTGTTCATATGTGAACCCATGTAATTCACATATAAACTCTTTTTAACTAATTCATATACGAACATTTGTGATTCATATATGAACCTTTGTGTTTCATATATGAACTAATTAACTGTAGATTCATATATGAATCAGTTGAACCAATTAACTGGTTCATATATGAATCTTTGTGATTCATATATGAACTCTTTTTTAACTAATTCTCATATGAACTAATTAACTGATTCATATATGAATCACAAATGTTCATATATGAATTAGTTAAAAAGAGTTCATATGTGAATTAAAAATGTTCATATATGAACATATAGTTCATATGTGAATCACACAGATTCATATATGAACTCGTCCCACATATTTTTACGTAAGTACCCCTCTATCTTGTGCAGACCACGCGCAGACCACGCGAGAAATTATCCGCTGCTTCTCGGTCAAAGCAGCAAATGTTGACCGAATGAATGACTAAGATTACTTTTCTATTTCTCATATATTTAGCACTTCTCAAATGAACTTCACCCTATATATATTTAAAAAAGATTTAAATAAAAAAAGCTAAACATTTGTATGATAAAAACATGATAAGAAAAGTTTATATTTGAATTATAAAAAAATCCATAAAAATTATATGCATATGGGTATCTGACGTTACAGATAAAACCGTGAAAACCAGTTTCATAGATGAAACAACATATGTGAAAATCAACCATAACCAATCCAATACATTTGATTTTAAGGTATGATTATATTGTTTCACATGTTTTGTTTCTATGTTCGGGTATCAGAGTGGGTTTCATGTATAAACATATTTATGTGTTTTTTACACGCAAAACATTCCTTAATGTTTCATCTATATAAACAACACCATATGAACATTTTTATGTAGATGAAACATCGCACACAAACTGGTGCAATAAGGATGTTATCGTATTTTTGTAAAATAAATATGTTCTTGTTTAAATTCACACACATATACATATACATATACATATACATATATATATATATATATATAGGCGGGTTCAAACGAGGAGCGTACCAATTTAAGAGAACGTGAGGAGCAATTGATAGTTATGAATCACATGTGATTGACAGTTGTGGATCACATGTGATTCACAACTGATCTGGATGAGAATCGACAGTTATGGATCACATGTGATTGGCAGTTGTGGATCATTAATGATCCGCGACTTGCACGCGTCGCGAACCAAGTCGCGCTACTTTTGCGCAAAAATTCGATTATGTCCGATTTTTTAGCGTTGTAAATCATATGTGATCAGAAGCATGGGAGTGCTCCTCACGTTCTCTTAAATTGGTACGCTCCTCGTTTGAACCTTCCTCTATATATATATATATATATATATATATATATATATGTGTGTGTATGTCAATATATGATTTGGTTCTGATGAGAAATATTATTTTCTTTGAGAAGCCATTCATAATAGTCCCTTGCTTTTGATCTAACATCAATGATCACACGTGTTTTGTGAATGAGGGCATTTTGGACTTCTGCATCCAGACACATTTTGCTGGAATTCCTGAAGGTATATATATTAATGTTTGCATATTAAAATATGGTACAGATTTTCATGTTAAGGTATTTGAGGTATATTCAGATTTGTCAAGTTTTGTTATAGAATGTTAATGTTTAGTATTACCATGGTTAAGGTTTGTAAAGGTTACTTTATGTACGTTAAGGTTCAACATTTTTTCATATTATACAAGGGTGCATTTGGTACACTGGACATGAAAGAACATAACAGAACAGAACAAGGATCATTGTTTTATGTGGAACAGACAGGAACAGAGTGGAACAGGCCTGTTCCACCCCTATCCCATGAAACAAGCTGGAACAGACTTATGTTTTACCAATATAACCTCAAAATAAAATCTAATTATATCCTAAAACATCAAATACACGTTCTATTTTATATTTCGCTCATTCTTTAAATTTTATTTATTTTATTTCATCTAATGTTATCTGTTCTGTTCTGTCCAGTCCTGTCTACCAAACGCTGAACAACTGTACTGTTATGTATTGTTCCGTCCTGTCATGTTCCGTCTTGTCCTGTTCTATCATGTGTCACACCCTACTACCTTAGGGTCATGAATTTCTAAAACGTCTTTATAATATCACCTCATACTTAAGGTATTATTAACCATTGCAGTGGATACCCTAATCCATATACGATTCTTTTACAATATAATATTAAACGTAGTTCAACCAAAACACCAAAACACACATTATTCTTACACAACATCACTTAGGGCTTCATATCTTATTAAATTCATTTACACAAACATTAAGAGATGTTTATTACTTGCAGCTTAATGGAAAATAAATGGGCTTATTTGCTCAGCCAAATTACCTCACTTGTTCTGTTGTTCATATTCAACCCAAAAATGTACCTATGTTGCCCCTAAGATAAAATAAACATAGTCACTCTTTTTTTCTTATCTGCTTCTCCACTATCTTCTTCTTCTTCTTCTTCCAGAATTTGATTGAGGATTCCATCAACCATCCTAGAGATTTCACCATAACTCTCTTTCTTCTTCCCAATCTCCTCAAAGTCGAAGGGAAGAAAAAGATTCCACCGCGATAGGTTTAAGGGGGCGCTCGAGATGAAGGGATGGTGAATCAAAATGGGTTTGGTTTCTATGCAGGGTTCCATAATCCTCCATTCTTGGGTCCAACAGATGCATATGGTGGCCTACTGGCCTTGATGAGCAGGTAACCAAGAACTTGGTTCATGGATAACAACTCCATTGGGAGTCGGTTTCAATGATGAGGGAAGAAGGTTCCAACGGTGAGGATAGAGGTGAGATGGATGGATTTCAATGAGGGAAGAATGTTGCGAGGGTAGAGGTGTTGGTGTTCTTCAAAAATTTTGTATACTTTTTTAAACTAAATACATTGTTAATCTTGTTGGTTTTGGTTGTTACATTTGAAAATATGCTTTTGATTAATTCTTATGGATTTTTTTTATGATATGAGGAATTTTATTTATGATATTATGTTTTATGTTCAAGTAGTTGCTTGAAAAATAAACAACAATATATCAAACAACCTTGATTTAATATGAAGGTAGATCGGTCATTTATGTCATTTAGATTGTTCATTCAGAAAAAAATAAATAACAACACATTTTTATCCATGTACAACGTAATAGAGAACTTGGTAAACAACCCTTAGTAACTATTGAATAAAACTACATATTCTTCTCCTTTGTCGTTTAAAGCCTTCTATAAACTTGAGGTTCGTATTGTTTTTCGACGATTGATGAGTAGGGTCATGATTGTCGTGCTAAACCAATTTCAAATCATTTTTAACACATTACATCAATAATGCCAACAAACTTTCACGAATCAGGCAATCTGAAGAAGTACAAAAGTCGGTTCATAAAATATCAATACATTTCTCTTTGATCGAGCGGTGTAATCTGTAAATCTTGACAATGAAATCTCAATTGGCATGGTGTGGGTAAATCTAACTCGGCCTGATCCAATAATCTAGTGATTTCAGTATGTACTGGTAATATCTGAATAATCAAGTGCGGATATACCCTCATGATACATGTACCAACTCTAAGCTTCAACCCGGTGCCCTGCATGACTATATCGGCGTCTCGATACTTGACCATGCATACATTGCCAAATATTTTTATGCATCACTTCCTTTCAACAAATGAAACACAAACGCAAATATATATATATATACACACACACAATAGTAGAGAAAGGATCATGCGAGAAGACGAGAAGTGTGAAATCATATATGATTACATGGCATGTGGGTGTGGGTGTGTTTAATCATGTATGATTAAACGTCTATTGCCAATGTAACATGTGTTTAACATTATATGATTAAGTTTGTGTATCAGACATGATATCACACTTCTTGCCTTCTCACATACCCCTATAATAGTTTACCTATTTATGTACCACTAGTGTTAAAACCGCGCGTTGCGCGGTAGCGTGAATAACTTGGATAGTGATATGAAAATTGTCTATATGATACATGTTAATTGTTAAGGGGGTGTTTGGGAGTGCTTTTTGAGTCCAAAAGTGTTTTTGGCCAAAAGTGCTTATTGACTTATGGTAGTGGGAAAAGGAGTTTTAAAAAAGTGTTTGGATTAACTTTTGTGGTAGGAAAAGCCAATAAGTCAATAAGTTATTTTTTAAAAAGTGTTTGGCTTAGCTTATACATATAAAATGATCAAAAAGCTCTTTTCCAATCAAAAAGTCAAGAATTTGTAACTTCTCCAAAATAGCTTTTCCTAGTTAATCAAAAAGCAGTTTGAAAAGTGATTTTCAGTTTCCCAAACACTATTTTTAACTTATTGGCTTTTCAAGAAGCCAATAAGTCAATAAGCAGTTTTAAAACACATCCAAACACCCTCTAAATATGATAATCAATAAACTATATACAAATTATTTGTAGAAATCATTATAATTTAATTAGTGGAATTTTAATACATACATACATAATAGGTTTTTTCCATTAATGGTAGATTGGACTCATATTATGCATTGTTTATATACTATGATATTGTATGGAGTTTTTTTTTCTTTTTTAAGTTGAAAGAGAATGGTATTTAATTGTATTTATTATATCACTACAAATAAATTAAAGCATTCAAAATAAAAATTATCATTTAAATGTTATGTGTTTTAATTAATGACAAAAGTAATTCAGAATGTGTTTTATCATAATAAATAAAAATGTATGTAGTTTTATGTATATATGCATTCTAATTTCATTTTTAGGAAAACTAAAATGAAACTGAAAATGCAAGAAAATAAAAGGTTTAGTAACTATTGTATTGATTTTAAAAATAAATCAGAATAAGAAGAAAAAAGATAAACGTGTCTGAAAACTTCTCCTTTAACCATTGTCTAGTTCTTACTGTACTATATAATATGTATAGCATATATAAGTTTTATCATTTGGTAGGCTTTAATTAATTTCAACCGTGTTTTTCATGACTAATTTTTATCGTTGGTTCGAACTGGGTTTGATTTTATATTTCTATCCATGGTTATAATTTCAAAGACATCGTTCCACATTTTGTATATTCATATTTTCTTTTCCAAGTTACCATCTTCACACTGGCATAAAGAAAACACACTACATTTCAAGATTTAAGTATTCTCAAATCTTGTAATGCCACTTCATAATAGTCTCATGAATGCGGTATATCTAAATAATAAGTTTTGTTTTACAAAAATAGGGTCATCCAAATAAGACAATCTTATGAGTCCAAACCTATGAGTTGACACAATGACATCACATCATGTTTTCTTATACATCCGCTCTTTATTGCAATGTTTTAACATTTTACCAATCTGGGATGTTTAAAACTCAACCACAATTTATCGATACCTTAATACTCAATTCTTATTATGTCACCTAAAATCTTGTGTTGCCATCTTAATATCCCATTGGCTCTTTCTTTAATATATATACGATTGAGTTCCGATGAGAAGTTGAGTTAACGTGAGAAGCGTGAAAATGTGAGAAGTGTATCAACCGTTGGATACACATTAGGATGAGATGCACCAGATCAATCATCATATCAAACGTGACTCATGGGTGGGCTTAAGATTAAAAGTGATCAATGGTTCAGATCAACTTTCCACGTTTCTAACGTTAACTCAATTTTTTACACGATCCTTTGCCTATATATATATATATATATATATTTCGATGATTGACTTTTTATTATTATTTCTTAGATTCTATTTTAATTATTGTTTTTATAGAATAAAGTTTATTTTGTAAAAAAATGAGAGTTATCTTATAAGTAAAACTCAACGGTAGACACAATGCTATTACATTTTTTTTTCTTATACATTTATTTTTATTCCAATCTTTTAACTTCTCACAAATGTGGGATATATGAAACCTAACCACAATCACTTTTATTTTTATTTTTATTTTTATTTAATAAGATTTGTTTTGCAAAAATAGGGTCATCCATATAAAACAATCGTATCACTCAAAACCTATGAGTTAATTCATGACACTTTTTTTTATATATACCACTTTTTCTCAAATTTACGACCTCTTATCAATGTGGGTGTAATAACCCAAATTAAATAAAATGCTTTAATTGAAAGTTAGGGACTATAAGGGTTTATGTTAAAACCCAAGGGGTTGAAAAAGGAAAATGGGAAGACAATTCCCTTCTTAAGTTCTTAATGCACCACATTCAGTATTAGAATAGGAAAAGCATCTTTTATTTTCATTTTAGGGTTAGTACAAATGGTGGTGGCTGCATACCGTGAAACAGAGGCGGACCTAGCCTTTGGCAATAGGTGGCACGTGCCACCTATTCGTTCGTCCGACGAAGGGTAAATTTTTTTAGTCGTGTGAAGAGTGCAACCGTATCGTTTTAAAGGGTGCAACCGTATCGTTTTAAATGGTGCAATCGTATAAAAAACTCTAAAATCAACCAAAAATCCCAAAAAAACTCTTAAAATCAACCAAAAATCCCAAAAGAACTCTTAAAATCAATCAAAAAAACTCGAAAAGGTCTCTCGAAATTGATTTTTTTTTAAAAGTTCCTCGAAATCGAGAATTTTTTTTTCAAAACAATGGAATTAGGCTAAAACAACGTCGGGCGATGTGGAAAATTTTAGATTCGTCAAAGGTGCCACCGTAAGAAAAAATTTCTGGGTCCGCCTCTGCCGTGAAAGGCAGAAAGAAAGAAGAAAGTGTGTGTGGATGTGTCTTGTGTGGGTGTGCAGCCGGCAGAGAGAGAGACCGTGAGAGAGAAAGAGAGAGCTTCGTGAGAGAGAGAGGCTGCGGGAGAGAGAGAGAGTAGCAAGAAAGGGGGAGAGCTGCGTGAGAGAGAAAGAGAGAGGGAGAGAGAGCAGCGTGAGAGAGACGAAGGTGGTGGCCGGCGGCGGCCGGCAGTGGAGGTCGCCGGAGTTCTAGGCAGCAGATTCCGTTTCGTAGGTTTTATTCGGGTAAGAAACCATTCCCTTACGTATTCTATTGCAAGTAACGTTGAATGTGTAGGTTGAGAAATCAATTGGACATTAATAGAGTTTTGATTCTTATTCTTATTGTCAAAATTAAATCAAATGTTTATGTGGGTTCGTGATAAGGGTAGTATTGGATTATAACTCAAAAAAAAATTAGTATGTCGCCATGGTTTAATTAGATGTTTCGATTAATTAATTTTAGATATGAAATTGAAGGTTTGAGGTTGGGTTTAAATGGTTGCTTTTGTTGGTAGATTAAAGTTTATGTTCAAAACAGTTGACTTTTTACAAAAAGTCAAACTGTTTTGGTTAATTTTAAAATTGAGTCGTTTTGTGCAAAATTAAGGATTTAAATGTTATGGGTATAGTCATGAAATGTATGTGAAGGTGTTGCAATGATCAAATCAGTATTTCTTATGGGTGTAACAGATTTGCAAAGTTAAGAAATGTTTAAGTTTGGTTCATGGGCCGAGAAAGGTTAATGAAGTTATTGGACTCCTCATTCAATTAAAGTGTTGGGCCGAATAGAGTGTTGGGCCGAAGGAATTATTAAGTCCTTTTGGGCTTAGTTATTTATTAAAGTCTAAAATTATATAATAAGGGTGAGATAGGCTAATTATTAATTTGGGCCATATTATTATTAACGCGATCCGGTTTTATTATTTAGAATCAAGTGTTATAATTTTATGTTGAGGACCTAGAGTCGGGTAAATTAATGGATCCGGTATAGTATGTCAATCGGATGGGTAAGCAAAGACCACTAACTATGATTTTTGGACTAGAAGTGTAGTCCACCAACTTAGATAAGTTTGGGTTGAGTTCGGGATTTAACTCGAGTAATAAATGGACGAATTATGACGTACGTTATTAATATAATAGGTGTTCCACCTAAAGACCGGAAGTGTAGGTGAGAAGCTTGGAGCGAGCAAACCAGGTGAGTCCCCTAAACCTCTTACGACGTAAATGTTAAATGATTCTTTTACTGATTATGGTTTTAACAAGCATGAAATATTTATGAACTGATATGCATGGAAGGAAAGGAATGTTTGATATGTTGAAATGATGCGCATGATCTATAAAGAGTCAAATGCTTTTATGAAACGTATGTGCATGTTATGTGATGTCGGTCTGTACTGTGGGATCGATGAGCCTCGGGATCTGATGATCCCTTGGATATGTAGGACGAGACGGTAGGTTGGAATTCGTTTCCTCCTAGGCGGGTATCGGGGAGTCTGCTTGGGCCCCGATACGAGAGGGCGAAAGGGGAGTCTGCTTGGGCCCCGATCGCAAATGGTTAAGTGATCCATTACACAGTGCAGTACCATATGTGATGACTTGTGATGCATTTTAACGAATGATTTCATATTGTTTATACATGTTGTTTTATGGAGGGAATTCACTAGACCTTTTGGTCTAACCCTCGCTTTTCAAAACTAAACCATTTTCAGGTAAACTTTTAGTGGAAGGCTCAAATAAATGAGCAAGGACCAGTTACGGTGCAGACGCAGCTAGAGACTGTACCAGTACCTCTTATAGAAGTAGATTATTCTCAGTTGTGTATAGGTTGTTTCCGCCAACCTTAGTTTATGTATGATGTAACGTAAATATTTGGGACCCAGAATTGTAAATGTTATGCTTAAATGCTAAGTTTGTTCTATTGTACTTCTGGGCTGTTACAGTGGGATATGTAAAACTCAATCACAATTAACTTAGACTTTTATACAGTAAGATTTGTTTTGCAAAATTAAGTCATAAGATAGCCTCATGACTTAAACCCAATGAGTTAACACAATGACATAGGATCCTTTCTTTTTTTATACACTTTTCTATTCCAACTTTTCAACCTGTGACCAATGTGGGATATATCTAAAACTCAACAACAATTCTTTAATATCTTAATATCAAATTCTCATTATGCATCTCAATACCTTTTGGTTCTACTTTTATTCTAATAGAATAATCAAATAAGATAATCTTTCGACTCAAATCTCACACCCTCTCTTTTCTAATCTTTTAATTTATCACAAATGTGAGATATTTAAAACTCAACGCCAATCACTCATTTATTTTTATTTTTATATTTATCTTGATTGAGAAATTTTGATACGTACATATATGTTGATCAATTTTTGATTTTTGATTTTTTTAGTTGACATGTAAATAAAAATAGACTTGTATTGATATTAATAAATATAATGATTGATAATTTTTTCTATGTATTGGTTGCTTTTTGATTATTTATTTTTCAAATTTTCGTGTAAATAAATAAATATATGTATTGATGTAAATAAAAATATTGATTGATTGAGAAGTTTTGATATATATATATATGTATATTTATATTGATTGAGTTTTGTTAATTATGTATTCAAATTTCATATAAATAAATGTATATTTATTTATGTAAATAAAATATATTGATTAATTGAAAAAATTCGATAAATTTTGATCGATTTATGATTTTTTTCAATTGTCATATAAATAAATTTATGCGTAGTTTTATGGAACTTCATTTATTAAACAATGAAAAAGAAATTAAAAAGAAAATAGGAAGCTGAAAGGTTTAGTTGTTCATTGTATATAAAAAATAAATCAAAAGAAAAAGATTTTTTTTAGAACCACAAGGGTGGTGGCGTGTTGGCAAGGGCTTGGGGGGATGTGGTGGAATATCTCATCCATCCCGGGTTCGAGTCCAGACGTCAGCATTCTGTGGCCAGACTTAGTCTCAGACGGTCGCTTTGTTTGTTTGTTTTCAAATTGCCAAGGATGTAGTCTAGGCAAAGCCTAGATGAACCTTATCCAAAAAAAAAATAATAGATAATAGTCACTTAATGATATTAAAATATATAATGGGTGTTATATAAATAGTAATTAAACTCAAAGGTTATTTATGTATACTAATGTTTTCTATGTGCGACTTAAAAGGTATTAAATTGATGTAATTAATTTATTTTTATTTTTATTAATTATAATCAATTTTAATTTGTATCCAAATATTATTTAAATATAAATATACATATTATTATTTTTATGCCCGGTAAATTAAAGTCATTAATTTTAATAATAGTTAAAATTAATAGTATAATTTAAAGCTTCGGGAAAATATAGAAGACAAAAGTAAAAAATACTCTAAAATATCAACAAAAGTCATAAAAAGTTAAATAAATAATAATTAATGCTATTGGTTATTCACTTAATTATATATACAATAAGGGTATTGTACAAATAATACTTAATGGTAAGTTATACTATAAAAATATTATCTCATTTATGTATATTGATTGCAATAAGATTTTTTTACATGTAAACTAAAAGGTATTAAAGTACATGATCCTCATTTTAAAATATAAAAGACGAAAATAAGAAAATAACTTTAAAATCTTAACAAAAGTCAAAAGAAACATACCTGAATTTAGGGGTGCTCACGGGTTGGGTTGATCGGGTTGAAGGCATTTCGACACATCAACCCAATGTTGGCGGTTTGAAAAAATTTCAACCCAACCCAACCCAAACAAAGGTACAACCCAACCCAACCCAACCCGTTCGGGTTGATCGGGTTGGTCGGGTTGTGTTTAAACAAGGTAAAATCAAAATTAGAAACATAAAAATAAAGGAAACATGTCTTTAAAATACAACCGATAATTCATACAATATTTATATACTACATATAAAAATGTCTAAACCAAATATGATCAAATAACTTGACGTCTCCAATTTGAATATTTCTTAAATCTTAAACATATTGTCATCAACTATTTTTCTCAATTTGCATATATATGTTAACATTTACTATATATATATATACAGAGAGAGAGATGGATAAGAGATTGAATATATATATATATATATATATGTCGGGTTCATCGGGTTGGGTTGGGTTCAAATTCTCGCAACCCGATATCAACCCAATACATACGGTTTGAAGATTTTACAACTCGATTGGACATCGGGTTGCTTCGGGTTGGGTTATTTCACGTCGGGTTGGGTTGGGTTGATCGGGTTGGTCGGGTTTTTGAGCACCCCTACCTGAATTAGTCTTCTCGAAGTAACCTGAAAAAATAAGAATAGCCATTGAAAAAGAACATGTTGAAGTTTGTTGAGGTATATCATAAAATGTAATACGTATTTGCATTACTCGATTATTGAATCGTTGTTTTCATCAAGACTATAAAGTCGTTGTCCGCTGCTAAGAACAAACCTACGGTTCTATTGGAAAACCATAAGAAAATATATATGACAAAAGTAAAAATAAACTCTAAAATCCCAACAAAAGTCAATAACGAATAATACCTAGATTAGTATACTCAAAGTAAACCTGCAAAACCATTTTGTTGAAGAATAAAAATTAGTGAAATGAAAGAACAAATCAAGTGATGGAAAGGGAGAAAAAAGTTTACCTACAAACGATTTTGTTGAAGAATAATAATTTGTGAAATAAAAGAACAAACCAAGGGATGGAGAAGGAGAAAAAGAGTTTACCTTGAAAACAATTTTGTTGAAGACTAATGATTTTAGAAATGAATAATACATAAAGTGATTGAGAGGAGGAAGAAGACATTTAGTGATGGACAATTCATATGGATGAACACATGAAAGGTTTTGGAGGTTTTTCATTAAAGAATGAAGATGGGAATATCTAGTGGTTTCATCTTTAAGAATGAAGATGAAAAGGTTAGGGGGTTAAATTTTTTAAAATTACCAAAATAACCCTAGCCTAATGAAATTTATGTTTTTTAGTATAAGGACGAAAACGTCTTTAACGTATCAAATATTTTAAAAATCAAAAAGCTTAGAAAAAAGAAAATTAGGCTTAAGATGCTTAGGAGATGCCACCTCATTGCCTTTGGTTTTTGTTTTAATATATATATATATATATATATATATATATATTGATGATTTTTATAAAATAAAAAACCACATGATACTCACCTTGTAGGCTTATCGAACTGAATTGAATTAAAACTCAAAATACCGCAAGCTTAACTTTTCCACTTGTGATTATCATGAATCCATGTCCCTTATTTTTATTTGTTACTCGAATTAGCTTTAATTTCTCCTTGGTTTCTTTTCCTAGCTCTCTTTCCCCCTTTTCTAAGCTTTCTCTCCCTTTCTTTCTCTCATGTTGGAGAAAATGGTGCATGATTTGAAGAAGAGCAGGCACTTATATATATATATATATATATATATATATATATATATATATATATATATGAAGGAATGGTCTAGTTCGTATGTTAATCCAATTTTTGGTGTTAACTTTATGAACCAATCTTACCCCTTAAAATATGAAATCTTATAAAGATGGATGATATTTGTGTAATAATTACATATTTTAGGCGTGTCATATTCGAGTGAAATATAGTGAACAAGGGCATTATTGTAAACAATAAGTAACCCTCTTTTTATGCACCCCTCCTCCAAATTACTCGATTGACAAGTCGTAACCGACTTTATTGTTTCATAACTATTCACTTATGAATTACATTCCATATTTTTCAAAGTCATATTTGATTAACTCAGTGAACAAACCAGTCAATTTGGATCAACATGTTTAACAAACAAAATCATTGGTACATGAACACTGTTAATATGTGAAACATATATGAACACCACCATTAGTGAACATATATGAACTATTCACCTTTATGGATTGTTCACCTTTTAATGCATGTTGTGTAATCCTTGAAATTTGTTTATTCGTACATGAACACTGTGAATATGTGTAACAAATATGAACACTGTGAATATGTGAAGCATATATGAACACCACCATCAGTGAACATATATGAATTGTTCGTTCATATGTGATCACAGTTAATGTCCAACATTCATATATGAACACTGTTAATTAGTGGATCAATGTGTTTTCATAACATTGTTAGTTCATATATGAACGATGTTAATTAGTGAAACAAATTGTTTAATTAGACAATTAGTTCATAAATTGAAACAATTGATACTTGTGGTTCACAAAGTTTCATGTGCACTTATCGAAGTAACCATATATTGTCAACTATGAACACAACTGAACCTACTTTGATGACAATTATATTGATGTTGTTCATTCATCTATAAAATTCCATGAACATAATATGATATAACTTGATATGGATGACATAATTACCATCCCTAAAATATTGCAACCTTCTAATGTAACACCTCATTAAATTCAATGGTCTTGTAAATGTAACATCTAATTAAGTTGATTAAAAAACTAAAGTTTAAAAATTACCTTTATACCACTCATGTCTTGTGATTATTTCAAAAGGCTTAGCATAGTTAACACAATTTCTTTGGTTAACAAAATATCCTACCTCTACGAAGGAATGTGATGGTACTTATCATGAATATTATGATATTAATCATGAATATATATATATATATATATATGTTGTATCATGAATATACATCTTTAATATGATACTCAACATGATATTCATTCATCTTCAGTATGACACTCAATTGTAAAACAAATTGATTTTGGATATAGTTACTCTTGGAGGATAATTATGAAAATATGTGTTGAAACGTAATTATGAAAATTATAAGGTGTTATCAATAAATATTTATAATTATATTAAAGTTGAAGATAATTATATATATAAGGGTGTGTTCAAATGAAAACTCATTTTTCATTGTGCACGTGAGGACCAATCTTAGTCATTAATCAAAATTTAGAAAACTAATCAATGGTTAAAACATAATAAGATTAATTAAGATGTGATTAGGGACAAAACTGGAAATTTGAATCAGTATACCATCTTTGACTTTTTATTTTCTTTTTTAATTAAAAACGTTTACCTCCTTAAAGTTTAAAATAAATTATCTTAAACATTACTAATATTTTAATCAAACAAATTACACTTGAACGTACATAAATATTCATAATGAATATAACACATATATATCATTTCACGTAAAAACGACTAAAACAAAAAAAACTATATCGAGATGGATGTCATATCGAAGAGCACGGAATTCTCGTTTTTTTGATTTAATTTGTTTGATTAAAATATTAGTAGTTTCTAAGATAATTTATTATAAACTTTAAGGGGGTAAAAGTTTTTAATTAAAAAAGAAAATAAAAAATCAAAGATGATAGGCATGAGTTTAAATTATCTTCCTTTTTTACCTCTAATCACCTTAATAAATAATTATAATTAAAAACTCTATTAATATAAGTTGTTGGATCAATAGAGATGGAAGGGCCGAGATTTGTCCTCGCGTGCACAATGAAAATTGAGTTTTCATTTGAAATTTTCTCTCTCTCTCTCTCTCTCTATATATATATATATATATATATATATATATAGGTGTAACAACCCAAACAAAAGTAGCCAAACAAGGTTTCAATAGATAATAATCAAAACTGCCAAAACCTGGCCTACGCCAAAGTTTAACAAAAGTTCAACAATGGGTTTGCGGAATACAACCCTAATTACAGCTGAGAAAATAAGTCTATAAATACTAAAACGGAAGTCTTCTATCCTTAAGATGCAAGCTCCGGCTCACATCTTCCCTTTCCCCTTAAACGAGCTTTCTACCACCTGCTTACCTGAAAGGTTTTTAGTTTTAAAAGCGAGGGTTAGACCATGAGGTCTAGTGAGTTCCCTCAAAAGTCACACCATAAATAACAGAGTTTATAAAAATTCTGCAGTAAGAAATGTTTATACGAAACTTGTCATAAAACACACATATATGATCAGCACACCATGACATGCTAATGGCACCCGCTATCGTCACACATACCGTGACAGTGTAAAAGGGCACACACCGCCCATATATGAAACAAATTCATATATTAATATTATGGGACACACCCCCATCTCACACCAATGCCATAGCATGTCCACACGTAAGCAATACATTCACTTTATTGAATCACACCTTTCATGCATAATTTAAAACAGTATGAACATTGGCTATTTTAAACATGCATAAAGTTTCACACTAAAAGGTTTTAGGATCAGAAAAACTCACCTGGCGCTTAAGCAAATTTCTTCTCACAAAACTTCGGATTTAAAAGGGGAACACCTATGATGTTAAAAATAAGAATAGTGAGTCCCGAGTAAAACTTAGCCCAGGCGGAACAGTTTTCTACCTAACATGACCCTCGACTAACTCTGGAATCCGGACTCAAGATTTCGGACTATTTTCCAAATTTGGGCTCAAGTCCAATATCGGCCCACTTCGGTACACAAACGTGGATTTCAGATCCTAGTGGATTCCGGATCCGCTAACAACCCACCACCATTCCGGATCCACATGGATTCCGGATTTAAACATTGAATTAAACCCATTCCGGATCCATAGGGATTTCGGGTCTAGGCCCAAGTCCAATTCCAGTTCTAAAATAAATTCTGGATCCCTCTTCGGCCCGATCACAATTCCGGATCCATTTGAGGATTCCGGATCTTCTACGGCCCAACCTAAGTTTCGGTTCTCTTCTCCTTTGGATTCCAGATCCACTTCGGCCAAAGCCATTCCGGACTAAATTCCGGATCCTGACCTCTGGACTCAAAATTACGAAGTCTCGACTTTCGGGGTTAGCTTCGATTGACCAAACTAGAAATAATCATCTCCTAAATGGAGCAACTCAAGATAAATCTCTTAGGAAATGATAGTTTTACATAATAAACAAAATGTAACACAAAAGAGCAACTATCTTTCAAAAATCCCCAAAATCCCAAATTTTCCACCAGAACTTATTTATCCAGACTTGAGTTGATGAAAGATAAGAATAGATGGGATTAGGCCATTACCTTGAATTGATTGGATTAAGAACTCTTCCTCTTCTTCTCAAATGCAGAGTGTAGTTGATTCCTTTTCTTTCTCTGCTCTCTCTTCCTCTCCCTCTTTCAGCCGACAACAAGAACAAATTATAAGACCTAGGGTTTTGAGCCCCTAAATGAGAGTTTTTATACTCTCAAATAATATGTACCAAACAACCCCCGAACTTACAATTTTTACCAAAATTCTCACAAAGGCTTTAGATCTTTACAATTTGGACCTGGTTATTACAACACTCCCCCCTCAAAAGAACTCTGTCCCCGGAATTCCATTGTCAAAGAGATGAGGGTACTTGGACCTCATGTCCGCTTCTACCTCCCAAGTTGATTCTCGCCCCTTATAGTAGCACCACTGAACTTTCACTAACGAGATTTCCTTATTCCTCGTCTTCCGGAGTTTGCGATCTTCGATTGCAATCGGTTCCTCTACGTAGTTTAACTTCTCATCCACATGTATGTCTTCCAACGGCACTGACATGCTTTCTTCGGCCAGGCATTTCATTAAATTCGACACATGAAAGGTCGAATGAACTCCCCGAAGCTCCTCGGGTAATTCCAGCTTATACGCCACCTCACCACACGCTCGGTGATGGAAAACGACCCGACATACCTAGGCCTTAGTTTCCCTGTCTTACCAAAACGTACGACCCCTTTCCATGGCGACACTTTAAGCATCACTTTATCTCCTAACATAAACTCAATCGGTTTCCTTCTTTTATTCGCATAGGCCTTCTGACGGTCCTGAGATGCCTTCAACTTATCTCTTATTACACAAATTTTATTGGCAGTTAATTGCACGATTTCCGGCCATGCCAGCTGTTTCTCTCCCACCTCATTCCAACATAATGGCGTCCCGCACATACGCCCATATAATGCCTCGAATGGTGTTGTTTGAAGACTGGCGTGATAACTATTGTTATACGAAAATTCAATCAATGGTAGGTGAGATTCCCACGATCCTTTGAAGTCTATCACACAAGCACGTAACATGTCTTCCAAGGTCTGTATAGTTCTCTCGCTTTGTCCATCCGTCTGAGGATGATAGGCAGTGCTCATCAAAAGCTACGTACCTAACTCCCGTTGAAGACTCCTCCAAAAAGAGGACGTGAAGCGACTATCACGATCCGAGACTATTGACGACGGCACTCCATGCCTCGTCACCATTTCATTCACATACAACCTTGCTAACTTTTCTAGCGAATCGCTCTCCCGAATAGGTAGAAAGTGAGCCGACTTGGTGAGACGGTCCACGACCACCCAAATGGCGTCATACCCCTTCGGGGTCCTTGGTAACTTCGTGACGAAGTCCATGGTGATACAATCCCACTTCCACAAGGGTATCTCTAAGGGTTGTATCTCCCCGTAAGGTCTCTGATGTTCAGCTTTGACCTTCAAACAGGTCAAATACCGCTCAACAAGATAAGCGACATCCTTCTTCAACCCTGGCCACCAATACATTTGTCTAAGATCACCATACATCTTATTGGTTCCCGGATGAACCGAATACCGCGACTTATGCGCTTCCTCCAAAATACGTTCCCACAAACCTCCCAACTTAAGAACCCACACTCGGTTCCCCAAACATTTCACACCACTCCCGTTAGGTACCAAGGATGTCACATAACCGACAATCCTCTCTCTTTTCCACTTCTCTTCCACGAGAGCTTCCTATTGGAACTTCTTAATCTCTTTCAACAGATTAGGAATCACGTCGACTCGAAAGGCTACCACTTTAGTTGGTTCTCTTCTTTCCTTCCGACTCAACGCGTCGGCCACAACGTTCGCCTTTCCTGGATGGTAAAGGATCTCACAATCGTAATCACTTAACAATTCCCCCCAGCGGCACTGTCTCATATTTAACTCCTTCTGATCGAACAGCTGCTTAAGACTTTTGTGATCGGAGTAGATCTGGCACTTAACCCCGTAAAGGTAGTGTCTCGAAATCTTAAGCCCAAACACCACCGCTGCCAACTACATGTCGTGCGTAGGGTAATTCTTCTCATGCTCCTTCAGCTGATAGGATGCATACGCGATCACTTTCCATTTCTGCATTAGTACGCATCCTAGTCCCAACTTGGATGCATCGCTATAGATTACGAATCCTTCTGATCCACTAGGCAAGGAGAGAATCGGAGCACTGCTCAACTTGTCTTTCAATCTACTAAATGCTTCTTCTTGAGTCTTCGTCCACTCGAACTTGTCACTCTTCTTGGTTAAGGCGGTCAATGGCGTAGCTATACGAGAAAAGTCCTGGATGAACTTCCGATAGTAGCCCGCTAAACCAAGGAAACTTCTGACTTCCGATGGTGACCTCGGTTGCTCCCATCCTCTAATAGCCGGCACTTTGGCTGGATCCACCTTGATGCCTTCCCCCGACACCACATGACCCAAGAATTGGACTTCTCGGAGCCAGAACTCACACTTGGAAAACTATGCATACAATTTCTCTCGCCGCAACAAATCTAGCACCACGCGAAGATGCTCTTCATGCTCACTCTGAGATCGGGAGTAAATGAGGATGTCGTCTATGAACACGATCACACATTTATCCAACCACGTGCTATATACACGATTCATCAAGTCCATGAAGACTGCTGGAGCATTAGTCAAGCCGAAGGGCATGACTAGAAACTCATAGTGGCCATACCTCGTGCGAAATGCCGTCTTCGGCACATCTTCTTCCCTTACCTTCAACTGGTGATACCTGAATCTTAGATATATCTTTAAGAAGAAGCTCGCTCCTTGTAACTGGTCAAACAGATCATCGATCCTTGGAAGTGGGTATTTGTTCTTCACGGTCACCTTGTTAAGCTCACGATAGTCTATGCACATCCGCATAGACCCATCTTTCTTCTTGACGAAAAGCACTGGCGCTCCCCAGGGTGAGGAACTAGGGCGTATAAATCCCTTATCCAACAACTCCTGTAGTTGCGTCATCATCTCCTTTATCTCCACCGGTGCCAACCGATACGGCGCATGCGCTATTGGGGCCGCACCCGACATTAATTCGATTCTGAATTCGACTTGACGATCCGGGGGTAAACCTGTCAGATCATCAGGAAACACCTCCGGGAACTCTCTCACCACAGGAACATCCTCTAGTCCCTTTTTCTCTTTCTTAGCGTCTAACACATACGCCAAAAACCCCTGACACCCCTTCTCTAGACAACGTCTTGCCTTCATCACCGAGATAAGGCAAGACTTACGCTCTCGCCTATCTCCATAGATTACCACTTCCGACTTATCAGGCAAAGCCATACGGGTCATTTCCTTATTGCACACAATGCTAGCACCATTACTTGCCAGCCAATCCATTCCTACGACAACGTCGAACTCCCCCATGCCCATGGGGTACAATCGCAAGGGAAACGAGTGACCCTCTACCTCGATACGACAACCTTCATACACCTCCCTCACTAAGACTCGACTATCATCAACAATCTCTACTTCGAACCCACACCCCAAACTCTTAGGTTTAACACACAGACGTCGGGCAAATTCCGGCGACACAAACGAACGATTTGCACCCGAGTCGAATAACACTTTAGCAAAAACAGAATTAACAAAAAAGGTACCTGTCACCACATCAGGTATCCCTACTGCTTCTTCAACCGTCATACGGAAGGCTCTCGCCCTTGTCTATGCTGGTTCCACGTTCCTTTCTCCCAGCTTTCCTCCTTGTCTACCACCGTAACCACCTGAATATTCTTTCTTCAACTGTGGGCAATCCGGTCTTAGATGTTCCGAAAAACCACACTGGTAACATGCTCTTGGGTTCCGACAATCACGCGCCATATGCCCTAACTTTCCACATTTGAAGCACCCCTCCGGCTCACCCGCACATTCCCCACGGTGGACTCGATTACACTTCCCACAAGGTTTCTCTCCAAATTTCGGCCCCCCTCGGAACTCCGGCTTGAACACTTTAGCCCGCTTCGAGTCACACACTGGTCCTTCCCACTTTCTCTTCTCTTTACCCTTCTCCTCATCTTGTCGGTTCTTCTCCTTTTCAACCATTTCAGCCGCATTGATGGTTGCCTGAAAAGTAGTCGGGTTCCTAGCCAAAACCAGTTCCCGCACGCTACTCTTTAACCCAAATATGTACCTCTCGACTCGGCGCTCCTCATTCGGTACGTACAACTCAGCAAACCTTGCTTTCTCCATAAATTTCTATGTATATTTTCTCACCAACAATCCACCTTGTTCCAAGCTCAGAAATTCTTCCTCCAATCTTTTTACTGCCGCCAGAGGGCAGAACGATGCCTTAAACTTTGAGACAAAGGTCTCCCACGTCATACACTTAGCAGCCTTTGACCCTTCCCCCGCTGTCTCCGCATCCCACCAAAACACAGCTTCCGACTTCAGCATGGACAGAGCAAACATCACCCTGTCACTAACAGCACACTTACAGATATCGATCACCAGTTCCATTTCCCTTATCCACTTTATTGCCAACACTGGATCACATTCTCCCTTGAAAGTGGGTGGCTTACAAGAGGCGAATGCCTTGTAACCACATCCCCCGCTCAACACCCGGTCATTTACTGCCAATAGGTTCGATTGAGAAGGACTCCTTGAAGCAGAACCATGAGAGCTAGTCGCCCCTTCCTTACTACCACTTGCTTCTTTGCTCCTCGATGCTGACCCGTCCTTCTTCGCTAACAGCGCTTTCAACGTATCCTGAATTTCACCCAAAGCAGTGGCGAAGTTTTCTTGGGTCACGAAGGTTTGAGAACGACCTCGCCCACGGCTTCCACCCCGACTCGCTCCCCGCCTGGACGCAGAGCTCTCCTAATGAGACGCCTCTGGTTCTGGCGGAATCCCTACGCTCCACGTTCCACGGGTAACGCGTGTCGTTACTACAGATCTTTCTACGTTCTCATTTACTTGGGTAACCACTCTCCGGGGTATTCTTCCCCATCCCCTTCCTCGGCCTCTACCCCTACCACGGGTGGCCGCCGGCACATGTGGATTCACCGGTGCTTCCATCTCGATCTCCTCATCAACAGGTTATGATGCACCCCTCATTGATCTTCTTAACATGATTACTGACTGACAAAGAAATACCAACAACATTAAACCTACCGTACCAATATAATAAGGCAATTAAGCACATACATGTACCTGTAAGTTCGTAATTACACTGGCCAGGTGTAATCGCCAACTTACCTTACATGACAGTTCTCACCACCCTATTAATCGTTCTACCCAGTCTCACTAAGGTCCTCCTAGTTCTCAGCTGTACTACTTGACTCCAACAATTTAAGTTTAGGCCCGTCCGGTCACCTAAATCTCTTAAACTAAGGCTCTGATACCAACTGTAACAACCCGACCAAAAGTAGACAAACAAGGTTTCAATAGATAATAATCAAAACTGCCAAAACCTGGCCCACGCCAAAATTTAACAAAAAATCAACATTGGGTTTGCAGAATACAACCCTAATTATAGCTGAGAATATAAGTCTATAAATACTAAAACGGAAGTCTTCTATCCTTAAGATGCAAGCTCCGACTCACATCTTCCCTTTCCCCTTAAACGAGCTTTCTACCACCTGCTTACCTGAAAGGTTTTTAGTTTTGAAAGCGAGGGTTAGACCATGAGGTCTAGTGAGTTCCCTCAAAAGCCACACCATAAATAACAGAGTTTATAAAAATTCTGCAGTAAGAAATGTTTATACGAAACTTGTCATAAAACACACATATATGATCAACACACCATGACATGCTAATGGCACCCGCTATCGTCACACATACCGTGACGGCATAAAAGGGCACACACCGCCCATATATGAAACAAATTCATATATTTAATATTATGGGACACACCCCCATCTCACACCAATGCCATAGCATGTCCACATGTAAGCAATACATTCACTTTATTGAATCACACCTTTCATGCATAATTTAAAAGAGTATGAACATTCGCTATTTTAAACATGCATAAAGTTTCACACTAAAAGGTTTTAGGATCAGAAAAACTCACCTGGCGCTTAAGCAAATTTCTTCTCACAAAACTTCGGATTTAAAAGGGGAATACCTATGATGTTAAAAATAAGAATAGTGAGTCCCGAGTAAAACTTAGCCTAGGCGGAACAATTTTCTACCTAACATGACCCTCGACTAACTCTGGAATCCGGACTCAAGATTTTGGACTATTTTCCAAATTTGGGCTCAAGTCCAATATCGGCCCACTTCGGTACACAAACGTGGATTCCGGATCCTAGTGGATTTCGGATCCGCTAATAACCCACCACCATTTCGGATCCACATGGA
This sequence comes from Saussurea involucrata, assembly GCA_033807775.1. Lineage (NCBI taxonomy): Eukaryota > Viridiplantae > Streptophyta > Magnoliopsida > Asterales > Asteraceae > Saussurea > Saussurea involucrata. The sequence continues at coordinate 15,223,291 of CM066312.1, forward strand.
TTCCGGATTTAAACATTGAATTAAACCCATTCCGGATCCATTGGGATTTCCGGTCTAGGCCCAAGTCCAATTCCGGTTCTAAAATAAATTACGGATCCCCCTTCGGCCCGATCACAATTTTGGATCCATTTGAGGATTCCGGATCTTCTACGGCCCAACCTAAGTTCCGGTTCTCTTCTCCTTTGGATTCCGGATCCACTTCGGCCAAAGCCATTCCTAACTAAATTCCGGATCCTAACCTCTGGACTCAAAATTACAAAGTCTCGACTTTCGGGGTTAGCTTCGATTGACCAAACTAGAAATAATCATCTCCTAAATGGAGCAACTCAAGATAAATCTCTTTGGAAATGATAGTTTTACATAATAAACAAAATGTAACACAAAAGAGCAGCTATCTTTCCAAAAATCCCCAAAATCCCAAATTTTCCACCAGAGCTTATTTATCCAGACTTTAGTTGATGAAAGATAAGAATAGATGGGATTAGGCCATTACCTTGAATTGATTGGATTAAGAACTCTTCCTCTTCTTCTCAAATGCAGAGTGTAGTTGATTCCTTTTCTTTCTCTACTCTCTCTTCCTCTCCCTCTTTCAGCCAACGAACAAATTATGAGACCTAGGGTTTTGAGCCCCTAAATGAGAGTTTTTATACTCTCAAATAATATGTACCAAACAACCCCTGAACTTACAATTTTTACCAAAATTCCCACAAAGGCTTTAGATCTTTACAATTTGGACCTCGTTATTACAATAGGGGCCCCTTATTTTGTAAATCATCCTAATCTTGTAAACCGTGTAAACCGTCGATTTCATTGGTTAAATTAATTGATTTGTTTGATGAAATTGTTTCATATCATTCATTTATTGATGAAAATTGTTTCATATATTTGTGTTTATGTAGTTTCATGTATTGTTTTCATTCTTATGAAACAATTTTCATCAAGAAATGAATGACTTGAAACAAGTTCGTCAAAATAAACATATTCATTAATTTAACCAATGAAATCAATGGTTTACACTATGGGTGAGCATCGGAACTGGGTACCCGCCTTTGGAATCGAAACCACTCTGGAACTGCCGGTTCCAGAACTGGAACCAATGTGATTTGTTCCAGTTCCGGTTCCTAAAATACGGAACCGATTAAGACTGGTTCCGATTCTGGTTCTTATTTTTTTGGAACCGTTACCCGCTGGGTACCCGGTCCCGCTATTTTTTATTAAAAACTATTTATATATTTATTATATTTAAATATTTAATTATGTGGTATTAGTTTTGTATCTTTATTAGGTGTTTTATTCGTTTTCATCCAAGTGTTTTATTTGAGGTGTTGACGACTTGACGTAAAGACGTGAATTGTTATGGAAGTCGTTTTATTGATGTCAAGACTCAATACTCGAGAGTTTCTAATTTATTTATGTAATATTTAGTTTTTATCGGATTATTTTTCACAATTTATTGTATTTATACTTTATGCTGGTACTTTATAGTTTGCAATAGACTTAAAATTACAATTTTATTCTATGAATTGTAAATAAAAAATTAAAAAAGTTGACATTGGGTACCCGGAACCGTCGGTTCCAGTTCCGGTTCCAAAATATAAAGAACCGATGTAAGTGGTTCCGGTTCCGGTTCCTTCATTCTAGGAACCGCCGGTTCCAGTTCCGTTTCCATAAATTTTAGCTTGGTACCCGGTTATGCTCACCCCTAGTTTACACGGTTTACAAGATTATGATGGTTTACAAAAGAATATCCCACTCTCTCTCTATCTCTCTATCTCTCTCTCTCTCTCTATATATATATATAGAGAGAGAGAAAGAGAGAAAGAGAGAGGGGTGGGTTCAAACGAGAACGCTAACTATTTACGAGAACACGAGAACGGACGCCCATGTACAAATTCACATGTGATTCACGCAACTTGCCACGCGACTTGCAAGTCGCGTCCCAGGCCGCGCATGTCCAGAATTTTAATCACATATGATTTTGTATGTGAATCACATGTGATTTTGTTCATGAGCGGCTGTTCTCGTGTTCTCGTAAATAGTTAGCGTTCTCGTTTGTACCTTCTCTCTCTCTCTCTATATATATATATATATATATATATATGTTATAGGGGTCAGGTTCAGGGGAAAACCTCAAAAAAACAAAAAGTTGAAGAACACCCTAGTAACCCTCCATCTGGAAGGTATGCACTTGTGCATACAAGTAATTTGTAACATATACACGTGCGTATGCACAAATGCATAATGCATAATGCACAAGTGCATAAAAATCAAGACACAACTTAATTTACTTGTATGCACATACCGTCCAGATGAAGGGCTACCTGTAACACCTCAAACTTCACCATATTTTTTGCACGTGTGGTTATAGAAAAACTCGTCTTTAATTATGAGTTGGATAAATTTTAGAATTCATTTAATGAATTAAGTTGGGTGGTAGAAATTGTTGAGTTTTGATCTTAAGATAAGGATAAAACTGAAATGTAAATCGGTTAAATGTTGATGTTGAAGGACCGAAAGTGTAAGTAGTTAAAGTGTTTTGGATTAATTGTGAAAATTGAAACTTGAGGTATAAAATCAGGAGAAATTGGTTGATAGCAAAAATATCTGATTTTTGTTACTCTTGAAGTTGGTTGCAAATTAGGGCGAGAGAGAAAAAGATCGATATCCTGGTTTGATTTGGTAAGAGCTTGATAAGTTTCTTTGATTTTCTTTAAGTTTTAGTAATCTCAAATTCAGATTGGAATTTCAATTGGTCGTTTAATGAAATAGGAATTGGAGCTGAGGTGATTTTAGTTTGACCCTGGAATTGAGTTTTGATCACTGTGAGTTCATCTATCTTGATAAATTTATGTTTTCAGTTCTCTGAAATTGATGATTTACATTGGAAATGGTTTCATAGACTTACTTGTATATTTAAAGGAATTGATGTAAAGGATTTTTGGAATATGGTGCAAATTGTAACAACCCGGTTTCCATATATACAAATAACATACATTCCATATCATAAAATCGTCAAAAGATACATCGTATTTCACATTCGGTCCCATAGTCTTGCAAAACATAATAAGTAATTCAGTACAAACTTTTTCAAATTAAATTACATGTTGACTAATAACGAAGTCTTAAGTACAAAATACATCCATAACTTCATAACCAATATCTTCACAAAAGCTATCCATCAAGGGTCCTATTTACTTGCTCTTACTCGATCCGCCACCTAGAATACATATTTTTAAAACAGAAATGAGGGTTAGACCTAATGGTCTAGTGAGGAAATCCCTGTGAGTTTAGCAATCCTTTTAAATCCAATTTATATAAACCTTTGCATCAAAAACCGTTTATATAAAACTTTTCATATAACACCCACATACCACACGTAATTAATTACCAATCAACACTCATGCTTCGTACGCATCTCATTCCACCTTATTCCTCCACAAATGGCAAAATTAATTGGTTGCGAGCCAACTAATCTACTGTACAACAAATACAGTAAACACACCGGTCCTAAGCCCGGCCACGTATTATAGTACAATATAATACTCACGTAATTATAATATCTCAATATTTCATAATTACAATCATAGTCATATTCATACCATTTATCAAATATTCGACATCCACACAAATGTATTCCAGTTTAAAACACTTTGAAGTAAAACTCACCTGTTAGCTTAACAAGATACTTCCAAGCCTTTCCAATGGATTCAGTCTTTCACTTCAAATTCTTAGTATCTGAAACAATTCAAATACATATTCCACTTTACCAAATAGAACACATAAGACTCTCTAACATATTGAGAATCCCAATAACTTATCAAACTCTTATCCTCAAATGTTCACCTACGGCGACTTAACACGGGGGTTCCGCTACCCGGTTAGCGGATGGGGTCAAGGGGCAACGCCCTTGCGGGGTCTGGGGGCGCCCCCAGGAAGTTTTCAGAACAACCTAACTCAAAATACATTTGGAAACTATATCCGGACACTCAAAAGTATCCGAACTCACAAAATTGGTCAAACAGCTTAAGTATCCGGATACCACCAGTTATCCGGACAGCATTACTTTTCCGGACAACATAACTTTTCCGGACAACCTATACAATCCGGACGTCATCCGGATACCATCCGGTATCCAATTCTATCCGGAAAACATAGGAAAAAGGAACTTACCCGGATAAAAGACTCGTCCGGACACCAACAAAGAACTACCCGGATACCATCAAAGAACTACCCGGACACCTCCAACAAAACCATCCGGACACATTCATGGTGTCCGGAAACCTCTGTCGGTTTGCACAAAAATAACCCAGATTCAACAGAAAACATTACCAGATGTGATTTCAACTATTCTTCTCCGATAAGAACCATTAACTAGTAATTACCAACACAAAATACACAGGGAACATACCTTAAATCGTTTCCAAGCAATCCAATTGAAGCCTTAACCCTAGCTTTCTTCTTTTCTCTTTTCCTCTTTTGCTCCCAAACACACACACATACACACTGAACTAATAATCTGGATAATACTGATTTTTTTGAAAATATCTAAATCCATTAAGGGTAATATCCAATTCAATATACCCCTTTAGTCCTTAAGTTATCCACTAATGACCAAATACACCCTTTACTTATAATTTAACCAAACTTACCTTTAACTTCACACTTTAAAGTTAACAAATTTTGACGGAACTAACATTTAACTAACGAACTTACCCAGGGTATTACACAAATCGTGGAGATCAGGTAAGTTATCGAACGAATCCGGAAAGAAGCATTATCCGGACATATCCAGAATTGTATTATCTGGGAGTATCCGGACTAGTGTTTTTCGGGTGGATTCGGACTAGTGTTTTCCGGTAAGTTTCCGGACTTGGGTTCCGGATACGTTTTCCGGATAGTTTCTGGACTTGGGTTCCGTTACGTTTTCCGGTTACTTTCCGTACTTGGTTGTCCGTATATGTTTTTCGGTTAGTCTCCGGACTTGGTTCTCCGAAACTAGTGTTTTCTGGGTAAATTCCAAATGTAAGTTCCAAAGGTGGTATCCTTCTTGACAGTAGTAATGTGTGTCTTTGAACAGTTTTCTGACTCTTTTATTTCCCGATAGGTTTGAGAATTGAAAATACTACATGGAGAAAATACCTTTGGGTATTCTGATGAAAACGGTATGGGTGAGATTTCATTATATTGAATGTAATGGTTTTGCTTGATTTCATTTACGTTATGAGAAGATGATTATTGTAAGCATAAAATTATGTGTGTATATATATATATATATATATATATATATATGCGTGTGTGTGTGTAATAGATCCATAGGCACAAGAATAGAAAGAAACATGGAATAGGCATGGTTTAATTGTACTTCCCGTTTCTGTATTTTGAAATGACGAAGAGGCATGGTTTAATTGTAATTCCCATTTCTGTACCAAGAAATAGGCATGGATTAATTGTAATTTCTTGGGTGTGAGCTGAAATCTATAATCTTTATTGATTCGTAGTGGCACTCTTAACGTGATTGTGTGACTTACTTTTTGTTGTCACACTCATGGAATCGGGTCTTCTCGTCACCGAGTGATGTTATGTGAGTGTCATTGAAAGAAGTAATGGTCAGTTTATAAATATTGTTTAAACTACCACTTCAGAAATGTTAATAGTGTTCTGTATTATATTTTTGGATGTTTTCACTAGGCGTAAGCCTAACTTTTCAAAGTTGATTTTATCAGGTAATAAAGCTAGCGGGGATAGCATGGGATGAGTGAAGAGTGGTTATGAATATTGTCGTTTGAAGAATATCGATGGAGGATATAGACGCGAATAGAAGATTTTTGGAGACCCTATATGTAACACCCATAATTTTCGTACAATTTCGAATCAGTGTATAAATCGATCTTTTAAGATAAATATGAAAAATAGGGTTTTGGATTAAATCCTAGAATTAATGATCTTGTTGGATGGGGAATTCAAATACGAATCCAACGGGCCTTTCCGGAGCGAAAACGGAGCTAAAACGAAGAAGTTATGGCCAAAACAACTTTCGGTACAATCTCGGCTAAAGTGACCAGCGAAAGTGACACTTATGTCACTCTCGCTGGTTTTGTACCACAATCCATTTGACCACGGCGAGAGTGCCCAGCGAAAGTGACACTTGTGTCACTCTCGCACGTCTCTTTAGCCATCGGGCACCTAGAGCATAAAAGCGCGATTTTCAGCCCCAAAACTTCATTTCTTCATATCTCTCTCATTTTAACTCCGACTTTCTTGATTCAAGATGCTATGGTTTCGTTTTTGAGAGCTCTTCAAGGATGAATTATTAGTTTTGATATTCATTGGAAGATTCAAGAGCATTTGGTGGTGGTAAGCTTCTCATTTCTCACTCCCAAACTCCATCTCTTCTCTCCTAAATCATTTCCTCTTTTTGCCCCTCAAACCCTAACTGGTTTTGGGGCTTTTCATGGATATTAAAGTGTTCCTTCTCCATCATATGTTAGTGGTTTTATCTATTGATGCAAGAGCAAGTTTTCATCTCCAACACTAGAGATTTTGGGGTTTTCTAGGTTTTCATCAAAACCTAAGTGGTAAGTTCATTTCCTCCATTAAGAAGCTTCACTATGAGTTATAAGTGTTCCATTGATGATCTCCTAGTGTTTTGTTTCTCCAATTTTGGTTTGGATGATTTTGAGAAAAGTTAGGTCAAATTGGGGTTTTGGGTATAAATGGAGATTTTGATGGTTGATGTTTGGGGACAATTCTAAATGGTTAAATGTGGTTATTGATGGTTGGAAACTCATGGATCTAGGGTTTTGGAAGATTTGGCTTGATGATTCAATTTCTTCAAAGGAGCTCAAGTCGGGGAAAAATCTAGATTTAGCCTAAATCTAGCAAGGTGAGTTCAAGTTGATTTGTGAAAACTTTGTACATGCCAAAAATGTTATTTTCCAAGTATTTGTGTGTTTTACTTAAAATTATCAATTGTTGAGTTATTTGGTAAGTTTAATCTTTTGAAGTGTTTAACTTATTAAACTTTGTAAAACACCCATATTTGGGATTTTCGGATACTTTGATGTGTAGAAACCACAAATATGTCCTTAAGTGAATTATTGCTCAAATGGAGTTTATTCAATGGTTTAAGCATGATGGTGTAATTGATTTTTATAAATCATTTGGTAAAGTGCACATTTTCGTGTCATGAGTCATTTTGAGAATTATAAGAGTATGAGTCAATTTGGGAAACCTTTTGTTCTAACCCGTGACGAGTTTTGGGTTAATGATGATTTTGTGGTATACGTTTACCTAGGCGATGTTTAAATGCATTTTATATATTACGAGGACCTTTATTTATTGGTCTAATGGATTTTGAACATTTTGCTCGGTTTTGACTTTAAAGAAGTCTTTGGGGACATCTTGTCCGACTTTGATGGCTCAATGTGGAGTCTTATTTATGGTTTGCATTTATTGAAATTTATTGCATATTATTGATAATTACATGCTCGAGTGCTTTAGTTATTCCTGTGAAGTCATGTAATTTTAGACTGTTTTGCATTGGATCCATAGGCACGTAAGTCAGTCTTTATTTGACGGTCTACTGGGTGTTGCGGGATTTGACCGGGCCCCATGTTTTATGACCTTTACTTTTCAAGGGTACACTAGGAGGGTTGAGTCCGGTTGTGCTATCATGATTGATGGGCGTTTATGACCTTCGCCATGTCGGGGCAATGCCATGGTTGTAACCCCGCTTGTGCCGAGCCTTTGGTGGTGTTCATGGTAATATCCGCTAAGGTCAGCTGTCTCTTTGGGTGTGTCTTGAAAGGAGTCGTAGGGACACTTGGGCTTTCATGTCGTGAAGTGTCATACGATTAACGTTGTATGAGTGGCATACTTTTGTGTTCCTCCACTCTCAATGGATACGGGTCTCCCCCGTTGCCGGCCAACATTATTTTGGGATATTATAATGCCCTTGCTTTATTATCGTGGGTCTTGTGCGATTAACTGCAATTGACGACTTTAATAATGGAATTCCCTCCATGTATATTGAAGTTTGAATGAAGCATGTCACTTCCATATTTTTGGTATTTGGACTTCACTCCATTTTATGCTTGTGTGAGTATTGAGTTTCGTATCACGTTGTTGGTGAAGTATTATACTTATATGGTTTGTTCTTCCATGAATTATGGGTTGAGTATTATGTCATCATTCGTATTTAAAGGTTTTGCATAATATAGATTTATTCACATTTGTGTGAGCTGGGATTGGAATTCATTTGGAAAACGCTAAATACATGTTGGGAACTTTCCTCATAGATTTCATGAGCGTTGGAAAATGAGTCGTTTACATCCTTATTCTGAATTCTTTTGGAAATCAAGATTTTAGTTGCAATCTTTCATTCAACAAATTATTTAAATCATGTTGTAAACTCTTGAACTCACTAGGCATTAGCCTAACCTTTTTATTTGTCGGCATGTGCAACAGGTTCAGGTTGGGAGTAGTTCTAGTGACACTGTGAAGAGTTTGAGTGCTAGTTGTGTGTTCGAGGAACGTTTAGCTTGGTGAAGTCTTCCGCATTTATATTTGGGAATAGCATTTCGTATTTGGGTTAAGTGACATCCGACCTTATGTAGTCTTGGTTGATGACTTAAGCTAATAGATGTTAAAGTTAGTTTTGTGATTTAAACTTCAGGTATTTCCAATGATGGTTTTGTAGAAGGTATTTCATCCCCATTTGGTTATTTTATCGAAGTTTTTATTTAGTTGCTCTTTCCAAATTTGAGGGTGTTACTCTACAAACCATCAATCATATGGTGTAGTTATAGTTTAGAATAGTAGGTTGTTTATAGTGTTTCATCTGTAATTATGAATCTTTATTGCAAATCCTCCATTTACAAATGGAACTTTTGGATGGTTTTGTTGTAAACTTTGTTTATTTTTAGGTTTAAATTTATTTGGAGTTTTAGGGTGTTTCAGTTTGGTATCAGAGCTGTAGTTTAAGAGATCTAAGTATGATAGTAAGATACTTAGACTTAAACTGTGATGAGTAAGTTATGATCATGAGATTTGGATAGAAATATTAGGATAGGAGGGTCTTAGAGTTGACGGAAATACGTGAATTAAGAACTGTGATGATGGTATCGAGAATTGTTATGTGTAGTATGTTCATAATTTTAATTAGCTACTGACTGCTATTATGAATATATTGTTACGTAAGCATACTTGTGTCTGATTTTATGGCGATTAACGAACGTTAAAGTACGTTTCCTTGTGTTTGGGTTGTATATAGCTTCTTTCTTATGGTTATCTTTATGTGCATAGCAGAATTCAATGGTTAACACGCCTAGTAGACTTCATACCTCTTCGGAGGGTTGTGTGGTAAATGAATCTGCAGCAAATCAACCTGAAAGTGGTGAGGCTAATACAAGCCCACCAAGGCCACCTATTCTGGGGGAAAGAGATGGTCAAGCTCGTCGACCCAATATTGGCCCTTCTAATCCGGCGATGACGGAATCTACCCTGGAGTCGCGCATGATGGAAAACATGATGAGAGTCATGAATGCTGCACTGACTCAACAACAAGAAATGTTTATGAAACTATTGGATGATAGGAATGTTGAGTCTTAGAGACAAGAGATGGGTACTGATAATGTAATTCCACCTACTAATCCGGTAATGAGTGCTAATAGGAGAATGAAGAAAGTTTGCTCTTACAAGACGTTCTTAAGTTGCAAGCCACCAGAGTTTGCGGGGTCAAATAACCCGATTGAGTGTATAAACTAGATTAAGGAAATGGAACACGCTTTTAGAGCATGTGAATGTGATGAAGATTCAAAAGTCAGATTTGGATCTCAAATGCAAAGAGGAAATGCTCTTACGTGGTGGAACGTTGTTACATCAACTGTTGAGGCCCTAGTTGAGGCCCCAGTCTTGGCTGCAATGAGCTGGGAGTCTTTTAAAAAGAAAATTTTGGAAGAATATTGTAACGAGAATGAGATGGAATGTATTGAAGAAGAATTCTGAGCACTTGAGAAAGGGAATTCATCTGTAGGGGAGTACACTCGCCTTTTCTTGGAGAAACTTTACTTAGTGGGGCATGTGGCCCCAACTGAAAAAGAATAGATTAAAGCTTATCTAAAAGGCTTGCCGACTGATATGATGTCCAGGGTCCGAAATTCCAAAGCTTCGACTCTGAGGGAGACGATTGAAGAAGCCAAGATTATAGAAGAAGTATACGCTAGAGATAAAGCTGAGAAAGAACAGGTAGGGGAGAAAAGAAAGTGGGAAGGTCGATCAGAAACTTTGCAAAGATCAAAGCCTTTTATCAAGAACGCCCGTTTTGAGCCTCGACGGGAACCGAATTGGTGTCAGAAATGCAAAAGCAGACATTTTGGTCCGTGTCGGGTAAATCCAACTGAATGTTTCAAGTGTGGAAATAGTGGTCACACAATTGGGAACTGCCCCATCCAACATGTTTTGAATGTAAGAAACCTGGTCATTTCCGAAAAGATTGCTCAAAGTTAAAGAGTAGCGGGAACCAAGAAAAGTAACCAAATACCACAAGACCAACGGGTAGAGCGTTTCACATGACTGCTGAAGAAGCGAAAGAATCTGCGGATGTGGTTTTTGGTATACTTCTTGTTAATTCTATACCCGCACGTATATTATTTGATTGTAGTGCCAACTTGTCTTTTGTATCGCAATCTTTCTCTCAAAAGTTAGCTATGTTTATCACTACTTTGAAAGATGCCTTAGTTGTTGAAGTAGCTAATGGTTGTCAAGTCTTAGTACGTGAAAGACTTGAAGGTTGTACATTCATGATAGACGGAAAAGAATTTCGACATGATAGCTAATTCCAAAAGTATCACAAATGTGATTTGTTGTTTTTCTCACTTTTGGTCCCTATAAAATTTTTATTGCAAAAAACACCCTATGGTATGCAAAAAGATTTGGTCCCCGAGGAGTAACACTGTTAGGTTGCTCCGTTAAAACCCCCTCAAGGACCAAGATTGCAATTAGTCTTTTATTATTTTACCATTTATTTAAAACATAATAATTATATTATATAATTAATAAAAAATTATCATTTGATTTAAAAATAACTTATTTAATAAAAAGACAATATTTTAAATAATTAATAATTTATAGTCGATCAAAATTATAATAAAACAGTTTGTATTTTCATTTGTCTTTTTAATTATATATATTCAATATTTTATATAAATAATCAAAAACTTCATGTCTTTAATTTGTTTGTATTAGATAATTTATTTTCTATTAAAATTGAAATTTATAAATAAGCAAAAACTTCATGTCTTTAATTTATTTTTTAAAGAATTTGAATTTTGATTCTTCACTTTAAATTTTTGAATAATCTGTTGGAGTTGTTTCAAAGGTATTTTTTTGGTCGTTTATGCTCTCTCAGACATGTTACATCATTTTAAAAATTCTAGGGTATACTATTTAAAAAATCAAAAAGAATGTCGAGTTCAATAAGATGCAAATTTAGTTATAATTATTATTTTTAAAGGTTATTTCATATATCGTTTTAATATGCGCTAGATCTTTTATATTACAGATATTATATTTTATATAAATAATCAAAAACCGCATGTCTTTAATTTACTTTTTCTGAATAATTTATTTTATTATTAAAATTTAAACTTAGTAAAAACGAAAATATAAATTATTTTTTTATAATTTTAATCGACAAGACGTAAATATAAATTGTTAATTAATTAAAATTTTGTCATTTTATTAAATAACTAGGTTCGAACCGTGTATTACACGGGGTGATTTAAAAAAATTAAATCATGCCAGAAAACTTATCAACTATTATGAAAAATTAATTTAAAGTGCATTGACGGGAAGCATAACAATTTGACTTTGAAAATATCATTAACTAACCATCTGTTGATAACTGATATTATGTGTTGGTCCCAAAGGGGTTATACAAGTTTGTAGAAGGGGGGGGGGTGGTTGAATACAAACACACTATTTTTATCTTTCTAAATTGTTTATTGATATGTATCAAACAATTTACAGTTTGTTGCGAAACAAGATTAAGGAATAAACCTAATCTAAACAAACTATGAGAACACTAAGAGTTCTTACACTAGAAATAGAGAATAAAAAAATAAGAACACTAAGGAGAGTATTCTTTCACACAGAAAGTTCAACGAGAGAGGAATGGCCGAGCACTTCAAAATGAAGTAGGGTTTCCTTTATATACTGCATGCATTTAATGCAAGTCAGTATACCTTTACACGTGGCAGCCTCTGATTGGTTGCATGATTTAACTTCAGTAGACAACCTAGTGGCCGCATGATGAACAGTGTAATAGCAGAGTTGGTTGTACGATTCTAGACAAAAGGGATGTCTGTTCTGACAAAAATCGTACGGAGGCGTGCAAGGGGATAAGACAAAAGTTGCTTGTAGAGGAGGCTTCATGATCAGCGTTCGCTGAATGATTCTTTATCAGCGAATGATAAAGGTAAGCGTTCGCTGAAGTCTTCTACTTGAAACTTCACGTTGAATGGACAAGTCTTGGCTTCGCTGCTATCTGCATCAGGTCACTACTAGACTTAGTCGCTGGTTCTTTGGCTTGATCTTTGACTTCAGTGTAGAATATAGTTGACGTGAATCTTATCTTCAGGGATCATAAGTAAACAACATAAATTATCAGCGATCATCAGTGAGACTGAACAGGCTCAGGGCTCACTGATGTACAGTGCTCGCTGAAGTGTAAATTTAAAGCACGTGAGTTTCCTATCAGCGGTACTAACAGACTTAGTATTATATCTTTGATAGTGAAATTCTAATACATATTGTCTACTTACAATTTTCACTAAGTGTTTCTCAGGGTCATTATCAAATCACTGAGGGTTTGGATCAACAATCTCCCCCTATTTGATGATGACATAGCAATAAAGGAAAATTGCTAAGTAAGAAAACATAAGGATAAAAAGGAACTCAAAAAATAAGTGTCCCATTTACTGTTTTCAGGGATCTTTTCTAGTACTGATGAAGTAAAGTATATTCACTGAATTTTTTCATTAACTTCGTACAGATTACAAGGGAAAGTGGAAAAATTACAAAGTACAGCGAATAATAATTACAAGTACAAAAAGTTACAAGCTGATAAAATAGAAAAAATTACAAAAGGAGATTCTATCAGCTATTCAGGTTCTTTCTTGGCAAGAAGTTCATCAAGAGTATTTGTTTCAGGAACCATCCAATCAGGGACTTTCACTCCCTGTTCCCTACTTTTCTTGGCTTCTTTGTAGATCAAGGGCTTCATGAAATGTCCGAGCAGGTCTTGTCTGAATCCACACCAGTAGATGAGATCTCTGAGCTGTTCGATAGGGGTAATGGTTAGCTCAGAGATGTGTTGAAAGCATTTGCGTCCAGTGCAGTCAATGAAGAATATGCCATTAAGGTTCACTAAGAACCTTTCCAGCGATAAAGTCTTCACCAGGGGTAGGGAAACATCGAGCGCTGATAAATCAGGATCAGGACCAAGGACAGTTTCTCGTGAGAAATCGATGCCGGTTTCATTTCGGATAGGAGGACTTGAAGCTGAGGGTTTCTTCTTTTTCTTTGCAGCAGGCCTTCTATGTTGAACTAGAGGAGGAGGATGGATATCAATGGCTGATGTTACCATGTCGATATGCTTGTTCAGAGCTTTCTCGACAAAGGATTTGTAATTTGATCATGACCGCTGAATGACTATCCGCATCTCCAACCATTCAGAGAAACCAAGATGGTCAAGCCACGATGTGAAGATGGTTGCCTTGTGACCATTCTCTCTGATAATCTGAATGTCGATGATAGGAACGTCTTTGAGCGTCCTTCCCCTGATGTTGATCGTTTTAATTCTGGACCCATGATGTCGGTAATGACATTTCTCCTTGCACCAAGCTACAGTGGAATCAGAGACCTTGGTTTTCTCTTCTCTAATCTTCTTGGCGTCTTTCCAGAGCTTTCGCTGAACAGTGATAGGAATCTTCTTCAGACTTGGATCCTTTACCGAATGTTGAACGAGTTCAATGGCATATTAGTTATATTTTTCTTCAGCCTTCTTTCGTTCGGCAAGGAATTGTGCAGCTTTGAGAGACACAACGATTTCCCGAGTTGATAAGATAATTAGTTGAGGAGGGACAATGCGCTGATCTTCCAGTCTTTGAATCATCGCTGCTCTTTTCTTTTTACATCTTCACTTGGTCTTTGAGGAACCAAGGAAGGTATTTTTCGGTGCGAGAGCAGCTCTTCTTCTTCTTCAAAAAGGTCAATGGTCGAATTCAGGATCGGGATTATTTCTTGATCATCAGCTCTGGAGGCTGGGATTATTGCGAGGTTGTTGAGAGGAGCTTCAGCTTGACCCTCAAGCAGGGTAGAGGACTAGCTGAGACAAAATGATCGATAGAGTTAAATCATTTGGGAAAAGTGATAGATAAAAGAGACAGCTAAGTGTTTAGAGGTTTGAGAATGAGAAGGGTTGAGATTGAGAAGGGGTAGACGAGGGATGCAGTGTAAGAGAATAGGATGTAACATACCTGACAAACTGGCTTTTTGAGAAGAATAGCCAAGTTGTCCTCGGCGAGGCCTTTTTGTTTTTCAGAGTTGGCCGCTTTCGCTGGAGATTTGGTTTTGGTCCCCTCCCCTTGTTCTTTTATTACGACTCCCTTCTGAGCAGGGATCCTTGGTTGCTTTTGCTGGAAAACGAAGTCATCATCATCATCGTCATCATCATCATCATTTGGGGATGAAGATGGTTCGTCATCTTTAAGATCAAGGTCTTCGTCATCCTCATCTTCAGCGTCGACGTCATCATCAGATTGTACAAGCACCGGAGAGTTATGCTCTTCGAATTTCTCCCCCTCAGAATGAGAGGGACTTCTTTCGGTTCCCTCAGGATGATCAGATTCCTGAGGGTCTTCATTCTTTTCCTCCTCCCCCTCAGAAACATGGGGAAGGTCTTCATCTTCCTTCTCCTTCTCCCCATCTTCCTCATGTTGGATAGGGGAGGTAGCAGCATCAGCAGTAGTAGCAGCAACTACCTGTTCAGTATCCCTGTCTTCGTGGCCAGGGAAGGCTAAACGGGTTTCAATCGTCGCTAATCTGTCTTCAAGGCCAGATATAGCAGGGGTGGTCTTCACAATGTGCTCCACAGCCTTTTCCAAATTTTCCCGGTCGATCTGAGAAAAATAGGACAAAGGAACAGTGGGAGCGTTCAGGCGGTCTAGGATTTGGCTCAGCAGATAGTTGGAGGAGCCAACCTTGTGAGTAAGATTGCTGACTTCACCTTTCAGAGACGCCATCTCCCCCTGAAGATTTGATACCTCTGTCTTTAGCGTTGTGACTTCACTGGACAGGACTTTGAAGTTCGTGGAGAGGTCGTCGTTGGTGGTTTTGAGGGCGCTGATGGTGGAATGGTTGTTGGTGATGGCCTCAGCTACACTAGATAAACCGCCTTCAAGCTTTGAGACGTCAGCGGTTGTAGCCTTGTCGTTCATAGTTTCGGCCAATTTCTTCAACGTCTCCCCAGCGTTTGTAACCGATGAGGAGTTGTTGGTGATGGTGGTGGTGAGACTTTCCACCTTATTAGCGATCTCCGTGAGGGAGTTGCTAATGGTGCCCAATTTAGGACATGTAACAGAAATGAACTTATGAACAAAGGAAAGCTCAGTAGTTGGTGGTCCAGAGAGAGGAGTGTTTAGGATACCTGTAGGTGGGTTGGAGAAGTTGTGGATATCTGGATGACCTGAGTAATAGGCCATGTCAATCTCCAGCGAGGAAGGTCTAGAAACACCTACAGGTCCTTGGTTTTGCTGAATCATTCGTTGGAGGTCAGCAGCAGCAGTGTCATCTAGATGGATGACATTTGTAGTTGATGCAGTAGGGAAGATGAATTTTGAAGAGACCAAAGAATGTGAGGGAGAAGCAAAGGTTTTGAAGAGGGTGGTGGTAGCAGATTCAGCGTTGGATCCGCTGAAAATAGCCTCCGCAGCGCTTTGAGGCGCTGAGGATTGGGGTTCGTATCCAAGAAGGTTTCAGTGAACTGAGGCACTGAAATAGGTATTGAAGTGGATGGTTCAGCGGATGTGGCGGAGTGTACCATGAATCTTTCCATCGTCGTCTGTAAAGGGACCGACGTGGAGTCTTCAGCCTGGGAAGGCTTGGGTTGCTCCTTTGAAATCTTCTTGGTCTTGTGGATGCCTGATAGGGTTATTTTTATAACCCTATTTATAGCCTTTTATTATAATTTTGAGCTAAGTTTTATTCCCCATTGAGTCGTTTTAGTTAAGTTAATGTCTAATTTAGCAAATAAATGCTTTGTACCTTAAAACGTCAAAATAACACGTTTTTATATAATTATAAGCCAATTGCTCATTTAAATTGTCTTAATTGTAGGAAGAATGCAAATGCCGTTTTGAAGTCGACATATATATGGAAATACGTATGGATTGCACGTAGCAGGATGAAAACGGACGACTTCATATTTTGGACACGACAACGTTTTTGCTCACTTGGGCCGAAAATTGCAAGCTACAACTTCCATCACTTGGGCCGATTTTTGTTGGGACAACTTGTTGGGCTTATGGCTAATTTCATTATGGATTCATTTTGGTTTAGTTTGTGGGCTGAATTTGATTTTTAGCATGGCCCCCATGTTCTATTATTGGGCCCCAAGACCTCCACTTTACTATATATATGTATGTAGTGTAGTGTAGTTTTCATCCATCAGTTTCCTCTATCTCATTTTAGATATTATAGTATAGTAGTAAGCATCCAATTATTGGTGGTTAGCTGTATAGAGAGAGAGAGCCGAGAGCTCCTTTCTTGGTTTTCATTTTAGTGGCTTCGGCCATTTGTAAGGAGTGAACCAAACCCACAACTCAATTGGGTTGGTTCACATTTCACACCCCGGTGGTTCCGTTTTAACGCTCGGGTTTGATTTCTCATCTAATATAAGTGTGTTTTTATTAATCTCGTGTTTTCATTAATCGCAAAGTTCTCGCTTAAGTACCATCATTTTCTTCTTCTTACGGCTTTAGATCAAGTTCTCGTTTTCACGACTTTCGAATTACTCTCGCAATCATTGTCGTAGTTAATGTTTTTCGCAATTCCGTTTTCTAATTCTCGATAGTTAATCTTCGGTTTTTGTTAATCTTGAACACAAATTCTTGACCCACTTCTATATTCTAAATTACTACCATAAATCGAAAGTCTGAATTAATCTCTTCGGATCCCCAACTAGCTTGGTTCACGATTTGTAGTAACGAAGAAATTATAGAAGTTGCAAGTGTTAACGTGTTTTTATTGTCAAAAACCTTTTCAACATCTCGTTAGTTTAATTTTAGATCTTTAATCAACGTTAGAATTCCAAGGTTAGTTTTATGTTTCGTCACATTTAAAACAAGATTTTCCATCTCCTTAGTTATAATTAATTTTCTTAAAAGCGTAATTTGGAGTTTCAAGTTTTGTGTGATGGGTTGTCCATCTCCATTATTTGTTTTCTCAACCGTCGTTGTAGTTTTTAGTGCACGCAAAGCAATGATGGGATAATTGCCTTAGCTTGGGGTATAAAGTGTAGTTGGGACCGGGTCCGATAGAAAGACGAAAAGGTGTATCGTACGGTATAATTGTCCGAATTATTTAAATCAAAGTTATATTTTTAGGATGATTATAATTGGTCAATTGACAACTGGTTAGTTATATGAAGGACTGTTAAGTCACATAAAATATCGACTCTGAGATAATAAGGAATATTGTCTCATCTCTAATCTTATTATCTGGCTAAAAGTTCCAATGAATCTTTATACCCTGTGCTTCCTCAGAATTAAATTACCATTAGTTGATAACCAAACACCCAACAAAAAGACTACCTTCGCATTCGCCATCTGAGACTTGTTTTTATTTATTGGACTGTTGAAAGAAGAACTTTTCCAAGCTTCCCTATGGGATCGATACTCGGTACTTTGTACCATTTATTACTTGTTAAAGGCGATAATAGACTAAGATGTATACTTGCGTCATGGTTTATTTGTGATATTTTCAGGTACACACCTAACAGTTCAACAATGCCAAGGGGGGATTCAGAATGTTTCCTCTTTTTGGAAGAGGTGGTGGTTGCAGCCTGGGTATCAGCGGTTGGGTCGACCGCTGTCGTTGAGGTAGCTGCAGAAGTAGAAGAATGAGAGCAAAGAAGAGTTAAGAGTTGAGAAAGACGTACCTCGTTAAGGATGGGCTTGTAGTCGAGCACCTTCGGGCCAACCTGAGAGAGTTTCAGGTCGCCAACTGTGGGATACTTATCTTTCAGGTCGTGCATGAAGAGAGCACTGAGAAAACGGGGATACGGAACCACCGTTGGACGATCTGGGACTTCCACTCACTCCATCAGATCTTCGAAGATCAGGCTAGCCCAGTCCACGTGAAGACCTTTGAGGAGGGCTTATCCCATGGCAGTCTGAGTCTTCGAGGCCTTATCCGTTGACCCCGTCTTTGCAGACATGCAGCTTATGATATGAGCGGAGATGAAGTTGAGCTCGCAGGGCATCTTGCTCTTAAGCACAGTAGTTATCTTCTTCTCAGGGTGTCCTTCACGATCAGGGTTCCAGTTGTAACGCATCATGTCCAAGAAGGCGATTAGTTCCGCCTTTCCTACAGCGGTGTTAGGGTCAAGGAATGGGACAAAACGATGAGTCTTTGAGCTTCCTGGGAGATTCAGGGCTGATCGTATATCCCCAGGGGTGATTTGGGCTTCACCGAGTTCGGTTTCAAAAGCAATCACGTCATTTTGATGTTTTAGGTTTTTGGTTGAGGTGGCAACGGTTCGGTGTGCGGTATACCAAAACTGAGCAAGTAGGTTTTTGTGAGCAGGGGGTTTGATGGTCAGGGCTGTCGCCAGAGGACATGTCTTGATAAAGTTGACAACATCATCAAGATGGGTAACCATCTTTTTCTTAGGGAATTCCAAGAGGGTGTAGGGATTGTTTGACGGGAACTGGATCTGGTCCAAGGAGTATTTCATGTTTGCTGCGTTTGGGAGTTCAGCGACGTCAGAAGCAAGAGATGTAGCGTTGGTGTTGCTGGTTGCCATTTCTGTTCAGAACACAAAAGGATGAAGAAGATGAAGAAAAATTTCTTTAAATGGAAAGAGATTCCACAATAAGATTTTTAGGGTTTTTCAGTTTCCATTTAGAAAAAGAAATGGTAAACTAGGGTTTCTAGTTTTGAAAAGAAGTACAAAACTAGTGGAAAGTCTTGTTTTACCAGTTTCCTTTTATGGAAGGGATTCTGGAAAAACGTATGAAATACATAAGTTTAAGATATTTATTTTTAAACTTAAAGAACAACTTGTAAGCAAGTTAAGATCATGAAACCATGAATAAAATGATTTCATATGTTAGAAAGTTCTTTTGTTTGATCTTTTAAAAACAATAAGAAGATCAAAAACAAGTTTTTGAGAAATTAAGGAGAGAAATGGAACCTGTTTTGTTGAAGTAGAAGATGAACACAAGTCTTGAGAAAATAATCCGAATGCAAAGGAATCAAGTGAATTCTATTGCTTTAAGAGAGTATGATCGCGTAAAAGGTAAAAATATAAAGTGGAAGGGTTTATATAGTGAGAGTAGAAAGAGAAACTAAGAGCGGGAAAAGTTTCTCATGATGACACGTCCCTTGAATCTTATTGGACAAGGAAACGAAACGGGTGAACATGTCAGATGAAAGGTCGTGCCATGAGTTATCCGTTGTACATGACGCCACAACTGTCCTTTCACATTTTAAGATGTCTCTGAGGGTTTTTAAATAAAACTCAGGGACCTTTTCAAAATAAGAAGCACTGAATAGAAATATCAGTGAGTTTGTCAAAAGAATCACTGAAAGGAAGAGATATTCAGCGATGTAATTTTTTTTGAAATTCTGCATGCTGAAGCGTACTTCAGTGTTTAAGAGATAGAACGTACCTTGATATCATCGAATCAATTTGTTTAGAGATTAGATGATTAATAGGGGTATACAAGTTCATATTATCACTAATCTAATGCTAACCACTGAAGATTTTACTCTTCTAGGTTCAGCATTCCAAGCTTGCTGATGAGAAAGTTGAATCTTGTCTCATCAAGAGGTTTGGTGAACAGATCAGCTAACTGAAAGTCAGTTGGAATAAAATGAAGTTCTATATCTGTAACACCCCGAAATTCCCATAATTAATGTACTATTATTTTTGGAAAGAATGTTTAAAATAATGGAAATATTATTTTAAATGGATTGACGATAAGGTTGAATTTATAATTGACTCAAAGTTCAAGTAAATTGTGGAACTTGAACTTGGAGGTGGATTTTGTCAATTGTTGAAAGTTGAGTATGTATTAAAGGTTGGTGTCGGCTATGATTGAGAAAATATCTCAATTTGATTTTGGAGTCGGTTCTAAAGAAGACTGAGAGAGAAAGATATCCAAAATTTGCTCCAGTAAGAGTTCAATTATGATATGCAATTCAATCCTTTAGGAATTGATAATCAGATTCAACTGATTTTTTATTAGGTTCTGATTATTGGTGTGAAAAGTTGAACGGGAATCGATTGGAACTGCAGTTTGTGTTCGAGTTCTTAACCTAAGGAGAGTTCATCTTTTTCCAAATGATTTTAATTGAAATTGAGTAAGATATTTGTAGCAAACTGTCTGAATGATTTGGTAAATATGTAATGAGATTGAATCGACCAGTAAATTGAACAAAGACGGGTAGTTCCGGATTGTACCGGATTCGGGAATGTTCCGGATAATGAATAGTGATTCGGGATGAATAGTGTTTTCGGATGAATAGTGTTTTTCAGATGAATAATGTTCCAGATGAATATTGTAACCGGATAACTCACTGTATGAGGTCTTTTCATAATTAAGTGTTTTCTGAATATGAAAAGTACTTTAATCATTTATCAGTACGAACATGAGATGAGTTGTATGTGCTTTGAGTTGATACTCATATAAACTAGGAAATGTAATGAATAGGCAAAGTAGAATTGCTATTCATGTAGAAATGATTGAATAGGCAAAGTAGAATTGCTATTCATGTTGAAATGATTGAATAGGCAAAGTAGAATTGCAATTCATGTTGAAATGATTGAATATGCAAGGTAGAATTGCTATTCATGTTGAAATGACTGAATAGGCAAGGTAGAATTGCTATTCATGTAGAAATGATTGAATAGGCAAAGTAGAATTGTTATTCATGTTGAAATGATTGAATAGGCAAAGTAGAATTGTTATTCATGTAAAAATGATTGAATAGGCAAAGTAGAATTGTTATTCATGTTGAAATGATTGAATAGGCAAGGTAGAATTGCTATTCATGTAGAAATGATTGAATAGACAAAGTAGAATTGTTATTCATGTTGAAATGATTGAATAGGCAAAGTAGAATTGCTATTCATGTAAAAATGATTGAATAGGCAAAGTAAAATTGCTATTCATGTTGAAATGATTGAATAGGCAAAGTAGAATTGCTATTCATGTAGAAATAATTGAATAGGCAAAGTAGAATTGCTATTCCTGTTGAAATGATTGAATAGGCAAAGTAGAATTGCTATTCATGTCGAAATAATGGAATAGGCAAAGTATAATTGCTATTCGTAATTGAGACATGGAAACGTGAGATAGACAAAGTATAGTTGTTGTTTCCGTTTGCTTTCGATGGATTAGAAATAGGTAATATATAAGTTCTATTTCTGTTTCCATTCCAAGAAAAAGTTATGGCGATTGATTGTAAGTTCTTAGGCATGATCGATAAACTAGAATCTGTGGTGATTCATAGTGGCGCTCACGAATATGATGCTATGACATATTTGGTGTTGTCATACTCATGGAATCAGGTATGATTCCCGTGATTGAAAAATGTTATGGGTTCGGTAAGAAAGTTGGGACCAGTTTAATGTAATCGCTTTGCTACAATGTTGGGTTCAAAGCTTTTAATGATTTTGATTTGAAATTTGGATGTTCTCACTAGGCGTAAGCCTAATCGTTTCAAATTCAATTTTCTTACCAGGTGCTAGCTCGGGATGGGCAAAGGGATGAGTGTCGAGGAATACCAGAGTTGAGCTTTTGGATTTGTGATGGTAAATTGTGATAATTTAAGGTTTAAATTTATCGTGAATTTCAGGGTGTTTCAGTATGGTATCAGAGCTGTAGTTTAAGTGAACTAGGTATGATCATGAAAATACCTAGACTTAAGCTGAGATGCTTAAGATACGATTTGTGAGATTGGGTAGAAATACTAAGACGGTATGGTCTTAAAGTTTACGGAATTATGTAAATTAAGAACTGTGATGATGGTACAAGAATTCTTATGTGAAGTATGTTCTTAATTTCAATTAGCTGCTGTTATTATGTACATATTGTTATGTAAGCGTACTTGTTTCTAATTGTTATGGCAATTGGAGGTGATTTAGTTCTTGACGATGCTTTTGCACATGAAAGAGTTTCAAGTATAACACGACTAATTCGTGCCACTCAGTTAACCCGTCGAGCTCTCCAGATGAGAATCTCTAGTGCGATGTGTGTATGCTTGACGATGAACTGGTAACAAGTGGCAGATAATGTGGACATCCAGATCCCACTATTGGTCTAAATCAAAAGGCTAGTTTTCAATGGTGGTTATGACCCAACCCGAGTCTGGACTAGTTTGTCTCCTGGTAACCACTTCTTGGAAATAAGTTTACTGTGAATTTTGATTTGGATTCTCATCAAGGAATAGAGGTTGGATAAGTAAAGCTTCGATTAATAACCAAAGGAGGCCAATAGAATATCATGTTGTTTCTAAGATGGGGAGCAAGTAATGTTAAAGGTATCACCGTGGAAACATCATAGAGGTGCCAATGTGACTTGGAAAGCTGAAGAGGATATGAAGAATAAATATCCTCCTCTATTTACCTGACTTTGATTTCGGGGACGAAATCATTTTCAAGTTGGGGAGATTTGTAACACCCCGAAATTCCCATAATTAATGTACTATTATTTTTGGAAAGAATGTTTAAAATAATGGAAATATTATTTTTAATGGATTCACGATAAGGTTGAATTTGTAATTGACTCAAAGTGCAAGTAAATTGTGGAACTTGAACTTGGAGGTGGATTTTGTCAATTGTTGAAAGTTGAGTACGTATTAAAAGTTGGAGTCGACTCTGATTGAGAAAATATCTCAATTTGATTTTGGAGTCGGTTCTAAAGAAGACTGAGAGAGAAAGATATACAAAATTTGCTCCAGTAAGAGTTCGATTATGATATGCAATTCAATCCTTTAGGAAGTGATAATCAGATTCAACTGATTTTTGATTAGGTTCTGATTATTGGTGTGAAAAGTTGAACGGGAATTGATTGGAACTGCAGTCTGTGTTTGAGTTCTTAACCTAAGGTGAGTTCATCTTCTTACAAATGATTTTAATTGAAATTGAGTAAGATATTTGTAGCAAACTGTCTGAATGATTTGGTAAATATGTATTGAAGTTGAATCGACCAGTAAATTGAACAAAGGCGAGTTTTTAAAGGTAAAATCGATGTACAGTTCGACGTCCCGGAATTGAGTAGGATCCGGTATGTGATGAGACACGGAATTGAGTAGGATCCGGTATGTGATGAGATTCGGAAATGAGTAGGATCCGGTATGTGATAGGATCCAAAATTGAGGATCCGGTATGCGATAGGATCCGGAATGGATTTGGGATCCGGTCTCATTTGGGTTTCGGTTCCGGGTAGTTCCGGATTGTACCGGATTCGGGAATGTTCCGGATAATGAATAGTGATTCCGGATGAATAGTGATTCCGGATGAATAGTGATTTTGGATGAATAGTGATTCTGGATGAATAATGTTCCAGATGAATATTGTAACCGGATAACTCACTGTATGAGGTCTTTTCATAATTAAGTGTTTTCTGAATATGAAAAGTACTTTAATCATTTATCAGTACGAACACAAATATAACTCGATTGTGAATATGAGATGAGTTGTATGTGCTTTGAGTTGATACTCATATAAACTAGGAAATGTAATGAATAGGCAAAGTTGAATTGCTATTCATGTAGAAATGATTGAATAGGCAAAGTAGAATTGCTATTCATGTTGAAATGATTGAATAGGCAAAGTAGAATTGCTATTCATGTTGAAATGATTGAATATGCAAGGTAGAATTGCTATTCGTGTTGAAATGACTGAATAGGCAAGGTAGAATTGCAATTCATGTAGAAATGATTGAATAGCCAAGTAGAATTGTTATTCATGTTGAAATGATTGAATATGCAAAGTAGAATTGCTATTCATGTAAAAATGATTGAATAGGCAAAGTTGAATTGCTATTCATGTTGAAATGATTGAATAGGCAAGGTAGAATTGATATTCATGTAGAAATGATTGAATAGGCAAAGTAGAATTGCTATTCATGTTGAAATGATTGAATAGGCAAAGTAGAATTGTTATTCATGTAAAAATGATTGAATAGGCAAAGTAGAATTGCTATTCATGTTGAAATGATTGAATAGGCAAAGTAGAATTGATATTCATGTAGAAATGATTGAATAGGCAAAGTATAATTGCTATTCATGTTGAAATGATTGAATAGGCAAAGTAGAATTGCTATTCATGTCGAAATAATGGAATAGGCAAAGTATAATTGCTATTCGTAATTGAGACATGGAAACGTGAGATAGACAAAGTATAGTTGTTGTTTCTGTTTGCTTCGGTGGATTAGAAATAGGTAATATATAAGTTCTATTTCTGCTTCCATTCCAAGAAAAAGTTATGGCGATTGATTGTAAGTTCTTAGGCATGATCGATAAACTAGAATCCGTGGTGATTCATAGTGGCGCTCACGAATATGATGCTATGACATATTTGGTGTTGTCATACTCATGGAATCAGTATGATTCGCGTGATTGAAAAATGTTATGTGTTCGGTAAGAAAGTTGGGACCAGGTTAATGTAATCGCTTTGCTACAATGTTGGGTTCAAAGCTTTTAATGATTTTGATTTGAAATTTGGATGTTCTCACTAGGCGTAAGCCTAATCGTTTCAAATTCAATTTTCTTACCAGGTGCTAGCTCGGGATGGGATACAAAGGGATGAGTGTCGAGGAATACCAGAGTTGTGCTTTTGGATTTGTGATGGTAAATTCTGATAATTTAAGGTTTAAATTTATCGTGAATTTCAGGGAGTTTCAGTATCACCATTCATCACATGATCTCTGATAAAATGAGACATGATCTCGATGTGTTTAGTTTTTTAGTGTAGCACTGGATTGTTTGCTATAGAGATGGCATTAGTGATGTCGCAATAGATTAGAATTTTGGAGAGCTGGAGGTCATAGTCCAATAGTTGATTTCTCATCCATAAGACCTGAGAACAACAGCTTCGAGCGGCTACGTACTCAGCTTCAGCGGTTGAGGTGGACACTGAATTTTGCTTTTTTACTTGTCCAACTCACCAGCTTTCCACCCAGGAGCTGACAGCATCCTGTGGTGCTTTTCCTATCCAATTTCCATCCTGCAAAATCACTATCTGAATAGGCGATTAGATCTAACCCTGAGTCTTTGAGATACCAAAGACCTAGGTTAGGAGTACCCTTAAGGTATCGAAAAATATGCTTCACATCGATCAAATGAGATTCCTTAGGTTCATATTGATATCGTGCACATAAAAAAGTTGCATACATAATATCAAGACGGCTAGCTGTAAGATAAAGAAGAGAGTTGATCATCCCACGGTACACTGTGACATTAACAGGTTTCCCTGAAGGATCTTTGTTAAGTGTCAGCGGCGGTGCCATTGGGGTTTTCATAGCTGAGCTTTGAGTTAAATCAAACTTTTTCATCATATCTTTAACATACTTACCTTGGTGAATGAAAGTGCCATTTTCATTCTGCTTGATTTGAAGACCAAGGAAATATGTCTAAGTTCACCCATCATACTCATTTTATATTCAGCTTTCATTCTTTCAGCGAAACGAGTACATAATTCAGGGTTAGTAGAACCAAATATAATATCATCGACATATATTTGAACAAGAATGATATGGCCTTTTACTTTCCTGAAAAATAGAGTTTTGTCGATTTTGCCACGCTCAAAATTTTCAATATGGAGATACGTTGAGAGAGTGTCATACCATGCACGAGGAGCTTGATTTAAGCCATAAAGTGCCTTATCCAGCTTATATACATAACATGGATGCTTAGGATCAGTGAATCATGGAGGTTGCTCAACATAGACTTCTTTATTCAGCCTTCTGTTAAGGAATGTTGATTTAACATCCATCTGATATACTTTGAAGTCTTTGTGAATAGCGTATGCTAAGAATAGACGAATAGCTTCGAGTCTTTCCACAGGGGGCAAATGTTTCGTCGTAGTCTATGCCTTCCTCTTGTCTGTATCCCTGAGCAACAAGACGAGCCTTGTTGCGGGTTACAGTTCCATGTTCATCCAACTTGTTTCGATAGACCCATTTAGTGCCTATCACTGACTTGTCAGATGGTCTTGGAACGAGATTCCAAACTTTGTTTCTTTCAAATTTTGTCAGCTCTTCTTGCATAGCCCTGACCCAGTTTGGATCTCTGAGGGCATCATCTGTTTTCTTTGGTTCAATCAGAGAAATAAAGTTAACAAATAAACAAATGTTACCTGAACCTCGTCAAGTCTGAACACCAGCGTTTGGATCACCAAGAATCTGATCAATGGGGTGATTGATAGTCCATCGTTGAGCCGGAGCATGTTTTGCTGACTCAATTTGAACTTCTGGAGGAGCTGAAGTAGAAGCTTCAGCAACTTCAGGTGTTTCAAGCAAAGGAGGAAGAGGTTCAGATGACATTTCATTCACTGATTGCTGAGAAGTAGATGGGATATCTGAGGTAGATGGTTCAGAAGCATGCGTAGTGTTGAGAGGAACAACTGAAACCCATTATGATTCGGCTTCACTTGTCTGCATGTTTAGGATGATAGTAGGATCATCATCAGCGGTAGGGATGTTGACCTGAGGATTGGGAATGCTTTCCGAGTCCCCAAGATGAGAAAACATCCATTGATTTAGTTCTTCAGTATCAGCAGAAGGTCTTGAATTCGCTGAACGGGATTCGTCAAAAGTGACGTGTATTGTTTCTTCTACAATTTGTCTTCTACGATTGAAGACTCTGAAGGCTTTAGAGATTGAAGAATATCCAAGAAATATTCCATCATCAGCCTTGGAATCAAACTTTCCAAGGGCATCTCTGTTGTTTAGTATGAAACACTGACATCCAAAGATGTGAAGAAAGCTAATAGAAGGCTTTCTCCCATGGAAAAGTTCGTAGGTTGTTTTCTTGAATCTTTTGACAATCAGCGACCTATTTTGAGTAAAACAAGCAGTGTTGACAGCTTCTACCCATAACTGAGTAGGTAGATGAGAATCACTGAGCATTGAACGTGCAACTTCGATGATCGTTCGATTTCTTCTTTCAGCGACTCCATTTTGTTGCGGTGTTCTCACTGAAGAAACGTTGTGAGAAATACCCTTACTTTCAAAAGGATTTTCAAGGGAACTGCTTTTGAATTCAGTCCCATGATCACTTCTTATTGAGCGAACGGTCATGTTATTCAGGACTTCCATTTTCCTGACAAAAGAGATGAGTTCATCAGGGGTGTCACTTTTAGAACGGAGGAACATAACTGTAACACCCAGAAAATCCTCGTAAGTAATAGTAAGTTTAATATTTATTAATATTTTGACTTTTTAGATTATGATTAACATTTTAAGTAACTTCTGTGATTTTTACTTGTTATTTGATAACTCTCGATAGAAATCAGTAAGTTTATTCTTTAAGTAAAATTATGAAAAATAGATGATATAGTGGAATAGTAGATTTTATGGATTAGTTAGATGGGTATTTTGAATACGAGCCTAACGGTACTTTCCGGGGTAAAAACGGGGTTCTAACGAAGAAGTTACGACCTAATTAGTAGAAGTTGGAGGTTTTGGCAAACAGAAGCCGGTGCCAATGGAGTGGCGCCGATCCATCGGCGCCGACGACTGGCGCCAAAAACCTGACGTGCCAAATGGAGGGTTAAACCCACCCCTTAGTCATCACTTATCTCATTTATCACTTAGAACTCTCAAAACGAATTTCACTATTACTCTTGCTCACTCTCAGACGATTTCTTCATTCAACCTAAGGTAAGTTCAAATCTATTAATCTAAATCCAATCCAAGTAATTGTTATATGAATCTTAACAATCAAACTTCAATTAGGGCTTTGCTTTCTTCATCTTCTTGATTTGGAGTATTAGAGTTCAAGACTTCAAAAATAGAGAGATACTAATTGAAGAATTAAGGTGAGTAATCTGTAACTAAATGTTCTTATTATACTTATCTACCATTTCTTCTCTTGATTTTGTATTATTAAGGTAAAATCTTGAGTTGTATGTTCTTAATGGTTAAGATGGAAATAAGAGGAGTTTAAATAAGTTAATATGGATTAATTGTGTTTATTTCTTAGTATGCCATGATGAATGTTTATGTTAAGAGTTTGGTTTGATTATATGTCAATGGTATGTGAAATTGACATGATGGCTTAATAAACGTCTTAATGATGAACTGGTGACTTAATGGTTAAAATAGACTTATTCTTGAATTGTAAACATGGTGGTTTATTGTTGAATTCTTATGGAATGTGAATTAATACATATGGATGTATGTGAACTACATGGAAGTAGTATGGATTATGATAAATGGTTGGACCATTGTTAAAGTGCTTAATATGTTGTGAATCTTATTTGGATTAACATTTTTGGTATTCACTTAATTGGAGGAGCGCCTGGTAGGCATTGGAGGATATAATCATACATACCGTGGGGTAAATGTATTTTGTTCATACCTTCGGACACCGTGGGGTTTTCCGTTGTGTTATGCCTTGTGACAATACCGTGGGGTATCAATCAAGGTATATCTTCAATTATGATGTAACCGGGTAGCGATATGGGCCTTCTCCATGGAATCCAATTTGTGAATATACCGAATTGTTCTTCCTACATGTTATGATTATAATCTATGTATTATGTGTAAACCTCACTTAGGCTTTAAAAGCCTAACACTTGCTATGTGTTTTATGTGTTACAGATATTAGTGGTTCCGGACTCAAGAAGGTTTAGTACGGGGTGTGAGCTCGGGATTGATGTTGGAAGGTTAAATAATTGGAAGATTTACATTAGAACTTCCCGACATCCTTTTTGGATCTTGGATTGCTATAGTTTTGAGCAAACAAGCTAGTAGTCTTTTGGTAGTTTTACATTAACTAAATATTTGTATTAATGGTTTGGTAATGATGTTTATGAACACTTTTACTTTAGTAATGTGTACCACTCTTCCGTTTTATGGAAGTTTTTGTTAACCCCTATTTTGGGGTGTTACAAGTTGGTATCAGAGCTCTAGTTTAAGTGAACTAGGTATAACTATAGTATGCCTAGACTTAAGCTGAGAACAATAAGATTGAAATATTTTAAATGGGTAGATAACATAGGATGGGAGAGTGATAGGAATTGTGAAAATACATTGGTCAAAATGTTGTAATGATGGTAATAAGAATACTTGTATATTACTTATTCATAATTTCATCTAGCTAATGTTATTATGAATATGTTGTTATATAAGTGTACTTGATCTCTATTATTATGGTAATTGATAAGTGTATTAGTGCACAATATTAGTCTAATTCTTACCTCATTCTCGTGTGCTTGTCAGACTGAAATGGTAAATACTCGAAGTCATGTGCAGCAACCGCGTGATGGTCAGTCAGCATCTGAATCTACTGCTGACCAACCTGGAATTCAAGCAACAATTAGACATTCTCCGAGACCACGTAATTTAGGCGGAGGAGCAGAAAATGTATCGAGACTTAACGTTGGTCCATTGAACCCAGTAACGGAAGAAGACGCTCTTGAAGCTCGATTGAGGAATAGTATGCTCCGAGCCATGGAATCTGCTATGACTCAACAGCAGGAGCGAATTATGAAGATGTTGGATGACAGAGATAATAGCATTCGGCAACGCGAGATAATGGCAGAAAATGCTTTGAATGGGCAAGGTAATTTGGAAAATACTTTGAATACGGAAACATATACGACTCTTCGGGAAGGAAGAAAGGAACGGAGATGTACATACAAGACGTTTTTGGGATGTAGACCTCCAGAGTTTGCAGGAACTACGGATCCCACTAAATGTATGAATTGGATTCGAGAAGTTGAGATGTCTTTTGAAGCAAGCGAATGTGAAGACTCTCAGAAGGTTAAATTTGCATCTCATCTCCTTAAGGGTGAAGCCCTTACATGGTGGAATCTTACACGTTCATCAACCGCACCGGCATTGTTGGCCAAGTTCACATGGGCAGCTTTCAAAATGAAAATTTTAGAAAAATATTGTAGTGAGCGGGCACTTGATAAGATTGAAGATGAGTTCCGTGGCTTGAAGAAAGGAGACATGTCAATTATGGAATACTCTAGATTGTTTTTAGAGAAGTTAAATTTTGTCGAACACTTAGCCCCGGACGAGAAAACCAAGATAAAGAGTTATCAAAGGGGATTACCGGCTAGTATGAAGACTGCTTTGAGAAATGCTAAGGTTTCAACCATTCAGGAGGCAATTGAAGAAACCTTACGGATAGAAGATGATTTGGTTCAAGGAAAGTTGGAAAGTGGACCAACAAGTGAGAAAAGGAAATGGGAAGAGTCATCTGGAAATTTTCGTCAGCAAAGACCATTCTCGGGGAATGAAGTTGGAGATAGTCGTAACGAGGCTAGATGGTGTAATCGATGCAGGAAATCTCATGTGGGTCCGTGTAACCCTCGTCAGTATCAGGGTCCTCTAACTTGTAGTAAATGTGGAAAAGTCGGGCACTTAATGCAGTATTGTTCAATAAAAGGGGTAATTTGTTTTGAATGCCGTGAGCCGGGTCACGTGAAGAGAGATTGCCCAAGGTTGAAGACAGGCGGATCTGGGAAACCCAAGTCAGAACCACCGAAGGCAACGGGAAGGGCATTTCAGATGTCGACGGATGAGGCTAGAAGTTCAAAGGATGTGGTGTCGGGTACGTTTCTTCTAAACTCCGTACCTGCATGTGTTTTATTTGATTCTGGTGCAAGTTATTCATTCGTGTCATTATCATTGCTCAAAAGTTAAATTTTCCTGTTAGTCAGTTAGATGAAGCTTTGCTAGTAGAAATAGTTATGGTGAAGAACAAATATCCACATTTGTTTTCTTAACCTAAGATTTCGAGGACGAAATCTATTTCAAGTGGGGGAGAATTGTAACACCCGGAAAATCCTCGTAAGTAATAGTAAGTTTAATATTTATTAATATTTTGACTTTTTAGATTATGATTAACATTTTAAGTAACTTCTGTGATTTTTACTTGTTATTTGATAACTCTCGATAGAAATCAGTAAGTTTATTCTTTAAGTAAAATTATGAAAAATAGATGATATAGTGGAATAGTAGATTTTATGGATTAGTTAGATGGGTATTTTGAATACGAGCCTAACGGTACTTTCCAGGGTAAAAACGGGGTTCTAACGAAGAAGTTACGGCCTAATTAGTAGAAGTTGGAGGTTTTGGCAAACAGAAGCCGGCGCCAATGGAGTGGCGCCGATCCATCGGCGCCGACGACTGGCGCCAAAAACCTGACGTGCCAAATGGAGGGTTAAACCCACCCCTTAGTCATCACTTATCTCATTTATCACTTAGAACTCTCAAAACGAATTTCACTATTACTCTTGCTCACTCTCAGACGATTTCTTCATTCAACCTAAGGTAAGTTCAAATCTATTAATCTAAATCCAATCCAAGTAATTGTTATATGAATCTTAACAATCAAACTTCAATTAGGGCTTTGCTTTCTTCATCTTCTTGATTTGGAGTATTAGAGTTCAAGACTTCAAAAATAGAGAGATACTAATTGAAGAATTAAGGTGAGTAATCTGTAACTAAATGTTCTTATTATACTTATCTACCATTTCTTCTCTTGATTTTGTATTATTAAGGTAAAATCTTGAGTTGTATGTTCTTAATGGTTAAGATGGAAATAAGAGGAGTTTAAATAAGTTAATATGGATTAATTGTGTTTATTTCTTAGTATGCCATGATGAATGTTTATGTTAAGAGTTTGGTTTGATTATATGTCAATGGTATGTGAAATTGACATGATGGCTTAATAAACGTCTTAATGATGAACTGGTGACTTAATGGTTAAAATAGACTTATTCTTGAATTGTAAACATGGTGGTTTATTGTTGAATTCTTATGGAATGTGAATTAATACATATGGATGTATGTGAACTACATGGAAGTAGTATGGATTATGATAAATGGTTGGACCATTGTTAAAGTGCTTAATATGTTGTGAATCTTATTTGGATTAACATTTTTGGTATTCACTTAATTGGAGGAGCACCTGGTAGGCATTGGAGGATATAATCATACATACCGTGGGGTAAATGTATTTTGTTCATACCTTCGGACACCGTGGGGTTTTCCGTTGTGTTATGCCTTGTGACAATACCGTGGGGTATCAATCAAGGTATATCTTCAATTATGATGTAACCGGGTAGCGATATGGGCCTTCTCCATGGAATCCAATTTGTGAATATACCGAATTGTTCTTCCTACATGTTATGATTATAATCTATGTATTATGTGTAAACCTCACTTAGGCTTTAAAAGCCTAACACTTGCTATGTGTTTTATGTGTTACAGATATTAGTGGTTCCGGAATCAAGAAGGTTTAGTACGGGGTGTGAGCTCGGGATTGATGTTGGAAGGTTAAAGAATTGGAAGATTTACATTAGAACTTCCCGACATCCTTTTTGGATCTTGGATTGCTATAGTTTTGAGCAAACAAGCTAGTAGTCTTTTGGTAGTTTTACATTAACTAAATATTTGTATTAATGGTTTGGTAATGATGTTTATGAACACTTTTACTTTAGTAATGTGTACCACTCTTCCGTTTTATGGAAGTTTTTGTTAACCCCTATTTTGGGGTGTTACAATAACCCAGGTATAGCTATAGAATTCATCAAAAGTGACCAGTGTATATTTCTTTCCATCGATGGATTGTTTGTTGACAGGGCCAAACAGATCCGTGTGAAGAAGTTGAAGAGGAGATGACACTGAGGAAACTTGCTTTGACTTGAAGCTTGCTTTGGTTTGTTTCCCTTTTTCACACGCTGAACATATAGATTCCTTAGCATATGAATGTTGAGGAAGACCAGTAACCAACTCTTTTGAAGAAAGAGTATTTAGTGACTTGAAGTTGAGATGAGAGAGTCTCTTATGCCATAGCCAGTTGACATCAGATGAAGCTTTGGAGAAGAAACAAGAATTCTCAGTGGTTGTCGAGTCCATGTTTATAACATAAACATTTTCCAAACGGTATCCGTTGAGAGCGACTTTCACCTTTTTGTCAGTGACAAAGCAGGATTCCTTAGTGAAACATACTTTGTAATCCTTGTCACATAGCTGACTGATGCTCAGAAGATTGTGCTTCAGCCCTTCGACGTATGCGACTCTATTGAAGGTTGTTGTACCATTAGAGAGTACACCAAACCCTCGGGTATAGCCTTTTCCATTTCCACCAAAGGTCACAGAGGGACCTTTCTCTTCCTTATATTCAGCGAGCAGGTTCTTTTTGCCAGTCATGTGTCTAGAGCATCCGCTATCGAGATACCAGATACCCTTCAGAACCTGCAAACAAAGGAAGATTAGTTTGATTTGGGTACCCATTTTACTATGGGTCCACATTTGTCAGTGCTGGTTGAGGAAGTGGAAGGTTCAGCAATCTTTGCAGCATTTGAAGATTCAGCTTCAGGACTAGTCTTTATTTTGGTTAAATTCTTAACCTCAGTGGTATCTTTCACCTTGGCCTGATTTTCACCAGGATTGGTCTTCTTTGCCTTGGGGGAAACCTTCTTTACCTTGGCTAATTTCTTAGCCTTGGTAGTTGTAGGGCACTTACTGGCAATATGATCGTAAGTCCACATTGATAACATTTCCTATAGTTAAAAGTAGCTTTAGGACCATTTGCATGCTTAACAGAGATTTTTAAATGAGCAGGCCAGCACCAAGAATACCTTTGGCATTGGAAATTGGAGGAACTGTCAGTTCTTCGGATTTCTTACCAACTACATTCACTCTGATTCTAGGAGTAGATCGCTGAACGAATTCAGGGATCTTGGTCTTAGAAGTAGAGGGATGGCTCACTGAAGTTTTAGAAACTTTCAGCTTAGGTACTTTGGTACTCTTCTAAGGTTTTTGAATTTTTTTTCCTTACCTTTAGAAATTAAGGTAGGTTTATCCTCAGGGATGGGAGTTTTTGAAGAAGAACACTGAAACGAAGAGGTGTCAGGGATAGATGACACGAACATTCCAAACTTAAGCATGGAACGATCAGTGGTTGGTTCTTCAGCGTCAACTTTGTAACCAAGACCACGTTTGTCACTTAGGGGAATCTGAGCACTTATTATCTCAGTGATCGTTGTTGAGGATTTACACCATCCTTCAACAGTAGCCTTTTCAACTTTTAATGCAGCGATAGCTTCTTCTCGCTCAATACTAATGATTTGATTTATGCAGACTTGATCTTTCAAATTTTCGTCTATTTTAGAAAGCTTTTGAATTTGCAAATGACAGTTTTTAAGCTGTTCAGCGAGATCAATATTTTGTTTTTCAGCTTTGGTCTTGCCATTCATGGCATCATATAAATCAATAGTCAAAAGATCGATGGTCCTTCGTCTATCAACGTCATTAAAGGCTGGAGTGGAAGTGTCAGTGAGAGAATTTGATACCTAGAAGTAGAGGGAATTTCAACTTTTTCTTCCTCTTCTTCTATTTGAGCCATGAGGCAGAGATTGGCCTCATCATCACCATCAGAGTCAGATGATTCTTCATTAGAAGCAGCCCAGTCATGATCTTCAGCGATCAGACCTTTTCCTTTCTTTTTGTATGCTTTCAGCTTAGCATACTTTTCTTTCAGCTTCTGGTATTTGTCATATCTAGCCCTGGGGTTAGAGGATTTCTTGTAGGAAGAAGATGAAGGTTTGAAGATTTTCTTTGACCTGCATTCATTAGCAAAATGTCCTACTTTTTCACAGTTAAAGCAGGTAGCAGTGGCCTTATCTACAGGAGTTGAAGATTTGGGCTTGTCAGTGAGGGAAAGAGGTTTATTTCTTCTGAAGTTACTCTTTTTGGCGAATCTCCTGAAAGTATTGGTCATAAGTGACAGAGATTCATCAAGTTCTGAATGATCAGCTTTTGATGAATCATCAGAGTTAGATTCCAACTCAGTGATAGTGACAGTAGAACGCTGAGTGGGCACCAACTCTGAAGAGAGTAAAGCAACATGGTTGCTTTTGGAATCTTTTACAAGATTCTTCTTAAGTTGGCACGACTGCTCATGATTGAGCATACTACCAAATAAGGTAGAGAGGGTCATTAATTTCAGATCCTTTGAGAGCTTAAGACACATAGAATAACTGTCCCAGCTTTCAGGAAGACTTTCCAGAAACTTTGTCAGGATCTCAAAGTTAGAATATTCCTTACCAACAGTTTTTAAATCAATAATTAGACAGTTAAACCGTTGATGTATTTCAGAGAGAGTTTCATTCTTACCACAAATGAAACTTTCGTACTGCCTTACCAGGTTGATTTTTCTTGAATCCTGGACTTCAGTAGTACCTTCATATTGAACACATGTAGTGTCCCACATTGCTTTGGAACACTTCAGGTTCATGATGGAGTGGTAGACTTCATCAGGAAGAGCCATTGAGATGATAGATCTGGCCTTAGTATCGATGGCCACCTTCTTCTTGTCTTCATCAGTCCAGTGAGTGACTTCCCTGAGGATGATTCGTTCAGGGATGGCAGCTCTAGTAGCAGTGGCTGGAACAGCAGGGTCTATCATGAAAGGGACATATGGTCCATTTTTGATATAGCGAGTTATAGTGGGATCTACACCTTCCAAGAAGAGCATCATCCTATTTTTCCAAAGATTGAAATTATCTTTGCTAAATCTAGGGGGTTTTGCATGAGAGCCATTATCGATATAGTTTGTATTTGTGGAGTTTGCCATAATAAAGAATAGCAAGGAAGAGAAAAAGAATTAGTATAAGCGAGATCTTGTTTATCAAATTAAACAAACCGTTATGATACCACTTGTTGGTCCCAAAGGGGTTATACAAGTTTGTACAAGGGGGGGGGGGGGGGGGTTTGAATACAAACACACGATTTTTATCTTTCTAAATTGTTTATTGATATGTATCAAACAATTTACAGTTTGTTGCGGAACAAGATTAATGAATAAACCTAATCTAAACAAACTATGAGAACACTAAGAGTTCTTGCACTAGAAATAGAGAATAAGAAAATAAGAACACTAAGGAGAGTATTCTTTCACATAGAAAGTTCAGCGAGAGAGGAATGGCCGAGCACTTCAAAATGAAGTAGGGTTTCTTTTATATACATCATGCATTTAATGCAAGTCAGTATACCCTTACACGTGACAGCCTCTGGTTGGTTGCATGATTTGACTTCAATAGACAACCTAGTGGCCGCATGATGAACAGTGTAGTAGCAGAGTTGGTTGTACGATTCTGGATAAAAGGGATGTCCGTTCTGACAAAAATCGTACGGAGGCGTGCAAGGGGATAAGACAAAAGTTGCTTGTAGAGGAGGCTTCATGATCAGCGTTCGTTGAATGATTCTTTATCAGTGAATGATAAAGTTCAGCGTTCGCTGAAGTCTTCTACTTGAAACTTCACGTTGAATGGACAGGTCTTGGCTTCGCTGATATCCGCATCAAGTCACAAGTAGACTTAGTCGTTGGTTCTTTGGCTTGATCTTCGACTTCAGCGTAGAACATAGTTGACGTGAATCTTGTCTTCAGGGATCATAAGTAAACAACATAAATTATCAGCGATCATTAGTGAGACTGAACAGGCTCAGGGCTCACTGATGTACAGTGTTCGCTGAAGTGTAAATTTAAAGCACATGAGTTTCCTATCAGCGGTACTAAACAGACTTAGTATTATATCTTTGATAGTGAAATTCTAATACATATTGTCTACTTACAATTTTCACCAAGTGTTTTTCATGGTCATTATCAAATCACTGAGGGTTTGGATCAACATTATGTAGTTCAATTAAAATTAGAGGAAATAATATAATCATGATTAAGAAAGTATAAATAATTAAATATACTATACTAAAATATTTGCATATTTATATTTTTGAAAAAGGTTCGAACTCATAATCCAAAAGTCAGTTGATAAGTGATATTTTTTTCCAAGTAATTAAACTCTTATGATAATTCTAAGGGAGTTCGTTGACAAAATGAAATTTGATAGAATTGTAATTCGTCGAAGAAATTCGACTTTGAAGTAAAAATTGATATGAAATTGTAAAAAAAAATCACCACAATTTAGTAATTATTTGTATCAAATCCCATACTAATTTCAACAAATCTCATATTAATCACGACACATTAATTCGTATATATTTATGATATTTAATATTATAATTAAATCCAAAAATATTTATATTGTGCTCATTTTGAAGGTATTGACGAAGCGATTACAATGGTATAATTTGTAAAAAATAGAAATGTTTTTTTAATGCATTTTAGTTCATATACATTATTTATGTTAATATGATAAGAGTCTAAAATGAAAAATAAAAAAGTAAAAGATTAAAAGTAAACTATATACCTAATTATAAGGGTAGTAAATGTAACGTATAAATTAAAAAAATTGAATTAAGGAGAGATTTAAGGAGGAGTGAAGGTGGGTGTGCTAATTGAACTTATAATGTAAATTGCGTCCAGATACATGTTTAGGCGGGAAAATACTGAAGTCGACTCACCAGAAGATGACACGTGGCATGCTAGTTACTTATTTATTATATGTATAGAGTTGTTTTTAAATCAAGTGATAACTATTATAATTATATAATATAATTATTATGTTTTAAATAAATGGTATAATAAAAGAATAAATTGCAATTTTGGTCCTTAGGAGGTTTTAACGAAGCAACCTAATGGTGTTACTCCTCAAGGACCAAATGCAAGCACTTTTGCATAGCACGGGGTTTTTCTTGTAATAAAAATTGTGTAGGGATAAAAATGAGAAAAACAACAAACCACATGGACCAAAATTAAAATTTACTCCACTATTTATCTATGTTATTTTGATGTTAAAGTTTTCTTATCTAAAATATGTTCTTTAATTTTTAAATTTACGTATTGTTACTTTATTTAATTACTAGATACGTACTCGCGCGCGATGCGGCGCGAAGTATCTTGAATCTAAAGCCGAGAATTCAAAAAAAATAATTTTGTTTCATGTTCATATTTATTCGCTTTTAGATCGCATATCAGATGTATAAAATTAAAGGTCAATATGGTTAATTGGTCAAAAAATTTGAAAAATATTCGTTCGATAGTGAGGTCTTCAAACCCATAACATATGTGTGCTCATTTTGAAGGTTTTGATGAACGGTTATAATTGTATAATTTATAAAAAATAAAAACATATTTTGTAACATCCCACTTTCCATAAAAGTCAAGTCATGAGATTAACCATTTAAAAGACATAAATGTGCTTGTCCTTACATCAATGCTAAAACATACTTAACAAAAACTTTAACGTTAACACTAATCATGAACAGCGGAAGTCTCTCTAAGCCACAGCCGAGCACTATCTAGACATATCACGATCCAAAACTGGGAGCCTCACGAGCTCCATCACCTCTATGCCGTCTCTAGTTCTACTTAGGAGAATTCGCTACACGCTTACCTGAAAATGGTTTAGTTTTGAAAGCGAGGGTTAGACCAAAAGGTCTAGTGAATTCCCTCCGAAAACAGCATATAAAAACATTTGAAAAACATTTGGAAAACATTTAACAATGACCCATAAATATCATCAAACATGGTACTGCACTGTGTAGTGGATCACATAAACATATTGCGATCAGGGCCCCATCAGACTCCCTTCTCGCCGCTTTGGAATCCCCACGGACTCCCCTCTACCGAATAGGAGGGAAACGGATTCCAACCCACCGGTCTATCATACATAACCAAGAGTCCTAAGACCCTGAGAACCTCTCTTTGATCCCACAGTGCAGACCGACTCCACATAGTGTACACATACGTTCATGCAAACATGTAAACATGCTCTTTATAAACCATGTATTTCATATAGTCATGCTTAAACATTTCATTGAATAAAGTAAGTGCATTCGTGGGAAACATGTAAATCAGTTCGTAAACGTTTCATGCTCAATAAGAACCATAATCAGTTAAAACATTTATCACTTTGCGTTATAAAAAGGGTTTAAGGAACTCACCTTGAATGACGTACAATGCACTTCCTAAACACCTTCAAGCTACACCCACAGAACACCTAAGGAAATAGATCCACATCAGATAAATAGCTCAAACCTGCTGTCCGGATACCCCTTCCCGGACACCACACTTTTCCGGACACCATACTTTTCCGGACACATACTTTTCCGGACACCTTACTTATCCGGACACATTACTTATCCGGACACACTACTTATCCGGACACATTATTTATCCGGACACAAAGCTTATCCGGAGACTTCAACCACCCAGACACCTTCACGGGGCACTTACTCGGACACCCACAACCTATCCGGACACCACCGAACACTGGTGTCCGGAAAACGCGGCTGTTCGAACCCAGACTTATTAAAAGTGATCATTAACCCGATTTTTGTCATTAGTTTGATTAGCTATCTACAAGGGTTCATCCACTAACTCCAAATACCCAGTTTAAACCATAATTACTCCATTAAATCGATTCCAAAGCCAAAAAAACCCTTAAACCCCACTTTTAAGAAAAATGTGGATACAACCTCTTGAATCCTTATAATCAGACTTAAGAACTTAATCCAATTAAGAAAAGGAACACTATAACAAAATGGAATACGAATTAGAAAGGAATACCTTGCAAAATCTTCCTCCTTACCGATTTCTTTGTCCAAAACTCCTTTGTTCTTCTCTAGTCACCAAACACACACAAGGGCCAAAACACTGATTTCTAAAATGAAAACCCTAGGGAAAAGGAGCTTTAAATACTTCCCAACAATTGCCAAAAGGCCCCTTAACCTAACTTGCATTCTTTAGACATCGGCCACAAAACTTACAATACATACTTAAAATTTCGGGTTGTTACATATTTGTTTAATGTATTTTAGTTTATGTATGTTGATATGATAAGGATGTAACATGAAAAATGAAAAAAGAAGGGATATAAAGTAAATTAAATAAATAATTATAATGGTATAAAATGTAATTTAAAAATAAAAAATAATTTTATTTTTAATTATCATGTTGAACGTTGGAGGTTTTAAAGCTTTTAAACTTGTACATAATGTATTGAGATTTGTACTTCTTAAAAATTCAAGAATAAACGTAAATGAAATTATTTTTAAATGAGTATAATAGATAAATATAGATAAGAGCGTAAAATGTACAAATTTAAAAAAAAATCTTAGTACGTCATTCTTGAAATTTTTTGATACGTATTTATGATATTTCACAATATTATTAAGTTAAAAAAATATTCAATAATAAATTTATTTTGAAATTATTGACGAGAATATTGTAATATTATAATTTGTAAAAAAATGCATTTATTAATATGTTTTAGTTAAATTGTGATTATGTATTTTTAATATTATAAGGGTGTAAATGAAAATGAATAATGTAAGAGATATAAAACAAATTAGTTTGTACATGTTCATGATATTTAATAATATGTTTAAATCCAAAAATATTCAATATTGGGCTCATTTCGAAGGCATTGACGAGACGATTACAATTGTATAATTTGTAAAAAAAATGTATTTTTAATGCATTCTTGTTCATATACGATTATTTATGTTAATATGATAAGGGTGCAAAATAAAAAATAAAAAAGTAAATGATTAAAAGTAAATTGGATAACTAATTCTAAGGGTATATAAATTGTAACTTAATATTATAAGAGTGTAAAATGAAAATGAATAATGTAAGGGATATAAAACAAATTAATTTGTACATGTTCATGATATTTAATAATATGATTAAATTCAAAAATATTCAATATTGGGTTCATTTCGAAGGTATT
This sequence comes from Saussurea involucrata, assembly GCA_033807775.1. Taxonomy (NCBI): domain Eukaryota; kingdom Viridiplantae; phylum Streptophyta; class Magnoliopsida; order Asterales; family Asteraceae; genus Saussurea; species Saussurea involucrata. The sequence continues at coordinate 15,264,461 of CM066312.1, forward strand.
GACGAGACGATTACAATGGTGTAATTTGTAAAAAAATGTATTTTTTAAACATATTCTTGTTCATATACGATTATTTATGTTAATATGATAAGGGTGTAAAATAAAAAATAAAAAAGTAAGGTATTAAAAGTAAATTGGATAATTAATTCTAAGGGTATAAAGTGTAACTTATAAATTAAAAAGTGTTTGATTTTGAAAAGAACGTGGGAGAGAGGGATTTCTTAATAGCTTGAGAGTTGTACATATAGCTTAAAAAGTGATACGTTTAGAAAAATCTTAAGTTGAAAAATAACTACTATTCCTTTTTTATAAAGTAGTATAGATATAGTGGCTTTTGGATTTTAAGAGTATTTTGATCTGTCTATATTATATTATAAAACATTTGAGAAAAACTCTTAAACACATTTTTTATGCATTAAGTGTTGTTTATTGATACATAATACTTAAATTTCAAGATTACAGGTAGTTAATGCATAAATACAACTATTTAAAGTTACAAATTCATAACTAACTGATAAACATAACCAAATAAATGATAAACATCACATGTTAAATATAATTTTTTTTAAATATAATCAAAATAATTATTGAATTCTAACAGAATATTTAATTATTATTTTATAAAAAATATTACATTAATAAACCTAAAATAAATGACATCAAAAATAAACCTAAATTAAATAAAAATAAAAATTAAGTTAAACAAATTTATGAAAAATTATCGTTTTCTCAAAATCACATAAAACCGTATTATAAAATCGATAAAAACAATAAATAAAACGAAACACTAAAATTAAGATGTATCACGCTGGCAGTACATTTCTATTATTATATAATGAACTAGATTTCAATTAATTTTGAAGTCTTAATAAAATTAATTTACAAGTACTCAACTTATTTAAAATTATTTACTTGAAAATATATACTTAAAATGTTGAAAAAATTATATAATAGTTATTAAATTAAAGATAATAAAATATGTATTATTTATATAATTTTCCTATTGAAAAATAGTTAAAATCTAAAATAACAAAGTAAGTTCGAGAATTTAAAAGAAATTCTATATAACTTAAATGTTTTTATATATCAATAATTAATATTTTCGTAATTGTTAAATGAAAAACGAAACAGAACACAATAAAATGGAGAGAATAAATCGTAATTCTCATTAATCATAAGCCCTTTATATAAGGAGGAGTTTACAACGAAAAAGGAAACATTGATTATGATAATATCTAATAGTAGGAAAATATTCTTTCAATCACTTCCTTTTGATGATGGCACATATCCTTCAACACTCCCCCTTGTGCCGAATCAAATGAGTGATGGTGCATAGTTCTTGCCTCATTAAAACCTTACGCCAAAGAAACAAAACCCAGTGGGAAAAATAAAAACTTTAGGCGAAGGAAAGAGTACAAGACACCAATAAACAATTCCTTTAGTTTACCATTTTTCTTGATTTGTGCATCAATCAAGAGGTATAGAAATCAAGATGATGTATCAAATGTTGCCTCACTAAAACCTTGCACCAAGGAACAAAACCCAATGGGAAAAATAAAACCTTGGTTGAAGGAAAGAGCACAACATACCAATATTACATATATAGTAGACTCCCCATTTTGTCTACCACTCCCCCTGATTCGTGCATTAATCAAAGGAGGTTTAAAACATTTCCATTTCAATAATTTCTACATGTTTCCCAAATATGGTTTTACGTATTGATTTGGTGAACAAACATGTCACATTTTCCTTACATCTTATTCATTTCACTTGAATCTTGAGGAGAATTGATTATATAAAAACTTAAGCAAAATATGCTTTGTGTTATAACCCTTGATATATCTTATTTCATTTCTTCGATACGTGATGCATTATTTCCATACATGCAAGTTGTATAATGGTTAAACTCAAAATTACCAGCTCCTCTTATATGTGTAATGATAGTCCTTAACCATATACACTCTTAAATAGTCTCATGGAGAGTAAAATTGTTGATAATATAAGAAGATAGCTATTAAGGGTTTGCTTAGTTTACTTCCAAGCAATCGGCATGTTCCAAATGATAATTCCTTATCCAGTTTGGGAACAACCTTTATATCAGTCAAACATATACCTAATATCAACAAATATATACAAGGGCATTGTTTGGTGTTTTTCTATAAGAGCCAACACTTTTGCCGCTCACAATCTAAATAGGTATTGAAGTTTCATTATCAATCCATTTATCTCCGTAGGGAAATTATAAGCCCACGTCAATGGTGCCAAAATATTAATTTGAAATCATTCCAATGACGTTGCGTTGGCGCTGAGCTAAATCTAGCTGACAAGTTCAGTGAGAAGTACAATATACGATCAAGTGTATTATGTTGAGTACAATAATGCGCCTATTGTACTTAGGTATGGAATTCCAGCTCCTAACACCTCTTCGTCCTCATCCTTTAGACGAAATGGATCTTTCCTTATATCCAACACATTGACCGATCATGGGAGTGCTAATCGTATGCGCTTTGTCTATATTAGGTCGTCTGATCATTTTCTAGACATATGCGGATCAGTGGATTAATATTCCACAAATTCGGTGTCGTAGCTCAAATATCTAGACAAAACAAAGTTTTCCCACGATCTTTCATCTCAAATTCATATTTCAAGTAGCTTGTGTTTTCTCTTATATCATCAAGAGTGCCTATTATGTTCAAAAAATCGACATATAGAGCTGCTATGAAAATCTGGGACTTGTTTTCTTATATAAATACGTAAGGGCACAGTTCATCGTTCTTATTTATCGTTTCCCAATCAAGTATTCACTCAAGCGGGTATACCACATCTGCATAGATTGCTTTAATCTATAAAGTGAGTGTTTCATATTTATTGTAATCACATTTCATAGTTTAAAGTTACTTGATATTGGTATAATGCCATCAAACACTTTTATATCTCTGAATTTAGATCCCCATATAGATATGTAGTAACTATATCGTTGAGCTGCAATTTTCAGTCCTTCAGAAACTACTTGTCTAATTTAATTAGCAGAACGTTGTCCATCACGAGAGAGTAAGTCTTATTGTGGTCAATCCAGTGCGTTGTGAGAAACCTTGCGCCAAAGGAGAGCCTTATATATTATGACTTAATTATTCTCATTACGCTTCCCTGACAAATGATTTATCTATGTCCTACAGGCTTTACACTTGGTCGGTTAGCACTATCGAACCAAATACCTGTTCATTTGTCAAATAATTATCCTGGATTGCTTCTTTTCATTTAGGCAAATTGCTCTTTGTTGACATTCTTCAACTGAGCATGGTTCGATGACATCGTGCTATGTTATCTCATAAGCAACGGTATATGCAAATATATCATCATTGAGTATGTATGATTTGTCCATCGACTCATATTCATTTGAGATTTCTTTGATCTATGGAATCAATATTAACTTCGGAGCGTCCTCCAGTAATGATTCATAGACATAGATTTAATCAGAGATGATCTCATGTATTGATGATATATAGTTGTGCCTTACTCTTCTCTTCCTTTAGATGAGTATCTATCGAACCAAGTAGCTTCCCCCATTTTCTATTGGGAGCTACGACCTCAACCACACCTCCACCATGTGTGATTGCAACGTACTTCCAGCGACGTTGTGCCCTTGTTTGAGGACTTTTGACCTTGCGAGTATATTTGCAGCTCGTATATGTGATCTTGTCACTCTAGATAATATTAAACGTATCAGGTATCGAGTATGATTCGTTTAACTTCAACTTTACGTTGTGAAGTTTTTGGGGATCAAAATGAGACGTAGTTGAAATATTCAATGACACTTCCTGTCGTTCCCATGGAAAATCCTTTTTCCTATCTCCCCCTAACGACATGAAGGTTGTCTCATCAAAGTGACAACCCGCAAATCTAGCGGTAAAGGGATCACTCGTCAAGGGTTCTAATTAGCGGATAGTTGTTGGGAATTCATATCCAACATTTGATGAATCGTCTTTAAGACCCATTTTGGTACGCTGTGGGGGCGTAATTGGCACATATACAACACAACCAAACATACGTAAATGTAAAACATCATGCTTATATCCAGTTACCAACTGGTACGCATAAGATTGGTTGGTTGGTTGTGGGTCTAAACACGAATGAGTAAAGTTGCATGTAATATTGCATAACCCCATGTAGATCTGGATAAACTGGTGCGCACAACCAATGTCCTAGCTACCATCTATATTCTTTTGATGACAACTTTTATCATTCTACGAGACCATTTTATATATACACATGGGGTATAGGAAACTCTACATTAATCTCTATACATATGCAATAATCATCAAATCCTTATGATGTAAATTCTCCAGCATTCTAAGTCATGCAGACTTGATGAGAAAATCAGGGTGGTTAGTCCTTAAACGTATAACTAGTGCTAGGAGTGCAACATTTCATGTGGACAATAATATTACACGTGTTCATCGTGTCAAAACCAGAACCATAAAGTACTTTAATGGTCCGCATTCTGGATGTTTATGTCCATAAATGTCACCTTGTATTCGTTGTAAGAATGAAATGTCCTTAGTTTTAGGATGATTTCATTCCTGTATTGGCTAAGAATCAGGGTATACAAAAGTTCGAGGTATTGGAGAGGGCATATTATGATGGTGGTGTTGCTTCTTGTGCAGTAGAAGTCAACAGTTGCAATTTGGTTAATTCCCTCGTTTTGTCTTTCACTCGAAAGAGAATGTGTCTATGTGTATTTCCAATACATAGATCATTATGTCATGACCATGGTGTCCCACGTGGTCATGCCTAAACATATATGTGTCATTGTCCCAAAGTTCTTTATTGGTGATAAAATATGTTTTAATGACATAGATAATCCATTAATTTTGACACATTAATTTCTCTAATATATGTTCCTTTCATATCATTAGACTTGATATACCCATTTTCATTCTTATAAAATGATTTTCAATTGATATGAATATCTTAACAAGGTTTCTTGTAATATGGTGTTTTAGTAACTATTAATCTTGTATTAACAAGAAAATGACAGTCCATCGTCTACGTATTATGGTGTGGGGGGGAATATTAGTCTATATCTTAGGATCAGAGGTCCTAAAAAAATATCCTCGATACATTCCTACACGGAACGGAGAATATTGAGAGTTTTGTGTCTGTTTTGATGTATTTCTTTACATCTATAATGGTTATATATTTAGGTGTATATATACGCAAATGCAATTAATTTGATAGTTAAAGTATATTCAGATAAACTTATACTTAACCAATCTTAGATATGACATAGTTCATTTATAACTTGTTCCATTTTCTATTAAGAGTTCGTTCCCGACTCTTCCATGAAATTGACCCTTTCCACAACCCTGTCCATATGGTACATATTTAGCATATGTGTGTGGATCAATATGTTTAATTCACTATCCTTTAGAGTTCTTTCCACCTCCAATGCTTGCTTTATTAACCTCGAGATTTTTCTTTATCCGGGTACGTCTAGCATTGTTAAAAAAACATTGTTACATCTCTTAGCCACTTGCATTAGGTTAATGAGCTTGTTAACGGTTATATTGCAATTTATACTGTTTCATTAGTATGATTGGTGGTATAGGAAAGATGAAAAGATGTTATAATTCAAATAATCTTTTGTGAGTTCTTTGCCACAAAGATTAAGGTGCATTTTGAGACATGACATTTCTTTGTCAAAATCAGTTACCTTCTTGTAATCAAGTAAGTAGGTTTCTTTCCACTGTATGATTAGTTTGAGAAATATATGGTACTGAATATTCCCAAAAAAAAAATTGGACTACCCACGGTTCTTGGGGGTTTCTAGTTATTCTCTCTGAAGGTTGTGACTGGTGTATCGTCTCAAAAATTTTAAAGTATTTAATTGTATCTTACATCTAGTGTTGTTTTTTTAGGGTCAAAATGGTTCGATGACTTTTGCGTATTTTCTTGTGTTTTTCCGAACATATCTTATGGTAATCAAGTACTTTTGATTCAAATGTATCGTAGAAAATGGAGAACATATTATTTTCTAAAATAGTGAATTATGGTTTATACTTATTATGTTATGCATGAAATTTCATTATCATAATAGTATTGGATTTTTGTATGCTTACATTTTGTTGATAATATTTCATCATTATTTCAATTTGCGAATGGAAATCACTTAATCTATTGGATTTCCAGGTAGTAGGGGAATCACATGGATTACTTAAGTCCCTACAAACTATAGGGTTATTTACACCTGTTTGACAACATCCAATCGATATATTAATTTAATTTGAAGATAACACTTATTATAGAGTTTTTGGCATGAGGCCAAAATGAATATGAGTTTGGCTAATGAAGCAAATTCCAATGTTTTAATATCTTAATGGTACTTTGAGAGATTTTGCCATGAGGCAAATAAAAATTGATTTTGGCATAAAGTCAAAATCAATCTTTTAATATTTAAATGTATTTTAGGAGCTTTTGGTAAGAGACCAAAATGTATGGGGGGTTTGGAAGTGTATCTTCCAAATATTTATTATAAAGTTGAATATATGTAGGAACTTACAATCAAAATAAACATTTAAATATTATATGAAAAAATTAATCTAAAAAAAACTACATAAATATTAGAAGAGTATATCGATAAATCAATTCAAAAAATAATACATGATTAAATCAATCAACATATAGATCCAATAATTAAGAGACCCAAATATTCTCATTCAAATATAATCGTTCTTTTGATAATTCTATATCCAGTTGACAAATGAGTTCATATCTTATAAAAGGTTTTAGAGAAATTTTTTTTTTTTTCAAGTATATATATATATATATATATATATATTCTCATTGAGATAAGAATGATAATAAATTTATTAAACAGATTTAAGAAAGAAAAGCATAAAAAATATATATATTATGCTCGGCTACAATGTTAAAATATAACCACAAGGGTGGTGGCGTGTTGGCAAGGGCTTGGGGGATGTGGTGGAATATCCCATCCACCCCGGGTTCGAGTCCAGGCGTCAGCATTCTGTGGTCAGGCTTAGTCTCAGACGACCGTTTTGTTTGTTTGTTTCCAAATTGCCAAGTATGTAGTCTAGGCAAAGCCTAGATGAACCTTATCCAAAAAAAATGTTAAAATATACATATACTAAAAATATAATTAATCAACTTAAAAGAAACATAAAAAAAATAAGTAAATGATATTTAACTATCAATTCCTAATATAAAATAATAACGATCTTGTTTTTGATTGAAACAAATAATAAAGATTTTGCAAATATCATATTTAAAAGATGACAAATGTTGATTAATTGTAATTAAAAAGTGTAACATAAAACTTAAAAAAATAATTTGATAATTATGTTTAGAGACATGAGATGGTCTTTAAAAAAAATAACTAAGAACCACACATAGAATTTCATCCCTTTTTTCAATAAAATAAATATCTCCTTATAAATCCCTAGGTAGAAAAAAAAGGTTTCTTATTTTTTTATTTTTTTTAAGATTCAGAGATGGATTAAAAAATAAAAATATATTTCATATAATTATAGTCCTATATATTTATTACCATATTTGATTGTCATCATGCAAATATTCACCAGAAATTTAAATAAAAACAAATAAATTTATATTTAAATTTTGTTAGCACACAAAAACAATATAATCAAGATACATGATTATCTATATTATATCATTAAAACATAGGGTTTTTGTGTAATAACTAAAAAAAAGAGAAATAAAATAATATATATGTATATTAACCAATTTAGAAGGGGTTTGTTGGGTAACAACAAAGAAACTAAAAGGGGTGGAATGTAAGTTGCAATTCATTTCCATACCACCAAATGTTGGTGAACTTCCCACCATTTAACACACTAATTAACACATCATTTAACACTTAGCCTTATCATTTGCTTTGAAACGGTCAGTAACATAGTATAAAAGGATGAGGAGTTTGTGCCCTGAGGTAAAAGTGTTGATAAAGAGAACTAGTGTGAGCAAGAGCGACGGTGAACGGTCGAAAAGAAAGTCGACTACTAGTTCGGCACCAATCGGTAAGTCTTTCGAACCTCTCGCTTCTAAATTTTGTTTATTAGATCATCGCTTTAGTCGTTCGATCGTTCGGGTGCGTTCCCGTAGGGCAACGGTGGCTAACGGTCACCGCTAGCACCTCTACCATTCGTCACAACGATAGTCTCTATGACGTCGGGATTGTCAAACGGTGACCCTCGTTTGGTACTAAGAGGTAGAACTTATGGTTCTCGGTCACTATATGTAATAGAGGGGCTGACTTTTCGCCATTTCGATGAATCAAAGGGTTGAGAAATCTTGTAATTAAAGGATTCTTAGGCAAGGATAAATTTAGATATTACGTTTCGGTGGTCACAATTGTTGAAAGAAAGGAAGAAAATGTATTTCAAAATGTAGATATTAACATGTGAAATCATATTAGTTGTTGCCATGACATATATGTATGTATATAAATATATATGTTCTTGCAGGAGTAAATAGGGATAGATGGATGTACAAAGGAAATTTTATGCATGCAAATCAGAATGCATATATAGGGAGCTTCGGTATATATTTATATACATATAGACATATGCATATACTCATGGCATGGAAGTTTGTTTAAGATTCTGTTTTGACATGGAAGCTTCAATATACATATATATACATATCATCCATGCATATATGACAGTTTATCCACGGATATATGACAGTTTGCTTAGACTATATATATATATATATATATATATATATATATATATATATATATATATATATATATATATGGCATGAGTTTAACAAATGGATTATCTATTCTTGTGGGTTACATAAACCAATTTGAGGTTTTATCAAATATGTGTATATGTATATAAATATATAATTACAACCCTAAGATTTATGTAAGGGCATTTCGAAGCGATTAGGTCATGGTAATCCATAATCGGAATCGGTTAATTTGAAGTTTAGTTCAGGTGTTGTGCCTTAGAGTTAAATGTGATCGTAAATTGTAGGGAAGGCGTAAGGAACTTCAAGAACGGTTCGGGCTCCGACGAGTACTGTGAGTTAACGTGATTTTTAAACGGTTGCATATTTTTATAAAATTGCTTAATGTTCTCGAGAATTTTATTATGTCGTTTATGCAATAAATCATAACATGTTTTATGATATATATGTGAAAATTTGTTTGGCAATGGAGGTGTACTATGGTAAGACGAGCATGCTGTGTGAGCTTGTCTAAGGCCGTAAGCACGGACATGCTGTGTGAGTCCGCCAGGCAAAGCTGTGTGAGTTAGGCACCTTCCATGATGCTGATAGCTTTGTGAATTATATTGTTTTACCGTATGCATGTTAAATTATGATGCTTTGTGAAAATCGTTATTGATATTATTTTCATGCATAAAACCGTGAATTCACTGGGCCCTAGGCTCACCCAACTCCTTTTCAAAATAACTATGCAACCAGGTCGTCACTCACTCAGAAGTAGTAGCAAGGGGAAAGAGAAGATCTAGAACCGGGTTGGCATTGGAATAAAGGCATGATGATGAATGATTCAAGAATTAGACAAGTTTTATTTTGGTTATTTAGTAACTGAAAACCTTCCGTTGTGTTGAACAATTAGATTTGCGGTTTATTTATATATGCATGTTTTATATATATGTTTTTAGGGAAAAAAATTTGGGACGTTACAAGTGGTATCAGAGCAAAGTTTAAGTGAATTAGGTTACTGTAGACCTAGGCTTAAACTGAGATTGGAAGATTTTATTCTTGACAGATATGTGGTCGTAGATTGGTTTATAGTGATGAAAGTAGTGGTTTAAGTTAATTTGGGTTAGACTTAAACCAAATCAAAGGTGAGAAGTCATTAGATGGCGTAATGTCATTGGATATAATGTCAATGATAAAGATGTCACTATAATTGATAAATGTGCATGGGTAAGATGAGATAGAAATAAAAACATAAAGATAAAAGGGTGTTTTATAGGATAAAGTTTGGTGATAAACTTCGCTAGTTTTTTTTCTTGAGTGACAATAAAATATTTAAGCTTCAAGAATATAATAAATTCAATGTACTGATGATACAATAAGTGATTCAATCCATGTTTGAGCTAGATATGGAATATTTCTTATATCAATTGGCAGGAAGGATAGTAAAATATGAGACTAGCAACGAATTCATTAGTGTCATCAATTAGGGTAACAGGTTCAGGTAAGAACCAAATATCTTGATTGGATGCATGACTAGTTGAAGGATTTTACAACCACGAGTTGGAATGTCAGGATCGAATGTAGACCACGTGAATCGGTCTAAGGGTGTGCAAGAGATTAATTTCTAAAAACTAAAGACACCATATCGGTGTGTGAGATGTTCATAGAATGTATGAGACTGCAGTTGATTGGTCTTGTTGGAAACTAAGGTTTCATTGTCTTTCATGTACACCTCAAGAGTAGTTAGGGGGATGATTTAATTTATTTGATATGATGAAAGTGACTTTTTAGTAAGCGCATGTCGATTTGAGCAAGATATGAAAGCGAGAGGATGGTTAAAAAAAGTATTATGATTGTTATAATGTATCACATGTAGTAAGTAAGAAGAACTGTGTGGTTATATAGAAGGTTTATCCAAACTTCTAAGCCATTAAAGGGGGTGTTTGAATTGTTTGCATTATTATAGTTAGAATAGTGCAAACATGCATGCAATGTTTTTCTTAAGTGAATCAAGACAAGTAAGTTGTGATACAGGTTGAGGAAGATGAAATAAGGGAAGATGTGCATTTAGAACCATCACAGGTAAAAATGACGCGTAATGTGCTAAATAGCAATGAGGATGTAAATGGTCATTATCAAGAGTCTTGTTTAAGAATGGCTAGCAGATGATAAATATAGAGTTGGTCATGAGAACCAAATGGTGGCACATGTGTTATTATATGGGAGTTAACTGATTAGTTGTTAGAACAAGTAGCGAATCCGGTTAATGGTATACGTTTTTCATCAAGATAGAGTCGTGAGTAGACTCTAGGATGAACACAAGGCATGACATAAGGTTTTTCTTCTTTAAAAAATGAATCCAGTTAAGCTATTTGGCCTCAGAAGGATGAATTCAAAAAAAAGGCGATACAATACCGAAATAAGTCAAGGGTTGGTAGAAGACTAGTTACTAATGAAACTCCATAATGAGCAATGTGATATTTAAGCACATATCACTTACATATGAAATGATAAAAAAAATCTTGAGCAACTTAAGATACCAAAAAAATAATGTGCATACATCTTGGCATAAGAAATAATCCCTATTAATAAGAAATATCTAGTGTGATAAAATAAAGTGTGGTACTGGGAATCAACAAGAGAAGACCAGGGATAAATCAAAACCCTTCAAAGAATGCTTGACATGTTTCAGATGCCACAAAAGGATGAAGAAACGAATATTAGAGGTAAAACTAAAAGTAAAGATAGTTGAATTGATAAAAGATTATAGAAAACAATATGGAAAACTAAGAGTTACTTGGTGAACATCATCCTCTCGGTATCTATGATTGCTAATATGAGCACGATCTGTAAGTGTTAAAAGTGGAGCAAGATGAATGATGTCTATGTACTCGATAAGATTGAATTACTATGAAATATGTAATTTAACTATACGATATAGTCAGGCCAAAAAGTAAATGAAGTATGCCATACATTGAAAGGAAGACCAATAAGTGCGTCTAAAGTATCTCTGCTAGATTAGACAAATGTTTTTTTTTATTTTTTGATGCTTGAATGTTGGAACTATGATGCATATGGTGAAAAAGGGAAATTTTATAGTATGTGCGTCATCATAATTGAAAATGTATGAGTTGAAATTAGTAGCAGTAGTAGTGGAGCTCGAAAATTTTTGAGGCATTATCTACATAAAGGATTGTGTAGCCTACACTCAATAGATAAAGACATCTTGTGTCAAAGATGAGTACATATATGCATAAGTGCTTGGATATAAAAAGGTTTGATGTTGGATGCATACTTGAGTTGTGGAAGAATTTGCGACAAGTATGATGAACGTTTGCATCACGTTGCCATATTTTATATGTAACAACCCAATCCCCATATACACAACAATTCACATAATGTAACATAACATTCATATAACAAAAGAAACATCATATTACAAGTTCGGTCCTGCAGACTTTTACAAATAAAAGAAACCATTGTACTCCAAACTTTGTACTATTTACATACATAACATTTAATATTATGATACAACTGCTAAACAAGCCAAAATCTTCATCTTATAATCCTTCACAAAAGCCATCCCTTGGTTACTCTAATTACTTGCTCTTACATGATCCACCACCTGGAATACATATTTTAAAACAAAAATGAGGGTTAGACCTTGTGGTCTAAGTGAGAAAAATCCCTGTTAGTTTACAAACAATTTATATAAACTTCATTCATATAAATCATGCGACACAATCATATATATCTAATCAAGCTCACATATCATGTACCTTCTAATTCCTCCTGGCCATATTAGTTGGTAGCAAGCCAACTAATAATATACAACGCTGTACAACATCTACAGCCAAACAACGCTATACGAATTCTATAGCCAAACACACCGGTCCTAAACCCGGCCAACGTATTATAACACCTTATAATACTCATGTAAATATAATACCTCAATATATTATAATTCACATATAAACACATAGTCCTCAACTATTACATTCCCAATCCACACATATACGTATTCCAGTTAAAAACGTTTTTAAAGTAAAACTCACCTGATGAACTTGTATACCTTTCTCTCGTATCGCGACGCCTTTGACTAAGCTGACCCGGAAGAATCTGAAGTTTGAATGGAAGGCAGAACAGGACGAGGCATTCAGAATATTGAAAGAAAAACTGTGTAGCGCGCCGATTTTATCACTACCCAACGGTTCTGAAGACTTTGTCGTTTACAGTGATGCGTCCAAACTGGGATTGGGCTGTGTGCTTATGCAGCGCGGAAAAGTTATAGCTTATGCTTCTCGCCAACTGAAGGATCATGAACGGCAGTATCCTACGCACGATATGGAGCTTGCTGCAGTCGTTTTCGCGTTAAAGATTTGAAGACATTATCTGTATGGTTCCAAATGTCAGATTTATACTGATCATAAGAGTCTCCAACACCTCTTTGATCAGAAGGAACTAAATATGAGACAAAGAAGATGGTTAGAATTGCTGAATGATTACGACTGTGAAATCCTTTATCATCCGGGAAAGGCAAATGTGGTAGCTGATGCATTGAGTCGTCAAGAAAGGAGTGGAACCATAAAAGTTATTTCGCTACGAACTGAACTCCTACCCAACATATTTGACGAATTGCAGAAGTGTCAAGTGGAGGCTTATCAGGATGAACATCTGAAATCAGAACGGTTAGCGGGGATGTCAGCATTGCTAGTAAAAGATGATCGTGGGTTATTGTGTCTGGGAAACAGAGTGTGGGTACCTCGTTTGGGTGGGTTACGTGATCGTGTTTTACAAGAAGCTCATCAATCCCGTTTCTCTATTCACCCAGGTACAAACAAGATGTATAAAGACCTAAAGCAATTCTATTGGTGGCCGGGGATAAAAAGAGGGATTGCTCAGTATGTGGAAAGATGTGATACTTGTAAGAGAGTAAAGATTGAACACCAAAAGCCGTTTGGGCAACTACAACGACTAGAAATACCTATGTGGAAGTGGGAACAGATTACTACGGATTTCATCACAAAGCTACCAAGAACGTCGAAGGGATTTGATTCTATTTGGGTGATCGTCGACAGATTGACAAAGTCTGCACACTTTCTACCGATAAAGGAAACCGATTCGATGGAGCGATTAGCTAAGTTGTACATTGATGAAATAGTAACTCGACATGGAGTTCCAATCTCGATTATTTCTGATCGTGATAGTAGTTTTACTTCAAGATTTTGGAGAAGTTTTCAAAAAGAGTTGGGAACACAGATAAAGTTAAGTACAGCGTATCATCCCCAAACAGATGGTCAGAGTGAACGAACGATACAAACTTTAGAAGATATGCTCCGGGCTTGCATTATTGATTTTGGGGGATCTTGGGATAAGCATTTACCGTTAATCGAATTCGCTTACAACAACAGTTATCATTCCAGCATACAAGCGGCACCGTTCGTAGTACTGTATGGTAGGAAATGCCGAACGCCTCTGTGTTGGAACGAAGTGGGAGAGAAACAGTTAGCGAGGCCAGAAATAGTTCAGCTAACCGCCGATAAGGTTACTCAGATTCGAGAAAGATTGAAAGTGGCTCAAGATAGACAGAAGAGCTACGCTGACCGCCGTCGAAAGCCATTGGAATTTCAAGTTGGGGATTACGCAATGTTAAAGGTTTCGCCGTGGAAAGGAGTCATCCGATTTGGAAGACAAGGTAAACTTAGCCCAAGGTATATCGGATCGTTTGCAATAACAGAAAGGATCGGTGAAGTGGCTTACCGATTAGATCTTCCACCAGAATTGAGCAGGATTCATAATGCATTTCACGTGTCAAACTTCCGAAAGTGTCTGGTTACTCAAGATTAGGCAGTCTCCCTACCATAGATACAAGTCGATGAAAGACTGAATTATGTGGAAGAGCCGGAAGCTATAGTTGATCATAAAGTTAAAGTGCTGCGGAATAAGGAGGTCAGACAAGTGAAAGTTCAGTGGAGGCATCATAGAGGTCAGGATGCTACGTGGGAATCAGAGTCGGAAATAAGAGCCAAATACCCTCATCTTTTTACATAACTGAATTCCGGGACGGAATTCTTTTAAGGGGGAGATGATGTAATACCCCGGGTAAGTTTGTTAGTTAAAATCCTAGTTCCGTTAAATTTATTTAACCTAAAAGTTTCTATTTTAGGTAAGTTAACTAAATTTATAAGTTAAAAGGGGGTTATGGTCATTAAAGAATAGAATGAGGGTTAAAAGGGTAAAATTTAGTAGATAATATCTTAAGGCAATTCAGATATTTCATAAAGATCAGATTTGCAGTGTGTGTTAGTGTGTGTTTTGAGAGAAAAGAAGAAGGAAGAAAGTTAAAAAGCTAGGGATCCAAATTGGTGCAATTGGAAGTAAAAATTAAGGTATGTTTCTTGTATGTTTTATGTATGTAATTACCAATAGGTAGTTTCTATCGGAGTAGAATAACCGATTACACGTCCAGTAGTGATTTCTGTTAATTCTGGGTCGAAAGTGATGAAACCTACAGAGGTGTCCGGACACTGTATAAAGGTGTCCGGATAGTTTTGTTGAAGGTGTCCGGGTAGTTCTTTGATGGTATCCGGGTAGTTCTTCGTCGGTGTCCGGACAAGTCTTTTATCCGGGTAAGTTCCTTTTTCCTATGTTTTCCGGATAGAATTGGATACCGGATGGTATTCGGATTACTTTAGTATCCGGATGACGTCCGGATTGTATTGATTGTCCGGAAAAGTCCTAATTGTCCGGAAAAGTTGTGTTGTCCGGATAATTCTGTAGTGTCCGGATACTTTTGCTGTTTGGCCAATATTGAGAGTTTAGATGCTGTCGAATATCCAGTAACCTGTATTTGTTAACCATTAGATAGGGAATGAATGAGGACTGACTATCTTGTGGTCTTGACTTGAGTACGGGTTTGGGAGCAACATTTGAGGGTTTGAGTTCTTTAGAGTTGTTAGCCTTAGTAAGACTTATATATTCTATGTGGTAAAGGAATGTCTGTATCTATGTGTTACAGATCTTGTGAATTCTGAATAAAGGGCTGAACCGGTTTAGAAGGCTTGGAAAAGTGTTAATAAACAAGATCTGTTCAGCCCTTTACTCCGATAAACAAGATCTTGTTTATTAACACTTTTCCAAGCCTTCTAAACCGGTTCAGCCCTTTATTCAGAATTCACAAGATCTGTAACACATAGATACAGACATTCCTTTACCACATAGAATATATAAGTCTTACTAAGGCTAACAACTCTAAAGAACTCAAACCCTCAAATGTTGCTCCCAAACCCGTACTTAAGTCAAGACCACAAGATAGTCAGTCCTCATTCATTCCCTATCTAATGGTTAACAAATACAGGTTACTGGATATTCGACAGCATCTAAACTCTCAATATTGGCCAAACAGCAAAAGTATCCGGACACTACAGAATTATCCGGACAACACAACTTTTCCGGACAAACAGGACTTTTCCGGACAATCAATACAATCCGGACGTCATCCGGATACTAAAGTAATCCGGATACCATCCGGTATCCAATTCTATCCGGAAAACATAGGAAAAAGGAACTTACCCGGATAAAAGACTTGTCCGGACACCGACGAAGAACTACCCGGATACCATCAAAGAACTACCCGCACACCTTCAACAAAACTATCCGGACACCTTTATACAGTGTCCGGACACCTCTGTCGGTTTCATCACTTTCGAGCCAGAATTAACAGAAATCACTACTGGACGTGTAATCGGTTATTCTACTCCGATAGAAACTACCTATTGGTAATTACAGACATAAAACATACAAGAAACATACCTTAATTTTTACTTCCAATTGCACCAATTTGGATCCCTAGCTTTTTAACTTTCTTCCTTCTTCTTTTCTCTCAAAACACACACTAACACACACTGCAAATCTGATCTTTATGAAATATCTGAATTGCCTTAAGATATTATCTACTAAATTTTACCCTTTTAACCCTCATTCTATTCTTTAATGACCATAACCCCCTTTTAACTTATAAATTTACTTAACTTACCTAAAATAGAAACTTTTAGGTTAAATAAATTTAACGGAACTAGGATTTTAACTAACAAACTTACCCTGGGTATTACATCATCTCCCCCTTAAAAGAATTCCGTCCCGGAATTCAGTTATGTAAAAAGATGAGGGTATTTGGCTCTTATTTCCGACTCTGATTCCCACGTAGCATCCTGACCTCTATGATGCCTCCACTGAACTTTCACTTGTCCGACCTCCTTATTCCGCAGCACTTTAACTTTATGATCAACTATAGCTTCCGGCTCTTCCACATAATTCAGTCTTTCATCGACTTGTATCTCTGGTAGGGAGACTGCCTAATCTTGAGTAACCAGACACTTTCGGAAGTTTGATACGTGAAATGCATTATGAATCCTGCTCAATTCTGGTGGAAGATCTAATCGGTAAGCCACTTCACCGATCCTTTCTGTTATTGCAAACGATCCGATATACCTTGGGCTAAGTTTACCTTGTCTTCCAAATCGGATGACTCCTTTCCACGGCGAAACCTTTAACATTGCGTAATCCCCAACTTGAAATTCCAATGGCTTTCGACGGCGGTCAGCGTAGCTCTTCTGTCTATCTTGAGCCACTTTCAATCTTTCTCGAATCTGAGTAACCTTATCGGCGGTTAGCTGAACTATTTCTGGCCTCGCTAACTGTTTCTCTCCCACTTCGTTCCAACACAGAGGCGTTCGGCATTTCCTACCATACAGTACTACGAACGGTGCCGCTTGTATGCTGGAATGATAACTGTTGTTGTAAGCGAATTCGATTAACGGTAAATGCTTATCCCAAGATCCCCCAAAATCAACAATGCAAGCCCGGAGCATATCTTCTAAAGTTTGTATCGTTCGTTCACTCTGACCATCTGTTTGGGGATGATACGCTGTACTTAACTTTATCTGTGTTCCCAACTCTTTTTGAAAACTTCTCCAAAATCTTGAAGTAAAACTACTATCACGATCAGAAATAATCGAGATTGGAACTCCATGTCGAGTTACTATTTCATCAATGTACAACTTAGCTAATCGCTCCATCGAATCGGTTTCCTTTATCGGTAGAAAGTGTGCAGACTTTGTCAATCTGTCGACGATCACCCAAATAGAATCAAATCCCTTCGACGTTCTTGGTAGCTTTGTGATGAAATCCGTAGTAATCTGTTCCCACTTCCACATAGGTATTTCTAGTCGTTGTAGTTGCCCAAACGGCTTTTGGTGTTCAATCTTTACTCTCTTACAAGTATCACATCTTTCCACATACTGAGCAATCCCTCTATTTATCCCCGGCCACCAATAGAATTGCTTTAGGTCTTTATACATCTTGTTTGTACCTGGGTGAATAGAGAAACGGGATTGATGAGCTTCTTGTAAAACACGATCACGTAACCCACCCAAACGAGGTACCCACACTCTGTTTCCCAGACACAATAACCCACGATCATCTTTTACTAGCAATGCTGACATCCCGGCTAACCGTTCTGATTTCAGATGTTCATCCTGATAAGCCTCCACTTGACACTTCTGCAATTCGTCAAATATGTTGGGTAGGAGTTCAGTTCGTAGCGAAATAACTTTTATGGTTCCACTCCTTTCTTGACGACTCAATGCATCAGCTACCACATTTGCCTTTCCCGGATGATAAAGGATTTCACAGTCGTAATCATTCAGCAATTCTAACCATCTTCTTTGTCTCATATTTAGTTCCTTCTGATCAAAGAGGTGTTGGAGACTCTTATGATCAGTATAAATCTGACATTTGGAACCATACAGATAATGTCTTCAAATCTTTAACGCGAAAACGACTGCAGCAAGCTCCATATCGTGCGTAGGATATTGCCGTTCATGATCCTTCAGTTGGCGAGAAGCATAAGCTATAACTTTTCCGCGCTGCATAAGCACACAGCCCAATCCCAGTTTGGACGCATCACTGTAAACGACAAAGTCTTCAGAACCGTTGGGTAGTGATAAAATCGGCGCGCTACACAGTTTTTCTTTCAATATTCTGAATGCCTCGTCCTGTTCTGCCTTCCATTCAAACTTCAGATTCTTCCGGGTCAGCTTAGTCAAAGGCTAAACCCAGAAAACTACGTACTTCAGTTGTTGTCTTCGGCGGTTCCCACTTTTCAACTGCTTCCACTTTCATCGGATGAACTTGTATACCTTTCTCGGAAACTACATGCCCCAGAAACTGAACTTCCCGTAGCCAGAATTCACACTTAGAGAATTTAGCATACAACTTTTCTTTCTTCAGCAACTCTAAAATCAAACGAAGGTGTTGTGCATGCTCTTCTTTGGATCGGGAATAGATAAGTATATCATCGATAAATACAATTACAAATTTATCGAGATACGACTTACATACCCGATTCATTAAATCCATAAAGGCAGCTGGAGCGTTCGTCAGTCCAAACGGCATTACTAAGAATTCGTGATGACCATACCTTGTTCGAAAGGCTGTCTTTAGGACGTCTTCTTCTTTAACTTTCAACTGGTGGTAACCGGATCTTAAATCAATCTTGGAGAAATAGCAAGCTCCAACTAACTGATCGAAAAGGTCATCAATTCGGGGTAACGGATACTTGTTCTTTATCGTGTGCTTATTCAGTTCTCGGTAGTCGATACACATTCTCATCGAGCCGTCCTTCTTTTTCACAAATAACACTGGTGCTCCCCACAGCGAAGAACTAGGTCTGATGAAGCCTTTATCGGATAGATCTTGTAGTTGTGTCATCATTTCTTTCATCTCTGGAGGTGCTAGTCGGTATGGTGCACGTGCAATAGGAGTGGCTCCAGGAATCAGGTCTATACCGAACTCTACTTGTCTAACGGGCGGAAGACTATTCAAGTCTTCAGGGAACACTTCTGGAAATTCACTAACAATAGGAATATCTTCCAACTTAATCTTTTCAGGCCTACTATCTATCACATAGGCTAAGTAACTCGGGCAACCCTTGCTGACACATTTACGGGCTTTTATCATAGATATTAGGCTAGACTGATGATTCCTACGATCACCATAAATCACTATCGGTCCCCTCTCAGGTAAAACAACATTTATTAACTTCTTATCACACACTATGTTAGCCTGATTCTCGGCTAACCAGTCCATTCCCAGTACGACGTCAAATTCTATCAAAGTTATAGGAAACAATTGTATCGGCACTCTACATCCCTCTATATTTATCACACAACCATCAAATACTTCTTTAACTGACACTTGATTATCATTTGCCGTATCTACTGATAGAGGATGTTCTAGCATTTTAGGTTTCAAACACAGGTAAGCAGCAAATGCAGGAGACACAAACGATCGGTTTGCACCGGAATCAAATAACACCTTAGCACGTGTAGAGTTTATTAAAAATGTACATGTGACCACATCCGGAGTTTCCTCCGCTTCTTTCTTAGTCATTTGAAATGCGCGACCCCTGGTTACTGGTGGTTCCAGTCTTGGTATTACTGGTTTAACCATCGTTGGCCTGCCCGATGACCCACCTTGCTGTATCCTCCCCCACGGACAGTTTGACTGAAGATGATCCAGAGAATTGCATAAGAAACATAACCGCGTTACCTTACAATCCTTGATGACGTGTCATGTGTTCCCGTACTTATAACACGCTCGTACATCACTTTGGCAATTTCCCTGGTGGACACGGTTGCACTTCTGACATGGTCTTTCCGCTGGTCGAAACGACGGACGGTTATCATACCTCTGAAATCGGGACTTCTTCGGATCATATTGTGGTCCTTCCCACTTTCTCTTTCCGATACTTTTATCACCAACATCTCTTCTAATATCTCGTTCAACATTCTCTGCGGCATTAACTGCAGCCGAGAAGGTATCAGGTCCTTTTGCAGTCACTAACCTTCTGACTTCTGAGTTCAGCCCAAAGATAAACCTTTCTGTCTTCATCGCCTCCGTAGCAACATAGTATTCTGCGAACCGAGACTTTTCCAGAAAGCTAGCGGTGTAGTCTCGAACGGATAAGTTTCCTTGTTGCAAATTCATGAATTCTCCTTCCAGTTGTTTGACGGTTGCTTGGGGACAAAATTGTTCCCTGTAAGCTATCACAAATTCTTCCCAAGAGAGGGTAGAATAAACATCAGATCCTTTAGAATGAATAAAGGATTCCCACCAATACAAAGCATCCCCCTTTAACATTGCTGCTCCATACAATACTCTATCTTCGTCAGCGCACTTACTCGTCTTGAAAATAGCTTCTATTTCCTTCAGCCATCTCATTGCTTTCAATGGATCCTTATCTCCTGAGTATGTAGGAGGCCTGCAACTAAGAAACATTTTGTAATCACATTTTCTCATTACCGGTAAGACCGTAGGGGTGATTGGCATCTCCTCTTCATGAGCAGGATCTAGTCCTTCTGTTTCAGTATTATGAGTTTGGTTGAACATAGCTTGAATGTTGGCTTGTAATCTTCCCATTTCTGCCATTAAATCATCCCTGGTAACGAACTCTGTACCATGTGGCTGGACTCTGCTTCCAGCTCGACCTCCAGCTCTACCCCCAGTTCTACCCCCGACTCTGCCCCCAGTTCTGCCTCCCCTGTCCCCTGTTCCTATGGGCGGATTAGTACTATTCGGATTTCTGCCTCTTCCTCGATTCGAATTTCGTGTACCGCTTGCCATTCTGTAGATTTAAACAAGGTTAACATACACATAAACACATGCCCCATATAACAAGGTATTCCAGTTCAAACATGTACTTGTAAGATCACAATTACACTGGCCAGGTGTAATATGAAATTACCTTACATGATGTTCCTTCTACCTTTTATACTTAATATCCCGAGGTTCTACAATAATAGGGACATCCTACTTCACATGCAGTTTAAGTCTAGGTACAGATATAAATACCTAAATCCCTTAAACTAAGGCTCTGATACCATTTGTAACAACCCAATCCCCATATACACAACAATTCACATAATGTAACATAACATTCATATAACAAAAGAAACATCATATTACAAGTTCGGTCCTGCAGACTTTTACAAATAAAAACGCAAGTATACATCGAGATCTAATGTCGTCTTTCAAGTAATAAAATGGTAAAATACCAGATATCGTTCCCACAGAGATTGGAGTAAAAGCGCAATAAAAGTCTAGTAAAAGAAATGGTTTCCAAGGATCAAGTCGAAGATTAATGATTTTCTGTTGGTGGTCGGAATTATCACAGATGATATAACAATTAATAAAGGATAGCAAGGGTGTAAGATCTTGGGGTGAGATTTAAACAAAACTTCCAGCGGACCAATGCTGTGGCAATGCTACAACATTGTGTCTTTCAACACTTACATTCACCATCTACTTTTCAGGTTGCCCTCTCGGGTTTTCTGCCATTTACTACTGATCTAGCAGCCACTAAACCCATCTCTGGTGTTATGTGTCAGAACTATCAATAGCAAAAAGAGTCCTTCCAAGTATATGGATAAACAAATCTCTTTGTTAAAAATCACTCTCTCGAGCCGATTCCCATATCAGTTAAGTTGACGTGTTCTAAGTGGGCCATCTCTGACTCGCACTCTACACTATTACCATCCATACAGATGATCAACTTATCGGGCAAAATCAACCAGAAAGAACAGAGGTGACAAATCTCTTTGCCAGTCGCTCTCTCAAGCTTACTTTCTTTGTCATTCGGATTGACGTGCATATCAATGACTCATCTCTGAGACCATGGCACTTTAACACTTTCAAAGTGATCATCCGTCTAGAAGTAACTTGAACTTTTATAAAACTTAACATGAAATGGTGAACATCATTATTGAGAAACGATGTCCACTTTTCATTGTGTTTAAAACCTCACCCTTTAATCTCACACCCAAGCTATGGAAATTTAGCTACTCATACTGAAATGTAAATTACGAGAAATATAAATTGCATAAATAAACGACATTAAATAAAGACGTAAATGTAAATGACTTAAATATAAAGTGCAAGAATTTAAAGATTATGAATTAGTGCAGCAATGCTATGAACAAAGCTGCAGCAAATCATAAAAGCTATGAATATTAAAAAGAAGATGAAGAACAAGATGAAGATCATAAGTTAACTTGCATAAATATTTAAAGGAAAGCAATAAAGTGATTCAAAATCAGTTTGTGAACTGATTTCTCCTCTCCTAAAACAACACAAACACCTCCTATTTATACAAAATGGAGTTGGAAACCAAGCCATGCCAAAGGACAACAACTACACTATTAATGTACCAAACTTGCTACTATTCAATAAGTACACAATACTATAGTGCCCATGCCTCCCATGTTTATCTTTCGAGAGCTGAACAAAAAATTCACCAAGCATTTGATTTAAGTCTTCTAGAAGTTGGCTGAGTCATACCCAAAAATCAGCACCAAAAAGTCTTCTAGAAGTGTTCTCTTCATTCCAATCATCCAGTCTTCAATGCTGTAGCATTGGGCAGGGCTGCACTATATAAATAAACATAATAAGCCTTCTTAACGCAGTAAACGACAGGTAAATCATAATCTTAGCTCCATTAAACAAAGGGTGAAAATAAGTCATTAAAAGGACTCAAATGTTGGGATAAAATAGCAAATCCTAACTAAAAAGGAGAAGAAAAAGACATAATATGCATTAATAAATAATGCATATCACACCCTCAAATTTAAAGTGTTGTTTGTCCCCAAACAACTAAAAGACCTAAAAAGAAAATGACTCAATTTTGAAATTTCTTGCAAGAATATGGCATTAGGTGCCCACACAATGTAGAACATACCCCATGGAATTCATAACCTTTCATACATCTCTTATCATTCATTTAAAGCCTAAGTGTGTGTGTGTATCATAAGCTAACACTAATCTTCTTTTTGTTAGACTCAACACATCCTACATTTAGAATCAATAGGGCTTTTTAGGGTCACTCTTTGGCATTTATTTTCTCACCAAGCCTTTTCTCTCAACAAAATTTCCACAAAAATTTTCAATTTTTGGCACTTTGTGCTCCTTTTGTTGACTTTGTGTACCTTGCCCCTATGGGACATTTTTGGTACTTCTTTGATCACAAGAATTTCATATTAGAGCTTTGCTCTTTTGTATTGATTTTCTTTCTTTAAGGTGTAACCCTCCTTTTAGGATGTAACCTTCCCACCCTCAAATTTAGAATATACAATGTCCCCATTGTATCCCATGAAGTGTATGAGTGTATAAAGGCTACAAGTGGCTATTGGAAATTAAAAAGAAGGCCTAGATCATTCCCTAAATGTGTATAGGGTGTGTGAGTCAAGTTGTGTCCCAAGAAGATATTTGCTAGTTCTAACAAGAACACAAAACTTAGGTAAATTCATGATTCAAAAAATTATTAGGGTTATGAACAAAAAACAGGGTATGCTTATATGTGTAATCTTGCAAAAGAAAAGAAACCTAAAAATTGTAAAATTATCCCAGACACAAAATAAAATAAAACATGGAGACTAAGGTAAATGATTTGAACCTGCCCTACTCCATAGGAGTAGGTTGTGAACCAAGTGGTTGGAATGAATGTTTCGACACAAGAATCCGCATTTTCTTCTTTTAGCAAGATGTTCTTCTTTTTCAACAACCGGATCTCTTGTTGACAACTTATTGTGGCATGGTGGAATTTGCTGGAGCACATCAGTATGCTCCTCAGCCCAAACGGTTCTCACCAAATTAAATTGGTGTTTCTCTTTCCACTTATGTTTATACACGTTTCTCATCACGTGTTTCTCTCTTTGATCATGGCACAAGATTTTAATGGAACAAATGGGGGAACAGGTCATCCCCCAAAGATTTTTCCACACCACCTCACCAACAATAGAACTTGATTTTATGAAGTTTCCCAAGTCCTTGGATTGATCATCACGTCCCTTTTTAAAAATAACTTGAAAATTTTCTACGCATCTTTGCTGCATGAATGCTGCAGCATCCGCAACAATGTGTTTTTTCTGCACAGATTCAAAGTAGGGGTTAATGACAATCTTGGCATTGTGTTGCACCTCTTCACTATTTTGAAGTGAAGAGGGATTACTTAAATGCTCAGGTTCTTCCTCGTAACTCTCCATCTCTTGACTATTTTCCAAAGTATTGACCTCATCCTCATCCTTACCATTACACTCAAAATTTTCAATCTCACTTGGTATAGGAATTTGGTTTTGTCTGTTGATCTCTTCAATATAAGCCGACATGTTGGCAAAAGATATTTCCATTCTTTGTGTGTACTCTTTCACCATAGTTTCAAGAGATTCGAAGTTTTCAACTTGTTCTAAAGAGGTTGTAGGGGGTAAAAATGAGTTATTAAAGTCATCCCCTTGAAAACTCTCAAAAATATCAACTTGTTCCTCCCAAGATTGGTCAAAATTATTTGCGCAAGTGTTACTCCAATCTTGGTAGGGTGGTGTTGGTGATGTGAAAGTGCCATGATTTTGATTATTTAGAAAAAAATTAGGATGATCCTCCCATGATTGAGTATAACCATTGAAGTGTGAGGTATCCCAATTACTATCTCCCATGAAATAATTGGAATCAGGGTTCGAAGGGCAATAATATGTGAAATGATTTCCGCCACAGAAGTCACAGAAAACAGTTTCATATGGCCGAAACGAATATCCCATTGAATCCATATTCACAGAAAGATAAACTCAAAGTGTGTTACTTGTACACACATGAAGACGTATGACAAGCAACAAAGGTGGTAGAAAAATCAAATCTTTTAAAATACTTTTAAAAACTTTTAGCGCGCCAATCCCCGGCAACAGCGCCAAAAACTTGACAGTGCTTTGAATACACCGATAGATGTGTGATAATTAAACCTCAACGCAAGTATACATCGAGATCTAATGTCGTCTTTCAAGTAATAAAATGGTAAAATACCAGATATCGTTCCCACAGAGATTGGAGTAAAAGCGCAATAAAAGTCTAGTAAAAGAAATGGTTTCCAAGGATCAAGTCGAAGATTAATGATTTTCTGTTGGTGGTCGGAATTATCACAGATGATATAACAATTAATAAAGGATAGCAAGGGTGTAAGATCTTGGGGTGAGATTTAAACAAAACTTCCAGCGGACCAATGCTGTGGCAATGCTACAGCATTGTGTCTTTCAACACTTACATTCACCATCTACTTTTCAGGTTGCCCTCTCGGGTTTTCTGCCATTTACTACTGATCTAGCAGCCACTAAACCCATCTCTGGTGTTATGTGTCAGAACTATCAATAGCAAAAAGAGTCCTTCCAAGTATATGGATAAACAAATCTCTTTGTTAAAAATCACTCTATCGAGCCGATTCCCATATCAGTTAAGTTGACGTGTTCTAAGTGGGCCATCTCTGACTCGCACTCTACACTATTACCATCCATACAGATGATCAACTTATCGGGCAAAATCAACCAGAAAGAACAGAGGTGACAAATCTCTTTGCCAGTCGCTCTCTCAAGCTTACTTTCTTTGTCATTCGGATTGACGTGCATATCAATGACTCATCTCTGAGACCATGGCACTTTAACACTTTCAAAGTGATCATCCGTCTAGAAGTAACTTGAACTTTTATAAAACTTAACATGAAATGGTGAACATCATTATTGAGAAACGATGTCCACTTTTCATTGTGTTTAAAACCTCACCCTTTAATCTCACACCCAAGCTATGGAAATTTAGCTACTCATACTAAAATGTAAATTACGAGAAATATAAATTGCATAAATAAACGACATTAAATAAAGACGTAAATGTAAATGACTTAAATATAAAGTGCAAGAATTTAAAGATTATGAATTAGTGCAGCAATGCTATGAACAAAGCTGCAGCAAATCATAAAAGCTATGAATATTAAAAAGAAGATGAAGAACAAGATGAAGATCATAAGTTAACTTGCATAAATATTTAAAGGAAAGCAATAAAGTGATTCAAAATCAGTTTGTGAACTGATTTCTCCTCTCCTAAAACAACACAAACACCTCCTATTTATACAAAATGGAGTTGGAAACCAAGCCATGCCAAAGGACAACAACTACACTATTAATGTACCAAACTTGCTACTATTCAATAAGTACACAATACTATAGTGCCCATGCCTCCCATGTTTATCTTTCGAGAGCTGAACAAAAAATTCACCAAGCATTTGATTTAAGTCTTCTAGAAGTTGGCTGAGTCATACCCAAAAATCAGCACCAAAAAGTCTTCTAGAAGTGTTCTCTTCATTCCAATCATACAGTCTTCAATGCTGTAGCATTGGGCAGGGCTGCACTATATAAATAAACATAATAAGCCTTCTTAACGCAGTAAACGACAGGTAAATCATAATCTTAGCTCCATTAAACAAAGGGTGAAAATAAGTCATTAAAAGGACTCAAATGTTGGGATAAAATAGCAAATCCTAACTAAAAAGGAGAAGAAAAAGACATAATATGCATTAATAAATAATGCATATCACACCCTCAAATTTAAAGTGTTGTTTGTCCCCAAACAACTAAAAGACCTAAAAAGAAAATGACTCAATTTTGAAATTTCTTGCAAGAATATGGCATTAGGTGCCCACACAATGTAGAACATACCCCATGGAATTCATAACCTTTCATACATCTCTTATCATTCATTTAAAGCCTAAGTGTGTGTGTGTATCATAAGCTAACACTAATCTTCTTTTTGTTAGACTCAACACATCCTACATTTAGAATCAATAGGGCTTTTTAGAGTCACTCTTTGGCATTTATTTTCTCACCAAGCCTTTTCTCTCAACAAAATTTCCACAAAAATTTTCAATTTTTGGCACTTTGTGCTCCTTTTGTTGACTTTGTGTACCTTGCCCCTATGGGACATTTTTGGTACTTCTTTGATCACAAGAATTTCATATTAGAGCTTTGCTCTTTTGTATTGATTTTCTTTCTTTAAGGTGTAACCCTCCTTTTAGGATGTAACCTTCCCACCCTCAAATTTAGAATATACAATGTCCCCATTGTATCCCATGAAGTGTATGAGTGTATAAAGGCTACAAGTGGCTATTGGAAATTAAAAAGAAGGCCTAGATCATTCCCTAAATGTGTATAGGGTGTGTGAGTCAAGTTGTGTCCCAAGAAGATATTTGTTAGTTCTAACAAGAACACAAAACTTAGGTAAATTCATGATTCAAAAAATTATTAGGGTTATGAACAAAAAACAGGGTATGCTTATATGTGTAATCTTGCAAAAGAAAAGAAACCTAAAAATTGTAAAATTATCCCAGACACAAAATAAAATAAAACATGGAGACTAAGGTAAATGATTTGAACCTGCCCTACTCCATAGGAGTAGGTTGTGAACCAAGTGGTTGGAATGAATGTTTCGACACAAGAATCCGCATTTTCTTCTTTTAGCAAGATGTTCTTCTTTTTCAACAACCGGATCTCTTGTTGACAACTTATTGTGGCATGGTGGAATTTGCTGGAGCACATCAGTATGCTCCTCAGCCCAAACGGTTCTCACCAAATTAAATTGGTGTTTCTCTTTCCACTTATGTTTATACACGTTTCTCATCACGTGTTTCTCTCTTTGATCATGGCACAAGATTTTAATGGAACAAATGGGGGAACAGGTCATCCCCCAAAGATTTTTCCACACCACCTCACCAACAATAGAACTTGATTTTATGAAGTTTCCCAAGTCCTTGGATTGATCATCACGTCCCTTTTTAAAAATAACTTGAAAATTTTCTACGCATCTTTGCTGCATGAATGCTGCAGCATCCGCAACAATGTGTTTTTTCTGCACAGATTCAAAGTAGGGGTTAATGACAATCTTGGCATTGTGTTGCACCTCTTCACTATTTTGAAGTGAAGAGGGATTGCTTAAATGCTCAGGTTCTTCCTCGTAACTCTCCATCTCTTGACTATTTTCCAAAGTATTGACCTCATCCTCATCCTTACCATTACACTCAAAATTTTCAATCTCACTTGGTATAGGAATTTGGTTTTGTCTGTTGATCTCTTCAATATAAGCCGACATGTTGGCAAAAGATATTTCCATTCTTTGTGTGTACTCTTTCACCATAGTTTCAAGAGATTCGAAGTTTTCAACTTGTTCTAAAGAGGTTGTAGGGGGTAAAAATGAGTTATTAAAGTCATCCCCTTGAAAACTCTCAAAAATATCAACTTGTTCCTCCCAAGATTGGTCAAAATTATTTGCGCAAGTGTTACTCCAATCTTGGTAGGGTGGTGTTGGTGATGTGAAAGTGCCATGATTTTGATTATTTAGAAAAAAATTAGGATGATCCTCCCATGATTGAGTATAACCATTGAAGTGTGAGGTATCCCAATTACTATCTCCCATGAAATAATTGGAATCGGGGTTCGAAGGGCAATAATATGTGAAATGATTTCCGCCACAGAAGTCACAGAAAACAGTTTCATATGGCCGAAACGAATATCCCATTGAATCCATATTCACAGAAAGATAAACTCAAAGTGTGTTACTTGTACACACATGAAGACGTATGACAAGCAACAAAGGTGGTAGAAAAATCAAATCTTTTAAAATACTTTTAAAAACTTTTAGCGCGCCAATCCCCGGCAACGGCGCCAAAAACTTGACAGTGCTTTGAATACACCGATCGACGTGTGATAATTAAACCTCAACGCAAGTATACATCGAGATCTAATGTCGTCTTTCAAGTAATAAAATGGTAAAATACCAGATATCGTTCCCACAGAGATTGGAGTAAAAGCGCAATAAAAGTCTAGTAAAAGAAATGGTTTCCAAGGATCAAGTCGAAGATTAATGATTTTCTGTTGGTGGTCGGAATTATCACAGATGATATAACAATTAATAAAGGATAGCAAGGGTGTAAGATCTTGGGGTGAGATTTAAACAAAACTTCCAGCGGACCAATGATGTGGCAATGCTACAGCATTGTGTCTTTCAACACTTACATTCACCATCTACTTTTCAGGTTGCCCTCTCGGGTTTTCTGCCATTTACTACTGATCTAGCAGCCACTAAACCCATCTCTGGTGTTATGTGTCAGAACTATCAATAGCAAAAAGAGTCCTTCCAAGTATATGGATAAACAAATCTCTTTGTTAAAAATCACTCTCTCGAGCCGATTCCCATATCAGTTAAGTTGACGTGTTCTAAGTGGGCCATCTCTGACTCGCACTCTACACTATTACCATCCATACAGATGATCAACTTATCGGGCAAAATCAACCAGAAAGAACAGAGGTGACAAATCTCTTTCCCAGTCGCTCTCTCAAGCTTACTTTCTTTGTCATTCGGATTGACGTGCATATCAATGACTCATCTCTGAGACCATGGCACTTTAACACTTTCAAAGTGATCATCCGTCTAGAATTAACTTGAACTTTTATAAAACTTAACATGAAATGGTGAACATCATTATTGAGAAACGATGTCCACTTTTCATTGTGTTTAAAACCTCACCCTTTAATCTCACACCCAAGCTATGGAAATTTAGCTACTCATACTGAAAT
This sequence comes from Saussurea involucrata, assembly GCA_033807775.1. Classification (NCBI taxonomy): domain Eukaryota; kingdom Viridiplantae; phylum Streptophyta; class Magnoliopsida; order Asterales; family Asteraceae; genus Saussurea; species Saussurea involucrata. Next base: position 15,294,670 of record CM066312.1, read on the forward strand.
GTAAATTACGAGAAATATAAATTGCATAAATAAACGACATTAAATAAAGACGTAAATGTAAATGACTTAAATATAAAGTGCAAGAATTTAAAGATTATGAATTAGTGCAGCAATGCTATGAACAAAGCTGCAGCAAATCATAAAAGCTATGAATATTAAAAAGAAGATGAAGAACAAGATGAAGATCATAAGTTAACTTGCATAAATATTTAAAGGAAAGCAATAAAGTGATTCAAAATCAGTTTGTGAACTGATTTCTCCTCTCCTAAAACAACACAAACACCTCCTATTTATACAAAATGGAGTTGGAAACCAAGCCATGCCAAAGGACAACAACTACACTATTAATGTACCAAACTTGCTACTATTCAATAAGTACACAATACTATAGTGCCCATGCCTCCCATGTTTATCTTTCGAGAGCTGAACAAAAAATTCACCAAACATTTGATTTAAGTCTTCTAGAAGTTGGCTGAGTCATACCCAAAAATCAGCACCAAAAAGTCTTCTAGAAGTGTTCTCTTCATTCCAATCATCCAGTCTTCAATGCTGTAGCATTGGGCAGGGCTGCACTATATAAATAAACATAATAAGCCTTCTTAATGCAGTAAACGACAGGTAAATCATAATCTTAGCTCCATTAAACAAAGGGTGAAAATAAGTCATTAAAAGGACTCAAATGTTGGGATAAAATAGCAAATCCTAACTAAAAAGGAGAAGAAAAAGACATAATATGCATTAATAAATAATGCATATCACCATTGTACTACAAACTTTGTACTATTTACATACATAACATTTAATATTATGATACAACTGCTAAACAAGCCAAAATCTTCATCTTATAATCCTTCACAAAAGCCATCCCTTGGTTACTCTAATTACTTGCTCTTACATGATCCACCACCTGGAATACATATTTTAAAACAAAAATGAGGGTTAGACCTTGTGGTCTAAGTGAGAAAAATCCCTGTTAGTTTACAAACCATTTATATAAACTTCATTCATATAAATCACGCGACACAATCATGTATATCTAATCAAGCTCACATATCATGTACCTTCTCATTCCTCCTGGACATATTAGTTGGTAGCAAGCCAACTAATAATATACAACGCTGTACAACATCTACAGCCAAACAACGCTATACGAATTCTATAGCCAAACACACCGGTCCTAAACCCGGCCAACGTATTATAACACCTTATAATACTCATGTAAATATAATACCTCAATATATTATAATTCACATATAAACACATAGTCCTCAACTATTACATTCCCAATCCACACATATACGTATTCCAGTTAAAAACGTTTTTAAAGTAAAACTCACCTGATTGTTTATTAACACTTTTCCAAGCCTTCTAAACCGGTTCAGCCCTTTATTCAGAATTCACAAGAATTGTAACACATAGATACAAACATTCCTTTACCACATAGAATATATAAGTCTTACTAAGGCTAACAACTCTAAAGAACTCAAACCCTCAAATGTTGCTCCCAAACCCGTACTCAAGTCAAGACCACAGGATAGTCAGTCCTCATTCATTCCCTATCTAATGGTTAACAAATACAGGTTACTGGATATTCGACAGCATCTAAACTCTCAATATTGGCCAAACAGCAAAAGTATCCGGACACTACAGAATTATCCGGACAACACAACTTTTCCGGACAATCAGGACTTTTCCGGACAATCAATACAATCCGGACGTCATCCGGATACCAAAGTAATCCGGATACCATCCGGTATCCAATTCTATCCGGAAAACATAGGAAAAACGAACTTACCCGGATAAAAGACTTGTCCGGACACCGACGAAGAACTACCCGGATACCATCAAAGAACTACCCGGACACCTTCAACAAAACTATCCGGACACCTTCATACAGTGTCCGGACACCTCTGTCGGTTTCATCACTTTCGACCCAGAATCAACAGAAATCACTACTGGACGTGTAATCGGTTATTCTACTCCGATAGAAACTACCTATTGGTAATTACAGACATAAAACATACAAGAAACATACCTTAATTTTTACTTCCAATTGCACCAATTTGGATCCCTAGCTTTTTAACTTTCTTCCTTCTTCTTTTCTCTCAAAACACACACTAACACACACTGCAAATCTGATCTTTATGAAATATCTGAATTGCCTTAAGATATTATCTACTAAATTTTACCCTTTTAACCCTCATTCTATTCTTTAATGACCATAACCCCCTTTTAACTTGTAAATTTACGTAACTTATCTAAAATAGAAACTTTTAGGTTACATAAATTTAACGGAACTAGGATTTTAACTAACAAACTTACCCTGGGTATTACATTATAGATAAGAAAGATAAGGTGGTACTTATGTGGAATAACCTTTAATGACACTTGGAATAACTACTTACCGTTGAAAGCATGCACCTACGTTAATGGTTATCAAAGAGTATTCAAACAGAGAAACTTGAAGAGTTATAATACAATTGTTAATCGGTTTGGGGAACTAACATTAAAAACGCGGAGAGACGGAATGTAGACCATCAATGGTTAGAAAATATTGCTTAAGTTGGGATGTATTGAAGATCTCCAAGATAAGAAAATGAGTTATTTACAAAAATGGAAAAGATGTTTAGAGATTCAAAAAAATAAACGAGTTGGTATAGTGGGATTTGTGACATAAATTGTCTAATTTCTAGAAGTGTTTGGTAGATAAAAAGGAAGTGGTATGTTTTAAGGACGTTAAGAAAAATAAACATTTAAGAAACTAAGGGTTTCTCGCATGAAAGTGCAATGACTACGTCATAGCGGGACATAAACAATTTGGGAAGCGATATCCAACGCATGACTTGGAATTGGCAGCGGTGGTGTTTGCATTGAAAATTTGGAGACACTACTTATATGGGGTGAAGTGCGAAATCTATACTGATCACAAGAGTCTAAAGTATTTGCTTGATAAAAAAGAACTGAACATGAGACAACAAAGGTGGATGGAGTGCTGAAAGATTAAGATTGTGAAATTTTGTATCATCCCGGGAAGGCAAGTGTGGTGGCTGACGCACTGAGTCGCAAAGAAAGGAGTGATTGGATAAGGATTAAAGCAATGTGGATGGAGGTGACTCCTAGTCGGATTGTTGAACTCAAGAAATTTCAGGAAGAAGCTTTAACAAAAGAAAACTTGAAGGCTGAAAGAATGGTAGGAGTTGTTCCGCTTCTTGAAGTTAACAACCAAGGTTTAAAGTGCTATAAGGGTAGAATTTGGATTCCTCGCTTAGGCAACTTTCCGTAACCAAGTGTTAGATGAAGCTCATAAACCCTGGTATTCTATCTACCCGGAAAACAATAAGATGTATCGAGATCTCCGTCAATCTTACTGGTAGCCAGGGTTGAAGATGGACACAGCTCATTATGTCGAAAGGTGATTGACATGTCTGAAAGTTAAAGTTGAACACCAATGACCGTATGGTAAGTTGCAACCCTTGGAAATTCCTATGTGGAAGTGGAACCAAATCACAATGGACTTTGTGACAAAGTTGCCAAGAACACCAAAGGGTTACGATGCTATATGGGTAATCGTTGATAGACCCACAAAGTCAGCGCATTTTCTGCCAATTAAGGAGACTTACTCGATGGAAAGACTAGATAAGCTCTACATAGATGAGATTGTGACTCGACATGGTGTTCCATCATCAATAATCTCTGATAGAGACAGTCGGTTTACCTCTAGATTTTGGCAAAGCTTTCAGAGGGAATTGGGTTCACAAGTAAAGCTAAGTACAGCATATCACCCGCAAACGGATGGTCAAAGCGAGAGGACCATTCAAACCCTAGAGGATATGTTGCGAGCATGTGCTATCGATTTTCCAGGTTCATGGGAGAGTCATCTTCCATTGATAGAGTTTGCCTATAACAACAGCTATCACGCTAGCCTCCAAGCCGCACCATATGAAGTTTTGTATGGAAAGAAGTGTCGAACCCCAATATGTTGGAATGAGGTAGGAGAAAAACAATTGGCTGGCCCTGAGATAGTTCAGCAAACTACCAATAAGATAAACCAGATAAGGGAAAGGTTGAAGATAGCTCAAGACAGACAGAAGAGTTATGCTGATAAAAGACGAAAGCCGGTAGAATTTCAAGTTGGGGACAAGGTTATGCTCAATATCTCACCATGGAAAGGTGTGGTTCGTTTTGGAAAGAGAGGAACGCTAAGTCCTCGTTATATTGGCCCTTACAAGATAACTAGAAGAGTAGGTGAGGTTGCCTATAAATTGGAGCTTCCTGAAGAACTTCAAGGCATTCATAACACGTTCCACGTGTCAAATCTAAGGAAGTGTCTGGCTGATGAAAGTGTTGAGGTACCTCTTAAGGATGTGAAGGTGGACAAAACTTTGAGTTACGTTGAGGAACCGGAAGCTATCGTTGATAGAAAAGTAAAGAAACTAAGAAACAAAGAGATTGCCCTTGTGAAGGTTCAATGGAGATATCATAGAGGGCCGGAAGCAACCTGGGAACCCGAGAAGGAGATGAGATTGAAATACCCTAATTTATTTGTGTAGAGCAAATTTCGAGGACGAAATTTTGTTTAGGGGGGGGGGGAGTTTGTAATAACTAAAAAAAGAGAAATAAAATAATATATATGTATATTAACCAATTTAGAAGGGGCTTGTTGGGTAACAACAAAGAAACTAAAAGAAACTAAAAGGGGTGGAATGTAAGTTGCAATTCATTTTCATACCACCAAATCGTTGGTGAACTTCCCACCATTTAACACACTAATTAACACATCATTTAACACTTAGCCTTATCATTTGCTTTGAAACGGTCAGTAACATAGTATAAAAGGATGAGGAGTTTGTGCCCTGAGGTAAAAGTGTTGATAAAGAGAACTAGTGTGAGCAAGGGCGACGGTGAACGGTCGAAAAGAAAGTCGACTACTAGTTCGGCACCAATCGGTAAGTCTTTCGGACCTCTCGCTTCTAAATTTTGTTTATTAGATCATCGCTTTAGTCGTTCGATCGTTCGGGTGCATTCCCGTAGGGCAACGGTGGCTAACGGTCACCGTTAGCACCTCTACCATTCGTCACAACGATAGTCTCTATGACGTCGGGATTGTCAAACGGTGACCCTCGTTTGGTACTAAGAGGTAGAACTTATGGTTCTCAGTCACTATATGTAATAGAGGTGCTGACTTTTCGCCATTTCGATGAATCAAAGGGTTGAGAAATCTTGTAATTAAAGGATTCTTACACAAGGATAAAGTTAGATATTACGTTTCGGTGGTCACCATTGTTGAAAGAAAGGAAGAAAATGTATTTCAAAATGTAGATATTAACATGTGAAATCATATTAGTTGTTGCCATGACATATATGTATATATATATATATATATATGTTCTTGCAGGAGTAAATAGGGATAGATGGATGTACAAAGGAAATTTTATGCATGCAAATCAGAATGCATATATAGGGAGCTTAGGTATATATTTATATACATATAGACATGCATATACTCATGGCATGGAAGTTTGTTTAAGATTCTGTTTTGACATGGAAGCTTCGATATACATATATATACATATCATCCATGCATATATGACAGTTTATCCATGGATATATGACAGTTTGCTTAGACTATATATATATATATATATATATATATATATATATATATATGGCATGAGTTTAACAAATGGATTAGCTATTCTTGTGGGTTACATAAACCAATTTGAGGTTTTATCAAATATGTGTATATGTATATAAATATATAATTACAATCCTAAGATTTATGTAAGGGCATTTCGAAGCGATTAGGTAATGGTAATCCATAATCGGAATCGGTTAATTTGAAGTTTAGTTCAGGTGTTGTGCCTTAGAGTTAAATGTGATCGTAAATTGTAGGGAAGGCGTAAGGAACTTCAAGAACGGTTCGGGCTCCGACGAGTACTGTGAGTTAACGTGATTTTTAAACGGTTGCATATTTTTATAAAATTGCTTAATGTTCTCGAGAATTTTATTATGTCGTTTATGCAATAAATCATAACATGTTTTATGATATATATGTGAAAATTTGTTTGGCAATGGAGGTGTACTATGGTAAGACGAGCATGCTGTGTGAGCTTGTCTAAGGCTGTAAGCACGGACATGTTGTGTGAGTCCGCCAGGCAAAGCTGTGTGAGTTAGGCACCTTCCATGATGCCGATAGCTTTGTGAATTATATTGTTTTACCGTATGCATGTTAAATTATGATGCTTTGTGAAAATCGTTATTGATATTATTTTCATGCATAAAACCGTGAATTCACTGGGCCCTAGGCTCACCCAACTCCTTTTCAAAATAACTATGCAACCAGGTCGTCACTCACTCGGGAGTAGTAGCAAGGGGAAAGAGAAGATCTAGAACCGGGTTGGCATTGGAATAAAGGCATGATGATGAATGATTCAAGAATTAGACAAGTTTTATTTTGGTTATTTAGTAACTGAAAACCTTCCGTTGTGTTGAACAATTAGATTTGCGGTTTATTTATATATGGATGTTTTATATATATGTTTTAAGGGAAAAAAAAATTTGGGACGTTACATTTTGCATATGTCGTAAATATTCAGATGAAAGCAAACACCATATTTTTTTCTTAAATACTTATGTTGATTTAAAACAAGTATACCAAACAATATTCGAGTTAGAAGTCGAAAAATTCTTACTTGGATTGTAGGAGTATTCAAGACTGATTGATGAAGCTGGAAGCCCGAAAATCTATCCTTGAACTGACTGAGCGTACGTGCTGATAACGTGTTAAAGGAAAAACGAAACAGAACACAATAGAATGGAGAGAATAAATCGTAATTCTCATTAATCATAAGCCCTTTATATAAGGAGGAGTTTACAACAAAAAAGGAAACATTGATTATGATAATATCTAATAGTAGGAAAATATTCTTTCAATCACTTTCTTTTGATGATTGCACGTATCCTTCAACAGTAATTGTATTCTTAAATTTAAAAAGTTACAAAAAAAAAGAAAAAAAAAACTCAGATATTACAACACAATATATGATAATCCGAAAAAAAATAAAACAGTAATTAATTGATATTATAAAAGGAAATTTATTCAAATAGCTATTTGACGCATCTAAATTGGTCTCTTACTCATTATATTTTAGAGTGACCTAAATGTCGCTACATCCTAGGGGTGAGCAAAAACCCAAACCACCCGACCCGACAACCGAAGAGGCTGAAAAACGACAACCCGCCACCCGAACCACCCGACCCCGAATAGTTTGCTCGGATAACACGGATCGGGTTGGGTCTCCGTTTTCTAAACCCGAACCCGTCCGAAACCCGATTAAAATTAAAAAAAATTAAAATTTTATATAATAAATATAAATACGTACTCTCATTTTCTCAACACAATCTCAATTCTCAAACCAAATACAGGATCGGCGAAGGCGATTGAGTCGAGGAAGAAGGGAGACGAAGGGCGAAGGCCGTAGAGGTCGATTAGGACCGACTGTAGGATTTGTGACTCGAGGACGGACGACGAGGACTCGAGGACGGACGACGAGGACTCGAGGACGACGAGGACGGAGTTTGTATCTCGATTAGGACAATAGGACCAGCGAAGGTATCTCTGTTCACTCGATTAGGATTGTTTCAAACTGTGTTGTACATTAATGGTCTATGGTTTACATAAAATTGGGTTTGGCTGAAGCTACCTACAAATTTGGTTTGTGGTTTACAATCTGTGGTTTACAAATTTGGTCTATGGTCTATGGTTGAAGATAACTGTTTGCTTTTGCCTAACCCGAATTAACCCGACCCGAAACCCGTGGCCATATCCCAACCGAAACCCGCAGCCCGATCTGTAGTTTGGACGGGTTTCGGGTTCCACAAATCCCACCCGAAACTCGATCGGGTTATGAGTTTTGGGGCCCGATCCGACACGACCCGCCCGTTGCACACCCCTATTACATCCACAACATACTGCCTAAACGGCAAAAAAACGAATTTAGTCAACTTTTACTTATAAAATAAATTACGGACCCAGATCCGTAATTGGGGACTCGGATAAAAAATTTGTGAAAATTTGACCATTTTATTAAAAAAAGAATTGTCGTTTAACCAGGTCGTTAGTTATGGATCTAAATATTACGGAAGTAGTAACATTTGTATTAAATTGAGAAAGAAATGACTAAGGGGCCGTTTACGTTTATCCGAGTAAGTGTTTACCAAGTCACATTAGCATACCTGAAAGCAAGAACCGAAAGTCTTACCCGGTAAGTGAGTGCGACGGTTCTTACCACGGTTAGCGCTTACCGGTTAAATTGTTGCATACGATGTCATTTTGGTGGACTAAAATTTTACTCAAGAAGTAAGTGATAGTGTTGAATTTTACCGAAACACTTACCTGAATAAGTGATTAGGTAAACGGCCCTAACCGAACAATTTAAGCAGACAATTTTAATTCAAATTCTCTATTTCAAAATATTTTACACGGTATTAAGAAAATAATATATAATAGATATGGAGCAAAATCTGAAATTATGTTGAGTGATTGGAGTTGACGTGGACAAGACCAGACGGATGTCTGTGTACGCACGTGGGAGTGTATGTGCACGTGGAGGGTGCGCCGGTTCGGAACGGTTGCTCTGTAGTTGTACAGTACAACACAGTCCTCAAAATAAATATATAAATAATATAAATTTCTTTTTTATAACAAAGGACTTTAATTTTACTTTACGCATACTTTTGCCCCCTATTCTTCTTCCCACTTGCCATAACCTTTGTTTTTAAGTTTTTCATGTTCCACCAATTCCACTGCCCCAACGTTTTTCTCTACGAAATTCATCCAAAACTTTAACTCTTAAATTAATTCAACGTAAAAGTCCAAAAAACCCCAATGTATTTTTGGTGTGAAGTTTGATTAAGGCTATGTTTGGCAAACTAGCTGGTAGCTGATAAGCTAGCTATTGACTAATAAGTTAGCTGGTAGCTGATAAGCTAGCTGATGAAGAAGCCACGTTTGGCAAAAACTATCTTATAACATGCAAAATGACCAAAAATGACATATTCAAAAAATTGTCAATTACAATATTTAATTATATAATTAAAACAAGTTTACAGCAATATAATCTGTTAATTAATACAACCAATGTAGTAAAGAAAAATTAAATAATATAAAATGTTAATTAATAGAATTTAAAATTTATTATAACATATATACTATAACTTTTAAATTTGTTAAAACAAGTTGTTGAAAAAATATATATTAATTTATGATTTTAAATAGCAGTTAAATATAATATAAAAAAATAATCAAATAATAATTAAAATGATAAGAGTAATTGATAATTAAAATATATTGATTAATATAAAAAATATATATAAATAATTTATATGGTTAACAATAACTCTAAATAATTAAAAACAAATACCAATGTATAATTAAAATTTAATTTAATAATTTCAGTTAATATTAATTAATATTTATTAATTAATAATAATTAAATTTAAAAAATTAATAATTATTTATAATAATAGTTAATAAATAATAATTGATATTAATGAGAGAAATATTGAAATATTTTTAAAAAACTACTAAAAAGCTACTTCAAGTATCATTTCAAAAAGCTAGCTTATGGTCATCCAAACATTTACAAAGAAAAAAAAACTAGTTTTTTTTGCCAAACGATGCCTAAGTTCTTGAATAATTTTTTGGAAAAAATAAGTCATTGGATTTTTCAGAACCTGTTAAATAAATCATTGGATTTTCTAAAACTGTTAGGTACATTCTTATGACCCATTAATGTGGTAAAATAATTGAAAAATGTCTGAAAATCCCCAACTAACTTTCATATTTTAAATTATTAATTCCTTACACATTTTTGAATGAAAAAAATACAATTTATAGAACGAAACGAATATAACATTTTCATTACTTTTTCCAAAACATACAATAGTTGTATCCAAAACATAAATAGACGCATATAAAAGTTTGGCATAATTTACCAAATGTTGAACCAAAATATATCAAAAGTTGTGCCAAAAATACTAATAGTTGCACCAAATATACCAATTCACTATGAATTTTTGGGGACCTATTATGAGATTTATGGACACTATCTAATAGTAAGAAGTGTGAAAAAAAAAATATATATATATATATAGGGGGCATTCAAAGGAGAACTAGTTATTTTGTGGTAACTGTAAGATCCAATGTGAGCCACATATTAAGCTATAAATTAGGAAATTATTAATTTTGGTAATTTTGTTTGAAATTTAAATAAAAGGGCATTTTAGGTATTTTTAAAATCTCCTCTCTTCTCTCTCTCCAGCCTCCGATGACACCAAGATGCCTTTGAAAATGCACTATGATACCCTTTGCCTGTGATACCCTTTGAAAATGCACTGTGATACTCTTTGCCTGTGATACACTTTGAAAATGCACTGTGATACCTTTATGTTACAGCCACATGGTATATGTGATTCATACTATAAGACAACAACCACATGGTATCAATGTGATACCATATGTGATACCACTTTGATTCATATGTGATGCCACTGTGATACCACATGGAATGGAGGGAGCAAAACGAATTGAAAAGAATATGTGATACCACTTTGATTCAATACACCAACAGCCACATGACTGCCATCCACCTCCAGAACACGCCTATGCCAAAAAAAACTCCTATGTAAACTATAGTTAATAGAGATCAGGTAGAATTAGGAGCATCAATGTGTGGATTCAGATACTCAAATAACAACTAAAAGTTAAAAAAAATTATGTTCATCATCGACTAGAATGGGATGCATGAAGGAATTTAATTTTTACCCTTACGGTTTTTTTCTTTTTCTTGAAGATAACAATTTAATTTTGTTGATTCATGAACATAAAAAACTTCCATTGAACCTTCAACAACACACAAAATCATCCTATTCATGAACATGAAACCCCCTTACACAGGATTTCAATCGAACACATGAAATTTCCCCAAAAATTTGTCATTTATTCCTCAACTAATGAGCAATAAAGCTACCAAGAACCACCATGAAATCATTAATTAAAAAACCCCATAAATCAAATTTTACAAAAATTGAAACACTGCAGATTGATAAGAGCATCTTCACTATCAGGTGGAACCAAAAATCTGAGAAACCCCCACATCGTCATCGTCTCCACTACACCTAGACGATCGTCGGAGGGGAGGGGGTGTGCGGCGGCTGTGATGAAGGTATGGAGGCTCTTAGGTTTTTGGTATTTGGTAGATAGAAAAAATGAGGGAGAGGAGAGAGACGTACGCTGAATATATGGAGATATTTTAGGATTTAATTATTTAAATAGATTTAGTAAACAAATTTACTAAAACACCCTTTTGTATTTATTTAAAATTTATATTAGTTATTTTAAATGTGTGGCTCATATTGGATCTCACGATTATCACAAACTAAACAGTTCTCATTTGATTAAGCCCCTATATATATATATATATATATACTAGGTAATAGCATCGCGCCTTGCGCGGTGAAAAAATATCATTATAAAGATTGTTATTAATAACATTTGATTTATATTACATAAAAACAAAAAAAATAAAGAAAAATATATATTTTATTAAAATAAGTATTGATTATAATAATTGTTAGCTTACTAAAAGAAAAAAAATATATAAGCATTTAAAATAAAAACAATTTAAAAGTTTTGATTTATCTAAACAAAAAATATAAACTATTATATAAGTTATGATTTATGATTTATAAGTATTGTTAACTTACCCAAAAAAATGTAAATAAATACAAATATACAAATATATTTTTGATTTATAAGCATTGTTGGCTTACTAAAAGAAAATAATTAATAAAAACTATTTCCTAGTAAAATAAGTACTAATTTATAAGTGTTGTTATCTAACTTAATACAATAAGTTCATATAATATTTAGTTTATTTAACCTTACAAAATAAAAAATAAATAAGTAAACTCAATAATAATAATAAAATAACCATCGTTATAACATGATAATTATAATTTTAAAACTTTGTGAGTGTTGAATTTATTAAATTATGGTTTTATTAAATAAACAAATAAATCTGATTTGAAATCAATAAAAAAATATAGAAAATGAATGGTTGAAGACATTTAATGCTACATTTTATTTAAAAAAATTCAAAATTCTCACAAAATTTTAAGGCCTCAATGGTGGTCTCTCATTAACCCACTCTCATACATTCTCCTTTATATATATATATATATATATATATATACTAGGTAATTTAACCGCGCTTCGCGCGGTCGTTGAAATAGATCGATAAAAACATCAAAAGTTTCAATTCAACATAGAATATTTAAGGTATGGTAGGTTTTTATTTGTGATGGGTAAGAATAAAAAGAGTTGCAATGTGAAAAATAAAACTAAAATGTGTAAGCTGAAAGTGAAAAACTGAGTTGAGCTTGGGGAAATTATTGGGTTAGTGAGTTTGTAGAATAGCTTCCAATAAAAATACATCTAAAAGAATGTGAAATAGTTGAAAATCTATCTATTAAATGTGGAACTCGTTTTTGTATGAAACATATTGATACACCAAACAGATTGCTATAGATCGATACACAACTTGGAAACATACCATCAATATATTAAAAACATGTATAGACTAATGTACGAAATCAGTGAAATCGAAATATAAAAGTAGTAGTACTTGATTAATAGGAAAAAAATATATAAAATATGTAGATGGAACCATAGACAAATTTTATATTATTTATATAACTGATGACCTTTCATGTACTTTTTTTTTTATTTTTGTAACAAGAAAGGTAACTCAATTTAACCACAAGGGTTGTGGCGTACTGGTTAAGGTCCTGAGGATGTGGTGGAATATCCCATCTGTCCAGGGTTCTAATCCAGGCGTACACAACAATTGTGGTCACTGAGGTTTAATCAGGGCTGATGTCTTACGGTCATAATTTGTCAAGGGATTAGTCTAGACATAGCCTAAGACACCCTTTCCAAAAAAAAAGGTAACTCGGTCTACTGATTTTATTAACAAATAAACAAATGTACATCTAAATGGCACGATAATTACCAGCCTAATGTATGTCCACTCTCCAAATTAGACATGCCTCAAATGCTAACATGGAATGTAGTGATCCAAACATGTAAATAAAAGTGGTTGAAACAATCTTCATACCACAAAACAGTAACCAAGTTAAAGTGATTACACTGTATAAAGAAACAACCAGCATAAACCAAAACAACCTACACGGATCCGTATGCATAAGGTTCATCATCGCCAGTAGTCAAAACCTCTTCTTCCGTTCACAACACATTATAGTCACGTATTCATTCAGTTGCTTGGTATCTCTCTGCTTTGACATGTACTTAGCTCAATGGTTTCCAATAGATTAAACGACTGAATCATGAGCACCCCTACATAACATAATTGACCAACCAATTTTAAGATATGCTTCTAATAAACCCATTAGTAACGACATAAGAGTCAGACTTTACTATCACACCAAGTACAAACGAAATCAAGAAATACCCATATCATAATACTCCCTCCATCCCAAAAAAATAATATAGAAACTGTCATTTCTATTGTTAATCTGAGTATCTTTCATAGCAAAATTGACATAGACTATGTTGTTAATTGTTTAGTTCTTGGCAAATAGTTGAGTGTTTCTAGAAATCACCTATTTACCCTAAAAAGGAAATATAATGATAAATGAGTAAGAAAAGTATACGATTTGGGATCCTACCAAAAGTGTTAACAACTATAGTCATTGAACCAACTAAATTGATAAATGAGTAAGAAAAGTATACGATTTGTTTAGAAAAACTCTTTTGTCACAATACATCAATTATTTACCTAAAAGAAAATACACATTGTTTCCCATTAAAAATCCAATCTTTCATCGATTATGCCAACAAAGCTTAAATAGGCATAGCCCCTTGAGATGTGTGTATAATCTTAAACGAAGAAAAATTAATGCAACCTCGTCAAGTATCGAACATTGTCTTGGAGGTGAGAGGGTATCATGTAGCGTAAACACTGTCTTGAAGGTGAGAGGGTATCATGTAGCGTAAACATTGTCTTGAAGGTGAGAGGGTATCATGTAGCGTAAGTGAGGGATGTAACACATCGTCCAGTAACTATCACTTGCATTTAGAAGAATATGTATATGGTAAAAAGTAATGACAATGTGTATGAAAATTTGCTTTAGATCCTATTTAGTGTAACCAAGTTTTTTTTTCTCAATCAACAATCACGGTAACAAAATTCCCTATTTCATATCCAATTTGACCAGTAACCTATTTTATTATGTTGATGTGGATGTCAAATTATATTGTAAACCTATCTGATAACGTGAATGTCAACTTATATTGCAAACCTATCTGATAATGTCAACTTTTAAAGTAATATTGTAAAACTAATTGCATGGATATGAAATAAGTTTTTTTTAGACTCTATCAATTTAATAGAAAAAATTTATCCTTACACTAAATAGGAACCAACGCAAACTTCAATGCGTATTGACGTATTGTGTCCTATTTCAAAATTTTGCTTAAAGTTGAAAACTATCAACCAAACAGACAATTTCTAAAAGAAGAAAGCAATAATTTAAAATGAAGGATACTGGGTATTGCAAAAATCTGAATCCATAAAGTACCCACATTAGATCAAGAAATCTTGCTACCTAATAGCATGGTTAGTTGCTACTTACAGTTTAACTTCAATCTTTCAAAAGAGTAATCAGTTTGATAGTTGAAGAAGCCTTGTGAAATTTTTTCATTTTCTTCACAGTCTCTATTGATTTCTCGTGGTATTTTTCTTTGTTATGCCAACTGAAAACCATTTCCTCCAATGCCTTTCCATGCTCCAGTAAAAAACGGGTTATAATAGAAATTATATTTTCTTGGTTGTAGAGTAGAAGAGATCATCAATTTCTTCTCACAAAGTAAATTCAAATTGATTTCAAGTTGTAAAAGTATCATCTAAATCCTCCAAAAATGGATGTCGCCTAAGTTTGGAAGGATTTAAGTAAAGAAACATGAATGAATAAAACAGTGAAGTTGTTGTAGCTCACCACATGTAATTGGGAAATTCCCTCTCTTGTGTAACCTTCTCAAGTAAGGCATCCCTAGAGATCTCTTTCGCACTCGAATCCCACAACAACACCTATATCATTGATCCAGTTAAACACAAATGCTAATACAGAATCACCCAAAAAAAGACATACCAAAATACCAATCCAACCGAAACAACATTCAAAATTCAATTCAAATATTTAATCCAATCAACCACTGACCAATTCATCAATTAAACACAAATACTCTCGTCATAAAAAATTTACTGTGAGACATGTGCTTATTCGAACCGGAACAACATACCAATTTGATTTCCATCTTTATTCATTTAGTTTATACTACATTGTATCATATAAGCTTCTCAAGTTTTATGGAGGAAATAATTGACCATGAGAACACTTGACCAATCGAATAACTGGTTCCAAGTTAAAGTTCACAGTCGGACGGAAAACAAAACTTTCATGACCAAACCGAGATGGTCACAACGCCTTTTCCCCAAATCCATAATCTCCCATCAATTAGCAGTGCAGAACGGAATAGTCCACAGGTAATGCCAAGTTCGAGTTGGTCTTCATTGATCTTGCACACGTGGTTACTCTGAAGGTAGTCGGAACATTTGACCAATCGAATGGACATAATAGTAGGATTGTAACTTGGTAGCCACTTCCAATGATCGCACTACAGGTCCTGAAATTGACATTCATTCCATTACACATCTGAAACCGTGAAAGAAAGCATACTTACATCAGTCTTATTTGTGCCCTACCGGTTTAAACTCATCACAGTCAAGAATCTTTTTCTCAAAATGATATCAATTTTGAAAGTTGAAAAGCTGCTTTGATTACCATTCAAGTACCCACGGTGAATCCATATCAACCCTAAATCTTATAATCAGAGTAACCAAATTCCTAAATTTCTTATACAATACATGTGTACCTTTCATTCATGAAAGGTACAATTATAAAACCAAAGCAATAAATAGTTGTTGTTATTACCTTCTGTTCAATCTTAGTAACCTTCAATACTTACAAATTCACCTCTCTCGTTCTACAATCGGGAAAAATCAATATAAATGCATAGAAAGATAGAGAGAGGCATACCAACTATACTCTGAATTCATAACTTCTGATCGAGATCGAGAGATGGAGAAGAACAAAGAAGCATACGATCGAGAGATGGAGATGAAAAAGAGGTGTAACCGTAGGAGACGTAAGGATTTTTGGTTGGATCGAATATAAAACCTAAATAAAAGAAAAAAAGGAAAAAATAAGAAAAAAGGAAGGCATGAATACTGTGCTATGGTGATGCCACGTCAACATTGCATGTTTCTGTTTTATATATTTATATAGATTGATTTGAACCACTCTTGGTTATATTTCTCTTTATCAAGGAGTAGACGAAGCCGTATAGGGGTTTTGGCATGGCTTTTGTAATTCTATGCTATCAGCGGGAATGCGAGTCGCGCCGACTTAAGTAGGACAATAATTGCAGAATTTCTACGTGAATCAAAACCTAGAAAAAAAATTCCAATCACTCACTCAAACCCATTGTGAAATTTTACTCGGTGAAATATTGAGGTACTGATGGCTGAGTTGTGTTTATCTCGATACGTATAAAACATCCCCAAAAGAGTTTTAATTTTATACTTGTTGCATATATGTTTGCTTTGACTCGAATAATGTTATGAAGAAACCTCAATTAAGTTATGTTATAGAAAAAGAGGATTCTTGTGTTTTTTCCTCTTGCTGATAAAGCATTGATTTCTCGACTCATTTCTTAAAATACTTCAATTGGTACACGCAAGAAATAGGCCAAATACAACAACTTTTTGTTCCATTTACGGTGGAGTAAATTTCTCATCAGTATGAGTCAATGGAATGGCTCTCTGGCCCCTCATCTCCATATAAAGGACAACAAGAGCATAAATACCCCCTTTAACTTCTATTTCGACGTATTGAATATATTTTATAAGAAATCGGAGGAAGACCCGACGATTGTTTCCAGCAAACCCCCTCCGAAAGATACATACTATTCCGTCTTTTCTATCAAATTGATCATGTAACACCCTAAAAATTGGAAAGAGCAAGTAAATAAAAACTTCGATTATTTAGACAAATGAGGATAAAAATTCTTACTACAAATCATTCTTGAAATCACCTCAATACTAAAAACGTAATAACTTAGATATTATCCATAACCTAAGCCATACACCGAGACTACAAAGGTCGGGTGTTACTCAACCCAAAACAAAGTTGTTATTCCCCAAATGCGGAAGACTTCACTAAGTCACTTACTTCTTGAGCACACAACTAGCTCTCCACTCTTCACAGTGTCACTAGAACTATATCCCAACCGGAACTAGTTGCACATGCCGACAAATAAAAAGGTTAGGCTAACACCTAGTGAGTTCAAGAGCTTTTATCATGGTTATATAATTTGTAAGACGAGAAAGGTGCAAATATAAGTCACGAGTTCAAAAATGATTTACACTAAATGCAAACCACCCATTTTCCAACACACACAAATCCCGTGACGAAAGCTCTAATATAGAACGATTCTAAAAAATGGACTCATCCAAAACCCACTTGTAAAGTGAAATAGTAATTGATTTCCAAAATAATAAAATCATGAAATAAATCGTTATTATTCAAAACATCTCAAACACGGATGTGGCATACGTAACAACCCATAAAATATGGAAAGCAATCCATATAAACAAAATACGTCACCGAAAACATGGATAAAAATAAATACCCAAACAACACCTTTCGGTGACGGGGGAGACCCGATTCCATGGTATATAGCGGAACACAAAGTTAAGCCGCATAACCATGTTATTGAACTACACCTCAGATCGTGACTCTATTGTCTGCTTTAATAAGCTCCAACTCAAGTCGGACATTATTGTCTGCTAGTTAAAACTTCCTCATTATCATAGACTCTGCCTAGTAACTTCAGATCATTCAGAAGAGAGTTAAAACGATTATAGAAGCTAGGAAGAGATTCACCTTTTTCATAAGTGAAGAGTTCATACTTTCTTATGAGAGAAATCTTTTTGCATTTCTTCACTTCATCTGTACCTTCGTACAGAACACACAGAGTGGTCCACATCTCTTTAGCAGTTTCAAAGTTAACCAGAGAATGATAGACTTCATCAGGAAGAGAGAGAGCGATTGACACGGGGTTTTGACACCCCGCGAAATCTAACCGCAAGTGTACGGTGTCGAATCAAGTAATAACGTACGGAAGTACGAGTATCGAACCAAAGGAACTAGGAACTAAATATCACAATTACTATAAGAACTATTAATTGGACTGTCGAAATTGGAGGATTGGTTTTATAACTAAATAATTGCAGAAAATAAAATCAAACAAACACAAGACAAACAGGACAGCTTTAAAGACTTCGATAGAGAGAAAAGTTGAGGGTTGGAAATCCTCAGGTTTTACACATGCACCCAATCAACTCAAACAGTTACCAGTTAATCCCCTAAATGAATCCCAAATCTTTTAAGATCACCGTCGTTTTACTTCGAATAACAACGGATTTTATTTTGAAAAGGATTAGTTCAATCTCTCGATCTCACTTCTGGATTCCAAAACACATTAAGCACTCGATTTATGTTAAATTGGCTAGATTTTTATCTCTCGATGTCAACCTAACGGTTTAAATGGGACTAAAGCTTACTTGGTATATCTCTATCACCGTTTTGGGCTTTAGGCATTCAATTCCTAGTTCTATACAGTAGTTAATTCTCACGAACTTAATTACTAATCAACAAATCAATTGTAAACTGGCCAAGATCATAAAAGCATTAAGAACAAAACCACATGCTTCATTTAATAAGGAAAAAACTTGATAAACGTTCGAGTCAATTCGTTACATGCTTAAAAACCGAATCATTCCAACCCCCAACACGAACCGGTTAGTTCATGTCGGTGGTGGATTCAAACATATGAGAAAAGTATTCAAAAACGAAGAAAAACATGATCAAATGCGAAAGGTGAAAAACGTGATAACAATTGATGAAAACTCTCTCTCGTGTTCGTCTCTACGTTCCGTCTTGAATGTACTCGGGATCGGCTCTCTAACGTGACCTCGATGACTCCGAAAAATCGCCCCGAGACTGCTCTGGATCGTCTGTCGTATGTTGGATATCGAATAATGACCTAAACCCGGAAACATATAGCTGAAAATCGTGAAACAGAAGGTTACGCGACTTGCTGCGCGACTTGCAAGTTGCGTGGCAAGTCGCGCGTGTTCCAGAATGTGTGCGGGTCGGTTTCTGGTTCGCGGGTCGGGTCCTGGTTCGGTCGCGGGTCTTGGGCTTGTCTTTTGGCCTTCCGTTAGGCTTCGTTTTAACTCGTTTTGGGCTCTTTTTCGCTTCTTTTCTCGAGAAATGCCGCCTTTTAGCTAACCTGCATAAATCACTAGATAAACCGTAAAATACACGCCTTTTTACTTGAATACAAGCCAATCTCATTGGTTTGAGAACCGGAAATAACGCCAAAAAGTGGCGTTATCAATAACCCCAAACCGAGCGTTGCTTGTCCCCAAGCAAATTAGCGATAAAACAGAATAAAAGCATATATCTCAGAAAGAATAATAACTGCACGATTCCAATCGGTACCAAGTGATGCATCGGTGATTTCCCGTACCCGTGAATATCTTTCTCACTCTCGCCTCATTCTTTATTCTGTTCGATCTGTGACCTTCTATTGGGAGTTGAACTCGTGACAATTCCGATTACATTAAGGTTGGACTAAGTCCAGACATGCTAGGGAAAACATTTCGCCTCGACCCTACCTTACGGGATACTCTCTTTGCACTCGAACCTAGGTTATCGCTCGTGTTGTCATGTTTTGGAGGTTATGTACAAGAATAAGCAAAAATTGCATGACAACTCTATTGAAAGACGCACAAATGTCCAAAAATGGATCTCAGAAAGGAATCAAGTAGCAAGACAGGGAATATCGGTAAACGTAGGCATAGACCGTAATCATATTTTCCAAAAGATCATCCAGGTCTTTACAAGGGTTGTAATGGGGCTAAGGTTAAGGCTATGAAACGAAGGGTAAAATGGTTCAAAAATCCTTGGCGTGTCAATCAATTGCAGTTCCGAACTCTATAGCTTTTCGCTCTATTATTTGGCCCTCTTCGTCACTATTGGAGTCGCTTTGACTCTCTTATTTACTGCTATAGATAAAATCTAAATTAACTCGAATTTTTTTTCTTTTTTTTTCAATTGGGACTTCATTGGTCCTCTTTATTTGATTGGGGCATCATTGGCCCTCTTTTCTATTTCTTGACTGGCCTGATTTCTTTTTTTTCCGCTCTATCTCTCTAAGTTCATTACTTCTTCCGATTGACACACTTTCGGATTGGGTTGGCTAAGGTTTATGGCTAAGGGTTTAATGATGGGTTTAGAAACGAATTAAGGTGTGTGTTTGGCTGCAAAGGGGCTATGGGTACACACTAAGGGTAAAAGGGGACGATAGCTAAAAATGGTTTAAAATAAAACACACAATGCCTGGAATCATATCTTAAGGTCCACACGATATGGTCTACTATACCCTTACCTAATCCCGATGTTCGTCTTTGCTACTCAATGCAATAATGTAGCGAGATCATTCTACATTCATGACAAGTAATTCGAAAACGTGTATGAGAGTTACGTGTATAAATCCCTCGAAATGAAAAACGTCTTATTAGGCTCAAAACTCACTATTGGGTGGTCTCCACTAATGTCCCTAGTCATGTCCTTTCCCAGTCCTTCCCTAACAGTCACGTCACTATCACAAGATTCTTCCCACAATGGTTGGTCTCAATCATTCAAAACAAAAAATTTAGCTGATGTGATCTAAATACTCAGAAGTGCAGGAAATCTACGTGCATAACTTGGGCCCGATTGGGCAACCCCAAACCTTACCCACACATTGTCCCCAATGTGCAGGCAAAATCGTAGGTGATGCGACTCAATCATTGTGCAGTTATTTACAGGTATGAAAAGGGCGGGTAAAACATTAGCATAGCATAGCAAAAGAAAACCCAAAATTTCTAAATTGGGCACCCCAAACCTAGGCCGTGGCCTAGGTTTGGCAAATAAAAGCCAACCCCAAACCTCGGTAAAACCGAGGTTTTCACAGGGTCTAATGTGAGTGTGTAGATGGTTCAAAAATGAGGCACCCCAAACCTAAGTGAAACTTAGGTTTGTTGCATCTCGTGCAATTAAAATAGAACAACACATCAAACACCACTCTTTTAGCAGAAAGATTTAGAACATACCTGTGTTGCCCGGCCGGAGGATTCTTGACAGATTGAGCACTTAGAGGAGGAGACGGAGAGAAGAATCCTAAACAAGGGGAAGACACAAACAAAAACAGGAAAACACACAAAGCAAGAAAGGAAACAAAAACTGCACGAAAAAAATTGAACAGGGGACACCCGCGGTTTGCTGCGCGGCTTGCAAGCCGCGTAACATCCTGCGTAACTCACTGTTTCAGAAACCAAACAGAGTGTCCCGCGGCTTTCCACGCGGTATGCAAACCGCGTGGCAAGTCGCGTATGTCCCTGTTCCACTATTTTCGATTTTTATGGTTTTTCCGGAATTAAAACACACACAAGATAAAAATTAATAAACGAAAACCAACCTTGGTGGGTTGCCTCCCACCCAGCGCCTTATTTAAAGTCGTGGCACGACTATGCGGTTTCAACTCGGTTCGGTATCCGCGGATTTGGATCGCCCACACTTGCGATTTCCCGCGGACTCTTTCACAATTGGCCTTTCATGGCCAGCTCCAGATTCTTCTTCACCTTGACCTCTCACCTTTTCAAACATCTTAAAGATCACTTTCTCGCCGCCGACCCGCAAAGTCACCTCTCCTTCCTCCACGTCGATGAGAGCTCTACTTGTTGCCAGAAACGATCTTCCCAATATCAACGGGACTTCTATGTCGTCGTCGATATCCAGCACCACAAAATCTACCGGAAAGTAGAACTTTCCCACCTTTATGAGCACATCTTCTATTACTCCGTATGGGTACACAATTGATCGATCCGCGAGCTTCAGCGTCATGAATGTTGGGCTCACCTCACCCAAGCCGAGTTTCCTGAAAACATGTAATGGCATTAAGTTAATACTCGCCCCTAAATCACACAACACTTTATTAAAAGAAAACTTCCCAATTTGAATAGGAATTGAAAAACTCCCTGGATCTTTAAGCTTTGGGGGAAGTTTGTTTTGGATGATCGCGCTGCACTCTTCAGTGAGTGCAACGGTGGCTTGATGATCAAGTGCCCTCTTCTTTGATAGGATCTCTTTCATGAATTTCATGTAAGAGGGCATTTGTGCCAATGCATCTGCCAACGGGATATTAATTGTTAGCTTTTTAAATACATCGATAAACTTATAAAAATTAACATCGTCCTTGTTTGCTTTCAGTCTGTTTGGATATGGCACTTTGGGTATCACTGGCTTGACCGGTGGTTGCTTCGGGATGGTCGGCTCACTCTTCTTGGGCTCTTCATCTTCCGGTTTCTTTTTCATCTCAAACTCTTTATCAGCCTCTAACTCCTCCAGATTTACCATCTCGAACTCTTTATCGGCTTCCTTTGGTGAGGCCTTGCTTACCGGATCTTTAATCAACTCCTTGCCACTTCTCAGAAAAATGGCATTGCAATCTTCTCGGTTCTTTCTTTCCGGCATGCTCGGGAATGTTCCGGAGGGTCGGTTCTATAAAGCTTCCGAAATCTGTCCCATTTGCCTCTCCAAGATCTTGATGGAGGAGGTGTTTTGTTCGGTTGCTGCCTTGACTGTGTTGACCGTGCTCGCCAATTCTCCGACCGTGTGATCCATCTTCGCCATAAACTTCATCATCATATCTTCTAATCCTAGCTTCTTCTCCCCGGATGGTCCCTCGTTCCTTTGCTGAAAACCTGGAAGGCGGTACACACTGTTAGTATTAAATGAATTGGAAGAGTTAGAAAAATTACCTGGTTGTGGTTGACCGGGCTGATTCCACGAAAGATTGGGATGCTTTTTCCATCCCTCGTTGTAAGTGTTCGAGAAAGGATCATTTCTCGGCTAGTTCCGGTTTTGCACGAACTGGACTTGAGCAGGCTCTTGTAGAGTACTTCCCTTTAGGTGATTCGTGATAAAGGCTAGCTGAGCCTTCAGTTCCTTCATCTCTTCTGACTCTTGAATACTTGCCACTCTTCTAACGGCTGACCTCGGTGTAGAAAAACTATGTTCGGCCAAGTTTTCAATCAGCTCGCACGCTTCCTCGTACGATCTATCCATCAATGCTCCACCCGCGGCAGCAGTGATATCATTCTTGAATTGTGGGTGGAGCCCACTAAAGAAGGTCTGGATGATGACCCAGCCTTGTAGCCCATGATGAGGACACTTCTTGATCATGTCCTTGTAACGTTCCCATGCCTCATAAAGCGTTTCTTGATCCCATTGAGCAAAATGGGTGATCTCCGCCATTAGTTGGGCGGTCCGACTAGGTGGGAAAAACTTCTGGAGGAAGGCTGCTTTCAACTGTGCCCAAGTAGTGATTGAATCTGGTTGGATGCTCTCGGTCCATGTCTCGGCTCGACCTTTAAGTGAGAATCCGAATAGTTGCAGTTTGATGGCGTCTTCACTCATGCCATTGATCTTAAACGTGTTGCAGATCCTCTCGAATGCACGAAGATGTGCGTGAGGATCCTCGGTTGGCGTCCCTCCGTATTGGTTCTGTTGCACCATCACGATGGTGCTCGGCTTTATTTCGAAATAGTTGGCCATAGTGGTAGGCGGCTGAATACCTATGCGGGCCGCTGCCACATTCGGGTCGGCAAACGACCGCATAGGCACCCTCTCCGGAGGTGGTGGTGGATTATTGCGGCGAGGTGGTCTCTCGTCGTCAGACATCTCGAATTTCAGATTCCGCTTAGCTTTCGCTTCTTTTCGTAGACGACGAGCGGTTCTTTCGATCTCTGGGTCGATAGGCTCGAGTTCTTTTACTCGGGTTTTCCTTGGCATAAACCAAGCAGCACCTGAAATCGCAATTACACGAACTTAGCAATCCAGAAATTCAAAGTGATGAAATAGAATACGAAAATAAAAAAAATGTCCAATCTAATAGCGCGTATAGCTGGTAGTGCTATTAGCTACAACTAGTTCCCCGGCAACGGCGCCAAAAACTTGACACGGGGTTTTGACACCCCGCGAAATCTAACCGCAAGTGTACGGTGTCGAATCAAGTAATAACGTACGGAAGTACGAGTATCGAACCAAAGGAACTAGGAACTAAATATCACAATTACTATAAGAACTATTAATTGGACTGTCGAAATTAGAGGATTGGTTTTATAACTAAATAATTGCAGAAAATAAAATCAAACAAACACAAGACAAACAGGACAGCTTTAAAGACTTCGATAGAGAGAAAAGTTGAGGGTTGGAAATCCTCAGGTTTTACACATGCACCCAATCAACTCAAACAGTTACCAGTTAATCCCCTAAATGAATCCCAAATCTTTTAAGATCACCGTCGTTTTACTTCGAATAACAACGGATTTTATTTTGAAAAGGATTAGTTCAATCTCTCGATCTCACTTCTGGATTCCAAAACACATTAAGCACTCGATTTATGTTAAATTGGCTAGATTTTTATCTCTCGATGTCAACCTAACGGTTTAAATGGGACTAAAGCTTACTTGGTATATCTCTATCACCGTTTTGGGCTTTAGGCATGCAATTCCTAGTTCTATACAGTAGTTAATTCTCACGAACTTAATTACTAATCAACAAATCAATTGTAAACTGGCCAAGATCATAAAAGCATTAAGAACAAAACCACATGCTTCATTTAATAAGGAAAAAACTTGATAAACCTTCGAGTCAATTCGTTACATGCTTAAAAACCGAATCATTCCAACCCCCAACACGAACCGGTTAGTTCATGTCGGTGGTGGATTCAAACATAGGAGAAAAGTATTCAAAAACGAAGATAAACATGATCAAATGCGAAAGGTGAAAAACGTGATAACAAGTGATGAAAACTCCCTCTCGTGTTCGTCTCTACGTTCCGTCTTGAATGTACTCGGGATCGGCTCTCTAACGTGACCTCGATGACTCCGAAAAATCGCCCGAAATCGCCCCGAGACTGCTCTGGATCGTCTGCCGTATGTTGGATATCGAATAATGACCTAAACCCGGAAACATATAGCTGAAAATCGTGAAACAGAAGGTTACGCGACTTGCTGCGCGACTTGCAAGTCGCGTGGCAAGTCGCGCGTGTTCCAGAATGTGTTCGGGTCGGTTTCTGGTTCGCGGGTCGGGTCCTGGTTCGGTCGCGGGTCTTGGGCTTGTCTTTTGGGCTTCCGTTAGGCTTCGTTTTAACTCGTTTTGGGCTCTTTTTCGCTTCTTTTCTAGAGGAATGCCGCCTTTTAGCTAACCTGCATAAATCACTAGATAAACCGTAAAATACACACCTTTTTACTTGAATACAAGCCAATCTCATTGGTTTGAGAACCGGAAATAACGCCAAAAGTGGCGTTATCAGCGATAATTGATCTAAGCTTAGAGTCAAGAGTAACTAGACGTTTTTCTTCATCAGTATATTTCTTAGGATTCTTGAGAATATAACGTCCAGTACTTTTGGCTCTCTCTTTGTCAGACGGTTCAGAGTCATCGGAATCACTAGAGTCTTTTTCTCACCGGTTTCTTTACCAGACCTCTGCATTTCATAGCGAGCCCAAACTCGAGGGATAATAGGTCCCTTTTTGAGAATGGTTGGATATCTAGTATCCACTCCTTCCATGAATAGCATCATACGGCTTTTCCAAAGAGAAAAGTTGTTAGGATTAAACTTAGGAGGTTTGGTAATGGAAATTTTCAGAAAAGTTGTTTTGAAAAGCATTTTCAACAGTTGAAGAAGAAGAGGCAACCATCGCAGATCAAGTTTATGAGTTAAACTTTCCTGCTCTGATACCACTTGTTAGTCCCTGATGGCTATAACAAGTATTGTAGAAGGGAGGGTTGAATACAATACTCAAAATTTTCACAATTTTAATTCTATTATTGAAAATCTTTCAACAAGAATTACACATAGAAAACTTAAGACTGTTGCGGAAAAGAACAGATAAACTATTCTAACAATCTTACACAAAGTATACTAACAAAACAACTAAGAACACTTAGAACAAAGTTGTAAAGTTTTTAAGCAATATGGAGATTTCTTGCACTGAGAGAGAAGTCTAGAAAGCGTGATTTGCATGGAGCCTTCCACTTCCTTTTATAGTGAAGATACAAGTACTGTGCATTAAATGCTCAGGACACTTGTCATAAGGAGATTGGATAGAAGGTGTAGTACTCTAAAAAGTTGATGTTTCCAAATCACCTTTTTCCTTGGAACCAGGAGAATGCCCATGCTGATTTAGACGTTATCTAAAAGTGGAGAGAGTACTAAGTTGACACTTTTACCAACCACTAGATTATTGCCAAACCTGGAGTATATTCTTGATGTGTTTTCCAAGACAATTTTATCGATGATGTTCCACCGATATAAAAGACATTGGTCTTTGAAATTATCTGCAAGAAAGTCAATTTACACAAAGATCCCACTGATTTGAGTATCCTCATCGGTGGGAAGAAGTCCACCGATTTTGAGTATCTTCATCGGTGGGATTATGTCCACCGATTCCTGAAGACAACATCGGTGGGATTATATCCACCGATTCTTGAAGACACCATCGGTGGTGAGGAAGTCCACCGATGTATGAGAACACAATTGGTGGTGATGACTTGTATGTATCTTGGAAGAGTCTTCTTGATTCCGCACAGAAAATCTCTTCAAGCTTGGTTTCGGTTGATCTTCGACTTCACCGAACAATTGTTATCTTGTACAAGTCATTTAAAGAACCTTGTCAAAATATTCTAAGTAGGATTATAGGGAAAACATCGGTGAGTCAATTTCAAATCTTTGATGACCCAACAATCTCCCCCTATTTGAATTTGAGCTCTATCCTTAGAATATTTAAGAGTAATAAAATGTAAAATGCATTTTGACCCTTTTTACTCTTTTTGGGTTCTTTTCACATAGACCATTCTTTTTGTTATTTTGATCTATTTTTCTTTTGTATGAGTATGTATACTATACACAATATTTACAAGTTACTAAAAATAAAGTTATGTACAGAAATAAAATTCAAATAGAGAGGTACTTGTATTTAGATAAGTTTTCTCGTACATTTGTCAAAAAGAGAAACAAACTTTTACAAGTACCACTGAGGAAAAGAAATTATTTCTTGGAGGTTTGTCGGCGCTTGATTTCATCCAAAAGATTTCGGTAGAATGGTTGAGCTTCGGGGATGTTTGGAAATAGGTTGGAGATGCCTTGAAGAAACAAAGTATCGGCGATGGGAATTTGTGCGAATCTGAAAAAGGCCCGATGACCAAAACCATCATTGAAGAATAACCTTGGAATCAGTGAGAGGCTCAAAGTCGTAGTGGGATAAGACACATATGTAGGGATGGACAAATTCAGGTTGCTTATGTTTGGAATTTTCCCTTAAGTTGCCATTTCCTGGAACACCTTGTCGGTAGGATTCTTGACTTTGGGAAGAATGATTTCTTCTTTCATCGATTGAAGTTTTGCCCTTTCATCGGTGGAAAGAGTGATGTTGTGTTTTCTTTTAATCTCTTTCATCTTTTCCATCAATCCATCAATGTATTTGACAAAGATGTCTTTCTTTGGGTTTGCACTTCTGACCAAGTGTCGAGAGATCTCATACCATTCGGGGAGACCGTAATGTTTGAGATGAACATCTCTCACACTTTTCATTGAGCCATCTTCTCTATCGATGATCAGCCTGATATCCTTTGGGTTGGTTCTGGAGGTAGCAATTTTGACGCTTGAGACCGGGGAGCTGTTGATTCGGTGGTGCATGGTCTTTTTGACCAACTGATCTCTTCATTCCTTTCTTTTTCAATTTCACTCAGCACCGATTTTTGGGTGGAAAGTGCATCGGCAGACTTGACTTTGAGGGCCTCTTCTTTTGCAACTTCCAAAGAGAGAGCCTTGGAATCATCTAAGGCTTTTTGAGCTAATCTGGCTTCCTCGATCTCCTGAGGAGTTAGACCGAGATTGGATTCTTGAGATTGCTGAGAAGGAGGCTTTAGTTTCAAGGATTGAGCATCGGTAGGTCGAGTCCCATATTTTGCCAACTCTTTGCTTTTCTTTTCTTCTTCGGCCAACTGTTCAGCCGTGAGAGTTTTCTTACCTTTGTCTTTGGGAGTTTTGGATTTTTTCTCCCCCTCAGAAGATGCTTGGATTCTCTCCCCCTCAACTGCTGCATGTACTATTTCCACCGATGGTGTTTTCGATGGTGTGGAGATGAAGTCGGTGGTACTTGTATGTTTCGGTGGAGACTGAGATGTCTTCGGTGAATGCATGGCTGAAGCTTCGGTGGCAGGTGGAGGCATGTTGCTGAAAGATCTCTTAATGGAAGGCAATTTTGGTTGACCAACTGATTTCTCCCCCTCAGCAGCAGCCGAAACCTTAAAACCCAACTGTTGAAAACAACTGTCAAACTTTGTGTGAAGAAGAGCCAAGCTCTTAGTAGTTT
Source organism: Saussurea involucrata (assembly GCA_033807775.1). Classification (NCBI taxonomy): domain Eukaryota; kingdom Viridiplantae; phylum Streptophyta; class Magnoliopsida; order Asterales; family Asteraceae; genus Saussurea; species Saussurea involucrata. The sequence continues at coordinate 15,323,364 of CM066312.1, forward strand.
CATCTGAGATCATAGTGAAATCACCCAAGTCCATTTCCCATTGGGCTTTCTCCTGCAAGTTGTCAGTTTTAGAGTGAAGAGAGCTGAGAGAATTGGCGATGCTTGTGTCAAGACTTGGCCTCTTGAAGAAGCTTTTCGAATTCAGTATCCTTGACCAGAGATGAAGCTTTGAAAGCACCGAAAGATAAATCAAGATCCCCATGAGACGAGATCAAAGAGTCCACCTTGTTAGATAAGGAACCAATCGTAGAAGAGACCGGCCGAAGGGCGTTGGCAATAGCATCGGACAAGGTCTGTGACAACTGAGATTCGAGCACCGAGATTCTGGAGTTGGCCTGGGCTAGCATGGAAAGAGTAGATTGTTTGAAGCCTTCAAACTGAGTGCCGACGAGCCGACACTGGCGAGCACACTCATGAATATCAGCATGGAATGCAGAGCGTAGCCTAGTACTTGAAGAGGTAACACCACCGAATTCCGGGAGACGGAATTGTAGTCGTAGTCGATCTTCTTCGGGAGCATGATTCGGAAGATACTGGGACATGACATCGGGATAAAGTGCTCTCGGTAGAGGAGGATCTCGGGGAGGGGAATCATCCTGTATCGGTGTGGGGAATCTTCGGGGTGAAGGTGATCGTCGGGGTGTAAGTTGCCTTTGTGGGGAGGGAGACCTTCGGGGTGAAGGTTGTTTTTGTGGGGAGGGAGACCTTCGAGGTGAAGGTTGTTTCGGTGGAGATGGAGATCGTCGGGGTGTAAATTGCTTTGGAGACTCGGTGGGGTTTTCTTCGATGGACGGGAAGGTTCGGGGAGAACCAGTGTCACCCAAAAGAAAATCAAAGAAGTCATGTGGGGGGGATTCGGTGGGGGGGAACCCTGATCGGGTTGTGAGATGTCATCGATCATAAACTGATCGGGTGAAAGGCTGTGCAGTGAAAAATCAGAGCCTTCGAGGGGAGAGACCCCGAAGTCATCTCCTCCACCCAAAGAAGTGCGTGGGGAGGTAAAGTGTGGTTCCTCCAAATGTACAACCGAGGTCTGTAGAGAGACAACGGAGGAGTCAGTGGGGTTGATAGCGGATTTCCTTGGCCCGGAGGGTTGAAGTTCAACAACTGTCGACTTTTGAGAATCGACAGTTGTCTTAGTCGGTTGGGCCGATGGTTTCCGAGACCTCTTTAAAAGAGACCTCGGAGGGGATGAAGAGTGCCTCAGCTTATGAGAGGGGTTTTGAACCGGGGAAGCCTCCGAGGGATCTTTCGGTGGCGTGGTCCTAGAAGCGGATGCGGAGGTGTCGGTGGCCTTTCGTTGTTTCTTTTGAGTTCCACCCGACTTCACTCGAGTACGAGGAGAAGGGGCCACTATAGTTGAAGTGACCTCGGGAATCTCCAGGTGTTGAAACCCGGGAATTTCCGCATCACCCCAATGTAGGTCGGGAGAGTGAGCGAAAGAAACCATACCTTGTCTCAAAGGATGATCGGTGGCGAGAGGTCCAACGTTGAGAGTTTTGAGGCCGACTACCGGATAAGACCAATCATAGGAGAATCGGGGAGAAGAGGATTTGCGGTCTGCCTCCAAAGCTTTTCCAAGTTTGTGGTGAATAATCATTGAGATGAAGCGCGGGTAAGCGACGTAACACTTCTTGGGGTGCTTAATCACCTCAGTTAGTTCGGTGAAGAAATACTGTGCAAAGTCGACACGCCTTTGAAAAATCAGGGCATGAGCAAGTTTTGTGATGTAGGACGGAGATTGGGCGTGTCCACTGGTTTTGCGATAGAGGCAGTGAATAACATGTGCAAAGAAGAAGTTCCATACTCCTCCCATTTTGCCACGGAGAAGAGTACCTGGTCCTTTGGAGCTCTTGGAGGAGTCGTCGATCACGTAGCCAGTGGCTTGAAGAACATCTTCATGTATGGTTTCCATATACATATCATCGTAGTTGGAGAAGGCGTCAATCTTGAGAGCTTGACGAACATCATCGACCCCAAAGTTAAGATCGTGATCACCTTCGTCTTCAGTGAGGATAGAGGCGTAGATAGCTTCGTTCGAGGGGTCGTACACACAGGTTAACCAAAATTTACCAATGAGCATTTTGCTCATCTTTGGGTTGCAGGTAAAAGCATGAAGGAGAGGAGACCGAGTGAGAAATTTAGCCACAGTAGAGAACTCGGGATGAGATGGGTCAGTTTCGAAACGTGCAACGTGATTGCATGAGTTAAACTTGAGGTCCTCAAAGCACGTAGGGATTGCATTCTTGGAGGATGCCATGGAGAAAAAAATGGTGATGGAGAATGGAGAAGGAGGAAGAAGAATGGAGAAGGTGAGAGAAGGAAGATGGGTCATATATATAGGAGGAAGAAATAGGGTTTAAGGTTTTTGAAAAGAAAGAGGGAACGGTTATGTGGGTGAGAGGAGAAGAAAAAGTAATTTGAAAAAGGTAATGATGATGGTTTTGGGGACTTGTGGTTAAAAATGATTTTACACGGAAGGGGAAGGGTCGTGTCTGACACATAGGTTTTAGGGTTGATGTGATCGAGGTTGGTGTATAGGATAAGCTTTCCAAAATCGGTAGAGGAACCAAAAAGGATTGTAGCATCGGTGGAACAGTGGTAGGTTAAAATCGGTGAGAAGGATGCGATCGTCGGTGTTCATGAACTTCGGTGTAGCCTAAAGACACCGAAGGGTATATCTGAGAGATATCGGTGTAGAGAGTGATCACCGAAACCAATAACTACCGAAAGTGTTACCACCGAATTGATTTAGTGAGTCGGTGAGATTTCTAGAATCGATGAGGCACATAGCCACCGATGGGAAAATCTAAGAGATGTCGGTGGTGAGGTAGCCCATCGGTGTAGGGGTTTATCTGATAAGAAAACTACACCGATTGAGATGTCCACCGATGAGGGATCGGTGGAGACTGGGAACACTTAGTGAATTTATCACACCTTTTTTTTAATCTAAATACAACATACCAAGTTCACTTATTAAAAAGTTGAACCTGGTTTCACCCAAGGGTTGGTGAACAAATCTGCAAGCTGAAGATCTGTAGGGATAAAGTATAGCTCAATGTCACCTTTGGAAATGTGATCCCTGATGAAATGATATCTGATGTCTATGTGCTTTGATCTTGAGTGCAAGACAGGATTATTTGCAATGGCAATTGCACTAGAGTTATCACATAAGATGGGAACTTTGGAGTAGTTTTGATTGTAGTCCTTTAATTGATTTTTCATCCATAGGATCTGAGCACAGCAGCTTCCAGCATCTACATATTCAGCCTCAGCAGTAGAGGTTGACACAAAGTTTTGTTTCTTGCTGGACCAACTTACTAATTTGCCACCAAGGAGTTGGCAGCTACCTGTGGTACTTTTTCTATCAATCTTGGAACCTGCATAATCTGAATCTGAATACCCAATTAGTTCAAAGCCTGAGTCTTTGGGATACCAAAGACCCAGGTGCATGGTACCTTTTAGATACCTGAAAATCCGTTTAACAGCATCCAAATGAGATTTCTTTGGATTGGTTTGATAACGGGCACAAAGACAGGTAGCAAACATAATATCCGGTCTGCTAGCAGTTAAGTAAAGGAGAGAACCAATCATACCTTAATAATGGGTAACATCCACAGATTCGCCATTTAAATCAGCATCAAGTTTCAAAGGTGGTGCCATGGGAGTTTTCATAGGAGAGCTGTCTAAAAAGTTGAATTTCTTCAGAAGGTCACGAATATATTTACTTTGATTTATAAAAATTCCTTCTGAAGATTGTTTGACCTGAAGGCCCAAAAAGAATGTAAGCTCTCCCATCATGCTCATCTCATATTCACTCATCATGAGAGAAGCGAACTCATCACATAGTGATTCATCAGTGGCACCAAAGATGATGTCATCAACATAAATTTGGACAAGAATGAAATTACCTGAGGTCTTCTTGATAAAGAGAGTGTTGTCAATATAACCTCTGGAGTATCCATTTTTCAGAAGAAAGACAACAAGAGTGTCATACCAGGCACGAGGAGCTTGTTTGAGACCATAGAGAGCTTTATCAAGTTTGTACACATAGTCTGGATGAGCTGGGTCTTCAAAACCAGGTGGTTGTTTCACATAGACTTCCTCTGCAAGTTCCCCGTTGAGGAAGGCACTTTTGACATCCATCTGAAAGACCCTGAAATTTCGGTAGGCAGCATGGGCTAGAAAGATTCTTATGGCTTCAAGTCTTGCAACAGGAGCAAATGTTTCATCATAGTCAATGCCTTCTTCCTGTCGGTATCCTTGAGCAACCAATCTGGCCTTATTTCTGATGACTGTACCTTCTTCATCCATCTTGTTTCTAAAGATCCATTTGGTTCCAATGATTGTCTTCTTTGGAGGTCTGGGAACCAATCTCCAAACTTTGTTTCTCTCAAATTGAGAAAGTTCTTCTTGCATGGCAGTGATCCAACAGGGATCTGTTAGAGCTTCATCAATCTTCTTGGGTTCAATGAGAGAAAGAAAGTTCACATAGAGACAAATATTTCCAACTCCTCTGCGAGTTTGGACACCTACTTGTTGATCACCAATGATTTGATCTATGGGGTGATCTTTGGTCTATTTTGTGACAGGAGGTAGAGGTAGTGGAACATTTTGTGTGGAAGAAATCGGTGGAGTGGGATTAGAGGATCGGTGGAAAGCAGTATTATCGGTGGAGGGCATAGGATCGGTGGAGGGTATGGGATCGGTGGAAATGTGCATATTGGCAGTAGGATTTATGTCGGTGGGAGAATGAATATCGGTGGAAGGATGCACTATGGAAGATGACCCAACTTGGTTATTTGATGGGTTCAAAGGAATGAAAGATGCTTTAGTGGAGTTAACTATGGGAGCATCACCTATGCATGAGGAAATCCACCTGTGCAATTCATCATCATCATTTGAAAGATATGATGATCTTAGGTCATCAAATTTGACATGGATAGACTCATCAATGCATTTTCTCCTGAGATTGTACACACGATATGCTTTGGAGGATAAAGAGTATCCAACAAAAATACCTTCATCAGCTTTGGGATCAAACTTCCCAAGATTTTCACGATCATTTAGAATAAAGCACACACAGCCAAAAACATGAAGAAAGCCAATATTTGGTTTTCTGCCATGGAAAACTTCATATGGGGTCTTATCATGTCTTTTGGAAATCACAGACCTATTTTGGGTAAAGCAAGCAGTATTAACAGCTTCAGCCCAAAAATAGGTGGGAAGATTTGATTCACTTAGCATAGTTCTAGCAGCCTCACATAGAGTTCTGTTTTTCCTTTCCACCACACCATTTTGCTGAGGAGTTCTGACAGCAGAGAAATTTTGAGAAATTCCTTTCTCATTAAAGAAGTCTTCAAGAGCACTGTTTCTGAATTCAGTACCATTGTCACTTCTCACCGATCTTACAAGCTGCCCATTTAGAACTTGATTTTTCTTGACAAAGTTGATAATATCTTCAGTTGCATCACTTTTATACCTGAGAAAAGATACCCAAGTATATCTAGTAATTCATCAACAATAACAAGAATGTACCTTTTGCCACCAAGACTAGAAGTGCTGACTGGTCCACATAGATCCATGTGTAGCATCTGGAGAGGAAGAGTGATGGAGGAGCATTGCTTGGTCTTGAAGGATGTTTTGGTGAGCTTCCCTTTTTCACATGCATCACACAGCTTTTCTTTGACAAAGTTCAACTTTGGCATGCCAGTCACCAGTTCTTTGTTTGAGATTTTATGGAGTGTTTTGAAGTTCAGATGAGATAGACGTTTATGCCACAGCCAGTTCCTTTTGGTTGTGTCATCTGACACAAAGCAGGCATTGGATGAATTGTTACTTAGTCCCATATCAATGATATAGACATTTTCCATCCTTTTTCCAGATAACACCACATTGAAGTTCTTGTCCACAACAGTACAGATACAAAGTTCAAAGATAACTTTATATCCAAGATCACATAGTTGGCTAATGCTGAGAAGATTATGCATGAGACCTTCAACAAGTGCCACTTTATTGAAAGAGACAGATCCATTAGTGAGAGTTCCATATCATTTGGTGTAACCTTTAGAGTTGTCACCAAAAGTTACAGATGGACCTTTTCCAGACACATAGTTGATGAGAAGAGATTTATTCCCGGTCATGTGGCGTGAGCACCCACTATCCAGATACCATATTTGATGGTGCTCAAAAGCCTGCATGCACACACAGATTAGTTCTTAAGTACCCATTTGGTGGTGGGTCCTTTTGGGTTAGAAGAGGAAGAGTCCTTAGGTTTGATTCTTTCAATTCTTTCCTTTGGACAATCCTTTGCAAGATGAAAAGTGTCACCACAGTTATAACACTTTCTGTAAACAAAAATCTTTTTGGGTTTTTGCTTTTCCTTTTCTCATGACATTAACTTGAGCGTTTTTAGGACCAAAGGATGAGGTGTGTGAAGGAAAACTTAAAATCCCATTACTTGAAGTGGAAGCGAATTTGGAAAGATTTCTTGAAGTGTTTTTGAAAGGTTCTTTCCCAAGATCTGAGGATTTTCCTTTTAAAGAGATGTTGGTGCAGTTTGTGAGTCTCACAGATCGAGGAATAAACTTATCTTTTGAAGAGTTACACATTGGAAGAGACATCACATTGGTGGAGTTAAACTTAACTTCTTTGACAGATTTTGATTTTGAAAGATCAGAGGGGACGTAATCATCAATCGTTAAATCCTTTAAAAGATCATGGATGGGTTTTGAAAAATCATTGAAGTCCTCCTTTTCCATGTTTTGATCAGACAAAGATTCTTTAGCTTTTATGAACATTCCAAACTTTAAAGCTTCACCTAGATCTAAAGAGTTTAAGGAAATAGAGTCACAAGAACTTGACTCTGAGGCATCATCCCAAACACTAGAAGTGGGAACAAGAGATTGAGAATAGACATCAGAACAAGTTTATTCATACCCTAACCCAAATTTGTTGTTATCCGAAATTTGATCTTTAAAGATTTGCTCAAGATTTTTTGAAGAACTTTTCCATTTCTCAACCGTCTCTTGTTCTCTTTTTAGTTTCTTAAAAAGTTTGTTTTTCTCTTTTGAAATCACATGATTTATGGTTTTCAAGTCTTCAAGCTCAGCTTTGATTTCTTCGAACTTTTCAAGTTTAGACAAGCATATTTCAAGTTGAGATGTGAGATTTTTGACTTGTTCAGATTTTATTTTCTTACCATCCTTCATGGAGTAAAAATCTTTAGTTAAGGATTCATAAGCATCAATCTTTTCAATATCAGTCATATCATTAAAGGGATGTACCTGAGAGTATGATGTCGAGCACCCAGTTGACACCAAATCCATTGGAGAGGTCGCTTTTTCAGAATCTTCCACATCTTCTGAGATGGCCATAAAACACTTGTTGGGAGAGTTGTTATCACTGTCAGAAGTCTCTTCTTCCCAATCATGTATTTCGGCCATTAGACCCTTTCCTTTCTTAAGGAGACCCTCATTTCTTTCCTTTTCTTTCTTGTATTTGGCTTTGTATTTCTCAGCCCTTTCTTGATGATCTTTGGAAGATGATTGGTTATCTTTCTTGGCAAGATTTGATTTGAAAGAGTTACTTTTGGATTTTTCATACTTGGAAGAGAACTTGTCTGACGATGAATTTCTAGAGTTCATCACACGCTTACTTCTACACTCAGCTGCAAAATGTCCTTTCTTTCCACAATTAAAACATTCCTCATTTGTTTTATCAGACGAGGTAGTTTTTGTAGAAGAAAAGGGTTTCTTGAAAGATTTGGATTTGTTTGAAAAACGATATTTGTTTTTGAAACCAGCTAACATGGCTAATTCATCAGACAACTTTTTGACAGACATTTCTTCACCTTCATCATCGACATCACTTTGATATGCCTCCGATTGGTGAGAAGAGTTGCTTTGGCTTTCATTTTCAGAATCTGGTGACGGATAGGTGATGCGTGGAACACTTTGAGATTTCTTGGAATCTTCACTAACAAGAGCAATAGAAGTGCCCTTTATCTCTTTGATGAAAGATTTCCTTTGTAACTTGGTTTGTTCAAAGTTGAAGAGAGTTCCATATAAAACAGTTAAAGGCATGTACTCAAGGTCCTTGGAAGTTTTGATACAAGTACACATGTTTTCCCAAAAGTCTGGGAGACAATCCATGAACTTGTTTAAAACTTCCTCATTATCATAGACTCTTCCTAGTAACTTCAGATCATTCAGAAGAGAGTTAAAACGATTATAGAAGCTAGGAAGAGATTAACCTTTTTCATAAGTGAAGAGTTCATACTTTCTTATGAGAGAAATCTTTTTGCATTCCTTCACTTCATCTGTACCTTCGTACAGAACACACAGAGTGGTCCACATCTCTTTAGCAGTTTCAAAGTTAACCAGAGAATGATATACTTCATCAGGAAGAGAGAGAGCAATAATTGATCTAAGCTTAGAGTCAAGAGTAACTAGACGTTTTTCTTCATCAGTATATTTCTTAGGATTTTTGAGAATATAACGTCCAGTACTTTTGACTCTATCTTTGTCAGACGGTTCAGAGTCATCGGAATCACTAGAGTCCTTCTTCTCACAGGTTTATTTACCAGACCTCGGCGTTTCATAGCGAGCCCAAACTCGAGGGATAATAGGTCCCTCTTTGAGAATGGTTGGATATCTAGTATCCACTCCTTCCATGAATAGCATCATACGGATTTTCCAAAGAGAAAAGTTGTTAGGATTAAACTTAGGAGGTTTGGTAATGGACACATTTTCAGAAAAGTTGTTTTGAAAAGCATTTTCAACAGTTGAAGAAGAAGAGGCAGCCATCGCAGATCAATTTTATAAGTTAAACTTTCCTGCTCTGATACCACTTGTTAGTCCATGATGGCTATAACAAGTATTGTAGAAGGGGGGGGGGGGTTGAATACAATACTCAAAATTTTCACAATTTTAATTCTATTATTGAAAATCTTTCAACAAGAATTACACATAGAAAACTTAAGACTGTTGCGGAAAAGAACAGATAAACTATTCTAACAATCTTACACAAAGTATACTAACAAAACAACTAAGAACACTTAGAACAAAGCTGTAAAGTTTTTAAGCAATATGGAGATTTCTTGCACTGAGAGAGAAGTCCAGAAAGCGTGATTTGCATGGAGCCTTCTACTTCCTTTTATAGTGAAGATACAAGTACTGTGCATTAAATGCTCAGGACACTTGTCATAAGGAGATTGGATAGAAGGTGTAGTACTCTAAAAAGTTGATGTTTCCAAATCACCTTTTACCTTGGAACCAGGAGAATGCCCATGCTGATTTAGACGTTATCTAAAAGTGGAGAGAGTACTAAGTTGACACTTTTACCAACCACTGGATTATTGCCAAACCTGGAGGATCTTCTTGATGTGTTTTCCAAGACAATTTTATCGATGATGTTCCAGCGATATAAAAGACATTGGTCTTTGAAATTATCTGCAAGAAAGTCCATTTACACAAAGATCCCACTGATTTGAGTATCCTCTTCGGTGGGAAGAAGTCCATCGATTTTGAGTATCTTCGTCGGTGGGATTATGTCCACCGATTCCTGAAGACAACATCGGTGGGATTATATCCACCGATTCTTGAAGACACCATCGGTGGTGAGGAAGTCTACCGATATGTGAGAACACAATTGGTGGTGATGACTTATATGTATCTTGGAAGAGTCTTCTTGATTCCGCACAGAAAATCTCTTCAAGCTTGGTTTCGGTTGATCTTCGACTTCACCGAACAATTGCTATCTTGTACAAGTCATTTAAAGAACCTTGTCAAAATATTCTAAGTAGGATTATAGGGAAAACATCGGTGAGTCAATTTCAAATCTTTGATGACCCAACATAAAGGGAGGGTTGTGAGGTGAGAAATGAAGAAGAAAGCTGAAAATTCGCATTTAACAGCACACAACTCCATATGCGCGACATTGCCATGCGACTTTGTCATGCCATTGTCGCATGGCATAGTCGCTGGTGGTGTCCAGTGGGTGCCTCCTCCCCCGCGACTTTGCCAGTGCGACTATGACACTGTCATAGTCGTCGGGCATTGCAGCGGAACCTTTTCCAAGCCCCGAAACTCGACTCTTTCAACGACAATACTCCTGATACTCCTATGGGTTTTAAGTATTGTCTTCCCAACATAAATCCCACCATTTTCCAGTTGCAAGACGTTCGGGTGATATTTACTTACCGAAATTACGGGTGTTACAATCCTCCTAACCTTAAAAGAGATTTCATCCTCGAAATTTGGTTTCAATACGTCCAGTGGTGAATGACTCAATACTTTCATGTTTCCTCTGCTTCCAATTGAAATTTAGAATTTCCTTCTTGCCATAACTGCAACGACAAACCTTAAGCTGATACTCACAACGAATACCCTTTAGGCATGTTACACTTATATTCGAGTAAACGCTTAACTTACTAGAGTAACTTATAACAAAAAGACTTCGGTTGTCTCCCAACCTGAAGTGATCCATACTCACCAACGGCAAATCTCGACTTCCACTCAATGCAATTCTACGCGATTATAAACCCTTTCTCCAATCTGACTGCATGTAACAACCCAGTTTCCCAAACATACAACAATAACATACATTGTATAACTTCATTACATTCATAATAAAAGATACATCACAAACCAAGTACGGTCTCAAAAGTCTTGACATTACAAAATATATAAAAGTTTCCTAATCAACATCCATCAAAAGCTTCCTACACTTCATCCTCTCCTGCCGATCCTTTACCTGGAAAACATATTTTTGAAAACAAAATGAGGGTTAGACCAAACGGGTCTAGTGAGTTAATCCCGGTCCTTTCCAAAATCATTATAAAACCTTTTATGTAAATCCTTTGTATCAAAATAGTTTAGATAAACCTTTGATAATCCTTTCGTAAATTATAAACATACCACACGTATTTAAATACCAATCCAGACTCGTGCATCGTGTACATCTCATTCACCTTATTCCTCCACAAATGGCCATATTAGTTGGTAGCAAGCCAACTAATAAATCAACAACCGGTCCGCTCACCGGAACCCGGCTACCTGTCGGTCCGCACACCGGAACCCGACTACTCACCGGTCCGCACACCGGAACCCGGCAACAAGTGCACTCGTGTAGTGCAAAGCTTATATAAATACAATATATATCTCATTACATCATATTGTCATTTATATACACATAATCATATTCCTACCACATAATCATCTCATATATATATTTATACACATATGTATTCCAGTTCAAAACGTTTTACATCAAAACTCACCTTGAATGCTTAAAATACGCTTCCAAGCCTTTCTCCGAGCTATCCGATCCTTTATCCAAATACCTCAGAATCTGAAACCATTTACATACAAATATCTCCTTACCAACTTATGTATAAGACTTACTAGCAGGTTATGGACTCTAGATACATCTACATAACTTTTATCCTCAAAATTTACCCAAACAGCCAAGTTATCCGGAAACCTCAAAGTATCCGGACAACTTTCCGGACAACACAAAGAATCCGGACAACAAGACTAATCCGGACAGAACAACTTCCCGGACAGCATAAGGAATCCGGACACCAAAGTAATCCGGACGCCATCCGGTATCCTATTCCATCCGGAAAAGTATAACAATAAGGACTTACCCGGATAAAACCCTGTCCGGACACCTTCAAAACGTCATCCGGACACCTTCAACAAAACTACCCGGATACATTCATCTTATCCGGGCACCTCTGTCGGTTTACCTCATTTTTACCCAGATTCGACAGATTTTAACCTCAGACACGAACTTAATGATTCTACTCCGATAGCAATCATCCATAAACACTTACAAACATAAAATACAAAGAAAACATACCTTAATCTCTTCCAAGTACACCAAATGATGTCCTATTGCTTTCTTTTCTTCCTTTTCTTCTTTTCTCTCAATACACACACTAACACACACTTGAAATCTGATCTTTAGCTGATATGAAAATATCAGAAAACTAAAAGGGTAATATCTACATATATTTACCATTTCCACCCCTAAACTCCTCACTAATAACTAATACACCTTTAATTTATCCTTTGGTCAAACTTTTACCCTTTAAACTTATAAACCCTCCTAAACTTACCCTAACATCAATTATAAAGAAAATAAACTTAACGGAACTAGAATTTAATTAAAGGATTTACCCGGGGTATTACATCATCTCCCCCTTAAAATAATTTCGTCCCGGAATTCGGTTAAGCGAAAAGGTATGAATACTTAGTTTCCACTACTACCTCGAACTCAATCAAAACCATAGGAACTAACTAAATAGCCACCCCACACCCACCTATATCTCTAACACAGATAAGCAACAAAAGCACGGAAATATCAATAACCATGTTGCACCGAAGTCAGATAACACCTTATCACGTATAGAGTTTATAGAAATATACCTGTAACCTCATCAGGACTTTCTTCCACCTCTTGTTCCGTCATCTGAAAAACTCGACCCTTTGCTTTCGGTACCTCAGGCCCTTGTTCCTCTCCCGGTCTAACACTCGTTGGTCTTACCGTCATACTACCCTGCTGTGCTTTCCATTGCGGACAATCTGCCTGAATATGATCCGGGGAATTGCAAACGAAACATAATCGAGTTACCCGACAGTCTCTAACTATATGACCAGTCTTTCCACATTTGTAACAACTTCGGGAATCCACATAACAGTTTCCTTGATGCACACGGTTGCATTTTGTACATGGTCTTTTAACTGGTCTGAAAGGTGAATAACTATCAGACCTCGGGGATTCATATTCTTCCGAATCGTACATCGTTTCTTCCAGTTTTCTTTTCCCAGCACTCTTATCACCAACGTCTCTCCGGTTATCCTGTTCCACATTTTCCGCGGCATCCACTGCGGCTGAGAAGGTATCGGGTCCTCTTGCAGTCACTAGCTTTCTAATTTATGCATTTAATCCAAAAATAAACCTTTCCATCTTTAGAGCCTCCGTGGCAACATAGTACTCTGCAAAGTGAGACTTCTCCAGAAAGAGAGCGGTGTAATCCCTAACCGATAAACTTCGCTGGTGTAGGTTCATGAACTCCTCTTCCAAATGTCTAACTGCTGCTTGAGAACAAAACTGTCCTTTGAAGGCTGTTGTGAATTCGTCCCAAGTAAAAGTAGAGTATACATCCGACCTTGTGGAATCAATGTGAGCTTCCCACCAGTACAGAGCTTCTGCCTTCAACATCGTCGTTCCGTATAATACTCTGTCCTCATCCGCACACTTACTGGTCTTGAAGATGGCTTCTATTTCTTTTAACCATCTCATCGCCTTCACTGGGTCTCTATCTCCTGAGTAAGTTGGAGGTCTACAGTTTAAGAACATCTTGTAATCACACCTTCTTGACACTGGTATGACCGTAGGTGTAATGGGCATTTCGTCTTCCAAACCAGGATCTGGTGTTTCAGTATGACGAGCTTGGTCGAACATAGTCTGGATATTTGCTTGAAGTCTTCCCATCTCCGCCATCAGATCGTTTCTTGTAATAAACTCCGTACCTTGCCCCTGAACTCTACCTCCGGTTCTGCCCCTACCTCTTTCTCTTCCTCTTCCCCTTGTCCCGACTGTTGGATTCGTTCTATTAGGATTTCTTCCTCCCTCTCTAGTCGTATTTCTAGTACCGCTTGCCATTCTGTAGATTCAGACAAGATTAATATACACATAAGCACATACCCCATATAATAAGGTATCCCAGTCCAAACATGCACCTGTAAGATCACAATTACACTGGCCAGGTGTAATCTGAAATTACCTTACATGATGTTCCTTCTACCTTTTATACTTAGCATCCCAAGGTTCTAATATATCAAGGACATCCTACTTCACATGCAGTTTAAGTCTAGGTACGGGTACAAATACCTAAATCCCTTAAACTAGGGCTCTGATACCATTTGTAACAACCCGGTTTCCCAAACATACAACAATAACATACATTGCATAACTTCATTACATTCATAATAAAAGATACATCACAAACCAAGTACGGTCTCAAAAGTCTTGACATTACAAAATATATAAAAGTTTCCTAATCAACATCCATCAAAAGCTTCCTACACTTCATCCTCTCCTGCCGATCCTTTACCTGGAAAACATATTTTTGAAAACAAAATGAGGGTTAGACCAAACGGGTCTAGTGAGTTAATCCCGGTCCTTTCCAAAATCATTATAAAACCTTTTATGTAAATCCTTTGTATCAAAATAGTTTAGATAAACCTTTGATAATCCTTTCGTAAATTATAAACATACCACACGTATTTAAATACCAATCCAGACTCGTGCATCGTGTACATCTCATTCACCTTATTCCTCCACAAATGGCCATATTAGTTGGTAGCAAGCCAACTAATAAATCAACAACCGGTCCGCTCACCGGAACCCGGCTACCTGTCGGTCCGCACACCGGAACCCGACTACTCACCGGTCCGCACACCGGAACCCGGCAACAAGTGCACTCGTGTAGTGCAAAGCTTATATAAATACAATATATATCTCATTACATCATATTGTCATTTATATACACATAATCATATTCCTACCACATAATCATCTCATATATATATTTATACACATATGTATTCCAGTTCAAAACGTTTTACATCAAAACTCACCTTGAATGCTTAAAATACGCTTCCAAGCCTTTCTCCGAGCTATCCGATCCTTTATCCAAATACCTCAGAATCTGAAACCATTTACATACAAATATCTCCTTACCAACTTATGTATAAGACTTACTAGCAGGTTATGGACTCTAGATACATCTACATAACTTTTATCCTCAAAATTTACCCAAACTGCCAAGTTATCCGGAAACCTCAAAGTATCCGGACAACTTTCCGGACAACACAAAGAATCCGGACAACAAGACTAATCCGGACAGAACAACTTCCCGGACAGCATAAGGAATCCGGACACCAAAGTAATCCGGACGCCATCCGGTATCCTATTCCATCCGGAAAAGTATAACAAGAAGGACTTACCCGGATAAAACCCTGTCCGGACACCTTCAGAACGTCATCCGGACACCTTCAACAAAACTACCCGGATACATTCATCTTATCCGGGCACCTCTGTCGGTTTACCTCATTTTTACCCAGATTCGACAGATTTTAACCTCAGACACGAACTTAATGATTCTACTCCGATAGCAATCATCCATAAACACTTACAAACATAAAATACAAAGAAAACATACCTTAATCTCTTCCAAGTACACCAAATGATGTCCTATTGCTTTCTTTTCTTCCTTTTCTTCTTTTCTCTCAATACACACACTAACACACACTTGAAATCTGATCTTTAGCTGATATGAAAATATCAGAAAACTAAAAGGGTAATATCTACATATATTTACCATTTCCACCCCTAAACTCCTCACTAATAACTAATACACCTTTAATTTATCCTTTGGTCAAACTTTTACCCTTTAAACTTATAAACCCTCCTAAACTTACCCTAACATCAATTATAAAGAAAATAAACTTAACGGAACTAGAATTTAATTAAAGGATTTACCCGGGGTATTACATCATCTCCCCCTTAAAAGAATTTCGTCCCGGAATTCGGTTAAGCGAAAAGGTATGAATACTTAGTTTCCACTACTACCTCGAACTCAATCAAAACCATAGGAACTAACTAAATAGCCACCCCACACCCACCTATATCTCTAACACAGATAAGCAACAAAAGCACGGAAATATCAATAACCATGTTGCACCGAAGTCAGATAACACCTTATCACGTATAGAGTTTATAGAAATATACCTATAACCTCATCAGGACTTTCTTCCACCTCTTGTTCCGTCATCTGAAAAACTCGACCCTTTGCTTTCGGTACCTCAGGCCCTTGTTCCTCTCCCGGTCTAACACTCGTTGGTCTTACCGTCATACTACTCTGCTGTGCTTTCCATTGCGGATAATCTGCCTGAATATGATCCGGGGAATTGCAAACGAAACATAATAGAGTTACCCGACAGTCTCTAACTATATGACCAGTCTTTCCACATTTGTAACAACTTCGGGAATCCACATAACAGTTTCCTTGATGCACACGGTTGCATTTTCTACATGGTCTTTTAACTGGTCTGAAAGGTGAATAACTATCAGACCTCGGGGATTCATATTCTTCCGAATCGTACATCGTTTCTTCCAGTTTTCTTTTCCCAGCACTCTTATCACCAACGTCTCTCCGGTTATCCTGTTCCACATTTTCCGCGGCATCCACTGCGTCTGAGAAGGTATCGGGTCCTCTTGCAGTCACTAGCTTTCTAATTTCTGCATTTAATCCAAAAATAAACCTTTCCATCTTTAGAGCCTCCGTGGCAACATAGTACTCTGCAAAGTGAGACTTCTCTAGAAAGAGAGCGGTGTAATCCCTAACCGATAAACTTCGCTGGTGTAGGTTCATGAACTCCTCTTCCAATTGTCTAACTGCTGCTTGAGAACAAAACTGTCCTTTGAAGGCTGTTGTGAATTCGTCCCAAGTAAAAGTAGAGTATACATCCGACCTTGTGGAATCAATGTGAGCTTCCCACCAGTACAGAGCTTCTGCCTTCAACATCGCCGTTCCGTATAATACTCTGTCCTCATCCGCACACTTACTGGTCTTGAAGATGGCTTCTATTTCTTTTAACCATCTCATCGCCTTCACTGGGTCTCTATCTCCTGAGTAAGTTGGAGGTCTACAGTTTAAGAACATCTTGTAATCACACCTTCTTGACACTGGTATGACCGTAGGTGTAATGGGCATTTCGTCTTCCAAACCAGGATCTGGTGTTTCAGTATGACGAGCTTGGTCGAACATAGTCTGGATATTTGCTTGAAGTCTTCCCATCTCCGCCATCAGATCGTTTCTTGTAATAAACTCCGTACCTTGCCCCTGAACTCTACCTCCGGTTCTGCCCCTACCTCTTTCTTTTCCTCTTCCCCTTGTCCCGACTGTTGGATTCGTTCTATTAGGATTTCTTCCTCCCTCTCTAGTCGTATTTCTAGTACCGCTTGCCATTCTGTAGATTCAGACAAGATTAATATACACATAAGCACATACCCCATATAATAAGGTATCCCAGTCCAAACATGCACCTGTAAGATCACAATTACACTGGCCAGGTGTAATCTGAAATTACCTTACATGATGTTCCTTCTACCTTTTATACTTAGCATCCCAAGGTTCTAATATATCAAGGACATCCTACTTCACATGCAGTTTAAGTCTAGGTACGGGTACAAATACCTAAATCCCTTAAACTAGGGCTCTGATACCATTTGTAACAACCCGGTTTCCCAAACATACAACAATAACATACATTGCATAACTTCATTACATTCATAATAAAAGATACATCACAAACCAAGTACGGTCTCAAAAGTCTTGACATTACAAAATATATAAAAGTTTCCTAATCAACATCCATCAAAAGCTTCCTACACTTCATCCTCTCCTGCCGATCCTTTACCTGGAAAACATATTTTTGAAAACAAAATGAGGGTTAGACCAAACGGGTCTAGTGAGTTAATCCCGGTCCTTTCCAAAATCATTATAAAACCTTTTATGTAAATCCTTTGTATCAAAATAATTTAGATAAACCTTTGATAATCCTTTCGTAAAATATAAACATACCACACGTATTTAAATACCAATCCAGACTCGTGCATCGTGTACATCTCATTCACCTTATTCCTCCACAAATGGCCATATTAGTTGGTAGCAAGCCAACTAATAAATCAACAACCGGTCCGCTCACCGAAACCCGGCTACCTGTCGGTCCGCACACCGGAACCCGACTACTCACCGGTCCGCACACCGGAACCCGGCTACACACCGGTCCGCACACCGGAACCCGGCAACAAGTGCACTCGTGTAGTGCAAAGCTTATATAAATACAATATATATCTCATTACATCATATTGTCATTTATATACACATAATCATATTCCTACCACATAATCATCTCATATATATATTTATACACATATGTATTCCAGTTCAAAACGTTTTACATCAAAACTCACCTTGAATGCTTAAAATACGCTTCCAAGCCTTTCTCCGAGCTATCCGATCCTTTATCCAAATACCTCAGAATCTGAAACCATTTACATACAAATATCTCCTTACCAACTTATGTATAAGACTTACTAGCAGGTTATGGACTCTAGATACATCTACATAACTTTTATCCTCAAAATTTACCCAAACAGCCAAGTTATCCGGAAACCTCAAAGTATCCGGACAACTTTCCGGACAACACAAAGAATCCGGACAACAAGACTAATCCGGACAGAACAACTTCCCGGACAGCATAAGGAATCCGGACACCAAAGTAATCCGGACGCCATCCGGTATCCTATTCCATCCGGAAAAGTATAACAAGAAGGACTTACCCGGATAAAACCCTGTCCGGACACCTTCAGAACGTCATCCGGACACCTTCAACAAAACTACCCGGATACATTCATCTTATCCGGGCACCTCTGTCGGTTTACCTCATTTTTACCCAGATTCGACAGATTTTAACCTCAGACACGAACTTAATGATTCTACTCCGATAGCAATCATCCATAAACACTTACAAACATAAAATACAAAGAAAACATACCTTAATCTCTTCCAAGTACACCAAATGATGTCCTATTGCTTTCTTTTCTTCCTTTTCTTCTTTTCTCTCAATACACACACTAACACACACTTGAAATCTGATCTTTAGCTGATATGAAAATATCAGAAAACTAAAAGGGTAATATCTACATATATTTACCATTTCCACCCCTAAACTCCTCACTAATAACTAATACACCTTTAATTTATCCTTTGGTCAAACTTTTACCCTTTAAACTTATAAACCCTCCTAAACTTACCCTAACATCAATTATAAAGAAAATAAACTTAACGGAACTAGAATTTAATTAAAGGATTTACCCGGGGTATTACACTCCAAAACAGACGGTCGTCCTCGATCCATCGACTATACACCTCCAAGACTACGTCCAATTACCAAACGTTCAATTGACAGATTCTTTTACTAACCAAGGAAATTTGTTCAACTAAAGCCACTTATCACAATCCGAACTTCTTAAAACCAATACAAGCGATACCATTATCCCTTAAGGTTGGTCTGCAACACTTCAAATACACTAACGGTTCTCGGCCTCGAAATCCAAAGTTGACACCTAGCCATTTCTCCAAGATTCGATCCATTGCAGAACCCCAATACATGAGTTTCGTTCGTCGAGCATACAAAAAAACCAAGGTGATCAGCACGAAGTCTAAAGGGTCCTACACATCCTTTATGCAAAAACTGACCAAAGCTCAAAACAAGGTTGCCGAAAAGGACGGTTATCACCAATACTAACAGAAGATGTTGCGAGCACCGCTCTCTATTTACCAACAAGAAGATACGTCTATCTTGCGAACAACCCCAATCGGTTTACGGTACTAACATGCGTCAAAAAATCCAATCTTTCACCGACAAGGTTCTACACGCCCTTATCCTTAACCGGGGTTACTTAACCATCCCAAGCCTAATGAGTTCAATGTTTCAAGTGAAAGACTCAACAAATATGTCAATCAAAAACTTTCATACGATTTTTCAACAAGACTATTTTTATAACAATTAATCGTACGTGTAAACCTACTATCACAAACCCGATGGTCATGCAAAAATGGACACACTCGTCCCACATTTGAAAAATCATTTTGAAAACTATTTCATCAATATACAAGTTACTAACGAAACGCAAAAGTATGCTCACCAACTTTTAAAATGAACCACTATGGTCTTAGCATGGATTTATTTGTGCCATGTTGAAACATCCAAAAACCAGGATAATATTAAATCTCAAAATTTATCAAAGTTATCCATAATTTCATCTAAACTTTTATACATAAATGGAGAATTATCTATGAGGGTTCATATATATACAAATTGAGCTTATCGAAACAACCTACTAATCTAATCCTAACATTAAGATCAGATTATACTGGTTGTTTAGTCCATTCACCAAAACATCCTCGCATATGCTAACTTCTCCATTCATCACCAAAAGTTGAATATCATAAATCACTCGTCCCTCTTCCCGTTACTTCCCAGAGCTTGTACCTGAAAATTTAATTTGAAAAGATTAGGCTTACGCCTAGTGAGAACATCCATTTTCAAATTAAAACTTAATAAGCTTTGAAAACCAAATGTAAGCAAAACGTATAAACAAACCTGGTTTGCCACCATTCTTACCGTACACATACTCATCTTGCGATGACGGGAACATACCCGATCCCATGAATATGACTAACACTCAGTAAGTCATATCATCACGTTCGAGAGCCTACTACGAATCATCACAGATTCGAGATCATTGCTCATGTCAAAGAAATTACAATTTACTTTATGCAAATTTCTTGGAGTGAAAGTAGAGATTACAATTTACTTTATGCCTATCTCTTACCTTCCCATGGAAATCAGGAATTACGATTAACTCACGCATATTCCTAGATTTCTCATCACAATACGAAATGGGAATTACAATTTACTTTATGCCTATTCCTCATTTCCACGTCAACATGAATTACAATTTACTTTATGCCTATTCCACGTTTCACGTCACACTATGAAATAGGAATTACAATTTACTTTATGCCTATTCCTTATTTCACATCACCTTGGGAAATGGGAATTACAATTTACTTTATGCCTATTCCTCATTTCAGGTCAATGGGAATTACAAATTACTTTATGCCTATTCCACGTTCCACTTAATGTCAGTGCATATGGATCCATTACACTTACTAGCATACGTGCATAATTACTCGAATGCACAAACATTTCATATCATATTATCAAAGCTAAGAATCCCAAATGATCTATCATACCCTTATTCTCAATTGTCCCTCTTCGGCGACTTAGCACGGGGGGTTCCGCTACCTGGTTAGCAGATGGGGTCAAGAGGCAACGCCTCGAGATTTTTTTTAGAAAAGCTTAACCAGATAACACATCCGGAATTCAATCCGGAAAAGCATTTCGGATTCTCAATTCCGGAACCATCCGGTATCCGGTATCACAATCCGGAAGACTCCCCAATTCCGGAACCTTAATTCCAGACCCATTCGGAATCCGGTATCACAATCTGGAATCCTGTAAAATCCGGATCTGGTACAATTCGGACAGCCATCCGGAATCCGGTAAAATCCAGTATCCAGAACCCAATCCGGAAAACATCTGGATTCCGGAAATTTCTAAAATTCATCTTCCGGACTCTTTGTACCGGACATCGATTTTACTCTAAAAACTCATCTCATATCAATTTACATCAACTTCATATCAGTATACATTTACTAAAACACTTAAACCATTTACCATCACATATTTCAGCATCAATTATTTAGAGAGGAGATGAACTCACCTGGAAGCAGAAATCGAATACAGGGTCTGCCAAACTCAATCTTCTCCACCAACAATTCAATAACCTAATCGAAACCAATTTAACCTGATTATCAAATCGTTTACGAGATTGAATTGAAGAAGATCATCAATTTCTTACCGAATGAAAGTTGATATCGAAAGGTTTCTGCTTGAACCGACTTAACCAAAACTGAATTGAGATAAGTCTCAATTCAGCCGGCTTCCCATTTTTATACCAAATCAACTTTCACCAATTGACCAAACCAACCCTAAACTTTCCAAAATGATAGAACTAACCCCCAGGTTTCATAATATATAATTAGTCCAAAACTTTGACTAATTATTCTTTCGACCCTTCATATTAAATATAATGGAAATTCGAGGTGTTACACATGTACGTAAAGTAACTTCTTACGTTAAAATAGTGTGCAACCAAATGTTCATACGAAACTTCGGAAAGAAATTTAAGCGACATGAAATTCCAAAATTTCCTCTTTTAACCATAAAATGACATGGAATAGAGTTCGCCAACAAAAGTCGCATGTGTCAATTTATTTCGCAAAACGGTCAAACGATTTACATATACACTTTGGTTCAAATGTAAAATGATTTGCATCAGTTCCGAGTTTAAAGCCAAATAACAATCACGTTTTCATCGTTCGAAAATATCGGCTAAAATATCATAAAGAAATCTCAAATCAGAGTACGCATAACTTGTAACACTCTCCTACTAGTTTTTCTTTGAAATAAAACAATATGCAACAGATAGTCCATACAAAATTTCAAAGGAGGAAATTCATTCAATCCAGTTCTGAAATTTTCTCGTTTTTAGTCATATAATGACATGGAAGTAAAAATCTTCTAACAAGACACACACACATTAATGTATTTTTTCCAAAACTTAGAAAAACGGTAAGTGCTTGTAATTTGGTTGAAACTTAAAAGGATTTAAATCAACTTCAAATTTTGAATCGTACAGACGATGCGCATTAATGCTCCAAAAATAGTGACTACAATGTTATGCATACCGATAAGCCAATATAATGCGTTTGCGTGAAAGATAGCAAAAGAACCAATTAACTGAGAGTGCATAAAGTAGATGATTAAGACAAACTGTCATGAGGCTCTTACATGCATTACTCACGCCATATATAAATCAATTCGTACACCAAACAAGGTGCAATTAAACATGCAAGCATAAATCTTAAAAAGAAAACCATGCGACACCAAAATTCTAAAAGTACTTTTTTGGTTGCCTTACGACATAAAATAACATTTCTCCACAAAACTCGCATGAGCCAAAATGCTCAATGGAACCCATAAATTGTCACACGTAATAATTAAAGTATACACACTTCCAAGTTGTACCCACGCGACACAAAACGTCGTAACACAAAAATCCATAATAGTCGACAAAACTTCCATAAACTTAATGAAACTCAATGGAATCCAATCAATCAATGTTGTCAAAATTTTCGTTTCCAATAATCAAACCGCCTAAAGTAAAGTTATGACTAAAATGTCACACTTCCGAAAATTTCTCTTTTATTGCAACATCATATAAAGAAACACCCTTCAATAACACTCGCATAAAATAATTCCCAATAGGGTTCACAACCAAAAATAATGGTAGGTAATTATCCATTCAACCTTAACATATGTGGAGGAGATCCAATGTTAAAGTCACAAGTCGAAATTACTTGTCCAAGACTCTACACAACATTAAAACATGGACAACACAGTATCCGGAAATATTATCGGACAATTAATAAAAATAAAGAAAGTCTCGACAAGGTTTGCAATCATCTGCAATAAAATAACTTCATGCATGTTTAAAACTACGCTTTTAAAATCTTGTGCATGCTAAAATGTTTTTCCAAGATTTCGTAACATAACTCATATGTTGATTTAGGAACATGAGAAATAATTGATGCAATTTATTTCAAAAATACATTTCGTGCATAAGTTATTTGGCACTCAACGTCTCAAGACTATCCTCCTCAAATCCTTCCGGTTACACTATCGTCATCCGGATACTTAAATGGCTTAAGGCGATAATTGAAAATTTTCATCGGTTCACCTTACAATTTCTCTTCGAATAAGGTCGACTCCAAAATCCTACGGTTCTAACCCAACCAATAAATCCGACCTGAAACGGTCCACTTAATGAAATCTTCATGCTTACTGTCACTCCAATTGACGTATGTTAAAATCACCAATCTCTTTTAACAGCTAAGCGCTTCGAAACTTCTTTACTACCCTAACGGTCGTCACATCAATGTAGTCCAAGTATACACATGCAACTTGTAGGTTCACCATAACACTGGCCAGGTGCAATTATGAACGTACCGTATATGATCATCCTTGCTACCCTCGACGCGATTCCCGTTTCTAGTGACTTCATCAATCTCAAGATGTCCTATCTTAAAGTGCCTAATGGTGCAATTTCACGCTTATTCACTTAAAAGAACGTTAGCTTGAGTCCAGGTATCCAAAATCAACACCTAATTCTTTCAAACTTAAGCTCTAATACCAACTTCTAACACCCTCAAAATTGAAAAGCGCAACTAAATAAAAACTTCGATTATTTAGACATATGAGGATAAAAATTCTTACTACAAATCATTCTTTAAATCACCTCAATACTAAAAACGTAATAACTTCAACATTATCCACAACCTAAGTCATGCACCGAGACTACAAAGGTTGGGTGTTACTCAACCCAAAACAAAGTTGCTATTCTCCAAATACGGAAGACTTCACCAAGTCACTTACTTCTTGAGCACACAACTAGCTCTCCACTCTTCACATTGTCACTAGAACTATATCCCAACCGAAACCTGTTGTACATGCCGACAAATAAAAATGTTAGGCTAATGCCTAGTGAGTTCAAGAGTTTTTATCATGGTTATATAATTCGTAAGACGAGAAAGGTGCAATTTAAGTCATGAGTTCAAAAATGATTTACTTTAAATGCAAACCACCCATTTTCCAACACACACAAATCCCGTGACGAAAGCTCTAATATAGAACGATTCTAAAAAATGGACTCACCCAAAACCTACTTGAAAAGTGAAATAGTAATTGATTTACAGAATAATAAAATCATGAAATAAACTGCTATTATTCAAAACATCCTAAACAAAGATGTGGCATACGTCA
Source organism: Saussurea involucrata (assembly GCA_033807775.1). Taxonomy (NCBI): domain Eukaryota; kingdom Viridiplantae; phylum Streptophyta; class Magnoliopsida; order Asterales; family Asteraceae; genus Saussurea; species Saussurea involucrata. Next base: position 15,347,957 of record CM066312.1, read on the forward strand.
CAACCCATAAAATATGGAAAGCAATCCATATAAACAAAATACGTCACCGAAAACATGGATAAAAATAAATACCCAAACAACACCTTTCGGTGACGTGGGAGACCCGATTCCATGGTATATAGCGGAACACAAAGTTAAGCCTCATAACCATGTTATTGAACTACAACTCAGATTGTGACTCTATTGTCTGCTTTAATAAGCTTCAACTCAAGTCGGACTTTATTGCATGCTAGCTAAGCTACACCTTAAGTCCCCAACCCAGCAACGGGTGGCACCACCGTATCCCCTAGTGCATGATGTGCCCAGCTACACCTCAAGGATACATGATTTTATTGCCTGTTCAGTCTCTAGTAAGTTACACCTCAAGGTTTCCATTGAACATTTATTGCCTTCTTACTAGCATTCAAGAATTTGGAGTTTCGGCTCCTTACTTGATAACTCAAGATGTTCAACCCCCGTGCACAAGTGTTAGAACATCAACTATAAACCCAACAATCCGGAGTACAACCCAATACGGTTACTCTCCAAAACAACGGGACACAAAATGCCAAAGTGGTGTAGGTCTCAATGTGAGAATACCAAGACTCTCCACCATATAAACATGACCGACTCTTATGCCCATGGATCCAATGCATTACGGTCTAAAAGTGCATGACTCCAGTTTAACGACACAATCACTCAAAACATGTACTCTTCAAATGCAATGCAATAAATGCAACTGACGACCAAAGCTCCACATTGAATTATTAAAAATCCGGACAAATGTCCTCAAGACTCATTAAAGTCATAAACCGAGCCATAAGCTCAACCAAAACCAATTAGCCACTCATGAAATCCAAATAATGCATTAAACGTATATACTCCACGTTTAAGTTAAATGTGCTACATAGACTCTAATTACTCAACACAACTCTCAAATTAAGACACACCATTTTTAAAGTACACATCAAGTGTATTTATACCCAAAGATTTACAAACGTAAGATAAATCATTTAAAATATTGAAACATCCAGAAACCATGACAAATTTAAATTTTAAAATTTATCAAAACTAACTCAAACATCATCCAAACTTTAATACATAAATGGAGAATTAGATATGAGGGTTCGTATGTACACTTTGAACTTATCAAAACAACCTGCTAATCTAATCCTAAACATTAAGATTAGATTATACTAGTTGTTTAGACCATTCATCAAAACATCCTCGTATATGCTAACTTCTCCACTCATCACCAAACGTTGGATACTAGAAATCACTCGTCCCTCTTCCCGCTACTTCCCCGAGCTTGTACCTGGTAAGAAACTTTAATTTGAAACGATTAGGCTTACGCCTAGTGAGAACATCCACTTTCAAATTAAAACTTATAAGCTTTGAAAACCAAATGTAAGCAAAGCATATAAACAAACCTGGTTTTCCACCATTCTTACCGTGCACATACTCATCTTGCGATGACGGGAACATACCCAATTCCATGAATATGACTAACACTAAGTAAGTCATATCATCACGTTCTAGAACTTACTACGAATCATCATAGATTCTAGATCATTGCTCATGTCCAAGAAATTACAATTTACTTTATGCCTATTTCTTGGTGAGGAAGTAGAGATTACAATTTACTTTATGCATATCTCTTACCTTCCCAGAGAAATCAGGATTTACGATTAACTCACGCCTATTTCTAGATTTCTCATCACAATACGAAATGGGAATTACAATTTACTTTATGCCTATTCCACGTTTCACATCACAATACGAAATGGGAATTGCAATTTACTTTATGCATATTCCTCATTTCTCATTACCATACGAAATGGGAATTACAATTTACTTAATGCCTATTCCACGTTTCAATTAATGCAAGTGTCTATGGATACATTACACTTACTAGCATACGTGCATATTTACTCGAACGCACAAAACATTTCATATCATATCCTCAAAGTTAAGAATCCCAAATACTATATCATACCCTTATTCTCAATTGTCCCTCTTCGGCGACTTAGCACGGGGGTTCCGCTAACCAGATAACACATCCGGAAACTATATCTAGAAAAATCCCTTATCCAGAACCCAAATCCAGAACTATCCGGAAAACTCATCCGGACTCAAAGTCCGGAACCATCCGGTAAATGGATCCGGTATTCTATCCGGACACCATCCAGAATCCGGTACCAATCCGGTACAATCCGGAACTTACCTGAATCCGGTACCAATTCGGTACCAATCCGGAACTCACTTCGGAATCCGGTACAATCCGGTACTAAATTCGGAACTCACTTCGGAATCCGGTACAATCCGGTACCAAATCTGGAACTCACTTCGGAATCCGGTATCAAATCTGGAACATACTCATCTTCCGGATTTCCCCCACTTTACCCAGTTCCACTATCTTTCCATACATAACTCTAAAAATTGTTTTTCATCCATTCATACAAATATAAATATGCTTATTTATCCATTCCAATACACATATAGATCTTATTTATTAGAATAAGCAGATGAACTCACCTGAAACTTGGAATCGAACACATCCTGCAATTCGAATTGATTTCACCTTCAATCTTTCACACCACTAACCAGAACCAAATCAAAATCAGCTTAATCTGATTATCAATTCCTAAAAAATTGAATTGCATACCAAATCAAACTCTTACTGTAACATCCCGAAATTTCCATTGTAAATTAATAAAAGATAAATTGTATTTTTGGTACAATTTAATTATGAGAAAATTTACTTGGAAGGTTGGTTTGCAATTTTTGGAAGCTTGGGGTTCAAATTGGAAAATAATGTAATGACTCATGTTATGCAATGAGGTGTCACATTAGGGATTAATCAGTATTTGATAATACTGATTTTGTTTAGTATTCTAAAAAGAAAAGAAAAGAAAACAGAGAAATAGCGAGAGAGATAGACGAAAGGAAGAAAAGAAGAAAAGAAGAGGAGAAATCAGTTGGGAATTTTGTGGTAAGAATTTGTTTTCTTATCTGTTTCATTCATCTCCATAGAATTAAGTTGTAGTATTTTGTCCAGATTTCTTTAAGCTGTGGATTAAGCTGCCCATTAAGCTCTATTGTGAATCAGTGTTCAGACCATCTTAGAAAGGTGAGTTATTCAAATTTCTTTAAAATTAAGCAATGAGAATGTTAATAGATGTGTTGTAATTGTATTTAAATCACTTAGAATGCTTAATGGTTAAGAAAAATCGAAACTGGCTTAACAGGTGAAAGTGACGATGAACAGTAAAGTTTTCGCAACAGTGGTTTGCGAAAAGTGAGGTTTTCGCAACCAAGGGTTGCGAGTTCTGAACTTTTCGCAACCAAGGGTTGCGAGTTCTAGACTTTTCGCAATAGAGGGTTGCGAAAAGTAGAGGTTTTCGCAATAGAGGGTTGCGAAAAGTGGAGGTTTTCGCAGCTTTGGCTTGCGAAAAGTGTAGCTTTTCGCTACAGTAGCTTGCGAATTTTGTGGACTTTCAGTAGTAGTTTGAGGCTGTTATGTGACATGCAATCTGATATGAATATTCTATTTGTTATATGTTTATAACTCTGTTGTTGATGTAAAAACCATGTTATGTTAAATCGTAAGGACTTATTTATAAGTCCGAAGCTGTAGATAATTGTTGAGATGTAGTTCCCCGATGCTAAGTAGCAAAATGGGGATAATCGTTGAAGTTAATATGCTGTACATAAAGATATAGAATACATGTTGAAATTGTATAGCTTTAGTATACAATAGAATGAGTGTGATACACATTTATTGTGTGGCGTTGGCTAGAAATCTACATCTGGTCTAGTGGGCATAAAGTACGGTGTAATGAGAACCGTTTACTAGCCAGGGACTGTTGAGATGTATTTCTAGTTGTTGGAGTGAATCTTGAATCATCTGTGAGGGTCTCTGTTGGTTGTTGATCGCGATAAAATAAAATCTCATTTGAGAGACCAGTGATTCAAGGTGGGGAGGAAATGAAATGAGGAATGGCAGACTTAGAGTTGTAATTCCCATTTCAAACGAAAGATGAGATATCTTCATTATTGAGAAATTGTAATCTTAATTCAGAAAGAAGCAGATTTGGAAACTGCAATTTCTAAGAGTTAGAGTTATTTATAAGTCCGGTGGGATTTATAGTAATTCTCGTTGGTAGTATGATGACTAGATGAATTAGTCATAAGTAAGGGAATAGATGGATTCCAATGGTTGATAAGAGCTTGGTATGGTGAGATGGCTAATAACAGGTTTGATATATCTGTTAATATTTAGTTGTTAAATTTTAATTTAATTTGGATAATCTCACTAGGCGAAAGCCTAATGTTTCAAATTAAATTGTCTTATCAGGTACAGGCTCTGGGAAATAGTTGGGAAGTGAGACTTCAATTGAAGAAAATCAGACTTGGCGATAACAAAGGATCAAGATATTCTTTTGGTTGACTTTTGGGACAAGCCTTAGATAATCTAGTTGATCTTTTTGTAATGTATACTTAGATTGATCAGATTATTTAAGTTAATCTACCTTGTGTATGTATAGAAACTTACTTATGATCCTTTGGTTTATAAAAGTCTGATATTTTGATGATCATAACGCTTGTATTTTGAGGTTTAAATTGGCCCTGAATTTTAGGGTGTTACAGTATGGTATCAGAGCTTTAGTTTAAGCGAACTAGGTATGAATTTGATATGCCTAGACTTAAGCTGTGATGAAATTAAGTTATGATCTACGAGAGATGGGTAGAATTGCTAAGACTGGGTAGTCTTAGGGTGAACGGAAATACACTAAATTAGTATTATAACGATGGGGACGAGAATTCTCGTGTATAATATGTTCGCAATTTCAATTAGCTACTGTTATTATGGATATATTATTACATAAGCATGCTTGTTTCTCAATTGTTACAAGGGCTAATTAGTGATAAAGTACGTTTAGTATGTTAGAATTCTGTTTAACCATTTGTATGGTTATTTGTGTTTAATCAGAACAATGGTGAATACGCCACCTAGAGAAAGAGTTGGAACCAATGAGGCAGAAGTGAGTAATATGCATAATGCACCAAGGGATTTTCTTTCTTTGGGAGGTATGCATGCTCCAGCTCAGAGGATGGGTACTAGCAATGTTAGTCAGACAGCAGAGTCCAATATGGAGGCAAGAATAATGGAGAACGTATCAAGAATGATGAATGCTTCGGTAGAGAGACAAGCTGAATTGATGAACGCCTCCATGGAAAGACAAACCGAGATGTTTACAAAGTTATTCAATGACAGGAATATAGAACCAAGACGTCAAGTGGTTGATACTGGGGTGATAAATTCGATAGGTAATCCAAGGTTAGAGGCGGAACGAAGGGTAGAAAGAATTTGTTCTTATAAAACATTTCTAAGCTGCAAGCCGCCTAAATTTAAAGGGGAAGACAGTCCAGTTGCATGTATGAATTGGCTACGGGAGATAGAGCAAGCTTTCCGAGCCTGTGAATGTCAGGAAGGGTCAAAAGTCAGATTTGCTTCTCAGATGTTAAGAGGTAATGCTTTGAACTGGTGGAATGTTTTGACAGCTTCGTTGACAACAACTGTGTTAGATGCTATGACTTGGGGAGCATTTAAAGAGAAGATATTGAAAGAATATTGTAATGAACATGAGATGGATCGGATAGAGGAGCAGTTTAGAAATCTCAAAAAGGGTAATATGTCGGTGAGAAGATATACAGAATTATTTATGGAGAAACTGAATTTGGTAGGGCACGTGGCTCCTACTGAAAAAGATAAAGTTAAAGCCTATCTGAAAGGGTTGCCGGCCGAGATGATGTCCCGAGTGCGGAATTCAAAGGCTGTAACGCTCAGGGAAATGATTGAAGAGGCTAAGTTGATAGAGGAGATGTATGCCAGAGATAGGGAAGAGAAAGCTCATGTTGGAGATAAAAGAAAATGGGAAGGTCGTTCTGATTCTACTCAGAAACTCAGGCTGTTTGGTAAAAATATACGTTCTGATTCGCGAAAGGAACCCAACTGGTGTCCGAAGTGTAAGAATAAGCATTTTGGGCCATGTCGAGCAAGCGGGCCAGAGTGTTTTAAATGTGGAAAGATGGGGCACTTTGCATCTAATTGTCTATTACCCGGGGCAGTATGTTTTGAATGTAAACAGCCAGGGCATATTCGACGGGATTGTCCAAAGCTGAAAAAGGAGGGAGAACAAGGAAAGAAGGCAGTTATACCAAAACCAACAGGACGAGCGTTTAATATGACAGTGGATGAAGCGAGAGGATCCAAAGATGTCGTCTCTGGTACATTCTTTATAAACTCTATACCGCTCGTGTGTTATTTGATTGTGGTGCAAATTATTCGTTTGTATCCAAAGTGTTCTATGGAAAATTAGCTATGCCTGTCACTACTCTAGGAGATGCCTTAGTAGTTGAGATAGCTAATGGGGGTTTAGCTTTGGTTGGTGAAAGAATAGATGGTTGCACGATTCAGATAGAGAATACAAAATTTCCAGTTAGCATGTTGTTAATGGAAATTGGAGGATTTTATGTTATTTTGGGAATGGATTGGTTGTCTGATAACCAAGCCGAAATAATGTGTGCTAAGAAGTTAATCCGAATCCCGATGGTTGATCAGGATGATATAATTATTTATGGGGACAAGCAGAAAGGAGAAATACAGTTGATTTCAGTCGTAAAGGCACGTAAGTGTTTAGCAAAAGGATGTTTGTCATATTTGGCATATGTCCTGGACGCTAAGTCAGAAAAGAAGCAGATACAAGATATTAAAGTAGTACGTGATTTTCCAGATGTATTCCCGGATGATCTTCCAGGTTTACCTTTGGAAAGGCAAGTAGAGTTCCGTATTGATCTAATTCCTGGAGCAGCACCAATAGCTCGTGCGCCGTATCATTTAGCACCAGCAGAAATGAAAGAGATGATGTCTCAATTGCAGGAGTTATTAGACAAAGGTTGTATCAGACCGAGTTCTTCACCTTGGGGAGCTCTGTCAGGATCGATTCCAAACAAGAAAAATTATACTTAGAAATCAGAATTAAAGAATCTTGCGGAATAGAACTTTAATTCAAACACACTCAATGAACAACTAATCAGAAAACACAATCTGTTTGTATTCAATAAAACACAATCTGTTTGTATTCAATACTGCAACTCACAAGTTTACAACCAAACCTCAATCTTGTTGAACAGGCTCAACAAGACGACTTCTACTTCTCTAGAAATAGGGTTCTAAACCTTGAGGTTAATTCTCTCTAGAACAAAAACGAATTCTTATGAAATCTCACTTACGGAATAGCTATCTATCAACATCTATTTATACTAAATAATTACAAGATAACTATCAAAACAAAACTGATCTTCAGAATATTCTTTCATGCTTATCTTCACTCATTCCATCTTTATCTCCAACATTCTCGCATTCCATAATTATGATCACCAGCAGTATTAACATCGTTATGCACAAGCAGTACTAACATTGTTCCAGCAGCATTAACTTTTACTTGCAGTACTAACCTTGCTCTGGCAGTAGTATTGTTGTTCTGGCAGTACTAACGTTGTTCTGGCAGTACTAACGTTGTTCTGGCAGTACTAACCATACTTAGCAAATCTTCAGTTCCCAACAATCTCCCCCTAACTTGACTTTTTAGGTTGAGAAGTCAAGTTCTTCAGATGATGCTTCCAAAACCTAATCATGAACACATAAATCAGGATTCAAACCTAGGCTTTGGTTGATAATCCTTCTCACCAAGTATCTTCCCATTTCAGAATCCTTGTTGCAAGCCAACTTAGCATGTAGCATTCCATTCAACCTTTTCTTGATGTGCTTGTATGCAACATCCACCAAATAATACTCATGATATGTATAGTCCAGTGTGATGACATACACTCCACATTTTTCAATGAGCATCCAGTTGGTAATGGCTTGAAAATTTCTTTCTATCATATACTGAACTGCTTCTGGTTTGAACATTAGGCACAGGTATTCAAGAACCATTTTGGTGATAGACATCCCTTTCTCATTCAGCATATTTCCATACAGCTTCATTCCAACCTTGTACATCTCCTCTACGTCAGATCTAGAGCACATTCTGATAAGTCTTCCCCATGTAGAACAGACCTCAAACTTCCCATCTGCTCTTTTGACTCTAATGTACTCCTTTCTCTGATCTACCAAGGTATCCCAGAAGATGATCTCAGGAGGCATGGAAGATAATGGGTCAACTTTGATTGGATCAGTATCAACCATAGTGATATACATATCACATTGAGCATTACTTGGTTGACCTGATGGAGTTGCTACTTCTTCTTCAGCAACCTTTGTATCATCTTTCTTTTCTGGAACATCCTCTTCTTTTTCTTCTTCTACCACTGGTTCTACCCTAGGTTTCTTGACAACTTTCCTCTTGGTAGCTATAGACTTGGTTCTTGCTCTTTTCAGTGACACCAGCTTTTCACCCAGGGTTTCTTCTTGCTTTTTAGGAGTGTCATGTTTGGCTTTAATCAAAGCCTCTGCAACTTCAACTTCTTCCAAAGTAGGCTTTTTAGTTTCTGTTGCTTCCTTTGTTTCTGCTGCTTCTTTTGTTTCTGCTGCTTTCTTTGTTTCTGCTGCTTCTTCCTTTGTAGATACTGCATCTGGCATGGTTTCTGCTGCTTTCTGAATTTCAGCAGCATTAACCTTTTCTGCTGCATGATCAGTTTCTGCTTCTTTCTGAATTTCAGCAGCATTAACCTTTTCTGCTGCATGATCAGTTTCTGCTTCTTTTGCAATTTCCTCAACACACTCATTCTCCCCCTTTTCCTGTGCACTCTCCATGTTGAATTCAGCTTCTGACTCCCCCTCTTTGGGAGCATCATTGTTGGTGCTTCTTCTTTTAAGAACATACTGAGCTTTCTTCTTCCTGTGCATCAACTTGGTAATCAGCTTCTTATGCTTCTCAAGCTGTGTTTGTTGATATAGGACCACTTTCTTGAGTCTATCTATCTCCTTTTGCTGACTTACAACATCTGTGTTGATATTGGCAATGGTTTCCATCAATTCCTCATATGTATATCTATCCTCACCTTGTTTAGGAGTTTTTACTTCCTTTAAAGGATCACTGGAAATTTTAGTAGGTGTCTTTTGCCTAGCAAAAGCACTGCCTACCCCCGTGGTTTCTTGGCACCTGGGACCTCTGAATGATTTCTCATTCTGAGTTGCCGTGAGGAAGGTCTTAGTTATGTTACCACTGTCCTTCTCTGTGCTAGCAGAAGTAGTGGCAGCCTTGCTACTCACATGCTCAACCTTCTCCTTAGTGAGCACCTTCTTGGGGTTGGGAGACACCCCTGTGGTTTCCCTTTCGATATTCTCTATTGGAGAATGCTCCAATAGAGGGCTTAAAGGCTTTGGGCTTGTAGGAGGTACATCAAGGGAAGGAGCCTTGTGTACCATTCTTCTTGTAAACTTTTTGGTTATGTGAGGAGTGGGTCTTTGAAGAATGGACTGAGGAATTTCTTTGGTGATTGAAGGTGGGGTTAGGCTATCAGTGGGTTGGTCTAATGAGGGCCTTGACCTTGATGCCATACCTTCTTGTGTGTGGGACACACCCATCATTGTAGAGAACAATGGAGTGTCAACTCCTTCCGAGTCCCTGGAAGTTCTTCTCATATTTGAGAAGACCTTTCCTTTAGGGGGTTTAGGTACATATACCTCAGTAAATTGAGGCAAATCCGTCAATTCCTGAGTAATCACTGCTTGGACAAACCTTGGGTACATATAAAAACTCTTTTTGGAATCCAGGTTTGACACAAGATCATTGAAAATCATTTGTGAAAAATTAAACTTCCTGGCAGTGGCCAAGCAGACCAGGGCATAAGCAATGGTACTGCTGAACTCACTTCATCCAGTAGTTTTCTTTGAAATGCAATGCATTAAGGTATGAACAAAGAATCGCCATTGTGTAGAAAATTTAGACTTGAAAAACTTAAAGATTCCAATGGGACCTTCATACCCCATTCTCGTTAAAGTTGAGTATAGATCGTCATTAGGAATAGACGTCATACCTGAGGCATCATCCAATCGAAGAGTGATGCGAATAAGCTCCTCTGTAACATTCAAGGGTTTGTCACACACCCTTGTTTTTATGATTTTCTGCCCATCTTTAGACACCACGGTGGCATTTTCCCAGAACTGCTTCTGATGCTCGATGTAGATTGTCGGGGTCACCGTTAGGGCATAGGATATATGCGTGGACTTGAGAAAATCCACAATGTCGTGAAAACCTGGGGAATGTTTTGGCTTCTGGAGCATGGCAATCTCGTTGTGTTTGTCGATAAACTCCATTGTACCTGAGGATTCTCGACAGAAAACAGAGATTCTTGGGAGAGAATAGTTAGAAAAAGAGAGAGATGAATAGAATTCAAAGAGACGTTATGAACTTTGGCGGGCTGAAAGAGGTATTTATAGCAGTAGTAGCCCTAATTTTTCTTTTAAAGCAGTATTAACGACACATGCAGTATTAAGTACGAAGCAGTATTAACTATGTACTGACAGTAGTAACTATGCACTGGCAGTAGTAACTATGCACTGGCAGTAGTAACTATGCACTTGCAGTAGTAACGATGCACTGGCAGTAGTAACGATGCACTGGCAGTAGTAACTATGCACTGGCAGTAGTAACTATGCACTGGCAGTAGTAACTATGCACTGGCAGTAGTAACTATGCACTGGCAGTAGTAACTATGCACTGGCAGTAGTAACTATGCACTGGCAGTAGTAATTATGTACTGGCAGTAGTAACTTTTCAGCACTTGTCAATCTGAGTCATACAGAAGATCCTGAGTCATACTTGTCAATCTGAGTCATACAGAAGTAACCTGTGATACACTTAACAGGTTGTATCTTAATTGCTCAACATAGTAAACATCCTCAAATGTCATCTTACCTTTTGATACATCACCTTTACCACTTATCTTACCTCCTGCAGGATTATTCCCAAAAGCAACATGTCCTCCATCAATTCTTTTGAAATTCTTGAGGCAGACCATGTTACCTGTCATGTGCCTGGAGCAACCACTATCAACATGCCAGATGCTCTTCCCCTTGAGCTGTTGGTTGCCCTGCACATAAGATAAATCAATTAGTTTTTATTGGGAACCCAAGCCAAAGTGGTCTTGGGTCTCCCTTGCTCATCAAAGTACTTACATTCAGTTTGGATAAGTTTTTCAACCTGAGGAACTTCAGTACTGGAGTACTTTGTCAAGATGATTGGTCTAGCAGCACAAACACTAGAAGCAGTATTATCTTTAGAAGAAGTACTAACAGTGTTAGCAGTGCTAACACTGCTAGCAGCAGTATTGCTTCTAGAAGAAGTACTAACAGTGTTAGCAGTACTAACACTGCTAGCAGCAGTATTGCTTCTAGAAGAAGTACTAACAGTGTTAGAAGCACTAACACTGCTATCAGCAGTACTAACACTAGTGCTTTTAGGAACCCACATTGTGACACATTCTTTTTCAGTCTTTTTCCTCATGTGGCTTTTGGATTTAGCTTGTTTCTTAGCCACATGGTTTCTTACAGGCTTCCTATAACCATTTGATTTTTGAAAAGTTCTTTGAAAATTTATCCTTTGGTTAATAGGATTGAAATAACAGTGTTTGGCAAGGTGATTCAATTTGCCACAGATAAAACAAGGTTTTGGTCTGTTAATCCTTTGCAGATCAACTCCTTGTTTTTTAGCCCACTGATTATTCCAGTTTCTTTGATTTCCCCTCTTTTTATCATGTTTTTGGGGTTCATTCTTTTGAGAATTCTTGCAAGAACAATGTTCACAAGTATTGGAATTCACAACAGTGGTCTGTGTATAATGAACTCCCTTTCCTTTTTCAGATCTTTTCATCTCATTGTTCTTATCCCAGGGACTTCCACCTTCCTCATTAGTCTTGATGTAATTCTCTAAGGGGATCTCACCACTGACATTCTTGTTCCTTTTCTTAGACTCTTCTTTTTCAGTTTTATCCTCAACAACAACTTCATCTAATGGATCTACTTTAGTAGCTCCTTCAGGTAAGTCCTTCCTATCCATGGTTTCTAACAGGTCTGACCTAGGAGGGATGTATGTGTTGTTGTAGGGTGGGGGTGTGGCATTGTACCCTATGCCTGGTTTCATCTTACTGTGGATTTGAGCATTTATTATGGTGTCCATGACTTTAGAAGCACATGAAAACTTTTCAACATCAAGTTTTACTTTCTCAAGTTCTCCTTTTAATTTCTCACATTCCTCCCTAGACTCTTTCAATTGGAACTCCAGACCATTCTTCTCCCACTTCCAGTAGTTTGTATCATATGAGTGTTGAAGTTCATTGGCTTGAAAAGCCTTAATTTGTTCTTCAAACCTCTCAACAATCACTACATAATCTCTTCTATCCTTTTCTAATCTCTTAAGGTCATCACACATTCCCTGGTTGTGATCTCTATACCTTTTCACAGTATCTATACAAGCTTGAGAACAGAGATTAGATTTTACCTCAGTAGGAAGATCTGAGACTTCTGCCATGAGTGCATGATTCTGAATTGCCTCTTCTGCTTGATCACTCCAATCAAATCCCATTCCTTGTTGAGAAACAAGGGCTTGAACAGAGTTTCTGTTCTGGTTGAAGCTTCCAGTCTGAGCTTGTTGATGGTTGTTTTGAGATACTCCACCTCTGCATTCTCTGGCAAAGTGTCCCATCTTATGACACTTGTAGCATTCCACCTTAGACTTGTCAAACCCAGCACCATCTTCTCTTCTTTGGGAAAAGTTGTTTCTCCCAGTCCTCTTTATAAACTTCTTCACCCTCATAGAAAGCATAGCCATCTGCCACTTAATATCCATCTCCTCAAGATCATCAGCATTAATCTGTTCTAAGTCATCATTAATTAATGAGGAGTTAACATAACTAGAAAAGAAAGCTTCTAGTACAGAATCATTGGCCTTCTCCTGATTGACTCCACCAGCAGTACTAACTGATTCAGGGTTAGCAGTAGAATCAGTTGATGCTGATAGGAGTGCAGCATTATACACATATCCTGAGGGCTTCTTCTTGGCTTCAACCTCTGCTTCAAATACCCTAAGATCATTGTAAAGATCATCAAGCTCTTTATCTTCTAACTGGTCATTCTGTCTGAAAGACACAGTATACATTGTCCATTCCTCACCTAATGATCTTAGAAACTTCCTGTTTACATCATCAGCCTCCATATGAACTCCAACTGTAGCCATCCAATCAACTTATTAAATCTATCAAACGTTTGAGTCATAGACTCATTCTTTGTAGAAGTAAAATTTTCATATTGTTGCTTAAGAATTGCCTTCTGGTTCCTCTTGGTGCTCTTGGTACCAGTGAATCTCTTTTCCAATGCATTCCATAAAATCTGAGCATCAGTGTAGTGATGAAATTGGTGCTGATACTCATTGGGAATAGCCAAAAGCAGAGTGCTTAAGGCTTTCATCTCTGTTTGTCTAACCTTTCTTTCTGCATCAGTCTTTGGAGGGGGTCGTTTGCCATCTGGTCCAACCTTTCCTTCAGCACATGGATCATTCTCTATAATATCCCAGATGGAATAATCAGTAAGCAAAATATACTGCTTGATTCTAATCTTCCACATGTCAAACTCATTAGGCCTGAGCATGGGAACCTTTGAAACAAGAGTACTGTTTGATTCAACTGTGTTGTCCATAATGATTGTAGGTTTCTAAGAAACCAAGCTCTGATACCACTTGTCAGGATCGATTCCAAACAAGAAAAATTATACTTAGAAATCAGAATTAAAGAATCTTGCAGAATAGAACTTTAATTCAAACACACTCAATGAACAACTAATCAGAAAACACAATCTGTTTGTATTCAATAAAACACAATCTGTTTGTATTCAATACTGCAACTCACAAGTTTACAACCAAACCTCAATCTTGTTGAACAGGCTCAACAAGACGACTTCTACTTCTCTAGAAATAGGGTTCTAAACCTTGAGGTTAATTCTCTCTAGAACAAAAACGAATTCTTATGAAATCTCACTTACGGAATAGCTATCTATCAACATCTATTTATACTAAATAATTACAAGATAACTATCAAAACAAAATTGATCTTCAGAATATTCTTTCATGCTTATCTTCACTCATTCCATCTTTATCTCCAACATTCTCGCATTCCATAATTATGATCACCAGCAGTATTAACATCGTTATGCACAAGCAGTACTAACATTGTTCCAGCAGCATTAACTTTTACTTGCAGTACTAACCTTGCTCTGGCAGTAGTATTGTTGTTCTGGCAGTACTAACGTTGTTCTGGCAGTACTAACGTTGTTCTGGCAGTACTAACGTTGTTCTGGCAGTACTAACCATACTTAGCAAATCTTCAGTTCCCAACAAGCTCTGGTGCTGTTTGTTAAGAAGAAAGATGGAAGTATGAGGATGTGTATAGATTATCGAGAATTGAATAAGGTGACAATCAAGAACAAGTATCCGTTGCCACGAATTGATGACTTGTTTGATCAATTCCAAGGTGCAGGATGTTTTTCTAAGATTGATCTGAGGTCGGGGTATCATCAAGTACGAGTAAGGGATGAAGATATTCCGAAGACTGCTTTCAGAACGAGATATGGGCATTATGAATTTCTTGTGATGCCATTTGGTTTGACTAACGCTCCAGCGATATTCATGGATCTGATGAATAGAGTGTGTCGGTCATTTCTAGACAAGTTTGTCATTGTGTTTATTGATGACATACTAGTCTATTCAAAGAATGAAAATGATCACGAGTGTCATCTTCAGGAAGTTTTGGAAGTACTAAGAAAAGAGAAGTTGTATGCAAAATTCTCAAAATGTGAATTTTGGTTAAAAGAAGTACAATTTCTGGGTCATGTAATTTCAGCTGAAGGTGTGAAGGTGGATCCAGGCAAAATAGAAGCAATGATGAATTGGGAAACTCCAAAGAATGCATCTGAAATAAGAAGTTTCTTGGGTTTGGCCGGGTATTATCGGAGGTTTATTCAAGATTTCTCAAAGATTGCTTCTGCTTTGACTGTGTTAACTCGTAAAAATGTAAAGTTTGTTTGGACTGAAAAGCAAGAATCAGCTTTCAAGACTTTAAGACAAAAGTTGTGTGAAGCTCCTATTTTAGCATTGCCTGAAGGTACAGAGGATTTTGTAGTATATAGTGATGCTTCAAAGATGGGTCTAGGGTGTGTATTGATGCAAAGAGGCAAGGTGATTGCTTATGCATCAAGACAATTGAAAGAGCACGAGAAGAATTATCCTACCCATGATTTGGAGTTAGCAGCGGTGGTTTTTGCTTTAAAGCTATGGCGTCATTATTTGTATGGTACAAAGTGTACTCTTTATACTGATCATAAGAGTCTAAAGCATGTCTTTGATCAGAAGGAGTTGAATATGAGGCAGAGAAGGTGGTTGGAACTACTTAAAGACTACGATTGTGAATTGCATTACCATCCTGGTAAAGCAAATGTAGTGGCTGACGCTTTAAGCAGAAAAGAGTATAGTGGCTGTCTGAAGTCAACAAATGCTCGAATTGATGTGATGTCAAGTTTGATTGAAAGAATAAAGACTGCTCAGATGGAAGCTCTTTTGGAAGAAAATTTAAAAGATGAAGTTATGGTTAAACAACGGTTTCAACTGACAGAAGATAGTCGTGGGGTGAAGTTGTTTCGAGGCCGTGTTTGGGTACCAAGAGTAGGTGGGAATAGAGAATTGATTCTGGAGGATGCTCACAAATCTAAGTATTCCATTCACCCCGGAAGTACTAAAATGTATAGAGATCTGAAGCTACACTATTGGTGGCCAACCATGAAGTTAGATGTGGCTCGATGTGTAGAAAAGTGTGGAACCTGTTCTTTAGTTAAAGCTGAACATCAAAAGCCATACGGAAGTTTTCAATCTTTGGAAATTCCGGAATGGAAATGGGATAAGATTACCATGGATTTCGTGACGAAGTTACCAAAGACGCAAAGAGGTAACGATACCATATGGGTAATAGTTGACAGGTTGACAAAGAGTGCTCATTTCTTGGCAATGAAAGAAGCTTCACCAATAGAAAAATTGGCAAAGTTGTATATTGACGAAGTGGTGTCAAGACATGGAATACCAGTGTCTATTGTTTCAGATCGTGATAGTCGATTCACATCAAGGTTTTGGCGGTCACTTCAAGAAGAGTTGGGTACAAAATTAAATTTGAGTACCGCATATCATCCACAAACGGACGGTCAGAGTGAAAGAACTATTCAGACATTAGAAGATATGCTTAGAGCATGTATACTAGATTTTGGAGGTAACTGGGATACGCATTTGCCATTGGTGGAATTTGCGTATAACAATAGTTATCATTCTAGTATCGGAAGAGCACCGTTCGAAGCCTTATATGGTAGAAAGTGTAGAACTCCAGTGTGTTGGCTAGAAGCTGGAGAGAAACAGTTTGCTGGACCGGAAATGGTGCAACAAACGGCTGATAAAATAAAAGAAATCTGACAACACATGAAAGCGGCTCAGGACAGACAAAAGAGTTATGCTGATTTAAAAAGAAGACCAGTAGAATTCCAAGTTGGGGAGCGCGTTATGCTAAAAGTATCTCCGTGGAAAGGTGTAATTCATTTTGGAAAGCGTGGGAAGCTAAGTCCTCGTTTTCTAGGACCTTTCGTTATTTCTAAAAGAATTGGTCAACAGGCTTATCAGCTAGATCTTCCACCTGAATTGGAAGGAATTCACAATGTGTTTCATGTATGTTATCTTCGGAAGTGTTTGACCGAAGAACAAGATGTGATTCCGATAACTGATGTCAAAGTGGATGAGAAGAGTCAATGTGTTGAAGAACCGGAAGCGATTCTAGAAAGATCGGTTCGGAAGTTAAGGAACGGCAAGGAGGTGCCTATGTTGAAAGTACAATGGAAACATCATCGGGGCAGTAACGTGACTTTAGAGTCGGAGGAAGAAATGAAGAAACGATACCCTCAATTGTTTGCTTAGTTTGATTTCGGGGACGAAATCCTTTTCAAGTTGGGGAGTATTGTAACATCCCGAAATTTCCATTGTAAATTAATAAAAGATAAATTGTATTTTTGGTACAATTTAATTATGAGAAAATTTACTTGGAAGGTTGGTTTGCAATTTTTGGAAGCTTGGGGTACAAATTGGAAAATAATGTAATGACTCATGTTATGCAATGAGGTGTCACATTAGGGATTAATCAGTATTTGATAATACTGATTTTGTTTAGTATTCTAAAAAGAAAAGAAAAGGAAACAGAGAAATAGCGAGAGAGATAGACGAAAGGAAGAAAAGAAGAAAAGAAGAGGAGAAATCAGTTGGGAATTTTGTGGTAAGAATTTGTTTTCTTATCTGTTTCATTCATCTCCATAGAATTAAGTTGTAGTATTTTGTCCAGATTTCTTTAAGCTGTGGATTAAGCTGCCCATTAAGCTCTATTGTGAATCAGTGTTCAGACCATCTTAGAAAGGTGAGTTATTCAACTTTCTTTAAAATTAAGCAATGAGAATGTTAATAGATGTGTTGTAATTGTATTTAAATCACTTAGAATGCTTAATGGTTAAGAAAAATCGAAACTGGCTTAACAGGTGAAAGTGACGATGAACAGTAAATTTTTCGCAACAGTGGTTTGCGAAAAGTGAGGTTTTCGCAACCAAGGGTTGCGAGTTCTGAACTTTTTGCAACCAAGGGTTGCGAGTTCTAGACTTTTCGCAATAGAGGGTTGCGAAAAGTAGAGGTTTTCGCAATAGAGGGTTGCGAAAAGTGGAGGTTTTCGCAGCTTTGGCTTGTAAAAAGTGTAGCTTTTCGCTACAGTAGCTTGCGAATTTTGTGGACTTTCAGTAGTAGTTTGAGGCTGTTATGTGACATGCAATCTGATATGAATATGCTATTTGTTATATGTTTATAACTCTGTTGTTGATGTAAAAACCATGTTATGTTAAATCGTAAGGACTTATTTATAAGTCCGAAGCTGTAGATAATTGTTGAGATGTAGTTCCCCGATGCTAAGTAGCAAAGTGGGGATAATCGTTGAAGTTAATATGATGTACATAAAGATATAGAATATATGTTGAAATTGTATAGCTTTAGTATACAATAGAATGAGTGTGATACACATTAATTGTGTGGCGTTGGCTAGAAATCTACATCTGGTCTAGTGGGCATAAAGTACGGTGTAATGAGAACCGTTTACTAGCCAGGGACTGTTGAGATGTATTTCTAGTTGTTGGAGTGAATCTTGAATCATCTGTGAGGGTCTTTGGTGGTTGTTGATCGCGATAAAATAAAATCTCATTTAAGAGACCAGTGATTCAAGGTGGGGAGGAAATGAAATGAGGAATGGCAGACTTAGAGTTGTAATTCCCATTTTAAATGAAAGATGAGATATCTTCATTATTGAGAAATTGTAATCTTAATTCAGAAAGAAGCAGGTTTGGAAACTGCAATTTCTGGGAGTTAGAGTTATTTATAAGTCCGGTGGAATTTATAGTAATTCTCGTTGGTAGTATGATGACTAGATGAATTAGTCATAAGTAAGGGAATAGATGGATTCCAATGGTTGATAAGAGCTTGGTATGGTGAGATGGCTAATAACAGGTTTGATATATCTGTTAATATTTAGTTGTTAAATTTTAATTTAATTTGGATAATCTCACTAGGCGAAAGCCTAATGTTTCAAATTAAATTGTCTTATCAGGTACAGGCTCTGGGAAATAGTTGGGAAGTGAGACTTCAATTGAAGAAAATCAGACTTGGCGATAACGAAGGATCAGGATATTCTTTTGGTTGACTTTTGGGACAAGCCTTAGATAATCTAGTTGATCTTTTTGTAATGTATACTTAGATTGATCAGATTATTTAAGTTAATCTACCTTGTGTATGTATAGAAACTTACTTATGATCCTTTGGTTTATAAAAGTCTGATATTTTGATGATCATAACGCTTGTATTTTGAGGTTTAAATTGGCCCTGAATTTTAGGGTGTTACACTTACCGTAGCAATTTAGGATTCCATAAACTCTTTCTTTCTCTGCTTTGTCAGACCGACTTCAAGAACCCAATTGAGATATTTTTCCATTCATTCAGCCGACTCAGGTTTAAATACAAAGCAACTTTCACCCATTGACAAAACCTACCTGAAGTTTTACATTTACAAATAGTCCAAATCTTAGACTAAATTACATTTTTACCCCATTCATATTAAATATAATATAATAAAAATTCGAGGTGTTATAAATATCAATACTTAAGATTTATCCATCAAAATACCCAAATTATGTCTTTTCTCAAATCGAAAGGTTTACGACTTCTAAAATGTTCACAATGCCGAAAATGACCCAAAATCCAATGACCCACATGTTCATGTTCTAAAACATACCACAACATAAAATTATGCATAATTCCAACAAAATATTAAAAGTGTATTTTTACTAAATATTCTTCTATTATGCAATAGTTGTCAAAACACTTCAATTCATGCACATTTTGTCAAGTTACCCAAAAATCTCAAATGTGGGTGTTTTGTGAGATTTATAGAATCAAATACTCCAAGTAACCAAAATCATTCAAATACCTCAACAATAAATTTTTTCATGTAAAACACTTTAAAAATAAACATTTTGGCATGTACAACGTTTTCAGAAATCAACTTGAGCTCACCTTACTACATTTTAGCTAAATCTAGATTTTCCCCAATTTAAGCTTATTTGGAGAAACTTGAATCTTTAAGCCAAATCTTCCAAAAACCTAGATCCACAAGTTCCAACCATTAATATCCACTTAGAATCGTTTCCCCCAAACATTTCACACCAACATCTCTATTTACACCAAAACCCAAATTTTGACATAATTTTCCCAAAATCGTCCAAATCGAAATTGGAGAAATAAAACACTAGAAAATCATCAATGGATTATTTATAACTCAAATAAGGATTTAAAAAAGGAGAGGATGAACTTACCCCATGGATCTTGAGTAACACCTCAAAACCCTAGAATCTCAAGAAAAAGGAGGTGAAACTTGAATCTTGCACCAATAGATGAAACCACAAGCTTAGATGATGAGGGAACACTTGATTTCTAGAAGAAAATCCCCAAAAATGAGTTAGGGTTCATAGGAGAGGGTGGGAGATCGATTCGGGAGAGAAAGGGAGGGTTGTGAGGTGAGAAATGAAGAAGAAAGCTGAAAATTCACATTTAACAGCACACAGCTCCATATGCGTGACATTGCCACGCGACTTTGCCATGGCATTGTTGCCTGGCATAGTCGTTGGTGGTGTCCAGTGGGTGCCTCCTCCCCCGCGACTTTGCCAGTGCGACTATGACACTGTCATAGTCGTCGGGCATTGTAGCGGAACCTTTTCCAAGCCCCGAAACTCGACTCTTTCAATGCCAATACTCCCGATACTCTTAGGGGTTTTAAGTAGTGTCTTCCCAACATAAATCCCATAAATTTCCAGCTGCAAGGCGTTTGGGTGATATTTACTTACCGCAAATCATGTGCAAAATCAAGAAATCAAGAAAACAACAAATCATGTGCAAAATCAAATGTGATTTTACATTAACTGCAAAAACTGGACACGCGCGACTCTTTTTTCTCACACGGTCTTTCATCTAATCATATGTATATCTTTTTTCTAACTTTTTATAATAATATTTAGAGTAAATTGCGTTTTTAGTCTTCGTGGTTAGTTAAAAAGTGCGGTTTTCGTCTATATGGTTTATAAATCATTGTTATCTTCGTTCTTATGATTTACAAGTTATCTATGTTTTGGTCCCTTGTACATAACGGTAATAATAAGTCCAGAAAAGAAAATAACAATAAATCGCAAACCATACTCCCTACCCTAACTGCAACCACTGTCCACCTAAAGTGAATAAAAACGGAAGTTTACTTTTGCCATCTTCTCTGAAGTTGCACACACACACACATTGGAATCATCACTCTATACACACACACATACACTGGAATCATCACTCTATACACACACATACACTCATCTCTAGAAACACATGCTCCTCTCAATCTGTTTCCTTCTCTCGTGACCCAATATATTGTTAAAAGGTAAGGTTTATACCAATCTTGACATTATTCTAACTTAAAGTGTTTGTATTGTGGTTTACTGAATGTTCAGGGACCAAAGTTAGGAAACTAAAATAGATATGGATGGCGCTTCACTTCTTGTGGAACAGTAAGGTTAGCGGAGCACGTTATTGAATCTTGGAGGGCTAAAAGTGAAAATTGGAGCTGGAGTATATAAAGATGAAATGACCGGATATTTTAGTTAACACAAATCATTTTCTCATTTCACATTTTGTTAGAAGTAGCTACTAGTTCTCTCGTTTCCTTCTCTCTCTAGATTTAGAGTTTCTGCATCTAGTTAGGGTTTTGTATTCATCTTCATCTTCATATCTCTTGAAGGTGTTTGTGTATTGTTCATATTAATCAGTTTAATAAGATGGTGTTAAGTGTTTGAATATATATCGCCCCTCACCACCACCACATGCACCAGCGCCACTTGTGCCTTCGACCCTCACCTCCTTCTCACGATGGGTGTCTATGTGTGAAGACGAGAAGAGTAGGTGAAGAAGAAGACTAGGGATAGGGTGGCAGTGGCCGATTAGAATGGGGTTCGAGAGTTAGGGACAATGCTCTGGTCATATGTGAATATATTATATACTAGTCTTTGGCTCGTCCGTTGCGCGACGATCAAATTTGTGTTTTAAGTTAATTATTTGATGTTTAATAGTTGTTGAATAATTTTGTGACACATACAATAATTGATAAAAAGAAATCAAAAATTCCACAAATAGGGAATATTATCTTGAAGATAAAAATATGTCTATTAAGTTTGATACCTATTATAAATGTCGTTACTAAATGAATTTATCAAACGAATACACAATAATTGCATATTTATATTTTTGAAAAATGTTCGAACTCATAATCCAAAAGTCAGTTGATAAGTGATATTTTTTTTTCCAAGTAATTAAATCTCTGATGATAATTCTAAGGGTGTTTCGTTGACAGAATGGAATTTGATAAAATTGTAATTCGTCGAAATAATTCGACTTGGAAGTAAAAATTGATATGAAATTGCAAAAAGAAAATCACGACAATTTAGTGATTATTTGTATCAAATCCCATACTAATTTTAACAAATCTCATATTAATTACGACACATTAATTCGTATATATTTATGATATTTAATAATATAATTAAATCCAAAAATATTCAATATTGAGCTCATTTCGAAGGTATTGACAAAGCGATTACAATGGTATAATTTGTAAAAAATATAAATGTTTTTTTAATGCATTTTAGTTCATATACATTATTTATGTTTATATGATAAGAGTCTAAAATGAAAAATAAAACAATAAGGGATTAAAAGTAAACTACATACCTAATTATAAGGGTAGTAAATGTAACGTACAAATTAAAAAAAATGAATTAAGGAGGTGTGAATGTGGGTGTGCTAATTGAACTTATAATGTAAACTGCGTCCAGATACATGTTTAGGCGGGAAAATACTAAAGTCGGCTCACCAGAAGACGACACGTGGCATGCTAGTTACTCATTTATTATATGTATAGATATGTATGTATGTTTATATATATGGGAAATTAATTAAAATGCCACAAGTTTGACTAACTGTTACCGAAATGCCATAAATTTTTTCCATTTTGCAAAAATGCCATTGCCAGTGGCATTTTTGTAATTTTTTTTAGCCCGCGATCACGGTATTCTACTTTTTTGTTGAGTTTTGATTTTATATTTACACTTTCACCCCCTATACTTATTTACTAAATTTACTTTATACCTTTTACTTTCATAATTTAATTTTACATTTAACACATATAAAATACGTTAAAAAAATACGTTAAAAAAATACGTTTTAATTTTAACAAGTTACACCATTATAATCGTCTCTTCGATACGTTCGAAATGAGCCCAATCTTGAATTTTTTTGGATTTATATATTTTAATATATATCATATAAACTACATAAAAATTATTTTTAACGTATTTTCAATTCATACCCTTATTGTTAATTATTTAATTTATTGTACTCTTATAGTTAAAATACGTTTTATTTGATTTATTATCGATGGTCCAAGTGTAAGTATTAAAAATTGGCGGAGCCTTTGTGATGGACAGACATCGATCTTTTTGTGCATACTCTGTAACTGCAAATACTTCAGTTCCAAACACACATGAGTCATCGTTCGCCAAATACCCATTTTCACAATTCTTAAATGAGTCCAGTGATACCAATTTGTCAAAACCCCATTTCATATTCTTTTCGTGAAACTTTCTCTTATTGCCATTCACGATATCTATAAACACATTCAAATAATAATAATTAAAAACGATTTAATGAATTAGTTAATATATGATTACTATGTTAATGCGATAGGAGTGTAAAACTGTAACAACCCACTCCAAAGCATGCCGAAATAAGACATCAATTATAATAAATCGCCAAGACTTGGCCCAAGGTTCACACCATCAAAATTCATCATTTGGGTTTGCGGAATAACCCTAATTACAACTGAGAGTTTCTAATATAGGAAGGTAAAGGAAGTCCACTAATGTCAAGCCACGCCCGCTCTCAAGCCTTCTCTTTATCACTAGAGGAGCTGCCCTTAACCTGCTTACCTGAAAAGGGGTTCAGTTTTGAAAATGCGAGGGTTAGACCACGAGGTCTAGTGAGGTCCCTCAGTTACATCCACACCACATATAGCAATTAAAGAGTTTGCGAAACATAAATCAATAAACAGTTTGGCAAGTAACGTATGGGACACACCCCCCATAAACACCACACCATGACATATGGGACACACCCCCCATAAGCGTCATACTATAACATATGGGACACACCCCCATAAGCATCATACTATAACATATGGGACACACCCCCCATATAGATCATACATATCGTATGGGGCACACCCCCCATATAGATCACGCCATGCATAAGTAATTTATATGCGACATACGTTAAGCGAACACACATGTACAAGTAAATGAACAAGTACCATCAAGCTTTAGTTACAAAAACTCACCTGGCACGCTTACTTTCCTTTCCTACTCAGATAGGCACTTCCACTCGGTTTCCCTGAATGAATGGGCAAAACGTAAGTTGATTACTCACTTATCCGGACACACACACCTTTCCGGACACAAGCTTTTCGGACAACAGCCTACCCGGACAACACCCTATCCGGACAACACCCTATCCGGACAACACCCCATCCGGACAACACCCTATCCGGACAACACCCCATCCGAACAACACCCCATCCGTACAACACTCTATCCGGAATATCCAATCATCCGGACACCCACACGACTACCGGACACTTACCCGGAAACCTTCAACCGCTCAAAGTGTCCGGACGTCCAGGAAGTTATCCGGACGTCGACCTGTCTCTTAATTGGCCCGATAAATCCCAGAAACGGCCGAAATCCCCAGATAAAGATTAACAACTACATCACGGTCACTAAACTCAACAATTACTGAGATCTTAGCAACAATAACACAGTAAAATGCCTCATTTCTCTCATTAAGCTTCAAACCCAACTTTAACAAAAACCCACATAGGTATTCATTCTTTAATCAAAAATTCCACAGCTGAAAGATAGAGAAAGGAAATTACCTGATGGATTCTTTGTTGAAAACGAATCCCCAACACACCCCTTTTCTTTGATTTCCAATCTTGATGACTCTTTCTCTCCAAATCCCACAAGAGCTCCAAAACCCTTCTTTCCTTCCTCTCTCAAAATACAGTCGTCAACCACAAACAATTCAGGAAAAAAAATGACTCTCCTAGGGTTTTTGTGCCATTTTATACCTTATCCCAATTTTAACAATTGACCCCTCAACTTCCATAATTAAAAAATTTGCACAAGACTTTAAAACTCTTCCACTTTGGACACAGTTACTACAACACTCCCCCTCAAAAAAATTATGTCCCCGGAATTCCATTCTCCAAGAGGTGAGGGTACTTGGACATCATATCTGATTCCACTTCCCACGTCGCCTCTCGTCCCTTGTGATATCTCCACTGGACTTTAACCAGTCTGACCTCCTTATTCCTCATTTTCCGAACCTTACTGTCCACAATCTCTATTGGTTCTTCTTCGTACCTCAATTTCGTCTATACAGACATCTTCCAACGGAATAGCCACATCAACCTCGGCCAAACATTTCTTCAGGTTTGACACAGGAGAGATCGAATGAACTCCCCGGAGCCCGTCAGACAACTCCAACTTGAACGCCACTTCTCCCACACGCTCAATGCTAGCGAACGGCCCATCATAACTGGGTCTTGTTTCTCATTTCTCTCCAACGCACAACGTCTTTTCATGCCTAACCATAAGTATTGCACTGTCTCCCACACGGCATTCGATCAAACTCTTCCTTCTGCTTACAGCCTGTGGCGGTCTCGAGCCACACTTAACTTCTCACGAGATGCATGACCTATTGGTGGTCAGCCACACGACCTCCGGTCTCACCCAAAATCATTCACACATCTAGTCTCATGATTTTAAAACGCGTCACACTAAGGGTTTCACACAAAATTTTACCTCCTTAAAAGAACGCCTTCTACCGAAGTTAACGCCACACATCCCGAAACCCTTATAAAATAACGACGCTCAATTCGCCAACCGATCACCGGATCAACCTTGACTATCACCTTAATCCTGCAGTTAAGATTTTTCCTCCCCAGACTATACACAACTCTACAATCACTCTTCTAACACAAAATACATCTAAGGCAGATAACACCTTCTTGCATTAAATGTGCCGACCATAACCCGTTGATAACAATCAATTCCCACACTTTTACTACAACGTCACCCCATACTACTATCAAGTCCAATCCCATGGTCCTTCATCCGAGCACTACATTCCACTACTTTCTTCCACTTCCTTCTCAAAAACACATTTCCAAAGAATAACTCACTAGAAGATACACACTCTTGATCAATCACATAAGCTAGTTTTCCTCCACGCTTAAACTACTCACGTACACACAAATCGCCTTTCTCATACTCTCACTAGAGTTCATGCACTCAATGGTGACGTTCTGAAACATTGCTTCCCTCTTTCCGAGCCACTTGTCACACTTTTTACTTTACACTTACTCTCTTATTCCATACTACCGCCCCCAATTACCTCAGGCTAACATGGAACATTTCTCCTTCAACGTTGACCACTCCATACACACAATTTCAACGGTTACTATGTCTAATCCCACAGTTTCACCACATCTCATACGAGAAATTCGACCAAGTCAAACCGGACCTCCACGCTACGTTCGAAGCGACCACACACTTCTCGTTCCTCAAACGATATTAACCCACTCCTTTGCATTCCCTTACACACAAGGATTAGTTCAACATTCTCAGAGATTTCATATCTACTACAAGATATCATGGACTAATCAATCCAACATTTTCACAATTATTACAACGATACAAGGCAAACACACTCTTCAATCAACTCAAGAGTACACAATTTCTTCTTATCTAGTCACCCATTGTCACCCCATTCTTTTATTTTCGGGTAACAATACCACACGCCACTTAGACATCCAAGCAACTCCACACATAATTTGGTCATATCTGAACGACTTATGAGCAAACCCCGAGCAAAGATCTCCACTCATGCTCTTCCCACATCGACACTAGCCCACCACTTAACCTCGCAACAATTCATCCCCACCATGCTTCGCATGCTCACTAGATATAAGTTACCACAAACTTATCCACACAAGGCCACGCTTTCTTCACAACAAACACAACATTTATATAAAAGAGTATACGAAACAATATGCAATAGCTAGTTTTGCAATTCATCACCCTTACACAAATAACGAGAATTCCTGCCTGATCACTACACACTTGTGGCCTGATCTAGGGCACACACACCCGCTCTCGGGAATAGACCAAGTTCGTTCGAATAATCCATATGGGACACACCCCCCATATACATCACACCAAGTCATATGCAATTTATATGAAATTACACATTTAAATAAGCATACTTTTAAAAATGACAATCACCTTTTAACACCTGCTACTGGCACACGCTATAGTCACACACACCGCGACAGCGCCAAAGAGCACACTCGCTATATATGAAACAAATATATATATAATTAATATGGGAAACACCCCCCATTTTCTCGACAACGCCAGAGCACATTGCATACTCAATATGGGACACGCACCCCATTCTTCGACAATGCTAGAGCACAATGCATAATTAATACATGCATTCTACCACACACTTGTTCATAGCTTCATACTTAAGCAGTTGGAAACACGCGAATAGATAACAACCACACCACACTTAATCATCGCTTTGAAATAAATGCAGCTGAGAAGCACACAGTTATATAATAACTCTGTCACATTTGTATAAAATTTAGGTTCAGAAAGACTCACAACCTTGTCTTTCTCCCATCTAGGTGAATCACAAATTATGACCGTCTACTACACTCGATCGAGTCCTTATTCCCGACCGACTCTTCGGGTCCACTTGAGGCACGCTCAAATAAATCAAACTATAAGACACATCCTTGCAAACCAACATAGTCTACGTGTCCCACAAGAGTTGGGCTAACTACCTCGTTCACAATTGACATAACAGTCACAAAGGAAGAATCACTTATCCAACTAACACATCTCCACCTTCAGGATACTCACCAAAAGGCGGTCCACCCTCTGGACAGATACACACGTATCCCAACCGACCTCTTATCTCCGCGCACACACATGACAAACAAAAATCACACCAGGGCTAGTCTTTCAACTCTTAAATCTCCCGACAACGACTCAACACTCGTCGTTAACTTCCACACCAAATCCTGGCACTTAGCCTAAATACAACTTCTCCTCAACTCCGGCTCTACGCCGTTACCGACTCATCCACATACCACAACGTTACCTTTCAAAGTATTTTGCCTACTTCGAAATCACCCGGGGCACACCCCTCGCCGTCAGTCTTATGCCTACTTACCGAAAAGAGCAAGGACTACCATCACACAAGCATTTCCACAGTCAAAGACCGAGACTACAGGTAGGCACTGTCCTCCCTATACTGTAACACTAAGATCACAATTCAACCATCGACGACTCGACCACATTTTCCACTACCGGAACTTCGCACGTTCTTAGGCACGATACCCCTTACTACCTAGCGAGTTCATAGCCTTCATGCATGACAACACAATTATTTAAATTGTTTTACACACTCAAAATATCCCACAAAACAAGGTTTTGATATGCATGCCACGACACTCCCATAAGTTACCACCACACACACCGATCTCAAAGATCGCTCACACGCAACCTTGTTCATCATTTGAAAGTGCATTCACTGAAACTCTCCTTGTGCAAATTTTTTTAAAAAATACAGCAATATCACCCATACTGGGATAGTCGACCGACTCTCACACTTGCTGATATGTCAACCACATGTTCATATCGTTTTCATCCATAAAACCATGTGATCTAATATTGTTACGATTTTTTTACAACAAGGTTTAACTCACTCGCAAAAGAAGTGAAGTAACTCACTATTTCTCCGAGTTCGAAATTAATTACACCATGTAAACAAATTTATCTTTTCCTTCCAGCACACACTTGCACACGTGTAATACCCCGGGTAAGTTCGTTAGTTAAACCCTCTTATCGTTAAATTTAATTAAGTTTATAATAGTATATTTAGGGTAAAAGTTAGTTAAATTATAAGTTAATGGAGTTTTGGTTTAGTAATGAAAAGTGTAGGGGCTGAAGTAGTAAATATGGTCATTAATATCTGAATTAGGTGTCTAGATATTTCATATTACAGCAAACCAAATTCAGTGTGTGTGGGTGTTTTGAGAGCAAAAAGGAGAAAGAAGAGGCAAGGCTAAGACTTCTAATTTGGAGGTGATTAAAGTGAAAATTAAGATCCTGTGAATTCTGGGTAAAGGACTGAACCTGTTTAGAAGGCTTGGAAACGTGTTGATAAGCAATCAGGTGAGTTTTACTTTAAAAGTATTTTTAACTGGAATACATATACGTATGGTTTGGGAATGTGATAATTGGTGATTACGTGTTTATATGTATGGTATATGTGAATTATAATATATTGAGGTATTATATTTACATGAGTATTATAATGTGTTATAATACGTTGGCCGGCTTAGGACCGGTGTGTTTGGCTATAGAATCCGTATAGCGTTGTTTGGCTGTAGATGTTGTACAGCGTTGTAAATTATTAGTTGGCTTGCAACCAACTAATATGGCCAGGAGGAATGAGAAGGGAAGGTATATGATGTGTGAGTTCAAATTGATATATTTGATCGTGCTGTGTGATTTATATAAATAGGGTTTATATAAATGATTTCAAACTAACAGGGATTTATCTCACTTAGACCTTTAGGTCTAACCCTCATTTTGTTTTAAAATATGTATTCCAGGTGGCGGATCGGGTAAGAGCAAGTAATTAGAGTAATCAAGGGATGGCTTTTGTGAAGGAATATATGATGAAGATTTTGGCATGTTTAGCAGTTGTATCATAATGATTAAATGTTGTGTATGTATTTAGTATGAAGTTTGTAGTAGAATGGCTTCTTCTGATTGTAAAAGACTACGGGACCGTACTTGTAATATGATGTTTCGTTTGTTATATCAATGTTATGTTACATTATGTGATTTGTTGTGTATATGGGATTTGGGTTGTTATAAATGGTATCAGATCCTTAGTTTAAGGGATTTAGGTATTTGTATTTGTACCTAGACTTAAACTGTATGTGAAGTAGGATGTCCCTATCATTATAGAACCTTGGGATGATAAAGTATAAAAGGTAGAAGGAACATCATGTAAGGTAATTTCATATTACACCTGGCCAATGTAATTGTGATCTTACAGGTACATGTTTGAACTGGAATACCTTGTTATATGGGGTATGTGCCTATGTGTATATTAACCTTGTTTAAATCTACAGAATGGCAAGCAGTACACGGAATTCGAATCGAGGAGGAGGAAGAAATTCGAATAGTACGAATCCGCCGATAGGAACGGGGGACAGGGGAGGCAGAACTGGGGGCAGAGTCGGGGGTAGAACCGGGGGTAGAGCTGGAGGTCGAGCCGGAGGCGGAGTCCAGCCACATGGTACCGAGTTTGTTACCAGGGATGATCTAATGGCAGAAATGGGAAGATTGCAGGCTAGCATACAAACAATGTTTGATCGAAACCGTCACAATGAAACTGGAATACCGGACCCCGGACCGGAAGATGAAATGCTAATCACACCGACTGTTGTACCAGTACAAAGGAGGTGCGACTATAAAATGTTTTTGAGCTGTAGACCTCCGACCTACTCAGGAGACAGGGATCTCGTGAAAGCAATGAGATGGATGAAGGAAATAGAAGCTATTTTCAAGACAAGCAAGTGTGCAGATGAAGATAGGGTATTGTACGGGGCAGCAATGTTAAAAGGGGATGCTTTGTATTGGTGGGAATCTTTTATTCATTCTAAAGGATCTGATGTTTATTCTACCCTCTCTTGGGAAGAATTTGTGATAGCCTACAGGAACGCATTTTGTCCCCAAGCAGCCGTCAAACAACTGGAAGGGGAATTTATGAACTTGCAACAAGGAAACTTATCCGTTCGAGACTACACCGCTAGCTTTCTGGAAAAGTCTCGGTTCGCAGAATACTATGTTGCTACGGAGACGATGAAGACGGAAAGGTTTATCTTTGGGTTGAACTCAGAAGTTAGAAGGCTAGTGACGGCAAAAGGACCCGATACCTTCTCGGCTGCAGTTGATGCCGCGGAGAATGTTGAACGAGATATTAGAAGAGATGCTGGCGATAAAAGTATCGGGAAGAGAAAGTGGGAAGGACCACAACACGATCCGAAGAAGTCCCGATTTCAGAGGTATGATAACCGTCCGCCGTTTCGACCAGCAGAAAGACCATGTCAGAAGTGCAACCGTGTCCACCAAGTAAATTGCCAAGGTGATTTACGAGTGTGTTATAAGTGTGGGAAGACCGGGCACGTCATTAAAGATTGTAAGGTAACGCGGTTATGTTTCTTATGCAATTCTCCGGATCACCTTCAGTCGGACTGTCCAAGGGGGAGGATACAGCAAGGTGGATCATCAGGCAGGCCAGCGATTGTTAAACCAGTACTACCAAGACTGGAACCGCCAGTAACCAGGGGTCGCGCATTTCAAATGACTGAGAAAGAAGCGGAGGAAACTCCGGATGTGGTCACAGGTACATTTTTAATAAACTCTACACGTGCTAAGGTGTTATTTGATTCCGGTGCAAACCGATCGTTTGTGTCTCCTGCATTTGCTGCTTGCCTGTGTTTGAAACCTAAAATGCTAGAACATGCTCTATCAGTAGATACGGCAAATGATAATCAGGTGTCAGTTAAAGAAGTATTTGATGACTGTGTGATAAATATAGAGGAGTGTAGAGTTCCGATACAATTGTTTCCTATAACTTTGATAGAGTTTGACGTCGTAGTGGTAATGGACTGGTTAGCCGAGAATCAGGCTAACATAGTGTGTGATAAGAAGTTAATAAATGTGGTATTACCTGAGAAGGGACCAGTTGTGATTTATGGTGATCGTAGGAATCATCAGTCTAGCCTTATATCTATGATAAAAGCCCGTAAGTGTGTGAATAAGGGTTGTCAGAGTTACTTGGCTTACGTGATAGATATTAAGCCAGAAAAGAATAGGATGGAAGATATTCCTATTGTTAGTGAATTCCCTGAAGTATTCCCCGAAGACTTGAATAGTCTTCCGCCTGTTAGACAAGTAGAGTTCGGTATAGACCTGATTCCTAGAGCCACTCCTGTAGCCCGTGCACCTTATCGTCTGGCACCTCCAAAGATGAAAGAGATGATGGCACAACTACAAGATCTATCCGATAAAGGCTTCATCAGACCTAGTTCTTCACCGTGGGGAGCACCAGTGTTATTTGTGAAAAAGAAGGATGGTTCGATGAGAATGTGTATCGACTATCGAGAACTGAATAAGCGCACGATAAAGAACAAGTATCCGTTACCCCGAATTGATGACCTCTTCGATCAGTTAGTTGGAGCTTGCTATTTCTCCAAGATTGATCTAAGATCCGGTTATCACCAGTTGAAAGTTAAAGAAGAAGACGTTCTAAAGACTGCTTTTCGAACAAGGTATGGACATCACGAATTCTTAGTGATGCCGTTCGGACTGACGAACGCTCCAGCTGCCTTTATGGATTCAATGAGTCGGGTATGTAAGCCGTATCTCGATAAATTTGTTATTGTATTTATCGATGATATCTTTATCTATTCCCGATCCAAGGAAGAGCATGCGCAACATCTTCGTTTGATTCTGGAGCTACTGAAGAAGGAAAAGTTGTATGAAAAATTTTCTAAATGTGAATTCTAGCTACGGAAAGTTCAATTTCTGGGGCACGTGGTTTCTGAGAAAGGTATACAAGTTGATCCGATGAAAGTGGAAGCAGTTGAAAAGTGGGAACCGCCAAAGACAGCAACCGAAGTACGTAGTTTTCTGGGTTTAGCCGGCTACTATCGGAAATTTATAAAAGACTTCTCTCGTATCGCAACGCCTTTGACTAAGCTGACCCGGAAGAACCTGAAGTTTGAGTGGAAAGCAGAACAAGACGAGGCATTCCGGATATTGAAAGAGAAACTGTGCAGCGCACCGATTCTATCACTACCTTAAGGTTCGGAAGATTTTGTTGTTTATAGTGATGCGTCAAAACTGGGATTGGGATGTGTACTTATGCAGCGGGGAAAGGTTATTGCTTATGCTTCTCGCCAATTAAAGGATCATGAAAGACAGTATCCTACGCATGACATGGAGCTTGCAGTAGTTGTCTTCGCGTTGAAGATTTGAAGACAATATCTGTATGGTTCCAAATGTCAGATTTATACTGATCACAAGAGTCTCCAACACCTCTTTGATCAGAAAGAACTGAATATGAGACAAAGGAGATGGCTAGAATTGCTGAACGATTATGACTGTGAAATCCTTTATCACCCGGGAAAGGCGAATGTGGTGGCGGATGCGCTGAGTCGTCAAGAAAGGAGTGGAACAATAAAAGTTATTTCGCTACGAACTGAACTCCTACCTAACATATTTGACGAATTGCAGAAGTGTCAAGTGGAAGCTTATCAGAATGAACATCTGAAATCAGAACGGTTAGCAGGGATGTCAACATTGCTAGTAAAAGATGATTGTGGGTTATTGTGTCTGGGAAACAGAGTGTGGGTACCTCGTTTGGGTGGGTTACGTGATCGTGTTTTACAAGAAGCTCATAAATCCCGTTTCTCTATTCACCCAGGTACAAACAAGATGTATAAAGATGTTGGTCCCGAAAGGCCTATACAAGTTTGTAGAAGGGGGGGGGGGTTGAATACAAACACACAGATTTTACTTTTCTAAATTGTTTATTGATAAATCATTAACAATTTACAGCTTGTTGCGGAGACAAGATTAAGGATAAACCTAAATCTAAACAAGTTGGAACACTAAGGTTTCTTGCACTAAGAAAGATAAGGAAATTACTAATAATAACCTATCTTGAGATAAGAGATATGAACTTGTCCAGAGTTAGCAAGTTACTTCAAAAGAAGTGAGTTCATCTCTTTATATACTGCATGCATTTAATGCTAGTCAGTATATACTTTACACGTGTCATCAGCTGGTTGGTTGCATGTCATTGACCTTGGTTGACAACCTTAGTAGCCGTAAGGATGAACAGTGTAGTATCAGAGTGGTTGTACGATTTCAGATATTCGGAGGTTCTTTTCTGACATTTCGTACGGAGGCGTGCAAGGGTGGTTAAGACAAAAGTACTTTGTACGGAGGACTTCATGATCAGCTTTCGTTGATTCAGCGATTATCATTTACTATTCAGCAGATGATAAAGTTCAGCGATAGCTGAAGTCTTGTACTTGATACTTCACGTTGAGTGGACAAATCTGAGTCTTCACTGATCCGCATCAGTTCATTAGGAGACTTGTCGCTGGTTCTTGAGCTTGATCTTCGACTTCAGCGTAGAACCTTTGTTGACGTGAAACTTGTCTTCAGGGATCATAAGTAAACAACTAACTTATCAGCGATCATCATAATGACTGAACAGACTCAACACATTAATGGTGAACAGTTTCGGTGAATGTTTAACTTAAAGAGCGAGAGTTCCTATCAGCGGTACTGGAAGATCTTAGTACTTATCAGCGATAGTGAAACTCTGATACATATTGTTTACTTACAATTTTCACTAAGTATATAAGAGAGGGTCATTATCAAATCGCTGAGGGTTTGGATCAACAATCTCCCCCTATTTGATTATGACATAGCAACAAAGAAAATTGCTATTTAATGAAAACATAAGGATAAAAAGAACTCATAAAATATTTGTCCCTTTTACTGTTTTCTGGGATCTTTTCAGTACTGATGGAGTAAAGTACGTTCGCTGAAATCTTTCTTTAAAATATTGAATCAGGTTACAATGAAGAACAGAAAGATTACAAGTACAAGCGAAATAATTTACAAGTACAGAAGGATAACTGATACAATAGAGAAAAAGGAGATTATATCAGCCTTCAAAGGGTTCTTCCTTAATGAGAAGTTCATCAAGGGTCTTGTCAGTGGGGATCATCCAGCCAGGGACATTTACTCCTTCATTTTTTAACTTCAGAGCAGCTTCAAAAATCAAGGGCTTCAGGTGTCTAGCTTTGACGTCGTGTCTGACTTCACACCAGTGTACGAGATCTCTGAGTTGCTTGATTGGAGCGATGTGGAGCTCAGAGACACGTTGAAAGTGAGGATTTCCATCATAGTCTAAAAAGAATATACCATATGGATCACTTACCACTGTGCCAGGGATGAAAATTTCTCCAGGTGGTAGGGAGGTGTCAAGCATTGAAAGATCAGCATCAGGGCCAAGAACTTCAGCACGAGAGAAACCAATACCTGTTTCATTTCGAATGATTGGACCTGAATCAGAAACTTTCTTCTTCTTAGCAGAGGCTTTCTTCGGTTGAGGAAGAGTAGGAGGGATATCCACAACAGATGAAAGCAAGTCGATCTGTTTGTTTAAGATCATCTCAACATGGCTTTTGAATTTTGAGCGTGATCCCTGAATGGCTAATTTTGTTTCTAACCATTCAGAGAGACCAAACTTTTCTAATGAAGCAGCATAGAAGGTTTGCTTGGTTTTGTCATCTCTGTAGATATCCACTTCAACAACAGGAACATCAACGAACATTTTTCCTTTGATGTTGGCTTTGATTATCTTGGATGGTCTTGATCGATAGGTCAGCATTTGATTAGCCCATTCCAAGGTTGTATCAGAGACCTTTGTCTTTTCTCTAACGATCTCTTGAGCATCATCCCAGAGCTGACGTTGAACATCAATGGGAACTCTTTTCAGCTTGGGGTCTTTGATTGATCGTTGAGTAAGCTTGATGGCGTATTCTCTGTCTCTCTCTTCGTCTTCCTTTCTTTCAGCGATGAGGCGTTCAGCTCTGAGGTGTTCCTTGTATTCAGCTTTTGAAATTCTGAACTTAGGAGGAACTGAAGGTAGTTGATCACGCCTTAGAATGATTCGCTGATCCTCGAATCGCTTTATCATTTCTTCTCTTCTCTTTTGATCCTCTTCACTCAGCTTTTGAGGAGCTGAGGAAGGTCTGTTTCTGTGCGAGAGGGGTTGTTCTTCTGGTTCATCAGTCTCAGAGATCAAATCCAAGACTGGGATTATGTCTTCAGCGGCAGCTGGAATTATTGGTGAAGTCGCAGTTGTAGAGCCTTCAGCGATATCCTCAAACAGGGGAGAGGACTAGCTGAAACGCAGCGATCTTACTAATAAGAACTGGGTAGAAGAACATGGGTAGAAAAGATAGAAAAAGATTGTGGATGTGTAGAGAGGTTGTTGAGAAGAGAACTGATTGTGTATTGAGATGTTCAGGGAAGGAATATAAGTAAAGTTTAGTGTACCTGACAAACCGGCTTTTCAAGCAAGATCGCCAGATTTTCAAATTCAGCGAGGCCTTTGCCTTTGCTTTTCTCAGCGCCAGAGGCTGAGGGCTTTGTCTTTGTCTTCTCCCCTGAAGGTTCTTTTATTGAGATTCCCTTAAGAGCTTTGATCCTTGGGGAAGGTTTGACGATAAAGAAATCATCATCATCTTCATCATCATCATCATCCTTCCTTGGAGAGGAGGATGGTTCATCTTCAGGGATGTCGATGTCTTCATCTTCTTCTGCTTCGGATTCCTCAGCATCTTCTTCGAGTTGATCCCCCTCAGATACAGAGGCGAGCTTCTCGGTTCCCTCAGGGTTTTCATCTCCCTGAGGTCCAGCGGTTAGATCTTCATTCCTCTCTCCCCTGATAGATTCATCATGGGAAAGGTCTTCAGCGCTCTTCTCAAGATTTTCAGCGCTCTTCTCCCTGGTATGTTCAGCGCTCTTCTCCCCCTCTTTCTCAAGATGACTGGGGGAGGAATGGGTAGACTCAGCGTTGGTGTTATCTCTGTCTTCTGGGCCAGAGATTTTCACACAACCTTCAAGCTTTGCTATTCTGTCTTCTAGGCCAGAAATAGCAGGCGTGATTTTCTTCAGCTCTGTGCGATCCGCCGCTGTGAAAGATTCCAAAATAGGTGCAGGGGCAGGAGCAGGAGCTGGATTATTTGCCTTGTTGACCAGCGTCTCGATCATCGTCTTCATAGAACTAACGTCGGTCTTTACAGAGCCTAAGTCAGTCTTGACCGCTGACATATCACCCTCGAGTTTTCCAACCGATGTCTTCAGCGTTGTTACTTCGCTGGACACGGTCGAAACTGAGCTTTTGAGGCTGGTGTAGTCAGTGTAGATGTCAGAGAGCACCTTGGCAAAATCGGCGAGAGTCTTATCAAGTCCCTTGATGTCTTCAGTGGAAGTTTTCTTCTCCACCACCGTTGTCAAATTTTCTCCAGCGTTTGTTACAGCTGTAGAATTGTTGGAGAGTGTGGTGGTGAGATCAGTCAGCTTAGTTTCCACGGATTTCAGAGACTCGTTGATGTCTCCCAAATTAGGACCTGTAACACATAAGTACTTGTGAACAAAGGAAAGCTCAGAAGTTTCAGGTTTAGTTACAGTGTATATGGGTTGATTTGTACCTGCAGGAGGATTGACGAAATCGTCAAAGTTGCGGACTCCTGAATAATGTTCCATATCCTCTTCGAAAGTTCGGTGAGGAATGGTGATCTCTGCAGGTCCTGTCTTCATCATTTGTTGAGAAGCGTCAGCGGTGGCTTCTGGAATGATGGCATCTCCAGTGTTAGCTGGAGGAGTGTCCAAAGAAGTGGAGGGAGGAGCGAAGGATAAGATTGGGATTCGGGTACTGAGTTCAGCGTTGGAATCGCTGACAATCACTTCATCAGTCTTTTGAGAGACTGAGGGAGGTTGGGAAGTTTCCAAGTTTCTAACCTCAGCGTTTAGAGACGCTGAAGTCTGGATTGGAGGGATGGCTTGAACGGGTGTGGCAGAGCGTACCACGGAACTTTCCTTCAGCTCTTCAGAATGAGCTGAGGAGTCTTCAGCATGGGATTGCTGGGGTTGCTCCTTGGTTTTCTTGATCCTTTTGGAATCAAGTTGGGTGTGAGAGGGTTTCCTTTTCTTAGAAGGAGAGGATTTTGTGGCCGGGGTATCAGCGATGGGTATTGTCGCTGAAGGAGCCACAGAAAGCGGAGAATTTAGAAGAGTGAGAAGAGTAGAGAGACGTACCTGATTTGCGACAGGCTTTAAGTCGAGAACCTTAGGGCCAATCTGAGAAAGTTTCAGATCACCCTCTTCAGGATAGCTGTCCTTTAGGCCATATTGAAAGATGGCGCTGATGAATCGTGGGTAAGGAACCCATGCTGGTCTGTCAGCGGCAGAATCGACACGTTGAATCAGGTCATCATAAATAATGGAGGCCCAGTCAATGTTTAGACCTTTCAGCAGTGCGTATCCCATGGACTGCTGAGGTTGGGCGGCTTGATCAGAAGAGCCGGACTTCGCTGTCATGCAGCTGATCAGGTGTGCGAAGATGAAGTTCATCTCGCTGGGCATCTTGGATTTCTTTATCAGCGTCAGCTTCTTCTCAGGCTTCTTGTCCCTTCCAATATCCCAGATATAACCCATTGCGTCAAGGAAAGCAATGATTTCTTCTTTGTCAGCGTGCTTCTTGTGGTCAGGGAATGGAACGAAGGGTTTTTCTTTGGTAGCATTTGGGAAGTTCAGGGCTTTTCGGATTATGGCAGGGGTTATCTTGATGGTGCCATACTCAGTATCGCTGATTATGCAGTCGATGGTTTTGGATGCATCTTTGGCAGAGGGTAGCTCAGTGTGTCTGGCAAAGTACCAGAACTGGGATAAGAGTCGCTGACTGGCAGGAGGTGTTATGGTCAGGGCTGTGTAGATGGGGCTGTTCTTCAGAAAACTCACAGCATCGTCCAGATGTGATACTTGCTTCCGAGGAGGAAACTCGAGAAGAGCTGAGAGGTTGTTGGCCTTAGTCCAATCTAGTTGATCCAGCTCGAACTTAACCTGAGGAGCTTTGATGATATCCACTTCCTCAGAGTCAGCGGAGATGGACTCAGCGGTGACATTAATCTTTGAAGATGCCATTTCTCTGTATTATCAGTTCAACCAAAGATGTTAACAAATAAGAATTGTCTTAGTATGGAAAGAATTTCCATTAAGATTGTTCGAATTTTGTCCATTTCATTC
This sequence comes from Saussurea involucrata, assembly GCA_033807775.1. Taxonomy (NCBI): domain Eukaryota; kingdom Viridiplantae; phylum Streptophyta; class Magnoliopsida; order Asterales; family Asteraceae; genus Saussurea; species Saussurea involucrata. The sequence continues at coordinate 15,386,739 of CM066312.1, forward strand.
AGACATAAATGTCTTAATGAAGATTAGGGTTTTTCATGATTTTTGAAATGAAATGTAAAACCCATAAAGTCTTGTATTCCAGTTTCTAAAAGAAAACTGGATACGAATGAAGAACAAGTTTAAGATTTAGATTTAAAACTTGAAGAACAACCATGAAATGGTTGTGTTCATAAAACCATGAAAGAAATGATTTTATTTTACAAAGTTCTTTTGTTTGATCTTGTTAAAACAATGAGAAGATCGAAAACAAGTTATACGCATTTGATAATAGATAAGAACATATTAACCTTGATGTTTTGATGAGGAAGATGATGAACAGTTCTTGAGGTCTTTGAGAGCACAAATGCAACAGAGGATTCTTTTCTTGCGGAGAAAGATTGTTCGCGTAAAAGACAAATATAAACCAAGAGTTGTTTAGTGGGACTATCATCTTCTACTGGATGAGCATGAGGAGTGGGAACTTCTTCTGAATCACCAAGATGAGAAAACATCCATTGATTCAGTTCTTCAGTATCAGCGTTCGGTTTAGAGTTCGCTGAACGGGATTCGTCAAACGTGACGTGAATAGTTTCTTCTACAGTTTGTCTTCTACGGTTGAAGACTCTGAAGGCTTTGGAGACTGAGGAGTATCCAAGAAAGATTCCATCATCAGCCTTAAGATCAAACTTTCTAAGGGCATCTCTGTTGTTCAGTATGAAACACTGACATCCAAAGATGTGAAGAAAGCTGATTGAAGGCTTTCTCCCATGAAAGAGTTCATCGGCTGTCTTTTTGAATCTTTTAACTATCAGCGACCTTTTTTGCGTAAAGCAAGCAGTGTTGACAGCTTCTGCCCAAAACTGAGTAGGCAGGAGAGAATCGCTGAGCATTGAACGTGCAGCCTCAATAATTGTTCTATTTCTTCTTTCAGCGACTCCATTTTGTTGCGGTGTTCTCACTGACGAAAAGTTGTGAGAAATACCCTTACTCTCAAGGAAGGAATCAAGAGAACTGTTTTTGAATTCAGTTCCATGATCACTCCTTATTGAGCGAACAGTCATATTGTTCAGAGTTTCCATCTTCCGAACAAAGGTGATGAGTTCTTCAGGGGTGTCACTCTTAGAACGGAGAAACATTACCCATGTGTAACGAGAAAATTCATCAACTATGACCAGCGTATATTTCTTTCCAGCGATGGATTGTTTGTTAACGGGGCCAAACAAATCCATATGGAGTAGTTGTAGAGGAGATGACACTGAGGAGACTTGCTTTGACTTGAAGCTTGCCTTGGTCTGCTTCCCTTTTTCACACGCTGAACATAAAGACTATTTGGCGTATGAATGCTGAGGTAGACCAGTGACTAACTCTTTGGAGGAAAGAGTATTCAGTGTCTTGAAATTTAGATGTGAGAGCCTCTTGTGCCATAGCCAGTTGACATCAGAAGATGCCTTTGAGAAGAAACAGGAGTTCTCAGTGGTTGTTGAGTCCATGTTTATTACATAAACATTTTCCAAACGATAACCGCTGAGAGCTGTCTTCTCCTTTTTGTTAGAGACAAAGCAGGATTCCTTAGTGAAAATCACTTTGTTATCCATGTCGCAAAGCTGACTGATGCTCAGAAGATTATGCTTCAGCCCTTCAACATATGCGACTCTTCTGAAGGAGGTTGTACCATTTGAAAGTACACCATACCCTCGGGTGTGTCCTTTTCCATTTCCACCGAAAGTCACAGAGGGACCTTTCTCTTCCTTGTATTCAGCGAGCAGGCTTTTCTTACCAGTCATGTGTCTAGAGCATCCGCTATCGAGATACCAGATACCCTTCTTAACCTGCAATACAAAGGAAGATTAGTTTTTCTTAGGTACCCACTTAACCATGTATACACGTTTGTCAGTGGAAGTAGTTGGAATGGAAGGTTCAGCGGTCTTCGCAGCATTTGAAGATTCAGCTTTGTCTTTCTTCACTTTGGTTAATTTCTTAACCTCAGTGGTAGGAGTCACCTTGACCTGATTTGCACCAGGGTTGGTCTTCTTTGCCTTGGGGGCAATCTTCACCTTAGCTATCTTTTCAGCTTTGGTGGCTGTGGGGCACTTACTAGCAATATGATCGGTAAGTCCACAGTGATAACATTTCCTATAACTAAAAGTAGTTCTAGGACCACTTGTATGCTGAGCTTTTAATTTTGAATTAGAAGTGCCAGCACCAAGTAAACTATTGGCTTTAGAAATGGGACGAACATTCAGTTCTTCAGATTTCTTACCAAGGATATCCACTCTGAGTCTAGGAGTAGATCGCTGAATAGATCCATAGATCAGCTTTCTAGATCCAGAGGGGTACGTCACTGAGGCTTTAGAAGCATTCAGCTTTGGTACTAAGGTACCCTTCTGAGGATTTTGATAAATAACAATTCCTTTACCTTTGTCTTTAGAGACAGAGGTAGGTTTTGAATAAACCATTTTCTCCTTACCTTTTGAGGAGGTAGGAGTTTCCTCAGGGATTGGTGTAATGGACGAGGAGCACTGAGATGATGAAGTGTCAGCGACTAAGGATACGAACGTTCCAAATTTAAGCATTGAACGTTCAGTGGTTGGTTTTGGAGTATCATATTTATAACCCAGACCACGTTTATCACTCAGAGGAATCTGAGCCTTAATTATCTCAGTGATCTTTGTTGAAGAATTACACCATCCTTCAACAGTAGCTTGTTCAGCTTTTAATGCAGCGATAGCTTCTGCTCGTTCGATTTTGACTAGCTGATTTAAATAGACTTGATCTTTAAAATCATTTTCAATTTTAGAAAGCTTTTCTATTTGAAGGTGGCAGTTTTTAAGCTTTTCAGCGAGATCAAGATTTTGGTTTTCAACCACAGCTTTGCCGTTCATGGCTTCGTATAAACTTCTAGTCAATAGATCGATTTTATGGAGACTATCAGCTTCATCAATATTTGCAATATTGGTAAAGAAAGAAGGTGATACCTGAATGGCAGATGTTGAAGTGGAGGGAATGTCTGAACTTTCTTCCTCTTCTTCAATCTTGGCCATGAGACATTGATTTTCTTCATCATCTTCAGAATCGGATGATGAGGCTTCTTCATCAGAAGCAGCCCAATCATAGTCAGCCATCAGGCCTTTTCCTTTCTTCTTAAAGCTTTTCAGCTTTGCATACTTCTCCTTCAGCTTTGAGTATTTGTCATCTTTATTCCTTGGAACAAAGGATTTCTTTGTAAAAGCTGAAGGTCTCATGATTTTCTTTGACCTGCACTCGTTAGCGAAATGACCTGTCTTTTCGCAGTTGAAACAAGTAGCAGTAGCCTTATCAACAAAAGCTGATGATTTAGGCTTGTCAGCTATGGAAAGAGTTTTGTTCTTTCTAAACATTTTCTTCTTGGCGAATCTCCTGAACTTTTTAGTTAGGAGAGCCAAGGATTCATCATCATCTGAAGAATCAGAATCTGATGACCTTTCAGAGTTACTCTCTAACTCAGTGATAGTGACCGAGGGTCGCTGAGTAGAAGGTTCCTCTGAGAATAAAGCAACAGGGGTGCTTTTGGAATCTTTTACAAGATTCTTCTTAAGATGGCTAGATTGCTCATGATTCAGCAACGTGCCATATAAGGTAGCAAGGGTCATTGATCTTAGATCCTTTGATAGCTTGAGACACATGGAATAATTGTCCCAGCTTTCAGGTAAACATTCTAGAAACTTTTTCAGCACTTCAAAGTTAGAATATTCCTTACCAACAGTTTTCAGATCTATAATTAAACAATTAAAACGTTGGTGAACTTCAGAGAGAGTTTCATTTTTACCAGAAATGAAGCTTTCGTATTGTCTTACCAGGTTGATCTTTCTTGAGTCCTGGACTTCAGACGTTCCTTCATACTGAACACATATTGTGTCCCACATGGCTTTTGATGATTTCAGGTTCATGACGGAATGGTAGACTTCGTCAGGAAGGGCCATGGATAGTATGGATATGGCTTTTGTATCTATAGCCACTTTCTTCTTATCTTCGTCGGTCCACTGATGGATTTCTTTAGGAATCAGCCTTTCTGGAATAGCAGGTCTATTTGCAGTGGCTGGAACTAAAGGATCAATTGTTACAGGGATGTGTGGGCCGTTCTCAAGATAGTAAGGCATAGTAGGGTCTACACCTTCTAAGAAGAGTGTCATCCTATTTTTCCACAAGTTAAAGTTGTCTCTGGAAAATCTAGGGGGTTTTGCAAGAGAACCATTGTCTATATAATTTGTGTTTGTGTGGGAGGCCATTTTCAGATAATAGCAAGGAATAGAAATATCTTAGATTAGATCTTGTTTATGAGATTAAACAAATCTGCTCTGATACCACTTGTTGGTCCCGAAAAGCCTATACAAGTTTGTAGAAGGGGGGGTTGAATACAAACACACAGATTTTACTTTTCTAAATTGTTTATTGATAAATCATTAACAATTTACAGCTTGTTGCGGAGACAAGATTAAGGATAAACCTAAATCTAAACAAGTTGGAACACTAAGGTTTCTTGCACTAAGAAAGATAAGGAAATTACTAATAATAACCTATCTTGAGATAAGAGATATGAACTTGTCCAGAGTTAGCAAGTTACTTCAAAAGAAGTGAGTTCATCTCTTTATATACTGCATGCATTTAATGCAAGTCAGTATATACTTTACACGTGTCATCAGCTGGTTGGTTGCATGTCATTGACCTTGGTTGACAACCTTAGTAGCCGTAAGGATGAACAGTGTAGTATCAGAGTGGTTGTACGATTTCAGATATTCGGAGGTTCTTTTCTGACATTTCGTACGGAGGCGTGCAAGGGTGGTTAAGACAAAAGTACTTTGTACAGAGGACTTCATGATCAGCTTTCGTTGATTCAGCGATTATCATTTACTATTCAGCAGATGATAAAGTTCAGCGATAGCTGAAGTCTTGTACTTGATACTTCACGTTGAGTGGACAAATTTGAGTCTTCGCTGATCCGCATCAGTTCATTAGGAGACTTGTCGCTGGTTCTTGAGCTTGATCTTCGACTTCAGCGTAGAACCTTTGTTGACGTGAAACTTGTCTTCAGGGATCATAAGTAAACAACTAACTTATCAGCGATCATCATAATGACTGAACAGACTCAGCACATTAATGGTGAACAGTTTCGCTGAATGTTTAACTTAAAGAGCGAGAGTTCCTATCACGCGGTACTGGAAGATCTTAGTACTTATCAGCGATAGTGAAACTCTGATACATATTGTTTACTTACAATTTTCACTAAGTATATAAGAGAGGGTCATTATCAAATCACTGAGGGTTTGGATCAACAAAAGACCTAAAGCAATTCTATTGGTGGCCGGGGATAAAAAGAGGGATTGCTCAGTATGTGGAAAGATGTGATACTTGTAAGAAAGTGAAGATCGAAGACCAAAAGCCGTTTGGTCAACTACAGCGACTAGAAATACCTATGTAGAAGTGGGAGCAGATTACCACCGATTTCATCACGAAGCTACCAAGGACTCCGAAGGGATTTGATTCTATTTGGGTGATCGTCGACAGATTGACAAAGTCTGCACACTTTCTACCGATAAAGGAAACTGATTCGATGGAGCGATTAGCTAAGTTGTACATTGACGAAATAGTAACTCGACATGGAGTTCCAATCTCGATCATTTCTGATCGTGATAGTCGTTTTACTTCAAGATTTTAGAGAAGTTTTCAAAGAGAAATGGGGACACAGATAAAGTTAAGTACGGCGTATCATCCCCAAACAGATGGTCAGAGTGAACGAACGATTCAGACCTTAGACGATATGCTCCGGGCTTGCATTGTTGATTTTGGGGGATCGTGGGATAAGTATTTACCGTTGATCGAATTCGCTTACAAAAACAGTTATCATTCCAGCATACAAGCGGCACCGTTTGAAGTATTGTATGGTAGGAAATGTCGAACGCCTCTATGTTGGAACGAAGTGGGAGAGAAACAGTTAGCGGGGCCGGAAATAGTTCAATTAACTGCCGATAAGGTTACTCAGATTCGTGAACGATTGAAAGTGGCTCAAGATAGACAGAAGAGCTACGCTGACCGACGTCGAAAGCCTTTGGAATTTCAAATCGGAGATTTCGTAATGTTAAAGGTTTCGCCGTGGAAGGGAGTCATCCGATTTGGGAAACAAGGTAAACTGAGCCCAAGGTACATTGGACCGTTTGCAATTACTGAAAAGATTGGTGAAGTAGCCTACATGTTGGATCTTCCGTCAGAGTTAAGCAGGATTCATAACGCGTTTCATGTATCGAATTTCCGAAAGTGTTTGGTTACACCGGATCAGGCCGTTTCTCTACCAGAGATACAAGTAGATGAAAAGCTGAATTATGTAGAGGAACCTGAAGCAATAGTTGATCACAAGGTAAAGGAGTTGCGGAACAAAGTAATCAAAAAAGTGAAAGTTCAATGGCGACATCATAGAGGTCAGTGTTGGACAACCTAAGGGGGGGGTAAGGTTGTATTTAAAATCTTTTTCTTTCAAAAATTCTTTGAACAAATAAATACAGTAAAAATAAAGCAGAGTATAAACAAGTAAATATACAACAATTATATAAACAGATATAATTTAAATGCACAGCGGAAATGTAAATAGATAAGGGAAAGAGAATACTTGACAACGGAATTTTTAAAGTGGTTCACCAAACACAAAGTTGGCTAGTCCACCTCGAGAAAATAACACTTCTCGGAGATCCAATACGAAACGTGTTCTTTACGGTAGAAACACAAACCTTAATACAACAAACGCGAAACACCCTTCTTTGAGAGATTAATGTGGATCACTCACTCTAATTCAAACACTTACAAGAGGGTATAAATTTTAATATGAATAATCACTCTTGAATAAGGTTTATCACTTGGATATTTTTAGAGAGTTTGATCACTTGAGTTGTGTTGCTGATTCAACTAATCGAGAGATTTTAATCTGCTATCAACTCAAGATTTCTTGCTCAAAAATTAATTTTATCAGTTTAAGTGATTTAGTGTGAGTAAGAAAGCAGCAGAATAATAATCAAATGCTGAGGGAGAATTTATTGCTGAAGTTGGTGTAGCATTGAAGGCTGCTGGATGCTTGTATTTATACTGGATGATCATCAGCCTTGAGAGATTTCGCGGTATACCGCCAAACCATCGCGGTATACCTGCGTCAGAAAAAGTGTACTGCAAGGAGAAGGTCAACCTGCAAAAATCAACGGCTACATAGTACCCGCGGTATACCGCGTTGCACATGGCGGTATACCGCCTAAAAAAGTTGTCTGACAAAAGAAGCTTCCCATGCAGTTGAACTGTCGGGTGAATAGTGACGCGGTATACCGCGTGAACCTTGGCGGTATACCGCCTAAAGATTTGTCCAATGAGAGCATGGCAACGCAGGTTACTTCGGCTGATCACAATCTTTTGCAACAGATGAACAGTAGCAGACAGCATATTAATATATATATATCAGTGATTTATATATATAAAAAAATATTGTATATATATATTTGATTCAAATATATTTATATAGATACGAAATATCCAAGTGATAAAATATTTTAGGGTGTTTATCATTTTAAAATAAAATGACGAAACTCTTCAGACTTGGATTCTTCAGATAAAAAATTATCGAGATCATTTAAATATCTGCACACTCAGATAAAATATTAGATAACAAATAATGCGGTGTGTTTTGTAATCATCAAAATAAATATGGAGATGTGATTTTATGTGTACCAAAAATATATCACAATATTTAAAGCTGGGTACACTTGCACCAACAATCTCCCCCTTTTTGATGATGACAAACACAACGCTAAACACGAGAGCATACTCGGTTTCTCTCCCCCTTTTGTCGAAGCAAAAAGGGTTTAAGAAAATCGCTTATGCTCCCCCTCGAAAGATGCTCCCCCTCAAAATATGAAATATTTGAGAGTTAGTATTTATCAAGGGTTATACTCAAGCATGCCTAAACCAAGTCTTAATTTAAAGAAGGCTTTTTTGTTAAGAGCTTTTGTGAAAATATCGGCCAAATTATCTTCCGAATCAACCTTTTCAAGCACGATTTTGCCTTTTTGAACATTATCTCGTAAAAAGTGATGTCTCAATTCAATATGTTTGGTACGAGAATGCAAAACGGGATTTTTACTTAAGTTTATGGCACTTGAGTTATCACACATAATTGGAATTTTGGTTAGGTGTACCTCAAAATCGGTAAGTGTGTGTTTCATCCATAGGACTTGAGCACATGCTCTTGCGGCGGCTACATATTCTGCTTCGGTGGTAGACAAAGCTACGGATTGTTGTTTCTTAGAGAACCAAGATACAAGTGAGAGACCTATAAAGGCACATACCCCACTAGTACTTTTTCGGTCAACAATAGATCCACCAAGATCGGAATCGGCGAAACATGTTACTTCTAACTCGGGTTTCTTTGCGTACCATAAGCCAAGATTAGTAGTACCTCGTAAATATCGAAAAATACGCTTGACAGCTTCATAGTGAGATTGTTTGGGTGAAGATTGAAAACGAGCACATAAACATACACTAAACATAATATCAGGTCTACTAGCAGTTAAATATAATAAACTACCAATCATACCACGATAAATCTTTTCATTAAAATCGTTTCCCTCCTCGTCACGAGATAATTGCAAATTTGTGGTCATTGGAGTTTCAACGGGTTTGACATTTTCAAAGTTAAACTTTTTCAACATATCTTTACAATATTTAGATTGACTAATAAAAATACCAGTTTCACATTGTTTTATTTGCAATCCTAAGAAGTATTTTAACTCTCCCATCATGCTCATTTCAAACTCGCTTGTCATTTTCGCAGAAAATTCATTACACAGTTTTTCATTGGTGGAACCAAAAATAATATCATCAACATATACTTGCACAACCACAATATCATTTTGAACATATTTCACAAATAAAGTATTATCAATTTTACCCATAATATAACCACTAACAATTAAAAAAGTTTTTAATCTATCATACCACGCACGCGGAGGTTTTTGCACATATTGATTTCTTGTATTTACTTTAGGTGATTCATAGAATCTTTTGATGGGTATACAAGAACATTTATCAACACAAGTATTGGAACCAATGCCTTTTCTACATTTTATACGGTTAGGCATATTAAGCATGTTAAGAACCTTTTTATTACTACTTTCAAAGGCTTTAGCTAGCATGTTATCTTTTTCATATGAAGCACATTTAGCCTTTAAACATGTAATCTCATTCTCAAGAATATCACATTTTGTACAAATAATATTTTCATGTGATTTTTTATTTAAGCATGCAATTTCTTTATTTAAAACATCACAAGATTTACAAAAATCTTTTTCTCCTAATTTAGTTTCTAATTTAGCAATTATATCCATATCATTTTCAGATTTTTGTTTAACATTTTTTATTTCCTTTTTACATGCATTTACAGTTTCTTTTAACATAGCATTCTCATCTTGGTAACGATTTGCAAGAGCGGCCATTTTATGAAAAGATTCATATAATTCTTCAAGATTATTTTCATTATCACTTTCATAATCACTATCGTAATCCGAGTAAGAAGATTTTACCTCGTCGTCGCTATCGGCCATAAGACAAATGGCTTGATAGTCATCTTCTTCTTCACTCTCGCTCCACGCGCCTCCAATGAAGGCTTTCTCCTTCTTCTTTTGGAATTTGTTCTTTTTCGGACATTCATTGGCGTAGTGGTCTTTGTCACCACATGAGTAGCAAAAGCCTCTCTTTGGCTTAGCTTTATCGTCTTCACTCGAGTCGCCATTTTTCTTAACTTTTTCGTCTCGTTTATGGAACTTACGACTTCGATTATCACCACCACGACGGTAGTTACCGTTTCTTTGAAATCTGCCATTGTTAGAAAATTTATTATTATTATTAAGAAATTTGGAAAAGTTTCTTACCAACATGGCGACTTCATCGAGAGTTTCGGATGGATCTTTCGAGGAGCTAGCTTTCTCCTTTTTCTTCTCATCTTTTGGTGTTGAGACATTGAGAGCGATTGATTTCTTTTTAACTTGCTCCCGATCTTTGTTTCTTTTAAGTGCAATTTCATGCACTTTAAGATTACCGATCAAGTCATCTATCTTCATTATGGAAAGGTCACGGGAGTCTTCTAAGGATGTTATCTTTTGCATCCACTCCGAAGGAAGGGCTCGTAGGATTTTCCTTATATAGTCCTCGTTAGGATAAGTGCGATCCAAACCTTTCAAAGTAGTCACAATAAGGTTAAATCTTTTAAACATTGAGTCAATTGACTCATCTTGTTTCATTTCGAATAGTTCATAATCGTGAACTAAAATATTTACTTTACTAGATTTAACCTCCGTGTTTCCACGATGAGTATTATTTAAACTTTCCCATATTTGATTTGCAGTTTTATAAGTATATACTCTTTCAATTTCGTCAGATGTTAAAGCAGCATATAATATATTCTTAGCTTCAAAGTTTAAACAAAAATGGGCTTCATCAGAAGTAGTCCAGTCATCTATAGGTTTATGAATATAAACATCATCTTTCACAATGGTGGGTTTAAAATTCCCTTTTTCTATGATGTTCCAAATCTTTTGATTTTTGCCACGCACGTGACATTCAAATAGCTCGGCCCAAATGCCAAACTTTTCAGTATCTATCAAAGGAGGTTTTGAAAACACGATATTAGTTTGTTGAGCCATTTAGAAGAATAAGAGAAAAATATGCAGAATATTTTTGAAAGACCCGCTCTGATACCAAATGTTGGACAACCTAAGGGGGGGGTAAGGTTGTATTTAAAATCTTTTTCTTTCAAAAATTCTTTGAACAAATAAATACAGTAAAAATAAAGCAGAGTATAAACAAGTAAATATACAACAATTATATAAACAGATATAATTTAAATGCACAGCGGAAATGTAAATAGATAAGGGAAAGAGAATACTTGACAACGGAATTTTTAAAGTGGTTCACCAAACACAAAGTTGGCTAGTCCACCTCGAGAAAATAACACTTCTCGGAGATCCAATACGAAACGTGTTCTTTACGGTAGAAACACAAACCTTAATACAACAAACGCGAAACACCCTTCTTTGAGAGATTAATGTGGATCACTCACTCTAATTCAAACACTTACAAGAGGGTATAAATTTTAATATGAATAATCACTCTTGAATAAGGTTTATCACTTGGATATTTTTAGAGAGTTTGATCACTTGAGTTGTGTTGCTGATTCAACTAATCGAGAGATTTTAATCTGCTATCAACTCAAGATTTCTTGCTCAAAAATTAATTTTATCAGTTTAAGTGATTTAGTGTGAGTAAGAAAGCAGCAGAATAATAATCAAATGCTGAGGGAGAATTTATTGCTGAAGTTGGTGTAGCATTGAAGGCTGCTGGATGCTTGTATTTATACTGGATGATCATCAGCCTTGAGAGATTTCGCGGTATACCGCCAAACCATCGCGGTATACCTGCGTCAGAAAAAGTGTACTGCAAGGAGAAGGTCAACCTGCAAAAATCAACGGCTACATAGTACCCGCGGTATACCGCGTTGCACATGGCGGTATACCGCCTAAAAAAGTTGTCTGACAAAAGAAGCTTCCCATGCAGTTGAACTGTCGGGTGAATAGTGACGCGGTATACCGCGTGAACCTTGGCGGTATACCGCCTAAAGATTTGTCCAATGAGAGCATGGCAACGCAGGTTACTTCGGCTGATCACAATCTTTTGCAACAGATGAACAGTAGCAGACAGCATATTAATATATATATATCAGTGATTTATATATATAAAAAAATATTGTATATATATATTTGATTCAAATATATTTATATAGATACGAAATATCCAAGTGATAAAATATTTTAGGGTGTTTATCATTTTAAAATAAAATGACGAAACTCTTCAGACTTGGATTCTTCAGATAAAAAATTATCGAGATCATTTAAATATCTGCACACTCAGATAAAATATTAGATAACAAATAATGCGGTGTGTTTTGTAATCATCAAAATAAATATGGAGATGTGATTTTATGTGTACCAAAAATATATCACAATATTTAAAGCTGGGTACACTTGCACCAACAGTCAGGATGCTACGTGGGAGTCAGAGGCAGAAATGAGAGCCAAATACCCTCATCTTTTTACTTAACTGAATTCCGGGACGGAATTCTTTTGAGGGGGAGATGATGTAATACCCCGGGTAAGTTCGTTAGTTAAACCCTCTTATCGTTAAATTTAATTAAGTTTATAATAGTATATTTAGGGTAAAAGTTAGTTAAATTATAAGTTAATGGAGTTTTGGTTTAGTAATGAAAAGTGTAGGGGCTGAAGTAGTAAATATGGTCATTAATATCTGAATTAGGTGTCTAGATATTTCATATTATAGCAAACCAAATTCAGTGTGTGTGGGTGCTTTGAGAGCAAAAAGGAAAAAGAAGAGGCAAGGCTAAGACTTCTAATTTGGAGGTGATTAAAGTGAAAATTAAGATCCTGTGAATTCTGGGTAAAGGACTGAACCTGTTTAGAAGGCTTGGAAACGTGTTGATAAGCAATCAGGTGAGTTTTACTTTAAAAGTATTTTTAACTGGAATACATATACGTATGGTTTGGGAATGTGATAATTGGTGATTACGTGTTTATATGTATGGTATATGTGAATTATAATATATTGAGGTATTATATTTACATGAGTATTATAATGTGTTATAATACGTTGGCCGGCTTAGGACCGGTGTGTTTGGCTATAGAATCCGTATAGCGTTGTTTGGCTGTAGATGTTGTACAGCGTTGTAAATTATTAGTTGGCTTGCAACCAACTAATATGGCCAGGAGGAATGAGAAGGGAAGGTATATGATGTGTGAGTTCAAATTGATATATTTGATCGTGCTGTGTGATTTATATAAATAGGGTTTATATAAATGATTTCAAACTAACAGGGATTTATCTCACTTAGACCTTTAGGTCTAACCCTCATTTTGTTTTAAAATATGTATTCCAGGTGGCGGATCGGGTAAGAGCAAGTAATTAGAGTAATCAAGGGATGGCTTTTGTGAAGGAATATATGATGAAGATTTTGGCATGTTTAGCAGTTGTATCATAATGATTAAATGTTGTGTATGTATTTAGTATGAAGTTTGTAGTAGAATGGCTTCTTCTGATTGTAAAAGACTACGGGACCGTACTTGTAATATGATGTTTCGTTTGTTATATCAATGTTATGTTACATTATGTGATTTGTTGTGTATATGGGATTTGGGTTGTTACAACACGCCAACTCATTTTCAAAATTAGAAGTTTACAAGGCACACGCACACACTCACACATTTTGACATGGAGGACTTATGTAACCGGTTTGAAAACGTAATGCATGACTCACTTTACATTGAAGGCTATTCGCTCAAGCAGGGTTAACCTTTTTGCAGTTACAACAAATCAACGCCGACACCCTACTTCCCACTACACCATCAGGTTCCTTACGTTTGAAACAACCTTCGGTGATACCCCACACACTTGAATGTTCCAACCTCACAGTCACCACCTGACTATTAATTGTAAAATATACGGCTTCCCCTCGGTCCCAAATTGGTTAACCGACACCAATGTTACCAATCCATACATCTATCACTTTTCATCCACTCTTGTCACTATTCCACTAACTAAAGGGTAAGAAAGCACCTCTACACTATCCGATCCTTGAGTTGAAACTCTCAAGATTTCAATTCACCGGCATCGGGAATCTCTCAGAATAAAGACTCATTAGAGAATAGCAGCTCACCTCTAAACACTTATTTCCCTTAAGAACCCTAAAGGTTCTACTTCACACGGACACTCATACCAAACATTCAAACGATGCTTCTTCTAGATAATATCATCAATCACGCCAAGAATAATCTGCACAACACACTAAGTCGTTGCCAAAATGACAAGATTAAACTTTACACACAAAACAGATTAACAACCATCCCAAAATAACAAGGCAAGAATGATCACCGTCATGCACCTGTAAATTCACAATTACACTGGCCATGTGAAATCCCGAACTTACCTTACATGATAGTTCTCACCACCCTATTATTCACACTCCCCAGTGAGGTCTTCCTAGGCCTTCCTACATTCTCAGTTGTACTCCTACAGTTTAAGTTTAGACCCATCCGGTCACCTAAATCCCTTAAACTATGGCTCTGATACCAACTGTAACAACCCACTCCAAAGCATGCCGAAATAAGACATCAATTATAATAAATCGCCAAGACTTGGCCCAAGGTTCACACCATCAATTATAATGAATGTGGGTGTGCTAATTGAACTTATAATGTAAATTGCGTCCAGATACATGTTTAGGCGGGAAAATACTGAAGTCGGCTCACCAGAAGACGACACGTGGCATGCTAGTTACTCATTTATTATATGTATAGATATGTATGTATGTTTATATATATGGGAAATTAATTAAAATGCCACAAGTTTGACTAACTGTTACCGAAATGCCATAAATTTTTTCCATTTTGCAAAAATGCCATAAATACCCGCGATCGCGGGCAGTGGCATTTTTGTAATTTTTTTTAGCCCGCGATCGCGGTATTCTACTTTTTGGTTGAGTTTTGATTTTATATTTACACTTTCACCCCCTATACTTATTTACTAAATTTACGTTATACCTTTTACTTTCATAATTTAATTTTACATTTAACACATATAATCGTTTATTAACTAAAATACGTTAAAAAAATACGTTAAAAAAATACGTTTTAATTTTAACAAGTTACACCATTATAATCGTCTCTTCGATGCGTTCGAAATGAGCCCAATCTTGAATTTTTTTGGATTTATATATTTTAATATATATCATATAAACTACATAAAAATTATTTTTAACGTATTTTCAATTCATACCCTTATTGTTAATTATTTAATTTATGGTACTCTTATAGTTAAAATACGTTTTATTTGATTTATTATCGATGGTCCAAGTGTAAGTATTAAAAATTGGCGGAGCCTTTGTGATGGACAGACATCGATCTTTTTGTGCATACTCTGTAACTGCAAATACTTCAGTTCCAAACACACATGAATCATCGTTCGCCAAATACCCATTTTCACAATTTTTAAATGAGTCCAGTGATACCAATTTGTCAAAACCCCATTTCATATTCTTCTCGTGAAACCTTCTCCTATTGCCATTCACGATATCTATAAACACATTCAAATAATAATAATTAAAAACGATTTAATGAATTAGTTAATATATGATTACTATGTTAATGCGATAGGAGTGTAAAACTGTAACAACCCACTCCAAAGCATGCCGAAATAAGACATCAATTATAATAAATCGCCTAGACTTGGCCCAAGGTTCACACCATCAAAATTCATCATTTGGGTTTGCGGAATAACCCTAATTACAACTGAGAGTTTCTAATATAGGAATGTAAAGGAAGTCCACTAATGTCAAGCCACGCCCGCTCTCACGCCTTCTCTTTATCACTAGAGGAGCTGCCCTTAACCTGATTACCTGAAAAGGGTTTCAGTTTTGAAAATGCGAGGGTTAGACCACGAGGTCTAGTGAGGTCCCTCAGTTACATCCACACCACATATAGCAATTAAAGAGTTTGCGAAACATAAATCAATAAACAGTTTGGCAAGTAACGTATGGGACACACCCCCCATAAACACCACACCATGACATATGGGACACACCCCCCATAAGCGTCATACTATAACATATGGGACACCCCCCCATAAGCATCATACTATAACATATGGGACACACCCCCCATATAGATCACACGTATCGTATGGGGCACACCCCCCATATAGATCACGCCATGCATAAGTAATTTATATGCGACATACGTTAAGCGAACACACATGTACAAGTAAATGAACAAGTACCATCAAGCTTTAGTTAGAAAAACTCACCTGGCACGCTTACTTTCCTTTCCTACTCAGATAGGCACTTCCACTCGGTTTCCCTGAATGAATGGGCAAAACGTAAGTTGATTACTCACTTATCCGGACACACACACCTTTCCGGACACAAGCTTTTCGGACAACAGCCTACCCGGACAACACCCTATCCGGACAACACCCCATCCGGACAACACCCTATCCGGACAACACCCCATCCGAACAACACCCCATCCGGACAACACTCTATCCGGAATATCCAATCATCCGGACACCCACACGACTACCGGACACTTACCCGGAAACCTTCAACCGCTCAAAGTGTCCGGACGTCCAGGAAGTTATCCGTACGTCGACCTGTCTCTTAATTGGCCCGATAAATCCCAGAAACGGCCGAAATCCCCCAGATGAAGATTAACAACTACATCACGGTCACTAAACTCAACAATTACTGAGATCTTAGCAACAATAACACAGTAAAATGCCTCATTTCTCTCATTAAGCTTCAAACCCAACTTTAATAAAAACCCACATAGGTATTCAATCTTTAATCAAAAATTCCACAGCTGAAAGATAGAGAAAGGAAATTACCTGATGGATTCTTTGTTGAAAACGAATCCCCAACACACCCCTTTTCTTTGATTTCCAATCTTGATGACTCTTTCTCTCCAAATCCCACAAGAGCTCCAAAACCCTTCTTTCCTTCCTCTCTCAAAACACAGCCGTCAACCACAAACAATTCAGGAGAAAAAATGACTCTCCTAGGGTTTTTGTGCCATTTTATACCTTATCCCAATTTTAACAATTGACCCCTCAACTTCCATAATTAAAACATTTGCACAAGACTTTAAAACTCTTCCACTTTGGACACAGTTACTACAAAAACAAAATTGAAAATACGTTAAAAATAAATTTTTATGTAGTTTATATGATATATATTAAATCCAAAAAAATTCAATGTTGGGCTCATTTCGAACGTATCGAAGAGACGATTAGAATGATGTAACTTGTTAAAAGTAAAACATATTTTTTAACGTATTTTCGTTAATAAACGATTATATGTGTTAAATGTAAAATTTAAATTATGAAAGTAAAAGGTATAAAGTAAATTTAGTAAATAAGTATAGGGGTTAAAAGTGTAAATATCACATCCAAATCACAATTTCGAATTAAATTTTACACTTTCAACCCCTATACTTATTTACTAAATTTACTTTATACCTTTTACTTTCATAATTTAAATTTTACATTTAACACATATAATCGTTTATTAACGAAAATATGTTAAAAAAATACGTTTTAATTTTAACAAGTTACACCATTATAATCGTCTCTTCGATACGTTCGAAATGAGCCCAATCTTGATTTTTTTTGGATTTATATATTTTAATATATATCATACAAACTACATAAAAATTTATTTTTAACGTATTTTCAATTTTGTTTTACACTCCTATCGCATTAACATAATAATCATATATTAACTAATTCATTAAATCGTTTTTAATTATTATTATTTGAATGTGTTTATAGATATCGTGAATGGCAATATGAGAAGGTTTCACGAGAAGAATACGAAATGGGGTTTTGACAAATTGGTATCACTGGACTCATTTAAGAATTGTGAAAATGGGTATTTGGCGAACGATGATTCATGTGTGTTTGGAACTGAAGTATTTGCAGTTACAGAGTATGCACAAAAAGATCGATGTATGTCCATCACAAAGGCTCCGCCAATTTTTAATACTTACACTTGGACCATCGATAATAAAATAAATAAAACGTATTTTAACTATAAGAGTACCATAAATTAAATAATTAACAATAAGGGTATGAATTAAAAATACGTTAAAAATAATTTTTATGTAGTTTATATGATATATATTAAAATATATAAATCCAAAAAAATTCAAGATTGGGTTCATTTCGAACGTATCGAAGAGACGATTATAATGGTGTAACTTGTTAAAATTAAAACGTATTTTTTTAACGTATTTTAGTTAATAAACGATTATATGTGTTAAATGTAAAATTAAATTATGAAAGTAAAAGGTATAAAGTAAATTTAGTAAATAAGTATAGGGGGTGAAAGTGTAAATATAAAATCAAAACTCAACCAAAAAGTAGAAATCGTATGCACCCCGGGTACTCACCGGATCGAGGGCTAAAAAAATTACAAAAATGCCACTGCCCGCGATCGTGGGCTCCCATCGCGGGTATTTATGACATTTTTGCAAAATTGAAAAAATTTATGGCATTTCGGTAACAGTTAGTCAAACTTGTGGCATTTTAATTAATTTCCCTATATATATAGGTTATTTTAATTTTAATTATAAATTAAAATATAGTATTACGTAAATATAATAATTTTGGGAAATTAATTAAAATACCCCAAGTTTGACCAACTGTTACCGAAATACCCTAAATCTCTCTCACTTTGCAAAAATACCCTTTTTTCCGCGATGGGAGCCCGCGATCGCGGGTCAGGGACCATTTCTGACACTTTTTTAAACTTGCAGGGACCATTTTTGAAAAATGGCATCCCGCGATCGCGAAGGAATCCCGCGATGGGATTATTTTGTGACTTTTCAATTGCAAGGGACCATTTTTGAAAAATTCCAGGGACCATTTATGAAAAATTCACCCGCGTTTGACACTGTTCACCCCGCTTTCGTCCAATTTGATGAATTTGAATTGGAATGTTACACTTTCAACCCCTATACTTATTTACTAAATTTACTTTATACCTTTTACTTTCATTATTTTAATTTTACATTTAACACATATAATCGTTTATTAACTAAAATACGTTAAAAAATACGTTTTAATTTTAACAAATTACACCATTATAATCGTCTCTTCGATACGTTCGAAATGAGCCCAATCTTGAATTTTTTTGGATTTATATATTTTAATATATATCATATACAGTTATACACTACATAGCTAATTAATGAGAATTTAGATCAGATTTATATGGTACTATCAAATGCAAGTTTCTATAATATAGATATTGTTCTACATTACATGATACCAATTTTTGCATCATATGAATCACTTCCAGACAACAAGAACCAATACCCCAATAATCTCTGTATTAGGATTATCGCAAGTTTCATAAACCTACTTACTAGGTGTTGGAAATATGGGTTTTACTAAACTTTGGACGCATTTAAATTTATATATATGTGTTATATATAACTAACTTTTAGTAGGTTTATGTTCTTCTATATGAGATCTTCGAAATGATATATAATGCGTCCAAAATAGAGTATGTGTGAAAGATATATCGATACTCAAAGTTGAGTAAATGGATGAAATTAGCAAAAACCAAATGAAGTAAACAGTAAGTCAATCACAATACTTTAACAAAATAAGTTAATACTAAAAATAACAATTATTTAATGTTACATAAACAACCTAAGTTTGATTTATTTGACAATGCGCATAAATGGACTCCGCCATATGTATGCGAAATGCCTTGGCCTCGGCCTCGGTCTGGTCAGGGTGTACAAATACCACATCGTTATTTATCAAGATGCTGGCATTACGACATACCCAGACACCGCAATCCGCATTCATCCCGCCCTGCTGGAGTGTATTCTTGGCGAACTTATGGCGAAAGAGCTCTGACCTATCGCGACGCCTCGTGTCCTTGACCCGACAAAAGAAGTCAAATAGCACATCTTTAAACATTCTCATCTGGTCTTCCAATTGGTCTCTGAAGAGACTGGCACTATCGCTGTCATATATGGTCATGGTCATAGCGTCAAGCTCAAACACTCCGAGCAGCCAATGTTTGGGATGAATGCATATTGGGATGTACACCTGAAATATTACAATATTAGAAAACTTAGTTAGCAACAAAACAACTTAAATAAAATAAGAGTAAAACGATTTACATACCACATCGAGGAGAGCCCAAGAAACCCCTTCCACGCCGTTGCATGAGTTGGCCACGGAGGCGGGACCTTGATGGGGGAGCAACAGGTAGGGAAAGAAAATACTATACATTATGGTCCACCTCGTGTATGTTCCACGATGTCTTTGCAGCAGCGAGACCCAACAATCGATGTGCTATACATAAAAAATAGATGGTTAGACATGTATTATAAATATATTTGATTATATGACTATAGTTAAACTTCATACTAACCACATCCTGTAACTCAGACTCCAAAGGGTCATCCGCCAGCAATACTTGGAAAAAGCGGGGGGTGATTTCCATGCTCAAGTAAGGGACGAATATCATGGGGGAGAGGCGACCAGTCCGACACATCCTCAATATTTCCGATGCCGGTTGAGGCTCCGGTGAAGGGACCTTTCCCTTTTTCTTTCCTCCCTTATTTCCCCCCGCTTTCTTTGCTTGTTTTTTAGCGGCCGGTGGTGTCGTAGATCCTTGTTGGCCAAACGGGTGACGAAACCATTGTGAAATTTTATGCGACCGCTTTTGAGGGAGCGGGGTCACCTGTGGTGGTGGATCTACAACATCCATCGAGTCATCGTCAGGCTCCGAGAAGTGCTCCGAGAAGTGATCTTGGATAATAG
Source organism: Saussurea involucrata (assembly GCA_033807775.1). Classification (NCBI taxonomy): domain Eukaryota; kingdom Viridiplantae; phylum Streptophyta; class Magnoliopsida; order Asterales; family Asteraceae; genus Saussurea; species Saussurea involucrata. The sequence continues at coordinate 15,407,184 of CM066312.1, forward strand.
GAGACCCCGTCTGAAAATTACGTTACTCAATGTTTTAAGTACAATTTAGGAAATGTTCACAATTAAACCAAAACTACCAAAATAACTTACAGTATGCATTTCCGGCCTGTAATAGTCATCGGCCGAACCGCCAAAGATGTTTGTGTATGCCCCCGACATCCCGGCCTGCGTGACATTGATCATTAAAATAGTTACAAAATTAGGAACAAACATATAACTATAATGGTTACTCGGTGTCACTTACACTCTCCGGGATAGTAGAATAGGATGTGGCCACGAACGGCGTTTGGGACATCCCGGCCCCCGACATCCCAGCCTGCGTGACATTGATCATTAAAATAGTTACAAAATTAGGAACAAACATATAACTATAATGGTTACTCAGTGTTACTTACACTCTCCGGGATAGTAGAATAGGATGTGGTGGTGAACGGCGTTTGGGACATCCCGGCCCCCGACATCCCGGCCTGCGTGTCATTGATCATTATAAGAGTTACAAACTTAGGAACAAACATATAACTATAATGGTTACTCAATGTCACTTATATTTTCATGGAATGACGGATAGGATGTGGTGGCAAACGTCGCCTGTGCCCCCTGTCCGAACGGAGCGGGGATCGGTGTCGTACTCGACAGCTAAAACAAATTTAGAACGTAATATTAATATACAAACTAAATAAACGTGGCCAACAAATTAAGTTAAACACTAACATTGACAGCGCTAAACTGTCTGTAGAATCCCTCCAGAAGCTGTACACGTGACTCTAGCGGCCCGTGGACGTAGTCCCACAGGTGCTCATGAGAGCCACACTGTGGCTCGTAGGAAGGGGCCGCCTCATATGGATTGTAAGAGGAGGAATGGGGCGGCTGGTAGGAGGAGGAACGGGCCGGGTGGTAGGAGGAGGAACGGGCCGGCTGGTAGGAGGAGGAAGGGGGCGGCTGGTATCCACCGGAAGAGGGCATGTCGTCGTCTTCCTCATCTTCGGAAGTAGGGGGACGTCGAGCCCTTTCCGCCTCTGCGTCAATAAAGGCCACGCTGTCTCTGTACCAATCTGTGCCCATCTCGTCGACAGTAGGCACAAGGCGATCGAAAGGCAAGAGTGGCTGCTAAATATATGATAAAACATAAAAGAAATTAATAAGCGGGACTAACGTATGCAAATTGTAAACATAGTAAAAGAACTTACATTTCTAGACGCATTGAAGAACTGAAACCAAAGCGACCTACTTAGGGTAACACGCTTGTCCCAACGGGTTCCCCTAAGTACTCGATCGTCGCGCTTGACGAAATATCGGATTGATGCGGGAAACATCTCCAAGATCCATATCTGGAATTAGACAAGAAGAGCAAGTACGTAAAAAGAAAAGCCAAACAGTTTGTATGTATTATTAACAATTGTTATACTACGTATCTAACCTTGAAGGCGTATGTAAAACCACAAAGATTCATCTTTGCATGTCGATCAACGCGTCTGGCTATGGCTCGGTGCAGAATAGAGTAGCAATGTGTCCAGATATGGCTACCCTACGGGTAGCTGTTAAACAGCTCAAGGTCCTCGACGGCCCTAAGGACCGTCTCGGAAGCATACTGGCTATACTCACGGCCCAGGAAGCCCATATCCACGATCACCACCAAGCATACACGGACAGCATCGTCGTCGGTTAGGGCACTAAGGCCCTCTTTCATCATGTCCCGGGCTGCCTTCAGCTTCAAACGAGATGCTGAAATGCCCCAAACCCTAGGAACGAAGGAGCAGTCTTCTAAGGGAGGAAGGGGGGAGCCTCTCCAAAACGTAGTCCTGTAATTAGACAGAACTCACGACGCCCAAAATGCAATTGAGAGCCGAAGAAATCAAAATGCATCTCCTCCGGCTCAGCGTTGGCGTCCTCGACCTCCAACTGTAGAAACATGTGTACTAGCGTAGGGTCGCCACCAGAGTAAGACACATCCATCCATGGCCCGAACGGTGTCCCTCTATAGATGGTCTCAAGGGTATCTGCGCGATCACCTAATCCCCTAAAGAGCGCTCCTAATTCCTCGATGTAGGAAACTTTGCACCTTAGCGTCAAGTCGATGTTAAAGAAATCCTTCTACACAGTCATTCACAGATGTTATAGTTAGTGTTATATATAGATGTTGCGGTTTATTTTATTTTATATAGATGTTGCGGTTTATTTTATTTCAACGTATCATATTGTTATATATAGATAAAGTGTGGTGGTATTTTATTTCAACGTATAATAGTGTTATATATAGATAAAGTGTGGTGGTATTTTATTTCAACGTATAATAGTGTTATATATAGATAAAGTGCGGTTTATTTTATTTCAACGTATCATATTGTTATATATAGTTAAAGTGCGGTGGTATTTTATTTCAACGTATAATAGTGTTATATATAGATAAAGTGCGGTTTATTTTATTTCAACGTATCATATTGTTATATATATATATATAAAGTGCGGTTTAGGAACCCTAGTTGTCATTCTTAAAAGTTTAGGACCTAATTGGCATTCTTAAAAGTTTAGGACCTAATTGGCATTCTTAAAAGTTTAGGGACCTAAGTTGTCATTCTTATAAAAAATTGTTAAGGGTGTGTTTTTATAAAAAAATTGTTAAGAGTGTGTTTTTATAAAAAAAAACACATTTTTAACAATTTTTTTTATAATAACACACTCTTAACAATTTTTTTTATAAAAAAACACTCTTAACAATTTTTTTATGAAAAAACACATTATAACAACATACGCATTATAACATACAAATATCACATTCAAACATAAAACCATAAAACTATAACATTTTTTTATAAAAACACACTCTTAACAATTTTTTTATAAAAAAACTGTTTTTATAAAAAATTGTTAAGGGTGTGTTTTTATAAAAAAATTGTTAAGAGTGTGTTTTTATAAAAAAAACACATTTTTAACAATTTTTTTATAATAACACACTCTTAACAATTTTTTATAAAAAAACACTCTTAACAATTTTTTTATAAAAAAACACACTATAACAACATACACATTATAACATACAAATATCACATTCAAACATAAAACCATACATATCATGTTAAACATAGAACATATTCAAACATAAGTTATAAACACTATAACAACCTACAAATCATATATCTTAACTTAAAATAACATACAAAAAATAACAAAAAACATAAGGAAAACATACCACATAGGTAATACGAGACATCTTCACAAAACCCGAACGCGTATTCCACACGACAAAATTGAGAAAGTGGGAGAAAATTGAGAGAGTTTGATTAAAAATTGAGAGAGTTATTAAAAAAATGAGAGTGGCCGGTTTTTGGTCCCCCTCCCTTATATAGTGCGGCCGAAGAACAAATTTAGGGTTTGGTTTGTCAAAGGGATTTTAGGGTTAACCCTGTGCCGACACGTGGCACTTTTGCCCGCGATCGCGGGGGGTCAAAGAAAGTCAAACGCGGGCAGGGACCAAAACTGCACACGCGGGCATTCTTGAGGGAGGAAAGCTGGACCGCGGGCATTCTTGAGGGACCAACGCGAGCAAAGTGGGCAAACTTGGTGACACGTGTAGCCCGCGATCGCGGGGGTCAACGAGAGTCAAACGCGGGCAGGGACCAAAACTGCACACGCGGGCATTCTTGAGGGGGGAAAGCTGGACCGCGGGCATTCTTGAGGGACCAACGCGGGCAAAGTGGGCAAACTTTGGTGACACGTGGCCTGGAGCCCGCGATCGCGGGCTCTATCGTGGATTTTTGGAGTATTTTTGTAACATGGGAGAGATTTGGGGTATTTCAGTAAAACATGGTTTGACTTAGGGTATTTTAATTAATTTCCCAATAATTTTTACTTGTAAAAAACGTTAAAAATAATAACTAGGAGTGACACGTGGCAATATATCAATGGAAAAGACAAAAGAAAAAAGCTTGCTTAATTAGAAAAAAACAAGAATTGATATTAAAGCAGGAATGACCAAAACACTCAAATTTAACAAAAGGATTTTGACGGTCATTTGATCGAGGGATCATTAAGAGGCGGAGCCAGGAATGTGTACGAGTGGGAGCATTAACTATAATTCATATAGACTTATAAAGCAAAGCAAAATCATCACTTAATATTAATCAAGTAATTAAGGGCGTAAAAATAACAAAACCAAATAACTTACTAGAAGTCAAAACGAAACCAAATGGCCCGCAAAGTCAGGATTATTCGGTTTTCGTATCAAACGGTTTGGTTAACCGAACAAGTAAGTTATTTATTTACAGATTTGGTTAACCTTATTTTATAAACTATCTTGAAATTCTAACAACATTAATTTCGCAACTCATTGTTAACCTTTTTTCAACTTTTATAACTTATCCAAGAAAATCTTAATCATTTCGTATAATTTATGGAAAAGACCGAAAAACTTTGTTCTACAATATTTTTTAAAATAAAATCCTTATGCGGCTTATTAGATACCGGAATCGAATAACTCGAAACAATTCAGTTTGGTTATCGAATGGTTTTAAAAATAATGAAAGCTGAATAAATCAAAACAAATAACCGACTAAATAACGCCCTTATAAATAATCACAAACTATTAATTTTACATTATCAAGTAATCTCAATCTAATTAATAATAACATAAATGTATAGGCTATTGTTTAGAGTTATATATGCTTTAAACGAAGATAAATGGTGTAAAGGTGCTGAGGATTAGTAGTGCTAGACAGGTGAGGTGATGAGAGGATTGGGAATTAACATTTTTTTTAAAATCTCAGGGGGAGCAGATGCTCCCTCTAGCTCTTAAGTGGCTCCGCCCATGGGGATCAAATCCAAGGGTGCGTTTGGTACGCAGCAGGATAGGACGGGACAAGATAAGACAGAACAAGACAAAACAGGTGTTCAACGTTTGATAGACAGAACTGGACAGAACAGAACAGATAACATCAGACAAAATACAAATAAATAAAATTTAAAAAATGAATAAAATATAAAATAGAACGTGTATTTGATGTTTTAGAAGAGAATTGGATTTTATTTTGAGGTTATACTGGTAAAACATAAGTCTGTTCTAGCTTGTTCCATGGGATGGGGGTGAAACAGGCATGTTCCAGCTTGTTCCACTCTGTTCCTGTCTATTCCACATAAAAGTTCTGCCAAACATGAGACACTGATTTATGTTCTGTTCTGTCCAGTGTACCAAACGCACCCTAAAAGAGAGTGCATACCACAAAGATTAGATATGTAAGAGCATCTCCAACAACTTCTCTAAAATAGAGAAAACGAAGGTTTTGTTCTTTATTTGTATGCAACAACTTCTCTATCTTGTTCTCTAAAATATAGAAAACAAAGTAAAACTCCAAGTTTAGAGAATTATCTAAAACTTGGTGGGAGGTAAGAGAAATTATTATTTATTGATTTTCACCAATAAGATTAAACTATCATCATTTTATATAATTTTTTTTTAAAAAGTGCATTGGGATGATAAAGTTTATAATGTTTTAATAATATAATTATTGTTGAAATCTCTAAAATAAAGAATATGTTGGAATGAAATATATATTGACTTAGAGATTTTGACTTTTAATTCTTTATTTTAAAAAATTATAAAGAATGTGTTGAAGATACTCTAATAAATGAGGTCTGAGAACCAATTTCGTCAAAATAAGTATGCCACAAGAACCACATCGGTAATTACTCTTATATTTGGTTGTTTTATAAATATGGTTATTGAAATTTATAAATTAGGAAACTAAAATTAAAATTTTATTATATATTAAATTTATTTTTTAATTAATTAAAATACCCAAAGTTTGACTTTGACTTACCAAAATACTCATTTTCTTTCTGATTTTACCAAAATACTCATTTTTCCGCGAAGGGGTCTGCGATCGCGGACAAGGACTATTTTTGAAAATTTTCTTCCCGCTCGCGGGGGAGTGTCCGGCGATGGTGTGATTTTTGATTTGAAATTTACACTTTCAACCCCTATACTTATTTACTTACTTTACTTTATACATTTTACTTTCATAATTTTAATTTTACATTTAACACATATAATCGTTTATTAACTAAAATACGTTAAAAAATACGTTTTAATTTTAACAAGTTACACCATTATAATCGTCTCTTCGATACGTTTGAAATGAGCCCAATACTGAATATTTTTTGATTTATATATTTTAATATATATCATATATACGACATAAAAATATTTTTAATATTTACAATTCATACCCTTATAGTTAATTATTTAATTTATGGTACATCTCTTATTTTTTTTCAATTTTGTTTTACACTCCTATCGCATTAACATAATAATCATATATTAACTAATTCATTAAATCGTTTTAAATTATTATTATTATTTGTATGTGTTTATAGATATCGTGAATAGCAATAAGACAAGGTTTCACGAGAAGATTATGAAATGAGATTTTGACAAGTTGGTATCACTGGACTCATTTAAGAATTGTAAAAATGAGTATTTGGCGAATGATGATTCATGTGTGTTTGGAGCTGAAGTATTTGCAGTTACAGAGTATGCACAAAAGGATCGATGTCTGTCCATCACAAAGTCTCCGCCAATTTTTAATACTTACACTTGGACCATCGATAATAAAATAAATAAAACGTATTTTAACTATAAGAGTACCTTAAATTAAATAATTAACTATAAGAATATGAATTTTAAATATAAAAAATATTTTTATGTAGTGTATATGATATATATTAAAATATATAAATCAAAAAATATTCAATATTAGGCTCATTTCGAACGTATCGAAGAGACGATTATAATGGTGTAACTTGTTAAAATTAAAACGTATTTTAATTAATAAACGATTATATGTGTTAAATGTAAAATTAAAATTATAAAAGTAAAAGGTATAAAGTAAAGTAAGTAAATAAATATATGGGCTGAAAGTGTAAATTTCAAATCAAAACAATCAAAAATCACACCACCGCGGGACCCTCCCCGCGATGGCGGGATGAAAATTTTCAAAAATGGCCTTTGTCCGCGATCGCGGACCCCTTCGTGGAAAAAATGAGTATTTTGGTAAAATTAGAGAGAAAATGGATATTTTGGTAAGTCAAAGTCAAACTTTGGGTATTTTAATTAAATTTCCTATATTAAATTTATAATACTATTTATAATATATTTTGATTTACCTATGACTATGTAAATTACATTAATACCCCTATAAGTAATAATAAAAAAATTGCTAGCTTCCCCTCAAAATAATTCCCTATTTGTATAGGTTCCACCTAAATTCCAGGTTACCCACCATCAAAACCTTCTAAACTCATCTGTACTTTTTCAGCAAACCTTCCCTTCTAATATTACATTTTTACCATTGAAAAGTAGGTAAAATTACAAACTAGCCCTCAAATGCCACCCCTCAGCCTCACTAGCTTCAGAAATTACATTTTTGCCCCAAATGTATATTAAAATTATAACCTAACCTTCAACATGTCATCCATGGAACATTCCCTGTGTATGGAGGTTCCAAGTTCCAACCAAGCTAGCCCCAAGTGACCCACCACCAATACTTTCCAAATTTACCCCCAAAACCTATATACAAAACTACAAGCTTTCCCCCTCTCCAAGCTTCATAAATATTACAATTTACTCCCAAATGATATAAAAATTGCTAACTAGCCCTCAAAATGACACCTGTAACGTCCCAAATTCATAAACATCCAATAACATACATAAGCATTCGGATTACATAAATAAACTTGTCTTTTTAAACATCAATGAACTAAACTAGGCAAAATTGACAGCGGAAGTCTCTGCATTCCACAGCCGAGCACTAACTATAACTACCATAACCAAAACTGGAGTCTCTCTAAACTCCATGCCTCCTTCGTTTCCTTCCCTAGTTCTTATTGGAGGAACCAGTTGCGCGCTTACCTGAAAATGGTTTAGTTTTGAAAAGCGAGGGTTAGACCAAAAGGTCTAGTGAATTCCCTCCATAAAACATGTAATAAAGAATAATTTCATTTTATGCACGAAAAGAGTTCTTATGCATCACATTTCCATCATGCAAGGTTAACACAGGGTTCAGGGGTTCGCATAAGCTAAACCGATCGGGGCCTGTCGGGCACCCTCTCGTCTACGCCGAAATCCAAATGGACTCCTCGTTCCTTCATGTAGGAGAAAACAAATTCCAACCTACAAGCTAATCCTCCATATGCCCCGAGAGATCAGAGATCCCAATGTACCCTGACCCCACTGTGTAACCGACACCACATAGCATACACATATACATGAAACCACGTGCGTGAAAACCTTAATCAGCATTCATTTGTAAATAATCATGCAATTCATGAAACCATGCATAGCTCTTATGAATTTCAATCATGCTCGATAAGGAACCATTTCAGTAAAAACAATACGTCATAAAAAGGGTTGAGAGAACTCACCTGACTGCAGATCCTTCTCTAAACTCGAATCTTGCACCGACCGTTCACCTAATTAATGATTCACATATTTAATTAGATAAACACTTTATTCTCGTCCTACGTTTCTCTTAATCCGATCTCAACTACTCATTTAGGTCCATCTATCAATTATTGGAGTTCTTTTATCCTTTACTAAGCCCAAGAGACTTAAGCTAAACTCTAAATCCATCGGCCCAATTAGCTCGATACTACGGCCTGGCAGACGCCCAAACCAACGGTCCCGGTACCCTAACTCCCGAAACTCCAAATCCCGGTACCCCGACTCCCGGTACCCGACTCCCGGTACCACGGACTCCCGGTACCCGACTCCCGGTACCCCGACTCCCGGTACTACGGACTCCCGGTACCTCGACTCTCGACACTACGAACTCCTGGTACTACGGACTCCCGGTACTACGGACTCCCGGTACTACGGACTAGCGAACAGGGTTCGCACCCAACACGATTATACTCGATTTCTTCCTAATCGGCGAATAAAAGAGAGTTTTTATTGCTGCATTCTTACACAAAACTTTTGCATAACAAGGTCCTTAAAATCAGAATAATTCTTACTACCATAACAACCCGATTGTATGCAATTAAAACCCTCAGGGTGTTCTTAATCCATAACCCAGCTAAAACATGAACTGCGACTAGGGATTTAACTTAGTCATTTAGTGCAAGGAATCATAACAAGGGATGAATTACTTACCCAAAAAGAAAGAACTCTTCACTCTAAAGATGTCAATTCTTCACTGTCGACTTCTTCTTGCTATTTCTTTCTCAGCCGCCAAAGCAACACAGAACAAACAAAACCATTCTAACCCTAGGGATTTGGTCCCTATTTATACTGCTCAAATTTGCAATTAAGTCCTTTACTAATACTTTCATTTCTTCTACTTTGACCACTGGACTTGCAAACCTACTAAGAATTGGGTTGTTACAACACTCCCCCCTTAAAAGAATTCCGTCCCCGGAATTCCTTATTGGAAAAGATGCGGGTACCTTGCCCACATCCGAAACTGACGCTTCCCTAAGGTACTGCCACTACTGACCCAGTCGACTATCTCATTAATTTCGAAACATGGAACATCGGTTGCATTCCCTTCAGTTCTTATGGTACTCTAACCCGTAGGCTACTGTTCCTACTCGATCGGTCTCAACAACCGAGAATGAAATAAGGCTTCTCATGCATTAATACTTCCTTTAAGGAGGAACTTGTCGGAATCCCCCACTACAACACGAAACTTATTTACTAAGAATCAATCACACACTTGAAAGCTTGGCACAAGGCCAACCCTGTACATCCCGACAACTCACAACCCGGAGTTCCTTCACCAAACATCTATGCATCTAACATTTCCCTTCTCTCGGACTACCTAGACCACAGTTCGTCAAACTTCTCTCACAATCTCACTACTTTGCCACCCCATCCTTATACGTAACTAAGAGTAGGAACCTCCAAACCCATCGTTGAAGTGTTCACTTACTCAATTAAACTTATCCTGAAACACCTCAGTTCTTCGCTGATTGCCCCGATCGTTCAGTCATACGAAACACAACTCCGGTTATCCTCACTCCACTAGGAGGAGTAAGCATGGTCACGCCATACTAATCTCACTAGCTGAAACACTGCACGACCAATTCGTTTAAACATTTCTCACAAGGTCACTAACTTAACCCATTCAACTGCCTTATCCACTCCCTTCCTGCACAAAATCATACACAATTCCTTTCCTCAATATTCTTTCTAACGGTTCGCACGCTTATCAATAACCCTCTGCACAATCCTTCACCTTTCGGCATTACTGTCAAGTTTATTACTTCCGATTTACTCACTTATTCCGACCTACTAACTTCACCTCTCCACGATAGCGTGGAGCACTGCCCACCAAACATTACTAGCTCCTCTCCCCCGATCTTTCCACATGCTGATATCACTTTCTTATTATTCACATAACCAAACAGTTACATCAATATCCTAACCCAAACATTCCACCAAGTCGTCTTGGAACGACACTAGTGTTCGTCGTCACTACCCCTTCTTTAACCTCCAACTTTTACTTACCTAGATCCTCCTCTCGCACATAAGCCACTTTAACTCGACCAATTCATTTCAATTGTAATTATCAACTTATTCCAAATGATAAACTCCGACTTAGATGCAATTCGTTTCTTTTCTATCAACCATATATTTTATCATATTTAATCGTTAGATATCATAACTTAGCATCACATCTCGCTATGCTGGTACTCACAAAATCCATCTGTCAAAACTGATTTCTTAACTAACAACTCCCCTGAGTGACCCAACAATTCACAATTTTCAAAATAATTTGAAAATTACTTATTCCATCATACCATCATCAACCTTTCACTTACCATACCGATTCTCCCTTAACGATTCTTAATAAGGAAATGTCATTACTTAACCAATCCGTAAAATTTAATCAACCTATCAAGGCTTATACATCTATTATGACGTTCAAATCAACTAATGATCGTACTACCTCTCCGAATCATAATCATCATCATGTCATTCTTTAATCGTAATCAAACTTCCTAACTATCTACTTCTAGGGTTACTCCCTTTCACATAAGAAACAATTTACGATCTACAAAGATCTAGCATTTACTATAACACGTTTGGCCAATCCATTCTTCATCCTCTTTAAACTTCCAATGATTCCAACATACACTTACTTAGCGACTCATATCACCAAAATAATTGGTTTGTCCTTTGGGTAGTCTCACCCCATAAAGTCAACTTACACCCTATGTGCTCCAACAATCTGGTTAATAGATCGTACATCTCATCTGTAGACCCCAAGAGCTTCTATCTGATACTTTCTTTCTCTCTAACATCACCTCACTACATCACCGGCTGACACAGATATCTTGGAAATTGAAGCTACTATTCGTTCGTACATTCACCACTCCTATCATCACACTACCGACCAAGTCTCTCATGGTCATTCGTACACAATTCACCTTTTCCTTCATATTCTCCCGTATACTACAATCAAGTCTGTCTCGCTACTTAGTTCTCTCCCAACTTGTTGAACTATGACTCACGAGTCACACTTAGCTCAGACACAAACATCCTAGCTAGCTCGTTATGATCCGAGTCCTTTCTTAGACACGACACATTTTCTTACTGATTGTATAGTCTACACTCACTTCGCTCGTGTTACACGTCTTGTCTTTCTACGGACCCTCCTCACCTCGTAAATAGAACGCCTATTCAACAACAACAGTCTCTTACTAATTTAACACCTCTATAAGATATTCTATCAACTTACACTCATTTGGTTTGAGTCTTCGGCCTCGGTCAACATACACTGTTGCCGACTTCCACAACAAAAGATAACTCTTAACTACTTCCTTAACCTATCCTTTAACATGAGTTCCTTATGGGACCTATTCCTCCCTACACATCATAGTTGACTTTATAATCCGTCGCCCCTATTTCGAAACTTACTCATGTAACATCAATATTACCAGTTCCCTTCGAAACTCATGACCCACACCGTGGCCTTTCATTCCTGCTTCACAACACTACCCATAAAAGTTGCCAAAACCAACACCTTGAAGGTTTCACGCCCTTCTTCCAGACACGACCGTTCCTTGACAACCATACTTCCAGCTACCGAACAAGGGTGAAAACCCTCATACAGCCGATACTCTAATCCACTTCCGACTCTACCACTGTTCACCTTTCCTCTTAAACACCAATCATTAAAGCTACAACATTCCTTCCTGATTTGACTGTCACTTATCCACTCTTGAAGTTCTTCCTTAGCTTAAAATGTAAAACTCTATGACCTAGTGAGTTCATAGCCTTCATGCAGGACAACACAGTAAATAAACCATTTCGTACATTTTATCATTTTAAATAAACACATTTGAAAACAACTTGGGTACACATGACCCCATCACTCTTATAACTTCAACACCCTGCACAACGATTCGAGGATCGTTTGCATGCACCTTCCCGTGAACCTTAATCCGAACGAAGTTATTACGACAGTAATATATTGCATGAAAGTCTTTTCATACGACACAATCATGAAAGGGATTACCGACACAAAGTAAACCAGTCGGTTCTCACACCCTTTTATACGATATCAACAGGCCAAAACTCATTTTGATTTTTAAAAGTTTTGCTAGCAAATGTTTTCTCGACCTTTTTGTAACAATTTAACTTATCATGGAAAGTGCGAAATACTTTGCAAACCGTTAAGCTCAAAATTTCATTGTGCAATGTGAATGAAATCACCTTTTCTTTAAACATACGCTTGCACATTTTGACTCATTTTCGATCAAAATTGACATTTACACATTTAACTTAAATCGTGAAAATTTCATGTTACATCAAAGAACGTCAGACATGAGACTCTACTTGCGAATTGAAGGCTACTCACTCAAACAAGGTCAACCGTTTCACTCTCGCAGCTTATCCTTGACACTTTACCCTCGGCCGAAGGTCGTCCTCTCGGTCATGCAGCAACTTGCTGCACATGCGTTCTACAATTCACTTACTCACCTTTTCGTACTACTCTCGTTTTGATCAACTATCTTACTTTCTACTTCCACATGCTTTCATTTCACTATAGGTATCTTAACTTCATTATCTTTCCACTGAAAAGCTCGACTAAGAAGTCAGGATTCCATTGATACTTTCAAGATTTCGATACTGTCCTTCCTTATCCTCCGAACTGATTTACTTTGCAATCTCAAGAACTGGGACTCCCCTGAAGCAGGAGTCTCTCTTAAACTCAACATTCATCCTCTTCGGACTCACGAAAGGCTACCTCTAGACGACTCATTCTATTCTCTATAACATTTCCTCCCTTCGGTGTATACACACACCACATTATAATGATCTTACACGACACCTCTCTAACAAAGAAGCTCGGTCCATTCCTCGGAGATCTTGCTGACCTATTCCTCATGTTCTCCCGGCCATAGCACTAAGCTGAAAGAATTCGATAATTAATCCTTGCTAGACATGACACAACAAAATTTGCTATAAGTAAGGTATTGTAAGCACACACATGTACCTGTAAGTTCGTAATTACACTGGCCAGGGGTAATTCCAAACTTACCTTACACGTTTGTCCTTGGTACCTTATTCCTAAGCGCATTTATAGTGATCGTTCCTAAAGGCAACCCTATGTCTCGGCTGTGTTCCTCGTCTTACAGTTTAAGTTTAGGCCCGATTTGTCACCTAAATCCCTTAAACTAAGGCTCTGATACCATTTGTAACGTCCCAAATTCATAAACATCCAATAACATACATAAGCATTCGGATTACATAAATAAACTTGTCTTTTTAAACATCAATGAACTAAACTAGGCAAAATTGACAGCGGAAGTCTCTGCATTCCACAGCCGAGCACTAACTATAACTACCATAACCAAAACTGGAGTCTCTCTAAACTCCATGCCTCCTTCGTTTCCTTCCCTAGTTCTTATTGGAGGAACCAGTTGCGCGCTTACCTGAAAATGGTTTAGTTTTGAAAAGCGAGGGTTAGACCAAAAGGTCTAGTGAATTCCCTCCATAAAACATGTAATAAAGAATAATTTCATTTTATGCACGAAAAGAGTTCTTATGCATCACATTTCCATCATACAAGGTTAACACAGGGTTCAGGGGTTCGCATAAGCTAAACCGATCGGGGCCTGTCGGGCACCCTCTCGTCTACGCCGAAATCCAAATGGACTCCTCGTTCCTTCATGTAGGAGAAAACAAATTCCAACCTACAAGCTAATCCTCCATATGCCCCGAGAGATCAGAGATCCCAAGGTACCCTGACCCCACTGTGTAACCGACACCACATAGCATACACATATACATGAAACCACGTGCGTGAAAACCTTAATCAGCATTCATTTGTAAATAATCATGCAATTCATGAAACCATGCATAGCTCTTATGAATTTCAATCATGCTCAATAAGGAACCATTTCAATAAAAACAGTACGTCATAAAAAGGGTTGAGAGAACTCACCTGACTGCAGATCCTTCTCTAAACTCGAATCTTGCACCGACCGTTCACCTAATTAATGATTCACAGATTTAATTAGATAAACACTCTATTCTCATCCTACGTTTCTCTTAATCCGATCTCAACTACTCATTTAGGTCAATCTATCAATTATTGGAGTTCTTTTATCCTTTACTAAGCCCAAGAGACTTAAGCTAAACTCTAAATCCATCGGCCCAATTAGCTCGATACTACGGCCTGGCAGACGCCCAAACCAACGGTCCCGGTATGGTTCGGCTCCCGGTACCCTAACTCCCGGCACTCCGACTCCCGGTACCCCGACTCCCGGTACCCGACTCCCGGTACCACGGACTCCCGGTACCCGACTCCCGGTACCCCGACTCCCGGTACTACGGACTCCCGGTACCTCGACTCCCGGTACTACGAACTCTCGGTACTACGAACTCCCGGTACTACGGACTAGCGAACAGGGTTCGCACCCAACACGATTATACTCGATTTCTTCCTAATCGGCGAATAAAAGAGAGTTTTTATTGCTGCATTCTTACACAAAACTTTTGCATAACAAGGTCCTTAAAATCAGAATAATTCTTACTACCATAACAACCCGATTGTATGCGATTAAAACCCTCAGGGTGTTCTTAATCCATAACCCAGCTAAAACATGAACTGCGACTAGGGATTTAACTTAGTCATTTAGTGCAAGGAATCATAACAAGGGATGAATTACTTACCCAAAAAGAAAGAACTTTTCACGCTAAAGATGTCAATTCTTCACTGTCGACTTCTTCTTGCTATTTCTTTCTCAGCCGCCAAAGCAACACAGAACAAACAAAACCATTTTAACCCTAGGGATTTGGTCCCTATTTATACTGCTCAAATTTGCAATTAAGTCCTTTACTAATACTTTCATTTCTTCTACTTTGACCACTGGACTTGCAAACCTACTAAGAATTGGGTTGTTACAACACCCCCACAAGCTTCGTTAATTACAATTCACTCCCAAATGCATATAAAAATTACAAACTAGCCCTTAAAATGTCATCCATGGAACATTCTCTGTGTATGGAGCTAGTAGTTCCAAGTTCCAACCAAACTAGCCGTGACCCACCACCAATACTTTTTATATCAAATTCCAAATTTACCCCCACAACCATCGCTACAACAAAATTAAATTTATAGGACACTTAAAATGAATAAGCATTCTAATAGGGTGTTTTATAAAACCAAAGTTTATAGGACCAAACAAAAAAACGTCATATCTAAAAGTGTTACAAAAAGCTTATAGGATGGGCGTCGTAACAAGGTTTTTAGAACATTTTTCAATTAAAACATCTTAATAACTATTTTATAGGACACTATTTAAAAACACAAGTGTCCCCTAAAAAGATGGGTTTATATGACACTTTTCAAAAGTGTCCTATATAATTAGCTAATACGACACTTTATTTTGAAAAAGTGCTAAAAACCTTGTTACGACGATCAAAAACATCCTATAAAATTATTGTAACACTTTTATATAGGACCCTTTTATGTTTCGTCCTATAAACTAATGTCTTATAAAACACTTTATTAGTACGCTTATTTATTTACGCCCTATAAACTCAATTTTGTTGTAGTGTCTATTCCAAATTACAAAAATACCCTTATCATGCATAGGATATGAAGGCTCCACCAAGTGAGTAGTGTGACCCACCACCAAATATTACCCTTGTTCCAGAAGTTATTTTCAGCAACTCTCTCGCTCTAAATAAATACTCTTGTGTTTGGTTTTTCTAGAGAGAGAGAGAGAGAGATGAGCTGCAGCCATAGCCATGGTGGTGGGCCTTGTGGAGCCTGCAAGTTCTTGAGAAGAAAGTGTGTGAAAAACTGTGTGTTTGCACCATACTTTGACTCAGACCAATTAGGTGCAAGTGACTTTGCGGCGGTGCACAGGGTGTTCGGAGCTAGCAACGCCGCCAAGCTCCTCCTTAGGATACCACCGCACCGCCGTCTAGACGCCGTCGTTTCACTCTGCTTTGAAGCATTATCTAGGGTTAGAGATCCTGTGTATGGCTGTGTTGCCAACATCTTCACCCTCCAACAACAGGTTAATTCATTAGTTTTACATTAATTTCTTCTTATTAATTAATTATCATTAATTAAATAATTTGCTTAATTGATTACTTTTAACCTCCTACTTGGAGCATTAAAAGTTTTTTTTTTAACTAAGAGCATCTCCAACACGTCCCTCAAACTTTCTCTAAAATGGAGAATCAAAAATCAAAATCCCCTCAAAAAATTACGTTAATGTTCAACAGATTTTCCATTTTGAAGAAAAACATTGATTATAATATTAAAATATTTAATTCATTTATTAAAATATTATTTCTCTCACAACATATTTATTTTCAAAGTTTCCTATTGGTCATCGCATTTGGTAATCATTTTTAGAGTGATCTCCATGTTTGGAGAAAAATCTATTCTCTCTTCAACTTTCTAATAGTTTTGGGAAAGCTGTTGGAGCAATAGTAGAGCCTAAAATCCTCATATTCTTCATTTTCTCCAAAATAGAAAAGTCGTTGGAGATGCTTACATTAATACTTTATTATAATGTATTGATTATTTTAATAATACAATTGATTTAGAATAATTAAATTAGAGTAATTGAAGTTTGATGTAATTTTCTTTTAACTTTTAATACGGTATTTTAGAGAAATTATAGATTATCTATTGAAGATGCTCTTAATTATTAATATTAATTGTATTATTAAAATAAGTATTTGTTTTAAATATTTTAAATATTAATTGTATTATTAAAAAAATTATAACTTCAATATATTTATAAAGATAAAAACTTTTTATAAATAGTAATATGTTCAATCTCAGGGAAGAATTGAAATGATATTTTTGTCTCCTAATATTGAGTTTTACAGAATTATAAATTATGAATTATCTTCGTTATTTCTCTATTTTAGAATAGCTATTAGAGCAAAATGATCTATAAAATCTTTCTTTATAGACCGTTTGTTGGAGATGTTTTAAGGGTGTGTTTGGTACACTCAGCATAATAGAACAGGGATCATTGTTTCATGTTTGGTAGAATTTTTATGTGGAACAGACATGAACAGAGTGGAACAAGCTGGAGCAGGCCTGTTCCACCCCACCCTATGGAACAAGCTGGAACAGACTTATGTTTTACCAATATAACCTCAAAATAAAATATATTTCTCTTCTAAAACATCAAATACACGTTATATTTATATTTTATTCACTCTTTAATTTTATTTATTGTATTTTATCAAATGTTATTGTTCTGTCATGTCCAGTTCTGACTACCAAACGCTGAACAACTGTTTTGTCTTGTCCCGTCCTGTCCTGTCATGTTTTATCATGTCTGTATACCAAACACACCCTAAATTATTATGTATTTAAACATGTGTAACATATAACCAAATCAAGCGAACATAATATATCCCATTTGAATGACGACGAGATGGATGTGATCGCATGGAGACGTGACCTCTCCAAAAAAAATGTATAAAATATTAAATTTTTTTTTTTAAAGATATATATACACACATATATATCTTCAAAATTCGTACTTATGAGTAATAAGAGCATATCTAACACCTATGCTAAAATAAAAAAAAGGTGAAATTATGTTATCATCTATGTTAAAATAGAGAAAAGATGATAGGGATTGTAAAAATCTCTAAATTTATAGAAATCTCTATTTAGATAGTTTCATCCCAAAACTAATCATTATCCAAAAAAAACAAACTTTTTTTCTCTCAATTTTTCATATATTGAATATTTTAATAATATAATTAAATAAATTAAATATTTTAATAAAATAATTAATAGTAGAATTGCTAAAATAGCATAATTGTTGGAGTTGGATGCAAATTTTTTAGAGATTTTGAACTTTTTTTACTCTATTTTAGAAAAACTTTAACATAGCTGTTGGAGATGTTCTAAGCGTATAATTGTATACTTCTATGCATTTTCAAATATGTAAATATACCATTAATCAAATATGATAAGTCAAATAGTTTGTTGTATTGTTTTTAATTAATTATTGAAATATTCATATCTTTTAAAACTTCATTTGCTATATTGGAGTATTGTGTGCCTCTGGCGTGTAGCTCTGTAGCAAAGGAATGGTGTGACATTGCCCAAATATTGGAGTATTTTGTTGATATGCTATGAAGTTTAAAACGTTCAAAAGTGAATCTAAACATTATTATTAGTTTTAAATAAGATATCGTTACTAATTTAAGTCTCTTTTTGCTATTGCAACGTTTATGTCTTTGAATGTTTTAGTTTACAATATTTAAGTACATCGTTTCGCATATTTAATTTTGCCAGCTTTAGCCAAACACGAGCCGAAAACGCTTTCTTAGGGGTCGTTTACAAAACGCTTACCCGGGTAAGTGCTTACCAAGTCACATTAGCTTACCGGATGAATATGGCAAGGACTAAGAATCTTACCCGGTAAGTAAGTGCGGCGGCTCTTACCACGGTTAGCGCTTACCGGCTAAATTGTTGCATACAATGCCATTTTGGTGGACTAAAATTTTATCCGTAAAGTAAGTGATATTGTTGAATTTTATCGATAAGCACTTACCCGAATAAGTGATTAGGTAAACGACCCCTTAGTTCAAGCTAAATATCGTTTGCCAATTAAACTCTCTTTTTACAGGGTACTATATATGATTATATAGTGCCATCAAACCTTTTGAAATGACAAGAGTCGGTTCTTTTTTGTCTTTATTTTAATTTCTTTTGAATTTTGCAGAATTTGGAAATTGGATTTGATGTTAAAAGATGGTATAAAGTAAGATATGTCAAAGTTTTGTACAAGACATAAAGTAAATAACATAAAAAGTGATGTGAAAAGAGACTACCCATTATTAATAATTAGTTTTAATTTTTTTTATATATAATACATGGTATAAGGTTATAGAGGCTTCATAAAAGATAAATATTGCATTTGTTACACATCCAGTGAGCATATACATATGCATATGTATACGTACAAGAATATACATATAATGGACATATATTCACATTGGTTTGTAAGGGAGACAACAAATACATTGTTTGTATTTGATTTGTATCCTAAGTTTGTATTTGGTTTTTATAAATCGTAAGTTTAAATCTTGTTAGTATTATTGGGGTTTTTTTAAACTGTTATATTTAAAGCCTAAAAGTTTGATCTAATTGTACATAATTAAGTTAGCTCTAACGTACGCCCATTATGACAAAAAAAATCATCTCTTAAGAATAGAGATAGAAATTTACCTGTATTATCTTTGTCAACTGAAATACACGCCAGGAGCATATTAACGTTTTGAGTGTATTTTTAATTGATGAAAATATATGTGGCAGAAACCCTAATTTCTTGGTTTTGACATTTCAGGTTGTTAACTTACAAGCAGAGTTAGCATACGTTCAAGCTAGAATTTCAACGTTGCAATGCCATCTTCAACCAAATCTATTGTCAACCAACATTCTCTCATCATCATCACCTAAACTCATTTCTAGTTCCACCATATCACCAGTTTACCCCGAACTTGCTAAATTTGTACAAGCCTCGTCGATAATGCCAAAATGTTCCAACAACTACACTCCAGCAAGTCAAGAACTTGAAGAGAATGATCTTGAGATGATATCGCGAGAGTTCTTGGCAAAGTACGTGCCCTAGTGTTAAGGATATATAGATTGTCGTGTTCTTGTAAACACGATTTCTTTAGAGGACTTGTAGCGGTTAAAAAGTAATTTGTATTAACATCGTTTTAGGGTTTCCTCTAACAAACAATTTAAACCCTAAAATTAACAATGTTAACCATTGATGTGATGTTCTTGTACTGAACTTCTTTAGAGTGTTAACCGTCACTAGTACAAAATATGCTTTTATAAACGGTTGTTTTGGGCTTTATGCACGGTTTTGGAACTACATATAAGGCCAATGTTTGTAAAAGATTCGGACTTTTATACACGGTTCCAAAACCGTGTATAAACTCAACTTTTATACACGTTTCAAAACCATTTAGAAAAATGAATATTAAATGTGTATAAAAGTCACAATTTTACACGGTTTTTAGATGAAACCGTTTAAAAAGTTCCTATTAACTGTGTATAAACTCAACTTTTATACACGTTTCAAAACCATTTAGAAAAATGAATATTAACTGTGTATAAAAGTCACAATCTTACACGGTTTTTAGATGAAACCGTTTAAAAAATCATTGCTAACCGTTTATAAAAGTGTCTATCTTACACGGTTTTTAGATGAAACCGTTTAAAAGGTCCTATTAATCGTTTATAAAAGTGTCTATCTTACGTTTTTTGCTAAAACCGTTTACAATTGTAATATTTTTTCACGGTTTTCATAACAAAACCGTGTATAAATGTAACCATTTATAAAGAAAAATTCGGACAATTGTACATGGTTTTTTTTTACTATAACCCTATATAATGAGTTTTATTTATATTTTTAATATTTTCCTCGATTTTGTTACCATTCATTATTCCAAATGTTGGTGAAGCTGTATTATATCCGATAAGCTACATTTTCAAATACGATTCCAATTAGAATAATATTGAAACATTCCAAATACAATTCCTAATACAATTCCAAATACAAAAATCAGCTAGACACGTAAATGTAACATCTCAAAGTAATCATAACCATTAAATTTTAAAGATCGTCAACGTAAATATAACATCTCAAAGTAACCAAACATTCTAATACTTTTTATTGCATAATCAAGTCTAATATTTCTTAAAACAACCCCCCCATTCATTACCACATTTTACCATCTTTCATGCACTTCAAAGTAAATGATCTTGCGGATATTGCAAGGCATCTCCTCTACTTGTGTAATTGTGAAAGGAGTTGTGCCGTTCATGTGTCCTATATATAAAATTGAAAGTAGGTGTTATTATAAAGAAAATAAAGTGTTTTGTACAATATATAAATAAAATGAAAGAAATTTAAGAAACACATACCTTAAGGGTGCGTTTGGTTCGCCGGATTCCGAAGGAATTAGGCGGAATTGGAATGGTCAATTCCGTTGACAAAATTCCATTCCGATGTTTGGTTCCTAATGGAATGGAATTGGATTCCATAGATTCCCCCAAATCAGGAATTCACCATTCCTTTCTAAAACTGATGGAATTGAAATCCATTCCACCCAAAATTAAAAAATGACAAAACTACCCTCATCTCAATCTAAAACCCTAGCAGCAAAATCGTTTTCATCTGTATTCTGCTTCTTCAAGAAACGTTTGGAGAAGCCGACATAGGGCATCGCACACAACAACTTGAAAATCGTCGAACACCACTTCAAATCGAACGAACACAGGTAGAAATTTATGCTCGATTTCTTCTCTTATTTGTACGATTTCTTCTTTTGAAGTTATCTGTTCGCTTCTCCCTGTACGATTTCGATTGCTTTGTTGTTACGATTTGTCTGCTCGATTTCTTCTCTTCTTGCGTACTCTTTTCTGGTCGATTTCTTCTCTTCTTGCGTCCTGTACGATCTTCTGTACGATTTCTTAACATTTATGTTGTGTTACTGATTTATGTTTATGTTACTGATCTATGTTTATGTTACTGACCTATGTTTACGTGTTACTGATTTATGTTGGGTTTTATGTTACTGATTTATGTTTTTGTGTTACTGATTTATGTTGGGTTAAATGTTAATTTTAATATTGTTTATAAGAAAAAAATTAAAATTAAAGAAAGGGTATTTTTGTCATTTTTCATAATTCCATTCCGATTCAATTGCAAACTAAACAGACAGATTTCAAGATTACATTCCATTTCATGCCAACCAAACAGTTGGTCAAACCTGAAAACATTCCATTCCAATTCCTTCCAGATTCCAATTCCTTTGACAGATTTCATTCCTTCAGAAATCATTCTGCGAACCAAATGCACCCTAAGAGAGGAAGCATATTATTCATGCATCACAAATTGGAATATTTGTTTCACTACATAGTAACCACACTCTCAACCATCTTGTTGTTGATTACACTAAAATGTAAAAAAATGTAGTTATTAAACAAATGAAAATACGAAATAAATTGTTGGGATATATAAATTATACCTTGTTTAATCTTCATGTAACCGAAGTGTTGGCTTGAGAAGACCCTATAACATGATTGTATTTTGTAATGGCC
Source organism: Saussurea involucrata (assembly GCA_033807775.1). Lineage (NCBI taxonomy): Eukaryota > Viridiplantae > Streptophyta > Magnoliopsida > Asterales > Asteraceae > Saussurea > Saussurea involucrata. The sequence goes on from CM066312.1 coordinate 15,429,800, forward strand.
CTAAATGAAAAAATAACAAAACATGTGTGTTAATAGTCGATTAACTATATAAACAAACATCATTAGGCCATCCGTACCCCAAGTTCACAACCTGTTGAACCCTCCGCGCCACATCAGCGCCACATCAGCTTTTCACTTTGAACCCTCTTGAACCTTTTTGAACTCATAAATCCCGTACCCCAACCTTTTGAACCTCTTGAACCCACATGCCACCTCATCTAATTTTTTAATAAAAAATCATAACATTCATAAAATTAAAATTACAAAATAAAATTACAAATTACAAAATAAAATTAAAAATTAAAAAATAAAATTAAAAATTACAAAATATTAAAAATCTACTCGTCGTCGTTGTTGGGAAGTCGGATACGCCAAATATGTTCGACCAAATCCGACCGAAGGTTATTATGAGTCTCTCGGTTTTTTACTTCTCGAACATTTGTCGCGTGTTGTGCCTCAGTGATTTGTGTTTCATCCGCTACCACGGCGTTTCCATCAGCACAAATGGCATGACCTTCGTCTTCGAGTATCATATTGTGTAATATGAGACAAGTGTACATAATATTCGCCAATTTATTCTTATGCCATCCGCGTGCCGGGTACTTAAGTATATGCCAACGTTGTTTAAGCACGCCAAAAGCTCGTTCAACATCTTTACGTGCCGATTCTTGTGCGGCCTTGAACTTTATTCGTTTATCATCATGTGGGCACGTAAACGCTTTTACAAAAGTAGCCCATTCCGGGTATATCCCATCCGTTAGATAATATCCGTTCTTGTAGGTGACTCCATTAACCTCTCATGAATTGACCTCGCCATGTGTTCGGACAATTTGCCCACGACCAATGAGTACAGTCTATGCTGCCGAGCATGCCGGGAAATCCGTGTTTAGCTTCATGAGCGTGGTACAATGAGTGTTTAAATTTTTGGTGTGAAAAATGGATGAGATTTGAGGTTGATTTATAGTGTTTAAATTGAAAAAAAAATTTAATTGCAAAATAGCCGTTGAATATGTTACCGTTAGAATTAAAAAAAAATTGATAAACTCTTCGGGTAGGAGCGGGGTGGGGAACCCGATCGCCGAGCCCGCACCCCGAACCCGCTGAACCCGTCCCCGGCGTACCCGAACCCGCTGAACCCACGGGCGCCACCTGGCCTTACCCGCTGGCCTTACCCGCTGGGGTACGCATGGCCTTAGTACACTAAAGTAATACATTATTTACGTGTCAATTAGGTCTTTGATCTTGTAAGTTTCGGTTGTCTTTTCGCTTGTCATCATCGAATCTAATGCATAGACCAAGCTACGTCTAGGCCTAATAATTAGTAGCGACCTATGGTGCCTAAAAATGTTAAAAAATGGTAATGCCAATACAACTTAAAGTGTAAAATGTATATTATTATTATATATATATTATAGTAAGATATAAATAAATAAATAAATATATATATATATATATATATATATATAGGGGTGGTATCGGGTACAAACCAACTAGTTTGTACAAACTCGTACAAACCATACCTAGCTTCATGATTTTGTAAATTTGGCTTCATGAATGTATATATATATATTTTGGCTTCATAAATATATAATTTGGCTTCATGAATATATCATTTGACATTTTTAACTAATTTTTTTTACAAAAATAAGGGTATTTTAGGGTATTTTTGTAAAAAAATTAGTTAAAAATGCCAAATGATATATTCATGAAGCCAAATTATATATTCATGAAGCCAATATATATATATATATATATATATATACATTCATGAAGCCAAATTTACAAAATCATGAAGTTATGTATGGTTTGTACGAGTTTGTACAAACTAGTTGGTTTGTATCGGATATATATATATATATATATATATCTTACCCATGTGAGTATGGTGCCAAAAAGAACTCCTTTTCTTTTTTGTGCATCATCGTTGCCAAAATTGTGTTTGTGACACCAAGATCATCCAATTCAATTTCATTTGCATTTATTGCTCCCGGTGCTATAAATGCACAATTGTTCCTTGAATTTTGAGATACAATCATGTGTAAATCCCTGAAAACATTAAAATATGATAATATTATTGGATATTGTGAACATACATATCCTAATTGATAAGACATATATATAAATATTGACTTACACTAAAAACCAAGCGATGATGTTCTGGTCGAGCCACCCCTTCGTCATTAATAACTTCAAGTCATCGTACTCGACCCCTATGTGCATAGACGTAGCTCTAAGGACCCCTACCTCGACCCGAACCGTAACCCTAGTCGTCGACCATTCTTTGTTGGAACGAAGGGGTTGAAATAGCTCCTTCATCGCGGTCGGTCGATCCTGCATTAATTTAGACAATGACTTGGTCTTCTTAGCTATCTTTTTATTCCTGTGTGGCTCGAATGCAGTGACTACTCTCTTCAAATGTGTCTCGTCATCTTTTTGTGCCTACACAAATAATCCATTTGATTGATAATTCTATACTGCTAGGGAGATGAGGCATACATATACTTAAGGGTTGAGCGAATACGTGAGGGTGAATAGGCGCAGCCGTGGGTGGAACTTGGTTGGCGGTCACAACCTTGTTTGAATGGGTTACATCTTCCTTTTGTACGAGAGGCAGAATAGGCTCACTCGTTGGTGGGACAGATATCACAGGTTTATTGGTAGTGGCTTATTAAGAAAAACCAAAAATGTTAGTAAACATGACGTATATTGGAAAATATTACTGTAATTTAACATAAAAAGTAAAACATATATGTATATACCTGTTGCAACACCGCAGAACGTGTCTCCCACTGGATAAAGCCCCCAATAGCTTGACCTAGTTTTTGAATATCAACATTTGGCATGAGCACCGGGAGGTTATACTCTTCACATCCATCTATAATCATGTCAATGAACCCCTCCTCCGGCGGATAACCATGAAGAATGTCAACCGATAAAGGATAGGCCAACCCCCTAGCAACTACTATCCCCCCCACCCCCACCCCCGCAACGGAAAACAAATCGCAGTTTGTAGCATCCTGCAAACGAAACACATAAACACCATAATTTAAAAAATGGATCCTTTCAAACTTCTAAAAGTGTAAACACATACATATTACAACTCACCTAAATGGATTCATTTTATGGATCCCAAGAGGTTGATTCAACACTGCTGTTGTTGACCCCCGGGCTTTTGTGCAGGGCTGGCATTGTTCCTTGATAATCGTTCTGCTAAAATCTCATTCAACTATTGTTCCATGTTAGATGTTCGTTCCTTTAGGTCCTTTATTTTCGTTTCTTTCTTGTTATTCCTTATCTTTTTATTTCCAAGGCCTAGGTCTACACGCAGGCCCAACACCGCTTCTTTCTGGTGCGACCTGAGTGTTCGGGTCCCAATACCGCTACCAAGGGATCAATTTCCACTTCAGGGTCCCAATCTCCCTGAGAGAATCGTTTATCTTTTTCTATTTGTCATGTTAAACAGGTAAGTAATTAAGGATAATAAGCCGATATACAAACTTAAAATAAAGATATAATAATAACTTACTAGATCTTCTACTATAGGCTTCATCTTATCCGGTAAGATGAATTCATCGGGCCTGATTTCACCAGTATCTCCAATATAAAGTACGTGTTCGCTTACTATACATATTGTGTATCTTGGCATTATACCTCAATCCTTATCCGTAGCCCACCAATCATGCTTCCCTAGATACCCATATGATCCTAAATGGTGGGGGTTATCATTTAGCTTTGCATGCTCCCTGTTTTTTTTCGCTTAGTGTCTTGGCATAATGAAAATAACAAAATTAGGAACATATAAATCTATATTAACACTTAAAACAATAGGGTTATTGTTATTACACCTCAAATTCTAGTGTCAATTTGATCTTAATGAATTTAACCCACGTATCCGATTTAATATACGAGTACTTATTGTATGGTGTTTTGTTTTTTCTCATGTATGAATTTACGAGTATCGACTTAAAGCTCCTCCATGAGTTGGAAACAATCGACATCATCTTTTTCTTCAACTTGTCATCCTTTAAATTCCACTTTTGTTGTTTGATCAAAATAAAGTCATTAAATGGTTGATAATATGCAATATCTTATATGATGACAATACGAGTAAAATACAATGTATTGTATACCTTAATCGTTGACCATAACCGAACCTTCTCATCAATGTCAATTTTGTGCCAATCGGGTTCGAGTATTGGCATCTTCGTTCTCGCCTCCAATCCTACCCAATTAGCATAGTTTGATGAATAAGCGTCGATCGGTCGACCAGTATTGGGACAAAATTTAATTGCACAATCTGTACAGTCCCTTATTTTGGCTCAATGATGTCACCCCTCGGGTTCGGGTCGACCTTTGTGTAACACCCCCTTTTCGAGATAAAAAAAGAGGTTACATTCAAACTTAAAACCAACTGCTAACAGAAGCATAGAGAGAACTATTAAATCATATTTAAAATAGACACCATCAAAAATAACAATAACATGAACAATACATGAATTTTTTTATTAATACTAGCTTCACTACATTAATAAAACTTACAATCGTCATCAACGAACCTCTTAGATAGGTAGATACTATTTAGTTTCCCATCGAATACCTGCCGCAAAGAAAGAAATACGGCTGAACCAAACGCTCAGTGCACTTATACAATATATGACAAACAAATAATCAAAATCAATACCAAATATATAAAGCTCTGTATTTTGGACATGAGACTCAAATTTCTGAGTGTTCATGAAAGCTAAATTGAGTATAACACATTCCACATCTAACTTCACACAACATATCGAAATACAAGGCTTGTGGCGTACTGGTTAAGGCTTGTGGGGGATGTGGCTAGTAACTCATCTACCCCAAGTTCGAATCCAGGCGCTTCCAACTTGTGGCCACCGGGGATAAACTCAGGGCTGCACGCTTTAGCAGCTGGGGCAATTGTCTCACCTTGCCGGGATTAGTCGGGGCAATGTCCTCGGATACCCTTTCCAAAAAAAAAAAACATATCGAAATACCCATACAAACAAACAAGCCTAAAAAAAGTTAGACCAAATGACTTAATTTAAATGTTTAATCAAAAGCCAAAACAAAATGAATATATCCAAATTCAGGCTTCATCAAGCACATAACCTATTACATCAAATGATCAAATTAATGAAGTTGGGTTGCATTACACTTACAAAACAATGTTCACATCATTTAAGAACCATGACAGAACACTAGGTCAAAAAAAATGGGATTAATCAAAAAAACCAACACTTGTGAACTACACATAACCAAATCAATGAAATCGTACGAAACCTAACTAAAAAAACCATGAGCAGTAAGCAATTTTCGTACCTCTAACTCGACGATTAACACCTCATCTTTTGTTCATCTCTGCGATTGAAGTAGTACAATATTTATTAACCTAATCTAAAAATTCGATTAATCATGGAAGGTGTGCGAGTGACTCTCGGTGATCAAATGTGCGAGTGACTCTCGGTGACTCTCTCTCTCTCTCTCTCTATATATATATATATATATATGTATATATATATATATACACACACATTGTTATTAGTTCTCACGGATTGAACATTTTTTGGTTCTCATTTAATTATTCCCCTTAATATATGGATGTATATATATAGGATGCATTTCATTTGCAAACCATACAACTCATACATATATTAAGGGGAATAATTAAATGGGAACCAAAAAATGTTCAATCCGTGAGAACTAATAAAAATGTGTTGTGAAACACGTGGTTACTAGTTCTCGTTATATTCTGAAGATTTTTATGGTTCTCAGTTGATTATGGGCGCCCATGTATATCAATTAATATATATTGTATATATGTATTATATAAATGATTTTTATTTTAAAAAGAAAATGAAAGAAAATTTGATAAATACCAAAATACTATATATATATATACACACACATACACACACATTGTTATTAGTTCTCACGGATTGAACATTTTTTGGTTCTCATTTAATTACTCCGTTTTCTATGTTTTCTAAGTCAACGACATCAAGCCTGCTCTCCTCATCGTCCCTCCTCCTCCCCCTCTTCGAAAAAGTCAGTCCACCAAAATGGCTATCAAGTCATGCTTCATGTTTCAATTTTCGAAGGTAAATACTTAAAGTTTAGCCAATTAGTATCTTCTTCTTGAAGGTCTCAATTTTCTATGGCTTTTGTGTCATCAAATTTGGTGATGACAAATTGCGCGGTTGTTGGTGTTTGCTATTTGTATTCTAATTTACAAATAGAATTAACAAACCTTATGTTAACTATAAAAGATGTGGATTTGTGGGAGAATAGTTATTGTTAGTCCCATATGGCTAATAAGATTAACAACATGTATTGTAGAGGGGGGAGGTTGAATACAATACACAATTTTTTTACTTAATTAATTTTTTATTGATTTATCAAATCAAGAATTACACACAGAAAAACTTAGATTGTTGCGAAAATAACAGATAAAATATATTCTAACAATCTTCACAAAGTAAACTGAAAACAAAACAACTAGGATTTAATGTTTGGGACACTTGTCATCAGCAGATTCAAAGATTGGAGTTGACTCTGAAAAAGTTGACAAGACTCTTTCACACTTTTTCTCAGTACTAGGAAGAATAAGCACGCTTGATTGAAACATTATCTAAAATAGGAATAAAGACAAATAGTCCATTTTTCGTGACATTAGATCTTGTCCCATATTAAATGACCTTCTTCTGCAAACTTTCAACAAAGAAGACCTCACCGATTTGGACAGGAAAATCGGTGGGACTTGGGACGAATTTGAAGAAGACATTGGCCAGATTAGTCACCGATTTTCAGAAGGAAAATCAGTGAGAATAACTTAGTTCTTTTGTAAGATTTGTATCTTCATTCCGCAATGACAGAAACTCTTCTGGTTGATTTCGGTTGATCTTCGACTTCATCGAACATTTGATATCTTATCTAAGCTATTACAAGGAACCATAGAAAAATATTTTAAGTAAAATTACAATAAGTTAATCGGAAGGTCATCTTCAAATCTTTGATGACTCAACAATCTCACCCTATTTGAAGTTGAGCTTTACACTTGGAAATTTTTTAGAGTATCTGAACAAAAAGTACATTTTGACCCTTTTTACTCTTTTGGGTTTTTTTCACATAGACCATTCTTTTTGTTCTTTTTGGTCTATTATATCTTTTATGCATTTGTTAAGTATATCCAATATTTACAGAAAGAAAGTATTTACAACAAATGAATGAAATTTAAAGTATCTAAGTTATGGATAAGAAAGTACTTGCATTTATTATTAAAAGAATTAGATCGGTAGAAAAAGTTACAAGTACTAGAAAGATAGATAAAACATGTCACTTAGTTCCTTTTCGGCGCTTGATTTCGATGACAATGTTTTGGTAAAAGGGTTCAGCTTCGGGAAGATGAGGCATGAGACTGAGAAGGCCTTCAAGGAAGATGGTGTCAGCAACATGAATCTGATCAAATCTGAAAAACCTTCGGCGACCGAATCCATCATTGAAGAATAAACCTGCAATCGGTGAAAGAGCAAGAGTAGTATAGGGATATTGCACCATAGTTGGAATAGATAAGTCAAGGTTTTCAACATATGAGACTCTCCCTCTTGCAGCTAAGTCCTTGAACACAGTATCCTTCACCGATTTGGTTTTGGTGGCAGGAAGTTTAACTTCTTCTTTCAGGCTTCGGACATCTGCAACTTCATCGGAGGAAAGATCAATTTGGTATTTCTATTTAATTTATTTCATTCGATTCATCAGCCCACTCAGATAGTTGATGAAGATATCCCTCTTAGGAATTAAGCATTTGACAAGTAGCTTTGACAGCTCGAGCCATTCGGAGAGACCGAACTGTTTCAGATGGTGATCTCTGATGCTCCTTGAAGACCCATCCTTCCTGTCTATTATCAGTCGAACATCAGAGGGAGTGGTTTTGGAAGTTGCGCATTTTCATACCTGTAATTTGTGACTTATCTCTCCGATAAGTCATAGACTTTATTCAATTTCTCTCCCCATGAGCTCCTCAGCCTTCTTCGCCGAATCCTCAAGAGAACCCAACTCCGATTTTTATGCCTCTATCGGATCGGTGGTTTTGGCTTTGATTCCCTTTTCTTTTGCCACCTTCAAAGACAAAGCCTTGTCAGCATCTAGTATATTTTGAGCTCGGAGGGCCTCCTTAATTTCTTGAGGAGGAAGACCTAGATCGGAGACAACTCTTTGGGAAGGTGGTTTAAGTCTCAAAGTTTCAGCCCCTGCAGATCGGGAGCCATATTTTGCTTCCTCTCTCTTTCTCTTTTCATCCATGGCTTTTTGCTCAGCAGAAAGCTTCCTTTACCTTGTATTTTGGGCCTTCGGCCGGACTAGGTTGCTCCCCCTCAGATGGTCCGCCGGTTCCCTCCACCAAAATTGTAGCATGTTCCACCGATTTTTCTTGTTAAGATGCCACCGATTTTAAGGGTTCAACTGGAAGTTCGGTGGCTTTCGGTCTTGTAGAGAATTTGATGGTTGGTGTGTCGGATGGAAGTTGGGTGTTGGATGCATGTCTGATAGAAGGTTTTCGGGAACCTGTTTTGGAATTTTCTCCCCCTCAGCACCAGACGGAGATGACACACCCAAGGAATCGGAAACCCGATCCACCCGTCGAGCTACCCGATGAAGTATCTCCCGATCGACGTTATCAAAAGAATAGTCGCCCAGATCAATATCCCAATCCAAAGAATCGGTGAAAACATCCACCTTCTTATGGAGGGATTTAAGAGACTCTAGGATTTCAAAGTTGAAGGTTTGTTGTTGAGTATCATGATCTCTGAGCCGTTGAAGTTCAGAATCCCTGGCATCAGAAGAATATATCAAGGCCGTCATGGAGATAGATAGATGGGTGTTAGAGGTGGTCAAACCCTCTAACTTTTTCCCGAAGTCCGTAAGTGAATCAGTAACCGGTTGAAGTAGGGCCCGAAGAGGAGCCTCGAAAGAAGAATGAGTAGCCTGATCCTCTAGAAGACGAAACCTGTCAGCTGTCTGGGATTTGAAAGTGAGAGAGGCTTGTTTGAAAGCCTCAAATTAAGTTCCAACCAGCCGACTCTGACGAGCACCTTCCTGTATATCGGCCAAGAGATCGGTGGGAAAGTGGATGTTGGAACCTGAGGGTGCATCATGTTGTTGATTGGGGAGGTGAAATCTTGGAGTGGTGGGTGATAAGGGAGTATGTGGTAGAGTTCTTGATGCTGGGATGGTTGAGGATGAGGGTTGGTCAGATAGGGGATCGGGAAATAGTATTCTTATCGGTGAGGGAGATGATGGAGGTGAAGAGCTATCCCCCAAAGATGATTGGAGGGATCAGTGAGGGGAGTTCGGAGGAGAGGTGATTTTCGGTGGATATGGGATCTTCGGTGGGGATTGGGTTGGTGGTGGTGGTGGTGCTGGTGGTGGGGGTGGGGGTGGGGGGGGGGGGGGGGGGTCAATGGAGAAGGGATTTTCGGGGATGTTTCCTTCAGTGATGAGGGTATCGGGGAAGACACTTTCGGTGGTAGAGAGAGGATCGATGAGGAGGTCGGTGAAGATGCCTCTTTTGATGGAGAAACTTTTGCATATACATGCATAGGTGAAGGACCACTTAGGTGAGGGGTGGCCGAACGAGGCCTAGTATCCTGTAACAAGAAGTCCAGAAAGTCCATACCCTCAGGATTGACCGCTGGTTTGGCCGCCCCTTCACGGGGTTGTGGAGAGTCATCAACCACGAATTGGGTGGGTGATAGGCTGTAAAGTGCGAAAGCAGAGCCTTGGAGGGGAGAGACCTCCAAGTCATCTGCATCACCTAAAGAGATAGGTGATGAGGAGTGATGTGGGGACTCCAAATGTACAACCAAGGTCTTTTGAGAGACAACAGAGGAGTTGGTTATGGGGATGGCAGATTCCCTTGGCCCTTATGGGACAATTTCAACAGCCACCGATTTTTGAGAATCGGTGACCGGTGTGGGAGGCTTGGCCGAAAGTTTCCTAAGTCACTTTAGAGGAGACTTATGAGGGGATTTGGAGTGCCTCCGTTTTTATGAAGGGGTGTGGACCTGGGTAGCCACCGAAGCTGATTTCGGTGGCATGGTCTCAGAAACGGACACGAAGGTATCGGGGGCCCTTGATTTTTTCTTTGTTCCCCCCGATTTCACTCGGGTAAAAGGAATAGGAGCCACTACAGTAGGAGATTCCGAGGGGATCTCGGGGTGTATAAACCCAGAGATTTCGGCATCTCCCCACTGTAGATAGAGAGAGTGAGCGAAAGTAATCATACCTGGTCTTAGAGAAAGATCGGAGGCTAGGGGATCCACGTCCACAACCGTTTTTTCGACGATGGGAGCATACCATTTGTTGGTGAATTTCAGGTGGCGTTTGGTTCACTGGAAAGTGATGGAATCTGGTGGAATTGGAATGTGACATTCCATTGACCAGATTCCATTCCAGTGTTTGGTTCAATCTTTTGTAGTTTGGAATCTCAAAATTTTCCATTGAATTCCTTATTTTCCATTCTTGACATTCCATCACACTATGTAAGGATTTTAAAGGAATGGAATGTCTCACTATTTTTATTCCAAAAATACCCTTGCCCTAATTGATATACCTGCAACCGACACTCCCATTCCATCGACCCCAAATCGTTTTCTTCTCCATCGAGCCCAATCGTTTTCTTCTCCATCGACGACAACGGTCGTTTTCTTCACCATCGATCGACAGCAACATCGACAGGTTCGTTCTCTCCTCCTTTTCTTCTTGTCATCGAGCCCAATCGTTTTCTGCAAACTCAGTTTGAAACATCGACTGTGTTCCATGGATTCTTGCATCAGTTTGAAACATCGACTGTTTTCTGTAAACTCAGTTTGAAACATCTCTTTTAACCAGCGATTTACATATTTAGTGGGCAGTTGTGTTGTTGTTATTACTTGTTTCTCCTTATGCTTCTCTTTAATCTTTCGTATTTTGAGTTTTTTGTATCTGGGTTCTGCTATTGAGAGGTAATTTGGCTGCAATTCAGTGTTGGTTTCTTGCAATTCAGTGTTCATTTTATGATTCTGTCAAAAAAAGCCAATAAACTCTTTTCTCCACTCCTGTTTTGCAATTCAGTGTGTAGAGTATTGTTACATTTTTAGTATATAAATAAAGTATATAATGACTATTTATTAAAACATTTTTTTTGAAAAAACAATTAAAATTATCAAAAGGGTATTTTGGTCATTTACCAAAATTTCATTTCCAAAGCTACATTCTGTGAACCAAACAGACAGATTTCAATTCATTTAACAGATTCCATTCCAATTCTGTGAACCAAACAGCTGGTCAAACCTGACAACATTCCATTCCAATTCCTTCAAAGTCAAATTCCTTTGATAGATTCCATTCCATCCAAAAACATTCTGTGAACCAAACGCCTGACTTCCGATCGGTAGCAAGCGCAGCAGCCATTTTCTGATTGATGATCATGGAAATAAACCTGGGAAAGGCCACATGGCATCTTTTTGGTGGAGTGGTCACATTGGCAAGTTCAATAAAGAAATATTGAGCAAAGTCAATTTTCCTCTGAAAGATCAAGGCATGGGTCAACGATGTGATGTAGGAGGGGCATTGATCTTGGCCACTTGTTTTTCGTGAGAGGCAATAGATAACATGGGTGAAAAAGAAATTCCACACACCTCCTATGTATTTGCGAATGAGGGTACCTAGGCCTTTAGAGGAGGATTCAGAAATGTATTTTAAAGTTTTTACTACATCTTCGTGTTCAGTTCCAAGATGGAACTCTTCATTTTCTGGAAAGGAAGGAAGGCGTAAATGGAGTCGTTAGAGGGATCGTAAACACACGTGAGCCAAAATTGGCCAATGAGCACTTTGCTCATCTTGGGGCTGCATGTGAATGCATGAAGAAGAGGGGAACAAGAAAGAGACTTGGAGACAGTAGTGAACTCTTTGTAAGTGGGGTCGACGTCGAAACGAGCAACGTGATTGCATGGGTTGAACTTTAGATCTTCAAAGCATGTTGTAATGCCCTTGGCAGTCTTGGGGATCTTGGGGAGTTTAGAAGAGGTTGAAGACGCCATTGAAATAGAATGAGAGGTAGTTTTAGGTTGTTTTTAGAGAGAGAGAGAGTGTGTTTGAGAGATGCAGGTCGTGAAAAAGGAATAATGAAGAAGAAGAGGTGTTTATATAGAGTTAGAAGGTGAAGAGGCGGGAACGGTTATGGGAATTTAAAAAGGTAAGCAAGTTGAAGAGGGTAATGATGACAAACAAAAAAATGAAGCGGCCGAAGAGGGTTTTCTTAAAAGTAGGAATGAGAAAGGTCAAATCTAGCTGACACATATGAGTATTAATGACGTGAGCATCAATATTCGCAAAAGATAAGAATGGAAAAATCAGGGAAGGAGAAATCGGAGAGATAGGGAATCGGAGGTATAGTAGCATCGATTCTTACTGATTTATAAGGACAATCGGGGAAAGCTCGGTTTTCGGAGAGATTAGGTTTGATTCGGCGAGGGCAGAATTCGGTGTGGTCACCGATTGGGCCTAAGGTTCAGTGAAGAGAGATGAGTTGTGATGATTTCGGGGAGACAACAAGTTTCGGTGACAACTTTGATGACCGATTTTGGCTATAGATAAGGTGATTTCGGTAGGAGGAGTTGGCCGATTTGAGGATGCAGTGAGAGAACTTACCCGAAGTTGAAAGAGGACCGGTTTGAAGAATCAAAGACTTCTATGGACCGATTTCTCTTTCAGGAAGAGTCGGTGGGTTATCCATTTGATGGATCTGCCGAAGTGGTATGGCCACTGAATTTTGGGGTTTCACCGAAAGGTTGAAAGTCACCGATTTAAGAGAAATAATTCGAAGAACAATCATCATTTTTTTTAATTACAGATCTAACTACAACATTCCAAGTTCTCCAATCAGAAAATTGAATATGGCTTCATCCAAGGGTTTTGTGAACAGATCTGCTAGTTGAAGATCAGTAGGAATAAAAAGCAGCTCTATGTCACCTTTGGAGATGTGGTCCCAGATGAAATGATATCTGATGTCTATGTGTTTTGATCTGGAGTGAAGAACTAGATTATTTGTAATGGCAATTGCACTTGAGTTGTCACAAAGTATGGGTACTTGTGAGTAGACTTGATTGTAGTCCCTTAGTTGATTTTTCATCCATAAGATTTGAGCACATCAGCTTCCAGCAGCAACATATTCAGCTTCAACAGTAGAGGTTGAAACTGAGTTTTGTTTCTTACTGGACCAACTCACCAGCTTGCCACCAAGAAGTTGGCAACTACCTGTGATGTTCTTTCTATCAACTTTAGAACCTGTGTTAGTCCCAGATGGCCTAAACAAGTATTGTAGAAGGGGGGGTGTGAATACAATACTCAAATTTTCACTTAATTAGTTCTTTTATTGATTTATCAATCAAGAATTACACACAGAAAAATTTAGATTGTTGTGGAAAGAACAGATTAAACTATTCTAACAATCTTCACAAAGTAAACTAAAAAACAAAACAACTTCTAAAACAAAAAGATTGAAATCCATAAAGTTCAAAGGGAGAGAGAGTCTTTTGCACTGAGAAAATCTTCAGGAATGCGTAACCTTGCATGGATAACTCTTTCTTCTTTATATAGTGCTGGAAGCATTAAATGATTGGGACACTTGTCATTTGGAGATTCAAGGATAGGGATTGACTCTGAAAAGTTGACAAGTCCCTTTCACACTTTTTCTCAGTACTAGGAAGAACAAACATGCTTGATTGAGACATTATCTAAAACTAGAATAACGACAAATAGTCCATTTTTCCTGACATTAGATATTGTCCCATATTTAATGATCTTCATCTGCCAGCTTTTACAAAGAAGGATCTCACCGATTTGTATCTGGAAATCGGTGAGATGTTTAACCGAAAATGGTGAGAAAATCGTCCAGGAGTTCACTGATTTTCCAAGATGAAAATTGGTTAAAAATAACTTAGTCTTTTGTTGAGAATTGTATCTTCACTTCCACAATGAGAAATTTTTCTGACTTGATTTCGGTTGATCTTCGACTTCACCGAACGTTTGATGTCTAGGCTAAGTTATTACATAGAACCATAGTAAAATATTCTAAGTATGATTTTAACGAGTTAAATCGGTAGGTCATCTTCAATCTTTGGTGACCCAACAATCTCCCCCTATTTGAAGTTGAGCTTCATACTTAGACATTCTTAAGAGTATCTGAACATATAATACTTTTTGACCCTTTTTACTCCTTTTGGGTTCTTTTCACATAGACCATTCTTTTTGTTCTTTTTGGTCTATTTTATCTTTTATGGATTTGTTATGTATATCCGACATTTCTAGAAAGAAAGGAAAAGTAAATATGTACAACAAATAAATAAAATTTAAGAGGAATCTAAGTTAAGAAAAAAAAGTACTTGCATTTATTATGTAAACCATTACAATTGTGGGAAAACTACAAGTACTCAAAAGATAGTCAAGACATGTCACTTGATTCCTTTTCGGCGTTTGATTTCTGAGACGATGTCTTGGTAGAAGGGTTGGGCTTCTGGAAGATGAGGCATGAGATTGGAGACGCCTTCCAAGAAGAGTATGTTGGCTAGGTGGATCTGAGCGAATCGAAAGAATATTCGGCGGTTGAATCCATCGTTGAAGAACAAACCTGCAATCGGTGAAAGAGAAAAGGTAGTGGAAGGATATGCTACCGAGGTTGGTATAGTCAAATCGAGATTTTCAACATAAGGGACTCTTCCTTTGGTAGCCATATCCGTGAAGACTGTATCCTTCACCGATTTGGTCTTGGTGGCGGGGAGTTTGACTTCTTCTTTCTAATTTCAGACGTGAGCAGCTTCTTCGGAGGAAAGGACGATTTGATGCTTCGTTTTGATTTCCTTCATCCGAGTCATCAGCCCACTTAGATAGTTGATGAAGATGTCTCTCTTTGGATTTGAACACTTGACAAGAAGCTTTGACAGTTCAAGCCATTCGGAGAGACCGAACTGTTTCAGATGATAGTCTTTGATGCTCATTGTAGATCCATCTTTTCTTTAAATGATTAGTCGAACATCTGAGGGAGTGGCTTTTGAAGTGGCAATCTTCATACTTGTAATTTGTGACTTATCTGTTCGATAAGTCATAGACTTTTTATACCATTCGATTTCTCTCCCCCTAAGCTCCTCAACCTTTTTCACCGAATCCTCAAGAGAACCCAACTCAGATTTTTGGGCTTCTATTGGATCGGTGGTTTTGGCTTTGATAGCGTCTTCCTTTGCCACCTTCAAGGATAAGGCCTTGTCAGCATCCAATATTTTTTGAGCTCGAAGGGGTTCCTCAATTTCTTGAGGAGGGATCCCCAAATGGGAGACAACTCCTTGGGAAGGAGGTTTAAGTCTCAAGGTTTCAGCATTGGCCGGGCGAGATCCATATTTTACTGCCTCCTTCCTTTACTTTTCTTCCAAGGCTTCAGCCTCAGCAGAAAGTTTACCCTTACCTTTGTATCTAGAGCCTTCGGCCTGGTTTCTCCGCCTCAGAAGGTCCACCGGTCCACCGATTCCCCAGTCCATGTTTTCTGTGAAAACATCCACTTTTCGGTGGAGAGACTTGAGAGATTCCAGAATTTTAGAGTTGAGGGATTGTTGCTGAGAATCCCTATCGCGTAACCTGCGAAGTTCGGTGTCTCGAGCATCGGAGAAGGCTTTCAAGGCCCCCGTTGAGATTGATAGATGAGAATTAGAGGTGTTCAATTCCTCTAACTTTCTGCCAAAATTGCCAAGAGAGTCGGTGATCGGCTGAAGCAAAGCCCGAAGAGAAGCCTCGAAGGAAGGATGCTGAGCCCGTTCCTCCAAAATGCGAACCCGATCCGTTGTTTGAGAAATGAAAGTCAAGGAGGCCTGTTTGAAAGCCTCGAACTGAGTCCCTACCAAGCGACTCTGTCTGGCACCTTCCTGAATATCGGCCAGAATATCGGAGGGAAAACGGATGTTGGAACTCGAGGGTACACCATGTTGTATGTCAGGGATGTGGAATTGGGGAGTTGTAGGGGATAATGGAGTATGTGGGAGAGTTCTTGATTCGGGGATGGTGGAGGAAGAAGGTTGATCAAATAAAGGATCAGGAAATCGGACCCTTGTTGGTGAAGGAGAAGGGGAAGGGGATGAGCTATCTTCGGAGGAAGATGGGGATCGGTGGGAGGGTGTCGGGGATGGGTGTTTTAGAGATAAGGTAACCTTCGGTGATGATGGTTTTGATTTCGATGAAGGGTGTGTCAGTGGGGTTGTTTGTTTTGGTGAGGTTGTTTGTTTCGGTGGAGAAACATCGGTGGGAGCTTCGGTGGTTGCTGCCTTCGGTGGTGAATCAAACTGAGTTGGTGAAGGCTCTTTTCGGTGAAGGGTGGCCTATCTTGGCCTTGTATCCTGTAATAAAAACTCCAGAAAGTCCAAGCCCTCAAGAATGACCTTTGGATCGGCCGAACCTTCATCAGGTTGTGCAGATTCATCGGCCATAAACTGGTCGGGTGAAAGGTTGTGTAGTGCAAAGGATGAGCCTTTAAGGGGAGAGACATCAAAGTCATCTGCACCACCTAAAGAGATAGGTGATGAGGAAAGTTGTGGGGACTCCGTGTGTACATTTGATAGACATCGGAGGAGGTGGTTAGGGGGATAGCAGATTCATGTGGCCCAGTTGGGACAATTTCACCAGTCACCGATTTTTTAGAATCGGTGACCGGTTTGTGTGGCTTGGCCGAAGGTTTCCTAGATCTCTTTAGAGGAGACCTACGAGGGGATTAGGAGTGCCTCCGTTTGTGCGAAGGGGTTTGGACTTGGGTAGCCTCCGAAGGTGATTTCAGAGGCATGGTCCCAGAAGAAGATACGGAGGTATCGGGGGCCCGGATGTTTTCTTAGCGCCCCCGATTTTACTCGGGCAACGGGGACAGGGGCCACTACAGCTGGAGGATCTACTGGAACCTCTAGGTGTACAAACCCAGGGATTTCAGCATCTCCCCAGTGCAGATCACGAGAGTGAGCGAAAGTAATCATACCTTGGCGAAGTGGTAAGTCTGAGGCACGAGGAGGTACATCCAACACAGTTTTTCCAACCACTGTAGCAGACCAGTCATAGATAAATTTCAGAGATTTGGACTTCCGATCGGTAGCAAGAGCAGCAGCCATTTTGTGTTTGATAATCATGGAGATGAACCTTGGGTAGGCCACATGGCATCGTTTTGGATGAGATATTACATTGGTCAACTCAGTAAAGAAATACTGAGCAAAATCAATTTTCCGCTGGAAAATGAGATCATGGGCTAGAGAGGTGATGTAAGAAGGAGACTGATCTTGTCCACTAGTTTTTCTTGAAAGGCAGTAAATGACATGGGTGAAGAAGAAGTTCCATACACCACCCATGTATTTTCGAAGAAGCGTGCCTGGGCCTATTGAGGAGGAATCAGGTTGGTAGTTCAAAGCTTGCACAACATCGTCATGTTCAGTTCTAAGATGGAACTCATCGTATACGGGAAAAGAAGGAATCTTCAGGGCTGCACGAACATCATCGACCCCAAACGTGAGGTCGTGGTCTTCATCATCAGATAGAACGGAGGCTTTGATGGAGTCGTTGGAAGGGTCGTAAATATATGTAAGCCAGAACTGTCCAATGAGCACTTTGCTCATCTTGGGACTGAAGGTAAAAGCATGAAGAAGAGGTGATCGTGCCAAAAACTTCGACACAATGGAAAATTCTGGATAAGTGGGATCAACTTCGAGGCATGCAACATGGTTGCATGGATTGAACTTCAGATCTCCAAAGCGTGTAGGAACATCTTTGAAACTATTGGGGATCTTGGGAAGCTTAACGGAGGTAGAAGATGCCATTGAAAGTAATAGAGTAGGATGATTTGCAGGTGCGAGTTTAAGAGAGAGAGATCTTGAGATTGGTTTGCAGGTTGCGAAAAGAAATTATGAAGAAGAAGGGTTGGTTTTATAGGGTTAGGAGATGAAGAGGCAGGAACGGTTATGGGAATTTGAAAAAGGCTTCTATGTTTAAAAAGCAATAAAATAAGGATTGATTTAAAAAGGGGGTAATGATGACAAGGATAGTTGAAACAACCGAACGAAGAGATTCATGAAGAGGGAATGGGAAGGGTCACATCAAACTGACAAATAGGTGTAAGATAGATGTCAGCATTGATTTGTGTGAAGGATAAGGGTGAAAATCGGTAATGATAAATCGGGGAGGTAGGAAATCGGTGGAACAGTTGCTCTCCGATTTATAGAGTGATAAGATTTATGATATCGGAGAGCAACTTCGGTGATGTGGGAGATCGGAGAGATTGGAGCGATCAGAGAGGTTTGGTACATGGTGTCGGAGATCGGTGAGATTTCGGAGAGCAACTTCGGGAGATTCGGAGAGATGGGAGTTGGCGAATGATCGGTAGGTCGGTGAGATGTCGGAGGATTAGGGTTAGGGTGTTGAAATTGGTGAGAGAGAGTTCACCGATTTGGCTATGTTGAGCTTCGATGGGATTGTCACCGTTGATTTCCAAATGTCTTGAAGACCACTGATGACCTCTGAATACCTTCAGTGAGGGTTTTCACCGATGACCACCGATATCTATATCTATATCTTTTTTAAGATCTAAGTACAACATTCCAAGTTCTCCAATCAGAAAGTTGAATCTGGCTTCATCTAAGGGTTTGGTGAATAGATCAGCAAGCTGAAGATCAGTAGGAATGAAATGCATCTCAATGTCACCCATGGAGATGTGATCCCTGATGAAGTGATATCTAATGTCTATGTGTTTTGATCTTGAGTGAAGAACTGGATTATTTGCAATATCGATTGCACTTGAATTGTCACATAGTATGGTACTTGTGAGTAGACTTGATTGTACTCCCTTAGTTTATTTTTCTTCCACAAGATAAAAAATAGAATGATTCCCCGTTTCAGTTGATTTTATTCAACGATTGACCAAACGTAAGGTACTAAAGAAACAAGAACAACAACTACTAATTCATTGGCTAATATATTTCTGAGCACAGCAGCTTCCAGCACAACATATTCAGCTTCAACAGTTGAGGTTGAAACTGAGTTTTGTTTCTTACTGGACCAACTGACCAACTTGCCACCAAGAAGTTGGCAACTACCTGTGGTGCTCTTTCTATCAACCTTAGAACCTGCATAACCAGAATCTGAATACCATATTAGATCAAAACCGAAGTCTTTGGGAAACCAAAGACCCAGATGCAGAGTACCTTTCAGGTACCGGAAAATGCGTTTTACAACAGCCAGATGAGATTCCTTGGGATTGGCCTAGTAACACGCACAAAGACATGTAGCAAACATAATATCGGGTCTAGTAGATGTAAGGTAGAGAAAGGACCAAATTATACCTCGATA
This sequence comes from Saussurea involucrata, assembly GCA_033807775.1. NCBI lineage: Eukaryota > Viridiplantae > Streptophyta > Magnoliopsida > Asterales > Asteraceae > Saussurea > Saussurea involucrata. The sequence continues at coordinate 15,449,207 of CM066312.1, forward strand.
ATTCGTTACATCAACGGATTTACCATCCGGATCAGCATGAATTTTCAAGGGTGGTGCCATAGGAGTTTTCATAGGAGAGCAATTTTCAAATTTAAACTTTTTGAGAAGGTCACGAATATATTTGCTTTGATTTATAAAAATCATTTCTGAAGTTTGTTTGACCTGAAGGCCTATGAAAAATGTGAGCTCCCCCATCATGCTCGTCTCATTTTGACTCTTCACGAGAGAAGCAAACTCATCACAAAGTGACTCATCAGTGGCACCAAAAATGATGTCATCCACATAGATTTGAACAAGTATAAGATTACCTGAGGTTTGTTTGATGAACAAAGTGTTGTCAGTTTTACCTCTGGAATACCCATTCTTTAGGAGAAAGTCAGCAAGAGTATCATACCATGCACGGGGAGCCTGTATGAGATCATAGAGAGCTTTGTCTAGCCTGTACATATAGTCAGGATGTGTGGAGTCTTCAAATCCAAGTGGTTGTTTCACATAGACTTCTTCTGCCAGTTCACCATTGAGGAAGACACTTTTAACATCCTTCAGGAAGACTCTAAAATTTTGGTAAGCAGCATGAGCCAGGGAGGTCCTTATAGATTCAAGTCTAGCAACAGGTGCAAATGTTTCATCATAATCAATTCTTTCTTCCTGTCTGTATCCTTAAGCAACAAGTCTGGCCTTGTTTCTAATCACTGTACCTTCTTCATCCATTTTGTTCCTAAAGACCTATTTGGCTCCAATGATGGTTTTCTTTGCAGGTCGAGGAACCAGTCTCCAAACCTTATTTCTTGTAAATTGAGAAAGCTCTTCTTGCATGGCAGTGATCCAACATAGGTCAACTAATGTTTCCTCAATTTTTTTGGCTCTATCAGAGATAGAATTCACATAGAGGCAAATATTTCCAATTCCTCTTCTAGTATGGACCCCAGCTTGTTGATCACCGATTATTTGGTCAATAGGATGATCTTTGGTCCATTTAGTGGCAGGAGGTAGAGAAGGAGGAAGGCCGGATGTTGGAAGAGATGGATGGGTTGAGATGGTTTGATGTGAAATTTTGGTAGGTGGTGGCATGGGATTTATGGGGATGTTTTTGGAGGAAAGTGGATCGGTCAGTATAGGAGTTGGAGAATTTGGTTGATGAGAGTCAGGAGGATTATTGTGATGAGTAGGATTTTGAGTGTAGGGAATTGAAGTGGAATCGGTGGGAGCTGACGAAGGAGCATCACCAATGCTAGATGAGATCCACCTATTTAGTTCATCATCATCATTTGAAAGGGATGATGATCTGAAGTCATCAAACTTGACATGGATAGATTCATCAATGCATTTTCTTCTGAGGTTGTATACATGATATGCTTTTGAGGACAAGGAATATCCCACAAAGATACCTTCATCAGCCTTAGGATCAAATTTCCCAAGGTTTTCCCGATCATTCAGAAAAAAGCACACACAACCAAAGACATGGAGAAAGCCTATATTTGGCTTTCGTCCATGGAAGACTTCATAAGGAATTTTCTGTTTTGGGTAAAGTATGCAGTATTAATAGATTCAGCCCAAAAATACGTGGGAAGATTTGATTCACTTAGCATTGACCTTGCAGCCTCACATAGAGTCCTATTCTTTCTTTCAACTACCCCATTTTGTTGAGGAGTTCTGACAGCAGAGAAATTTTGAAAAATTCCTTTGTCATTGAAGAAGTCTTCTAAGCCACTATTTTTGAATTCAGTGTCGTTGTCACTTCTTACAGATCGTACAAGTTGCCCATTTAGAACTTCATTCTTCTTAATGAAGTTGATGATTTCTTCAGCTGAATTACTTTTGTACCTGAGAAAACATACCCAAGTATATCTTGTGAACTCATCAACAATTACAAGAATGTACATTTTCCCTCCTAGACTGGGAGTGCCAACTGGTCCACATAGATCCATATGCATCATTTGAAGAGGAAGAGTGATGGAGGAGCATTTCTTTGTCTTGAAGGAAGACTTGGCGAGTTTTCCTTTTTCACATGCATCACACAGCTTTTCTTTCACGAAGTTCAGCTTCGGCATACCGGTCACTAGTTCTTTGTTGGAGAGAATGTGCAGAGTTTTGAAGTTCAAGTGAGACAGATGTTTGTGCCATAGCCAGTTTCTCTTGGTTGTATCATCGGACACAAAACAGACACTGGATGTAGTATGATTTTGTCCCATGTCAATGACATAGACATTTTCCTTTCTTTTTCCAGATAAGATCACCTTCATATCTTTATCAACGATGGTGCAAATACAGAGATCAAAGATAACTTTGTACCCCAGATCACACAGCTGGCTTATGCTCAGAAGGTTATGCATTAGCCCTTCAACAAGTGCTATTTTCTTGAAAGTGATAGATCCATTGGTTAGAGTACCATAGCCTTTTGTGTAACCTCTAGAGTTGTCCCCAAAAGTTACTGATGGACCCTTTTCAGACACATAGTTTATAAGAAGATATTTGTTCCCAGTCATGTGACGTGAGCACCCACTATCCAAATACCAAATTTGATGATGCTCATGAACCTACAGTCACAGAAAGATTAGTTTCTAGGTACCCATTTGGTGGTGGGCCCTTTTGGGTTAGAAGAAGAATAGTCCTTAGCTTCAGTTTGGTCAATTCTATCTTTGGGACAATCTTTAGCAAGGTGAAAGGTGTCTCCATAGTTGTAACCTTTTTAGATTTTTGAACTTTTTCTTTGTCTTTTCCTTTGACATCAATTTGCAAAGCTTTTGGACCAAAGCTGGACATTAGAGGAGGAAAGCCTAAAACTCCTTTGACAGAGTTAGTGATTGCATTACTTGGAGCAAGGTTTGTGGGAAAACTTTGAAAGGAAGCTATTGAAAGAGCTGAAGACTTTCTTTTTAAAGAGTAGTTGTTTGCAGTAGTTTTACCCTTTTTGGACTCAGAAAGGTATTGGTTCACATTTGAAAGATTTCTTTTGGGCACTAGAGAACCCAAGGTTTCAGAAGAAGAGACTTCATCTAAAGTCAAGGTTTTCAAAAGATCATGGATGGGTTTCAGAGAGTCATTTGAGTCTTGAGCCTCATTATTTGGAAAAGACCCAATGGAACTGGACTCAGAAGTTTCATAAAGGTTTGGAGAAACACAGGATGTGGAAGCATGAGCTTGTGAAGGAAGGTCGATTTACATCTTTCAGAAACCTAGTCTAGTGTTATCATCACAGGAAATTTGGTCTTGAAATTTTTCTCAAGATTTTTTGAAGAACTGGTCCATTTCCTTACAGTCTCTTTCTCTCTTTTCAATCCTTTAAACAGTTTATTTTTCTCTTTAGCAATGATGTGGTTTATGGTTTTCAAGTCCTCTAACTCATCTTTGATCTTGTCAAATTGTTTTAGTTGAGACAGACATATTTGAAGTTGTGAAGAGAGAGATTTGACTTGAGCAGATGCCTTTTTCTTTGCATCTTTAGCATTATAAAAATCAATGGTTAAAGAATCATAAGCATCAATCTTTTCAGATTCAGACATGGAGTTGAAGGGATGTACCTGAGGAGAAGATGTTGAAAACTCAGTTGACACCAAGGCAGTTGATGTAACCACCTTTTCAGAATTCTCCACTTCATCAATCTTTTCCATGAAGCACATGTTAGGAGAGTCCTTGTCACTCTCAGAAGTTGGCTCGTCAGCCCAGTCATGTGTTTCAGCAAGAAGTCATTTTCCTTTCCTAAGGAGTCCCTCATTTCTTTCCTTTTTTTCTCTTATATTTGGTTTTATCTTTCTCAGCACGTTCCAAATGTTCAAAAGAGGAAGGTTGACTGCCTTTTCTAGGAAAAGTCTGTTTTGAAAGGTTGTTCTTAGATTTTTCATTTTTGGAAGAAAATCTGTCAGAGGAAGTGGTTCTAGTTCTTTCAATGTGTTTGCTTCTACATTCATAAGCAAAATAACCTTTATTACCACAATTGAAGCATTTCTCATTTGATTTGTCAGTAGAGGAATTTCTTGTGAAAGAGGAAGGTTTTCTGAAAGTTATAGATTTGCTTGAAAACAGGGTTTGTTCTTGAACCCTGCCACGATAGCCATTTCATCAGTTATTTGTTCGACATAGGTTCCTCACCTTCATCATCGACATCACTTAGATATGCCTCCGTTTGGTGAGTAGATTCATTTTGACTGTCATTGTCAGATTCAGATGAAGGGTAGGTGATTTTGGGCACACACTGAGCTTTCTTGGAAGTATCACTGACAAGTGCTACAGAGGAGCCTTTTATCTCTTTTATGATGGACTTCCTTTGAATTTTGGTTTGTTCATAATTAAAAAGAGTTCCATAGAGAACAGTTAGAGGCACGCGTTCAAGATCCTTGGTTGTCTTGATGCAAGTACAAATGTTTTCCTAGAAGTCAGGAAGACAATCCATAAATTTGCAAAGGACTTCCTCATTGTCATATACTCAGCCTAACAGCTTTAAGTCATTGAGGAGACTGTTAAAACGATTGTAGTTGTTGGAAATAGATTCTCCTTTTTCATGAGTGAAAATCTCATACTTTCTAATAAGAGATTTTTTCTTGCTTTTCTTAACTTCCTCTGTACCTTCGTACAGAACACATAGAGTGGTCCACATTTCTTTAGCAGTAGAGAAATTAACTAAAGAGTGGTAGACCTCATCAGGAAGAGAAAGTGCAATGATTGCTCTAACTTTAGAGTCAAGAGAAACATGCCGTTTTTCTTCATCGGTGTATTTCTTTGGATTTTTAAGAATGTAACGACCAGTAGTAGCAGATTTTTCTTCATCAGAGGAATCATCAGAATCATCTTTTTCAGCAATTTCTTTATCGGATTTTTGTGTTTCCTAGCGAGCCCAGACTCTAGGGACAATGGGTCCCTCACTGAGAATGGTTGGATATCTACTATCCACTGCTTCCATGAAGAGCATCATCCGACTTTTCCACAAAGAGAAATTGTCGGGGTTAAACTTAGGAGGTTTGGCTATAGAGCCATTTTCAGAAAAAGTGTTTTGAGAAGTGATTTCATTATTTGAAGAAGAAGCAGCCATTGCAGATCAAGTTTATTAAGATTAAACTTTCCGCTCTGATACCACTTATTAGTCCCAAATGGCTTAAACAAGTATTGTAGAAGGGGGGTTGAATACAATAACTAATTCTTTATTAATTTATCAAATCAAGAATTACACACATAAAAACTTAGATTTTAGCGGAAAGAATAGATAAAACTATTCTAACAATCTTCACAAAGTAAACTGAAAACCAAACAACTTCTAAAACACAAAGATTGAAAGCTATAAAGTTCAAAGGAAGAGAGAGTCTTTTGCACTGAGAAAATCTTCAGGAATGCGTAACCTTGCATGGAGAACTCTTTCTTCTTTATATAGTGTTGGAAGCATTAAATGCTTGGAACACTTGTCATCTGAAGATTCAAGGATAGGGGTTGACTCTGAAAAGTTGACAAGTCCATTTCACACTTTTTCTCAGTACTAGGAAGAACAAGCATGCTTGATTGAGACATTATCTTAAACTAGAATAACGACAAATAGTCCCTTTTTCCTGACATTAGATATTGTCCCATATTTAATGATCTTCATCTGCCAGCTTTCACAAAGAAGGATCTCACAGATTTATATCTGGAAATCGGTGAGATGTTTGACCGAAAATGGTGAGGAAATCGGCCAGGAGTTCACAGATTTTCCAAGATGAAAATCGGTGAAAAATAACTTAGTCTTTTGTTGAGAATTGTATCTTCACTTCCACAATGAGAAACTTTTCTGACTTGATTTCGGTTGATCTTCGATTTCACCGAACGTTTGATATCTTGGCTAAGTTATTACAAAGAACCATAGTAAAATATTCTAAGTATGATTTTAACGAGTTCAACCGGTAGGTCATCTTTAAATCTTTGCTGACCCAACAACCTGCATAGTCAAAATATGAATATCCTATTAGATCAAAACATGAATCTTTGGGATACCAAAGACCCAGATGCAAGGTACCTTTCAGGTACCGAAAAATGCATTTTACAGCAGCTAGATGAGATTCTTTGGGGTTGGCCTGATAACACGTACAAAGACAGGTAGCAAACATAATATCGGGTCTTGTTGATCCAAACCCTTCTATAATTTGATAATGACTCTCAAAACTACTTAGTGAAAATTGTAAATAAACAATATGTATCAGTGTTTCACCATCTAAGAAATTATACTAAGTCTGTTTAGTATCGCTGATGGAAAACACATGCTTTAATTTATACTTCACGATGCATATACATAAGTGAGCCCTGGGCCTGTTCAGTCTCACTGATGATCGCTGATAATTTCATTTGTAATTGTTTGCGTATGATCCCTGAAGACAAGATTCACGACAACTGAGTTCAAAGCTGAAATCGAAGACCAAACTGACGAACGAGTGACTAAGTCTACTAGTGACCTGATGCGGATATCAGCGAAGACAAGACTTGTCCATTTCACGTGAAGTTTCAAGTAGCAGACTTCAGCGAATGCTGAACTTTATCATTCACTGATAAAGATCTATTCAGCGAGCGTTGATCATGAAACATGTTCTACAAGTTACTTTTGTCTTATCTCCTTGCACGCCTCGTACGATTTGTCAGAACGGACATCCCTTTTGTCCAGGATCGTACAAACCACTCTGTAACTACACTGTTCATCATGCGGCCACTAGGATGTTTGCTAAAGTCAAATTCATGCAACCAACCAGACGCTGCCACGTGTAAAGTTGTATTGACTTGCATTTAATGCATGCAGTATAAATAGGAAACTCTTCTTCATTTTTGAAGAGCTTAGCCTTTCCTCGTTGAACCACTTTGTGCAATAAAATCTCTCCTTAGGTTTTCTTATTTTCTCTCTATTATATCTAGTGCAAGAAATCTGTGTGTTTCTCATAGTTTGTTTAGATTAGGTTTTATGCTTGATCTTATTCCGCAACAAACTGTAAATTGTTTGATATATATATCAATAAACAATTTAGAAAGATAAAAATATGTGTTTGTATTCAACCCCCCCTTCTACAAACTTGTATAACCCTTCGGGACCAACAAGTGGTATCAGAGCAGATTGTTTAATCCCATAAACAAGATCTTGCTTATACTTAGGGGAGAGCATTCGGCCGGGTCGATCGGGTCGGGGCCCAAAACCCACCACCCGATCGGGTTTTGGGGTGTGGTGAGACCACCCGAAAACCGTCCGATTAAATCTTCGGATATCGGATTTCGGGGCCTTTGGGGCCGGGTTCGGGTCAGTCGGGTTCACGGGTTGGGCCTCACTTCCAGGCTGGGTTTTTTTGGCCCACTTTCATTTGTTTTTGGGTTGTTTTTGGCATTTTACACAAACCTGTTTTTGGTCTCAATATTTTTGACCTGATTTTGGGCTTTTAGTCTTTTACATTTTACACAAATATGAAACACAATTAAGTAACATAATTATACAATTTACAATACACACAAATGTAAAATGCCGATATCCGCACAAATGTAATTATACAAAGGCACAAATATCCGCACAAATGTAATTATACAAAGGCACAACTGCACAAATGCGCAATACACAAAACAATTTACAAATCCACATGAGTCATGACCACATACCACAATACGAGAAGTCGAAAAGTAAATGTTTCAAAACAAATCCAACCAAAAGACCACAATTCAAGACGTGTTCTGAAAGTTCCCAACCAATACCAATTACCAATTTACCATCAACTCATCAAGCAAACTAGTGATCAAACCAAACCAATCCTGTAAGTCGGTAAGACGGTAACAAAAAAAAATCAATAACCATAAATAGAATGATAAATCAAAAAACTCATAGTATAGTCTCGGTACCTTCAAATCACGAATCAACTTCAATCCCCTCCAAATCGTTTGAAGCTTGTGTACTAGGAGTATCTTCAGTACCACGGGCCGAAGAAGTTCCAAGCCTCAAATTTTCCATTTCTGCACGTTTTATTATTAAAAGCAACAAATTTTAAAGTGTTTACTATAATTTATAAATTATCAAACATTCAAACTCTTAAATTAATGTTGTACGCGTACCTTTCTCAAATTTCTCAAGATCCTCTATGTTTTCTTCCACCGCAAGTGGTTCAGTAGGGCCCCTCAACCAATCTTGAGTACATATAAGTGCCTCAACTATTTTAGGAGTTAAAGAACTCCTAAAATTATTGTTGGTCCCGAAAGGCCTATACAAGTTTGTAGAAGGGGGGGGGGGGTTGAATACAAACACGCTATTTTACTTTTCTAAATTGTTTATTGATAAATCATTAACAATTTACAGCTTGTTGCGGAAACAAGATTAAGGATAAACCTAAATCTAAACAAGTTGGAACACTAAGGTTTCTTGCACTAAGAAAGATATGGAGATTACTAATAAAATCCTATCTTGAGAGAGATTTGAACTTATCCAGAGTTAGCAAGTTACTTCAAATGAAGTGAGTTCATCTCTTTATATACTGCATGCATTTAATGCAATTCAGTATACGCTTTACACGTGTCATCAGCGGATTGGTTGCATGTCATTGACCTTTGTTGACAACCTTAGTAGCCGCATGAATGAACAATGTAGTATCAGAGTGGTTGTACGATCTCAGATTTTCGGAGGTTCTTTTCTGACATTTCGTACGGTGGCGTGCAAGGGAGGTTAAGACAAAAGTACTTTGTACGGAGGACTTCATGATCAGCTTTCGTTGATTCAGCGATTATCATTTACTATTCAGCGAATGATAAAGTTCAGCGATAGCTGAAGTCTTGTACTTGATACTTCACGTTGAGTGGACAAATCTAAGTCTTCGCTGATCCGCATCAGTTCATTAGTAGACTTGTCGCTGGTTCTTGAGCTTGATCTTTGACTTCAGCGTAGAACCTTTGTTGACGTGAAACTTGTCTTCAGGGATCATAAGTAAACAACTAACTTATCAGCGATCAACATAAGGACTGAACAGACTCAGCGCATTATGGTGAACAGTGTTCGCTGAATGTTTAATTTAAAGAGCGAGAGTTCCTATCAGCGGTACTGTAAGATCTTAGTACTTATCAGCGATAGTGAAACTCTGATACATATTGTTTACATACAATTTTCACTAAGTATTTAAGAGAGGGTCATTATCAAATCACTGAGGGTTTGGATCAACAATCTCCCCCTATTTGATTATGACATAGCAACAAAGAAAATTGCTATTTAATGAAAACATAAGGATAAAAAGAACTCATAAAATATTTGTCCCTTTTACTGTTTTCTGGGATCTTTTCAGTACTGATGGAGTAAAGTACATTCGCTGAAATCTTTCTTTAAATCTTTGAATCAGGTTACAATGAAGAACAGAAAGATTACAAGTACAAGCGAAATAAATTACAAGTACAGAAGGATAACTGATACAATAGAGAAAAAAGAAGATTATATCAGTTTTCAAAAGGTTCTTCCTTAATGAGAAGTTCATCAAGGGTCGTCTTTTCAGTGGGAATCATCCAGTCAGGAACCGTTACACCTTGTTTTCTTTTCTTCAGCGCTTCTTGAAAGATTAAGGGTTTTAGGTGTCGTGCCTGAATGTCCTTTCTGAAGTCACACCAGTAGATAAGATCTCTGAGCTGTTCGATTGGAGTGATTGGGAGCTCAGCGATCCGTTGAAAGCATTTTCGTCCGTCGTAGTCAAGAAAGAATATTCCATAAGGATTACTGATGACTTTACCAGGGACGAAAAGTTCACATGGTGGCAGAGAGATGTCAAGGGCAGATAGATCAGGATCAGGACCAAGTACTTCAGCGCGAGAGAAACCAATTCCAGTTTCATTTCGTATGACAGGTCCTGAATTTGAATCTTGACGTTTCTTCCTTAGAGAACCTCTTTTTCTTTTCGGCTTTAGATCAGGAACAGGAGGAATATCCACACAGGAAGATATCAAGTCGATCTGTCTGTTTATCAGCTTTTCGAAATGATTCTTGTACTTTGATTGTGATGGTTGGATAGCTAACCTCATCTCCAGCCATTCAGAGAGACCATACCTTTTTACAGTGTCAGCACGAAAGGTTTCAGATGTGCCATCTTCTCTGAACAGTTTGATGTCAACAATAGGTACTCCGATAGATGTTCTTCCAGAGATGAATACCTTGTTGATCTTCGCTGGACGATATCTGAAGTGAATTTTCTCTTTACACCAGATCAAGGTGGTCTGAGAAACTTCAGTTTTCTTTTCCACGATCTTCTGGGCTTCTTCCCACAGCTTTCGTTGGATTTGAATGGGAACACGCTTCAGCTTGGGGTCTTTGACAGATTCTTGAGTGAGCTTGATGGCGTATTCTCTGTCTTTCTCTTCAGCTTCCTTTCTTTCAGCAATGAGGCGTTCAGCTCTAAGGTGGTCCTGATATTCAGCTTTTGAAATTCTGAACTTAGGAAGAACTGAAGGCAGTTGATCAGGCCTTAGAATGATTCGCTGATCCTCGAATCGCTTTATAATTTCTTCTCTTCTCTTTTGATCCTCTTCACTCAGCTTTTGAGGAACTGAGGAAGGTCTCTTATTGCGCGAGAGAGGTTGTTCTTCTGGTTCATCAGTCTCAGAGATCAAGTCCAAGACTGGGATTATTTCATCAGCAGCAACTGGCTTTATTTGTGAAGTCGCAACAGTAGAACCTTCAGCGACATCCTCAAACAGGGGAGAGGACTAGCTGAAAAGCAGCGATCTTACAGATAAGAATTGGGTAGAAGAACTTGGGTAGAAAAGATAGAAAAATAATGTGGATGTGTATATAGGTTTGGAGAACTTAGTGAGCTGTTGAGAAGTTCAGGGAAGGAAAAAGTAAAGTTTTAGTTTACCTGACAAACCGGCTTTTCAAAGAGAATCGCTAGATTTTCATCTTCAGCGAGGCCTTTGTCTTTGCTTTTCTCAGCGCCAGAGGCTGAGGGCTTTGTCTTTGTCTTCTCCCCTGATGGTTCTTTTATTGAGATTCCTTTAAGAGCTTTGATCCTTGGGGCAGGTTTGACGATAAAGAAATCATCGTCATCTTCATCATCATCATCATCCTTTCTTGGAGAGAAAGATGGTTTGTCGTCAGGGATGTCGATGTCTTCATCTTCTTCTGCTTCGGAATTCTGAGCATCTTCTTCGAGTTACTCCCCCTCAGATACAGAGGCGAGCTTCTCGGTTCCCTCAGGGTTTTCATCTCCCTGAGGTCCAGTGGTCAGATCTTCATTTCTCTCTCCCTGATAGATTCATCATGGGAAAGGTCTTCAGCGCTTTTGTTGTTCAGATCTTCAGCGCTTTTCTCCTTGGAATGTTCAGCGCTCTTCTCCCCCTCTTTTTCATGATGACTGGGGGAGGAATGGGCAGACTCAGCATTGGTGTTATCTCTGTCTTCTGGGCCAGAGATTTTCACACAACCTTCAAGCTTTGCTATTCTGTCTTCTAGGCCAGAGATAGCAGGCGTGATTTTCCTCAGCTCTGTGCGATCCTCCTCTGTGAAAGATTCCAGAATAGGGACAGGGGCAGGAGCAGGAGCTGGACTATTTGCCTTGTTTACCAGTGTCTCGATCATCGTCTTCATAGAGCTAACGTCGGTCTTTACAGAGCCTAAGTCAGTCTTGACCTCTGACATATCACCCTCGAGTTTTTCAACCGATGTCTTCAGCGTTGTTACTTCGCTGGGCATGGTCGAAACTGATGTTTTGAGGCTTGTGTAGTCAGTGTAGATGTCACAGAGCACCTTTGCAAAATCGCTGAGCGTCTTATCAAGACTCTTGATGTCTTCAGTGGAAGCTTTCTTCTCCACCACCGTTGTCAGCTTTGTCAAGTTCTCTCCAGCGTTTGTTACAGCTGTTGAGTTGTTGGAGAGTGTGGTGGTGAGACTGGACAGCTTTGTTTCCACGGACTTCAGCGAGGCGTTGATGTCTCCCAAATTAGGACCTGTAACATATAAGTACTTGTGAACAAAGGAAAGCTCAGAAGTTTCAGGTTTAGTTACAGTGTTTAAGGTGGGATTAGTACCTGCAGGAGGATTGATGAACTCGTCGAAGTTGCAAGTTCCTGAATAGTGTTCCATATCCTCTTCGAAAGTACGGTGAGGTATGGTGAACTCTGCAGGTCCTTTCTTCATCATTTGTTGAGAAGCATCAGCGGCGGCTTCTGGAATGATGGCATCTCCAGTGTTTGCTGGAGGAGTGTCCAAGTGAGTGGAGGGAGAAGCGAATGTTAAGATTGGGGTTCGGGTTCTGAGTTCAGCGTTGGAATCGCTGACAATCACTTCATCAGTCTTTTGAGAGACTGAGGGAGGTTGGGTAGTTTCCAAGTTTCTAACCTCAACGTTTGGAGACGCTGAAGTCTGGATTGGAGGGATGGCTTGCACGGGTGTGGCAGAGCGTACCACGGAACTTTCCTTCAGCTCTTCAGAACGAGCTGAGCAGTCTTCAGCATGGAATTGATGGGGTTGCTCCTTGGTTTTCTTGATCCTTTTGGAATCAAGTTGGGTGTGTGAGGGTTTCCTTTTCTTATAAGGAGAGGATGTTGTGGCCGGGGTATCAGCGATTGGTATTGTCGCTGAAGGAGCCACAGAAAGCGGAGAATTTAGAAGAGAGAGAAGAGTAGAGAGACGTACCTCATTGGCGACAGGCTTGAAGTCGAGAACCTTAGGGCCAATCTGAGAAAGTTTCAGATCACCCTCTTCAGGATAGCTGTCCTTCAGGCTATATTGAAAGATGGCGCTGATGAATCGTGGGTAAGGAACCCATGCTGGTCTGTCAGCGGCAGAATCGACACGTTGAATCAGGTCTTCATAAATAATGGAGGCCCAGTCAATATTTAGACCTTTCAGCAGTGCGTATCCCATGGACTGCTGAGGTTGGGCGGCTTGATCAGAAGATCCGGATTTCGCTGTCATGCAGCTGATCAGGTGAGCGAAGATGAAATTCATCTCGCTGGGCATTTTGGATTTCTTTATCAGCGTCAGTTTCTTCTCAGGCTTCTTGTCCCTTCCAATATCCCAGATATAACCCATTGCGTCAAGGAAAGCAATGATTGCTTCTCTGTCAGCATGCTTTTTGTGGTCAGGGAATGGAATGAAGGGTTTTTCTTTGGAGGCATTTGGGAAGTTTAGGGCTTTGCGGATAATTGCGGGTGTGATCTTGATGGTGCCATACTCAGTATCACTGAGTATGCAGTCTATGGTTTTGGATGGATCTTTGGCAGAAGGTAGCTCAGTGTGTCTGGCAGAGTACCAGAACTGGGATAAGAGCCGCTGACTGGCAGGAGGTGTTATGGTCAGGGCTGTGTAGATGGGGCTGTTCTTCAGAAAACTTACAGCATCGTCCAGATGTGATACTTGCTTCCGAGGAGGAAACTCGAGAAGAGCTGAGAGGTTGTTGGCCTTAGTCCAATCGAGTTGATCCAGCTCGAACTTCACCTGGGGGGCTTTGAAGATTTCCATTTCCTCAGAGTCAGTGGAGATGGATTCAGCGGTAACATTCAGCTTTGAAGATGCCATATCACTGTATTATCAGTTCAACCAAAGATGTTAACAGATAAGAATTATCTTAATGTGGAAAGAAATTTCCGTTAAGATTTTTCGAATCTTGTCCATTTCATTCAGACAAAAAATGTCTTAATGAAGATTAGGGTTTTTCTTGATTTTAAAAGAAAAGTAAAACCCATAAAATCTTGTATTCCAGTTTCTAAAAGAAAAATGGATACGAATGAAGAACAAGTTTAAGATTTAGATTTAAAACTTGAAGAACAACCATGAAATGGTTGTGTTCATAAAACCATGAAAGAAATGATTTTATTTTAAAAAAAAATTCTTTTGTTTGATCTTGTTAAAACAAAGAGAAGATCGAAAACAAGTTATACGCATTTGATAAAAAAATAAGAACATATTAACCTTGAAGTTTTGATGAAGAAGATGATGAACAGTTCTTGAGGTTTTTGAGAGCACAAATGCAACAGAGAATTCTTTTCTTGCGGAGAAAGATTGTTCGCGTAAAAGACAAATATAAACCAAGAGTTGTTTATATAGGGATTTTTAGAGAGAGAAAACCTTGAGCGGGAAAAGGTTTTCATCATGACACGGACACGTGTTTGCATTTGATTGGAAGTTTGAACAAAACGTGCAAACGTGTGTCAGAAAGAAATCGTGCCGAGTGTTATCCGTTGCAATGACGTCACAACTGTCCTTTCACATTCTTTTAGGATGTCTCTGAGGTTTTGAAAAACTCAGGGACTCTTTTGAAAAACATGAAGCACTGAATAGAAATATCAGTGAAGGTTTAAGGAATTTTCAAAATATCGCTGTTAAGGAAAAGATATTCAGCGATGCAATTTATTTTGAAATCTTGCATTTACATGCGATTGTCAGAGAGAGAAAACATACCTGGATATCAGTTTAACCAAGTTTATTCAGAGAGAAGATGATGAAATGGATTATAAAAGTTGATTTTATCCCTAAGCCTATACAAGAATGTATAAACGTATCGCTGATAAATGTGAACTGCTGAAGATTTTATCCTTCAAAGTTCAGCATTCCAAGCTCGCTGATGAGAAAGTTGAATCTTGTCTCATCAAGAGGTTTGGTAAACAAATCATCTAACTGATAATCAGTTGGGATAAAATGAAGTTCTATATCACCATTCATCACATGATCTCTGATAAAATGATATCTGATTTCTATGTGTTTTGTCTTTGAGTGTAGCACTGGATTGTTTGCTATAGCGATGGCACTTGTGCTGTCGTAATAGATTGGAATTTTGGAGAGCTGAAGATCATAGTCTAGTAGCTGATTTCTCATCCACAAGACTTGAGAACAGCAGCTTCCAGCGGCTACATACTCAGCTTCAGCTGTGGAAGTGGACACTGAGTTTTGCTTCTTACTTGTCCAACTTACCAGCTTTCCACCCAGGAGCTGACATCCTCCTGTGGTGCTTTTCCTATCCATTTTGCAACCTGCAAAATCACTGTCTGAATAGGCGGTTAGATCGAATCCTGAGTCTTTGGGATACCAAAGACCTAGATTCGCTGTACCCTTGAGATATCGAAAGATTCGCTTTACAGCTTTCATATGGGATATCTTAGGTTCAGCTTGATATCGTGCACACAGACATGTTGCAAACATAATATCGGGTCGGCTAGCTGTAAGATACAATAGTGAGCCGATCATCCCACGATACAGCGTGACATTGACAGGAACACCCTTTGTGTCCTTATCAAGTATCAGCGGTGGTGCCATAGGGGTTTTCATAGCTGAACTTTCAGTTAAGTCGAATTTCTTCAGCATATCTTTAACATACTTTCCCTGATTTATAAAAGTTCCTTTTTTAGTTTGCTTAATCTGAAGACGAAGGAAATACGTTAGTTCACCCATCATACTCATTTTATACTCATCTTTCATTCTATCAGCGAAACGAGTACAAAGCTCAGGGTTAGTAGAACCAAATATAATGTCATCAACATATATTTGAACTAAAATGATATGACCTTTTACTTTTCTAAAAAACAAAGTTTTGTCAATCTTACCTCGCTCAAATTTTTCAATATGGAGATAAGTAGAGAGAGTATCATACCATGCACGTGGAGCTTGCTTTAAGCCATAAAGTGCCTTGTCCAGTTTATAAACATAACCTGGACGCTTAGGATCTGAGAATCCTGGAGGTTGTTCCACATATACTTCTTCATTCAGCTTTCCATTTAGAAACGCTGACTTAACATCCATCTGATGTACAGTGAAGTTTTTGTGTACATCATATGCTAAGAAAAGACTAATAGATTCAAGTCTTGCTACTGGAGCAAAAGTTTCGTCATAATCTATGCCTTCCTCTTGTCTGTATCCATGAGCAACAAGACGAGCTTTGTTGCAAGTTACAGTACCATGTTCGTCCAACTTGTTTCGATAGACCCATTTAGTGCCTATCACCGTTTTGTCAGTTGGTCTACGAACAAGTTTCCAAACTTTGTTTCTTTCGAATTCAGTCAGCTCTTCTTGCATAGCGCTGACCCAGTTTGGATCTCTGAGGGCATCATCTATTTTCTTTGGTTCAGTTAGAGAAATAAAGTTAACAAATAAACAAATATTACCTGCACTTCTACGAGTCTGAATACCAGCGTTGGGATCACCAAGAATTTGATCGATTGGGTGATTTACAGTCCATCGCTGAGCCGAAGCATGCGTCGCTGACTCAGTCTGAACTGGAGAAACTGAAGATGAGGCTTCAGCTACTTCTGGATTATCAGCTAAGAGAGGAATGTTTGCTTTTGCCACTTCATTCACTGATTGCTGAGAAATAGATGGAATTTCTGAGACATTTGGATCAACTGCAGGTATAGTGTTTATAGGAACAGCTGAGACCCAAGATGTTTCAGCTTCACTATTTTGCATATTTGGAATGATAGAAGGACCATCATTTTCTACTGTGTGAGCATGAGGAGTGGGAACATCTTCTGAATCACCAAGATGAGAAAACATCCATTGATTCAGTTCTTCTGTATCAGCGTTCGGTTTAGAGTTCGCTGAACGGGATTCGTCAAACGTGACATGAATAGTTTATTCTACAGTTTGTCTTCTTCGGTTGAAGACTCTGAAGGCTTTGGAAACTGAGGAGTATCCAAGAAAGATTCCATCATCAGCCTTAGGATCAAACTTTCCAAGGGCATCTCTGTTGTTCAGTATGAAACACTGACATCCAAAGATGTGAAGAAAGCTAATTGAAGGCTTTCTCCCATGAAAGAGTTCGTAGGCTGTCTTTTTGAATCTTTTAACTATCAGCGACCTGTTTTGCGTAAAACAAGCAGTGTTGACAGCTTCTGCCCAAAACTGAGTAGGCAGGTGAGAATCGCTGAGCATTGAACGTGCAGCTTCAATAATTGTTCTATTTCTTCTTTCAGCGACTCCGTTTTGTTGTGGTGTTCTCACTGACGAAAAGTTGTGAGAAATACCCTTGCTCTCAAGGAAGGAATCAAGAGAACTGTTTTTGAATTCAGTTCCATGATCACTCCTTATTGAGCGAACAGTCATATTGTTCAGAGTTTCCATCTTCCGAACAAAGGTGATGAGTTCTTCAGGGGTGTCACTCTTAGAACGGAGAAACATTACCCATGTGTAACGAGAGAATTCATCAACTATGACCAGCGTATATTTCTTTCTAGCGATGGATTGTTTGTTAACGGGGCCAAACAAATCCATATGGAGTAGTTGTAGAGGAGATGACACTGAGGAAACTTGCTTTGACTTAAAGCTTGCCTTGGTCTGCTTCCCTTTTTCACACGCTGAACATAAGGACTCTTTGGCGTATGAATGTTGAGGTAGACTAGTGACTAACTCTTTGGATGAAAGAGTATTCAGTGTCTTGAAGTTGAGATGTGAGAGCCTTTTGTGCCATAGCCAGTTAACATCAGAAGATGCTTTTGAGAAGAAACAGGAGTTCTCAGTGGTTGTTGAGTCCATGTTTATAACGTAAACATTTTCCAAACGATAACCGATGAGAGCTATCTTCTCCTTTTTGTTAGAGACAAAGCAGGATTCCTTAGTGAAAATCACTTTGTTATCCATGTCGCAAAGCTGACTGATGCTTAGAAGATTATGCTTCAGCCCTTCAACATATGCGACTCTTCTGAAGGATGTTGTACCATTTGAAAGTACACCATACCCTCGGGTATGTCCTTTTCCATTTCCACCGAAAGTCACAGAGGGACCCTTCTCTTCCTTGTATTCAGCGAGCAGGTTTTTCTTTCTAGTCATGTGTCTAGAGCATCCGCTATCGAGATACCAGATACCCTTCTTAACCTGCAATACAAAGGAAGATTAGTTTTGCTTGGGTACCCACTTCACCATGTATACGCGTTTGTCAGTGGAAGTAGTTGGAATGGGTTCAGCAGTCTTCGCAGCATTTGAAGATTCAGCTTTGTCTTTCTTCACTTTGGTCAATTTCTTGACCTCAGCGGTAGGAGTCACCTTGACCTGAATTGCAACTGGTTTGGTCTTCTTGGGTGCTATCTTCACCTTAGCTATCTTATCAGCTTTGGTGGCTGTGGGACACTTACTTGCAATATGATCGGTAAGTCCACAGTGATAACATTTCCTATAACTAAAATTAGTTCTAGGACCACTTGAGTGCTGAGCTTTTAATTTGGAATTAGAAGTGCCAGCACCAAGTACACTATTGGTTTTTGAAATAGGACGAACATTCAGTTCTTCAGATTTCTTACCAAGGATATCTACTCTGAGTCTAGGAGTAGGTCGCTGAACTGATCCAGAGGTCTGATTTCTAGAACCAGATGAATGAATCACTAAGGCTTTGGAAGCATTCAGCTTAGGTACTAAGGTACCCTTCTGAGGATTTTGATAAATAACAATTCCTTTACCTTTGTCTTTAGAGACAGAGGTAGGTTTTGAATAAACCATTTTCTCCTTACCTTTTGAGGAGGTAGGAGTTTCCTCAGGGATTGGTGTAACCGACGAGGAGTACTGAGATGAAGAAGTGTCAGCTACTGAGGATACGAACGTTCCAAATTTAAGCATTGAACGTTCAGTGGTTGGTATTGGAGTATCATATTTATAACTCAAACCACGTTTATCACTCAGAGGAATCTGAGCCTTAATTATCTCAGTGATCTTTGTTGAAGAATTACACCATCCTTCAACAGTAGCTTGTTCAGCTTTTAATGCAGCGATAGCTTCCGCTCGTTCGATTTTGACTAGCTGATTTAAATGGACTTGATCTTTAAAATCTTCTTCAAATTTAGAAAGCTTTTCTATTTGAAGGTGGCAGTTTTTAAGCTTTTCAGCGAGATCAAGATTTTGGTTTTCAACCACAGCTTTGCCGTTCATGGCTTCGTATAAACTTCTAGTCAGCAGTTCGATTTTACGGAGACTATCAGCTTCATCAATATTTGCAATATTGGTAAAGAAGGAAGGTGATACCTGAATGGCAGATGTTGAAGTGGAGGGAATGTCTGAACTTTCTTCCTCTTCTTCAATCTTGGCCATGAGACATTGATTTGCTTCATCATCTTCAGAATCAGATGATGAGGCTTCTTCATCAGAAGCAGCCCAATCATAGTCAGCCATCAGGCCTTTTCCTTTCTTCTTAAAGCTTTTCAGCTTTGCATACTTTTCCTTCAGCTTTGAGTATTTGTCATATTTATTCCTTGGAACAAAGGATTTCTTTGTAAAAGCTGAAGGTCTCATGATTTTCTTTGACCTGCACTCGTTAGCGAAATGACCTGTCTTTTCGCAGTTGAAACAAGTAGCAGTAGCCTTATCAACAAAAGCTGATGACTTAGGCTTGTCAGCTATAGAAAGAGTTTTGTTCTTTTCTTCTTGGCGAATCTCCTGAACTTTTTAGTTAGGAGAGCCAAGGATTCATCATCATCTGAAGAATCAGAATCTGATGACCTTTCAGAGTTACTTTCTAACTCAGTGATAGTGACCACGGGTCGCTGAGTAGAAGGTTCCTCTGAGATTAAAGCAATAGGGGTGCTTTTGGAATCTTTTACAAGATTCTTCTTAAGATGGCTAGATTGCTCATGATTCAGCAATGTGCCATATAAGGTAGCGAGTGTCATTGATCTTAGATCTTTTGACAGCTTGAGACACATGGAATAATTGTCCCAGCTTTCAGGTAAACATTCTAAAAACTTTGTCAGCACTTCAAAGTTAGAATATTCCTTACCAACCGTTTTAAGATCTATAATTAAGCAATTAAAACGTTGATGAACTTCAGAGAGAGTTTCATTCTTACCAGAAATGAAGCTTTCGTATTGTCTTACCAGGTTGATCTTTCTTGAATCCTGGACTTCAGACGTTCCTTCATACTGAACACATATTGTGTCCCACATGGCTTTTGAGGATTTCAGGTTCATGACGGAATGGTAGACTTCATCAGGAAGGGCCATGGATAGTATGGATCTGGCTTTTGTATCTATAGCCACTTTCTTCTTGTCTTCATCGGTCCACATGTGTATTTCCTTTGGAATCAGCCTTTCAGGAATAGCAGCTCTAGTTGCAGTGGCTGGAACTAAAGGATCAATAGTTACAGGGATGTGTGGGCCGTTTTCAAGATAGTAGGTCATAGTAGGGTCTACACCTTCTAGGAAGAGCATCATCCTATTTTTCCATAAGTTGAAGTTGTCTCTGGAAAATCTAGGGGGTTTTGCAAGAGAACCATTGTCTATATAATTTGTGTTTGTGTGGGAGGCCATTTTCAGAAAATAGCAAGGAAGAGAAATATCTTAGATTAGATCTTGTTTATGAGATTAAACAAATCTGCTCTGATACCACTTGTTGGTCCCGAAAGGCCTATACAAGTTTGTAGAAGGGGGGGGGGGTTGAATACAAACACGCTATTTTACTTTTCTAAATTGTTTATTGATAAATCATTAACAATTTACAGCTTGTTGCGGAAACAAGATTAAGGATAAACCTAAATCTAAACAAGTTGGAACACTAAGGTTTCTTGCACTAAGAAAGATATGGAGATTACTAATAAAATCCTATCTTGAGAGAGATTTGAACTTGTCCAGAGTTAGCAAGTTACTTCAAATGAAGTGAGTTCATCTCTTTATATACTGCATGCATTTAATGCAATTCAGTATACGCTTTACACGTGTCATCAGCGGATTGGTTGCATGTCATTGACCTTTGTTGACAACCTTAGTAGCCGCATGAATGAACAGTGTAGTATCAGAGTGGTTGTACGATCTCAGATTTTCGGAGGTTCTTTTCTGACATTTCGTACGGTGGCGTGCAAGGGAGGTTAAGATAAAAGTACTTTGTACGGAGGACTTCATGATCAGCTTTCGTTGATTCAGCGATTATCATTTACTATTCAGCGAATGATAAAGTTCAGCGATAGCTGAAGTCTTGTACTTGATACTTCACGTTGAGTGGACAAATCTGAGTCTTCGCTGATCCGCATCAGTTCATTAGTAGACTTGTCGCTGGTTCTTGAGCTTGATCTTTGACTTCAGCGTAGAACCTTTGTTGACGTGAAACTTGTCTTCAGGGATCATAAGTAAACAACTAACTTATCAGCGATCAACATAAGGACTGAACAGACTCAGCGCATTATGGTGAACAGTGTTCGCTGAATGTTTAATTTAAAGAGCGAGAGTTCCTATCAGCGGTACTGTAAGATCTTAGTACTTATCAGCGATAGTGAAACTCTGATACATATTGTTTACATACAATTTTCACTAAGATTTTAAGAGAGGGTCATTATCAAATCACTGAGGGTTTGGATCAACAATTATCCAACACCCTCCCACTTGTACTAAAGGTCGACTCAGATGCAACTGTAGAAATGGGTACGGCAAGGATATCTCGTGCAACTTTGGAAAGGATGGGAAACCGTGCACTATTCAACTTCCACCACTTAAGCAAATCAAACTCTAAGCCATTATCATCTACAATGGCCTCTCCTAGATAAACGTCCAACTCATTCCTTTTGCTATCTAAGGCCCCACTTTCAAGCTTTTGCTTCTTCAACAGGTTTTTAAACTTTGATTGTTTTGCAAGAGGGGGGAGACCTTTTCCCGATTGTGATTGTGATTGGGATTGAGATTGGGATTGGGATTGGGAAGGTACAGAAAATTCTTGCACATAATCTTCAAACAAATAGAAGAGTTGAGACTTTACCTTCCTAAAACACGTTTCACCTCTTTCTTCACCAAACAATTGACAGAACTAGGATGGCATGTACTCAACTTTATCTCTTGGATCCAAAACATTGGCAAAGAAAATTACCAAGTTCATCTTCTCTGGATCACCCCAGTATTTATCAAACTTCTCCTTCATTTTGATACCCATATTCTGTCAACGTAAATATGTAATATATAATTATAAATAAACTATAATTATAAATAAACTATAACAATGTAACAATGTAAATAAATTGTAACAATGTAAATAAACTGTAAAGAGTTGTACCTTTTCAGTTAAATTCTGAGAAGCAATCATCTCTGTAAGCGTAAACCCCAAATCACATATCTCGGTAAGGTAACAATTAGAAGTGATATACAGAGAGCCTGAGATTTTTAGCGTCATCTCATAAAAGGTCTTCAAAAGCGTTACGAAGCTCTCTAAATACACCCAATCATAATCCGCCAGCAAAGAATCACCCAAATCTATCTTGAACGAGGCATCGTGTCCATCATATGCTTCAAACACAGTTCTATAAGGGATGGCATTCCTGAGCATCATATAAGTTGAGTTCCATCTAGTTGGAACATCAAGACAAAGAGAACTTCTTTCTTCCACACCAAGTAACGTAGCAAGTTCTCTAAACTTGAACAACCTAGCTGGTGAGCCCCTTACCCACCTAACAGTCTCTCTAAGCTTCCTAACCGAAGACTCTGCCATCTTCAACCCATCTTGGACAACCAAATTCAATATATGTGCAACGCATCTCATATGTAAGTGTTGTGCCCTAACAGATGAACACCCCCAAGATACCAGTTTGCTTTTCAAGAACCCTATGGAAACATCGTTAGAAGATGCATTATCTACTGTGATGGTAGAAATGTTTTTGATGCCCCAGTCAACCAAACAAACCTCTAACGCTTTGGCTATTGCATCCCCCCTTTGCGATTGGATTGGCACAAAAGATATTATTTTTTTTGTTCAAGCTCCATTGTGCATCAATATAATGTGCAGTTATGCACATATAATTGATCCGTTGCACGGATGTCCAAGTGTCTGTGGTTAAGCTAAGCCGCTGTGAGTGTTCCTTAAAAAACTTTTTAAGACTATTTCGCTCTTCATAATAAATGGTGAATATGTCTCTATTAATTGTCCATCTAGACGGTATTTTGAACATCGGACACGCTTCTTGCACCCATTGTCTCCACCTCGTACCCTCTACAAACTTGAAAGGTAGTTCATCTATTATGATCATCTTAGCGGTTGCTTTTCTAACCCTCTCTTGATTAAACACCCAATTAGTCAACACGCTTTTATTTTCAGAATTTGAGGTAAATGCTAACATAGACTATCTAGTCTCTTTTGCCTGAGGACTTTTAAGGCATGAAAGGACATGGTTTTTTAGGGAAGAAGTCCCGTGCTTTTTAGGGTCGTCTGCGTATACTTTTGCACAATACTTGCACTTTGCTTTTATGGTATTACCTTGGTCATCTAAAACTTCTTCAAAGTTCTCCCAATATTGACCTTTTTCCGCCGCTTTACGTTTTTTTGTTTCAGGTAGTGGCGGTGCACTACTATTGACTTCGAATTGAGACATTCCAAATCTATCAAATAATTGAGATGATATTAATCATGTATTAATCAAAGTATTAAATCAAACACAAAGTTTCAATCACAAAGTTTCAAAACATAAAGTTTTAAACAAGATTCCAGTACCATTCAAAGTTTCAAACAGTCCAGTACTAATACAGAAAGTCTTAAACAGTATCTCAAGACTCAAATAAAGTAATAAACTTATAAACTAATACCAGTTTGGAAGTTGGAAGTTGGAAGTTGGAACAACAATTGAAATAATCACTGTATCTCAAATAAACTAATAAGTTTCACATTCCAGTATCTCAAATAAACTAATAAGTTATAAGTTTATGATTCAGTATCTCAAATAAACTAATAAGTTTCACATTCCAGTAGGTTACTAGGTCATGATTCATTCAATATTTCAGTTCAAGACTTCAAAACTCAAATAGCAAATGAGCAAATCCATTAAGCCAAACTGCCAAACAGATGAAGAAAAGTAGAAAACTAGAAAAGAGTTTGAGACTGAAATGTGAAAAGTACCAAATCTTCACTTCTTCGGCCAAGCAAGTGAGCAGCGGATGGTGGTGGTGCGGTGGTGGACAACGGTGGCTGGCTTGCGTCGTCTCGACTCTCGTCTCAGTGAGCAAAAACTGAAAAAAGTGAAAAACAAAAATTTAGGGCAATTTGGTTTAGACTTTAGATTTTAGATTCTGATTTGGGGAATTGGGGAAATACCGAAATATTTAAGGGATATATATTTTATTTAAAAAATTAATTTAAATTGGATTTTGGATATTTCGGGTCGGATCGGGTGGCAAACCTTGGACCCAACCCGATCCTACTAACCCGAATATAAAAACGGGGATTGGGGATCGGATATTCGGGTTTTCGGGTTGGGGTAATTTGATAAGAATCTCGGATCAGGTTGGATCGGGTATTCGGGTTTTTCGGGTTTTGCTCACCCCTACTTATACTCTCTTCCTTGCTATTTCTTAAATTAGGCAAACAACACAAACACTAACTACATAGATAATGGCTCTCTTGCCAAACCTCCTCGGTTTAGCAAAGATAACTTTAATCTTTGGAAAAATCGAATGATGCTCTTCTTGGAAGGTGTAGATTCCACTATACCTTACTACGTTGAAAATGGACCATATATTCCTCATGTGATCCATGGTGTTGTTCCAGCCACTGCAAATACTCCTGATGTTCCTAAACGAACAATCATTAGGGAGGTCTCTCAGTGGACTGAAGAAGACAAGAAGAAAGTGACCATCGCACCAAGGCTAGATCCATCATCTCCATGGCTCTTCCTGATGAAGTCTACCATTCCATCATGAATCTAAAGAGCTCAAAGGCCATGTGGGACACTATATGTGTTCAAGATGAAGGTACTGCTGAAGTCCAGGACTCTAGAAGAATAAACCTGGTAAGGCAGTATGAAAGTTTCATCTGTGGTAAGAATGAAACTCTTTCTGAAGTACATCAACGGTTTAACTGTTTAATCATAGACTTAAAAATTGTTGGTAAGACCTATGCTAATTCTGAGATCCTGACAAAGTTCTTAGAATGTCTACCTGAAAGTTGGGACAACTATACCATGTGTCTCAAACTATCAAAGGATATAAAATTCATGACCCTTTCTACCTTATTTTGCACTATGCTCAATCATGAGCAGTCGTGTCAACTTAAGAAGAATCTTGTAAAGGATTCCAAAATCACACCTGTTGCTCTACTCTCCTCAGAGTTTGTGCCCACTCAGCGATCCACTCTCACGATCACTGAATTGGAATCAAACTCTGATGAATCATCAGAATCTGACCCTTCAGATCTTGATGAATCTTTGGCTCTCCTGACAAATTCTTTCAGGAGACTCGCCAGAAAGAGTAACTTTAGAAGAACTAAACCTCTTTCCCTCACTGACAAGCCTAAATCTACTCATGTTGATAAGGCTACTGCTACTTGCTTTAACTGTCAAAAATAGGACACTTCGCTAGTGAATGCAGGTCCAAGAAATCTCTCAAACCTTCTTCTTCATCCCACAAGAAATCCTTTACTCCTAGGTGTAAAGATGACAAGTACCAAAGGCTCAAAGAAAAGTATGAAAAGCTACAAAAAGAAAGGCAAAGGTCTGATCGCTGAAGATGATGACTGGGCCGAGTCTGATGAAGAATCAGATTCAGAGGAAGAAGATGAGGCCAACCTCTGTCTAATGGCCGAAATCAAAGAAGAAGAGGAAGAACAATCTGAAATTCCCTCCACTTCTGCCACCACCTCTCAGATACATCTCTCTCCTACTATTTCTCCGGCTCTCACTGAAGATGATAGGCTTAGAGCTATCGATATCTTGACTATTGATTTATATGATGCCATGAATGGCAAGACCAAGGTTGAACAAATAAATTTAGATTTAACTGAACAATTTAAAAATTGTCATCTAAAAGTTCAAGAGCTTTAAAATATAGAAGAAAATTTAAAAGATCATATCTACGTAAATCAAGTCATCAGTATCGAGCGTGAAAAGGCTATCGTTGAACTGAAAGCTGAGAAATATACTGTTGAAGGATGGTATAAATCCTCAACAAAGATCACTGAGATACTAAGTGCTCAGATCCCTGCGAAAGACAAAAGTGGTCTTGGTTACAAAGCTGAAGCTGAGGAACCAACCACTGATCGTTCCATGCTCAAATTTGGAATGTTCGTGTCTTCGATCCATGACACTTCTACTTCTCGGTGCTCTTCTTCTTTTAATACTCCCATTCCTGAGGACAAATCTACCTTGATTTCTAAAGGTAAAGAAAAAATTGTTTAAAAACCTCAGGAGGGTACCAATGTACCTAAGATGAAAGTTTCAAAACCTTCAGCGAGCCATCCCTTCACTTCTAGAAATAAGATCCCTGAATTCGTTCAGCGATCTACTCCTAAAATAAGAGTGGATGTCACTGGTAAGAAATATGAAGAACTTATAGTTCCTCCGATATCCAATGCCAAAGGTATTCTTAGTGTTGGCCCTGTTCATTTAAAATTATCTAATAAGCACGCCTCTGGTCCTAAAGCTACTTTTATCTATAGAAAATGTTATCATTGTGGACTTACCGATCACATTGCTAGCAAATGCCCTACAGCCACCAAAGCTGAGAAATTAGCTAAGGTGAAGATCAATGCCCCCAAGGCAAAGAAGACCATCCCTGGTGCAAATCAGGTTAAGGTGAAAACCACCACTGAGGTTAATAAGTCAACCAAAGTGAAGAATATCACTAACGTTGAGTCTTCAAATGCTGCGAAGACCGCTGATCCTTCCTCATCCTCTGCCACTAACAAGTGTGGACCCATCGTAGTGTGGGTGCCTATTCAAAACAAATCTTCCTTTGTTTGCAGGTCATGAAGGGCATCTGGTATCTCGATAGCGGATGTTCTCGACACATGACTGGTAGAAGAAACCTGCTCACTGACTACAAGGAAGAGAAAGGTCCCTCAGTGACCTTTGGTGGAAATGGCAAAGGATATACCCGAGGGTTTGGTGTACTTTCCAATGGTACTACCACCTTCAGAAGAGTCGCATATGTAGAAGGACTGAAGCATAATCTTCTAAGCATCAGTCAGATGTGCGACAAGGACTACAAATGTTGCTTTACTAAACAAGCATGCTTTGTCACTGGTCAGAAGTTGAAAATCGCTCTCAGTGGATACCGGTTGGAAAATGTTTACGTCATAAACATGGACTCAACAACCACTGAGAATGCTTGTTTTCTTTCTAAGGCCTCATCTTATGTCAACTGGCTTTGGCATTAGAGGTTCTCTCATCTAAACTTTAAGACGATGAATACTCTTTCTTCAAAAAAGTTGGTCACTGGTCTTTCTCAACATTCATACGCTAAGGAATATCTATGTTCAGCGTGTGAAAAGGGAAAACAAACAAAAGCAAGCTTCAAGACCAAACAAGTATCTTCAGTGACCTCTCCTCTTCAACTTCTCCACATGGATTTGTTTGGCCCTGTCAACATTCAATCCATCGCTGAAAAGAAATATACACTGGTCATTGTAGATGAATTCTCTCGCTACACCTGGGTGATGTTTCTTCGTGCTAAGAGTGACACCTCAGAAGAACTCATATCTTTTGTCAGGAAAATGGAAGTCCTGAACAACTGTTCGCTCAATAAGGAGTGATCATGGGACTGAATTCAAAAACAGTTCCCTTGATAACTTCTTTTAGAGTAAGAGTATTTCTCATAACTTTTCCTCAGTGAGAACTCCACAACAAAAAGGCTTCGCTGAAAGAAGAAACCGAACGATCATCGAATCTGCTCGTTCAATGCTCAGCGATTCACATTTTCCAACTCAATTCTGGGCAGAAGCTGTCAACACTGCATGTTTCACACAGAATAGATCGCTGATTGTCAAGAGATTCAACAAGACTGCCTATGAACTTTTTCATAGAAGAAAACCATCCATCAGCTTTCTTCACATCTTTGGTTGTCAATGTTTTATCTTAAACAACAAAGATGCTCTTGGAAAGTTTGATCCCAAAGCTGACGACGGAATATTTCTTGGATATTCTTCTATATCCAAAGCCTTCAGAGTCTTCAACAAGCGAAAATAAACTGTAGAAGAAACTATTCATGTCACCTTTGACGAATCCCGTTCAGCGAACTCAAGACCCTCTGCTGATAACGAAGAACTCAATCAGTGGATGTTTTCTCATTTTGGGGATTCAAAAGCTAATGTTAACCCTGACCCTCAGGTCAACAATCCTACCGCTGATGATGATCCTATCATCATTCCCAGCATGCAAACAAGTGAAGCTGATTTCACATCTTGGGTTTCAGCTGTTCCCATCAACACTATGCCTGCTTCTGAACCATCAACCTCTGATATTCCATCTACTTCTCAACAATCAATGAATGAATTTTCATCTGAACCTCTACCTATCGTGCCTGAATTGCCTGAGATCGCTAAAGCCTCTTCTTCAGCACATCCAGTAGTTCACTCTGAGTCAGTGGCTCATGCTCCTGCTCAGCGATGGACTATAAATCACCCAATTGATCAAATTCTTAGTGATCCAAACGCAGGTGTTCAGACTCGACGTAGTGCATGTAACATTTGTTTATATGTTAATTTTATTTCACTAATTGAACCAAAGAAGGTTGATGATGCCCTCAGAGATCCGAACTAGGTCAGCGCTATGCAAGAAGAGCTGGCTGAGTTCAAAAGAAACAAGATTTGGAATCTTATTCCTAGACCATCTAACAAGTCAGTGATAGGCACTAAGTGGGTCTATCGAAACAAGTTAGATAAACATGGAACTGTAACCCGCAATAAGGCTCGTCTAGTTGCTCAGGGATACAGATAAGAGGAAGGCATAGATTATGACGAAACTTTTGCTCTAGTGGAAAGACTCGATGTTATTCGTCTATTTCTAGCATACGCTGTTCACAGAGACTTCAAGGTTTATCAGATGGATGCTAAGTCAGGATTCCTTAATGGAAGGCTGAATGAAGAAGTCTATGTCGAACAACCTCCAGGATTCTCTGATCCTAAGCATCCAGGTTATGTCTATAAGCTGGATAAGGCACTCTATGGACTGAAACAAGATCCACATGCATGGTATGACACTCTATCCTCTTTTCTCCTTATTGAAAATTTTAAGTGTGGTAAAATCGACAACACTCTATTTTTTAGGAAAGTAGTTCCCTCTTTTTACACACACTCACGTAGCTATTCCTCTAATGACCTCACTTCACAAACCCTTACACAAAGGTATTTATACCTTTGACCTTTACCCTTAGATACCTTGACTTTGACCTCATATACAAGACTTTGACTATTGTTGACTATCACAATTGCACTCTAAATCTTGAATACATTTTGGTACTAACAGTAAGTAAACTAATTGTTGCTGAAGTTTCTCATTTTGAGTCATTTTAAATCATGAAGTTTTGATAGAATTTGTTCCCCATGGAAATGTTTGTTAACTATATTCTAATTGCTATTAACGATTACTCAATATTTTCTCATATCTGCTACAAATATTGCATCATTACATTCATATCTCAAGAAAGTTATGGAAATTTTAAATTAGATCAATGCAAAAAGAATATATTCTTAGGATAAAATTAAAGTGTGAGTTTCAAACCCAAAATGGAATAAAGTGATAAGACTTGATGCACTCTTAGTGATTTGTTTATGTTTAAGCTTTATGTTTTCACTTATAAAGGCATATTTTGTTATCAGTAGTTTATAATGGGTAAAAATATATTAATTGAAATTAATGTGTTTGTGTAACACCCCACCCTTACATATAAAACATTTACATGAATTACTACAAACCATCACATAGGTCCGTATATTAGGTCTTCATATAAAAGGTCATATTATTCTTGTTCAAATATATGTTGATGACATTATATTTGGTTCTACTAACCCATCTCTATGTACTCGTTTCGCTGAAAGAATGAAATTTGAATATAAAATGAGTATGATGGGTTAGTTGACTTATTTCCTTGGACTCCAAATCAAGCAAACTGATAAGGGTACGTTTATCCACCAAGGTAAATATGTCAAAGATATGCTAAATTTTTTTGATTTAACTCAAAGGTCAGCTATGAAAACCCCTATGGCACCTCCACTGACACTTAACAAAGATCCTTCAGGGAAGCCTGTTAATGTCACTGTGTACCGAGGGATGATCGGCTCTCTTCTTTATCTTACAGCTAGCCGACCTGATATTATGTATGCAACTTGTTTATGTGCACGATATCAATCTGAACCCAAAGAATCTCATCTGATCGCTGTAAAGCGAATTTTCAGATATCTTAAGGGTACTCCCAACCTAGGTCTTTGGTATCCCAAACACTCAGGGTTCGATCTAACTGCTTATTCATATAGTGACTTTGTAGGTTGCAGACTGGATAGAAAAAGCACCACAGGAGGCTGTCAACTCCTGGGTGGAAAGCTGGTAACTTGGACAAGTAAGAAGCAAAATTCAGTGTCCACTTCCACCGTTGAAGCTGAGTATGTAGCTGCTGGAAGCTGTTGTGCTCAGGTCTTATGGATGAGAAATCAGCTATTAGACAACGACCTTCAGCTCTCCAAAATTCCAATCTATTGAGACAGCACTAGTGCCATCGCTCTAGCCAATAATCCAGTGCTACACTCAAAGACTAAACACATCGAGATCAGGTATCATTTTATCTGAGATCATGTGATGAATGGTGATATAGAACTTCACTTTATCCCCCACTGACTTTCAGTTAGCTGATCTTTTCACCAAACCTCTTGATGAGACAAACTTTCTCATCGGCGAGCTTGGCATGCTGAACCTTGAAGATTAAATCTTCAGTGATTACATATTATGTCAGTGATAAAGGAAATTCTATATCCTTATTCATCATCTAATCTCTGAACAAAATTGATTCACTGATACCAAGGTATGTTTTTCTATTCCCAATCGCTGAAGCTTTCTTCAGTATGTTGTGTTTCAAAATTAAATTGATCGTTGAATCTTTTCCTTCAGTGATTCTTTTGAAATAACAAAGCTCACTGACAATTTCTTAATCAGTGACTCTTTCTTTTTAAAATCCTCTCTGATGTTTTCAAAACCTTCAGGGAAACGTTTTTGAAAGTGAAAAGACATTTCTGACGTCATCAAAACGGATAACCTATGGCACGCCTTTTTCTCTGACACGTTCGTCCGTTTGAATTCTTGCCCAATAAGCTTCGTGGGACGTGTCCATGTCACGATGAGTAAGTTTTCCCGCTCATCACTTTCTCTCTTTACACTCACTATATAAACTCTTCATGTTTATATTTTTACCTTTTACGCTCACAAACTCTCTCAAGCAATAAATCATCAAGCATTTTGTTCTTGGATTTGTGATATTCAAACCTGTTACTTGAATCTTCAACCTTCACTCATACAGGTTCATATCCTCTTATCTTAAATCTTTTTTATCTTGTTTTGATCTTACTTCTTGATACATTTGATCAAAACAAACCATTTTCAAACATAAAATCATCTTTTTCATGATCTTATGGACAAAACTTGAAATATAGTTTTTATTTTGAGTTTAAAATAAAAATCTTAAACTTAAACATTCATATGTTTTTCCAGAATCCCTTTCCTTAAAAGGAAACTGGAAAACATGTTTTCACTAGTTTTAAACTCTTCTAAAACTAGAAAACCCACATTTTATTGTTTCTTCCCTAAACAAGAAACTGTAAAACCCTAAAATCTTCAAAACCCTTATTTTGGATAAAACATTTCCATTTTAAGAAGTTCATCTTTTTCTTCTATATCTTTTGTTTCTAAACAGAAATGGCATCTTCAAACGTTGCTGCTACCAACACTCTAGTCTTGACAAGGGCTAATAATGTGAAATGTGAGCTAAACCAAATTGTCTTTGCCTCAAACAACCCCTATGCCCTGCTGGAATTTCCAAAAAAAAATCCATCCCCACATCTAACTGGCGCAGTGAACTTCATCAAAACTTTCCCTCTAGCCACGGCTATGACCATCACACCCCCTGCACACCGCAATCTTCTACAACAGTTCTGGTACACTGCTCATCGTACCATTGCTACCTCCAAGAAAACTGGAAAGGAATACTCAGTGATCGGGTTTCAACCAAACTGGGTCAAGGAGCCATATCCACTGCAGCCATCCGCCAGACACTAAATCTCCCTGGCAGTACTAAAACTAACCCATTTGTCCCTCTCACTGACCCCAACACCACTGAAGGTGAGTCTGAACTCTTAGCCTTTCTTGATCTCATGAAATACTTATGGGACACAACCCGCAGTGGGGAGCCTGACAAGAAGCTTACCAAGGTCCTCAAAAACAAGATGCCTGTTGAATTAAACTTCATTTTCACCCACATCATAAGCTGCGTGATAGCCAAAACAGGCTCCACTGATCAAGCCTCAAAGACTCAGGTTGCCATGGCTTATGCTCTGCTGAAGGGTATGAATGTGGACTATGCCCGCAATATCTTTGAAGACCTGATGGACCGGGTCAAAAAGCCTGAACGCTCCACAACTGTTCCCTACCCGCGTTTCATCTCAGCCATCCTACAACTGGCTCTGGGCAACCACTACCCTAAGAAGGGAGACTACAAGCTCTCCCAGGTTGGCCCCATGGTACTCGACTTCAAACCCATCGAAGGCGAGGTAAGTCTTTCTACTCTACTCTCTCTTCTCCGCCCCACTTCTTCTCTTTCAGCAGCTCCTTCAGCGGCACAACCCTCCGCTGGAACCCAGACTGCTACAACCACCTCTCTTAAAAAGAGGAAACAATCTACTATCCCCCTTGGCATCCATAAGTCCAAGAAGATCCAAAAAAAGAAACCCCAGCCTTCACAGGCTCCAGATGCAGCGATTGTCTCTTCACATGTATCGTTTGATGATTTCGTGGTCAACTCCTTCACAACTGCAACAGCCATCCCATCAACCACTCTAGACACTCAAATCTCTGAAGCTTCTATGGAACCTACCCCAACATCTTCAGTTCCTCCAAGCACTGAAGAGGTCTTCCTCAGCGCCTCTAATGCTGAATATGTAGTCCCACTTTTCTCAACTATTTCTTTTTCTTCTTCTGCTCCTTTTGTCTACACCACCTTCAGCGTTTCACCAACGCTACCATCATTTCCACTGATGGATACAAGCGCCGCCACTCTTCAGAGCATGATCCGGAGGAACTTCACAGAACATGTATGTTCTTCTACAACAATTCATGTTCGTTCGTTAGAGGACGACATGGAACACTGGGGAGGAACTCGTGACTTCAGCACCTTCTCCAACCCCAATCCTACAAGTATCCATACACAATCCATTCCCCTCTCTGAAACCCCAACTTCTGAGCTTTCATTTGCTCACAAGTTCTTTTCTTTTTCAGGTCCTAATTTGGGGACAATCAGCACGTCCCTCAAGGGCATCGCTGAAAAGGTGGACACTCCTCTCCAACAATCTCTCTTCCAACACAACCACCATCACTGATGCTGGAGACTCACTGAAAACTGTCACCTCCTCCCTTACTGACAAGGCCACCTCTGCAGATATTTCATCACTGAGAGGGGGAGTGACAAGCTTGGAAACCAGCGTCACCAACAACACCACCACCATCTCAAATCTTCATGCCTCCATCAACGATCTCTCCAACAACTACTCCAATCTCTCCAACAAGGTTGGAACACTAAAAATAGCCTTCTCTGGGCTTCAGGGTGAGGTGAGCAGTCTGTCCTCTAAAGTTTCAGACTCCAATACGCTACTCACCAAAATCCTTGAAAGATTGGAAGCCTCCACTGTCCCTTTATCTCACTTTTCTCAGGATGACCGGGTAAAGTTAGAGATGGCAATGGAGTTTATTATGGAAGTTGCCCCTGCTATTTCTGGCCTTGAAAACAGAATGGCAGAGGTTGAACGAAACCAACCATCTACTTCAGGGCACCCTAGCCAAGAAGACAGGGTTCCTGAGGAAACTACCGATGTTGTTGTCATTACTGTTACCTCCCCCCATTCGGTGGAAGAGGGGAGAAGACACCTGAAGACATCCCCCGAATTATTGAGGGGGAGGAAGAAAATGTTGAAACAGAAGACCCTCAGGAACTTGATCATCCTGAGGGAACCGCTGAACAACCCTCTCCTTCTGAGGGGGAGCTAGGCGAAGACCTTCCTCATTCTCCCGCTGACAAAATCCTCAGCATCGACTCTGTGGATGAGGAAGAGAATGATGAGGAGGATGCTGAATAGGATGATGGAGAGCTATAGCTGATGAAGAACCCTCATCCCATCCTTCTCCCAAGGATGGTGATGATGAAGATGACGATCCCTTTTGGTTTCATCCTGAGGCTATCAAAGTCCCTGCTTTAAAGGGTGTCTCCATCAACGAACCAGGGGAGAAGACCGCTGCAAAGTCTTCTGCTAAAAAGACGCAGCATGGAAAAAATAAAGGCTATGCAGATGACAACTTGGCTATTCTCCTCAAGAAGCCAACTTGTCAGGTATGTTTTCTCTTCTTTCCATACACTGCCTCCCTCCTCTACACATTCTCAATCTCTACCCTACTCCTCCTAAAACATATAAACACTTAGCCAATTCTTTCTCTATTTCCTTCTACCTTCAAAAGATCTAACTCTATTGATCATTTTGTTTCAGCTAGTCCTCTCCCCTGCTTGAGACTATCGCTAAAGCTCCTTCATCAACAACGCTACAAATAATCCTAGCTCTCCAAGTTGAAGATCCAATAATCCCGGTCTCTGTCCTGAATGAGACTGATGAACAAGCTGAAGAACAACTGATTTCCCATCCCAGAAGACCTTTTCTGCCTCCTCAAAGGTCAAATGAAGATGAACAAAGAAGGAAAGCAATGATGATCCAGAAGCTAGAAAGTCGGCGTCTTATCCCTGCATATCTCAGCTGCCTGACTCCAAAGGAAATCGTTGAAAGCCTCAAGGATGAGAAGATCCTCGTTGAACAACATAAGAGTGAGCTCGCTGATAAAAACTTCACTCTTGAAATTGCTCAACGTTCAGCAAAGGATCCTCGGCTGAAGAAATTTCCTCTCAAGTTCCAGCAACAACTGCTCAAAGACGCTGGCAAGAAGAAGACAGAGAATACAAAGGTCAGCGACACCACCTTGGCCTGGTGCAAGAAGAAACTCCACTTCAGGTTATTTCCAGCAAGAATAAAATCTGTAAACCTGAAAGAGAGGATTGTCAAAGGTTCTGCTATTGTCAATGTCCAGATGATCAGAGAAAATGGAGTATCAAGAACTTGTTATATCTTAGAGCTACAAAAACTTGGGCTAAACGAATGGTTAGAAATTCGGGTCGCAATTCAGCGATCTCGATCAAGCTACAAATCTTGTGTTGAAAACGCTATTAACAAGCTAATCGACCAAGTCTCCTCAGTTGTTGATCTGCCCATTCCAGCCATCAAACAAAGACGAACCTCTGCAAAGAAAAAACCTCCACCATCTTCAGGCCCTGCTATACGAAACGAGACTGGTGTTGACTTCTCTCGTGAAGCTGTACTTGGTCCAGATGCTGATCTTTCAGGACTTGACATCTCACTGCCTCCCGTTGAAGAATTTGAAGCTGGAAAGGTAGTTAGTGAACCTTATGGCATATTCTTTCTTGACTACTATGGTCGCCAGTGCTTTCAACGCCTATCTGAGTTACCCATCGCTCCTATCGAACAACTCAGAGACCATTTGTACTGGTGTGATAGCTCCTTCCTTGGAAGATTCATTAAACCCCAGATCTACCGTGAAGCCAAACGAAGACGGGATCAGGGAGCAACTGTCCCTAATTGGATGATTCCAGAGACTGACTCCCTTGACGAACTTCTCTTCAAGGAAGAACCTGAATAGCTGATAGGATCACCTTTTGTATTCTTCTATTTTATCAGCTTGTAAACTTTTGTACTTGTAATTATTTTTCATTGTACTTGTAATTTTTCAACTTCCCTTGTAATCTTGTATTTATGAAGTATTGAGACATTTCAGTGAAGTACTTTACTTCATCTGTACTAGAAAAGATCCCTGAAAACAGTAAATGGGACACACGCATTATGAGTCCTTTTTATCCTTATGTTTTTTTAACTTAGCAATTTTCCTTTATTTCTTTGTCATCATCAAATAGGGGGAGATTGTTGATCCAAACCCTTCAGTAATTTGATAATGACTCTCAAAACTACTTAGTGAAAATTGTAAGTAAACAATATGTATCAGTGTTTCACCATCTAAGAAATTATACTAAGTCTGTTTAGTATCGATGATGGAAAACACGTGCTTTAATTTATACTTCAGCGATGCATATACATCAGTGATCCCTGAGCCTGTTCAGTCTCACTGATGATCGCTGATAGTTTCATTTGTAATTGTTTGCTTATGATCCCCGAAGACAAGATTCGCAACAACTGAGTTCAAAGCTGGAATCGAAGACCAAGCTGACGAACGAGTGACTAAGGGCCTGTTTGTTTTTGGCTTAATGAGCTTAATGACATGTATGGCTTATTTGGTCAGCCATACACAGGTGTTTGGTAGTAGCTTAATGAAAAAATGAGTGACTTAGCGATTAAGATGAAAAAAGGTCCTTTTATGTGGTCAGACATCAATATTCCCATTTTACCCCCACATTAAACCCAAAAAGCTTCTTTCCATCAAAACCCTACCACTCTCCTTCCATTTACCGCCTCCCTCCCTCCCAACCCACCCAAGAAAACCCCCATCGCTGCACATCAGACGTCGTCTTCTTCCACCGACGTCCAGTTGCTGACCGAAACCCCATTCATTTGAAACCCTCTTCTCCCTGTGTTAATTTTTTTTCTTCTTTTATTGCTGTCAGCTCCAATCCATCCTCCACGTTGCAAATATGGCTTTTCATGGGTGGTTAATTTTCACTAATATGATATTTTATTGGATGGATTTTTCACAATCCCTGGAGATTGTCCCATTTTTTATGTTATATTTTTTAGTTCAAGGATTACATTTTAGGTTTATCTTTTAGGGATTTGGTGTCTTTAGATAATGATTTTGTATTTGGATGTTTTTAATCATAATTTCATATTGTGTGGTTGATTTTTGGATTCAATTTCTTGATGTTTTTTGAGATTTTTTTATTGAATTTGTGTTTAGATTATTTATGTTTGGAGATCTTTTACATATTTTGTTTTGGTTTTGTTAACTTGTAATGTAATGGTGTGTGTATAGATCAAGGGAACAAAAAACAAATGGAAGGGTAAAATGGTCATTTTTATCATTCAGATAGTTTATTCAGTACAAGAAACAAACAAGAGTTTTATTAATAGATACAAACAACTTTATCCATACAGGACTTAATGAAAAAACAACCAAACAGCCCCTAAGTCTACTAGTGACCTGATGCGGATATCAGCGAAGACAAGACCTATCCATTTCACGCTAAGTTTCAAGTAGCAGACTTCAGCGAACGCTGAACTTTATCATTCGCTGATAAAGATCTATTCAGCGAGCGCTGATAATGAAGCATGTTCTACAAGTTACTCTTGTTATATCTCCTTGCACGCCCCGTACGATTTGTCAGAACGGACATCCCTTTTGTCCAGGAACGTACAAACCACTCTGCAACTACACTATTCATCATGCGGCCACTAGGATGTTTGCTAAAGTCAAATTCATGCAACCAACCAGACGTTGTCACGTGTAAAGTTGTATTAACTTGCATTTAATACATGCAGTATAAATAGGAAACTCGTCTTCATTTTTGAAGAGCCTAGCCTTTCCTCGTTAAACCACTTTGGGCAAGAAAATCTCTCCTTAGGTTTACTTATTTTCTCTCTATTATTTCTAGTGCAAGAAATCTGTGTGTTTCTCATAGTTTGTTTAGATTAGGTTTTATACTTGATCTTATTCCGCAACAAACTGTAAATTGTTTGATATATATCAATAACCAATTTAGAAAGATAAAAATCTGGATCAGCATGAATTTTCAAGGGTGGTAGAGTGGTTTATAAAAATCCCTTCTAAAGTTTGTTTGACTTGAAGGCCTAAGAAAAATGTGAGCTCTCCCATCATGCTCATCTCATACTGAGTTTTCATGAGAGAAGTAAGCTCATCACACAGTGATTCATCTGTGGCACCAAAGATGATGTCATCCACATATATTTAAACAAGGATAAGATTACCTGAAGTTTGTTTGATGAACAAGGTATTGTCAATTTTACCTCTGGAATAACCATTCTTCAGGAGGAAATCAGCAAGAGTATCATACCAGGCACGAGGAGCCTGTTTGAGACCATAGAGAGCATTGTCCAACTGGTACACATAGTCGGGATGTGTAGAATCTTAAAATCCAGGTGGCTGTTTCACATAGACCTCTTCTGCCAATTCACCATTGAGGAAGACACTTTTAACATCCATCTGGAAGACTCTGAAATTTTGGTAAGCAGCATGAGCCTGGAAAATCCTTATAGCTTCAAGTCTAGCAACAGGTGCAAATGTTTCATCATAATCAATCCCTTCTTCCTGTCAGTATCCTTGAGCAACAAGTCTGGAAAGTGAATTTGTGCCCGATCTATATGTAAGTATGTTCAAATCTCTTATGCTCTTGAAGATTTGCTCGTTATTCGATTCCAAATCATTTCCAATTTTTAGAATCGAAATTCGACAAGTTTTGATGATTTTCGAAAATTTCGAGAGTTTTTCGGTGTTCTTCGCGAGAATTCTCAAGATCCGGACATTTTTTGGTGCATGATTCGATTCTATCTACTCAGATCTGTTAGTTTTTTATTTTCGAGCACTCTACATCTTTTAGAATCGAAAATCAACAAGAATTAAGTCAGATCACAGATCTGAATGTCGACAGAGTTCTTCACCGGAAAATTATTCTCTCTCGATGGAATTGCTGTTTGATCTAGCTGATTAATGTGATTTACTCGAAAATCTTTCACAAATCATTTTTATTAATCATTTAGAACAGTTTTCATGTTTTGGATTTGAATTTCATCGAGAATATAGTCAGATCAGATCTGAAATGGTCAACAGCATGCTTCTCGCCGGACATGCAAACTTCGCCGGAAGCTATATTGTTCGTCTGATTTTCGACACAACTCTTCCATAGATATGTTCTGTTTGTTGTTTCGATCATATAGTGACGATTTGGTGAAATTTACAACATGAAATGACGACTTTTGATGGAGGATTTGTCGGAAAATCGAAACTCACCGGAGCTTCGCCGGAAAAACGATTTTTGCCGGAAATTCAATTTTTCTTCGGTATGTTTACCTCAGATCTGTTCGTAGCTGATAACATGTTCATATAGAAACGATTTGATGAGAAATCCAACAATAAATCGCATATTTCAGAGTTGTTGGGTTAATTAACCGGAAAATCGTTTTTAGCCGGAATTGTCGCCGGAGAAATTGGTTACTCACCGGAAAATTTTGTTTAACGCTGCATGATCATGTGTTTTTCATGAAAGTTCTTTTTTTGATGATCAATGAAGGCTAAGAAGGTGATTCAAAGCATGTTTGATCGTGGAATTTGAAAATAAATTGAAAGTGAAATCAACAGTGGTCGTTGATGGTGAAAATGATGGAAGATGTTGGTTATTCAATACATGGCCATAGTTTTTTGATTGAAATTCTTTTTGATGGTCCTTGAATCATATTGGAACAAATAGAAAGTGGTTTGGTCATCAAATTTGGAAGATTAGTAATGGAAGAATTCAACAGCACGTGATTTATGGTTTTGTTGATGGTAATGAATAGTACTTAACGGATCAGTTAGTGGCAGTTAGTTTTTCTAACAATTTTGGTCCAGATTCCGTTAGTTTCGTCAAAATTTGAGGTTTTTGCTAACGGAATCCGTGTGGCATCACTCCTACGTTTAGTTTGTCACACATTCATCTCCACGACATCGATTTATGTTCGATTCCTCGAAACCTCTACCGAGTAGCGTGTGCCTTTTACCGTTCCTCCTTCGAGCAAATTCGGACCAAGCTCTTAAGCCGAATTCTTACTCAACTCGTGGTCTAACGACGGATTCTTTGTTTTAAACTAAAAATGCATTTGGCTTGTCACTCAAAACTCACTCGTTATCATTCTTGTGGGCTTATCGGAACGAGCTCGAGTTTCTACATTTTGGAGATGTTTTTCGTGCACTTAGTCGGGGTTATGGAGTACATTGAATCTGATTTTTCAAGGTTAAAATTATGATGAATAATAGCAACTTTCAAGGGGGAGCCGAGCCTACATTTTGAAGATACGCACCGCTAAAGTTTTTCAAGAAAATCAAGGGGGAGAGGAGTTAAAGACTTTAAGATGATTTTACTTTCCAAAACTTTAGGGGGAGAATGTTAGGACACTAAAGTTGTCCTAAATATTAGAAAGTTTTGTAAAGTAAAGGCTTTGGGCCTAATGGGCTTGGATGTCTAAATGGGCCTGGGCTTAAGTCTTGTAACAAGGGAAGAGGACTATAAATAGGACTTGATATGTAATTTTGTATTCATTAATTCATAATTCAAGATGTAGCTCTCAAATCTCATTTTGTTCTCTCTAGATTAGATTTACTTTTCTAATAAATAATTAGTCCTCTTCTACCTCATCTTGTTACCTAATACTTGAATTGTTGAAGATCATGGACTCACAACTGTTTCTTCTTAGTAGAATCAAACAATTTTACCTGAATCACCAGAATGAGATTTTTAGAACACAAAGGCAGTCGACAAAAACTTACCAGGATACCTTGAATCGATTCCTCTGTCTGCTCTGATACCAAATGTGGACCCCAGATTAGTGCAAAATATCAATAATACGATCAATAAGCAATAAGAACAATTGATTTC
This sequence comes from Saussurea involucrata, assembly GCA_033807775.1. NCBI lineage: Eukaryota > Viridiplantae > Streptophyta > Magnoliopsida > Asterales > Asteraceae > Saussurea > Saussurea involucrata. The sequence continues at coordinate 15,489,707 of CM066312.1, forward strand.
AATTTATCATCCATATGTCATTCATAGAACATTCAGAGAGTGTTTACAATACGTATAGGAATGAATATGAAGATTAACCTAAACAATAAGGCTAAACAAACTATTTATACCCTTTTAGAGGTATTTACATTTTCAACCCTTGAAATTCTATTCAATACAATTCAGCCCAAAGAATCTCCCCCTTTGATCGATGTCGCGCCAGTTTGGAACATATCTCTTTCTGAGGGCAAAAAGAATCTCAAAGCTTCGGTTAGATCTGCGGAACTCGAGACGGTCTTCAACAGTTTCCAAGGCTTCTCGGGCGTTAAGTTGTTTAAGACTTCCTAGAAATGCCTTCGTGATCAGATCTTCCTTGGCAATTATTTCTTTCAACGCATCTCTGACCTTCAATAACGTTCCATCGCAGAATCTGTCAACTTGGCTGAAGCGGAGAAACTTTTTTTCATTCTGTTCGTTGAGGTAGATAATTCCGAACTCTGGTATGAACAGCATTGTGTTAACCGTCCATTTTGTTCCTGAAGACCCACTTGGTTCCAATGATAGTTTTCTTGGGAGGACGTGAAACCAGTCTCTAAAGCTTGTTTCTTGTAAATTGAGAGAGGTCTTCTTGCATGGCAGTGATCCAATATGGATCAACTAATGCTTCCTCGGTTTTCTTTGGTTCTATTAGAGATACAAAATTTACATAGAGACAAATATTTCCAATTCCTATTCGAGTCTGAACCCCAGCTTGTTGATCATCGATTATTTGGTCAATGGGATGATCTTTGGTCCATTTAGTGGCAGGAGGTAGAGTGGGTGGAAGGCTAGATGATGGAAGAGATGGATGAGTTGAGGTGGTTTGATGCAGAATAGCGGTAGATGGTGGTATGGGATTTATAGAGAGATTTTCGGTGGAAGGTGGATCGGCCAGTATATGAGTTGGAGAATTTTGTTGATGAGTATCAGGAGGATTATTGTGATGAGAAGGATTTTGAGTGAAGGGAATGGAAGTGGAATCGGTAGAGGCTGAGGATGGAGCATCACCAATGCAAGATGAAATCCACCTATTTAACATGAATAAATTCATCAATGCATTTTCTTCTGAGGTTGTACACATGATATGTTTTTTAGGACAAGGAATATCCTACAAAAATTCCTTCATCAACCTTAGGATCAAATTTCCCAAGGTTTTCCCGATCATTTAGAATGAAGCACACACAACCAAAGACATGAAGAAAACCTATGTTTGGTTTTCGGCCATAGAAAACTTCATAAGGAGTCTTCCCATGTCTTTTGACAATCACTGATCTGTTTTGGGTAAAGCATGTAGTATTAATTGCTTATGCCCAAAATATGTAGGAAGATTTGATTCAATAAGCATTGATTTAGCAACCTCACACATAGTCCAATTCTTTCTTTCAACTACTCCATTCTGTTGAGGAGTTCTGACTGCAGAGAATTTTTGGGAGATTCCTTTGTCATTGAAGAAGTCTTCTAAGGCATTGTTTTTAAATTCAGTATCGTTGTCACTTCTTACTGATCTGACTAGTTGACCATTCAGAACTTCACACTTCTTGATGAACTTGATGATTTCTTCAGAAGCAATCACTTTTGTACCTAAGAAAGAACACCCAGGTATATCTTGCGAACTCATCAACAACAACAACAATGTACCTTTTTCCTCCCATACTGGGAGTACTTACTGGCCCACATAGATCCATGTGCAGCATTTGGAGAGGAAGAGAGATTGAAAAACATTGTTTTGATTTGAAAGAAGATTTGGTGAGTTTTCCTTTTTCACAAGCATCACACAAATTCTCTTTCACAAAAAAAAATTGGCATGCCAGTCACCAATTCTTTGTTGGAGAGAATGTTCAGAGTTTTAAAGTTCGGATGAGATAATCGTTTGTGCCATAGCCAGTTTCTTTTGGCTGAGTCGTTAGCCATAAAGCAGACACTGGTCGTACTATGATTTTGTCCCATGTCAATGAGATAGACATTTTCCTTTCTCTTCCTAGATAACACAACCTGTATGTGTTTATCAACAATAGTACATACAGAAAGTTCAAAGATAACTTTGTAACCCATATCACATAGCTGACTGATACTCAAAAGATTATGCAGCAGTCCTTCAACAAATGCAACTTTGTTAAAGGTGATCGACTCATTTGTAAGAGTTCCATATCCCTTTGTATAACCTCTGGAATTATCTCTGAAAGTTACTGATGGACCCTTTTCAGACACATAGTTTATGAGAAGAGATTTGTTTCCGGTCATGTGACGTGAGCATCCATTGTCCGAATACCATATTCGATGATGCTCATACACCTGCAGTCACAGAAAGATTAGTTTCTTGGTACTCATTTGGTAGTGGGTCCTTTAGGGTAAGAGGAAGAAGTCATCTTAGTTTCAGTTCGGTCAATTCTATCCTTAGAGCAGTCCTTGGCAAGATGAAATGTATCTCCACAGTTGTAGCTATAAATGAAAATCTTTTTGGATTTTTGGCCTTTTTCTTTGTTTTTGCCCTTGACATGTAAAGATTTTGGACCAAAGCTTGACATCAGAGGAGGAAAACCTAAAATTCCATTGTTGGATTTGAGTCCAACATTTCTTGGGACAGAATCTGAGAGGATGTTTTCAAATAAACTTTTTGAAAGATCTGGGGATTTTCTTTTTAGAAAACTGTCAGTTGCCACAGATTTGCCCTTTTGAGACACAAAAAATCTTTTGCTTGAGTTTGAAAGATTTCTTTTAGGCACTTTGGAAGGCATGTGTTCAGATGAGGAAGCTTCATCTAAAGTCAAGATTTTCATAAGGTCATGTAAGGGTTTGGGATAGTCATTTGAATCTTGAGTTTCTTCATTTGGGAAAGAGATGGAATCCTTTGCCTTTATAAACATACCGAATTTTAAAGCTTCAGATAGGTCAGCAAAGTTCATGGACATAGAGCCAATAGAACTAGATTCGGAAGATTCATACAATGCGGGAGAAGCACAGGAAGTAGAAGCATGAGTTTTTGACGGTTGATCAATTTCCATTTTTCAAAAACCCATACCATTTTTGTCATCACGCGAGATTTGATCTTGAAAGATTTTCTCAAGATTCTTTGACGAGCTGGTCCATTTTCTTATAGTCTCTTGCTATGTTTTTAACCTTTTGAAATGTTTGTTTTTCTCTTTAGCAATAATGTGATTTGTGGTTTTCGAATCTTCCAACTCAGCTTTGATTGAGTCAAATTGTTTAAGTTGTGAAAGACAAATTTGAAGTTGTGAAGAAAGAGATTTATCTGAGCAGAGGCCTTTTTCTTTGAATCTTTAGCATTATAGAAGTCAATCGTCAAAGAGTCATATGCTTCAATCTTTTTAGATAGAGTCATGGAGTTGAAGGGATGTACCTGAGAGGAAGACGAGGAGCACTCAGTTGACACTAGGGCAGTAGATGTGACCACCTTTTTAGAAGTTTCCACTTCATCAATTTTGGCCATGAAGCACGTGTTAGGTGAGTCCTTGTCACTTTCAGAGGTGGGCTCATCTGCCCAATCATGAGTCTCAGCAAGAAGTCCTTTGCCTTTTCTAAAAAGTCCTTCATTTCTCTCCTTTTCTCTTTTGTATTTTGGCTTTGTACTTCTCAGCACGGTCCAGATCAAAAGAGGAGGATTGATTATTCTTTCTAGGAAAAGTTTGTTTTGAGAAATTTTTTGACTTTTCATTCTTGGAAGAAAATCGGTCAGAAGAGCTGGTTTTAGTCCTTTCAACAAGCTTGCTGCTACACACAGAAGCGAAATGACCTTTCTTACCACAATTGAAACATTCCTCATTTGACTTGTCAGTCGAGAATTTTTTGTGAAAGAAGAAGGTTTTGTTAAAGTTCTAGATTTTCCTGAAAAACGAGGTTTGTTCTTGAACCCTGCCACCATAGCCATTTCATCAGTTATCTGTTCGACAGAAGTCTCCGCACCCTCATCATCGGCATCAATCAGATATGCCTCCGTTTGGTGAGTAGATTTATCTTGACAATTGTCATCAAATTCTGATGAAGGGTAGGTGATCCTAGGCACACACTGAGCTTTCTTGGAAGTATTACTGACAAGGGATACAAAAGAGCCTTTTATCTCTTTTATGATAGACTTCCTTTGGATCTTGGTTTGTTCATAGTTGAAGAGAGTTCTATAGAGTACAGTAAGAGGCATGTATTCAAGATCATTGGTTGTCTTTATGCAAATACATATATTTTCCCAAAAGTCACGAAAACAATCCATAAATTTGCATAGGACTTCCTCATTTCATACACCCTACCTAACAGCTTTAAGTCATTAAGACGGCTATTAAAGCGGTTATAGTAGCTGGAGAGAGATTCTCCTTTTTCATGAGTGAAAAGCTCACATTTTCTAATGAGAGCAATTTTCTTGTTTTTCTTCACCTCATTTGTACCTTCGTACAGAACACATAGAGTAGTCCACATTTCTTTAGCTGTTTTTCTTCATCGGTATATTTCTTTGGATTTTTAAGAATATAACGACCAGTTGCAGCAGATTTTTCTTCATCAGAATCATCATTTTCAGTAATTTCTTTGCCGAACTTTTGAGTTTCATTGTGAGCCCAAACTCTAGGGACAATGGGTCCCTCACTGAGAATAGTGGGATATCTGTTATCCACTCCCTCCATGAAGAGTATCATTCTGCTTTTACACAAAGAGAAGTTGTTTGGGTTAAACTTGGGAGGTTTAGCAATAGAGCCATTTTTAGAAAAAGTGTTTTGAGAGAAAGCTTCATCGTTTGAAGAGGAAGCAGCCATTGCAGATCAAGTTTATTGAGATTAAACTTTCCTGCTCTTATACCACTTGTTAGTCCCAGATGGCTAATAAGATTAACAACAAGTATTGTAGAATGGGGGAGGGGGTTGAGTACATTACATAAATTTTTCACTTAATTAATTCTTTATTGATTTATCAAATCAAGAATAACACACAGAAAAAACTTAGATTGCTGCGGAAAGAACATATAAAATTTATTCTAACAATCTTCACAAAGTAAACTGAAAACAAAACAACTTCTAAACACACAAATTAAAAGCTATAGAGTTCAAGGAGAGAAAAGCCTTGTGCACTAAGAAATATTCAAGAATGTGCAACCTTGCATGGACACGGAACAAATAGAACTAGATTCGGAAGATTCATACAATGAGGGAGAAGCACATGAAGTAGAAGCATGAGTTTTTGATGGTTGATCGATTTCCATTCTTCCAAAACCCAGACAATTTTTTTCATCACACGAGATTTGATCTTGAAAGATTTTCTCAATATTCTTTGACGAGTTGGTCCATTTTCTTACAGTCTCTTGCTATCTTTTTAACTTTTTGAAAAGTTTGTTTTTCTCTTTAGCAATAATGTGATTTATGGTTTTCAAATCTTCCAACTCAGCTTTGATTGAGTCAAATTGTTTAAGTTGTGAAAGACAAATTTAAAGTTGTGAAGAAAGAGATTTTATCTGAGCAGAGGCCTTTTTCTTTGCATCTTTGGCATAATAGAAGTCAACTGTCAAAGAGTCATATGCTTCAATCTTTTCAGATAGAGTCATGAGTTGAAGGGATGTACCTGAGAGGAAGATGAGGAGCACTCAGTTGACACTAGGGCAGTAGATGTGACCACCTTTTTAGAAGTTTCCACTTCATCAATTTTGGCCATGAAGCACGTGTTAGGTGAGTCCTTGTCACTTTCAGAGGTGGGCTCATCTGCCTAATCATGAGTCTCAGCAAGAAGTCATTTGCCTTTTCTAAGAAGTCATTTGCCTTTTCTAAGAAGTCCTTCATTTCTCTCCTTTTCTCTTTTGTATTTGGCTTTGTACTTCTCAGAACGTTCCAGATCAAAAGAGGAGGATTGATTATTCTTTCTAGGAAAAGTTTGTTTTGAGAAATTTTTTGACTTTTCATTCGTGGAAGAAAATCGGTCAGAGGAGGTGGTTCTAGTCCTTTCAAGATGCTTGCTTCTACACTCAGTAGCGAAATGACATTTTTTACCACAATTGAAACATTCCTCATTCGACTTATCAATCGAAGAATTTTTTGTGAAAGAAGAAGGTCTTCTTAAAGTTCTAGATTTTCCCAAAAAATGGGGTTTGTTCTAGAGCCCTGCCACCATATCCATTTCATCAGTTATCTGTTCGACAGAAGTCTCCTCACCCTCATCATCGGCATCACTCAGATATGCCTCCGTTTGGTGAATAGATTCAGCTTGACAATTGTCATTAGATTCTGATGAAGGGTAGGTGATCCTGGGCACACACTGAGCTTTCTTGGAAGTATCAATGACAAGGGCTACAGAAGAGCCTTTTATCTCTTTTATGATAAACTTCCTTTGGATCTTGGTTTGTTCATAGTTGAAGAGAGTTCCATAGAGTACAGTAAGAAGCATGTATTCAAGATTCTTTGTTGTCTTTATGCAAGTACAGATATTTTCCCAAAAGTCAGGAAGATAATCCATAAATTTGCACAGGACTTCCTCATTTCATACACCCTACCTAACATCTTTAAGTCATTAAGAAGACTATTAAAGCGGTTATAGTAGTTGGAGAGAGATTCTCCCTTTTCATGAGTGAAAAGCTCATATTTTCTAATGAGAGCATTTTTCTTGTTTTTCTTCACCTCATCTATACCTTCGTACAAAACACATAGAGTAGTCCACATTTCTTTAGCTGTTTTTCTTCATCAGTATAATTCTTTGGATTTTAAAGAATATAACGACCAGTTGCAGCAGATTTTTCCTCATCAAAATCATATTTTCAGCAATTTCTTTGCCGAACTTTTGAGTTTCATAGCGAGCCCAAACTCTAGGGACAATGGGTCCCTCGCTGAGAATAGTGGGATATCTGTTATCCACTCCTTCCATGAAAAACATCATCCTGCTTTTCCACAAAGAGAAGTTGTTTGGGTTAAACTTAGGAGGTTTAGCAATAGAGCCATTTTCTGAAAAAGTGTTTTGAGAGAAAGCTTCATTGTTTGAGGAGGAAGCAGCCATTGCAGATCAAGTTTATTGAGATTAAAACTTTCCTGCACTGATACCACTTGTTAGTCCCAGATGGCTAATAAGATTAACAACAACTATTGTAGAAGAGGGGGTGAATACAATACACAAAATTTTCACTTAATTAATTCTTTATTGATTTATCAAATCAAGAATTACACACAGAAAAACTTATGTTGCGTAAAGAACAGATAAAATCTATTCTAACAATCTTCACAAAGTAACTGAAAACAAAACAACTTCTAAACACACAAATTAAAAGCTATAGAGTTCAAGGAGAGAAAAGTCTTGTGCACTGAGAAATCTTCAAGAATGCGCAACCTTGCATGGACACAGAGCCAATTAAACTTGATTCGGAAGATTCATACAATGAGGGAGAAGCACAAGAAGTATAAGCATGAGTTTTTGACGGTTGATCAATTTCCATTTTTCCAAAACCCAGACCATTTTTGTCATCACACGAGATTTAATCTTGAAAGATTTTCTCAAGATTCTTTGACGGGCTGGTCCATTTTCTTTCAGTCTCTTGCTATGTGATAAGGCGGGTATCACCCCCCTAAATCAAACCGCAAGTGTACGGGTCGAAGTCAAGTAATAGTACTAGAAAGTACGAGTATCGAATCACGGGGAACTAGGAACTAAGTATCACAATTACTATAATCACTATTAACTGAACTGTCGAAATTGCGAGATGGTTGATATTAAACTAATTAATTGCAAAAAGAAAATCACAAACGGAACAGTAGACAACTTGAGGAAAATTCGATAGAGGAAACAGTTGAGGGTTGGAAATCCTTAGGTTTTCACATACGAGTATCTGACTTAAAACAATTACCAGTTAATCCCCTTAATGAATACCCAATCTCTAAAATCACCGTTGTTCTCTTTCGAGCAACATCGGGTTTTATTTTGAAAAGGACAAGTTATATCTTTCGATCTCAACCTATGGATTTCAAAACACATTAAGCACAAGATTCATGTTTGAACGAATAGATTTAATCTCTCGATCTCAACCTAAATGGTTCAATTAGGACTAAGGCGTATTCGGTATATCTCTATCACCAAATTCTAGCCTTAGGCATGCAATTCCTAGTTCTAGTTATCAGTTAATTCTCTCGAACTCAACTGGAAACAACAAAACAATCGAAAGCTAGCTTAACTCTCAAAAGCATTAAGAATCAAATTACATGCATTCATTAAAAAGGAAAACCGATAAACGTTCAAGTCATCTAATCATATGCTTACAAACACAATTCAATCCAACCCCCAACATCTAAAATTAGTTCATGTTGGTGGTGGATTCAAACATAAGAAAAGGAGATGTGAAAGTATGTGTAAACATGACAAATGTGATTGTAACGAAAGTAATGATGAACTTCCTTCTATCCGATCTAATCCGACTCTCGTTGTGAACTTCTTCTCGATCTGTCCGCTATCGTGGCTCCAAAAGGCGTGAAAAGTCTCCAGAAATTGCCCCAAGTCGTCTGTCGTTCGTCGTGTGTGGGTTGCGTATCGAGCGTGACCTAAAATCTGAAACAAAGGGCTGAAAATCGCGAAACAGAGGGCCCCGCGACTTGTCACGCGACTTGCAAGTCGCCCGCTTTTCTAAGTGTCTCTGGGTCAGTTTCTGGTTCGCGGTTCGGGTCCTGGTTCGGGCGCGGGTCTTGGGCTTGGATCTCGGGCTTTCGTTGGCTTCGTTTTGGACTCGTTTTAGGCTCTTTTTAGCTTCTTTTCTCGATGAACGCTGTCTTTTGGATTACCTGTTCATTTCACTAGATAAACCATTAAAAATCCGCTTCTTTGCTTAAATACAAGCCAATCTCATTGGTTTGAGAACCGAAAATAACGCCAAAAAGTGGCGTTATCAACAACCCCAAACCGAGCGTTGCTTGTCCCCAAGCAAATTAGCGACAAAATAGAATAGAAGCATATATCAGAGAAATGATAATAACTGCACAACTCCCAATCGGTACCATGTAATGTGATAGGGTTATTTTTATAACCCTGTTTATAGCATTTTTATTATAAGTTTGAGTTCGTTTTTTATTCCCCATTGAGTCTTTTTAGCTAAGTTTAGTGTTAAAATTAGTAAATAAATGCTTCGGACCTTTAAAAGTCAAAGTGGCTTGTTTTATATAATTTTAGTCTATTTTACTCATTTAAGATGTCTTAATTGTAGGATGATGGAAAAATGGCCGTTTTTGAAGTCGATAAATATATGGAATTACGTACGGATCGCACGTAGAAAGATGGAAACGGACGACTTCACATTTTGGACACGGCAACGTTTTGCTTCACTTGGACCGAGAAACGCAGATTTCATACTACATCACATGGGCCGATTTTTGATAGATCACGTTTGGGCTTTTGGCTATACTAAGCTATGGATTTATTTTGGGCTTGTTTTGTATACTTGATATAAGTTAATCCATGGGCCCTAAAGCCTTTTTAGTTTAGTATATATATATGTGGGTGTAGTATGCATGAAGGGAAGAATCATTTTTTGGTATCCATCAGATACCAAGTAGCATCTAAACTCTCCCTTTTTCAATTGTAGTAGTTGGCTTCCAATCATTGGAGGTTAGGTAGTAAGAGAGAGAACCGAAAGCTCCTCTTTGTTTTCATTTCCTTGTTTCATCTTCTAAAAAGTGAACCGAATTCCACATCTAATTTGGATTTGGTTCACATTTTACACTCAAGTGATTCCGTTGTAAGCTCGGGTTTGATTTCTCGTATTAATTAAGTGTGTTTTTATTAATCTCGTATTTTCGCTAATTTTACGGTCACCTTTTTATGCACTTTCGTTATCATCGTCTTACAGTTTTTACGTCAAGTTATTGTCTTTAAGTTCACTCTCGCAATCATCGGTTTAATTTATGTTTTTCGCAGTTCCACCTTAAAAATCTCAATAGCTTAATTTTAGGTATTATGTCATTTTCGAACACCAACTCTTAATTCTTTTTTAGGTTCTAAATTACTACAATAAATCGGAAGTCTGAATTAATCTCTTCGGATCCCCAACTCGCTTGGTTCACGATTTGTAGTAACGAAGAATTTATAAAAGTTGTAAGTGTTACATGTTTTTATCGTCAAAAACCTTTTTAACATCTCGTTAGTAAATTTTAGTTCTTAAATCGACGTTAGAATTTTCAAAGTTAGATTTGTGTTTGTCACATTTAAAACAAGATTTTCCACCTCGTTAGTCTATAATTAATTTTCTAAAGACGAAATTTACAACTTTCAAGTTTTGTGTGATTGGTTGTCCATCTCCATTATTTGTTCTCATAATCATCGTTATAGTTTTTAGTGCACGTAAAGCGATAATGGGCTAATTGCCTTAGCTTGGGGTATAAAGTGAAGTTGGGACCGGGCCCGATAAAAAGACGAAAAGATGTATCGTATGGTATGATTGTCCGAATTATTTAAATCAAAGTTATATTTTTAGGATGATTATAATTAGTCAACGGACAACTGGTTAATTATATGAAGGACTGTTAAGTCACATAAAATATCGACTATGAGATAATAAGGAATACCGTCTCATCTCTAATCTAATTATCGGACTATAGGACCCAATGAATCTTTATACCCTGCGCTTTCTTAGAATTAATTTCTCATTAGTTGATAACCAAACACCCAACAAAAAGATTACCTTCGCATTCGCCATCTGAGACCTGTTTTTATTTATTGGACTTATAAAAGAAGAATTTTTCCAAGCTTCCCTGTGGGATCGATACTCGGTACTTTGTACCATTTATTACTTGTTAAAGGCGATAATAGACTAAGATGTATACTTGTGTCCTGGTTTATTTCTGACTGATATTGCTGATAATACTCTCTTTTTCAGGGTATAGTCTAGCACTCAACAAGTTTTTGGCGTCGTTGCCGGGGACGCACACCAGAAGTTTTTCTTTTTAGTAAAATTTATAAAAACAAGTTTTTCTACCATCTTTTTAGAAAAGAAAAAAAAAAGAAATATAGTGTATGCCAAGGTTGCCACACGGTGAACTTTTTGAATTTGATCCTGACATTGAAAGAACGTTCAAGCAACGAAGAAGAATCCAAAGAGCTAACATAGTCTTAAATTCTCTCGAAATGTCTGAACGTTATTCTTCTTCGTCAGATGATGAGGAAGAAGCTCCCCAGTTTGGTCCTGATGGGCGTCCTATGAATAATGAGGAAATTCCAAGAAACCGGCCGGTGAATAATATTGATGATGAGGAACAAAATATTTTTCGGTTGGCTAATTCTAAAGATGGCGGTATTATGTCTTATGTTGTTCCTGTTTTAACTCAGTTACATTCAGGAATTTTAAAACCAACTTTGCAAGCCCGCCATTTTGAATTAAAACCGATTATGTTTCATATGTTACAAACCAACGGCCAGTACGCTGGTTTGGCATCTGAAGATCCTCATTCTCACTTGCGGTCTTTCATGGAAATTACAGATTCGTTCAAGCTTCCGGGTGTAGAAGACGATGCACTGAAATTAAAACTTTTTCCATATTCTTTAAGAGACGGTGCACGGTCTTGGTACAACTCAATGAAGCCAGATTCTATAGTTACATGGGCCCAGATGGCTGAGAAATTTTTAAAAAAATATTTTCCACCCACGAGGAATGCTAAGTCCCGAAATGCAATATGTACTTTCAGACAAATGGATGACGAAGCAGTTCCTGATGCATAGGATAGGTACAAGGAACTTTTGAGAAAATGCCCTCACCATGGCATTCCGTATTGCATTCAGTTAGAGACATTTTACAGTGGTTTAAATCTCACTGCAAAACAAATGCTCGACGCTACTGCAAACGGAGCTTTCACATCTTGTACCTATAATGAAGGATATGACATCCTTGAGAGGATTTCTAACAACAATGGTCAGTGGGCTGATCCACGTGCTGTACCACAAAGAAAGACAACAGGAGCACAAGATCCCGATGCTTATGCACTGATATCTACACAGTTGAGTGACATGGCATCTTTAATTAAAAATCTTAATGCTGTGTCAGTCAATCCTGTGGCACCACCTCCTACTGTCCAATCTATACAGTGCACATATTGTAGTGAGGATCACAACTTTGAACATTGTCCAGGAAATCCAGAGCGTATTAATTACGTTGGTCACAATAACAACAACAAAGGAGGACCTTTTTCTCAAACATACAATCCTGAGTGGAGAAACCATCCAAACTTTTCATGGCACAGTCCAGCTTTAAATCCACCACCACCAAAATTTCAGGGTCAAAACCAGCAGTTTCAGCACAGACCTCAAAACAATCAGCACGTAAATTCTCAAAACAACCAACATGTTTTTCAAAAGCCAAACCAACAAGCTGAGTCATCTACTTCTTTGGAAGCAATGATGAAGGGATTTATGTCCCAAACTCAGGCATCCATTAAGAATCTAGAGACCCAAATGGGTCAAATGGCTTTAGAAATGAGGAAACGCCCTCCCGGTTCTTTGCCAAGTGATACAGAAGTACCACCTAGAGCCGGAAAAGAACATGTAAAAGCTGTAACTTTGAGGAGTGGTAAAGATTTACTGGACAACTCACCAAAAGATCTTACAAAACCAGATAAAGCAGAGCCAGAAAAGAAAAACACAGTTTCAGATTCTACTCAATCCAGTGGAACTATTGGGCCAGAAAACACTGTAGTCCCAATTTTTCCACTAATGATCCCAGAGAAACCCAAGAAAGATCAGACAGTCACAGACAAACCTATTGGGGATGTGTCACAAGCTGGTGACAGTCCCAAAGTTCCTAGTGATAAGAAAACAGACAACACCCCACCAATCCCCACACCCACTCTTCAACAAACTACATCTCCTCCTAAGGTTCCTCTCTATATTCCTTATCCCCAGAGAATGAGGAACGAGAGAGAAAACCTGCAATTCAAAAAGTTTTTAGATGTTTTTAAACAACTGCATATCAACATACCTTTGGTTGAAGCCATTGAACAAATGCCTAGCTATGCAAAGTTTTTAAAAGACATTTTAAGCAAAAAGAAAAAATTGAATGAGTATGAGACTGTAGCTCTGACTGAAGGGTGTAGTGCCATGTTGTCTAACAAACTTCCTCAAAAGATGAAAGACCCTGGTAGTTTTACTATCCCTTGTTCCATAGGAGGAAAAGAAGTAGGACAAGCCCTGTGTGACTTAGGAGCCAGTGTAAATCTTATGCCTTTATCTGTCTTTAACACTTTAGGCATAGGTGAAGCTAGACCCACAACTGTTTCACTCTTGTTAGCAGATAAGTCCATAGCTTGGCCTAAGGGGAAGATTGAAGATGTCCTTGTCCAAGTTGACAAATTTATTTTTCCTGCAGATTTTATCATCTTAGATTTTGAAGCTAACAAGGACATCCCTATCATCCTAGGAAGACCTTTCCTAGCTACAGGAAGAACTTTAATAGATGTCCAGAAAGGTGAACTCACCATGAGAGTTCAAGACCAACATGTAACATTTAATGTATTGGACTCACTGAAATATCCTGAGGAGAAAGAGGAATGTTCGGCCTTAAGTTTGATTGAATCTTGGTGTCAAGACAAAAGTCTTGGGGAAATATTAGGAATTGGAGACTCAGATAGTGATGAAGATATAGCAGAGTTTGAGGAATTAGAAGATATTCAGGTAACCTCTGCTGTTGAAGTTTTGGAAAATAAGGATAGGAAAACACTTGTCCCTTCCTTAGAATGTGCTCCAGATTTAGAGTTGAAACAACTTCCCTCCCATCTGAAATATGCCTTTTTAGGAGAACCAGGGAAGTTGACAGTCATCATTTCATCTGCCTTAGAGTCTGAACAAGAGGAAAGATTGGTTAGCATGTTAAAACAACACACCAAGGCCATAGGATGGACCATTGCGGATCTGAAGGGCATAAGCCCTACCATTTGTCAACATAAAATCATTTTGGAAAATAAATACTTTTCATCAGTTGAGCCTCAAAGAAGACTCAATCCAATGATGAAAGAGGTTGTGAAAAAGGAAATTCTGAAATGGCTTGATGCTGGCATAATATATCCTATTGCCAGTAGTACATGTGTTAGCCCTGTGCAGTGTGTACCCAAGAAAGGAGGAGTTACCGTGGTAACCAATGAGAAGAATGAGCTTATACCTACCAGAATAGTATCAGGTTGGAGGATATGTATGGACTATAGGAAGCTTAACAAAGCTACCCAAAAAGACCATTTTCCATTACCCTTTATTGACCAGATGCTAGACAGGTTGGCAGGAAAAGAGTTTTACTGTTTCTTAGATGGTTACTCTAGGTACAATCAAATTTCCATTGCACCAGAGGATCAAGAAAAAAAAACTTTCACTTGTCCGTATGGTACTTTTGCTTTTAGAAGAATGTCGTTTGGATTATGCAATGCACCGACCACTTTCCAAAGATGTATGATGTCCATTTTTTCAGATATGCTTGAACAATCCATGGAAATTTTCATGGATGATTTTTCAATTTACGGGACATCATACGATCTCTGTTTGCAAAACCTTGAAAAAAGTTTTAAAAGATGTGAAGAAACGGATTTGGTTTTGAACTGGGAGAAATGCCACTTTATGGTTAAAGAGGGCATTGTGTTAGGGCATCTCATTTCCAACAGAGGTATTGAGGTTGATAAGGCAAAATTGAAAGTAATTTCAAAGTTACCTGAACCAACCACTGTAAAAGGGATCAGAAGTTTTCTAGGACATGCAGGTTTTTACCGGAGATTTATAAAAGATTTTTCCAAAATATCTAAACCTCTTTGTTCACTATTACGCTTTGACCATGCTTTCAATTTTGATGAAGATTGTAAAAAAGCTTTTAAAATCCTGAAGGAAGCATTGGTCACTGCACCTGTAATAATAACACCTGATTGGTCTCTACCTTTTGAAATAATGACGGATGCAAGTGACTGGGCCGTTGGAGCTGTTCTAGGACAGGAAAAGAATAAAGTTTTCCATTCCATTTACTATGCTAGTAAGACCCTCAATGATGCCCAAATCAATTACACCACCACTGAAAAAGAATTACTAGTTGTGGTGTTTGCTTTTGAAAAATTCAGATCATACTTGATGGGTGCCAAAGTTATTGTACATATTGATCATGCAGCCATCAAGTATCTCATTTCCAAAAAAGATGCAAAACCTAGGCTAATAAGGTGGATCTTGTTGCTACAAGAATTTGATTTGGAAATCATTGACAGGAAAGGTATCAATAATCAAGTGGCTGGCCACTTGTCAAGATTAGAAAAACAAGAAAATACTGCACACACTGATGACATCTGTGAAGTTTTCCCAGATGAAAGAATTATAGCTGTACAACACACTGCAACACCTTGGTTTGCAGATCTAGTGAATTATTTGGCATGTGGTATTATCCCAAAGGAATTGAACAAACATCAAAGAAAGAAACTCATTTTTGATTCCAAGAAATTCCTTTGGGATGATCCTTTTCTATTTAAGATTTGTGCAGACCAGGTGATCAGAAGATGCATCCCCAAGGAAGAAGTAGCATCTGTGCTATATCATTGCCATACAGGACCTTGTGGAGGGCATTTTGGAGGAAGTAGGACAGCTGCAAAAGTACTGCAATCAGGTTTGTACTGGCCTACCTTAAACACTGATGCTCATAATTTTGCAAAAACATGAAATGAGTGCCAAAGAAGTGGAAATATCTCACAAAGGAATGAAATGCCTCTAAATGGAATTTTAGAAGTTGAATTATTTGATGTTTGGGGCATTGACTTTATGGGACCATTTCCACTTTCTAACAATTGTGCTTATATCCTGGTAGTTGTGGACTATGTGTCTAAATGGGTGGAAGCTATGGCTTGCCACTCTAATGATGCAAAAACAGTTATTAAATTTCTGCAAAAGCACATCTTCACTAGATTTGGTACACCACGTGCCTTAATTAGTGATGAGGGCACTCATTTCATAAACAACTTATTGGAGGAAGTTTTGGACAAATACAACATTCAGCACCGGGTGGCCACTGCATATCACCCGCAAACCAATGGTTTGGCTGAGTTGTCCAATAGGGAAATAAAAGGAATTTTAACCAAGGTAGTCAAGCCGCACCGAAAGGACTGGGCATCCAAGCTGGACGATGCCTTGTGGGCCTACCGTACTGCTTATAAAACTCCTATTGGTATGTCCCCATATAAGTTGGTTTTTGGCAAAGCATGTCACCTCCCAGTGGAGCTAGAACACAAGGCCTATTGGGCCATCAAGGAACTTAACATGAGTCTGGATGAAGCCGGAAAGAAAAGAACTCTACAATTGTGTGAATTGGAAGAACATAGGAATCTGTCCTATGAAAATGCTAAGCTTTACAAAGAAAACACAAAAAGATGGAATGATAAAAAGATCCTTCCAAAAGAGTTTACTGCAGGACAACAGGTTCTGCTGTTCAATTCCAAACTCAGGTTATTTCCTGGGAAGCTAAACTCCAGATGGACAGGACCATTTCAGATTGCAAAGGTATACCCTTATGGCGTGATTGATTTGATTGACCCTGAAAAAGGAACTACTTTTAAAGTAAACGGTCAAAGGGTAAAACCATTTCTTGAACCATCAGCAATCACAAGCAGCCTGTTGAGGTTGTCCATCTGTCAGAAAGAGAGCAGTGAAAACCCTTGGAATTTATTTCCAAGAAAAATGTATAATATATATATATATATATATATATATATATATAATAATATAGATAGTTGTACATATCTATAATTGTAGTTTTTCATTTAAATAAAATAAAAAAAAATCAAAAAGAAAGAATGTTTGGAGATTTTCAGGAGTGACTAATAACGGTGAGAAGTGTATCGAGAGAATGAATCGGAAAACAAAAAGAGCAGAGAAAAAAATAAAAAAAATTTTTTGGCCTTGGGCTAAATTTTTACGACGTCAAATACCGGAAATAAAACAGCAGTTGGTCCACTTAACTGATCACGGGTTCATTTTAAATTATCCAAGACTCAAGATAATTGAAAATTGACCCAATTGAGTTTTTGTTGATTTAATTGCATTTGAACTAATTTGGTTGAAATCAAATCACAACAGTTGGAAGTAAACTATGACATGTGTTTGTATAAAAAAATAAAAAAAACAAAAAACAAAAAAAAAATCAGCATCTTTTAAAAATCCTCATTAGATTTTAAATGGATATGTTTTGTTAACTCACGCTGGTCATTAAATGCTTTTGATATGTTTTGTTAAAACAAGCTGGTCATTAAATGCCTCTGCCAATTCAGAAGTGCAACAGAGTATTTGGATGTTCAGAAACCCTATACAATAAAATAAGAAGGTATTTTCTTTCTACTCTCAGTCTCTCTCACACTCCTCTATCTCTCAAAGTGGTAGCCAGCAGAAAACATCATCACCACCCCCGACTACCACTTCACCATCATCACCACCGCCGGCCGCCATTTCATCGCCGACCATCTCTGTCTCTCTCATTTTCTGTCTCTGTAAGTGACAGTACCCCCCCCCCCCCTCGTCTCCACCCCCCTTCGTTTCTCCAGTTTAAAACCCAACCCGAAACTCACCATGAATCCTCATCTTTCTCTCACAAAAAACCCTCACCGAAAAAATCAACCATGTCCGATCAACCACTCCCCACCCTTCCAGACAATGATGGCGCTTCCTCTTCAACAGTTGCGCACCCACGACACCCCTCTCTTCTCACCCTCGCACAAATTGTCGAAGCCCTAGATTCACCACCACCGACGACGATGCAATTTAGGGCAGAAACCACCATTTTCGGACCATCTTCAGCGATATCGGTGTCACGTCTTCAGCAAAATCCTAATCTGAATCTCTCATTAGGTGAACCCTCCACCTTCACTTCTTATCAACCAATCGATCAAACATATGTCGCGACCAACCAGTACCTGCAGCGATTTGGGCGACGATCGACGATTCCACAACCTTTGGTATACCCGCCAGGTTTCAATCAACCCTTTTCTTCACTAAATGCATCGCAAGTGCGACCACCGTCAACACCTTCATGTGCGGTGGTCCTGAACTCGTTCGGGCAGCCCATTCTCGAAAAAACCTCGGCTTTCAGGCCATACCTCAGTCCCTCGGAACGAAACCCACGTCACCCACCAGTGACTTCGACTTCGGTTCGGGTGACTCACTGTCAAAACCCACCTCCTTACAATGATCCGATGTATGACCCGAATGTTCCTAGGTATACACCACAACCGAACCCACAACCTGCGAAAAGACTACGAATTGAAGAACCAGGGATCGAAGATGTTCAAGAGAGCACTCAAAACATTGGCACTCCGGCTCTCAAATCCGCTGATCAGGCACAAAAAGGGAAGGAAAAAGTGGGTAACTTCTCACAAACTCATTTATCTCGTTTGGAATTATTTAGTTATCATGAAGCATGTGCACGATATAAATCTTTTAAACGTAAAATCGGACAAGCAAGTAAAGGATTTCATCATCTAGTTTTGTTAAAATACCCTCAGTTTGTACACCAAATCGAAAAGCTAGGTTGGAAGTCTTTGTATGAAGTCCCGAGACCGTACAATGTTGATTGGGTACGGGACTTCTACATAGAATTTTCGATAACGAGTGGAATTAAAATCAAAGTACGACAAACCACAGTTTGTTTCTCGGCTGAAATAATAAATAAATTGCTGGGATTGGAATACACTTCAGACGAATCTGAATTAATAAGACTCACAGACAATGCTACGGAAGCTGACTTCGAGGCTATTCTAAAAAGAATAGCACATACCGGGTCAGAGTGGTCCTTTAAAGGACAAACTCGACTTTTGAGTACGCATTGTCTATTACCTGAAGCAAACGTGTGGTTCTTCTTTTTGAGGCACACTTTGTATCCCACATCACACGAAACGACTATCTGCATGGTACGTGTGTTCATTCTATATTGTATAATGGAAGGGTACGATTTTAATGTGGGCCAACTAATCTCCAACAATATCTTTGGTGGAGCTGAAAGGTCCAATGCACGAATGCCACACCCATCTATTATACATTCTTTAATGGAACGAGCAAACGCACCCATTTTAACCAGTGACCGTTTTTCCATGGACAAAATGGTCATGGATAAAATGAATGTTGAGAGACTTTTGAGAAACAACACATACTATCATCCCAAGCGAGACAACGATGTGATAATTTCTTTGGAAACCAACTTTCGTTCTCTCCAAAAAGACCTCACTTCAAAACTAAGAAAGAAAAGGTTGTTTATTAAAAAGCAGATAACTGGAGTGAGTGAGGACTTGAGTGAAAAGTTGGATGTTATCATCGCTTATTTGAGGAAAGACCATGCTGATAACGTACGTTGGCTGAGTTACGAGAAGTCAAGAGATGATTTGATAAGGGCTATTTGGGCAAAGGATTACCCAGACTTGTTGAGACACTTACCACCATTTCCAATTGATCTCCTGTGGATGACACGAGAACAACACCCTACTCCAAATGAGTAGGCCAGGTTCTACCCTCTTTCCGATCGTAATTTTTATTTTATTTTTTTTATTTTTTTTATTTTTTTGTGATTTGCTGATTTATGCGTTTAGTGTTTGTTCGAATCACTGCCATGGTCCTTGTACAGTTGGTTATTTCTTAATTTTTAGGTGTCGTCTTAATCTGATAAGCCATGTTCTGGCCAATTGAATATGATCTGCCATTTGGCAGCCCTATGCTTTCAGTGCAGACTTTATGTTTGTTTCTTAATAATTGCTGATTTAAGTAGGTGTTAATCCATAGTTGAGTCTTTGTCCCATTTTCTTTAATCATTTGCTGTTTTAATCAGTGTCTTAATATATTACGTTGTGTGGTGGTTGTGTGGACCTAATCTGTCATTTGGCAGCTTACTTGAATTAATTTTAAGGTTTTTACATTTTCTGAGTTCAAGTTTGAGGTCCCTTGTTTTTACTTATGATTTGCTATGTTTAGAGTCTCTATGTGTCTTAATGTGTTAAGCACCTGTATGCATTACGCATGGCAAAAGCTGTTTTAGATGTAAACTGCCACTTGGCACTTCTTTTGAGTTACTTCTTAATGTCTCATCCGCTTAAGCAAATTTTCTTTCACACTTTGTTGCTTTTTAGTTCTGGTCTTAATTTATTAAGCTGTGTGGTAACTGTTGGGATCTGATCTGCCACTTGGCAGCATGTTTTAATTCAGTTTAAGGTTCTCACCTTTGCTGAGTTCAAATTTTCAGCTCCCATCTTTTTATCTGCTGATTTTAGAAGGTTAACTCTCTGTGTGGCTTATCCTATTAAGCTGTTTGCGTCTGATTAGAGCTGCTATGCCACTTGGCAGCCTACTTGAACTCAGTTTGAGGTTCCCACCTCTTCTGAATTCAAGTTTGAGGTCTTGTGTTGTGTGTTTCTATTTGCTGAATTTTAGAATGTTTGATCACAGCCACGCACATCACATAAAATGGCAAGCTAGGACAATTTTAAGTCAGGCTCAATTGAATTTCATTGAAACAAATGTCTTTTCTAGAAAGCCATTTTCTTGGCAACAGGCTTTAGGGGCTGTTTTAAATTTGTTCTACCAGTTGGCAATGAACAAGTTTGAGGTTGTGCACCCCTCTCAACAACAATGTCTCAATTGTCCTACTTTGAGCATCTCATCAGGCATACATGTGCATATGTATATAACAGTTTAATTCTGGGCATTTTATTCCACTTGGCATTCAATGCATCCTGCCAGATAAGCTTCTGTTCTTGATCTTTGCTGCTTTATAAGGTAATTTCAGCATGTTTAACTTTGGTAAATTGTTTGCACTTTTTGCTGTTTTCTAGTGGGAGATGGTTCAATTCGAGTCTTTTTGAGTTACATTTGCCACTTGACAGTTTCCAAGTTTGAGGTGCGCTTTGTTTTGGCACACCTAGTCATTTTGTGGGATTATGCCACTTGGCATATTATCTGTTTAACACAAATATTTGCTGATTTATAGTTTCTTAGGTTAAACCATTTTAGAGTAATCAGTATACTTCTTGCTATGCATGTTCCACGTCTGTGAATTTTATTGGTTTTCTTTACATGTAGATATGATCTCATAGCCTCAATAATCCACAGTTCAAGATTTCTTAAGTAATAAATCACCATCATCAACACCACAGTTTGTCAAATGCTAAGATGAATCATCATTGGGCCAAACCATATTGGGCTTTCATTCATCATCCTTCAAACCCATTCCCTTTATACAACCAATGAGGACATTGGCAATCTACAAGTTTGAGGTTGTCAATGCTTTGCAAACATATATACACATCTACCCTCATTTTTTGCAAAGCCTTGATTTACAAAAACTTCACCATACCCTTTGTGCATCCATATAAAAATTCAAAAGAGCAAAGCTCTGTTTCAAATATACACAAAGTGTCAAAGACACTCAAAGCTAAAAAGAGACCAAAAGGTCCATCAAATACCTCAATATGAGAAGAATGGTAGGAAAATTGTACCATTGAGTGAAAGCTGAGTGAGTGGAAAAAGGCATAGCATGTCAAAAGAAAGAAAAAGCCAAATGCATTCCCATTTCAAACATGAATGCCTTGATGATTCTTATTAGCATGAGATAGGCCTAGGAACTTGTGATGGTGCATGTTGAACTTGAGAAATTAAGACTAAGTTTATAAAGGGCTATTTGTATCATATGGTTCATGTTTTGGATACTTAGTTAAATTCAAAGATTGTGTGCATCATGGTTTTAAGTATTGCTAGTCAAAAAAATTTGTTTTACTTGAGTCCTTTTCTTTTTGATTTTTGTTGCTTGGGGACAAGCAACAGTTTTAGTTTGAGGTTGTGATAGGGTTATTTTTATAACCCTATTTATAGCATTTTTATTATAAGTTTGAGTTCGTTTTTTATTCCCCATTGAGTCTTTTTAGCTAAGTTTAGTGTTAAAATTAGTAAATAAATGCTTCGGACCTTTAAAAGTCAAAGTGGCTTGTTTTATATAATTTTAGTCTATTTTACTCATTTAAGATGTCTTAATTGTAGGATGATGGAAAAATGGCCGTTTTTGAAGTCGATAAATATATGGAATTACGTACGGATCGCACGTAGCAGGATGGAAACGGACGACTTCACATTTTGGACACGGCAACGTTTTGCTTCACTTGGACCAAGAAACGCAGAGTTCATACTACATCACATGGGCCGATTTTTGATAGATCACGTTTGGGCTTTTGGCTATACTAAGCTATGGATTTATTTTGGGCTTGTTTTGTATACTTGATATAAGTTAATCCATGGGCCCTAAAGCCTTTTTAGTTTAGTATATATATGTGGGTGTAGTATGCATGAAGGGAAGAATCATTTTTTGGTATCCATCAGATACCAAGTAGCATCTAAACTCTCCCTTTTTCAATTGTAGTAGTTGGCTTCCAATCATTGGAGGTTAGGTAGTAAGAGAGAGAACCGAAAGCTCCTCTTTGTTTTCATTTCCTTGTTTCATCTTCTAAAAAGTGAACCGAATTCCACATCTAATTTGGATTTGGTTCACATTTTACACTCAAGTGATTCCGTTGTAAGCTCGGGTTTGATTTCTCGTATTAATTAAGTGTGTTTTTATTAATCTCGTATTTTCGCTAATTTTACGGTCACCTTTTTATGCACTTTCGTTATCATCGTCTTACAGTTTTTACGTCAAGTTATTGTCTTTAAGTTCACTCTCGCAATCATCGGTTTAATTTATGTTTTTCGCAGTTCCACCTTAAAATTCTCAATAGCTTAATTTTAGGTATTATGTCATTTTCGAACACCAACTCTTAATTCTTTTTTTAGGTTCTAAATTACTACCATAAATCGGAAGTCTGAATTAATCTCTTCGGATCCCCGACTCGCTTGGTTCACGATTTGTAGTAACGAAGAATTTATAAAAGTTGCAAGTGTTACATGTTTTTATCGTCAAAAACCTTTTTAACATCTCGTTAGTAAATTTTAGTTCTTAAATTGACGTTAGAATTTTCAAAGTTAGATTTGTGTTTGTCACATTTAAAACAAGATTTTCCACCTCGTTAGTCTATAATTAATTTTCTAAAGACGAAATTTACAACTTTCAAGTTTTGTGTGATGGGTTGTCCATCTCCATTATTTGTTCTCATAATCATCGTTGTAGTTTTTAGTGCACGTAAAGCGATAATGGGCTAATTGCCTTAGCTTGGGGTATAAAGTGAAGTTGGGACCGGGCCCGATAAAAAGACGAAAAGGTGTATCGTATGGTATGATTGTCCGAATTATTTAAATCAAAGTTATATTTTTAGGATGATTATAATTAGTCAACTGACAACTGGTTAATTATATGAAGGACAGTTAAGTCACATAAAATATCGACTATGAGATAATAAGGAATACTGTCTCATCTCTAATCTAATTATCGGACTATAGGACCCAATGAATCTTTATACCCTGCGCTTTCTTAGAATTAATTTCTCATTAGTTGATAACCAAACACCCAACAAAAATATTACCTTCGCATTCGCCATCTGAGACCTGTTTTTATTTATTGGACTTATAAGATAAGAACTTTTCCAAGCTTCCCTGCGGGATCGATACTCGGTACTTTGTACCATTTATTACTTGTTAAAGGCGATAATAGACTAAGATGTATACTTGTGTCATGGTTTATTTTTGACTGATATTGCTGATAATACTCTCTTTTTCAGGGTATAGCCTAGCACTCAACATAATGCACTGGTGATTTCCCATACCCGTGAATGCTTATCTCACTCTCGCCTCATTCCTATTCCGTTTGATCTATGACCTTCCATTGTAAGTTGAACTCGTGACGGCTCCGTTTCCATTAAGGTTGTTCTAGGTCCAGACATACTAGGGAAAACATTTCGCCTCGACCCTACCTCACGGGATACTCTCATTTCACTCGAACCTAGGTTGTCGCACATGTTGTCATGTTTAGGGAGGTTATGTACAAGAATACTCAAAATTCACATGACAACTCTAAAGAAAGACGCACAATTGTCTAAAAATTGATCTCAGAAAGGAATCAAATAGCAAGACAGGGAGTATCAGTGAAGGTGGTCGCTTACCGTAATCACGTTTTCCAGAAGATCATCCAGGTCTTTACACGGGTTGTAACGGGGCTAAGGTTATGGCTAAGAAATGAAGGGTAGAACGGTTCAAAGATCCTTGGTGTGTCAAACTTTAGCAATTCTGAACTTCCTAACTTTATTTTCTCTCACTCGGCCCTCTATGTCACTATTGGAGTCGCTTTGACTCTCTTATTTTCTGCTGTACTTACTATCAATATCTCAACTAATTTTTTTTTTACTTGGGACTTCCTTGGTCCTCTTTATTTGATTAGGGCTGCATTGGCCCTCTTTTCTATTTATTTTCATGACTGGCCTGATTTCCTTCTTTTCCGCTCTATCTTTTCTATTCATTACCGCCTCTGTTTGACACACTTTCGGATAGGGTTGGCTAAGATTTTCGGCTCGGGTTTAATGGCAGGTTTGAAATGAAAAAGGTGAGTGTTTGGCTTCAAAAGGGGTTTTGGTTACACACAAATGGGTAAAAGGGTACGATGGCTAAAAACAGGGTTAAACAAACACACAATGCCTGGAATCATCTCTTAAGGTCCACACGAAATGGTCTACTACACCCTTACCTAATATCCCAATGGTCGTCTTTGCTACTCAATGCAATAATATAGCGAGATCATTCTATATTCACGACAAGGAACTCGAAAAAGTGTATACGATTTTCGTGTATGACTCCCTCGAAATGAAAGACGTCTTTTAGGCTCAAAACTCGCTATTGGGTGGTCTCCACTAATGTCCTTAGTCATGTCCTTTCCCGGTCCTTCCCTAATGGTCACGTCACTATCACAAGATTCTTCCCACAACGGTTGGTCTCAATCATTCAAAACAGAAATTTTTTGGCTAATGTGATCTAAGTACTCAGAAGTGCAGGAAATCTACGTGCATAACGTGGGCCCGATTGGGCAACCCCAAACCTTACCCACACATTGTCCCCAATGTGCAGGCGTCGGCGTCGGCGTAGGCGATACTAAGAACAAGTATCGTTGTGCGGTTATTACAGGTATTAGACAGGCAAGACATAATATAACATGAAGCAGCAAAGAGTTATTCTAGCATTTTCAAAAACATGGCCACCCCAAACCTAGGCCGTGGCCTAGGTTTGTCAGACAAAGCCAACCCCAAACCTCGGTGAAACCGAGGTTTGCACAGGGATAAAAGTGAGTGTGTAGATGTTGAAAAGATGACGCACCCCAAACCTAAGTGAAACTTAGGCTTGTTGAGAACATACACCACTCGTTACACACAAAGTTGAGAACATACATGTTTGCCCGGACGGAGGAGATTATCTTGAAAGATTTGAGTGCCAATCAGGGGAGATGGAGAGCGAGAAAGCAAACACACAAGAAACAAAGCAAAAGACGAAAGAAAACAGAAAAACAAAACACACAAAGCAAGAAAACGAACACGCCACGAAAACAGGGGAACCCGCGCGGTTTGGCGCCCGGGTTGTAAGTCGCACAAGAAGTCGCGTAACCCCCTATTTCGAAAACCCACAGAGAGCCCCGCGACTTGGCACGCGGTTTGTAGGCCGCGGCACAAGCCGCGTAAGTCCCTGTTTCAGCTATTTTTTTGATTTTTCGTTTTTTCATTTTTTCATTTTTATGGTTTTTTTCGTAACTAAGAACACACTCAAAAACTGAAAATTAAAAGAAAACTAACCTCGGTGGGTTGCCTCCCACCCAGTGTCGTAGTTAAAGTCGTGGCACGACTATGTGGATCTCAACTTGGCTCAGTATCCGCGGAATCGAATCGCCCACACTTGCGGTTCTTCGCGGATTCTCCCTCATCTGGCTCTCCTTTGCCATCGGCCTCCTTACACCTTCTACTCTCGAACATCTTGAAAATAACCTTTTCGCCGCCAACCCTGAAGGTTATCTCACCTTCTTCCATGTCTATCAGCGCTCTGCTCGTGGCCAAGAATGATCTACCCAAAATCAGTGGGACCTCTACATATTCATCGATATCTAACACCACGAAGTCCACCGAGAAATAGAACTTGCCGACTTTGATCAATACGTCCTCGACGACTCCATATGGATACACAATCGACCTATCCGCGAGCTGAAGGGTCATGTTTGTCGGCTTCACTTCCCTGAGGCCAAGTTTCCTGAAAGCAGATAAAGGCATTAGGTTAATACTAGCTCCTAAATCGCATAATACCTTATCAAAATTAAAACTCCCAATTTGGATAGGGATCAAAAAGCTCCCTGGATCCTTAAGCTTCGGGGGAAGCTTGTTCTGAATTATGGCACTGCACTCCTCAGTAAGCGCAATTGTGGCCTGATCCTCAATCTTCCTCTTCTTGGATAAGATGTCTTTCATGAATCTCGCATATGAGGGCATTTGTGCCAAAGCGTCTGCGAAAGGAATGTTAATATGCAGCTTTTTAAATATATCAAGAAACTTAGAAAAATTAACATCATCCTTATGCGATTTAAGTCTGCTCGGATAGGGCACTCTCGGTACCACCGGCTTGACCGGTGATTGCTTTGGCTTTGTCGCTTCACTCTTCTTGCTCTCTTCAGTCACTATATCTTTCTTGGCCTCCAGCTCATCCACATCTACAATCTCCACATCTTGCCTTTCGGGCTCGACTTCCTTTGATGACGGCTCTCTCGTAGGATCTCCATTCAGCTCCTTGCCACTTCTCAGATAGATGGCATTACACTCCTCCATTGGTTTCTTTTCAGTCATGCTAGGGAATGTGTCGGGGGGTCGGTTTTGTAGGGCTTCCGAAATCTGCCCCACTTGCCTTTCGAGGATCTTGATCGATGCTGTGTTCTGATCAGTTGTCGCCTTGACTGTGCTAACCGTGCTCGCTAACTCTCCAACCGTGCTGTCCATCTTGGTCATGAATTTCATCATCATCTCTTCCAGCCCCGGCTTCTTCTCCCCGGATGGTCCTTCATTACAATTCCTTTGATTGAAACCTGGAGGACGGTAAACATTGTTAGCATTAGGATAATTAGCAAAGTTAGAAGAATTTCCTTGCTGTTGTTGACCGGGTTGACTCCAAGAGAAGTTCGGATGCTTCTTCCACCCCTCATTATAAGTATTTCAGAACGGATCATTCCTCGGTTGGTGATTCCGGTTCTGTAGGAACTGAACTTGCTCGGGTTCTTGTGGAATACTCCCTTTCAAATGGCTTGTGATCGCAGCTAGTTGAGTCTTTATTTCTTTCAGCTCATTCGACTCTTGAATACTTGCAACTCTTCTAACAGCTGATCTTGGAGTGGAAAAGCTATGTTCGGCCAAGTTCTCGATCAGCTCGCATGCTTCTTCATAAGATTTATCCATTAGTGCTCCACCCGATGCGGCAGTGATATCGTTTTTGAACTGCGGGTGGAGTCCACTAAAGAATGTCTGGATGATGACCTATTAGTGCAACCCGTGATGTGGACACTTCTTCAACATGTCTTTATATCGCTCCCATGCCTCATATAGGGTCTCTTGGTCCCATTGCGCGAAGTGTGTGATCTCGGCCATTAACTGCGCGGTTCTTCCTGGTGGGAAGAATTTCTGGAGGAATGCGGCTTTCAGGTCTGCCCATGTAGTGATCTGATCCGCTGGCAAACCTTCTATCCAAATTTCAGCTCTACCCTTGAGTGAGAAGCTGAACAGTCTTAGCTTGATGGCATTTTCCTCCATCCCATTGATCTTGAACGTGTTGCAAATCCGTTCAAATCCACGAAGGTGGGCATGGGGATCTTCAGTAGGTGCTCTCCCGAACTGATTCTGTTGTACCATGACAATGGTACTCGGCTTAATCTCAAAGTAGTTTGCTGCAGTAGCGGGCGGTTGGATGCCTATCCGTGCGGTTGCCACGTTCGGATTGGCAAATGACCGCATCAGAACTCTCGCCGGAGGAGGCGGAGGTGGGTTGTTACCAGGTGGTCTGTTGACGGGCATTTCGTCACCCATCTTTAGGTGTCTCTTGGCTTTGGACGCTTTTCGTATTTGGCGGGCGGTTCTTTCGATCTCCGGATCAAGTGGCTCGATTTCCTTCCCTCGGGTCTTCCTTGGCATAAACCAATTAGTACCTGAAAAAGGAAGTAACAAAATCAGTAATCCAGAAATTGAAGGTGATAAAATAAAATAACAGAAATACAAACAAATGTTCAATCTAATAGCGCTTATAGCTGGTAGTGCTATCAGTTGCAACTACCTCCCCGGCAACGGCGCCAAAAACTTGATAAGGCGGGTATCACCCCCCTAAATCTAACCGCAAGTGTACGGGTCGAAGTCAAGTAATAGTACTAGAAAGTACGAGTATCGAATCACGGGGAACTAGGAACTAAGTATCACAATTACTATAATCACTATTAACTGAACTGTCGAAATTGCGAGATGGTTGGTATTAAACTAATTAATTGCAAAAAGAAAATCACAAACGGAACAGTAGACAACTTGAGGAAAATTCGATAGAGGAAACAGTTGAGGGTTTGAAATCCTTAGGTTTTCACATACGAGTATCTGACTTAAAACAATTACCAGTTAATCCCCTTAATGAATACCCAATCTCTAAAATCACCGTTGTTCTCTTTCGAGCAACATCGGGTTTTATTTTGAAAAGGACAAGTTTTATCTTTCGATCTCAACCTATGGATTTCAAAACACATTAAGCACAAGATTCATGTTTGAATGAATAGATTTAATCTCTCGATCTCAACCTAAATGGTTCAATTAGGACTAAGGCGTATTCGGTATATCTCTATCACCAAATTCTCGCCTTAGGCATGCAATTCCTAGTTCTAGCTATCAGTTAATTCTCTCGAACTCAACTGGAAACAACAAAACAATCGAAAGCTAGCTAAACTCTCAAAAGCATTAAGAATCAAATTACATGCATTCATTAAAAAGGAAAACCGATAAACGTTCAAGTCATCTGTTCATATGCTTACAAACCCAATTCAATCCAACCCCCAACATCTAAAATTAGTTCATGTTGGTGGTGGATTCAAACATAAGAAAATGAGATGTGAAAGTATGTGTAAACATGACAAACGTGATTGTAACGAAAGTAATGATGAACTCCCTTCTATCCGATCTAATCCGACTCTCGTTGTGAACTTCTTCTCGATCTGTCCGCTATCGTGGCTCCAAAAGGCGTGAAAAGTCTCCAGAAATCGCCCCAAGTCGTTTGCCGTTCGTCGTGTGTGGGTTGCGTATCGAGCGTGACCTAAAATCTGGAACAAAAGGCTGAAAATCGCGAAACAGAGGGCCCCGCGACTTATCACGCGACTTGCAAGTCGCGTGGCAAGTCGCCCGCTTTTCTAAGTGTGTCTGGGTCAGTTTCTGGTTCGCGGTTCGGGTCCTGGTTCGGGCGCGGGTCTTAGGCTTGGATCTCGGGCTTTTGTTGGCTTCGTTTTGGACTCGTTTTAGGCTCTTTTTAGCTTCTTTTCTCGATGAACGCTGTATTTTGGATTACCTGTTCATTTCACTAGATAAACCATTAAAAATCCGCTTCTTTGCTTAAATACAAGCCAATCTCATTGGTTTGAGAACCGAAAATAACGCCAAAAAGTGGCGTTATCACTATGTCTTTAACTTTTTTAAATGTTTGTTTTTCTCTTTAGCGATAATGTGATTTGTGGTTTTCAAATCTTCCAACTCAGCTTTGATTGAGTCAAATTGTTTAAGTTGTGAAAGACAAATTTGAAGTTGTGAAGAAAGAGATTTATCTGAGCAGAAGCCTTTTTCTTTGCATCTTTGGCATTATAGAAGTCAATCGTCAAAGACTCATATGCTTCAATCTTTTCAGATAGGGTCATGGAGTTGAAGGGATGTACCTGAGAGGAAGATGAGGAGCACTCAGTTTACACTAGGGCAGTAGATGTGACCACCTTTTCAGAAGTTTCCACTTCATCAATTTTGGCCATGAAGCATGTGTTAGGTGAGTCCTTGTCACTTTCAGAGGTGGGCTCATCTGCCCAATCATGAGTCTCAGCAAGAAGTCCTTTGCCTTTTCTAAAAAGTCCTTCATTTCTCTCCTTTTCTGTTTTGTATTTTGGCTTTGTACTTCTCAACACGGTCCAGATCAAAAGAGGAGGATTGATTATTCTTTCTAGGAAAAGTTTGTTTTGAGAAATTTTTTGACTTTTCATTCTTGGAAGAAAATCGGTCAGAGAAGGTGGTTCTAGTCCTTTCAACACGCTTGCTGCTACACTCAGAAGCGAAATGACCTTTCTTACCACAATTGAAACATTCCTCATTTAACTTGTCAGTCGAGGAATTTTTTGTGAAAGAAGAAGGTTTTCTTAAAGTTCTAGATTTTCCTGAAAACGAGGTTTGTTCTTGAACCCTGCCACCATAGCCATTTCATCAGTTATCTGTTCAACAGAAGTCTCCTCACCCTCATCATCGTCATCACTCAGATATGCCTCCGTTTGGTGAGTAGATTCATCTTGACTATTGTCATCAGATTCTGATGAAGGGTAGGTAATCCTAGGTACACACTGAGCTTTCTTGGAAATATCACTGACAAGGGCAACAAAAGAGCCTTTTATCTCTTTTATGATAGACTTCCTTTGGATCTTGTTTGTTCATAGTTGAAGAGAGTTCCATAGAGTACAGTAAGAGGCATGTATTCAAGATCCTTGGTTATCTTTATGCAAGTACAGATATTTTCCCAAAGGTCAGGAAGATAATTCTAAAATTTGCACAGGACTTCCTCATTTCATACACCCTACCTAACAGCTTTAAGTCATTAAGAAAGCTATTAAAGCGGTTATAGTAGCTGGAGAGAGATTCTCCCTTTTCATGAGTGAAAAGCTCATATTTTCTAATGAGAGCAATTTTCTTGGTTTCTTCACCTCATCTGTACCTTCGTACAGAACACATAGAGTAGTCCACATTTATTTAGCTGTTTTTCTTCATCGGTATATTTCTTTGGATTTTTAAGAATATAACGACGAGTTGCAGCAGATTTTTTTTCATCAGAATCATCTTTTTCAGCAATTTCTTTGCCGAACTTTTGAGTTTCATTGTGAGCCCAAACTCTAGGGACAATGGGTCCCTCACTGAGAATAGTGGGATATCTGTTATCCACTCCTTCCATGAAAAGTATCATTATGCTTTTACACAAATAGAAGTTGTTTGGGTTAAACTTGGAGGTTTAGCAATAGAGTCATTTTTAGAAAAAGCGTTTTGAGAGAAAGCTTCATTGTTTGAAGAGGAAGCAGCCATTGCAGATCAAGTTTATTGAGATTAAACTTTCCTGCTCTGATACCACTTGTTAGTCCCAGATGGCTAATAAGATTAACAGCATGTATTGTAGAATGGGGGGGGGGGGGTTGAATACAATACAAAATTTTCACTTAATTAATTCTTTATTGATTTATCAAATCAAGAATTACACACAGAAAAACTTAGATTGTTGCAGAAAGAACAGATAAAATATATTCTAACAATCTTCACAAAGTAGACTGAAAACAAAACAACTTCTAAACACACAAATTAAAAGCTATAGAGTTCAAGGAGAGAAAAGCCTTGTGCACTGAGAAATCTTCAAGAATGCGCAATCTTGTATGGACACAGAGCCAATAGAACTAGATTCGGAAGATTCATCCAATGAGGGAGAAGCACAGGAAGTAGAACCATGAGTTTTTGACGGTTGATTGATTTCCATTTTTCCAAAACCCAGACCATTTTTGTCATCACACGAGATTTGATCTTGAAATATTTTCTCAAGATTCTTTGACGAGCTGGTCCATTTTCTTACAGTCTCTTGCTATCTTTTTAACCTTTTGAAAAGTTTGTTTTTCTCTTTAGGAATAATGTGATTTATAGTTTTCAAATCTTCCAACTCAGCTTTGATTGAGTCAAATTATTTAATTTGTGAAAGACAAATTTGAAGTTGTGAAGAAAGAGATTTTATCTGAGCAGATGCCTTTTTCTTTGCATCTTTGGCATAATAGAAGTCAATTGTCAAAGAGTCATATGCTTCAATCTTTTCAGATAGAGTCATGGAGTTGAAGGGATGTACCTGAGAGGAAGACGAAGAGCACTCAGTTGACACTAGGGCAATAGATGTGACCACCTTTTTAGAAGTTTCCACTTTATCAATTTTGGCCATGAAGCACGTGTTAGGTGAGTCCTTGTCACTTTCAGAGGTGGGCTCCTCTGCCCAATCATGAGTCTCAGCAAGAAGTCCTTTGTCTTTTCTAAGAAGTCCTTCATTTCTCTCCTTTTCTCTTTTGTATTTGGCTTTGTACTTCTCAGCAAGGTCCAGATCAAAAGAGGAGGATTGATTATTCTTTCTAGGAAAAGTTTGTTTTGAGAAATTTTTTGACTTTTCATTTTTAGAAGAAAATCGGTCAGAGGAGGTGGTTCTAGTCCTTTCAACATGCTTGCTTCTACACTCAGAAGCGAAATGACCTTTTTTACCACAATTGAAACATTCCTCATTTGACTTGTCAATCGATGAATTTTTTGTGAAAGAAGAAGGTCTTCTTAAAGTTCTAGATTTTCCTGAAAAACGAGGTTTGTTCTTGAACCCTGCCACCATAGCCATTTCATCAGTTATCTGTGCGACAGAAGTCTCCTCACCCTCATCATCGGTATCACTCAGATATGCCTCCGTTTGGTGAGTAGATTCATGTTGACAGCTGTCATCAGATTCTGATGAAGGGTAGGTGATCATGGGCACACACTGAGCTTTCTTGGAAGTATCACTGACAAGGGCTACATAAGAGCCTTTTATCTCTTTTATGATAGACTTCCTTTGGATCTTGGTTTGTTCATAGTTGAAGAGAGTTCCATAGAGTACAGTAAGAAGCATGTATTAAAGATTCTTTGTTGTCTTTATGCAAGTACAAATATTTTCACAAAAGTCAGGAAGACAATCCATAAATTTGCATAGGACTTCCTCACTTCATACACCCTACCTAACAGCTTTAAGTCGTTAATAAGGCTATTAAAGCGGTTATAGTAGCTGGAGAGAGATTCACCCTTTTCATGAGTGAAAAGCTCATATTTTCTAATGAGAGAGTTTTTCTTGCTTTTCTTCACCTCATATGTACCTTCGTACAGAACACATAGAGTAGTCCACATTTCTTTAGTTGTTTTTCTTCATCGGTATATTTCTTTGGATTTTTAAGAATATAACGACCCGTTGCAGTAGATGTTTCTTCATCAGAATCGTCTTTTTCAGCAATTTCTTTGCCGAACTTTTGAGTTTCATTGTGAGCCCAAACTCTAGGGACAATGGGTCCCTCACTGAGAATAGTGGGATATCTGTTATCCACTCCCTCAATGAAAAGTATCATTCTGCTTTTACACAAAGAGAAGTTGTTTGGGTTAAACTTGGGAGGTTTAGCAATAGAGCCATTTTTAGAAAAAGTGTTTTGAGAGAAAGCTTCATCGTTTGAAGAGGAAGCAGCCATTGCAGATCAAGTTTATTGAGATTAAACTTTCCTGCTCTGATACCACTTGTTAGTCCTAGATGGCTAATAAGATTAACAACAAGTATTGTAGAATGGGGGAGGGGGTTGAGTACATTACATAAAATTTTCACTTAATTAATTCTTTATTGATTTATCAATTCAAGAATTACACACGGAAAAACTTAGATTGTTGCGGAAAGAACAGATAAAATCTATTCTAACAATCTTCACAAAGTAAATTGAAAACAAAACAACTTTTAAACACACAAATTAAAAGCTATAGAGTTCAAGGAAAGAAAAGCCTTGTGTAGTGAGAAATCTTCAAGAATGCGCAACCTTGCATGGACACAGAGCCAATAGAACTAGATTCGGAAGATTCTTACAATGAGGGAGAAGCGCAGAAAGTAGAACCATGAGTTTTTGACGGTTAATCGATTTCCATTTTTCCAAAACCCAGACCATTTTTGTCATCACACGAGATTTGATCTTGAAAGATTTTCTCAAGATTCTTTGACGAGCTGGTCCATTTTCTTACAGTCTCTTGCTACCTTTTTAACTTTTTGAAAAGTTTGTTTTTCGCTTTAGCAATAATGTGATTTATGGTTTTCAAATCTTCCAACTCAGCTTTGATTGAGTCAAATTGTTTAAGTTGTGAAAGACAAATTTGAAGTTGTGAAGAAAGAGATTTTATTTGAGCAGAGGCCTTTTTCTTTGCATCTTTGGCATTATAGAAGTCAATCATCAAATAGTCATATGCTTCAATCTTTTCAGATAGAGTCATGGAGTTGAAGGGATGTATCTGAGAGGAAGATGAGGAGCACTCAGTTGACACTAGGGCAGTAGATGTGACCACCTTTTTAGAAGTTTCCACTTCATCAATTTTGGCCATGAAACACGTGTTAGGTGAGTCCTTGTCACTTTCAGAAGTGGGCTCATCTGCCCAATCATGAGTCTCAGCAAGAAGTCATTTGCCTTTTCTAAGAATTCCTTCATTTCTCTCCTTTTATCTTTTGTATTTGGCTTTGTACTTCTCAGCACGGTCCAGATCAAAAGAGGAGGATTGATTATTCTTTCTAGGAAAAGTTTGTTTTGAGAAATTTTTTGACTTTTCATTCTTGGAAGAAAATCGGTCAAAGGAGGTGGTTCTAGTCCTTTCAACACACTTGCTTCTACACTCAGAAGCGAAATGACCTTTCTTACCACAATTGAAACATTCCTCATCTGACTTGTCAGATGTGGAATTTTTTGTGAAAGAAGAAGGTTTTCTTAAAGTTCTAGATTTTTCTGAAAAACGAGGTTTGTTCTTGAACCCTGCCACCATAGCCATTTCATCATTTATCTGTTCGACAGAAGTCTCCTCACCCTCAGTATCGGCATCACTCAGATATGCCTCTGTTTGGTGAGTAGATTCATCTTGACTATTGTCATCAGATTCTGATGAAGGGTAGGTGATCCTAGGCACACACTGAGCTTTCTTGGAAGTATCACTGACAAGGGCTACAAAAGAGCCTTTTATCTCTTTTATGATAAACTTCATTTGGATCTTGGTTTGTTCATAGTTGAAGAGAGTTCCATAAAGTACAATAAGAGGTATGTATTCAAGATCCTTGGTTGTCTTTATGCAAGTACAAATATTTCCCCACAAGTCAGGAAGACAATTCATAAATTTGCACAAGACTTCCTCATTTCATGCACCCTACCTAACAGCTTTAAGTCATTAAGAAGGCTATTAAAGCGGTTATAGTAGCTGGAGGGATATTCTCCCCTTTCATGAGTGAAAAGTGCCATTCCAGTACACTGTTTTGAGAGAAAGCTTCAATTTCTTGGAAGAAATTCGGTCAGAGGAGGTGGTTCTAGTCCTTTCAACACGCTTGCTTCAACACTCAGAAGTGAAATGACCTTTCTTACCACAATTGAAACATTCCTCATTTGACTTGTCAGGTGTGGAATTTTTTGTGAAAGAAGAAGGTTTTCTTAAAGTTCTAGATTTTTCTGAAAAAACGAGGTTTGTTCTTGAACCCTGCCACCATAGCCATTTCATCAGTTATCTGTTCGATAGAAGTCTCCTCACCCTCAGTATCGGCATCACTCAGATATGCCTCTGTTTGGTGAGTAGATTCATCTTGACTATTGTCATCAGATTCTGATGAAGGGTAGGTGATCCTAGGCACACACTGAGCTTTCTTGGAAGTATCACTGACAAGGGCTACAGAAGAGCCTTTTATCTCTTTTATGATAGACTTCCTTTGGATCTTGGTTTGTTCATAGTTGAAGAGAGTTCCATAGAGTACAATAAGAGGCATGTATTCAAGATCCTTGGTTGTCTTTATGCAAGTACATATATTTTTCCAAAAGTCAGGAAGACAATCCATAAATTTGCACAGGACTTACTCATTTCATACACCATACCTAACAGTTTTAAGTCATTAAGAAAGCTATTAAAGAGATTATAGTAGCTGGAGAGAGATTCTCCCTTTTCATGAGTGAAAAGCTCATATTTTCTAATGAGAGCAATTTTCTTGCTTTTCCTCACCTCATCTGTACCTTCGTACAAAACACATAGAGTAGTCCACATTTCTTTAGCTGTTTTTCTTCATCAGTATATTTCTTTAGATTTTTAAGAATATAACGACCAGTAGCAGCAGATTTTTCTTCATCAGAATCATCTTTTCAACAATTTCTTTGCCGAACTTTTGAGTTTCATAGCGAGCCCAAACTTTAGGGACAATGGGTCCCTCACTGAGAATAGTGGGATATCTGTTATCCACTCTTTCCATGGAAAGCATCATTCTGCTTTTCCACAAAGAGAAGTTGTTTGGGTTAAACTTAGAAGGTTTAGCAATAGAGCCATTTTCAGAAAAACTGTTTTTAGAGAAAGATTCATTGTTTGAGGAGGAAGTAGCCATTGCAGATCAAGTTTATTGAGATTAAACTTTCCTGCTCTGATACAACTTGTTAGTCCCAGATGGCTAATAAGATTAACAACAGGTATTGTAGAGAGGGGGGGGGGGTGAATACAATACACAATATTTTTAGTTAATTAATTCTTTATTGGTTTATTAAATCAAGAATTACACACAGAAAAACTTAGATTATTGCAGAAGAACAGATAAAATCTATATTCTAACAATCTTCACAAAGTAAACTGAAAACAAAACAACTTCTAAACACACAAATTAAAAGCTATAGAGTTCAAGGAGAGAAAAGTCTTGTGCACTGAGAAATCTTCAAGAATGCGCAATCTTGCATGGATAAGTCTTCCTTCTTTATATAGTGCTGGAAGCATTTAATGCGTGGGACACTTGTCATCAGAAGATTCAAAGATTGGAGTTGACTCTGAAAAAGTTGACCAGTCTCTTTCACACTTTTTCTCTGTTGATTTCGGTTGATCTTCGAATTCACCGAACATTTGATATCTTATCTAAAGCTATTACAAAGAACCATAGAAAAATATTCTAAGTAAAATTACAATGAGTTAATCGGAAGGTCATCTTCAAATCTTTGATGACTCAACAATTATAAAGAATGTATCTAGGATAGATGAGGTGTATGGTATAAATTGGTGTTGTTACTTTTTATTTGAAAAAGAATTTACTCTTACTTATGAGGGTCAAAAATCGATAGCACGTCGGGTTGGGATGATTCAAATATGTCCCTTCAAAATCGGGTCCCGAACTCAGTTCTGTCGGGCCAGTCCCAAATCCGATCTTGGGCCCGATGTGATTTAAAGAAATCTTTTTACACAAAAATATTATAATATTTTTCTAATGATTTTTTAAATTTAGCATTCAAATACATTTTAAATAATACATTTACTTAAAAAAATCTTGCATAAAAAACTTGTATTGGATCTTAAACGTTGAAATTCTGTAATATTTGTAACCGGTCCTATACCATTATCCCTATTGGTCCGATTATATCATCTGTATATCAAAGTATCGAATATCGATCCCATATTTGAAAAATTAAAATTATTTATAAACCCAAACTCTATATAATAATATCTTTGTATCCGATCCAACTCAGTCTTCAACACGGAGTCGCCCAAAACCCGAAGACAACGAATCCCGTTCCCGACTCGCGAGTTCACGCACTCACCGAAACCACGTTCCCGACTTCAACCACTCGGCTTCCGCCGGCCTGCTCTGCTCTGCCTCTCACAGTTGTCTCCGCTCGGTAAGTTCAAATTTTAGGGTTTTTGTTCAATTTCAATAATCGCTCCTTATGAGTAATCGACATTTTTGTAATATGCTTAATGCTTAATGTTTCTGTTATCTTGGATGATTATGTTGTATGATTGTATCCGATTCTATCTCATTTCACATTAGTGATTGCACATTACACATTTAGTTTGGATCTGGGAACATAAACTTTGGCAATTTTCTGTTGATTTGTTCGTTTGGGGACTTTGTTTAATGCTTTTGTTATCTTGAATACTTGACAATTTACGCATTCTTAAGTGCTAATCTTTTGACAGTGTAGACTTGTAATGAAATTATTGTGATATTTGACAATTGACAGTGTTTGCAAATTATTGGGATATTTGACAGCTATGGATAAGTCAAGCAAAATGAAACAAGTGTATAGCTTACTATTTTGTGGGAGGTTTGGGTAGGGTGGCATAGAAATACAATTAGATATGTTTCCAAGGATCCAATTGAAGAATAAAGTGACAGATGTGATCAACACAAGTCCCATAGTTAGCAAGTTATAAACACATTGCTTGAAAATTAACAAGCTTAACAGATGCTTGTTTAGAATCCACACACACACACACACACACACACACACACACACATATATATATATATACATTAGTTTCTTGGCCTAAGGGTCAAATACCTCAACGGCAAAGAGGTAAAATGGTCATTATCTGTCGTTCAGACCGGTTACTCAACACATAAACACTAGAAATTATCTTAACCCGTACATATAACTTAATCCATACAGAACTTAATAGAAGAAAAAAACAGCCCCTTAGTTGCGGTGGACGGTGGTGAGCCTTGAAGCCCCATTTTCTCCCTGTCCACTCCTTCGATCTTTCACGATACTGTATTTTTCTGATGCTTCTTTCTCAGGAAGCTATCTTTTTAACATTTTGGTGTAATGTTATGTGCAGGTTTGTTTCTTGATTTTATGGGGATAGAATTCTATCATCATTGTAACTCTTCTCTCTTGCCAAGCCGTAAACATCAAATTTGGTGAATTTGCTGACCTCATGCCGAACCTTTCAAGTGCATCCAGAACCCCCATATCTTCATCAAAGCGTAAATTAGTAGGTCTACATGTTATGTTTTTTAAATTCCATCCTGTATGATTGCAAAAAAAAAAATCTTTAACCAACTCCAACCATCTTTGCAGGTATTTTTGCGCGAATGGTGGCTGATAGAGGTCGAAAGGGACTCCAAATTGGGCATTGGAGGCTTTGTTAACAGAGAGTAATGGTTTTATTAATTACTAAATTCGTATAAATTTCAGTTACATCTAATGATCAAGATAGATAGCCTCAACTTGAGCTTTGGGTTTATACTTCTAGAGAAACTTAGAATGTGTATTGTATTTTATGATAACTGATACCCGCTTTCAAAATATGTAGTTTTTGTTAAAAAACATTCTTTTTTGCTTTTGATTATGAAGATTAATGGTGAATGGCACAGGTCGCTATGTTCACGAGGAATGCGACTTTTGGGCTCTGCATCAGTTGGCAAGAGGTACAACCTCGATGCTCCTGAAAATGGACCTCAAGTTTTTGCTTCTGCAGCAATTGCCAAGAGGCTTGATAACAACACTCTTGAAGCAGTAGATGGCATCAAAATCACGATTAGTGGTTGCATAAATAGGTCACGCACACTATTTAACGGTTTCTCAGCTGAGGTATGCTCAACCCTTTGTAGTTTAATAATTCTTTACCACATTGTTGCAGTCCATCTTAATGGGGTAGCCATTGCATGAAAAAGTTCATGGTACAAAACTTCTCTTTGGCTATGTTTGGCAAACTAGCTGATAAACTAGTCGTTAGCTAAAAAGCTAGCTGTTGGCCAATAAGCTAGCCGATAAACTAGTCATGTTTGGTAAAAATTAGTTGATAAGTTTGATGACAATGTAAAATGACCTACAAAGACGCATTGAAAATTAACTGGGAAAATAAGGGTGCGTTTGGTATGCAGACAGGATAGAACGGGACATGACAGAACGGTTGTTCAACTTTTGATAAGACAAAACTGGACATAACATAACATAAAACATGACCAATTTACCCCTAATAAGTTGTTTATATATTTTATATATTTTGATTAATTATGTATTATTAAATTATAATGAAATAAATATTTTTTATAACAAAATATATTATTAGAAAGTTTTCTTCAAGACG
Organism: Saussurea involucrata; assembly: GCA_033807775.1. NCBI lineage: Eukaryota > Viridiplantae > Streptophyta > Magnoliopsida > Asterales > Asteraceae > Saussurea > Saussurea involucrata. The sequence continues at coordinate 15,529,498 of CM066312.1, forward strand.
ATTAAAGTGACAGCAAAATAAAAAGTTTATGTAGTTTCCAATTTAATTTTCTAACATTTTTCTATATTTTTTTACTATTAATATTTAACAATTTACATGAGTTAATCAAAACATGGATACCATATAAAAATAATATTTTGAGGACAGTAAAGTAAAAGTTTAAAGAGCATAAAATACAATAAATAAATTTAAAGAATGAATAAAATATAAAACGAAGCCATATTGATGTTTTAGAAGAGAATTAGATTTTACTTTGAGGTTGTATCGGTAAAACATAAGTCTATTCTACCTTGTTCCATGGGGTGGGGGTGGGGGTGGGACAGGCTTGTTCCACTCTATTCCACATAAAAGTCTTGCCAAACATGGAACAATGATCCTTGTTCTGTCCTGTCATGTGAATGTCGCACCCTAAAGGACATAATTGGAAGAAAAAAACTGGAAAACCGATGGAGCTTACTGAAACGCTACTTGAAGTAGCTTTTGGCTAATCAAACATGGCTTTATCAATAAGCTCAGAAAGACAAGTTAGCTTTTGAATATGCCAAACAAGGACTTTTGTAATTGTAGTTGGGTCTTTTGAACAGGTTTGTGATCGTTTCCTCTCTGGATTTCCATGTAACTGGGAAAAGTATGCTGCTAAATCTTCTGGTGACAATTGTACCAATACAAAAAAACGATCTTTTCCCACATCGTTTGATGATCTTCCCGTCACTCAGGTACGGGATATACTGTTGTCGACTAATGGAGAATCTGAAGCTTGTGCTTTTACGAGCATTATTTTGAGAGATATTATGAAACAATGTAGTGGAGACTCTCTTAGTCAAAGTGCTTCTTTAGTTGATCCCGTTACAAAAACTGAAGTTGATCATAAACAACATGATGGTGTTTCTTTGTTGAATCCAACTCAGAAGATAATCGAAGAAGCTCAGAAGATTCATACATTTTCGGTTGATTTAAATGATAAAGACATGGAAAGTTCTAAAGAAACCGAAGATGACTACAAGCATGGGAACGGTGGGTCCATATCGAATACAAACAAGATATCTGAAAAATCTCAAGCAAACACTCGTACCCAGACAGATGTCCATGTCTTATCTCAAACAGCTGCTAATTTAGCAGCATCCTCTAGAAAGATACCGACTGAGGAATGCAACACTACCACAGTTTCAGGAAACAAGCTAATAAGTAAAAAAAGATATTTACAAATAAAAAAGAGAGAATCAAAGAGATTGAAACGGGGTTGATCAAACAGGTCACGTTATTCATAGTGTATACCAGATTCGATCAAAATTTGTCGTGATATGGTGCTCTCCAACCCTCGCACTTTTCGGCTGTATGATATCCATCCTGGTATGGTGCACTTTTGCTCAACTTATTTGTGTTTATCTTACACCTTTATGAGCCCATTACGCATAGTTCTGTTTTAGTTTCTTAGATTCAAAATGGGGAAGTTCATTAAGTTTTTCTGGACCTTTCCCTTTTTAATAGGAGTTTTACTAATTTTTATTTCTCTTCAGTTTTTCTGCTATGAGCTTGATGCTTTCCTTTTTAGCAGGTAATAAAAGTTCTCTGATATAGGACCCAAAGCTTACCTGGGGTAAGCAGTAAGAGTCAACATTGTAACTTACTTTAACTGGTAAGATTGTAGTCCACCAAAACGGTATCGTATGCAACAATTTACCCGGTAAGCGTTTACCGGGTAAGAGTCGCCACTCTCACTTACGGGTAAGACTCTCAATCCTTATCATCGCCCTTACCGGCTCCTAAATGCTTACCCGAACACCCAGTAAGTACTTACTTGCCGGGTCTGTTTACCTTATCAAATGAACATGATAAGGATTAAGAATCTTGCCCGGTAAGAGATACAAGGACCGATAGTATTACCCGGTAAGTGAGAGTGACGACTCTTACCCGGTAAGCACTTACCGTATAAAAACGTTGCATACGATGTCGTTTTAATAGATTAAAATCTTACCCATTAAGTTAATTGGAAGTGTTGAATCTTACCGGTAAGCGTTTACCGGGTAAGAGTTGGGTAAACAGCCCCATAGTTAAGATTGGATGTAGTCACCCTGAAGATGCATTTCATGAAAGATAACTACTCATTATTAGCTTTCTAATCACAAACTGTATTATTGATTCTTAGTAGTAACCTTTAAGTGGCTATAAGGCTGGGACAATAAGCTTCTAATGCTAAAAGTTTATGTCCAAGATGATGAATTGTGCTTTATTTCCTGTGGTATAAACACCTGGAAAATGTTTATTTTTTAAGTAAATGATGTTTGGATCATTAAACCCAAGTTTTGAAGCATTTTTATGTAGAAAATGTGTGGTTAGTATCATGGTCACAGATGAACTTTTGTGAGGCCACAAGTGTTAGAACCAAGGTTACCAAACCACGAAATTCATATATATATATATATATATATATATATATATATAGGCGGATTGTGTGAGAAGTTGAGGTTAACATGAGAAGTGTGAGAAGTGGATTTGAACCATTGATCACTTTTAATCAAATGCCCTCCCATGAATCGCGGCTTAGAAGGGAATTGATCTGGTGCATCTTATCTCGGTGCATCCATTTCTCATCCAACGGTGGATAACCACTTCTCACGTTTCTCACGTTAACCTCAACTTCTCACCGGAACCCAACCCTATATATATACATACATACATACATATACACATATATGGGGTCAGGATCACGGGAAAACCACAAAGAAATGAAAATCCGAGGAACACATTGATAACCGTTAGTAATTTGTAACATGCGTGCACACGTGCATAAAAACCAAAAAACAACTTCAATTACTTGTACACACATGTGCATATACCTTCCGGATGATCAGTTTTTCATTTTTATGAGGGGTTCTCCCATGAACCTCCGTCGCCCCACACACACACACACATATATATATATATATATATATTATGTCAAAACAACAAATAAATGCATATGTATTAACAAATTATATGTCCACAACAGAAATCACTGAAGTTGAAATCAACATATAAATTTTTAAATAGATAGAGACTTGCAATGCATGGTCCTTAAACAAAATTTTGCTTCCACTTGTGGGGTAGTATCGAGCATCCGTTTAGAGTATTCAACTAAGTTCTTGCACTGGTTAAGATGGCCCAATTCAATTTCTTTTACTTGGGTTTTCTCTAATTTGTTAAGCCTTGTGATAATAAACATATAAACTCAGAAAGTTTTCCTTTTTCTTCCAATGATGGGATCACTTTCTTGTATAAATCCCAACGATAAGTAGATGTTTGGGATTTGAAATTCAATATAGTAGTGAATTGGAATTAGAGCTCATTTACACCTAACATCAACTTCAATGCATATAACATTCTTTAAGAGCCCATTTGGTTTGCGGGATTTGGTGGGGTTTGAAATTGGATTCCAATTCAATCCCGTGTTTGATTTAAAGAAAAGCCTGGACAGGATTTAGAAATTCCATGAGGATAATTAGCATTTCACGAGATTTCATAGGATTTGTAGGAGTTGTTTTGCTAAAAAGTTAGAAATAAAACCACAAGGTTTGTGACGTACTGGTTAAGGCCTTGGGGGGATGTGGCTCAGAAACCCATCTACCCCGGGTTCGAATCCAGGAGTTGGCAACTTGTGGCCACTGAGGAATTATCTCAGGGCTGCATGCTTAGCAGTCAATCAGTGCCAGAGATTAGTCTAGTCAAAGCCTAGGATACCCTTTCAAAAAAAAATTAGCAAATAAGTCTTCTTTTCATGTTTTGTTCTCTATTGCTGCTGATGTGAAAGAATAAATTTACACCATGACAAGTTCCTTCCATGATATGTAGATTATAAGTAATTAGGGATTTTGGCCAAAATTGCTTTGATCTACAACAGGTGGTTCAAATCCATGGTGTACAATTTGGTCCAAATATAAGATTCTTGGTATATTCTTTATTATCATCTTCAATCGATGTAAAATCTGGTGTAAATGAACAGTATTATGCTAAATTTGGTGTGTTACTATTCATTACACCAGATTTGATGTTTTCGAAGTGATTTTGCGTTAAATTTATTATTTAGTGTCTTCAATGAAAATGGTCTTAGTGGATAGTGCTCATATATACAGTTGGTGATTTAAAATTCCATTTTAATTATTTTTACCTTTAGTCCTTGTTAGTAAATGAATATTCAAGATTTACAGAATTCTTTTATTTTTCATTATTTATGGAGTATGATGATGATATTTGAGTAATTGTCAAACCCTTCTATCCAACTATAGGGTTGTTTACATTTTTTTTTCATTAAGCACTGTATAAGTTAATCCGGATAAATTTGTTTGTTTATCTGAGATACGGGAGACCTATGGATTTGAGGGAAACAAAAAGGGGGCTGAATTATTTCTGGGACATTTCTAGTATAATTTGTTTGAGGTGGCTTAATGTGGAGTAGTGAAGGATTCTAGCTTATTCCATGCCACCATTTTGGTTCAAAAGCTTAACAATTAAGTTGTAAAGAAACATTTTCGTATGGTTGAACGAATAAACTGCTCAGACCATTCAGTTCAATTAACTGTAAGTAAATAATATGTATATGTTCTATACATCTTTTCACTTGATTGTACATGAATTGGTTTCTTTTATATACATCCTTCACTTGATTGTACATGAATTGGTTTCTTTTTACACAAAGACATATGTTGAACGCTTAGACTACACCCTGTAAAAAGTGCAACTTCTTTATAAATAAATAAACTTTGACGCAAGTATACATCTTGGCCTATTATCGTCTTAGAACAAGTAATAATGGTACAAAGTACCGAATATCGGTCCCACAGGGAAGCGTGGAAAAATTTCTCTTTAAAAGTCCAGTTCGTAAAAGCGAGTTTCAGATGGCGAATTCGAAAACAATATTTTGGTGGAGGTTTGGTTAACAATTAAACTAAAATCAATTATAAAGAGAAGCACATGGTATAAAGTTCCGTTGGGATGAAATAAATAATTAGATAAAAAAGATGAGATGGCATTTCTCGGTTATCTCAAGAGTCCACTATTTTATGATACAACATACCGGGTGTCAATTGGTCAATTGTGATTCACCATAAAATATAACCTTGATTTAAATAACTTTAGACAATCATGCCATACGATACACCTTTTTTATTTTGTTATCGATCTCGGTCCCAACTTCACTTTATACCCCGAACTAGGACGCTTAGTCCATCATCGTTCGGTTTCTAATTATAAAGGATGTATTAACTAAGAAAACAATTAATGGAGATGGACAATACATAAACAACATTTTTCAATAAAAACACGTAACTTGTTATGTAAGTAAAACGGATTTATCGATTGAGAAGTTAACGACAGCTTCAGATTGCGTAGAAAATCTTGTTTTAAATGTGAAATTAAAATGAGAGGAATCTTTAAGTGAACCACCACCAGTTACGTTTGGAATAAATTCCAAACGGCAAGCTATGGATTTGGTTACTTAAAAAGCCCGAAACGTAATTAACTAGGATGAGATTAAAAACTATTACTTAAAATGATTAAAAAGGAATTAAGTAACTTGAGAACACGTTTTATACTTGGAAACTCACCAAAGTCGTCAAACACAATTAACCGTGAACCAATGGAATTGGGGACCCAAAAGTATTAGTCAGATTTCCGGTTAACAATGATAACGAAATTGCTTTATAACCAAATTATGGAAACCGTAAGTGGGACTTGTAGTAAAACCGTGAGTATCAAAAGACAATAAATTCGATGGCGAGTAACAACTAAAAACCGTGAGTTTTAAGAGAAAAGAGAATCGATGGCAAGTAACAAAACAAAGTTGTGAGCTAGTTTAAGAAAATCGATAACAACAAGATTATACGAAGGTTAGCAAACACAAACAGGTTAGTAATAAGATTAACGATAACAAGACGTGATTAATAGATAAGTAAACAAGTAACCAACAAGTTAGCAAACGGAAAATGTCGATAATGTAACGGAACCGAACTATGGTTGAACTCGAATGGTTCAAACCGTGAGCTAGAGGCACGGTTGTGAGAACCGGCTCTATGCTCACTATGAGATTACTACAACTACAAACTAACTAAGGAGATTAAGTGGTTAAGTGATGTCTTCAATGGTTACAATGGCCTTCTATAAATAGAAAGGAATTACTTGGAGAGGAAGATAGGATCCATGGGTCATACCCATGGATCAAAATACCCATGGGCCGAGATTAAAGACCCAAACAAAAATAGCAATCCAAGGCCCATACAACTTGTGTGTGTTTCTAGCCCAAGTAATCGGCCCATGTATGATTCGGCCGGCCCAATGCTACCAAAAATCGGCCCAAATGAGAGATGGTCCCTAAAATAAAGCCCGGTCTTCAAAATACGGAGTCTTCGTTTTAGCTCCAAAAAGTTGCTATCCGCAATCTTCATTAATGTAGAACTCCGAATGACCGTCTTCTTGCAACCTAAAATACGCAAAGTACATAATAAGCTTTCTTGGACGATTTTCATACGTTTTTATTTGTTTTTGGCCAACTTAATACCCAAGGGCATAAATTGTTTATTTAAAGTAAATGCTACTAAAATTAATTAAAAGTGACTCAATGGGATAACAAAATGGCTCAAAAATTGGAATTATATGGCTAAAACATGGTTAAATAAATAACCCTATCACAACCGCAAATTCGAACTGTTGCTTGCCCTCAAGCAACTTTATTAAAAACACAATTTTTGAGCAAAACAAGGTTGTTTCAAAATGGTAAGTAACAATTTACCGAAATTTTCAAGAACCCAACATGCATGCATTTGTACCAACACGAAGAAATTGCCGTTAACTGTAGCTTAGTTGACAAAAAAATAGCCCTTCATAATCCAATGTTCCTCAACTCATTTATCACAACACATCAACCATAAGCTAGCCAAACAACTAGTTGCCTAATTGGAAAAAAACTGCACATGAATTGAGTGGTTTGGCAATTGCCTTTGTACCACTTTCTACATATGGCAATATTTCCCATCTTCTCGTTTTGAGGGATTCCATTTAGACACATTGGTCCCTTAAGTGTCTTTGACACTTGACTTGTATGCACGGAAAACATTTGTAGAGCTTTGCTCTTTTTGAGTGTGTATGTGTTTTCACGTTTTGTGCATTTTTGTGTGTGTGTGTGTGTGTGTGTGTATGTGGGTATGCATGGAGATATGTGCAAAATGATATGGTATGAATAATAACCATATCTCCTCCCCAAAACTTTGAAGGGTTCAATGTCCTCATTGAACATTGAAAGAATCAAACCAAATTTGGTAAGATTTGTGGTATAGGTGTATGGTGTGCGTAAAAAATCTATTTCCAACAAAAATTGGTGAAAACAAAGAGTTCCAAGGCTAGTTCTAGTGATGTGTAAAAAAAATAAGTGAAAAACCAAAGGAATTATTGAGGCTATGGAACAACTAAACGAAAGTAGAAACAATTTTTCATGTGATACGTGTGCATGGAATGCATGATTGCATGAAAATTGTAGAAAATAAAACTTTCCAAATATAACAACAAAAACTTCCCAGACTCAATAATGAAAATTATACTAGACATGAAATATAAAACATAAAGTAACAGAGATGATAGGAATGAACCTGGCCTACTCGGAATGAGTAGGGTGCCTATCGGCAGGCTGCCATAGAAGGTGCATCGGGAAAGGGGGTAATGTCTTCAGGACCTCAGGGTGCTCCATACTCCAAATCGCTCGCATGACATCATCTTTAACCTTTTCATATGCCAGCCATGCGGTCCTCTCCTCTTTATCTTCTCTCATCCATCTCTTCATTGTCTCCCAATGATCATCGGAGCTGCCAGTGATCTGTGTGGTAATAAATTGTCGTTGCTCTCTTAGTGCCACCCTAATTTCCATTTTAAAGGAGCAAAGGGTTGCCTCTAAGGAAGCCAGACCATCATTATCGCTCTTCAGTTGGAAGTACGTGTTGTTACGTAGCAACCGTTCAACGTTCATTTTATCCATGACCAACTTATCTTTCGAGAAATGTTCAGTGGATAAAATGGGTACCTTGGTGCGTTCCATGAGGGGGTGTATTATGGTGGGATGTGGCATTCTCGCATTAGCCCTATCAGCACCTCCAAGGTTGTTGTTGGAGATGAGTCGGCCGACATCGAATTTATGGCCCTCCATAATACAATACAATATGAAAACTCTAACCATGCATAAGCTAGTGTCATGGGTGGTAGGAAACAACGTGTGTCGTAGAAAATAAAACCAGACATTAGCTTCGGGTTTTAGACAATGAGTGCGTAAAATACGTGTGTTTCCTTGAAAATACCATTCTGACCCTTCATGAGCAATCCGTTTAAGGACTACCTCCAAGTCAGTTTCAGTAGCATGGTTAGAAAGTCTCCAAAACTCATATTTGAATGGAGGAGGCACCAATCCCAAAACACTATTAATGTGATCAGCAGAATAACAAACTGGGGTTTGTCGTACAATGATTTCTATCCCGCTAGTAACCGAAAGTTCGGTATAGAAATCACGTACCCAATCTAAATTGTACGGCTTAGGGATGCTGCAAAGCAATTTCCATCCCAGTTTAGTTATTGTTTGCTGAAAGTGCGGGTGTGCTAGTAAAATGCGGTGATGAAAACCTTTTGGAGATTGACCTAGCTTATTTTCAAATGATTTGTGTCTAATTAGAGCTTCATGAAAGCTAAACATATGCATGTGAGTAATATGGAGATTAGAAATGTTACCCACTTTCGATTTACCATTTCCCTCAGTTGTAGTCAACTATGGGGAAACAACTGTTTGATCGCCATTGGATTCCTCATCTGAATCTTGTTCATCCTCATCATTCTCATCCACAATCGTGTCCTCATTTTCAATTTTCCTTTTCTTAAGAGGTTTGACACTGGTTGCGGCCACTAGCTTACACCTACGGGTGTATTGAATCGGTGGTCGTGGTTGGGGTGCGATGATGGGTGAGGATTCAGTAGGCAAGGGTGAAGAGAGTGAGGTGAGTGAGACAGTGGTGGTGGGTAAAATGGCAAGCGGTGCGGTAGTGGTGATGGCAAGGGGTTCTGTGGTGAGGGGGGATGAAGAGGGTTAAATGGTTGGGGTTGAAAGTCGGTGGTCAATAGGGATAGTCGTGGGGGAGATAGGTGGGTTAGGTTTAATCGCGGTTGTCGCCGGACTGGCCTAAAAGCCGATGGTCGGTTTAAAATGGGTTCACCACTGGAGTCTAACACAATCGCCGATGAAAAAGACGGGGGTACGATAGGAGATGATCGAGGGCGTGGAGAAACATACCTAGCAATGGGGAAACCTGGAGGAGGTGATGGTGCGGTGGCGTAATGATTGTCCATCAAAAATCTTTGGACGTCGGGTGGTGCTCGATGGAACTGAGGTGGTACACCGAGTCCTAGGAAATCTCTAATGATAACATTAGGTGGGTTTAGAGGTGAGTTCGGCGATTGTGGGGCACCAGAGGATGAACCGAAGGGGTGTGTGAAATTGGGTTTCGGCGATCCATGGTGGTGAAGGATTAGGGTTTTGATCGGAATGACGATGGTGACAGGTGAGTTTTCGCGTGAATGATGGTGGTGATAGAATGATCGGAGATTGACGACAGGGTGCTGAGAATGGTGGGTTTCCATTGACAATGATGATTGGGGGATATAAGGAGGAAGATGAGGGGTACATGTCTGCATTGGGAACAGAGGATAGATGGCAGAGGCGGCGAATGATTGTGACAGTGATCAGAAAACCGGAGGTGACGTGTCTCCGGTGGAACCGAGTGAGAGAGAGGGAAGAATGCAGAGGGGTTTTCGATTTGGTACGATGAGGCATTCTATTCTCTGTGTGGGTATCAGTTTCTAGATACTGACAAATCTCTCCAATCTTTGCCAATCACAAAATAAATTCTCATTTAGTTAGAACTAAACTAGTTTAGTTTGCCTAAACATGCCAAAAATCTAGTTTGAAAGAAATTCAGATTTCAAATGTGTAGTGGGCCGAAAATATCATATGTTTTGGTATAGATTTTGGGGGCCGAAAATAACACAAGGAGTTATACAAACGGTTGGGCCGGAAATTTCATATTCACATAAAACAATTTAGGCCGCACTAATTTAGTCGCAAATCGATTTCTTAAGATGAAACTTTTTATCTCGATCGATCGTTATACTGCATATTTCTGAATTAATCTGTTCTTGTACCCAAAACAAGCATTTTTTTCTTATAAAAACTTGGCCATAGGCCTAAATTTTTTACTTTCTTCATTAAAATCGGCCTCGTTAATCTTCCTCGCTCATAACCTCTCTTTTTTATAAAAACTTGTCATGTCGTCATATTTTTGTTCTTTTTTGTTTTTCTATAATAACGAAATCTATACATATTTTTTCGTTTTAAAACAAACTGAATAAACAAAAATCCTTTTCTTTCTTTTAAACGAAATTTACAATCTCTTGAAAAAGATCCAAGAGCTCACAAACTGTTCTTCAATTCAGGAGATGAACAACCTCAAGAGGTTGTTGTATCAGTGCAATGGGCTCGATGATAGGTTATACCCTTTGACCGTTTACCTTAAAAGAGGTTCCCTTCTCTGGATCAATTTATTCTATAACACCATAGGGATAGATTTTTGCAATCTGATACGATCCAGTCCACCTAGAATTTAATTTCCCTGGAAACAACCTGAGTCTAGAATTATACAGTAAAACTTGCTGACCCTCAAAGAACTCTTTTGGAACTATTTTCTTGTCATGCCATTTTTTGGTATTTCCTTTGTAAAGTTTGGCATTTTCATAGGAAAAAATCATATGCTCTTCTAATTCACAAAGTTGTAGGGTTCTTTTTCTTCCAGCTTCATCTAGACTCATGTTTAGTTCCTTAATAGCCCAATAGGCCTTGTGCTCTAGTTCAACAAGCAGGTGACATGCCTTTCCAAAAACCAATTTATAGGGGGATATACCAATAGGGGTCTTATAAGTAGTCTGATAGGCCTACAAGGCATCATCCAATTTAGAGGCCTAGTCTTTTCGGTGTGGCTTGACTACCTTAGCTAAAACTCCTTTGATTTCCCTATTGGATAATTTAGCTAAACCATTTGTTTGTGGGTGATAAGCAGTGGCCACCCTGTGCTGAATGTTGTATTTGTCCAGGACTTCCCCTAATAAATTGTTTATGAAGTGAGTGCCTTCATCACTAATTAAGGCACGGGGTGTACCAAATCTAGTGAAGATGTGCTTTTGAAGAAACTTGACAACCGTCTTGGCATCATTAGAGTGGCAGGCCATAGCCTCCACCCATTTAGACACATAATCTACAGCGACCAGAATATAAGCACAATTGTTGGACAGTGGAAAAGGTCTCATGAAGTCAATACCCTAGACATCAAATAATTCTACTTCTAAAATTCCATTTAAGGTCATTTCATTCCGTTGAGAAATGTTTCCACTTCTCTGACACTCACTGCAACTTTTTTCAAAGTTGTGGGCATCAAGGTTTAAGGTAGGCCAGTAGAATCTTGATTGTAGGACTTTTGCAGTTGTCCTGTGTCCACTAAAATGACCACCACATGGTCTTGTGTGGCAATGATGTAAGATGGATGTCACTTCTTCCTTTGGGATGCACCTTCGTATCACCTGATCTGCACAAACTTTAAAGAAAAATGGATCATCCCACAAGAACTTCTTAGAATCAAAAATGAGTTTCTTTCTATGGTGTTTGTTAAGTTCTTTAGAGATAATACCACAAGCCAAATAATTAACAATATCTGCAAACCAAGGTAATGCAACATGTTGTATAGCTAAAATTCTTTCATCTGGAAAAGCCACACATATATCAATATTGTGTTCCTTTGTGTCCTGTTTTTCCATCCTTGACAAGTGGTCAGCCACTTGATTATTTATACCCTTTCTATCAACAATCTCCAAATCAAATTCTTGTAACAACAAGACCCACCTGATTAGCCTAGGTTTTGCATCTTTTTTGGAAATAATATACTTAATGGCCGCATGATCAGTGTGCACAGTTACTTTGGCACCCATTAAGTATGATCTGAATTTTTCAAAAGCAAAAACCACAGCTAATAATTCATTTTCAGTGGTGGTGTAATTAATTTGAGCTTCATTGAGGGTTTTACTAGCATAGTATATGGAATGAAAAACTTTATTCTTCTTTTGTCCTAGAACAGCTCCTACAGCCCAGTCACTAGCAACACTCATAATTTCAAAAGGTAAGGACCAATCAGGTGCCACTATTACAGGAGCAGTGACCAATGCTTCCTTTAAGATTTTAAAGTTTTTTTTACAATCTTCATCAAAGTTGAAAACATGGTCATGTTGTAATAGTAAACACAGAGGTTTGGATATTTTGGAAAAATATTTTATAAACCTCCGGTAAAAACCTGCATGTCCTAAAAAACTTCTGATCCCTTTCACAGTGGTTGGCTCAGGAAAATTTGCAATTACTTCCAACTTTGCCTTATCAACCTCAATACCTCAATTGGAAATGAGATGTCCTAACACAATGCCCTCTTTAACCATAAAGTGGCATTTTTCCCAGTTTAAAACGAAATCTGTTTCTTCACATCTTTTAAGACTTTTTTCAAGGTTTTCCAAACACAGATCATATGATGTACCATAAACAGAAAAATCATCCATGAAGACTTATGGACTGTTCAAGCATATCTGAAAAAATAAACATCATATATCTTTGGAAAGTAGCAGGAGCATTACAAAGTCCAAAAGGCATTCTTCTAAAAGCAAAAGTGCCATAAGGGCAAGTAAAAGTGGTTTTCTCTTGGTCTTCTGGTGCAATGGCAATTTGATTGTAACCTGAGTAACCATCTAAGAAACAGTAAAACTCTTTTCCAGCTAGTCTGTCTAACATTTGGTCTATGAAGGGTAATGGAAAATGGTTTTTTTGGGTAGCTTGGTTATGCTTCCTGTAGTCCATACATATCCTCCAACCTGACACTACTCTAGTGGGTATAAGTTCATTTTTTCTCATTTGTTACCACAGTAACTCCACCCTTTTTGGGTACACATTGTACTGGACTGACACATGTACTACTGGCAATAGGACAAATTATGTCAGCATCAAGCCATTTCAAAATCTCTTTTTTCACAACCTCTTTCATCATTGGGTTGAGTCTTCTTTGAGGCTCAACAGAGGTAAAATATGTGTTTTCTAAAATGATTTTATGTTGACAGATGGTAGGGCTTATACCCTTTAAATCAGATATGGTTCATCTTATGGCTTTAGTGTGTTGTTTTAACATACTAACCAATTTTTCCTCTTGATCAGATTCTAAGGAGGATGAAATAATGACTGGTAACTTCCCCGGTTATCCTAAAAAGGCATATTTCAAATGTGAGGGAAGTTGATTCAACTCTAAGTCTGGAGCACATTCTAAAGAAGGAACAAGGGTTTTCCGGTCCTTATTTTCTAAAACTTCAGCATCACAGGTGACTTGTATGTCTTCTAAGTCATCAAACTCTGCTATATCATCTTCACTATCAGATTCTCCAATTCCCATGGCCTCCCCAAAACTTTGGTCTTGACACCAAGATTCAATCAAACCTAAGGCAGAACATTCCTCTCTTTCTTCAGGATATTTAAGGGAGTCCAACACATTAAAAGTGACCTGTTGGTCTTGAACTCTCATGGTGAGTTCACCCTTCGAGGAAAGGTCTTCCTAGAAGATAATAGGAATATCTTTGTCAGCTTCAAAGTCTAAGATAATAAAATCTACAGGGAAAATAAACTTATCAACTTGGATAAGGACATCTTCAATCTTACCCTTAGGCCAAGCTATGGACTTATCTGCTAATAAGAGTGAAACAGTTATGGGTCTAGCTTCACCTATGCCTAAAGTGTTGAAAACAGATAGAGGCATAAGGTTTACACTGGCACCTAAGTCACATAGGGCTTGTCCTACTTCTTTTCCTCCTATGGAACATGGGATTGTGAATCTTCCAGGATCTTTCATCTTTGGAGGGATTTTATTGGACAACATAGCACTACAACCTTCAGTCAGAGCCATAGTCTCATACTCATTCAACTTTTTCTTTTTGCTTAAAATGTCTTTCAAAAACTTTGCATAAGTTGGCATTTGTTCAATAGCTTCAACCAAATGTATGTTGATATGCAATTGTTTAAAAACATCTAAAAACTTTTTGAATTGCAGTTCTTCTTTCTCATTCCTGAATCTTTGAGGATAAGGAATATAAAGAGGAACTGTAGTAGGAGATGTAGTCTTTTGAAGAGTAGGTGATGGTGTTGATGGTAAGGCTTTGTCTGTCTGATTATCACTAGGAACTTTGGGACTGTCACCAGCTTGTGACACATCCACAACATGCTTGTCTTTGGTTTGTGAATCTGGGATTAACAATGGGATGGTTGGAATGGTAGTAGAGTTATTGGGCACAATAGTGTTATTTGGCCCAACAATTCCACTAGACTGAGCAGGGCTTGAAACTGTGTTTTTCTTTTCTGGCTCTGCTTTGTTTGTTTTTATTAAATCTTTTTGTATATTTTCTGGCAAATCCTTACCACTCCTCAAAGTTACAGCTTTTACATGTTTTTTCCGATTCTCGGGAGTGCTTCAGTATCACTAGGCAGAGAACCGGGAGGACGTTTCCTCATTTCTAAAGCCATTTGACCCATTTGGGTCTCCAGATTTTTAATGGATGCCTGAGTTTGGGACATGAATCCCTTCATCATTGCTTCCAAAGAAGTAGATGACTCGGCGTGATGGTTTGACTTTTGTTGAAAAGCATGTTGATTATTTTGAGAATTTGCGTGCTGATTGTTTTGAGACCTGTGCTGAAATTGCTGGCTTTGACCTTGCAATTTTGGTGGTGGTGGATTTAAAGCTGGACTATGCCAATAAAAATTAGGATGGTTCCTCCACTCAGGGTTGTAAGTCTGAGAAAATGGTCCTCCTTTGGTATTGCTATTATTATTATTATTATTATTATTACCAACATAGTTGATACGCTCAGGATTTCCAGAACAATGTGCAAAGTTATGACCATCACCACAATATGTGCATTGTATGGATTGGACAGTAGGAGGTGGTGCAACAGAATTGACTGACACAACATTAAGGTTTCTAATCAAATATGTCATGTCACTCAACTGTGTAGATATTAATGCATAAGCATCAGGATCGTGCACTCCTGTTGTCTTTCTCGGTGGCAATGCACGTGGATCAGCCCATTGACTATTGTTGTTAGAAATCCTCTCAAGGATATCATATCCTTCATTATAGGTACAAGATGTGAAAGCTCCGTTTGCAGTAGCGTCGAGCATTTTTTTTGCAGTAATATTTAAACCACTATAAAACGTCTCTAACTGAATGCAGTACGGAATGTCATGGTGAGGGCATTTTCTCAAAAGCTCCTTGTACCTATCTCATGCATCAGGAATTGCCTCATCGTCCATTTGTTTAAAAGTACATATTGCATTTCTGGACTTAGCATTCCTCATGGGTGGAAAATATTTTTTTTTAAAATTTTCCGCCATTTGGGCCCACGTAACTATAGAATCTGGCTTCAGCGAGTTGTACCAAGATCTTGCACTGTCTTTTAATGAGTATGGAAAAAGTTTTAATTTTAGTGCATCATCTTCTACACCAGGAAGCTTAAAAGAATCTGTAATTTCCATGAAAGACCGTAAATGAGAATGAGGATCCTCAGTTGCCAAACCAGCGTACTGGCCGTTAGTTTGTAACATATGGAACATTATTGGCTTTAATTCAAAATGGTGGGTTTGCAGTGTTGGTTTTAGAATTCGTGAGTGTAACTGGGTTAAAATAGGAATAGCGTAAGACATAATACCACCATCTTTGGAATTAGCCAACCGAAAGATGTTTTGTTCCTCATCATCAATGTTATTTATTATTGGCAGGTTTTCTAGAATTTCATCATTATTGGGACGCCCATTAGGACCAAACGGGGGAACTTCCTCATCGTCTGACGAAGAATAATGTTCAGACATTTCTGGAGAATTTAAGACTGAGTTAGCTCTTTGGATTCTTCTTCGTTGTCTAAACATTCGTTCAATGTCGGGATGAAATTGGAAAAGTTCACCGTGAGGCAACCTTGGCATACACTATATTTTTGGTTTTTCGAAAAGGTGGGAGAAAAACTTGCTTTTAAAAACATTACTACTACAAAAAAAAACTTCTAGCATGCTTCCCCGGCAACGGCGCCAAAAACTTGTTGAACGCTTAGATAAATAAAAAGTGCAACTTCTTTATAAATAAATAAACCTTGACGCAAGTATACATTTTGGCCTATTATCGTCTTAGAACAAGTAATAATGGTACAAAGTACCGAATATCGATCCCACAGGGAAGCGTGGAAAAGTTTCTCTTTAAAAGTCCAGTTCGTAAAAACGAGTTTCAGATGGCGAATTCGAAAACAATATTTTGGTGGAGGTTTGGTTAACAATTAAACTAAAATCAATAATAAAGAGAAGCACATGGTATAAAGTTCCGTTGGGATGAAATAAATAATTAGATAAAAAGATGAGACGGCGTTCCTCGGTTATCTCAAGAGTCCACTATTTTATGATACAACGTACCGGGTGTCAATTAGTCAATTGTGATCCACCATAAAATATAACCTTGATTTAAATAACTTTGGACAATCATGCCATACGATACACTTTTTATTTTGTTATCGGTCTCGGTCCCAACTTCACTTTATACCCCGAATTAGGACGCTTAGCATGTATTAACTAAGAAAACATTTAATGGATATGGACAATACATAAACAACACTTTTCAATAAAAACACGTAACTTGTTATGCAAGTAAAACGGATTTATCGATTGAGAAGTTAATGACAGCTTGAGATTGCGTGGAAAATCTTGTTTTAAATGTGAAATTAAAATGAGAGGAATCTTTAAGTGAACCACCACCGGTTACGTTTGGAATAAATTCCAAACGGCAAGCTATGGATTTGGTTACTTAAAAAGCCCGAAACGTAATTAACTAGGATGAGATTAAAAACTACTGCTTAAAATGATTAAAAAGGAGTTAAGTAACTTGAGAACAGGTTTTATACTTGGAAACTCACCAAAGTCGTCAAACACAATTAACCGTGAACCAATGGAATTGGGGACCCGAAAGTATTAGTCGGATTTTCGGTTAACAATGATAACGAAATTGCTTTATAACCAAATTATGGAAACCATAAGTGGGACTTGTAGTAAAACCGTGAGTATCAAAAGACAATAAATTCGATGGCTAGTAACAACTAAAAACCGTGAGTTTTAAGAGAAAAGAGAATCGATGGCAAGTAGCAAAACACAACCGTAAGCAAGTTTAAGCAAGAAAATCGATGGGAGTAAGTAACAAAACAAAGCCGTGAGCTAGTTTAAGAAAATCGGTAACAACAAGATTATACGAAGGTTAGCAAACACAAAGAGGTTAGTAATAAGATTAACGATAACAAGACGTAATTAATAGATAAGTAAACAAGTAACCAACAAGTTAACAAACGGAAAATGTCGATAATGTAACAGAACCGAACTATGGTTGAACCCGAATGGTTCAAACCGTGAGCTAGAGGCACGGTTGTGAGAACCGGCTCTATGCGCACTATGAGATTACTACAACTACAAACTAAATAAGGAGATTAAGTGGTTAAGTGATGTCTTCAATGGTTACAATGGCCTTCTATAAATAACAAGGAATTACTTGGAGAGGAAGATAGGATCCATGGGTCATACTCATGGACCGAGATTAAAGACCCAAACAAAAATAGCAATCCAAGGCCCATACAACTTGTGTGTGTTTCTAGCCCAAGTAATCGGCCCATGTATGATTCAGCAGGCCCAATGCTACCAAAAATCGGCCCAAATGAGAGATGGTCCCCAAAATAAAGCCCGGTCTTCAAAATACGGAGTCTTCGTTTCCGTTCCAAAAGGTTGCTATCCGCAATCTTCATTAATGTAGAACTCCGAATAACCGTCTTCTTGCAACCAAAAATACGCAAAGTACATAATAAGCTTTTTGGACGGTTTTCATACGGTTTTATTTGTTTTTGGTCAACTTAATACCCAAGGGCATAAATTGTTTATTTTAAGTAAATGCTACTAAAATTAATTAAAAGTGACTCAATGGGACAACAAAATGGCTCAAAAATTGGAATTATATGGCTAAAATAGGGTTAAATAAATAACCCTATCAACATCACATTTCCAAAGTGAAGTCCTTGAGGTTTAGTTTATTGGCTGCCGTTTGTTTTTGCTCGATCATTTGTATTTTCGTTTCTATATGTTTATTGGTTACTGTTCGTTTTCTTATTTTGTTCAAATATAAATTTTGTATTTTTGCAATGAGCTGTTGCATCACTTTTCTTTTTCTTGTTTACAAGATAATTTTACATCCTACCGCATTGTACGGGTACGCAACAAATTGCAAACTATAGGAATGAAAATCGTATTATTTTAAAACATAGTGATAAAAATCTTCCCAAGTTGCTTCGGATTCTGGAAAATCCATCCACTTAAGTAAGACTTCCAGGTGCTGCCCGTTATCCGTGTCAACCGTGCGGACATCCAGCAACGCTCGGGTGTCACTTCCAACTCTAGATCTTCTGTCAAGTGGGGAGGCAATGATGAGGAAACGTTCTGTTCCCCCATGGCTTTCTTCAGCTGTGAAACGTGGAAGACGGGGTGGATACGAACGACATTTGGAAATTGCAGTTTGTACGCCACTTTATCAATCCGCTAGATAATGCGAAATGGCTCATAGTAGCGGCCAACTAATTTCTGAAAAGGTCTTCTGGCCATAGACTTTTGTCGATACGGCTGGAGCTTGAGATACACCATCTCACCAACTTGGAATTCAACATCTCGTTGGGACTTATCGGCCAACTGTTTCATCATCTGTTGAGCTTGCAGCAAGTACCCATGCAATTCCTCGAGTATAGCGTCCCTGTCCAGCAGCTGTTCCTCGAGAGAGGCCACCCCGGTACTACTCGGTAGGGTGCGACATAATGTAAGAGGGTCTCGACCATACAACGCCTTGAATGGAGTGCATTTCGATGATGTGTGGTAAGATGTGTTATGCCAAAACTCAGCCCATGGTACGTAATGAACTCATTTTCGAGGATTCCCATTAATAAAACATTGTAGGTATGTTTCGACTGCCTTATTAACTATCTCAGTCTACCCATCCGTCTGTGGGTGGTACGCCGTGCTCCAAACGAGGGTAGTACCTTGGAGTCGGAACAACTCCTTCCAAAACGTGCTCATGAAAATCTTGTCCCGGTCAGAGACGATGGTGGCTGGAAAACCATGAAGTCGGACTATCTCCTTAATGAACAACGTGACTACCATGGACGCATTAAACGAGTGTTCCAACACCAAAAAATGCGCATATTTTGTCAATCGATCCACCACCACTAACATCGTATTAATCCCGTTAGAACGAGGCAACCCTTTTATGAAATCCATAGTGACATCCTCCCAAACCCGGGAAGGTATCGGCAACGGTTGGAGGAGTCCCGCTAGATGAGTAGTCAAGTACTTTTGCCGTTGGCAAATGGTACATGCCTGGACGTCATTTTGAACACCGTGACGCATACCAACCCAAAACCATTCGGATGTTAAACGTTGATACATTTTAAGCTCTCCCGAATGTCCACCCACTGTTCGAGTCATGGTATTCGTGCAAAAGCTTGGGAATGAATTCAGAGTTATGCGGAATTATTTGTATAGTAGTCGCCCGTGTTCATACGAGTATCCGATATGAACTTTGTCTTTGTCCACAATCTCTTCCATTAATGTCCATATCTACTGTCCATGTCCATGAAGAAGTGATGGTCCCCAATTCCGTTTCAGAAGCGAATTACCTCAAAAGCGCATCCGCAACAGTGTTCGTAATTCCCGGTTTGTATTGTATTTCGAAATTGAACCCCAATAATTTACTCATCCATTTTTGGTAATCGAGCCCCACCTCCTTTTGCTCCATCAAGTATTTCAAACTCCGCTGATCCGTTCGAATAACAAAATGACGACCCAGTAGATAATGACGCCACTTTAAGACAGCCAACACGATTGCCATTAGCTCTTTTTCGTAAATTGATTTGAGCCTATTGCGAGCACCCAAAACTTGCCTGAAGTACGCGATTGGATGTCTATTCTGAAGTAGGAATCTCATCATCCTCAACCACAAACACTTGAGTGAAATCCGGCATTGCGAGCATCGGGGTGTTTGTTAACGCCGTTTTCAATCGTTGGAAGACCTCGGTGGCAGCTGCCGACCACCCGAAACTGTCCTTCTTGAGCTAATCCGTTAAAGGCGATGTCAAACAAGCATAAGCCGAAACAAACCTTCTAAAATACCCGGACAACCCTAAAAATCCCCGTAGCTCTCATAGATTCTTTAGTGTTGGCCAATCTCTAACTGCTTTAATCTTTTCCAGATCAACTGACGCTCCTTTTTCTGCAATCACATGACCCAGATAAGCAACTTCACCTTTGCCGAACTCACATTTGTTGGGATTGCGTAAAATTGGTGTTGCTCCAATTTCTCGACGACTATATTTAAGTGCCCAATGTGTTACTACTGACTTTGGTTGTATATCAGTATATCATATAAAAAAACCAACACAAATTTCCGAATGTAGGGTCTAAATATGTCATTCATAGTCGATTGGAACATGGCAGGGGCATTCGTATGTCGAATGGCATAATGAGAATTTCACTGTGCCCTTCGTGTGTTCGAAACGTCGTCTTACTTACATCCCCATCCTTAACCCTGATTTGATGATAACCAGACTTTAAATCCAGTTTTGAAAACACCCGAGATCCGTAAAGCTCATTGAGTAATTCGTCAATAATGGGAATAGGGTACTTATCGGGCACCATAGCTTTGTTTAAGGGTCTACACAAAATCGCCACGAACCGTCCTTCTTGACTAACAGCACCCGGCTAGAAAATGGAATGGGTTGTTAGACGACTGTATGATTCCTGCCCGTAGCATATCCTATACCAAACATTCGATTTCCATCTTTTGAGCATGCGGGTACCTATACGGTCTGACCGATACCAGTTCTGCTCCTTCTTTAAAGTTATCGCATTGTCTTTTTCCCTCCTCGATGGCAGCTCGTTCGGCCAGGAGAAAACCTCCTGATGCCCTTCTCGATGCCCTTGGATTAACGTTTTCAGAAATTTAGGAATAATAATGGGTAACGTCTCCTTTGGCGCCTCTGATTCCATTTGCGATAATTGTAAAACAAAACATCCCTTCTCCTTCACTATGGTACGTAACATATTCTTCAGCGTCACGTTCGATCTATCCAAGGAGGGGTCACCTTTTAAGGTAGTCGGTGTTCCATTTGAGTCTTCCAATTAGTCGTATCCGAACCAAGTTTTTCCAACCATTGCACTTCGAGTATTAAATCAGAATTCCCCAGTTTGAGTAGAAAAAAATCTTCCATCAGCCCTTGCAACTGTAATTTCAACCCTTGGCACTCCCCGTATCCCTTAACGGACTCCCCTGTACCCAAGGACACCCCAAATCGTCGGTATTACTGACTTAAACTCTTAAGTTTCTGAATGATCTCCAACGAGATGAAATTATGAATGCCTCCCGGATCGATCATCACAATTACTTCTATTCCAAGGAGAACACCCTTCAGTTTCAAGGTTTTAGGGTTAGTGATACCCAATACCGAATTTAGACAGATTTTTGTGGTCGGGTTGGCCTTCTCTTCCTCTACCTCTGGCCCTTCATTCTCTTCCAATTCTTCTTCTTCTGGGGTTAATAAGACACTCAGTTCATGCCGTCGACATATGTGGCCCACGTTCCATTTTTCATCACATCGAAAGCACAATCCTAGTTCTCGTTTCGATTGTAGCTCTTTTTTAGTTAATCTGCGCACCTCACCTTCAGTTTTGTTTATGATGTTGGTACTCGCTATCGGCTGCCCTAGCGGAACCCCACGCTGATTAGCTGCCACCGTTGTCGTAGGACTGGGCCGATTAGCACTCGAAACTGCCAAAAACGGCGATGTCCTTGCTAAGAAATTTCCACCCGTACCTGTGGAAATTGTCGAACGAGAATCCACCCTGCATCCACCAATGGAACGTTGTTTCTCCTCCAATTTTAGGGCCATGTCCATAGCGTGCTCTAAGTTTAAAGGCCCAAGGACCTTGACTTCAGCCTTTATTTCAGATTTCAGCCCATTTATGAATTGGCCCAAAGCAATCTCTTCAGGTACGTTAGCAAGAGGTGCGGCCAATTCAATAAAACTCCTCTGATACTCCGACACAGACCCTACCTGAGTCAGCGCCAACCACTGCTCATATAGCGAACCAGGACTCGATGGCCGAAATTGACTTAGGATCATCTTCTTCATTTCTTATAAACAACTAATTGGACGGCGTCGGTGTTCCCATTGGTACCAGAGAAGGGCATCTCCCTTTAGGGCTACCACCGACGCTTCCAATTTTTCAGTTTCATTCAAGCGATAGAATAGAAAATACC
Source organism: Saussurea involucrata (assembly GCA_033807775.1). Lineage (NCBI taxonomy): Eukaryota > Viridiplantae > Streptophyta > Magnoliopsida > Asterales > Asteraceae > Saussurea > Saussurea involucrata. Next base: position 15,551,997 of record CM066312.1, read on the forward strand.
TTTCGGCTCGAATGATCCACCCACCTGGGTTGCACGAACAAAGGCATGTACAGCTTCTGGAACCGCCAATTAGCATTCGTTCCTCCTCCTAGGTTGGAATTAATTCCAACCTCCGTTGTTAGTACCCGATCTCTTAGCTTCTTCTTCTTCTCCTCCTTTTGGCGATCCAAACAACTGAGACTCAACAAAAGAGAGTTTTGGTCATGAAATTGAGGCTCTGGCCTCTTGCCTCAATGACGAGTTGTCGGCTGCCAACTCTTGGAGCCGCTGATTAGCGCCATATGTTTCTCCATTTTCTCACTAAATTGTTGTTGTAGGGTCTGTTGCATCTCCAGGATTGAAGTTTTCACAGCAACAACGTCTTCTTCTACTGTTTCCACATGTTGTGTAACTGGATATCCTCTGGGGGGTGCCATTTCCAGGATCTAGTGCTCTGATACAAATTTGTTATGAATCACTCACAACTAAAACAAACAGAATTAGAAGAGGAAACTCTCAAGAGAATTGTTATTTACTAGAAACCATCAATTAACAGGAAGAGTAAACTTGCAATGGCTAATTCATCACCATTAACAAGTAAAAAGGAATATGGCAATTCGAGAGGCCATTCTCTCCAAGGCTTACAAGGTAAATATCTGCATAAACACAAAACGTACCTCATCACATATCTTATACTAGATTTATTTAGTAAATTTCCCAAACCGCCCCTTAACAAACTTACACTTGTAACTGACTTACTCCCGGCCTTCTCATTCCTTTGGAGTGATCCCCATCTCGTTCTTTTGAATTTGCCCACCACGTTTCCCTCCTTTTCTGCTATAAGTAAACTGTATGGGGGCACTTCTAACACACAATTTTTAACAAACTATATGGATGAAAAACGAAGGTTAGTATAGAAAAAATAAATTGTCGTAATTTATTGCATTTTGATGTATTTTGTAATTTTGAAAAAAAATTAAATATTACTTTTTAGATGGATTTAATACATGTTAGTTTTTTGTATTTTAAATAGAACATACATCTTTTTTTATAATTGTGTTTTCACGTATTTTAGTATTTGTTAAAATCTCTAGTCTGTCTTTTTATTCCTATAATGTATTTACACGAGTTTTGTTTTTATTATGTGAAATCCAAAAGCCGTTTCTCTCCTTGTTGGACTCATCCAATCACATTCACACTGCGGTTAAGCCCGCCTTCAAACTCGTAAGGTCGGGTGTTACTTAACCCAATTACAAATTGTTATTCCCAAATATAAATGCGAAAGACTTCACCAAGCTAAACGTTCCTCGAGCACACAACTAACACTCAAACTTTTCACAGTGTCCCTAGCACTATTCCCCAACCGGAACCTGATGCACATGCCGACAAATAAAAAGGTTAGACTAACGCCTAGTGAGTTCAAGAGTTTATATCATGAGCAAAATAATTCGTTAAACAAAAAGAGCACAATGTGAATCATGATTTTCCGAAAAAGTTTATATAAATATGCAAACAACTCATTTTCCCAACGCACACAATTTCAGTAACGAAAGATCCAATATATAACGGTTTCCAAAATGAAATCAATTCCATAACTTACTCAAAAAGGCGGATAAATATTTAATTTCCAAATAATATAAACATGAATAAAACTCTATTATTCAAAACATCCAAACACGGATGAGGCATAATACGCCACCCACAAATCATGGAAAATAATCCATATAAATACAAAACGTCACCGAAAACATGAATAGAGATAAATACCCAAAACAACACCTTTCGGTGACGGGGGAGACCCGGTTCCATCGAATATGGCGGGCACACAAAGTTAAGCCACTTATCAACGTTCTTGGATTATAATCATAAGACATATCAAGCTCAGCACCTTTAAGCGTTCTGTACATTGAGTTATCCAAATCCAAGGGAATATATTAGCACATAGGTCTTACACCTTACCTTGATGTCTAAATGTGCCTCAATGTGGAAAACTAGTGTCCCATCATTGGCATAATACCCAAGTGCAAGGACATCAAGTTCAACCACCCACGATCAATACCTCTAGTCCTTCGCAAATGGTCTTTCGGTCTACGAGTTCAACCACCCACGGTTTATACCTCGCTCCCGCTAACCAAAATTATTTCCAATTCCAAAACAGGGATAAAGTTCCCATTAAACCAAATGACTGACTCATATGCCTATGATCTAGTGCATTACAATATAAAATGTTATATGACTCCAAACAAAAGAACAAATTCATTCAAAACATGTAATTCTCCAATAAACATAAATCATGACCAAAACTCGACTTTGAGCTATCAAAACTAGACAAATGTCCCCAAGACTTAACAAAATCAATTACCGAGCCATAAGCTCGACTAACTCAAAAGATCAATCGTGAAAAGTCATAAAATGAAATTAAACGTAACAACACACATTTTTGTCAATAAATATTTCAAATCCATGAAAAAACCCGGAACAAGACATTGGGTTAGGACAACCCTCTTTTCCAAGGAACTCACACCGTTACATTTTCAAATCGTCTCATAACGTACTATATGCATATTTCCAAATACACACTAAAATGCATTTTCTTATCAAGTAGACTCCATTTATAAAATAAATCATCAAAACATTTTCACTCATGCTTTATTCGCCAAAATACCCAAAAAATCTCCAATATGGGTATTTTGCAAAATTTACAAACTCAAAACAATTCAAATAATCAAAACCCATCAATTACTCAACATTTGATAATTTTCATGTAAAGCACATAAACATCTTAAAATGGACATTTTTGGCATTACAATGTTTTCGCAAATCAACTTGAACTCACCTTGCTAGATTTAGGCTAAATCTAGATTTTTCCCAAATATGAGCTCCTTTGAAGAAATTGAATCCTCAAGCCAAATATTCCAAAAACCTAGATCCATGAGTTTCCAACCATCAATAATCATATTTAACCATTTAGAATCGTTCCCCGAACATTTTACATCAATATCTCAACTCATACCAAAACCCTAATTTCCATAGATGAAGAAAAAAGAAGATTACCTTAACCACAACTTGGATCCACCAACCAAACACCTCTAGAGTTACCAAAATGAACCACAAACTCCAAATCCTCAAAATGGAGAAAAAGGGTTGGATGAAACCCTAGAAAACTTTGATGAGGAAGATGAAATGAAAGGATTCTTGCTTTAGCTTCCAAAACCATGATAGATGAAGAAGGGACAGTTGAAAACTTGATTTTTAGGGTCTAAAAGGCTCAAAATCGACATTGGGGGTGAAGGGTTTCAGTTCTTGGGAGAGAAAAACAAAATGGGTGAAGTGGGAATGAGAAAAAGGCTGAAAATCGCGTTTTTTAAGGTGCTGGTACCCCCGGGCGATAGTGACATGCGATTGTGACAGTGTCACAATCACTGGCACAATCGCACGGGTTGTACCGAGAGTTTTTGGCATCCGACGATTATGACATGCGATGGTGACAGTGTCACAATCGCGGACACTATAGCACAGAATGTACTGAAACTTGTTTTGGCCATAACTTCTTCGTTTTAGCTCTGTTTTAGCTCCGGAAAGAACCGTTGGACTCGTATTTGAATTCTCCATCCAACAAGACTATAAAATCTAGGATTTAATCCGAAATCCTATTTTTCATATTTATCTTAAAATGTCGATACCTTTCAAAGATTGGGGTGTTACATGGTGCATCTTTATGGTGAATTAAGGGCCCATAAGGCCGCCCGATGTGCTTTTTAGGGTTTAGGACCATTTCGTGGGATTTTTTTTAAGTTTTTAGTTGATTTCGATTAAAGTTTTTGGTTGATTTCAAATAAAAAAAATTGGTTGATGTTTAATGTATTTTCTAATATCTCGGATTACCCCTCATAGTGTAGTCGATACACCTTTCATACCTAGAAAAAACAAATCTACTTACAAAAATAAGTTGAGCAGATGCACGGGACCTCGCTCGAGACTTCAAGGTCCACCAATGAACTTGAAGTGTTTTCAACGTGTAAATGACATATTCTTCTTCAAACTATTCAGTGCAAGAGTCTATATGAAATGTACACATAAGTTGTAAGATGTCTAGATAGAAACTTAACTCTTGATATAAGTTATATGCTTTTTATGGCATTGAATAGATTTTCTTGCATTGTCCAAAGCCTTCAATACTATTTCAACTTCAAGAACATTCGTTTATAAAATCATACTCTATCCAAAAGTGGGAATTTGATATTCACTTTTCATCTTGCAATTTAAGAAAACAAAGAAAGAAATACTTATATTTTACTTGTACCAAACTTGAATTCTATGTCTATTGAAAGGGCTTAGAAAATGTATACTATACATTAACGTGCTGAACTAATCTAATCATCGTGTCTTTAATTCTCCTCTTAACTATTTATATTTCACTGTAAACATGAAAATGTGTCATAAAACCTATCCACGACTTATTTTCAACTTCGATGTAAGTTTGAAATTGTGCCAAGAAATCTATCCACACCTTATAGGTTGTCTAACAGCTTATTACATAAAGTAGTGATATAAGGATATGTTGGGTCACCAAATATTTGAAGATGACCTCCCGATCTCCTTCCTAATCCTTGATAATCATATTTTGTACTTAGAATATTTTCAGGTTCTTTGTAATAACTTAGTCATGCTTTCATAGTTCGGTGAAGTCGAAGATCGGCCGAAATCAAGAAGAAGGATGAATCTACAATTGCGGAGCGAAGATAAACTTCTCAAATCTCAACTGAGTTATTTCCCAATGATTTTCTCCCTTAGAAAATCGGTAGGATGCACACCGATTTTGTTCTATGCGAAAATCGGTAGGATCCTCCAAGAATCCTTCTCTCTGCCTCTCTGCAAAGAAGATCTTCTAAAATCATGCATTGATGAGGACATTATCTGAAGATGCAGAAAAAGGTTATTTGTCTTTTACACTTCTTTAGGAAAGTCTACAATAATGCATGCAGATGTCCCACCACAAGACAAAAAGGATACTTTATCTTATACCAACGGGCCTTTGGCCTAGCGGTATGGGAGCCTTTGTAACACCCTCGAATTGGGAAAGAATAACTAAATAAAAATTTCGATAATAACAGAGTTCTCCCTATAAACTAATACGGGAAATACCTCAATTCAAAGTCTATGATTAACCTCAACAAGTTATGACCCCAAAATTCATTACAAGGACTAAAACCACATCGGGTGTTACTTAACCCAAGTACACGTTGCTAATCCCAAAGATGAATGCGGAAGGCTTCACTTAAACAATTCACCTCTCGAGCACACTACTAGCACACGACCTCTCGCAGTGTCACTAGAACTACTCCCAACCTGAACCTGTTGCACATGCCGACAAATAAAAAGGGTTAGGCTAACGCCTAGTGAGTTCAAGAGTTTTATCATGACCATATAATTTATAAAACGAGAGAGATATGCAATTTAATTCATGAGTTCAAAAGAATTTACTTTAGATGCAAATCACCCATTTTTCCAACACACACAAATCCCGTGCTGGAAGCTTTAGTATAAAATGACTCTCAAAACGGACTCATTCCAAAACCCACTTGAAAAGTGAAATAGTATTTGATTTCTAAAATAATTGAAATCATGAAATAATCGCTATTATTCAAAACATCCCAAACTCGGATGAGATATAACCCACGACTTACATACCATGGAAAACAATCCATATAAATATAACACGTCACCGAAACACATGGATAGAAATAAATACCCAAAGCAACACCTTTCGGTGACGGGGGAGGCCCGTTTACATCGCACGTGATGGAACACAAAAGTGGGTCACATAACCATGAAATAAAACAAACACGTGGACTATTCTCACAAAATAACGAGTTCAATCACTCCAGATCTATTGCCCGTGGAGACTAGGGAGCCCCCAACATCAACCACTTCAGGTCTATACATTGGGTCACTCAAAGTCCACAAAACAAGCACATTTAGGATTACACCTTACTGCCCATGGGACGCTGCCCGACCATATAGGTCCACACCTTACTTACCATGGAACCCGATTCCTATCCCATGCCAAGCACATCGGAATTACACCTTACTGCCCATGGGACGATGCCCGACCATGTAGGCCCACATCTTACTTACCATGGAACCCGATGCCTATTCCGTGCTACAATAAGAGAAACTAGCGTCTCATCATTGAACGTAAAACTCAAGTGCCTATGGATCCATAGCTAATAAGGTCTAAAACAGTACACGACCCCAAACGAATGAACGAACGCATTCAAAACATGCAATTCTTCAATAAACATAAATCACAACCAAAACTCAACTTTAGGCTATCAAAACTGGACAAATGTCCCCAAGACTCAATAAAATCCATTACCGATACATAAGCTCGGCTAACTCAAAGGATCAATCGTGAAAAGTCATAAAACGAAATTAAACGTAGTAACACACACCTTTGCAAATAAATACTTCGATCCATGAAAAACCCGAAGCAAAACCTTGGGTTGGGACAACCCTCTTTTCCAAAGGGGCTCACACCGTTACGTTTTCAAATCGTCCCATAACGTACCAAATGCATATTTCCAAAATATACACAAAAATGCATTTATGAAATAAATCATCAGCACGTTTTCATTTATGATTTATCTATCAAATTTCCCAAAAATTCCAAATGTAGGTGTTTTACAATATTTACCACAATAAATACTTCAAAAGTTAAAAACCCACTAAATAACTCAACCATTGATAATTTTTCATGTAAAACACATAAGTACTTGGAAAAATAACATTTTTGGCATGTACAAAGTTTTCACAAAAAAACTTGAACTCACCTCGCTATATTTAGGCTAAATCTAGGTTTTCCCCAAACGTAAGCTCCTTTGAGAAACCCGAATCCTCAATCCAAATCTTCCATAAACCTAGATCCACAAGTTTCAACCATGAATATTCATATTCAACCACTTTAAAACTATTCCCCAAACATCTTATATCAAAATCTCCATTTTGACCAAAACCCCAATATTAACCTAACTTCCCCAAAATCATCCAAACCAAGATTTGATAAGCATACAAATTAGGAAGCCATCAATGGAGCATTTATAACTCATAATAAAGTTTAGGAAGAGGGAGGGTGAACTTACAAATGGGTTTATAAGAAAACCCCAAAATTTGGTCAACAATGGTGAGGAAATGATGAAGAAGATGAATATGTCGAGCTTCCACCCACAATGCTTGAATATCTAGCTCTCAATCTTCTAAATGCACTTGAAGATTTTGATTTGGTGAGATAGATGGGTTTGAACCGATTTGGAAGAGAGAGGAGAAAGGTTGGTGAAGAAACAAATGAAGAAAAGTGAGGAAAATCGGATTTAAAAGGGGCTGCATAGATGCTCGTGGCCGCGAGCATTTAGCTGTGCGGGCGCGAGCAAAGCTACTGCCAAGTTTTGAGCAAACCTCGCGGCCGCAAGCAAACGGCTGCGCGGGCGCGAGCAGTTCATTTTTCCGACCAAAATTGATTCTTTTTCAAAAACGATATCCAACCCAACCAACACTCCTAATACTTCTAAAAGGCCTATTTAAGGTGAAATTATCAATAAACTTGAAGTTATACTTACCCCAAAAATCCGGGTGTTACAATCCTCCCAACCTTAAAAGAGATTACGTCCTCGATATCTAGTTGAACTCAACACTTTTCATGTTCTCTCGGTTTCCAACTGAAATTTGAATTTTCCTTCTTGTGTCGGCTAACTTTGGCCGTAGAATTCTCCCGAACGTCGATGGCAAGAGCCTTTAGCTACCCACACCACATCCAAACTAGAGGAAAAACATTTGAACATAGTTTTAACTTGCTAGAGTAGTTTCATTTCGCAAGACCTCGGTTGTCTCCCAACCTTAGGTGACTCGTACCTCCCCAAACGGTAGATCCCGACTTCCATTCAGTATAGACCTACATGCTTTTAAACTTTTTTTCTAATCAATCTAAGGAATATCAATCATTACCGAAACCAACAAAATTCCCAAATTCAACTGTTATCGCTATTGAACAACTATTTAACTTTAACGAGTACCATCCGACTCCAAAACGGGCGGTCGTCCTTGACCTAAAGAGTATACATCTCCCAAAATACGCCCAAGCACCAAACATTCAATTGACCAATCTCTTACCATTCGAGGAAAGTCGTTAAACTAAATCACTTATCATAATTCGAACTTCTTATAACCACTACAAGCAATACCATTATCCATTAAAATTAAACTACAACACTTCAAATACACTAACGGTTCATGGCCTCGAAATCCGGAAGTTGACACCTAACCATTTAACCAAGATTCGTACCACTGCATAGCTACATACACGAATTTCATTTGTCGCGCATACCCACAAAACCAAGGTTATCAGCACAATTTCTAAAGGGTCCTACTCATCCTTTATGCAAAAACTGACCAAAACCCAAAACAAGGTTGCCGAAATGAACGGTTACTATAATCCTTAACATAAGGTACTGCGTACCTCACCATTCAGTTACCAACAGAAGATACGTCGATCTTGCGAACAACACCATTCAGTTTACAGTACTATCGCGCGTCGAAAAACCCAATCTTTCACCGAAAGATTCTACTCGCCCTCACTCCTAATCGGGGTTGCTTAACCATCCCAAGCCTAATGAGTTCAAGGTTTTTAAGTGACAGACTCAACAATTATGCCAATCATAAAATTTATAGAAATTTTCAACACAAAGGTTTTCATATCAAATTAATCGTACGCATAAAAACTACTATTATCTATTCGGTAGTTGCGCAAAAATGGACATTCTCGTCCCATATATGAAAATCATATTGAAAACTATTTCAGCGCAATATAGATTATTACCAAAACGCAAAAGCGTAATAAACAACTTCTTTGAAGGAACTGCTACGGTCCTGGCTTGGATTGATTTATGTCATGCACGTAAAGTAATGTTCTTCTTTAAATAATGTGTAACAAAAGGTTTGTACATACTTCAAAAGAAGTTTAAACAACACCTGACTCCAAAATCCCTTTTTAACCATAAAATGACATGGAACCAAATTAACCAACAGGGTTCGCACACATACCAGTTTATTTCACAAAAACGGTGAAACGATCCATAAATATACTTTGGTTAAAACATAAAATGATTTGCGTTAGTTCCAAATTCAAAGACAAAATCGATACGTTTTCATCATTCGAAGATATTGACTAAAACGTCAAGAAGAAATCTCAAATTGGAATATGCATGCAACTTGTAACACTTCCCTAGTGGTTTTCTCGAAATGAAATAACATGCATCAGATGGTTCATACGAAATTTCAAAAGATGAAATTCTTTAAATCAATTTCAAAATTTTCTCATTTGGTCATATAATGACGTATGAGTAAAACCGCTTTGACAAGACTCCCACACGTTAATGTGTTTTCTCAAAACTTAGAAGAAAATAGCTGCTTGTAATTGGTTGACACCAAAAAGGGTTTGAATTGACTTCAAATTTCAAATCATACAAACAGTGCGCATTAATGTTCCAAAAATTTAAACAATTCCACTCATTCTAGGTTAAGACAAATAACTTCCCAACATCCCCATCACGGTGCATTTACACCAAAAGTTTTACACTTGTAATATAACTCGTTAAAATGTCCATGCTTAAAATTTACTCATTAAAATACTCAAAATGCGTATTTTCTCCAAAACCAAAAAGGTTTATCATTTTCCAAAACGTTCATCAAACAAAAATTTAACCAAAGTTCAACGACTCACACATTCGTGTTTTCAAAATGTATCGTATCGTAAACCGTGCATAAACCTCACAATCCTAAAACGTATTTTGACCAAATGATCTCCATTTATGCAATGAATTAATAAAACATTTTCCTTCACGATTCACTTGTCAAAGTGTCGAGAATTAGTGGCTACCAAGTTATGCATACCCCTAGGTCAATATAATGCATTGCGTGAAATGATAATAAAATAGTCATTTAATCAAAAGCGTACAAAGCAAATCGTTAAGAGATACAATCAGTATGTTCTTTCATGCATTACTCACGCCACGTATAAATCAATCCGTACATTGAATAAATTGCAACAAAATGTGCTAACACAAATCTTTGAAAGAGAAATTACGCGACACCAAAGTTCCAAAAACATTCCGTCCGGTCGACTTACGGCCTAAATAACACTTCTCAACAAAACCCGAATGAGACAAAATGCCCAATATAATTCAAAATCGACACACATAATATTAAAGTATGTAAATCACAAAATTGCACTCACGCGACACAAAACGTCGTAAAACAAAACTCTGCAAAACTCTATGGGCTCAATGGCCTCAAATCAACAAAATGGCACCAAACCCTTCGCTTCCAAAAATCGAATTGCAATAAGCATAATTATGACTAAAATGTCAAAATTCCAAAAATTCTATTTTTGTTGTAATACACTATAAACAACACTTCTCAATAAATCATGCATTAAATAAAACTTTCCAATAAAGCTCGACATAGACATAATGGAAGATAACTTTCCGTCTAAACCTTAACATATGTGGAGGAGATCCAATGTTAAATTCATAAGCCGTAGTTACTTGTCCAACACCTTAAACAACATTAAAATATGGATATCACAGTATCCGAAAGCAACGTTGGACAATCAACAAAATAAAACAAGTTCCGACGGAGTTTGCAACTCTCGCAATAAAATAATTTCATGCATGTTCAAAACCATGATTTAAAATCTTGTGTGTGCTAAACGTTTTCCGAGATTTTGTTACACAATCCACAGGAGGATTTAAAACACAAGAAATAACTGATACAATTTATTTTAAAATAAATTATGTGCATGAATTTAGTCGGCACTCAACGTCTCAAACCATACTCCTCCAAATCCCTCTAGTCACACTACCGTCATCCGGATGCTCAAACCTCTTAAGGCAAAGTTTTGAATTACACCGATTCACCTTACAATTCCTCCTCGAATAAAGGTCGATTCAATAAGCCTATGGTTCTAATCCAACCATCAACTTTGACCCAAAATGGTCCACTTAATACCATTATCATGCTTATCGTCACTCCGAGTGACTAATGCTAAAATCGTCCATCTATTCCAACGACTACTCGCTTAGAAACATCTTCACTGCCCCAACGGTCATCACATTAAAGTTGTTCAAGTATGCACATGTGGCCGGGATGAAATGTAACCCCAAAAAGGCTACAGCAACTAGCAAACCATGCAAGTATACATGTTCTACTAGTGTCGTCCGTAAACAAGTAATAATGGTAAGTAATACCAGATATCGTACCTCAGGGACTTTTAAAGCAAGAAGAGTAACAACAAGTTGATTCTCAAAGCTGGATTTTGGTAACAGGATTTTTAGTAACTGAAAGCAAAGTACTGAAAGATAAGAACAAGAAATTAAAGATAGTATGGGTGCAATATCAGGTTGGATTTGGGCTAACAAAGTGCTCAGGACATTGCTATAGCAAGCACAGGAGTGCTGCAGCAAAGTCTCCTCAATACTACTGAATTGAATGGCCTTCCAAAGGAAGTTCAGATTAGACTTTTTACGTAGGATGGGCACTTGGTAAGTGCAACAAGAACCTACTAGTCGGATCTGTTAGGACAACCTTAGGGGGGGTAAAGGTTGTATTTAAAAATATTTCACAAATAAAAATTCTCTTATCAAAATCAACAACAAATATTGCATGCACAACAAATATATAAATAAAATTAAGTGCACAACGGGAATATAAAGAGATAAGGGTAGAGAATATTGATACCGACACCGAGATTTAAAGTGGTTCACCACCAACTGGCTGGCTAGTCCACTTGCCGAGACACTTCTCGACACACTGATTCACTATAAGTGTTCTTTATGGTAGAACACAAACCTTGATACAATGATAATAAAATCTCTTGCTTTTGCTCGAGAACGTGAATCACTCACACTATTCAAATACTTACAAGAGAATATATCTCACAATATTGATCACTCTTGTATAAGTATAACACTTGGATTTTTGAGGGTTTGATCACTCAAAAAAATATATTGAATAAGTGATTTAAATGAATGGATGTAGCTGAGAGTTTCTCCAAAAGATGGGTATTCAATTCTCTTTTTGGAGTTGAGAATGCTGCATGATATTTATACTTGGAAGCAGCAACGGTCGAATGGGTACCGCGGTATACCGCCTATATGGGCGCGGTATACCTCCCAGAAAAAGTAGCTGACAGCAGGAAGGTCAACCTGCAAGAACCTGCCACACGTATAACAGAGCCGCGGTATACCGCCGAGCACCACGCGGTATACCGCCTGAAGAAAACAGCTCGGCGCCAGAGAGGAGTCACATCCATTGTTGAAAGACCATAGCTTAAAATAGCATCTGAATTCTTTTTGCATTCTTCCAAAAAGAGTCAACAATATTCTTTTGGCTTAAATTTAAATTTTAAACTCAAAACTTTTCTAAATTTATTTAAATCAAGGATTTAATTGAAATATTGGGTTAGGTTTTTGAAATATCCAAGTGGTATATTATTTTAGGGTGTTTATTATTATGAGATATATGATGACGTAAACACCAGTCTTGGACTCTTCAGATAAAATCTTCATGTTGTCCAATTAACTGCACACTTGGATAAAATTGTTAGAAAAACAATAATACGGTGTGTTTGTAATCATCAAAATAAATATATAAAATATATAGAGATGTGGTACACTTGCACCAACAATCTCCCCCTTTTTGATGATGACAAACACAACCGCTAAACACGAGAGCATACTCGGTTTCTCTCCCCCTTTTGTCGAAGCAAAAAGGGTTAAGAAAGACGTTATGCTCCCCCTCGAGAGATGCTCCCCCTCAAGAGATGCTCCCCCTCAAAATATGCAAATAATTGAGAGTAGCAGTATCTCATGGGTTATACTCAAGCATGCCTAAACCAAGTCTTAATTTAAAGAACGATTTTTTGTTTAGGGCTTTAGTAAAAATATCGGCCAAATTGTCTTCGGAATCAACTTTTTCAAGTACGATGTGGCCTTTTTGAACATTATCTCGTAGAAAATGATGTCGCAACTCAATATGTTTGGTACGAGAATGTAAAACGGGATTTTTACTTAGGTTTATGGCACTTGAGTTATCACACATAATTGGAATTTTGGATTGACGTACCTCAAAGTCGGTAAGTGTGTGCTTCATCCATAGAACTTGAGCACACGCTCTCGCGGCGGCTACATATTCCGCTTCGGTAGTGGATAAGGCTACGGAATGTTGTTTCTTGGAAAACCAAGACACAAGCGAGAGACCTATAAAGGCACATACTCCACTAGTGCTTTTTCGATCAACCATCGAGCCACCAAGATCGGAATCGGTGAAGCATGTTACTTCTAGCTCGGGTTGTTTTGGATACCATAGTCCAAGATTCGTAGTCCCTCTAAGATATCTAAAAATACGCTTGACGGCTTCATAGTGAGATTGTTTAGGCGAAGATTGAAAGCGAGCACATAAACACACACTATACATGATATCAGGTCTACTAGCAGTTAAATACAATAAGCTACCAATCATGCCACGATAAATCTTTTCATTAAAATCGGTTCCCTCTTCGTCACTAGATAATTTTAGATTGGTGGTCATCGGAGTTTCAACAGGTTTGACATTTTCAAAATTAAACTTTTTCAGCATGTCTTTACAGTATTTTGATTGACTTATAAAGGTACCATTTTCACTTTGTTTTATTTGCAATCCTAAGAAGAATTTTAATTCTCCCATCATGCTCATTTCAAATTCATTAGTCATTTTTGTAGCAAATTCATTACAAAGTTTTTCATTTGTAGAATCAAAGATAATATCATCAACATACACTTGCACAACCACAATATCATTTTGAGCATATTTGACAAACAAAGTATTATCTATTTTACCCATAATATAACCACTTGTAATTAAAAAGGATTTTAATCTATCATACCACGCACGCGGAGCTTGCTTTAAACCATAAAGCGCCTTTTTTAATTTATAAACATGCGTCGGATTTTCAAAATTTTCAAAGCCGGGAGGTTGGGAAACATATACCTCCTCATTTATAAAACCATTTAGGAAAGCACTTTTGACATCCATTTGATATAATTTAAAATTTTTAGCATTTGCAAAAGCGAGAAGCATTCGAATAGACTCTAACCTTGCAACTGGTGCAAAGGTTTCATCATAATCGATACCTTCTTGTTGATTGTACCCCTTGGCAACTAAACGTGCCTTGTTTCGGGTGACTTCACCGTTTTCATCTACCTTGTTACGAAAGACCCATCGTGTGCCAATAATGGTTTGACCGCTAGGGCAAGGAACTAAGTCCCACACATCATTCCTAGTAAACTGGTTTAACTCTTCTTGCATGGCCATTATCCAATCCTCATCACCTAAAGCTTCTTCTATGTTTTTAGGTTCTATGGCTGAGATAAAGGCGTGAAAGGCACAAAGGGTATGGATTTGTGATCTAGTCGTTCTTTGGTTTAGGTCACCTATGATTTGATCTACGGGATGGCCTCTAGATGTTCTAAGGTTAGGATCATCTACTCCTTGTGGAACATAACATGGAGGGGCATCACTAGATTCTACATTGTTTGTAAGAGATTGGGTTCCTAAGTCCAAGGTTCTAAGATGTTGGGCTAGTGCATCTCCTTCACAACCATTATCATTTACTAAGGGTGCACTAGGTTTAGGAGGACTTTCATCAAAGCTTACATTTAGGGATTCTTCTACAACCATGGTCTCTTTATTAAGGACTCTATAGGCTTTGCTATTCCAAGAATAACCAAGGAATACTCCCTCATAGGCTTTTGGGTCAAATTTGGTCAAATAAGATTTGGTATCTAAAATAAAACATTTACAACCAAATACCTTAAGATGGGCTAAGGAAGGCTTTCTACCACGTAGGATCTCATAAGGGGTCTTATTTAGGATACTCCTAATTAGCACACGATTGAGGACATAGGTCGCGGTAGCTACGGCATCACACCAAAACTTTTGGGGAACTTGATGTTCATTGAGCATTGTCCTACTCATTTCTTGTAGGGTTCTATTTTTCCTCTCCACAACCCCATTAGATTGAGGAGTGCGAGGAGCAGAAAAATTGTGCGTTATACCATATTTGTCGCAAAACGCACCAAATTGAGTTTCATTATCGAATTCGCGTCCATGGTCCGTACGAATCGAAACAATCGTGCAACCTTGTTGGTTTTGAATTCGTTTTCCCAAAATCTTAAATTTTTCAAAAGCTTCATTTTTATGTTTTAAAAACAAAGTCCACGTATATCGGGAAAAATCATCTACAATTACTAGAGTGTAATAATTTCCTCCAAAACTTTGAATGGCCATAGGGCCAAAAAGATCCATGTGTAAAAGTTCTAAAACTCTTTTAGTTGAAATCACATTTTTTGATTTATGAGAAACATGAGTTTGTTTGCCGACACGACATGCATCACAAAAATGATTATCAAATTTTAATTTTGGAAGGTCACTCACAAGCTCCTTATTTTTCAAATTTTGAATTAATCTAAGGTTAGCGTGACCTAAACGTCTATGCCACAAAGTCGAATTATCATATACGGAAGATAAACAAACATTTTTATTTACATCAGTTTTACAAACATAAAGATTTCCTTTTATAACCCCATTCAAAAGAACTTTACCATTTTTCAGAATTTTGCAAGAGTCTTCTTCAAAAACAACAATTATACCATTTTTGCACAGTTGACGAACACTTAGCAAGTTAAATTTCAAATTATCAACATGCGTAACATCTAAAAATGTAACATTGTTGCAAGAAATTGTACCTTTCCCAATTACCTTTCCTTTGGAGTTTCCTCCAAAAATTACTAGTCCACCATCACATGACTCATATGATGAAAAAAGATTATGGTTTCCGGTCATGTGACGTGTGCATCCACTATCAAGAATCCAATCCATATCAAGATTTATCTACAACATTTAAAGTACAACTTTTATGGTCCCCACATCTTATGGGTCCTTTGAAAGTTAGTCTAGAAAGCATAGAAAACCACATATAATAATAAATATATTTTCACAAAAAATATACAGACAAGAAAATTATTTACTCAACCCTTTTCGGTAGCTCTACTTGGAAGCGACCAGGAAAGACGGTGAGGGTGGTAAGCGCGAAGGCACTTTAAAAACCGACCTCATTAGAATTCGAAGAATTCGCCTTTATCTTTCCTAGACACCGTATCCAAATAGGTGAGCCTATTCGGAGTTGATTCATAATTTTCAAACACAGAATATATATATATATATATATATATATATATATATGTATGTATATAATATATATATACAAAAAAAAAATTAAAACCATAAACGCATGCCACCGGGATTATCAACACTAAAGGAGCCTTTAGGAATCCACTTTGGTACCATTTTAATTTTACGATCATATTTATCAAAGACGTAAAAAGGAGCATGCATATTCACACTATTTTTTGGTCTAGAAAATTTACTATTATACATGCATGCATAAGATTTCCTAGACTTATAATTCACATTATTTATGTTGGACATATATGAGGATTTTTGCACATACGGTTTTCTCATTTCAACATTTTTAGGTGGTTCAAAATATCTTTTGATAGGCATACATAAGCACTTATCTTTACACGTATCGGAACCAACGCCTTTTCTACAATTAGTGCTATTTGACATATTTAACATTTTAAGCACTTTCTCATTGCTACTTTGAAAGGCTTGTGCTAACAAATTATCTTTTTCATGTTTATCACATTTTTCTTTTAAACATGCATTTTCCTTTTTAAGCACATCACAATTAGCACATAAATCATTTTCAACTGTTCTTTTCTCAAGGCATGCAATTTCTTTATTTAAAATGTCACAAGAATTGCAAACATATTTTTCACTTAATTTATTTTCTAAATTTATGATTTTTTCATTATCGCATGCAATTTTTTGTTTGCTATCATGAATTTCCTTTTTACTTAATAATAATTCTTCCTTTAATTTTGCGTTCTCATCTTTATAATTATTTGTAAGCATAACCATTTTTTGAAAGGCATCATTTAACATATCAAGATCATCATCATCATTACATTCATCATCGCTAGAGTAATTTGAGTAACACGAGTTTACCTCATCGTCGCTTTCCGCCATGAGACAAATGGCTTCATACTCATTTTCATCTTCACTTGCGCTCCACGCGCCTCCAACGAAGGCTTTCTCCTTCTTGATTTTAGGTTTATTTCTTTTTGGACACTCGTTGGCATAGTGATCCTTGTCTCCACATGAGTAGCAAAAGCCCTTCTTTTTCTTGGCTTCTTCATCATCACTTGATTCGCCTTTTTTATTTATTTTGTCGTTCCGTTTATGGAACTTTCGGCTTCGGTTTTCTCCACCACGGCGATAATCTCCTTTTCTTTGAAACCTATCATTTTTTGAAAACTTTTTGTTAGCTAAAAGTTTAGAAAAATTTCTTACCAACATGGCTACATCGTCAAGATGTTCGGGTTGATCCTTTGAGGAGCTAGCTTTCTCCTTCTTTTTCTTCTTCTCCTTCTCGTCACTTGAAGTTGAAGCTTTAAGCGCCAAAGATTTCTTTTTATCATGCTCCCGATCTTTGTTCCTTTTTAGTGCAATTTCATGCACTTTGAGATTTCCAATGAGATCATCTAATTTCATCATTGAGAGGTCACGGGAGTCTTCCAAGGATGTGATTTTCGGCATCCACTCCGGAGGAAGCGCTCGAAGAATTTTTCGCACGTAATCTTCGTTAGGATATGTTCTACCAAGACCTTTCAAGCTCACCATGATAAGGTTAAAACGTTTAAACATTGAGTCGATTGACTCATCTTTTAACATCTCAAACATTTCATAATCATGTACAAGAATATTTATTTTTGAGCTTTTGACTTGAGAATTTCCTCTATGAGTATTATTTAGATTTTCCCAAATATCGTGAGCAGTTTCACAAGAATAAACACGTTCAATCTCATCTTTAGTAAGCGCCGAAAAAAGAATATTTTTAGCTTCAAAATTTAAGCAAACCCAAGCATCCTCAGCGGCGGACCATTCCGCTACTGGTTTTTCACTAATTACTCCATCTTTGGTTTTGGTGGGTTTATAATCTCCATTTTTAATAATGTCCCAAATTTTTCGACTTTTGCCACGAACGTAGCATTCAAAAAGATTTGCCCAAAGACCAAAATTTTCGGTGTCAATTTGCGGAATCTTTGTAGAAATAATTCCCTCAGAGGTTGCCATTTAAAATATAAGAACAAGTTTTTTTTTTTTTAAAAAGCACAAATATTTTTAAAGAAACTTGCAACCCGCTCTGATACCAATTGTTAGGACAACCTTAGGGGGGGTAAAGGTTGTATTTAAAAATATTTCACAAATAAAAATTCTCTTATCAAAATCAACAACAAATATTGCATGCACAACAAATATATAAATAAAATTAAGTGCACAACGGGAATATAAAGAGATAAGGGTAGAGAATATTGATACCGACACCGAGATTTAAAGTGGTTCACCACCAACTGGCTGGCTAGTCCACTTGCCGAGACACTTCTCGACACACTGATTCACTATAAGTGTTCTTTATGGTAGAACACAAACCTTGATACAATGATAATAAAATCTCTTGCTTTTGCTCGAGAACGTGAATCACTCACACTATTCAAATACTTACAAGAGAATATATCTCACAATATTGATCACTCTTGTATAAGTATAACACTTGGATTTTTGAGGGTTTGATCACTCAAAAAAATATATTGAATAAGTGATTTAAATGAATGGATGTAGCTGAGAGTTTCTCCAAAAGATGGGTATTCAATTCTCTTTTTGGAGTTGAGAATGCTGCATGATATTTATACTTGGAAGCAGCAACGGTCGAATGGGTACCGCGGTATACCGCCTATATGGGCGCGGTATACCTCCCAGAAAAAGTAGCTGACAGCAGGAAGGTCAACCTGCAAGAACCTGCCACACGTATAACAGAGCCGCGGTATACCGCCGAGCACCACGCGGTATACCGCCTGAAGAAAACAGCTCGGCGCCAGAGAGGAGTCACATCCATTGTTGAAAGACCATAGCTTAAAATAGCATCTGAATTCTTTTTGCATTCTTCAAAAGAGTCAACAATATTCTTTTGGCTTAAATTTAAATTTTAAACTCAAAACTTTTCTAAATTTATTTAAATCAAGGATTTAATTGAAATATTGGGTTAGGTTTTTGAAATATCCAAGTGGTATATTATTTTAGGGTGTTTATTATTATGAGATATATGATGACGTAAACACCAGTCTTGGACTCTTCAGATAAAATCTTCATGTTGTCCAATTAACTGCACACTTGGATAAAATTGTTAGAAAAACAATAATACGGTGTGTTTGTAATCATCAAAATAAATATATAAAATATATAGAGATGTGGTACACTTGCACCAACAGGATCTTACCTTTCTTTCCATATAGTTTCTCAACCCAAAGGATTGAAGCAACTCTTTATAGTCTCTATAACACACCCAACATAAACACTTGCGTTGTCTCCATTTTGAGTCCAACTCATCCAAATAGAATAACACTCGTAACTTTGTCAAAGACTATAGGATGAAGCATTCATGTTGTTTATGAATAGTAAAGCAAAAGATTAATGCAAACAAATGCCCAAAGACACTTGGCTTAATCTGCCAACCTTCACTCACACCCACACTATGGTGTTTAGCCTACCATACTGGAATGTAAATGCTTAAATGTAAATGACATGTATGTAAATGACGTAATGTAAGTGCAGAAAGTAAAGAAAGCTGTAAAGGTTGCTATAGCAACAGACAGAATCGGAAAATGACTTGTAACTAAAAGATTGCAATTGAAATTTAAAGTACTTAGAGACAAAGCTTAGAACAAGCTTTGTTCCAGTAGAAGCTGAGTTAAAATGAAATACAAACTAAACTATTTATACTAGAAAGCAAGGAATCAAAAGATGCTTAGAAAGTACAAAAGTGGTTATACCCATTGGGTAATAACCAAGCATCTAAGTACAACATAAAGTAAAAGCATATAAAGTCTATCAAAGGAGCATCTTTCAGGGGCATCTTCCAGGGTTGACTCCAGCCCAATGGAGTACAAAAAGATGCCTGAGGTCTTTCTTCAATAACACAAAAATCGTCCAATTTGATTGAGCCAATGCCTGCCAATATCACTGCTGTAGCATCCCCTGCTGTAGCAACATAGAATTCAGCAACAATTCACCAAAAAGATAGGATTAATCCATAAACTACATCCTAGCTCCATTATAAAGAAAAGGTGTAAAATAAGACTAAAAGACTCAATATCTAATTGGGAAAGTTGTAAAATAAGGTAAACTAAAGTCCTAAATGGGTATAAAAGAGTATATAAATACACTCTTATCACACCCCTACACTTGAACTATTGCTTGTCCCCAAGCAACCAAAATGACAACTAAAAAATGACTCAAATGAGAAATTGAAAATAATTTAAAGGGTGAAAATAAAAACTAAACAGATTATGAGATTTGGAAACCACAACAGGACCATAGCCACACATAATTCTGTGTTCATCCCTCGTCATTCACTCAATTCCATAAGCCAATACTCATTTCCTATTGTTAGACATTAAGACCATGTGAATTCAGAATCTTTAGGACTTTTTTGGTTGATTTGGATTTGTAGCACAAAGTGTTCTTTCATCCTCCAAGTCTTTTATCTATAATGTACAAACGGTGTATATGCTATGCATATTTTTACTGTTTTATCTGTTTTGACTTTGGACACCACTGATTCATTCTTTGATATGTTTTTTTTTCTTTTTCTTTTTGGAGCAATTTTCTGCCCTATGGGCTGTTTTTGTGCTCATGAATCAGTGTACCTTCCCCCACACTTGCAAATGTCAATGTCCCCATTGAGACAGTAATCTTTATGGCTTAAGGGTGCAAAGGGTATAGGTGGCTTGTGTATGTGAAATGGTGGCCTAAGTCATTTTCTAAAAACACAAGGATGTTTGTTTGCTTCCCAGGTGGATGAGCATGGTTCTAGTTTTGAGGACTGATAAGGAATGTGTATCATCAAAAATACCATGGGATGTGGTTTGTGATGGTGCCAATCTCATAAGACTCAAAACTTAAAGACTCAACAAATTCCCAGACTCCAAAAACTAAAAATCAAAAATTAAAAACTACTAATGGAGCTAAGGTATAGAAATGGACCTGCCTACTCTTTGGGAGTAGGTTTTTCTGCAGCACTGGGGATGAACTTTTCTGCCTCCTTCTGCAGCTCTTCTAGATACAGACCAATGCTGGCATACTCCTCTGGATTCTCCATTGCCCACTTGGTTTCCATGACTCCCTCTCTTACCATCTGGTAGTGCCTGTGCAGAGCGGTGAGTTTTCTGTCATGTTGTGCAGCCTTATCCTGTTCTTTCAAACAGGCCAACAGTTTCTTCTCACTCTCCACTATCTTGGCTTCCATATCTGTCTTCTGTTTGGCCAAGAGGGTCATTCACATCAAGTCACTCTCTTTCAGCTTAGTCAATAGAGTTTCCTGGTTGTTGGCAATCTGCTTGGCTAGGTACACAAAGGATTTGGCTTCAAGCTGGTCTTCTATTGGGACTGAATGGGGTTTATTTGGTTGTTGTGACCTTTTGGAACTACCTGCAGCAGTTGTTGCAGCATCCAGGAGTGATGTTGCAGCAATGGCATTCTGCTTCATTGCTTTCTCTACATTCCTCATCACTCTTTTTACTGTCTGGGTTTCTATCACAACTTTTCCTGAGACAATTTCATCTGTGGGAAAGGTTTTTACTTTGGCTCTATGGAGTAGGGAGTTGATTAGGGCCGGATGCCAAAGGTCTCCCTTTGTCTTCTCAACACATGACTTGATGCTTTTGCACACAGCTTCCCCCACACTGAATCTTTTACCACTCATGATACAATACAGTAGTATCATTCTTTCAAAGACCAGACTTGTATCATGGGTTGTGGGCTGGAGTGTGTACCTCAGAAAATAGAACCAAACGCTGACCTCGGGCAAGAGGTCCTTGCTATGCATTGTTCTGAATAACCTGTTCTTCCAGCAAGCACCAGGTTGAGCAATGGTGCTCAACACCTTCCTTGCTTCTTCTTCTGTGGCCTTCTCAGTCAATTTCATGTAATCGTTGGATGTAGGGGACACAATGCCATACATATTATCAATAGTGTGTGCATCATAAGACACATCAGTGCCCCTTACCCTTACAGTCTGGCTTGTGGATGCTGCAACCTCTGCATAGAATTCCCTGATGAGGGAGAGGTTGTAGGCTCCTGGAACTGCACAGAACAGCTCCCATCCCATTGTTCTTATGGTGTTGGTGATGAAAGGGTAGTCCCTCAAGGCTTCTGGACTGAATCCTTTATCTGCTAGAGCCTCTTTGGCAGCAAGTGTGCCAAACTGCTCATATGCTAACTTGCAACTGAAAGTTCCAAAAGAGGGGTTTTCTCTTCTGGTTCTGTTTTGGTTTGGTGATGGTGAAGAAGGTATTTTCTTCTGCTTCACACTCCCCTTTTTTGGAGTCTTCATCCATTCAGCTAATGGCAATTCTTCATCTTCTGCTGTTGCTGCAGCAATCTCTTCCTTTGTCACAGCAACGTCCTCATCACTGCTATCATCAAAGTCTGAGCTCTCCTCTTCTATGTCCTCTTCTTCCTCAACCTCTGGACTCTTCCCTTTTCCTTTCTTCTCAGCTAATATCTTTCTCACTTCTTCCTCCTTGGTCATAATCACAGTCTTCTTTTCTAGAGGCTGTGATTGTCCTGATAAATGCATTTCTGGATTGGTTTCCAGATTAGCACTCTCACTTTGCACAAAAGGTGATTTGGTATTTGTTGATTTAGGCTCAGTGGGATTTTTGGGTTTAGCTGATGACTCTCCTAAAATGAGGTTTATTGCAGCTTCTACCTCATCAAGGGGGTTTGTTTCTGTAAGGTTGGTTTGCATTTGGTCTTCTAGAATGGTATGTTGAAGGTTGGGAATGAGTGGTAATCGACCACCCAACAGTAAGATTTGTGGGATTTCAATGAGAGGGGATTGGGGTTCTTTGTTGATATCGATTGTGAGGGTTTTATGGCTAGCAGAAGTAGATGAAATAGAGTTGGAAGAGGTGTGGGTTTCGGTTTTCTTACCGGTTTCTTCTTCCCCTGTTTTCTTCTTCTTTAATGGTGGAATAGTTGGAGAAGGAGATGGCGATTTCTCCTTGATTTGTTGTTCCTCTGAATGCTTGGGTTTCCTCCATGGCAATGCTCTGTTTTCTTGCACTTCGTCTTCTTTCTCGATCACTCACCGGCTTCAATGGTTTCTTGGCTTTCATTTTCAATTTCCCCATAATATTTGCTTAAGTCCCTCCTGCAAACACTGTTAAAGATGCAACTTGCAAATAAAACAGAATATTTTAAAGGGGTTAAGAAGATATCGTGGGGTTTTAGTTGAGAAGAAACCGAAAAGGAATTTGAACAGTGCTTTCTTGGTTCAAAACTAACTAGGGTTAACTAGTTAATAGCCTCAAGTACTCAGTAGCTTTATTGGAACTCAAAATACTTGATGGTTTCTACTATTTGCACAACCAGAAGAGTATCTTTGCAGGAAAAAGTACACTTTTTCGGCTGAAAAGACTGTTGGGGTCTTAGGTTGCAGAGTGCTATAGCAATCTGAATATTGCTGTAGCACTGAACCTTTTCCAGCAATTTTTCAAACTTTTGAAAACTTCATGTTTCAATACTAAAACAAAAACTAAACCACTTTATTTACATATTTACAACATGGACAGGCTTTTTCAAGCCTTTGAGATTACTTTTAGGATTGAGAGCGTTGTACCACAGATGTGGTACCAATGGAGTCGGTTGCTGCAGCTTCATGATAGGACTTAACTCTTTGACCATTTACTTTGAAAATGGATCCATTGTTGGGGTCAATGAGTTCAACTACTCCATAAGGATGGACTTTATGAACATCAAATGGCCCTGTCCACTTAGATCTTAATTTTCCTGGAAAAAGTTTCAATCTAGAGTTAAAGAGTAAGACTTTTTGGCCAGCTACAATTTCTCTTTGGGAGATCCTCTTATCATGTCATTTCTTGGTTTTATCTTTGTAAATTTTAGCATTTTCATAAGAGTGATCTCTCAATTCTTCAAGCTCATTAATCTGTAGCTTCCTTCTTTCACCTGCAGCATTAAGACACAAATTAAGCTCTTTCAAAGCCCAAAAGGCTTTGTGTTCTAGTTCAAGTGGTAGATGGCATGCTTTCCCAAAAACTAACTTGTATGGGGACATTCCAATGGGTGTCTTATAGGCAGTCCTATAAGCCCATAAAGCATCATCAAGCTTGAAGGACCAATCCTTCCTTGTTGGCTTTACCACTTTTTCTAGAATGCTTTTAATTTCTCTGTTTGAAAGTTCTGCTAAACCATTAGTTTGAGGGTGATAAGTTGTTGCTACCCTATGGTTTATGTTATACTTTTCCAGAACTCCTTTCATCATGTTATTCACAAAGTGGGTACCCTCATCACTTATCATGGCTCTAGGGGTACCAAACCTTGTGAATATGTGCTTATGCAAAAACTTAACTACAGTCTTGGCATCATCGGAGTGACAGGTTGTGGCTTCTACCCATTTGGATACATAATCCACAGCCACCAATATGTATTGATTGTTGCCAGACATGGGAAATGGACCCATGAAGTCTATTCCCCATACATCAAAGATTTCTACTTCAAGTATGCCATTGAGGGGCATTTCATGTCTTTGGGAGATGGATCCAACCCTTTGACATTCATTGCACCTTTTCACAAAATTATCAGCATCTTGAAAGAGTGTTGCCCAGAAAAACCCAGATTGAAGAACCTTGGCTGCAGTTCTTTGGCCACTGTCACGTGCGAAATACGTGTTTTAATCGCAGTGGGTTGCAAACTGTCCACAGTGGGAAGTGCAAGTGTACACTGTCCACTATGATCGTCACAGCAAGTAATAGTTGGTAAAATACCAGAATCGAATCCACAGGGACTGGACAATCAAGACAATATGGTTCTCATGAGCTCCTTTTACAAGTTTCAACTAGAGAGGAAAATAATACTTGGTTTTGTTTGGTGAAAATAGCTACTTTAACGATTTTACTAAGATTTAAAAGGAGGAATGTAGGTTGGATTTTCCCTAGATTTTATCTCAAATACTCGGTCCTTAGAAGTGATCCTCGTATTCGTGGTGGACATTTTCGCTAGAAAAGCCCGGTTACAAAATACTCACACCGTTAGATAAAAATCCCATACTCTTAGTATTTGTTATTTTGTCAATGGTAATCTCTAATGGACCTTTTCAGGCCTCGATGGAATGTGTAGAGACAAATACTCTAAGTGTTTTTAATACACAAATTAGCTTGCCTACTACTCCAGTGGGCAGAGATTAGCTCACTATGCCGACCTCACTCTCGTAAGTGTCATAAGAATTCTTTCGAATCCCCTAGCATCATTCAAGCTCGTGTCACTGCGTTCTACTCATTTCTAAGTGAAGAACTAGACTTTAGATCCTTGCAAGTGATCGGCTTGTTCGCATCTTTGGGTAAATATCGAGAATGAATGACCAAAACAACAAATGTTCTAAGTATAAAGATTACTCAAGCATTTTTAATAAAATCCAGGTACTTTTCTTTCCTACATCCCAAAGGATGTTTAGCCTAGCATTTCCGAAATAAAGAAAACAAAAGATGAAGATTTGCACATAATAAAACTGAAAGTGACTTGAATTAACTGCTCACAGTGGGGAACGAGAAGTCGTCCCTGCACTGTGTATTGCGAACTACAATTAAACTAAGAAAGTAAACTACTGAAAATTAAACTAGTTACTGCAGTAAATAAAAGACTAAAGCTAATGTGGTAGTTGAGAGAATTTAAAGCTAAGCAAAAACTCAAGGATGATATCCAAGCATGCATTTAATGGTACCCAAGAGCTCCTTTATATACTAGGAGAAGGAGTTGGGTATTACACAAAAGAGATGAGTCTTCCAATGGGTAAAAACTGCTGTGTTGTGGCAGAAATCAGCACCTTGTGCAAACCAATTACCCAATGGACCCTTTTCCAAGTCAATCTCCAAGTACATAAAGGAGTACTTGTTGCAATCTTCAATGTAGATGCCATTTTGTACTTCCTCCAGCCATTTTCCTGCTAATTAACCTTCCTCCTCCAGAAAATTAGATCCCAACCAATAGTTTATTTTTCTCTTCTTTTTGATCTGCTCGAAGAGTGGGGACCCGGAGTGGGCACAACAGTGGTCACTGCAGGATAAAACGTGAAAAACACCCAAATTCCACTAAATAATTTATTAAAGACTATGGTTTACTCTTTTTGCTCATTTTCAATAATTATACCAAGAATGGGGGTTTTGAGAGGTGAAATGGCTAAAATTGACAAAATAAAGTGGAAAATAAATGGAAATAATAACTCTAAAAATAGAGTTATCACAACCTCAAACTTAAACCATTACTTGTCCCCAAGTAATAAAAAGAAAGAAATAAAATGACAAAATGCACTAGAACTTTTAGGGACTTACATACTTCTTGACTTGAACGGGCGTTGATCTCCTTCCTTCGATACTTCCTTCGGTTCCAAACTTGAAAATTTTACTTTTGTGTTTGATGAAATCTTTCCCTTGTTTTCCATTAACCAATAGGGCTTTTTTGGGTTCGACGGGTTTATGGCTTTGAATATTTTCCCAAGGGTTTTTGGCAAGTATTTCCAAACATGGACCGAAAATCTCGCTTGGAGATTTTTATTTCAAGAAGTGGGTATTTTGGATCTTTCATGGGTATGTACGCACACTTTCAGGCTTTATTGTGGGTATGGATATTTTTGTGAGAGTGGGTATTCCGATGGTCCAGAATAGGCACACCATCTTTTTCTGGGAGTGAGCACTTTGATGGTCCAGAAAAGGCACACCATCAATTTTGCTAGTGACACTCCGATTTTCTTTTGTTTTTGTATTTTTGTGTTTTTTTTCTTTTTTTTTGAGGTTGGTATGGCTTACCCACCTCAAACTTGGACTTCATAGTGTCCCCACTGTGGGCAAACTGGAAGTCACTCTGAAAGTTCCCACCTCAAACTTAAATCTCACAGTGTCCCCACTGTGACATTGAATTAACGAACAAAGGTGGTGGTTTGGGGTACAAAAAGGATCGTGTTTGGATGCGAAAAATGGCCTATATCATTTCACGGGACAAGTTGAGATTCGTACTTACAAAAGTGACCTTTTTAAGTCGGAAGCCGAAAGTTGTACCTTGAAATGGAAACGAGATCAAACAAGCATTCAAACAACAAATACGTTAGTACCCAAAAGTACCTACCAAGCGGTAGGATTTCATGCATCATTAAACCAGAAAATGAAACAAATTGTCAGAAAGCCTAGCCATAGGCACAAAAGATGAAACAAACACAAAATAAAATTGTTTTGTGAGCAAACGAGATAAACCATTGTTTTAACAAACCATTAAGGGGACGGGGTAGCTTGCGGCGACAGATCCGCATCATCATCATCGAACTCATCTTCACTGGCATAGGTAGGGCAGATATCCTCGGGGAAATCAGGGAGTTGTGCGGCTAACTCAGGATTAGCTACTTCGTATATCTTCTTTTTCACCTCATCACGCTCCCGGGTGTACATCCAAAATGATGACGTCGCCCTGTTTTGATATTTCTGCTGGGCCTCCATTAGTTCGACTCGATACGTGAGTTTCCTCAAAGCTTTCAGGATTTCGGACATGGGATTACTGTTGCTTGTGCTTGCGGTTCTTGCAGTGGGTTGTAGGAGTGGGGTACCAGTGGTTCTCACAATGTGCTCACCAGCAATCCTCACTGTGGGATCATCAGTGGGGGTAGTGACCGCTCGTCCCATCTTTCTTATTGTTGCCACACCGATATTGCTTGTGGAAACAAGCCATTGATCTTCCGCAGCTGTGGGCACTCCAGCAGTTATTAGCAATGAAGTAATGAGACAAGGGAGGGGCATATTTACCTTCTTTCTGGTGCGAGCTTGATCGATGGCAGCGTACATGAGGGTCCCCATATTGATCGGTTTACCAGTTAAGACGCAGTACAATAGGGCGCACTTGTGCATCGATAACGTAGTGTCATGATAAGTGGGGGATATGGTTGCCCGCACAAACTGGAACCATACAGCGGCCTCAGTTGTGAGGGCATTAGCAGGCAAGCATTTGCGTTGACCATCCTTACCCCAGGGCTTTCCCTCAGCTGCTAATTCCTTTAAAATCAATTCTTCATCTGCTTCGGTCATTTTTTTCAAAAATCGGACAAATTCGCAAACAGTGGGGGTCCTTATGCCAAGAACTTGGTTGATAGCACTAGCATGATAGAACACAGTTTTACCCCGGACTTTTACAGAAGTTTCTTTGGATTGAGAGGCCTCGGCATAAAATTCCCTCACTAAAGAGGCATTTGCGCGACGGTTGGCAGCTGCCAACGTCGACCAATCTTGCTCGACGATCTTGTTCTTAATAAATGCATTGGCTTCTATAAAGTCGGGGTCAAAACCCCTTTCTAAGTTCAACTTCTGATTAGAAATACATTCAAAGTGGGCAGCCACAGCGGGAGTGGTGAATTGCCTGGGTACCCCACTGGGGGCATGCGCAGTCCCCACTGTGGATTTATGTGGGTTTTCAGATGGGATTTGCATATCCCCAGCATCAGTTTCTAAAGAAGAAGAACTCAAAGAGGGTTCTAGACCCTTACCTTTTCCAGCGGTCTTCCTCGGCTTCTTAGTGGGTGTTTTTGCTGATTTGGTCACCAAAGACCTGGTGACCATTCCCTTGTTCCTCAAAGCCCTACTCATTGGATTCTCCCCACTGTGGGAAGCAGTTGTTATCGCTTCCAAGCCAACAGCAGTTGTGGCTTGAGAATTTGTTCCAGTCTGAATATGCTCCTTACCCATTCCTTGAACTTCTTTTTCTTTTCTTTCCCTCTCTTCAGCCGCTTTTTTCATTGCTTCCTCAAGAAGCCTTTCATTCTCCATTCGTCTTTGTTCTTCCTCGACCTTTTTCTTCTCCTTTTCGACCCGAAGCTTTTCTTCTTCAGCCTTTCTTTCCTCCTCTTCTTTCCGTTTTCTCTCCTCCTCTTCACGTAACCTTTCCTCTTCCTCTTTTCGTTTTCTCTCCTCCTCCTCTCGTAACCTTTCCTCTTCCTCTTTTCGTTTTCGTTCGACTTCTTCTTTTCTCTTTCTGATGGCCGACATGCGCAGGTTGAACTCTTCTTCCAATTTTCGTTCTTCCTCTTCGGCTTGTAATGCCTCACAATCGAAGTGGCTAGAACCAGAATCTGCCACTTTAGATGAAGAAACAGCCTTGGGACTCTCTTGTTTCGACGAACCCGTGTCTGGAACAATCGGATTGTCGCCGGAGACTGGTGGCGGTTCATTTAGGTCGCCGGTGACAGTTTCCGGCGGTTGTCCTTCGGCGGTCCTGCGGCGGACGGCCGCACGTGTGGGTGCATCGGGGTGGGTGTTCATCCTCTTGGTTCTTGCCATTTTTAGGGTTGTAGGAAGGTTTCAGATTGGTGGGTTTTCTTGGAGAGAAATGGAGAAGAAAAGTGTTTTTGAATGTTTTTAGAAGTGAAAGTGGTTTTTGAGAGGTTAAGATGGTTTTTTGAATTTTGGAAAAAGGTTTAGGGTGAACCGTCGGTTTCTAGGAGAGAGAGAGAGAGAGAGAAGGATTATGATGGTTTTTCTTGGAAAATGGTGAACTATGACAACATGGCATAAAGGTAGACTTGTTGGCAGAAAAAGGTGAAAGCTTGTCAGCCTTGGGCCCCAAAAATGGTCCCATCTTCCGTCAGATTCAAGAGTGGGGAGTGCAGTGACCTGAGCGTTCCCCACTGCGAAGCATTTTCCTTGATTTTTCTTCAAAAAGTGGCACTTTCTTCTACACACATTAAAACAAACTACCATGCAGAATTAAAAAGACCAAAAATAATAAAAAGACAGCAAAGAGTTGAAATAAAATATTTACAAGTGGTCCCGATGTTTCTTAACCAAAGTGGGGTGGAGAGTGGGATGGAATGTGGGCACTCTCGTTCAGAAAGTGCTTCACCCTTTGCCCATTGACTTTGAAGGTTTGATCCGATTGTGGAGATTTCAACTCTACTGTTCCGAAAGGACTCACCTTAACAATGGTGTATGGTCCCGTCCATCTTGATTTTAGTTTACCTGGAAAGAGTTTGAGACGAGAGTTGAACAATAGTACATGTTGTCCTTCTATGAACTCCCTATGGTTGATCCTACGATCGTGCCACATCTTGGTCTTCTCTTTATACAACTTTGCGTTCTCATAGGAGTGATATCGCAACTCCTCTAGCTCATGCATTTGTAAACTCCTTTTGATTCCCGAAGCATCCTCACTCATGTTAAGTTCTTTAAGGGCCCAAAACGCCTTATGCTCTAATTCAATTGGTAAATGGCAAGCCTTGCCAAAAACTAATTTAAATGGACATTCCCAAAGGAGTTTTGTAGGCCGTTCGATAGGCCCAAAGAGCATCATCAAGTTTGGTTGACCAATCTTTTCGGTGCGGTTTAACAACTTTTTCCAAAATTCCTTTGATTTCACGATTTGAAAGCTCGGCCAAACCATTGGTTTGTGGATGGTATGCGGTGGCCACTCTATGATGTATGTCATATTTAGCAAGAACCGAGGCCATGACTTTGTTTATAAAATGGGTGCCTTCGTCACTAATCAATGCCCGTGGTGTTCCGAATCTGTCAGGATCGATTCTTAACAAGAATTAAACTTCTTAGAAACAGAATTTAGAGAATCTTGCGGAATAGAACTCTAAATCAATTAAAGAACAATCAATAGAATTCAACACACTGTATATATCAAACTGTATTACTCACAAGTTTTACACCAAACCTCAATCTTGTTGAACAGGCTCAACAAGACGACTTCTACTTCTCTAGAAATAGGGTTCTTACACCTTGAGGTTAATTCACTCTTGAATGAATATCAAATTCTATTTCACTCGTATATCTTCTATCGTATATCATAATAGCTATCTATCAATACTATTTATACAAAAGTAATTACAAGATAACTATCAAAAGTAAATTGATCTTCTGAATCTTCGTTAAACATATCTTGATCAATTCCTTCTTTGTCTCCAAAAGTATCGCATACCAAACTTATCAAGTCAGCAGTATTAACAATGATTTGGCTCAGCAGCATTAACGACCTTCAGCAGTATTAACCTTCACAGTCTTCTAGCAGTAGTATCTCAGCTCAGCAGTACTAACCATGTCTAGCAGTAGTAATTTGGTCTAGCAGTACTAACCGTGTCTAGCAGTAGTAACTTCGTCTAGCAGTAGTAACCTTGACTAGCAGTAGTAACGAAGAACTGGCAGTAGTAACATTGTCTTGGCAGTACTAACCATACTTAGCATATCTTCAGTTCCCAACAATCTCCCCCTAACTTGACTTTTAGGAAAAGAAGTCAAGTTCTTCAGATGATGCTTCCAAAACTTAGTCATCATATACGCACAGATTAGGACTTAAACCTAGACTCTGATTGAGAATCCTTTTTACCAAGAATCTACCCATTGCTGAATCCTTGTTGCAGGTCAACTTAGCATTTAGCATTCCTTTCAGTCTCTTCATGCTGTGATTGTATATTTCATCCACCAGATAGTATTCTTGCGTTGCAGAGTCAAGGGAGATGACATATACTCCACAGTTTTCATAGAGCATCCAGTTGGTAATGGCTTGAAACTGTGTGTTTATCCTATGCTGAACTGCTTCAGGTTTGAACATTTGGCACAAGAATTCAAGTACCATTTTAGAGATTGACATCCCTTGCTCAGTCAGCATGTTTTCATATATCCTCATCCCAACTTTGAACATCTCTTCTAAGTCTGATCTTGAGCAAGTTCTGACAATTTTTCCCCAAGTTGAAAAGACTTCAAATTTTCCATCTGCTCTTTTTATCCTAATGAACTCCTTTCTACCATCTTTCAAAGTGTCCCAAAAGATGATTTCAGGAGCCTTAGATGATATTGGTTCAGCCTGAATTGGAATTGGGTTAGAGTCAACACTAGTAATGTACAAATCACATTGGGCATCAGTTTGTGATTGTACATTGCTTGATTGCCCTGATGGAGTTGCCACTTCTTCTTCAGCAACTTCTGAGGTTAATTTTTCTTTCACTGTTTCCTCCTGGGCCTCTTTTGCAGTTGGCTCCACCCTTGGCTTCTTTTCATTTTTCTTCTGTGAAGTTATGGGCTTGGTGCTTGGTCTTTTCTTTGACATCATCTTGGTTCAACACACTGTATATATCAAACTGTATTACTCACAAGTTTTACACCAAACCTCAATCTTGTTGAACAGGCTCAACAAGACGACTTCTACTTCTCTAGAAATAGGGTTCTTACACCTTGAGGTTAATTCACTCTTGAATGAATATCAAATTCTATTTCACTCGTATATCTTCTATCGTATATCATAATAGCTATCTATCAATACTATTTATACAAAAGTAATTACAAGATAACTATCAAAAGTAAATTGATCTTCTGAATCTTCGTTAAACATATCTTGATCAATTCCTTCTTTGTCTCCAAAAGTATCGCATACCAAACTTATCAAGTCAGCAGTATTAACAATGATTTGGCTCAGCAGCATTAACGACCTTCAGCAGTATTAACCTTCACAGTCTTCTAGCAGTAGTATCTCAGCTCAGCAGTACTAACCATGTCTAGCAGTAGTAATTTGGTCTAGCAGTACTAACCGTGTCTAGCAGTAGTAACTTCGTCTAGCAGTAGTAACCTTGACTAGCAGTAGTAACGAAGAACTGGCAGTAGTAACATTGTCTTGGCAGTACTAACCATACTTAGCATATCTTCAGTTCCCAACAGAATCGAGTGAAAATATTTTTATGCAAAAATTTCACCACGGTGTTGGCATCATTAGAGTGACATGCAATGGCTTCTACCCATTTCGAAACATAGTCAACAGCAACCAAGATATAAAAATTATTGTTGGAATTTGGAAAAGGTCCCATGAAATCTATTCCCCAAACATCAAAAAGTTCAACCTCTAAAATGTTGTTAAGAGGCATTTCATTTCTTTGCGATATATTCCCCGTACGTTGACATTGCTCACAATTTTTCACAAATTCATATGAGTCTTTAAAAACAGTGGGCCAAAAGAATCCACTTTGCAAGATTTTCGCCACGGTACGGTTTCCACCGTAGTGGGATGTGTGACAACCATGGAGTATTTGATGTTGCTCACTCCCATGGACACAACGCCTCAATATTTGGTCCGCCCCTATCTTGTACAAGAAAGGATCGTCCCAAACGTATTACCGTGTGTCGTGTAGAAACTTTTTGAATGGTTGTCCACTCATCCCGTGGGGCTTAAGTCCACTTGCTAAAAAGTTTGCAATATCAGCATACCAAGGAATATTATGATGTTGAACAGATAGTAATTGTTCATCGGGAAAAGTTTCTTTTACCGGAGTGGGATCAGGAGTGGGATCAACAGTGCCCACTGTCTTCTCGAGCCTGGACAAATGGTCGGCAACCTGATTGCTTGTTCCTTTTCTGTCGACGATCTCAAGGTCAAATTCTTGCAGCAATAAAACCCATCTAATCAACCGTGGCTTGGAATCAGCTTTGTTGAACAAATATTTGATCGCTGCATGATCTGTGTGCACTATGACCTTCGTCCCTATCAAGTATGACCTGAAACGATCAAAAGCAAACACCACCGCAAGTAATTCTTTTTCAGTAACAGTGTAATTAATCTGAGCTTCAATCAGTGTTTTACTTGCATAATAAATGGGGTGAAAAACTTTGTTCTTTTTCTGTCCGAGAACAGCCCCCACAGCCCAATCGCTGGCATCACACATCACTTCGAATGGGAGTGACCAGTCAGGAGTGGTCACTATGGGTGCTGTGACTAATGCTTCTTTGACTTTTTCAAAAGCTTCTCGGCATTCTTGGGTAAAAATGAAGTCTTTTTCATGCTGTAATAGGTTACATAGGGGTTTTGTAATTTTCGAAAAATCCTTGATGAACCTCCTATAAAAACCTGCGTGACCCAAAAAACTTCGAATACCTTTCACCGTTGTAGGTTCGGGAAGTTGTGCCACTACCTCAAGCTTGGCTTTGTCAACTTCCAACCCTCTTTTTGAGACAAGGTGTCCTAAAACAATACCCTCTTCGACCATAAAATGACATTTTTCCCAATTTAAGACTAGGTCGTGGGTCTCACATCTCACTAGGCTTTTCTCTAAATTTCCCAAACAATTGTCAAATGATGTCCCTATCACAGAAAAATCGTCCATAAAAACTTCTATGGTATCTTCTATCATGTCGGTAAAAATGGCCATCATACAACGTTGAAAAGTGGCGGGGGCATTACACAATCCAAATGGCATTCTCCGGAATGCAAAAGTGCTGTAGGGACAAGTAAAGGTGGTCTTTTCTTGGTCCTCGGGTGCAATGTGGATTTGGTTGTATCCGGAGTATCCATCTAGAAAACAATAAAATTCCTTTCCCGCTAACCTATCAAGCATTTGATCGATGAAAGGTAGAGGAAAGTGGTCTTTCTTAGTGGCCAAGTTGAGTTGTCTATAGTCCATGCATATCCTCCATCCCGTGACAGTCCTAGTGGGAATGAGTTCGTTCCTTTCGTTCTTCACTACAGTCGTCCCTCCCTTTTTAGGGACACATTGGACGGGGCTCACCCAACTACTACTAGCAATGGGATAGATAATACCGGCGTCTAACCACTTCAAGACTTCTTTCTTAACTACCTCCTTCATGATGGGGTTCAACCTTCTTTGAGGTTGGACTTTCCCCGGGTGGTCACTCTCCAAATTAATCTTATGTTGACATAAAGAGGGGCTAATTCCTCGAATGTCCGCTATGGTCCAACCAATTGCCTTCTTATGCTTCATCAACAAATCGATCAGGAGTTGTTCTTGTTTCTCACTAAGTTTGGAAGAGATAATAACGGGAAGTTTATTATCTTTAGCGAGATAAGCATATTTTAAATGGGAAGGCAATGGTTTAAGCTCTAACTCGGGAGGTCGTTCTATTGAAGGGGGTTGAACATTTCTATCCTTAAAGTCCAGAGGTTCAAAGGCTGCAACCATTTCGTTACACTCATCCTCAAAAGTGTCATCACTCTCGGATTCAGAGTGCTCACTATCACTCCTCACTGTGGGAACTGCTCTCCCCACTGTGGGCAGTGTGTCAAAACTGTGGGTTCCATAAATCGAACTCAAGGCAAAGCAATCTTCGGTATCTATATATTTAAGAGACTTAAAAACATTGAATGTCACCTCTTGGTCATTAACTCTCATCGTGAGTTCCCCTTTGTGCACATCAATCAAAGTACGTCCGGTTGCAAGAAACGGACGCCCTAAGATGATTGGGATTTCTTTATCGGCCTCATAATCTAGAACTAGAAAATCAGCGGGGAAGATAAATTTATCCACTTGGACCAAAACATCTTCTATTTTTCCCTTGGGATAAGCAATGGACCGGTCGGCTAGTTGTAATGTCACGGTTGTGGGTCTAGCCTCTCCAATACCTAACTTGTTAAAAATGGACAGCGGCATCAAGTTGACACTAGCTCCTAGATCACAGAGTGCTTGACCTACTTCTTGTCCTCCTATTGTGCATGGAATGGTGAAACTACCTGGGTCTTTCAATTTAGGTGGAATCTTGCTAGTGAGGAGGGCGCTACATTCCTCGGTCAAAGCCACAGTTTCAAATTCACCCAATTTTCTCTTTTTGTTCAAAATATCCTTTAAAAATTTAACATAGGTTGGCATTTGCTCAAGAGCTTCTACCAAAGGTATGTTAATGTGAAGTTGTTTAAAAATGTCTAAGAATTTTTTGAATTGAACATCGACATTTTTCGGCTTCATTCTTTCAGGAAAAGGAATATTTCGTGGGTCGATTTGAGTTTGCTGTGGTATTGGCTTTGGAACAGTAGGCTTTGGGACAGATCCAAGAGTGAGAAGGTCAGGGATGTCGGTCCCCACTGTGGGGATCACAGTGACTTGAGGAGTGCCCACTGTGGTGCTCACAGTGGGTTTTTGAGGCGAATCATCAGACTCAAAAACGATATCTTTCAGATCCTTTCCACTCCTCAGTGTTATGGACTTGACATGTTCAGGTCCTTTTCCTATCACCCTAGCTTGCTCGGTGTCACTAGGTAATGTTCCTGGTGGTCTATTCTTAACTTCAACGGCTAGTTGTCCTACTTGAGTCTCTATGTTCCTAATGGCTGCTTGAGTTTGATTCATAAAACCCTTGAGAATTGATTCAATCGATTGTTGAGCCTCAGCTGATTGGTTGGATCGTGGTTGGTATGGTTGTGAGGACTGCCCTTGGTGAAAGTTTTGTGGGTGCTGCCCACTGTGATGTGAGGATTGCCCACTGTGATGTGATTGAAATCCAGGGGGGTTGTGTGGTCTTTGCTGGATATGACTCGGCCCTTGGGGTTGGAGTCCTTGATTACCAGACCAAGAGAAATTTGGATGATTTCTCCAACCTGGATTATAAGTCTGCGAATAAGGGTTATTCCTCGGGTTGGTTCCTATGACATTAACAGATTCGGGATTTGCTGGACAAAAATAAAAAACATGCTCCTCTCCACAGAGGGAGCAGTTTTCAGGGAGATGTGTTGCGGAATTTACTTGGCCTCTATTTTGATTTAAAACTATTTTGGTCAAGGCCACTAATTGCGCATTCATGGTTTTAAGTGCTTCGGAATCGATGGTGTTGGTCTTTGACATGGGTGCTCTCGGATTTGACCATTCGGTATTGTTGTTGGACACTTTTTCTAAGATTTGATATCCTTCGTTGTAAGTCATACTCGTAAATGTTCCACCGGCTGTTGCATCTAAGATGATTTTGGCTGCATTGGAAAGACCATTGTAAAAGGTCTCCAATTGGATGCAATGTGGGATGCCATGATGTGGGCATTTTCGAAGTAAATCTTTAAATCGTTCCCATGCATCCGAAACAGCCTCATCTTCCTCTTGCCTAAACAGAATTATATCATTTCGAAACCTTACATTCCTTGTTGGAGGAAAGTATTTTTGCAAAAATTTATCAGCAAGCTCTTGCCAAGTGGTTATCGAGTGAGGTGCATGTGCGTTCAGCCAAGACTTCGCCTTGTCCCTTAATGAAAAAGGGAAAAGCCTTAGTCTTAATGCCTCATCACTAACACCTTGCAACTGAAAGGAATCGGTCATTTCTAAAAAAGATTTTAAGTGCGAGTGCGGATCCTCAGATGGCGATCCTCCAAATTGACCCATGGCTTGGATCATTTGAAACATTATCGGTTTGAGTTCAAAATGCGTTGTTTCAAGGACGGGCCTTCGAATCCCGGAGCCTAAATCACTAACTCCGGAAGTAGCATAGTCCCGTATTTTTCGATCTTTGCTATCGGCAATCGTTATGGTGGTCTCCATGATAGGTGGTCTTTCGGCCATGTTCACAGTGGGGATCACAGGGGATTGTCGATTTCTGTTTCTTCGTCTTCTTCGAAAAGTTTTCTCTATTTCAAGATCGATTGGTAACAAAGGTTCGTGTTGTTGCCTTGGCATGCAACACGAAAAGCTTAGAAAAACGAGTTACTCGGGCTCGAACAAAAACTAATGTCTTGAGATTTAAAATCACGCCAGTCCCCGGCAACGGCGCCAAAAACTTGTCACGTGCGAAATATGTGTTTTAATCGCAGTGGGTTGCAAACTGTCCACAGTGGGAAGTGCAAGTGTGCACTGTCCACTATGATCGTCACAGCAAGTAATAGTTGGTAAAATACCAGAATCGAATCCACAGGGACTGGACAATCAAGACAATATGGTTCTCATGAGCTCCTTTTACAAGTTTCAACTAGAGAGGAAAATAATACTTGGTTTTGTTTGGTGAAAATAGCTACTTTAACGATTTTACTAAGATTTAAAAGGAGGAATGTAGGTTGGATTTTCCCTACATTTTATCTCAAATACTTGGTCCTTAGAAGTGATCCTCGTATTCGTGGTGGACATTTTCGCTAGAAAAGCCCGGTTACAAAATACTCACACCGTTAGATAAAAATCCCATACTCTTAGTATTTGTTGTTTTGTCAATGGTAATCTCTAATGGACCTTTTCAGGCCTCGATGGAATGTGTAGAGACAAATACTCTAAGTGTTTTTAATACACAAATTAGCTTGCCTACTACTCCAGTGGGCAGAGATTAGCTCACTATGCCGACCTCACTCTCGTAAGTGTCATAAGAATTCTTTCGAATCCCCTAGCATCATTCAAGCTCGTGTCACTGCGTTCTACTCATTTCTAAGTGAAGAACTAGACTTTAGATCCTTGCAAGTGATCGGCTTGTTCGCATCTTTGGGTAAATATCGAGAATGAATGACCAAAACAACAAATGTTCCAAGTATAAAGATTACTCAAGCATTTTTAATAAAATCCAGGTACTTCTCTTTCCTACATCCCAAAGGATGTTTAGCCTAGCATTTCCGAAATAAAGAAAACAAAAGATGAAGATTTGCACATAATAAAACTGAAAGTACTTGAATTAACTGCTCACAGTGGGGAACGAGAAGTCGTCCCTGCACTGTGTATTGCGAACTACAATTAAACTAAGAAAGTAAATTACTGAAAATTAAACTAGTTACTGCAGTAAATAAAAGACTAAAGCTAATGTGGTAGTTGAGAGAATTTAAAGCTAAGCAAAAACTCAAGGATGATATCCAAGCATGCATTTAATGGTACCCAAGAGCTCCTTTATATACTAGGAGAAGGAGTTGGGTATTACACAAAAGAGATGAGTCTTCCAATGGGTAAAAACTGATGTGTTGTGGCAGAAATCAGCACCTTGTGCAAACCAATTACCCAATGGACCCTTTTCCAAGTCAATCTCCAAGTACATAAAGGAGTACTTGTTGCAATCTTCAATGTAGATGCCATTTTGTACTTCCTCCAGCCATTTTCCTGCTAATGAACCTTCCTCCTCCAGAAAATTAGATCCCAACCAATAGTTTCTTTTTCTCTTCTTTTTGATCTGCTCGAAGAGTGGGGACCCGGAGTGGGCACAACAGTGGTCACTGCAGGATAAAACGTGAAAAACACCCAAATTCCACTAAATAATTTATTAAAGACTATGGTTTACTCTTTTTGCTCATTTTCAATAATTACACCAAGAATGGGGGTTTTGAGAGGTGAAATGGCTAAAATTGACAAAATAAAGTGGAAAATAAATGGAAATAATAACTCTAAAAATAGAGTTATCAGCCACCAAAGTGGCCACCATATGCAGCAGCATGACAATGCTGCAGCACTGCAGGCACTTCCTGGTGTGGTATGCACCTCCTTAGGATCTCGTCAGTCCCTACCTTAAAAAGAAAGGGGCCATCCCAAAGATAGTTCTTAGAATCATGAATTAGTTTCTTCTTTTGGCCTTTGTTTAAATCTGGTGGAATGATCCCAACAGCCAAGAAATTTGCAATGTCTGCAAACCAGGGGGCTGTATGATGCTGCAGCATCAAGAGCTGCTCATCAGGGAACTTTTCATTAATTTCACTAGTGCTTGATTCTCCTTTTTCTAACCTGGACAAGTGATCAGCAACTTGATTGTTCACCCCTTTTCTATCTACTATTTCAATTTCAAACTCTTGAAGCAAAAGAACCCACCTTATTAACCTTGGCTTGGCATCTTTTTTGGAAATCAAATACTTGATGGCTGCATGGTCAGTGTGAACAATGACCTTAGTACCCATCAAGTAGGATCTAAACTTTTCAAATGCAAAAACCACAGCCAAAAGTTCTTTCTCAGTGGTTGTGTAGTTTATTTGGGCTTCATTTAGAGTTTTACTAGAATAGTAGATAGGGTGGAAAACTTTCTCATTAACTTGGCCTAAAACAGCACCAACTGCCCAATCACTTGCATCACACATAAGTTCAAATGGTTTTGTCCAATCAGGAGTAACAACAATAGGGGCAGAAATCAGTGCTTTCTTCAAAGTGTTGAAAGCAGATTTACACTCCTTGTTGAAATCAAAAGCTTGGTCATGCTGGAGTAATAAACAGAGGGGTTTGGAAATTTTTGAAAAATCTTTCATAAACCTCCTATAAAATCCAGCATGTCCAAGAAAACTTCTTATACCTTTAACATTTGTGGGCTCAGGTAGACTCTCAATGACTTCTAGCTTGGCCTTGTCTACCTCTATTCCCCTTTTTGAAATTACATGACCCAAAACAATGCCTTCTTTTACTATGAAATGACATTTTTCCCAGTTTAGGACTAGATCAGTCTCTTCACATCTCTTAAGGCTTTGTTCTAAGTTTTTCAAACACTTCTCATAGGAAGATCCATAGACAGAAAAGTCATCCATGAAAATCTCCGTAGAGGTTTCCAACATATCAGAGAAAATGGACATCATGCATCTCTGAAATGTGGCTGGTGCATTGCACAGTCCAAAAAGCATCCTCCTAAAGGCAAAAGTACCATAAGGGCAAGTGAAAGTTGTCTTCTCTTGGTCCTCAGGTGCTATAGCAATCTGGTTATACCCTGAATAGCCATCTAAAAAGCAATAGTATTCTTTTCCAGCTAGTCTATCCAACATTTGGTCTATGAATGGCAGAGGGAAATGGTCTTTGTGGGTTGCTTTGTTAAGCTTCCTATAGTCCATACAAATCCTCCATCCTGATACTATCCTAGTTGGGATTAGCTCATTCCTTTCATTTTCTACCACAATGACACCCCCCTTCTTTGGAACACACTGGACAGGACTTACCCAATTGCTACTGGCTATAGGGTAAATGATTCCAGCATCAAGCCACTTTAGGATTTCTTTCTTGACCACTTCTTTCATTACAGGGTTCAATCTACTTTGAGGCTCTACAGAGGTAAAGTCTTTGTCTTCTAAGATTATCTTGTGTTGACAAATGGATGGACTTATACCCTTAAGGTCAGAGATGGTCCAACCTATGGCTTTGGTGTGAGATTGAAGCATTTCAACTAGTTGCTTCTCTTGCTCAACTTCCAAAGAAGCTGAGATGATCACAGGTAGCTTACTATCCTTCCCCAAGAATGCATACTTAAGGTGGGCAGGTAATTGCTTCAAATCCAAATCTGGTGGTGCTTCTATTGATGGTAAAGGGGTTTTATGTGTGGACTCTTCTTCCAGAAGTTCAAATGATGCAGCTTGCTGCAGCAACTTACCACTGTCTAAAATACTATCCTCCTCACTGTCACTATCCACAAGTTCTTCCAACTTCTTACTTTTGGTTCCTAGAATCTCTTCCAAGGCTCCCTCATGACACATAGATTCAATGGAGCTTAGCATAGAACAAGTCTCCACTTCATCAGGATGTTTCATGGATTTGAAAACATTGAAAGTAACATTTTGGTCATTCACTCTCATGGTCAACTCTCCCTTTTGGACATCAATAAGGGTTCTACCAGTGGCAAGGAAAGGTCTTCCTAAGAGTAAAGGTGTATCCTTATCTGCTTCAAAGTCAAGGATTATGAAATCAGCTGGGAAGATGAACTTATCTACTTGTACCAAAACATCCTCTATCTTGCCCTTAGGATATGCTATGGTTCTGTCTGCTAATTGCAGGGTCACAGTGGTTGGTCTAGCCTCTCCTATCCCTAGATTTCTGAAAATGGATAAGGGCATAAGGTTTATGCTAGCACCAAGGTCACACAGAGCATTTCCTACATGTTTTCCACCTATTGAACAGGGAATTACAAAACTCCCAGGATCTTTCAGTTTAGGTGGAAGTCTATTGGAAACAAGGGCACTACATCCTTCTGTAAGAGCAACAGTTTCATACTCAGTGAGTCTTTTTTTCTTACTCAAGATATCTTTCAAAAATTTGGCATAGCTAGGCATATTTTCAATAGCTTCTACCAATGGGATGTTAATGTGTAATTGATTGAATACATCTAGAAACTTCTTAAACTGAATGTCCTCCTGTTGATTCCTCAACCTCTGTGGGTAAGGAATGTAAGGAGGAACAGGAGCAATCACTGCCTTCTTAGGATTTGGTATTGGTTGGACAGAGGGGGTTTCTATTGGTTGGTTAGGTGCTGCAGAAACAGGATCTGATGGTGTTAGATCTGTGGCAGCATCTTTCTTGCTTGTACTGGGGTTTACCTCACTTGGAAAAAGTAATGGAAAGTCAGACTTAGGTGGTATGGTCACAGTTTCTTCCATCACCACTGGTTCAAGAACAACAGTAGGTGTTGCTACAGCAACAGATGGTGTTGCTATAGCACTCTTCTCAGTGATAGGTAGTGTAACAGTCTTATGTTCTTTTGGACCACTGCTAACTAAGTCCTTTCCACTCCTTAAAGTAATGGCTTTCACTTGTTCTTTGACTACATTCCTAGGGACTTCAGTATCGCTAGGTAGTGTTCCATTTGGTCTATGTCTCAACTCTATGGCCATTTGTCCTATTTGAGTCTCCAAATTCTTGATGGTAGCATTTTGGTGATTCATGGGTGAAGTAGTATGGTTTATAAAACCTTTCAGCACAGCCTCCAAGGAAGCTGGTTGTTCACCTTGATGGTTAGGAGGCTTTTGGTAGGTAGATGGACCTTGTTGATACTGACCTTGTTGATATGGACCTTGTTGATTTGGTTGAAAACTCTGCTTCTGGTCTTTCACAGCTGGTGGATTTAAACATGGGTTGTGCCAAGAAAAATTTGGATGGTTTTTCCAACTGGAGTTGTAAGTGTTACCAAACTGATTTGGTCTGTTGTGGATGTAGTTCACAGATTCAATATTTAGGCTGCATTGGTCAAAAGTATGACCTTCACCACAGTACACACATTGAACTGGTAGAAACTCTGAGACAGATGCTGCAACAACAGTATTGGCAGCTGGAGCATTCATGTTTTGCAACATGGTGTTCATGGCTGTTAACTGAGCAGTTAAAGCAGTAATAGGATTTGTTCTAGGGGTTCCCACAGTTGGTCTGAGTACAATTGCTCTGGGATCCATCCACTGACCACTATTGTTGGCAATTTTTTCTAAAATGTTGTAACCATCAGTGTAGGTACTAGAGATAAAGGCTCCACCTGCAGTAGCATCAAGCATTTGCTTAGCTGACATATCAAGACCATTGTAAAAGGTCTCTAACTGTATGCAGTATGGAATGCCATGATGTGGGCATTTCCTTAGTAACTCCTTGTACCTCTCCCAAGCCTCAGGAACTGCCTCTCCATTTACTTGTTTAAATTGACAAATTTCATTTCTAAATTGGGCATTCCTGGTTGGGGGAAAGTATTTTCTTAAAAACTTTTCAGCCATTTCATTCCAAGTTTTGATTGAGTCAGGAGCTAAAGAATTGTACCAAGCTTTGGCTCTATCCCTTAAAGACCATGGAAATAACTTCAGCCTTAAGGCTTCAACAGATACTCCACCAAGGTGAAAAGAGTCAGTGAGCTCCATAAAATTCTTTAAGTGCAAATGTGGATCCTCAGTAAGGAGTCCAGCAAATTGACCATTTGTTTGTAACATGTGAAACATAATAGGCTTAAGCTCAGATTGGTCACCCTCAATATTGGGCCTACGTATTCCTGTGTGCAGCTGGGCAAGCATAGGAATAGCATAGTCCATAATACCACCATTTCTTGAGTTAGCGATCCTAATAACTTCCTCCTCAGGGTTGGGTTCCGGTGCTGCCATTTCAGCAGGAGCAGGAGGATTCTGAAGCAAAGCTCTTTGTATCCTTCTTCTCCTTCTGAAAGTTCTCTCAATATCAAGATCAAGATCAAACACAGCCCCGTGAGGTAGTCTTGGCATAAACCACAAAAACACAGATTGTAAAAATCAACTTTTCAAACAACTTAAAGTAACTTTCTTTGGCAAAAGTCCCCGGCAACGGCGCCAAAAACTTGGTCGGGATGAAATGTAACCCCAAAAAGGCTACAGCAACTAGCAAACCATGCAAGTATACATGTTCTACTAGTGTCGTCCGTAAACAAGTAATAATGGTAAGTAATACCAGATATCGTACCTTAGGGACTTTTAAAGCAAGAAGAGTAACAACAAGTTGATTCTCAAAGCTGGATTTTGGTAACAGGATTTTTAGTAACTGAAAGCAAAGTACTGAAAGATAAGAACAAGAAATTAAAGATAGTATGGGTGCAAGATCAGGTTGGATTTGGGCTAACAAAGTGCTCAGGACATTGCTATAGCAAGCACATGAGTGCTGCAGCAAAGTCTCCTCAATACTACTGAATTGAATGGCCTTCCAAAGGAAGTTCAGATTAGACTTTTTACGTAGGGTGGGCACTTGGTAAGTGCAACAAGAACCTACTAGTCGGATCTTACCTTTCTTTCCATATAGTTTCTCAACCCAAAGGATTGAATCAACTCTTTATAGTCTCTATAACACACCCAACATAAACACTTGCGTTGTCTCCATTTTGAGTCCAACTCATCCAAATAGAATAACACTCGTCACTTTGTCAAAGACTATAGGATGAAGCATTCA
Organism: Saussurea involucrata; assembly: GCA_033807775.1. Classification (NCBI taxonomy): domain Eukaryota; kingdom Viridiplantae; phylum Streptophyta; class Magnoliopsida; order Asterales; family Asteraceae; genus Saussurea; species Saussurea involucrata. Next base: position 15,596,572 of record CM066312.1, read on the forward strand.
TGTTGTTTATGAATAGTAAAGCAAAAGATTAATGCAAACAAATGCCCAAAGACACTTGGCTTAATCTGCCAACCTTCACTCACACCCACACTATGGTGTTTAGCCTACCATACTGGAATGTAAATGCTTAAATGTAAATGACATGTATGTAAATGACGTAATGTAAGTGCAGAAAGTAAAGAAAGCTGTAAAGGTTGCTATAGCAACAGACAGAATCGGAAAATGACTTGTAACTAAAAGATTGCAATTGAAATTTAAAGTACTTAGAGACAAAGCTTAGAACAAGCTTTGTTCCAGTAGAAGCTGAGTTAAAATGAAATACAAACTAAACTATTTATACTAGAAAGGAGGAATCAAAAGATGCTTAGAAAGTACAAAAGTGGTTATACCCATTGGGTAATAACCAAGCATCTAAGTACAACATAAAGTAAAAGCATATAAAGTCTATCAAAGGAGCATCTTCAGGAGCATCTTTCAGGGGCATCTTCCAGGGTTGACTTCAGCCCAATGTAGTACAAAAAGATGCATGAGGTCTTTCTTCAATAACACAAAAATCGTTCAATTTGATTGAGCCAATGCCTGCCAATATCACTGCTGTAGCATCCCCTGCTGTAGCAACATAGAATTCAGCAACAATTCACCAAAAAGATATGATTAATCCATAAACTACATCCTAGCTCCATTCTAAAGAAAAGGTGTAAAATAAGACTAAAAGACTCAATATCTAATTGGGAAAGTTGTAAAATAAGGTAAACTAAAGTCCTAAATGGGTATAAAAGAGTATATAAATACACTCTTATCAACATGTAACTAGTAGGTTCACCATAACACTGGCCAGGTTTAATTATGAACGTACCATACACGATTATCCTTGCTACCCTCGACGTGATTCTCATTTCTAGCGACTCTATCGACCTCAAAACATCCTATCTTAAAGTGCTTAATGGTGAAACTTCACTCTCATTTACTTAAAAGAACGCTAGTTTGAGTCTAGGTATCCAAAATCAACACCTAATTCTCTCAAACTTATGCTCTGATACCAACTTGTAACACCCTCGAATTGGGAAAGAGCAACTAAATAAAAAATTCGATAATACATCCAAAATAACAGAGTTCTCCATATAAACTAATACAGGAAAATACCTCAAATTAAAGTCTATGGTTAACCTCAACAAGTTATGACCCAAAATTCATTACAAGGACTAAAACCACATCGGGTGTTACTTAACCCAAGTACACGTTGCTAATCCCAAAGATGAATGCGGAAGGCTTCACTTAAACAATTCACCTCTCGAGCACACTACTAAAACACGACCTCTCGCAGTGTCACTAGAACTACTCCCAACCTGAACCTGTTGCACATGCCGACAAATAAAAAGGGTTAGGCTAACGCCTAGTGAGTTCAAGAGTTTTATCATGACCATATAATTTATAAAACGAGAGAGATATGCAATTTAAGTCATGAGTTCAAAAGAATTTACTTTAGATGCAAATCACCCATTTTTCCAACACACACAAATCCCGTGCTGGAAGCTTTAGTATAAAATGACTCTCAAAACAGACTCATTCCAAAACCCACTTGAAAAGTGAAATAGTATTTGATTTCTAAAATAATTGAAATCATGAAATAATCGCTTTTATTCAAAACATCCCAAACTCGGATGAGATATAACCCACAACTTACATACCATGGAAAACAATCCATATAAATATAACACGTCACCGAAAACATGGATAGAAATAAATACCCAAAGCAACACCTTTCGGTGACGGGGGAGGCCCGTTTACATCGCACGTGACGGAACACAAAAGTGGGTCACATAACCATGAAATGAAACAAACATGTGGACTATTCTCACAAAATAACGAGTTCGATCACTCCAGATCTATTGCCCGTGGAGACTAGGGAGCCCCCAACTTCAACCACTTCAGGTCTATACATTGGGTCACTCAAAGTCCACAAAACAAGCACATTTGGGACTACACCTTACTGCCCATGGGACGTTGCCCGACCATATAGGTCCACACCTTACTTACCATGGAACATGATGCTTATCCCGTGCCAAGCACATCTGGAATTACACCTTACTGCCCATGGGACGATGCCCGACCATGTAGGCCCACATCTTACTTACCATGGAACCCGATGCCTATTCCGTGCTACAATAAGAGAAACTAGTGTCTTATCATTGAACGTAAAACTCAAGTGCCTATGGATCCATAGCTAATAAGGTCTAAAACAGTACACGACCCCAAACGAATGAACGAACGCATTCAAAACATGCAATTCTTCAATAAACATAAATCACAACCAAAACTCAACTTTAGGCTATCAAAACTGGACAAATGTCCCCAAGACTCAATAAAATCCATTACCGATACATAAGCTCGGCTAACTCAAAGGATTAATCGTGAAAAGTCATAAAATGAAATTAAACGTAGTAATACACACATTTGCAAATAAATACTTCGATCCATGAAAAACCCGAAACAAAACCTTGGGTTGGGACAACCCTCTTTTCCAAAGGGACTCACACCGTTACGTTTTCAAATCGTCCCATAACGTACCAAATGCATGTTTCCAAAATATACACAAAAATGCATTTTCATATCAAGTAGACTCCATTTATAAAATAAATCATCAGCACATTTTCATTTATGATTTATCTATCAAATTTCTCAAAAATTCCAAATGTAGGTGTTTTACAATATTTACCACAATAAATACTTCAAAAGTTAAAAACCCACTAAATAACTCAACCATTGATAATTTTTCATGTAAAACACATAAGTACTTGGAAAAATAACATTTTTGGCATGTACAAAGTTTTCACAAAGCAACTTGAACTCACCTCGCTAGATTTAGGCTAAATCTAGGTTTTCTCCAAACGTAAGCTCCTTTGAGAAACCCGAATCCTCAATCCAAATCTTCCATAAACCTAGATCCACAAGTTTTCAACCATGAATATTCATATTCAACCACTTTAAAACTATTCCCCAAACATCTTATATCAAAATCTCCATTTTGACCAAAACCCAAATATTAACCTAACTTCCCCAAAATTATCCAAACCAAGATTTGATAAGCATACAAACTAGGAAGCCATCAATAGAGCATTTATAACTCATAATAAAGTTTAGGAAGAGGGAGGGTGAACTTACAAGTGGGTTTATAAGTAAACCCCGAAATTTGGTCAACAATGGTGAGGAGATGATGAAGAAGATGAAGATGTCGAGCTTCCACCCACAATGCTTGAATATCTAGCTCTCAATCTTCTAAATGCACTTGAAGATTTTGATTTGGTGAGATAGATGGGTTTGAACCGATTTGGAAGAGAGAGGAGAAGGGTTGGTGAAGAAACAAATGAAGAAAAGTGAGGAAAAATCGGATTTAAAAGGGGCTGCACAGGTGCTCGCTGTCGCGAGCATTTAGCTGTGCGGGCGCGAGCAAAGCTACTGCCAAGTTTTAGACAAACCTCGCGGCCGCGAGCAAATGGCTGCGTGGGCGCGAGCAGTTCATTTTTCCGACAAAAATTGATTCTTTATCAAAAACGATATCCAACCCAACCAACACTCCTAATACTTCCAAAAGGCCTATTTAAGGTGAAATTGTCTATAAACTTGAAGTTATACTTACCCCAAAAATCCGGGTGTTACAGCCTTTGTCCTCTTAGGAGGTCAGGGGTTCAAATCTCACCAAAGGTGAGGAGGGTGTGTGAGTTTAATTGTTGCATTTGCCGTATATGAATATCATATACTTAAAAAAAGGATACTTTGTCTTGATCAAGGACAACCTGACTTTCAATCCTATCTTGACAAGTGTCCGATGCATTTAATGCACATTGGAGTATTTAAAGAAGACCCTCTCCATGCAAGGTGGCGTTTTTTGAAGAATTTACTTTGTGATCAGGCAAAAATCGGTAAAACATAGCTTTGTCTTGGTGTTCAAGTTGTGTCAATTTTTTCCTGTATACTTTGTGTAAGATTGTTAGGATAGATTTTATTTGTTCTTTTCCGCAACAATCTTAAGGTTTTCTGTGTGTAATTCTTGATTTTATATTAAAGTAAAATAAAGAATTAAATTAAAGTAAATTTTTTGAGTATTATATTCAACCCCCTTCTACAATACTTGTTTTGTGTGCTATTTCATAGCTGGGACCAATAGGATATGATTGCATCGCTCAAACTTACGATCTTTCCTTACAAGGATATCGTCAATGCATTCGTCTCATTTCTCATACAATATCTAAGGTGACATTAGTAAACGATGATGAATAAGATGACAAAACATCAATAGTATTGAACAATAGCATTGCAAAGAGATAGGGCTACCGCCACATAGATGATAGTCATATAAGTGTAATTAATTATACCCCCACCCCGAGAATCAGGGATTAATGAGCACATCTTAACACCCAAAGAGACCCTTAATCAAGCGAATGATTTTTGTGACCTAAACCACAAACTCCAACTTACGCTTAAAAAAGGGTATGACACCATCCTCTGTAACGACCCCAAGGTAGCAGTCTCACAACTATCATGACTAGGTATATCACGTATTCTAGGGCATGTGGATGGTGCTCGAAGTCGAACCACTCCAACTTAGGAACTACCATATATGGAGTGGTTCCTCAGTTGTCCAATTCCTTCTCTAAAAATGCATCTTAGGAGTCAATCATTGTACCCCTTCAGATAGATTAGCAATCGTGGACCAAAATAATGCGGGGACCACAAACCAAATTGACATGGTTTTATACGAGGCAGTACCACAACACTCAATAATTAGAATCAAAGTATGTGTAAATAATTAAAGTTAAAAATATATTTAAAAAACAATTTTATTTGAGAAATCGTTGATTACCAACAACCCCTTGACCCCATGTGGAACCCCAAAGAACCACATGTGAAGAGACATGTTAGAGCTGAAACAAAAGTAGAGGCTATGAGATGGATTCAAGTGCGTCTTTTGCAGGATTCAAACTTAAACCTATTGTATGTATGTGTGTGTGTATATATATATATATATATAGCCATAGGTTCAATAGAGAAGTGCATATATTTAGAGAAATAAAGAAGTGATCATGTCCCTTAGATTATATTAGCTGATTTTTATCACGCGAGGGTAATTTGGTAATTACTGTCATACGTTTTAGAATCAAATTCAAATAAAACAGATTCTTTCCTTAATCAAATTCGATCGTATCCTTATTAGTTCTCGTTTGATTTCGTATCGTCAATCAATCTATTTCAATTTTATCGATTCCAGTCTCTTGATTTGCTCTCGTTTTCTTCTTCTATCGCAAAATTTAGGTTTTGAAAAGTTAGGTTTCAATCGTAATATCATGTCTGATTCAATAACTGTTCCTGATCAAGAAGTTGATCAGTTATCGAACGAAGAAGATCTGTTTGATGAAGATGAAGGTATTGTGTTTTAATTTTGTGCTTTTTTACTGTTTTTTTTATGTATATGTGATTTGATGAAGATGAATTGTAAATAATTAATCCTTCAAATTGAAATTCGAACAATTTTAGTTTTTTACAACTTTTTGAGTTTTAAATTGAATATGAAGATTTGTTTTATGTCTGTTAGAAACATTATAGATTGATATATGAACTTGATGAATTTAGTTTGATTTGATTTTTGAATTTGTGTTATTATAAAACATTCATATATGAATTTATTTGAACGTTCATATATGAATTATTTTGTTTCTTAGTTCATTAATTAGTTAGTTGTAAATAATTAAATTGATTCATATATGAACATTTGTTTAGTTCTGAGTTGCTTTTAAAAAATTTATAGTATAAAGCATTCATATATGAATTGTTTGAATTGTTATAATACATTCATATATGAACATTTGTTTAATTGATTTAAAAATGTTTATAGTCTAAAACATTCATATATGAATTATTAGAATTGCTATAAAACGTTTATATTATGTGTAGGTTCAAATCATTGTTTGTCATCCACAAATTCTGTTCATCAATTAGTTTTTTCACCGTCTGGTTCGAAGTTTTGGATACCGAATGTGCATCTGGATTTGAAGCCAAGAGTAGGTATCTTTTTTCAGTCTGTTCAGCAGGGAATTTCAATGTATGAACGGTATGCTCTGAAAGGCGGTTTTGATGTTAGACTTTCAACAACTGTTAATGGTAATCATGGTGTTGTCAAGATAAAGTATGTTGTTTGTAGTAAGGAAGGGGATCCACCAAAAAGGAGTTTTAATACGGTTCATGATAGTATTGAAGGTAAAAATCACCGTAATTCAAATACGAAGAAGACAGGTTGTAGAGCATGCATTAAGTTGCGTTTTGTACCTTCAAAATCATTGTATGAACTTTATTATTTTGAAGAGAAGCATAATCATATGCTTCTTGATGAAAATGAAATGAGTATGTCTAGAAAACGAAGGCAGCTGTCTTTAAACGATCAAGTGTTTATTCACAATGCTGCTAGTTGTAATATTGGAGCAACGAAGGCGCATACGTTGCATATGTCTTTGAAAGGGGGTTTTGATGTTTCTGGTTGCACTGTTGATGATTATAAGAACTTTAGGAGGGATTTGAATGCATTTGTTGGTTCTGGTGATGGTGAAATGGTTCTTTCTATGTTGGAAGATAGATCAAAGGATGATTCAGGATTTTCTTTTGAATATAATCGGCAGGATAAACAATTATGTGGTATTTTTTGGGCTGATGAAATTGCTAAGCTGAATTACCAAGAATTTGGAGATGTTATTTCATTTGATGCTACGTTCCGCACAAACCAGTATAGAATGGTTTTTGTTCCATTTACTGCTATTAATAATCATAAAAAATCTATTACTGTTGGTGCAGCTTTGTTGTCGGGTGAAACTCTTGATAATTTTAAGTGGCTTCTTGAGGCGTTTTTGAAAGCACATTGTGGGAAGCAGCCTAGTTTGGTTCTAACAGATCAGTGTTTGGCAATGAAACAAGCTATTCCATTGGTTTTTACCGAATCACGTCACAGATTATGTATGTGGCATATCATGGCCAAAGTTCCAAACAAGGTTAGTATCTGTTCATATATGAATTATTAATAAGTTATTAAAATTTTAATGTGATCCCATAGTTCATCATAAATACATTTTCAAATATGAACTTGAACGTTCATATATGAAGACAAAGGTTCATAGTAAATACATGTTCATATATTAATACGAATGTTCATATATGAATGTAAGGTTCATACTAAATATATGTTCATATATGAACATGAATGTTCATATATGAATGTAAGGTTCATACTAAATACATTTTTAAATATGAAAACAAAAGTTTATATATGAACTTGAAGGTTCATATTTGAAGAAAAATGTTCATACTAATTACATATTCATACATGAATACCAAGGTTCATATATGAATTATATCAATCATTATTTAGAGTATTTTTTTTGTAGGTTAGCACAGAGATATATAGGGAGACAGATTTTAACAAACGCTTTAATAAACTTGTTTGGAATGTTCAATTGGAGCCTGAAGAATTTGAAACTATGTGGTTGGATTTGATTAGTGAGTTCAAACTTCAGAAAAGCAAATGGCTTTCACACATGTTTCGTATTCGTCAACAATGGATTCCTGCTTATTTCAAGTCTATTCCTTTTTGTTCATTGATGAAAACTACATCAAGGTCCGAGAGCATAAATTCATTCTTCAACAAATTTGCTCACCATGGTAATAACTTTGTCACATTCATGCTTGCATTTGAAAATGCAATGCGTAAGCAAAGAAATTCTCAACGTAACTTGATCATGCGACAAAGACAACTGTCCCCCATATGTGCACTCCGAAAGCAATTGAGAAACATGCAAATGAAGTTTACACACGGGCTATGTTTTTGGAAGTTCAAAAGGAAATTAATAAAGGAGCATGGTCGTGTGTTCAACAAAATGTTGTTGAAAAGGATGGATGCCAACTTTATACAATTTTGCAAAATGAGAAAGATTGTAAAAGGAAGAAGCTGTTCAAGGTAAAAAGAATTAATAATATATGCATATTTATTATTATTTATTAGCACAACTTACGTTTTTCATGTTCATGTGTCTTGTAGGTTGTGTGGAATCAACTGGATTCAACATTTGAATGTGAATGCAATCATTTTGGTCAACATTGATTTTTATGTCGTCATGTTTTCAAAGTGTTAATGAATGAGAACTTCAATCAAATACCAGAGAAGTATATATGTCGACGATGGAGAAGAGACTTGATATGTTTCAATCTTAGACACATTTCGTGGAGACAAGGCGATCCAAATGGTGAAATGGCAAGAATTTGCTATGATGCACAAGCATCTTTGGATTATATTTTGATGAGTCTTAAAAGTGATAAAAAGAAGCTTAAAGAGTTTGTAGAGAAGATTCATTGTTTGAAAGCTGAGATAGATGCTAATATTCCTTACCAAAGCAAATTGGAAAAGAAGAAAGAGACAATAAGAAATCTTATTGGTGTTAATAAACCAGAAAAAATAGATATCCAGGCACCATCAGGCATCCGCAACAAAGGATGTGGAACAGGAAAACGTTTGATCGGTGCAGGTGAGAAAGCTGCAATAAAGAGTCAAAAGGCTAAGCGATTGTGTAGAAATTGTCAAGAGTTGGGTAATCATGATTCTCGAAATTGCCCATTGAAGAATGTTAATGATTAGATACATAGTCTAGGTTACTTTTTAAGTCTACAATTTAAATAATAAATGTTGATTGATTTTTTAATGAATAATACAAGTTTATTTTGTAGTTGTTTTTTTTTCATGTTTATATATGAAGTTAAAGGTTCATATATGAATGTTCGAAATATATAAACATTCATATATGAACTTTCATATTTGCACTTTCGAATACCTGAACATTGATATTTGAACATTCATATATGAACTTTCTAATATATGAGCATTCATATATGAAGTTTCGAAATATATTAACATTCATATTTGAACTTTCATATTTGCACTTTCTAATATGTGAACATTCATATATGAACATTCATATATGAATATTCGACTATATAAAGATTCATAGATGAACATTCATATTTGAACTTTCTAATATGTGAACATTCATATATGAACGTTCATATATGAACTTTCATATATGAACATTCATATATGAACTTTCGCATGTTAACATTCATATATGAAGACGAAGATTTAAATGTGAACTTGAAGGATCACATTCATATATAAACATAAAAAAGTTCATATATGAACTTCAATGTTCAAATATGAACTCAAAGGTTCATATATGAATATTTTCTGATATATGAACTCAAGAGTTCATATATGAAGTTATATAAACTTATATGAACACTAAGGTTCATATATGAACAATAAGGTTCACATTAATATATAAACAACCAATAAATAGACTGTTAGACAACCTAGGGGGGGTAAGGTTGTATTTAAATCTTTTACTTTCAAAAAATTCTTTTTAAAAATAAATACGGTATAAAATACAGTACAAATACAACAGAGTATAAAAGAATAAATATACAACAACTATATAAACAGATATAATTAAATGCACAGCGGAAAAATAAAGAGATAAAGGAAAGAGAATACTTGACACCGATATTTTAAAGTGGTTCACCAATCACGTGGTTGGCTAGTCCACCTCGAGAAAAACACTTCTCGGAGATCCAATAAGAACGTGTTCTTTACGGTAGAACACAAACCTTAATACAAAAAATAATCACGGATATCTCTACTTCAGTTGATGAGATTTCTATGGATCACTCACTCTATTCAAACACTTACAAGAGGTACATTAATTTTAATATGATAATCACTCTTGTATAATGTTAATCACTTGGATATTTTTAGAGAGATTGATCACTTGAGTTGTGTTGCTGATTCAACTAATCGAGAGATTTTAATCTGCTATCAACTCAAGATTTCTTGCTCAAAAATATTTTTTATAAATTTAATAAGTGATTTAAGTGAGAAAAGAGGCAGCAGAGTATTGATCAAATGCTGGGATAAATTGGTGAAATTGGTGAGTTTCTTCTCCAGCAAACACTTGTATATATAGTAAACCAAGGAAGAGATCCGTTGCATATGAACTAAATTCAGCGTGCAAAAACTTCCTTGCCATCCATGTTGCAGCTTTTCTTGGCTTCTTTTCACATAGGTATTGTAGCATGCAGACTTTGTAAACAACCACAAGCAATCCATCACCATCACCATAGCTTTCTTTCTTGGAATTGAAAATAGTATATATATAATATATAATAAAGGTAATGATGAGTTCCTAGAATATAATATATATATATATTTGGATGATAAAGAAATATATAATATATATATGTATCATACGTTTATATATATATATATATATATTAAAAAAAACTTTTGAATTTAATATTAAAAGATTAATTATATCAAAAACAGTATTGGGTTGGGTTTTCGAAATATCCAAGTGGTATATTATTTTAGGGTGTTTATCATTAAAAAAAATGATGACGTAAAACACCAGTCTTGGACTCTTCAGATAAAATCTTCGTGTTACCCAATTGACTGAGATGTTGCTCTTTATTCTTTAGGAGCTACACACTTGAATAAAATATTAGATAACAAATAATGCGGTGTGTTTTGTAATCATCAAAATAAATATGGAGATGTGATTTTATGTGTACCAAAAATATATCACAATATTAAAAGCTGGGTACACTTGCACCAACACTCTCCCCCTTTTTGATGATGACAAACACAACGCTAAACAGGAGAGCATACTCGGTTTCTCTCCCCCTTTTGTCAAAGCAAAAAGGGTTAGGAAAGACGCTATGCTCCCCCTTGAAAGATGTTCCCCCTCAAAATATGAAATATTTGAGAGTTAGCATTTTCTCAAGGGTTATACTCAAGCATGCCTAAACCAAGTCTTAATTTAAAGAAAGCCTTTTTGTTAAGAGCTTTAGTAAAAATATCGGCCAAATTATCTTCAGAATCAACCTTTTCAAGCACGATTTGGCCTTTTTGAACATTATCTCGTAAAAAGTGATGTCTCAATTCAATATGTTTGGTACGAGAATGTAACACGGGATTTTTGCTTAAGTTAATGGCACTTGAGTTATCACACATAATTGGAATTTTGGTTAGGTGTACCTCAAAATCGGTAAGTGTGTGTTTCATCCAAAGGACTTGAGCACATGCTCTTGCGGCGGCTACATATTCCGCTTCGGTGGTAGACAAAGCTACGGATTGTTGTTTCTTAGAGAACCAAGATACAAGTGAGAGACCTATAAAGGCACATACCCCACTAGTACTTTTTCGGTCAACAATAGATCCACCAAGATCGGAATCGGTGAAACACGTTACTTCTAACTCGGGTTTCTTTGCATACCATAAGCCAAGATTAGTAGTACCTCGTAAATATCGAAAAATACGCTTGACAGCTTCATAGTGAGTTTGTTTAGGTGAAGATTGAAAACGAGCACATAAACATACACTAAACATAATATCAGGTCTACTAGCAGTTAAATATAATAAACTACCAATCATACCACGATAAATCTTTTCATTAAAATCGTTTCCCTCCTCGTCACGAGATAATTGTAAGTTTGTGGTCATTGGAGTTTCAACGGGTTTGACATTTTCAAAGTTAAACTTTTTCAACATATCTTTACAATATTTAGATTGACTAATAAAAATACCAGTTTCACATTGTTTGATTTGCAATCCTAAGAAGTATTTTAACTCTCCCATCATGCTCATTTCAAACTCGCTTGTCATTTTCGCAGAAAATTCATTACACAGTTTTTCATTAGTGGAACCAAAAATAATATCATCAACATATACTTGCACAACTACAATATCATTTTGATCATATTTCACAAATAAAGTATTATCTATTTTACCCATAATATAACCACTTACAATTAAAAAGGTTTTTAATCTATCATACCACGCACGCGGAGCTTGCTTTAAACCATAAAGCGCCTTTTTCAATTTATAAACATGTGTCGGATTTTCAAAATTTTCAAAACCGGGAGGTTGAGAAACGTATACCTCCTCATTTATAATACCATTTAAGAAAGCACTTTTAACATCCATTTGAAATAATTTAAAATCTTTAGCATTTGCAAAAGCGAGAAGCATTCGAATAGACTCCAACCTTGCAACCGGTGCAAAGGTTTCATCATAATCTATACCTTCTTGTTGATTGTACCCCTTGGCAACTAAATGTGCCTTGTTTCGTGTGACTCCACCGTTCTCGTCTACCTTGTTACGGAAGACCCATCTTGTGCCAATAATGGTTTGACTACTAGGGCAAGGAACTAAGTCCCACACATCATTTCTAGAAAATTGGTTTAACTCTTCTTGCATGGCCATTATCCAATCCTCATCTCCTAAAGCTTCATCTATGGTTTTAGGTTCTATGGTTGAGATAAAGGCATGGAAAGCACAATGGGTATGGATTTGTGATCTAGTTGTCCTTTGGTTTAGGTCACCTATAATTTGATCTACGGGATGGCCTCGAGCGGTTCTAAGGTTAGGATCATCTACACCTTGCGGAATAAAACACGGAGGGGCATCACTAGATTCAATATTATTTGTGGAAGGTTGGGTACCTAAATCCAAGGTACTAAGTTGTTGGGCTAAGACTTCTCCCTCACGGATATTGTCATTTGCTAAGGGTGCACTCGGTTTGGGAGGACTCTCGTCAAAGCTAACATTTAGGGATTCTTCTACAACCATGGTCTCCTTATTTAGGATTCTATAGGCTTTGCTATTCCAAGAATAACCTAGGAACACTCCCTCATAGGCTTTGGCATCGAATTTGGTTAGATAGGATTTGGTGTTTAAAATGAAACATTTACATCCAAAAACTTTTAGGTGGGCTAAGGAAGGTTTTCTACCACGGTAAAGCTCATAGGGTGTCTTATTTAGGATACTTCTAATTAGGACACGGTTAAGCACATAGGTCGCGGTAGCAACGGCATCACACCAAAACTTTTGGGGAACTTGATGTTCGTTTAGCATGGTTCTACTCATTTCTTGTAACGTTCTATTTTTCCTTTCAACAACCCCGTTAGATTGAGGTGTTCGAGGAGCCGAAAAATTATGAGTTATACCATGTTTATCACAAAAGGCACCAAATTGGACATCATTATCGAATTCACGTCCATGGTCCGTACGTATGGAAACAATCGTACAACCTTGTTGGTTTTGAATTCGTTTTCCCAAAATTTTAAACTTTTCAAAAGCCTCATTTTTATGTCTCAAAAATAAAGTCCAAGTATAACGGGAATAATCATCCACAATAACCAAAGTGTAAAAATTTCCTCCAAAACTTTGAATCGCCATAGGGCCAAAAAGATCCATATGTAAAAGTTCTAAAACTCTTTGAGTTGAAATCACATTTTTTTATTTATGAGAAACGTGATGTTGTTTGCCGACACGACAAACATCACAAAAATGATTATCAAACTTTAATTTTGGAAGGTCACTCACAAGCTCCTTATTTTTTAAACTTTGAATTAATCTAAGATTAGCGTGACCCAAACGTCTATGCCATAAAGTAGAATTATCATAAAGGGACGATAAACAAACATTTTTATTTACAAGAGTTTTACAAATGTATAAATTTCCTTTTACAAGACCCGTTAAAAGAACTTTGCCATTTCTCAAGATTTTACAAGAATCTTCTTCGAAGATAACGATTATACCATTTTTACAAAGTTGACGAACACTTAGCAAGTTAAATTTTAAATTATCAACATGATTAACATCAAGAAATTTAACATTATTGCAAGAAACTGTACCTCTCCCAATTATCTTTTATTTGGAATTTCCTCCAAAAATTACCTGTCCACCATCACATGACTCATATGATGAAAAGAGATTGCTATTTCCTGTCATGTGACGTGTGCAACCACTATCGAGAATCCAGTCCATATCAAGGTTTATCTACAATAATAAGGATGTAACTTTTATGGTCCCCATTTCTCGTGGGTCCTTCTTAATTAGTTTCAAGGTGACAACAACAAAAATATATAAAGGACTTAGAGTCTTTTATATATATAAGTAAGACAAAAGAATTGAATAGAATATATATAAATATATGTATGATATACGTATATATGAGGTATATATATATAAGTAAATAGAAAGTCAAACCTAATATATAAACAATAAAAAAATTAAACAAAACAAATATATATATATATGTAGTACGTATGTATGTATATATAAACAAAAAGTACATACAAAAGTATATTATTTATATATAATACATATAAGAAAATATATTATATATAGAATTAAAAAGAACTGCATATATATGTAACATATTTAAAACCATAAACGCATACCACCGGGATTATCATTATTAAACATTCCTTTTGGAATCCATTTATTTACCATTTTAATTTTGCGATTGTATTTATCATACACATAAAAAGAAGCATTTATATTCGCATTATTTTTCGGTCTAGAATATTTATCATGGTACATGCGAGCATACGGTTTTCTCGGTATATATTTTACATTATTTATTTTAGGTACATACGGAGGTTTTTGCACATATCGATTTCTTGTATTTACTTTAGGTGATTCAAAATATCTTTTAATTGGCATACAAGAACATTTTTCTTTGCAAGCATCGGAACCAATACCTTTTCTACATTTTATACGGTTAGACATATTTAGCATGTTAAGAACTTTTTCATTACTACTTTGAAATGCTTTAGCTAATAGATTGTCCTTTTCATATGAATCGCATTTAGCTTTTAAACATGCATTTTCATTTTTAAGAATATCACATTTTGTACATATAATATCTTCATGTGTCTTTTTATTTAAACATGCAATTTTTTTATTTAGAATATCACAAGATTTACAAAAATCCTTTTCACCTAATTTAGTTTCTAATTTAGCAATTATATCCATATCATTTGCAGATTTTTGTTTACCGTCATTAATTTTCTTTTCATATGCAGATACGGTTTCTTTTAATTTTGAGATTTCATCTTGATACATATTTGCAAGAGCGGCCATGTCATGGAATGATTCATATAATTCGTCAAGATTATTTTCATCTTCATTTTCGTAATCACTAGCGTAATCTGAGTAACAAGATTTTACCTCGTCGTCGCTTTCGGCCATAAGACAAATAGCTTGATATTCGTCTTCTTCTTCGCTTCCACTCCACGAGCCTCCAACGAAGGCTTTATCCTTTTTATTTTGAAATTTGTTCTTTTTAGGACATTCGTTGGCATAGTGGTCTTTATCACCACATGAGTAACAATAACCTCTCTTTGGTTTGGCTTTTTCGTCGTCACTCGAGTCGTCATTTTTCTTCACTTTATCTTCTCTTTTATGGAAGTTGCGACTCCGGTTTTCACCGCCACGACGGTAGTTACCGTTTCTTTGAAATCTGCTATTTTTAGAAAATTTATTGTTAGTAAAAAATTTAGAGAAGTTTCTTACCAACATAGCGACTTCGTCGAGTTTATCGGATTGATCTTTTGAAGTGCTAGCTTCCTCCTTTTTCTTCTTGTCATTTGGAGTTGAGACTTTAAGAGCTATCGACTTCTTTTTTACTTGCTCCCGATCTTTGTTTCTTTTAAGTGCAATTTCGTGCACTTTAAGATTGCCGACGAGATCGTCGAGCTTCATTAGGGAGAGATCACGGGAGTCTTCCAACGATGTAATCTTTGCCATCCACTCCGAAGGAAGTGGTCGGAGGATTTTCCTTACGTAATCTTCATTAGGATAAGTGCGACCTAATCCTTTCAAAGTAGTCATAATGAGGTTAAAACGTTTAAACATTGAGTCGATTGACTCATCTTTTGACATTTCAAACAATTCATAATCATGAACTAAAATGTTTATTTTAGAACTTTTAACTTGTGTGTTTCCACGATGAGTGTTGTTTAAACTTTCCCAGATTTGATTTGCAGTTTTATATGTATATACTCTTTCAATTTCATCGGTAGTTAAAGCAGCATATAATATATTCTTAGCTTCAAAATTTAAACAGACATGAGATTCTTCAGCGAGAGTCCATTCTTTTAAAGGTTTATCAACAATAAGATCATCTTTTACAATAGTAGGATTAAAATTCCCATTTTCTATAATGTCCCAAATTTTTTGATTTTTGCCACGAACGTGACATTCAAATAGTTCGGCCCAAATGCCAAACTTTTCAGTATCTATCATAGGAGGTTTTGAAAACATAATATTAGTTTGTTGAGCCATTTAAAAAATATTTAAGCAGAATTTTTGAAAGCCCTGCTCTGATACCAATTGTTAGACAACCTAAGGGGGGGGGGGGGGGGGGTAAGGTTGTATTTAAATCTTTTACTTTCAAAAAATTCTTTTTAAAAATAAATACGGTATAAAATACAGTACAAATACAACAGAGTATAAAAGAATAAATATACAACAATTATATAAACAGATATAATTAAATGCACAGCGGAAAAATAAAGAGATAAAGGAAAGAGAATACTTGACACCGATATTTTAAAGTGGTTCACCAATCACGTGGTTGGCTAGTCCACCTCGAGAAAAACACTTCTCGGAGATCCAATAAGAACGTGTTCTTTACGGTAGAACACAAACCTTAATACAAAAAATAATCACGGATATCTCTACTTCAGTTGATGAGATTTCTATGGATCACTCACTCTATTCAAACACTTACAAGAGGTGTATAATTTTAATATGATAATCACTCTTGTATAATGTTAATCACTTGGATATTTTTAGAGAGATTGATCACTTGAGTTGTGTTGCTGATTCAACTAATCGAGAGATTTTAATCTACTATCAACTCAAGATTTCTTGCTCAAAAATATTTTTTATAAATTTAATAAGTGATTTAAGTGAGAAAAGAGGCAGCAGAGTATTGATCAAATGCTGGGATAAATTGGTGAAATTGGTGAGTTTCTTCTCCAGCAAACACTTGTATATATAGTAAACCAAGGAAGAGATTCGTTGCATATGAACTAAATTCAGCGTGCAAAAACTTCCTTGCCATCCATGTTGCAGCTTTTCTTGGCTTCTTTTCACATAGGTATTGTAGCATGCAGACTTTGTAAACAACCACAAGCAATCCATCACCATCACCATAGCTTTCTTTCTTGGAATTGAAAATAGTATATATATAATATATAATAAAGGTAATGATGAGTTCCTAGAATATAATATATATATATATATATATATATATATATGGATGATAAAGAAATATATAATATATATATGTATCATACGTTTATATATATATATATATATATATATATATTAAAAAAAAAACTTTTGAATTTAATATTAAAAGATTAATTATATCAAAAACAGTATTGGGTTGGGTTTTCGAAATATCCAAGTGGTATATTATTTTAGGGTGTTTATCATTAAAAAAAATGATGACGTAAAACACCAGTCTTGGACTCTTCAGATAAAATCTTCGTGTTACCCAATTGACTGAGATGTTGCTCTTTATTCTTTAGGAGCTACACACTTGAATAAAATATTAGATAACAAATAATGCGGTGTGTTTTGTAATCATCAAAATAAATATGGAGATGTGATTTTATGTGTACCAAAAATATATCACAATATTAAAAGCTGGGTACACTTGCACCAACATAGACCAAAACAGATCAAAAATATTATTTTATAAACTATATATTACTACCAAAATTACAACCATTCAACATATATGTACCATTGTTTAAAAATATCCGAACCAAAACAACTATAATTGTATCTTCATGCTATCATTCTAGCAATCCTTCAACCACCATACACAAACAAACAACCATAATTGCACAAAAAAGTATTGTTTTTTAAACCATAGAACCATCAAAACCAACCACCAAATGTATGCTGCCAAATGTATCAAACCATCAAACCCAACCAATCATTTACAACATATCCTGTCTCTGGTTCTTCAGTGTCTTTGCCAGTGATTCCAAGTATTTCTTCTTTACTTCATTGTATGAATCAAACTGATTTGTTTCTGCTATAACTTTCTCTCTATGCAGGTTCTTCTCTGAAAGTAACAATTTTGTCGCATACTTGTATCGTAAGCGATAAATTTGTTGTTTCTGAGTGTTTACCTTTGTTTGAAATCCACAATCCCACTTTTGGATCTCTTGCCCAATGTATGTCTCCATATGCCTCATGATGAATATCCCACAGTCAATTTTGTTTTTTTCAGAGCACCATTTCATTATATATCTCTCTGGTTGAAGTGGTGCTATTGCTTCTGCTCTGGGATGCTTAACAGACCTCAAGTATTCAACAAATAATCCTTGCTGCATAATATTTTTATTATCATAAGTAAAGTTGATAATATATTCATTTATGAACTTACAAAAATTTAAACATTAGTAACTTTACCAGAATGGATGGAACGTCTCCATATTTGTTTTCAATTGGTACATTTGTTGACATGTTGTCTATAATGTAGATTTTTGGGTGCTCGATGTTGTATACAAACAAGAAGTAGTGGTTTGATTGTATAACTGGAAAGAACACCTGTTTTCATTATATATAATTAGAATATTTAAAAGTTCAGTCAAATTTGTATGTTTTGTATATAATTTAGATACGTACCAGATCATATTCCCGCAAATTTGCCAAATCTTCTTTATTCTTTAATGCATCTCTAATATTCGATTTGAAGATTTGGAAACTTTCTTCTGTTGTGTTCTTTTTCTTCAGCACCCCATCCGGCTAGGTAAACAAAGTAATTAAATGTAAATTTTTGATTTTCAGAACAGTTCATATTCATATATAAACATGAAGATTCATATATGAACCCAAATGCTAAGGTTCATATTCAATTCATTTTTATATATGAACTCAATGGTTCTAATCATTCAAATATGAATGAAAACAGATTTTTGTAAATAAAGTTCATAAGTGACAATCATTCATATATGAAAACAAACACATGTAAAAGTGATTCATATATGAACTAGGATAAAAATATATATCACTATTGACATACCATTATGGCTGTGTTAAAAAAAAGTCTATGTGGGGATTGTCGGCTTCTTAATGCTTCTTCTGCGTTCAATAGAGCAGCCCATGTATCAACGACAATGGCCACTACATAGGTGTTTGGCATTAAACTTTCTGCTGCAACCTTTATCATATTTTCCCCATTGCTTGTTTCATATATCATCTCACTATAAGACAATTAAATGAAATAAAATTTATCATATATGCACATCATTAAGTTTTTAAAATAACATATATAATATTAAAGGTGTCACTTACCTCCACTCTCCAGTCAGTGCAAACAGCCATCTACCAAGCTTTGTTTCAGTCGTTGACAATATTTTTGATATCAAAACAGGTCTGTTAACATAAGGTGATCTCATGCTTTCTGGTAGTTTGATTTCTCTCTTGCCTTCCTTCTTTTCTTCTTCCTCTTCCTTTTCTTCGTCTTCTATCATTTCATCCTCTGTCTTTTCTTCATCTGTCTTTTCTTCCTCTTCTCTCACTTCTTTCTCTGCCTTTGTTTCCTCTTCTCTCATTCTTTTCTTACTCTTTTCTTCCTCTTTCTTTTTATTCTCAGCCTTTTCTTTCTCAGCCTTCTCTTCTTCCTCTTGTGATGAGAACCCTAAACCCAAACGGTAACTAGGTGCATCATTCACATATGAAGCTGCAATTTTTTTCACAACATCCAAAGTGTTTTCTGTTGTAACTTCATGTTGCATATCAGTTTCACTCTCCTTCTCATGTCTCTCCATCTCAGTCTCTTTATTCTCGATCTCTTTCTCTTTTTCATCATTCTTTTTCTTCTCCTCTTTTTCCTCTTTCTCCTTCTCTTTTTCCTCTTTCTCCTTCTCTTTCTGTTCTTTTGATGCTTCATAACTTTTCATCACAACTTCAACTTCCCCATGAGTTTGTGGGTCTTCCCAAAATTCATCTGTATCCGTCATCATCCTGGTTGTTTTTGTAACAGGTGTCATGAACAATTCATCATTTATACCCGTAATCATGTTTAGATTCTCTTTAATCAGGAAATCTTCTTCTTCAACTCGAACTAGTATCTCACTTTCCAAATTCTTCTTCTTTGTTCCTCTGTTCATGAACTCATCATACTCTTCTTTGTATTTTTTAATTACTTCATTACCAGGAAAATTGATAAAAGATTCTTCAAAAGCCTGATCTAGGATCATTGAGTCACACATCAAACAATTCATTTTGTCTCTTATCATACTCTGAACAACCTACAATTTGTGTAAAAATTAAGAGTTATATATGAAGTATAAAGTATTAAGTATTCATATATGAAGTATATAAGATTCAAATATGAATTCATATATAAAAATTAATATATGAAGTATACAATATTCATATATAGGAATTCACATATGAACTTTCATATATGAATTTATATATATGAATTCATATATAAGAATTCATATATGAACTTTATATATCAAAGTTCATATATGAACTTTCATATACGAATTCATATATGAACTTTCATATATCAACTTTGATATATGAGTTCATATATGAACTTTCATATACGAGTTCATATATGAACTTTCATATGTATAGTTTATAATATATGAATTCATGTATGAATTCATATATGAACTTTCATATGTGTACTTTCATATATGAAAGTTCATATAAGAAACTTTCATATATTAACTTTCATATGTATAGTTTATAATATATGAATTCATACATGAATTCATATATGAATATTCATATTGAAATATGAATATTAATGTTATATTATACTTACATTTTGTTTTTCTTCTTCAGTAGGTTCTTTTTCGACAATCATCTTTCCTTTACCAAATGCACCTTGATCAATTTCATACCCCTCTCTTCTTCTCAATCTCTCTGCAGTCCACATCTTGATCAATGGTCTATGTCGTTGAACAGACACACCCTCACATTCAAAGTTATCAACATACAATAGCTGCAAATAAGAATCAATTATTACTTTGTTGTAAGATATATTTTAAATTTATGAATGTTATAGTATACTTACGAGCAAGTATGTGATAGATCCAACATAGAAACTCATGTCAGAGTCTCTCACCCAACTCTTTTTGCTGTCTTTCAAACATTCAAGAATGTATGAACACCAGTTTATCTTTGATATATCTGTCTCTGGTTGTATGTAATTTATGACAGTCATATTGAGGGTCCCACTTTTTAGTCCTTCAGCCATTGTATTGCAGAAAAGAGTGATAAAGTTCAACTTGAAGTTGAAATCTGCTTCTTTGCTATCAATGATCTTTTGCTTGACATCTGTTGGTCGGACTACTTTGTTTGAAAATTGTGATCTCCAGTTCACCAACAATTCATTGTCATCTTTAACAAACTTTTCTTCAAATATTCTTTTTCCTTTTGCAGGAACACCAAGCATATGTTCGATTGATTCTTCAGTTATTGGCAGCCTGTTTTCTCCAATAACCATCTCCATCGAATCACAGTTCAAGCAGTCAACGACAAAAAATTCTAGCTTTGAAGGGATCCCATCCATCTTCATGTCCAACAGAGCTCCAAAACCCATTGTTTTTACGCTTTCTCTCTGTTGTTTGCTCAATGCTTGAATTGCTTCATACAGTGGTTTTGGTGATGTTCTAACTTTGATGACCGGGAAATTTGGTTTTTCTTGCTCTTTTCCCTTCTTTTGTCTCTTTGTTATCTTTTGTACAGGGTTTTCAAAATCATCATCAGAATCTATTAGCTTCGTCACTTTTCTTTTTCTTTTTTCTTTATTTGACCCAGTCCCTGTATCTGTTTATAGACATTTGTCAATATAATTAATCAAACATCATGATAATATAAATTTTTATCATTATTTATTATAGATTACATACATGAAACTATTTGTTTTGTTTGCTCTTGATTCGTTTTCAGTAGCCTTATCCTGCTCTTTGTCATCTTCTTTCCTGCATTACAAATGTTTTTATATATAATGAATCTATGAAAATTTTAAATTACTAAGATATATATTTTTACCTTCTTCTGGGTTGTTGGTGCAAGTGTACCACATCTCTATATATTTATATATATTTATTTTGATGATTACAAACACACCGCATTATTGTTTATCTAACAATTTAATCCAAGTGTGCAGTTGTTGAAAAACACGAAGATTTAATCTGAAGGGTTCAAGACGGAAGTGTTTACGTCGTCATTATTGTTTATAACTAATAATGATAAACACCCTAAAATAATATACCACTTGGATATTTCTAAAAACCCAACAATTAATTTTAATAAGGTTTTGAGAAGATCCAGCAAGATTTGGGTGCTGTCCTGGAAGCTGACTTTTCCTGACGGCGGTATACCGCGGCGGTACAGCCGGTATACCGCGGGTACACTTTTGGCGGTATACCGCGGGCGTTCAGCCGGTATACCGCGGCAGGCTCTGTGTTTGATTCTGATTGGTTGAAGTTGCTGTTTCGTACGGCCGGTATACCGCGAGACCCAGCCGGTATACCGCGGGTACTTTTTCCTGTCAACTTTGCATGTAGCCGTTGGTGTGTCAACGTACCTTTTCTGACGGCGGTATACCGCGGTGCCTTTGGCGGTATACCGCGGATACACAATGCCGTTGGAGATGCTGATATATAAAGAAGCTGTTGGTGATGAAGAACAGAACCACAGACCATAACAACAGTAACAACAATCAGCAACCACACTCTCAGCTCTCTCATTTTATATATATATTTTATAAAACATTTTTTATAAAATATCCAAGTGTGAGATATTATACAAGAGTGATTACCCATTGTGAGTTATACTCCTCTTGTAAGTATTTGAATAACGGGTGTGTGATCCTGTTTATCTCATAGCAGAGGCTTGAGAAACTATTACAAATTCCTTTGTATTTGGTTTGTGTTCTACCGTAAAGAATACATTTATTGGATCGTGTCGAGAAGTGTCTCGGCTGCTGGTTTATCACAGTTGGTGGTAAATCAGTAAATCTCCGTGTCAAGTATCTCTTACCTTTATCTCTTTATTTATTCCGCTGTGCTTTATTATATTTATTTATATAAACTGCTTTGCATTTATATTTATTTATATAATCTCTGTGCATTTAAATTATATCTGTTTATATAATTGTTGTATACTTATTTATTTATATTCTGCTTTATTTATTTGTAAAAAGATTTTTTGAAAGTAAAAGATTTTAAATACAACCTTACCCCCCCCCTAGGTTGTCCAACATTTGGTATCAGAGCGGGGCTTTCAAAAATTTTCTGTTTAAATTTTTAAAGTCATTTCTTTAATTTTTTTTAAATGGCTCAACAAACTAATTTTGTGTTCTCTAAAACTCCTTTGATAGATACTGAAAAGTTTGGCATTTGGGCCGAGCTATTTGAATGTCACGTTCGTGGCAAAAGTCAAAAAATTTGGGATATTATAGAAAATGGGAATTTTAACCCTACTATTATAAAAAATAATGTTATTGTTGATAAACCTGTTAAGGACTGGACTCCCGCTGAAGAATCTCTTTTTTGTTTAAATTTTGAGGCTAAAAATATATTATATGCTGCTTTAACTTCCGATGAAATAGAAAGAGTATATACCTGTAAAACTGCTAATCAAATCTGGCAAAGCTTGAGTGACACTCATCGTGGAAATACTCAAGTTAAAAGTTCTAAAATAAACATTTTAGTTCATGATTATGAATTATTTGAAATGTCAAAAGATGAGTCAATCGACTCAATGTTTAAACGTTTTAACCTCATCATGACTACTTTGAAGGGATTAGGTCGCACTTATCCTAACGAAGACTATGTAAGGAAAATTCTTCGAGCACTTCCTTCGGAGTGGATGGCAAAAATCACATCCTTGGAAGACTCCCGAGATCTCGCAACTATGAAGCTCGATGATCTCATCGGCAATCTTAAAGTGCACGAAATCGCACTAAAAAGAAATCAAGTCCGGGAGCAAGTCAAAAAGAAATCCATCGCTCTCAAGGTCGTTGCCTCAAAAGAAAAGGAAGAGGAGGAAGATGCAAGTTCATCCGATGATGAACCCGAAAATCTTGACGATTTAGTCAAGTTGGTAAGAAAACTTTCTAAACTTCTATCTAACAAAAAGTTTGCCAATATTGATAGGTTTCAAGAAAATGAAGACTACCGTCGTGGTGGTAAAAACCAAAGTCGCAACGTCCACAAAAGTGAAGACAATTATGACGAATCTAGCGACGATGAAAAAGCCAATAAAAAGAAAGGCTTTTGCTATGTGTGTGGTGACAAGGATCACTATGCAAGTATGTGTCCGAATCGAGCAAAACAAATCAACACACCAAAAGCTTTGGTTGGAGGCGCCTTGAGCGCAAGCATAAATGAGACCAAAGATTTTTGTTTCATGGCCGACCATGATAATGAGGTATCTTCATCATGTCCTTTTGAAAATAATTGTGATAGTAATTATAGTGATAATTATTATAGTGACGATGAAAATAATCTTGACGAATTATATAAATCATTTCATGCCATGGCCGCTCTCGCAAATAAATATAAAGATGAAATCTCTAATTTGAAAGAAACCGTATCCGCATATAAAAAAGAAATAGATGACGGTAAACAAAAATCTGCTTATGATTTAGATGTTATCACTAAATTAGAAAATAAATTAAGTGAAAAAGATATTTGTAAATCTTGTGTTATTTTAAATGATAAAATAGCATGCTTAAGTGAAAATAAAAATGAAAGTGTTGCATGTACAAAATGCGAGTCTCTTGAAAATGAAGTTGCATATTTAAATGCTAAATGTAAATCGCATGAGAAAGATAATCTGTTAGCTAATGCATTTCAAAATAGCAATGATAAAGTGCTTAAAATGCTTAATATATCAAATCGTATAAATTGCCGAAAAGGCATTGGTTCAAATACGTGTATTGAAAAATGTGATTGTATGCCAATTAAAAAGGTTTTTGAAAAACCTAAATTTGTTGTTAAAAATAAAACGCAAAAACCTCCGTATGTTCCTAAAATGAATTATGTGAATTATATGTCGAGAAAATCACATGCGTTTATGTATAATAATAAGTTTGCGAATCCTAAGAAAAATGTTAATCCGCATACTTCTTTTTATGTGTATGATAAATACAATCGCAAAATTAAAATGGTTAGAAAATGGATTCCGAAAGGAATGTTTAATGTTGATAATCCCGGTGGGATGCGTTTATGGTTTTAAACCATTTTTATGGTTTTGTATGTTTGTCGTGTTTGTTTTATGTCGACAACATATTTTTTTGCAGTTTATGTTTTATACTAACTGTTAAAAGGACCCATAAGAAAAGGGTACCACGAAATATTTTCTTTGCCTTTTGTAGGTGTTTCCTGGCGAGGATATAATACGTGTTTCCTGGCGAGGATATAATACGTGTTTCCTGGCGAGGATATAATACGTGTTTCCTGGCGAGGATATAATACGTGTTTCCTGGCGAGGATATAATACGTGTTTCCTGGCGAGGATATAATACGTGTTTCCTGGCGAGGATATAATACGTGTTTCCTGACGAGGATATAATACGTGTTTCCTGGCGAGGTTATAATACGTGGTTACCTGCCGAGGTTATAATACGTGGTTACCTGCCGAGGTTATAATACGTGGTTACCTGCCGAGGTTATAATACGTGGTTACCTGCCGAGGTTATAATACGTGGTTACCTGACGAGGTCATAATACGTGGTGATTTTTTTTTAAATCACATAAAATTAACCGAAAATCGAAGCCTTAAGATCCTTTTTGGTGCAAGTGTTTCTTTTTGGTTATTTTGTTTCATGTCTTTTATTATGCTTATTTTATCCCTCAAATTTTATAAAATCAAATTGATATCGTTATTAATTTGAGGGGGAGCGTTTTAGCTCTTTTACCCATGAGTTTATGCTACCTCAAATATATGCATATTTTGAGGGGGAGCATCTCTCGAGGGGGAGCATACCGTCTTTCTTAACCCTTTTTGCTTCGACAAACGGGGGAGAGAAACCGCATATGCTCTTGCTTAGCGGTTGTGTTTGTCATCATCAAAAAGGGGGAGATTGTTGGTGCAAGTGTACCACATCTCTATATATTTATATATATTTATTTTGATGATTACAAACACACCGCATTATTGTTTATCTAACAATTTAATCCAAGTGTGCAGTTGTTGAAAAACACGAAGATTTAATCTGAAGGGTTCAAGACGGAAGTGTTTACGTCGTCATTATTGTTTATAACTAATAATGATAAACACCCTAAAATAATATACCACTTGGATATTTCTAAAAACCCAACAATTAATTTTAATAAGGTTTTGAGAAGATCCAGCAAGATTTGGGTGCTGTCCTGGAAGCTGACTTTTCCTGACGGCGGTATACCGCGGCGGTACAGCCGGTATACCGCGGGTACACTTTTGGCGGTATACCGCGGGCGTTCAGCCGGTATACCGCGGCAGGCTCTGTGTTTGATTCTGATTGGTTGAAGTTGCTGTTTCGTACGGCCGGTATACCGCGAGACCCAGCCGGTATACCGCGGGTACTTTTTCCTGTCAACTTTGCATGTAGCCGTTGGTGTGTCAACGTACCTTTTCTGACGGCGGTATACCGCGGTGCCTTTGGCGGTATACCGCGGATACACAATGCCGTTGGAGATGCTGATATATAAAGAAGCTGTTGGTGATGAAGAACAGAACCACAGACCATAACAACAGTAACAACAATCAGCAACCACACTCTCAGCTCTCTCATTTTATATATATATTTTATAAAACATTTTTTATAAAATATCCAAGTGTGAGATATTATACAAGAGTGATTACCCATTGTGAGTTATACTCCTCTTGTAAGTATTTGAATAACGGGTGTGTGATCCTGTTTATCTCATAGCAGAGGCTTGAGAAACTATTACAAATTCCTTTGTATTTGGTTTGTGTTCTACCGTAAAGAATACATTTATTGGATCGTGTCGAGAAGTGTCTCGGCTGCTGGTTTATCACAGTTGGTGGTAAATCAGTAAATCTCCGTGTCAAGTATCTCTTACCTTTATCTCTTTATTTATTCCGCTGTGCTTTATTATATTTATTTATATAAACTGCTTTGCATTTATATTTATTTATATAATCTCTGTGCATTTAAATTATATCTGTTTATATAATTGTTGTATACTTATTTATTTATATTCTGCTTTATTTATTTGTAAAAAGATTTTTTGAAAGTAAAAGATTTTAAATACAACCTTACCCCCCCCTAGGTTGTCCAACATGGGTCTTTTAATTCAGTTGTCTTTTCCACTTCTGCTGTTGTTGTTGGTTGATCTTCAGGTACTATAAACAACAAATCAATAAAAAACATTCATATATGAAATTTGGACTATTCAACGTTCGTATATGAATTTTCAGATTTTCCAACGTTCATATATGAACTTTCATATATGAACGTTCATACATTTTAAAGTTCAAATAAGAATGTTCATATATGAAGTTTCGAAATATATAAACATTCATATATGAACTTTCATATACGAATTTTCAGATTTTCGAACGTTCATATATGAACTTTCATATATGAACATTCATATATGAACATTCATATATGAACGTTCATATATTCTAAAGTTCAAATAAGAATGTTCATATACGAACATTCATATACGAACTTTCATATATGAACGTTCATATATTCTAAAGTTCAAATAAGAATGTTCATATATGAACATTCATATATGAACGTTCATATATTCTAAAGTTCAAATAAGAATGTTCATATACGAACATTCATATACGAAGTTTCATATACGAAGTTTCATATATGAACGTTCATATATTCTAAAGTTCAAATAAGAATGTTCATATATGAACATTCATATACGAAGTTTCATATACGAAGTTTCATATATGAACATTCATATATGAACGTTCATATATTCTAAAGTTCAAATAAGAACTTTCATATATCAACATTCATATATGAACATTCATATAGGAACTTTCGAGTATTATTAATTTTTATATATGAACTTTCGAATATCCAAAACCCTAGATCTACTTAAAAGTAAGTTATAAAACGAAAAAATATTGAACATTCATATATGAACTTTCAAATTTCTTAACATTCATATATGAATGTTCATCTGTAAACCCTAGATCTAGTGAAAAATATCATAATAAAACAACAAACATTCATATATGAACTATTTATTATTGAACATTCATATATGAACTTTCAAATTTCTTAACATTCATATATGAATGTTCATCTGTAAACCCTAGATCTGGTGAAAAGTATCATAATAAAACAACAAACATTCATATATGAACTATTTATTATTGAACATTCATATATGAACTTTCAAATTTCTTAACATTCATATATGAATGTTCATCTGTAAACCCTAGATCTGGTGAAAAGTATCATAAGAAAACAACAAACATTCATATATGAACTATTTATTATTGAACATTCATATATGAACGAATATACCTGTGGTTGCTTTGGCTTTTTTGCTTCGTTTTATTTTAATTTTTGGAATCGCAGACGTGTTCTTCGCTGTAATGAAAAACCAAAACAACATTTATGAACTTTATTTAAACCCTAAATTTTTTCTAAATCATTTCATCATGTTCTTAAACGTAGATTCATTGTATATAACGATGAACATTCAAACATTTATAATAAATATGTATAAAATACCGTCTCTAACAAGCGTAATCAACGTTTCATCTTCTGTATTCGGATTTTCGTCGTTCCTCTGATTTTTTGCTTGTTCATCTTCAGGATTTGTAGAATGCTTTCGAGTTTTTGCCATTTGTTACAGATTTACGATGAATCAGAGATGGATTTTTGATGTTTTTGTGATGAATGAGGGTTTTGGAGGTTACGGTTTTTGATAAAATAGCGTAATGAGTAGTATTGTGTAGTGTTATGATTCAATTGCCGCCTATTTTTATTTACATGTGCATATTACGAAAATACCCCTAGGCGTCCTATTGTAATTACTGTGCACGCGAATTTATCCGGTGTATTCCATTTTGACCTTCATTTCCTGACCGTGGATTATTTAATCCAAGGGACATGATGACTTCTCTATTGAACCCTTCCCTATATATATATATATATATCGAGAGAGAGAGAGAGAGAGAGTCAGGCTCATATGATAACAATAACAAATTTTAAAAAAATAAGAAAACAGTTGAATCAAATGTGATTTTACACTAAAATCACGTGTAAAATCATATGTGATTCATGTAACAGGTAATGGGTACACCTTACATACGTGATTTGCTTGTTTTCCTATTCTTTTATTTTATCTTGTTATTGTGGGAAGAAATTTAATACAAAAAACATTGATTTAAAAGAAATAAAAATCACCAAAAATAAAAAAAAGGTATATGAATTGTGGGAACAAAGTTTTTCATTTGTTTTTTTTATGGATAGAAGAGAGGACTCTTTGAAACCCTCCATCATGTCAGAACCAGACACAGACTGAACTCTTCCTCCTCCTCTTCTTCTTCATTCAAACTTCAGATATCAAATTCAGTGATCATGAATGGAAGCAAAGTCGAAGAAGATCTGTTCCATCATCATCTTCAACCAATCACCGATCCCCAGCCCTTGATATTAGATCACGATGACCACCACGACGACCAACACCCGCCGCCGGAGTTTTCTCTCCCTCCAATGTCGGAATTCGATTTCTTTCGTGACGAAGACGACGACGATTCCATCAGCCATACGCCCTCCGATGCAGAAGGAGTTCCACCTTTCACCAACGACGTCGTTTCCGATGATAAAACAAGCCCTAGGTTTCAATACGTTAATCCGGACAACGACGTCGTTTCGTCTGAGAAATCAAGCCCTAGGTTTCAATATGTTAATCCGGAGCCTCATATATCGTCTCAGTTCTACACATTTAATATGGAGTCTCACTCCTTGATGATTCGCTGTATCATCGACGGCCGTCTCGCGACTCCCGACGAGATCAGGGTGGCGACGCCGCACGCGGTGCTCGCGAGCTGGCGGTCGGTGTGGAAGGATCGTAATGAGGATACGGCGTACTTGACTGGTTGGAAGCGGATTCAGGACAAGCTTAGTGTTCACGTCGGCGAACACGGTAACAAATTCCTTTGTTTTAAGAACAATTCGAATAATCAATTCGTTTCTCATGTTAGTCAGTGGCAAGATATCGTCATGAGCTTTCATGGCGATGGTGATTTGAAGCACCTAGGGTTAAAGGAGACGATAGAGAGAATTAAGCAAGTGTGGACTGTAGGTGCTAAGTTTTATGGGATACCTGAATCATATATTAGGGTTTGTGTAGCTGAATGTCCTATTTGTTTGGATTCAAATGGGGCTGGGGGGCTACGTTCGAAGAGGCGTAGGTTTGAGTACACTGAGTCTTTCGATGTCCCTGCAAAAGAAGTGCCTAATAAATTGCAACAATTAGCAACTAAACACAAGGTTGTTTTGTGTATAAGGCAAAAGTATATTAGGTATAAGCCATTTATGGCAGAGGTTAAAGATTATGCATGCCATCGAGCAGGGGAACCTGCCTCTGCGTCAAAGAAATCAAGAAATTTGAAAAGAGAACCTTATGCTTCAAAGCGATGTGGATGTGGATTTCGGATAAGAGCAATTGTGCCCATTTCGAACTATAATGAAAAAGAAAAAACTTTTGTTTATCAAGAAGAGGGAATGGCTGTGTTCAAACTTTATGCAGTGCATTCGGGGCATGAACCAGGGCCGTTGGATGGTAATGCAAGGATAATGCACAGAGTTGTTGGGAATAAAGGAGGGTTATTAACGGAACAAGATATGGTTTATGGGATGAGTGAAGAAGCCGAGAATGATAAATTCGAATTTATGGGGAAAGATGATGGGGAAATGCAGCGTTCTGTGTTGAATCAAGTTAAGGAATTGAGAAATGAAGTTGGGCTTCTTGAAGGCAAAATGGCAAAAATCCCACCTGAGTTACTTGGTTCAGTGTCTCAAGATTTGTTCGATATAATAAATAAAGTTAGAAGTGTAGGAGCTTATGAGTCAAAGTCAACGGGATTACTTTCTGAGAAGTTGCAGTCTGATGATGTATTGGTGGGAGAGAATGATTTAGCCGATTGGAGCCATCATCAAAGGATTTACGGGGATGGAAAAGATACAGATTTAATTGAAGATGATGATGATAGTTTCGGCAGAACACTTGGAGATGTTGCTTCTTGGGATCAGATCAGGACTGAGAAGGATCTTCTCGGTGAGACGTGTAAACCTGAAAAATGGCTGAAATGTAGTGATTTTGATGAAAAATCAGTACTCAATAATCATGACGACTCCAAACTGATTAAGCCGACTATGGAGACAGACAGCCTTGTTGGTTTGCAAGTTGACAGCTTTTACCCTGAAAATCCTAAATGGTATGAATCTCCATGTGGTTTGGACCCTGTAACAGATTGTGGTGATAATGGATTCAGACATGGGGAAATTGTGTAAAATAACAAAGACGGGTCAGTGTGCAGTAGCTTAATCGTTAAGTTTATTTGCTGCCATTCACCTTTTTTGGTTCTGACTTGTATATTTGTGTACACAGAAGAACTGAGTGGCTCACATGCTTTAGGTCTTTGCTGCTTGTGACTTTGTAAACTATAGCCGTTAGGCTCTTTTTTGTACATACTTCTTTATGACTATATGTTAATTGAGTTGTGAACCGATAAATTTATGACTTCATGTTACACAATCAGTGAATATTTTTGTTCGATTCCAACTAAGTGGTTTGTTTTTGCACATGTTTCTGCTTTCTGTAATTCCAGAATTGAGTTGTGATGTTTTGCAGTTCCTGGTTCGCGGATATTCATCTTTACAGAGGAAGTGATGTTGGTAAGTAGCAAGCTTAATCACATGTGCATTTGGCTTATCAAAGTCTCTATTTTGTTAGTTGTTGATTTTTTGGTTAACCATATTCTTGACTCATGAGAATTATGATTGTCCTAATTAAGGAAAATAATGCAGATGCATGATCAAAATGCTGATATATATATATATATATAGAGAGAGAGAGAGGTTCAGGGGAAAACCTCAAAAAAATGGAAAACTGAGGAACACCCCGGTAGCCCTTCATCTGGATGGTATGCACTTGTGCATACAAGTAATTTGTAACATGCACACGTGCATAAAAACCAAAAAACAACTTAATTTAATTGTATGCACACGTGTATACCGTCCGGATGAAGGGCTACCAGGGTTGTTCCTCAGTTTTCCATTTTTTTGAGGTTTTCTCCTGAACCTCCTTCTCTCTCTCTGTATATATATAGAAAATGTATTCTAGCCACGACCTGCTTATATTTTGCATCGGTTTTTTGTTTCAAGAAGCTTACTAGCATGATATCATCCATTTATGATCATTCCACAATGATGACTATATACCTATATAAATGTTAGACTACAAACAGACAGGAGTACATTAACCTATTGCTCTATATGTTAAAATTTTAGAGATACATGTCAAGACTTTTGTGCTCAAATTAGTCAATTTCAGATGATGATGCTTTACGTAGATTTAAGGGGCTGTTTGGCAGTTGCTGAATGGTTGGTGCAGTTTGATTAAGTGGTCAGAATGATTAAAAGGCTCTTATGATATACTGCAAAATGAAATATGGTTGTTTGGTAATTGTTCATAATGAAATTAGGGCGCTTAATGGTTAAGGGAGGCCCAAGATACAAAATCATTCAAAGGGTTTTAGAACCATTATACTGCAGGATATGGAAGCACTGAGGCAGAATACTTCGTACATTGTTAAAGCTCGGGCTCCTTGAGAGCGAAATTTTGGCTAAACCCACAGCACATCCAATGGTCTTGAGGTATAAAGTCATGACATGAGTCGTTCGTCTACATTTCTATTTTTATTTGTCCGGAAATAAGTGTCCCTTTTCAAAAGTAAGTGCTAGTTCCCAATTTTACCCCTAATTATGAGATGGAGAAATTCGTTGCTCACTCTTTTAGTAAGGGTAAAGTTGTCATTTAGTTATGTCTTTGTCATAGTGGACGTTTATTTGGGACGGAGGGAGTATTGAGGGTTATTAGGTAAATGACCTCAAATGAGTTTTAATTAAATTTATGACCTCTTGATCTATTAAAGAAAAAAAGGCTCCATATTCATGAGAAGATCATGGATTTATTTGAAATCTCATTTAAGGTTATATACCTAAACATGGTTAGTAATTGATTATTCATGATAGTGTATTTGCTAGGTGGCGAGCATCTCCAACAGATTCTCCAAAATGGAGATTTTGGGGTTTTTAGTTTTTACGCTAATTTTTTGGTCCAACAGATTCTCCAAAATGAAGAAAGTAAAAGGGTGATGAAAAAATTCTCCAAATTTGGAGAACTCCCTAAAAGTGATTGCTTAGGAGAGGGAAATGATTTCTTTTATTAATCCCACCCCACCAACAAAAATCATAAATGTTTAGGAGAGAAATAATATTTCATTTAATGTATTGAATGTTTTAATAATATAATTAATGTTTTAATCTTTTCCTACTGGTTGAAAACAGAAAGAGGCTGGTGTTCTTCCCAACTGCTCCAAAAATCATCAATGAATTCCAATGAAGCATTCCGGCACAAGCAGATTCAATCGGATCTCGAGTTCTTACGAATAAAAACGAAATCAAAGGTCCGCTTTTTCTGCTGACTATTATAGTTTCTTTGCCTGCTAAAACTTGCATATCATTATATCCATTTTTATAAATGCTTTGACAAATTTGAACTAAAAATTTGTAACAAGAGATGACTTGCTATGTTGTTGGGTATTATTTTACTTCCTCCATCCCAAAATAAGTGTCCATGTTTCTATTTTAATTTGTCCTAAAATAAGTGTCCACTTTCAAAAGTAAATGTTTACTTTCCAATTCTACCTTTAATTAAGAGATGGAGAAATTCATTACTCCCTCTATTATTAAGTGTAAAAATATAAATTGTCATTTAGTTGTAAAAATTGTGATAATTACACATTCCGAATACTCTGGTGTGCCTTTTTCATTGTGGATATTTATTTTGGGACGGAAAGAGTAATCATGGATTTTTGCCTACTTTATCGAAATTTGATCATGAAAGTGTACAACTCTTTTAGTTTCTTAAACAAGCATGGCATTGTTTTATAAATGTTCATGTTTGCTAAGAAAGAAGGGAAAAGTCCGAAAAACCCCAACGTGTTTCTTATTTTGAGTGATTAAGTCTTTTAATATGTTTTTTGAACAAATAAATCCTTTAACTTATCGAACAAATAAATCTTTGAACTTGTTAAAACCTAAAAAACCCTAACGAACTTTCATATTTTAAGCGATTTAGTTCTTGAACATTTTTACGAAAATATAACTCCTTGTGCATATAAAACGGAAGAAATATGCCATTTCTCTCCTGATGTATCTACAAATCAGTAGCAAAGTACAACGAACCAATAAAACGAAAGGAATGTGCCTCTTTTATTAGCCATTATTTGTGTTTCAGATTCAAATGATAATCACAGGATCATAACAAACACCTGTGAAATAGTTCATGGACTTAATCACTCAAAACATGAAAGTACGTTGGGTTTTTGTATGTTTTGTTTGTTTTTCTATTTGAGCTTTGTTGTTTACTTCTAACTCGATTTACAAATTTTAGCACTCGTTTCTTGTTTTCAAGTTCTACTTTTGTTCTTTTTCGGAAAATACTTGTTGTTTTTGCACTTTACAAAAAACCGGGCAGGGCGGATTTAGGCTTAGGCTAGGGGGGGGGGCACGTGCACTCTATCGCCCCATTCCGAAAGTAGTCCTCATGTTAAATTTGACATGTGCTCCCTAGATCAACAAAAAGTGGTTGTAGTGTACTGGTAGTGTCATTACATGTAACATTACAGTTTGCAAGTTCGAATCCCTTTGACTCCTTTATAATTTTTTTTGTAATAACAGCAGAAAAGAAAAAGAAAAAGAAGACACTTGGGTGCTGCAAAAAAGCACTTGTTTCCATTTTATAATTAGTTTTTGTTTTATTTAATATTATGTTAATTATTTTGTGCCTTTGTTCGGAAAAATTTCTTGGAAAGAGTTCTACTTTTGGGGTAGAGGTCAGGTCAACCTATATCAAGACGAAAACCAAATCAAGTTATTTATGCCTTCAAATTGCTTTCGATTGTTATGACGATGCATTTTATTACCAGAATATTTCGTTTTTAGGTTCAGAAAGATGAGATTGGCAGTATTGGAGTCTTGATAATCTTGTTTTATCGACCCTAAGGAAGTGAATTCTTCAATTAAGAAGACGAAAGTGAAGTACAGAGAAGTAGCTACTTCGCTCATTTTGGGATGTTCTCTTTGTTAACTGTGGGTGTTCAAGCCAGCTTGCGCACGAGAACTGTCTTGGCTTTGGAACATTTGAAATCATTTTGGATGGTTGGGATGAAAGTTTCCTTTGTTTTCGTAGAAATGGAACTTCTATTTCCTCGATTAGTCTCTCTATATCTTATCTTCTTGACGCTCTGGGTTTGTTTTTTTAAATAAGAATTTAAATAGCGGCGATGACTATAGGAAACCCCGTATAATTATTGTGTATATGGTTGGTTTTCGGCGGTTTTTTTTTTTCTTTTTGCAACTATTACTACATGCTAGATGATTGATCATATCATGTGTGTTGACGTGATTCTTGTTTTGTGTAACATACTCTTAAAACCTTCATTCTCATACCTCATATGTGACATCTCAAACTTTCAAGTACATTGTTTAGATTAGGGGTGTAAACGTGCCGAGTCGAGTCAAGTATCAGGTTATTCGAGCCGAGCTCGAAAAAATATACCAGGCTCGAGCTCGAGCTCGAATATTTTTTTCAATGTTCGAGCTCGAGTTTGATGCTCGTTTACGAGATCGATTAGCTCGTTTATGCATTCAAGATTGATAATTTTTATACTTTTTTTATATAATTTGTAAACATATAAATATGCAAGGCTTGAAAAAGTGTATGTTCGAATAGCTCGGCTCGACTCGACTCGTAAAGCTTAATCGAGCTTTTGAACGAGTCGAGTCGAACATTGACGTTTTGGAGCTCGACTCGTTAACTTATGCGAGCTTTATTTTGTGTCCGAGATCGACTCGAGCTCGACAACTATTAGGCTTGAGCTCGAGATAAACGAGCTCGAGCTCGAGTAGCTTGTTAAAAGCTCGACTCGTTTACACCCCTAGTTTAGATACGGTTATGACAGAATTGTTTGAAAAAGTTGTCACTGTTGAAGATAAATGTGCCATAGTCAAAGTATAAGACGATAATGATAAAGATTAGAGATAGAGATAGAGATATAGATATTAGAGTTAGATTAGAACTTGGTATCTCATGATTATCTCTTTGTAAACCATCCCTATTTAAAGGGCTTATGACTTAATGAGAAGTTACACTCTTGATTCTCCCTATATTGATTCTCTCTATATTGTTCGTTCTACAACACGTTATCAGCACGTAGCTCGGTCAATTGAATCGGTTTTCGCTGAAAGTTTTGTTCATCACAAATCAAATGGCTGAACCAACTCGTCCCGAATTTGATATCCTGGATTCAGAAGTACTTGAATACCACAGATGGGTATCTGATGTAGAGACTACTTTCATTGGAAAGGACTACACCTACACAATCAACCCCTCCACTGACCCTAAAAACAAACCGTCTGAAAAGGTACAAGCAAATGCCTTAATGTTCTTGAGACGACACATCGATCCCAGCCTTCGGTGGGAGTACCTTCAACTAAAAACCCCCAAAGAACTGTGGGACGCCCTGAAAGGAAGATTCGGGAACATTCATGACTCTTTGCTTCCCGAACTAATCGTACAGTGGAATGAAATCCGCTTACTCGATTACAAAAAGGTAAATGATTTCAACAAAGAAATGTTGCGTCTCAAAGCACGTCTAAACTTCTGTGGCAAGGAACTCACCGAAGATGACATGATTCAAAAGACACTTTCCACTTTTCCTACATCTGCAATCATACTCATGAATCAGTATCGATTGGAGTATGATAGTAAAAGAATCACAACCTTTAACAAACTTATCAACCTACTGCAAGTGGCTGAAAGACACAATGAGGTTCTTTTGAGTAACAACGCTAGACCTGTCGGGACAAAGAAAATTCCTGAATCTAATCATGCAAGCGTTAGAGGTGGAAAGAATCCCAAAGGACAGGGAACTAAACATACTGAATCACAAACACGTGGAAACTATTCATCACGTGGACGAGGTCGTGGACGGGGCCGAGGACAAGGTCGTGGCAACAGTCGTGGTGGATTTTCCAATTCTTGGCACAGAGATGCAATTGCTGGACCAAGTAATCAAGGAAAAGGAAAAGCACCGATGATCGATCCTTCCAAAAGAGCAAGAGACGGAACGGAACCTTGCTACAGGTGTGGTATCGTTGGACACTGGCATAAGAATTGTCGCGCAAACAATGCTATAGCAGCCACATATAAGAGATACAAGGAATCCAAAGAAAAAGAATCTCACTACCTCGAAGAAACAATTAATGGCCCAGAAGTCAACTTAACAGTTGCAGATTTCACCAATATCAAAAGCAGTGATCAATCCCTGGAGATCTCAGATTTTGACTAATCTACCTTGCATTTTTTATTTTTAAAGACAATAGTTATTGAGACAATATTTATTAGTTTTTTTAGTGAACTTAATTTATTGTTTGGATTGTTGCATTATTAATTAAATAAACTTTTGTGTGCTATACCATATCTAAACCATTGATGTAAAGTAATACGTCAAAACAACTAAATTATTAAACATTCTCCGTTCCTTGTAGGAATGTATCGAGGAGAAATTGAGTGCTTAGTCGACTGTGGAACCACCCACACAATTCTAAGAAACAGACTATTATTTACTGAAATAACTGATTATAAATCATCAATGACCACGATGATTGGATCATCAAACTTAATACTTGGTAAAGGAACTGCCACTTTCTTGTTGCCTAATGGCACTAAGATAACAGTCACAGAAGCACTTTACGCTCCTAAAGCTAACCGAACCTTGTTAAGTTTCAAAGATATACGCTCTAACGGATATCATATTGAAACACACTGTGAGAATAGAAATGAATATATGTACATCACCTCTAATGAATATGGAAGGAAACGTATATTAGAGAAATTAATGTGTCAAAATAGTGGGTTGTATCTTACCACAATTCGGGTTATTGAATCCTATTATGTTCTCAATAATGGAATTTGGAACAGTGAGATATACAAGCTTTGGCATGACCGCCTAGGGCATCCTGGCCGTGATATGATGATACGTGTGCTGAAAAACACACATGGGCACCCTTTCTTTCGAATGAAAGGTAAGATGAAACAATTATCTGA
Source organism: Saussurea involucrata (assembly GCA_033807775.1). NCBI lineage: Eukaryota > Viridiplantae > Streptophyta > Magnoliopsida > Asterales > Asteraceae > Saussurea > Saussurea involucrata. Next base: position 15,634,891 of record CM066312.1, read on the forward strand.
ATCTGCGAAAGTGCAATTGTTGACTTCTGAAGCAAAAGAAGCAACACCATCATCACAATATGTCAACTTGAATACCCCGAACTTTTGCAAAGCCTGTTCATTAGCTAAAACAGGATCAAGACCATCATATGCTAAGGACACAAAGCAAAACATTCCATTCTTACAACGTATACAAGGTGATATTTGTGGACCTATACATCCAGAATGCGGGCCATTCAAGTATTTTATGGTTCTGGTTGATGCTTCGACACGATGGACGCATGTCGCACTATTGTCCACACGAAATGCTGCATTTGCAAAACTTCTAGCACAAATTATACGTTTAAGGGCTCACCACCCTGATTATCCTATCAAGTCTATACGACTTGATAATGCTGGAGAATTTACATCACAAGCATTTGATGATTATTGCATGTCTATTGGGATCGACGTAGAGCATCCCGTACCCCATGTGCACACACAAAATGGTCTTGCTGAAGCTACCATCAAAAGGATACAGATGATAGCTAGGGCATTGGTTATGCGCACCAATTTACCCACTTCTGCCTGGGGTTATGCAATATTACACGCAACTTTACTTATTCGCTTTAGACCCACTGCTAGCCAACCATTTTCTGCGTACCAGTTGGTAACTGGATATGAGCCTGATATTTCACATTTACGCATATTCGGTTGCGCAGTATACGTGCCAATTGCGCCCCCACAGCGCACCAAAATGGGTCCCCAAAGACGATTAAGTATATATGTTGGATATGAATCTCCAACAATTATCCTCTATTTAGAACCCTTGACGGGTGATCTATTTACCGCAAGATTTGCGGATTGTCACTTTGATGAGACAACCTTCCCGTCGTTAGGGGGAGAAAAGAAAAAGGATTTTCCAAGGGAACGACAGGAATTGTCATAGAATGTTCCCACCCTGTCTCATTTTGATCCCCGCACTTCACAATGTGAAAGTGAAGTGAAACGAATACTAGATCTTCAAAACGTAGCAGATTCGATACCTGATGCGTTCACTGATATTGCAAAAGTGACAAGATCACACATACCGGCTGCAAACGTACCCGCAAGGTTAGAAGTCCCCAAACAGGGGCACAACACCATCGGAAAGAGTGTTGTAACCACACATAGTGGAACTGTGGTTGAGGCCATGGCTCCCAAAAGGAAAAGGGGGAGGCCATCTGGTTCGATAGATACTCATCCAAGAAAGAAAAGGGAGAGTAAGGCACAATCTGATCCACTTATCATCAATACTGAAAACCCTTCTCATGAGATTGTCTCTGATTACAGTTATGTCCATGAATCATTACTGGAGGACGCTCCGAAGTCGATATTGATTCCAGAGAACAAAGAAATCTCAATGAATTATGAGAATGCACACGAGTTACTGGAAAGATCATCCATTCTCATTGATGATATATTTGCATATACGGTTGCTCATGAGATCATAGAGCACGATGACATCGAACCACGCTCAGTTGAAGAATGTCAACAAAGAGCAGACTGGCCCAAATGGAAAGAAGCAATCCAGGCAGAACTAGATTCTTTGGCAAAGAGACAGGTATTTGGTCCGGTAGTGCTAACCCCACCAAGTGTAAAGCCTGTGGGACATAAATGGGTCTTTGTCAGAAAGCGTAATGAGAATAATGAAGTCATAAGATATAAGGATCGCCTCGTGGCGTAAGGCTTCTCACAACGCCCTGGGATTGACTATGAGGAGACATACTCCCCAGTAATGGACGTAATAACGTTCCGCTATCTAATTAGCCTAGTAGTTTCCGAAGGACTGGAAATGCAGCTTATGGATGTGGTCACTGCATATCTCTATGGGGATCTAGATTCAGAGATATACATGAAAGTGCCCAATGGCCTTCCACTTCCCGATTCAAGTAAACCACGAAGTGCGTTTGCAATCAAACTAAAGCGTTCACTCTATGGATTAAAACAATCCGGACGGATGTGGTATACCCGCCTGAGTGAATACTTGATTGGAAAGGGATACAAGAACGATGAACTGTGCCCTTGTGTTTTTATAAAGAAGACAAGTTCGGGATTTTCAATCATAGCCGTATATGTTGACGATATGAACATAATAGGTACTCTTGATGAAATAAGAGATACTGCAAGCTATTTGAAATCTGAATTCGAGATGAAAGATCTTGGGAAAACTCGGTTTTGTCTAGGTATAGAACTAGAACACCGAGCTTGTGGAATTCTTATCCACCAATCCGCTTATATCCAGAAAATGCTCAGGCGATTTAATATGGATAAAGCGCATCCGGCTAGCACTCCCATGATCGGTCGAAGTTTGGATATAAAGAAAGATCCATTTCGTCCAAAGGATGATGACGAAGAAGTGTTGGGAGCTGAAATTCCCTATCTAAGTGCAATAGGCGCATTATTGTACTTAGCACAATGTACTCGACCCGATATTGCATTCTCAGTGAACTTGTTAGCTAGATTTAGCTCGACGCCAACACAACGTCATTGGAATGGTATCAAGAATATCTTTCGATACCTAAAAGGAACCATCGACATGGGCTTATTCTTCCCCTGCAAAGAGAAAAATGGGGTTACAAGTATTAACAAAGAAAGCGATACCCCCTACAGTAAAACCCCAAATGATACATTAGTAGGCTTTGCTGATGCTGGGTATCTCTCTGACCCACACAAAGGCCGTTCCCAAACGGGATATGTGTTTACAATTGGGAACACGGCGATTTCTTGGAAATCTACCAAGCAAACCCTTGTAGCTACCTCCTCGAACCATTCAGAAATTATTGCTTTACATGAGGCGGTTCGAGAGTGTATATGGTTAAGATCTGTCATTACACATATTAGAGAGGCAAGTGGTTTAAGTTCAACCACTAAAAATCCTACATGCATATACGAAGATAATGCAGCTTGCATCGAACAAATGAAATTAGGATATATCAAGGGTGATAATACAAAACATATTTCGCCGAAGATTTTCTATAATCAGCAACAACAGACTCTCCTTAATATTCAAGTGAATCAAGTAAGGTCTGAGGAGAATGTGGCTGATTTGTTCACCAAATCACTACCTAAGGCCACATTTGAGAAACATGTGGAAAGTATTGGAATGCGGAGACTTTCCAAACTCCCTTGATCAACGTACGGATCAGGGGGAGTAGTAGACAAAAGGGGGAGTCTACTATACATGTGATATTGGTATGTTGTGCTCTTTCCTTCACCAACGGTTTTATTTTTCCCATTGGGTTTTGTTCCTTGGTGTAAGGTTTTAGTGAGGCAACCGTTTATATACCATCTTGTTTTCTTAACTCCCGTGATTGATGTACAAATCTTAGGGAATACTAGGCTAAAGGAACAGTCTATAAAAGGTGCGTTGTACTCTTTCATTCGTCCTAGTTTTATTTTTTCCCACTGGGTTTTTATTTTGACGAAAGGTTTTAACGAGGCAACGATAATGCATCATCACTCATTTGACTTGGCGCAAGGGGGAGTGTTGAAGATAAACGTGCCATAGTCAAAGTATAAGACGATAATGATAAAGATTAGAGATAGAGATAGAGATATAGATATTAGAGTTAGATTAGAACTTGGTATCTCATGATTATCTCTTTGTAAACCATCCCTATTTAAAGGGCTTATGACTTAATGAGAAGTTACACTCTTGATTCTCCCTATATTGATTCTCTCTATATTGTTCGTTCTACAACAGTCACATGGTGTTTTCTCATTAGTCAACCATATTAAAAAAAACTGGACGGGTTAAGGGATCGGAACAAGTTATGTTGCAATCAGTTACGTCTGCATGTATTTTGGCTTGTAATCACTTTGAAAAAAGAAAGAACCGAATAATCTATCTAAACCGTTAGATTGAGATGATCCAACACACATGATTAAAAAGGTGGTTACATCCACATTTTAAAAAACAAATAAATCACTCCCATTTTTTTGAATCGAAAACATGTGAATAAACAAAATTTGTCTATGAGAAATTACACCTACATAACGACCACTTTATCATCTATAATTTGATATTCACTTTGATATATTTTTCATTTGTTCTTTCATGGTTCTCTAGTTCTTTTTTTCAAGGTCCTCTTTGGATCCGTTACCCTATATATATAGACAAATGATCGCGTGAGAAAGTGAGAAGCGTGAGAAGTGGATCTGAACCGTTGACCACTTGTGGTATCGAGTTTTATTGGGTTGTATTAGATGATGCTGGGTTGTAAGAGCAACTCCAACAACTATGTTAAAGTTTTTCTAAAATAAAGTAAAAAATCAAAATATCTTAAAAAGTTTGCATCCAACTTAATATTTTAGCAACTCTAATATTAATTATTTTATTAAAATATTCAATTTATTAAAATACTTTATTAAAATATTCAATTCATGGAAAGTTGGGAGAGGAAAAGTTTGTTTTTTGGTGATAATAATTAATTTTGGACGTAAACTATCTATTTAGAGATTTCTCTAAATTTATGACCTTACTTGAACAGGATCCGTTCTATAAGCTTGTACGTCTGTATTTTTGATACCTAACAAGAGAGATTTTTCTAAATTTAGAGATTTTTACAATTTCTCTATATTTTAGCATAGAGAATAGCATAGCAGTTGAAGCAACAAAAATTTTAAAATCCTATTTTTTCCATTTTAGCATAGTTGTTAGAGATGCTCTAATAGGTCATAGTGGGTGGCAATGAGTTTTGTTGGACTATAATGAGACATATTGGGTTCTGTTGAGTTGTATTGTTCCGTAGTGGGTGGTCATGTTTGTGATGGATCGTATATGGTTTTGTTGGGTTGTTATTGGCCGTATTGGGTTCCGTAGGTTGTAACAAGTTTTATTCGATTGTAATGAGTCGTATTAGGTTCTATTGGATCATAATAGATCATATTTCGTCAGATTAGTTTGTAATGGATCATATAGGGTTATGTTAGTTATAATGAGTAGTAAGTCGTATTGGATTGTAATAGGTAGTAATGTGTCGTATTAATAAATTTATAAGGTGCCTTTGCCGGTATGTTTAGAAATTTACCGGCAAAAGTGTAAATAAAAAATTTATTATAAAGTTAAAATGATTTTTGCCGATGAGTTTGTAAAGTTAATCGGTAAAATAATTAGTAGAATATAAAATACGTTTGCCGGAGGGTTTGGCAAGTCTGCCATAAAATGTGTAATTGATTTTTTTTATTAACAATAAATTTTATTTTCTTCGGGGAGTTTGAAAAGTTCGTTGGCAAAACTTTAAGGACAAAAATTCTTTTTGTTGGCGGGTTTGAGATTTAACCCAAATCTCATTTGGATCTGATGAATTATTTGGTTTGAGTTATTTTCATGTTCTAAAAACTCGCTGCATAGCCATCATGACACCAAGGCTTGTGTCTCACGCAAAATTAAGGCCGTGGCACACGATATTTGGTTTCTCTTTATGTTTTTAATGTTTTATTTACAAATTTTTAATATATATATATATATATATATATAACCTAATATAAACTGTTTATTACTATTGACTCATTGAATAACACTACAAAACATATTTATTTTATATAATAATATATATTAATTAGAAATTGGACATAATAAATCATGTTTTGAAAACGTCATGATTTCATTGTGACGCTTGAGACTTGACTTCGCCGTCACATCACGTCCCACGTCATTTATATCCTTATTTTTAACATCTATAATTTTTGAAAATATATAATACTACATTGGTGTTAAAGATAATTGCAAAACTTGACATGACATTTTTTATAGATAATTAGGATTTTATTGGTGTGAATCAAAAACACCACATGTTTTTTTAGAGCATCTCCAACAGCTTTCCAAAATGAGGAAAATGAAGAAAATGAGGATTTTGGGCTAATAATTTGCTCCAACAGCTTTTCCAAAACTATCCCCAAAATGGAGAAAGTTGGAGAGAGAAGCGGTGGAGCGAGGGATGAAAGGTTGACACGTGTATCCCAGAAGCAGTTAACCAAGTGCGGTCCGCACCGGGTCGGGTCGGATCGAGTGCGGACCAACCCGTTTCAATGTCTTTTTTTGTCTCGTAGTGATCCCATTGCGGTCCGCACTCACCGGGTCGGGTCAGAGTGCGGACCCTTTGGCTATTTTTGTAAACCGGGAGAGTTTTTGACTATTTTGTCAACACTCTTTGTCCTTTTGGCTATTTGAGTCAATTTCCCGTTGTTTTCTCCAAATATAGAGATCACTCCAAAAATGATTACCAAGTGAGAGGACCAATAAAAGACTTCAAAAATAAATATGTAAAGAGAGAAATAATATTTTAATAGATGAATATAATATTTTAATATTTTAATTAATGTTCGATTCTCAAAAATAGGGAATCTGTTAGAGATGAAAGTATTTATTTTTGAGGATTTTAGCTTTTGGTTCTTAATTGTGAAATTTTTTTGAGGAATCTATTAGAGCATCTCCAACAGCTTCCCCATTTTGGAGAAAATGGGGAATATGGAGATTTTGGTCCTAAACTCATCTCCAACAGCTTCCCCAAACCCTTCCTCATTTTGAAGAAAGTTGGAGATTCCCTAAAATTTTCTCCATATTTGGAGAATACCCCAAAACTAGAAATCCCTAAAATGGAGAATCTATTGGAGATTGAAGCAATTTTTTTTAAGGATTTTGACTTTTTCTTCCCCATTTTAAAAAAAAATTAGGAAAGCCGTTGGAAATGCTTTAGACGCTCTAAATTATATGTTTCAAATAACTGAAAGAATTATTGGCAAATAATCCAAACAAAAAAAGTGGTTTTTATTACAAATCAGAATAACGACAAAAATATGGTCAAAGGGGGTTGAAACCTGACCAACTTTTTTCAATTTTCTGTTTTCCCTCTCACCACTTATATTTTTAGGTATTCTTTTTTAAGTAATGTTTTTCATTTTAAGTTATTTAATATATATATATATATATAATAAACTTAATAAAAAGAAGAGTAAATTACAAGATTGGTCCCTGTGGTTTACATAAAATTGCACTGTGCATCCCTAATTTAAAATAATTATGAAAAACGTCCTTGTGGTTTACATTTTTCACGTCTTTGGTCCCTATATCTTAACACAGTTAAAAGGTTTTGTTAGTTGGGTTAAATTGAAGGACAATTTAGTCATTTCATATTATTTTTCTTTTCTATTAAAATTATAAGGACCAAAAATTAATTTAATAATATATGACCCCACCTCTTTCTATCTGTTATCTGCCAATACACACATGAATACCCATATATACACAGTGTTCATATATATATATATATATATATATATATATATATATATATATATATATATATATTCATACACATGAACATATATATGGAACCTTTTCAAAAACCATTTTTGGAGGTCAATGGAGGGACGATGAAGTCCCACCTTTAACTCCGGCACTGTCGAGTTCTCCAACGAGAAACAACCCACCTCCACTGTATCAATAAAACCAACCCCTGTCGGGTTTTTCCATTTTGTATGTTTCTCCATCGGTGTGTTTGTGTGTATGCTTGAGAGAGAGAAAGCTCCGACTGTGGTACATTTTTCGGTGAAACTCTGACTGTGGTTCCGTTCTTGTGGTTTACATTATTTTCTATTTTTTATTTTTTAAATGAAAAATACAAATAAGTAAAATAGGTATGGTAGAGAGTGACCTTTTCCAACTGCACCACATCATCTTCATCAGTTTAGATCATAGGAAACAAAATACTTAGTTTTCTGTGAATTTGAGTAGTAGATCACAAAGAAGAAAGGCGTTCAACCTCACTGGAAAAAATATAAACAGATAAACATACAGGCTTCTTTAACGACCCAGACCTTTTTCGAAATGTTTTGCGTTTGGTGTGGAGTTTTAAGCAAAAGTAGAAGTTGAGGGGCTAGTTGGTAAATAGGAGATGGGTATAAAAAGGCACAAAACCCTAGACAACTTTGCAATTTTCTGATTTTTATGGTGTTTGTCGGCTGAGTTTTGTTGAGAAAAAGGGGTATTAGAGTCTTGAAGGTTTTTGTGAAATTGAAGAGAGGAATCATCAAGTCTTGAATCAGAAGAAGGAATAAGATTGGATTACGTTTCTTGCAAGTAAATCTATCAGGTAATCCTTAATCCATAACTTCATTTAAGATTCGTCTGATGATTTGTGGTTTTTAGAGTTTTCTTGCTAAAAGTTGTTTAAGACCATTAGGGGAGATTTAAGCACCTTTAAATCGAGTTTAATCAGTACAGTTTTTGGGGAAATGATTAAAGATGCTTAAGTAAGTAATTCGTCACATTATCTCTCTGTTTTCGGAGTGTTTAGCAAGATTTCGGACCATAAGGCTCTTCCAGCGTTCGTCCGGAAACCTTCAAGTATGAAGGTGTCCGGGTGAGTGTCCGGGAAACTTCTTGGCCGTGTTGTAGAAGGTGTCCGGACATTGTGTTGTCCGGAAAGATTGTACCGTCCGGATAAGTTTAGTCGTCCGGAAAATCTGTGTCGTCCGGATAAGAGTTGTTGTCCGGGTACTAAGCGGTATCCGGAAAAGTGGGGTTACCCGGTAACCTGTCCGGAAAAGAGTAGGGTGGCAAGTGAGAAGTGTCCAGATAGTTCTAGTCACCTTATAAATCTGTCCCTTCGTTCAGGTAGACAATTTGGAAGTAAAGAACAGAGTAGGGAAAAGCAAGCAAACGTACCAGGTGAGTTTTCTAACTAAAATACGTGATTTTAAAGTGTCTTTCTAAAGTGAATACATGATGAGAAATGCCATGTTTTGTTCTTATGCTTTTATTGCATGAAAGTTGTTTAAAGTTTTATGTGAGATGTATGCATACATTGTGTAGGCGTAAATTGGCTAAGTCGGGGGGAGGTTCCGCCAGTACTCACGTCGGGGGGAGGTTCCGTTTATGCCATGGGAATGAGTCCCAGTAAGGCAGCGTGATACTGACTCGTTGTCACCCTCGGGTGACTTCAGGGTGCCATTTACGGGAGCGGATTTATCCGTGAAAGATTTTTACTGTTCAACTATGTGAAAGTTTATTACTTAAAGTCTTGTATACATTTGAAAGTCATGAAAAGTTTTTAAATGATTTTGAGAACTGTCAGGAGGGACTCACTAGACCTCATGGTCTAACCCTCGCTCTTTTCAAATTAAAACCCTTTTCAGGAAAGCAGGTAACGAAGGGCTCTAGCAGGTGAACAGAGCAGTTAGAAGATAGAAGCAGTAGAACCAGTGACACTATTATCTATTAGTTCTATCATTTCTCAGTTGTGTATAGGTTGTTTCCGCCAACCTAAGTTATTTAGACAGATGAAATGAAATTTTGTGGACCCAGTTTTGTAATTATTCAAATATAAATGCTAGGTATGCTTTTTTTTAGATTGGGTTGTTACAATTGGTATCAGAGCCATAGTTTAAGGGATTTAGGTGACCGGACGGGCCTAAACTTAAACTTGGGAGTATAAATCACAACTGAGAATCAGGAAATGCGTTAGGAGGGCACTATTGTAAATACATGAAATGCGTTAGGAGGACACTATTATAGAGATAGGACTAATAGGGTACTGAGGACTGTCATGTAAGGTAAGTTTGAGATTCCACCTGGCAGTGTAATTGCGAACTTACAGGTACATGTATGTGCTTAACCTGCCTTATTATTCCGAAGTGGTAGTTAGAAGCTAGTGTTTATGTCGTGTTCTAGTACTTTAGAATATCAGTAAGATCCCTGAGGGGTAGGTTGAGACCCATTGTTGGGGAAGTATCGTGAGAAATCATTTATGAGGTGATGTATGTATACGTCATAGAGAAGAAATGATGTATAGAATGTTATGAGTCGTCTAGAGGTAGATCTTCGTGGATTCGAAGAGGATGAATGATTGATTTTGAGTAAGACTCCTGTTTCTGGAGAGTCCCAGTTCTAGAGATCGTGGGGTAGATCCGTTGTAAGGGTAAGGAAGGACAGTGTCGAGATCTTGGAGGTGTCAATTCAAGAGCGAGCAGAGGATTAGAGCTCTGACCCTTTAGTCGAGTTGTTCAGTGGCAGGATCTGTGAAGAGAGATTTCTGTAGAGGACTGAAAGCGTGTAGAGGTATAATATGAGATGATTTGATCGAGACGAAAATAGTATGAAATGGTTGAGTAAGTGGACCGTTGAATGTATGTATAACAAGTTGTTGCAAGGCCGAGAGGGCGACCACTGGTCGAAAGTAGAGTGTCAAGGATAAGTTGTGTGAGTAAAGTGATCGACCTTGTTTGAGTGAGTAGCCTTCAATTGCAAGTAGAGTTTCATGCATTGAGTTCGTGTATGTGTACATGAGATTTTTCATAAGTAAAGTAAATGTGTAAATATCAAATTTGATCGGATATGAGTCGGCGTGTGCAAGCGTATGTTTAAAGAAAAATACAAATCCATTTAGATCGTACAATGAAGTCTTGAGGTTTACGATTTGCAAAATATTCCACTCTTTTCATGATAAGTCAAGAAAACGTTTGAATGCAAAACTTTTATAACCAAATGAGTATTGACATGATGAAGTTATATAATTGAGTGTGAGAACCGACTGGTTTATTTCGTGTCGGTAATTCCTTTCAGAATTTTGTTGTATGAAAAGATTTTCATCCAAATATTGTTCTGTCGTAACAACATATTTTTGGTCGAGTAAGATTAAGTTTTACGGAACGATCCTCGAGATCGTTGTGCAGGGCATTGGAGTTACGAGAATGTTGGGGTCGTGTGTACCCAAGTTGTTTCTAAGTATTGTTCTTTAAAAATGATAAAAAGTGTGAAATGATTCATTTATCGCGTCGTCAGGCATGAAGGCTATGAACTCACTAGGTCGTAGAGTACTACATTTTAAGCTAAGGAAGAACTCCTAGAGTGGAGAGGTGTTGGACAATCAAGGGAGAATGTTTGTAGTTTTGGTATTTGTGTTCAAGAGGAGAGGTGAGCAGTGGAAGAGTCGGAAGTAGACTAGCATCGGTTGTATGAGGGTCTGTACCCTCGTGCGGTGACTGGAAATACAGTTGCCGAGAGACGGTTGTGTTCAGGGAAGGACTAGAAGTCATCAAGGTGTTGGTATTAGCAACTCGTTATGAGTAGTGTGGTGAAGTAGGAATGAGATATCCTCGACGCCGAATAAGAGTTTTAAAGTGATCTTGTAATATTGACGTTTCACGAGTGAGTTTGAAATGAGGACGACGGGATGTGAATTTGATTATGATACGTTGGGAGGATTAGGTTCAGTAAGGGACCCTTGTTGAATAATAGGTTAAGGAAGTATCAACAGGTCAACAATTGACGTTAAAGTCGGTAGTTGTGTAAGCTGCGTGAGACCGAAGACTTGAATCAGAAGGTTGAAAGTTGAAGGACCACTTTGTAGGGGTGTTAAGATAGTGAAAGGTTGTTGTTCTAGATAAGCGTTTTACTTACGAGATGGATGGTTCGTAAAGAATGAAGTATTTAGCACAAACGAAGTGAGGGTATAGATTATGTCGATCTGTGAGGAAATGTACCATGTTGATGTAATGGTTTGGTATTGCAAAGAGCTAGCAAGAAACGAGTATGTTAGAATTAATCAGAAACTCGGGTGTTGTGGTTCAACTAGAGCTGGGGAGAGACAATGTAGCGAGATAGACTCGGTTATTTATGTGTGAGGTCTTGAAGATAAGTTTGAGTTGTGTATGAATGGCCATGAGAGTTTTGGTCTGCAGTGTGATGTTATGAGTGAGGAATGTATAGTTATGTAGTGGCAATAATTGCCAAGTTAAATGTGCCAGCTAGCGTCGTAGTGATGTGATGTTAGAGAAAGAGGAAGCATCAGATATAAGCCTTTTTGGGAGTTTCGGATGAGGTGTTCAAGTGTTAACCAGGTTGTTGGAGCACGTAGGGTGTAAGTTGACGTGGTGATATGTTTATGTTCGGGATAGCATCACGGAGTGGTGGTGGGTAGTTACCCAAAGGAGAAACCAAGTGTTTTTAGTTGTAAGAGTCGCTAAGTAAGCATATTTTGGGATCATTGGAAGTTTAAAGAAGATGATGGATGTATTAGTCAAAATGTGGTGGAATAGATGTGAAATCCTTAAAGGATGTGAGTGTTGCTTATGTGTGAACGAATTGTCTGAGAAAGTAAAAGTTGGAGTTTAAAGAATGTACAGTGACGTCGAACTCTGGTGTCAGTTCGAGGTGATTTAGTCGAAAGCCTTAAGTTAGAATTTTAGTGCAACCGTTTGGTTATGTATAGTAATGAGACAGCATTTGCAGCTTAAGAATTGTCGGAAGAGAGGGGCGAGTAATGTTGGTGGGCAGTACTCCACGCTAGCGTGGGGAGGTGAAGACAGTATGTCAGAATAAGTAAGTAAATCGAAAGTAGTAAACTTGACAGTAATGCCGATAGGCGCAGTGTTGTGTAGATTGTCCTTGATAAGTGTGCGAACTTTTGGAAAGAGTATCGAGGAAGGAAATTGTGTATGATTTTGTGCAGGAAAGAAGTGGATAAGACAACTGAATGAGTTAAAATTTGTGACTTTGTGAGAAACGTTCAAACGAACTGATTGTTCAGTGTAAGCTATTGAGAATAGTAGGGTGTGATCGTGGTTACCCCTCCTAGTTGAGTGGGAGTAACCGAAGTTATGTTATATGACTGGACGCTTGTGGCAAAGCAGCGAGAAATGATGAAGTGGTGAGAGCGTACGAAATTAGTTGTCGAGTTGTAGCCGATATGATTCGGGAAAGGAGTATGATCTGCATAGACGAATGTCGGTTGGAAGAAGTAACCTAGAAATTTCAGGTATACCGAGGAGGGGACTCATGGGGGTGAGCTTGTCGGGATGTACAAGGTTGGCCTTGTGCCAAGTTGTTAGTAAGTGAGTTTTCCTGGTGGAAGATCCTCGTTGTTGTGGCGGGAATTTTCGCCAAGTTCTTTCTCTTAAGGAAGTATAAATGTATGAGAGACCTTATTTAGACGTGTTTAAAACAGTGAGTCCCGAGGTGTTGACGGAGGCGAGCAAATGGAGGCACGATTGGCCTTGGATTTTCTGGTGGTATTTAAGCGAGTATAGAATTCGGAGAGGTTGCAAGTAAATAGTACAAGGTGGCACGATATAGCAAGTGGTGTCTCGCCGAGGGCGATTTCAAAGTATGGGGTGCGGTTATGTTTCCCATCTGAGCGGTCTGAGGCAACCGAGTAGAACTGAGTGGTTGGTTAAAAAAAAATAATAATAATAATAAAACATAAGACTTTGAGCCTTGAAGTTTGAGAGATAAGTAAGGTGGACTAAGTCTGCGGATCCGTCGAAGCATGAAAGTTGAATAGATAGTGCGCGATCTTGAGGTACTCGATGTGAATTTGAGAAGAAATTCGTAGCGTGAAGCACGTCTCCTTTGTGGAGAGCCGATGCGAGAAGTGAGATGATGGCTACCTTGCAAGAGATGCAGGCGATAAGAAGTTGACCTTGTCATTAGTGAGCGAGTTAGAGCAGCAGCATACAAGTTAGACTGGTCAGAAGAATTAAAGAGTGTTCATCCAACATTTCATGTCTCAGACTTAAAGAAGTGTTTGTCAGAGGTCGTTGTGGCTGTTCCTTTGAGGGGACATCAGTATAGATGAGAGGTTGACTTACGTAGAAGAACCGATATAAATCGTGAGCGGTAAGGTTTGCTAAACGAGGAACATAGAAGTTTGACTGGTAATAGTTCGATGGAGATATCATAAGGGACGAGAGACAACGTGGGAAGTAAAATCAGATATGATGTCCAGATACCCTCACCTTTTCGAGAATGGAATTCCGGGGACGAAATTCTTTTGAGGGGGGAGTGTTGTAACGACCCAGACCTTTTTCGAAATGTTTTGCGTTTGGTGTGGAGTTTTAAGCAAAAGTAGAAGTTGAGGGGCTAGTTGGTAAATAGGAGATGGGTATAAAAAGGCACAAAACCCTAGACAACTTTGCAATTTCCTGATTTTTATGGTGTTTGTCGGCTGAGTTTTGTTGAGAAAAAGGGGTATTAGAGTCTTGAAGGTTTTTGTGAAATTGAAGAGAGGAATCATCAAGTCTTGAATCAGAAGAAGGAATAAGATTGGATTTCGTTTCTTGCAAGTAAATCTATCAGGTAATCCTTAATCCATAACTTCATTTAAGATTCGTCTGATGATTTGTGGTTTTGAGAGTTTTCTTGCTAAAAGTTGTTTAAGACCATTAGGGGAGATTTAAGCACCTTTAAATCGAGTTTAATCAGTACAGTTTTTGGGGAAATGATTAAAGACGCTTAAGTAAGTAATTCGTCACATTATCTCTCTGTTTTCGGAGTGTTTAGCAAGATTTCGGACCATAAAGCTCTTCCAGCGTTCGTCCGGAAACCTTCAAGTATGAAGGTGTCCGGGTGAGTGTCCGGGAAACTTCTTGGCCGTGTTGTAGAAGGTGTCCGGACATTGTGTTGTCCGGAAAGATTGTACTGTCCGGATAAGTTTAGTCGTCCGGAAAATCTGTGTCGTCCGGATAAGAGTTGTTGTCCGGGTACTAAGCGGTATCCGGAAAAGTGGGGTTACCCGGTAACCTGTCCGGAAAAGAGTAGGGTGGCAAGTGAGAAGTGTCCGGATAGTTCTAGTCAGCTTATAAATCTGTCCCTTCGTTCAAGTAGACAATTTGGAAGTAAAGAACAGAGTAGGGAAAAGCAAGCAAACGTACCAGGTGAGTTTTCTAACTAAAATACGTGATTTTAAAGTGTCTTTCTAAAGTGAATACATGATGAGAAATATCATGTTTTGTTCTTATGCTTTTATTGCATGAAAGTTGTTTAAAGTTTTATGTGAGATGTATGCATACATTGTGTAGGCGTAAATTGGCTAAGTCGGGGGGAGGTTCCGCCAGTACTCACGTCGGGGGGAGGTTCCGTTTATGCCATGGGAATGAGTCCCAGTAAGGCAGCGTGATACTGACTCGTTGTCACCCTCGGGTGACTTCAGGGTGCCATTTACGGGAGCGGATTTATCCGTGAAAGATTTTTACTGTTCAACTATGTGAAAGTTTATTACTTAAAGTCTTGTATACATTTGAAAGTCATGAAAAGTTTTTAAATGATTTTGAGAACTGTCAGGAGAGACTCACTAGACCTCATGGTCTAACCCTCGCTCTTTTCAAATTAAAACCCTTTTCAGGAAAGCAGGTAACGAAGGGCTCTAGCAGGTGAACAGAGCAGTTAGAAGATAGAAGCAGTAGAACCAGTGACACTATTATCTATTAGTTCTATCATTTATCAGTTGTGTATAGGTTGTTTCCGCCAACCTAAGTTATTTAGACAGATAAAATGAAATTTTGTGGACCCAGTTTTGTAATTATTCAAATATAAATGCTAAGTATGCTTTTTTTAGATTGGGTTGTTACAGCTTCGGTTGAAAAAAAAAATTCAAAACCCAAGGTAGAAGGTGGGGATGGATGAGACCGATCGTTTTTTTGCCGGCTTAAATCTGCTTTGTCACCATTATCGATCTCCATAAAAGCTTCGAAGGTGGGTCTCCTTGTTGGCCGGAGTTGGAGGCAAAACAGAGTATTGGTCGTGGCTAATGGGGGTCATCGATGGAGGTTGAGTTTCATCTTTATGGGAGAAGAAATGATCGATGTTGGAAGGTGAAGACAGGGGTGGTGGCGTGGAGCTTCATCTATGGGTGTATATATATATACATGTTGTGTGTATACATGATATATATATATATATATATATATATAATGAACAGAGGTGATGTATATGTGTGTGAGATATCTTGTATATATATGTGTGTGTGTCTGTTTTTAATAGAAAATAACTAAATTATAAAATGACCAAGTTACCCTCCTAATAAATCTAGTTAACAGATTTATGCTAACGGAGTTAGGGTAGAGGGACCAAAGGCGTGTGAAAATGTAAACCACGGGGACGTTTTCCATAATTATTTCATTTTAGGGACGCACAGTGCAACTTTATGTAAACCACAGGGACCAATCATGTAATTTACTCTAAAAAGAATAAATATTACACCATGTTAAAAAGTATGGGAAAAAATTAAGGAAGAACCCTGAAAAATAAAAGAACCGAAGAACTAAAAAAAACGGATGAAAAAATATATCAAAATGGATGTCAAATTAAAGATAATAATGTAATCATTCTGTTGGTGTAATTTGTTTCGCTCTAATTTTTGTTATTTTCGTTGATTTTCGGTTTTAAAAATTAGGAGGAAATGTTTTTATATTTTGAAAAAAGTGGTTATAACCAACATTTTAATCTCATCATTTGGATCATCTCAATTTAACGGTTTAAATGAGTTATTCGATTCTTTTATTTTTTAACGTTCTCTCTCGATCTCATAATAAACTTAGGGGCCGTTTACCTGATCACTTACCTGAGTAAGTGCTTACCAGTGAAATTCAACACTATCACATACTTCTCGGGTAAGATTTTAGTCCACCAAAATGGCATCGTATGCAACAATTTAGCCGGTAAGCACTAACCGTAGTAAGAGCCGTCGCACTCACTTACCGGGTAAAACTCTTGGTCCTTGCTTTCGACTCTCGGTCCTTACTTCCGCTCTTACCGAGTAAGATTCTTAACATTTTTCATATTCATCCAATAAACTAATGTGACTTGGTAAACACTTACTCAGGTAAGCATTTTGTAAACGACCCCTTGGTAAAAAAGGAATAAATATTACACCATGTTAAAAAATATTTGATAGAGAAACTTTATTCTGTATTATCAAGGAATATTTTTAGAGTTCATTTTCAAAAATTATAAATTATAAATTTTATATTAATATATATATATATAATAAAGTTTTATTTTATATTGTCATCATAGTATTTTCAGATATAAACAAATAACAGGATATAATGCCAAAAAGAAACTAGTTCAGGAAAAAAGTTTTGAGTATAATATTTGTTTATTTAGTTTTAATTAAATTAAAAGAATTTCACATAATTTTCATTTGAGAGGTTGAGAGACTTAATTATTTGAAAATCTCATATATTGTGATAATTATTAATGTGAGGTTTTATTTTACATGATCTTTTTTCATTTAAAACTAGAATTTAATATATTAATTAACATATATTTGTTTCACTTGTTTGTTTGTTTTATATGTACTTGGTTCACTGAGTGAATCTTTTTAGTTGTATCTTTTGTTTCACAAACATATTAAAATATGTAAAACAAAAGCATTGTGAAACAAAAGTGTATTAATCAATATACTAAATTCAAGCCGTAGATGAAAAAAGAATCATGTAAAATAACACATGATGTATCAGTTCTCAAGATTATCATAATTATATAGATTCTCAAATAAAGATCCTCCAATTGGTATGTAGGGTCAGGTTTAGGATAAAACCTCAAAAAAAAAAAAGGTAAAATGAGGAACACTCTGGTAGTTTTTCATCTGTACGATATGCACTTGTGCATACAAATAATTTATAACATGTGTACGTGCATATGCACAAGTTCATAATGCACGCCTGCATAAAAACCAACAAAACAACTTAATTTACTTATATGCACAAGTGCATACCGTCCAGATAAATGTCTATCAAAGTGTTACTCAGTTTTTTCATTTTTTTTTAAGTTTTTCCTTAAACCTCCCTCTTGGTATGTATTACACGAAGATCATACAGTTATGTACATACTTTAAAAATATTTATGATATTAATTAATAAGTAAATATTTTTATTTTTTGTACATCAAATTAAAATAATTTTATTTTATTTAAAATAATTTAAAAACTAAAATTTAATTTATTTAGGGTGCGGACTTGAAAATTTTCATTTAATCAAAAATTTACTTTATCGGATTTTGCAAACAACAATTTCATTTATGAGAATTTGAAATTATTACCTTTTTCAACCAAATAATTAATATTTATTTATTTATTTACATTTACACACACACAGAATCGATGCATCTGTGAAATATTTCACACTTTCTGGGTTTCAGTGTGTGTAAATTTTGCTCTAATAACTTCAGACAGCTCCGGAATTCCCCCATTTTCATCGGAAACGGTAATGCGCTCTTCAAAATTAGGGTTTTGTTTGGAGATTTATGATGCTTGATGTCAATTTTTAGGGTTTTGATTATGCAGTTGTTGTTGTGTTGTGTTGTTTTGCAGTTGAAAAACTTCTGGTAAATACTGAAGTATAACTCTGTAAGTAGTTTTCTTTCTCTCGAAAGTGAATCACTATGATTTGATTAATTTCTCGAGTTTATATTTTTGGATTATGAAGATAATGTAGAATGATTCTTTTGCTAGTTTTAGTTAAATTTCATTTTTCCTTTTTGATTATGCTATTTTTTTTATAATTAATCTGGATTTATTAAGTTTTGACTGTTGAGAATTTGAGGCCTTATTATCAGAAAAAAACAAAAATATGCATTTGGTTTAATGAATTTATTACTTTCTTCTCGATTTTACTTCATGATCAATTTTGTGTTTCTTCAATTTGTTTAGATGATTTGTTCAATTTTTTTGTTAGTTTCTATGTTTTTAGGTTATTTTTTACAATTTTTTTTTATCTGATTGTTGATTATAAGTTAGAGACTTAGAGTCCAATTTTTGACGTTTCAGATTGATTAAGTTTTAGCAGAAAAATCTGGTTACCAAGTGGTTACATTTGTAACACTGTCAAATATCCAAATTTAATATATTCTGAGCTTTATTTGTGTCATTCCTACTTTAGTCAAATAAGAATTCAATCCTCTGAAATATTTTGTGGATTATATCTTGAATTTGGAATGCTTAATAATAAATATATATATATATATTGAAATTCTGTTGCTTACTATTTGCTAGTCTTTGCTCTTCATCACTTTTTGCTCACAATTTAGGGTCTTCACTTCTGATTTTTATATTTTCACCCAACTATGAATGTTATTTTTTGGTGTAGAAATGATTAAACTTTGTCATGTTTGTTTTTGTTATTTTCTTTTACTTGTGTTTTTAACTTTTAATAGTTTTTAAGGTTTAAAAACTTCAATATTTATTCTGTTTAGAGGCAAAGTCGGATTTGGATAATTACTTATTGTCTTATTCATATATGAATAATTTTGGCTAAATTGCATTTGATATTATTCAAATTCGAATATCCGATAAATCCTAACTCAGGGGTCCAGTTTTAACATCCATTGAATTCACATTCATTTGTAATTGGTAATAGGATACAAATCCAGATGTATATTCCTCTGATCAACATTCTTTTGTAGGCCTAATTCTTTTTGTTATATATAAACGAATTAAGCATTAATCTATAAAAAGACTATTACAATAAAAAAATGTTTGAGCTAAAATACTGAAAACCATCAATGAGAGTTGTGGATTTGCATTGTTCTAGGTTTATGATTTAAAATCAAAATGGAGGGGGTAATAAGTTTGATTAGGAGTAACCTCTTAATAGTTCCATTAAAAGGCAACCTCTGAATCATTAAGAGGTGAATCTTGTTTGGCAAAAAAAAGTCTGCCTCTTAATGGTTCTAAAACCATCTGAATGATTTTGTATCTTGGGCCTCCCTTAACCAATTAAGCGCCTTAATTGCATTCTGGACAATTACTAAACAACCATATTTCATTTGCACTATATCATAAGAGCCTCTTAATCATTCTGACCACTTAACTTTTAATTTCTTAAATTTTTTGTTTTTAGAGTAGAAGCTTCCGGATCAGCATGGATTCAAGGGGAAATATGATGCCAGCAGTAGAAACAATAGCACCCGAGGCTCCATCAAGCTATCAATTGGCCCCAAGAAATGACAACTCTACCCATCTCATTGGACCACCAGGGTTTTCACCACTGAGTGGTGGAATGCCGAGTTCCTTGATAAAGAAGAAGAGGGGTAGGCCAAGGAAGTATGGCCCAGATGGTGTAGTTGCCGGTGGAGGTGAAAGTGGTCACACATTGTCACCAATTCCCATCTCCGCCTCTGCTCCGCCAGCCTCTGCCGCCTATTCTGATATCAAATTTGGTGAAGGGGAAGAAGGAAGTAGCGGCAGCTATTTGGTTGAGAAGAAGAAGAAAGGGACAATGAATTCTTCAGAGACCAAGCCAAAGCATGCTTACGGGAGTATGAACTTAGGTACTGTGTTTACTACTTTAGATTCACATCTAATTATCATTTTGTGGATAGGACCCAAAAAATAAAATTGAATAATGTAAGCGGCCAAAATGACAGGGGGTTGCACCAAGTACTTATCCTGTAGCCCATTTGATGAAAACCGGCTTAATGTTAATTATCAAGTAAATTTCTTATTATAAATTTGGCCAATTGGAGTGTGCCAAATAATACCTCCATTCTAAGTTAGATATATATATATATATATGTATACATCTAGATTGTTTGATGTCAAATTTAGTACTTCCAAAATACAAAATTGATGTGATATTTTGTTAATTTTACTAATTTATCACAAAAAAGTTTCATTTTAATACTTTGTACCTATATGATCAAATTTAATGTTCTTATGTTCAGATTCTTTTGAGTTCAAAACTAGCATGTTCTGAATAAAAAAAATGGCTTTGTTAGAACATCTCCAACAGATTCAAAATCTCTAAAAGAATTTACCTTCAACTCCAAAAGCTTCTTCATTTGGCAGATTGCAACATTTATTATATTATTAAAATATTCCATACATCTAATAAAATAATATTTCTCTCTCCTAAACATTTTATTTCGAAGTTTCTTATTGGTGGGAATATAATAAACAAATAAATCTCTCTCATGGTAGTCATTTTTTGGGAGTTTTCCAAATTTGGAGAATTTCACACTCTCTCCTACTTTCTCCATTTTGAAGAAAGGTTTTGGAGAATTTGTTGGAGCAAAAATTTACCCAAAATCTCTATTTTCTGTGTTTTGGAGAATCTGTTGGAGATGCTCTTAGATATTCACATGAATATGTAAATCAAGGGTAGTTTAGATATTTTACTAATAGTCAATCACTTCCATTATAGTTAGTGTCTAAATTTTTTTGTTTTTTTGGGTCCGTTTTTTTTTTGTCAACCTATGTAACGTTAATAATTGCAAATGTAGGTGACAAGATTTCATCTGGTGGAAGTTTTACCCCTCACATGGTCACTGTTAATCCCGGAGAGGTATTTTTACTTGAAATAAAAAGACAAATTCCATTATATTATAGTCTTCTTTTGTGTGTTATAAGTTTAATCATGTTGCAATTATCGTTCTGCATGATAATGTTTCATCTTCTTACTTGATTACGTCATTCCATTGTTATTTGTATTTCTTTTCCTATAAAGTAGGTGGACACCAAGAGCTTTTCAGTGTAAAAAAGTTCATGAGGCTCACTTACTTTGTGGAAAGTGATCGAAGAAACTTGAAATGATTAAAAAAGATATGAATGTGGACGGTTTCTTTGCCTAACCTGATCGTCTATATGATCTTATATTATTTAGTCTAGATCCGTTTTGTTTATGTTATTTTTGTGTATTTCTGATTGATCAAAAACTTCTTTTTAGTTAAAAGGTTTCTTGATTCGTATTTGGTGAAGTTAACGAGTGACTAATGATACAATACAACATTCTCGTGATTAATGCAAGTACATTTTGATTTTACCATCTTCAACCAACCTCCACCGTACCGGTGCGACCACTAAAGAACTCCTTATACACACGGCTCTCAAACCCAACCTGTGGTGGATCCCGGGTGACAAAGTAAAAGCCTTTGATCCTTTGCCCCTCTACTGTGTGGGTGCTAAGACTAGGCGAAGAATTAAATGAATCAGTTCAGGATGTCCATGACGTGTGTACGTGTCGGATGAACCAAATCCTCATTGAATTTTATTTTTCCATTAGAAGGGTGTCACTCGGTATGCTTATACTTTGTGCTTATATCTTATCCATACATATATATATATATATATATAGAGGGACGTTCTGGGGAAAACCTCAAAAAAATGAAAAACTGAAGAACACCCTAATAGCCCTTCATCTACACGGTATGCACTTGTGCATATAAGTAAGTTAAGTTGTTTTTTTGGTTTTATGCACGTTCAGGATGTTACAAATTACCTGTATACACAAGTGCATACCGTCCAGATGGAGGGCTACCAAAGTGTTCCTTAGTTTTCCGTTTTTTTGAGGTTTTCCCTTGAACCTCTCTCTCTCGTAACCGTTCATCTGGACGGTATACACGTGGGCATACAAGTAATTGACGCTGTTTTTGGTTTTTATGCACGTGTGCATGATACAAATTACTTGTATGCACATGTGCATATCGTCCAAATGAACCATTTGTGTAAGAAAAGAGCAAGTTTTATTCTATCTTTTCGCACACTTTGCACAAGGCGGTGGTTTTCACGGAAACAACTGTTCTACTCTTTGAGGTAGAGGCCAGGTCTACTCTTTGAGGTAGAGGCCAGGTCTTCATACATGATAGTATGATACATCCCACCTTTCCAGGGCCCCACCTGCCCCACCTTTCAGGTGGGATATCCTATCCTGGGTTTGGTTTGGTTTGGTTTAGAATGTAAATGAAGATTTTGTGATTTGATCACGATTTACAAAAAAATCATAATAACTCTTTCTTTCATCTACAAATTGACAACTATGATCTCTATGAAGAATAAACTGAATAAATCTAAATTAAACATTTATACTAAGAAGAAATAGTAAATTGCATACTCTTTGCTTTTAAATATAATCGTGATTCACCTTTTCAGGATGTTACCTCTAAAATCATTTCGTTTACAAAAGATGGCCCCCGGTCAATATGCATTCTCTCTGCCCTCGGTGTTATTTCACATGTGACTCTGCGCCATGCCAGTTCGTCTGGAGGCACCGTAACATATGAGGTCTGAAACGTAATTTTATTTATTTAATTAATTTTTGCGAAATTGTTCTTTCGTTACTTAACTTGATATTATCGTACTTTCTTGTAGGGAAGATTTGAAATTCTTTCGTTATCGGGATCTTTCTCACCGGAAGTTGGTGGAGTTTTATCCCAAGAAAGTAAAATGACCATAGCGTTATCGAGCCCCGATGGGCGGGTGGTTGGGGGTCAACTTGGAGGCCTTCTCACGGCCGCTGGCCCTGTTCAGGTACAATCTTGTTCGGTTTACCTGCTTCACGGACATACATTGAGGGTAGAATAGGTATTTTACCTATTTGACTTTAGAGGTCAAATGAAGGATCTTTGAACTTAAAAATGCTACTCCCTCCGTCCCAAATAAATCTCCACGATTAAAAGGCATAGTTTTAGAAACGTGTAATTGTTAGACTTTTTAATTAACTAAATGACAATTTTAGCCTTAATAATGCCCTCGGGCGTGTAGCTCAGTTGGCAAACTCACATGTGGTTCCTAGGGGGCGGGTTCTGTGTGGGGCCGGTTGGGATTGCTGGTAATCAACTTTTTGCTCAAATTTTACCCTTAATAATGGAGGGAGTAATGAATTTCTCAATATCATAATTAAGGGTAGAATCGGAAAGTAAATATTTAGTTTTGAAAATGGACACTTACTATGAGACAAACTAAAATAGAAATATGGACACTTATTTTGGGACGGAGGGAGTCAAAAATTCGGAAGTCCATGATCATTTTTGATGGTCTACATTTCCGTTCGGTGACCCATAATCCGTTTAAGTAATGTACTTATTAAGCATGGATCTTTAGATGGTAAATTATGGGGCACTTTTCTTGATCAAAGGTCTCATAATCTCTTTAAGCAAGGGGCATAGATGGGAAAAAGCTCCCGGAGCTTATTGAAACGTTACTTGAAGTAACTTTTTAATTAGCTAGCTTATGGCTAATTAAACGAGACTTCTTCAATAAGCTCAAAAAATAAGCCAACTTATTGAGCCAAAAATGGCCTAGATATACATCTTAAGATATAAAATCATTTCTATAAATAAGGTATACTCGTTATATGCAGTGGCGGATCCGGGATTTTTTCCTGGTGGGGTCCCCTTTAAGGTAGCTTAAATGCCCGTAACTATAGCCAATACATTTTTAGCCTAAATCCAACGTTTCGAGAGTTTTTTTTGGTTGATTTTAAGGGATTTTTAAGTTTTTTTTGTCGATTTTGAGAAACTTTTTTGGTTTTTCAGTCGATTTCGAGACTTAACTTTGGTTTTTTGATTGATTTCAAAACACTTTTTTTATTGATGGGTCCCGGACAAGAAATTACTGGGGACATTAAGGTATATAGTTAAAAAAGCTAAGTTTTTAAACTAAAAATTTCATTTTTTTTCCATGTTAGTGGGGTCCCCCCCCCCTCACAGTGCATCCGCCACTGGTTATATGTACATCTTTATAAGTGTCCAAGTTTGTATTGTATTGTTGTTTGTCCCAAAATAAAGAGTACTTTACCTTTTTAGTCCCTGTGGTTTGTTGGAAATTTCTATTTTCGTTCTTATGGTTTTGAAATTACGATTTTCATTCTTACAATTTATGATTCATTAAATTTTATTGATTTTTTCATCCCTATGGTTTAAAATTCATTTCTATTTTAGTCCTTCATACTTAAAAGTAGTGTTTTAGCCTCAGGGACGAAAATAGAAATGAATTACAAACCATAGGGACGAAAACTGAAATTTCAAAACCATAGGGACGAAACTGCAATTTTTACCAAACCACAGGGATGAAAAACGTAACTTAATCCAAAATAAATGTGACTGTCCAATTCTATCCTTAAATGGGAGACGAAGTAATTCATCTTTTCCTATGTTATTAAAGGGTAAAATTGTCATTTAATTAATTTAAAAGTGTAAATTACAAATTTTTAATACCGAGTGTGTTTTACATCGTGGACATTTCTTATCATCTCCCGTGTTGTGTTCATGTTAGGTTGTCGTGGCTAGTTTTCTACCAAACATAGGCAGTCCAATCGAGCCAAAACCGAAAAAACCAAAGACCATGGTCAAACCCTCTGCACCCACACCGACCCCAACCGAACCTCATGCTACCAACATGGAGCAGCCGAAGTTCAACGAGAACGTGCACGACGGTTCCACCGCAGGGAACAGCGGTTCGACCGCGACCCGTAACTTCCAAATCGAGAACTGCACGGGTGCAGCCGTGCACGACTGGAGAAGAGCGGCTACAGACATGAATGTGTCGTTGAGCGAAGATTAAGTCGGTGGTATGTCTTTCTATATAACTTGGGGGTTCATTTATCAACTGATTTTAGGATATTTGAGACTAATTAATTAACAAGAATCTTAAACTTGTGGGGATAGAAAATGTTGTAATGTTGTTGGGTTTCTTAGAAAAAGTCAAAGTAAAAGTAAAAGTAAAAGTAAAAGTCAAAGGGTAGGAGTTGTTGGTATGTGTTAACAATGCTTATTTCTTGAACCTTTTAGGAATCAATAGGAAAGAGTTAGTTGACATTCTTGTTGCTTGTTGCTTTTATGTCTTCAATTTCATAAAATTCCTTGTCAAAGTCAAAAGGGGGTAGTTTTTGGCATTGATTAAATGAAATGTATTTATGGTAGAATTCTTTTTTTTTGAAGTATATAATATTTATATACGGCAAATGAAACAAATAAACTCACACACCCTCCTCACCTTTGGTGAGGTTTGAACCCCTGACCTCCTACAAGGCCAAGGGCTCCGATACCGCTAGGCTAAATGCCCTTTGGTTTATTTTGTACAACATGATTTTAAAAAACATTGTTTTGGTACATAAGGTGTGATGTCTCGAATATTTGATTCAACATAGGAATGAGATCAAAATATGTAGCATTTATATGTATTTTCGTATGTAAATCAGATATCTAATTCTAAATATTCGGGATTATGAAATTAAGGTTTTGAAATACGTTACACAAAACAAGAACCGGATCAAAGTTTGCAATTTGCTCGTGTTCTTTTACGAGGTATATTCATTCGATGTGATTTGATTTTGATGATTGAGAACGGAGTCCTATCTTGAATATATATATATATACTTGTGGGTTTTGAACGACTTGTAAAATTGGAAAATAAATGGTCGAAAACGGGAAATAAATCTATGGGACCCGATGTGCGTAAGTTGATCTAGACACCCATGTGATTTGGTGTTTTTAATGGATCCTGTCTATTTTAAAAGATTAACACGTTGGGTCTCTATGGTTGCATTTTTCTAACGACAATGTCCCTAATGCAACCAAATGGACCCAACTTGTTAATTTATTCAGAGATCTATTATGTTAAAAAACTGAACTCACAAAGACCTATCTCAAAAATGCAACTATAAGAGCATCCACAACAAGGGTTTCATTACAATTTCATTTGGATTGCAAAAGTGACACGTAAGATTGCTAAATTAGAAATTGTAATGGTTGTTAGTATGATTGCAAAATTAGAAATTGGTTTTGGTAATTTGCAAATGTCAAATCAGTACTTTTTACTGATGTGGCAGCGAATAGTATATGAAATTGTAGGGAATAATTTCTAAATTAGAAATTGCTTTATGTCAAATCATGTTTTGTGATGTTTTGTAGAGAGTATTTAATTATAATTATTTAATTAATAAAATATTTCATATTAAAGTATAGTAAAGAGTATTTAATTGTAGTTTTGTTGTTATTTGATTAAAATATAGTTTTTTATGATGAGGTGTCACTTTAGAAAGTGGGTGAAATTTCATTGTTGTGGAGGATAATTTCAAGATAATTGCAAAGCTGATGTGACGCTGATGTGGCCCATTTGCATTTAGGATGAAATTTTATTGTTGTGGATGCTCTAAGGACATGTTTCGTTAATCTTTTCATAACAATGACGAGATCCATTAAAAACATCAACTATAATATGAAAGATGTAATTCACTCTTAACAATAACTAAAAATAACTCATAAAATAAGATTATTTTTATGTGAAATAGAATGGGATTGTTAGACCATCTTCAATGGGGTCACTAAATGTTACACTAAACACTAAATTTGGCATAAATAACACTATTCACATCTCCAATGGGTCCCTATTTTTCACACTAAATTTAGTGTAATGAATAGTATTACACTAGTTTGGTGCAACACTATTCATTTACACTACTTTTTACATCACTTTTAACACTATATTTTAACTTTGGTGTAAAAAATAGTGTTACACATTGTATAAGATTTACTATTAGCACTAAAATTTACACTATTTTTTACAGTATTTTTGAAATTTGATGTAAAATATAGTGGGACCCATTATAGATGTCCTAATTCATACCACCTATTTCTTACTTTCTACCTCACTCACAATTCTCTATAGGAAGGATGAATTGAATTCACTAATAAAATATTTAGGTGTGACTTGTTTTATAAAATTTACATCTTATTTACCACTTATGTACGTATACTTTATCGGATACGAGATTATAGTTATAAGACTATGTTTAGCAAACTAACTGATTAACTAATCACGTTTAGCAAAAAGTAGATGATAAACTAGTTAAGAAATGTAAAATAATAATAAAAAAGACATGTTAAGAAAAATAGTCAACTCTAACATTTCATATTTTTATAAAAACAAATTACTAATAATATATATGTTAATTAACAAAATTTGAATGTAATTATTAATTAATTATATATATAATATCATAGATTTAAATTTTTGTAACTAAATTAGAAAACATTTGCATTAATTAATATTAATGATTGAAATAATTGTTACGTATAATATGAATATAAACTACGTTAACTTTATATGTCTTAATTAATAAAAAATATAATTATTTTTTTAATTAAAATCACTTACTAAAATTTTATTATTTATGAAATAGATTAAATATAATTTTAACATATGTAACTTACAAACACATTTCTAAATTGTTATATTTCCCTTTTGAAGAGTAAATATGTTAAATAGTAATAATAATTAATATGGTTAATGATAAAATCTAAATAATTAATAATTTACAATTAATATTAATTAAAAATTAAAAATAATTAATAATTAATAATATTTCACTCTAAATTTGGTCACTGTTTACTCTCCTCTGACCAATTTGAAAGTAACCCCATATATGTTTTTTTTGAAGTTTATGTAGCCTTTTCTTTGTTAATAGAAAACTGCTAGAAACGGTGACATGGCTGGATAATCTTAAGAATCGTGTGTAGAGCATTTTTTAAATACAATAATTCGACCCTAACAATTTTGGGTTCATGAATTTTGTATTGGGATAATCTTTGAGAAACTATCAAATTTCGAAGGTTCTCGTTTTTACATATTTACAAGAGAGATCGACGATTACGGGCGGTTATTGGAGAAGAAGTCAAAGAAACTCCGACACAAGAAGATAACGATGTTCAAGGTCCAATGGAAGCATCATCGCGGTTCCAACGTCACGAGGAAGACGATGTCCCCACTTGATTTCGAGGGCCAAATCAATACCAAGATTGAGAGGATTGTAACACTCTCACTTTTCTTATTATCATTTATAGCTTAAATCCTTTTCCCTTTTTGGCTATTTTGGAGTTTGATGATGTGTAATTGATCAGTGTCAAATTACATGTTGAAACAACTCGAGAATTATTACTATTTTCTGTTCTATCTTATGACATTTTACGTGATGGCTTGAAATCTCGAGAGAGGTTGCGAAATTAGCACACAATAATATATCTGAACAACGATAAATCGTTGTGTTGATTTGCTTTGCATAACATCATATATATTATTCAAATAATATATATATATATATATATACACAATTTTTGTTGGACTACAAGATAAATATATATGTACTTAAAGTCCAAGTCTAATTCAAATCATATTGGATATTTGGGGGAATATGTGCTAACAAAGGAAATCGAATAGAGAGAAAAGATGCCTCTCGTTTGAAAGAAGAAAAAGAAAACAAAATCTTCAAAGAAAGATGATGATCGGGTTTCAGTTCTTGGAAGAGGGATAGCAACTATTTAGAAAGAAAATTGTGTTTTTTTTTTTGGTTCGGGGAAAACCAATGGGTAACGGTGCATTTTTTTCTTAACGGGTTCCCCAACGGTATTGAGGAAACTGCGGGGACCCGATGGGGATCGGTACGGTTACGGGGACGGTGACCTTAAAAACCGGCCCGTTGCCATTCCTACCTATAAAAAGTGCATGCTATTGCAGGCCATGATGTGAGTCACACCATACACAAATACTATAGGCATTATCATAACTAAGAAGATGCATATTCCTTTCAGTATCCCAGATCAAACTATGTGAAACATGTTTTGCATATCAAACAAGATGTTGCTATTTAAACCCCTTGAGTCGGATTCAAACGAGACTAGTACTTATTTAAAACAACATGATAACCAACAAAATCATATATGATTTTACATTAACACGCGAAAAAAGCCACGCGGGTGACTTTGACCACGACTTCAGGTCCACATGGCTATTTCGCACGTTTAGGTAAAATTACATACAATTTTTTTGGTTCTCGAGTTCTTCTTAGCAAGTACAATTCTCATTTGATCCTTCCTCTAAACCCCTTTTAGTCATATTTATATCATAGGATATGAAAATGTAGATGATTTATTTAACCAAACCTTTTAAGAATCATTGTTTAAAAAAGTCAGATTTTGTGTGCAAACTTTGCTCAGACCCAAAAAAAGAGTACAGCAGCAACTCTGTGATCATTACATACATACCCCTCTCTGTCACTGGTTTTTAACTTCTCTTCTTTGATACCAAAAACCACCATCTTCACTCATCTTTTAACCAAATTTCAAATTTCCAACTTCCAACGGTATCGATAAAAGAAAAAGCACAGTTGATTCTCCAACCGACGCTTCACTTACATTTGCCAACTCATCTCGAAACACTTGTGGTTTGAGGTTTTTCATCTTTCGAACCACTCCCGAAACATAAAATCTGACAAGAAGCTTTTTGTGCCGACGCCATTGTGTACTTTTCCAGACGGTTTATCAAAACATTGGAGCTGCCCACAACTTCACTTTCTTGTCAACACTTGATGTGGCTAAAATCGTCACCCGTTTGTCCCCTGTTGAGACATATACGATACTTGGTTAGCTCAGGTATAATTTTTTGGCATTTCAAAGACTTGATAGGCGCCATGGCTCTGTGACTTGTTAACCTCGGAAGCACCAAATGCGTAATGCTCGGGCTATTTAGCTCAAAAACTGAATATTTTTAACCCTCTATTTAGTACTCCCCCCGTCCCAAAATAAATGTCCACAATGAAAAATGCACACAGTTTTAGGAGTATCTAATTATTACACTTTTTAATTAACCAAAGTACAATTTTACCCTTAATTATAGAGAGAGAAATTTTCTCCACATAATTAAGTGTAGAATGGGAAAGTGAAGATTTACTTTTGAAAGTGGACAATTATTTTGGGACAAACAAAAATAGTAATGTAGACACTTATTTTGGGACGAAAAGAGTATTATTTTTCAAGTTTTAACGGGAGCGGTAGGCTGCTTTGACCCATGGCAGGTCCAATAAAGGTCACTGAAATAAAAAAAAAAGAAATTAAGAACATCTCTGCCTAACAGAAGAATACAACTTCTCAACACAAGAATGGCTCAAAATCTGTCGCATAAAAAAATGTGAGAAGGTTATCCTCCTATACAACCCTTTCTTATAGGCTCGTAGAACACATGTTTTGGCTCGACTCATAGGCTTTGCTTTTGGACAGTCGGTCTCGTAAAGAATTCGAATAAAGTTCAAAGTAGAATCTATAGAAAGATTATCATAAGAACAGATAAAGATGTCGTTTTTTTATAACTATTGTCTATAGGCTCATATAAGTTTAATATAGACTCAGCTCACTTAGGCTCAGAAACAAGCTGAAACCCTACTAGGTTTGAACTTGGATCAGCTTCGGCTCGCTGAACATTTTCACAAGTCAGTCATGAGCTCTCATCAACTGACTCACTTGCCGACAAGCTCAGGACCAAATTCATTGATTAAAAAAAATATTTCCTATCTTTAGATACACAACTACTCCCTCCATCCCAAAATAAATGCCCACATTTTTATGTTCGTTTGTTCCAAATTAAGTGTTTACTTCCCAACTCTACCCTTAATTAAGAGATGGAGAAATTGATTACTCCCTCTATTATTAAGAGGGTAAAAACATCATTTAGGGGCTGTTTACCAAACACTTACCAGGTAAGCGCTTACCGGTAATATTCAACACTATCATTTACTTAAGGGGTAAAATTTTAGTCCACCAAAACGGCATTGTATGCAAGAATCTACTCGGTAAGTGCTAACCGTGGTAAGAGTCGTCGCCCTCACTTACCGGGTAAGATTCTAGGTCCTTAACATATTCTTTCGGTAAGATAATATTACTTGGTAAGCGTTTGGTAAACGGCCACTTAGTTAATTAAAAAGTGTTAACAATTACACATTTCTAAAACTCTGCCTTTTTTCCAATTAAGGACATTCATTTTGAGATGGAAGGAGCATGTGTTTTGCTTGTAGGGTAGCAAGTCCACCCCACCCTTAAGGGGTAATACCACGGTGTAAAAATACGAGGCAAGAGTAGAATATTAAAAATACTAACCGGCAGGAATAGGTTTAGGTGACCATGCGATGTCGGTGATATCACCTGCATACATGCACATAATAAGGCCAACAGTGAAGCAAAATAATATCGAAACTAGAGAAAAGTTTGTGAAACAAAATAAACCGATACAACTGAATGTTAATAATCACATTAGCCAAGTAACAAAATTCATATATGTCAATTATGAATTTAATTTATAATAAGTTCAAATATGCAATAGATAATACCCGTCACGCAACATATGTCAAAGTAGTTTAACATTAATGTTACGTATCATTATTCATTTACGAGAAAAGGCTCACTTAAATTTAAATGAATAAACCTTTTTCTGTAAAAATATGATATTTTAATTAGCGAAACAGAGTATTGGTACACATGTATTTATAGGTTAACAGCAAGCCAAGGGTCTTCACTGGAACAACCGCTCACCCCGAGTCGCCAAGCCTCCATATAATGCAATAGCTTTGAGAATATGTTATGATAGAACATATTAAATCCAAAATAGTTCTCTATTTTGTCATTATTGATGAGCATTTTAGATATTTAACTGAAAGTCAAATCATGTATGTGTTCAGTCACGGTGTTAATGAAAATAAAAGGGCAAATTGCATGAAAATGCAATGAACTTTGATTTGTTCCTCTTTGTCTAACATACTTTTAAAACTTTCATTATGGTAGCTCATATGTGATATCTCAAACATTTAGATCAAAGTACGTTATACAAAATAGAAATCGGACCAAAGTACGTTGTATCTTTCTGAATTTTCAGATGTAAACTAGGTACCTAAATGCTTGAGACTTCACATTTGAGGTACCAAAATGAAGGTTTTGAAAGTATTCAACACAATATAAGATTCAGATCAAAGTACACTGCATTTTCATTCAATTTCTTGTGTTTCTTCTAGAAAGGAAAAAGGGCAGCCAGACTAAAGAAAAAAGAAAGGAGTTGTAAATACCGTCATGTGCTTTGTCAGCTGTATCTAATACTTCCCCGGTTTCAGCAGATAGCCATTGTAGTATTGAACCATGAGTGGCAGCCAAAATCTTTCCATCAGGGGATATGCTGAGACGATCGTATTGCAATGTAGTGCCTTTTGAATCGTGAAGTGGAATTGGGAACACCTTCAAAGTCTTTGGGTCCTCATCAAGATGATATCGAACTTCAAGAATAACAAATAATGTATGTCAGGAAAAAGGTTGTACATTAATGGTAGTGATCATAAAAAGGTTGTAACAAATATTATATATGTTTATAGAAGATATATACATATATGTATGTATATAGGGGCAGGTCCAAATGAGATTTGACAAAAAGGTTGAGAAGGTGACAAACACAAAAAAAAGGATGGAAAAAAATATAACAACAAAGAGAATAAAATGCTCGTTTTTTGGGCATAATTCATTAATTTGTTTGGATTCAATTTGGTTATGTTTCACTGATATTTTCGATTAAAAAATGTGTGTTGGGGGAGGGGGGGGAGAGATTTTTTTGTTTCAAAAAGGTGATTGACTGGTTGTAACTACTTTTTAATCACATCCGTTGGACCATCTCATCTGACAGTTGAAATATATTATCACCTTCTCAGAAAAGGTCATTCTCATTCTCATTTGATATATATATATATATATATATGTATATATTCTATAACATCTTGGTCCTGTTTCGTTTAGGCCAGTTAGCATTTTCATATTGTGGGGATCATATAAATGGTGAGAAGAAATTAAGATGTGATTGTGGGTCTCATTAGAAATAAAACACCCGCAAATTTGTGAATGGAGAAAGAGTAAAATGATACAAATCAATTGGTAAGATACTTATGAGATCGATGAGATTGATATTCAAATAATTCTTCGTAGAGCGTAGGAACCTTTAAACTCTGGTTTTAATGAAATTCAGTAGGTTAATAAAATTTCTTTTAACAAATATCCACTGGTGAAGGTAGCTATATAACGGCCTACAAAACCAATGTTCTAAAAATCCCCACTTAGGCCGTTTGGTTCGTGAAATTCGAAGAAATTTGATGGAATTGGAATGACAAATTCCTTTGTTTGGTTCAATTCTTGAAATGGATGGAATCCTTTGAATTCCACAAATCAATGAATTCATCATTCCTTGACCTAATGGAAGGAATTTAATTCCATCCTTTTGCATTGATTTTAACCAACACCGACCATCCCGTGCCCCACCACCACCATGCAACTATTGTCATTGTCACGTCCCCATCCCCACCCCACCCACTCCCACCCAGCCGTACCCCTTACCCTACCCCTGCCTTCCCCACTTGACCACCCATCCCACCCCTGCCTAGCGCAACCATCCTACACCATGCCCACCCTCCCCACCCCGCCCCCATTCTTGCCACACCCCACCCCTTCTGCCCCCGCCACCGCCCTCCCCCCAAACAAAGATGGAGATTCCAATTATTTTTAGAGATTTATTCCAATTCCATCCAACCAAACGCAACCAAAGTGCGTGGCCAAATTCCATCAAATTCTATACCAATTCCTTCAAAGTCAAATTCCTTTGAATTCCAATTCCACCAAATTCCATCATGCAAACCAAACGCCCCCTTAGGATATGTTTAACAGCTGCCTAAGAGTTAAGCTCCCCACACGGCTTTTGTTAACTTAGGCAACTTAACCAACCATCTAGGGGCTAAATTAAGTGGAATTTATCGGGGTTTCTCAACTTACGCAATCCTTCTAAATAATCGTGGCAACAAAAGAGAAAGTTTCATCATTCAAATCAAATGATGGACCCGATTCCAAAATAGTAAATTTACATCATGAATTAATATATGGTATTACTCTAAGAAGCAAGATAGCATGCCAAGAACTAGCTATAGACAAACTTCATGATTAGACACATACCATTAATGTTCCATACTCTTATCGAGCCATCCTTTGATGCAGTAATGATCCTTTCTGAGTTAGGTGTAAAGCACAGCCATGTCACAGCACTCTAAACATTCCCAAACAAAAGTTTAAATAATGCCAGAAAAAGAAATCATAAAGTAAGAAGAAACTCTTTATTTAAAAAAAAGGTACGAGGAAACTCAAGACTTTTTAAGCCAAATGCTGCTGTGTGCAATAACACGGTTAAACACAAGTCAATCATCTGGACATTGAAGAGGACCTGGTGGCTGGTGGTAGCAAACTAGATCTCCCGTCTAATACAGTGATAGTCAGTTGCCTCAATGCTTTCTTTAAATAGAAATAAATCTTTGCCTTCTTAAGGAATTAAAAAAATCAAAACTAAACATTTACCACTAGAGAGAGAGAGAGAGAGAGAGAGAGATGACCTTGTGGCCTTTCAGTTGCATAACTTTTGTAACCTCTTTAACCGAACTGTCCTTTGAATATACAATCTCCCAGACCTGTCAAAATAAGTCACCTATATTAGATACATGTTACTTCAGTTGCATAAATATTTTTCTTTCATTTTTATATATAAAATAACTCTCCTATTCCTAATCTGAAAAGCTATGCTTAATGAGTGAAATAGGCACCAGCAACAATATATTTGAACAAGTGTCACTTAAGATTGTACAAAATGCATTTCAAAGAGAATTATATGCATAATTCCACAGGCAAACCAAAATGGTGTTTGAGTAGACACAAAGATTATCTCATTGTACAAATTCACTTAGCAAATAATCTACTTGAGTACGCCAATTGGAAATAAATAAGCTACGTTATTTGCGGTTGTCACCTTGACATCAGCTGTGAAGGCGGCTGCAGCAATAAAACGCCCATTTGGAGATAAAGTAGCCATATTGTTCTTGAGCTGATTTGTGTCAACATTTCCCAGCATCTTTCCAGACTTCCCATGCCAAAGTATAATATCAGTTCCTGCTAACGGCAAAAAAGAAATGAAAATTTTGAAAGGTAATTACATCCACACCATTAGCATGTGGATTAAAATGTTCTCTCACACATCTAAAATAATAACAAATTTTACTGGTTCACTTTTTTGAAAGAAAAGAATGTGCCATTATAAAGACAACTAAGCTAACTCAAATAGAAAGTTGAAACAAAAAGCAAACAATGAAAAATGAGGGTAAGTTCATTTACACTAGTTCAGACTTCAGAAGTTCAACTAATTTTTTTTACTTCAGAAGTTCAACTAATTTTTTTTTCTTTTTGACTTGCTGCATAAAGTAGATGGATCATTGGGACATTTTGCATACATGAAAGTCCCTGTGGCCCACCAGCTTTATAACAAAAAGTCAGGAATGATAAAGTGATGGAAACAGAGCAATGATTAAGTGGTCAGAATGATTAAGCGACTCTTATGATATAGTACAAAATGAAATATGGTTGTTTGATAAATGTTCGGAATGGAATTAGGGCGCTGAATGGTTAAGCGAGGCCCAAGATACAAAATCATTCAGAGGGTTTTAGAACCATTAAGAGGCAGACTTTTTTTTGCCAAACAAGATTCATCTCCTAGTGATTTTGAGGTTGCCACTTAATGGAACTATTAAGAGGTAAACAAACAGTCCCTAAGCAACCTACAACGAACTAGCATAAAACTATTAAATAAGAAAACCCTAAAACAACTTTGGTTTACTTCCCATGCATAATTCTTGTGTAGGCAAACCATTCGCAAACCTAATGTCTGGAGGGAATATTATGTTGACCAAGCTAAATGCGTCTGCTAAAATGGCGATAGAACTAAACGAGTGCTCGAATTTCAGTTTTACAAGTAGTGAGCCGCTCATAAAACATGCAATCAAGCAAGCAAATAAAAATCCTAACTACGCCATTTTGCAAAGCAATAGTGGACTTTGAAACAATTTTTCCAGAACTGAACTTTGACAGTTGTTACATAGTTGAAATGTCTTGTTTGACAAAATGGCTTGTTTGACTTTTAAGGGGGCGTTTGGTTCACGTAATGTTTTTGGATGGAATAGAATCTGTCAAAGGAATTTGACTTTGAAGGAATTGGAATGGAATGTTATAAGATTTGACCACCTGGTTGGTTGACATACATTGGAATGGAATATGTTAAAAGAATTGGAATCTGTCTGTTTAGTTCACATTTTGTAGCTTTGGAATTGGAATGAGATATTGGTAAATGACCAAAATACCCTTTTTTGAAGATTTTGAAACCGAAATCCAACTATTGGTGGTTCAGAACCGTGGTGGTCGGCAGTGGTTCAAAACAGTGGTTCAAATCGGTGGTGGTCGACAGTGATTCAAAACGGTGGTTGTTCATATCGGTGATGGTCAGCGGTGGTTCAGAATGGCGGTGGTTGGTAATCGTTCAAATCGGTGGTGGTCGGCGGTGGTTCAGATCGGTGGTGGTCGGCAACGGTGGTCTGGGTAAATCAAGTACAGAAGATGGGGATAATTTTGTCTCTTTGAGAAAATAGGATGGAACGGAATTGAATTCCATCTCATTTGTGATGGAATGACCAAATCCATAAATGGTGGAATGTGTGGAATTAAATTCCATTCAATAGGTAAACCAAACGCCTTAATGGAATTTGGTCAATGGAATTAATCATTCCAATTCCTTCAAACTCCATCAAAATCCTGCGAACCAAACGCTCCCTAAGATTATGTTCTTCAACCCTGGCATAATTTGAATTTATGAAATATCCTCTATATTGTACTTCTAGATTCTAATTTAACTTCATCTGAGTTTCCCTCCTTCACCATCTCCCAAATATCAAACAAATTATTGAAAGTATGAAAAAACAATACTAGTATAACATGGTATAAGAATATACCCTCTGAACTTGATGCAATTATTGTACTCCCATCAGCAGATCCATGAGTAGCTTTAGTTCCAAATAAAGTGAGAATATACTTTTTGTCATGGACATTATGGTGCTCCCACTTGATTTCAGGCTTAGACTGCTGAATATTATCACCACTTTTTGGCTTATCGTCTCCATACATGTATAAAGAAGCACCAGTAAGATTTTGTGAAGCCACAGCGATTGAAGAAGAATCATCAACAAATGCAACAGCAGTAGGATGACCTCCAGCAGCAGGTAGGTTAATTCTCAAAAACCTACATTCGGATACCAGATATAGAAATTAGAATAATATGTAGAAATTTGATTTCATAGGTGTTGAAGGCAGAAAATTTTATAAATTCTTGCTTGAAGCTTTTGCTTGAAGCATCATCCAACTTGAATACCCTGATTACACCATCGTCACAAGCTGCATGCACAAACAACGTAATAATCAGTAGAAAAGCATCACATGTGATCAAATAAAGAATACACCAATGCAAGAAACTGTACTTGCATTACTACTATATCTTCAGTTGTCAGATATGACTCTTATCGTTTGTTATAAGGAAATGACGCTATGCGTATAATTTGAAGAAAACATATTCAGACAAAAAGGAGAATTGGCTGACCAACTGGAAATGAGTATTTTGGTACGATAGCAAGTCAACCATCAAATTGTAGACATTTTAAGCTCAAATCTTAGTGCAACAATAATTTAGAAGGTTGAGAAGCTGACTCCAACTACTGCGGCTGTTCCTTAAGAGTTCCTCTTCCTCAGTTGTAAATTTAGTCACTTACTATTGACAAAGCATGTATAATTTGTGAAATAACAAGAGTCCTGTGGTTTATAAGCAACGCATGAGGTAAATTTCCCAACCTTGTATGTTCTAAAGTATGTTTTTTTAAGAAATAGCATAAAAGATTCTCATGTGACAGACTGAAGGTGATATCGTAAATATTTAAATTAGCTTCTTTTTTTGAACTTGATAACATCCACTAAAAAAATGAAGCATGCCATATCTAAAATGGGTGAAATTGGTGAGAGGACACAAATGGGGAAAGAAACTGAAAAGAGGGAGAAAGAACAATAAGGTCTGTAATTTACCAAATAGCCACAATCTTCTTTATATTGCTAAAAATTATCACTTGCCTGTTTATAAGGTCTCTAATTTACCAAATAGGCAAGAGAAGATTAGCAGCCTATATCACATGAATCCTACTCCATAGTGAGTACTATAAAAGCTTCAAACACTATTTCATCCGAGAGAATAAGAAAGCATGTTGCCTTTCAATTTAAAGCATTGTAGAAGAAGATTCAACACTTCTATTCAGTGTTCTACAGAGTGTTAAAAGGAGCTAAGAAGGGGTTATGTGGATGCACCAAGTAGTTTGATTTAACATAGAACATATAATTGTTTTTAAAATCATGAAAGTTAAAAGTTTTTGGACTTTTGGTATTGTAGTTATATTGAATTGGAAAGAATTAATTTCTGTAACTGGGCAACCAATTACCAGACATACTTAATTCATTAATCGGTTTAACTGAGTTAATATTCAGCGCATTCATTGCAAAGATTCTCATGATTCTCGGAGCTACATTATCAATGTACAGTTAACAGAAGTGATGAGAATTACCAGTTGCCAAACTATGTCCATCTGACGAGAAGCATAGGCCATTGACGGAATCCCCATGACCTTTCAAAGTATTCAAGTCTAGTGGATGGTGGCGCTTGTTTGAATCCTACATCCACAGCCATTAATGAGCTGGTAAATACATTCTGATAAACAAATTATAAAACAATCGACGGTAACCACAAGCACATCTCCTAGAACTGCTTTCCAATGTTATTTGTATATATATTTTTCCAATTGGTGTATGTGTAAGGGGAATAGGTAAACATTGAAAACTGATTATCTTGCAAAATTGTGTAGGTACAAGTCTACAGTCCGCAACAATTAACAGCAGCTACGCAATTGTGCATCCCAAATGTGCTTGCTAGCAAAAGATGGATGGTGATATGAAAAGAACAAACCATTCTACTGCGTCAGAAACTCATAATCTAGAAAGAACATTCATTCAGATTCCCCTTTCTTATAGGTATCGCATTCCCGGTATAGATTTTATATCGAATTTAATACCAACACTATTTTGCATATAAGCCCATTGTAAGTTTATGGTGTTTCCTCTAATTATCATGTTTTTCCCCAAAAAAATGAACAGAATTAATGTCGTTTCTAGCTAAAAATTAGCCATTTATTTGGGACAATGACACATTTCTCAAAATCAGGTTTGACTTACCAATCGTTTCTATCACAAATTTCACAACTCCATCATTAAACATGAACAAAAAATGTTCGTACAGAACACTATGTATAAATCCCTACAATTTGAAGCAGAAACGGTTCCCGATTCATACCTCATCAGCAATTCAGTATGAACATTCAGCGTATAATCATATTTCTCAAAATTAAGTCCGCCTTAATGACTGATTTCACTCACGAACTTCTAAATCACATGATTGACCTCAAAAATCATACAAAATAATAAACACATAACCATCGCCTATCACTTCCATATGATTATAAACCGCAATTTGATCAGAATTTTTTACCTTGTCAGCATGAGAATGATGCGGCTTGGACTGAGATTTTTTAGTTTGCTGAGGCCTTGAATTCTTCAGATTCCCTGCCGCGGCTTCGGCAGGCTTTGCAATGGAAACAACTTCCGATTTACGCTTGCGAAAGTAGCTTCCAAACGCTATAAACGCGATCAGAGCTCCGAGAATCAGAGAGCTAACTACTGCGATCGATGCAATCAGTTCCATTTTGAGCTACTGATTTGCGTTTAGGATCAACAGATTCAGAATTTGAATTTGCGATTGACGGCTAGAACCCCCAGAAGTTTCAGGAAACAGTGATACCACTACTTGGTTTGGCAACACGGAGATGGCGTCTACAGAAAGGGAAAAGGATGGGGTTTACACTTTTGGTCCATGTGGTTTACACAAATTTTTTAGAAATGGTCCCTAAGATTGAAAAATATAAGAATGGTCCCTACAAGTTACGAATTGTTTTGAAAAAGGCCAATAGGTCTAAATCTGTTAGTCAAAAGATCGTTAGTTGAGGGGCATTTTTGTCATTTTGAAATCCTAACAACACCTTTCCCTTCACCCTCTCCTCGTCTGGCCTCTGCCACTTATCCGGTACACGTCATTGTTATGTTGTCTCATGGCGATAGTACCATAAACAGGACCCACCACAGTTATGCTTTCTTCTGTTACTCTCTCTCTCATGTGGGTGACCTATCCCACCACCACTCTACCTTTATGCATTCATTTATTATTGTTCCCTCTTTGAGGTAGCCTTTGCTACCAGTTGCTTCCTCCTCCACCACCACACTACTCGATTCCATATTTTTGTATATATCACTAGGGTTGTAAACGAACCGAACGAACACGAATGGATGCATGTTCGTGTTCGTTTGTTTAAGTTAACCGAACAAACGAACGAACACAAACGGTAAACGAACAAATTTTTTGTGTTCGTGTTCGTTCGTTTAGAAATCAGGCGTGTTCGTGTTCGTTCATGTTCGTTCGTTAAGATGATAAACGAACAGCCCTAAACGAACATAAACGAACAGCCTAAATGAACAAACGAAAATATATAATATGTATTTTTAAAAAGAAAATTAAAGAAAATGTAAAAAAAGCTAAAATCTCTCTTGCTTAACAGACAATTCTTGCCAGAGGGACCAAAATTGTTAACCAATGGACCATTTACAAGGAAAAATGCAAACTCTAGAAAGTTAGTGACCATTCTTATACTTTTCATCTTTTAGATACCACTTTCAAAGA
This sequence comes from Saussurea involucrata, assembly GCA_033807775.1. NCBI lineage: Eukaryota > Viridiplantae > Streptophyta > Magnoliopsida > Asterales > Asteraceae > Saussurea > Saussurea involucrata. Next base: position 15,675,918 of record CM066312.1, read on the forward strand.
TTTATGTAAACCATAGGGACCAAAATTGTAGTTTACTTTATTTTTATTTTGGAAAACTAAGGGGGCGTTTGTTTACTTTTAGGTTGAACTTGAATCGCTTAGAGGTGCATCTTGTTTGGTTGGAAAAAAATTACAATGGATCGTTCAATAAAGTCTTTCACAAAAAATTACAATTATTGGTCAATGGTCAATGCCTGACTCAAAGAGCCCACGTCTTATTGCCCATAAGACCTCATGCCTATTTCAAGTTACATTACGGGGATAGTTATCTCACTCAAACTGACTCATATGCCTATGGATCCATTGCATTACAATCTAAAACATTACATGACTCCAAATGAATGACCAACGCACCCAAAACATGTAACTTACAAATAAATATGCCACAAGTGCATATAACTCCAACAACTCGACAAGGAGCAAATCAAACTGACAAACGTCTTCAAAACTCATCTGAGTCAAAATCAAACCAAAAGCCCAACAAAATACATTTGTTTAGTAAATAGGTAAATTAATACTCAAAAGTATGATTAGGCCAAACATTGTCAATATCGGGATAAATCATCCCTAAATACAAATCATATGGTTTATACTTCCAAAATATCTTGTAACACAAAATATGCATTTCTAAACGATTTATCAAGTAAAATACACCAAAATGCATTATCGTCAAATAACCTTCATATATAAAATATTCATATGACACATTCTCAAGGTTTATCTATCAAAATGACCAAAAGTCCAAAATATGGGCATTTTAGAAGATTTATAAATCAAATATATCAAACATGAGAAACTCACCAAATAACCCACATTTTTTATAAATAACAAGTAAACACATTAATACTTCAAATTGAACATTTTTGGCATGTACATGGTTTTCACAAAGCAACTTGAACTCATCTTGCTAGATTTAGGATAAATCTAGGATTTTACCCCAAACTTGAGTTTCTTGGTGAAAACTTGAATCTACAAGCAACACCTACTAACTCTTAGATCCAACAATTGCAAAGTACTTCATTCACCTCTAAATATCCAAAACCTAAATCAACATACAAAGGAGACGAGAGGAAATGAAGAGTAAGCCAAACCCTAACTCAAAATTGAAAGAGACGAGGAGCTTACCACCACCAAATACTCTTGGATATTATAGTAAAATTCAATACTCATGATCTATTCTTGAATATCTCATAAAAAACGAAACCATAGAAAAAGGAATTGTAAAAATTGGAGCTACAATGAGAGAGATACGACCAAATAAAGAAAACCCTGGAAAATCATATTTTAAGGCCCTGCACCCGCTCGCGACTATGCCAAGGGCATTGTCAGTTTGTCACATGGAAATGTCTCCCCAAGTGTACAAATGATTGTTCCATCTCTGCAACTATGCCCTGGCGACGATGGCACTGTCATAGTCGCCCCACACGTACCAGACTCCCAAATTAGATTTTTCTCACCGAAAATGCTCTCTACTCGCCTAGTGACTAAAATTAAAACATTCCTAAACACAAACCAACAAGTATAAACTACCAAAGGTACCGAAAATTCCCGGTGTTACAACATATTTGTAACACCCCGATTTCTGGAAGATATCGATCTTTGGTGATAAACATGAAAAATAGAATTTTGCAATAAATCCTAGATTTTATAGTCTTGTTAGATGGAGAATTCAAATACGAATCCAACGGTCTTTTCCGAAGCAAAAACGGAGCTAAAACGAAGAAGTTATGGCCAAAACAGTTTCGGTACCCCTGAGCTACTATGACCAGCGACTATGACCAGTGTCAAAGTCGCTGTCATAGTCGCGCACGGGTACCTTGTTGCTATCAAATGCGATTTTCAAGCTTCTCTCATTTCTCACCTCCCAATCAACCCCTTTCTCTCCCAAACTATCTCTCACCCTCTCATATGAACCCTAAGTGATTTTAGGGCATCTTCTTGGTATCAATGTAACACCCTAAAAATCAGGGCAAATTTAAACCTGAATTAGAAGGGTTTACTCATCTAAAATCCATAACATAAACATTCTTAACGAGTGAAAATAATGACAAGAGTTAATTTACATAAACTTGTCGCCATCATAACCTCTCCACTCATCCCATTACTTCCCTGAGCTCATACCTGGTAAGAAAATATAATTTGAAACGATTAGGCTAACGCCTAGTGAGAACATTTAATTTCAAAATAATACTTTTAAATCAATGTAAACCAGGCTTATCAAACCTGTCTTACCATCATTCTTACCATACTCGTACTCGTCTCATATTAGCGAAATCATATCCAATCCCATGAGTATGATTACCATTCAGAAAATCATATAACCATGTTCAATAGTTTACTACTAATCATCACGGATCCTAGTTTATCGATCAAGCCTAAGGCTTACATTCAGTCAACATACCCTTTTTCTTTGAAATAGAAACAGAAATAGCAATTATATACATTGCCTATTTTTAATCCACCAAATACACAAGAAACAACACTTACACTTTGTCTAATTCATAATTCCACATCTCAAATACAAATAGCAACTCTACTTTGCCTATTTAATCATTCAACCTGAATGACAATTATGCTTTGCCTATTCGATGGTTCTATATGAATAGTAATTCTATATTACCTATCCCATCATCCAACATGAATAGCATTTCTACTTTACCTATTCAGTCAATCACATGAATAACAATTCAACTTTGTCTATTCAATCATCCCAACGATCCACGGGAATGGGTTAAACCCGGTTCCATGAATACGACCTGACACTAAGTCAGTCATTTCTCATGTTTCAGAGCCGCACTACGAATCTCTACGGATTCTAGATTATTGCTCATATCCTAGAGCCAAACTACGAATCTCTACGGATTCTAAATTAATGCTCATATCCAAGAAATCGCAATTACACATGCCCACTACTTGGAAAGGAAGTAGAGATTACAATCACTCATGTCAATTCCTTTGTCTTCCTTAAAATCGGGAATAACGATTAGTACCACACGCCTATTCCTCGATTTCCACACACACTGGAATAACGATTAATACCACACGCCTATTCCATGTGATTACAAACACTAGTGTCTATTTCATGTGATTACAAACACTAGTGTCTATTTCATCATCTCAAGGGCACACGGGAATAACATTTGATCTACCCCCCCCCCCCCCCTTTCAACAAACACGGGAATAACATTTGTCTATTCCTCCTTTTTCAAGGATACTCGGGAATAACATTTGGTCTATTCCTTACGTTTCACTATAAACAGGAATAGCAATTATACTTTGCCTATCCTACACTATCCAATAAATCTAGTGTATATGGATTCATTACCCTTAACCGTATTCGTGCAGGTTATTATTTATTATAAATTCCTCATAGCATTTAGTATGAGAAAATCATATTTATATAACATATACTACACACTTGCTTAGTATCAAACTAAAGCAACCTTTAAACCTAACACACTACCATCCAACAGTATGTATGTTCAAGATACTAGGATTGTATTTCCATTCCTCAATCATACTCTATCCCAGAGTCGACAAAACACAAAGTTACCGGATACTCAAAAGTATCAGGAACCTCAAAAGTGACCGGACAACCAAAGTTTCCGGACACCTTGAAACTATCCGGACAACATTACTTTCCGGATTCACACAACTTACCGGATGTATAAATCTTTCCGGACACTAATATTTATCGGATACTAACACTATCCAGATACTTACCGGAAACATACTCAATCCGGAAACTACAAAAATAACAACTTACTGGGTAACTTTGCTTTGTCTGAAAACCTTCATACAAGGGTTTCCGGATACTATCTTTTTACCCGGAAACTTCGGCCTGCAGCTTAGAAATTCGATCCAAAACCATGTATGTTCTATTCAGCATATTTTAAACAAAGCCATACAGTCCCACAACAGTTTATACAAGTGTCTTAACATTTAATTTGACAGAAAACATGGATTTAAGCAAGAAGTGAATGAACTCACCTTATTGAAGAAAAGCCCACTTATTTTGCAAATAAATCTTCAAATTAACAGCACCTTTGATTCTTTAGATTATCTCTAAATCTCCAGACGAAATCTGCTTATCTTCTTCTTTTCTCTCTTTTCTTTCTTGGTTCTCTCTTCCTCTCTTTCCTCTTGTTTTCGGCACACACACACACACACAAAGCATACAAGAAGAAAATATCTTCCAATTTGATCCAAAAGGTAAAATGAGGCGGTGTTGTTGTTGTAGGTTTCATCACTTAACCAAACAACCCCTTTAACTATCAACACTTGACAATTTATACCCTTTAACTTATAAATTAAAATTAAAGTTTACCCCGTAACTTATAACTCCACAACACAAATAACGTAACTTAATCGGGATAAATTCTAAAATTAATTCATCACATAATTGAATCATAACTTATCAAATAATTTATACTCAAATTATTTAATAACCCAAACGTAATATTTTATAAAAATCGAGATGTTACAATCAAAGTGTTCTTTCATCATCAAACTAAGAAGTGGATGCTAAGATCAAGAGTTCATCTTCTCCATCTCCATCTTCAAGCTTCATCTCCATTTTTTTGGGATTTTAGAGTTTTGAGGTTTTACTCAAGATCCATGGGGTAAGTTCATCCTCTTATTTTCTAAATCCTTATTTGAGTTATAAATACTCCATTTTTGACTTCCTAGTGTTTCATTTCTTCAATCTTCGGTTTGGATGATTTTGGGAAAGTTAGGTCAAAATTAGGGTTTTGGTATAAATGGATTTTGATGTAAGATGTTTGGGGAACAATTCTAAATGGTTGCATATGGATATTTATGGTTGGAAACTTGTGAATCTAGGTTTTTTGGAAGGTTTGACTTGAAGATTCAAGTTTCTTCATAGGAGCTTAAAGGGGAGGGGGGGGGGGGGGATCTAGATTTAGCCTAAATCTAGCAAGGTGAGTTCAAGTTAATTTTCTAAAACGTTGTACATGCCAAAAATGTTATTTTCCAAGTATTTGTGTGTTTTACTTATAATTACCAACTGTTGAGTTATTTGGTGAGTTTGACTCTTTTAAGTGTTTAACTTTATAAAGATTGCAAAACACCCATATTTGGGATTTTGGGATATTTTGATGTGTAGAAATCATAAATATGTCTTCAAATGATTTACTGCTTAAATAAAGTTCATTCAATGGTTTATTCATGTTGGATAATTGATTTTATAAACCATTTGGGAAAAGACATATTTTAGTGTCATAAGTCATTTTGAGAATTATAAAAGGGTATGAGTCCGGTTGGGGGAAACCCTTTGTTTTAACCCGTGTCGAGTTTGGGTTAATGATGATTTTGTGGTACATGTTTACCTAAACGATGTTTAAATATATTTTATGCGATGATGACCGTTATTTATGGGTCTAATGAGTTTTGAGCATTTTGCTCGGTTTGACTTTGAAGGACTCTTGGGGACATTTTGTCCGAGTTTGGTGGCTCAATATAGAGTCTTATTTATGGTTTGCATTTATTGCAACTTGACGCATTTCATTGCATATTATTGATATTTACATGCTCGGATACTTTAGTCATTCCGGGATGGGCATGTTATTGTAGACTGTGTTGCATTGGATCCATAGACACGTAAGTCAATCTTTAATTGATGGTCTATCTCTTTGTGCACGAGGAGTGGACTATTGGAACACATGGTTTTGTGCGGTAGGCCGTTCGGGGCCACTAGCGAGTAGGAAATGTGTAACTCGTCTAGACTGGATAGGCAATGTGGTCCCATAAGTCCTTGAGGTGTAACTCGACGGAGTAGGAAATAAAGGCATGGGAAAGGTTTGAGGTTGTGATGTCTTTATGGCATGGGAACTAAGACCGGGACTTGAGGTGTAATCCAGTAACATCATAAGTGACCTAACTTTGTGTGCCCGTCACTTTCGATGGAATCGGGTCTCCCCCGTCACCGAAAGGTGTTGTTTTTGGGTATATGCTTTTATCCATATTTTCGGTGACGCATTTTATTTATATGAAATGTCTTTCATGGTTTATTGGCGGGTACTATGCCTCATCCTTATTGGACATTTTGAATATTGGAGTTTTATCTACGTTTATAATTACTTGGGATATTTAACGTCAAAGCACGTTTTGAGTGAGTTGGGATTGGAATTCATTTTGGAAAATGCTTTGTATATTTTGGGAACTTTTCTCATAGATTTTGTATGCGTTGGAAAATTAGCCGTTTACATCATTTCATAAACTCTTTTGGAAATCATGATTTATGTCGCAAACTTTCATTCAACAAATCATATAAATCATGTTATAAACTCTTGAACTCACTAGGCGTTAGCCTAACCTTTTTATTTGTCGGCATGTGCAACAGGTTCAGGTTGGGAGTAGTTCTAGTGACACTGCGAAAGGTCAAGTGCTAGTAGTGTGCTAGAGAGGTGAATTGCTTAAGTGAAGTCTTCCGCGTTAATATTTGGGAATAGCAACTTGTACTCATGTTAAGTAACACCCGACATTATGTGGTCTCATAGTATGCTTTGAGTCGTTAATTGTAAGAATTGTTATGTTTAATCTTGAGGAATTTCCGAGAATAGTTTGTAGAATGAATTTTATTCCTTAAGTGATTATTTTTTTATCAAAATTTTATTTAGTTGCTCTTTCCACATTTGAGGGTGTTACAAGTTGGTATTAAAGCATAAGTTTGAGAGAATTAGGTGTTGATTTCGGATACTTAGACTCAAACTAGCGTTCTTTTAAGTAAATGAGAGTGAAATTCACCATTAAGCAATTTAAGATAGGATGTTTTGAGGTCGATGGAGTCGTTGGAAACGAGAATCGCGTCGAGAGTAGCAAGGATAATCATGTATGGTACGTTCATAATTACACCTGGCCAGTGTTATGGTGAACCTACTAGTTACATGTGCATACTTGAACTACCTTAATGTGATGACCGTTAGGGTAGTGAAGAAATTTCTAAGCGAGTAGTCATTGGAATAGATGGACGATTTTAGCATAGTCACTCGAAGTGACGATAAGCATGATGATGGTATTAAGTGGACCATTTCGGGTCAAAGTTGATGGTTGGATTAGAACCATAGGCTTATTAAATCGACCTTAATTCAAGGAGGAATTGTAAAGTGAATCGATGTAATTCCCAACTTTGCTTTAAGAGGTTTGAGCATCCGGATGATGATAGTGTGACCGGAGGGATTGAAGGAGTGTGGACTGTGTTTCAAAAATCTCAGAAAACGTTTAGCACACGCAAGATTTTAAATCATGGTTTTGAACATGCATGAAATTATTTTATTGCGAGAGTTGCAAACTCTATCGGAACTTGTTTTATTTTGTTGATTGTCCAACATTATTTTCGCATACAGTGATATCCATATTTTAATGTTGTTTAAGGTGTTGGACAAGTAACTAGGGGTGTTCGCGGTTCGGTTTGGGCGGTTTAACCCCTTAAACCACAAACCAAACCACTAGTGGTGGTTTGGTAAATTTTCAAACCGAGCAGTTTGACATCAAGTGCCCAAACCGGTCAAACCGGACCGCGGTTTAGGCGGTTTGGTCCGACTGGTTTAGACGGTTTGGGCCCTTTATGGCCTTTAAAACTTAAACTAAAAAAACATATATAATTTGGAATTTTAATGCTTCTTTGCCTCGAGTCCACAAAAAAGTAAACAAAGTCGACATAAAAATAAACATAGTCCACTTATTGTTACGGAGAATAAAAAGAATAGAAATAATAATATGATAAGTAATTACAATCTATACAAAATGTTAGTAGTAGAGATTAAAATCTTTCAAACTCCCAATTTCAATCAAATCACGTATTTTCATATGCTTAAACGAAGAACTTCAAAATCACATAAACCCTTTATTTTTGGTTTCTATAAAACATTGTTAACCAGACGTCTACACGCCCTTTCCACGAACACCTCCAACATGTAAGTACTAATCTAAATGTTTAGTTTAAATCTAAACAATCAAATTACGTGATATGTTAATGCTAGTAAATTAAGATAGTTGATATAAAATTTTCTCAATTCTTTAAGAAAATGTCTAAAACTTTAAATGATATACATATAAATAAAAAAATATATATATATGACGGTCGGTTTGGTCCAAACCGCCCAAAAAAACTGCCAAACCGCGGGCCGGACCGGACCGCCCGGTTTGACAAATTTTCAAACCAAACCGGACCGCCAAACCGCCAAAAACGGTTCGGTTTGACTTGGTTTGACCGGTTTAAGCGGTCCAACGGTTTTTTTGAACACCCCTACAAGTAACTACGGCTTATGACTTATACATTGGATCTCCTTCACATATGTTAAGGTTTAGACGGAAAGTTATCCTCCATTATGTCTATGTCGAGCTTTATTGGAAAGTTTTATTTAATGCATGATTTATTGAGAAGTGTTGTTTTAAGTGTATTACAACAAAAAGAGAATTTTTGGAATTTTGACATTTTAGTCATAATTATGCTTATTGCAATTCGATTTTTGGAAGCGAAGAGTTTGGTGCCATTTTGTTGATTTGAGGCCATTGAGCCCATAGAGTTTTGCAGAGTTTTGTTTTACGACGTTTTGTGTCGCGTGAGTGCAATTTTGTAATGTACATACTTTAATATTATGTGTGTCGATTTTGGATTATATTGGGCATTTTGTCATTCGGGTTTTGTTGAGAAGTGTTATTTATGTCGTAAGGCGACCAAATGGAATGTTTTTGGAACTTTGGTGTCGCATAATTTCTCTTTCAAAGATTTGTGTTAGCACATTTTGTTGCCATTTATTCAATGTACGGATTGATTTATACGTGGCGTGAGTAATGCATGAAAAAACATACTGATTGTATTTCTTGATGATTTGCTTTGTACGCTTTTGATTAAATGATTATTTTATTATCATTTCACGCAAATGCATGGTTTTGATCTAGGAGTATGCATAACTTGGTAGCCATTAACCATTGACACTTTGATAAATGAATCGTGAAAGAAAATGTTTTATCAATTTATTGCACTAGTGGAGGTCATTTGGTCAAAGTATGTTCTAATGTTGTGGGGATCACGCATGGTTTACGATACGGTACATTTTGAAAACATAAACGTGTGAATCGTTGAACTTTAGTTAAATTTTGGTTTGATGAACGTTTTGGAAAATGATAAACCTTTTTGGTTTTGGAGAAAATACGTATTTTGAGTATTTTAATGAGTAAATTTTAAGCATGGACATTTTAACATTTTACGTTACAAGTGAAAAACTTTTAGTGCAAATGCTCCGTGATGAGAATTTAGGAAAATTATTTGTCCTAACCTAGAGTGCGTGGAATTGTTTAAATTTTTGGAACATTAATGCGCACTGTTTGTATGATTCGAAATTTGAAGTCGATTTGAACCCTTTTTGGTGTCAACCAATTACAAGCACTTATTTTCTCCTCAGTTTTGGGAAAACGCATTAATGTGTGAGTCTTGTAAAAAATGTTTTACTCTTATGTCAATATATGACTAAGTGAGAAAATTTTGAAATTTGATTTAAAGAATTTCATCCGTTGAAATTTTATTATGAACTATCTAATGCATGTAATTTTATTTTTGGAAAACCACTAGGGAAGTGTTACAAGTTTGCATGCGTACTCCAATTTGAGATTTCTTCATGATGTTTTAGTCAATATCTTCGAATGATGAAAACGTATTGACTTTTGTCTTTGAACTTGGAACTAACGCAAAACATTTTATGTTTTAACCAAAGTATATTTATGGACCGTTTCACCGTTTTTGTGAAATAAACTGGTATGTGTGCGAACCTTGTTGGTGAATTTGATTCCATGTCATTTTATGGTTAAAAATGATTTTTAGGAGTCAGATGACGTTTAAACTCCTTCTGAAATACGTACAAACTTTCTTGTTGCACACTATTTAAAGTAGGAAAATTACCTTACGTGCATGACATAAATCAATCCATGCTAGGGCCGTAGCGGTTCCTTTCAAAGAAGTTGTTTATTATGTTTTTATGTTTTGTTAATAATCTAAACTACGAAGAAATGGTTTTCAATATGATTTTTATATGTGGGACGAGCGTGTCCATTTTTGCACAACTACTGAGTAGATAGTAGTAGATTTTGCGCATACAATTAATTTGATATGAAAACCTTTGTGTCGAAAATTTATATAAAAGTTTTGATTGGCATATTTGCTTAGTAATTCACTTGAAAACCTTGAACTCATTAGAACCTTGGAAATGTTAAGTAACCCCGGTTAGAAGTAAGTGTGTGTGGAACTTTTAACAGTGGAAGACTGGGTATTTTAACACGTGTTGGTACCGTAGGTCAAGTAGTGTTGTTTGTAGAGTCGACGTATTTTTGTAGCCGGAAGGTTAGACTAGTGGTAGTTCCTGTTAATGTTGGTGGTAACCGTCTTGTTGGCAACTTTGTTCTGGGTCTTGGTCAATTTTTGCATAAATGGCATGTAGGACCTTATGGACACCATATTGATAACCTTGGTTTTTGTAAGAATGCTCGACGAATGAAACTCGTGTGTTGAGTTCTGTAGTGGTCCGGATCTTGGTGGATTGGTTAAGTGTCAACTTTTGGATTTCGAGGCCAAGAACAATTAGAGTATGTGAAGTGTTATAGACCAATTTTAAGACTTAATGGCATCGCTTGTAGTGGTTTTAAGAAGTTCAGATTGTGATAAGTGGCTTTAGTTGAACGACTCTACTTGAATGGTGAAAGAATTTGTCGATTGGTTGATTGGTGATTAGACGTATTCGTAGAGCCGTATAATCGATGGGTCAAGGACGACCGTCTGTTTTAGAGTCTGATTGTACTTGCTAGAGTTAGATGTCAGTTCGATAGTGGGAACGGTTGAACTTGGGAATTTATTGTTATTTTCACTGGCTATCGTACTCTAGGATGGTTGGAGAAAGAGTTTATAAGAGTGTAGATCTGGACTGATTAGTAATCGGAATATGTCGTTGGGGAAGTATGAATCACTTAAGGTTGGAAGACAACCAAAGTCTTTTGGTTGGAAGCTACTTTAATGAGTTAAGCGTTCACTCCGGCGTATGGGAACTATATTTCGAGGACGAAATCTCTTTTAAGGTTGGGAGGATTGTAACACCCCGATTTCTGGAAGGTATCGATCTTTGGTGATAAACATGAAAAATAGAATTTTGCAATAAATCCTAGATTTTATAGTCTTGTTGGATGGAGAATTCAAATACGAATCCAACGGTCATTTCTGGAGCGAAAACGGAGCTAAAACGAAGAAGTTATGGCCAAAACAGTTTCGGTACCCCTGAGCTACTATGACCAGTGAGTCAGTGACTATGACCAGTGTCAAAGTCGTTGTCATAGTTGCAGACGGGTACCTGGTTGTTGTCAAATTCGATTTTTCAAGCTTTTCTCTCATTTCTCACCTCCCAATCAACCCCTTTCTCTCCCAAACTATCTCCTACCCTCTCATATGAACCCTAAGTGATTTTAGGACATCTTCTTGGGGTATCAAAGTGTTCTTTCATCATCAAACTAAGAAGTGGATGCTAAGATCAAGAGTTCATCTTATCCATCTCCATCTTCAAGATCCATGGGGTAAGTTCATCTTCTTCTTTTCTAAATCCTTATTTGAGTTATAAATACTCCATTTATGACTTCCTAGTGTTTCATTTCTTCAATCTTCGGTTTGGATGATTTTGGGAAAGTTAGGTCAAAATTAGGGTTTTGGTATAAATGGAGATTTTGATGTAAGATGTTTGGGGAACAATTCTAAATGGTTGCATATGGATATTTATGGTTGGAAACTTGTGAATCTAGGTTTTTTGGAAGGTTTGACTTGAAGATTCAAGTTTCTTCATAGGAGCTTAAATGGTGGGGGGGGGGGGGGGGAATCTAGATTTAACCTAAATCTAGCAAGGTGAGTTCAAGTTAATTTGCGAAAACGTTGTACATGCCAAAAATGTTATTTTCCAAGTATTTGTGTGTTTTACTAATAATTACCGACTGTTGAGTTATTTGATGAGTTTGACTCTTTTAAGTGTTTAACTTTATAAAGATTGTAAAACACCCATATTTGGGATTTTAGGATATTTTGATATGTAGAAATCATAAATATGTCTTCAAATGATTTACTGCTTAAATAGAGTTCATTCAATGGTTTATTCATGTTGGGTAATTGATTTTATAAACCATTTGGGAAAAGGCATATTTTAGTGTCATAAGTCATTTTGAGAATTATAAAAGGGTATGAGTCCGGTTGGGGAAACCCTTTGTTTTAACCCGTGTCGAGTTTGGGTTAATGATGATTTTGTGGTACATGTTTACCTAAAAGATGTTTAAATATATTTTATGCGATGATGATCGTTATTTATGGGTCTAATGAGTTTTGAGTATTTTGCTCGGTTTGACTTTGAAGGAGTCTTGGGGACATTTTGTCCGAGTTTGGTGGCTCAATATAGAGTCTTATTTATGGTTTGCATTTATTGCAACTTGACGCATTTCGTTGCATATTATTGATATTTACATGCTCGGGTGCTTTAGTCATTCCGGGATGGGCATGTTATTGTAGACTGTGTTGCATTGGATCGATAGGCACGTAAGTCAGTCTTTAATTGATGGTTTATCTCTTTGTGCACGAGGAGTGGACTATTGGAATGCATGGTTTTGTACGGTAGGCCGTTCAGGGCCACTAGCGAGTAGGCAATGGGGGACATTGGAGTCCTTGAGGTGTAACTCGTCTAGACTGGATAGGCAATGTGGTCCCATAAGTCCTTGAGGTGTAACTCGACGGAGTAGGCAATAAAGGCATGAGAAAGGTTTGAGGTTGTGATGTCTTTATGGCATGGGAACAAAGACCGGGACTTGAGGTGTAATCCAGTAACATCATAAGTGACCTAACTTTGTGTGCCCGTCACTTTCGATGGAACCGGGTCTCCCCCGTCACCGAAAGGTGTTGTTTTTGGGTATATGCTTTTATCCATATTTTCGGTGACGCATTTTATTTATATGAAATGTCTTTCATGGTTTATTGGCGGGTATTATGCCTCATCCTTATTGGACATTTTGAATATTGGAGTTTTATCTACGTTTATAATTACTTGGGATATTTAACGTCAAAGCACGTTTTGAGTGAGTTGGGATTGGAATTCATTTTGGAAAACGCTTTGTACATTTTGGGAACCTTTCTCATAGATTTTGTATGCGTTGGAAAATGAGTCGTTTACATCCTTTCATAAACTCTTTTGGAAATCATGATTTATGTCGCAAACTTTCATTCAACAAATCATATAAATCATGTTATAAACTCTTGAACTCACTAGGCGTTAGCCTAACCTTTTTATTTGTCGGCATGTGCAACAAGTTCAGGTTGGGAGTAGTTCTAGTGACACTGCGAAAGGTCGAGTGCTAGTAGTGTGCTCGAGAGGTGAATTGCTTAAGTGAAATCTTTGGCGTTAATATTTGAGAATAGCAACTTGTACTCATGTTAAGTAACACCCGACATTATGTGGTCTCATTGTATGATTTGAGTCGTTAATTGTAGGAATTGTTATGTTTAATCTTGAGGAATTTCCGAGAATGGTTTGTAGAAGGAATTTTATTCCTTAAGTGATTATTTTTTTATCGAAATTTTATTTAGTTGCTATTTCCAGATTTGAGTGTGTTACAATATTACGTACAGTTTTTCATCCTATAAAGCAATCTATTTGGACACTTACACATTTTTGGCCTCCTATAAACCCGTTTTTGTTGTATTGTTTTTAAGCAACATAATTGCTTAGTGATCACAAATTTTCCCATCAATTTAAGCACATATTCACATCCGCAATTCACTACAAATACATGTTCATATAAATATTCATGATTCGATATTTCAAGTTCAATTCCACCGGTAGTTGTTGCACATTTACCGTACTAATTTTGGAGCCTCCGATTAAGGGTACAAGATCATTTAAACGACTCCTTGCCACATTTCAACCACCTCAATGATATACATGCCGCCAATCCTCAACCCAATCACCCTTTCACTACTAGTATTCACAAGTTCTTGTTTCTCATCAACTTAGCAATGCAATATATGAATTATGAACATAACACTTAAGGGGAGCTTAGTTTGATGGAAGGGTTTGAGGGTTTTGGAGTTCATGGAAGGATTTGGAATTGTAGGGATTTGGATTTCAAATTTGAAATATTTGGTGTATTTGGTTTGTAGGATTTGGAATGAAATTATAAATTTCGTTTTTATAAATAATATACAAAAACAAGTTATAAAGATAATTAAATTACATTTTTATTAACTGATTATTACAAAACAAGTGTTCTTAACATATTTTAAAATTTTATTACAAACAATTCATATTAAATCCAGCGAAATACCAACAATCCTCGTGGGATTTCAAAATCCTATGCTTGTCGGATTTCAATGAAATAATAGGATTTGAAGTCCTGGAAATGCTTCAAACCAAACATGTTGGAATGGAATTTAATTTCAAGTTCCGCCAAATCTCATCCAATCCTGCAAGCCAAATGACACTTTATATTAACGTATAAGAAACATGAACATTGATAACATAAGCAAGGGGCAGGTTCGTCAGGAATCTAAAATTGATTAGTAACCCGGGAACCGCCCATAGTGTGACACATAACATATTCATAAGCAATATGGACATGTTATTCATCGTAAACGGTGTAACATACTCATTGTTAATGCCAAAAATCGCCCAAAAGAACAACTTAAGGTTGATGTGGACTTTTAACAACTAAAGAAACGTATCTCGAGACCAAGGAACATAATCGCAAGGAAAAAGTAAGCAAGACGAGAGATTTGGTGACGCGGAAAACCCCAAAACAAGGGAAAAAACCGCGGTCGGCGTGTAAGGGTCGATGGTGCACTATAGTCGCCAAACAGAGGCGAAAGTCCTTTTGTAACAAGTGTTTTGTGTAAAATAGAATACAGATAAATGTAAAAATAGACTTAGTCGTGTGTAAATGACGTGTGTCATGTGTTAATCGTGCGAAATAAGCTGCTGTCGTGCGGTTTGAACTGTTGTCGTGCAAAGTTGCTTCAGCGATATTCGTTCGAATGCCTTGTAAATCACTGTGTTTTCGATGTAGAATAACTTAGAAGGTAGATGGAGCAGAGGTAGATCAAGTTGATTCAGATAAGAACAAATTGCTTTTTCGGTTGCAGCACAAGCCTTTATATAGCTTCCGCTGATCATTAAACGAGTCTTTATGGCGCACTTTGTAACCGTTGTTGGGCTTTAAATGCCATTGATGACATGTCTGTTACTGGCCGTTTGCACCATGAATGCTTGTAGACCTGCATTAATGAACAAAAGAAACGGATGTTTGACTGTTAACGGTTAGTATAATCGTATGACCGTCTTAAGTCTTATTTCCGTACGACCAGCATAAAAATGTACGACCGAGTGTTCGTCTGTAAACATCTTGTAAGACCTTATCTTAATACATGAGTGGTCTTGTGGAAATGTCATCTGAGTTTCCTAACGTCGGTCATGAGGTGTGATTTTTTACCCAAACAGTTTGCCCCCAAAATTTGAATTTCAGGCGTGAAATTCGAATTTTAAACCTGATGAAGTGTTTCGACACGTGTCACGCGGGGAGATAGTCTGGTCGGATTCCAACCGTCTTGGTTCGATTCGGATTGGAGGAAGTGATAAGGTCGTGACATCACGTCGGCGTGTCAGAGGTGAAAAGACGTTTAGAGGACAGGTGTCGTCCATCGACATGGTGCGTGCGAAAAGTCGTCGGACAGGTGTCGACCATCTAGCGGGTCATCCTGACATGATCTTCGCCATAAATAGCGTGATTCTGGAATTGTTTTCTTTTTACGTTCACTTGCGTTTTTAGGAAAAGATTTCAGAGAGATTCACTTGCCATCGTTACGTGCGTTTGGAGCGCTTATAAATTTAGAAGAAAAACTTTTTCGCGTTCTTCGAAAAACAGGAATGTCGATCGAACCAGCGAGCACCATTGAGGGTCGGGAGAGTTTGGAGGCCTTTATGATTTTGTCCGGTATCCCTGATGCCGTCCAAATATATTCGTCGAGTCAGTTTCGACCGACAGATTGTCCGAATTGACACTTTGTTTTGTACGAATATCCATTTAAGGCAGGCTTTAAGTGGCCGTTTTCCCCGTTAGTTAGGGAGTTTTTGGGAAAGTATCATCTTTCGCCCGCCCAAATGATGCCCCAGCTCTGGCGAATAGTCCATGTGATCGATAGGATCACCGGCGAGTGGACAAATCCGTTCACGGTGGAAGATCTTCTGGTGTCTCATGTAGCCAAGGCGGACAACTACCACCGGTATAGTTTATCTTCCAAGTTTAAGAAAGCCCAGGTCTTGGTTTTGAACACCCAAGTAAACGACCGTGGTTGGAAGGCTCGGTATGTCTTTGGAAAGACGCAGTCTCTCAAGCTCCTACAGGAGGACACGACATGGGTCACCGCCAGGTGGAACACCAATAGTAAGTCTTTCATTTGTCGTGTACTGTTATTTAAAATTTGAATCGCGCGTATTAGCTAATCGGGTGTTTCTTTTTCAGCCATCTCATTCCCTGAAGTTAGTGCTTCCCAGGAGACGCTGGCGAAGATCGAGAAATTCCAGACGTATAATCTGGATGATAGATCTTTCTCCGTCCAGCGTAGTCTTAAGGACGAGGGTTCGGACGACGAGATCGTCGAGCTGACAGGGATGTAGATCCCCGTAGGAGAAGAAGAAACAGAAGAGGAGGAAGAAGAGATGACAGGTAATTTGTCGTACGTTTTTTTAACATGTCATATGTTTTATTTATACGACTTTCATCTTACCGTGTTTCTGCTGTTTTGTAGGTGGTTCGGGCGTCGTGCCCGCCCCTGATGTGCAGAAGAGGAAAGCTCAACTCTCGTTGGCTCGTAAGGCCAAGGAATTGAAGCTAAAAGCTCTCCCACCCCCGCCGAGTCGGGGGTGAAGAAGTCCAAACGGTTCCCCGGAGAGAACCGTCGTTGAAGGGTGATGCCTCGTCTGGGGTCGCCACCGCTGAGAAGACAAAGACGCCACCAAGAGTAATCGACGCGACTCCAGTGAGTGTGGCCCCTCTCCTATTTGAAGAGGTCGATCCTCCTCCCTCGTCGGTCGACAAGGGAAAAAGCAAGAGGACGGAGGAGTCCAGTAATGTTATGACGGTGAATTTTTCATTGCCGTCAAACTTTATGGTCGGGGAAGAGATAGATAGCAACAAGCTCTTCCCCGATCTGGAGAAATTCCTCTTGCCGTCCTTCAAGGTACGTATGATCCATCCGTCTTAAGTATTTTGCCGTTTTGTTTTCTAATGTTTGTATTTTTTGTGCGCTGCAGGCGTTCCAAACTTCCCTTTGCCTGTATGCTCATATGGATAAAATCCGTAGGGTTACTCCTGTTGCTGTAGAGAAGATGCACAAGGCACAGGAGGAAGCCCGTGTGGCGAGGGATCGGGAGAAGCTGGCGATGGAAAAGGCCGAGTGCTATTCCATGAATGTTGGTCCCGAAGGGTTATACAAGTTTGTAGAAGGGGGGGGGGGTTGAATACAAACACACGATTTTTACTTTCTAAATTGTTTATTGATATATACCAAACAATTTACAACTTGTTTCGGAACAAGATTAAGGAATAATCCTAATATAAACAAGTTAAGAGAATCACTAAGATTTCTTGCACTAGAATTAAGCTAGAAAGAAGATAAGAATACTAAGATTAATATTCTAACACACAGAAGAGTAAGAAGAAGGAAATGGCCGAGCACTTCATTTCTGAAGTAGGGTTTCTTCTTATATACTGCATGCATTTAATGCACAACAGTATTACTTTACACGTGGCAGCAGCTGATTGGTTGCATGAGTTGACTCCAGTGGACAACCTAGTAGCCGCATGATGAACAGTGTAGAATCAGAGTTGGTTGTACGATTCTGGACAGAAGGGATGTCCGTTCTGACAGACCGTACGGAGACGTGCAAGGGGATAAGACAAAAGTAACTTGTAGAGGAAACTTTATGATCAACGTTCACTGAACAGTACTTTATTAGCGAGAGGCAAAGTTCAGCGATCGCTGAAGTCTTCTACTTGAAACTTCACGTTGAGTGGACAGGTCTTGGCTTCGCTGATATCCGCATCAGCTCATTAGTAGACTTGTCGCTGGTTCTTTGGCTTGATCATCGACTTCAGCGTAGAACATTTGTTGACGTGAAACTTGTCTTCAGGGATCATAAGTAAACAACTAAAATTATCAGCGATCATCAGTAAGACTTGAACAGGCTCAGGGCTTGCTGATGAACAGTTTCGCTGAATGTGTAATTTAAAGAAGATGAGTTTCCTATCAGCGGTACTGTAGAGACATAGTACTTATCAGCGATAGTGAAACTCTAATACATATTGTCTACTTACAATTTTCACTAAGTGTTTCTCAAAGAGTCATTATCAAATCACTGAGGGTTTGGATCAACAATCTCCCCCTATTTGATTATGACATAGCAATGAAGGAAAATTGCTAAGTAAGAAAACATAAGGATAAAAAGAACTCATAAAATATTCGTCCCTTTTACTATTTTCTAGGATCTTTTTAAGTACTGATGGAGTATAGTACATTCGCTGAAAATTTTCTTTAAACTTCGTAAAGATTACAGAGGGAAGTAGAAAAATTACAAGTACAACAAATAATAATTACAAGTACAAAAAGATACAAGCTGATAAAGATAGAAGAATTACAAAAAGTGATCCTATCAGCTACTCAGGTTCTTTCTTGACGAGATCATCAAGAGTATCAGTCGCTGGAATCATCCAATCAGGGACAGTAAATCCCTGATCCCTTCTTTTCTTGGCTTTGCGGTAGATTTGGGATTTTAGGAGTGCTCCAAGAATACTGCGTCCGTACTCACACCAGTATAGAAGAAAATGTTCGACTGGAGTTTTGTATAACTTAGAGATGCGTTGAAAGCGCCGGCGACCATTGAAGTCACAGAAGAAAATGTCGTGTGGGTTGCTGATTACTTTACCGGGGACGAATTCTTCATCTGGAGGTAGAGATGTGTTGAGTCCAGAGAGGTCAGGGTTGGGGCCAAGAACTGCTTCACGGGAAAATTCAATCCCTGTCTCGTTTTGTATTACCGGGCCTGGAGAGTAAGGAGTCTTCTTCTTCCTTGGAGTAGCTCGTTTCTTCTGAAGTGGTGGTCGAGGAATGTCAACCGCTGAGGTAACTAAGTTAATCAGCTTGTTTATGGCTTCTTGAACATAAGTCTTGAAAGTTGAGCGGGATCGCTGAACTGCGATTCTCATTTCCAACCATTGAGGGAAGCCGAACTTGTCCAGGTCTGACATGTAGACAGTTCTGAACTGGCCGTTTTCTCTGACTACTTGAACATCAACAATCGGAACCTTTATATTATTTTTCAGAGCTTATCTCCCTTTCATGTTTACATCTTTCACCCTTGAGGCATGTTGTCTGTAGTGGCACATCTTCTTACACCACTCGAGTGTGGTGCCGCTGACTTTGGTCTTTTCTTGGTGAGTCTTCTGTGCGTCCTTTAGTAGTTTCTTTTGGACAGCCACATGGAATCTTTTTAAGTCTGGATCATCGAAAGAATGTTGAGCGAGCTCTAGGGTATACTCTCTGTCTTGATCTTCAGCTTTCTTTTTTTCAGCAAAAAGTTTTTCAACTTTGAGGGATTCAACGACTCCATCTTTTGAAAGAATGGTGAGATGAGTAGGAACAAATCACTGACCCTCTAGCTGTTTGATCATGGCTGCTCTCTTTTTTAGGTCTTCTTCACTTAGCTTGTAAGGAACTAAGGAAGGTCTTTTGTTGTGTGAGAGCAATTCCTCTTCTTCTTCAAAAATGTCATCAGTCTCAGCGAAGTCTAAGACTGGATTATTTCTTCAGCTCTTGTGGCTGGGATTATTGTTGGTGTAGCTGGAGGAACTTTAGCTGGATCCTCAAGCAGGGGAGAGGACTAGCTGAAACATAGCGATCGTTTAAGTAAGATCATTTGGGAAGGAAGAGATAGAGAAAAGAATGGGGTTTAAGTGTATAGAGGTTTTATGGAGAGAAGAACTGAGGTTGAGAAGGGATAGAGGAGGGATGCAGTGTAAGGGAAGAAAAAGTATTGTACCTGACACACTGGCTTTTGTAGCAAGATAGTCAGATTGTCTTCTGCAGCGATGCCTTTGTTTTTGCCCTTATCGGCTTCAGTTGCTGCAGGCTTTTTCGTGGTCCCTCCCCTGAAGTCTCTTTGATGACGAACCCTTTTTGAGCAGGGGCTCTTTTGATTGGCTGGAAGGAGTAGTCGAGACCATCATCATCGTCATTATCAGGTGATGCTGATGGTTCGTCATCCTCAAGATCGAGGTCTTCTCCTACTTCTTCTTCTTCAGCTTCTTCCTCGTCACCAACATATGGTTCTAGGACATCAACATCAGCGTTCTCTTCGAGTTCCTCCCCCTCAGATGCATCGTGGTGTTGGGAGAACTCGGTTCCCTCAGGGTGTTCATCTCCCTGAGGTTTTTCAACAGTAGCAGCAGTAGTTGTCTCCCCCTCAACATTATGGGGAAGATCTTCTTGATTCTTCTCCTCCTCTTCCACATGATGGATGGGGGAGGTAATAGGAATATCAGAAGCAACGTCAGTATGCTTTGGGTCACTGTCTTCCAGGCCAGTGATCCCAACGTATGTTTCAATCTTTGCTAGTCTGTCTTCCAGGCCAGATATAGCATGACTGATCTTTTGGAGATCCTCTCGATCCGTCTGAATGAAGTGTGATGGTGCGCAAGTTGGGGCATTCAGACGTTCGAGGATTTGCCATAGTAGATCGGTGGCAGTGCTGACCTCTGACTTTAAAGTAGTCACCTCTCCCTGAAGATTACCAACCACTGTCGTCAGCGATGTGACTTCACTGGACAGTGTGGTGAAGTTTGTGGAGAGGGTGCTGTTTGTAGCGTTCAGAGTGTTGATGGAGTTGGAGTTTGTAGCCAGGGTAGTAGCCAAGTCTGATAGGCTACCTTCCACCTTCTCCAGATCAGCACTGGAGGCTTTGCCGTTCACCTCTGTGGTGAGCGTCTTTAGGGCCTCTCCAGCGTTTGTAACCACTGAAGAGTTGGCAGATAGAGTGGTGGTGAGAGATTCCACCTTTGTTGACAAATCTTTCAGAGAGTTGTTGATATCTCCTAAATTAGGACCTGCAATAGTTAATAACTTATAAACAAAGGAAAGCTCAGGAGTTGGGGATTTTGAGAGATGATTGTGTATGGTTTTGTGTATACCTGCAGGCGGGTTGGTGAAGTCATCGAAGCTCCGATGACCTGAAAATCTTTCCATGTCGTCTTCCAGAGAGCCTTGACGAATGGAGGTGCCCACAGGTCCTGTATTTTTATCCATCATCCTCTGTAGAGTTTCAGCAGATGTATCGCTGAGGATGATGTTTGTTGCAGTGAATGAGGGGAAAATGGGTGGAGTGACCAAAGAGATGGTGGGAGGAATGACAGTCGAAAAGAGGGTTTGGGAAGCATGTTCAGCGTTGGATCTGCTGAGAATTACTTCCGCAGTACTTAAAGGTACTGTGGGAGGGGAGGTCTCTTCCAGGATAACTTCAGCGTGTAGAGATGCTGAAGTGGGAATGGAAAGGATGGATTCAGCGAATGTGGCAGAGCGTACCACTGAACTATCCAACGGATCTAGTGAAGAGAGAGCCGCGGAGTCTTCAGCCTGGAAAGGCTTGGGGGTTGCTCCTGTGAGGACTTCTTGGGCTTAGGGGCGCCAAGTGGGGATTTAGAGGGTTTCCTTTTCTTGGAAGGAGTGGAGGTTGTAGCCTGGGTGCCAGCGGTTGGGATTACCGTGGAGGTAGCTGCAGAAGTAGAAGAAGTGGGGGGGGGGTTGAGAAGAGATAAGAGTGTAGAAAGATGTACCTCGTTTGGCATGGGGGTGAAGTCGTGGACCTTAGGGCCAACCTGTGAGAGTTTCAGGTCGCCCAACTTTGGGTATTTATCCCTGAGCCCTTGTTGGAAGATGGCGCTGAGAAACCTGGGATAGGGAACAGTTGTGGGTCTCTCTGCTGCATTCACCCTGAGCATCATATCGTCGAATATGATCTTTACCCAATCAATGTGAAGGCCTTTCAGCAGTGCGCACCCCATGGCCTGTTGGGGTTGGGATGCTTGGTCAGTTGACCCAGTTTTCGCTGTCATGCAACTAATCAGATGAGCGAAGATGAAGTTCATCTCGCTGGGCATTTTCGATTTCTTGATGGCGGTCAGCTTCTTCTCAGGGAGTTTGTCTCTCCCTGTTTCCCATGTGTACTGCATTGCATCGAAGAAATCAACGAGGGCTTCTTTATCAGCAGGGTTCTTGGCGTCTGGTAGAGGGACAAAGCGTTTTTCTTTGGTACTACCAGGGAGGTTCAGGGCACACCTGATAGCGCCAGGGGTGATCTTGGAGGTACCATGTTCGGTGTCAAAGAGTATGACATCGATCTTTTTCTTGGGGTCTTTTGGTGAGGTGACCTTAGCTCTTCTGGCAGTATACCAAAACTGAGCTAGTAGATTCCGATGGGCAGGAGGTGCGACGGTCAGGGCCGTTGAAAGAGGGCATGTCTTGAGAAAGTTGACAACGTCATCCAAATGATTAATCTGCTTCCTTGGTGGAAATTTGAAGAGGGCATAAGGGTTGTTGCTTTGAAAGGTAACTTGCTCGAGTTTAAATTCGACATGAGGAGCTTTGACAAGCTCAATGCTTTCCAAGGTTGTTGGGGATTGAGCAGTAGGAACGTCAATATATGCCATTTCTGTTTATTGAAGTACAAACATGAAGAGCATGAAAAGAAGTTCTTAAAATGGATAAAATGTCCAAAATAAGAGTTATTAGGGTTTTGTAATTTCCATTTAGAGAAAGAAATGGAAGTTAGGGTTTTTCTAGTTTTGACAAAAATGCAAAATCTAGTGAATGTTCTTGTTTTCCAGTTTCCTTTTAAAGAAGGGATTCTGAAAAAACGTATTAAGATGCAAGTTTAAGATTTTTATTTCAAACTTGAAGAACAATCTGTTTTCAGATTGTGTTCACAAAATCATGAAGAAAATGATTTCATTTTAAAAAGTTGTTTTGTTTGATCTTGTAGAATCAAGAATAAGATCGAAAACAAGTTTATGCAAGGAAAATAACTTGAATATTAACCTTTTGATCGTTGAAGAAGATGAACAGTTCTGGAGAGAAAATAAGTTCGAATGCAATAGTTGTTCTTTGCTCGAGAGTTAGAGAGAGAAAAACTATGAGCGGGAAAGTTTTTCATGATGACACGGACACGTCCCTTGAATTTGATTGGTCAAGAAAAACGAAACGGGCAAACGTGTATCAGAGAAAAGCGTGCCATTGTTATCCGTTTGATGACGTTACAAACGTCCTTTCATATCTTATAGTGTCTCTGAGGATTTTGAAAACTCAGGGACATTTTTAAAACATGAAGCACTGAATAGAAATATCAGTGATAGTTTTAGAAATTTCAAAAGAAACACTGAAAAGGAAGAGATATTCAGCGATGTAATTTGTTTTGAAATCTTTCAGTTCTAGGCGAACGTCAGTGAGTAAGAGAGAACGTACCTTGATAACAGCGAATCAATTTTGTTCAGAGAGTAGGTGATTAATAGGGTTATACTTCATTTTATAAGCGCTGATCAAATGTGAACCACTGAAGATTTTATTCTTCTAAGTTCAGCATTCCAAGTTCGCCGATGATAAAGTTGAATCTTGTCTCATCAAGAGGTTTGGTGAAAAGATCAGCTAACTGAAAGTCAGTTGGGATAAAATGAAGTTCTATATCACCATTTATCACATGATCTCTGATAAAATTTTACCTGATTTCGATGTGTTTGGTCTTTAAGTGTAGCACTGGATTAGTGGCTATAGCGATGGCACTAGTGCTGTCGCAATAGATTGGAATTTTGGAGAGCTGAAGATCATAGTCTAGTAGTTGATTTCTCATCCACAAGACCTGAGAACAACAACTTCCAGCAGCTACATACTCAGCTTCAGCGGTTGAGGTGGACACTGAGTTTTGCTTTTTTACTTGTCCAACTCACGAACTTTCCACCTAGGAGATGACAGCCTCTTGTGGTGCTTTTCTTATCCAATTTGCATCCTGCAAAAATCACTATCTGAATAGGCGATTAGATCAAACCCTGGGTCTTTGGGATACCAAAGACCTAGGTTAGGAGTACCCTTAAGGTATCGAAAGATTCGCTTTACAACAATCAAGTGAGATTCCTTAGATTCAGCTTGATATCGTGCACACAAACAGGTTGCATACATAATATCAGGTCGGCTAGCTGTAAGATACAGAAGAGAGCCGATCATCCCACGGTACGTCGTGACATTAACAGGTTTTCTAGAAGGATCCTTGTTTAGTGTCAGCGGCGGTGCCATAGGGGTTTTCATAGCTGAGCTCTGAGTTAAATCAAATTTCTTCAGCATATCCTTAACATATTTTCCCTGATGAATGAAAGTTCCTTTTTCATTCTGTTTGATTTGAAGACCAAGGAAATATGTTAGCTCACCCATCATACTCATTTTGTATTCAACTTTCATTCTTTTAGCAAAACGAGTACATAGGTCAGGGTTAGTGAAACCAAATATAATGTCATCAACATATATTTGAACAAGAATAATATGACCTTTTACTTTCCTGAAAAATAGAGTTTTGTCGATTTTACCTCGCTCAAATTTTTAGATTTGGAGATAAGAGGAGAGAGTGTCATACCATGCACGAGAAGCTTGCTTTAAGCCATAAAGTGCCTTATCCAGTTTATAAACATACCCTGGATGCTTAGGATCTGAGAATCCTGGAGGTTGTTCCACATAGACTTCTTCATTCAGCTTTCCATTAAGGAATGCTGATTTAACATCCATTTGATAAACCTTGAAATCTTTGTGTACAACGTAAGCTAAGAATAGACGAATAGCTTCTAGTCTTTCCACTGGGGCGAATGTTTCGTCGTAATCTATACCTTCCTCTTGTCTGTATCCCTGAGCAATAAGATGAGCCTTGTTGCGGGTTACAGTTCCATGTTCATCCAACTTGTTTCGATAGACCCATTTAGTGCCTATCACTGACTTGTCGGATGGTCTAGGAACGAGCTTCCAAACTTTATTTCTTTCGAGTTCTGTCAGCTCTTCTTGCATAGAGCTGACCCATTTTGGATCTTGGAAGGCATCATCTATTTTTTTTGGTTCAATCAGAGAAATAAAGTTAACAAATAAAACAAATATTACCTGCACTTCGTCAAGTCTGAACACCAGCGTTTGGATCACCAAGAATCTGATCAATAGGGTGACTTATAGTCCATCGCTGAGCCGGAGCATGAGTTGTTGGCTCAACCTGAACTTCTGGAGGAGCTGAAGATGAGGCTTCATCAACTTCTAGTATATCAGCCAAGAGAGGAATAGGTTCAGATGTCATTTCATTCACTGATTGCTGAGAAGTAGATGGTATGTCTGAGACAGAAGGTTAAGAGACATGCGTAGTGTTAATAGTAACAACTGAGACCCATGATGTTTCAGCTTCACTTGTCTGCATGCTTGGGATGATAGTAGGATCATCATCTTCAACGGGATGAGTATGAGATGTAGGAGTAGGAACGTCTTCTGAATCACCAAGATGAGAAAACATCCATTGATTCAGTTCTACAGTTTGTCTTCTTCGATTGAAGACCCTGAAGGCTTTGGAGACTGAAGAATATCCAAGAAAGATTTCATCATCAGCCTTAGGATCAAACTTTCCAAGGGCATTTCTGTTGTCTAGTATGAAACACTAACATCCAAAGATGTGAAGAAAGCTAATTGAAGGCTTTCTCCCATGGAAAAGTTCATAGGATGTCTTCTTGAATCTTTTGACAATCAGCGACCTGTTTTGAGTAAAACAAGCAGTGTTGACAGCTTTTGCCCAAAACTGAGTAGGTAGGTGAGAATCACTGAGCATTGAACGTGCAAATTCGATGATAGTTCGATTTCTTCTTTCAGCGACTACATTTTGTTGCGGTGTTCTCACTGAAGAAAAGTTGTGAGAAATACCCTTGCTTTCAAAGAAGGAATCAAGAGAACTGTTTTTGAATTCAGTCCCATGATCACTCCTTATTGAGCGAACAGTCATGTTGTTCAGGACTTCCATTTTCCTGACAAAAGTGATGAGTTCTTCAGGGGTGTCACTCTTAGAACGAAGAAACATTACCCAGGTATAGCGAGAGAATTCATCAACTATGACCAATGTATATTTCTTTCCAGCGATGGATTGTTTGTTAACAGGGCCAAACAAATCCATATGGAGAAGTTGTAGAGGAGATGACACTGAGGAAACTTGTTTAGATTTGAAGCTTGCCTTGGTTTGTTTCCCTTTCTCACATGCTGAACATAGAGACTCCTTAGCATATGAGTGTTGAGGTAGACCAGTAACTAACTCTTTAGAGGAAAGAGTATTCAGTGTCTTGAAGTTTAGATGGGAGAGCCTCTTATGCCATAGCAGTTGACATCAGATGAGGCTTTTGAGAAGAAACAAGAGTTCTCAGTGGTTGTAGAGTCCATGTTTATAACATAAACATTTTCCATACGGTATCCGCTGAGAGCTATCTTCTCCTTTTTGTCAGTGACAAAGTAGGATTCCTTAGTGAAAATCACCTTGTTATCCTTGTCACACAACTGACTGATGCTTAGAAGATTATGCTTCAGTCCTTCAACATATGCGACTCTTCTGAAGGTTGTTGTACCATTAGAGAGTACACCAAACCCTCGAGTATAGCCTTTTCCATTTCCACCGAAGGTCACTGTGGGACCCTTCTCTTCCTTATATTTAGTGATGAGGTTTTTCTTTCCGATCATGTGTCTGGAGCATCCGCTGTCAAGATACCAGATACCCTTTTTAACCTGCAAACAAAGGATAGTTTGACTTGGGCACACATTTCACCATGGGCCCACACTTGTCAGTGGTGGTAGAGGAAGTGGAAGGTTCAACAATCTTCGCAACATTTGAAGATTCAGTTTTAGAACTAGTCTTCACTTTGGTTAATTTCTTAACCTCAGTGGTAGGTTTCGCCTTAACCTGATTTGCACCAGGATTGGTCTTGTTTGCCTTGGGGGCATTGATCTTCACCTTAGCTAACTTTTCAGCTTTGGTGGCTGTGGGGCACTTACTAGCAATGTGATTGGTAAGTCCACAGTGATAACATTTCCTATAGCTAAAAGTAGCTTTAGGACCATTTGCGTTCTTAGCAGAGAATTTTAAATGAGCAGGGCCAGCACCAAGTATACCTTTGGCATTGGAAATGGGAGGAACAATAAGTTCTTCAGGTTTCTTACCAATAATATCCACTCCGAGTCTAGGAGTAGATCGCTGAATAAATCCAGGGATCTTGTTCTTAGAGGTAGAGGGATAGATCACTGAAGCTTTAGAAGCATTTAGCTTAGGTACAAAGGTACCCTTCTGAGGTTTTTGATTGAAAACTTTTTCTTTACCCTTACCTTTAGAGATTAAGGTAGGTTTTTCCTCAGGGATGGGAGTTTTTAAAGAAGAACACTGAGATGAGGAGGTATCAGGGACTGAGGATACGAACATTCCAAATTTGAGCATGTAACGATCAGTGATTGGTTCTAGAGTATCAACTTCAAAACCAAGTCCAGTTTTATCGCTCAGGGGAATCTGAGACCTTATAATCTCAGGGATCGTTGTTGAGGATTTACACCATCCTTCAACAGTAGCTTTTTCAGCTTTCAATGCAGCGATAGCTTCTTCACGTTCGATTTTGACTAGTTGATTTATATGAACCTGATCTTTTAAATCTCCTTCAATTTTAGAAAGCTTTTCTATTTGAAGGTGACAATTTTTAAGTTGTTCAGCGAGATCAAGGTTTTGATTTTTAACTATGGTTTTGCCATTCATGGCATCATATAAATTCATAGTCAGGAGATCGATTTTCCGAAGACTACCAGCTTCATCAATATCTGAAATATTAGTAAAGAAATAAGTTGATACCTTAGAGGTAGAAGTTGAAGCAGAGGGAATGTCCGAGTTTTCTTCCTCTTCTTCAATTTTAGCCATGAGACAAAGATTGGCCTCATCATCATCTTCAGAGTCAGATGATTCTTCAGTGTCAGAGGCAGCCCAGTCAAAGTCAGCGACCAAGCCTTTGCCTTTCTTCTTTAAGCTTTTCAGCTTAGAATATTTTTCTTTCAGCTTCTTGTATTTTTCATCTCTAGCCCTGGGGTTAGAGGATTTCTTGTGGGAGGAAGATGAGGGTCTAAAGACTTTCTTTGACCTGCATTCACTAGCAAAGTGTCCTACTTTTTCACAGTTAAAGCAGGTAGCAGTAGCCTTATCAACAGGGGTTGATGATTTTGGCTTGTCAGTGAGTGCGAGAGGTTTATTCCTTCTGAAGTTATTCTTTTTGGCGAATCTCCTGAACTTATTAGATAGGAGTGCCATAGATTCATCAAGATCTGAAGAATCAGCATCTGATGAGCATTCAGAGTTAGTTTCCAACTCAGTGATAGTGACAGTTGATCGCTGAGTGGAAGGTGACTCTGAGAGTAAAGCAACAGGTGTGCTTTTGGAATCTTTTACAAGATTCTTCTTTAGATGACACGACTGCTCATGATTGAGCATAGTGCCATATAAGGTAGAGAGAGTCATAGATTTTAGATCTTTTGATAGCTTGAGACACGTTGAATAACTGTCCCAGCTTTCAGGTAAACATTCTAGGAACTTTGTCAGAACTTCAAAGTTAGAATATTCCTTACCAACGGTTTTCAGATCAATAATTAAACAGTTAAACCGCTAATGTACTTCAGAGAGAGATTCATTCTTACCATAAATGAAGCTTTCGTACTGTCTTACCAGGTTAATCTTTCTTGAGTCCTGGACTTCAGATGTACCTTCATATTGAACACAGATTGTGTCCCACATGGGTTTGGATGTTCTCAGGTTCATGACGGAATGGTAGACTTCGTCAGGAAGTGCCATAGAGATGATAGATCTGGCTTTAGTGTCTGTTGGTCCCGAGAGGGTTATACAAGTTTGTAGAAGGGGGGGGGGGGGTTGAATACAAATACACAGATTTTACTTTCTAAATTGTTTATTGATAAATCATTAACAATTTACAGCTTGTTGCGGAACAAGATAAGAAATAAATCCTAATCTAAACAGGTTGGAACACTAAGTTTTCTTGCACTAAGAAAGAGAAGGAAATTACTAATAATAACCTATCTCAAGATAAGAAGATGACTTGACCAGAGTTAGCAAGTGCTTCAGAAATGAAGCTGGAGGTCTTCTTATATATTGCATGCATTTAATGCATGGCAGTTTATACTTTACACGTGGCAGCAACTCATTGGTTGTTGGATCTGACTTTTGTAGACAACCTTAGTAGCCGCATGTTTGAACTGTGTAGTATCAACGTGGTTGTACGATTTCAGACAATAAGGATGTTCTTTTCTGACATTTCGTACAAAGTCGTGCAAGGGTGGTTAAGACAAAAGTACTTTGTACGGAGGACTTCATGATCAACTTTCGTTGATTCAGGGCTTTATCATTCTATATCAGCGAATGACAAAGTTCAGCGATAACTGAAGTCTTGTACTTGATACTTCACGTTGAGTGGACAAATCTGAGTCTTCGCTGATCCGCATCAGTTCATTAGGAGACTTGTCGCCGGTTCTTGAGCTTGATCTTCGACTTCAGCGTAGAACCTATGTTAACGTGAAACTTGTCTTCAGGAATCATAAGTAAACAACTATGATTGTCAGCGATCACCAAATAGGTCTGAACAGGCTCAGAGCTATATTCCTAAGAATATATAGATGGTGAACAGTTACGCTGAACAATGTATGAACATCAGCGATCATCAACAAGACTGAACAGGCTCAGAGCTTGCTGAATGAACAGGGTTCGCTGAATGTCTATTCTAAAGAACAAGAGTTCCTATCAGCGGTACTGAATACATTCTTAGTACTTATCAGCGATAGTGAAACTCTTATACATTGTTTACTTACAATTTTCACTAAGTAGAATGGAGAGGGTCATTATCAAATCACTGAGGGTTTGGATCAACAATCTCCCCCTATTTGATATTGACATACCAACAGAGAAAATTGCTAAGTTTGAAAAATATGAGGATAAAAAGAACTCATAACATATTTGTCCCTTTTACTGTTTTTCTGGGATCTTTTCTGTACTGATGGAGTAAGGTACTTTCGCTGAAATCTTTCTTTAAACTTCGTATCAGATAACAAAGGGAAGTAGAAAAATCACAAGTACAAGCGAAATAAATTACAAGTACAAAAGAATAACTGATAAAATAGAAGAAAGAGGCGATCCTATCAGCTTATAGAGGTTCTTCCTTAATGAGAAGTTCATCAAGGGTCTGGGTTGTAGGAATCATCCAGTCAGGGACTTATTCTCCCTGATTTCTTCTTTCTTGGGCTTCCTTGTAGATCAACGGCTTCATGAAGTGTCCAAGGAGGTTATCTCTGAATTCACACCAGTATATGAGATCTCTGAGCTGTTCGATTGGAGTGATTGATAGCTCAGCGATGCATTGAAAACATTCTCGTCCCAAGCAGTCATGAAAGAATATACCGTAAGGATTACTTATGACCTTACCAGGGATGAAATGTTCACCGGGTGGCAGAGATATGTCTAGGGCAGAAAGATCAGGGTCAGGACCAAGCACTTCAGAGCGAGAGAAACCGATTCCAGTTTTATTTCGTATAGGAGGACCTGAATCTGATTCTTGTAGCTTCTTCTTTGCAGAGGCCCTTTTTCTTTTTAGTGCAGGAGAAGGAGGAATGGGAATATCCACAGCAGATGAGACCAAATCGACCTGTCGATTTATCAGTGTTTCGAAATGATCCTTGTATTTTGAACGTGAGTGCTGGATGGCTATTCTCATCTCCAACCATTCAGCGAGACCATACCTTGTGACAGCTTCAGCGCCGAAGGTTTCAGTTTGGCCATTCTCTCTGAATAATTGGATATCAATAATTGGTACTCTGATGGTTGTTCTTCCAGTGATATGTACCTTGTTGATCCTCGCAGGTCGATATCTGAAGTGTACCTTCTCTTTACACCAATTCAGGGTGGTATGAGATACACTTGTCTTCTTCTCGACAATCTTCCGTGCATCTTCCCAAAGCTGACGTTGGACTTGAATGGGAATTCGTTTCAGCTTGGGGTCTTCCACTGATTCTTGGACGAGCTGGATGGCAAGAGCCTTGTATTTTTCTTCAGCTTCCTTTTTATCAGCGAGTAAGCGTTCAGCTTTGAGGTGATCAGCGTATTCTTTCTTTGTTATCCTGAACTTTGCAGCAGGAACTTTGGCACGAGGCAGAATTATTCGCTGAGCCTCAAGCTTCTTTATCATCTCTTCTCTTCTTCTCTGATCCTCTTCACTTGGTTTTTGAAGAACCAAGGAAGGCCTGTTTGTGTGAGAGAGCGTCTGTTCTTCAGGTTCATCAGTCTCGGTGATTAAATCCAAGACTGGGATTATTTCTTCAGCTTTAGCAGCAGTAGGTTGTACTTCAGAATCCTCAAGCAGGGGAGAGGACTAGCTGAAACACAGCGATCTTACGAATAAGAACTTGGGTAGAACAGAGAGAAAAGAAATGGGTTTAAGTGTATAGGCTTTTTATGGAGAGTAGAGCTAATAATGTGTATAGATAGAGGAGGGATTCAGAGTAAGGAAATAAGATGTGAGGTACCTGACGAACTGGCTTTTGAAGCAAGATCATCAGATTGTCTTCTTCAGCGACACCTTTTCCTTTGCCTTTAGTTTCAGACGCTGAAGGCTTTGTCCGCTCCCCTGTTGGTTCTTTTATTGCGATTCCTTTAAGCGCTGTAGCTTTCTTTGGAGAGACAAAGAAGGAATCATCATCATCATCAAAGTCATCATCATCAGATATGTCGACGACTTCTTCGTCTTCAGCTTCATCGGATTCTTCAGCAACTTCTTCGAGTTGCTCCCCCTCAGATACAGAGGTAAGCTTCTCGGTTCCCTCAGGGTTTTCAACTCCCTGAGGTCCAGCAGTTGTCTTCTCACCCTCTTCAGTAAGGGTAAGGTCTTCATTCTTCTCTTCAGTCTTCTCCCCCTCGATAGATTCATCATGGGGAAGGTCTTTTGAGCTCTTTTCCCCTCTTCCTCGTGATGAGTGGGGGAGGAATGTAAAGATTCAGCATATGGGATAGATGGTGTTGGTTCCTTGTCTTCTTGGCCAGGGACACCAACACAATTTTCAATCTCCCCTAATCTGGCTTCTAGGCCAGTTATAGCAGGAGTGATCTTGAAAGTTCAGCACGATCCGCCAGAGTAAAATGTGAAGGTGCAGGGGCAGGGGCGGTCATGTGATTCAGGATCTGCTGCACCATTGTCTTCACTGAACTTACGTCAGTCTTTACAGAACTTACGTCAGTCTTTACAACAGACATCTCTCCCTGAAGATTTCCAACCGATGTCTTCAGCGTTATGACCTCGCTGGACATGGTTTGAACTGTTGCTTTGAGAGAGGTGTAGTCGGTGTAGATGTCAGCAAGAACTTTGGCAAAATCACCAAGAGTACCATCAACCTTCTCCAAATCAGCTTTGGAGGCTTTCTGTTCAACCACTTTTGTCAGCTTGGTAAGATTCTCTCCAACGTTTGTTACAGCTGAAGAGTTTCCCGATAAAGTAGTGGTGAGACCTGTCAGCTTTGTATCCAGGCTCTTCAGAGAGGCGTTGATGTCTCCCAAATTAGGACCTGTAACAGATAAGAACTTATGAACAGAGGAAAGCTCAGAAGTTTGGGGTTTAGTTACAGTGTATATGTTTTGGTGTATACCTGCAGGAGGGAAGGAGAAGTCGTCAAAACTTCTGTGTCCTGAAAAATGTTCCATGTCGTCAGCGAAAGTACCTTGACGCATGGACATTCCTGCAGGGCCTGCATCCATCATTCCTTGTATAGTATCGGCTTTAGCTTCTGGAAGAATGATGGGTGCTCCGGTGATCGAGGTGAAAACTGGATTAGAGTCCAATGGAGTAGAGAGAGAAGCGAAGGTTGAGAAGGTTTGTTGTGGAGCTGATTCAGTGTTGGATCCACTGAGAATCACTTCTTCAGTCCTTTGAGGGGCTGAAGGAGGTTGGGTTGATTCCAAGTCTATAACATCAGCGTGTAGAGACGCTGAGGTTTGGATAGAAGGGGTGGCTTGTTCAGCTGTGGCAGAGCGTACCACGAAAGTTTCCAGCGACCCTTGTGTAACCCGAGTCGTGGAGTCTTCAGCATGAGATTGCTGGGAGGGTTGCTCCTTGGTTTTCTTGATCCTTTTGGAATCAAGTGGGGTAGAGGAGTGTTTCCTTTTACGAGGAATGGATTTAGTGGCCTGGGTATCAGCGAGGGGTATTGTCGCTGAAATAGCCACATAAATAGAAGAACAAGGATTAAGAAGAGATAAGAGAGTAGAGAGATGTACCTCGTTTTGTAGTGGCTTGAAGTCAAGAACCTTTAGGCCGACTTGGGATAGTTTCAGGTCTCCTACCTTTGGATACTTATCCTTCAGTCCTTGTGCTAACAGAGCATTGATAAATCTTGGATATGGAACCCATGATGGAC
Source organism: Saussurea involucrata (assembly GCA_033807775.1). NCBI lineage: Eukaryota > Viridiplantae > Streptophyta > Magnoliopsida > Asterales > Asteraceae > Saussurea > Saussurea involucrata. The sequence goes on from CM066312.1 coordinate 15,709,528, forward strand.
GTGGATCAGCAGTTACTCGTATCAGCATGTCATCGAAAATGATCTGAGCCCAGTCTATATGGAGACCCTTCAGCAAGGAGTACCCCATGGATTGTTGAGACTGCGAGGCTTGATCAGATGATCCGGATTTGGCGGTGAGACAGCTGATAAGATGAGCGAATATGAAATTCATTTCGCTGGGCATCTTCGATTTCTTCATAATGGTCAGCTTCTTGTCAGTGCGACCATCTCTTCCTAAGTCCCAAGCATAGTTCATAGCATCAAAAAATGCTATCAGGGCATCCCTGTCTGAGGAGTTCTTTTTGGGGTCAAGGAATGGGACGAAGGGTTTTTCTTTGGAGGCTGCGGGAAGGTTCAAGGCATACCTAAGATTACCAGATGTAATCTTTGAAGTCCCATGGTCAGTGTCAAAGAGAATGACACTGATGGTCTTTTTAGGGTTTCGAGTGGAGGGGATCTGAGCACTTCTGGCAGAATACCAGAACTGACCCAGTAGGTGTTTATCAGCTAGAGGAGAAATGGTTAGGGCTGTGGAGATAGGGCAATTCTGAAGGAATTGAACGGCGTCATCCAGATGATTGACCCGTTTCTTTTCAGGGAATTCCAGTAGGGCGTAAGGATTGTTGCTCTGAAAAGTAACATTCTTCAGAAGGAAGTTGACCTGAAGAGCCTTTGTAATTTCAAGCTGAGTATCAGTGGATGCCATTTCTGCTATAAACACATACACGAAGAATATGAACAACAAAATATGAATTTGAAGATTTTGTCCATTTCATTGAGTATTTTATCCATTTCATTCAGCCAAAAAATGACTTAATGAAGCATATATGATTTCCAGTTTAAGAGAGGATTCTGGAAAAACATATGAAGAACAAGTTTAAGATTTGAAATATAAACTTGAAGAACAACCATGAAGGTTGTATTCATAAAACCACGAAAGAATATGATTTTTTTTAAGAATGGTTTCTTTTGTTTGATCTTTTAAAAACAATGATAAGATCCAAAACAAGTTAAAACAGGTAAATAATATAAGAATATTAACCTTGTGTTCTTTGTAGAAGATGAACAGTTTTCTGGGAAAACTCGAATGTTCAAGATGCAACAGTGTTCTTGAGAAAACTTGAGAAGGAAATTTTTCGCGAGAGAGAAAAAAATATACACTTAAGAAGTATATATAGTGAGAGAGGAGAGAGAAAAACTATGAGCGGGAAAGTTTTTCATCATGACACGGACACGTGTTGGCATTTGATTGGACGAACGAACGAAACGTTCCTAACGTGTGTCAGAAGAACGTACCAGGGGTTTATCCTGTAAGGATGACGTCAAAAACGTCCTTTCACATTTTAAAATGTCTCTGAGGTTTTGAAAAACTCAGGGATGTTTTGAAAATATGAAGCACTGAATAGAAATATCAGTAAGGTTTAAGAAATTTCAAAAGTATCGCTGATAGAGAAAAAAGTTTCAGCGACATAATTTGTTTTGAAATCTTGCATGAAAATGCGTGTGTCAGAGAGAAAAACATACCTGGTTATCAGCGAATCAGATTGTTCAGAGAGTTGATGATAGAATGGGTTATACAAGTTTCAGTTTACTTTCAGTTCATTTTTATCACTGAACTACTTGTCGTTATACAAATTTAACACTGAGGGTTATCAACAAGTAATTAACTGATCAAATGTGAACCGCTGAAGATTTTACTCTTCTAAGTTCAGCATTCCAAGCTCGCTGATGAGAAAGTTGAATCTTGTCTCATCAAGAGGTTTGGTGAATAGATCAGCTAACTGAAAGTCAGTGGGGATAAAATGAAGTTCTATATCACCATTCATCACGTGGTCTCTGATAAAATGATACCTGATTTCGATATGTTTGGTCTTTGAGTGTAGCACTGGATTGTTGGCTATAGCGATGGCACTTGTGCTGTCGCAATAGATTGGAATTTTGGAGAGCTGAAGGTCATAGTCCAGTAGTTGATTTCTCATCCACAAGACCTGAGAACAACAGCTTCCAGCGGCTACATACTCAGCTTCAGCAGTTGAGGTGGACACTGAATTTTGCTTCTTACTTGTCCAACTCACCAGCTTTCCACCCAGGAGCTGACAACCTCCTGTGGTGCTTTTCCTATCCATTTTGCAACCTGCAAAATCACTATCTGAATAGGCGGTTAAATCAAACCCTGAGTCTTTGGGATACCAAAGACCGAGGTTCGCAGTACCCTTAAGGTAACGAAAGATTCGCTTTACAGCGATCATATGAGATTCCTTGGGTTCAGCTTGATATCTTGCACACAAACAAGTTGCATACATGATATCGGGTCGGCTCGCTGTAAGATACAGAAGAGATCCGATCATCCCATGGTACGCAGTGACATTAACAGATTTTCCAGAAGGATCTTTGTTAAGTGTCAGCGGCGGTGCCATAGGGGTTTTCATAGCTGAACTCTGAGTTAAATCATATTTTTTCAGCATATCTTTAACATACTTTCCCTGATTAATGAAAGTTCCTTTTTCATTTTGTTTAATCTGAAGACCAAGGAAATATGTTAGCTCACCCATCATGCTCATTTTGTACTCAGTTTGCATCCTTTCAGAGAAACGAGTACAAAGATCAGGGTTAGAGGAACCAAATATAATATCATCGACATATATTTGAACCAGAATGATATGACCTTTTACTTTCCTGAAAAACAGCGTTTTATCAATTTTACCTCGCTCAAAATTTTCATTTAGGAGATAAGAGGACATAGTGTCATACCATGCACGAGGAGCTTGCTTCAGCCCATAAAGTGCCTTATCTAGCTTATAAACATAACATGGATGCTTAGGATCTGAGAATCCCGGGGGTTGTTCCACGTAGACTTCTTCATTCAGCTTTCCGTTGAGAAACGCTGACTTGACATCTATTTGATATACCTTGAAGTCTTTGTGTACAACATATGCTAAGAAAAGACGAATGGCTTCTAGTCTTGCCACTGGAGCAAAGGTTTCGTCGTAATCTATGCCTTCCTCTTGTCTATATCCCTGAGCAACAAGTCTAGCTTTGTTGCGGGTTACAGTTCCGTGTTCATCTAACTTGTTGCAATAGACCCATTTAGTGCCTATCACTGATTTGTCAGATGGTCTTGGAACGAGATTCCAAACCTTGTTTCTTTCAAATTCTGTTGGGAACTGAAGATATTTGCTAAGTATGGATAATACTGCCAGAACAAAGTTAGTACTGCCAGGGCATAATTACTACTGCAAGTGGAGATTACTACTGCAAGTCATGGTTACTACTGCAAGACAAGGTTAGTACTGCTGGTGCATAACGAAAATCTGTTAGTACTGCTTATGCAATGGTTACTATTGCAAGACAAAGTTAATACTGCTAGATCATTGTTAGTACTGCTAGTCAAGTTAATGCTGCTGGAACAAGTTAATGCTGCTGGAATAAATTAATGCTGCTGGAGAAGATTAGTACTGCTCATGCTGAATGAAGTTAATACTGCTAAAGTGATAAGTTTGATATGCGACATGGTTGGAGATAAAGAAGGAATTGATCAAGATATGCTTAAAGAAGATTCAGAAGATCAATTTACTTTTGATAGTTATCTTGTAATTATTGTGTATAAATAGATTTCAATAGATAGCTATTAAAGAAATATACGTATTCGTGAGATACTGAAATTGATTTCAGAGAGAATTAACCTCAAGGTTTAGAACCCTATTTCTAGAGAAGTAGAAGTCATCTTGATTGAGCCTGTTCATCAAGATTGAGGTTTGGTTGTAAGCTTGTGAGTCGATTTAGTGAATACAAACAACTGTGTGTTTTCTGATATATTGTTCTTTGATTGTGGGAATTAAAGTTCTATTCCGCAGATTCTTTAATTCTGAATTCTAAGTATTGTTAATCTTGTTAAGAATCGATCCTGACAAGTGGTATCAGAGCCTGTGTTTCTTAGAATTCTACAATTATTATGGACAATTCTATTGAATCAAACAGTACTTTTGATTGGAGTGATCAAGCAGAAGAGACCATTCAAAATCAAGCTCTTATGGCTGAAGTTTCAGATATTCCCACTGAGGTAAAATCTAATCTCTGTTCTCAAGCTTGTATAGACACTGTTAAAAGGTATAGAGATCACAATCAGAGAATGTGTGATGACCTTAAGAGTTTAGAAAAGGACAGAAAAGACTATGTAGTAATTCTTGAGAAGTTTGAAGAACAGATTAGGGCTTTTCAAGCCAATGAACTTCAACACTCCTATGATACAAACTACTGGAAGTGGGAAAAGGGTGGTCTGGAGTTCCAACTTAAAGAATCCAGGGAAGAATGTGAGAAACTAAAAGGAGAGCTTGAGAAAGTTAAACTTGATGTTGAAAAGTTTTCAAAAGCTTCTAAAGTCATGGACAACATTATCAACTCTCAAATCCATAGTAAGTTGAAACCAGGCATAGGGTACAATGCCACACCCCCACCCTACAACAACAACTACATCCCTCCTAAGTCAGACCTATTAGAAACCAAGGATAGGAAGGACTTACCTAAAGGAGCCACTGAAGTAGATCCATTAAATGAAGTAGTTGTTGAGGATAAGACTGAAAAAGAAGGATCTGATGAGGAATGTGTAAGTCCATGTGTTAAGAACAATGAGATGAAAAGGACTGAAAAGGGAAAGGGAGTTCATTATACACAGACCACTGTTGTGAACTCTAATACTTGTGAACATTGTTCTTGCAAGAAATCTCAAGAGAATAAGCCCCAAAAACATGATAAAAGGAGGGGAAATCAAAGAAATTGGAATAACCAGTGGGCACAAAAGCAAGGAGTTGATCTGCAAAGGATTAACAGACCAAAACCTTGCTTTATTTGTGGCAAATTGAATCATCTTGCCAAATACTGTTATTTCAATCCTATTAACCAAAAGAAAAGTTTTCAAAGAAGTTTTCAAAAATCTTCTGGTTATAGGAAGCCTGCAAGGAATAATGTGGCTAAGAAACAAGCTAAATCTAAAAGCCACATGAGAAAACAGACTGAAAAAGAATGTGTCAATATCTGGGTCCCCAAAAGCACCAATGTTAGTACTGCTACCTCAGATAGTACTGCTGACAAGAATAATGCTGCTAGAAGCAATACTACTGCCAATACTGCTGCTAGCAGTGTTAGTGCTGCTAACTCTGTTAGTACTGCTAACTCTGTTAGTGATGCTAACTCTGTTAGTGCTGCTAACTCTGTTAGTGCTGCTAACTCAGTTAGTGCTGCTAACTCTGTTAGTGCTGCTAACTCTGTTAGTGCTGCTAACTCTGTTAGTGCTGCTAACTCTGTTAGTGCTGCTAACTCTGTTAGTGCTGCTAACTCTGTTAGTACTTCTTCTAAGGTTAATACTGCTTCTAGTGTTTGTGCTGCTAGACCTATCATATTGACAAAATACTCCAATTCTGCAGTACCTAAGTTTGAAAATCTCATCAAAACCAAGTGCAAGTACTTTGATGAGCAAGGGAGACCCAAGACCACTTCGGCTTGGGTTCCCAATAAAAACTAACTGATTTATCAGATGTGCAGGGCAACCAACAGCTCAAGGGGAAGAGCATCTGGCATGTTGATCGTGGTTGCTCCAGGCACATGACAGGTAACATGGCCTGCCTCAAGAATTTCAAAAGAATTGATGGAGGACATGTTGCTTTTGGAAATAATCCTGCAGGAGGTAAGATAAGTGGTAAAGGTGATGTCAGAAGGTAAGATGACATTTGAGGATTTGACAAGTGCTGCAAAGTGCAAGTATAGTTACTACTGCTAGTGCAGAGTTACTACTGCTAGTGCAGAGTTACTACTGCCAGTGCAGAGTTACTACTGCTAGTACATCTTTTAATACTGCTTAGTTATTAATACTGCTTAGTAGTTAATACTGCTTTGATTGTTAATACTTCTTAGTAGTTAATACTGCTTAGTAGTTAATACTCCTTAGTAGTTAATACTGCTTAGCAGTTAATACTGCTTCGTAGTTAATACTGCTTAGTAGTTAATACTACTTCGTAGTTAATGCTGCTCAGTAGTTAATACTGCTTAGTAGTTAATACTGCGTAGTAGTTAATACTGCTTGTGTAGTTAATACTGCTGTGTAGTTAATACTGCCTTGTAGTTAATACTGCTAAGGAGTTAATACTGCTTAGTCGTTAATACTGCTTTTAAAGAAAATCAGGGCTAATACTGCTATATATACTCGTTCAGCCCGCCAAAGTTCATAACGTCTTCTTGCATTCAATTTTTCTCTCTCTATTTCTAACCCTTTCTTCCAAGAATCTCTGTTTTTCTATCCAAATCCTCAGGAATAATGACGACAATGGAGTTTGTCGATGAACACAATGAGATTGCGATGCTTCAGAAGCCAAAGCAGGCCGCAGGGTTTCATGATATTGTGGATTTTCTCAAGTCCACACACATCTCTCATGCCCTAACAGTGTGCCCAACAATATACATCGAACATCAAAAGCAATTTTGGGAGAATGCCACTGTTGTATTTGAAGATGGGCAGAAGATCATTCGCACAAGGGTTTATGACAAACCCTTGAAGGTCACAGAGGAGGTTCTTCGCATTACTCTTCATTTTGATGATGCCTCAGGTATAACCTCTCTATCTAATGATGAACTCTACTCGACCTTACAAAGAATGGGGTATGAAGGTCCCATTGGAGTTTTTAAATTCTACAAGTCAAAGTTTTTCAACCAATGGCGATTTCTTGTTCATACCCTTATGCACTGTATTTCAAAGAAAACAACTGGATGGAGTGAGTTTAGCAGTCCCATTGCGTATGCCTTGGTCTGCTTATCCACTGCCAGAAAGTACAATTTTTCAGCAATGATCTTTAATGATCTTGTGGCAAACCTAGAATCCAAAAAGAGATTTTACATGTATCCAAGGTTTGTCCAAGAAGTTATTAACCATGAATTGACGGATTTACCTCAATCTGCTGAGGTATATGTACAAAAACCCCCTAAAGGGAAGGTTTTCTCAAATATGAGAAGACTTCCTAGGGACTCGGAAGGAGTTGACACACCATTGTTCTCTACAATGATGGTTGTGTCCCACACCATTGAAGGTATGGCATCAGGGTCAAGGCCCACATTAGACACACCCACTGATGACCAATCCCAACCTTCCATCACAAAAGTAATCCCTCAGTCCATTCTTGTACGACCCACTCCCAAAATAACCAAAAGGTTTGAAAGAAGAAAGGTACACAAGGTTCCTTCCCTTGATGTATCTCCTAAGAGCCCGAAGCCTTTAAGCCCTCTAGTGGAGCATTCTCCATTAGAGAATATCGAAAGGGAAACCACAGGGGTGTCTCCCAACCCCAAGAAGGTGCTCACTAAGGAGAAGGCTGAGCATGTGAGTCGCAAGGCTGCCACTACTTCTGCTAGCAAAGAGAAGGCCAGTGGTAAAATAACTAAGACCTTCCTCACGGCAACTCAGGGTGAGAAATAATCCAGAGGTCCCAGGTGCCAAGAAACCAAGGGGGTAGGTAGTGCTTTTGCTAGGCAAGAGACACCTGCTAAAACTTCCAATGATCCTGAAAGGGAGGTAAACACTTCTAAATCAGGTGAGGATAGATATACTTATGAGGAATTGATGGAAACTATTGCAAATATCAACATTGAGGTCATGGATCAGCAGAAGGAGATTGATGAGCTTAAGAAGGTAGTTCTTCATCAAAACACCAAGATAGAAAAGAATAAGAAGCTGATCACCAAACTGCTACAAAGAAGGAAGAAAGCTCAGTATGTTTTGAGAAGGAGAGGAACAACCTCTGATGCTTCCAAAAAGGGGGAGTTAGACTCTGATCTAAACATGGAGGATGCAAACATTGAGGGGGAGTATGAGTATAAGGTTGAGGGGGAGGCTGAGCAGGTTATAGAAGTTACAAAGGAAGCAGAAACAGAAAAAGCAGCAGAAACGGTTACTGCTGCTGATATTACAAAGGAAGCAGAAACAGAACCAGCAGTAGAAACAGTTAATACTGCTGAGATTGAGAAAGAAGTAGAAACAGATAATGCTGCAGTGTCTGAGACTGAAGCAGCAGTAACTGAAATTTTGAAGAATCTTATTGATGCAGCAGTATCTGAAAGTGAGAAGGAAGCAGTACCTGCAACTAAATCCGAGATTGATGCAGAGATATTTTGGATTGTGAAGGATAGTGTTGAAGCAGCAGCATTAAAGGTTATAAAAGAAGCAGTAACAACTATAGCAGTAGAAATGGTTACTGCTGCTGAAAAACAAAAAGCAGCAGAAACTGTTAGTGCTGCTAAGAGCCACAAAGAAGAAACAACTGAAACCACTCCTGAAGCTGTTAAATCTTTCAAAAGAACAAAGATGATGTCAACCAAAAGGCCAAGAACAAAGTCCATAGCTTCAAAGAAGAAAGATGTAAAGAAGCCAAGGGTGGAATCAACTGTAGAAGAAGCCCAGGAGGAAGCAGTGAAAGAGAAATCTGATCCAAAAGTTGCTGAAGAAGAAGTGGCAACTCCATCAGGGCAATCAAGCAATGTACAATCACAGTCAAATGCTCAATGTGATATGTATATTACTGTGGTTGATACTAATCCAATTCAAGCTAAACCATTAGCTTCTATGGCTCCTGAAATCATATTCTGGGATACTTTGAAAGATCAGAGAAAGGAGTACATTAGAGTAAAAAGAGCAGATGGGAAGTTTGAGGTCAGTTCTACATGGGGAAAACTTTTAAGGATGTGCTCTAGATCAGACTTGGAAGAGATGTTCAAGGTAGGAATGAAGCTTTATGGAAATATGCTGACTGAAAGTGGAATGTCCATCACCAAAATGGTACTTGAATACCTGTGCCAAATGTTCAAACCAGAAGCAGTTCAGAATAGGATAGAAAGAAATTTTCAAGTCATTACCAACTGGATGCTTATGGAAAACTGTGGAGTGTATGTCATCTCTCTTGACAATACATACCATGAGTATTATTTGGTGGATGTGGTGTACAAACATAGCAAGAAAAGATTGAATGGAATGCTACATACTAAGTTGACTTGCAGCAAGGATTCTGAAATGGGAAGATACTTGGTGAGAAGAATTCTCAATCAAAGTCTTGGAGTGAATCCTGATTTATGCGTTCATGATTAAGTTTTGGAAGCATCATCTGAAGAACTTGACTTCTCTTCCTGAAAAGTCAAGTTAGGGGGAGATTGTTGGGAACTGAAGATATTTGCTAAGTATGGATAATACTGCCAGAACAAAGTTAGTACTGCCAGGGCATAATTACTACTGCAAGTGGAGATTACTACTGCAAGTCATGGTTACTACTGCAAGACAAGGTTAGTACTGCTGGTGCATAACGAAAATCTGTTAGTACTGCTTATGCAATGGTTACTACTGCAAGACAAAGTTAATACTGCTAGATCATTGTTAGTACTGCTAGTCAAGTTAATGCTGCTGGAATAAATTAATGCTGCTGGAGAAGATTAGTACTGCTCATGCTGAATGAAGTTAATACTGCTAAAGTGATAAGTTTGGTATGCGACATGGTTGGAGATAAAGAAGGAATTGATCAAGATATGCTTAAAGAAGATTCAGAAGATCAATTTACTTTTGATAGTTATCTTGTAATTATTGTGTATAAATAGATTTCAATAGATAGCTATTAAAGAAATATACGTATTCGTGAGATACTGAAATTGATTTCAGAGAGAATTAACCTCAAGGTTTAGAACCCTATTTCTAGAGAAGTAGAAGTCGTCTTGATTGAGCCTGTTCATCAAGATTGAGGTTTGGTTGTAAGCTTGTGAGTCGATTTAGTGAATACAAACAACTGTGTGTTTTCTGATATATTGTTCTTTGATTGTGGGAATTAAAGTTCTATTCCGCAGATTCTTTAATTCTGAATTCTAAGTATTGTTAATCTTGTTAAGAATCGATCCTGACAAATTCTGTCAGCTCTTCTTGCATAGCGCTGACCCAGTTTGGATCTCTGAGGGCATCATCTACTTTCTTTGGTTCAATCAGAGAAATAAAGTTAACAAATAAACAAATGTTACCTGAACCTCGTCGAGTCTGAACACCAGCGTTTGGATCACCAAGAATCTGATCGATAGGGTGATTGACAGTCCATCGCTGAGCCGGAGCATAAGTCGCTGACTCAGTCTGAACTGGAGCGGCCGAAGATGAGACTTCAGCAACTTCTGGTACATCAGCTAAGTCAGGAAAAGGTACATATGGCATTTCATTCACTGATTGCTGAGAAGTAGATAGGATGTCTGAGGTACATGGTTCAACAGGTATTGTGTTAAGAGGAATAGCTGAGACCCATGACGTTTCAGGTTCACTTGTCCGCATGCTGGGAATGATGGTAGGATCATCATCTTCAGCGGTATGAGTATTAGATGGACGAGTGGGAACATCTTCTGAATCACCAAGATGAGAAAACATCCATTGATTCAGTTCTTCCGTATCAGCAGATGGTCTTAAGTTCGCTGAACGGGATTCATTAAACGTGACGTGAATGGTTTCTTCTACAGACTGTCTTCTACGATTGAAGACTCTGAAGGCTTTGGAAACTGAGGAGTATCCAAGAAAGATTCCATCATCAGCCTTAGGATCAAACTTTCCAAGGGCATCTCTGTTGTTTAATATGAAGCACTGACAACCAAAGATGTGAAAAAAGCTAATTGAAGGCTTTCTCCCATGGAATAGTTCATAGGCTGTCTTCTTGAATCTTTTGACTATCAGCGACCTGTTTTGCGTAAAACAAGCAGTGTTAGCTTCTGCCCAAAACTGAGTAGGCAGGTGAGAATCGCTGAGCATTGAACGTGCAACTTCGATGATCGTTCGGTTTCTTTTTTCAGCGACTCCGTTTTGTTGTGGTGTTCTCACTGAAGAAAAGTTGTGAGAAATACCCTTACTCTCAAAGAAGGAATCAAGAGAACTGTTTTTGAATTCAGTCCCATGATCACTCCTTATTGATCGAACAGTCAAGTTGTTCAGGGTTTCCATCTTCCTGACAAATGTGACGAGTTCTTCAGCGGTGTCACTCTTAGAACGGAGAAACATCACCCATGGAAAACGAGAGAACTCATCGACTATGACCAAAGTATATTTCTTTCCAGCGATGGATTGTTTGTTAACAGGGCCAAACAAATCCATATGGAGTAGTTGTAGAGGCCATGACACTGAAGATATTTGCTTAGACTTGAAGCTTGCCTTGGTCTGCTTCCCTTTCTCACACGCTGAACATAAGGACTCTTTGGCGTATGAATGCTGAGGTAGACCGGAGACTAACTCTTTTGAAGGAAGAGTATTCAGTGTCTTGAAGTTTAAATGAGAGAGCCTCTTATGCCATAGCCAATTTACATCAGTTGAGGCCTTTGAGAAGAAACAGGAGTTCTCAGTGGTTGTAGAGTCCATGTCTATTACATAAACATTTTCCATACGATAACCGCTGAGAGATATCTTCTCCTTTTTGTCAGTGACAAAGCAGGATTTCTTAGTAAAAATTACTTTGTTATCCATGTCGCAAAGCTGACTGATGCTTAGAAGATTATGCTTCAGCCCTTCAACATATGCGACTCTTCTGAAGGTTGTTGTACCATTTGAGAGTACACCAAACCCTCGGGTATAGCCTTTTCCATTTCCACCAAAGGTCACTGAAGGACCCTTCTCTTCTTTGTATTCAGTGAGCAGATTCTTCTTACCAGTCATGTGTCTATAGCATCCGCTATCAAGATACCAGATACCCTTAACCTGCAAAACAAAAGAAGATCAGTTTGACTTAGGTACCCACATCATCTTGGGTTTAGATTTGTCAGCGGTGGTAGAGGAAGTGGAAGGATTCACCTTGACCTGATTTTTTGAAGATTCAGCTTTGTCAGTCTTCACCTTGGTTAATTTCTTAACCTCAGTGGTAGGATTCACCTTGACCTGATTTGCACCAGGATTGGTCTTCTTTGCCTTGGGGGCAGTGATCTTCACCTTAGCTAATTTTTCAGCTTTGGTGGCTGTTGGACACTTACTAGCAATATGATCGGTAAGTCCACAGTGATAACATTTCCTATAACTGAAAGTAGTTTTAGGATCTTTTGCATGCTGAGCCATTTGTTTAAAATTGGAAGGACCAGCATCAAGTACACCTTTGGTATTGGAAATAGGAGGAACTATCAGTTCTTCAGATTTCTTACCAGTAACATCCACTTTGATTTTGGGAGTAGATCACTGAATATATTCACGCTGAACATATCCAGTATTCTTGTTCCCTGAACCAGAGGGATGAATCGCTGAAGCTGTAGAAGCATTCAGCTTAGGTATAAAGATACCCTTATGAGGATTTTGATCATAAGCAATTCCTTTACCCTTGTCTTTAGAGACTAAGGAAGGTTTTTCAAAAGCAATACCTTTACCTTTGTCATTAGAGACTAAGGTAGGTTTTTCCTCAGGAGATGGTGTTTTAGAAAAGGAGCACTGAGAAGATGAAATGTCAGAGATAGAGGAGACAAACATTCCGAATTTCAGCATGGAATGTTCAGTGGTAGGTTTTTCAGTATCAGCTTTATAACCAATACCACGTTTGTCACTCAGAGGTATCTGAGACTTAATTATCTCAGTGATCGTTGCTGAGGATTTACACCATCCATCAACAGTAGCTTTTTCAGCTTTCAATGCAGCGATAGCTTCTTCGCGTTCGATTTTGTCTAGCTGATTTAAATGGACTTGATCTCTTAATTTTTCTTCAATTTTAGAAAGCTTTTCTATTTGAAGGTGACACTGTTTAAGTTGTTCAGCGAGATCAATGTTCTGATTTTCAACAATGGTTTTTCCATTCATAACATCATATAAGCTTCTAGTCAGCAAATCGATCTTTCGAAGGCTATCAGCTTCATCAATATTTAAAATATTGGTAAAGAAAGAAGGTGATACCTTAGAGGTAGAGGCTGAAGTAGAGGGAATGTCAGACTTGTCTTCCTCTTCTTCAATCTTGGCCATGAGACAGAGATTGGCTTGGTCATCATCTTCAGAGTCAGATGATGATTCTTCTTCATCAGAATCAGCCCAATCATAGTCAGCCATCAGGCCTTTGCCTTTCTTCTTAAAGCTTTTCAGCTTCGCATACGTTCTTTCAGCTTGGCGTATTTTTCATCTCTAGACCTGGGGTTAGAGGATTTCTTGGGAAATGCTGAGTTTCTCGAAACTTTCTTTGACCTGCACTCGTTAGCGAAATGTCCTATCTTTTCACAGTTAAAACAAGTAGCAGTAGCCTTATCAACATGAGCTGATGATCTTGGCTTGTCAGAGATAGAAAGAGGTTTATTCTTTCTGAATATTTTCTTTTTGGCGAATCTCCTGAACTTTTTAGTTAGGAGGGCCAAAGATTCATCAAAATCTGAAGAGTCAGAGTTTGAAGAACTTTCAGAGTTACTCTCCAACTCAGTGATAGTGACCGAGGGTCGCTGAGTGGAAGGTTCCTCTGAGATTAAAGCAACTGGGGTGCTTTTGGAATCTTTTACAAGATTCTTCTTAAGATGACTCGATTGCTCATGATTCAGCAACGTGCCATATAAGGTAGAAAGATTCATCGATTTGAGATCTTTTGACAACTTGAGACACATGGAATAATTGTCCCAGCTTTCAGGTAAACATTCTAAAAACTTTGTCAGCACTTCAAAGTTAGAATATTCCTTACCAAAGTTTTTCAGATCTATAATTAAACAATTGAAACGTTGATGAACTTCAGAGAGAGTTTCATTCTTACCAGAAATGAAGCTTTCGTACTGTCTTACTAGATTGATCTTTCTTGAGTCCTGGACTTCAGACGTACCTTCATACTGAACACATATTGTGTCCCACATGGCTTTGGCACTTTTCAGGTTCATGACGGAATGGTAGACTTCGTCAGGTAGCGCCATGGATAGGATGGATCTAGCTCTGGTATCCAGTCCTACTTTCTTCTTATCTTCATCAGTCCACATGTGTATTTCCTTAGGCACCAGTCTCTCTGGAATAGCGGGTCTATTCTCAGCGGCTGGAACTTCAGGATCTATTCTAACAGGGATATGAGGACCATGTTCGATATAGAAAGGTATAGTTGGATCTACACCTTCTAAGAAGAGAATCATCCTATTTTTCCATAGATTAAAATTATCTCTGGAAAATCTAGGGGGTTTTGCAAGAGAACCGTTGTCAATATAGTTTGTGTTTGTATTGGTAGTCATTTATAGTTTCTACAAGAAAAGAGAAGATTAGTATAGATAAGATCTTGTTTATGAGATTAAACAAATCTGCTCTGATACCACTTGTTGGTCCCGAGAGGGTTATACAAGTTTGTAGAAGGGGGGGGGGGGGTTGAATACAAATACACAGATTTTACTTTCTAAATTGTTTATTGATAAATCATTAACAATTTACAGCTTGTTGCGGAACAAGATAAGGAATAAATCCTAATCTAAACAGGTTGGAACACTAAGTTTTCTTGCACTAAGAAAGAGAAGAAAATTAGTAATAATAACCTATATCATGATAAGAAGATGACTTGACCAGAGTTAGCAAGTGCTTCAGAAATGAAGCTGGAGGTCTTCTTATATACTGCATGCATTTAATGCATGGCAGTTTATACTTTACACGTGGCAGCAGCTCATTGGTTGTTGGATCTGACTTTTGTAGACAACCTTAGTAGCCGCATGTTTGAACAATGTAGTATCAGAGTGGTTGTACGATTTCAGACAATAAGGATGTTCTTTTCTGACATTTCGTACAGAGTCGTGCAAGGGTGGTTAAGACAAAAGTACTTTGTACGGAGGACTTCATGATCAGCTGAAGTCTTGTACTTGATACTTCACGTTGAGTGGACAAATCTGAGTCTTCGCTGATCCATATCAGTTCATTAGGAGACTTGTCGCTGGTTCTTGAGCTTGATCTTTGACTTCAACGTAGAACCTATGTTAACGTGAAACTTGTCTTCAGGGATCATAAGTAAACAACTATGATTGTCAACGATCACCAAATAGGTATGAACAGGCTCAGAGCTATATTCCTAAGAATATATAGATGGTGAACAGTTACGCTGAACAATGTATGAACATCAGCGATCATCAACAAGACTGAACAGGCTCAGAGCTTGCTGAATGAACAGGGTTTCGCTGAATGTCTATTCTAAAGAACGAGAGTTCCTATCAGCGGTACTGAATACAGTCTTAGTACTTATCAGCGATAGTGAAACTCTTATACATTGTTTACTTACAATTTTCACTAAGTAAAATGGAGAGGGTCATTATCAAATCACTGAGGGTTTGGATCAACAGTGTCGATAGCCACCTTCTTCTTATCTTCATCAGACCAATTGTGAGGTTCCTTAGGAATGATCTTTTCAGGAATGGCAACTCTAGTAGTAGTGCCTGGAACTTCAGGATCAATCCTAACAGGGATATATGGACCATTTTCGATGTAGAAAGGCATAGTAGGGTCTACACCTTCTAAGAAGAGTATCATCCTATTTTTCCACAGATTAAAGTTATCTCTGGAAAATCTAGGGGGTTTTGCAAGAGAACCATTGTCAATATAGTTTGTGTTTGTGGGGTTTGCCATTATAGACAATAGCAAGGATGAGAGAAGAGATTAGTATAAGCAAGATCTTTTTTATGAGATTAAACAATCTGCTCTGATACCACTTGTTGGTCCCGAAGGGTTATACAAGTTTGTAGAAGGGAAGGGGGGGTTGAATACAAACACACAATTTTTACTTTCTAAATTGTTTATTGATATATATCAAACAATTTACAACTTGTTGCGGAACAAGATTAAGGAATAATCCTAATCTAAACAAGTTAAGATAATCACTAAGATTTCTTGCAATAGAATTAAGCTAGAAAGAAGATACGAATACTAAGATTAATATTCTAACACACAGAAGAGTAAGAAGAAGGAAACGGCCGAGCACTTCATTTCTGAAGTAGGGTTTCTTCTTATATACTGCATGCATTTAATGTACAACAATATTACTTTACACGTGGCAGCAGCTGATTGGTTGCATGAGTTGACTCCAGTGGAAAATCTAGTAGCCGCATGATGAACAGTGTAGAATCAGAGTTGGTTGTACGATTCTGGACAGAAGGGATGTCCGTTCTGAAAGACCGTACAAAGACGTGCAAGGGGATAAGACAAAAGTAACTTGTATAGGAAACTTCATGATCAACGTTAACTGAACAGTAGTTTATAAGCGAGTGACAAAGTTCAGCGATCACTGAAGTCTTCTACTTGAAACTTCACGTTGAGTGGACAGGTTTTGGCTTCTCTGATATCCGCATCAGTTCATTAGTAGACTTGTCGCTGGTTCTTTGGCTTGATCTTCGACTTCAGCGTAGAACATTTGTTGACGTGAAACTTGTCTTCAGGGATCATAAGTAAACAACTAAAATTATCAACGATCATCAGTAAGATTTGAACAGGCTCCGGGCTTGCTGATGAACAGTTTCGCTGAATGTGTAATTTAAAGAACATGAGTTTCCTATCAGCGGTACTGTAGAGACATAGTACTTATCAGCGATAGTGAAACTCTAATACATATTGTCTACTTACAATTTTCACTAAGTGTTTCTCAAAGAGTCATTATCAAATCACTGAGGGTTTGGATCAACAATGAAGCTTGCC
Organism: Saussurea involucrata; assembly: GCA_033807775.1. Classification (NCBI taxonomy): domain Eukaryota; kingdom Viridiplantae; phylum Streptophyta; class Magnoliopsida; order Asterales; family Asteraceae; genus Saussurea; species Saussurea involucrata. Next base: position 15,726,155 of record CM066312.1, read on the forward strand.
GAAGTACAAGACTTTTACGCGGCGTCGTTGAGCGTGAAGGAAGACCTTCAGCATCTTATAAAGGAGACCCTTGAGAAGTCTGCTGTGACTGAGGCAGAGTTACGAGCGACCAAGGATTCCTTGGTCGAGAGCGAAAGATAGTTCGAGGACCTTAAGTCGCTCGTCGAGACAAAGGAGGAGAAGATCGCATCCTTAGAGGAGCGCCTCCAATCGTTTGAGGCTCTAACCCGTCTGAGGGTTCGAGCGACGATCATACGTCGCCATTTACGGGGGTTAGACCCTATGGTCGGATCCGAAGAGGAGGTCAAGACCTTCTTAGAGCAAGTCGGGGACGAGGATGAACTCGACCAAGAAGACAAGCTCGAAGAAGAGGACCCGACAGATGCAACGGTCGACGTAACTAGCGACGAGGAGGTCGCTGAGGACTTTCCTCTACCTTGACTTTTGTCTTTGTTTCCAATAAGGGGCGACTATAATCGGTCGTGCCCTTTATTTGTATAGTTCTTGTTGTATAAATATAAGTGGTATTTTTTTTATGCTTTTGTCGTATACTTTGCTTTGTTGCAAACGATCAAAATAATATGAAAGATAACAAAACTGAATGGACGAATGTATGAGTCGTATGTAAAACTGTACGACTTGGATACTTATAATTACGAAGTAATCGGGCGTCTGAGGCCGAAGAAGTATTCTAAGTATGGAATTCACGTCATAAGACTCGTGTGTCCAACACTTAGTTTTAAGAGCATATGTGATGGTCATGAGACCCGTATAATGAATCATAAGATTCCCTTTTTGCAAGTCTCATGGACTTTGTTCCTCACGATGAAGATCGCAAGACTTTTATTTAAGTCGGGGAGACTTCGGTTTCTCATAAGACAAACCATAAAACCTGTGTCTTAATCGCAAATTGGACTTATGTTTTAAGTTGAAGAAACTTCATTTGAAGGATGACTTTGGAAGTAATCGGGGGACTGAGCCGAACATACATTCCAAATCATAGAGTCTAAATCGTAAGACTTCGTATTTATGACTCAATTTCGAATGCACCTGCTGTGATTGTAAGATCCATGTGCTGAGTCGTAAGATTCGGTTTTTGAGTCGTGAGTTGGGGGTCATGACTTTGTTGATCGCGACATATTTATTGCGACCTTGTAGCCTAAAAGACTTTATTTTGTCACGACATAGGTCGTAAGACTGACGTTCGTGCGATCCTGCGAATCCTGCAATATAAGATCCAGGGGTGGTCGTTGGTTTGACCAACGACCCTCCGATGCTTAAGTCAGTAATCATTTGTTGAAATAAACCGAACGCAAAAATGTATTATAGTCCAGCTACGTGGGGTTGCAGTCGTAGATTCGACACTACGATCTTCGGACGTACGATCATTTGTGGATCGTTGTCGTATATGATCTCAGGAGGAATTCCAATTCTGCATAGAATGTTAGTCTAGATAGAAGGGATGACCTTTCAGTCTGGAATCTGGGAGCAGGTGTCTGCTTTGCCCGTTCAAAGGAATAATTTGAAAAGACTAACAAAAAGTATTTCTTGCCCTGGGGGCAGGATGTCCCTTCCTTAACTTATGAAAGGTTGTGGAATTAAGGACGTAAATAAAACTTTAGAAGGTTGGTATATCGTACCTGAGTGCCGTTGACGGGCGTTACGTACCTGGTGACGTTTATCGTTGGCTATTGGTGAATCACTTCTATCATGGGGTCCGACTGCCCCCAAGTCGTGAGCTATATCTATGCCCACGATCAGTTGTTTGAAAACTGTGAGTGTCGTATGGGGTACATCATGCCCTCTTGTGGTGACTGTAAGACGATACCTGGATTTTTCTTTTCTGGCGTAAGGATATATTAGATCATATCGTGTACAGTCGCCACAATGTTGGTTTCACTTTTAAGGTTTCATCGTTGCTTTATACCAATCACGAGCGGTCTTCTGCTCGCTTTTGATTTCCTGTACTCCCCATGGTGTCAGAAACTTGATCGTCTGGTGATAGGTCGAGGGGACCGCTTTCATGTCGTGGATCCAAGGTCGACCAAGTATAACGTTGTATGCTGATGAACAGTCAATAACGTTAAATCTTGTTTGCTTGTTGACCCCTTTAGCATACACCAGGAGGATGATCTCTCCCAGAGTGTTGGTAGAATCGCCATTGAATCCTATCAGAGTCGTCGATCGACGGGTGATCTCTGATTTATCGATTCCCATAGCTTTGATAGTTCTTAGAAAAATGATGTTGGCCGAACTGCCCCCATCGACCAGTACTCTTTTGGTCGAGCAGTTGCCAATAGTGAGCTGGATGATCAACCCATCGTGATGTTTTTGCCAGCTATCCTAGAGGTCGTCTTGATCGAACGTTATCGACATCGCCTCCAGTTCTAATTCTTGCTTCGGTCGGACGACCGAGGAATGGGGTATTCTCCCGACGATTGACTGGCGTGCTGCTTGGCTGCCGAGTAGGTTAGACCATAGACGTTTGATCCTCCCATCACACAGTTGACGACTTTTTCATGGACGGGGCGGTCTTACGTTATCAACTGGCGCAGATTCTTTAGTAATCAAGCCTTGCAGATGACCCTTGGGGATGATCAAGGCTAACTCCTTCTGTAAAGCATGGCAGTTATCTGTTGTATGGCCATGGTCGCTATGGAAGTCGCACCATTTGGTCTTATCTTTCTTGTCGTCATCTTTATCACTCTTCTTGGGCCACCGGATAGACGACTGAATGTTTCTGAGAGCGTTGACTAGTTCTTTCATTGTCCCCTTGAATCCATAAGAAGAAATCTTAGGATATTGAGAGAATCGATTCGTAGGATTGCTCGTTTTCTTGTCGAACCGAACGTTCGATATTTGGCGTGACGGCTCCGACTTGACGCTTGGTTTGGGTTTGAAATCTGGCTTCTTGATCCTAAGTGACTTTTTGTTAGTGGAATGCTTACGGCGGAAGACTAAGTCGTCTTCGACCCTCATGTAAGCTAGAGTCTTGGCTCGTACGTCTTCGAAATTCTTAGGCGGGTATTTCGTGAGATCGCCGTACAATCCCGTGGTGTTGTCGTCAAGACCACGCTTGTAGGCTTCGATGGCAGTCTTGACGTCGCAATTCCGAATGATGATCATTTCTGCGTTAAAGCGATTGAAATAACTACGGATGGACTCTCCGGATTTTTGGACGACATAGTACAGGTCGCTGGTCTGTTTCTCCATCTTGCGACTGCTGGTGAATTGTTGTGAAAATTGGTTGACCAACTCTGCGAAGTTACTGATGGACTTGGGCTTGAGGTTGATCAACCACTGGAGAACAGGACCTGTAAGAGTCGCCCCGAAGCTCTTGCACATGCACACCTCTTGGTATTGCTGTAGGATTGATACTGTCCACATTAATTGTTTGTATTGTGCAATATGCTCTGTCGGATCAGTCATTCCTGAATATTTTGGAGTGAAAGCAGGAATGTTGTACTTCATTGGCACGTCGACAGTTGCTATCGCGTCAACGAAAGGCGATGCTTGGAACCCTGTATGGGGTTCGACTACGACAGGGACGGCGTCGCCTGGTAACTTGGAAAGTAGCGACAACATCTTCTCGTTCTGATCCTCCAACAAGGGTGATAAGAAGAAACCTGGCCTACTCAGAGTGAGTAGGGTGTTGCCCAACAGGTTGCCATAACAACTGCATAGGGAATGGGGGCAGTGTCTTCAGAATGTCGGGGTGTTCTTTACTCCAAATCAACCGCATGGCATCATCCTTTGCTTTCTCGTACACTAGCCACGCGGTTCTTTCCTTTCTGTCTTCTATCCTCCATCTCTTCAAAGTGCTCCAGCGGTCGTCGGGAATGCTAGTGATCTGTGCGGTGATAAAGCGTTGTTGTTCTCTTAGTGCCGCCCTAATTTCCTTTTTAAAGGAGCGAAGGGTTGCCTCTAAGGAAGCTAGGCTGTCACTTTTGCTCTTCGGTTGGAAGTGTGTGTTGTTACGTAACAACTGGTCGACGTTCATTTTATCCATGACCAACTTATCTTTCGAGAAGTGATCAGTGGATAAAATGGGTACCTTGGCTTGAGTCATGAGAGAGTGTATTATGGTGGGTTGTGGCATTCTTGCATTAGCCCTATCCGCACTGTTGATCCAAACCCTCAGTGATTTGATAATGACCCTCTCTTATATACTTAGTGAAAATTGTAAGTAAACAATATGTATCAGAGTTTCACTATCGCTGATAAGTACTAAGATCTTACAGTACCGCTGATAGGAACTCCCGCTTTTTAAATTAAACATTCAGCGAACACTGTTCACCATTAATGCTCTGAGTCTGTTCAGTCATTATGATGATCGCTGATAAGTTAGTTGTTTACTTATGATCCCTGAAGACAAGTTTCACGTCAACAAAGGTTCTACCCTGAAGTCGAAGATCAAGCTCAAGAACCAGCGACAAGTCTCCTAATGAACTGATGCGGATCAGCGAAGACTCAGATTTGTCCACTCAACGTGAAGTATCAAGTACAAGACTTCAGCTATCGCTGAACTCTATCATTAGCTGATATGAAATGATAGATCGCTGAATCAACGAAAGCTGATCATGAAGTCCTCCGTACAAAGTACTTTTGTCTTAACCTCCCTTGCACGACTCCGTACGAAATGTCAGAAAAGAACCTCCGACTGTCTGAAATCGTACAACCATTCTGATACTACACTGTTCATCCATGCGGCTACTAAGGTTGTCAACCAAGGTCAATGACATGCAACCAACCAGCTGATGACACGTGTAAAGTGTATACTGACTTGCATTTAATGCATGCAGTATATAAAGAGATGAACCCACTTCATTTGAAGTAACTTGCTAACTCTGGACAAGTTCAATCTCTTATCTCAAGATAAGTTATTATTAGTAATTTCCTTATCTTTCTTAGTGCAAGAAACCTTAGTGTTCCAACTTGTTTAGATTTAGGTTTATCCTTAATCTTGTTTCCGCAACAAGCTGTAAATTGTTAATGATTTATCAATAAACAAATTAGAAAAGTAAAATCTGTGTGTTTGTATTCAACCCCCCCTTCTACAAACTTGTATAGGCCTTCGGGACCAACACGCACCTCCAAGGATGTTGTTGGAGATGAGCCGGCCGACATCAAATTTATGACCCTCCATAATACAGTATAAAATGAATACTCTAACCATGCATAAGCTAGTGTCATGCGAGGTGGGAAACAACGTGTGTCTTAAATAGAAAAACCAGACATTTGCTTCGGGTTTTAGACAATGAGTGCGTAAAGTACGTGTGTTTCCTTGAAAATGCCAGTCTGACCCTTCATGAGCAATCCTTTTAAGGACTGCCTCCAAGTCAGACTCAGTCGCATGATTACAAAGCCTCCAAAACTCAGATGAGTATGGAGGTGGCACCAATCCCAAAACTTTATTAACATGACCAGCAGAAAAACAAATTGGGGTTTTTCGGACAGTGATTTCTATTCCATTAGTGACAGAAAGCTCAGAATAGAAGTCACGTACCCAATCTACGTTGTAAGGACTAGTTCCCATCCCAATTTGGTGATCGTGTGTTGAAAGTGTGGGTGTGCGAGTAAAATGCGATGGTGAAATCCTTTCGGAGATTGACCCAATTTATGTGAAAAAAGATTTATGACGAATCAAAGCCTCATGACAACTAAACATATGCATGTGAGTATGATGGAGTTTAGAAATGTTACCCACTTTTGTTTTACCCTTTTCTTTCGTTAAGGCAGATTGTGGAAGCACCACAGCTTGATCATCAACGGCCAGATCATCATCTGAATCACCATTTTTCTCATCGTCATCCTCCTCACTTCCAGTAGTGGCTACACCCACAAGTTCCAATTTCCTCTTTTTTACGGGTGTAACACTAGAGGTAGCAACAGTTTTACTCCGACGGGTGTATTGGATTGGGGGTTTACGTTGGGTAACGGGTACTGTGTGAGTTAGAGTAGAGATGGTGAGTAGTGGTGCTATCTAAATAGGGGTAGGTGATGAGGGGGTTTCAATGGCAGTGGTGTGTGTGTGAGTGGGTGAGGCAGTGGTGTGTGTATGAGTGGGTGAGGCAGTGGTGGTCACAGTGGTTGTTTGTGGTGGTGGTAAGGTGGGTCTAGAGGGAATGATCGATGGTGTGGGGACATCATACGGTGATCAACGGTAACAGCCGTAGGTGCGATTAGAGGGTATTCTAGATTTAATCTCGGGTGTCGCCGGACCGGGCAGAATGCCGATGGTCGGCATAAAATCGGGTCTCCACTTTCGTCTAAGACTACCGCCGATGCAAATGGTGCAGAAGTGACCGGAGTTGGTCGGGGTTGAGAGTTTTGAGAACCATACCTTGCGATCGGAAACCCTGGTGGTGGTGCTGCGGCGGCTCGTTGAGTTTCCAATAGATACCTCTGAACATCCGGTGGCGCTCGATGAAAATGAGCTGGTATGTCACCGAGTCCGAGAAAGTCTCTTGTGATCACATTTGGTTGGTTTCGTGGTGGGTGTGGTGATCGAGATGTACCAGTGGCCAAACCGAAGTGGTAATAGGTGTTGGGGTTTTTATTTTCCATTTAGGGTTTTGTTCTGATCGGAGCGAAGGTGAAGACGATGGTGGTTGTCGATAATAGCGTAGGTGAGGGATGGGTGGTGGTAACGAAGTTGCATAGAAAATCGTCGATGGAGCTCGAAACTTCTGTCGATGATAGAAGGTCGTAGGTAGGTTTTTAGCTTCCATTTGTATGTGAGGTTTGGTGATATAATGGAGAAGACGAAGAGGGATGATGGATGAGTCTTGGGAACAGAACCTGGTGGCAGGTCTGGTGGGCGACAGTGACAGGAGTCAGCACCGGCGATGACGTGGTTGGCGTGAGTGGTCGAGAGAGACGAGTGCAGGGAGATAGAGAGAGTTTGTTTGTTCAGTACGATGAAGTACCATTTTTATTTCTCTGCACTGTTCATATTCTAGACACTGAAACAAAATCTAAAGTGTATTGTTAAAATTCATCAAATCTAATCCCAATTTAGTCAAAACCAAACTAGATTAGTTCACCAAACCAATACATAATTCAGTTTCAAATAAATCAAATTGGGCCGAAAATAGGGGTTGTTTAGACATGGGTTTGGGCCGAAAATTTCTTCAATTATATGGATGTTGGGCCAAGACTTAGCATATCCAAACAAAACAAGATTGGGCCACGGTAAAATAGATCGTAAATCGAATTTGTATCGGAAATGTTTAATCTCGAGTGATCATTTTACCGCTTATGTCTGAATTACACTTCTTTCTAATACCCAAGAGAACCATTTATAATTTTTTTGGCCATGGGCCGACTTTTTTTTATTTTCTTCGTTAAAATTGGTTTACTCATCCTTTCTCATTCGAAATCATCCTATTCTATTTTTGTTCTTTTTCGTTTTCTTTAAAATAACACTTTAGACATAAAAAAAATATTTTTCTTTCTTTTTAAATGAAATTTACAATCTCATGGATTATGAAAATCCATGAGTTCTCAGGCTGTTTCTTAATTCAGGAGATGAACAACCTCAAGAGGTTGTTGCATCAGTGCAGTAGGCTCGATGAAAGGTTTTACCCTTTGACCATTTACCTTGAAAGTGCTTCCCTTTTTTGGATCAATTAATTCTATAACACCATAGGGATAGACTTTTGCAATCTGATACGGTCCAGTCCACCTAGAATTCAATTTCCCAGGAAATAACCTGAGTCTAGAATTAAAAAGTAAGACTTGCTGGCCTACAAAGAACTCTTTTGGAACTATTTTCTTGTCATGCCATTTTTTTGGTATTTTCTTTGTAAAGTTTGGCATTTTCGTAAGAAAAATTCCTGTGTTCTTCTAATTCACAAAGTTGTAGAGTTCTTTTTCTTTCAGCTTCATCTAGACTCATGTTAAGTTCCTTAATAGCCCAGTAGGCTTTGTGCTCTAGTTCAACAGGCAGGTGACAAGCCTTTCCAAAAACCAATTTATAGGGGGACATGCCAATAGGGGTTTTGTAAGGCGTCCGGTAGGCCCACATGGCATCATCCAATTTGGAGGCCCAGTCTTTTCTGTGTGGCTTGACTACCTTAGATAAAATACCTTTGATTTCCCTATTAGACAATTCAGCCAAACCATTAGTTTGCGGGTGATAGGCAGTTGCTACCCTGTGCTGAATGTTGTATTTGTCCAGGACTTCCTCTAATAAATTGTTAATGAAGTGAGTGCCTTCATCACTAATTAAGGCACGAGGTGTACCAAATCTAGTGAAGGTGTGCTTGTGAAGATATTTGACAACTGTCTTAGCATCATTGGCATGGCAGGCCATAGCCTCCACCCATTTGGACACGTAGTCCACAACTACCAGAATATAGACACAGTTATTGGACACTGGAAAAGGTCCCATGAAGTCAATGCCCCAAACGTCAAATAATTCTACTTCTAAAATTCCATTTAAGGGCATTTCATTCCGTTGAGAAATGTTTCCACTTTTCTGACACTCGCTACAACTCTTTGCAAAATTGTGAGCATCATTGTTTAAGGTGGGCCAGAAAATTCCTGATTGTAGGACTTTTGCGGAAGTCCTTTGTCCACTAAAATGACCACCACATGGTCCGGTCTGGCAGTGATGTAAGATGGATGTCACTTCTTCCTTTGGGATGCACCTTCGTATCACCTGATCTGCACAAACTTTAAACAAATATGGATCATCCCACAGGAACTGTCTAGAATCACAAATAAATTTCTTTCTTTGATGTTTGTTAAGTTCCTTGGGAATGATCCCACAAGCTAAATAATTAACAATATCTGCAAACCAAGGTAATGCAGCATGTTGTACAACCAAAATTCTTTCATCTGGAAAAACCTCACAAATATCACTAAGGTTTTCCTTTGTGTCCTGTTTTTCCAGCCTTGACAAGTGGTCGGCCACTTGATTATTTATACCCTTCCTATCAACAATCTCCAAATCAAATTCTTGCAACAACAAGACCCACCTGATTAGCCTAGGTTTTGCATCTTTTTTGGAAATAAGATACTTGATGGCAGCATGGTCAGTGTGCATAGTTACTTTGGCACCTATCAAGTATGATCTGAATTTTTCAAAAGCAAAAACCACAACTAATAATTCTTTTTCAGTGGTGGTGTAATTGATTTGAGCTTCATTGAGGGTTTTATTAGCATAATATATGGAATGAAAAACTTTATTCTTTTTTTGACCTAGAACAGCTCCTACAACCCAGTCACTAGCATCACTCATGATTTCAAATGGTAAGGACCAATCAGGTGCCACTATTACAGGAGCAGTGACCAATGCTTCCTTTAATATTTTAAAAGCTTTTTTACAATCTTCATCAAAGTTGAAAGCATGGTCATGCTGTAGTAGTGAGCATAGAGGTTTGTATATTTTGGAAAAATCTTTTATAAACCTCCTGTAAAATCCTAAAATCCTGCATGTCCTAAAAAACTTCTGATCCCTTTTACAGTGGTTGGTTCAGGAAAATTTGCAATTACTTCCAACTTTGCCTTATCAACCTCAATACCTCTATTGGAAATGATATGCCCTAACACAATGCCCTCTTTAACCATAAAGTGACATTTTTCCCAGTTTAAAACCAAATCTGTTTCTTCACATCTTTTAAGACTTTTTCAAGGTTTTCTAAACATAGATCATATGATGTACCATAAATAGAAAAATCATCCATGAAGACTTCCATGGACTGTTCAAGCATATCTGAAAAAATAGACATCATACATCTCTGGAAAGTAGCAGGAGCATTACAAAGTCCAAAATGCATTCTTCTAAAAGCAAAAGTACCATAAGGGCAAGTAAAAGTGGTTTTCTCTTGGTCTTCTGGTGCAACGGAAATTTGATTGTAACCGGAATAACCATCTAAGAAGCAATAAAACTCCTTACCTGCTAGTCTGTCTAACATTTGGTCTATAAAGGGTAATCGAAAATGGTCTTTTTGGGTTGCTTGGTTAAGCTTCCTGTAGTCCATACATATCCTCCAACCTGACACGACTCTAGTGGGTATAAGTTCATTCTTCTCATTTGTTACTACAGTTACACCACCCTTTTTGGGTACACATTGCACTGGGCTGACACATGTACTACTAGCAATAGGATAGATGATGCCAACATCAAGCCATTTTAAAATCTCTTTTTTCACAACCTCTTTCATCATAGGATTGAGTCTTCTTTGAGGCTCAACAGAGGTAAAATCTTTGTTTTCCAAAATGACTTTATGTTGACAAATGGTAGGGCTTATGCCCTTTAAATCAGCTATGGTCCATCCTATGGCTTTGGTGTGTTGTTTTAACATACTAACCAACTTTTCCTCTTGATCAGACTCTAAGGATGATGAAATAATGACCGGCAACTTCCATGGTTCTCCTAAAAAGGCATATTTCAAATGTGAGGGAAGCTGTTTTAATTCTAAGTCTGAAGCACATTCTAAAGAAGGAACAAGAGTTTTCCGATCCTTATTTTCTAATACTTCAACAACAGAGGTGACATGTATGTCTTCTAAGTCATCAAACTCTGCTATGTCATCTTCACTATCAGATTCTCCAAATCCCATGACCTCCCCAAAACTTTGGTCTTGACACCAAGATTCAATCAAACCTAAGGTAGAACATTCTTCTTTGTCATCAGGATATCTAAGGGAGCCTAACACATTAAAAGTTACCTGTTGATCTTGAACTCTCATAGTGAGTTCACCTTTTTGGACATCTATCAGAGTTCTGCCTGTAGCAAGAAAAGGTCTTCCTAAGATAATAGGAATGTCTTTGTCAGCTTCAAAGTCTAAGATGATAAAATCTGCAGGAAAAATAAACTTATCAACTTGGACAAGGACATCTTCAATCTTACCTTTAGGCCAAGCTATGGACTTATCTGCTAATAAGAGAGAAACAATTGTGGGTCTAGCTTCACCTATGCCTAAGGTGTTAAAAACAGATAAGGGCATAAGATTTACACTAGCTCCTAAGTCACATAAGGCTTGTACTACTTCTTTTCCTCCTATGGAACATGGGATTGTAAAACTACCAGGATCTTTCATCTTTGGAGGGATTTTATTGGACAACATAGCACTACAACCTTCAGTCAGAGCTACAGTCTCATACTCATTCAACATTTTCTTTTTGCTCAAAATATCTTTCAAAAACTTTGCATAGGTTGGTATTTGTTCAATGGCTTCAACCAAAGGTATGTTTATATGCAACTGTTTAAAAACATCTAAAAACTTTTTGAATTGCAGTTGCTCTTTCTCATTTCTCATTCTTTGAGGATAAGGAATGTAAAGAGGAACTGTAGTAGGAGGTGTAGTCTTTTGAAGAGTAGGTGCTGGTGTTGATGGTAAGGTGTTGTCTTTCCTAATATCACTAGGGACTTTGGGACTGTCACCAGCTTGTGACATATCCACAACAGGCTTTTCTTTGGTTTGTGAATCATTCTTGGGTTCATCAGGGATTAATAACTGGATGGTAGAAATGGTAGTGGAACCATTGGGCACAATGATGTTATTTGTTCCAATATTTCCACTAGACTGAGCAGAGCTTAAGACTGTGTTTTTCTTTTCTGGCTCTGCTTTGTCTGGGTTTTTAAAATCTTTTTGTAAATTTTATGGTAAATCCTTACCACTCCTCAAAGTCACAGCTTTTACATGCTCTTTTCCGATTCTTGGGGGTGTTTCAGTATCACTAGGCAATGAACCGGGAGGACGCTTCCTCATTTCCAAAGCCATTTGACCCATTTGGGTCTCCAGGTTCTTAATGGATGCCTAAGTTTGGGACATAAATCCCTTCATCATAGCTTCCAAAGAAGTAGATGACTCAGCATGATGGTTGGACTTTTGAAAAGCATGTTGATTGTTTTGAGAATTTGCGTGCTGATTATTTTGACGTCTGAGCTAAAATTGTTGGTTTTGACCTTGCAATTTTTGTGGTGGTGGTGGATTTAAAGATGGGCTGTGCCATGAAAAGTTAGGATGGTTCCTCCACTCAGGGTTGTAAGTTTGAGAGAAGGGACCTCCTTTGTTATTGTTATTGTTATTGTTATTGTTATTGTTATTATTATGACTATTATGACCAACGTAGTTGATACGCTCAGGATTTCCAGGACAATGTTCAAAATATGGCCATCACCACAATATGTGCACTGTATAGACTGGACAGTAGGAGGTGGTGCAACAGGGTTGAGTGTCACAGCTTTAAGATTTTTTAGCAAAGATGCCATGTCATTTAACTGTGTAGATATTAATGCATAAGCATCAGGATCTTGCACTCCCGCTGTCCTTCTAGATGGCAATGCACGTGGATCAGCCCACTGACCATTGTTGTTGGAAATTCTTTCAAGGATGCCATATCCTTCATTTTAGGTACAAGATGTGAAAACTCCGTTTGCAGTAGCGTCGAGCATTTGTTTTGCAGTAATAATTAAACCACTGTAAAACGTCTCTAACTGTATGCAGTACGGAATGCCATGGTGAGGGAATTTTCAAAAAATGTCTTTGTAACTATCCCACACATCAGGAACTGCTTCATCATCCATTTGTCTAAAAGTACAGATTGCATTTCTGGACTTAGCATTCCTCGTGGGTGGAAAATATTTTTTTAAAAACTTCTCAGCCATTTGGGCCCATGTAACTATAGAATCTGGCTTCAAGGAGTTGTACCAAGATCTTTGCACTGTCTCTTAAAGAATATGGAAAAAGTTTTAATTTCAGTGCATCATCTTCAACTACAGGAATTTTAAAAGAATCTGTAATTTCCATGAAAGACCGTAAGTGAGAATGAGGATCTTCAGTTGCCATACCAGAGTATTGGCCGTTTGTTTGTAACATATGGAACATGATTGGTTTCAACTCAAAATGGTGGGTTTGCAAAGTTGGTTTTAAAATCCCTGAGTGTAACTGGGTTAAAACAGGAATAGCGTAAGACATAATACCACCATCTTTTGAATTGGCCAACCGAAAAATGTTCTGTTCCTCATCATCAATATTATTAATTGGCTGGTTTTCTGGGATTTCATTATTAGGTTGCCCATCAGGATGGACAAACGGTGGACCATCATCCTCATTATCTGACGAAGAATAATGTTCAGACATCGTTGGAGAATTTAAGACTGAATTAGCTCTTTGAATTCTTCTTCGTTGTTTAAACCTTCGTTCAACGTCGGGATCAAATTGGAATAATTCACCGTGAGGCAACCTTGGCATACACTATTTTTTAGTTTTCTAAAAGATGGTAGAAAAACTTGCTTTTAAAAACTTTACTTTAAACAAAAGAAAAAACTTCTAGCGTGCTTCCCCGGCAACGGCGCCAAAAACTTGATGAGAACTTGGGAGTCCCTTTAAATATTTAGCCAAAAACGTATTTTTTATTAGACCATATCCTTTAAATTTGATAGTAAATTAACCTTGACGCAAGTATACATCTTAGTCTATTATCGTCTCAAGGCAAGTAATAATGGTACAAAAGTACCGGATATCGAACCCACAGGGAAGCGTGAAAAAGTTTCTCTTTCAAAGTCCAGTTCGTAAAAGCGAGTTTCAGAAGGCGAATTCAAAAACAATATTTTGGAGGATTGATTAACAACTAATTGACATAAATCATTTATAAAAAGAAGCACAGGGTATAAAGATCCGTTGGGATGATAGTAATAATTAATTATAACGATGAGACCGCATTCCTTGGTTATCTCAAGTGTCGACTATTTTATGATACAACGAACCGGGTGTCAATTGGTCAATTGTGATACATGTTGGTCCCGAAGGCCTATACAAGTTTGTAGAAGGAGGATTGAATACAAACACACAGATTTTACTTTTCTAAATTGTTTATTGATAAATCATTAACAATTTACAGCTTGTTGCGGAGACAAGATTAAGGATAAATCTAAATCTAAACAAGTTGGAACACTAAGGTTTATTGCACTAAGAGAGATAAGGAAATTACTAATAATAACCTATCTTGAGATAAGAGATTGAACTTGTCCAGAGTTAGCAAGTTACTTCAAAAGAAGTGAGTTCATCTCTTTATATACTGCATGCATTTAATGCAAGTCAGTATATACTTTACACGTGTCATCAGCTGGTTGGTTGCATGTCATTGACCTTGGTTGACAACCTTAGTAGCCGTATGGATGAATAGTGTAGTATCAGAGTGGTTGTACGATTTCAGATATTCGGAGGTTCTTTTCTGACAATTCGTACGGAGTCGTGCAAGGGTGGTTAAGACAAAAGTACTTTGTACGGAGGACTTCATGATCAGCTTTCGTTGATTCAGCGATTATCATTTACTATTCAGCGAATGATAAAGTTCAGCGATAGCTGAAGTCTTGTACTTGATACTTCACGTTGAGTGGACAAATCTGAGTCTTCGCTGATCCGCATCAGTTCATTAGGAGACTTGTCGCTGGTTCTTGAGCTTGATCTTCGACTTCAGCGTAGAACCTTTGTTGACGTGAAACTTGTCTTCAAGGATCATAAGTAAACAACTAACTTATCAGCGATCACCATAATGACTGAACAGACTCAGCACATTAATGGTGAACAGTGTTCGCTGAATGTTTAATCTAAAAAGCGAGAGTTCCTATCAGCGGTACTGTAAGATCTTAGTACTTATCAGCGATAGTGAAACTCTGATACATATTGTTTACTTACAACTTTCACTAAGTATATAAGAGAGGGTCATTATCAAATCACTGAGGGTTTGGATCAACAATCTCCCCCTATTTGATTATGACATAGCAACAAAGAAAATTGCTATTTAATGAAAACATAAGGATAAAAAGAACTCATAAAATATTTGTCCCTTTTACTGTTTTCTGGGATCTTTTCAGTACTGATGGAGTAAAGTACGTTCGCTGAAATCTTTCTTTAAAATATTGAGTCAGGTTACAATGAAGAACAGAAAGATTACAAGTACAAGCGAAATAATTTACAAGTACAGAAGGATAACTGATACAATAGAGAAAAAGGAGATTATATCAGTTTTCAAAGGGTTCTTCCTTAATGAGAAGTTCATCAAGGGTCTTTTTAGTGGGGATCATCCAGTCAGGGACATTTACTCCTTGATTCTTTAACTTCAGAGCAGCTTCAAAAATCAAGGGCTTCAGGTGTCTAGCTTTGATGTCGCATCTGACTTCACACCAGTGTACGAGATCTCTGAGTTGTTCGATGGGAGCGATTTGGAGCTCAGAGACACGTTGAAAGTGATGATTTCCATCATAGTCTAAGAAGAATATACCATATGGATCACTTACCACTGTGCCAGGGATGAAGGTTTCTCCAGGTGGTAGGGAGGTGTCAAGCATTGAAAGATCAGCATCAAGGCCAAGAACTTCAGCACGAGAGAAACCAATACCTGTTTCATTTTGAATGATTGGACCTGAATCAGAAACTTTCTTCTTCTTAGCAGAGGCTTTCTTCGGTTGAGGAAGAGTAGGAGGAATATCCACAGCAGATGAAAGCAAGTCGATCTGTTTGTTTAAGATTATCTCAACATGGCTTTTGAATTTTGAGCGTGATCCCTGAATGGCTAATTTCGTTTCTAACCATTCAGAGAGACCAAACTTTTATAATGAAGCAGCATAGAAGGTTTGCTTGGTTTTGTCATCTCTGTAGATATCCACTTCAACAACAGGAACATCAACGAACATTTTTCCTCTGATGTTGGCTTTGATTATCTTGGATGGTCTTGATCGATAGGTCAGCATTTGATTAGCCCATTCCAAGGTTGTATCAGAGACCTTTGTCTTTTCTCTAACGATTTCTTGAGCATCATCCCAGAGCTGACGTTGAACATCAATGGGAACTCTTTTCAGCTTGGGGTCTTTGATTGATCGTTGAGTAAGCTTGATGGCGTATTCTCTGTCTTTCTCTTCAGCTTCCTTTCTTTCAGCGATGAGACGTTCAGCTCTGAGGTGTTTCTTGTATTCAGCTTTTGAAATTCTGAACTTTGGAGGAATATAAGGCAGTTGATCACGCCTTAGAATGATTCGCTGATCCTCGAATCGCTTTATTATTTCCTCTTTTCTCTTTTGATCCTATTCACTCAGCTTTTGAGGAGCTGAGGAAGGTCTGTTTCTGTGCGAGAGAGGTTGTTCTTCTGGTTCATCAGTCTCAGAGATCAAATCTAAGACTGGGATTATTTCATCAGCAGCAGCTGGCTTTATTTGTGAAGTCGCAGTAGTAGAACCTTCAGCGACATCCTCAAACAGGGGAGAGGACTAGCTGAAACACAACGATCTTACAAATAAGAACATGGGTAGAAGAACTTGGGTAGAAAGAGAAATAGAAATATGTTCAGGTGTAGGCTAGGGTAGTAGAACTTATAGAGGAGGGATGGAGTGAGATATGATTAGTGTACCTGACAAACCGGCTTTACAAGCAAGATCGCCAGATTGTCATCTTCAACGACGCTTTTGTCTTTGCCTTTTTCAGCGCCAGAAGCTGAGGGCTTTGTCTTTGTCCGCTCCCCTGTTGGTTCATTTATTGAAATTCCCTTAAGAGCCTTGATCCTTGGGGCAGGTTTGACGATAAAGAAATCATCGTCATCTTCGTCATCATCATCATCATTCCTTGGAGAGGAGGATGGTTCATTATCAGGGATGTCGACGGCTTCATCATCTTCTGCTTCGGATTCTTCAGCGTCTTCTTCGAGTTGCTCCCCCTCAGATACAGAGGCGAGCTTCTCGGTTCCCTCAGGGTTTTCATCTCCCTGAGGTCCAGCGATAAGATCTTCATTCTTCTCTCCCCTGATAGATTCATCATGGGAAAGGTCTTCAGTGCTCTTTTCAAGATCCTCAGCGCTCTTCTCAGCGATATGTTCAGCGCTCTTCTCCCCCTCTTTCTCATGATGACTGGGGGAGGAATGGGCAGACTCTTCAGCTGTGGGAGGCTCTCTGTCTTCTTGGCCAGAGATACCCACACAACTTTCAATCTTTGCTAATCTGACTTCCAGGCCAGTTATAGCAGGATTGATCTTTTCCAGCTCTTTGCGATCCGCCGCTGTGAAAGTTTCCAAAGCAGGGGCAGGGGCAGGTTCAGGAGCAGGAGTTCTCGCCTTGTTGAGCAGCTCTTCAATCATTGTTTTCATCGAACCAACGTCGGTCTTTACAGAGCCTAAGTCAGTCGTCAGAGTTTGAACATTTGTCTTCACAGCAGACATATCACCCTCTAGTGCTCCAACCGATGTCTTCAGCGTTGTTACTTCGCCGAACATGGAGGAAACTGATTGTTTGAGTGAGGTGTAGTCTGTGTAGATATCAGCGAGCACCTTAGCAAAGTCGCTGAGAGTCTTATCAACTTGCTTCAAGTCATATGCGGAAGCCTTCTTCTCTACCACCGTTGTTAGATTTGTCAAATTCTCTCCAGCGTTTGTTACAGCTGTGGAGTTGTTGGAGAGTGTGGTGGTGAGATCTGTCAGCTTTGTTTCCACGGACTTCAGAGACTCGTTGATGTCTCCCAAATTAGGACCTGTAACACATAAGTACTTGTGAACAAAGGAAAGCTCAGAAGTTTCAGGTTTAGTTACAGTGTATAGGGGTTGATTTGTACCTGCAGGAGGATTGACGAAGTCGTCAAAGTTGCGGATTCCTGAAAAATGTTCCATATCTTCCTCAAAAGTTCGGTGAGGTATGGTGATCTCTGCAGGTCCTGTCTTCATCATTCGTTGAGAAGCGTCAGCGGTGGCTTCTGGAATGATGGCATCTCCAGTATTCTTTGGAGGAGTGTCCAAGTGAGTGGAGTGAGAAGCGAAGGATAAGAATGGGGTTCGGGTACTGAGTTCAGCGTTGGAATCGCTGAGAATCACTTCATCAGTCTTTTGAGAGACTGAGGGAGGTTGGGTAGGTTCCAAGTTTCTAACCTCAGCGTTTGGAGACGCTGAAGTCTGGATTGAAGGGATGGCTTGAATGGGTGTGGCAGAGCGTACCACAGAACTTTCCTTCAGCTCGGCAGAATGAGCTGAGGAGTCTTCAGCATGGGATTGCTGGGGTTGCTCCTTGGTTTTCTTGATCCTTTTGGAATCAAGTTGGGTGTGAGAGTGTTTCCTTTTCTTAGAAGGAGAGGATTGTGTGGCCGTGGTATCAGCGATGGGTATTGTCGCTGAAGGAGCCACAGAAGTCGAAGAATTAGGGTTAAGAAGAGAGAGAAGGGTAGAGAGACGTACCTCATTGTCGACAGGTTTGAAATCGAGCACCTTAGGGCCAACCTGAGAAAGTTTCAGGTCACCCTCTTGAGGATAGCTGTCCTTCAGGCCATATTGGAAGATGGCGCTGATGAAACGGGGGTAGGGAACCCATGCAGGTCTGTCAGCAGCAGAATCTACTCTTAGTACTAGGTTATCATAAATGATAGATGCCCAGTCAATATGTAGACCTTTCAGCAGTGCGTATCCCATAGCCTGCTGAGGTTGAGCGGCTTGATCAGAGGAGCCGGTCTTCGCTGTCATGCAGCTGATCAGGTGTGCGAATATGAAATTCATCTCGCTGGGCATTTTGGACTTCTTTATCAGCGTCAGCTTCTTCTCGGGCTTCTTGTCCCTTCCAGTTTCCCAGATGTAACCCATTGCATCGAGGAAAGCAATGATTGCTTCTCTGTCAGCATGCTTCTTATGGTCAGGGAATGGAACAAACGGTTTTTCTTTGGTAGCATTTGGAAAGTTCAGGGCTTTTCGAATGATAGCGGGGGTTATCTTAATTGTGCCATACTCAGTATCGCTGAGTATGCAATCGATGGTTTTGGATGCATCTTTGGCGGAGGGTAGCTGAGTGTGTCTGGCAGAGTACCAGAACTGGGATAGTAGTAGCTGACTAGCAGGAGGTGTGATGGTCAGGGCTGTTGAAATGCAGCAGTTTTTCAGGAAATTCACAGCATCATCCAGATGTGTGACTTACTTTCGAGGAGGAAACTCGAGAAGCGCAGAGAGGTTGTTGACCTTAGTCTAATCTAGTTGATCCAGCTTGAACTTAACCTGAGGGGCTTTGATGATGTCCACTTCCTCAGAGTCAGCGGAGATGGATTCAGCGGTAACATTGATCTTTGAAGATGCCATTTCTGTGTATTATCAGTTCAACCAAAGATGTTAACAAATAAGAATTGTCTTGATATGGAAAGAATTTCCATTAAGATGGTTTGAATTTTGTCCATTTCATTCAGACATAAATGTCTTAATGAAGATTAGGGTTTTTCATGATTTTGAAACGAAATGTAAAACCCATAAAGTCTTGTATTCCAGTTTCAGAAAAAATCTGGATACGAATGAAGAACAAGTTTAAGATTTAGATTTAAAACTTGAAGAACAACCATGAAATGGTTGTGTTCATAAAACCATGAAAGAAAATGATTTTATTTTTAAGTTCTTTTGTTTGATCTTGTTTAAAACAATGATAAGATCAGAAACAAGTTATCTGCATTTGAAAAATAATGAACATATTAACCTTGATGTTTTGATGAAGAAGATGATGAACAGTTCTTTGAAGATTTGAGAGCACAAATGCAACAGTAATTCTTTTCTTGCGGAGAAAGATTGTTCGCGTAAAAGACAAATATAAACCAAGAGTTGTTTATATAGGGAGTTTTAGAGAGAGAAAACCTTGAGCGGGAAAAGGTTTTCATCATGACACGGACACGTGTTTGCATTTGATTGGAAGTTTGAACGAAACGTGCAAACGTGTGTCAGAAAGAAATCGTGCCTGGTGATATCCGTTGCAATGACGTCACAACTGTCCTTTCACATTCTTTTAGGATGTCTCTGAGGTTTTGAAAGCTCAGGGACTCTTTTGAAAAACATGAAGCACTGAATAGAAAATATCAGTGAAGATTTTAAGAACTTTCAAAATATCGCTGTTAAGGAAGAGATATTCAGCGATGCATTTGTTTTGAAATCTTGCATTTTCATGCGTTTGTCAGAGAGAGAAAACATACCTGGATATCAGTTTAACCAAGTTTATTCAGAGAGAAGATGATTGAATAGGTTATACGAGTTGATTTTATCCTATCGCTGATTTATGTGAACCGCTGAAGATTTTACCCTTCAAAGTTCAGCATTCCAAGCTCGCTGATGAGAAAGTTGAATCTTGTCTCATCAAGAGGTTTGGTAAATAAATCAGCTAACTGATAATCAGTTAGGATAAAATGAAGTTCTATATCACCATTCATCACATGATCTCTGATAAAATGATATCTGATTTCTATGTGTTTTGTCTTTGAGTGTCGCACTGGATTGTTTGCTATAGCGATGGCACTAGTGCTGTCGCAATAGATTGGAATTTTGGAGAGCTGAAGATCATAGTCTAGTAGCTGATTTCTCATCCACAAGACTTGAGAACAACAGCTTCCAGCGGCTACATATTCAGCTTCAGCTGTGGAAGTGGACACTGAGTTTTGCTTCTTACTTGTCCAACTTACCAGCTTTCCACCCAAGAGCTGACATCCTCCTGTGGTGCTTTTCCTATCCATTTTGCAACCTGCAAAATCACTGTCTGAATAGGCGGTTAGATCGAATCCTGAATCTTTGGGATACCAAAGACCTAGATTCGCTGTACCCTTAAGATATCGAAATATTCGCTTTACAACTTTCATATGAGATATCTTAGGTTCAGCTTGATATCGTGCACACAAGCATGTTGCAAACATAATATCGGGTCGGCTAGCTGTAAGATACAATAGTGAGCCGATCATCCCACGGTACAGCGTGACATTGACAGGAACACCCTTTGTGTCCTTATCAAGTGTCAGCGGTGGTGCCATAGGCGTTTTCATAGCTGAACTTTCAGTTAAGTCGAATTTCTTCAGCATATCTTTAACATATTTTCCCTGATTAATGAAAGTTCCTTTTTCAGTTTGCTTAATCTGAAAACCAAGGAAATATGTTAGTTCACCCATCATGCTCATTTTATACTCATCTTTCATTCTATCAGCGAAACGAGTACAAAGCTCAGGGTTAGTAGAACCAAATATAATGTCATCAACATATATTTGAACTAAAATGATATGACCTTTCACTTTTCTAAAAAATAGAGTTTTGTCAATCTTACCTCTTTCAAATTGTTCAATATGGAGATAAGTAGAGAGAGTATCATACCATGCACGAGAAGCTTGCTTTAAGCCATAAAGTGCCTTGTCCAGTTTATAAACATAACCTGGACGCTTAGGATCTGAGAATCCTGGAGGTTGTTCCACATAAACTTCTTCATTCAGCTTTCCATTCAGAAACGCTGACTTAACATCCATCTGATGTACAGTGAAGTTTTTGTGTACATCATATGCTAAGAAAAGACGAATAGATTCAAGTCTTGCTACTGGAGCAAATGTTTCGTCATAATCTATGCCTTCCTCTTGTCTGTATCCCTGAGCAACAAGACGAGCTTTGTTGCGAGTTACAGTACCATGTTCGTCCAACTTGTTTCGATAGACCCATTTAGTGCCTATCACCATTTTGTCAGTTGGTCTACGAACGAGTTTCCAAACTTTGTTTCTTTCGAATTCAGTCAGCTCTTCTTGCATAGCGCTGACCCAGTTTGGATCTCTGAGGGCATAATCTATTTTCTTTGGTTCAGTTAGAGAAATAAAGTTAACAAATAAACATATATTACCTGCACTTCTACGAGTCTGAATACCAGCGTTGGGATCACCAAGAATTTGATCGATTGGGTGATTGACAGTCCATCGCTGAGCCGGAGCATACGTCGCTGACTCAGTCTGAACTGGAGAAACATTAGATGAGGCTTCAGCTACTTCTGGATTATCAGCTAAGAGAGGAATGTTTGCATTTGTCACTTCATTCACTGATTGCTGAGAAATAGATGGAATTTCTGAGATATTTGGATCAACTGCAGGTATAGTGTTAATAGGAACAGCTGAGACCCAAGATGTTTCAGCTTCACTATTCTGCATATCTGGAATGATAGTAGGACCATCATTTTCTACGGTGTGAGCATGGGGAGTGGGAACTTCTTCTGAATCACCAAGATGAGAAAACATCCACTGATTCAGTTCTTCAGTATCAGCGGACGGTTTGGAGTTCGCTGAACGGGATTCATCAAACGTGACGTGAATAGTTTCTTCTACAGTTTGTCTTCTACGGTTGAAGACTCTGAAGGCTTTGGAGACTGAGGAGTATCCAAGAAAGATTCCATCATCAGCCTTAGGATCAAACTTTCCAAGGGCATCTCTGTTGTTCAGTATGAAACACTGACATCCAAAGATGTGAAGAAAGCTGATTGAAGGCTTTCTCCCATGAAAGAGTTCATAGGCTGTCTTTTTGAATCTTTTAACTATCAGCGACCTGTTTTGCGTAAAACAAGCAGTGTTGACAGCTTCTGCCCAAAACTGAGTAGGCAGGTGAGAATCGCTGAGCATTGAACGTGCAACTTCAATAATTGTTCTATTTCTTCTTTCAGCGACTCCATTTTGTTGCGGTGTTCTCACTGACGAAAAGTTGTGAGAAATACCCTTACTCTCAAGGAAGGAATCAAGAGAACTGTTTTTGAATTCAGTTCCATGATCACTCCTTATTGAGCGAACAGTCATATTGTTCAGAGTTTCCATCTTCCGAACAAAGGTGATGAGTTCTTCAGGGGTGTCACTCTTAGAACGGAGAAACATTACCCATGTGTAACGAGAGAATTCATCAACTATGACCAGCGTATATTTCTTTCCAGCGATGGATTGTTTGTTAACAGGGCCAAACAAATCCATATGGAGTAGTTGTAGAGGAGATGACACTGAGGAGACTTGCTTTGACTTGAAGCTTGCCTTGGTCTGCTTCCCTTTTTCACACGCTGAACATAAAGACTCTTTGGCGTATGAATGCTGAGGTAGACCAGTGACTAACTCTTTGGAGGAAAGAGTATTCAGTGTCTTGAAATTTAGATGAGATAGCCTCTTATGCCATAGCCAGTTGACATCAGAAGATGCCTTTGAGAAGAAACAAGAGTTCTCAGTGGTTGTTGAGTCCATGTTTATTACATAAACATTTTCCAAACGATAACCACTGAGAGCTATCTTCTCCTTTTTGTCAGTGACAAAGCAGGATTCCTTAGTGAAAATCACTTTGTTATCCATGTCGCAAAGCTGACTGATGCTCAGAAGATTATGCTTCAGCCCTTCAACATATGCGACTCTTCTGAAGGAGGTTGTACCATTTGAAAGTACACCATACCCTCGGGTATGTCCTTTTCCATTTCCACCGAAAGTCACAGAGGGACCCTTCTCTTCCTTGTATTCAGCGAGCAGGTTTTTCTTTCCAGTCATGTGTCTAGAGCATCCGCTATCGAGATACCAGATACCCTTCTTAACCTGCATTTACAAAGGAAGATTAGTTTTGCTTGGGTACCCACTTAACCATGTATACACGTTTGTCAGTGGAGCTAGTTGGAATAGAAGGTTCAGCGGTCTTCGCAGCATTTGAAGATTCAGCTTTATCTTTCTTCACTTTGGTTAATTTCTTAACTTCAGTGGTAGGAGTCACCTTGACCTGATTTGCATCGGGGTTGGTCTTCTTTGCCTTGGGGGCAATCTTCACCTTAGCTATCTTTTCAGCTTTGGTGGCTGTGGGGCACTTACTAGCAATATGATCGGTAAGTCCACAGTGATAACATTTCCTATAACTAAAAGTAGTTCTAGGACCACTTGTATGCTGAGCTTTTAATTTCGAATTAGAAGTGCCAGCACCAAGTAAGCTATTGGCTTTAGAAATGGGACGAACATTCAGTTTTTCAGATTTCTTACCAAGGACATCCACTCTGAGTCTAGGAGTAGATCGCTGAATAGATCCAGAGATCAGCTTTCTAGATCCAGAGGGGTTGGTCACTGAGGCTTTAGAAGCATTCAGCTTTGGTACTATGGTACCCTTCTGAGGATTTTGATAAATAACAATTCCTTTACCTTTGTCTTTAGAGACAGAGGTAGGTTTTGAATAAACCATTTTCTCCTTACCTTTTGAGGAGGTAGGAGTTTCCTCAGGGATTGGTGTAATGGACGAGGAGCACTGAGATGATGAAGTGTCAGCGACTGAGGATACGAACGTTCCAAATTTAAGCATTGAACGTTCAGTGGTTGGTTTTGAAGTTTCATATTTATAACCCAAACCACGTTTATCACTCAGAGGAATCTGAGCCTTAATTATCTCAGTGATCTTTGTTGAAGAATTACACCATCCTTCAACAGTAGCTTGTTCAGCTTTTAATGCAGCGATAGCTTCTGCTCGTTCGATTTTGACTAGCTGATTTAAATAGACTTGATCTTTAAAATCATCTTCAATTTTAGAAAGCTTTTCTATTTGAAGGTGACAGTTTTTCAGTTGTTCAGCGAGATCAAGATTTTGGTTTTCAACCACAGTTTTGCCGTTCATGGCTTCGTATAAACTTCTAGTCAATAGATCGATTTTACGGAGACTATCAGCTTCATCAATATTTGCAATATTGGTAAAGAAAGAAGGTGATACCTGAATGGCAGATGTTGAAGTGGAGGGAATATCTGAACTTTCTTCCTCTTCTTCAATCTTGGCCATGAGACATTGATTTGCTTCATCATCTTCAGAGTCAGATGATGATGCTTCTTCATCAGAAGCAGCCCAATCATAGTCAGCCATCAGGCCATTTCCTTTCTTCTTAAAGCTTTTCAGCTTTGCCTACTTCTCATTCAGCTTTGAGTATTTGTCATCTTTATTCCTTGGAACAAAGTTTTTCTTTGAGAAAGCTGAAGGTCTCATGACTTTCTTTGACCTGCACTCATTAGCGAAATGACCTGTCTTTTCGCAGTTGAAACAAGTAGCAGTAGCCTTATCAACAAAAGTTGCTGATTTAGGCTTGTCAGTTATGGAAAGAGGTTTGTTCTTTCTAAACATTTTCTTCTTGGCGAATCTCCTGAACTTTTTAGTTAGGAGAGCCAAGGTTTCATCATTATCTGAAGAATCAGAGTCTGATGACCTTTCAGAGTTACTTTCTAACTCAGTGATAGTGACCGAGGGTCGCTGAGTAGAAGGTTCCTCTGAGATTAAAGCAACAGGGGTGCTTTTGGAATCTTTTACAAGATTCTTCTTAAGATGGCTAGATTGCTCATGATTCAGCAATGTACCATATAAGGTTGAAAGGGTCATTGATTTAAGATCCTTTGACAGCTTGAGACACATGGAATAATTGTCCCAGCTTTCAGGTAAACATTCTAGAAACATTGTCAGCACTTCAAAGTTAGAATATTCCTTACCAACAGTTTTTAGATCTATAATTAAGCAATTAAAACGTTGGTGAACTTCAGAGAGAGTTTCATTCTTACCAGAAATGTAGCTTTCGTATTGTCTTACCAGGTTGATCTTTCTTGAGTCCTGGACTTCAGACGTTCCTTCATACTGAACACATATTGTGTCCCACATGGCTTTTGATGTTTTCAGGTTCATGACGGAATGGTAGACTTCGTCAGGAAGAGCCATGGAAAGTATGGATCTGGCTTTTGTATCTATAGCCACTTTCTTCTTATCTTCATCGGTCCACTGAAAGATTTCCTTAGGAATCAGCCTTTCTGGAATAGCAGGTCTATTCGCAGTGGCTGGTACTGCAGGATCAATAGTTACAGGGATGAATGGACCATTCTCAAGATAGTAAGGCATAGTAGGGTCTACACCTTCTAAGAAGAGTATCATCCTATTTTTCCATAAGTTGAAGTTATCTCTGGAAAATCTAGGGGGTTTTGCAAGAGAACCATTGTCTATATAATTTGTGTTTGTGTTGGAGGCCATTTTCAGATAATAGCAAGGAAGAGAAATATCTTAGATTAGATCTTGTTTATGAGATTAAACAAATCTGCTCTGATACCACTTGTTGGTCCCGAAGGCCTATACAAGTTTGTAGAAGGGGGGGTTGAATACAAACACACAGATTTTACTTTTCTAAATTGTTTATTGATAAATCATTAACAATTTACAGCTTGTTGCGGAGACAAGATTAAGGATAAACCTAAATCTAAACAAGTTGGAACACTAAGGTTTCTTGCACTAAGAGAGATAAGGAAATTACTAATAATAACCTATCTTGAGATAAGAGATTGAACTTGTCCAGAGTTAGCAAGTTACTTCAAAAGAAGTGAGTTCATCTCTTTATATACTGCATGCATTTAATGCAAGTCAGTATATACTTTACACGTGTCATCAGCTGGTTGGTTGCATGTCATTGACCTTGGTTGACAACCTTAGTAGCCGTATGGATGAATAGTGTAGTATCAGAGTGGTTGTACGATTTCAGATATTCGGAGGTTCTTTTCTGACAATTCGTACGGAGTTGTGCAAGGGTGGTTAAGACAAAAGTACTTTGTACGGAGGACTTCATGATCAGCTTTCGTTGATTCAGCGATTATCATTTACTATTCAGCGAATGATAAAGTTCAGCGATAGCTGAAGTCTTGTACTTGATACTTCATGTTGAGTGGACAAATCTGAGTCTTCGCTGATCCGCATCAGTTCATTAGGAGACTTGTCGCTGGTTCTTGAGCTTGATCTTCGACTTCAGCGTAGAACCTTTGTTGACGTGAAACTTGTCTTCAGGGATCATAAGTAAACAACTAACTTATCAGCGATCACGATAATGACTGAACAGACTCAGCACATTAATGGTGAACAGTGTTCGCTGAATGTTTAATCTAAAAAGCGAGAGTTCCTATCAGCGGTACTGTAAGATCTTAGTACTTATCAGCGATAGTGAAACTCTGATACATATTGTTTACTTACAATTTTCACTAAGTATACTAGTTGTGTACCCGCGCAATGCGGCGGGATGCAAATGTTCTATCAAGATAAATTTAATTTTCAAATATCAAACATTTGTAAGATATCTTTGAAATACTTGGTGTCTGGATTGCAAACAAACCCAATGTTTAGCAGACTGTCCGTGCACGGTTTAGCGGGAAGTTCATTTGTTCAACAAATGAATGAACATTACAACGGTCTCGTTCATTTACGTACGTCCGTATAGGTTTGTTTTCATTTGTTTTTATATATAAAAGTATTTATTTATTATGACATTAATATATAAACCATGACAGCAGCTGTTTGAACATAATAAACCCATCCAGTGAAGACGAAACATGTTCTATAAACCGAGAATACCATCCTAGAACAGCTAAAAACTGAAAATCCATCTGAATTGAAACCAAAACAGCAGTTGATTTATAGCATAACAGAATCGAAACATATTACCATAGAAAGCATACCATAGCTGAATCTAGAATCTGATTAGAGACAACAATACATAAAGTTGTTTCCCATCCTTATCCCTCCAGATTGAACATCATAATCATCATCTATATCAATCAAAAAAATACAATACACCTAAAGTTGTTTCCCATGCTTATTTCACTATGCCCTTTCTTTTCTTCCCATCGTGTACTGATTGACATCTCTGGGACAAACACACTTGCTTAAGTTAGTTGTAAATGATATGGACGAGATAAAACTCATGTTAGTTCACTATCACTATTTATAGTTAAAAAGCAATTCTATTTACCAATGAAAGACATGGTTTTAGTATCCTCAAAAAAAGGTTTGGATACATAAATGACTAAGATGATCAAGTGAATGTTTGGTACTTTAATGTGGGAGATAGATGCAAGACATACAAGTTCCAACAAAATAATGTTCACAAACAAACAGCAGAAGACCTGAGACGATATCAATTATAACCTAATATGGAAAGAACTTGGTGGGCACTTGAGAGCTTGTTCATGTATCCAAGTAAAAAATCAGGTTCTTTTATCTTAAAATTGTGACAAAAGAGACTACAATTGCAAGCAACATATATCAAATATTATTTACTTCAATACCTTTAAGGTTGATAACATCAAGTTGACAACCTCACATAAAAAAATATTTGAAGAAAAATTTGTTCCAACCCTTCACTGTAATATTTACAAACACTATGCAGGAAAAACATAAATTGGAGATGAAACAAGATTCATATTCAGATGAAAAGCCTTAACAGAGAGATAAAATCAAATTTAGATGAGCCTTAATATTTTCAAAGCTTACTTTGTGACCTTCTAGTGGAAATATCCGGTGAAGCAGACACAACAAAAGAATATTATAACAAAATTTTAAACTCTCTGAATCAAACACAATATGTTTATAAAATAACCACTCATAACCTTAAAACACAAATAGAAAAACAAAGGACAAAACTCCAAAATTGTGCTAATCCAGGCATTTTTTCTATAAGCCGGCTCCGGTTGAGATTTAGCCCTTAGCCTTCCAGAAACCACCTTCGGTTGAGATTTAAAACAGAAAACAGCAACCCTCATAAGTTAAAAAAATCATAGCTTATGGAACATATTAATACGATTAAGACCAATAACGGTTCTAAAATAGCAGTTGATCCAGAGAAGCAAATGTAGAAAACATAACAAAACACTAACTTTGAGAGTATCATGACCGGTTTGATAATGGGCCAATTCAAACCGCAACCACCGATTAAAAATCCAAGCATTATGATTTCTCGCAGACCCCCACAAGAAATTCATACTATTGCCAAACAGATACATTAATAGATTGCCAAACCCAGGACATACAATTTGAGCCCAAAGAGATAACATCCATTGAATACTAAACCTCATATCAGCAACAAATAAATGAAAAAAAATAGATGAATGAATGAACACAGGTAACTCATATGAGCTCCACTTTGTATTCTAAATTAGTTCAAATTGTAAACAACAAATGATAACCATTCCTAAATCTTTAGAGATTAAAACCTGGTATGGATTTGGTGGTCTAATGCAGAAGCGATTGAGAAACCAAAACCTGAGAAATTAAAAGTAATTGAAACCAAAATCGATTGGAGGGAAACAAATAGAAGATTTGGAATCCATTTTCCAAGTTCAAATAGTATACTTTTGTTGCCTTGTTGAGACACATTAGCTAAAAATCAAAAAAAAGAAACATTAATGAACAGTAGTTAAAAATAAGGAAAAACAATCAGCAATGAGCAATGATGATTGGTATCTAAAATCAGGAATTACAAAATTGGGTTAGGTTCTTAGGAAGCAACCAAACAAAACTACAGTTATCAGTTGCTATAAACACCTGATTTAAAATTCGTGATTGAATTTCAGCAAAAAACGGGGTCGGGTTCTTTGTAAGCTACCAAACAATTCAACAACTAATAGCAAGGAACCAAAAAGATGGAAAGAAAAGATAAAAGGGATACCACCGTGAGACAAGGAGCAAATATCAAAATATTTGATTCCATTTGGCCTCAAAAGGTAATTGACGAAATTGTCTTTTGTCTTGGACAATGAGCAAACATATTACTTACCAAGATTACGACTTTGTACATCTACAAATGGTCCCTCGTTTACTCTTCAGACCTCAAATTAGATTCCAAGATCAAGGTATGTGACAAGATGAAGACTAAAAGTGAGTTTAAAAGAGATGGGTTTTGATTTTTAAGTTAGTAATATCTTACCATTTGGATTCTTCCAAACCTTTGGGCTTCGGCCATAGAAAGTGAAATTGCTCGAGCTTATTCTTCTTTCTCCTCATCAGTCCTTAAGCGATTATCCTAAAGGAACGTCTTACATTAGCAGTTATCATAACACATCAATACAAGAACAATCAAAACTACATTTGTTGTCGAACCGCATTTGATGATAACTAACCAGTTCAAACATCTATCAAAATCAATACAAGAACAATTACTCAATTTCGTAAACATGTACTCAAAATCGATTTCATAAATAGAAACAAAGAAACTGTGGTGATGGACTGATGGTGAAATTATGCCTGAGAAGAAACCGTGATGAAACCCTGATTTGAATATGGTCTGTTCTTAGAGAGATGGTGAAATAGTATGAACCTGATAAAAAGTGTGCAACCCAAACTAAGATTAGATTAATAATCTGTTTGATAGTATAAGACAAAGGGGAGCAATTGGACATACAACCACTATGAGAGGATGATGAAGAAGGTTGCGACTGTGGAGCAAGAAAGGAAGTAACGTTGTGTAGTTAACGGCCGATGGTTTGGGACTTCGGTGATTAGAGAGGACTCTCGTTTGGCGGTGGGGGAGTGAGGAGGAGGAGATGTTTGGTCGTCGTCGGAGTTGAAGGGAGGAAGAGAGAAATAGAGAAATAGAGAAATAGAGAGATGGTGGGAGTCTGAATCATTTCTTGGGGAAGGGAACGGTCACCTTGGGAAGGGAAAGGGAGCGTGTCTGAGAAGATAACCCTAGGTTCAAGAAGAGCATTAATGCATTACAAGTTGTTTTTAAGAGTTTTTAAGAGATTGTGCTTTAAAATGTAGTACTTTCAGCTATAAAACTTGTTTTTAGGAGTTGGGTGGTTAAATGCTTTATAAGTGAGAGTGGATTAATTAAAAAAAAAAGATTAAGACTTTAAGACTTTAAGATAGTTGGTCTAAATGCTTTATAAGGTAGTATAGATAAGAGAGGGTCATTATCAAATCACTGAGGGTTTGGATCAACAATACACCATAAAATATAACCTTGATTTAAATAACTTTGAACAATCATGCAGCAAGCGACACCTTTCAATTTAATTATTAATCTCGGTCCTAACTTCACTTTATACCCCGAACTAGGACGCTTAGCCCATCATTGTTCGGTTTCTAATTATAAAGGATGAGTAAATTTGGAAAGCAAATAATGGAGATGAATAACACTAAACATACGTAACTTGTTATGCAAGTAACGGCGGGTTTATCTAATGAGAAGTTAACGACAACTTGAAATTTAAGTGGAAAATCTTGTTTTAAATGTAAAACTTAAAATGGAAAGCATCTTTAACAACTAATGATGATGTGATTAGAACTACTTGCATCGAACAATAAACAAACTTGAATTGTAAAGCGAGATTAGCAACAAGTTAACCAACTAAACTAGGAGTTAAGGGAAGTGTTGATCCAAACCCTCAGTGATTTGATAATGACCCTCTCCATTCATCTTAGTGAAAATTGTAAGTAAACAATATGTATAAGTTTCACTATCGCTGATAAGTACTAAGACTGTTTCAGTACCGCTGATAGGAACTCTCGCTCTTTAGATTAGACATTCAGCGAACACTGTTCATCCAGTAGCACTGAGCCTGTTCAGTCTCTGTGATGATCGCTGATAGATTATTCAGCGTAATTGTTCACCATATATATAGCTCTGAGCCTGTTCAGTCCTATTGGTGATCGCTGATAACTTAGTTGTTTACTTATGATCTCTGAAGACAAGTTTCACGTTAACATAGGTTCTACGCTGAAGTCGAAGATCAAGCTCAAGAACCAGTGACAAGTCTTCTAATCAACTGATGCGGATATCAGCGAAGTCACAGATTTGTCCACTCAATGTGAAGTATCAAGTAGAAGACTTCAGCAATCGCTGAACTTTATCATTCGCTGATAAAGTACTGACTCAACGAAAGCTGATCATGAAGTCTCCGTACAAGTTACTATTGTCTTAACCTCCATCGCACGTCTCCGTACGAAATGTCAGAACATACATCCTTATTGTCTGAAATCGTACACCAACTCTGATTCTATACTGGGCACCATGCCTCTACTAAGGTTGTCTACAAAAGTCAGAACATACAACCAATCAGCTGCTGCCATGTGTAAAGTAAAACTGCCATGCATTAAATGCTTGCAGTATATAAGAAGAACCCTACTTCAGTTTTTGAAGTGCGCTCACTTATCTTAAGTGCCCAGCCATCTTCTTATCTCTTTGAGTTAGGGTATTATTCGTAATTTCCTTATCTCCTTCTAGTGCAAGAAACTTAGTGTTCTTAACTTGTTTAGATTAGGCTTAGTCCTTATCTTGTTCCGCAACAAGTTGTAAATTGTTTTATGATTTATCAATAAACAATTTAGAAAAGTAAAAATCGTGTGTTTGTATTCAACCCCCCTTCTACAAACTTGTATAACCCTCTCGGGACCAACAAGTGGTATCAGAGTAGATTTGTTTAATCTTATAAACAAGATCTTTGTCAGGATCGAATCTTAACAAGACAATAAACACTTAGAATTCAGAATTAAAGAATCTGCGGAAAAGAACTTTAATTCTCACAGTCAAGAACAATGTAACAGAAAATTCACCACTTTGTGTATTCACTAAATCAATTCAAAAGATTACAACCAAACCTCAATCTTGATGAACAAACTCAACAAGACGACTTCTACTTCTCTAGAAATAGGGTTCTAAAACCTTGAGGTTAAATCTCTCTAAAAACACAATCGAATTCTTTTTCACACGTATATCTTCTATATTATATCGTCTATCATGTAGCTATCTATCAATACTATTTATACAAAAATAATTACAAGATAACTATCAAAAGTAACTTGATCTTCTAAATCTTCATTAAACATATCTTGATCAATTCCTTCTTTGTCTCCAAAAGTATCGCATACCAATCTTAACAAACTCAGCAGTATTAATCTTCATTCTTCATGAGCAGTACTAACAATCTCCAGCAGTAGTAATATACCAGCAGTATTAACTTTGTCCAGCATCATTAATGATGTACCAGCAGTAGTAACTTTGACAAGCAGTACTAACCTCACATAAGCAGTATTAATAATGTTCCAGCAGTATTAATATCTCAGCAGTACTAACCTTGAACTAGCAGTAGTATCTTTGTTCTGGCAGCACTAACATTGTTCTGGCAGTACTAACTTGATCTGGCAGTAGTAATGTTGTTTTGGCAGTACTAACCATACTTAGCATATCTTCAGTTCCCAACAATCTCCCCCTAACTTGACTTTTCAGGATGAGAAGTTAAGTTCTTCAGATGATGCTTCCAAAACCTAGTCATCAACGCATAAATTTGGATCCAATCCCAGACTTTGATTGAGAATCCTTTTTACAAGGTATCTTGCCATTTTAGAGTCTTTATCACTCACCAACTTAGCATGCAGCATTCCATTCAACTTTTTCATGATGTGCTTGTATACAACATCCACCAAATAATATTCATGAAATGTATTGTCAAGAGAGATGACATACACTCCACAATTCTCAATGAGCATCCAGTTGGTGATGATTTGAAAATTCCTTGCCATCAAATGCTGAACTGCTTCTGGTTTGAACATTAAGCACAAGTATTCAAGAACCATCTTTGTGATAGACATACCTTGCTCTGTCAGCATGTTTCCATATAGCCTCATTCCCACCTTGAACATCTCTTCCAGGTCAGATCTAGAGCATGTTCTGATAAGTTTTCCCCAAGTAGGACAAACTTCAAACTTTCCATCTGCCCTTTTGATTCTGATGAACTCCTTTCTTCCATCTTTCAATGTGTCCCAGAAGATGATCTCAGGAGGCATGGAAGACAATGGTGTAGTCTTGATTGGATTAGTGTCAACCACAGTAATATACAAATCACATTGAGCATTTGATTGTGATTGTACATTGCTTGGTTGACCTGATGAAGTTGCCACTTCTTCTTCAACAACTTTTGGATTAGATTTCTCTTTAACTGCTTCCTCCTGTGCTTCTTCTACAGTTGGATCCACCCTTGGCTTCTTTATATCTTTCTTCTTTGAGGCTATTGACTTTGTTCTTGGCCTCTTTGTTCTTTTGAAAGATTTAACAGCTTCAGGAGTGGTTTCAGCTGTTTCTTCTTTGTGGCTCTTAGCAGCACTAACAGTTTCTGCTGCCTTTTGTTTTTCAGCAGCAGTAACCATTTCTACTGCTATAGCTGTTACTGCTTCTTTTATGACTTTTAATACTGCTGCTTCGACACTGTCCTTCACAATCCCATATATCTCTTCATCAATCTCTGCTTTAGTTACTGTAGGAACAGATTCTGCTTTCTTCTCACTTTCAGCTTCTTTTGCAACTTCAGCAGCAGTAACCGTTTCTGCTGCTGGTTCTGTTTCTGCTTCCTTTGTAAGATCAGCAGCCTCCTCAGTCTCCCCCTCAACCTTATGCTCATACTCCCCCTCAATGTGTGCATCCTCCATGTTTAGATCTGAGTCTGACTCCCCCTTTTTGGAAGCATCATTGGTAGGGTTTCTTCTCCTAAGGACAAACTGAGCTTTCTTCTTTCTGTGCATCAACTTAGTGATCATCTTCCTTTGCTTCTCAAGCTGTGAGTTTTGAAAGAGGACCACTTTCTTGAGTTCATCAATCTCCTTTTTCTGATCCATGACCTCAATGTTGATATTTGCAATAGTTTCCATCAATTCCTCGTAGGTATATCTATCCTCACCCTGTTTAGGAGTTTTTACCTCCCTTAAAGGATCATTGGAAGTTTTAGCAGGTGTCTCTTGCCTAGCAAAAGCACTACCTACCCCCTTGGTTTCTTGGCACCTGGGACCTCTGGATGATTTCTCACCCTGAGTTGCCGTGAGGAAGGGCTTAGTTATTTTACCACCGGCCTTCTCTTTGCTAGCAGAAGTAGTGGCAGCCTTGCGACTCACATGCTCAACCTTCTCCTTAGTGAGCACCTTCTTGGGGTTGGGAGACACCCCTGTGGTTTCCCTTTCGATATTCTCCATTGGAGAATGCTCCAACAGAGGGCTTAAAGGCTTCGGGCTCTTAGGAGATACATCAAGGGAAGGAACCTTGTGTACCTTTCTTCTTTCAAACTTTTTGGTTATTGTGGGAGTGGGTCTTTCAAGAATGGACTGAGGGATGTCTTTTGTGATGGAAGGTTGGGATTGGTCATCAGTGGGTGTGTCTAATGAGGGCCTTGACCCTGATGCCATACCTTCATTTGTGTGGGACACAACCATCATTGTAGAGAACAATGGTGTGTCAACTCCTTCCGAGTCCCTAGGAAGTCTCCTCATATTTGAGAAAACCTTCCCTTTAGGGGATTTTGGTACATATACCTCATCAAATAGAGGTATATCCGTCAATTCCTTAGTTATCACTTCTTGAACAAACCTTGGATACATATAAAAACGCTTTTTGGATTCCAGGTTTGCTACAAGATCATTGAAAAGCATTTGAGAAAAATTAAACTTCCTGTTAGTGGCTAAGCAGACTAGAGCATAAGCAATAGTACTGCTAAACTCACTCCATCCAGTAGTTTTCTTTGAAATACAATGCATTAGGGTATGAACAAAGAATCTCCATTGAGTAAAAAACTTTGACTTGTAGAATTTAAAAACTCCAATGGGACCTTCATACCCCATTCTTTGTAAAGTTGAGTATAGTTCTTCATTGGAAATAGAAGTTACACCTGAGGCATCATCCAATCGAAGAGTGATGCGAAGAAGTTCTTCTGAAACTTTCAAGGGTTTGTCACATACCCTTGTTTGGATGACTTTCTGCCCATCTTCGGATTCCACGGTGGCATTGGCCCAGAATTGCGTCTGATGCTCGATGTAGATAGTCGGATTCACCGTTAGGGCATATGAAATATGAGTGGACTTGAGAAAATCCACAATTTCATGAAATCCTTCGGCCTGCTTCGGCTTCTGAAGCATTGCAATCTCATTATGCTCGTCGATAAACTCCATAATCGTTGTGCTTCCTGAGGATTTGTAGAGAAAACACAGAGATTCTAGGGAGACTAGGTTAGAACGAGAGAGAAGAAGTTAATGCGAAGAGTCGTTATGAACTTTGGCGGGCAGACAGGGGTATTTATAGCAGTATTTGCCCTAGATTATCAAAAGCAGTATTAACGACTGAGCAGTATTAACTACACAAGCAGTATTAACTGCTGAGCAGTATTAACTACACAAGCAGTATTAACTGCTGAGCAGTATTAACTACACAAGCAGTATTAACTGCACCAGCAGTATTAACTGCTGAGCAGTATTAACTACACAAGCAGTATTAACTGCTGAGCAGTATTAACTACAAAGCAGTATTAACTACAAAGCAGTATTAACCACACCTGCAGTATTAACTACAAAGCAGTATTAACTGCAAGGGCAGTATTAACTACTTAGCAGTATTAACTGCAAGGGCAGTATTAACTACTTAGCAGTATTAACTACTTGAACACTGGCAGTAGTAACTCTACACAGGCAGTAGTAACTACACTTACACTTTTCTGCACTTGGTAATCTGAGGGAAACAAAGGATTCTGAGAAAGAGAGTTAGTAGCACCAAATATGTGAAGAAATACAGGTATAAAAACAGAAAGTCATGAATTTATTCTAGGTTGATCATGCCCACACTTGTTACCAAAAAGGTGAATCTACCCACATCAAAAGCTTTTGTGAATAGATCAGCAAACTGGTCATTTGTATGAACTTTAGCAACCTGAATTAATTTCTTTTCATTGCAATCTCTTATAAAGTGATACCTTATCTCTATATGCTTTGTTTTTGAGTGTTTGACTGGATTATTAACAATGCTAATAGCACTGTTGTTATCAATGAAGATTGGAGTGTGAAGAAATGTTACCCCATAGTCCAACATCTGATTCTGAATCCATAGAACCTGAGAGCAGCAGCTTGCAGCAGCTATGTACTCAGCCTCTGTGGTAGATAAGGACACTGTGGTTTGTTTCTTACACTGCCAAGATACTAGTCTTGTACCCAAAAACTGACATCCACCTGAAGTAGACTTCCTATCCATGTTAGCTCCACCCAAGTCACTATCTGAGTATGCAAGCAAGTCAAAAGATGATTCATAAGGATACCAGAGACCTAGTCTAGGTTGCCCTCTTAGGTATCTGAAAATTCTCTTGACTGCATGAAGATGAGATTGCTTTGGTGTAACTTGAAATCTGGCACAAACACAAACTGAAAACATAATATCTGGTCTAGAGGCTGTGAGATACATGAGAGATCCAATCATTGATCTGTAATGATGGACATCCACATCCTCCCCCTCAAGATCAGCAGTGAGCTGTTTGTGTATCTCCATAGGTGTGCTTGCTGGCTTTGAGTCTGATAAACCAAACTTGTCCAGGATGTCTTTCACATACTTGGATTGGCTAATAAAAATCCCAACTTTCCTTTGTTTTACCTGAAGCCCAAGAAAGAAAGTAAGTTCTCCCATGGAACTCATCTTGAAGCTTTTGTGCATTAACTCCTCAAACTCTTTACACATTTGATCATTGGTGGATCCAAAGATGATGTCATCCACATAGATCTGAACAAGTAATGTGTCTTTCTTTCTCCTCCTGATAAACAGGGTCTTGTCAATTACTCCTCTTTCAAAGTCATTTTTCAAGAGATAGGTAGACAGGGTGTCATACCATGCTCTTGGGGCTTGATGCAAACCATAAAGAGCCTTCTTCAACTTGTATACTCTGTCAGGGTGCAAAGGATTCTCAAATCCAGGGGGTTGACAGACATATACTTCTTCCTCAATACTTCCATACAGAAATGCACTTTTGACATCCATTTGGTACACTTTGAACTTCATGTATGAGGCATAGGCTAGAAATAACCTGATTGCTTCAATCCTTGCCACTTATCTTTCCACCAGCAGGATTATTCCCAAATGCAACATGTCCTCCATCAATCTTTTTGAAATTTTTGAGGCAGGCCATGTTACCTGTCATGTGCCTGGAGCAACCACTATCAACATGCCAAATGCTCTTCCCCTTGAGCTGTTGGTTGCCCTACACATTAAGATAAATCAGTTAGTTTTGTTAGGAACCCAAGCCGAAGTGGTCTTGGGTCTCCCTTGCTCATCAAAGTACTTGCACTTGGTTTTGATGAGATTTTCAACCTTAAGTACTGCAGTACTGGAGTACTTTGTCAATATGATTGGTTTAGCAGCACTAGAAGCAGTATTAACCTCAGAAGTACTAACAGTGCTAGCAGTACTAACACTGGGAGCAGCAGTATCGTTAGCAGCACTATCAGTACTAGCAGCAGTATCAGCAGTACTAACAGAGTTAGCAGTATTAACAGAGTTAACACTGCTAGAAGCAGTATTAACAGAGTTAACACTGCTAGCAGCAGTATTATCTGAATAGGAAGTACTAACAGTGTTAGCAGTACTAACACTGCTAGCATCACTAACTTTTGAAGAAGTACTAACAGTGTTAGCAGTACTAACACTGCTAGCAGCAGTAACTTTTGAAGAATTACTAGCAGTATTAACACTGCTAGCAGCACTAACTCTTGAAGAAGTACTAACAGTGTTAGCAGTACTAACACTGCTAGCAGCAGTATTATTTTTAGTGCCTTTTTGTAACCCACATTGTAACACATTCCTTTTCAGGCTTTTTCTTCATGTGGCTTTTTGGTTCAGCTTGTTTCTTAGCCACATTTGTTCTTGTAGGCTTCCTATAGCCAGAAGGTTTTTGATAACTTCTTTGAAAACTTCTCTTTTGGTTAATAGGATTGAAGAAACAGTATTTGGCAAGATGATTCAGTTTGCCACAAATAAAGCAAGGTTTTGGTCTGTTAATCTTTTGCAGATCAACTCCTTGCCTTAGTGCCCACTGGTTATTCCAGTTCCTTTGATTTCCCCTCTTATTATCATAATTTTGGGGCTTATACTCTTGAGATTTCCTGCAAGAACACTGTTTACAAGTATTAGAGTTCACAACTTTGGTCTGTGTGTAATGAACTTTCTTTCCTTTTACAGTCCTTTTCATCTCCTTACTCCTTCCACCTTCCTCATTAGTCTTGTTGTGATTTTCTAATGGGATCTCATCACTGTCCTTCTTAGAATCTTCCCCATCAGATCCATCTTCAACAACAACTGCATCTAATGGGTCTACACTAGTGGCTCCTTCAGATAAGTCCTTACTATCCAAGGTTTCTAAAAGGTCTGACCTAGGAGGGATGTAGTTGTTGTTGTAGGGTGGGGGAGTGGCATTATACCCTAGGCCTGTTTTCATCTTACCATGGACTTGAGCATTTATTATTGTGTCCATGGCTTTAGAAGCTTTTGAAAACTTTTCAACATCAGCTGTAACTTTCTTAAGTTCTTCTTTTAATTTTTCACACTCTTCCCTAGACTCTTTCAGTTGGAACTCCAGACCACCTTTTTCCCACTTCCAGTAGTTAGTATCATATGAGTGTTGAAGTTCATTGGCTTGAAAGACCCTAATCTGTTCTTCAAACCTCTCAACAATCAACACATAGTCTCTTCTATCCTTTTCTAACCTTTTAAGATCATCACACATACCCTGATTGTGATCTCTATACCTTTTAACAGTGTCTATACAAGCTTGAGTACAGAGATTAGATTTTACCTCAGTGGGAAGATCTGAAACTTCAGCCATAAGTGCTTGATTTTGGATGGCTTCTTCTGCTTGGTCACTCCAGTCAAATCCCATTCCTTGTTGAGAAACAAGAGCTTGAATGGAGCTTCTGTTTTGATTGGAACTTCCAGCCTGAGTTTGTTGATGGCTGTTGTAAGATGTTCCTCCTCTGCATTCCCTGGCAAAGTGTCCCATCTTGTGACACTTGTAGCATTCAACTTTGGATTTGTCAAATCCAGCACCATCCTCTCTTCTTTGGGAAAAATTGTTTCTCCCTGTCCTCTTAATGAATCTCTTCACTCTCATAGACAGCATAGCCATCTGCCACTTTATATCCATCTCTTCAAGATCATCAGCATTAACCTGTTCTAAATCATCATTAATCAAAGAGGAATTTATATGACTGGAAAAGAAAGCTTCTAGTACTGTATCTTTGGACTTTTCCTGATTGACTGAACCAGCAGCACTAACTGAACCAGCAGTACTAACTGATTCATGGTTAGCAGTAGAATCAGGTGATGCTGAAAGAAGTGCAGCATTATGAACATATCCAGAGGGCTTCTTTTTGGCTTCAACCTCTGATTCAAATACTCTAAGATCATTGTACAGATCATCAAGTTCCTTATCTTCCAGTTGGTCATTCTGTCTGAAGGACACAGTGTACATTGTCCATTCTTCACCCAATGATCTTAAGAACTTCCTGTTGACATCATCAGCCTCCATCTTGACTCCTACAGTGGCTAATTCTCCAATCAGCTTATTAAATCTATCAAACGTTTGAGTCATGGACTCATTCTTGGTAGAAGTAAAGTTTTCATACTGCTGCTTGAGAATTGCCTTTTGATTTCTCTTTGTGCTTTTGGTGCCAGTAAATCTTTTCTCCAAAGCATTCCATAGAATCTGAGCATCAGTGCAGTGATGGAATTGATGCTGATACTCATTGGGAATAGCCAAAAGCAGGGTGCTTAAGGCCTTCATCTCTGTTTGTCTGACTTTCCTCTCTGCATCAGTCTTTGGAGGAGGTCTTTTGCCATCTGGTCCAGTTCTTCCTTCAGCACATGGACCATTCTCAATGATATCCCAGATGGAATAATCAGTAAGCAGAATGTACTGCTTGATTCTAATTTTCCACATGTCAAATTCATTGGGTCTGAGCATGGGAACTTTAGATACAAGAGTACTGTTTGATTCAAAAGAATTTTCCATAATGACTGTAGAGTTCTAAGAAACACAAGCTCTGATACCACTTGTCAGGATCGAATCTTAACAAGACAATAAACACTTAGAATTCAGAATTAAAGAATCTGCGGAAAAGAACTTTAATTCTCACAGTCAAGAACAATGTAACAGAAAATTCACCACTTTGTGTATTCACTAAATCAATTCAAAAGATTACAACCAAACCTCAATCTTGATGAACAAACTCAACAAGACGACTTCTACTTCTCTAGAAATAGGGTTCTAAAACCTTGAGGTTAAATCTCTCTAAAAACACAATCGGATTCTTTTTCACACGTATATCTTCTATATTATATCGTCTATCATGTAGCTATCTATCAATACTATTTATACAAAAATAATTACAAGATAACTATCAAAAGTAACTTGATCTTCTAAATCTTCATTAAACATATCTTGATCAATTCCTTCTTTGTCTCCAAAAGTATCGCATACCAATCTTAACAAACTCAGCAGTATTAATCTTCATTCTTCATGAGTAGTACTAACAATCTCCAGCAGTAGTAATATACCAGCAGTATTAACTTTGTCCAGCAGCATTAATGATGTACCAGCAGTAGTAACTTTGACAAGCAGTACTAACCTCACATAAGCAGTATTAATAATGTTCCAGCAGTATTAATATCTCAGCAGTACTAACCTTGAACTAGCAGTAGTATCTTTGTTCTGGCAGCACTAACATTGTTCTGGCAGTACTAACTTGATCTGGCAGTAGTAATGTTGTTTTGGCAGTACTAACCATACTTAGCATATCTTCAGTTCCCAACAATCTTATCTATACTAATCTTAAAATGGCCAATACAAACACAAACTATATTGACAACGGTTCTCTTGCAAAACCCCCTAGATTCTCCACAGATAATTTAAATCTATGGAAAATTAGGATGATACTCTTCTTAGAAGGTGTAGATCCAACTATACCTTACTATATCGAAAATGGTCCATATATCCCTGTTAGAATTGATCCTGAAGTTCCAGCCGCTGAGAATAGAGCTGCTATTCCAGAAAGATTGGTTCCTAAGGAAATCCATATGTGGACTGATGAAGATAAGAAAAAAGTGGGTCTTGACACCAGAGCCAGATCCATTCTTTCCATGGCGCTTCCTGACGAAGTCTATCATTCCGTCATGAACCTGAAAAACGCCAAAGCCATGTGGGACACAATCTGTGTTCAATATGAAGGTACATCTGAAGTCCATGACTCACGTAAGATCAACCTGGTAAGACAGTACGAAAGCTTCCTTTGTGGTAAGAGTGAATCTCTTTCTGAAGTACATCAACGTTTTAACTGCTTAATAATAGATCTGAAAAACGTTGGTAAGGAATATTCTAACTTTGAAATTCTGACAAAGTTCTTAGAATGTTTACCTGAAAGCTGGGACAATTATTCAATGTGTCTCAAGCTGTCAAAGGATCTTAAATCTATGACTCTTTCTACCTTATATGGCACGATGCTTAATCATGAACAATCAAGTCATCTTAAGAAGAATCTTGTAAAAGATTCCAAAAGCAACCCTGTTGCTTTAGTCTTAGAGATACCTTCCACTCAGCGACCTTCGGTCACTATCACTGAGTTGGAAAGTAACTCTGAAAGTTCATCAGATTCTGACTCTTCAGATCTTGATGAATCTTTGGCTCTCCTTGCTAACAAGTTCAGGAGATTTATCAAAAAGAAAAATTTCAGAAAGAATAAACCTTTTGCTATTACTGACAAGCCAAGATCATCAGCTCTTGTTGATAAGGCTACTGCTACTTGCTATAACTGTGAAAAGATTGGACATTTTGCTAGCGAGTGCAGGTCAAAGAAAGTTGTTAGAAACTCAGCTTTTCCCAAGAAATCCTCTAACCCCAGGTCTAGAGATGACAAGTACCAAAAGCTGAAAGAAAAGTATGCAAAGCTGAAAAGCTTTAAGAAGAAAGGCAAAGGCCTGATGGCTGACTATGATTGGGCTGCCTCTGAAGAAGAAGAATCATCATCTGACTCTGAAGATGATGATCAAGCCAATCTCTGTCTCATGGCCAAGATCGAAGAAGAGGAAGAAAAGTCTGACATTCCCTCTACTTCATCCACTACCTCTAAGGTATCACCTTCTTTCTTTACCAATATTTATAATATTGATAAAGCTGATAATGTTCGAAAGATCGATCTGCTGACTATGAGTTTATATGATGCTATGAATGGCAAAACTATTGTTGAAAATCAAAATATTGATCTCGCTGAACAACTTAAAAATTGTCACATTCAAATAGAAAAGCTTTCTAAAATTGAAGAAGATTTAAGAGATCAAGTTCATATAAATCAGCTAGTCAAGATTGAACGCGAAGAAGCTATCGCTGCATTAAAAGCTGAAAAAGCTACTGTTGAAGGATGGTGTAAATCCTCAACAAAGATCGCTGAGATAATTAAGTCTCAGATACCTCTGAGTGACAAACGTGGTCTTAGTTATAAAGCTAACGCTGAAAAACCTACCACTGACCATTCTATGCTTAAATTCAGAATGTTTGTCTCCTCTATCCCTGACACTTCATATTCTCAGTGTTCCTTTTCAAAAACACCAACTCCTGAGTAAAAACCTACCTTAGTCTCTAAAGACAAAGGTAAAGGAATTGCTTTTGAACAAAAACCTCAGAAGGGTACCTTTGTATCTAAGCTGAATGCTTCTACAGCTTCAGTGACTCATCCCTCTGGTTCAAAGAACAAGATCCCTGGATATATTCAACGTGGATTTATTCAGCGATCTACTCCTAGAATCAAAGTGGATGTAACTGGTAAGAAATCCGAAGAACTGATAGTTCCTCCTATTTCCAATACCAGAGGTATACTTGATGCTGGACCTTCTCTTTTTAAACAAATGGCTCAGTATGCAAATGGTCCTAAAACTATTTTTAGTTATAGGAAATGTTATCATTGTGGACTTACAAATCATATTGCTAGTAAGTGCCCCACAACCACCAAAGCTGAAAAGTTAGCTAAGGTGAAGATCAATGTCTCCAAGACAAAGAAGACCACTGAGGTTAAGAAATTAACCAAAGTGAAGACTGACAAAGCTGAATCTTCAAATGCTGCGAAGATTGCTGAACCTTCCACTTCCTCTACCACCACTGACAAACCTAAACCCAAAATGATATGGGTACCTAAGTCAAACTAATCTTTCTTTGATTGTAGGTTATGAAGGGTATCTGGTATCTCGATAGCGGATGCTCTAGACACATGACTGGTAAGAAAAACCGGCTCGCTGAATACAAAGAAGAAAAGGGTCCCTCAGTGACCTTTGGTGGAAATGGAAAAGGCTATACCCGAGGGTTTGGTGTACTCTCAAATGGTACAACAACCTTCAGAGGAGTCGCATATGTTGAAGGGCTGAAGCATAATCTTCTAAGCATCAGTCAGCTTTGCGACATGGATAACAAAGTAATCTTTATTAAGAAATCTTGCTTTGTCACTGACAAAAAGGAGAAGATAGCTCTCAGCGGTTATCGTATGGAAAATGTTTATGTAATAGACATGGACTCTACAACCACTGAGAACTCCTGTTTCTTCTCAAAAGCCTCATCTGATGTCAACTGGCTATGGCATAAGAGGCTCTCTCATCTCAACTTCGAGACACTGAATACTCTTTCTTCAAAAGAGTTAGTCTCCGGTCTACCTCAACATTCATACGCCAAAGAGTCCTTATGTTCAGCGTGAGAAAAAGGGAAGCAGACCAAGGCAAGCTTCAAATCTAAGCAAGTCTCCTCAGTGTCATATCCTCTACAACTACTCCATATGGATTTTTTGGCCCTGTTAACAAACAATCCATTGCTGGAAAGAAATATACCTTGGTCATAGTTGATGAATTCTCTCGCTTTACATGGGTGATGTTTCTCCGTTCCAAGAGTGACACCCCTGAAGAACTCATCACATTTGTTAGGAAGATGGAAACCCTGAACAACATGACCGTTCGCTCAATAAGGAGTGATCACG
The DNA here is from genome assembly GCA_033807775.1 of Saussurea involucrata. NCBI lineage: Eukaryota > Viridiplantae > Streptophyta > Magnoliopsida > Asterales > Asteraceae > Saussurea > Saussurea involucrata. The sequence goes on from CM066312.1 coordinate 15,770,471, forward strand.
GGACTGAATTCAAAAACAGTTCTCTTGATTCCTTCTTTGAGAGTAAGGGTATTTCTCACAACTTTTCTTCAGTGAGAACACTACAGCAAAACGGAGTCGCTGAAAGAAGAAATCGAACTATCATCGAAGCTGCACGTTCCATGCTCAGCGATTCTCACCTGCCTACTCAGTTTTGGGCAGAAGCTGTGAACACTGCTTGTTTTACGCAAAACAGGTCGCTGATAGTCAAAAGATTCAAGAAGACTGCCTATGAACTCTTCCATGGGAGAAAGCCTTCAATTAGCTTTCTTCACATCTTTGGTTGTCAGTGCTTCATTCTAAACAACATAGATGCCCTTGGAAAGTTTGATCCTAAGGTTGATGATGGAATCTTTCTTGGATACTCCTCAGTTTCCAAAGCCTTCAGAGTCTTCAATCGTAGAAGACAGATTGTAGAAGAAACCATTCACGTCACCTTTGACGAATCCCGTTCAGCGAACTCAAGACCTTCTACTGATACTGAAGAACTGAATCAATGGATGTTTTCTCATCTTGGTGATTCAGAAGATGTTCCCACTCCTCCATCTCATACTCATACCGCTGAAGATGATGATCCTACCATCATCCCAAGCATGCAGAATAGTGAAGCTGAAACATCATGGGTCTCAGCTGTTCCTCTTAACACTATGCCTGAATCTACATCAGACATACCATCTACTTCTCAGCAATCAGTAAATGACACTACATCTGAACCTCTTCGTCTCTTAGCTGATATACCAGAAGTTGCTGAAGCCTCATCTTCAGCCCCTCCAGTTCAGATTGAGTCATCGACTTATGCTCCGGCTCAGCGATGGGCTGTTAATCACCCTATTGATCAGATTCTTGGTGATCCAAACGCTGGTGTTCAGACACGACGAAGTGCAGGTAACATTTGTTTATTTGTTAACTTTATTTCTCTGATTGAACCAAGGAAAATAGATGATGCCCTCAGAGATCCAAACTGGGTCAGCGCTATGCAAGAAGAGCTGACAGAATTTGAAAGAAACAAAGTTTGGAATCTCGTTCCAAGACCATCTGACAAGTCAGTGATAGGCACTAAATGGGTCTATCGAAACAAGTTGGATGAACATGGAACTGTAACCCGCAACAAGGCTAGACTTGTTGCTTAGGGATACAGACAAGAGAAAGGCATAGATTACGACGAAACCTTTGCTCCAGTGGCTCGTCTAGAAGCCATTCGTCTTTTCTTAGCATACGCTGTACACAAAGACTTCAAAGTTTATCAAATGGATGTCAAGTCAGCGTTCCTCAATGGAAAGCTGAATGAAGAAGTCTACGTGGATCAACCCCCAGGATTCTCAGATCCTAAGCATCCAGGTTATGTTTATAAACTGGATAAGGCACTTTATGGCTTAAAGCAAGCTCCTCGTGTATGGTATGACACTCTATCCTCTTATCTCCTTAACGAAAATTTTGAGCGAGGTAAAATTGATAAAATGCTGTTTTCAGGAAAGTATCAGGTCATATCATTCTTGTTCAAATATATGTCGATGATATTATATTTGGTTCCACTAAGCCTGACCTTTGTATTCGTTTCTCTGAAAGGATGAAAGCTGAATACAAAATGAGTATGATGGGTGAGCTAACATATTTCCTTGGTCTTCAAATCAAACAAAATGAAAAAGGAACTTTCATTAATCAAGGAAAATATGTTAAAGATATGCTGAAGAAATTTGATTTAACTCAGAGTTTAGCTATGAAAACCCTTATGGCACCGCCGCTGACACTTAACAAGGATCCCTCAGAAAACCTGTTAATATCACTGCATACTGTGGGATGATCGGCTCTCTTCTTTATCTTATAGCTAGCCGACCAGATATCATGTATGCAACTTGTTTGTGTGCAAGGTATCAAGCTGAACCTAAGGAATCTCATATGATCGCTGTAAAGCGAATCTTTCGTTACCTTAAGGGTACTCCTAACCTAGGTCTTTGGTATCCCAAAGATTAAGGGTTTGATCTAATCGCCTATTCAGATAGTGATTTTGCAGGTTGCAAAATGGATAGGAAAAGCACCACAGGAGGTTGTCAGCTCCTGGGTGGTAAGCTGGTGAGTTGGACAAGTAAAAAGCAAAACTCAGTGTCCACCTCAACCGCTGAAGCTGAGTATGTAGCCACTGGAAGCTGCTGTTCTCAGGTCTTGTGGATGAGAAATCAACTACTGGACTATGACCTACAACTCTCCAAAATTCCAATCTACTGCGACAGCACAAGTGCCATCGCTATAGCTAACAATCCAGTGCTACACTCAAAGACCAAACATATCGAAATCAGGTATCATTTTATCAGAGATGACGTGATGAATGGTGATATAGAACTTTATTTTATCCCAACCGATTTTCAGTTAGCTGATCTGTTCACCAAACCTCTTGATGAGACAAGATTCAACTTTCTCATCAGCGAGCTTGGAATGCTGAACTTTGAAGAGTAAAATCTTCAGTGGTTCACATTTTATCAGTAATAAACTTGTATAACCCTCAGTGATAACAATGAACTTGTATAACCCATAAATCACTCTCTCTGAACAAACTGATTCGCTGAAAACAAGGTATGTTTTTCTCTCTTTACTCACTGACATTCGCATGTAAATGCAAGATTTCAAAACAAATTATATCGCTGAAAATCTTTTCCTTATCAGTGATACTTTTGAAATTTCTTAAATCTAACACTGATATTTCTATTCAGTGCTTCATGTTTTCAAAAAGGGTCCCTGAGTCTTTAAAATCCTCAGAGACATCCTAAAATGTGAAAGGACGTTTATGACGTCATCCTTACAAGATAACCCCTGGCACGTTCTCTGACACACGTTGGCACGTTTCGTTTTCTCATCCAATCAAATGCTAACACGTGTCCGTGTCATGATGAAAAACTTTACCGCTCATAGTTTTTCTCTCTCTAATCTCACTATATATACTCTTTCGAGTGTGTATTTTTCCTCACGCGAAAAACTTCTTCTTCAAGAAAAGATTTACTGTTGCATTTTGAACACTCAAGTTTTTCAAGAAACTGTTCATCTTCTTCAAAGAACAAACAAGGTTAATATTCTTATTATCTATTTGTTTTAACTTGTTTTTGATCTTATTCTTGTTTTAAACAGATCAAACAAAAGAAACCTTCTTAAAATAAAATCATTTTCTCTCATGATTTTATGAATACAACCTTCATGGTTGTTCTTCAAGTTTATATCTAAAATCTTAAACTTGTTCTTCATATGTTTTTCCAGAATCTCTTCTTCAAACAGAAACTGGAAAACACATACTCTTCACGTTTTGTATTTCTTTTTCAAAACAAGAAAACCCAAAATCTTCATTAAGTCATCTCTTGGCTGAATGAAATGGATAAAATTTCAAACAAATCTTTTTGGAAATTCTTTCCATATTAGAATATTTTGTTGTTCATCTTCTTCGTGATTCTGTGTTTATAGCAGAGATGGCATCCACTGATACTCCTACAGCTGCTGAAGTTTCGGAAATCACTAGGGCTCCACTAGTCAAATTCAGTCTAGAGAAAGTTATCTTTCAAAGCAACAATCCCTACGCTCTATTCGACTTCCCTGAAAAGAAACAGGTCACTCATTTGGATGATGCTGTAACCTTTCTGAAGAAATGCCCTCTTTCCACAGCTCTAACCATCTCTCCTCCAGCTGATAAACACCTACTAGCTCAGTTCTGGTACTCTGCCAGAAGTGCTCAGATCACATCCTCCAAGAACCCGAAAAAGACCATCACTGTCATTCTTTTTGACACTGACCATGGCATTTCTAAGATTACACCTGGTAACCTCAGATATGCCCTAAACCTCCCCTCAGCCTCCAAATACAAACCTTTTCTCCCATTCCCTGACCCCAAGAAAAACTCATATGACAGGGAAGCCCTGATTGCATTCTTCGATGCAATGAACTATGCATGGGACACAGGGAGAGACGACTTTCCTGACAAGAAGCTGACCATCATGAAGAAATCAAAGATGCCAAGCGAAATGAACTTCATCTTCGCTCATCTTAGCAGCTGCTTGACTGCCAAATCTGGTTCCTCTGATCAAGCCTCTCAACCTCAACAAGCAATGGGGTACTCACTGCTGAAGGGTCTCCATGTTGATTGGGCTCAGATCATCTTTGATGATATGCTGATCAGAGTGAATGCTGCTGATCGACTAGCATGGGTTCCTTATCCTAGGTTTATCAGTGCTCTTTTAGCACAAGGCCTGAAGGATAAATATCCAAAGGTAGGAGACCTGAGACTCTCTAAAGTCGGCCCCAAAGTTATTGACTTCAAGCCACTGCCAAACGAGGTACGTCTCTCTACTCTCTTATCTATTCTTAATCCTCCTTCTTCTACTTTTGTGGCTACTTCAGCGACCATACACCTCGCTGATACCCAGGTCACAAAATCCATTCCTTCTCGAAAAAGGAAACACTCTACTACCCAACTTGACTCCGCAAGGATCAAGAAAACCAAGGAGCAACCCCCCCAACAATCACATGCTGAAGACTCCACGACTCACCTCTTACAAGAGTCGCTGGATAGTTTTGTGGTACGCTCTGCCACAGCTGAACAAGCCATCCCTTCCATCCCGACCTCAGCATCTCTACACACTAAGGTTATTGACTTGGAACTGAACCAACCTCCTTCAGCCCCTCTAAGGACTGAAGAAGTTATTCTCAGCGGATCCATCGCTGAACTTCGCACCCAACAACTCTTCTCAACCTTTGCTCCTCCCTCTATCTCTTTGGACTCTACACCCGTCATTCTACATGATACAGCTGCTGCAGCTCTACAAAGAATGATGGATGCACATTCAGGACCTGCAGGAACTTCCATGCACTCAGGCACTCTCGCTGACGATATGGAACACTATTCAGGTCATAGAAGTTTTGACGACTTCACCAACCCACCTGTAGGTATACATAAAACCATATACACTCTCTCTCAACCCCAAACTTCTGAGCTTTCCTCTGTTCATAAGTTATTAACTGTTACAGGTCCTAATTTGGGAGATGTCCACACCTCTCTGAAAGCCCTGGAAACAAAGGTGGATTCCCTCACCACTACTCTCTCAGCAAACTCTTCAGCTGTAACAAGTGCTGGAGAGAATCTCAAGAAGCTGACTACTGAGGTTGAACAGAAGGCCACAAGCGCTGATCTAGAGAAGATTGATGGTAGCCTCGGTCAGTTTGCTACTATCCTCGCTGATATCTACACCGACAACACCCCTCTCTCCTCAAAATTTACCACCCTGTCCAGCGAGGTCACAACGCTGAAGACAACGGTTGGTAACCTTCAAGAAAAAATGTCCTCCGTAAAGTCGGATGTCAGCACTGCCACCGGATTACTTCAACAGATACTCGAACGCCTGAACGCTCCTACATGTGCTCCTTCACATTTCACTCAGGTAGATCGAGAGGATCTCCAAAAGATCAGTCCTGCTATATCTGGCCTAGAAGACAGATTAGTTGCGATTGAGCTATGTGTCGGTATCTCTGGCCTAGAAGACAGGGAACCAACACTCTCTGATGTTGTTGCTGCTGAATCTGGACATTCCTCCCCCACTCATCACGTGGAAGAGGGGGAGAAGACTGAAGACCTTCCCCATGATGATAATGAAGAGGGGAGAAGAGTGATGACAGTCTTCCCCATGATGATCATGCTAAGGGGGAGACAAATGAGACATCTGCTGAACCTCAGGGAGTTGAAAACCCTGAGGGAACCAAGAAGCTTCCCTCTATATCTGAGGGGGAGCAACTCGATGAGGAAACTGAAGCCACTGATGCTGATGTGACCGAACCTTACGCTGAAGAGGATGAATCTGATGATGAAGCTGAAGACGATGAAGCTGTCGACATCTCTGACGATGAACCATCATCCAGCGATAATGATGATGATGACTTTGACGATGATGATGATTTCTTCTTCGTCCAACCAAAGAAAGCTCCAGCTCTTAAAGGAATCTCAATAAAAGAACCTTCAGGGGAGCGGACAAAGCCTGCAACATCTGAAGCTGACAAAGGCAAAGGCAAAGGTGTCGCTGAAGATGACAATCTGATGATCTTGCTTCAAAAGCCAGTTCTTCAGGTACACTACTTTTTCTTTCCTTACACTGCATCCCTCCTCTATCCCTTCTCAATCTCAGCTCTCCTCTCCATAAAACCTCTATACACTTAAACCCCATTCTTTTCTCTATCTCTTTTCTTCCCAAATCTTACTCAAAAGATCGATGTGTTTCAGCTAGTCCTCTCCCCTGCTTGAGGATCCAGCTAAAACTACCGCTGAAGAAATAATTCCAGCTGCAAGTACTGCTGAAGAAAAAATCTCGGTCTTGGATTTAATCACTGAGACCGATGAACCTGAAGAACAACTTCTCTCTCACAAGCAGAAACCTTCCTTAGTTCCTTAAAAACCAAGTGAAGAAGATCAGAAAAGGAGAGAAGAAATGATCAAGAAACTTGAGGCTCAGCGAATAAACCTTCCTCGTGTCAAAGTTCCTGTTCCTACAAAGTTCAGGATATCAAAGCAAGAATTCGCTGATCACCTCAAGGCTGAAAGGTTACTCGCTGAAAGAAAGGAAGCTGAAGAAAAAGATAAGGCCCTCGCCATCCAGCTTGTCCAAGAATCAGTGAAAGACCCCAAGCTGAAAAGAACTCCCATTGAAGAACAACGTCAGCTATGGGAAGATGCCTAGAAGATCGTCGAAAACAAGACAAATGTATCTCAATCCACCCTGAAATGGTGTAAAGAGAAACTACATTTTCGATATCGAGCTGCAAGAATCAACAAGGTACACATCACTGGAAGATCAACCCTCAGAGTACCAATTGTTGAAGTCCAGCTATTCAGAGAAAACGGCCAAACTGAAACCTTCTATGCTGATGCCATCATGAAGTATGGTCTCTCTGAATGGTTGGAGATCAGAATAGCCATTCAGAACTCATGCTCAAAGTACAAAAATCATGTCGAAAAACTTCTAAATCGACAGATTGACTTGGTTTCTTTTGTTATGGATATTCCTCCTCCTTCCGCTCCAACGCTGAAAAGAAAAAGGGGCCATGCAAAGAAAAGATACAAGCATCAGATTCAGGTCCTCCCATCTGAAATGAAACATGTATTGGTTTCTCTCACGCTGAAGTACTTGGTCCTGAACCTGATCTTTCTGCCCTCGACACATCTCTGCCACATGGTGAACGTTTCGTCCCTGGTAAAGTCATAAGCAATCCTTATGGCATATTCTTTATTGACTATGATGGACGACAGCATTTTCAACGTATCTCTGAGTTACCCATCACTCCAATTGAACAACTCAGAGATCTCATCTATTGGTGTGGATTCAGAGATGACCTTCTCGGACATTTCATGAAACCCTTGATCTTCAAGGAAGCCCAAGAAAGAAGAAATCAGGGAGAACAAGTCCCTGACTGGATGATCCCTACGACAAAGACCCTTGATGAACTTCTCATTAAGGAAGAACCTCTATAGCTGATAGGATCGCCCTGTTCTTCTATCTTTATCAGCAAATATCTTCTGTACTTGTAAATTAAATCGCTGTACTTGTAATTTTTCCACTTCCCTTTGTAATCTGATACGAAGTTTAAAGAAAGATTTCAGCGAAAGTACTTTACTCCATATGTACTGAAAAGATCCCAGAAAACAGTAAAAGGGACAAATATTTTATGGTTTCTTTTTATCCTTATGTTTTCACACTTAGCAATTTTCTCTGTTGCTATGTCAATATCAAATAGGGGGAGATTATTGATCCAAACCCTCAGTGATTTGATAATGACCCTCTCCATTCATCTTAGTGAAAATTGTAAGTAAACAATATGTATAAGTTTCACTATCGCTGATAAGTACTAAGACTGTTTCAGTACCGCTGATAGGAACTCTCGCTCTTTAGATTAGACATTCAGCGAACACTGTTCATCCAGTAGCACTGAGCCTGTTCAGTCTCTGTGATGATCGCTGATAGATTATTCAGCGTAACTGTTCACCAGCGTGAGATAAACCAATACCTGCTTATCAAATAGGGGGAGATTATTGATCCAAACCCTCAGTCTCTCTGAGCCTGTTCAGTCCTATTGGTGATCGCTGATAACTTAGTTGTTTACTTATGATCTCTGAAGACAAGTTTCACATTAACATAGGTTCTACGCTGAAGTCGAAGATCAAGCTCAAGAACCAGCGACAAGTCTTCTAATGAACTGATGCGGATATCAGCGAAGTCACAGATTTGTCCACTCAACGTGAAGTATCAAGTAGAAGACTTCAGCAATCGCTGAACTTTATCATTCGCTGATAAAGTACTGACTCAACGAAAGCTGATCATGAAGTCTCCGTACAAGTTACTATTGTCTTAACCTCCATCGCACGTCTCCGTACGAAATGTCAGAACATACATCCTTATTGTCTGAAATCGTACACCAACTCTGATTCTACACTGTGCACCATGCCGCTACTAAGGTTGTCTACAAAAGTCAGAACATACAACCAATCAGTTGCTGCCACGTGTAAAGTAAAACTGCCATGCATTAAATGCATGCAGTATATAAGAAGAAACCTACTTCAGTTTTTGAAGTGCGCTCACTTATCTTAAGTGCCCAGCCATCTTCTTATCTCTTTGAGTTAGGTTATTATTCGTAATTTCCTTATCTCCTTCTAGTGCAAGAAACTTAGTGTTCTTAACTTGTTTAGATTAGGCTTAGTCCTTATCTTGTTCCGCAACAAGTTGTAAATTGTTTTATGATTTATCAATAAACAATTTAGAAAAGTAAAAATCGTGTGTTTGTATTCAACCCCCCCTTCTACAAACTTGTATAACCCTCTCGGGACCAACAGGAAGAGATAAGTGATGGTAACAAGTACTTAAAAACCGTAAGCATTAAAATAAAGCGAGATTAACAACTAGTTAATAAACTAAAATTGAAAGCAAGTGAATGGAATCGATGGCAACAAGATTATAAAAACCGTAAATATCGAGAATTAGCAAGCATTAAGAGTAAGTTAACACAACCGTGAGCACTTGAAAATGATTTTCGAAATGTAACAAGAGTATACGAAAGAAATAAAGATGGGTTAGTAACGAGATTGTAAGTCGCAAAATGAAACCGTAAGTAAGGAGATAAGTAACAAGATTAAAGCAATGAAACGAGATTAGTAAATACGTAAGCAAGTAACCAATGAGTAACCAAACGAAAGTCTTCAATAATCGTACCCAAACTATTCTATGGTTGAACCGAAATGGTTCAAACCGTGAGCAAGAGCCACGGTTTAGCAACCGACTCTAAGCTCACTTTGTAGCTAACAAACCAAAGTTATGCTATCAAATGGTACCCAATGATGTATCTAGTATGATAAGTATGTTTTGAGGTTACATAAGCATGCTATTTATAACTACAAGAAGACTTGTAGAAGAAGATGACAACCATGGATCATACCCATGGATCAAGAGATCCATGGGCCGAGAAGCCAAAGGGGCCGGTTTGTGAAGCCCATCCAAGCAATCGATCCAAGGTCCAAAAAATGTAGTTTGCATGCATATGTCTTCAGCCCAAGTAGAAGTATACGGCCGACCCAAGTGTTCATCCAAAAATTGGTCCGTCAAGAGAGAGTCCACAAAACTAAAGCCCGGTCTTCAAAAATGGAGTCTTCGGTTTCGTTCCAAAAAGATGTTGCTATTCGCAATCGACCGTCTTTTCGCATCCTGGAATACACAAATTATAAAATAAGTGTTTTGGGTCGATTTTCATGTGATTTCATATGTTTTTGGCCAACTTTATACTCAAAGGCACAAATTGTTTATTTTACGTAAAAGTTACTATAATTAGCTACAAATGACTTAATGGGATGACAAAATGGCTCAAAAATTGGAATTATATAGCTAAAATAGGGTTAAATAAAGAACCCTATTAAAAAGCAATCTACGATGATGATGTACAAGGTGGCATTTTGGTGATTATTCTGAAAAGTCAAGGGAAAATCTTGAACCTAAGTCTCAATCATTTAGATATCTCCAAACCTCTCTACTACGTTCCAACCAAACAGCCAACGTTCGTTCGTTGCAAAAAGCATCTTGATCAAGATCTTCTCTGCTACGTTCCAACAAAATCATCTTCAACATCAACAAGCTAGTCATCATATATGTGTAAGAAACTAAAATTAGGGTTTGGCTGATGCAATTTTGTATACATCTGAACAATTAATAGATTTTTGTTTTTGTACTATAATCATGAATTTTACATTTTTAGGGGAAAAGGTGTATAAAAGCATCCTCTATTTCTCCTAAAATTGTCGATCAACTTCTGCTTTTGCGTCTTGATCACCTCCTCGTTTCGATCAATCCTAATGCGGGTATGCTCTTCATCAATTTCCCCCGATTTGAGTTTAATAGACTATGTTTGTACTTTACAGAGTTACAACCAAGTTTGGTATGTGTTGTGAAACTAACTTTTGTATAGAAAAAGTTTTGATTTATGCATATATGTGTTTATTGTGTCATCTTTCTAGGTTGATTGTGTGTTTTTTGCTTGTGGAGGATTCACTTACTAAAAAAATCAGAGATACACTTACAAAAAAATCAGAGATACCACTAAACTCTAGATACTATTATTAGAATTAAGGATTGAAGTTTTTGCTCTATTATGGAATTAGGGATCTAATGTTTATATGTTAAAGTCACTATAACATAAGATCACAGGGTTTTTGGGTTTGTGAGATCGTGTAAAAAAGAAGTGGTTTGCAAATTTGTTTGAAGCCCAAATGCATCGTATTTCTTTTTCTATCATTATGTTAATATAGACATCTTTCAATATAAATATACCCAAGTTGCAACTTTATTCAAGGTCGCTAATTTCAAAATCTAAAAAATAAAACATAATCTTCTAAGTCATATCTGGTTGGGAGGAAGTTTGCTGACCTTTAGCCTTTAAACAAAACAACTAAACCTTCACAGTAGTTTTTTGTGAAGGTTCCTTCAATTGATGTTAAATTACGTTTGAAGTAGTGTATTAATTTAAAATAGCGAATCAAATTCTTTCTGTTAGGGCAATTAAATGGTTGATTAGAAGTTCAAGGGTCTATTATGTAATACTTGATTTTGAGCCTTTTAGTGAACGGGCCGTGGGCTTGTCAACCACGGGCCCATGATATATAAAGTTCAACTAGCTTAGAAAATTAGTGAGTTGTTCATTTGCTTTCTTATTCATATTGTAAAACTCTCTCAAGATTGAAAGCTAATTGGATGACCAGTTGAAATCGTATTCTTTACTGTTTACATATCTTTTGATTTCACAAATTGTTGCACGGATCTGGAACTAACAATTGGTATCAGAGCAGACGGACAGATTGATTCAGAGCATTCGTATTGATTTCTGGTAAGACTTTACTTTTTCACGGCTGTCACATTCTTGATTTTTCAATTCGTCGATTCTGATAAAATTGATCAATTCTGCTTATTGGGTTTTGTTAGCATTATTGTTGTGAGCGATTATGCAAATTTTCATAACCTAATTCGTTCGTTTGAGTGCTTAATTTAGCAAATTAAGTTCAAAGTTTTTGGTTGTGTTCTTCACTAAAAAATCAAAATTTTACCATCAAAACGTGTTCTTTTTGCTTCAAAATCGATTGGGTTAGTGTTATTTCTGTGTTTGGTAGTGTTTCTAATCTTTCAGGAACAATTTTGAGCAACCCTAATCGAGTTTCAATCGAATTTGAGAAGACAGCCGCAGAATCCGGATAGAACAGCCGAGGTTTCCGGACAAGTCTAAACTGTCCGGACGTTTGTGTTAAATTCCATCCGGATACGTCCTCTTTCCGGGTAAGTTTTTCGGGTAAGTCTTCTTTCCGGGTAAGTCACTTAATTCTCAAACTTTCCGGGTATTTAGTTCCGGAAACCTAAAGTTTCCGGTAAAGAACTTTATCCGGACAACTCCAAGTATCTAGTAAAGATTTTATCCGGACAACATTAAGTTTCTGGGAAAGCTTCCTATCCGGAATTTCATCCTACCCGGTAAGTACTACATCCGGTAAGTCCATTATCCAGAATCTTCACCATCTGGTAAGTTGTTCGGTAACTCTTTCACCCGGTAAGCTCAGTTTTTCGGATTCCTTATCCGGGACCCCCGTGCTAAGTCGCAGGAGGGGGACATGTAAGTATCCTTGATACTGTCCCACTTTGAATCAATCACCTCGTCTGACGATCACTCAAGTGCAACATAAGATGTCTTATTCACCTCAGTCAAAGGAAAAGACAAGTCAGGTATGTGATTCTATCCAACAAGATTTCTTGAATCAGATGCAATCACTTACTGAACAGGCAAATTCCTTTAAGGCCTGTTGGTCCCGAAGGGCTATACAAGTTTGTAGAAGGGGGGGGGGGGGTTGAATACAAACACTAAGATTTTACTTTTCTAAATTGTTTATTGATAAATCATTAACAATTTACAGCTTGTTGCGGAACAAGATTAAGGATAAACCTAAATCTAAACAAGTTGGAACACTAAGTTTCTTGCACTAAGAAAGAGAAGGAAATTACTAATAATAACCTATCTCAAGATAAGAAGGATGAACTTGTCCAGAGTTAGCAAGTTACTTCAAAATGAAGTGAGTTCTTCTTCTTATATACTGCATGCATTTAATGCATGGCAGTTTACACTTTACACGTGGCAACAGCTCATTGGTTGTACGTCATTGACCTTTGTTGACAACCTTAGTAGCCGCATGTTTGAACATTGTAGTATCAGAGTGGTTGTACGATTTCAGACAATAAGGAGGTTCTTTTTCTGACATATCGTACGGAGTCGTGCAAGGGTGGTTAAGACAAAAGTACTTTGTACGGAGGACTTCATGATCAGCTTTTCGTTGATTCAACGATCTATCATTCTATATCAGCAAATGATAGAGTTCATCGATAGCTAAAGTCTTGTACTTGATACTTCACGTTGAGTGGACAAATCTGAGTCTTCGCTGATCCGCATCAGTTCATCAGGAGACTTGTCGTTGGTTCTTGAGCTTGATCTTCGACTTCAGCGTAGAACCTATGTTGACGTGAAACTTGTCTTCAGAGATCATAAGTAAACAACTAACTTATCAGCGATCACCATAAGGACTGAACAGACTCAGAGTATTATGGTGAACAGTGTTCGCTGAATGTTTAATCTAAAGAGCGAGAGTTCCTATCAACGGTACTGTAAGGTCTTAGTACTTATCAGCGATAGTGAAACTCTGATACATATTGTTTACTTACAATTTTCATTAAGTATTTAAGAGAGGGTCATTATCAAATCACTGAGGGTTTGGATCAACAATCTCCCCCTATTTGATTATGACATAGCAACAGAGAAAATTGCTATTTAATGAAAACATAAGGATAAAAAGAACTCATAAAATATTTGTCCCTTTTACTGTTTTCTGGGATCTTTTCTGTACTGATGGAGTAAAGTATGTTCGCTGAAATTTTTCTTTAAACTTCGTAAAGATTACAGAGGGAAGTGGAAAAATTACAAGTACAACGAATACAATTACAAGTACAAAAGAATAACTGATACAATAGAGAAAAAGGCGATCCTATCAGTTTATAAAGGTTCTTCCTTGATGAGAAGTTCATCAAGGGTCTTTGATGTGGGAATCATCCAGTCAGGGACATTTACTCCTTGATTCCTTTTGTTCAGCGCTTCTTCAAAAATCAAGGGTTTAAGATGCCGTGCCTGAATGTCGTTCTTGAAGTCACACCAGTAGATGAGATCTTTTAGCTGTTCGATGGGAGTGATGGGAAGTTCAGAGATAAGTTGAAAATGCTTTCGTCCATCCCAGTCAATGAAGAATATCCCGTAGGGTTTGCTTAAGACTTTCCCAGGGATGAAAGTCTCATCAGGAGGAAGAGTTGTGTCAAGTGCAGAAAGGTCAGGTTCAGGACCAAGGACTTCAGCTAGAGAAAAACCAATACCTGTTTCGTTTCGAATCTGAGGACCATCTTCTAAAGATTTAGACTTTTTCTTTGCAGAGGCCTTTCTTTTCTGACGTTCGAGAGGAGGAGGTGGAGGAATATCCACACAAGAATAGACTAAGTCGATCTGTTTGTTTATCAGCTTTTCAAAATGATCCTTGTACTTAGACTGAGACTTCTGGATGGCTAATCTAATCTACAACCATTCAGAGAGACCGTACTTCGTGATAGCTTCAGCATAGAATTTTTCGTACTGTCCATCCTCTCTGAATATCTCGATTTCAGCGATAGAAACTTTGAGGGTTGATCTTCCAGCGATGAGTACCTTGTTGATTCTGCCAAGTCGATATCTGAAGTGAACCTTTTCTTTGCACCAGGCTAAGGTAGATTGAGACACAGTTCTCTTTTCTTCAACGATCTTCTTGGCTTCTTCCCATAGCTGACGTTGAACTTCGATTGGAGCTCTTTTTAGCTTAGGGTCTTTCACCGATTTTTGAGTAAGTTGGATGGCAAGTTCTCTGTCTTTTTCTTCAACTTCTCTTCTTTCACCGATTAGGCGTTCAGCTCTGAGGTGTTCCTTGTATTTCTTTTGAGAAATTCTGAACTTTGGAGGAATAGAAGGAAGTTGATCACGCTTCAGAATGATTCGCTGATCCTCGAACTTCTTTATCATCTCTTCTCTTCTTCTCTGATCCTCTTTACTTAGCTTTTGAGGAGCCAAGAAGGTCTGTTTTTATGAGATAGCATCTGTTCTTCAGGTTCATCAGTCTCAGAGATCAAATCCAAGACCGGGATTATTTCTTCAGCATTGGGAGCTGGGATTATTGTTGGTGAAGTCGCAGATGTAGGAACTTCAGCGATATCCTCAAACAGGGGAGAGGACTAGCTGAAACACTGCGATCGAACGAGTAAGAACTTGGGTATAACAGAGATAGAGAAAATTGGTTTAAGTGTATAGGCTGAGGAGAGTAGAACTGATAATGTGTATAGATAGATAGAGGGACGAGTGTAAAGAAGATTTAGTGTACCTGACAAACTGTCTTTGGAAGCGAGATCATCAGATTGTCATTGTCTTCAACGACACCTTTTCCTTTGCCCTTGTCAGCTTCAGACGCTGAAGGCTTTGATTTGGTCCGCTCTCCTGAAGGTTCATTTATCACAATCCCTTTAAGAACTTTAGTCCTCTGAGCAGGCTTGACGATAAAAGAGTCATCATCATCATCATCTTCATCGTCATCATTCTTTGGAGAAGAGGATGGTTCATCATCAGACAAGTCGATGGCTTCTTCATCTTCAGCTTCAGACTCAGATTCTTCAGCTTCTTATTCGAGTTGCTCCCCCTCAGATATAGAGGTAAGCTTCTCGGTTTCCTCAGGGTTTTCATCTCCCTGAGGTCCAGCGGCTGCTTCTTCAATTGTCTTCTCACCCTCTTCAGCAAGGGTAAGGTCTTCAGTCTTCTCTCCCCTGATAGATTCATCACGGGGAGGGTCTTCAGCGCTCTTCTCCCCCCTTCCTCATGATGAGTGGGGGAGGAATGTGATGACTCAGCAGCTGGTTTTGGGTCCCTGTCTTCTTGGCCAGGGATCCCCACACAAATTTCAATCGCTGTTAGTCTGTTTTCTAGACCAGAAATAGCAGGATTGATCTTCACGAGTTCAGCACGATCCGCCGTAGTAAAATGCTCAGGTGCAGGAGCAGGGGCGGTCATGTTGTGCAGGATCTGCTGCATCATTGTCTTCATTGAACCTACGTCAGTCTTTACAGAACTAACGTCAGTTTTTAAGGAACTTACGTCAGTCTTCAAGGAACTCACGTCGGTCTTTACAGCAGACATATCTCCTTCGAGTTTGCCAACCGATGTCTTCAGCGTTGTGACCTCGCTAGACATGCTGAGAGATTTATCAACCTTCTCCAAGTCAGCTTTGGAGGCATTCTTTTCCACCACTGTTGTCAGCTTTGTAAGATTCTCTCCAGCGTTTGTTACAGCTGAAGAGTAGTTCGAAAGAGTAGTGGTGAGACCTGTCAGCTTCGTCTCTATTGTCTTCAGAGAGGCGTTGATGTCTCTCAAATTAGGACCTGTAACATATAAGAACTTGTGAACAGAGGAAAGCTCATAAATTTGGGGTTCAGTTACAGTGTATAGAGGTTGGTGTATACCTACAGGAGGATTGGTGAATTCATCAAAATCTCGGTGTCCTGAGAAAAGTTCCATGTCGTCAGCTAAAGTGCGTGTACGCATGGTCATCTCTGCAGGTCCTACGTCCATCATTCCTTGAGTGTCAGCTTTAGCCTCTGGAGGAATGACAAGTGCTTCAGTGACAACTGGAGTAGAGTCCAATTGAGCAGAGGGAGGAGCGAAGGTTGAGAATGTTGGTTGGGTGCGGAGTTCAGCGTTGGATTCGCTGAGAAATGCTTCTTCAGTCTGTGAAGAGACTGAAGGAGGTTGGGTAGGTTCCAAGTTTATAACCTCAACGTTTAGAGATGCTGAGGCTGGGATAGAATGGGTGGCTTGTTCAGCTGTGGCAGAGTGTACCACTGAACATTCCTTCAGCTCTGCGAGATGAGCTGAGGAGTCTTCAGCAAGAGATTGCTGGGGTTGCTCCTTGGTTTTCTTAGTTCTTTTGGAACCAAGTTGGGTGGAGGAGTGTTTCCTTTTAAGAGAAGGAATATAGGTTATAGCTTGGGTATCAGCGGTGGGTTTGTCCGCTGAAGGAGCTGCAGAAGTAGAAGAAGTAGGGTTGAGAAGAGTTAAAAGTGTAGAAAGACGTACCTCGTTTTCTACAGGTTTGAAGTCGAGAACTTTAGGGCCAACCTGAGAGAGTTTCAGGTCACCCTCTTTTGGGTAGCTGTCCTTCAGGCCTGTTTGGAAGACGGCGCTGATGAATCGAGGATAAGGAACCCATGGAGATCTGTCAGCGGCGGAGTCTACTCTGAGTACCAGATCATCGTAGATTATCGATGCCCAGTCTATATGTAGACCTTTCAGCAAGGCATATCCCATTGCTTGCTGAGGCTGAGCGGCTTGATCAGAGGAGCCGGTCTTTGCAGTCATGCAACTGATTAAGTGAGCGAAGATGAAGTTCATCTCGCTGGGCATTTTAGATTTCTTGATGAGGGTCAGCTTCTTCTCAGGCTTCTTATCCCTCCCAGTTTCCCATACATAGCCCATTGCATCGAAGAATGCAGTGATGGCTTCCCTATCTGAGTGTTTCTTGTGGTCAGGGAGGGGAACAAAGGGTTTTTCTTTGGTTGCGATGGGAAGGCTCAGGGCTTTGCGAATAATGACAGGGGTGATCTTCATAGTGCCATAGTCAGTATCACAGAGGATACAGTTGATTGTCTTTGAGGAGTCTTTGGTTGATGGTAGCTGAGAGTGTCTGGGAGAGTACAAGAATTGGGATAGCAGTAGCTGATGTGCAGGAGGTGTTATGGTCAGGGCTGTGGAGAGGCAACAATTCTTCAGGAAATTCACAGCATCATTCAGATGTGTGACTTGCTTTCGAGGAGGAAACTCGAGAAGCGCATAGAGGTTATTTGACTTTGTCCAATCCAGTTCGTCAAGAGAGAACTTGACCTGAGGAGCTTTGATTATTTCCAATTACTCGGTAGCATCAACAGAAGTGGTGTTCTCAGCGGTGGTGTTCTTGGAAGTGGAAATGTCAGTAGATGCCATTTTCTGTATTATCAGTTCAACCAAAGATTAACAAATAAGAATAATCTTAACGTGGAAGGATTTTCCAATAAGATGGTTTGAATTTTGTCCATTTCATTCAGACAAAAATGTCTTAATGAAGATTACGGTTTTTCTTGTTTTTGAAGAACGAAATGCAAACCCAAAAAAAATCTTGTTTTCCAGTTTCCTTTGAGAATTAGGATTATGGAAAAAACGTATGAAGAACAAGTTTAAGATTCTGCGTTTAAACTTGAAGAACAACCATGAAAGGTTGTGTTCATAAAACCATGAAAGAAATGATTTTATTTGAAAAAGTTCTTTTGTTTGATCTTTTAAAAACAAAGAGAAGATCATTAACAAGTTTAAGAAACAGGTAAATAACAGAATTATTAACCTGGTTCGTTGAAGAAGATGAAGTTCTTGAAAAACTTGATAGCACAATTTCTTTTTCTTGCTTGGAGAAGAAGTTCGCGTAAAAGAAAAATATAAACCCACAAAGTGTTTATATAGTGATATTAGAGAGAGAGAAAAACTCGAGCGGGAAAGTTTTTCATCATGACACGGACACGTGTTTGCATTTGATTGGAAGGTAAACGAAACGTGCAAACGTGTGTCAGAAAAAGAACGTGTCGGGGCTTATCCGTTGTAATGACGTCACAACTGTCCTTTCATATTCTTGGATGTCTCTGAGGTTTTGAAAACTCAGGGACACTTTTGAAAACATGAAGCACTGAATAGAGATATCAGTTGGATTTAGAAATTTTAAAGTATCGTTGATTAAGAAAGAGATATTCAGCGATGCAATTTATTTTGAAATCTTGCATTTACATGCGATTTTCAGAGAGAGAAAAACATACCTTGATATCAGCGAATCAAGTTTATTCAGAGAGAAGATGATAGAATGGGTTATACAAGTCGATTTTATCCTATCACTGATCAAATGTGAATCGCTGAAGATTTTACTCTTCAAAGTTCAGCATTCCAAGCTCGCTGATGAGAAAGTTGAATATTGTCTCAACAAGAGGTTTGGTGAACAGATCAGCTAACTGATAATCAGTTATGATAAAGTGAAGTTCTATATCACCATTCATCACATTATCTCTGATAAAGTGATACCTGATTTCGATGTGTTTTGTCTTTGAGTGTAGTACTGGATTATTTGCTATAGCGATGGCACTTGTGCTGTCGCAATAGATTGGAATATTTGAGAGCTGAAGGTCATAGTCCAGTAGTTGATTTCTCATCCACAAGACCTGAGAACAAGAGCTTCCAGCGGCTACATACTCAGCTTCAGCTGTGGAGGTGGACACTGAGTTTTGCTTTTTGCCTG
Organism: Saussurea involucrata; assembly: GCA_033807775.1. NCBI lineage: Eukaryota > Viridiplantae > Streptophyta > Magnoliopsida > Asterales > Asteraceae > Saussurea > Saussurea involucrata. The sequence goes on from CM066312.1 coordinate 15,789,441, forward strand.
TCCAACTCACCAGCTTTCCACCCAGGAGCTGACATCCTCCTGTGGTGCTTTTCCTATCCAATTTGCAACCTGCAAAATCACTATCTGAATAGGCGATTAGATCGAATCCTGAGTCTTTGGGATACCAAAGACCTAGATTCGCAGTACCCTTCAGGTATCGAAAAATTCGCTTTACAGCGGTCATATGAGATATCTTAGGTTCAGCTTGATATTGTGCACACAAACAGGTTGCGTACATAATATCGGGTCGGCTAGCTGTAAGATACAAAAGAGAACCAATCATCCCACGGTACAGCGTGACATTAACAGGAATACCATTAGTATCCTTATCTAGTGTCAGCGGTGGTGCCATAGGGGTTTTCATAGCTGAACTTTGAGTTAAGTTGAATTTCTTTAGCATATCTTTAACATACTTTCCCTGATTAATGAAAGTTCCTTTTTCATTTTGCTTTATCTGAAGACCAAGGAAATATGTTAGTTCACCCATCAGGATCATTTTATACTCATCTTTCATTCTATCAGCGAAACGAGTACAAAGATCAGGGTTAGTAGAGCCAAATATAATGTCATCAACATATATCTGAACAAGAATGATATGACCTTTTACTTTCCTGAAAAATAGAGTTTTGTCGATTTTACCTCGCTCAAATTTTTCAATATGGAGATAAGTAGATAGAGTGTCATACCATGCACGTGGAGCTTGCTTCAAGCCATAAAGTGCCTTATCCAGTTTATAAACATAACCTGGACGCTTAGGATCTGAGAATCCTGGATGTTGTTCCACATAGACTTCTTTATTCAGCTTTCCATTTAGAAACGCTGACTTAACATCCATCTGATATACTTTGAAGTCTTTGTGTACAGCGTATGCTAAGAATAGACGAATAGATTCTAGTCTTGCTACTGGAGCAAATGTTTCGTCGTAATCTATGCCTTCCTCTTGTCTGTATCCCTGAGCAACAAGACGAGCCTTGTTGCGGGTTACAGTTCCATGTTCGTCCAACTTGTTTCGATAGACCCATTTAGTGCCTATCACTGTTTTGTCAGTTGGTCTACTTTCTTTGGTTCAGTCAGAGAAATAAAGTTAACAAATAAACAAATATTACCTGCACTTCGTCGAGTCTGAACACCAGCGTTTGGATCACCAAGAATTTGATCAATTGGGTGATTTACAGTCCATCGTTGAGTCGGAGTGTGAGATGCTGACTCAACTTGAACTGGAGGAGCTGAAGATGAGGCTTCAGCAACTTCTGGAGTATCAGCTAAGAGAGGAATGGGTGCAGTTGTCATTATATTCACTGATTGCTGAGAAGTAGATGGAATGTCTGAGATATTTGGTTCAGAAGCAGGTATAGTGTTTAAAGGAACAGCTGAGACCCATGATGTTTCAGCTTCACTATTCTGCATATTTGGGATGATAGTAGGACTATCATTTTCAACTGTATGAGTATGAGGAGTGGGAATATCTTCTGAATCACCAAGATGAGAAAACATCCATTGATTCAGTTCTTCAGTATCAGCGGACGGTTTAGAGTTCGCTGAACGGGATTCATCAAACGTGATGTGAATAGTTTCTTCTACAGTTTATCTTCTTCGATTGAAGACTCTAAAGGCTTTGGAGATTGAAGAATATCCAAGAAAGATTCCATCATCAGCCTTAGGATCAAAAAGGGCATCTCTGTTGTTCAGTATGAAACACTGACATCCAAATATGTGAAGAAAGCTGATTGAAGGCTTTCTCCCATGAAAAAGTTCATAGGCTGTTTTATTGAATCTTTTGACTATCAGCGACCTGTTTTGCGTAAAACAAGCAATGTTGACAGCTTCTGCCCAAAACTGAGTAGGCAGGTGAGAATCGCTGAGCGTTGAACGTGCATCTTCAATAATTGTTCTATTTCTTCTTTCAGCGACTCCATTTTGTTGCGGTGTTCTCACTGATGAAAAGTTGTGAGAAATACCCTTACTCTCAAAGAAGGAATCAAGAGAACTGTTTTTGAATTCAGTCCCATGATCACTCCTTATTGAGCGAACGGTCAAATTGTTCAGGGTTTCCATCTTCCGAACAAAGGTGATGAGTTCTTCAGGGGTGTCACTCTTGGAATGGAGAAACATAACCCATGTATAACGAGAGAATTCAACAACTATGACCAGTGTATATTTCTTTCCAGCGATGGATTGTTTGTTAACAGGGCCAAACAAATCCATATGGAGAAGTTGCAGAGGAGATGACACTGAGGAGACTTGCTTTGACTCAAAGCTTACTTTGGTTTGCTTCCCTTTCTCACACGCTGAACATAAAGACTCTTTGGCGTATGAGTGTTGAGGTAGACCAGTGACTGTTGGTCCCGAAGGCCTATACAAGTTTGTAGAAGGGGGGGGGGGGGTTGAATACAAACACACATATTTTACTTTTCTAAATTGTTTATTGATAAATCATTAACAATTTACAGCTTGTTGCGGAAACAAGATTAAGGATAAACCTAAATCTAAACAAGTTGGAACACTAAGATTTCTTGCACTAAGAAAGATAAGGAGATTACTAATAAAATCCTATCTTGAGAGAGATTTGAACTTGTCCAGAGTTAGCAAGTTACTTCAAAAGAAGTGAGTTCATCTCTTTATATACTGCATGCATTTAATGCAAGTCAGTATACACTTTACACGTGTCATCAGCTGGTTGGTTGCATGTCATTGACCTTGGTTGACAACCTTAGTAGCCGTAAGGATGAACAGTGTAGTATCAGAGTGGTTGTACGATTTCAGATTTTCGGAGGTTCTTTTCTGACATTTCGTACGAAGGCGTGCAAGGGTGGTTAAGACAAAAGTACTTTGTACGGAGGACTTCATGATCAGCTTTCGTTGATTCAGCGATTATCATTTACTATTCAGCAGATGATAAAGTTCAGCGATAGCTGAAGTCTTGTACTTGATACTTCACGTTGAGTGGACAAATCTGAGTCTTCGCTAATCCGCATCAGTTCATTAGGAGACTTGTCGCTGGTTCTTGAGCTTGATCTTCGACTTCAGCGTAGAACCTTTGTTGACGTGAAACTTGTCTTCAGGGATCATAAGTAAACAACTAACTTATCAGCGATCACCATTATGGTGAACAGTGTTCGCTGAATGTTTAATTTAAAGAGCGAGAGTTCCTATCAGCGGTACTGTAAGATCTTAGTACTTATCAGCGATAGTGAAACTCTGATACATATTGTTTACTTACAATTTTCACTAAGTATAAGAGAGGGTCATTATCAAATCACTGAGGGTTTGGATCAACAATCTCCCCCTATTTGATTATGACATAGCAACAAAGAAAATTGCTATTTAATGAAAACATAAGGATAAAAAGAACTCATAAAATATTTGTCCCTTTTACTGTTTTCTGGGATCTTTTCAGTACTGATGGAGTAAAGTACATTCGCTGAAATCTTTCTTTAAATCTTTGAATCAGGTTACAATGAAGAACAGAAATATTACAAGTACAAGCGAAATAAATTACAAGTACAGAAGGATAACTGATACAATAGAGAAAAAGGAGATTATATCAGTTTTCAATAGGTTCTTCCTTAATGAGAAGTTCATCAAGGGTCGTCTTTTCAGTGGGGATCATCCAGTCAGGAACCGTTACACCTTGTTTTCTTTTGTTCAGCGCTTCTTGAAAGATCAAGGGTTTTAGGTGTCGTGCCTGAATGTCCTTTCTGAAGTCACACCAGTAGATGAGATCTCTGAGCTGTTCGATTGGAGTGATTGGAAGCTCAGCGATCCGTTGAAAGCATTTACGTCTGTCGTAGTCAAGAAAGAATATTCCATAAGGATTACTGATGACTTTACCAGGGACGAAAAGTTCACATGGTGGCAAAGAGATGTCAAGGGCAGATAGATCAGGATCAGGACCAAGCACTTCAGCGCGAGAGAAACCAATTCCAGTTTCATTTCGTATGACAGGTCCTGAGTTTGAATCTTGACGTTTCTTCCTTGGAAAACCCCTTTTTCTTTTCAGCTTTAGATCAGGAACAGGAGGAATATCCACACAAGAAGATATCAAGTCGATCTGTCTGTTTATCAGCTTTTCGAAATGATCCTTGTACTTAGATTGTGACGATTGGATAGCTAACCTCATCTCCAGCCATTCAGAGAGACCATACCTTTTTACAGTGTCAGCGCGAAAGGTTTCAGATTTGCCATCTTCTCTGAACAGTTTGATGTCAACAATAGGTACTCCGATAGAGGTTCTTCCAGAGATGAATACCTTGTTGATCTTCGCTGGACGATATCTGAAGTGAATTTTTTCTTTACACCAGATCAGGGTGGTCTGAGAAACTTCAGTTTTCTTTTCCACGATCTTCTGGGCTTCTTCCCACAGCTTTCGTTGGATTTGAATGGGAACACGCTTCAGCTTGGGGTCTTTGACAGATTCTTGAGTGAGCTTGATGGCGTATTCTCTGTCTTTCTCTTCAGCTTCCTTCCTTTCAGCAATGAGGCGTTCAGCTCTGAGGTGTTCCTGGTATTCAGCTTTTGAAATTCTGAACTTAGGAGGAACTGAAGGCAGTTGCTCACGCCTTAGAATGATTCGCTGATCCTCGAATCGCTTTATCATTTCTTCTCTTCTCTTTTGATCCTCTTCACTCAGCTTTTGAGGAGCTGAGGAAGGTCTGTTTCTGTGCGAGAGAGGTTGTTCTTCTGGTTCATCAGTCTCAAAGATTAAATCCAAGACTGGGATTATTTCTTCAGCGGCAGCTGGAATTATTTGTGAAGTCGCAATAGTAGATCCTTCAGCGACATCCTCAAACAGGGGAGAGGACTAGCTGAAACGCAGCGATCTTACAAATAAGAACTGGGTAGAAGAACATGGGTAGAAAAGATAGAAAAAGATTGTGGATGCGTAGAGAGGTTATTGAGTAGAGAACTGATTGTGTATTGAGATGTTCAGGGAAGGAATATAAGTAAAGTTTAGTGTACCTGACAAACCGGCTTTTCAAGCAAGATCGCCAGATTTTCAAATTCAGCGAGGCCTTTGCCTTTGCTTTTCTCAGCGCCAGAGGCTGAGGGCTTTGTCTTTGTCTTCTCCCCTGAAGGTTCTTTTATAGAGATTCCCTTAAGAGCTTTGATCCTTGGAGCAGGTTTGACGATAAAGAAATCATCGTCATCTTCATCATCATCATCATCATCCTTTCCTGGAGAGAAGGATGGTTCATTTTCAGGGATGTCGATGTCTTCATCTTCTTCTGCTTCGGATTCCTCAGCATCTTCTTCGAGTTGCTCCCCCTCAGATACAGAGGCGAGCTTCTCGGTTCCCTCAGGGTTTTCATCTCCCTAAGGTCCAGCGGTTAGATCTTCATTCCTCTCTCCCCTGATAGATTCATCATGGGAAAGGTCTTCAGCGCTTTTTTTTAGATCTTCAGCGCTCTTCTCCTTGAAATGTCCAGCGCTCTTCTCCCCCTCTTTCTCATGATGACTGGGGGAGGAATGGGTAGATTCAGCGTTGGTGTTATCTCTGTCTTCTGGGCCAGAGATTTTCACACAACCTTCAAGCTTTGCTATTCTGTCTTCTAGGCCAGAAATAGCAGGCGTGATTTTCTTCAGCTCTGTGCGATCTGCCGCTGTGAAAGATTCCAAAATAGGGGCAGGGGCAGGAGCAGGAGCTGGATTATTTGCCTTGATGACCAGCGTCTCGATTATCGTCTTCATAGAACTAACGTCGGTCTTTACAGAGTCTAAGTCAGTCTTGACCGCTGACATATCACCCTCGATTTTTCCAACCGATGTCTTCAGCGTTGTTACTTCGCTGGACATGGTCGAAACTGAGCTTTTGAGGCTGGTGTAGTCAGTGTAGATGTCAGAGAGCACCTTGGCAAAATCGGCGAGAATCTTATCAAGTCCCTTGATGTCTTCAGTGGAAGCTTTCTTCTCCACCACCGTTGTCAGCTTTGTCAAATTCTCTCCAGCGTTTGTTACAGCTGTTGAGTTGTTGGAGAGTGTGGTGGTGAGACTGGTCAGCTTTGTTTCCACGGACTTCAGAGAAGCGTTGATGTCTCCCAAATTAGGACCTGTAATATATAAGTACTTGTGAACAAAGGAAAGCTCAGAAGTTTCAGGTATAGTTACAGTGTTTAAGGTGGGATTTGTACCTGCAGGAGGATTGATGAACTCGTCAAAGTTGCAAGTTCCTGAATAATGTTCCATATCCTCTTCGAAAGTACGGTGAGGTTTGGTGATCTCTGCAGGTCCTTTCTTCATCATTTGTTGAGAAGCATCAGCGGTGGCCTCTGGAATGATGGCATCTCCAGTGTTAGCTGGAGGAGTGTCCAAAGAAGTGGAGGGAGGAGCGAAGGATAAGATTGGGGTTCGGGTTCTGAGTTCAGCGTTGGAATCGCTGACAATCACTTCATCAGTCTTTTGAGAGACTGATGGAGGTTGGGTAGTTTCCAAGTTTCTAACCTCAGCGTTTAGAGACGCTGAAGTCTGGATTGGAGGGATGGCTTGCACGGGTGTGGCAGAGCGTACCACGGAACTTTCCTTCAGCTCTTCAGAATGAGATGAGGAGTCTTCAGCATGGAATTGCTGGGGTTGCTCCTTGGTTTTCTTGATCCTTTTGGAATCAAGTTGGGTGTGAGAGGGTTTCCTTTTCTTAGAAGGAGAGGATTTTGTGGCCGGGGTATCAGCGATGGGTATTGTCGCTGAAGGAGCCACATAAAGCGGAGAATTTAGAAGAGTGAGAAGAGTAGAGAGACGTACCTCATTGGCGACAGGCTTGAAGTCGAGAACTTTAGAGCCAATCTGAGAAAGTTTCAGATCACCCTCTTCAGGATAGCTGTCCTTTAGGCCATATTGAAAGATGGCGCTGATGAATCGTGGGTAAGAAACCATGCTGGTCTGTCAGCGGCAGAATCGACACGTTGAATCAGGTCATCATAAATAATGGAGGCCCAGTCAATGTTTAGACCTTTCAGCAGTGCGTATCCCATGGACTGCTGAGGTTGGGCGGCTTGATCAGAAGAGTCGGACTTCGCTGTCATGCAGCTGATCAGGTGTGCGAAGATGAAGTTCATTTCGCTGGGCATCTTGGATTTCTTTATCAGCGTCAGCTTCTTCTCAGGCTTCTTGTCCCTTCCTGTTTCCCAGATGTAACCCATTGCATCGAGAAAAGCAATTATTTCTTCTCTGTCAGCATGCTTCTTATGGTCAGGGAATGGAACAAAGGGTTTTTCTTTGGTGGCATTTGGGAAGTTCAGGGCTTTTCGGATTATGGCAGGGGTTATCTTGATGGTGCCATACTCAGTATCGCTGAGTATGCAGTCGATGGTTTTGGATGCATCTTTGGCAGAGGGTAGCTCAGTGTGTCTGGCAGAGTACCAGAACTGGGATAAGAGCCGCTGACTGGCAGGAGGTGTTATGGTCAGGGCTGTGTAGATGGGGCTGTTCTTCAGAAAACTCACAGCATCGTCCAGATGTGATACTTGCTTCCGAGGAGGAAACTCGAGAAGAGCTGAGAGATTGTTGGCCTTGGTCCAATCTAGTTGATCCAGCTCGAACTTAACCTGAGGAGCTTTGACGATGTCCACTTCCTCAGAGTCAGTGGAGATGGACTCAGCGGTGACATTGATTTTTGAAGATGCCATTTCTCTGTATTATCAGTTCAACCAAAGATGTTAACAAATAAGAATTATCTTAATGTGGAAATAATTTTCCATTAAGATTTTTCGAATTTTGTCCATTTCATTCAGACAAAAATGTCTTAATGAAGATTAGGGTTTTTCTTGATTTTTGAAATGAAATGTAAAACCCATAAAGTCTTGTATTCCAGTTTCAAAAAAAACTGGATACGAATGAAGAACAAGTTTAAAATTTAGATTTAAAACTTGAAGAACAACCATGAAATGGTTGTGTTCATAAAACCATGAAAGAAATGATTTTATTTTACAAAGTTCTTTTGTTTGATCTTGTTAAAACAATGAGAAGATCGAAAACAAGTTATACGCATTTGATAAAAGATAAGAACATATTAACCTTGAAGTTTTGATGAAGAAGATGATGAACAGTTCTTGAGGTTTTTGAGAGCACAAATGCAACAGAGGATTCTTTTCTTGCGGAGAAAGATTGTTCGCGTAAAAGACAAATATAAACCAAGAGTTGTTTATATAGGGATTTTTAGAGAGAGAAAACCTTGAGCGGGAAAAGGTTTTCATCATGACACGGACACGTGTTTGCATTTGATTGGAAGTTTGAACGAAACGTGCAAACGTGTGTCAGAAAGAAAACGTGCCTAGTGTTATCCGTTGCAAGGACGTCACAACTGTCCTTTCACATTCTTTTAGGATGTCTCTGAGTTTTTGAAAGCTCAGGGACTCTTTTGAAAAACATGAAGCACTGAATAGAAAATATCAGTGAAGGTTTAAAGAACTTTCAAAATATCGATGTTAAGGAAGAGATATTCAGCGATGCAATTTATTTTGAAATCTTGCATTTACATGCGATTGTCAGAGAGAGAAAACATACCTGGATATCAGTTTAACCAAGTTTATTCAGAGAGAAGATGATGAAATGGATTATACAAGTTGATTTTATCCCGAAGGTTATACAAGATTGTATAAACGTATCGCTGATCAAATGTGAACCGCTGAAGATTTTACCCTTCAAAGTTCAGCATTCCAAGCTCGCTGATGAGAAAGTTGAATCTTGTCTCGTCAAGAGGTTTGGTAAACAAATAAGCTAACTGATAATCAGTTGGGATAAAATTAAGTTCTATATCACCATTCATCACATGATCTCTGATAAAATGATATCTGATTTCTATGTGTTTTGTCTTTGAGTGTAGCACTGGATTGTTTGCTATAGCGATGGCACTTGTGCTGTCGCAATAGATTGGAATTTTGGAGAGCTGAAGATCATAGTCTAGTAGCTGATTTCTCATCCACAAGACCCGAGAACAACAGCTTCCAGCGGCTACATATTCAGCTTCAGCTGTGGAAGTGGACACTGAGTTTTGCTTCTTACTTGTCCAACTTACCAGCTTTCCACCCAGGAGCTGACATCCTCCTGTGGTGCTTTTCCTATCCATTTTGCAACCTGCAAAATCACTGTCTGAATAGGCGGTTAGATCGAATCCTGAGTCTTTGGGATACCAAAGACCTAGATTCGCTGTACCCTTAAGATATCGAAAGATTCGCTTTACAGCTTTCATATGGGATATCTTAGGTTCAGCTTGATATCGTGCGCACAGACATGTTGCAAACATAATATCGGGTCGGCTAGCTGTAAGATACAATAGTGAGCCGATCATCCCACGGTACAGCGTGACATTGATAGGAACACCCTTTGTGTCCTTGTCAAGTGTCAGCGGTGGTGCCATAGGGGTTTTCATAGCTGAACTTTCAGTTATGTCGAATTTCTTCAGCATATCTTTAACATATTATCCCTGGTTTATAAAAGTTCCTTTTTCAGTTTGCTTAATCTGAAGACCAAGGAAATATGTTAGTTCACCCATCATGCTCATTTTATACTCATCTTTCATTCTATCAGCGAAACGAGTACAAAGCTCAGGGTTAGTAGAACCAAATATAATGTCATCAACATATATTTGAACTAAAATGATATGACCTTTCACTTTTCTAAAAAATAAAGTTTTGTCAATCTTTCCTCTCTCAAATTTTTCAATATGGAGATAAGTAGAGAGAGTGTCATACCATGCACGAGGAGCTTGCTTTAAGCCATAAAGTGCCTTGTCCAGTTTATAAACGTAACCTGGACGCTTAGGATCTGAGAATCCTGGAGGTTGTTCCACATACACTTCTTCATTCAGCTTTCCATTTAGAAACGCTGACTTAACATCCATCTGATGTACAGTGAAGTTTTTGTGTACAACATATGCTAAGAAAAGACGAATTGATTCAAGTCTTGTTACTGGAGCAAAAGTTTCGTCATAATCTATGCCTTCCTCTTGTCTGTATCCCTGAGCAACAAGACGAGCTTTGTTGCGAGTTACAGTACCATGTTCGTCCAACTTGTTTCGATAGACCCATTTAGTGCCTATCACCGTTTTGTCAGTTGGTCTCCGAACAAGTTTCCAAACTTTGTTTCTTTCGAATTCAGTCAGCTCTTCTTGCATAGCGCTGACCCAGTTTGGATCTCTGAGGGCATCATCTATTTTCTTTGGTTCATTTAGAGAAATAAAGTTAACAAATAAACAAATATTACCTGCACTTCTACGAGTCTGAATACCAGCGTTGGGATCACCAAGAATTTAATCGATTGGGTGATTTACAGTCCATCGCTGAGCCGGAGCATTCGTCGCTGACTCAATCTGAACTGGAAAAAACTGAAGATGAGGCTTCAGCTACTTCTGGATTATCAGCTAAGAGAGGAATGTTTGCATTTGTCACTTCATTCACTGATTGCTGAGAAATAGACGGAATTTCTGAAACATTTGGATCAACTGCAAGTATAGTGTTTATAGGAACAACTGAGACCCATGATGTTTCAGCTTCACTGTTCTGCATGTTTGGAATGATAGTGGGACTATCATCTTCTACTGGATGAGCATGAGGAGTGGGAACTTCTTCTGAATCACCAAGATGAGAAAACATCCATTGACTCAGTTCTTCAGTATCAGCGTTTGGTTTAGAGTTCGCTGAACGGGATTCGTCAAACGTGACGTGAATAGTTTCTTCTACAGTTTGTCTTCTACGGTTGAAGACTCTGAAGGCTTTGGAGACTAAGGAGTATCCAAGAAAGATTCCATCATCAGCCTTAGGATCAAACTTTCCAAGGACATCTTTGTTGTTCAGTATGAAACACTGACATCCAAAGATGTGAAGAAAGCTGATTGAAGGCTTTCTCCCATGAAAAAGTTCATAGGCTGTCTTTTTGAATCTTTTAACTATCAGCGACCTGTTTTGCGTAAAACAAGCAGTGTTGACAGCTTCTGCCCAAAACTGAGTAGGTAGGTGAGAATCGCTGAGCATTGAACGTGCAGCTTCAATAATTGTTCTATTTCTTCTTTCAGCGACTCCATTTTGTTGCGGTGTTCTCACTGACGAAAAGTTGTGAGAAATACCCTTACTCTCAAGGAAGGAATCAAGAGAACTGTTTTTAAATTCAGTTCCATGATCACTCCTTATTGAGCGAACAGTCATATTGTTCAGAGTTTCCATCTTCCGAACAAAGGTGATGAGTTCTTCAGGGGTGTCACTCTTAGAACGGAGAAACATTACCCATGTGCAGCGAGAGAATTCATCAACTATGACCAGCGTATATTTCTTTCCAGCGATGGATTGTTTGTTAACGGGGCCAAACAAATCCATATGGAGTAGTTGTAGAGGATATGACACTGAGGAGACTTGCTTTGACTTGAAGCTTGCCTTGGTCTGCTTCCCTTTTTCACACGCTGAACATAAAGACTCTTTGGCGTATGAATGTTGAGGTAGACCAGTGACTAACTCTTTGGAGGAAAGAGTATTCAGTGTCTTGAAATTTAGATGTGAGAGCCTCTTGTGCCATAGCCAGTTGACATCAGAAGATGCCTTTAAGAAGAAACAGGAGTTCTCAGTAGTTGTTGAGTCCATGTTTATTACATAAACATTTTCCAAACGATAACCGCTGAGAGCTATCTTCTCCTTTTTGTCAGAGACAAAGCAGGATTCCTTAGTGAAAATCACTTTGTTATCCATGTCGCAAAGCTGACTGATGCTCAGAAGATTATGCTTCAGCCCTTCAACATATGCGACTCTTCTGAAGGAGGTTGTACCATTTGAAAGTACACCATACCCTCGGGTATGTCCTTTTCCATTTCCACCGAAAGTCACAGAGGGACCCTTCTCTTCCTTGTATTTAGCGAGCAGGCTTTTCTTTCCTGTCATGTGTCTAGAGCATCCGCTATCGAGATACCAGATACCCTTCTTAACCTGCATTTACAAAGGAAGATTAGTTTTTCTTGGGTACCCACTTAACCATGTATACACGTTTGTCAGTGGAAATAGTTGGAATGGAAGGTTCAGCGGTCTTCGCAGCATTTGAAGATTCAGCTTTGTCTTTCTTCACTTTGGTTAAATTCTTAACCTCAGTGGTAGGAGTCACCTTGACCTGATTTTCACCAGGGTTGGTCTTCTTTGCCTTGGGGGCAATCTTTACCTTAGCTATCTTTTCAGCTTTGGTGGCTGTGGGGCACTTACTAGCAATATGATCGGTAAGTCCACAGTGATAACATTTCCTATAACTAAAAGTAGTTCTAGGACCACTTGTATGCTGAGCTTTTAATTTTGAATTAGAAGCGCCAGCACCAAGTAAACTATTGGTTTTAGAAATGGGACGAACATTCAGTTCTTCAGATTTCTTACCAAGGATATCCACTCTGAGTCTAGGAGTAGATCGCTGAATAGATCCAGAGATCAGCTTTCTAGATCCAGAGATCAGCTTTCTAGATCCAGAGAGGTAGGTCACTGAGGCTTTAGAAGCATTCAGCTTTGGTACTAAGGTACCCTTCTGAGGATTTTGATAAATAACAATTCCTTTACCTTTGTCTCTAGAGACAGAGGTAGGTTTTGAATAAACCATTTTCTCCTTACCTTTTGAGAAGGTAGGAGTTTCCTCAGGGATTGGTGTAATGGACGAGGAGCACTGAGATGATGAAGTGTCAGCGACTGAGGATACGAACGTTCCAAATTTAAGCATTGAACGTTCAGTGGTTTGTTTTGGAGTATCATATTTATAACCCAGACCACGTTTATCACTCAGAGGAATCTGAGCCTTAATTATCTCAGTGATCTTTGTTGAAGAATTACACCATCCTTCCACAGTAGCTTGTTCAGCTTTTAATGCAGCGATAGCTTCTGCTCGTTCGATTTTGACTAGCTGATTTAAATAGACTTGATCTTTAAAATCATCTTCAATTTTAGAAAGCTTTTCTATTTGAAGGTGGCAGTTTTTAAGCTTTTCAGCGAGATCAAGATTTTGGTTTTCAACCACAGCTTTGCCGTTCATGGCTTCATATAAACTTCTAGTCAATAGATCGATTTTATGGAGACTATCAGCTTCATCAATATTTGCAATATTGGTAAAGAAAGAAGGTGATACCTGAATGGCAGATGTTGAAGTGGAGGGAATGTCTGAACTTTCTTCCTCTTCTTCAATCTTGGCCATGAGACATTGATTTGCTTCATCATCTTCAGAATCAGATGATGAGGCTTCTTCATCAGAAGCAGCCCAATCATAGTCAGCCATCAGGCCTTTTCCTTTCTTTTTAAAGCTTTTCAGCTTTGCATACTTCTCCTTCAGCTTTGAGTATTTGTCATCTTTATTCCTTGGAACAAAGGATTTCTTTGTAAAAGCTGAAGGTCTCATGATTTTCTTTGACCTGCACTCGTTAGCGAAATGACCTGTCTTTTCGCAGTTGAAACAAGTAGCAGTAGCCTTATCAACAAAAGCTGATGACTTAGGCTTGTCAACTATGGAAAGAGTTTTGTTCTTTCTAAACATTTTCTTCTTGGCGAATCTCCTGAACTTTTTAGTTAGGAGAGCCAAGGATTCATCATCATCTGAAGAATCAGAGTCTGATGACCTTTCAGAGTTACTCTCTAACTCAGTGATAGTGACCGAGGGTCGCTGAGTAGAAGGTTCCTCTGAGATTAAAGCAACAGGGGTGCTTTTGGAATCTTTTACAAGACTCTTCTTAAGATGGCTAGATTGCTCATGATTCAGCAATGTGCCATATAAGGTAGCAAGGGTCATTGATCTTAGATCCTTTGACAGCTTGAGACACATGGAATAATTGTCCCAGCTTTCAGGTAAACATTCTAGAAACTTTGTCAGCACTTCAAAGTTAGAATATTCCTTACCAACAGTTTTTAGATCTATAATTAAGCAATTAAAACGTTGGTGAACTTCAGAGAGAGTTTCATTCTTACCAGAAATGAAGCTTTCGTATTTTCTTACCAGGTTGATCTTTCTTGAGTCCTGGACTTCAGACGTTCCTTCATACTGAACACATATTGTGTCCCACATGGCTTTTGATGATTTCAGGTTCATGACGGAATGGTAGACTTCGTCAGGAAGGGCCATGGATAGTATGGATCTGGCTTTTGTATCTATAGCCACTTTCTTCTTATCTTCGTCGGTCCACTGATGGATTTCTTTAGGAATCAGCCTTTCTGGAATAGCAGCTCTAGTTGCAGTGGCTGGAACTAAAGGATCAATTATTACAGGGATGTGTGGGCCGTTCTCAAGATAGTAAGGTATAGTAGGGTCTACACCTTCTAAGAAGAGTGTCATCCTATTTTTCCACAAGTTGAAGTTATCTCTGGAAAATCTAGGGGGTTTTGCAAGAGAACCATTGTCTATATAATTTGTGTTTGTGTGGGAGGCCATTTTCAGATAATAGCAAGGAAGAGAAATATCTTAGATTAGATCTTGTTTATGAGATTAAACAAATCCGCTCTGATACCACTTGTTGGTCCCGAAGGCCTATACAAGTTTGTAGAAGGGGGGGGGGGGGGGGTGAATACAAACACATAGATTTTACTTTTCTAAATTGTTTATTGATAAATCATTAACAATTTACAGCTTGTTGCGGAAACAAGATTAAGGATAAACCTAAATCTAAACAAGTTGGAACACTAAGATTTCTTGCACTAAGAAAGATAAGGAGATTACTAATAAAATCCTATCTTGAGAGAGATTTGAACTTGTCCAGAGTTAGCAAGTTACTTCAAAAGAAGTGAGTTCATCTCTTTATATACTGCATGCATTTAATGCAAGTCAGTATACACTTTACACGTGTCATCAGCTGGTTGGTTGCATGTCATTGACCTTGGTTGACAACCTTAGTAGCCGTAAGGATGAACAGTGTAGTATCAGAGTGGTTGTACGATTTCAGATTTTCGGAGGTTCTTTTCTGACATTTCGTACGGAGGCGTGCAAGGGTGGTTAAGACAAAAGTACTTTGTACGGAGGACTTCATGATCAGCTTTCGTTGATTCAGCGATTATCATTTACTATTCAGCAGATGATAAAGTTCAGCGATAGCTGAAGTCTTGTACTTGATACTTCACGTTGAGTGGACAAATCTGAGTCTTCGCTAATCCGCATCAGTTCATTAGGAGACTTGTCGCTGGTTCTTGAGCTTGATCTTCGACTTCAGCGTAGAACCTTTGTTGACGTGAAACTTGTCTTCAGGGATCATAAGTAAACAACTAACTTATGAGCGATCACCATAATGACTGAACAGACTCAGAGCATTAATGGTGAACAGTGTTCGCTGAATGTTTAATTTAAAGAGTGAGAGTTCCTATCAGCGGTACTGTAAGATCTTAGTACTTATCAGCGATAGTGAAACTCTGATACATATTGTTTACTTACAATTTTCACTAAGTATAAGAGAGGGTCATTATCAAATCACTGAGGGTTTGGATCAACAGTGACTAACTCTTTAGAAGAAAGAGTATCCAGTGTCTTGAAGTTTAGATAAAAGAGCCTTTTATGCCATAACCAGTTGACATCAGATGAGGCTTTTGAGAAGAAACAGGAGTTGTCAGTGGTTGTTGAGTCCATGTTTATTACATAAACATTTTCCAAACGATAACCGCTGAAAGCTATCTTCTCCTTTTTGTCAGTGACAAAGCAGGATTCCTTGGTAAAGATTACCTTGTTGTCCTTGTCGCAAAGCTGACTGATGCTTAAAAGATTATGCTTCATCCCTTCAACATATGCGACTCTTCTAAAGGTTGTTGTACCATTAGAGAGTACACCAAACCCTCGGGTATGTCCTTTTCCATTTCCACCGAAAGTCACAGAGGGACCCTTCTCTTCCTTGTATTCAGCGAGCAGGCTTTTCTTTCCAGTCATGTGTCTAGAGCATCCGCTATCGAGATACCAGATACCCTTCTTAACCTGCATCACAAAGGAAGATTAGTTTTTCTTGGGTACCCACTTAACCATGTGTACACGTTTGTCAGTGGAAGTAGTTGGAATGGAAGGTTCAACAATCTTCGCCGCATTTGAAGATTCAGCTTTGTCAGTCTTCACTTTGGTTAATTTCTTAACCTCAGTGGTCTTCTTTGCCTTGGGGGCAATGATCTTCACCTTATCTATCTTTTCAGCTTTGGTGGTTGTGGGGCACATACTAGAAATATGATCAGTGAGTCCACAGTGATAACATTTCCTATAACTAAAAGTTCTAGGACCATTTGAATACTGATCTTTAGATTTTGAATTAGAAGTACCAGCACCAAGTAAGCTGATGGCTTTTGAAATGGGAGGAACATTCAGTTCTTCGGATTTCTTACCAGAGACATCCACTCTGATTCTAGGAGTAGATCGCTGAATAGATCCACGCTGATTAGATCCAGAGATTTTGGTTAAAAGCAATTCCTTTACTAAGGTACCCTTCTGAGGATTTTGGTTAAAAGCAATTCCTTTACCTTTATTTTTAAAGACAGAGGTAGGTTTTGGATAAACCATTCTCTCTTTACCTTTTGAAGAGGTAGAAATTTCCTCAGGGATAGGCGGTCTGGACGAGGAACACTGAGAGGATGAAGTATCAGCGACTGAGGATACGAAAGTTCCAAATAAGAGCATGGAACGATCAGTGGTTGGTTCTAGAGTATCAGCTTTGTAACCAAGACCACGTTTATCACTCAGGGGAATCTGAGACTTAATTATCTCTGTGATCTTTGTTGAGAAATTATACCATCCATCAACACTAGCTTTCTCAGCTCTTAATGCAGCGATAGCTTCTTCGCGCTCGATTTTGACTAGCTGATTTAAGTGCACTTGATCTTTAAAATCTTCTTCAATTTTAGAAAGATTTTCTATTTGAAGGTGACAGTTTTTTAAGCTGTTCAGCGAGATCAAGGTTTTGATTTTCAACTATAGTTTTGCCATTCATGGCTTCATATAAACTTCTAGTCAAGAGATCGATTTTACGAAGACTATCAGCTTCATCAATATTTGCAATATTTGTAAAGGAGGAAGGTGATACCTGAATAGCAGAGGTTGAAGTAAAGGGAATGTCTGAACTTTCTCTTCCTCATCTTCAATCATCATCTGACAGAGATTGGCTTCATCATCTTCAGAGTCAGATGATGATTCTTCTTCATCAGAGGCAGCCCAATCATAAGCCATCAGGCCTTTGCATTTCTTCTTAAAGCTTTTCAGCTTCGCATACTTTTCTTTCAGCTTAGCGTATTTGTCATCTTTATTCCTGGGAATAAAGGATTTCTTGGGAAACGCTGAGTTTCTCGAAACTTTCTTAGACCTGCACTCGTTAGCGAAATGTTCTATCTTTTCGCAGTTCAAACAAGTAGCAGTAGCCTTATCAACAGGAGTTGATGATCTTGGCTTGTCAGTAATGGAAAGAGGTTTATTTTTTTGGAACATTTTCTTTTTGGCGAATCTCCTGAACTTTTTAGTGAGGAGAGCCAAAGATTCATCATCTGAAGAGCCATAATCTGATGACCTTTCAGAGTTACTTTCCAACTCATTGATAGTGACCGAGGGTCGCTGAGTGGAAGGTTCCTATGAGATTAAAGCAACTGGGGTGCTTTTGGAATCTTTTACAAGATTCTTCTTAAGATGACTCCATTGCTCATGATTCAGCATCGTCCCATATAAGGTAGCAAGGGTCATTGATCTTAGATCCTTTGACAGCTTGAGACACATAGAATAACTGTCCCGGCTTTCAGGTAAACATTCTAGAAACTTTGTCAGCACTTCAAAGTTAGAATATTCCTTACCAACAGTTTTCAGATCTATTATTAAGCAATTAAAACCTTGGTGAACTTCAGAGAGAGTTTCATTCTTACCACAAATGAAACTTTCGTATTGTCTTATTAGGTTGATCTTTTGAGAGTCCTGGACTTCAGACGTACCTTCATACTGAACACAGATTGTGTCCCACATGGCTTTTGAGGTTTTCATGTTCATGACGGAATGGTAGACTTCGTCAGGAAGAGCCATGGATAGTATGGATCTGGCTTTGGTGTCGATAGCCACTTTCTTCTTATCTTCGTTAGTCCACATATGAGCTTCCTTGGGTATCAGCCTTTCTGGAATAGCAGGTCTATTCTCAGCGGCTGGTACTGCAACATCAATTCTTACAGGAATATATGGGCCGTTTTCAAGATAGTAAGGCATAGTAGGGTCTACACCTTCTAAGAAGAGAATCATCCTATTTTTCCATAGATTAAAATTATCTCTGGAGAATCTAGGGGGTTTTGCAAGAGAACCATTGTCAATATAGTTTGTATTTGTGTTGGCAGCCATTTTCAGAAATAGCAAGGAAGAGAAATCTTAGTATAGATCAGATTTTGTTTATGAGATTAAACAAATCTGTTCTGATACCACTTGTTGGTCCCGAAGGGCTATACAAGTTTGTAGAAGGGGGGGGGGGGGGGTTGAATAAAAACACTAAGATTTTACTTTTCTAAATTGTTTATTGATAAATCATTAACAATTTACAGCTTGTTGCGGAACGATTAAGGATAAACCTAAATCTAAACAAGTTGGAACACTAAGTTTCTTGCACTAAGAAAGAGAAGGAAATTACTAATAATAACCTATCTCAAGATAAGAAGGATGAACTTGTCCAGAGTTAGCAAGTTACTTCAAAATGAAGTGAGTTCTTCTTCTTATATACTGCATGCATTTAATGCATGGCAGTTTACACTTTACACGTGGCAGCAGCTCATTGGTTGTACGTCATTGACCTTTGTTGACAACCTTAGTAGCCGCATGTTTGAACAGTGTTGTATCAGAGTGGTTGTACGATTTCAGACAATAAGGAGGTTCTTTTCTGACATATCGTACGGAGTCGTGCAAGGGTGGTTAAGACAAAAGTACTTTGTACGGAGGACTTCATGATCAGCTTTTCGTTGATTCAGTGATCTATCATTCTATATCAGCGAATGATAGAGTTCAGCGATAGCTAAAGTCTCGTACTTGATACTTCACGTTGAGTGGACAAATCTGAGTCTTCGCTGATCCACATCAGTTCATCAGGAGACTTGTCGCTGGTTCTTGAGCTTGATCTTCGACTTCAGCGTAGAACCTATTTTGACGTGAAACTTGTCTTCAGAGATCATAAGTAAACAACTAACTTATCAGCGATCACCCCAAGGACTGAACAGACTCAGAGTATTATGGTGAACAGTGTTCGCTGAATGTTTAATCTAAAGAGCGAGAGTTCCTATCAGCGGTACTGTAAGGTCTTAGTACTTATCAGCGATAGTGAAACTCTGATACATATTGTTTACTTACAATTTTTACTAAGTATTTAATAGAGGGTCATTATCAAATCACTGAGGGTTTGGATCAACAAACCTTAGTAGCCGCATGTTTGAACAGTGTAGCATCAGAGTGGTTGTACGATTTCAGACAATAAGGAGGTTCTTTTCTGACATATCATACGGAGTCGTGCAAGGGTGGTTAAGACAAAAGTACTTTGTACGGAGGACTTCTTGATCAGCTTTCGTTGATTCAGCGCTTTATCATTCTATATCAGTGAATGACAAAGTTCAACGATAGCTGAAGTCTTGTACTTGATACTTCACGTTGAGTGGACAAATCTGAGTCTTCGCTGATCCACATTAGTTCATTAGGAGACTTGTCGCTGGTTCTTGAGCTTGATCTTCGACTTCAGCGTAGAACCTATGTTGACGTGAAACTTGTCTTCAGGGATCATAAGTAAACAACTAACTTATTAGCGATCACCATAAGGACTGAACAGGCTCAGAGTATTATGGTGAACAGTGTTCGCTGAATGTTTAATCTAAAGAGCGAGAGTTCCTATCAGCGGTACTGTAAGGTCTTAGTACTTATCAGCGATAGTGAAACTCTGATACATATTGTTTACTTACAATTTTCACTAAGTATTTTAAGAGAGGGTCATTATCAAATCACTGAGGGTTTGGATCAACAATCTCCCCCTATTTAATTATGACATAGCAACAGAGAAAATTGATATTTAATAAAAACATAAGGATAAAAAGAACTCATAAAATATTTGTCTCTTTTACTGTTTTCTGGGATCTTTTCTGTACTGATGGAGTAAAGTACTTTCGCTGAAATCTTTCTTTAAACTTCGTATCAGATTACAAAGGGAAGTGGAAAGATTATAAGTACAAGCGAAATAAATTACATGTATAAAAGAATAACTGATAAAATAGAAGAATAAGGCGATCTTATCAGCTTATAGAGGTTCTTCCTTAATGAGAAGTTCATCAAGGGTCTTTGATGTGGGAATCATCCAGTCAGGGACATTTACTCCTTGATTCCTTTTGTTCAGAGCTTCTTAAAAAATCAAGGGTTTAAGATGCCGTGCCTGAATGTCGCGTTTGAATTCACACCAGTAGATGAGATCTTTCAGCTGTTCGATGGGAGTGATGGGAAGCTCAGAGATACATTGAAAACGTTGTCGTCCACCATAGTCAATAAAGAATATCCCATAGGGTTTGCTTATGACTTTTCCAGGGATGAAAGTCTCACCAGGAGGAAGAGATGTATCAAGTGCGGAAAGGTCAGATTCTGGACCAAGAACTTCAGCACGAGAAAAACCAATACCTGTTTCGTTCTGTATAAGAGGACCTGAGTCTGAAGGTTTAGACTTTTTCTTTGTAGAGGCCCTTCTTTTCTGATTTGCGAGAGGAGGGGGAGGAGGAATATCCACACAAGAAGAGACTAAGTCGATCTGTTGATTTATCAGCTTTTCGAAATGATCCTTGTACTTAGATTGAGACTTCTGGATGGCTAATCTGATCTCCAACCATTCAGAGAGACCGTACTTCGTGATGGCTTCAACATAGAATTTTTCGTACTGTCCGTTTTCTCTGAATATCTCGATTTCAGCGATTGAAACTTTGAGGGTTGATTTTCCAGTGATATGTACCTTGTTGATTCTGGCAGGGTCGATATCTGAAGTGTACCTTTTCTTTGCACCAGTTTAAAGTAGATTGAGACACAATTCTCTTTTCTTCAACGATCTTCTTGGCGTCTTCCCATAGCTGACGTTGGACTTGAATGGGAATTTGTTTCAGCTTGGGGTCTTCGACTGATTCTTAAATAAGCTGGATGGCGAGTTCTCTGTCTTTTTCTTCAGCTTCCTATCTTTCAGCGATTAACCTTTCAGCTCTGAGGTGATCCTTGTATTCCTTTTGTGAAAGTCTGAACTTTGGAGGAATGGAAGGAAGTTGATCATGCTTCAGGATGATTCGCTGATCTTCGAACTTCTTTATCATTTCTTCTCTTCTTCTCTAATCCTCTTCACTTGGTTTTTGAGGAACCAAGGAAGGTCTGTTTTTGTGAGAGAGCGTCTGTTATTTAGGTTCATCAGTCTCAGAGATCAAATCCAAGACTGGGATTATTTCTTCAGCGTTGGGAGCTGGGATTATTTCTTCAGCAGCAGCTGGTTGTACTTTAGAATCCTCAAGCAGGGGAGAGGACTAGCTAAACACAGCGATCTTACGAATAAGAACTTGGGTAGAACAGAGAAAAGAAATGGGTTTAAGTGTATAGGCTTTTTGTGGAGAGTAGAGCTGATAATGTGTATAGATAGAGGAGGGATGCAGTGTAAGGAAGTAAGATGTAGTGTACCTGACGAACTGGCTTTTGA
This sequence comes from Saussurea involucrata, assembly GCA_033807775.1. Taxonomy (NCBI): domain Eukaryota; kingdom Viridiplantae; phylum Streptophyta; class Magnoliopsida; order Asterales; family Asteraceae; genus Saussurea; species Saussurea involucrata. The sequence continues at coordinate 15,811,036 of CM066312.1, forward strand.
AGCAAGATCATCAGATTTTCATTGTCTTCAGCGACACCTTTTCCTTTGCCCTTGTCAGCTTCAGACGCTGAGGGCTTTGTCTTGGTCCGCTCCCCTAAAGGTTCTTTTATCGAAATCCCTTTAAGAGCTGTACTCTTCTGAACAGGCTTGACGATAAAGAAGTCATCATCATCATCATCGTCATCATCATCATTCTTTGGAGAAGAAGATGGTTCATCATCAGAGATGTCGACGGCTTTTTCATCTTCAGCTTCAGATTCAGATTCTTCAGCAGCTTCTTCGAGTTGCTCCCCCTCAGATACAGAGGTAAGCTTCTCGGTTCCCTCAGGGTTTTCATCTCCCTGAGGTCCAGCAGTTGTTTCTTCATTTGTCTTCTCCCCCTCTTCAGTAAGGGAAAGGTTTTCAGTCTTCTCCCCCTCGATAGATTCATCATGGGGAAGGTCTTCAGAGTTCTTCTCCCCCTTCCTCATGATGAGTGGGGGAGGAATGTGATGACTCAGCAGATGGTGTTGGTTCCCTGTCTTCTTGGCCAGGGATCCCAATATAGTTTTCAATCGCTGCTACTCTGTCTTCTAGGCCAGTAATAGCAGGAGTGATCTTGAAAAGTTCAACATGATCCGCCGGAGTAAAATGCGAAGGTGCAGGGGTAGGGGCGGTCATGTGATTCAGGATCTGCTGTACCATTGTCTTCACTGAACTTACATCAGTCTTTACTGAACTCACGTCAGTCTTTACATCAGACATATCTCCCTGAAGATTTCCAACCGATGTCTTCAGCGTTATGACCTCGCTAGACATGGTTTGAACTATTGTTTTGAGAGAGGTGTAGTCTGTGTGGATGTCAGAAAGAACTTTGGTAAAGTCACCAAGAGTACCATCAACCTTCTCCAAATCAGCTTTGGAGGCTTTCTGTTCAACCACTTTTGTCAGCTTGTTGAGATTCTCTCCAGCGTTTGTTATAGCTGAAGAGTTGTCTGAGAGAGTAGTGGTGAGACCTGTCAGCTTTGTATCCAGGTTCTTCAGAGAGGCGTTGATGTCTCCCAAATTAGGACCTGTAACAGATAAGTACTTATGAACAAAGGAAAACTCAGAAGTTTGGGGTTTAGTTACAGTGTATATGGGTTGGTGTATACCTGCAGGAGGGTTGGTGAAGTCGTCAAAACTTCTGTGTCCTAAAAAAAGTTCCATGTCGTCAGCTAGAGTGCATGTACGCATGGTCATTCCTGCAGGTCCTGCATCCATCATTCCCTGAAAAGTATCAGCTTTAGCTTCTGGAAGAATGACGGGTGCTCCAGTGATCGTGGTGAAAACTGGATTAGAGTCCAATGGAGTAGAGAGAGAAGCGAAGGTTGAGAAAGTTGGTTGTGGAGCTGATTCAGTGTTGGATCCACTGAGAATCACTTCTTCAGTCCTATGAGAGACTGAAGGAGGTTGGGTCGATTCCAAGTTTATAACTTCAGCGTTTAGAGACGCTGAAGCTGGGATGGAAGGGGTGGCTTGTTCAGCTGTGGCAGAGCGTACGACTGAACTTTCCAACAGCTCTTCAAGATGAGCTGAGGAGTCTTCAGCATGAGATTGTTGGGGTTGCTCCTTGGTTTTCTTAGTTCTTTTGGAACCAAGTTGGGTAGTAGAGTGTTTCCTTTTTCTAGAAGGAGTGGAGGTTGCAGTTGGGGTATCAGCGGTGGGTTTTTCCACTGAAGGAGTTGCAGAAGTAGAAGAAGGAGGATTGAGAAGAGTTAAGTGAGTAGAGAGACGTACCTCGTTTGCCATTGGCTTGAAGTCGAGTACCTTAGGACCAACCTGAGAGAGTTTCAGGTCTCCTACTTTTGGGTAGTTGTCCTTCAGGCCAGTTTGGAAGACTGCGCTGATGAATCTAGAATATGGAACCCATGATGGTCGGTCAGCAGCAGAGTCTACTTTGAGCACAAGATCATCGTAGATTATCGAGGCCCAGTCAACATGAAGACCTTTCAGCAATACATAGCCCATTGCTTGTTGAGGTTGAGCGGCTTGATCAGAGGAGCCGGTCTTTTCAGTCATGCATCTTATCAAGTGTGCGAAGATGAAGTTCATCTCGCTGGGCATTTTGGATTTCTTGATGAGGGTCAGTTTCTTCTCAGGTTTCTTGTCCCTCCCGGTTTCCCATACATAACCCATTGCATCAAAGAATGCAGTGATGGCTTCCCTATCATCATGTTTCTTGTGGTTAGGGAGAGAAACAAAGGGTTTTTTCTTTTGTGGCGATGGGAAGGCTCAATGCTTTTCGGATAATGGCAGGGGTGATTTTTATGGTGCCAAAATCAGTGTCACAGAGGCTGCAATCGATTTTCTTCATGGGGTCTTTGGTCGATGTGAGCTGAGTGTGTCTGGCAGAATAACAGAACTGAGATAGTAGTAGTTGATGAGCAGGGGGTGTTATGGTCAGGGCTGTAGAGAGGCAACAGGTTTTGAGGAAATTCACAGCATCATTCAGATGTGTGACTTTCTTTCGAGGAAGAAACTCGAAAAGCGCATAGAAATTGTTTGTTTTTATTCAATCGAGTTCCTCAAGTGTTGTAACAACCCAAATCCCATATACACAACAACTCACATATGTAGCATAACATTGACATAACAAACGAACATCATATTACAAATACGGTCCCGTAGTCTTTTACAATCAGAATAAGTCATTCTACTATAAACTTCATACTAAATACATACATAACATTTAACCATTATAATACAACTGCTAAACATGCCAAATTCTTCAACATATATCCCTTCTCAAAAGCCATGCCTCGATTACTCTAATTACTTGCCCTTACCCGATCCGCCACCTGGAATACATATTTTAAAACAAAATGAGGGTTAGACCTAATGGTCTAAGTGAGAAAATCCCTGTTAATTTGAAACCATTTATATAACTTCATTCATATAAATCACACAGCACAATCAAATATATCAATTTGAACTCACACATCCTGTACCTTCCCTTCTCATTTCTCATGGCCATATTAGTTGGTAGCAAGCCAACCAATAATTTACAACGCTGTACAACATCTACAGCCAAGCAACGCTATACAGATTCTATATCCAAACACACCGGTCCTATGTCCGGCCAACGTATTATAACATAGTATAATACTCATGTAAATATAATACCTCAATATATTATAATTCACATATATCACACCTGTAAACCAATAACCACCAATTATCACATTTCCAAACCATACATATATGTATTCCAGTTGAAAATACTTTTAAAGTAAAACTCACCTGTTTTGATTATTACGCTCGCAAGTTCCTTTCAAACTGGTCTTATCTCTTACCACGACTTCCACCAAATCTGAAACAATTTAAGGTACATATACTGCTTTACTAGCCAACCAATAAAGCTTAGCAGTTCCTGTTCTCAACTGTATCACTAAACTTAACAACTATCGGGACTATACAGAGTACCGTGCTTCTCAGTACCGGGACTACACAGTACCGGGACTCTTTGGTACCGGGAGTTAGCAATACCGGGAGTTCACTATACCGGAAGTCGACACTACCGGGAGTCGACTATACCGGGACTCCACACTACCGGGAGTCGACCATACCGGGAGTCCATACTACCGGAGTCGACCATACCGGGAGTCTACCGGGACTTCCCCGGGACTATAAGAACACAGTCGGTTCATTTTCTCAGAAATCGATTGAGACTAACACTAATCAATGAAATCGACGTTTCTAAACCGATAGCTATCTTCTACTCATGATTATAAACACAAAATATAAAGGGACTAACCTCAAAATCGTTTCTAACCCAATCGATTGATGCTCAAACCGTAACTTTCTTCTTTCGCTTTCTTCTCCTCCAAAACTCCCGCACACACACACACACATACTCTTTCTAATTTTGGTATATGAACTATCTGAAGACTTAAGAGGTAATATTAAACCACAACTTACCAAATAGACCTTGAACTTCTCAAACTTAACCCAATCACCCCTAAACTCATAGTTTTTCCCAAACATACTCTAAACATCTAACTTTAAAGTTATCTTTATTTAACGGAAAGAGGATTTAATTAACGGATTTACCCGGGGTATTACATCATCTCCCCCTTAAAAGAATTCCGTCCCGGAATTCAGTTAAGTAAAAAGATAAGGGTATTTGGCTCTCATTTGTGTCTCTGACTCCCATGTAGCATCCTGACCTCTATGGTGTCTCCACTGAACTTTCACTTGCCTGATTTCTTTATTCCGTAGCACTTTAACTTTACGATCCACTATAGCTTCCGGCTCTTCCACATAATTCAGTTTTTCGTCGACTCGGATATCTGGTAGAGAGACTGCCTGGTCTGGAGTAACCAAACACTTTCGGAAGTTCGATACATGAAACGCATTTTGGATTCTGCTCAATTCCGGTGGAAGATCTAATCGGTAAGCAACTTCACCGATCCTTTCTGTTATTGCAAATGGTCTAATATACCTAGGGCTAAGTTTACCTTGTCGTCCAAATCTGATGACTCCTTTCCACGGCGAAACCTTTAACATCACGTAATCCCCAACTTGAAATTCCAATGGCTTTCGGCGTCGGTCAGCGTAGCTTTTCTGTCTGTCTTGAGCCACTTTCAATCGTTCACGGATCTGAGTAACCTTATCGGCGGTTAACTGAACTATTTCCGGCCCCGCTAACTGTTTCTCTCCCACTTCGTTCCAACATAGAGGCGTTCGGCATTTCCTACCATACAGTACTTCGAACGGTGCCGCTTGTATGCTGGAATGATAACTGTTGTTGTAAGCGAATTCAATCAATGGTAAATGCTTATCCCACGATCCCCCAAAATCAACAATGCAAGCCTGGAGTATATCTTCTAGGGTATGTATTGTTCGTTCACTCTGCCCATCTGTTTGGGGATGATACGCCGTACTTAACTTTATCTGTGTCCCCATTTCCCTTTGAAAACTTCTCCAAAATCTTGAAGTAAAACGACTATCACGATCAGAAATGATAGAGATTGGAACTCCATGTCGAGTTACTATTTCGTCAATGTATAACTTTGCCAATCGCTCCATCAAATCGGTTTCCTTTATCGGTAGAAAGTGTGCAGACTTTGTCAATCTGTCGACGATCACCCAAATAGAATCAAATCCCTTAGGAGTCCTTGGTAGTTTGGTGATGAAATCTGTGGTAATCTGCTCCCACTTCCACATAGGTATTTCTAGCCGTTGTAGTTGACCAAACGGCTTTTGGTGTTCGATCTTTACTTTCTTACAAGTATCGCATCTTTCCACATACTGTGCAATCCCTCTTTTTATCCCCGGCCACCAATAGAATTGCTTTAAATCTTTATACATCTTGTTTGTACCTGGGTGAATAGAGAAACGGGATTGATGGGCTTCTTGTAGAACACGATCACGTAACCCACCCAAACGAGGTACCCACACTCTGTTTCCCAGACACAATAACCCACGATCATCTTTTACTAACAATGCTGACATCCCCGCTAACCGTTCTGATTTCAGATGTTCATCCTGATATGCCTCCACTTGACACTTCTGCAATTCGTCGAATATGTTGGGTAGGAGTTCAGTTCGTAGCGAAATAACCTTTATTGTCCCACTCCTTTCTTGACGACTCAATGCATCAGCTACCACATTTGCCTTTTCGGATGATACAGGATTTCACAGTCGTAATCATTCAGCAATTCTAACCATCTTCTTTGTCTCATATTTAGTTCCTTCTGATCAAAGAGATGTTGGAGACTTTTATGATCGGTATAAATCTGACATTTGGACCCATACAGATAATGTCTCCAAATCTTTAACGCGAAAATGACTGCGGCAAGCTCCATGTCGTGCGTAGGATACTGCCTTTCATGATCCTTTAATTGACGAGAAGCATAAGCAATAACCTTTCCCCGCTGCATAAGTACACATCCCAAACCCAGTTTTGACGCATCACTATAAACAACAAAATCTTCCGAACCTTCAGGTAGTGATAGAATCGGCGCGCTGCACAGTTTCTCTTTCAATATCCGGAATGCCTCGTCTTGTTCTGCTTTCCATTCAAACTTCAGGTTCTTCTGGGTCAGCTTAGTCAAAGGCGTTGCGATACGAGAGAAGTCTTTTATAAATTTCCGATAGTAGCCGGCTAAACCCAGAAAACTACGTACTTCGGTTGCTGTCTTCGGCGGTTCCCACTTTTCAACTGCTTCCACTTTCATCGGATCAACTTGTATACCTTTCTCAGAAACGACATGCCCCAGAAACTGAACTTCTCGCAACCAGAATTCACATTTAGAGAACTTAGCGTATAACTTTTCTTTCTTCAGCAACTCCAGAACCAAACGAAGATGTTGTGCGTGATCCTCTTTGGATCGGGAATAGATAAGGATATCATCAATAAATACAATAACGAATTTATCAAGATACGGATTACATACCCGATTCATTAAATCCATAAAGGCAGTTGGGGCCTTTGTCAGTCCAAACGGCATTACTAAGAATTCGTAGTGGTTGTACCTTGTACGAAAAGCAGTCTTTAGAACGTCTTCTTCTTTAACTTTCAACTGGTGATAACCGGATCTTAGATCAATCTTGGAGAGATAGCAAGCTCCAACTAACTGATCGAAAAGGTCATCAATTCGGGGTAACGGATACTTGTTCTTTATCGTGGGCTTATTCAATTCTCGGTAGTCGATACACATTCTCATCGAACCATCCTTCTTTTTCACAAATAACACTGGTGCTCCCCATGGTGAAGAACTAGGTCTGATGAAGCCTTTATCGGATAGGTCTTGTAATTGTGTCATCATCTCTTTCATCTCTGGAGGTGCCAGACGATAAGGTGCACGAGCAATAGGAGTGGCTCCAGGAACTAAGTCGATACCAAATTCCACTTGTCTAACCGGAGGAAGACTATTCAAGTCTTCTGGGAAAACTTCAGGGAATTCACTAACAATAGGAATATCTTCCATCCTATTCTTTTCAGGCCTGCTATCTATCACATAGGCTAAGTAACTCTGACAACCCTTGCTAACACATTTACGGGCTTTTATCATAGATATTAGGCTAGACTGATGATTCCTACGATCACCATAAATCACTACTGGTCCCTTCTCAGGTAATACCACATTTATTAACTTCTTATCACACACTATATTAGCCTGATTCTCGGCTAACCAGTCCATTCCCACTACGACGTCAAACTCTATCAAAGTTATAGGAAACAATTGTATCGGCACTCTACACTCCTCTATATTTATCACACAGTCATCAAATACTTCTTTAACTGACACTTGATTATCATTTGTCGTATCTACTGATAGAGCATGTTCTAGCATTTTAGGTTTCAAACACAGGCAAGCAGCAAATGCAGGAGACACAAACGATCGGTTTGCACCTGAATCAAATAACACCTTAGCACGTGTAGAGTTTATTAAAAATGTACCTGTGACCACATCCAGAGTTTCCTCCGCTTCTTTCTCAGTCATTTGAAATGCGCGACCCCTGGTTACTTGCGGTTCCAGTCTTGGTATTACTGGTTTAACAATCGATGGCCTGCCCGAAGATCCACCTTGTTGTATCCTTCCCCTCGGACAGTCTGACTGAAGGTGATCTGGTGAATTGCATAAGAAACATAGCCGCGTTACCTTACAATCTTTGATGACGTGTCCGGTCTTCCCACACTTATAACATGCTCGTAAATCACCTCGGCAATTTCCTTGGTGGACACGATTACACTTCTGACATGGTCTTTCCGCTGGTCGAAACGGCGGACGGTTATCATACCTCTAAAATCGGGACTTCTTCGGATTGTATTGTGGTCCTTCCCACTTTCTCTTCTCGATACTTTTATTGCCAACATCTCTTCTCATATCTCGTTCAACATTCTCCGCGGCATCAACTGCAGCTGAGAAGGTATCGGGTCCTTTTGCAGTCACTAGAATTCTAACCTCTGAGTTCAGCCCGAAGATAAACCTTTCCGTCTTCATCGCCTCCGTAGCAACATAGTATTCTGCGAACCGAGACTTTTCCAGGAAGCTAGCGGTGTAGTCTCGAACGGATAAGTTTCCTTGTTGTAAGTTCATAAATTCCCCTTCCAGTTGTTTGACGGCTGCTTGGGGACAAAATGCGTTCCTGTAGGCTATCACAAATTCTTCCCAAGAGAGGGTAGAATAAACATCAGATCCCTTAAAATGAATAAAGGATTCCCACCAATACAAAGCATCCCCCTTTAACATTGTTGTTCCATACAATACTCTATCTTCGTCAGCGCACTTACTCGTCTTGAAGATAGCTTCTATTTCCTTCATCCATCTCATTGCTTTCACTGGATCCCTGTCTCCTGAGTAGGTCGGAGGTCTACAGCTTAAAAACATTTTGTAGTCGCACCTCCTTTGTACTGGTACAACAGTCGATGTGATTGGCATTTCATCTTCCAGTCCGGGATCCGGTATTCCAGTTTCATTATGACGGTTCCGATCAAACATTGTTTGTATGCTAGCCTGCAATCTTTCCATTTCTGCCATTAGATCATCCCTGGTAACAAATTCTGTACCCTGTGGCTGGACTCTACCTCCGGCTCGACCTCCAGCTCTACCTCCGGTTCTACCCCCGACTCTGCCCCCAGTTCTGCCTCCCCTGTCCCCTGTTCCTATCGGCGGATTCGTACTATTCGGATTTCTTCCTCCTCCTCGATTCGAATTCCGTGTACCGCTTGCCATTCTGTAGATTTAAACAAGGTTAATATACAGATAAGCACATACCCCATATAACAAGGTATTCCAGTTCAAACATGTACCTGTAAGATCACAATTACACTGGCCAGGTGTAATATGAAATTACCTTACATGATGTTCCTTCTACCTTTTATACTTCATCATCCCAAGGTTCTATAATGATAAGGACATCCTACTTCACATGCAGTTTAAGTCTAGGTACAGATACAAATACCTAAATCCCTTAAACTAAGGCTCTGATACCATTCGTAACAACCCAAATCCCATATACACAACAACTCACATATGTAGCATAACATTGACATAACAAACGAACATCATATTACAAATACGGTCCCGTAGTCTTTTACAATCAGAATAAGTCATTCTACTATAAACTTCATACTAAATACATACATAACATTTAACCATTATAATACAACTGCTAAACATGCCAAATTCTTCAACATATATCCCTTCTCAAAAGCCATGCCTCGATTACTCTAATTACTTGCCCTTACCCGATCCGCCACCTGGAATACATATTTTAAAACAAAATGAGGGTTAGACCTAATGGTCTAAGTGAGAAAATCCCTGTTAATTTGAAACCATTTATATAACTTCATTCATATAAATCACACAGCACAATCAAATATATCAATTTGAACTCACACATCCTGTACCTTCCCTTCTCATTTCTCCTGGCCATATTAGTTGGTAGCAAGCCAACTAATAATTTACAACGCTGTACAACATCTACAGCCAAGCAACGCTATACAGATTCTATAGCCAAACACACCGGTCCTATGTCCGGCCAACGTATTATAACATAGTATAATACTCATGTAAATATAATACCTCAATATATTATAATTCACATATATCACACCTGTAAACCAATAACCACCAATTATCACATTTCCAAACCTTACATATATGTATTCCAGTTGAAAATACTTTTAAAGTAAAACTCACCTGTTTTGATTATTACGCTCGCAAGTTCCTTTCAAACTGGTCTTATCTCTTACCACGACTTCCACCAAATCTGAAACAATTTAAGGTACATATACTGCTTTACTAGCCAACCAATAAATCTTAGCAGTTCCTGTTCTCAACTGTATCGCTAAACTTAACAACTACCGGGACTATACAGAGTACCGGGCTTCTCAGTACCGGGACTACACAGTACCGGGACTCTTTGGTACCGGGAGTTAGCAATACCGGGAGTTCACTATACCGGAAGTCGACACTATCGGGAGTCGACTATACCGGGACTCCACACTACCGGGAGTCGACCATACCGGGAGTCCATACTACCGGAGTCGACCATACCGGGAGTCTACTGGGACTTCCCCGGGACTATAAGAACACAGTCGGTTCATTTTCTCAGAAATCGATTGAGACTAACACTAATCAATGAAATCGACGTTTCTAAACCGATAGCTATCTTCTACTCATGATTATAAACACAAAATATAAAGGGACTAACCTCAAAATCGTTTCTAACCCAATCGATTGATGCTCAAACCGTAACTTTCTTCTTTCGCTTTCTTCTCCTCCAAAACTCCCACACACACACACACACTCTTTCTAATTTTGGTATATGAACTATCTGAAGACTTAAGAGGTAATATTAAACCACAACTTACCAAATAGACCTTGAACTTCTCAAACTTAACCCAATCACCCTTAAACTCATAGTTTTTCCCAAACATACTCTAAACATCTAACTTTAAAGTTTTCTTTATTTAACGGAAAGAGGATTTAATTAACGGACTTACCCGGGGTATTACAAGTGTGAACTTGACCTGAGGAGCCTTGATGATTTCTAGTTCCTCAACAGCAGCAGTGTTCTCAGTAGTAGGAATATCAGTAGATGCCATTGCTGTATTATCAGTTCAACCAAAGATATAACAAATAAGAATAATCTTAATGTGGAAAGATTTTCCAATAAGATGGTTCGAATTTTGTCCATTTCATTTAGACAAAAATGTCTTAATGAAGATTAGGGTTTTCTTGTTTTTGAAAAAGAAATGCAAACCCAATAAAAAGTCTTGTTTTCCAGTTTCCTTTGAGGATTAGGATTCTGGAAAAACGTATGAAGAACAAGTTTAAGATATTTTCAATTAAACTTGAAGAACAACCATGAAAGGTTGTGTTCATAAAACCATGAAAGAAATGATTTCATTTTTGAAAAAGTTCTTTTGATTGATCTTGTAAAAACAATGAGAAGATCATTAACAAGTTTTAAGAAACAGGTAAATAAAAGAAATATTAACCTGGTTCGTTAAAGAAGAAGAAGATGAACAGTTCTTGAAAACTTGAGAGCAAAAATGCAATAGTAGTTTTCTTGAGGAAGAAGTTGTTCGCGTTAAGGAAAAATATAAACCCAAAATGTGTTTATATAGTGAGATTATAGAGAGAGAAAATCTTGAGCGGGAAAAGATTTTCATCATGACACGGACACGTGTTTGCATTTGATTGGAAGGTAAACGAAACGTGCAATCGTGTGTCAGAAAAAGAACGTGTCAGGGTTTATCCGTTGCGATGACGTCACGGATGTCCTTTCATATTTTAGGATGTCTCTGAGGTTTTGAAAGCTCAGGGACACTTTTGAAAACATGAAGCACTGAATAGAAATATCAGTGTTGGTTTTAGAAATTTCAAAGTACCGCTGATTAAGGAAGAGATATTCAGCGATGCAATTTGTTTTGAAATCTTGCATTTACATGCGATTGTCAGCGAGTAAGAGAGAAAACATACCTTGACATCAGCGAATCAATTATGTTCAGAGAGAGAGTGATAGAAGGGGTTATACAAGTTGATTTTATCCTATCGCTGATCAAATATGAACCGCTGAAGATTTTACTCTTCAAAGTTCAGCATTCCAAGCTCGCTGATGAGAAAGTTGAATCTTGTCACATCAAGAGGTTTGGTGAACATATCAGCTAACTGATAATCAGTTGGGATAAAGTGAAGTTCTATATCACCATTCATCACATGATCTCTGATAAAATGATACCTGATTTCGATGTGTTTTGTTTTTGAGTGTAGCACTGGATTGTTGGCTATAGCGATGGCACTTGTGCTGTCGCAATAGATTGGAATTTTTTAGAGCTGAAGGTCATAGTCTAGTAGTTGATTTCTCATCCACAAGACCTGAGAACAACAGCTTCCAGCGGCTACATACTCAGCTTCAGCAGTTGAGGTGGACACTGAGTTTTGCTTTTTACTTGTCCAACTCACCAGCTTTCCGCCCAGGAGCTGACAGCCTCCTGTGGTGCTTTTCCTATCCAATTTGCAACCTGCAAAATCACTATCTGAATAGGCGATTAGATCGAACCCTGAGTCTTTGGGATACCAAAGACCTAGGTTCGCAGTACCCTTAAGGTATCAAAAAATTCGCTTTACAGCGATCATATGAGATTCCTTAGGTTCAGCTTGATATCGTGCACACAAACAGGTTGCGTACATATTATCGGGTCGGCTAGCTGTAAGATACAAGAGAGAGCCGATCATCCCACGGTACAGCGTGACATTAACAGGAATACCATTAGTATCCTTGTTTAGTGTCAGCGGTGGTGCCATAGGGGTTTTCATAGCTGAACTCTGAGTTAAATCGAATTTCTTCAGCATATCATTAACATACTTTCCCTGATTAATGAAAGTTCCTTTTTCATTTTGCTTTATCTGAAGACCAAGGAAATATGTTAGCTCACCCATCATGCTTATTTTATACTCTTCTTTCATTCTATCAGCGAAACGAGTACAAAGATCATGGTTAGTAGAACCAAATATAATGTCATCAACATATATCTGAACAAGAATGATATGACCTTTCACTATTCTGCAAAATAGAGTTTTGTCGATTTTGCCTCGCTCAAATTTTTCAATATGGAGATAAGTAGATAGAGTGTCATACCATGCACGTGGAGCTTGCTTTAAGCCATAAAGTGCCTTATCCAGTTTATAAACATAACCTGGACGCTTAGGATCTGAGAATCTTGGAGGTTGTTCCACATAGACTTCTTCATTCAGCTTTCCATTTAGAAACGCTGACTTAACATCCATCTGATATACTTTGAAGTCTTTGTGTACATCATATGCTAAGAATAGACGAATATATTCTAGTCTTGCTACTGGAGCAAATGTTTCGTCGTTATCTATGCCTTCCTCTTGTCTGTATCCCTGAGCAACAAGTTGAGCCTTGTTGCGGGTTACAGTTCCATGTTCGTCCAACTTGTTTCGATAGACCCATTTAGTGCCTATCACTGTCTTGTCAGTTGGTCTTCGAACAAGTTTCCAAACTTTGTTTCTTTCGAATTCAGTCAGCTCTTCTTGCATGGCGCTGACCCAGTTTGGATCTTTGAGGGCACCATCTATTTTCTTTGGTTCAATCAGAGAAATAAAGTTAACAAATAAACAAATATTACCTGCACTTCGTCGAGTCTGAACACCAGCGTTTGGATCACCATCTATTTTCTGTGATTTACAGTCCATCGCTGAGCCGGAGCGTGAGACGCTGACTCAACCTGAACTGGAGGAGCTGAAGATGAAGCTTCAGCAACTTCTGGAATATCAGCCAAGAGAGGAGTAGGTGCAGATGTCATTTCATTCACTGATTGCTGAGAAGTAGATGGGATGTCTGAGATATTTGGTTCAGAAGCAGGTATAGTGTTTAAAGGAACTGCTGAGACCCATGATGTTTCAGCTTCACTATTCTGCATGTTTGGGATGATAGTAGAACTATCATCTTCAACTGTATGAGTATGAGGAGTGGGAATATCTTCTGAATCACCAAGATGAGAAAACATCCATTGATTCAGTTCTTCAGTATCATCGGACGGTTTAGAGTTCGTTGAACGGGATTCGTCAAAAGTGACGTGAATAGTTTCTTCAACAGTTTGTCTTCTATGATTGAAGACTCTGAAGGCTTTGGAGATTGAAGAATATCCAAGAAAGCTTCCATCATCAGCCTTAGGATCAAACTTTCCAAGGGCATCTCTGTTATTCAGTATGAAACATTGACATCCAAAGATGTGAAGAAAGCTAATTGAAGGCTTTCTCCCATGAAAACGTTCATAGGCTGTCTTATTGAATCTTTTGACTATCAGCGACCTGTTTTGCGTAAAACAAGCATTGTTGACAGCTTCTGCCCAAAACTGAGTAGGCAGGTGAGAATCGTTGAGCATTGAACGTGCAGCTTCAATAATTGTTCTATATCTTCTTTCAGCGACTCCATTTTGTTGCGGTGTTCTCACTGATGAAAAGTTGTGAGAAATACCCTTACTCTCAAAGAAGGAATCAAGAGAACTGTTTTTGAATTCAGTCCCATGATCACTCCTTAATGAGCGAACGGTCAAGTTGTTCAGGGTTTCCATCTTCCGAACAAAGGTGATGAATTCTTCAGGGGCGTCACTCTTAGAACGGAGAAACATAACACATTCATCAACTATGACCAGCGTATATTTCTTTCCAGCGATGGATTGTTTGTTAACAGGGCCAAACAAATCCATATGGAGAAGTTGTAGAGGAGATGACACTGAGGAGACTAGCTTTGACTTAAAGATTGCTTTGGTCTGCTTGCCTTTCTCACACGCTGAACATAAGGACTCTTTAGCGTATGAGTGCTGAGGTAGACCAGTGACTAACTCTTTTGAAGAGAGAGTGTTCAGTGTCTTGAAGTTTAGATGGGAGAGCCTCTTATGCGATAGCCAGTTGACATCAGATGAGGCTTTTAAGAAGAAACATGAGTTCTCAGTGGTTAATGAGTCCATGTTTATTACATAAACATTTTCCAAACGATAACCGCTGAGAGCTATCTTCTCCTTTTTGTTAGCGACAAAGCAGGATTCCTTAGTAAAGATTACTTTGTTATCCATGTCGCAAAGCTGACTGATGCTTAGAAGATTATGCTTCAGCCCTTCAACATATGCGACTCTTCTGAAGGTTGTTGTACCATTAGATAGTACACCAAACCCCCGGGTATGTCCTTTTCCATTTCCACCGAAAGTTACAGAGGGACCCTTCTCTTCCTTGTATTCAGCGAGCAGGCTTTTCTTTCCAGTCACGTGTCTAGAGCATCCGCTATCGAGATACCAGATACCTTTCTTAACCTGCATTACAAAGGAAGATTAGTTTTTCTTGGGTACCCACTTAACCATGTGTACACACTTGTCAGTGGAAGTAGTTGCAATGGAAGGTTCAGCAGTCTTCGCAGCATTTGAAGATTCAGCTTTGTCAGTCTTCACTTTGGTTAATTTCTTAACCTCAGTGGTCTTCTTTGCCTTGGGGGCAATGATCTTCACCTTAGCTATCTTTTCAGCTTTAGTGGTTGTGGGGCACTTACTAGCAATATGATTGGTAAGTCCACAGTGATAACATTTCCTATAACTGAAAGTAGTTCTAGGACCATTTGCATGCTGAGCTTTTGATTTTGAATTAGAAGTACCAGCACCAAGTAAGCTATTGTCTTTTGAAATGGGAGGAACATTTAGTTCTTCGGATTTCTTACCAAAGACATCTACTCTGATTCTAGGACTAGATCGCTGAATAGATCCACGCTGAGTAGATCCAGAGATTTGATTCCTTGATCCAGAGGGATAGGTCACTGAAGCTTTAGAAGCATTCAGCTTAGGTACTAAGGTACCCTTCTGAGGATTTTGGTTAAAAGCAATTCCTTTACCTTTATCTTTAAATACAGAGGTAGGTTTTGGATAAACCATTTTCTCTTTACCTTTTGAAGAGGTAGAAATTTCCTCAGGGTTAGGAAGTTGAGAAGAGGAACACTGAGAGGATGAAGTATCAGCGACTGAGGATACGAAAGTTCCAAATAAGAGCATGGAACGATCAGTGGTTGGTTCTAGAGTATCAGCTTTGTAACCAAGACCACGTTTATCACTCAGGGGAATCTGAGACTTAATTACATCAGTGATCTTTGTTGAGGAATTATACCATCCGTCAACAGTAGCTTTTTCAGCTTTTAATGCAGTGATAGCTTCTTCGCGCTCCATTTTGACTAGCTGATTTAAATGCACTTGACCTTTAAAATCTTCTTCAATTTTAGAAAGATTTTATATTTGAAGGTGACAGTTTTTAAGCTGTTCAGCGAGATCAAGGTTCTGATTTTCAACTACAGTTTTGCCATTCATGGCTTCATATAAACTTCTAGTCAAGAGATCGATCTTTCGAAGACTATCAGCTTCATCATTATTTGCAATATTGGTAAAGAAGGAAGGTGATACCTGAGTTGCAGAGGTTGAAGTAGAGGGAATGTCAGAGTTGTCTTCCTCATCTTCAAGTTTGGCCATAAGACAGAGATTGGCTTCATCATCTTCAGAGTCAGTTGTTTCTTCCTCATCAGAGTCAGCCTAATCATAGTCAGCCATCAGGCCTTTGCCTTTCTTCTTAAAGCTTTTCAGCTTCGCATACCTTTCTTTCAGCTTGGCGTATTTGTCATCTCTATTCCTGGGAATAAAGTTTTTCTTGGGAAAAACTGAGGGTCTAGAGACTTTCTTTGACCTGCACTCGTTAGCAAAATGTCCTATATTTTCACAGTTAAAACAAGTAGCAGTAGCCTTATCAACAGGAGCTGATGATCTTGGCTTGTCAGTAATGGAAAGAGGTTTATTCTTTCTGAACATTTTCTTTTTGGCGAATCTCCTGAACTTTTTAGTGAGGAGAGCCAAAGATTCATCAAGATCTGAAGAGTCAGAATCTGATGACCTTTCAGAGTTACTCTCCAACTCAGTGATAGTTACCAAGGGTCGCTGAGTGGAAGGTTCCTCTGAGATTAAAGCAACAGGGGTGCTTTTGGAATATTTTACAAGATTCTTATTAAGATGACTCGATTGCTCATGATTCAGCATCGTGCCATATAAGGTAGAAAGGGTCATTGATTTTAGATCCTTTGACAGCTTGAGACACATAGAATAATTGTCCCAGCTTTCAGGTAAACATTCTAAAAACTTTTGTCAGCACTTCAAAGTTAGAATATTCCTTACCAACAGTTTTCAGATCTATTATTAAACAGTTAAAACGTTGGTGTACTTCAAAGAGAGTTTCATTCTTACCACAAATGAAGCTTTCATACTGTCTTACCAGGTTGATCTTTCGAGAGTCCTGGACTTCAGAAGTACCTTCATACTGAACACAAATTGTGTCCTACATAGCTTTTGAGGTTTTCAGGTTCATGACGGAATGGTAGACTTCGTCAGGAAGAGCCATGGAGAGTATGGATCTGGCTTTGGTGTCGATAGCCACTTTCTTCTTATCTTCATCAGTCCACATATGAACTTCCTTGGGAATCAGCCTTTCTGGAATAGCAGGTCTATTCTCAGCGGCTCGAACTGCAGCATCAATTCTTACAGGAATATATGGGTCGTTTTCAAGATAATAAGGCATAGTAGGGTCTACACCTTCTAAGAAGAGAATCATCCTATTTTTCCATATATTAAAATTATCTCTGGAGATTCTAGGGGGTTTTGCAAGAGAACCATTGTCAATATAGTTAGTGTTTGTGTTGGTGGCCATTTTCAGAAATAGCAAGGAAGAGAAATCTTAGTATAGATCAGATATTGTTTATGAGATTAAACAAATCTGCTCTAATACCACTTGTTGGTCCCGAAGGGCTATACAAGTTTGTAGAAGGGGGGGGGGGGGGGGGGTTTGAATACAAACACATAGATTTTACTTTTCTAAATTGTTTATTGATAAATCATTAACAATTTACAGCTTGTTGCGGAACAAGATTAAGGATAAACCTAAATCTAAACAAGTTGGAACACTAAGTTTCTTGCACTAAGAAAGAGAAGGAAATTAGTAATAATAACCTATCTCAAGATAAGAAAGATGACTCGACCAGAGTTTACGAGTGCTTCAAAAATGAAGCTGGAGTCCTTCTTATATACTGCATGCATTTAATGCATGGCAGTTTATACTTTACACGTGGCAGCAGCTCATTGGTTGTATGTCATTGGCCTTTGTAGACAACCTTAGTAGCCGCATGTTTGAACAGTGTAGCATCAGAGTGGTTGTACGATTTCAGACAATAAGGAGGTTCTTTTCTGATATATCGTACGGAGTCGTGCAAGGGTGGTTAAGACAAAAGTACTTTGTACGGAGGACTTCATGATCAACTTTCGTTGATTCAGCGCTTTGTCATTCTATATCAGTGAATGACAAAGTTCAGCGATAGCTGAAGTCTTGTACTTGATACTTCACGTTGAGTGGACAAATCTGAGTCTTCGATGATCCGCATCAGTTCATTAGGAGACTTGTCGCTGGTTCTTGAGCTTGATCTTCAACTTCAGCGTAGAACCTATGTTGACGTGAAACTTGTCTTCAGGGATCATAAGTAAACAACTAACTTATCAGCGATCACCATAAGGACGAAACAGGCTCAGAGTATTATGGTGAACAGTGTTCGCTGAATGTTTAATCTAAAGAGCGATAGTTCCTATCAGTGGTACTGTAAGGTCTTAGTACTTATCAGCGATAGTGAAACTCTAATACATATTGTTTACTTACAATTTTCACAAAGTATTTTAAGAGAGGGTCATTATCAAATCACTGAGGGTTTGGATCAACAAGGCCACCTCTAAAGAACAAAAGCTTGAGATTAAATCTCTAACCGAAAAGCTAGATGTTCTAAAGAGAATAGCAGAAAATTATAAGTCTGAAAATGCTAAACTAAAAGACAAATGCAAAAATCTCTCGTTAGCACCTAAAGACTTAAGGGACAAATTATCTGAACTTCAGTCTAAGTTTGATCAGTGTATGAATGAGAAAGCAGAAATTGTTTATCAATGTTCTGCTCTTCAAATTCAGCACAAGGAATTTGTTGCTAAAATTCTTGATCTTGAAACCAAACTCCATAAAAGAGGTCAAACAGATCAAACTATCCACATGAATAAACCAAAGGAGTTCACGTCTTTCAACAAGGACTGGGGAATCGGATACGATAACCCACACTATTTGAAAAAGGGAATAGCCAAAAGACCAATTTTATATGACTTTAGTTGTCTTGGACTAGCCAAAGATCGTCCAGAATATGCAATTAAATGGACTGGTCCTCTTGAACCTGAAAAGGAAGAGGACACTGAGGAATACAAGCGCACTCGCACATCCAAAATGCAACTTCAATTCAGTTATGGATCGTTGAATTATTCCTATAAGAAAGATAAAAAGTATCTCTCAAATGACTACTTCGACCAATACAAGGTTGCTACGCCCAAGGATTCCTCCAAAAAGGATGAGGTCCAAGTAACCGCAACCAAGACTGAGATGGACGAGTTCAAACTCTATGTCCCTCCTCTCATTTTGGAAGCAAAGATTGTCGAGCTGGAGGAGTCACTTGAGAAAGAAAGGTTAATTTTTCAAAATGAAAGACAAGTGCTAACCACTGAACTTGAGAAACTCAAATCTGAGAAAACCGAAGTTATGTCGGATGAGGAAAAGGAAATTCTTCGGTGTGAAATCAATAAGCTCTCATCAGAATTGTCTAACAAGACAAGAGAAACGATGAAAGAGCATATGATCAATAGTAAACTCCAAGTGCAGATTGACATGCTCCAAAATGCTAAGCAAGCTTAACCCGAACTTTCCTCCAACTCATCTGATACATCGTCGTGTAAAGCTTTTATAGGAAATATCTTGTCTCAAGAAAGTTCAGTTTCACAAGATGAATGTGTTGAAAGGAATCTAAACCCTGATTTTTCAAACGCTTCCGCACCAAATTCCCCAAAGCACATTCACGAAAGCATAAAGTGTTCTTCGCCTTCCTCGATCGATCCAAGTCCTATAATTCCGGATGTCGATTTCTCTGAGTATATGAACTCCAAAGGTAATTCAGAGGGAGAGTTTGAGTCGTTCCCTTTTGACAAACCTCTTCCGAGTCATACTGATTTCCTTTCACCAGTGGTAGGTCGACCGGTCAATTTTCTAAAGGGTGATAGTTCTAAAACAAAGACTCCGGCTGTGATTAAGATTTTGAAAAATGTTTCAAATTCTCAAAAGCAATCACAGCCGAAGCAAAAGACCGGTCAACCACCTGCTAAGATTCCTGCTTCCTCAAAAGTCACTGACCGTACTGTCCCTGTTGTTTCGGATAAAAACGATCGCGCTAAACAAGAAAAACCAAAGTGGCTAGCCAAGGAATCTGTCAAGGATGCTGCATCAAAGTCTTTCAATACTATGCTTTACCATAGAATGAACAAAAATGATTGTGCGTGGAATCATAGGAATGATTTTGTTAAAAGAGATGTTAATTTTCCGATGAAAATTTATTCCACTCAGCAATTGATTCAATTGTCGCATGATTGTTTGTGTTGTTCTAGTTGTGGTTGGAATGACTTTGATGATATTAATAATAATGATTGGTTTGGGTCATATCACACATATAATTATACACCCAAATGCAAACCCCATAACAACAAAAAGAAACACCATTTTCAACGGGGTTCCCAATCAGAAGTGAAACCACAACGGGAGACCAAACCCATTCCTAAACGGGTTGCTCCTACTGAGGTTAAACCGGCATCCAAGAGGCATCTTGCTACAAAAACTGTTCCTCCGAAAGGTGTAACTTCTACAACTAAGAGGCAACCTGTGTCAAAACCAGTTTCCACAAACGGTGTACAACCTACACCCAAGGGGAAATCTGTGACAAAGCAAGTTCTTCTGAGAGGTGCCAAACCTAACCCTCCAGGACCCAGGAAAATATGGGTACCCAAGGTCCGCTAAACTTGTTTTACAGGACGGTCATGTGTGGTACTTACACAGTGGATGCTCCACACACATGACCGGAAGGAGGGAGCTGCTCACGATCTACAAGGAACAATATTACGAAGACGTGAGGTTTGTCTATACATGTGCTTTCACAAGCTGCTCATGTGTTTAGGGGGAGCATGATCAGCTATCTGGTAAGTTTACTCATTTGTTGAGAGGGGGGGGGGGGTCACACACAGTTTTTTTCTTACAAATGTTAAAAGTTTTTGTGTGTGTGGGCACTCCCGTGTGTTTTTCAACTTATGTCCATCATTTGAGGGGGAGCGGCACATTTGTTTTTCTTTAAATGTCCAAAAGTTTTTTGTGTGTCGGACTCTCCATTGCACAATACTGTATTATCCGAGGGGGAGCAAGCTTTTTCCCATTCTCAGTTTGAGGGGGAGCGAGAGAATGTTTTGTCAAAATCCTAAGGGTATCATGAGCCACCTCAGATTGAGCCACTTATTGCAAAGGTACGTGCCGGAACTTGTTCATCCATCTTGTGTACTAACTTTGGGTCTTTTACAGATATTCCATGGCGGATAAAGAGCAACATCATTATGTTCATCACTTGAGGGGGAGCGTCAAACTGTTTTCTTAAAAGTCTAAATGTTTTTTTTCTTGTGTTGATGTCTCCCAAGTAGATCACACTCTCACTCCGAGGGTGAGCAAGTCAATCCCCATGCATGTTTTGAGGGGGAGCAGGATAATATCCGTGCTATGCATATGCCTAAAGCCCTACCTGTGATAGCATATAGACGAGAGTTAGGGAATCCCATGGTCCAGCCAGCGCCGGAGGGACCTTCCCCGGGACATAGAACATGTGAGAAGAAAAGAACTGCGTTCGAAAGCGAACCAGGAAAGATCGAGCCGTAAAGATAGCGAGGCTCATGAGCGAACCTAACCGAGTGATATCCGGGTCGCCACATCTGCTATCCCGTCTCATTTGTTGGGACGGGGTGTTGAAGAAGCCTCCGTGAACCCAGCGGAGCAATTGCACGACCCCCTCATCCACTCATCCATCTCTCAAAAGACGGATGTTTCAATTTCTCACGGGGAAATAGCACAACTTCCACCGGTCTCTCACTCGGAGAGTTCTGGTGTTGAAATAAGAGACCAACAACCCCCGGTCTCGATTTCATTCAGTGCACCTTCGAGTCTAGAGCCACTTGATACGGTACATTTTGTACATTCTTCGGCTAGGACACATGATGAGGAACACCAAATCGAGATTCTTCGTGACTCGATCGGAACGTCCGTAGTGTCTCCGTCTGGCGGAACACAAGGATCGGACGGAAATCCTACCACGGTTATCCATGTGCCAACCGTGAACGTAGGTGGCTCTGCCTCTGTGGTAGATGCCTCAACGGGTAATCTAAGTGATCCCGGAGTTACTTTACCCGACTTTGTGTCACTAGGGTCCCTGGACAGCACCCTTAAGGCTGTCCGCGAGGCAATGGAGCAGCATGTCGCCGTCGAGCTCGCCAAAGTGAAGAGCTTAATCAAAGACAAAGAAAAGATCATCGAAGCTGAAACCGCACTTACACCTCCACCGGCTCATGCACAGCCTACTTATTCGGTGGATACTCTAAAGACGATGCTTCTGGCACAGCTACTCTAGCAATCTGAAACTAACGCCTCCTCTGAAGCAGACCTGATTTCCGTTCTACAATCACAGGTCACTGCTCCTTCATCATCAATTACCACTCGTTTGGATAGGATTGACTCGACTCTCAAGGACTTCAACCAAGCAATGACAACGCTGTCCGAGAGAGTCCGCTCACTCGAAGATACCTGCAAGAGTCAAGCAGGCGGTCTGAAGCGCAAACACGATGATCAGGATGATCCTGATCACCGTGAGGGAAAAAAAGACTAAAACCTACCGACACCGCCCAGATCCTCACCGAATCTATAACTATGGTTCAACCGGAACCCTCAACTGCGGCACCTTCTACCGAAGAAGCACCTGAAGCCGAGTTGCCCTTAGCAGAGATGGTAATAGATATGGACATCTCAGATGATGAAGACCCGACGGTTGAAAATCCCGAGGGTTCAACACAGGAACTGATTGATCTTGACTCATCAGACAGACCATTATTGGACATGATAGATCCAGATTGTGAAACCAACCCGAAGACCAAAGATGCATGGTATCAAAAATCCGCTAGTGTCGCAAATCTCCAGGTTAACTTGGTTTTCCCTACTGATGAAGATGAAAATATTGACTATGATCAGTTCCTGCTCTAGAACTTTTATGGTACTTCTCCTGTTCACTCTGCTCAACCCGATAAAACTTCAACAAGACCTGAAACCTCAACTGCCAACAATCCGACATCTCCTCTGCAACAGACAGCTTCTGATCTTCCTCCTTCACCTCAGCATCAAATCCGTTGGGAGAAGATCACCGTACTTATTCCTTATCTGGAGGAAACCCTGAAGAAGTTGTTCGTGCACAAACTTCGCCCGATCGAGCCGACCTTTTGCCTTGGTATTTATAACTACAGTCCCGAATACCAACGCCGATATATCAGTGCTATGAAGCGGTGTCTACCGGTTAGCCAAGTCAGAACCAATCATAAGATCACAGAAGTGCTTAACATCCAGTCAAGCCGCATCATGAAAATAGTCTATCCAGTGTTCACCGTCCGACGAGAAGACGGGAATGAATGGATATTTTCTGAAGCCGACTTCCAGCACCTCCGACCGTTTGACTTCCTGGCTATTCTAAAAGATCTACGTTCAAGAACTATCCGACCGCTTGCTGTTACAAAGGCACTCGATGCTGTTCGTCGATTCTTGGTCCGTACAATTATGACGTCTTATCTAACGGACCTCCAAATGGCAATCGAGAACAGGGCAAAGAAGGTAAATCTGTTAAAGCCTAATCTGAAAGCTCCTGAGTTGATTATGTATCCCGAGAACGCTATGCTTCTAGAACCAGAATTTGGGATCGTCTACCTCAACGAACAGAAAGAGAAAAGATTTATGCGCTTCAGTCAGGTTGACAGATTCTGCGACGGCACGCTACTCAAAGTTAAAGATGCTCTTCGAAAGATCATTCAGCACGAGTCTGAAAATCCAAGGTATTCCTATGTTCCAAACTCAAATGAATTAACTGCTCAGAATGCTTTGGAATTAGTTGAAGAACGCATCGACTTTCGCCGCGCCATCAGAATGTTCGAGATTCATTTCGCACTCCGTAAAAGATACGTGGAGAACTGGCGCGAACTCGAACTTCAAATCAAAGGGGGAGATTGTTAGGGCAATTAAATGGTTGATTAGAAGTTCAAGGGTCTATTATGTAATACTTGATTTTGAGCCTTTTAGTGAACGGTCCGTGGGCTTGTCAACCACGGGCCCATGATATATAAAGTTCAATTAGCTTAGAAAACTAGTGAGTTGTTCATTTGCTTTCTTATTCGTATTGTAAAACTCTCTCAAGATTGAAAGCTAATTGGATGACCAGTTGAAATCGTATTCTTTACTGTTTACATATCTTTTGATTTCACAAATTGTTGCACGGATCTGGAACTAACACTTTCAATCATAACACATGAACATATAACAAGATATACACCACCACCATTTGGAGTTTCCATGAAAACATCACGGTAAAATATCAACTCATTCTACCACTTTAGATAACCATTAGGAGTCAATTTAAACATTAAACCAATACATCCCTACTTTGATAAGTTGTATTTTAAGTTAAGAGAGATTGTTTGTCAATATACTATTGGAAAAGGTATTAACTCATTGAACAAACTTCAAATAAAACTTACTGTTAAGGTTCATGTTATACTAAAAACTACTAGCAATCATCCAAATTCATGTTAACTTAATGTGTGTTTTGTTGCAACGTTTATTGGATTAGTAGAGCTTTTATTTATGTAAATGAACGTTGTATACACATATATAGTAAATCCTATCTCTTTATGGAAATAGAATGATATGGCATGATGTGATGTGTTATGTGTCAATGAGAGTATTCAACTATTCAAGTATGTGGTAAAGAAGTAATGTATCTCATTGCTTTCAGTGTGCATGACATATAGACTAGATCAAAGTAACTGTCAATGACTATTCTTTTTTAATTGCACATGGAGAGGCATGCATGTTATAGTTTTTGACCACTTTAAGTCTAATTTCCCACTCATGTACCTTGTGCATTGAAAATGCTTGTTGATTATTATTGTTATTATAATATGCATAGTTTATATTTCCTTCATTATTAAATATTAAAAATTATCCTAAAGGGTTGGGTTCACGAGAGACCAATATGTTTTCGTGAGACTTTAAGACCACAAAATAACACTAAAACTTCACAACTATTCATCGTGAAGGTATGAAAAACAACAAACTTTCACAACAAAAACAAACACTGTGAAGGTTTACCTTCACAATACTTTCACAGTTTTTTGCTATGAAGGTTTAGTGTTATTTTCGTGCTCTCACGCGTCTCACGGAAATAGCTTGGTCTCACATGATCTCAAGTCTTATCCTAAATGCTTAAATATTGGCAATATTGTTTATTGTCTCTAACTAGAGTTACAACTCATTACATGTATATGAGTTTTCATCAGATTCTACACATGTTCTGTTTTTCACTTAGTAGTGGCATGCATATAAAAAGTACAACATCATTGATTCTGAAAAAGGCTTATATGTATTCAGAAAATGCAAAAAGAGATTAACACTAATGGTAAAAATCTTCTTCCCAATTTACTTCATAATGGATTAATTACGAACATTCACTGCAAACTTATTGTGAAGGTTCACTTAATTTCACTTGTGACTAATTTACCTTTTATATATTATATATAAGTGAGTCAATGCCATTTTAATATCAAGATTACAACCTGTAAAATAGATTACCATGAAAAAACATGATCCATTATGAATGTATATGCATAGATATCTATGAGATCGTGATGCATATATACCATGAATAGGGTAGTCCCGTGCAACCAATCTTCATTCGGATATTCTTTCCTAAAAGCTTTTGTTGTCTGCAAAAAATGCTCCAACTTCTCATTCCCAATATACAAACCTTTACTACAAACTTACCATGAAGGTTCACTTCATTTCACTTGGGACCAACTTATTTTTTAGTGTTTATTTATTGATTTAATGGTATTTTAATAAAGAAGGTAAAAATCGCCATCACAATTTAATTCTTATTGAATTAAGTACAAACCTTCACCTCAAACTTATTGTGAAGGTTCATCTAATCTTACTTAGGACCGACTTACATTTTATACATTGTTTGTTATTTCAGTTAATGGTATTATAATATCAACATACAACCCAAGTTTTTTATATTATAAAATGCACGATCCATAATAAATTTGTGTATGCATGGATATATTTGTGATTGGCATGTATTAGGGAAGTCAAGTGCAGTCAATCTGCATGTAGATAGTTTTTCCTAATGGCTTCAAGTGTCTGTAACAAATGCTCCAATTTCTCATTCCCATTTTACAAACCTTCACAACAAGCTTAATGTGAAGGTCCAGTTGATTTCATTTGGACTAACTTGTCTTAATAACCTTATATGTGAAGGTTACCTTATATTTGAAGCACTATAGCATAATTCATGTTAATTATAATTTGTGTTTGCCTTTATTTCTCGTAGACTATTTAATGCATTGTTTTAGTACAATTTTTTTTTGTTTTTTAATTGATTTTTTTCCCTTTCAATTTAAGCAGAATAAATAATAGATAATACTCAAATGTATTGTTGATCAAGAATCAATAAATATTAAACACACACAACCAAAAGAAGAGGATAAACAAGACCTAAAAGAAGAAGATAATGATGAAGAGGTTCAAGAGGAGTCAGAATCAAGCTAAGATTTCGAGGGATCAAAAGGTATTAAACCATTAACTTTTTTTTTAATTTCGTGTCATATAGTTCTTACCCTCATATCAAATGAACAAACCTTCACAGTTAACTTATTGTGAAGGTTGACTTGATTTCATTTGGGACCAACTTAATCTACTAAAATTAAGCTACGATAACGTCAAATATAAATTGATTATACTTTCACGTAAAACAAATGAACCTTCACAACAACTTGTTGTGAAGGTTTAGTTTTAACAAGTAACAAAAACTTTCATTGTAGTTTGCTCTTAAGTTTCTCTGAACGTTTTGTGTACAATGTACTGCCATGTAGTAAAACAGGTTCTTTTCATAATCTTAAGACGGGACCAATACTACTAGCTTGGTGATATTTAATCTCCAAAACTCGTCATTTGAGAGTATATACAACATGCAATAGAAGAATACCAAGATAGTGGAAGAAGTTGAAGAATGGGAGAACTTCAGACGAAGATAAGAAATTGGATTTGAACAAGAACAGTGAGATTCTAATACAATATTTCGTTAATGAAGACATTTAACATTAGTTTGGTGTTTGATATTGTCAAAGTATCATATAAACATTTTGATGTATGTACAAAAACTTGATATCATATTTTTATTTTAATGTATGTTTTGAATGCAAAAGTATGTACTTAAACTTCATATTGACCCACACCTGAATACATCTTAAGATATAGTATTTGGTGAAGTCTTGGAAGATTTATTTGAGGTACTTTATGTGAAGTTTTAGTAGATTGGTTTGACGTTTGCCATCAACTTAATTGTTTGAAATTGTTCTTTACTTCAAAATCAAAGTAATGAATATTCATGGCCGAAATTGATATGAATCTTTAATATATTGTTTCTATTTGTGGGAGAAATCAATGACAATTGGAGTTGAAATTGATGGAAGATTAGTTGATGAAGTCATCTCTATGAATGATTTGAACAATACGTGATTAATCAATCAGAGAAGAGAGTAAACGAACACATCCAACAAAAAACCGAGTGTGATTTACTTATAGAGATCATTGATTTCAATAAAGCTGCAATCCATCAGACTGTGCCGTGGAAGGTTTAAGTGGTAGATGGGAGATAATGGTAGAAAGTGGGGTAAGTGTTGGTTTGGTTTCTTTGATGTTGGGCGAAGAAATAAAAAAAAGAGGGGATTGGTCAAAAATACCCTTTGTATTGAAGATGTTGAAATAATTATAACCATTAGATAATTCAAGCTTAAAAATGATCAATGGTTAGGAGTTGGTCTCACAGGTCTCACGAAAAACCCTTGGTCTTATCGGAACCCAACTCTATAAATATATATATAGGGTTAGGTTCACGTGAGACCAACATGTTTTCGTGAGACCGTGAGACCAAAAAATAACACTGAAACTTCACAATGGTTCATTGTGAAGGTAAGGAAAACGGCGAACCTTCACAGCAAAAACATTGTGAAGGTTTACCTTCACAATACCTTCACAGTCTTTTGCTGTAAAGGTTTAGTGTTATTTTTGTGGTCTCACGGGTCTCACGGAAATAGTCTGGTCTCACGTGATCTCAAGTCTATAATTATATATATATAGGGGAGAGATATTATGAAAACCACCTTAAGTTTGAAAACTTTGAAAACCACCTTCAACCAATCAGATTTTATCTTAATCATTATTTCATAATTACAATTAAGAGGGAAATTACGTATTTTTGTAATTCGGTTGTTAATTGAACGATTTTCTGATAATGATCATCACCCGTAATTAAAGATATTAACCCGATTAATTAGGGAAAGTCGATATTGTTCATTTTGAATCGATGAAATCAAAAACGGTTTTAATTAAGATCACGGTTATCTATCTTTAATTTAGAACGGTTTTCGATTAATACCCAATAATCAACCGTGTTCATTGTAAACAATCTGCGAAGAAAAAAAACAAGAACTCTTAATTCTCAGTCCATCGATCGATGGCGAACTCAGACGATGAACCATTATCTCTCAACGAGATTAATGTTCAAGATGTGTTTCATAACGATTATACGTTTCTTTCATCATTTGTTTCTCCGCACGTTGATGAATCAGTACATGAGACCGAAGCAGTCCATGATTTCACTGTCGATAATGGCAACAATAAAGAAACAATTGGTATTCATAGTTTTTAATATTAAGTTCTGATGCGAAAAAAATGATGCAGTTCATTGTTATTTTATATCTTCTTCTTTTTTAATCGGAATTAATTTCTTGTTATTATGTTGTTAATTGTAGAGCCATTGAATCAACATATGGCCGAGTCTCCTGGAGGGACGAAGTTCTGGTATCCCATTGTAGGCCAAGATGTTTCTATAAGGGTTGGTGATAGATTTCTTTTCGTCCAAAGTGCCGAATTAAGTTATAGGAAATACGCGGAGGTTGCTGGTTTTGATGTACGGTTAGCAAATAAAAAAAGCAACAAAGAAGGTAGGATATCTACCCGTTACTTTTTTTGCAATAAACAAGGGATACCAAATAAGAGGGAGTTTGATTCATTTGAGGTAGCCCCTAGTGAAAAAAAGAAACGGAGATCTAGTTATAAGAGGACCGGTTGTTTAGCTAGTTTAAAGGTTCGTTTTGTTAATGTGACTGGAGAGTATGAGGTGTATAAGTTTGTTGAAAGGCACAACCATATGTTGTACCTACCCGAAGATAGGATGTTTTCGCGGTCTAAGAGGAAACTTGGGTTCATAGAACGTAGGAATATTTTACATGCATGTGCCTCAAAAGTCGGCATCACCCAAAATCACAGAATGAATGAGTCTATTACGGGTGGTATAGAGACATTGGGTGGTACTGCAAGGGACCACATAAACTTTAAGAGAGATGTTGTTCATTTTGTCGGAAACAAAGACGCTCAAATGTTGATCAACAGGTTGAATAATAGGCATGAGTATTGTCCGAAGTACTTTTTTGAGTACAAGGTTGAAGGGAAGGAGTTGGTCGCATTATTTTGGGCTGATGAAACTTCCAGACGCAATTATTGTGAGTTTGGTGATACCATTTCATTTGATGCTACATATCGAACAAACAAGTAATTCATCTTCTTACCTTTTTAGTTGATGTTCAATCATACTCTTTGTTAGGGTCATTTATTTGTTGAATTAAAGTTCAAGGGTTTGTTTTGTAATTCTTTAAATTGAGCTTAGTTAGTGAACGGGCCGTGGGCTTGTTAACCACAGGCCTGCCATATATAAAGTGTATTAGCCTTAGAAAATAGGCTAGTTGTTCATTTGCTTTCATTGTTTCTTTATTGTAATCCTCTCTAATTGAAAGCAATATATGGATGACCAGTTGAAATCATAAACTCTATATTCATATCTGTTGATTTCATTGTTCGTTGCACAGATCTGGAACTCTCAATTGGTATCAAAGCAGACGGACAGTATTGATTCAAAGTGCTCACATTGAATTCTGGTAAGTTTTCTAGTTTTCACATCTGTGTTCTTGATTGCATATCAAAATTTTGGATTCTGGTAAAATTGATCGATTTCGTTTATTGGGTTTTGTTAGTATCATTGCTATTAGTGATTCTGCAAATTGTCACATTCTATTTCGATCATTTGAGTGGTTTTTTAAGCAAATCAAAGTTCAAAAGTTTTGAGCGTGTTCTTGATAAAAATCATATTTTTAATCATCAAAACGTGTTCTTTTTGCTTCAAAATCGAATTGGGTAGTGTTATTTTTGTGTTTGGTTGTGTTTCTAATCATTCAGGAACGTTTTTGAGCAACCCTAGTCGATTCCCAATCGATTTCATCACTCCAGCCGCACTTTCTGGATAGTAGCAGCACTTTCCGGAAGTTCGCATTCAGCCTTTTCCGGGTACGACATATCTTTCCGGGTAAGTATCTCATTTCCAATCTTTCCGGGTACATTGTTCCGGAAACCCAAAGTTTCTGGTAAAATACATTCTTCGGACAACTCAACGTTTCCGGTAATTTATTTTATCCGGACAACTCGAAGTTTCCGGTCAAGTTGATTCTTTTCGGACACCAGACTTCCGGTAAGTACATCATTCGGAAAGCATCTTATCCGGAAACCATTTCATTCGGTAAGTTCAGCATTTTCTATCCGGAAACTATTGTCTTCCGGTAACTCTTTGTTATCCGGAAACCTAGTTTGTCCGGACACTTTGTTCTATCCGGGACTTCTGTATTTTGACTGTTTTGTTTACTCAATCTGATCCGGACACTTCCAGATCAGACATCTTATCTGGATTCCTATCCGGTAAGTTCATTCCTACGGAAATCTTACCTGTTACTAGTTCTTATCAGTCGTAGAACCTGCGTTAGGATATCACTCATAGTGCCTTGCGTTAGGTTTACACTTTGAATCGAACCATCGTCTGACGATCACTCCAGTGCAACTGAAGATGTCTCCTGCAGATAAAGAAAAGACAGGGTCAAGTCAGGTATGTGAATCTACTTCTCAAGATTTCTTTGATCAAACACAATCTCTTACTGAACAGTTAGATTCCTACAAGGCCACCATTAATGAACAACTACTTGAGATTAGATCACTATCTGAAAAGTTGGATGTTCAAATGCAAATAACTGAGAAAACCAAGTCTGAAAATGCTATTTTAAAAGAAAAATGCAAAAAACTTTCAATAGCACCTAAAGACTTAAGGGCCAAAATATCTTTAATTCAGTCACAGTTTGATCAGTGTATGAATGAGAAAGCAGAAACCGTTTATCAATGTTCTGCTCTTCAAATTCAACACAAGGAGTTTGTTAATAAAATCACCGATCTTGAAACAAAACTCCACAAAAGGGGTCAAACTGATCAGACCATCCATATGAATAAACCCAAAGAGTTCACGTATTTTAACAAAGAATGGGGAATCGGTTACGATAACCCACACTATTTGAAAAAGGGTATTTACAAAACTCCTACATTGTATGACTTTGGATGTCTTGGTTTAGATAAGAAATACCCGGAATATGCGATACAATGGACTGGTCCTCTTGAACCTGAAAAGGAAGAGGAAACCGAGGAATACAAGCGAGCACACACGTCCAAAATACAACTTCCATTTTGTTATGAACCGTTAAATTATTCTTATCAAAAGAACAAGAAGTATCTCTCGAATGACTACTTCGATTCCTACAAGGTTGCAAATCCCAAGGATTCCTCCAAAAAGGATGAGGTCCAAGCAACCGAGCCCAAGACTGAGACGGATGAGTTCAAGCTCTATGTCCCACCTCTTATCTTGGAAGCAAAAATAGTTGAATTGGAGGAGTCATTCGAGAAAGAAAGGTCTGATTTTCAAAAGGAAAAACAAGCGCTAATCGAGGAACTTGAGAAACTCAAATCTGAGAAAACCGAGGCTGTTTCGGATGAGGAAAAGGAAACTCTTCGGTATGAAATCAATAAGCTCACATCCAAACTGTCTGCTATGGCAACAGAGACGATGAAAGAGCACATCAGAAATGGTCAACTCCAAGTGCAGATTGACCTGGTCCAAAATGCGAAGCAGAATTCACCCGAACATTCCTCCACCTCATCGGACACATCCTCGTGTAAAGCCTTCATAGGAAATATCTCTTCACAAGAAAGTAAAGTTTCTCAAGATAAATGTGTTATAAGGAATTTAAACTCTATTTTTTCAAACGCTTCCGCACCAAATTCCCCAAAGCACACAAGCACAAAGTGTTCCTCGCCTTCCTCAACTAATCCAAGTCCTGAAATTCCGGAGATAGATTTTTCAGAATACATGAACTCCAAAGGTAATTCTGAGGGAGAGTTTGAGTCGTTCCCCTTTGACAAACCTCTTCCGAGTCATACTGATTTTTTGTCACCAGTAGTAAATCGACCGGTCAATTTTATAAAAGGTGATAGTTCTCAATCAAAGACTCCGGCTGTGATTAAGATTTCCAAAAATTATTCAAATTCTCAAAAACAATCACATCCGAAGCAACAGACCGGTCAACCACCTGCTAAGATTCCTGTTTCCTCAAAGGTCACTGACCGTACTGTCCCTGTTGTTTCGGATAAAACCTGTACGCTAAACAAACAAACCCAAAGTGGCCAGCCAAGGAATCTGTCGAGGATGCTGCATCAAAGTCGTTCAATACTGCCTTTTTCCCTAGAATGAACAAAAACGATTGTGCCTGGAATCATAGGAATGATTTTGTTAAAAGAGATGTTAATTTTCCGATGAAAATCTATTCCACTCAGCAATTGATTCAATTGTCACATGATTGTTTGTGTTGTTCTAGTTGTGGTTGGAATGACTTTGATGATATCAATAATAATGATTGGTTTGGGTCATATCACATATATAATCATACACCCAAACGCAAAACCCCGTAAAAACAAAAAGAAACACCATTTTCAACGGGGTACCCAATCATAGGTTAAACCAAAGCAGGATAGGAAACCTAATTCAAAGCAGGTTCCTCCCACTGAGGTTAAACTGGTACCCAAGAGGCAACATGTGCCAAAACAAGCTCCTCCAAAGGGTATAAATCCTACCCCCAAGAGGCACCCTGTTTCAAAGCAAGTTCCTATGAAAGGTGTCAAACCAAACCCTCCGGGACCCATGCAAATATGGGTACCCAAAATCGGCTAAAATTGTTTTGCAGGACGGTCATGTGTGGTACTTACACACTGGATGCTCCACACACATAACCGGAAGGAGGGAGCTGCTCACGATCTTCAAGGAACAATATTACGAAGACGTGAGGTTTGTCTATACCTGTGCTTTCACAAGCTGCTCATGTGTTTAGGGGGAGCATGATCAGCTATCAGGTATGTTACTCTACTGTTAAGGGGGAGCGTCACACACAATTTTTTTAATGTTGAAAAGTTTTTTTGTGTGTGGATACTCCCGTGTGCACTTCACTCTACGCGCACATTCTGAGGGGGAGCATGTCATCTAATGCTCATCATTTGAGGGGGAGCGACACAAGTTTTTCTTTAAATATCTAAAAGTTTTTGTGTGTCGGACTCTCCATTGCACAATGTTTGCAATATTCGAGGGGGAGCAAAGCCATCCCTATGCTCAGCTTGAGGGGGAGCGAGAGAAATTTTTGCCCAATTCCTAATCCAGGTGGAACTAGGTGTCTGGACCCCTATTTGTCCGGTAACTATAGTCATCTGGTAAGTTCTGTAATTCATCATCTTGTCCGGACACCCTTGTGTTTAATCAATCCAGTACGTGTTTTCCTACTGCCAGTCCTAAATCTGTCTCAGATGGATCCATTTACAGCAAAGGTACGCACCGGAACTTGTTTATCCGTCTTGTTTACTAACTTTGGGTCTTTTACAAATATTCCATGGCGGATCAACAACCTCAACAAAATCCGAGGGGAAGCGTCACACTGTTTTTTCTTAAAAGTCTAAATGTTTTTTCCTTGTGTTGATGTCTCCCAAGTAAATAACACTCTCACTCCGAGGGGGAGCAAGTCAATCCCCATGTATGTTTTGAGGGGGAGTAGGATAATATCTGTGCTATGCATATGCCTGAAGCCCTACCTGTGATAGCATATAGACGAGAGTTAGGGAATCCCATGGTCCAGCCAGCGTCGGAGGGACCTTCCCCGGGACATAGAACAAGTGAGAAGGAGGGAGTTAAGGTCGAAAACGAACCAAGAAAGATTGAGCCGTAAAGATAACGAGGCTCCTGAGTGAACCCAACCACGTGTCACCCGGGTAGCCACATCTGCTATCCCGTCTCATACGTTGGGACGGGGTATTGAAGGAGCCTCCGTGGACCCATCAGAGCAATTGCACAACCCCCTTATCCACGCATCCGTCTTTCAAAAGACGGATGTTTCAGTCTCTCACGGGGATCAAGCACAACTTCCACCGGTCTCTCAATCGGAGAGTACTGGTGTTGAAATAAGAGACCAGCAACCCCCGGTCTCGCCTTCATTTCGTGCACAATCGAGTCTAGAGCCATTTGAAATTGAACATTCTTCGGCTAGGACACATAATGAGGAACACCAAATCGAGACTCTTCGTGACTCGATCGGAACGTCTATAGTGTCTCCGTCTGGCGGAACACGAGGATCGGACGGAAATCCTACCACGGCTATCCCTGCGCCAACCCTGAACGTAGGTGGCTCTGCCTCTCAGGTAGATGCCTCAACGGGTAATCTATGTGATCCCGGAGTTACATTACCCGACTTTGTGTCACAAGGGTCCCTAGACAGCACCCTTAAGGCTGTCCGCGAGGCAATGGAGCTGCACATCGCCACCGAGCTCGCCAAAATAAAGAGCTTAATCAAAGGTAAAGAGAAGATCGTCGAAGCTGAAACCGCACCTTCACCTCCACCGGCTCATGCTCAGCCTACCTATTCGGTGGACACCCTAAAGACGATGCTTCTGGCACAACTGCTCCAACAATCTGAAACCAACGCCTCAACTAAAGCAGACCTGATATCTGTTCTACAATCATAGGTCACTGCTCCTTCATCATCCATTACCACTCGATTGGATTCCATTGACTTGACTCTTAAGGACTTCAACCAAGCATTCACAACGCTGTCCGAGAGAGTCCGTTGACTCGAAGAAACCTGCAAGAGTCAAGCAGGCGGTCTGAAGTGGAAACACGATGACCAGGATGATCCTGATCACCGTGAGGGGAGAAAAGACAAAGACTAACCGAGACCGCCCTAATCCTCACTGAAACTACAACCGTGGTTCAACAGGAACCCTCAACTGCGGCTACTACAACCGAAGATGCACCCGAAGCCGAGTTGCCCTTAGCCGAGATGGTAATAGATATGGACATCTCCGATGATGAAGACCCGGTGGTTGAAAAGCCTGAGGGAACAGAACAGGAACTGGTTACTTTTAACACATCAGTTGAGTCTACAATAAACCTGATAGATCCAGACTGCGAGACCAACTTGGAAACCGAAGATGCATGGTATGAAAAAGCCGCCAGTGCCGCAAATTTTCAGGTTAATTTGGTCTTTCCTACTGATGAAGATGACAACGTAGACTACGACTAGTTTCTGCTCCAGAATTTGTATAACACCCCCGTTCACTCTGCTCAACCCGCTGAAACTTCAACAAGACCTGAAACCACAACTGCCGATATTCCGACATCTCCTCAGCAACCGACAGCTTCTGGTCTCCCACCACCTCAACAGCAACAAATCCGTTGGGAGAAGATCCCGATATTTATTCCTCACCTGGAGGAATATCTGAAGAAGTTGTTCGTCCACAAGCTACG
Organism: Saussurea involucrata; assembly: GCA_033807775.1. Lineage (NCBI taxonomy): Eukaryota > Viridiplantae > Streptophyta > Magnoliopsida > Asterales > Asteraceae > Saussurea > Saussurea involucrata. The sequence continues at coordinate 15,846,568 of CM066312.1, forward strand.
CCCAATCGAGCCGACCTTCTACCTTGGTATTTACAGTTCCAACCCCGAATACCAACGCAGGTACGTAAGTGCAATGAAGCGATGTCTACCAGTTAGCCAAGTCCGAACCAAGCGTCAGATCACAGAAGTGCTCAACATCGAGTCAGGCCGCATTATGAAAGTTGTTTATCCAGTATTCACCGTCCGTCGCGAAGAAGGAAATGAATGGAAATTTTCTGAAGCCGACTTCCAGCACCTTCAACCGTTCGACTTCCTGGTAATACTGAAAGACCTCCGTACAAGAACTATCTGACCGCTTCAAGTATCAAAAGCGCTCGAAGATGTTCGTCGATTCATGGTCCGTACAATCATGATGTCTTATCTCACGGACTTCCAAATGGCAATCGAGAACAGGGCAAAGAAGGTAAATCTGATCAAGCCGAATCTGCAAGCTCCTGAATTGAAGATGTATCCCGAGAACGCACTGCTTCTGCAACCAGAATTTCGGATTGTCTACATCAACGCTCAGAATGAAAAGAAATTTCTACGATTCAGTCAGGTTGAAAGATTCTGCGATGGCACGCTCCTCAAAGTAAGAAATGCTCTTCGAAACATCATCAAGCACGAATCAGAAAATCCAAGACTCTCATATGTTCCGAATCCGAATGAAACAACTGCTCAGAATGCCTTGGAAGTGATCGAAGAACGCATCGACTATCGCCGCGCTATCAGATGGTTCGAGATACATTTTGCGCTCCGTAAAAGATATGTTCATAACTGGCGCGAACTCGAACTTCAATTCAAAGGGGGAGATTGTTAGGGTCATTTATTTGTTGAATTAAAGTTCAAGGGTTTGTTTTGTAATTCTTTAATTTGAGCTTAGTTAGTGAACGGGCCGTGGGCTTGTTAACCACGGGCCCGCCATATATAAAGTGTATTAGCCTTAGAAAATAGGCTAGTTGTTCATTTGCTTTCATTGTTTCTTTATTGTAATCCTCTCTAATTGAAAGCAATATATGGATGACCAGTTGAAATCATAAACTCTATATTCATATCTGTTGATTTCATTGTTCGTTGCACGGATTTGGAACTCAAACTCTTGTTGTCACATTGTTTAATTAATTACTATGTTGTTGTTTTACAGACACGCGGTGATATTTGTACCGTTTGTAGCTGTTGACAACCACAAGAAATCGGTTGTGGTTGGTGCTTCCTTAATTGCATCCGAGATCGTGCCTAACTTTATGTGGGTTTTGATGTCATTCATGAAATGCCATAGAAAGTAGCCGAAGTTTGTAATTACTGACCAATGTGCATCAATGAAACAAGCTATACCGGTTGCCTTTCCTGATGCAAAACATCGTTTATGTATGTGGCCCATTACGAAAAAGTTTAATGACAAGGTAAGGGCTAAACAGTTTATGCTAATTTGATAGATAAGTATTGTGTATCAATTTTCGTTAAAATTTTCTGATCAGGTGAGCTCTCATATTGCGAATGCTACCCCGTTCAAGACTGAGATAAACAAGCTTGTCTGGAATGTGCATATCGAACCAGAAGAATTTGAGGTGAAATGGAATGAGCTGATGGAGTCATATGGACTACGTGGTGATGCATGGTGGGAAGAAATGTACCAAATAAGAGAGTCTTGGATTCTGGCATACTACAAGAACTCGTCTATGTCTGGACTTATGAAAACCACTTCTAGGTCTGAGAGTATAAATGCCTTTTTTAGAGTCTATGCAAAGTTTTGGGATGATTTGCTGTTTTTATTGGTATGTTTGATCTTGCTATCGATAAGCAACGACGTAAGCATTGTGAGTTAGAGGTTGAGACTCGGACAACCATTCCTCTCGTGCTATCTCCATCCAAACTCGAGGCTCAGGTGCGTGATACATATACCCGTACAATTTTTTTAGATATTCAGAAGGAGATGAACAAAGCAGCTTGGTATTGTACACTTAAATGTGTTGAGGATGGAGATGAAAAGAAGGTGTATGACATTAAGCACTATAACAAGCAAAATGAATTAAAGACCATGTACAAGGTATGTTAATCAATTTATTGATAAATATCATGTTTCACTGTTTGATGTTTGTTTTGTTTATATAGTTGGTCTAATTTAAAAAAATATTTTGTTAAGGTGGTTCGTATTCCAGCTGATGAAACATTTGATTGCAACTGCAATCACTTCGTAAGGAACGACATCCTTTGTCGGCATGTGTTTAGTGTGATGATTCATGAGAAAGTGATGGCGATCCCGCAAAAGTATATCCTTCGTCGTTGGAGACGTGGTTTAGTTCCTGTTGAGACTATGCCGGCCCGTGCTCGTTACGGTGAAATGGATGTGGAGAAACAAGGGTTGATCAACAAGGCCGTGACGTTGTTTGACCATCTTATTGCTATGGCTAGGAATGACAAGGAATCTTTGGCATCATTTGTTGAACAATTAGAAGATTGGAGTGAACAATTGTCGATAAACAGACCTCTCGTATCAAGCTACCAGGAGAAGCAGAATGATATTGATATCTTAGTTGGTGCTTCCCAGCCTGATTCAGTTGACGTTGTACCCCTTCAGGTATAAGGAATAAAGGTTGTGGCACTGGGAAACGTCTCGTCAGTTCATCTGAAAAATCGGCCAAAAAGCAAAAGCGTTTGTGTAGGCGTTGCCACAAAATGTCGAGGCACGACTCCCGCAATTGCCCCGATAAGGTTTATTGATGAATTATTGGGTTTTTAGTTTACTTGTGTTGAACTATTACATTTTAGTTGCTTGGGTTGAACTATTTCATTTAAGTTATTTGGGTTGAACTATTTAAATTTTGTTTGGTTCAGACTTTATATAGGAAGTATTTCAATATTTTTGATTTCATTATCCCTATGTTTTTTTTTAATAAATAAGGACAGGTGTTGGTCAATGAAAAATGGAACAGTTCCCAATGATGTAGTATATGATTGTTTGTACCTATCAGATTCATCAGCTTTGCTTAGTCGTTAACCACAAAGGAGTCTTTGTATATGATTTTTTTTGTTTTATATCAGGTGGTATTCTCGGTCCATGGACCAAACTCTGATTATACCAACTATAAAAACGAGTAATAAATGCGAATAGACATAAAGTGGTAATAATTATACCACACAACCGGTTCATCGAGTATACCCCACAAATGGCATAGTTTCAGTTTCTTAAGAACTACCCATCTCCCCCTTTATAAAACACCCACATATTGTTTACCCTAAGTTGTGCCGCCAGTTTCATTCGAGCCCTTCCACTCGCTAGAAAAAATTTCGAATGCTTCCTCCTGCGCCTCCAACAACACCGACGAGGGTGTTTACCCTGCTTCGAGTGTTCGCTCTCTTCTCCGGAACCACAACAACCTATGTAAGAGGATTGATAAACTTAAGGAGGACATCTACCACCTGAGCAAGGAAAACCACTTGCTCAAAATGCAGCTGAAGGACGAGGTAGATAAGAAATGGAGAGAGAAAAAGAACGTGCAGGTGCTCCTGGAGAAAATCGACAAACTCAAGAAGGGATCTGATCATTAGGTCTTGCATGTCCGTTTTTTGGTTGGTAATGGGTTTTTTTTGGTTTAGGGTTTTATCCGGGTCTTGTGTCGGTTATCCCCGGTGATGGTGGATCTATTATGAAAAGGGTATAGTTTTTTGTTTGGTCGAATAGCTAGATGATGAACCATTGAAGTGGTTTTTTTTTGTTAATTCTTGTGATGACAATGGTGCATGATGACGGTTATTATGAATATATTAATGCATATGTTGACTTTTGTATTGTGTGTTTGTTTAATATTCACGTTATGTGTTCATCGTATTGTATGAAGTTATTTTCTTATATTTGTATGTTTTAATTAATATACCTAACTGGTGGGTACTCATAACATTTTAATTTAGGGTAGTTCATTTTATATTAGTTCAAATGAAACACCTTAACGTGTTTTGAAGTTCAAGTAAAACCAAGTAATAAAGTCCATTACGATGTTGTAGAGCATCATCTCGTAAAAATTAGTTATTCATAATTATTAGCTCATGTAAATAATAAAGCAATATCATGTAAGGAAACACTTTATATTTGATAAAGTAGGAAATATAGAGATTAGGGTGTGCAATGAAACCAGTGAATAACATAACCAAACCATAAAGTTTCACAATGAAACCATCTAACATCCCATGAAACCACTTCTAGGAAAAGGCATACTGACAAAAAAAACTGTTATAGAATATGTCTTTAACCCATGCATGCATAATAGTTCAAACATTAAAAACGCCAAGATATTGTTCAGCATAAAACCAAAGTAAATTCTATCCACCCATATCCATAATGTTCAGAATAGTTCAAACGGCTTTCTCGGCACTGACGTTTCACTGATGATTTGATCCCTCAACTGGGTTTCCATCTCTTGGAACGTGTCAACATCCTTCATCACATCGTTCCTTTTGTTGTTGAACTCGCTCATCACGAACTTCGTTGTGTATTTCTTCCGTAGCTCGGTAAGTTGTGTTGATTGTGCCCCACCTTCGGCTGTTAGCCCCGTCCTCCACGTACGTTCATCACCCATCCAGGTTTCCATATGTCGCATCACGAACACACCCCTGTGTTGATGTCGATTCTTTGTCTGTTAGCTCATGGATGGTCGGTGATGTTTTATTTCCTTCATAATCTTCGCTTTTGGGTGGTTCACCTCTGTGAGGTGTTCAAGCATCATACTATGCTGCAAAGTTGAAATACAGATCACAACAGTTATGTTTTTTAATGAATGTAAGTTATTAAACATTGTATATTTGTCTTACCAAAATCTGTATTGCATGTTCATATAGTCCCATTTCATGCTCATATTCGCTACCTGTCCAGAACCTGTTGTCTAGTACAACTATTGTGTGTTTGCGTAGGTTAAGTACAACCACATAATATTGGACATCATCCATAATAGGGAAAAATACCTGTATTTGTGTAGAAACATTAGTATAGTACTTTTTTAAGGAACTGACCAATGTAATATTGTTCAATAAATCTTTAATATATTAAAAAGGTATTTTACCTTGTCAACTTCTCTCATGTTCATCACTTTCTTCTTGAAATGGGCGGACCTTGCAAGATTCTTACTGAATATGTTGTATTTGATGTTGAAGTCCGTGAAGGGATCCCTCAGATGATGGTTATTCCGCGTCCCGTAATAATTCAGTCCAAAGTGAAGTATTGTTATAAGTAAACAACGTCCATAATAAAGGAACAAGTATTGTAAACTACTTTATAGGGGATGAAACTTACCATAACAACCGTGGTGAAGAAGAACCTTCATGGTGAATCCCTGCTTCTGTACTACTCTTCATAGTTCAGCAACTCTGCCCAACAGTCCACCACAACTTGAGGTACGTATTCAGGTGTTGCCAGACTTTCTAGGTCTCTTCGTAACATGTTTGCCCCGTTATCCAGAAGGAAGACAGCATCACTATGTTATGTTTTTGAATGAAACAGTTATTAATCCATAAGATATCGAGCATCAATGTGTAATTAGATCATTTATTGTTAATGAAACACTATACACTAAATTGAAAACTTACTAAGGGTACCCTAGTCCTGTTTGAGCCCACTCGCAAACCCTTTTCTCTTCGGTTGTCACCTTCATGTCTACCACCCTTTTAACATAAGGGGAACGTAGGTGCTCTCCTAAGCGAACACACCGCCTTGGCTGTCTGTTTGTTACTTCACGATTCGCTTGCATCTCTTGTTTGATGACCAACTGCTTGTTGTTGATGCGCTTATTCATTCCCTCATTGTGTTCCACGCAAATACCTTTGCCTTTGTCTTTTAATGTTCCACCTAGTGTTTACATTATGGACTGTTTTTATTGGGCTGGAGTCCATGCTGAACGCTATTGGGTCAACAGTAAACTGTTTTCCTTGACGTTTCGCCGAATCTGAGGCTTCGTATGCTGAGTCGCAAATATCATGAAGTGTTTGAGAGTACCAAATCTGTGACAGCGGTGTTCCTATTTCATCTGTCTCCAATGTAGCATTCCCGACCCGTTGACTAAGCACAATTGCTGAAGATGGGTCCACTTCTCTTTCAGGTTCATTACGTCCACCAACTCCCACGTTGCTATAAGTATCATTTCCATTAACGCTTCCCAAACCCACGAAATCAGCGTCTTGATCTTGTTGAACCCAATCCTGAACACCATTTCTTGTTTCACCACCAACATGTTCTACTCTTTCGATATCATACCTGAAAATGAACCACATAATGTCCACATAGTTGAGGATGGCTGGATCGTCTGGGTATTTGTGGAGTAGTGATTCCAAAAGCTTCTCCGCCTCTAATCTTTCAACCGTTGTTAATGCAATCTTGTCATCCATAAGCTTTATATCATCCTGTTTCATTCAAAACATTAACGTAATTTCATAAATTGTTTGATTACAGTATAAGTATAATGAAACAAGTGCGACAAAATGTTTTTACTACCTCCCTTTCCTTTACAGTATCTCTCAATGAAATTGTGGCACTTCCCAGTCCTCCACCTTCTATTTTAGTGATTTCCCTTCTCTTCAGTAGCTCGCATGTCCAAGCTACAATCGCCGGTCTTTTATGTTCAACCTTTACTTTCGGCCAGTCCGTAGATTCGACATACCACAGCTTTCAAAATGAAGATTAATTAGTTGACGGTGTAACAACTAAGGAAACTGAATATGAATGCAGCATTTTCAGTTACAATAAACCAATGAAATAACAAATATAATGATCAAGTACATACCGTTAAGTATGTCAATGGCCCACCGTAGAAACATATGGTACTGTTTCTATCCCTGTTGTCTTTGCTCCTCCGCAACATATCGAAAACGTATTTTCACCAGTTGATTCGAGGTATCATCTCATCATTTCATATCCCCGTTAAATATTTGAGATTACAACATCCCGCACGGTTGCATTCGGCCAATATGTTAACGGTCAACACCAAAAAGTTTATTTTAAACCTTAAACCACAGTCCCTTGAGTTTTCAATCAGATCCTTTATATCCATCTGTCTCATTTTCTTTTTGTCAAATTGTGCTCTAAAGTTATCTAATATATCTAGTGATTCAGGTGAAGGATCCACTTCCAACAAATCAATACCACCTAATGGCAACCCTAACATTTGGTGAACCGATTCTAGCGTTATAGGGATTGATCCATTCCTAACTCCCAATGTCATCGTAGTAGTATCTAGGTTGTCAACAACATAAAAACCAAGCCTAGATGGAATACCTTCCGTCTTTAAATCCAGTAGATGTCCAAACCCCATGCTACGCACCGCGTCACGTTGAGCATTTGAAAGCTTCTGTATTGTTTCATTTAGCGCCCTCGGGGATGTCCTTGTCTTTAACACACAATCTCTTAATTGTTGTCTGCACACTCTTTCCGGTCTAACCGGTACTTGTATGCCCCCCTGCCAGCTTTATGTACAAATGGTTAACGTATGCCTTCTTTACCGTTTACATTATGCGTTGTTTCATCCTTTCGCGGTCCATTTTTTTTAGACGTTTCAGCTCGATCTACATCAGAAACAGTTGAATTGAGCTTAGTATTACATTACAGTATGTAGTTGATTGTAAATAAATGATTTATAACGTCTGATACCTTCCTCTAAAGTTAATGCCTCCAAATCTTCTATAACTTCATCTCCTTTAACTTTAACACTTGCTGCATGTCGGTTACTGCTTCTCAGGGAACTTCGACGTGCATTTAGTCCTGGGTCCAACTCTGAAAAATTTGATGAGTAATTAGTTAACTTGTAACTTAATTTAATGAAATTAGATATTGTGTATTACCTTCATCCACACTGACAGCATGTATTTCTTCAATAACTTTCATTGTGATACAGGTTGGTGATAATTGTTCTTCTTTTGATTCTTTTCCTTTTAAATAAAACGTGCTTGTTAGATTTAAATTTATTCACGTTAATGAAACTATTACCTTTGTTGTTCCGTAAAGGAATGTTATGCTTACTTTTCCTTCCACAACGTGCGGATGATGACCCAACCTCGATTACTACTTGCTCCAAACCTTTTTTGTTGTCATCACCATGATGTGAAGCATCCAACATAACAGTATCCTTTGTACTTGAATCTGCCATTACTAATCAGTCGTGAGACGTCCTTAGATACTAAAAAACAGTCATAAAAACACAACATCTATGTAATGAAACAAAGAAACATAGATATAATGTGCATTAGACAGAAGACATGTATCTTGCAATGAAACACTGAAATAAGAGAGAAATAGCCTCAATAAACAATGAAATAATGATGCAATGTAATGAAACACCTGAAACAATGAACCACTGAAATAAGGAGACATAGTCCAATGAAACAATGTAACACGATGTTATGAACAATGAAACAATGAAATACTGAAATAAGGAGCCGTAGTCAAATGAAACAATGAAACTCTGAAATAAGGAGATATAAAATTTCTCAACAATGAAACAATGAAACATGATTTTATGAACAATGAAACAATGAAATACTGAAATAAGGAGCCATAGTCAAATGAACAATGAAACCCCTGCATTCACATTTTTGAAAACATATAAACTTATAGGTATAGATTAATTCAAGAGAATATGAACTATTATATTTCTAGGTTTAACCAATGAAACAATGAAACAATGAAACAGGTGGAGTTATCAATAATCTAATTCGATAATCCCAAACCCTAACACATTCGACAGGTTTTGAATGCAGGTAAACACGGAATAAACATTGTATGTTAAAAAGGTTAAACTAATTAAATGAGATGCATTACCAATATCTGGGTCAGTTTTTGGTTTTCGATTGACCATTCTGCGTTTCGGGTTGGGGGTGTTTCTCACTGAATCCTCGACTTCGTTACCGTTTTCGTCAAGTGGATTTTGGGGAGTGTTGGTGAAATTGCAGAAGGTTGTGTTCTTCATGATCCGTTCGCTTCGTTTTCTCCTGTCGGAGTTTAGAGGAATCGTTCAACCTAGGGTTTTACGGTGAAAGTAATGAAAATGGTGGGTAAAATATACATCCTGGAAGACGAATCATGGTGATGAATTTGCGTTGAAATCGGGTTGGTGATTCTTCGAATCAGTTTGCTCTGATTCTTCAACGATCAAGCCGAAGATAATGGGTTTGATGCAGTTTCCTTATTCGAATTATGAGATGAAATTACCCACATACCCTCCGATCCCAATTCCGGTGAATAAAAAATAATAATAAAAAAATATTATTACCATAAATAAGTAAATTTCATCTTAGCCGTAGATGATATTGATCTATGGTTGTAAGGTGGGTTTCATAGTTTTCAAATTAGCATAGGTTTCTACATGAAACTGCCTATATATATATGTATATAGATATATAAATATCCTATAACAGAGTCTATTGAGACACTTACATAACTTGGACGTCCTATAAATTTAATTTTATTGCAGTGGAGTGTAGAGTTTGAAGGAGATGATAACTAGATTACCCAAACATTTTTACTAAATTAATTTTGTTCACTTGATATACATTATATACATGAACATGGCCAATGGTGTGTAGCTCAGTTGGTTAAGGGGCGATGAGATGTTTGCTCCAATAGGCCGTTGGTCACGAGTTCGAATCCTGCGGGAGACGGGCTCGGGGCCCCTCGCAATCGCCTTGCCGCTGAGTGAGTCAGGTATGCCCCCCACATTATGGAATTGGCAGCCGATTGTGGGCCTGTTTGAGGTTGTCGGTTAAACAACCTTTTGCTCCAATATACATGAACATGATATATATATATATGTACTCGACTATCTTGAGTTTATTCATAAGCTTTTCATTTTATCCTTCTAATTTGTATAGGAACGTATGTGTAATACGAGTAGTTTGAATTATTTAAAAAAATTACCTATGGATTAGCGATGGAATATCCGTCACTAAAAGGTGTCGTAGGAAATCCATCGGGTAATGGGGACCCTCGAAAATTTGTCGGTAATAGAGACATTCGGAAATCCGCCTATAAAATGTGTCATAGAAGAACTATCGGTAATGGAGAACCTCAGAAATCCGTAGGTGAAGTTTTTACCCACAAAGTTTAATATACTTTCAACGACAGAATTCCAACAAATGTAACTTTAGCGATGGTTCAGTGAAAGCCTTTTCAAATTGTAATGATAGTTAACAACATATATTATAAAAGTAATACTAACACGTCATATCCACATCTTTTACTCGCATACTTCAAAGGTCTTATATGATCATCACCACTATAAAACAAAGATACTTCACTGACGGAAATATATGTCGGTATTACCAGTAGATCTCGATGTCAGTGAAAGTTTGGCTCGTAATTACCGACAGATTTACAATCACCGACGGATTGCAATATACTACAATATGTTGTTTCGTTTACAACAATCAATTGCATCATCAAACATTTCTTCAAGTCCGTACTTGAACTGAAATCCTGTTCCCACGAGTTTTCCTGACGAGACACTAGGAATCTTCATTTTGTCGGCATCCAACTTTAAACACAATATGATTAATTGAGTATTTTTTCATTTATTCCACTCAAAGAAGAGTTAAATGAGATATATAAGAAACGATGATATTAAAGCTTACTCGATATTCGGTATCTTATATTCAGGATATCTGACTGATAAAAAATTGTACATTTCCTCGATCGTGAAGCCAATTCTCGAACACAAATACCTCCCTTTTGCTTTTGGGCATTCAAAAAGATGAATGTGTGCCCTAGCCACGTCATCAACATGCACACAATTTGTTTTCATAAGCATCTCGTAGTTGCTAGTGTCACCTACAAATTATTTTGAATTTTGTGACGTTAATTACTATAGACTAAAGTCGTTAGCAATCGATAAGCAAAAAAATGTTCCAGTTAACTCACCAAAGATCATAGCCATTAAGATATACACAGAACTAGGACAACGAGGGCCGATAAACGGACCATGAATATAAGTTGGAAGGATGGTCAGAACATCCAATCCATTTTTCTCACCCAAGTCTAGCATTTCTTTCTCGACCATTGTCTTGGAAATGAAATATGAAGCCCAAAATTCCTTAAAATTACTGCGAATAAAATCAATGTTGCTCCAAGATTCCTAATCTAAGACCTCGGTGTGCTTTTTCCCATTTACCACAACCGTAGATGCACTAGATATTAACACAACTTTCTTTACCGTCTTTGAATCGATGCATGCTTGTAAAATACCCAAACTACCCTTGACTGCTCTTTCGGTTAACACTTCTTCATGTTCCTTACATTCAAAATCAATCGGATGTGCAACATGAAATACACCGATGCAACCTTCAATTGGTGCCTTGAAGGTCTTTGGTTTGCTTAAATCCGCATCAAAAAAATTAAGCCTCTCTAGTGCCCCGGGTAAGTTTGTAAGGTGGCTCACATCTTTCCTCTAGCGTAAACACAACTTTTATTAGATTGTTTGTTAGTATATAAGACCATCTCAATTAAATTGTACATCAAATCTTACATCAAATATCAATTTTGCTCCAAATCACTTCAATAGGGACGTTATTCGTGGTGTAATAAAAATGAAAAGTAACACATCAAATTTGGTGTTACACTGTTCATGTTCACCAAATTTTACATCAATAGAAAAAAAAGTAATATTGTCTAGAATCTTAAGTTTATGGTGTAAATTTTGGTACTTGCTATTAAAGTAGATTTATTATTTACATCAAATTTATAAATTTGGTATAAAATTTTATGTTACTCATTAAAGAGACTTTAATAATTATATACATCTAAACTCACAAACACTCCTATTTTTTTTGTCATGCTTGAACAATTGACGTCCAAGTAAATTATTCGAGGTGGATTTAGAGCATGAGGGTGTGTGTGGGGGGGGGGGGGGGGGGGGGAGACTTGCCCCCAATAAATAAATGATGTGCTAATTTTAAAATAATTTATACCCAAATTATCTATTTATCCCTCAACAAATAAAAGTCAATGTGCTTGGGGCATCCTTTCAGAAAAAGTCAATGTCCTCAATTATCCAATCTAAGGGATCGTTTACAAAACTCTTACCTGGGTAAGTGCTTACCAAGTCATATTAGCTTACAGGATGAATATGGCAAGGACCAAAAATCTTACCCGGTAAGAGCGGAAGCTATGACCGAGAGTCGAAAGCAAGGACCGAGAGTCTTACCCGGTAAGTGAATGCGACGACTTTTACCACGGTTAGCACTTACCGGCTAAATCGTAGCATACGATGCCATTTTGGTGGACTAAAATCTTACCCGAGAAGTAGGTGATAGCGTTGAATTTTATCGGTAAGCACTTACCCGGGTAAGTGATTAGATAAACGGCCCTAAGAGTATTGTTGGTTCACCAAAGATTTGAAATTGACCCACCGATTTTATCCTTAACATCTTACTTAGAATATTTTATTTTGGTTCTTTGTGATAACTTAGACAAGACATCAAAAGTTCGGTGAAGTCGAAGATCAACCGAAATCAAGTTTGAAGAAGTTTCTCATTGTAGAAGTGAAGACATTCTTCTCAACAAAATCTAAGTTATTGTCCACCGAATTTTCAAGATGAAAATCGGTGAACACTTGACCGAAGTCCTCATCAAATTTGGTCAAACTTCTTACCGATAGAAGATGAGAATCAATGATCACTTGGCCCTTTTTCTTCTCAAAATCGGTCAAAACATCTCACCGATTTCTAGGTGAAAAATCGGTGAGATCCCTCATCATGGAAACTTGCAGATGAAGATCATTTATTATGGGACAATATCTAATGTCAGGAAAAAGTGACTATTTGTCGTTTTATCCAATTTCAAATAATGTCTCAATCAAGCATGCTTGTGCTTCCTGGTACTGAGAAAAAGTGTGAAAATGACTTGTCAACTTTTCAGAGTCAACTCCTATTCTTGAATCTCCAGATGACAAGTGTCCTAAGCATTTAATGGTTCATGCACTATATAAAAAGAAGAGGACTCTCCATGCAAGGTTACGCGTTCTTGAAGAATTCTCTCAGTGCAACAAGGCTTTCTCTCCTTTGAACTTTATAGCTTTCAATCTTTGTGCATTAGAAGTTGTTTTGTTTTCCAGTTTACTTTGTGAAGATTGTTAGAATAGTTTATCTGTTCTTTCCGCAACAATCTAGTTTATCTGCGTGTAATTCTTGATTTTATAAATCAATATAAGAATTAAATTAAGTGAAATTTCTGTGTATTGTATTCAACCCCCCCCCCCCCCCCCCCTTCTACAATACTTGTTTAAGTCATCTGGGACTAACAAGTGGTATCAACAGAAAGTTTAATCTTAATAAACTTGATCTGCGATGGCTGCCTCTTCTTCAAACAATGAAGTTCCCTCTCAAAACATTTTTTTCTGAAAATGGCTCTATAGCCAAACCTCCCAAGTTTAACCCCAACAACTTTTCTCTGTGGAAAAGTCGGATGATGCTTTTCATGGAAGGAGTGGATAGTAGATATCCGACCATTCTCAGTGAGGGACCCATAGTCCCTAGAGTCTGGGCTCGCTATGAAACACAAATATCTGGTAAAGAAGTTGTTGACAAAGATGATTCCTCTGATGAAGAAAAATCTACTACCACTGGTCGTTACATTCTTAAAAATCCAAAGAAATATACTGATGAAGAAAAACGCCTTGTCTCCCTTGACTCTAAAGTGAGAGCAATCATTGCACTTTCTCTTCTTGATGAGGTCTACCATTCTCTAGTTAACTTTGCTACATCTAAAGAAATGTGGACTACTCTGTGTTTTGTACGAAGGTACAGAGGAAGTTAAGACACTGTTGTACCTACTGTGTCGTGTGCAGGCGGTGATATGGGCGATGTCGCGGACTGTTTGGCCATGTCGGTTCGTGGGTAAGTCTCTTGCAGCCGATCGACGCGTGTTTAACTGCTCCTTGGAAGCAGGAGACGACTCCTAGTGGTTCCTATTTGGGGACAGCTGCTGGCCGATTAAGCATAGCGGCTGTTTCGGAACAGCAGCCTTTTTTTCTCTATGTTTCTGTGCTGTGTGCTGGTCATTAAGCCATATGGCTGTAAGGCTGTTTAGACATCTTATTGTTGATGCTGATGTGTTGTGTTGTGTGTGGCTTGTGTGCTGTTTGGTCTTGCTCCCTAGCTGTTAGTTGGGGCTTGTTTTAGCTAGGAACCTTTTTGTATATTCTGTACATATGGATTGGTAATAAATTGATTTGCTTTTCAAAAAAAAATGTTAATGTGATCCCAAATAATTGTGTCTGAAGTGATGTGGTTTTTGTTTTCTAATTTTGGTCAACAAACACTAGAGTACATGCTTATATACTATAGAAATAGGGAGTAAACTACAATTTTGGTCCCTATGGTTTACATCGAAGGTTAGACATTCTTAAACTTTAATAAGTATAATAATGATCATTGTGGTTTGCATTTTGTTATATAAATGCTCCTTGAACATAACTCTATATTTTATCCTTTAAGTAAGGGGAAATTTAGTCTTTTCACATTTTATGTTTTTTTCTTTCTTGAACTAAATAATTTTCAAAGGTCATTAATGCTCCCCCAACACACCTCTTATTAGTCTTATATTTTCTTCCACTGCCCCACAATCCGACGACCGATGGCGGAGCTAACTTTTTCGCAACGCGTTTAATCAATGCAGAATATGTTACGGGCAAAGGCAAAAGTAATATACATTTTGGCGCTTCTAATGACATATACTCTGTAACACCATTAACCGTTTGTAACGAACCATCACTCTAAAGATATACTTCAACATTATCACTACAACAACGTGAATTCATATTTGTTTGAAATGGTGTTGTGAATAGATGAATGCGTTTGATCTATAAAACCAAACACTTTATATAGAAAAACCAACGAAATTCGCCAACTGAAAATTAAGGTCGGAGAAAATATGTAACATTTTTCAACAAAATTACTTTTCAGAGATGTAACCAAATTTTTAGCACTTTCGCCAACGTTGAAGGAATGCATGAAAAAGGGAAATTAATTAAAATACCATAAGTCAAAGTCAAACTTACCAAAATGCCACAAATCTTTCACAGTTTGCAAAAATACCCCAAATACCCGCGATAGGAGCCCGCGATCGCGGCCAGTGGCATTTTCGTAATATTGTTACCCCGCGATCGCGGGGGAAACCGCTAAAATACCCGCGATCGACACTTTGTTTGTATTTCATGATTTTTAAATGAAATTTTACACTTTCACCCCCTATACTTATTTATAAACTTTACTTTATACATTTTACTTTCATTATTTTAATTTTACATTTAACACATATAATCGTTTATTAACTAAAACACGTTAAAAATACGTTTTAATTTTAACAAGTTACACTATTATAATCGTCTCTTCGATACGTTCGAAATGAGCTCAATCTTGATTTTTTTGATTTATATATTTTAATATATATCATATATACTACATAAAAAAATTAATATTTACAATTCATACCTTTATAGTTAATTATTTAATTTATGGTACTCTTATAGTTAATGCGATAGAAGTGTAAAAGAAAATTGAGAATACATTAAAAAAATGAATTTCCGCAGATAAAAAATATATTTTAGGTAGTATATATGATATATATTAAAATATATAAATAAAAAAAATTCAAGATTAGGCTCATTTCGAACGTATCGAAGAGACGATTATAATGGTGTAATTTGTTAAAATTAAAACGTATTTTTTTAACGTGTTTTAGTTAATAAACGATTATATGTGTTAAATGTAAAATTAAAATGATGAAAGTAAAAGGTATAAAGTAAAGTAAGTAAATAAGTATAGGGGTTGAAAGTGTAACTGAAAGTGCAGGATCTATTCTTACAATCAATATAGAAAGAAGTAATTGAGAAATTGTATGATTAAGCCCATTTGTATTCAATGATGCACAGAATTACAGATCTAAGAGAGAGATAACCTCAAAGATTACAGGGAATGAATACAAGTAATATGGGAAAATCAATCAGTTAGCAACGTAGTGCTAACCACTCTATTTATACTGCAACGGACATATTAAAGCTACAGTACAAATAAGAAAGACTAATAAGAACAAAACACGTGTCCTAATTAGTTTACACATTACTAAGCAACGAAACTCGTCATAAGTTCTGAACAGGTAGTTCAGAACTTCTGAACATTCTTCTGATCACGCTTCTCAGAACTTCTGACTTCTCTTTCTCAGATCTCTGACTCTTCTTCTCAGAACTTCTGAACCTTCTTATCAGATCTTCAACACTTGGTTTATTGACAAAACTTCAGATCTAACAATCTCCCCCTTTTTGTCAAATAAACTTAAACTTTGCATCATCTAATTCTTTCAGAGCAGGAACAATTTTCTGAAGTAGCACATTCCTCAGATTAAGCCTCTTATCAATCTTGTCAATAATTTCTTGAATAACTTCAACTTGCTGATTTATTGCTTCTTGAGTTATGTTTGCTTCCTTTACTTTCAGCATCTTTTTCTCCAAATTGTGCTTTATGATCCTTAAAGTTCCAGAACAATATTTTGCAGTTTCCTTTGCTCTGAAGAAGATCTTTCCACTTTTGTTCTTCAAAAATACTCCCAAATCTGGATACTTGTGAACACTTCCAGTCTTTAACACTTTTTTCTGCTCATGATCTGTATTGGGATTTGCCAGATAAACACATGACTTTTGCAAATACAGAGCTATTTGGAAATCTGTATAGCAATGCCACCTTAAGATATAGAACATGGCCTCAATCACCACACTTCTTGCCTTCCTTTCATTTCTGTCTTTACTTGACTCTTTAAAACATAGAAAGCTGTGTAATCTGTAGAAGTCAACCACTGACAGTTTCTCAAAATCTGCATCAGTAAAATAATAAACCTTGCCATCTTCTCTCAGAACTTCAAAGGATAAGTACTCCATCTTTCTGAATTTCTTAACCTTCAATTCTCTGATTCCAGTGATTAGAAAATCTGAGTAAACAGCTTGCTTTGTTTTGCCAAGACATCTTGATTTTTCAGCCAACCAGATCTGAGTCTCCTTAGACCTATCATAATACACATCCAAGAATTGTACTTCTTTTGGTTTGAAAAACTCAGGCAGATCAAATTCAAGAAAGTATCCATTCAGATCAATGAATATTTCATCTTCTTTGGGTTCAGACTGTTCAGCTTGGTCAATATTAGTTATCTGCACATTCTGAGGTGTTGTGTCCTGAACTTCTTCAACTTCATCTGACAAAATTTCATTCACTTCATACTCAGCAGGGAACACAAAATCACTATGTAACATCTTCTTGGGATTAACTTCAGATAGCAACCATTCACCACAACTTCTGATCTTTCTTCTGAGATTCAACCTTCTATTCATAGAGTTTACACACCTTTTCTTTAAGTTCTCTCTTTCAGTTTTAGCACTTACTTCCATTTCAATCAGTAACCAACTCAGAGTTGCATCACTATATTTTACCAGTTCTTTCAGTTTGAACATTTCAAGTCTCTCTTGAACTTTATATGCAAACCCTTCAGATTCCATTCCTTCATTTACGAATCCTTTTGTACACACATCAAATCCTGCAATATTTGTTGGAGACCTCAGATTGCACTTCTCTTTTCTTCCTTCAATGGCTAGTTGAAAATCATATAAGTACATGTTTCTGACATAGATACCCAGAAGTCTTCTGCATTCAATTTCCATCAAGGCTTCTTCAGTGCTAGCAAAGAACTTGACTAGAAAGATCTGATCATCAAGAGTTAGTCTGTGGAAATCAAAACTGGACATGGCAACTTTTGTATTTTTCTCTTTCAACACTTCCATTCTAACAAACATTAAACCACTGAATTCTTCTTCTTGAAACATTAGAACTTTCTCAATTCTTTTCTGAATATGCAGTCTTGAATCAGGAATTCTGAATCTGTTTGAAGCTTCTGTGTAAATCATCTGAGCTCTTTCATCCATGAAACCATCAACATTACTCTCTAAAAACTCATATTCTCCTTCTGAGTGGTAGAGGTTTTCATACATTTCCTCAGGAAAAATGTCATCATGAAATTGTCTGGCCAAAGGTACATCACTTAGTTCCAGGATGAAATCACATATGGGTTCTTCTAACGTCTGTAAGTTAATCTTGGAAATCTCAATTGGTTTTCTGAATACATACTCAGAAGGCATGAAGTAATCTTCTAGTTTCTCATATTCTTCTTCTGTGTTCATCTCATCAGCATAGTTATATCTGAACTCATGCTTAAAATTCTGAGAATAATCAACAGTTCTGTCTTCTTCACCCATCAGATCAATAGGTCTTATTACTTTTATCCCTTTATGAATTTTCTGAACACTCAAAGCTCTGACTACTTCATTATGCATTCTTCTGATCAATTCTTCATTCAACCTCCTTTCTTCTGATTCAGACTCCATTGCCCTTTCACTGTTATAGACCACAATATCTGTACACCTGTTTACCACTGTACTTTCCACTATTTCTTCTATTCTCAAATCAGATTCCTCAATAGCTACAGTTTCATCTGAGTTTCCTTCCATCTCAGTATCCAAGTTCAATTCCTCTGTTTTATCTGATTCATTACTATCAATACTTCCCAACTCCATTTCTTCTGTATCTGAACTGTCAAGCTGTACTATCTGAATCATCTCCTTTAAATTTTCCTGTGTCTGATCTTCTGAACTTTTTGTATTGGCTAAGTGCATGTCTGCTATCTCAAAATCTTCTATGCCAATATTATCATCAGAACTTAACCTTTGTCTTTTCTCCCCTTTTGATGATCATGAGGATCATTATCATCAAACTTCCTTTTTAAGTTCTGATTAAAAGCAACTTCAGGTTCAGCTTCTGCAATAGGAACAGGATCAAGAGGCTTTGAAGTAGAAGCCAATGATACACTCAGTGCTTTCAGTATAGATTCCTGCATACCTTGCATCTGTTTTAACATATCTTTTTGAAAACCAGACATTATATCCACGATCTCCTTTTTGTGAGAATCCAAGGATTTCTTTACATCATCTACCTTGGTTTCAACAGAAATCAACTTTTTCTCCAACACAACTTTCAAATCTGATACTTCATCATTCAAATCCTCCATCCTCTTCTCCAAATTTTCTACTTTTCCCCCATCTCCTTGTTTTGTTTCTGAATCTTTTCAAATTCAGAAGTTTCTAACAGTGAACCTGAACCAACAGATGGTCCAGTTTTCATGTGCCCAGAGAGCTCATGGCCTGTAGATAACACACAGTCATCTTGTACAACAGATGCACGTTTGAATGAGGCTTTTGTAATGTTCACCTCACCAGGACTTCCATCCAATCCTCGACACCCAACATTAGGCATGTCTATGAATGTTGTTTCAGGAGTACGAAATTCCTGATCTGTGCAAGTGTCAAAAGGAATTTCAGGCTCAATATGAATAGGACTGTGATATTCAGACTCAATGTGTTGAAAAATAAGGTGGGATTTATCACCTCCCTCCAAATGAGTTTGGGATGGTTCCCCGGATTTGTGTGAAACAGTAGCATGTTGAAATGCTTCTGAGTGGGTATGGATGGGTTGTTCAAGATCCACCACTAGGTCCATGGTGTTTGTTTCAATATTGGACACCAAGAGATGTGAACCAATAGCATGTGTGGTTACCTGGTCAAGATTAGCTGGTTCAGAGGCATCTCTTTCTGTTTGAACCTCTGTTAACAATCTCTCATCCTCACCACTCTCATTCTGTTTTTCCTCACTGAGTCTAACCAAGCTCTCAGAATTTTCCCCCTCAAGTCTCTCAGAATGTTCACCCATCTGAACATCCTCCCCCTCTCTAGTTCGACTAGACTCCTCACCTCTCTTCTCAGGTTGGTCCTCTTGGGTAGGGATTTGAGGTAATTCAATTCCCATAGAGGTGCAATAAGCTTTTAAAATCTCACTCTCCCTTGGAATATAGTTCCTAAGTGATTTTGGCAATAGTTTATGATTGGGATAGTTTTCAAGTCTTGTTACTGAGGTCATCTTACCCAAATAAAATGTAGGACCATGCTCTTCATTTGTTCTTCTTGAGATTGTTCTGTTTTCCTGCATGGCATACCAAATAACAATTTGCCAGTACCTTATGTAGGGAATGTATGTCAGTGGAGCATCCTTTGTCTTCTTCTGAATTGCTTTCTGATTCTTCTCAAATGTATTCTTCATATCTTCCCAAAGTATTAAAGTATAGTCATAATGCCTATTCTTCACTAAACCTTGAAATATCTGAAGAATTTGTTTAGAACCTTGATCAGCAGAACTATTTTTCCCTGACAAACATTTATTTACCACATGAAAGAAGCAAGCCCAAATAGGTGGTAATTTGTTTCTTCTGAACAAACTGAGAGTCCTCAATCCTTCATTGTATCCCAACTTCATAAACTCTGCTATTAATTCTTCTGTTAGGGGTAAATCCTCAAAATCTGTTCTTCTTTGTACATCATCTTTCTCTGGTAGATTCAGCATTTCTCTTAGTGCAGAGATAGATAAGACAAATGTCACTCCTCCAATTTCAGACACAAACTTATTATCTTCTAACCTAAGATATTTCCACCATTGTTGTATGTACTGAACAGGCACATTTTTACTTCTTGTAAACCATTTTCTGTACGGATGATGTTTGAATAACTCCATGATAATTCTGTGTTCAGGCTTAAAACGACTTTCCTCAAACAATATAACACAGTTATTTTCAGATAATTTCAACCATTCACTCTCAGGAACAACTCTTTCCACTAGAATAGATCTATCTGACATAATAGAACCTGCAGCACTCTGATCATGTTCAATATTAACGTTTACCTCATCCGCATTTCCTTCAGATTCATCCATTTGTTCATCTTCTTCATCATTTCTTATTGCCCCTTCCTCTGCAACTCTATTTTGTACTTCATCATTTTCCGAATCGGATGAATCCATTATCGATTTTGTAGAATGTAGAGAAATTGGACCACTTCTTCGTATTTCAGACATGATTTAAGAAGAAAACAGATTCAAAGAACTCTGGATTTGATTCGTATCTCACGTTTCGCTCTGGAATTTGAAAGAAATTTGAAATAGGGATTTTAAGACCTATTTAAAATCCGCGAAGTTGAAAGGTTTAACGGAAAAGCGAAATCAATGTTATAACGGAGTCAACACATGTGAAATACCACAAAGGATTTAAATGAAATACGTGGCATTGTCAAACAAATATGAAGCTGACACGTGTTAGTGGATAGAATTTTGACTCAAGTCAAAGATCTGAATAACACGCACAGATGTTCTGATTCCATGACTCAGAAGAATTTTGCCTTGTAACCAAAATGTCTTTTAAAATCAACTTCTGACCAATATAAAACATTTTGATTATTCAGAAGAGGTTTGAACAGATAAGAAATGAAAACAAATCTTTTAAGCATCACAAAATGATTTCCAAAAGAATTTTGATGCTCCCCCTTGACTTGAGCATGCATTTGAGTATTAATGATACATAAAGATGAGATAAAAAGATAATCAAAGAAGCATAATCCATACAGTTGAAGTTATTTGTATTTCTCAAAAGTAAATTTTTGAAAGTTAGATTGCTGAAGTATTGACTCAGAATTTCTGACCTTAAGATTCAGAGGTTCTGATCTCAAGACTCAGAAGTTCTGAACTCAAGACTCAGAGGTTCTGAACTCAAGATTCAGAAGTTCCGAACTCAAGATTCAGAAGTTCCGAACTCAAGACTCAGAAGTTCTGAATACACTACTCAGACAAGTTTACTTAGAAAAATTTAGCATTTTTAAGAAAAAAATATTTTCAACTAGGCAGATTAAGCATTCCTATTTTACATATGAGAAAAGAAAACCTTTTGTGATCAAGAGGCTTTGTGAACAAGTCAGCCAATTGATACTTTGTATGCACAAAGTGCATCTCTATAGTTCCTTTTTCCACATAGTCCTTTATAAAATGATACCTCACATCTATATGCTTAGTCTTCGAATGTTGAACAGGGTTCTGAGTAATAGCAATTGCACTTTCTGAGTCACAATAGATGGGAATCTTATTAAGCTGATATCCATAGTCCATGAGTTGTGTTCTCATCCACAATGTTTGAGAGCATGAAGCAGCAGCAGCAACATACTCTGCTTCAGCAGTTGAAGTGGATACACAGTTTTGTTTCTTTGATGCCCAACTCACTATTTTATCTCCCAAAAAGTGACAAGCACCAGATGTACTCTTTCTGTCCAACCTACTTCCTGCATGATCAGCATCAGTGAAAGCAGTCAATTTGAAGTCAGTTTCTTTTGGATACCATAAACCTAGATCAGGTGTTCCTTTGAGATATCTTAAAATCCTTTTGACAGCCAACATATGTGATTCTTTCGGGTTAGATTGAAATCTAGCACAGAAACAGGTAGAAAACATGATATCTGGTCTACTTGCAGTCAAATAAAGTAATGATCCAATCATGCCTCTATAAAGTTTGATATCTGCTGAAACACCTTTGAGATCAGCATCTAACTTTATGTTAGTTGCCATAGGTGTTCTCATAGAAGCACAATCAGACATTTTGAACTTTTTCAGAATATCTCTGACATATTTTCCTTGATTTATGAAAATACCTTTTGGTAGTTGTTTGACTTGAAGACCAAGGAAAAAATTCAGTTCACCCATCATGCTCATTTCAAATTCAGATGACATGATTTTTGAAAAGTTATCACATAATTCTGGACTGGTAGAACCAAATATTATGTCATCTACATAAATCTGTATCAGAATCAAATCATTACCCTGTTTCTTTAAAAACAAAGTTGTGTCAATCTTACCTTTCTTGAATCCTGAACCTAACAGGTGTTTAGTAAGAGTGTCATACCAGGCTCGTGGTGCTTGTTTTAGACCATATAAAGCTTTGTCTAAAATATAAACATGATCAGGGAATTCTGGATCAACAAAACCTTCAGGTTGATGGACATACACCTCTTCATTAAGTTTGCCATTTAGAAAGGCTGATTTGACATCCATTTGATACACCTTGAAGTTTTTATGTGCAGCATAGGCTAAAAATATTCTGATTGCCTCTATTCTTGCCACTGGTGCAAATGTCTCATCATAATCAATTCCCTCTTGTTGACAGTATCCCTTAGCAACCAATCTTGCCTTGTTTCTGATGACAACACCTGATTCATCCTTTTTGTTTCTGAACACCCATTTAGTTCCAATAATAGATTTACCTTCAGGCTTTGGAATGAGTCTCCAGACTTTATTTCTTTCAAATTGAAGCAATTCCTCTTGCATTGCTGAAATCCAGTCTGGATCCTCTAAGGCTTCATTAGCTTTCTTTGGTTCAATCACACTCAAGAAACCAGCAAACATTGCTTCATTTGCTGTAGCTGATCTGGTTTTTACTCCTGCTGAAGGATCACCTATTACTTGATGAATAGGATGATTTTTAGTCCATTTATTTGCACTAGGAAGTACATCAATCTCTGAATAATTGTTGTTTGCATCATTCTCATCAATGATTGCTTGTAATTCTGAACTGTCCCCTTTTTCGGATGTATGAATAGAAGTCATATCCAAGTTTGGGTTCTGATTAATGAAGTCAGAATTCAGAGTGACTTGTTCAGAGTTCTGAGTACAAGAATCAGAATTCTGATTACAAGGTTCAGAATTTTCACCACTTGTATGTATTAGATTTGGACATTCCTCTGATGGACCTTTGTCAGAAATTACAGTTGATTGAACTATTTCTGGAGTCTTATTTTTCATCTCTTTGACCATCTTTGGGTTTTCATATTCTGCATAAGAATCAGAAATTAGTTCACTAAAAGCATCCTTAAATAGTAAATTGAGTTCTGAACAAATAGGATTAGAATTTGTATCAGAAGTCATTTTTGTCTTGTTCAGCATGAGTTCTGAACTGTCTTGTTCAGAAGTCCGCATTCTGGCTTCATCAAAAGTTACATTTATGCTCTCCATCATCCTCTTGGTTCTTCTATTGTAGATTCTGAATGCTTTGGAAGTTAAAGAATAACCCACAAAGTATCCTTCATCTGCCTTTTTATCGAATTTGGCAAGATTTTCTCTGTCTCTGAGAACATAGCACCTGCAACCAAAAACATGAAAGAATTTGATTAATGGTTTTCTTTTATTTATCAGTTCATAAGCAGTCTTATTTAATCTCTTATTGATTAAAGTTCTATTTTGTGTAAAACAAGCAGTTGCAATTGCTTCAGCCCATAGGAAAGTAGGAAGATTTGCATAAGCCAGCATTGTTCTCGCAGCTTCAACTAGAGTTCTATTCTTCCTTTCAACAACACCATTTTGTTGAGGAGTTCTGACAGCAGAAAAATTGTGAGAAATCCCAGAACTTTCTAAAAAATTCTGAAGAGTCTCATTTCTAAACTCTGTTCCATTATCACTTCTGATTTTCTGAACTTGAAGTTGTAAGAGAACTTGAATCCTTTTGATAAAATTTATCAATGTAGTAGCAGCTTCTGACTTAGCTCTTAGGAACTCAACCCACGTGTATCTGGATAATTCATCAACAATCACAAGCATATATTTCTTTCCTCCCATCGATTGAACTGAAATTGGACCACAAAGATCAGTATGAATCATTTCTAATGGTGCTTTGCAAGATGAGTCCATTTTTAATTTGTGAGAACTCTTTTTCATCTTGCCCATTTCACAAGCTGAGCATAATGATTCTTTTTCAAATTTAAGCTTTGGTAAGCCTTTAACCAAATGTTTTGCAACAAGATTATTAAGATCTTTGAAATTCAGATGAGAACATCTTCTGTGCCAAAGCCAGCATTCATTTGCAGTTGATTTTGATAAAAGACAAACTGTATTTAATGTTTTCAATTTTGAAAAATTAACTACAAATAAGTCCATATGTCTTTTGGCCCAGAAGACTTTAACATCATTTTCAGTTAAAATCATGCAACCTGTTATTTGAAACTTAATTTGACAGAGACTGTCTAAAAACTGACTTATACTGAAAAGATTATGCTGTAATCCTTCAACATAGAAAACCTTTTGGATAGTCAGATCCCCTTTAGTTAAATCCCCATAACCTTTGACTTGTCCTTTGCTGTTATTTCCAAAGTTTACTGCTCCTCCAGCCTTTTCTGTGAAGTTTGATAGAAAAGACTTCTGACCTGTCATGTGTCTTGAGGCTCCTGAATCTAAAAACCACACATGACAGCCCTGCAAAAGGATCAGTTAGGTTTAGGTACCCATTTTGGAATGGGTCCATCTTTGTTAGCTTTGTCATTGGATTTAACATTAGTACTTTTTACTCTCCACTCAAAATCTTTCTTCAAACACCACTTTCCTTGAACTTTTATGAAGTCAGAACATTTTCTGCTTACAAGTTTGTTCAAATTCTTTTTGAGAGTTGTAACTTTTGGTTTTGCTATATTTTCAACTTTCTTTTCTTTTATCTTTTCTTTCTTCTGAGTCTGAGGAACAGAAATTTTCTTCTTTTCTGTATTTTGAGAAACAGAAACTTTCTGAATATCTTTTCTTATGTATGAAACAGAAGTTATTTTGACTTGACATTTGTGAGAATATTGGAATGAATCATTTTTACATCTAACACAAACAAGATTTTTCTTTGCAAGTGACAATAAATCTGAAACATAGATCATTTCATTTTTATTTATACTGTTCAGAGTACAATTGCCCTTATTACAAGAATTTCTAGCGTTTAGTTCAGAAGTAGATTTCATTCTAAGCTTCTCAAGTTCCCTTTTCAGATCATTCAACTTTGCAAGATCATCTTTCCTTTTGCTTTCTTCTTTTTCTGAAAAATTCAAGTTCTTTTTGTTAGAAGAATTAGATGATTCACCTTTTTCATATGTACTTGATTCATTAAAGAATTTATCATTTTCTCTTGAAGCATTAATTTTAAAAAGATCATACTCAGTCTTCAGTTTTTCAAGCTCTGTTATTTTCTGAATAAAAATATTCTTTTCTTTCAAAACTTCTTCAAGTTTAATATCCACCTCACATAAATCATTTTCAAGTTCATCATAAGCTTTCCTTAAATCCTCAAGTTCTTGACTCACAAGATTAAATCTCTTTTCAAGTTGCAAAAATTCATCTGACTTTGTTTCAGAGAGTTCAGTTGAATCAGACTTCTGACTACCTGAGTCAGAGTTCTGATTTACAGACTCAGATGTCTGATCTTTAGACTCAGAATTCTGACTACAAAGTTCAGAATCCTGACTAGAAGATTCAGACTTCTGATTGACTGTTTCAGAATTTTTACTAGTGTCAAATATGCTCTCAATGTCATGATATGAAAAACTTGGTTGTTTATTTTTGTAGCTGACATTTAAAGAATCATACTTGAATTTAGTATCATTGTATTTTGGCTTCTCATCTGTTGGTTTAGAAATTTCTTTCTTAACCTTTTCTTCTGAAACAACTGACTTTTCTGTTTTAGACTCAGAAATTTTCTCATCTGACTTTTTAGAGTTTGGTCTTTGCAAATTGTCAGAACTTGTTATAGAACTAGCAGGTCTTATGAAAACTTCAACAATTTCTGGGATTTTTGGCTTAGAAACTTGAAGTATTGGAGCTCTTTTTAAAATGACATTTTCTTCCAATCCCAATCCCTTCTTTGGATTGTAAAATCTTGTATCTTTAACATTGCTTAATAAAAGATTTAATGTTTGCTGAGTCTGACCTCTTTTCAAATTCAAATCTTCCAATTCTTTGATTTTGGTGTATAAATTCTTTCTTTCTTCAAATAACATATCAAATTTTATTTGTAAATCACCTTTTTCATCCTTTATTTTTGAAAACTCAACTTTTAGTTCAGAAAGCCTTTTCATCAATTCAGAATTTTCATCTTTAACTTTCTGTTTCTCAGCCTCAGATTCTTCATATTGTTCTTTTATTACTTCTTTTTCAATTCTGAATTTGTTAACCAAAGTTCTTTCTCCTTTTATCTGTTTTCTTAGATTAGCAAATTCAGTTTTCATTTCACCAATCTGTGTCATTAACTCTAATTCAAGTGAAGAATGTACCTCAGCAGATGACTCAGAATCAGCATCTTCAAAATCAGAATCATCCTCATTCCTCATTTTTGCCATATAGCTTCGCATCTGTGGAAAGTTGATATGATCATCTTCATCAGAAGTGTAGTACAGCCAATTCTCCTGTTCAGCCAATAGCGCACTCTCGTCATCTCTCTTCTTTGCAAGCTGAGCCTTCTTGGTGTAGTATTCATAATCTTTCACAACTTTAACTCTGCAATCCTTGGCATAATGGCCAGATTTTCCACACTTGAAACACAGATTCTTTTCTTTTCTCTCTTCCTTCTCTTCCTTGTTTTCTTCACTTCTCTCTATTCTCTTTTCAATCTTATTTTCTTCTCTGTCTTCTTTCTTCTTATAATCTGAACTTCCAACTCTCTTATAATTTCCTTGAAATCTGCCCTTCCCATACCTTTTGTTGAAAGTATTTGTCAGCAAAGCTAGCTTTTCAGCCATTATCTTGATATCTTCATCATCTTCTGATCCTTCTTCTTTGTCAGATTCCTCCAGACTCGGTATTTCTGATAGATATGCAGTCTTTTTGGTTGCTTTGATTGCTTTGGATTTTGATAAGAATGCTAACTGATCAGCAACATTTTTCTTTTCTTCCACAACTAACTTGACAGAGTCTTCATGTTGATTAAGAACACAGAACAGATCATTTAAGTCTTCTTCACACATATCCTTGTTCATTTGCAAACTTATGGCAAATGATGACCATTCTGAATTTAGACTGTTCAGAAATTTGTAATTTATTTCTGATTTTGTTTTCTTCAGTCCATTTCTTCTCAAGTCATTTAGAATAGTGCAAAATTTACTGTATGTCTGTGTCAAACTTTCTGACTCTTTTGCTTTGAACCTTTCATAAGCATTTATGCTTTGATTTAACTTTGCCTGAATAGATCTCACAGTTCCTAACATTTGCCTTTCCAATTCGTCCCACATTTCTTTAGCTGATGATCCACTGTCAATCCTGTTAAGAACCTCATTCGGGACAGCCAAAGTCATCAAAGTAATTGCTCTTTTGTCAATAGCATGCCTATTTTTCTGTTCAGCAGTGTATTGGGAATAATTCTTCTTCACTCTGGTCGCTGGAATTTCTGGAGTTGTCTCTGTAGCAGGGGTTGCGGCGACATCGATATATACTTCGATTGGACCTTCTCGAATAGAAATCATAAGATTTTCATCGATGTTGTCTAGGAATTGGATCATACGAGTTTTCCATTGCTGATACTCTTCTGGTATAAGAACAGGCGGTTTGGTTTCGGATCCCATGGCTAGATATTCTTTAGAAGACATGATTGTAAGAAAATTCAACAGAAAGACAAATTCGATTTTCTTGATCGAAAAGTAACAGGTAATTCAAGAATTGCTAAGAATTCAAGAACTAGCCCTAGCAGCGGAATCGAATTTTGAATGAATCAAGAAATCTTCAAGAAATTGATCAATCGATCTTCGCAATCACAATCTTGAACGAATTTGTTTGTTGATTGGCTCTGATACCAATTGAAAGTGCAGGATCTATTCTTACAATCAATATAGAAAGAAGTAATTGAGAAATTGTATGATTAAGCCCAATTGTATTCAATGATGCACAGAATTACAGATCTAAGAGAGAGATAACCTCAAAGATTACAGGGAATGAATACAAGTAATATGGGAAAATCAATCAGTTAGCAACGTAGTGCTAACCACTCTATTTATACTGCAACGGACATATTAAAGCTACAGTACAAATAAGAAAGACTAATAAGAACAAAACACGTGTCCTAATTAGTTTACACATTACTAAGCAACGAAACTCGTCATAAGTTCTGAACAGGTAGTTCAGAACTTCTGAACATTCTTCTGATCACGCTTCTCAGAACTTCTGACTTCTCTTTCTCAGATCTCTGACTCTTCTTCTCAGAACTTCTGAACCTTCTTATCAGATCTTCAACACTTGGTTTATTGACAAAACTTCAGATCTAACAGTAACATTTCAATTTTTCGACAAAATTATGATTTTGATTTGATATTTATAGTTTCACCCCTTATACTTATTTACTTACTTTACTTTATACCTTTTACTTTCATTATTTTAATTTTACATTTAACACATATAATCGTTTATTAACTAAAACACGTTAAAAAATACGTTTTAATTTTAACAAGTTACACCATTATAATCGTCTCTTCGATACGTTCGAAATGAGCCCAATCTTGAATTTTTTTGATTTATATATTTTAATATATATCATATACACTACCTAAAAAATATTTTTTATCTGCGGAAATTCATTTTTTTAACGTATTCTCAATTTTGTTTTACACTCCTATCGCATTAACTATAAGAGTACCATAAATTAAATAATTAACTATAAAGGTATGAATTGTAAATATTAAAAATATTTTTTATGTAGTATATATGATATATATTAAAATATATAAATCAAAAAAATTCAAGATTGAGCTCATTTCGAACGTATCGAAGATACGATTATAATGGTGTAACTTGTTAAAATTAAAACGTATTTTTTTTAACGTGTTTTAGTTAATAAACGATTATATGTGTTAAATGTAAAATTAAAATAATGAAAGTAAAAGGTATAAAGTAAGTTTATAAATAAGT
Organism: Saussurea involucrata; assembly: GCA_033807775.1. Taxonomy (NCBI): domain Eukaryota; kingdom Viridiplantae; phylum Streptophyta; class Magnoliopsida; order Asterales; family Asteraceae; genus Saussurea; species Saussurea involucrata. The sequence goes on from CM066312.1 coordinate 15,876,166, forward strand.
ATAGGGGGTGAAAGTGTAAAATTTCATTTAAAAATCATGATACAAACAAAAGTGTCGATCGCGGGTATTTTAGCGGTTTCCCCGCGATCGCGGGCTAATAATATTACGAAAATGCCACTGGCCGCGATCGCGGGCTCCTATTTGGGGTATTTTTGCAAATTGAAAGAGATTTGTGCCATTTTGGTAAGTTTGACTTTGACTTATGGCATTTTATTTAATTTCCCCGTGAAAAAATACTTACTTTTTATGACATGTAGGTCCCACATGTACTCTCGTCAAACAATGGAAGAATGCGTTGACAAAAGTAAGTCATTTGTGTAAATACTAGAAATTAATAGTCATTTCTATAAATACACCAAAATATTTTGGTCATTTGTGCTATTTTTCCTACAATTAATATAGTAATATATGGGACCCACTCCTAAACTTGCTAAATTAGCAAGGTCTTACCCACTAAATTTTATTAATTATATAATATTGGTTTGATACATATTTTTTGATTTTATTAGTTTATTATATTATATTATAATATTGGTAGTGGAGACCACGTTATAAAGGAATTTGGTCTTAAATTAATGTAGAAAATGTTATTGCAAAACTGATGTGACATTTTAAAAAGAGGTATGATCTTGCGCTGATGCCGGTGGTCTAAGGATAAATAATGATTGATGGTGGCTAGACTTATAGGACCTTGGCACGAATGGTAATCGGTCATTTGACTATTATTAGAAGGCTGCTTTTAATTTGGTCAGAAGTTGGTGGCGGCTACGAAGATGGATCTGGATCAACTCCAACTCCATCTCCATCCATTAATTCAATTTGCTTTTATTTTTTATTTGATCTCTCTTGTTAGACGATCGATAGGAAGTTGACTCAAATAGCCAAACCTTGAAAGACAAAGTGACTTCTTAGCCAGAATATTTTCAGATCATAAAAATAGCCAGCAGGTTCCGCACTCCCTGTGTCGGATTGGACTTCGAAGTGCGGACCCGCTGACTATTTTGGTGATCCGAAAAAGTCTTTGGTTAGAAGGTCACTTTGTCTTTAAGGTTGGCTATTTGAGTCAATTTCCCGACGATCGACTAAACCAATTTCTAAAGACTGTAAAAAAACTTAACAATTTATCATGGATGATTTTTAATTTAAAAGTTGTATTAGTTATGACTTATGAGTATGATTTTTAGTAGCAAAGGTAGATATTCGATTAAATTTCCTGAAACCAGCCCCGATCATGGAACCGACGATTCTTAGAATAAATGAACCGAAACCAATTACACTGGTTCTTTATATTTGAAAACCTGTCCCGGAACCACCGGTTATGTTTTTTTTTAAATTTTATCATTCATACTATACAAAAGTAAAATAATCTATTATAAAATCCCTACATAAACAAATAAATACTATAAACGTGAAAACTAATCCGATAAAAACTAATAAATACTACAAACGTGAAGTCAAGAATGTGATCTATGTCAATCAGGTTGTAGCGCAGTGGTTGATCGTCCTGGGTGATGTGGTGGAATATCCCATCCACCCAGGGTTCGATCCCAGACGTCCTCAACATTGATAAGACATCTTTAAGTTTTAAATTTGTCAGGGATAGTCTGGGTTGTGCCTGGGATACCATTCCAAAAAAAAAACTTGAAGGCGAGCGTCGAGACTATAAAGCTTGGAGAAGAAATTGTCTTGCTGTGAAGGAAGCGGTGTGGCCTGTGTGTATTGTGTAATCACTAATCAGAAACCCTAAAATGTAGTTTATTACTTTTTATAATTAAATAAAATAATTTTTTAAAATAGTGGGTACCCGACAGTTCCGGTTCTAGGTACCCGTCGGTTCCAATGCTGGGTACCCAACGTGACCGGATACCCGATACCGGAACCGGTCCCGATAGGTACCAATTAACGGTTAAAAAAGAGAACCGGAACGGTTTCGTGTTTTAGGAACCCAAACCGAAACAAATCACATCGGTTCAGGTTCTGGAACCGACAATTCCATAGCGGTTCCGACTGCTTAGGCAGTCCTGCTTCCGATGCTCACCCCTACTAATGTCAGATCGATATTTTTTATTGATATGACACTGAATAGTAAAAGAAATTGTAGTTAGGGTATAGTTTTAAATTAAAACCGTTTTATGTCACATCATGATTTGTGATGTTTTGTGGAGTACGTTTATAAAAAAATGTATGAATAATCTCATTTTTTAATAAAAAATTACAAATAATTTGATCGATGTTGTAGGATAAGTGTGTCATCGTCTAAAGGATATGCCGATATAGATAGAGATAAACATATTAGAGATAAGTTAGATCTTATAGTTATCTACTTGTATCTCACCCCTATTTAAAAGGCTTACGATTAATGAGAATATTCTCTTCATTCTATTGTGCTCTATTTAGTTTTCTCTTTAACACGTTATCAGCACGAAAGCTCAGTTAGGTATTCACCAATCGATTTCCAAGCTTTCAACTTCATCCATATGTTCCTCGAACGCTACTACAAACCAAGTAAGCATATTTGTGTTTTTTTCTTCTTCTAAATTATTGTTGTACCAAATTGATATGTATGTTTTGTGTATGTTTGAATCTATGCTAAGTCCTAACTAAAATTCAAGAAATCTAGTTTAGAAACAAAAACCCACTTCAACAATACGTTTTTTATTTTCATAAACCTTGTATTTTTGAAACCGATCAAAACCAATCGAAATCGAAACTGAATGATACCAAAGACTTCAAAACAATAAAATTCAATTCTTTTTCCCTCTCCTTCAAACAGAAAGCAATCAAAACCTACCTCAATCCCTTTAAAACAATCGAAATCTTTAATATTTGTGTAGCAACCTTAAAATCAACGTGTTGTCTCGACGAAATTCTGCCAAATAGTCATAGGATTCGAATGAAAAAATTATGTTCTTTTTCTTTGAAGTGCTAGAGATAACGAAAAAGAAGAAGAGGAATTAGGGTTTTCAAAGAGAGAAAAGTGACTTGATACGACAGCTTTTAGAAATTATATAATTGGTTCACAAAAGGAAGGCCAACCTAGGCCAAGATCAACGTGTTAAAAAAAACAATTGACAGTCCCAGCCCCTACACTTTAGATTATCACCGTTTATCCCCTCCATTTCAATTTTTTTAATATGTGTTCAATTTAAAAGTTTTAAGCATATTTTGTTGGACAACCAAGGGGGGGTTAGGTTGTATTATAAAAAATCTTACTTTCAAAAATTCTTTTGTAAATAAATACAGAGTAAATATAGTACAATACAGAAGAGTATAAATACAAACAGATACACAGAGATTGTATAAATAAATATAAATGCAAAGCAGTTTATATAAACAGATATAATAAAGCACAGCGGAAAAAATAAAGAGATAAAGGAAAGAGAATACTTGACACCGAAATTTTAAAGTGGTTCACCAATCACGCGGTTGGCTAGTCCACCTCGAGAAAACACTTCTCGGAGATCCAATAAGAAAACGTGTTCTTTACGGTAGAACACAAACCTTAGTACAACAAACGCGAATCACTCTTCTTTGAGAGAATTATGTGGATCACTCACTCTATTCAAACACTTACAAGAGGGTATAATTTTAATATGAATAATCACTCTTGTATAAGGTTTATCACTTGGATATTTTTAGAGAGTTTGATCACTTGAGTTGTGTTGCTGATTCAACTAATCGAGAGATTTTAATCTGCTATCAACTCAAGATTTCTTACTCAAAAACGTGTTTTATAATTTTAACAGTTTAATTATCAAGAGAAGAGGCTGCAGAGTCTTTATCAAATGCAGAGAGGAGTTATTGTAAATTGGTAGCTTTGAATGCTGGTAGGTTGCATGTATATACTGGATGAGCAACAGTCCACGGGCTTTCGCGGTATACCGGCAATCCTTCGCGGTATACCGTGCAGAAGAAAAGTACATTGCAGAAGAGAAGGTCAACCCTGCAAAACAAAACGTAAACTTGTACCAGCGGTATACCGGCTATTCTTCGCGGTATGCCGTGCAGACAAAGGGAGCTTCCAACCAATCAGAGATATACACCATGCCTGCCGCGGTATACCGCCTGTACCTTCGCGGTATGCCGCCCAGAAAATTGTTGCAGGAAGCAGTACGCATGTGCAGATTCTTCTAGAAACAAATCTTTCACATTAAATGATCCAGCAAGATGATAAGATGTTGAGGAGAGCTGACTTGGTTTATTTAAAAAGACAGTATTAGAAAATCCAAGTGGTATATTATTTTAGGGTGATTTATCATTTTAAAATTAAAACGACGAAAATCTTCAGTCTTGGATTCTTCAGATAAAATTATCGAGATTATTTAAAAGCTGCACACTCAGATAAAATATTAGATAACAAAGAATGCGGTGTGTTTTGTAATCATCAAAATAAATATGGAGATGTGATTTTATGTGTACCAAAAATATATCTTAATATTAAAGCTGGGTACACTTGCACCAACAATCTCCCCCTTTTTGATGATGACAAACACACGCTAAACAGGAGAGCATACTCGGTTTCTCTCCCCCTTTTGTCGAAGCAAAAAGGGTTAGGAAAGACGCTATGCTCCCCCTTGAAAGATGCTCCCCCTTAAAATATGCAATATTTGAGAGTTAGCATTTTCTCAAGGGTTATACCCTCTTGTTGATTGTACCCCTTGGCAACTAAACGTGCCTTGTTTCGTGTGACTCCACCGTTCTCGTCTATCTTGTTACGGAAGACCCATCTTGTGCCAATAATGGTTTGACTACTAGGGCAAGGAACTAAGTCCCACACATCATTCCTAGTAAATTGGTTTAACTCTTCTTGCATGGCCATTATCCAATCCTCATCACCTAAAGCTTCATCTATGGTTTTAGGTTCTATGGTTGAGATAAAGGCATGGAAAGCACAATGGGTATGGATTTGTGATCTAGTTGTCCTTTGGTTTAGGTCACCTATAATTTGATCTACGGGATGGCCTCGAGCGGTTCTAAGGTTAGGATCATCTATACCTTGTGGAATAAAGCAAGGAGGGGCATTACTAGATTCAATATTATTTGTGGAAGGTTGGGTACCTAAATCCAAGTTGCTAAGTTGTTGTGCTAAGACGTCTCCCTCACGGATATTGTCATTTGCTAAGGGTGCACTCGGTTTGGGAGGACTCTCGTCAAAGCTAACATTTAGGGATTCTTCTACAACCATGGTCTCCTTATTTAGAATTCTATAGGCTTTGCTATTCCAAGAGTAACCTAGGAACACTCCCTCATAGGCTTTGGCATCGAATTTGGTTAAGTAGGATTTGGTGTTTAAAATGAAGCATTTACAACCAAAAACTTTCAGGTGAGCTAAGGAAGGTTTTCTACCACGGTAAAGTTCATAGGGTGTCTTATTTAGGATATTTCTAACTAGGACACGGTTTAGCACATAGGTTGCGGTAGCAACGGCATCACACCAAAACTTTTGGGGAACTTGATGTTCGTTTAGCATGGTTCTACTCATTTCTTGCAACGTTCGATTTTTCCTTTCAACAACCCCATTTGACTGAGGAGTTCGAGGAGCCGAAAAGTTATGAGTTATACCATGTTTATCACAAAAGGCACCAAATTGGATATCATTATCGAATTCTCGTCCATGGTCCGTACGTATGGAAACAATCGTACAACCTTGTTGGTTTTGAATTCGTTTTCCCAAAATTTTAAACTTTTCAAAAGCCTCATTTTTATGTCTCAAAAATAAAGTCCAAGTATAACGGGAATAATCATCCACAATAACCAAAGTGTAAAAATTTCCTCCAAAACTTTGAATCGCCATAGGGCCAAAAAGATCCATATGAAGAAGTTCTAAAACTCTTTGAGTAGAAATAACATTTTTAGATTTATGAGAAACGTGATGTTGTTTGCCGACACGACAAGCATCACAAAAATGATTATCAAACTTTAATTTTGGAAGGTCACTCACAAGCTCCTTATTTTTTAAGTTTTGCATTAATCTTAGATTAGCGTGACCTAAACGTCTATGCCATAAAGTAGAAACATCATAAATAGAAGATAAGCATACATTTTCAGATACAACAGTTTTGCAAATATATAAATTTCCTTTCACAGAACCAGTTAAAAGAACTTTGCCATTTTTCAAGATTTTGCACGAGTCTTCTTCGAAGACGACAGTTATACCATTTTTACACAATTGGCGAACACTTAACAGATTAAAATGCAAATTATCAACATGATTCACATCAAGAAATTTAACATTATTGCAAGAAACTGTACCTCTCCCAATTATATTTCCTTTGGAGTTTCCTCCAAAAATTACCTGTCCACCATCACATGACTTATATGATGAAAAAAGATTGCTGTTTTCGGTCATGTGACGTGTGCAACCACTATCGAGTATCCAGTCCATATCAAGGTTTATCTACAATAATAAAGATGTAACTTTTATGGTCCCCATTTCTCGTGGGTCCTTGTAAATTAGTTTCAAGATAACAACCAACATATATATAAAGTTAAGCAAAATATATATATATATATATAATAGATCAAAAAGAATATATATATATGTAGTACGTATGTATATATATATATATAAACAAAAGTACATATAACAATATATTACTTATATATACAAGAAAATATATCATATTTAAACTATATATATATATATAATATATAACACATTTAAAACCATAAACGCATACCACGGGGATTATCATTACTAAACATTCCTTTTGGAATCCATTTATTTATCATTTTAATTTTGCGATTGTATTTATCATACACATAAAAACAAGCATTTATATTCGCATTATTTTTAGGTTTAGAATACTTATCGTTATACATGCGAGCATACGGTTTTCTCGTATTATAATTTACATTATGCATTTTAGGTACATACGGAGGTTTTTGCATATACGGCTTTCGTGTATTAAACTTAGGTGGTTCATAACATCTTTTAATAGGCATGCAATTACATTTTTCAACACATGTATTTGAACCTATACCTTTTCTACAATTTATACGGTTCGACATATTAAGCATGTTAAGAACTTTTTCATTACTACTTTCAAAAGTTTTAGCTAACATGTTATCTTTTTCATATGAAGCACATTTAGCCTTTAAACATGCAATTTCATTTTCAAGAATATCACATTTTGCACAAATAATATTTTCATGTGACTTTTTATTTAAGCATGCAATTTCTTTCTTTAGAGCATCACAAGATTTACAAAAATCCTTTTCTCCTAATTTAGTTTCTAATTTAGCAATTATATTCATATCATTTGCAGATTTTTGATTAACATTATTTATTTCCTTTTTACATGCATTTACAGTTTCTTTTAACATAGCAATTTCGTCTTTATAATTATTTGCAAGATTAGCCATTTTATGAAACGATTCATGCAATAATTCAAGATTGTTTTCGCTATCGCTATCATAATCACTATCGTAATTTGAATAAGAAGTGTTTACCTCGTTGTCGCTTTCAGCCATAAGACAAATGGCTTGATAGTCATCTTCTTCTTCACTCGCGCTCCACGCGCCTCCAATGAAGGCTTTATCCTTCTTGTTTTGGTACTTGTTCTTTTTCGGACATTCATTGGCGTAATGATCTTTGTCGCCACACGAGTAGCAAAATCCTCTCTTTGGCTTAGCTTTATCGTCACCACTTGAGTCGTCATTTTTCTTTACTTTTTCGTCTCGTTTATGGAACTTACGACTTCGGTTTTCACCACCACGACGGTAGTTGCCGTTTCTTTGAAATCTGCCATTGTTAGAAAATTTATTATTATTAAAAAACTTGGAAAAGTTTCTTACCAACATGGCGACTTCATCGAGAGTTTCGGAAGGATCTTTTGAGGAGCTAGCTTTCTCCTTTTTCTTCTCGACTTTTGGTGTTGAGACATTGAGAGCGATTGACTTCTTTTTAACTTGCTCCCTTTCTTTATTTCTTTTAAGTGCAATTTCGTGCACCTTGAGATTTCCGATTAAGTCATCTATCTTCATTAGGGAAAGGTCACGGGAGTCTTCCAAAGATGTTATCTTTTGCATCCACTCCGAAGGAAGGGCTCGTAGGATTTTCCTTATATAGTCCTCGTTAGGATAAGTGCGATCCAAACCTTTCAAAGTAGTCATAATAAGGTTAAATATTTTAAACATTGAGTCAATTGACTCATCTTGTTTCATTTCGAATAGTTCATAATCGTGAACTAGAATATTTACTTTACTTGATTTAACTTCCGTGTTTCCACGATGAGTATTATTTAAACTTTCCCATATTTGATTAGCGGTTTTATATGTATATACTCTTTCAATTTCATCAGTTGTTAAAGCAGCATATAATATATTTTTAGCTTCAAAGTTTAAACAAAAATGAGATTCATCAGCAGTAGTCCATTCATCTAAAGGTTTATCAATAAAAACATCATCTTTAACAATTTTGGGTTTAAAGTTCCCATTTTCAATTATGTCCCAAATCTTTTGATTTTTGCCACGCACGTGACATTCAAATAGCTCGGCCCAAATGCCAAACTTTTCAGTATCTATCAAAGGAGGTTTTGAAAACACAATATTAGTTTGTTGAGTCATTTTAAAAAAAATTTAAGCAGAAAAATTTTGAAAGCCCTGCTCTGATACCAATTGTTGGACAACCAAGGGGGGGGGGTTAGGTTGTATTATAAAAAATCTTACTTTCAAAAAATCTTTTGTAAATAAATACAAAGTAAATATAGTACAATACAGAAGAGTATAAATACAAACAGATACACAGAGATTGTATAAATAAATATAAATGCAAAGCAGTTTATATAAACAGATATAATAAAGCACAGCGGAAAAAATAAAGAGATAAAGGAAAGAGAATACTTGACACCGAAATTTTAAAGTGGTTCACCAATCACGCGGTTGGCTAGTCCACCTCGAGAAAACACTTCTCGGAGATCCAATAAGAAAACGTGCTCTTTACGGTAGAACACAAACCTTAGTACAACAAACGCGAATCACTCTTCTTTGAGAGAATTATGTGGATCACTCACTCTATTCAAACACTTACAAGAGGGTATAATTTTAATATGAATAATCACTCTTGTATAAGGTTTATCACTTGGATATTTTTAGAGAGTTTGATCACTTGAGTTGTGTTGCTGATTCAACTAATCGAGAGATTTTAATCTGCTATCAACTCAAGATTTCTTACTCAAAAACGTGTTTTATAATTTTAACAGTTTAATTATCAAGAGAAGAGGCTGCAGAGTCTTTATCAAATGCAGAGAGGAGTTATTGTAAATTGGTAGCTTTGAATGCTGGTAGGTTGCATGTATATACTGGATGAGCAACAGTCCACGGGCTTTCGCGGTATACCGGCAATCCTTCGCGGTATACCGTGCAGAAGAAAAGTACATTGCAGAAGAGAAGGTCAACCCTGCAAAACAAAACGTAAACTTGTACCAGCGGTATACCGGCTATTCTTCGCGGTATGCCGTGCAGACAAAGGGAGCTTCCAACCAATCAGAGATATACACCATGCCTGCCGCGATATATCGCCTGTACCTTCGCGGTATGCCGCCCAGAAAATTGTTACAGGAAGCAGTACGCATGCGCAGATTCTTCTAGAAACAAATCTTTCACATTAAATGATCCAGCAAGATGATAAGATGTTGAGGAGAGCTGACTTGGTTTATTTAAAAAGACAGTATTAGAAAAATCCAAGTGGTATATTATTTTAGGGTGATTTATCATTTTAAAATTAAAACGACGAAAATCTTCAGTCTTGGATTCTTCAGATAAAATTATCGAGATTATTTAAAAGCTGCACACTCAGATAAAATATTAGATAACAAAGAATGCGGTGTGTTTTGTAATCATCAAAATAAATATGGAGATGTGATTTTATGTGTACCAAAAATATATCTTAATATTAAAGCTGGGTACACTTGCACCAACATATTTATTGTTATCGGCTGCTTTTACATCGAATGGATTGTATTGTTATTACATATTTGTTACTATTTTTTTCGTATTTAATCGTATTTGAATGGGTCGGAGTTGTGTTAAACACTTCTTGTTATTTATGCTTGGTTTTTCTATTATCTATTATGATTATGATTATCATCACATCTTTTGGTTATAATTACGTTCAAATGTTTATGTTGATTATGAGTTCCTACTCATATATAATTTTCAACTTTATAATTAACTTTTGGAAGTTACACTTTCAACCTCCATATATTTTGGTCTTTTACCAAAAGCTATAAAAAATAAGTATTAAGATGTTAAATGTATGAATTTGACTTTATGTCAAAACCAATATTTATTTGTGGTAATCTTGTAAAATACTATTAAGGTATTGAAACATTGAAATTGGCTTCATAAGCCAAACTCATATTCATTTTGTTCCCATACCAAAAGCTCTATAATTAACAATGTGATCTTCAAATTAAATAAATCGCAGTATATCGATTGGATTTTGTCAAACGGGTGTAAATAACCCTAAGGTTTGTAGGGACTTAAGAAATCCACGTGATTCCCCTACTACCTGGAGATCTAATAGATTGAGTGGTTTTTATTCGCAAATTGAAATATTGATGAAGTATTATCAACAAAATGTAAGAATGTGATAATGAAAAATTTCATGCATAACATAATAATGATAAACCATAATTCACTATTTTAGAAAATAATATATTCCCCATTATCTACGACATCTTTGAATCAGAAGGATTTGATTACCATAAGATAGGTTCGAAAAACACAAGAAAATATTCAAAAATCATCGAACCCTTGACTTTAAAGAAAAAAAAACACTAGATGGTAAGATACAAGTAAATACAAGTTCCGGTTGGGATATAATTCTAGTGACATTGTGAAGAGTGGAGAGCTAGTTGTGTGCTCAAGAAGTAAGTGGCTTGGTGAAGTCTTCCATATTTTTGGGAATAGCAACTTTGTATTGGGTTGAGTAACACCCAACCTTTTGTAGTCTTGGCGTATGACTTAGGATATTGAATGTTGAAGCTATTATGTTCTTTTTATTGAGGTATTTCCAAGGATGGTTTGTAGAAGGGGATTTCATCCTTATTTGATTATTTTACCGAAATTTTTATTTAGTTGCTCTTTCCAATTTTGAGGGTGTTACAGTGTAAATATGCGGTATAAAAAGAGAATTACTTATCCTCTTTCTTCTTTTTGCCGACTTCATTCCTCCTTTTTCTTCTTCATTCTTTTATTTTCACTTTTACCTTCATATGTATGTGTTATTAGAGAGAGAGAGAGAGAGAGAGAGAGAGATTTGGTGAAGATTTAGTGGGAGAAATCTTGAAGAAGTTTGGCTTGGATTATACCTCTCAAGGTGTGAACTCCCCATTCCTATAATCTTGAGGTTTATCTATTTGTTGTGTAAAGACTTAGAGTTCTTGAAGAAACTAGGAATTAGGTAATTTTATTTTAAAGTTCTTGAGGAAAGACCTTTTTATGGTCGATTTTGATGTAGAAGTTGTTTGTAGTTGATGCTCACATTGAAATCATGGCATTGATTTGTTTTTATGGGATTGAAGTTTTTATTAGTAATACTCATGATATGATTTGTTTATTGGATGAATGGTTGTCTTATGGTTATATTTTGATTAATTCATAGTTAGTATGGAAAACATGGATTTAGATTAATTATATTTGAGATTCGTATTATTAGATGTTGTTATATTTTGAAAATCGTGGTAGGATTGGATTTTTGGATCAAAGTAGAAGTTGATTAGTTTTGAAAAAGTGTGCGCAAAACAGGGACTTGCATGACTTGGCGCAAGTCGCTTAACCTACCCATGGCCGCGGTTTTGTTTGTTCCATTTTCATTTAAGGGTAAGACTATGAATGGTAAATTTACGATAAGTAAGTTGTTTTAACACTTTTACTAAATCAGTTTATTCAGTTGTTCAATATCGTTGTCTATTAGGGTGCGTTTGGTATACTGGACAGGATAGGACAGAACAGAACAGAGATCACTGTCCCATGTTTGGCACGACTTTTATGTGGAACAGACAGGAACAAAGTGGAACAAGCTGGAACATGCCTGTTCCACCCCCAACCCATGGAACAAGCTGGAACAAGGTGAAACAAACTTATGTTTTACCAGTATAACCTCAAAATAAAATCAAATTCTCTTCTAAAACATCAAATACACGTTATATTTTATATTTCATTCATTCTTTAAATTTTATTTATTTGTATTTTGTCTAATGTTATCTGTTCTGTTATGTCCAGTTATGTCTACCAAACGTTGAACATTTGTTCTGTCATGTTCTGTTTTGTCATGTCCTGTCCTGTTCTGTTCTATCCTGTCTGCGTACCAAACGCACCCTTATCGAATAAGAGACATGTAACACCCTGTTTCTGGGTAAGTATGATTTCAAGTTAGTACGAAAATCGATCTTTTAATAGAAATAGAATAAATAGGATTTTGGGCTTAAATCCTAGATTTTATAGTCTTGTTGGATAAGGAGTTCAAAAACGAGTCCAACGGTTCTTTTCAGAGCAAAGTCAGAGCTAAAAGAAGAAGTTATGGCCAAAACAATTATTAGACATGAAAAATGAAGAAATCGAGCGAGTAGTGCAACATTCGGATTTTCGGTATGTTTATTTTGAGATCCATATTTATATTTCGTCCTTAGAATAACTCTTGGTATGAATTTTGGAGTTGGTATAATGTTTTGGCTGAAAACCAAGTTAGTTAATTTTCTGTGGAAGTTTCACGCCCGGGGAGTCGCCCGCTTAGGGAGAGAAGATGTCGCCCGGGGAGTTTGGGCAAAAAATTGGAGCTGAAGGTTTCCCTTTAAATCCGATTTTTCTTCATTTGTTACCCCATTTATCATCTCCTAACTCATTTCTCTCTTAATCAAACTTGGTCCAAGCATCTCCATTTCACCCAATCTATTTCTTCTAGAGTTTTTGTGAGATCAAGAGCTAAATATTATGATTAAATCTTCTCACCATTTTCATCTTCATCTGCATCTTCTTCATTAGTTCTCATACCTACCTCATAGTTTCTTCATTTAAACTCGATTAGAACACTTGAAAGTGTTTTTATTTCTCATCTCCAAGCATTTAAGATCTCTCAAACATCAAGATTCCAAGTTTATCCAAGATTCAATGGTCATCTTCCCCAAATCACCGTTTCCACCATGTTATCCTAGTTTTTGGGTTTCTTCCTAAAACGAATTGTATGTCCATCTTAACCTTATAAACCATCGGTCTTGTTAAAACCTTTCGTTTTAACCTCATAGAACATTTATTTTGAAGTATCATCCATATTTTGAAGTTTTGACCCATTTTTGGTATTTTGGATGATTAGAGGATTTGACTAAGGTTTGTTATGAATCTGATTTTAAGGTTACTTTTGGTATATCTCTAAGCTTTGGTTGTGACCCAGATAAAGTTTCAAGACATAGGTGTTGATGCATCTAAAGCCTTCACCATTTTGGAACCTAAGTTTAACCTAACCTAGCAAGGTGAGTTCAAGTTGCTTTGTGAAAACTATGTACATGCCAAAATGTGTATTTTGAAGTAATAATGTGTTTACTTGGTATTTATCAATTGTGTTGAGTATTTGATGAAGTTTGATGAGTAAATCTCAAGAATGTGTCCTTTTGGTGATTTATTACACAAATAGAGTTTATTTGATGTTATCGCATATTTGGTGTATTTGGTTTTATAAACCGTTTGGAAAACATACGTCATTGTGTTATGAGACATTTTAGAATATAATGGGGGTTTTAATTGGAAAATGATTTTCCCCAACCACTTATGTAATTTTCAGTTAATCATGCGTTGGGCATGTATTTGCATAAACGCCGGTTAAACGCGTTTTATTGTTTTAATGATCTTTATTTAATGGTCAATTGACTTGTTGAGCTTTTTGGCTTGGATTTAACTCAAATGAGTCTTGGGGACTTTAGTCCGGTTTAAACTGCTTATTATCGAGCTTTTAAAATTATATGCAATTGAGGCATATTTTATTGTTAGTTATATATTTTGAGAGTGTTTGACATTCTCTTGGAATTTTATGCGTTAAGGCATGTTTAATTAAAATTATATGCATTTGAGTCATGTAATTTAGACTGTGTGGCATTGGATCCATAGACACGTAAGTCAATCTTTGTTTGATGGTCGAATGGGTATTGAGGGGTGGGACTCCGGGACCTATGTTTTATGATCTTAAACTTTTCAAGTAGGCACTAGGAGGGTTGAGTCTGGAGGTGCTACCTTGGAGGTAGGCACTAGGACCTCGACGATTGAAGGTAATACCTTGAAGTTAGTCCTTAAGCGTGCCGAACCTTGTGATGGAATTCGTGGGAATACACACTAAGGTCAACCGACTCTTGAGGTGAAACTTGTTAAGGAGTCGTAGGAACATTTGACGTTTCGTCGCGAAGTGTTATACGATTAACGTTGTACGAGTGATATACTTATATCTTCCCTTCACTCTCAATGGATATAGGTCTCCCCCGTTGTTGTCAAACTTTATTTTCCGGATATTGTAATATCCGTGTTTTAATATTGTTTTGGTTTTGGGCAAGTAACCTCCATTTATGACCTTGATATCGGATCCTCTCCACATATATTAATGTTTTGAATGAAGGAGTTATTTCCACATTTTTGATATTTGGATTTTAAATCGTATTCATTCTTCGTGTGAGTATTGGGCTTAGTTCCATGATTTCGGAGCATTTCTATTTAAGTGTATTATCACGAAAAATCGGATTTTGGAAAAGGTATCACTATTTATTCTAAACATTTTGCATAATGGAAATTGTGATTTAAATATTATTCTTTCCACTCTATTGTTTTATAGTGATGCAAACTCTTGAACTCATTAGGCGTTAAGCCTAACATTTTTATTTTCGGCATGTGCATCAGGTCCTTGTTGGGAAAATGGTACTAGAGACACCGTAAAGATTTGAGTGCTAGTTAGATGCACGAGAAGTAGCTACTGGGTGATGTTTATGCATTAAGAGATAACGACTATTATGGAGTTTTAGTAACACCCAACCTTGACTTAGTCTTGATGTAAGACATGGTTACCTATTGTTGATGTTAAATCCAATTATGTTATTCGAAGTTAATTTAAGTGTTGAGTTATATAATGGAAAGCACCCTTCATTTGATGTATTATTGAAAGTTTTAATTTAGTCGCTCTTTCCATATTTAAGGGCGTTACAAGACATTTATAGGATACCTTGATAAAGTGAGTTTCCTTATACCTTTAAAGCTTAAATGAATATTTATACCAATTTCTAGTATATTATTGCTAGAAATTATTACAATGCTTTGTGTTTACCATATTGGTTTATATAATATGTTCTACATGTTGTTGATATAAAATATATGAGTTTTGGTAACTATTATATGGGATAAGGAATTTACATAAAAGGAGCATGTGTGCATGTGAGACAATAATGGTTCATATAGTGATGATAACTATAACCCATGAATGTGTTTTGTGTGATTCCACTATCAATATTGATTGTGATCATATTGGAGTGTGTATTTTAGTTAAAAGCAAATGCTGTGGCTAGTTACCTGGTGGGATGTAGTCTTACAAGCCTATAACATAAGTATCGGGTGTACTTGTATTTTATCAAAATGATATTATTGGATTCTTTCTCTATCACGAAAATTCACTAGACCTTTTGGTCTAACTATCGCTTTAAAAACTAAAGTATTTTCAAGTGTATATCATGTTGTGATTGCTAGCTTTGGAAAGAGGGATAGGTTGTAGCCTTGAGTTGAGAATGGTCCAGTTACCAGTTTGCTAGTAACGTCATGTTATTTATATTCAGTTAAAGATTCGGGTGATTAGATGTCGGTAAGAATCTTAACTCCGGTTAGATTTCTCTGTTTCCGTTATTGCTAACTTTAGTAGAGATCTTGGGTTTTGTGTCAAAGGATCCCTATTGGATCATTTAGTGAATGTTTAATAATTATGATTAGAGTTTTTCTTTCCGTCGTGTATATTTTGAGAAGTTGTGTCGATAGTTGTGCTACTGGATCCTTTTCGGATCACAGTTTGGTCGGTTTCTTGTCATACACGGACCTAGAACTTTTTTTTCAAGTGGTAGCACCATTTGACTATAAGAAACAAGTATGTGGATATTTTTCACAAAATCAATATTCGAGTCATCACCCCACTTACCGGGTAAGACGCTCGATATTTGTCTTCCCTCCTACTCGATACGATTCTAAGTCTTTAATATATTCATCTGGTAACGTAATTGAACCGGTAAGCGCTTATCAAGACAGGTGTTTAATAAACAACCCCTAAATTAAATTCTATTGAAGATATAGTTGGACAACCTAACAAAAAAATTCTTATTTACCAATAACTGGTTTATTATATTAAAAACTAAATCATCTTATTAGTTATTTTACATAACATGAGAAAAGTTTAAAAAAAACAAAGATCCATATCTTATTTTATAAGACTTAACATACATCTTATACGACACTTCACGAATCTATAATATATTGTTTCGTTTGCAACAATTAATTGCATCATCAAACATTTCTTCGATCCCGTATTTGAACTGGAATCCCGACCGCAAGAGCTTTGCAGACGAGACACTAGGGTACTTCATTTTCTCGTCATCCTTCGAAAACCTATAAACATGTACATCATTATAAAAATAGAATGTTTTTTCTCTTTCCAACAAAGAAGATATAAACAGGATTTATAAGAAATGATGATATTAAAACTTACTCGATATTTGGCATCTTATATTCTGGATATCTGGTTGATAAAAATTTGTACAATTCTTCGATTGTCAAACAAATTTTCGAACATATATACCTTCCTTTTGCATTTGGGCACTCGTAAAGATGAATATGTGCCCGAGCCACGTCATCAACATGCACAAAATCTGTTTTCATAAGCATTCGGTACTCGCTGGTATCACCTACAAATTATTTGAACTTTATGATAAATAATTATATATAGACTAAAGTCGATAGCACTCAATAAGCATAAAAATGTTTTGAATGCCGTTAACTCACCAAAGATCATAGCCATTGAGACGTACACGGAACCAGGGCAACGAGGGCCGATAAACGGACCATGAATATAAGTTGGAATGACAGTCACAACATCCAATCCATTTTTCTCACCGAATTCTAGCATTTCTTTCTCGACCATTGTTTTGGAAATGAAATACGAAGCTCCAAATTCCTTAAAATTATTGTGAATATAATCAATGTCGCTCCAAGATTCCTCATCTAAGACCTCGGTGTGCTTTTTCCCGTTCAGCACAACTGTAGATGCACTAGATGTGTACACGAATTTCTTTACCGTCTTTGAATCGATGCATGTCTGTAAAATACCCAAACTACCCTTGACCGCTCTTTCGGTTAGCACTTCTTCAGGTTCCTTACCTTCAAAATCAATCGGATGTGCAACATGAAATACGCCAATGCAGCCTTTGATTGGTGTCTCGAAGGTCTCGGGTTTGCTTAGGTCCGCATGGAATATTTTAAGGCTCTCTGAGGCCCCCGGTAAGTTTGTAAGGTAGCTCACGTCTTTCCTCAAGCCTAGCAAACACAATTTTGTTAGACTTTTTGGTTGTATATAATAGTTATATACAACAAAACTCACATATACTCATCATTTTTAGACACACTTGAACGATTGACCTAGCTCCAAAGAGACTGGATCTACCGGTAACCCGCTACCAGTGGGCCAAGTACCCTTTATTAATTTTGTTAGATTTTGAGATGTACAAATTAAACGAAAAATAAAAACGAAACCCAGAAACCTGAATACCGTTGGGCGAATTACCCTCTTATAATTTTGTTAGATTTTGAGATGTACAAATTAAACAAAAAATAAAACAAAACCCAGAAACCTGAATAGTGTTGGGCCAATTATCCTTTTATAATTTCATCGAGTGAAGTTTTTCCGACGGATTATACGTCGGAATGTTTCTGGCGGATTTTCGACGGATTTCCGGTGGATCACCCAAAAGTCAAAGAAGTCAACCTCCGCCTAAATCAATCGAAAATCCACCACAAATTCGTCTGGAACCGGTTGATTTCTGCCACAAATCAATCTTGAACTAGTTGATTTCCGGGCAGATTGTTTACAAACGATTTCCGGCGGAATATCTATCGGTAATCCCCTGGTGAACAGTTTAATGACGACAAATATTTGTGGTGGATTACCGACGGATTCATTCGCCTGAAATTAGAAATCCGCCGGTAATCCCCTGGTGAACAGTTTTTCTGCAAAACCTTTTCCGACCAGCAAATCTGCCGGTAACCCTTTTTCCGACAGACTTCCGACGGATTTGCCCGTCGGAAAAGTCCAGTGTCTAGTTTCGTAATAAAACCTGAATCATCGGTTCTAACGGTGGTGTTTACAGAATATCCGTCTTCAAGCAATGTCTTGATCATCCACGATGCTAAGTACCCGCTGCCTCCGGTTACGCAAACGGTTCCTTTATCCATCGCTTGCTGCTGGGCGGAACACAGACTTTAAAACCGTCGGGGCCGGACCTTGTAAGACTAATTTGTCATTCAAACGCACCTTGTAAGACCAATTTGTTGATTTCGAGCGGGTGGGCAAACAAAAAGTTTAAGAAATTATTGTCGATGTGTTTTTAGCCGAATTCCCCCTTTAGGGGACTTTTTAATTTTGGTTGATTTCGAGAGTTTTATTTTAGTTTTTTTGTTGACTTTGAGGGATTTTTTAAGTTTTTGTGTTGATTCGATGGGTTTTTTTGGTTTCTTTGTGTTGATTCGAGAGAATTTTTTGGGTTTTTTCTATTGATTTCAAGAGATTTTTTTGATTTTTTGGTTGATTTCTAAAGTAAATTTTGGTTTTTTGGGTAAAGACTAATATAAAAACTCAATACAAATAAATAAATTATGTAAACAACTCAATAAAATCAGATTTAGGACTATGACTAATATCAAATTTAGGGCAAAAACTAAAATCAAATTCACAATTTTACAATCAAACTTATGATGAATAGCTAATGCCTAAAGTCACAATTTCACAATCAAACTTATCATGAATAGCTAATGGCCTAATGCCTAATCAAACAATTTCAAACAAGCAATGAAGCAAATAAGCAATTGACAAATGAAAGCCAAAGTTCTCCATTCCAGATTATAATCAAAACATAAGGTATACGGGCTGTATAATACATTAATACAGCAAAATTTCCCACAAGAAAGCCAAAGTTTTCAAAACATAAGGTATACAGGTTGTATAATACATCAAACACAATTGTGGAATTTTGCTCTATGTTAACATTCTGTGCATAAACCTTGCTAACCATTGATGTTTATACAAGAAAAACCACATAGTTCATCAATTCAAATGGTTGATGATTCAAAACAGAAAATTAGGGTAAATAATTAAACAAAAATCAGCAACTCAACAAGGCAACAGAAAATTCAAAACAGAAAAATAGGGTAAACAACGAATAAGACCTCAATTTCATAACACTAAATCACTAATTCAACAAATAATTTAACAAATAAAAAAATCACATATTCCGATATAAATAATATTCACATTACATATTCAGCAAATAAACAAATAAAGAAGAAAATTAGGGATTTAGGGTAAAAGTTACCGCCGGCGCCGAGGGCTGAGGGAGACAGGGAGTGAGGGGCAGACTGCAGAGGGTTTCTTCTTGTCTTCTTGAGCTCCTTGCCTGAGTTGCCTCCTTTCTTCGTTTGAGACTTTGAGTGCACTGTTTGACAGGAGAGGTCAGGTCGTGAGAGAGAGCGTTTCAAGTTAAATCAGGTTATGGGCTGGCCTATAATAGCCTAATGGGCCTTCTGCCCCGCCCGTGTATATATATATATATATATATATATATATATATATATATGTGTGTGGGGGGGGGGTTTATATAAGTATTATGGTTGCTGGAATGACGAGTAGGTGAAGACGATAATGGTTGAGCTAAAATATATGTGAACACCTAATTACTTATCCGGGTAAGTGCTTACCGGTAAAATTCAACACTATCACTTACTTCCCGGGTATGATTTTAGTCCACCAAAATGACATCGTATGCAACAATTTAGCCGGTAAGCGCTAACCGTGGTAAGAGCCGTCGCACTCATTTACCGGGTAAGACTCTCGGTCCTTGCTTCCGCTCTTACCAGGTAAGATTCTTAGTTTTTGCCATATTCATCCGGTAAGCTAATGTGACTTGGTAAGTACTTACCCGGATAAGCGTTTTGTAAACGGCCCCTAAGTAACCAAACTTTGTTCATGTCATCCCAACCGATTTCATCCAAAGTGATGTCGTTTTTGTGTTCAACTTTCAGTCACACATATTCCCATTTTCGAGTAGGCAACAAACACTAATTATATTCTTTCCGAGTTTGTTTGGTTTCTATTAATTTATGTACGAGTAAATTTATCTCTAAGGACTAATCTATTTATATATATTCTTATTTAGAATGGTTTTTTTATAGACAAAAAGAGCGTATTTTTTAATTTAGAGAAGCACGTTTGGATGAACTTGGTTTTCTACATAAAGCTTCTATACTGAATTAGGCATTTTCTATATCTTTAAACACTACCAAACATCATATAGAGTTAACCGAATAAACTATAAGTCTCATTAAACTGCTAACAAACAAGTCCTTATACATATATAAAGAGATAGTACATGTGTGGACGATATTCAAATGAGAATCACAAACAAGTTACAAATTCACGATAAGAGAAACCAATATAAAAATGTTTTTACATGATTTTTTTTATTTTTTATCAAAGACTATGATTTAAGATATTTTGTTTCATATATATTTGTGTTCACGTTGTGAAAAAAATGCATGTGAAGCTTTTTTATGTTCACATAGAGAAACAGAAAATACATATAAAATATCTCACATCGGGAAACAAGTACATCTGAAATCGAAACTATCTCTTTATGAAACAAATATATATGAATCAATACCTTAAATCTTAGTCTTTTAATGAAAAAATGTAAAATAAATTGATTCTTATAAATTCGTAACATTTTTATGGTTCTCAATTGATTTGCGAGAGTCACTAAAGGTCCATCTTTTTATAGGACACTTTTCAAATAGATTTCTATGAAAATAGTTAATATGACACTTTATTTGGAAAATGTACTAAAAACTTTTTACAACACCCAAAATCGTCCAATAAACTAATTGTAACACTTTTAGATAACACGTTTTTTTGTATGGTCCTATAAACATAGGACCTATAAAACACCGTATTAGGACACTTAGTTATTTTAGGCATCCTATACACTCAATTTAGCTGTAGTGCTTGTATTAGTTTGTATTAGTTTGTAATGTGTTCACTTGTTTTAGTTTAACTGAAATAATAAAATATATAAATAGTAGCATAATGCGTTATTCCTAAGGTTCAAAATGGCGTGAGGCGTGGTGTGGCGGCGAGACCAAGCCTCAAGCCTTAGGAGCCACGGCGAGGCCATGGCGTGACTTATGGAGGCAAATCTCTATATCATATATAATATTATATATAAAAACATAATGTTTTGTACTATTAACCGACGAGTCAATGATAATAAACAAGTTAAATTAGGTTACATATTAAAAAACTAGCAAATAAGACATGAAAAACGTAAAGAAAAATCAAATACCGTGTTACAAAAGACCGCACGTTAGGCCATGGCGTGCCACAGACATAACGTGGCGTGAGATACAACCCTTGAGCCACAACACGACATGGCGGCTGTTGCGGCGAGCCTTTTAGAATAGTGGTTATTCCATTTAAACTAAATTGGTAAAAAAATAACCAAAAGTCAAACCAAGTTAGTTATCTTTATTTGGTTAACTCAACCTTTCAAGTTGAAAAACAAAATAACCCGAATCCATCTTGGTTTGGATGAGTTATTCGACTTTTGAAATTTTTTGACACCCCTAAGTGTGCCTCGAATCGTAAAAGTTTTCTGGTGCACCACTAAATATTGAGGTACTACTGGGTTGAAGACCATTTTATAATTTTGTACGGCTTGGATAAAATACATAATTAAATCATAAAAACTAGTTGCTAGAACGAGTTCAAGAGATGAGGATCCAGGTAGTGAATCACCCTCGGGGGAGGAATCATTCCATTCACTTGTGAAACTGCTAAGAAGAATAGATTTTCTCTGAATCCATGAATCGGCATTTCTGACAGTAGCGTAGTGTTCCAGCAACCTCTTGATCATCCACGATGCTAAGGTCTTGTTTGTTTTTTCATTTCAAGCTTTTAATTACCATTTATATCTGATTTGGTTAGACGATCTATAATTCAGACCATTTTTCTTTCAGAGCCTCTTATTTCTTAATATGCTCGGGACAAAAAGTGGTAAGCCTATCTCTTAAATCTCCTATTATTTACGTTCATCACCATTCTTTCAATGTCAACATTAGTTTTGGCCCATATGCACCTTCAGTTTGCAAAAATACAAAACACAAAGATTGTATACCTTTGTGTTGGCTTTCCAGAACATCTTGAATCACTTAAGTCGGGGATTCAGTGTGTGAGATATTATTAAAACTCCACAGCCACACAAATCTGTCAACGTCCTTCTTTTGTTTCTTTTTTTTTCATTTTGTCATTCAATCGTATTCATCGATGAGCAGTTCAATTGACGTATTTAAGTTGAATTTTTAGAGGAAAAATTAAACAATTATACATATTCAGACGTTTGTCGGTTTCTAAAAACAAACACTCTTATTAATTAAGATTTCAGATTTCTACACCACTTTTTAAAAATAAAAATAAAACCAGACTTTAGATTTCAACACCTTTTAAAAAACAAACGCCACATCAGTATCCTCGGCCTCCCGTTACACAAACGGTTCCTTTCGCCAGCCCTTCGCGCTCGGTATCGTTCTAATTTTGGGTGTAAACTATGGTTGTTGGGAATGGTGAAGAAGATGAATGATGTTAACTTTGAGAAAAATATAAACCTTATAAGCAAACAATTTTCATGGGATCCAAAAACGATTCCATGCAAAGTGATGTCGTTTTCCTTTTTTAATTTTGGTCAGACATGTTCCGTTTTTGGTGTAGGCACCAAACTTATAGCTCAAAATTAAGAAGTAACGTGTTCATATCGCCAACATTGTATTTGTTTTCATTTGAGCATCTTAAACACCTACTTTTAAAAAAAAATACATTCATCTTCAACAGAATTTCCTATTTAGGAGAAACAAACATTGATTATTATTAAAATATTTCAATCATCTATTAAAATATTATTTCTCTCTACAAATATTTTTTTAAAAGATTTTATGGTGCTCTCATCTAGTAATCATTTTTGGCGTTATCTCCATATTTCGAGAAAACTCATTCTCTCTCCTACTTTCTCCATTTTGGAGATAGTTTTGGGGAAGCTGTTGGAACAAAACTATAGCTCAAAATCCCTATATTCTTCATTTTCTCCAAAATGGGAAAGTTGTTGGAGATGCTCTTAGTTTTTAATAACTTGTTAGACCATCTTTTATACATTTTCTAAAATTTTAAAATCTCTAAAGTAATTTACATTCATCTCTAACAAATTTTTTATTTTAAAAAATACATTGATCATAATAATAAAGTATTTCAATTATCTAATAATATATTATTTCTTTCTAAATATTTATTTTCAAAGTTTTTTATTGGTGTTCATTTACTTTTGGGATTATCTCCATATTTGGAGTAAACTCTTTCCCTCTCCTACTTTTTTCATTTTAGAGATAGTTTTAGGAAAGTTGTTTGAGCAAAATTATAGTTCCAAATCCTCATTCTCTCCATTTTGGAGAAACCGTTGAAGATGCTCTTATGATATATTATAATACCAAGTTTTAGATTCATCACCACGTTAATTTATATGACTTCACTTTAAGGCTTAACTTCCGTTGTAATGCGTTAGGACGTGTTACCAAGCGTTAATATGATAAATAGGTTGTTGGGTCA
The DNA here is from genome assembly GCA_033807775.1 of Saussurea involucrata. Classification (NCBI taxonomy): domain Eukaryota; kingdom Viridiplantae; phylum Streptophyta; class Magnoliopsida; order Asterales; family Asteraceae; genus Saussurea; species Saussurea involucrata. The sequence continues at coordinate 15,900,089 of CM066312.1, forward strand.
CCAAAGATTTGAAATTAACCCACCGATTTTACCCTTAAAACCTTACTTAGAATATTTTACTTTGGTTCTTTATAATAACTTAGACAAGACTCAAAAGCTCGATGAAGTCAAAGATCAACCGAAATCAAGCTTGAAGAAGTTCTCATTGTGGAAGTGAAGACTCTCTTCTCAACAAGAAGACTAAGTTATAGTCCAGCGAAATTCCAAATGAAAATCGGTGGACTCTCGGCCGAAACTCCCCTCTACTTTGGCATCTTATATTCTGGATATCTGGTTGATAAAAATTTGTACAATTCTTCGATTGTGAAACAAATTTTCGAACATATATACCTTCCTTTTGCATTTTGGCACTCATAAAGATGAATATGTGCCCGAGCCACGTCATCAACGTGCACAAAATCTGTTTTCATAAGAAATCGGTACTTGCTGGTGTCACCTACAAATTATTTGAACTTTATGATAAATAATTATATATAGACTAAAGTCGATGGCAATCAATAAGCATAAAAAATGTTCTAAACGCTGTTAACTCACCAAAGATCATAGCTATTGAGACGTACACGGAACCAGGGCAACGGGGGCCAAGAAACGGACCATGAATATAAGTTGGAACGATGGTCACAACATCTAATCCATTTTTCTCACCAAATTCTATCATTTCTTTCTCGACCATTGTCTTGGAAATGAAATACGAAGCTTCAAATTCCTTAAAATTATTGCGAATAAAATCAATGTCGCTCCAAGATTCCTCATCTAAGACATCGGTGTGCTTTTTCCCATTTACCCATACTGTAGATGCACTAGATGTGTACATTGTTACAAACAGAACTCAAATATGCACACAGAAAAGTAGACTGGAGGAATGCTTTTATTCAACAGACTAAAGGGCTATTTATAGCCAGTACAAAGAAAAGAAATAACAAACAGTACTAAAAAAATGTTGCACGTTTCTGCAGAGCAGCCAACTACTTCTCCTAAAGAAAAGGTCCTATTGACCAAAGGTTTGAACCAGTAAACAAAACAAATAAACAGATAAAATAGCAAACTCTAACATTCCCTCCCTTAAGCTAAAACATATGTATTTAGCTTATTTCTGAAGCAGTCACCATTCCAAGCATGCCACGAAGTTTTTCAAATTGCTCCAGCTTGAGTGGCTTAGTCATCAGGTCTGCAACATGTTCTTGAGTACTGCAATACTTCAACTCCACAACACCATCATTTACCAGATCCCTCAGAAAATGAAATCTCACATGAATATGCTTACTTTTCCCATGAAAGACCGGATTTTTCGCTAATTGTATGGAAGAGCTGTTATCACATTTAATTGTGGTGGCTTCATTCTCCTCATATCCAATCGTTCCCATAATTCTTCTGAGCCATATACACTGGCAGGCACACAATGTTGCTGCTATATATTCTGCCTCAGTGGTTGATAAAGTCACCACTGGTTGTTTTTTGGAGGACCAAGACACAGCTCCAGACCCAATCATAAAAACATATCCAGACGTACTCCTTCCATCATCTGTATCACCAGCATATCCACTATCTGTGAATGCTAACAACTTTAAACTGCCTTTTTTTTCTTATAAAAAATGCCGAGTTCAACCGTCTGCTTTAAATACCTCAGGATCCTTTTGGCTGCCAACCAATGTGACGTGGTTGGCCTAGACATGTACCTGCTTATGAGACTTACACCATACATTAAGTCTGGACGGGTCACAGTTAAGTACATGAGACTCCCAACAACTTGTTTGAACAAAGTAGTGTCAATTGGAGTTCCTTCTTCATCTTTTGATAACTTCGTACCTGGGACAATTGGATTTTTTACGCCATTGCTGCTTTCCATTCCAAATCTTGCTAACACCTCTCGTGCATATCTTCTTTGACAAATGAAGATACCATTAAGAGTTTGTTGCACTTCGACTCCAAGAAAGTGTCGCATTCTTCCCAAATCGGACATATCGAACACCGTCATCATTGACCTTTTAAACTCGTTGCACATGTTCACATCACATCCGGTATAAATTAAATCATCAACATATAGACTTAGTATTAAAGTCTTACCTCCTTTTGTCTTGGTGAACAAAGTATGCTCACTAGTGCATCTCTCAAAGCCTTCATGCAGAAAATAAGCTTCAATTTTGCTGTACCACGCCCTCGGTGCTTGGTTGAGCCCGTATAAAGCTTTCTTCAGCTTGTAAAATTTTCTATCTTCTCCCTTCTTAACGAATCCTTCAGGCTGATGTACAAACACTTCCTCTTTGAGATCTCCGTGAAGAAAAGCACTTTTTACGTCAAGCTGAAAAACCTCCCAACCACACTGTGCTGCAATCGCAAGAATTACTCGAACGGTATCGAGTCTTGCTACCGGTGAAAATACTTCCTCGTAATCCACTCCATATCGCTGCGCATAGCCTTTGGCTACTAACCGTGCCTTATACTTCTCGACATCCCCATTTTCGTTAAGTTTGGTCTTAAAAACCCACTTAACTCCAATGGGTTTGGCACCCTTAGGCAAATCCATTAATTCCTACGTCTGGTTCTTTTCTATGGCTTCGATTTCTGCTGCCATTGCTTCTCTCCATTTCTTGCTTTTGGCAGCCTCATCAAAATACACCGGATCGTCTTTTGTTATCATCATCATTTCAGGTCCATCTTCATCCGAGAACCCTTCTCCTGTTTGATAATCTGCCATCCAAACAGGTTCTTTTCTGATTCTTGGACCCCTCCCTTCAACTGCAACTTCTTGGGTGTTACTTGGACTGCTTCCACTATCAATGCCTTCGACATTCTCAGGTTGTTCCTCCTCGGTATGTTCTTTACTTTCATCAATGTTTTCAAGCACATCAAACGTTAATTCTTCTTCTCTTCTATCCCAATTACAACTCTCTTCTTCTTCAAATACTACGTCATTGCTGATAATGATCCGTTTAGTAGTCGGATCATATAGCTTGTAAGCCTTCGATTCATCACTAACACCCAAGAGTACACATTTCATACTTTTAGAATCCAACTTACTTCTTGTTTGGTCGGGAATACGAACATGTGCTATACATCCAAAAATCCGAAAGTAACTAGCTGTTGGCTTCACACCGCTCCACGCTTCTTCTGGAGTTTTATCTTGCACCGCTGCTGTTGGACTTCTGTTTTGGACGTGTACACTCCACTTTACAGCTTCTGGCCAGAACATTTTTGGAACCTTTTTATCGGCCAACATTGAGCGAACTGCATTCATAATTGTTCTATTTTTCCGTTCTGCAACTCCGTTTTGCTGTGGAGTATAGGCGGTTGTCAACTGCCTGTTTATACCTTGATCTTTGCAAAATTCTCCAAATTCATTGGAGTTGAACTCACCTCCTCGATCTGTTCTTAAGCAAAGTATGTGTGCATCAGCCTCTCTTTCTACACTGGCTTTGAAACTTTTGAAGGCAGCGAAGGCTTCCGATTTCTCATGCAAGAAATAAACCCAAGTTTTACGTGAAAAATCATCAATAAAACTTATAAAATACCTTTTATCACCGTTGGAAGCCGGTTTAATAGGTCCACATAGGTCAGAGTGAACAAGTTGAAGTTGCTTCGATGCTCTCCATGAACTTTGTTTTGGTATCGATTCACGGTGTTGTTTGCCAACCAAACATGTTTCACATAACTTTTCTGGTACTTTGAGCAAAGGCAGACCTTTTATAATTTCTTTGCTTGCAAGATCTCTCAACCCTGTGTAACTTAGATGCCCGAATCGACGATGCCACAGGTGTGATTCTTTCTCAGCAACGGTAGTTTGAAGGCACATAGAGGTTCTACTTGTTGCCATAGATGCTAGCACATAAAACATCCGATTTCCGGTCATGTCAGATTGCATGACTAACCCTCTTTCAGGATGATAGATTTTACACGTTCCGTTCCGAAAAAGAATAGCTAAACCCTTCTCCTGAAGTTGCCCGAGGCTCAACAAATTGCTTTTCAACTCGGGTATGAAAAAAACGTTAGAAATTACCTGGGTAATACCGTTCACCTGAAGTCGTATACTTCCTTTAGCAACCACTGCCATTTTGGTATTATTACCAAGTTTCACGGTTTCTTTAAAGCTCTCGTCCAACTCCGAGAACCATTCCTTGTTCCCGGTCATGTGATTGGAACACCCGGAGTCAAGGAACCAAACTTTTTCTCGTCCAACTTGATCAACATAGGCCATCAAAAGAAGCTCTTCTTCTTCTATCTGCTCTGCATAGTTGGCCTGCTTCTCTTGTTTCTCCCACTCAGGACACTCGTATTGAAAGTGTCCCATCTTACCACATTTGATACATTCCACAACTGCTTTATTCAGAAATGTTCTTCCTCTTCCTCTACCTCTGCCTCGACCACCTCGGAATGACCCCTTCCCCTTCGTGGCCTATCTTCATACGAGATTCTCAATGTTTGTTCTTCCTCTTGAGTCCCCTGCATTCTTTGTTCTTGAACAAGCAAACTTCCATGGAGCTCATCAATAGTCATGTTATCGATATCATTTGACTCCTCAATTGAACAAACAATGTAATTGAACTTAGGAGTCAGAGACCTTAAAATCTTACCCACCATTGTACTTTGCTTTATATCTTCACCATTTACCTTCATCTTATTTGCTACTGTGAGAGTCTGTGCCATAAAGCTGTCGATCTTTTCTCCTTCCTTCATAGCTAGCATTTCGAACTCCTTCCGTAATGCTTGCAGTTGTGCTCTCTTCACCTTCGAGGATCCCTGGTACTTCTGTTTCATTGAATCCCAAATTGACTTTGAGGTTCTTTTGTCAAGAATGGTCTCCATAATTTCTCTGTCAATGGCTTGAAACAAAAAATTCTTGACTTTCAGATCCTTAAGCTTAGCTTCTTCAACATTCTTCCTTTGCGCTTCACTTGCTGCCGAAGACCCGATTGGTGGTGTTGGAATCCCTTCATCCACCAGATTCCACATCTCTTGGCTCCTTAAGAAATTCTCCATCATCACCGACCAGTGATCGTAATGACCGTCAAACTTTGGAGTCACAAATTTCTCTAAGGTTGTCATGTTCCTCACACTCTTCACTCTTGTGTTTCTCTCTCACACTCACTCTTCACTCGTGTTTCACTCTTCTATTTTACTTACTCTCACCTCCTAACTAATCAGGCCCTCTTTGAAGCCTTGATACCAGATGTTGCAAACAGAACTCAAATATGCACACAGAAAAGTAGACTGGAGGAATGCTTTTATTCAACAGACTAAAGGGCTATTTATAGCCAGTACAAAGAAAAGAAATAACAAACAATACTAAAAAAATGCTGCACGTTTCTGCAGAGCAGCCAACTACTTCTCCTAAAGAAAAGGTCCTATTGACCAAAGGTTTGAACCAGTAAACAAAACAAATAAACAGATAAAATAGCAAACTCTAACATACACGACTTTCTTTACCGTCTTTGAATCGATTAGCACTTCTTCAGGTTAGCACTTCTTCAGGTTAGCACTTCGGTTAGCACTTCTTCAGGTTCCTTACCTTCAAAATCAATCGGATGTGCAACATGAAATACACCGATGCAACCTTTGATTGGTGTCTCAAAGGTCTCGGGTTTGCTTAGGCCGCATCGAAAATTTTAAGCCTCTCCGAGGCCCCCGGTAAGTTTGTAAGGTAGCTCACGTCTTTCCTTAAGCCTAGGAAACACAAATTTGTTACACTTTTGGGTTATATATAATAGTTATATACAACAAAACTCACATATATATACTCATCATTTTTTGTAAGATCCCACATCGATTGGGGAGGGGAACAAAAGTTGTTTATAAGAGGGACTTGATACCTCATCTATCAGACGCGTTTTAAAACCGTGAGTCCAGGTGTGGACAAAGCGGACTTGATACCTCCAGACGCGTTTTAAAACCGTGAGTCCAGGTGTGGGCAAAGTGGACAAGATTTAATACGATTGGTCTAAGATGTTACATTTTTAGACACACTTGATCACCGCTACCACCGGTGGGCCAATTACCCTTTAATAATTTTGTTAGATTTTGAGATGTACAAATTAAACGAAAAATAGAAACGAAACCCAAAAACCTGAATATCGGGCCAATTACCCTTTTATAATTTTGTTAGATTTTGAGATATACAAATTAAACGAATAATAAAACAAAACCAATAAACCAAAATAGTGTTGGGCCAATTATCTATTTATAATTTCACCGACGGAAGTTTTTCTAATGGATTATCCATCGGAAAATTTTCTGGCGTATTTTTGGCGGATCACCTAAAAGTAAAAAAAAGTAAACCTCCACCTAAATCCGTTGAAAATATGCCACAAATTCGTCTTTAACCAGTTGATTTCTGCCACAAATCCATCTTGAACTATTTGATTTCCGGCAAAATATCTGCCGATGATTTTATTAACTTTTCTATTAATTTAAAATAATAATTTCCGGGCAAATTGTTTCCAAACGATTTCCGACACAATATCTGTGGGTAATTAAATCATTTTTTTAAAAATAATTCTGTTTCTTATAAATAAAGAAAAGAAAAAATTAAATCACCCACGCAGGGGCGGAACACAAGCTTTAAAACCGCACGAGCCGGACCTTGTAAGACCAATTTGTCATTCAAACACACCTTATAAGACCAATTTATCATTCAAGTAGCTTGTTTAGGTGAAATTTCCTATCATTTATCCCGGTTCAATTTTACATTAATTAATACTTAAAGTTGTCATTCAAACGCACCTTTCGAGACATTTTTTTAGTTTTTGTGTTGTGTCGATGGGTTTTTTGGTTTCTTTGTGTTGATTTGAGTGGTTTTTTTGGTTTTTTTATTTTCAAGATATTTTTCCGATTTTTTTGATGATTGGGATTTCATCTTGATCTACATGTGAAACAAATTTGAACAAACAATATCAAACAATTGAACATCCTATTATCCATTTATCCTAATTCCTAATTTCACAAGTTCCCAATTTCACAATACACAAATGCACAATCAAACAATTTCAGTATTTCAAGTAAATTTAAACCTAGCTAAATAGCTAATAAACAATTTTAAACAAGCAAATACGCAATTCATAAATCACAATGGTATTTTAAAATTAAAACTTAAATAAAAAAGAACCTGTGACTTGGCAACTGTTGGTGTTGGAGGATTATTTGATGGAGATGAAGTAAAAATCAATGGGACTCCACTTGTATTTGATTGTTGCTCTTCCATTAAATATTTGAGATTGATAGAACTCAAGAATCAAGCTTCAAGAACAGTAGAATTAGAAACCTAGAGTAGAAGCTGAGTAGGGAAGTGGGCAGCGATTGATGACCGGAGATACAGTCCGGCAGGCGGCGACAGTGGGTCTGTCATCTGTGGGTGTCGGCCGGCGGCTATGGGCACTGGGCACGCTGCAGTCGGACGTGAGGGATGCGGCTTCGGTTGTTTGGAATTTTGACTTTAGAGAATGGTCAACATTTGGAATTGATTTGGAGCCGTATGTGGTATGCGAATGTTAGGTTTTCAGCTTGGACTCCTCCATTATCCAATATGATTGGGTTGTATTTTGAAAGTGGAGGGGCCCAAACCTGTTTTCTTTATTTTTAATACATCAAGAACATATCAGCTATAGGAGCAATTTGAAAAAGCCCACAGGCCCTGGCCTGTAGTAGCCTACACTACCCTCCGTCCCTGCACCCACGGATATTCCGCCAGTAATTCGTCGGTAATTAGTTTTATCAATTAAAAAGAGAACATTAAGAAAATGATGATAAATATTTGTGGCGGATTACCGACGAATTCATTTTAGAAATCCGCCGGCAATCCCTAGCGAAACCTTTTCTGACCGGCCAATCCGGCGGTAACCTTTTTTCCGGCAAACCTCCGACGGATAAGTATTATGGTTGCTGGAATGACGAGTAGGTGAAGACGATAATGGTTGAGCTAAAATATAATGGGATCCAAAAACGATTCCATGCATAGTGACGTCGTTTTCTAATTTTGATCTGACATGTTCCTTTTTTGGTGTAGGCACCAAACACGAGGTCACAAAGTAAGAAGTAACGTGTTCATATCGCCTAACATTGTATATGCTCCTATTAGTTATTATCGGGAAATTGACTCAAATAGGGAAACCTAACCGAAAGATTAGGTTAGGGAAACCTAACCCTAAAGATTGACCTAGCAAACGGGCCCGTACTTTAACCCGATCTAAAGAGTGCGGACCACAATCAAACATGTGTCAATCCCTTATTACCCCTAGAAAGTCGATTTTCCTTAATATAATTTTTTTGACCCAGGTCCGCATTATAAATTCTTTTTTAAAGAAAAACTGTCAGATTGAGCAGGTCCTAGGAGTGCGGAGTGCGGACCTATGGGCTATTTGCGCAAAATCCGGAGAGAAATGACTAGGATGTCAATTTTCAATTTTCTTTTGGCTATTTAAGTCAATTTCTTATCACGATTTTAAATAACTTTTTAGAGCATCTTTAACAGATTTTTCTAAAATTTCTCTAAAATAAAACACTAAAAGTTAAAATTTCTAAAGAAGTTTACATTATCTCTAAAGATGCGTTTGGTATGCAGATAGGACAGAACATGACAGAACAGGACACAGGACAGGACGGGACATGACAGCGCAGAACAGGATAGAACAGTTGTTCATCGTTTGATAAGACAATACTGGACAGAACAGAACAGATAATATAGACGATAATGGTTGAGCTAAAATGTTGGAAATTTTGTGAGGTTGGAAGTTTTCTTCCATCCCACATAGATGGAAATGGGAAACCAAAGGGACTTTATAAGCCTTTTTCTTCAACTAAGCATTGAATGTATTAATAGACTTATGGTGGGGGTTTCAAAGAAGTGCAACGCACACGCGGTTTTCGCGGAGGGGCGCGTGGAGGCGCACTTTGCACTTCGCTCGCATCAGAGCTGAGGAGCCTCGCCCCGAGCTCCCGAGTTTCTTTTTATAGAAACTGAAAGAAGAAAACGATGATTATTATTTTAATCAGTTTAGAGAGAGCATATTTAGCTGCCGTTTTTTTTAACTTTGAAATAATTAAAACCGGTTTTATTTTAAATTTGATTTAAACACGTTTTGAAGAATGAGTCTTCAAAACCCTAGGTGGGCCCCGATTTTTGTGAGGCTGTTGAGCCCATGCAGCTAGGGTTTCACCAGTATTTATACTGGTTGAAACCCTCACTTTCAAAACACAACAAAAATCAATCTCTCTCTCTCGTTTTCTTTGTTACATACGGCAGTATTCCATCTCCATTTTCTGCATCGGTTTTTGCTTTAGCATTCGGTTATTGGTGCTGTCAATGATCGAAACACACAACTGCATCAAATCCTGGGCTTTGCGGTTTGCGACTCACAGCTTCGGAGTAACCGTATAAAACCTTTAAGGACAGGTTTTTACTACCGTGCAGTACCTTTACGATCTGATTGACAAAACATGTTGGTTTTAAATTCTTGCATGTTATTCTATTCGTTCACTAGAGTGAACACTCTGTTCCTACTCCTTTCTTATAACGAATCTATCACGGAGGATATAATCGTTTTAGGGTAACATTTATATTTAATCTGTTGGTTTACAAATTGCTTTGTTAATAATTCAATTCGTCAAATTATAATATCACGCTTGTAGTTTTTATTTTTCATTTGTTAATTAAAAGTCTACAACTTTATTTATTAATGTTGCTGTGTTGTTGTTGAATTAAAAGCACAAAGCTTTATTATTGTTCTGTTTACACACACACACACATATATATATATATATATATATATATATATATATATATATATATTTGATTGACTCAAAATAATAATAAAAGTAAGAAGTTGTTTTATAAATAAAAGGTTTGGAATTTTGAATAATTTCTAATATCAAATTATTCAACAATCTTAAAGGTTTTATTGATCAACAAATGGATTCTGGTAACTACCGTATGATGCCACAAGATCTGGTGAAACTGGACAGCTTTGATGGGTCTAATTTCACTCGCTGGACTAAGAAAGTCAAGTTTATGCTGATGGTTCTCAAACTCTGGTTTGTGGTGGACCCCAATGTACAATTGCAACCCATACCTGATAACCCAATTCCCGCTGCGGGGAAGGAGCCGGACGCCGCCAAAATAGCCGAACTCGAGAAGGAGCGGCTATTTCGAAAAGAATGTGAAACCTTGGCGTACGGGCATATAAAAATGATATGTCCGATCGGCTCTATGACTTATATGCCCCTATTAAGTGCCCTCGAGAACTTTGGACCGCATTGGAATTCAAGTACAAGGCACAAGAAGAAGGTATCAATAGGTACCTTGTGTCTCGCTACTTGAGATTCAATATGGTAGATGACAAACCTATACTTGAACAACTTCACGAACTTCAAGTATTGGTTAACAAAATGAAAGTTCTCAACATTACCCTTCCTGATATTTTCCATGTAGGGGCAGTTGTTGATAAATTGCCCCCTTCTTGGAAAGATTTCCAAAAGCGCATGATGCACAAATCCGAAGATTATTCTTTGGATGATTTGATAAAACATATCAGGATAGAGGAAGAGGCACGAAATAGGGACAAGAGGGGCAAGACTATCTTGAGTGCCAACAGCGTGTAGGCTGGTGGCAAAGGGAAGTTTAAATCTAGTGGACCCACTAAAAAGTGGAACTTAGGTCCCCAAAATAAAAACTTCAAGAAGTCTAGGCAATCCTCTAGTCAAGGGCCGAAGAGAACAGGTAAGTGCCATGTCTACATAGAGGCAGGGCACTATGCGAGGGAATGCAAAATGAGGAAGTCTGGTCCTCCACCGGCAGCTACTGCAGTTGTCGATATTGAGCACCTTGTGGCTAATCTGTACCTGAATGAAGAGATTGATATGATTGCTGAGGCGTCAACCGGGGTGATGGCCGGGCGAGGTGGCTGGTATTTGGATTCTGGAGCCACGATCCATGTTTGTGACTCCGAATCCAAATTTGCTACATACAATCCGGTAGCGCCCGCAAAACAGATCATAACTGCCAACCGCGATAAAGCCGATATTGCTGGAATCGGGACGGTGCTGTTAAAGTTTACTTCTGGCAAGACTGTAACCCTAAGGAATGTGCTTCATGTGCCCTTAATCTGCAAGTGCCTGGTGTCTCTAAGCAAGCTTGATGAGAATGGAATTGGGCTGGCCCTCGAAGATGGAAAGATTGTGTTCCATAAGAGACATAACTTCATAGGCAAGGCATATCGTCAGTATGGAATGTATCGCCTAAACTTGAATGAAGGCGATAATGATTCTGATGCTAGTACTAGTGAGTCAACAGCTAGTAATGCTTTGTCTATGTCTGATCAGTCAGTAGGTTTTTCAGTTTGTGCTTTTGATGTTTTCCCTGATTCAATGAATGAAATTATTGTTGATTATCTCGCTTGTTCTATTTCTTTATGGCATAAACGTTTAGCACATACAAACATAAAGACTATTGAAAAAAATGCAAAGTAAAGGTTTAATCAAAATTAACAACAAAGATTTTGGAAAATGTGAAACTTGTGTAAAATCTAAATTTACAAAGAAACCTTTTCCATCCGTTAAAAGGGAAACATCAATTTTAGAGTTGATTCATACCGACATTTGCGAATTGAATGGAATACTTACTCGCGGAGGTAAGAGGTATTTCATTACTTTTTGTGACGACTTCAGCCGGTTTTTACACGTTTTCTTACTACACTCAAAAGATGAAGCTTTTGATGCTTTTAAACTATATAAAGCTGAAGTAGAAAATCAATTAGACAAACGAATAAAAATCCTACGATCAGACCGAGGAGGAGAATACTTCAATAGAGAATTTGATACATTCTGCGAAGAGAATGGTATCAAACATGAACGCACCTCACCTTTTACTCTTCAACAGAATGGTTTGGCGGAACGCAAGAACCGAACCCTCGTTGAAATGGTCAACTGTATGTTGAACCAATCGTGTCTACCAACCAATCTGTAGGGAGAGGCTTTACTAACTGCTTGCCACATTCACAATCGGATCACTAGTCGTGTCATCCCAACCATCCCATATGAGCTATGGAAAGGAAGGAAACCCAACTTGAACTATTTTAGAGTCTGGGGTTGTGTTGCCTACTATCGAACTCCTGATCCAAAACGATCCAAACTGGGAGCCCGTGCTATTAAAAGTATATTCTTAGGATATGCTAGAAATAGAAAGGCTTATAGATTATTGGATAAAGAAACATGAGTAATAGTAAAATCCAGAGATGTGGAATTCTTTGAAGACAAGTTTTCAGAAGATGCTGAAAACTCAGAAAGAACATTGGCTCCGAATTTTCCTAGTACATCTCGTGATAGTTCGAAAACCTCTAACAAGGTTGACGAACCACATAGAAGTACTAGAGTAAGAAAAGAGAAAGGTCTAGGAGATGATTTCCTTTCATACTTAGTAGAAGGAACACTAAAGAAGGTGACGAGAAAGGTCATTTTCTCAATTAACATTGATGAAGATCCTAAGACTTACAAAGAGGCAATGTCTTCAAGGGATGCTCCACTATGGAAAGAAGCAATAAATGATGAAATGGACTCTATTATGGGAAATGGAACTTGGGAATTAGCTGATTTACCCAAGGGAACAAAACACATAGGTTCCAAGTGGATATTCAAAAGAAAGCTGCACCCTGATGGTTCAATCTCAGCATTTAAAGCTAGATTGGTAGCCAAAGGATATAGACAGAAAGAGGGTATCGATTATTTTGACACCTATGCTCCGGTTGCTAGAATTAGTTCTATCCGAACTCTTATAGCAATACCAGCCATAAAAGGACTGTACATTCCTCAAATGGATGTGAAAACAGCCTTTTTGAATGGTTATTTAAACGAGGAGGTTTATATGGAGCAAGCCGAAGGGTTTGTGGTACCCGGACAAGAGAACAAAGTGTGTAGACTTATTAAATCTCTGTACGGTTTAAAACAAGCCCCCAAACAGTGGCATGAAAGATTTGATACTACTACCACCTCTTTTGGGTTCCGACATAATGGAGCTGGTCGGTGCATTTACTCAAAATGTACGAAAGAGTCCAATGTTATAGTATGTCTGTATGTTGATGAAATGTTGATCATCGGGACCAATCTGGAAGGGATTTGTGAGACGAAAAACTACTTATCTCGAATTTTAAGATGAAAGATCTTGGAGAAGTAGGTACAATTCTTGGGATTAAAATCAAAAGGTCAGGATCTCAAATTTCTCTTTGTCAATCCCACTACATAGAGAAGATACTGACTAAGTTTCAACATTTGAATATAAAGGAGTTCAATACTCCATTTGATTCAAGTGTGAAGCTTGATAAGAACTCTAGAGCGGTGGCTCAATTAGAGTATGCTAGTGCAATAGGTTGCATGATGTATGCAATGCATTGCACTAGACTGGATATTGCTTTTGCTGTGAGTAGACTAAGTCAATATACAAGCAATCCGGGTCCAGATCACTGGAAGGCAATCAGTAGAGTATTTACTTGAAAAGAACCACTGATCTAGAGTTGACGTACACGACACATCCAGGAATCATGGAAGGATATTCTGATGCTAGTTGGATAGATCACTCAAGTGACTCGAAATCCACAAGTGGGTGGATTTATACATTTGGTGGTGGAGCGGTTTCTTGGGCGAGCAAGAAACAAACATGTATCGCTCATTCAACTATGGAAGCCGAATTTATTGCCCTAGCTGCTGCGGGCAAAGAGGCCAAATGGATTAGAGATCTGCTGTCAGATATCCATTTATGGCCCCGACCGACTCCTTCGATTCCCATGTATTGTGACAGTGAGGCCACACTGTCAAATGTATACAACGCCGTGTATAACGGGAAGTCGCGACACATAGGTCTCCGACATAATTATGTGATAAACTGATAGAGAATGGTACCATAAGTATTGTGTATGTCAAATCGTGTGGAAACTTGGCAGATCCATTGACTAAGCCTCTGACGAGAGACTTAGTAGGATCAACTACCAGAGACATGGGTCTGAAACCACGCAGAATCGGTTAGTGATGGAAACTCAACTTAGTTTTAGTGCTCCTATCTCCTAAGTTTAATTGGTAATAACAAGTCACTCAACCGATATAAGGTACTATCAATTAAGATAGACTCATGTAAGGTATTTGATAGTACGTCGTTGCTGAGAACGAGGATGAGTTTGATCTCTTAACAAAATTTGAAGGCATCTTAGCAACGAAGATGATATAGAATTTTGCCTATATGACCAAGAGGTGGTGCCGCCTCAATTGAAGAGTAGTGGTTCCTCTTCTAAAAGGTCATGAAAAGGATTTAGCGCATGGCCATATTCGCGCTCAGTAAGAAAGCAAAGAAATAAGATGGTATATGCAAGTAAGCCGAAGCGGTCTTAAGATTCAAGGTTTAAATCCTAAGGATACCACTGAATTGATCTCTTTTTGCATACGTGCATCAAACGGGGTTTAATCTTAGTGACACCATTGTGACACTGTCTTATACTAATGTCAGAAAACTTTCCAACCTAGTGGGGGATTGTTGGAAATTTTGTGAGGTTGGAAGTTTTCTTCCATCCCACATAGATGGAAATGGGAAACCAAAGGGACTTTATAAGCCTTTTTCTTTAACTAAGCCTTGAATGAATTAATAGATTTATGGTGGGAGTTTCAAAGAAGTGCAACGCACAAGCGCGCGCGCGTGACCGTGGCCAAGGCCGAGGGCGCGGTTTTCGCGGAGGGGCGCGTGGAGGCGCACTTGTATATGCTCATATTAGTTATTATCGGGAAATTGACTCAAATAGGGAAACCTAACCCTAAAGATTGACCTCCTAGTTAAACACTCTTTTGGTTTACCAAAATAGCAAACGGGTCCGTACTTTGACCCGATCTAAAGAGTGTGGACCGCAATCAAACATGTGTCAATCCCTTATTACCCCTAGAAAGTCGATTTTCCTTAATATGATTTTTTTTACCTAGGTCCGCATTATAAATTCTTTTTTAAAGAAAAACGGTCAGATTGAGCAGGTCCTAGGAGTGCGAGTGCGGACCTAGGAGTGCAAGTGCAGACCTAGGAGTGCGGAGTGCGGGCCTATGGGCTATTTGTGCAAAATCCGGAGAGAAATGACTAGGAGTCAATTTTCAATTTTCCTTTGGCTATTTAAGTCAATTTCTTATCACGATTTTAAATAACTTTTTAGAGCATCTTTAACAGATTTTTCAAAAATTTCTCTAAAATAAAACACTAAAAGTTAAAATTCCTAAAGAAGTTTACATTATCTCTAAGGGTGCGTTTGGAATGCAGATAGGACAGAACATGACAGGACGGGACATGACAGAACAGGACATGACGGGACATGACAACGCAGAACATGATAGAACAGTTGTTCAGTGTTGGGTAAGACAATACTGGACAGAACAGAACAGATAACATAGACGATAATGGTTGAGCTAAAATGTTGGAAATTTTGTGAGGTTGGAAGTTTTCTTCCATCCCACATAGATGGAAATGGGAAACCAAAGGGATTTTATAAGCCTTTTTCTTCAACTAAGCATTGAATGAATTAATAGACTTATGGTGGGGGTTTCAAAGAGGTGCAACGCACAAGCGCGCGCGCGTGGCCGTGGCCGAGGCCGAGAGCGCGGGCGCGGTTTTCACGGAGGGGCGCGTGGAGGCGCACTTTGTACTTCGCTCGCATCGGAGCTGAGGAGCCTCGCCCCGAGCTCCCGAGTTTCTTTTTATAGAAACTGAAAGAAGGAAACGATGATTATTATTTTAATCAGTTTAGAGAGAGCATATTTAGCTGCCGTTTTTTTTAATTTTGAAATAATTAAAACCGGTTTTATTTTAAACTTTATTTAAACACGTTTTGAAGAATGTGTCTTCAAAACCCTAGGTGGGCCCCGATTTTTGTGAGGCTGTTGAGCCCATGCAGCTAGGGTTTCACCGGGATAAATATACTGGTTTAAACCTTCACTTTCAAAACACAACAAAAAATCAATCTCTCTCTCTCGTTTTCTTTGTTACCTACGACAGTATTCCATCTCCATTTTCAGCATCGGTTTTTGCTTTAGCATTCGGTTATAGGTGCTGTCAATAATCAAAACACACAACTGCATCAAATCCTGGGCTTTGCGGTTTGCGACTCACAGCTTCGGAGTAACCGTATAAAACCTTTAAGGACAGGTTTTTACTACCGTGTAGTACCTTTACGATCCGATTGACAAAACAGGTTGGTTTTAAATTCTTGCATGTTATTCTATTCGTTCACTAGAGTGAACACTCTGTTCCTACTCCTTTCTTATAACGAATCTATCGCGGAGGATAGAATCGTTTTAGGGTAACATTTATATTTAATCTGTTGGTTTACAAATTGCTTTGTTAATAATTCAATTCGTCAGATTATAATATCACGCTTGTAGTTTTTATTTTTCATTTGTTAATTAAAAGTCTACAACTTTATTTATTAATGTTGCTGTGTTGTTGTTGAATTCAAAGCACAAAGCTTTATTATTGTTCTGTTTACATATATATATTTGATTGACTCAAAATAATAATAAAAGTAAGAAGTTGTTTTATAAATAAAAGTGTTAGACAACCTAGGGGGGGTAAGGTTGTATTTAAAATCTTTTACTTTTAAAAATTCTTTTATAAATAAATACAGTACGGAAACAGTAAAAATAAATCAGAGTATACAAATAATAAAGAAGAGTGTAAATATAAACAAATACACAGAGATTATATAAATAAATATAAATGCAAAGCAGTTTATATAAACAAATATAATAAAGCACAGCGGAATAAATAAAGAGATAAAGGTAAGAGATACTTGACACGGAGATTTACTGATTTACCACCAACTGTGATAAACCAGCAGCCGAGACACTTCTCGACACGATCCAATAAATGTATTCTTTACGGTAGAAATACAAACCAAATACAAAGGTAACGTAATTGATTCTCAAGCTTCTGCTATGAGATGTACAGGATCACACACCCGTTATTCAAATGCTTACAAGAGGAGTATAACTCACAATGGGTAATCACTCTTGTATAATATCTCACACTTGGATATTTTATAAAAAAGGTTTTATAAAATATATATATGTTAAATAAGTGAGAGAGATCAGATGAGTAAGTTGTTGTGTTGGTGTTGGTTTGTATCTGTATTGTCTGTCTTTTCTTCTCCACCATCGCATGCATTATATAGCAACACTTCCAACGGAAACAAGCATCCGCGGTATACCGCCAAATGCACGCGGTATACCGTGCAGACAAAAGTACACTGACACTCAACGGCTCTCATGCAAAGTTGACTTCTGGAATACGTACCCGCGGTATACCGGCTAGGACTCGCGGTATACCGGCGTCAGAAAAAGAACTTCCAACCAATCAGAGACAAACACCACGCCTGCCGCGGTATACCGCCTGTACCTTCGCGGTATACCGGCCAATATGTACCCGCGGTATACCGGGCATTCTCCACGGTATACCGGCGTCAGAATAGACACCTTCCAGGACGCAACCAATCTTGCTGAATCTTCTCAATAAACCCTTATTTAATTAAAATCAATTATGGTTTTTAGAAATATCCAAGTGGTATATTATTTTAGGGTGTTTATCATTATTAGTTATAAACAATAATGACGACGTAAACACTTCCGTCTTGAACCCTTCAGATTAAATCTTCGTGTTCTTCAACAACTGCACACTTGGATTAAATTGTTAGATAAACAATAATACGGTGTGTTTGTAATCATCAAAATAAATATATATAAATATATAGAGATGTGGTACACTTGCACCAACAATCTCCCCCTTTTTGATGATGACAAACACAACCGCTAAGCATGAGCATATGCGGTTTCTCTCCCCCGTTTGTCGAAACAAAAAGGGTCAAGAAAGACGGTATGCTTCCCCTCGAGAGATGCTCCCCCTCAAAATATGCATATATTTGAGGTAGCATAAACTCATGGGTAAAAAAAAAAAAAAAAAAAGCTCCCCCTCAAATTAATAACGATATTAAATTTGATGATTTTATAAAATTTGAGGGATAAAATAAGCATAATAAATGACATGAAACAAAATAACCAAAAAGAAACACTTGCACCAAAAAGGATCTTAAGGCTTCGATTTTTCGGTTAATTTTATGTGAGCAAAAAAAATCACCACGTATTATGACCTCGTCAGGTAACCACGTATTATAACCTCGGCAGGTAACCACGTATTATAACCTCGGCAGGTAACCACGTATTATAACCTCGGCAGGTAACCACGTATTATAACCTCGGCAGGTAACCACGTATTATAACCTCGGCAGGTAACCACGTATTATAACCTCGGCAGGTAACCACGTATTATATCCTCGCCAGGAGACACGTATTGTATCCTCGCCAGGAAACACCTACAAAAGGCAAAGAAAATATTTCGTGGTACCCTTTTCATATGGGTCCTTTTAACAGTTAGTATAAAACATAAACTGCAAAAATAAATAAAGAACATGTTGTCGACATAAAATAAAATACGACAACATATAAAACCATATAAATGGTTTAAAACCACAAACGCATCCCACCGGGATTATCAACATTAAACATTCCTTTCGGAATCCATTTTCTAACCATTTTAATTTTACGATCGTATTCATCATAGACGTAAAAAGAAGTATGCGGATTAACATTTTTCTTAGGATTCGCAAACTTATTATTATACATAAACGCATGTGATTTTCTCGACATATAATTCACATAATTCATTTTAGGAACATACGGAGGTTTTTGCGTTTTATTTTTAACAACAAATTTAGGTTTTTCAAAAACCTTTTTAATTGGCATACAATCACATTTTTCAATACACGTATTTGAACCAATGCCTTTTCGGCAATTTATACGATTTGATATATTAAGCATTTTAAGCACTTTATCATTGCTACTATTAAAAGCATTTGCTAATAAGTCATTTTTCTCATGCGATTTACATTTAGCATTTAAACATGCAATTTCATTTTCAAGAATCTCGCATTTTGTACATACAACATTTTCATGTGTCTTTTTATTTAAGCATGCAATTTTATTTTTTAAAATATCACAAGATTTGCAAATATCTTTTTCACTTAATTTATTTTCTAATTTAGTGATAATATCTAAATCATAAGCAGATTTTTGTTTACCGTCATCTATTTCCTTTTTATATGCGGATACGGTTTCTTTTAAATTAGAGATTTCATCTTTATACCTATTTGCAAGAGCGGCCATATCATGAAATGATTTATATAATTCGTCAAGATTATTTTCATCGTCACTATAATAATTATCACTATAATTACTATCACAATTATTTTTAGAAGAATATGATGAAGATACCTCATTATCATGGTCGGCCATGAAACAAAAATTTTTGGCCTCATTTATGCTTGCGCTCAACGCGCCTCCAACGAGAGCTTTTGGTGTGTTGATTTGTTTTGCTCGTTTTGGACACACACTTGCATAGTGATCCTTATCACCACACACATAGCAAAAGCCTTTCTTTTTATTGGCTTTTTCATCGTCGCTAGATTCGTCATATTTGTCTTCACTTTTATGGACGTTGCGACTTTGGTTTTTACCACCACGACGGTAGTCTCCATTTTCTTGAAACCTATC
Source organism: Saussurea involucrata (assembly GCA_033807775.1). NCBI lineage: Eukaryota > Viridiplantae > Streptophyta > Magnoliopsida > Asterales > Asteraceae > Saussurea > Saussurea involucrata. The sequence goes on from CM066312.1 coordinate 15,919,685, forward strand.
ATTTTTGGCAAACTTTCTGTTAGATAAAAGTTTAGAAAGTTTTCTTACCAACTTGACTAAATCGTCAAGATTTTCGGGTTCATCATCCGAGGAACTTGCATCTTCCTCCTCTTCTTTTTCTTTCTCATCTTTAGAGGCAACGGCTTCTAAAGCTATGGATTTCTTTTTGACTTGCTCCCGGACCTGATTTCTTTTTAGTGCAATTTCGTGCACTTTAAGATTGCCGATGAGATCATCGAGCTTCATAGTTGCGAGATCTCGGGAGTCTTCCAAGGATGTGATTTTTGCCATCCACTCCGAAGGAAGTGCTCGAAGAATTTTCCTTACATAATCCTCATTAGGATAAGTACGACCTAATCCCTTCAAAGTAGTCATAATGAGGTTAAAACGTTTAAACATTGAGTCGATTGACTCATCTTTTGACATTTCAAATAATTCATAATCATGAACAAGAATATTTATTTTAGAGCTTTTAACTTGAGTATTTCCACGATGAGTGTCGCTCAAGCTTTGCCAGATTTGATTAGCAGTTTTATAAGTATAAACTCTTTCAATTTCATCAGAGGTTAAAGCAGCATATAATATATTTTTAGCTTCAAAATTTAAACAATAATGAGATTCTTCAGCGGGAGTCCAATCTTTTATGGGTTTATCAACAATAAGATCATTTTCAACTTTGGTTGGTCTAAAATTCCCATTTTCTATAATATCCCAAATTTTTTGACTTTTGCCACGAACGTGACATTCAAATAGCTCGGCCCAAATGCCAAACTTTTCAGTATCTATCAAAGGAGGTTTAGAAAACACAAAATTAGTTTGTTGAGCCATTTAAAAAAATATTTAAACAGAAAATTTTTGAAAGACCCGCTCTGATACCAAATGTTAGACAACCTAGGGGGGGGTAAGGTTGTATTTAAAATCTTTTACTTTCAAAAATTCTTTTATAAATAAATACAGTACGGAAACAGTAAAAATAAATCAGAGTATACAAATAATAAAGAAGAGTGTAAATATAAACAAATACACAGAGATTATATAAATAAATATAAATGCAAAGCAGTTTATATAAACAAATATAATAAAGCACAACGGAATAAATAAAGAGATAAAGGTAAGAGATACTTGACACGGAGATTTACTGATTTACCACCAACTGTGATAAACCAGCAGCCGAGACACTTCTCGACACGATCCAATAAATGTATTCTTTACGGTAGAAATACAAACCAAATACAAAGGTAACGTAATTGATTCTCAAGCTTCTGCTATGAGATGTACAGGATCACACACCCGTTATTCAAATGCTTACAAGAGGAGTATAACTCACAATGGGTAATCACTCTTGTATAATATCTCACACTTGGATATTTTATAAAAAAGGTTTTATAAAATATATATATGTTAAATAAGTGAGAGAGATCAGATGAGTAAGTTGTTGTGTTGGTGTTGGTTTGTATCTGTATTGTCTGTCTTTTCTTCTCCACCATCGCATGCATTATATAGCAACACTTCCAACGGAAACAAGCATCCGCGGTATACCGCCAAATGCACGCGGTATACCGTGCAGACAAAAGTACACTGACACTCAACGGCTCTCATGCAAAGTTGACTTCTGGAATACGTACCCGCGGTATACCGGCTAGGACTCGCGGTATACCGGCGTCAGAAAAAGAACTTCCAACCAATCAGAGACAAACACCACGCCTGCCGCGGTATACCGCCTGTACCTTCGCGGTATACCGGCCAATATGTACCCGCGGTATACCGGGCATTCTCCACGGTATACCGGCGTCAGAATAGACACCTTCCAGGACGCAACCAATCTTGCTGAATCTTCTCAATAAACCCTTATTTAATTAAAATCAATTATGGTTTTTAGAAATATCCAAGTGGTATATTATTTTAGGGTGTTTATCATTATTAGTTATAAACAATAATGACGACGTAAACACTTCCGTCTTGAACCCTTCAGATTAAATCTTCGTGTTCTTCAACAACTGCACACTTGGATTAAATTGTTAGATAAACAATAATACGGTGTGTTTGTAATCATCAAAATAAATATATATAAATATATAGAGATGTGGTACACTTGCACCAACAAAAAGGTTTGGAATTTTGAATAATTTCTAATATCAAATTATTCAACAATCTTAAAGGTTTTATTGATCAACAAATGGATTCTGGTAACTACCGCTTGATGCCACAAGATCTGGTGAAACTGGACAGCTTTGATGGGTCCAATTTCACCCGCTGGGCTGAGAAAGTCAAGTTTATGCCGATGGTTCTCAAACTATGGTTTGTGGTGGACCCCAATGTACAATTGCAACCCATACCTGATAACCCAATTCCCGCTGCGGGGAAGGAGTCGGCCGCCGCCAAAATAGCTGAACTCGAGAAGGAGCGGCTATTTCGAAAAGAATGTGAAACCTTGGCGTGCGGGCATATAAAAAATGCTATGTCCGATCGGCTCTATGACTTATATGCCCCTATTAAGTGCCCTCGAGAACTTTGGACCGCATTGGAATTCAAGTACAAGGCACAAGAAGAAGGTACCAATAGGTACCTTGTGTCTCGCTACTTGATATTCAATTAAGTAGATGACAAACCTATACTTGAACAACTTCACGAACTTCAAGTATTGGTTAACAAAATGAAAGTTCTCAACATTACCCTTCCTGATATTTTCCATGTAGGGGCAGTTGTTGATAAATTGCCCTCTTCTTGGAAAGATTTCCAAAAGCGCATGATGCACAAATCCGAAGATTATTCTTTGGATGATTTGATAAAACATATCAGGATAGAGGAAGAGGCACGAAATATGGACAAGTGGGGCAAGACTATCTTGAGTGCCAATAGCGTGCAGGCTGGTGGCAAAGGGAAGTTTAAATCTAGTGGACCCACTAAAAAGTGGAACTTGGGTCCCCAAAAGAAAAACTTCAAGAAGTCTGGGCAATAATCCAATATTAAAGTTATCAAATTGCAGTCAATCGTATAAGACCAAATAAAATATAGACATTATAAAATCCCAAGTAAGGTTGGCCAATGACGAGGGAGACCCGTATCCATTGAGAGTGGATGAACACAAAAGTATGCCACTCAAACAATGTTAATCGTACGACACTTCACTGCATAAAAGCCCAAGTATCCCATACGATGCCTTTCAAGACACACCCAAAGAGACAGATGACCTTGGCGGAATATTACTAAGAATACCACCAAAGGCTCGGCATAAGCAGGGATACAACCATGGCATTTCCCCGACATAGCGAAGGTCATAAATGCCCGCCAGTCAACCTGACAGCTCAACCGGACTCAGCCCTCCTAGTGTACCCTTGAAAAGTAAAGGTCATAAAACATGGGGCCCGGTCAAATCCCGCGACACCCTGTAGACCATCAAATAAAGACTGAATTACGTGCCTATGGATCCAGTGCAACACAGTCTATAATAATATGCCCATCCTGGAATGACTAACGCACCCTAGCATGTAAGTATCAATAATGTGCAATAATATGCATTGCGTTGCAATAAATGCAAACCATAAATAAGACTCCACATTGAGCCATCAAAATCGGACAAAATGTCCCCCAGGCTTCCTCAAAGTCAAAACCGAGCAACATGCTCAAAACCCATTAGACCCATAAATAACGGTCCTCAAAATATAAACGCATTAAACATCGTTTAGGTAAACGTATACCATAAAATCCTCATTGACCCAAAACTCGTCACGGATTAATAATAATGGGTTTCCCAAAAATGGACTCATACTCTTATAATTCTCAAAATGATTCATGACACTAAATTGTGCATTTTCCCAAATGGTTTATAAATCAATTACACCGATATGATTAAATTATCAAATAAACTTCATTTTGAGCAATAAATATTTAAAGGACATATTATGATTTCTACACATTAAAATATCCAAAAATCCCAAATATGGGTGTTTTACAACATTTGTAAAGTTAAACACTTCAAAAGGGGTTAAACCCATCAATAACTTAACAATTGATAATTTCAAGCAAAACACACAAGTACTTGGAAAATAACATTTTTGGCATGTACAAAGTTTTCACAAATCAACTTGAACTCACCTTGCCAGATTTAGGTTAAATCTAGATTTTCCCCAAACGTAAGCTCCTTTGAGAAACTTGCATCTTCAAGCCAACTCTTCCAAAAACCTAGATCCATAATTTTCCAACCATAAATATTCACATCCAAACATAAAGAATCATTCCCCAACCATTTTACTTCAAGATCTCAACTTATACCAAAACCCTAATTTCATAGGTGAAGAGAAGAGAAGATTACCTTAACCATAACTTGATTCCACCAACCAAAATACCTCTAGAATCATCAAGATGAACCACAAACTCCCAATCTTCAAAGTGGAGGAAAAAGGGTTGGATGAAACCCTAGAAACTTGATGAAGAAGATGAAGTGAAGGGTTTCTAGAAAGGTTAAGGTTCATAACAATGGTGAGGGGTTTGACTTGGGGAAGAAGATGAAGGATTTAGGGTTTCTTGAGAGAAATCGGTTTTAGAGAGGGAGGATCCGATTTTTAGTGTTGAAGATGAAATGAGGGAAGAGAGAGGGAAAAGGGCTTAAAAGCTAAAAATATCTCATCAGACCCTTTGCGGACGTCCGACCTTGTGCCCATGCGGACGTCCGACCTTAGCTGACCCCGAATCCTCAAATCTTCTGCTGCTTCCGCGGATGACCCGCAGACTTCAGCCCTTCGCGGACGTCCGGCCTTGCGCCTATGCGGACGTCCGCAAGCCCTATTTAGTTATTCCAATTTTCGGGGTGTTGCATCATCTCAAAACATTGCCTTCGAATGTAAGATATTGGATTATATATAATAATAACCACGGTGAGTCGAGAAACCGTCTATTTTATTTCAGCCGTTAGATCAAAATCAAGATTAAATCTCATCCGTTTAAACTAATTAATTTACTGTTACTACTAGGATCCAACCCACTTCTATAATCCAGACCATTTTCTTCTTTTCACATCCTATATTTTAGCCCACTATATTCCTTTTCCAATAATTCACCTACCAATATCTTCTCCTTCTCCCTAACCCACTCCTCCCATTCATCTTCAACCTCCACGTGGTTGTGTCTCCAACTCCCCCGGTCTCCCCACACCAGTTGGAATAACTATAACTATAGAGGACTTCCCAGTAAAAGTAAACAGGATGGGTACTGGAAAATTCTCTATAGGTATTCCAACTGGTGCCCAGTTTGAGTACCAATAGAGGATGTTTTATAGAAGACGATCCACAGTTTCCTCCAGGAAACGAGTGTCGTAGGGTAGATTTTAGGGAATTGCAGAAGGCGTTAAACATCTCAATTATTCAAAGATGCTCTGTAAATTTGAAGCAAATACCTCGAAGCAAATACCTTTTGCATTTTCTCAAATCTTTTTACATATTTGGAAATTATTCAAAGATGCTCTGTAAATTTGAGAATGGATCCCAATTCCATAACCCATTTTTCTCACCGCCATTTTATATAAGGACCAAAGTTGTAATTACTCTAATTATAGGGACAATCTGCAAAAACTTATAACTGCATACATTAACATTACCCAAATACGGGGGTCAAAAATGTATATTTCTTAAATACAGGGGTCAAATACATACAATTCTTAAAAACGTAGACCAAATATGAAATAGACATTAGGGTTCCTACGTAAGCAAATGCGGCATAGGTCCACAAAATCCACATGTCTGCAAATCATCTCAGGCTGTTTTCTCAACGGTGATAGTTTTACGTTACGATGTATATTAAGATTATGAAACACATGGAGCATAAGAGTCACATTATGTGAGAGAGAGAGAGAGAGAGAGAGAGAACACTTAAAGGCATAACATTCACATTATAAGAGAAGGAAGTGATTTGACTTACCTCAGCCATTATAACATCAAACGAGAATGTCGTGCTCTGCGGAAACTGTACGTGAGAAGAGTTTCAACTTACAAGTTTTCTCTCAAATTTGTGAATGTGTGTGTGGTTCATAATAATCCCACACGGCTTGTTTTTATATTAAATCTGATGGATGGGTGGGTGGGGAAGTAAATGTGGGGGTTGGTTTCTCAAATAAATGTTTGGTGGGGTACTAGGTTCGCAATTGTGGATGTCGATTTTGCGGACCAAAATTTCCAATTTAATTTTTTTTATCTCCGCAAATGCGGATGTAGTGACTTTTGTGCCAATCATGGAGAAATATGGTTAGGAGACCAATCAGTTAGGTTTGACCTCACTGTCACGCCACGCCACACCTCACTTCATTTAAAACATTGTTTCACTTCGTTCTAAAATAATTTCCCACATTAAACTTGCATACATTTTTTAAAATATATATAACAATTACATTTTTTATTAACAAAAAGATAAATTTACACCTAACTATAGAAAGGGAAAAATAATACCCATCTCATAATTAACGGTGGAGTGGGATAGTAGACATTTAATTTTCAAAGTGGAAATTATTTTGTGACAAACTAAAAGAGTAAGGTAGACATTTATTTTGGAACGAATGAAGTATACTGTTACCATGTATAGTAAATTTTATTCCATACTAAATATTTTAAATTGTCATATTTATATTGTTATTATATTTAAAAATATTTTTTATGAAAATAGTTGCTCTACTATTTAGAGTTAGAATATATCAACATACATCTCATCTCAAATGATTGCCTTCGAATGTAAGATATCGGATTATATATAATAATAACCACGGTGAGTCGATAAACTTTCTATTTTCTTCCGGCTGTTAAATCAAACTCAAGATTAAACCTCATCCGTTTAAACTAATTTATTTATGGTTACTACTTGGATCCAGCCCACTCCGATATTCTAGCCCACTTTCTTCTTTTCACATCCTATATTTTTGCTCACTCTATTTCTTTTTCAATGTGTCACCTACCGATATATTTTCCTTTTCTCTAACCCACTCCGCCCCCTACATGTTCTACCTCCACGTTATTGGTTGTGTCTCCAACTCCCCCGGTCTCCCACGATACACAGATTCTTTCATTAAACGACGTAGACTAGAAATTAGGAAATTGCAAAAGGCGTTAAATTAGGAAATTGCAAAAGGCGTTAAACATCATCCCTCTACTTTAATAGAAGCAAAAACGTTCTATGTATTCTCAAATCTTTTTACATATTTGGAAATTCTTCAAAGATGCTCTAGGAATTTGAAATTAGATCCCAATTCCATAACATGTTTTTCTCACCACCATTTTCTCTCTCAAAAACCCTACATCAACAATGGTTGCGAGACGATAATATCAAGATTACATTAGATTTCGCCTATATTCATCTTTTCGTTTCCGATTTCTGAAATTTTTGGATGATCTTCGAAGTTTTTTATTCAAAATACACTTTCGTAAGAAGAAATTTAGTTCACTAATTTTATATAATAATGACCATGGTGAGTCGAGAAACCGTCACTTTTCAATCAGTCGTTAGATCAAACTCAAGATTAACATCTCCCCCGTTTAAACTAGTTAATTTACGGTAACTACTTGGATCCAACCCACACCGTATTCCAACCACTTTCTTCTTTTCCATGCTATATTTTTGCCCACTCTGTTCCTTTTCCATCGGTTCACCTACCGATATCTTCTACTTCTCCCCAATCCACCCCACCCCGTCATCTTCAACCTCCACGTTCCTGGTTGTGTCTCTAACTCCCCCGGTCTCCCATGATCCAAAAATTCCTCCGTAAAACGAGTGTTGTAGGTACAATTTAGGAAATCGCAGAAGGCGTTAAACATCAACCCGCAGTTTTCTCTGAAGCAAAACTTTCTGTTGATTCTCAAATCTTTTCACATATTTGGAAATTTTTCAAAGACGCTCTATGAATTTGAAAATGGAGCCCAGTTCCATAACCCTTTTTCCTCACCGTAATTTTCTCTCTCAAAAATCCTACATTTTCAATGGCTGTGGGAAGATAATATCAAGATTACCGTCAAGGATCACGTTAGATTTCATCTATATTCATCTTTTCGTTTTCGATTATAATAATAAATTTACACAGGGAAAAAAAGTTAAAATTCAATTATTTTTAATTATAATAAATTAAACGTAATTAAAAATACATGATTTTCAGAATAATGAAAATATTATGATTTAAAAATATATGATTTTTTTGTATTTGTTAAAAGTTTCTAAAAAATTCTTATGATTTTTAATTATAATTAATTAAAAATTTACTTGATTTTTCAGAATAATGAAAAATATATGATTTAAAAAAACAAGATATTTATTTTTTATTTTTATTAAATTTTTTTAATTTTAAACAAAAATACTCAAAACGTAAATACTCAAAAAAAAGAACAAAAATAATGTGTAGTCAAATCACTGAGTAAAAAGACAAAAAATGATTAAGCGTACTTCGTTCGTTTTCCATCGCTTCACCTACTGATATCTTCCCCTTCTCTCTAACCCACTCATCCCCGTCATTTTCAAACTCCACGTTCCTCGTTGTGTCTCCAACTCCCATAGTCTCCCATGATCTACAGATTAACCAATAAAACGATTGTTGTAGGGTACAATTTAAGAAATTGAAGAAGACGTTAAACATCAGCTCGCAACTTTTTCTGAAGCAAAACCTTCTGCTAACTCTCAAAACTTTTTACTTATTTGGAAATTTTTCAAAGATTCTCAATGAATTTGAAAATGAAGCTCAATTCCATAACCCTTTTTCTCACCGCCATTTTCTCTCTCAAAAACCCTACATCATCAATGGCAGTGAGACGTTAATATCAAGATTACCGTCCAGGATCGGGTTAGATTTCGTCTATATTCATCTTTTCGTTTTCGATTTCGGAAGTTTTTGGATGATCTTCTCAGTATTCACTTTTATAAGAAGAAAATGTAGTTCAGAATCTATGTTCTCCTTCGCTTTGACTGAAACTAGTTTGACACTGAATAAATTGCTCAAAATGCAATTCATATATATACATATATTCGGGAAATTGACTCAAATACCCATTCCCACTTATTTCTGTCACGAAATAGTCACTCGATGAGTCCATTTACACACATGGCCTTTTCTTATGCAGGCATGCTTACGCAAAGAGTTTATCTGTGTAAGTTCTATTTTTCTCTCGTAAAAAATGAAATTTATTTAATAAGGATTTTAAAGTTTATGCGGAGAGTTTATGTGCATAACTTCCACGTGTCCGTGTAACTCCCATGTCTGCGTCATGTGTCTTCCATGTTTTTTTTTTCTCAAAATCCAGACTTATAATTATAATTAATATTTACGCAGGGAAAATTTTTAAAATTCTATGATTTTTAATTATAATAAATTATTTACGCAGGGGAAAAAATTTAAAATTCAATTATTTTTAATTATAATAAATTAAAGGTAATTAAAAAATACGTGATTTTCAGAATAATGAAAAATATATGATTTTTTAGTATTTGTTAAAAGTTTCTAAAAAGTTCTTATAAATTTTAATTAAAATTAATTAAAAATTTACTTGATTTTTCATGAAAAAATATATGATTTAAAAAATACATGATTTTTATTTTTTATTTATTAATTTTTTCTAATTTTTTTTAATTTAAAACAAAAATACTCTAAACATAAATACTAAAAAAAGAATAAAAAAATGTGTATTCAACTCACTGAGTAAAAAGACAAAAATAAATGATTAAAGAAGGGTGTTGCTATAGAGACACCCATCTATAGTACTAGACCCTAATTAATATTTTTGACTAAAAAACTAACTTGTTTTGGAAATCTAAATATGAACTAAATACCCTCACCTACCTAATTTTTTGACTATTTTTTTAATCAATGTCATTGCTTTTTATTATCCCTATAATTAACTAATCATTACACAGATAGGTGTCTAACTAGTAATTAGATATGTATCTTAATAGATTCACCCTTAAAGAATCATATTCTTTATATCTTAAAAAAAAGAAGTTAAAATTTTTTATTTAAATTTATTAAAAGTGTATTATAGAAATTTTAGTGTGGTTTTTAAAGTTTATTCTTAAAAAAAATAAATAATTAACGTGTATGCGTAAGTTTTTTCGAAGTTATTCAAAAAAATATTAAAGAAATCAAAGTTGTTTCAGACTTACGCAGACAATTTGTATGCGTAAGTTTTTTTTCCCTCCGTAAATAATTAATTATAATTAAAAATCTGGATATCTAGAAAAAAAAATGGAAGACACATGATGCTGACATAAAAGTTACGCGGACACGTGGAAATTACGCAGATAAACTGTGCGTGAACTTTAAAAATCATTATTGGTTTTTTTTCTGTTTTTTGGGAGAAATATGGTCATGTATGAAATGGACTCTCCAAATGGTTATTTCTTGAAAGCCTTCGGTGGAAATGGCTATTTGAGTCAATTTCCCCATATATACTCCGAGCTAAGCCTACCTCTTAGATTATTGATATATACTAATTATATATAATAATGACCACAGTGAGTCGAGAAACCGTCACTTTTTTATCAACAGTTAGATTGAACTCAAAATTAAATCTCGTCCGTTTAAACTAATTAATCTACAGTTACTAGTTCGGTCCAAACACGTTCTTCTTTCCCATCCTATATTTTTGCCCACTCTGTTCCTTTTCCATTGGTTCTCCTACCGATATCTTCTACTTCTCCCCAATCCACCTCTCCCTGTCATCTTCAACCTCCACGTTCCTGGTTGTGTCTACAACTCCCCCGGTCTTCCACGATCCAGAGATTCCTCCGTAAAACGAGTGTTGTGGTACAATTTAGGAAACCGCAGAAGGCGTTAAACATCAGCCCACAGTTTTGTCTGAAGCAAAAGCTTCTGCTGATTCTCAAATCTTTTCACATATTTGGAAATTCTTCAAAGACGCTATATGAATTTGCAAATGGAACCCAATTCCATAACCCTTTTTTCTCACCGCCATTTTCTCTCTCAAAAACCCTACACCATCAATGGCTGCGAGACGTTAATATCAAGATTATATCGTCAAGGATCAGGTTAGATTTCGTCTATATTCATCTTTTCGTTTTTTATTTTGGAAGTTTTTGGATGTCCTTCTCAGTATTTATTCAAAATACATTTTTATAAGAAGAAAATGTAGTTCAGAATCTGTGTTCTCCTTCACTTTGACTGAAACTAGTTTGACACTAAAGAAGTTGTTCAAAATGCAATTGATATATATACATATATTCGGGAAATTGACTCAAATACCCATTCCCACTAATGCCTGTCACGAAATAGCCACTTGGTGAGTCCATTTACACACATGACCTTTTTTACGGAGGCATTCTTATGCAAAGAGTTTATCTGCGTTAGTTCTATTTTTCTCCCGTAAAAAAAGAATTTTATTTAATAAGGATTTTAAAGTTTATGCAGAGAGTTTATTTGCATAATTTTCACGTGTCCGTGTAACTTCCACATCAATGCCATGTGTCTTTCACGTTTTTTTTTCTCAAAATCCAGATTTTTAATTATAATTAATTATTAATGTAGGGAAAAAGTTTAAAATTCTATGATTTTTAATTATAAAAAATTATTTATGCAGGGAAAAAAAATTAAATTCAATTATTTTTAATTATAATAAATTAGAGGTTATTAAAAAATACATGATTTTCAGAATAATAAAAAATATTATGATTTAATTTTTTTTTTGTATTTGTTAAAACATGGAAGACACACGACGCTGGCATAATAGTTGTACGAACACGTGTAAGTTACGCAGATAAACTCTCTGCGAAAACTTTAAAAATCATTATTGATTTTTTTTCTTTTTTTTGGGAGAAATATGGAACCTACGCAGATAAACTTTCTGCGTAAGTATGTCTATGTAAGAAAGGGTCATGTGTGGAAATGGACTCTCCAAATGGTTATTTCTTGAAAGGCTTGGGTGGGAATGGCTATTTGAGTCAATTTCCCATATATACTCCGAGCCTACCTCTCAGATTATTGATATATACTAATTATATAAAATAATGATCACGGTGAGTCGAAAATTCGTCATTTTTTTATCAGCCGTTAAATCGAACTCAAAATTAAATCTCGTCCATTTAAACTAATTAATTTACGGTTACTAGTTGGGTCGAACCACTACTATATTGAAGCCCACTTTCTTCTTTTCCCATCCCATGATTTAGCGTAATCCGTTCGTTTTCCATCGCTTCACCTACCGATATCTTCTCTTCTCCCTAGCCCACTCATCCCCGTCATTTTCAAACTCAACGTTCCTCGTTGTGTCTCCTAACTCCCCCAGTCTCCCATGATCTACAGATTAACCCATAAACTGAATGTTGTAGGGTACAATTTAGGAAATTGAAGAAGACGTTAAACATCATCCCACAACTTTTTCTGAAGCAAAACCTTCAGCTGATTCTCAAATGTTTTTACTTATTTGGAAAATTTTCAAAGATGTTCAATGAATTTGAATGGAGCCTAATTCCATAACCCTTTTTTTCAGTGCCATTTTCTCTCTCAAAAACTCTACATCATCCATGGTTGCGAGACGTTAATATCAAGATTACCATCGTTAGAATTCACCTATATTCATCTTTTCGTTTCCGATTTCTGAAGTTTTTCGATGATTTTCGAAGTATTTTTCAAAATACAGTTCGTAAGAAGAAATTTAGTTCAAAATCCGTGTTCTCCTTCGCTTTGATTGAAACTTGTTTGACATTGAAAAAGTTGCTCAAAATGCAATTGATATATATACATTGATCATATGTAACGTCCCAAAACCAGTAATACAAGGTACAAGCTACTTCTTTAATTCATAACGCCATAAACGGCTCAACACAGTCATACTATCCAGAATTACAACAAAAGGGTTCGCGGAAATAACCCTAAATACAGCTGAGATTTTCTAACAGGTCATAAAAGGAAGTTCTTCTACTTCTTCTAACCGCAAGCTCTAACTCACGTCTTGCCAAACTCCTAAACTTGCTCTCGGCTACCGGCTTACCCGAAAAGGTTTTAGTTTTGAAACGCGAGGGTTAGACCATGAGGTCTAGTGAGTTCCCTCCACACTAGGTCACACAAAAATATTTCAGTTTATAATAGTCAGTTATGAAACGTTTGCATAAATCATAACGAGCACACAAAATTGATAAGCACACATTGACACATGCTACTGGCATGCGCTAAAGTCACACACACCGTGACAGCGCAATCGGGCACACACCGCCCATGTCACACACACCGTGACAGTGTAATCGGGCACACACCGCCCATATATGAAACGAATTCATATATATATATATATATGTATATATATATATTAATCATGGGACACACCCCCATTTCACACCAAGGCCAGAGCATGGTCACACACAATTTTATCACACGTAGTATCACACCATTTAATCATCCCTTGAGATAGAAACAGTTGAAAAGCACACCGTTAGACATTAACCACACCACACACTTGGTCGTCATTTTTGCAATAAAAGTAATTGATAAGCACACGGTTTAAATAATAACATGCCACACACTAAATCTTCAGTTTGTAATAAAAGCAGTTGGAAAATTCACAATTAGGTAATAGTCATCAACCACACACTTGTATAAAATTTAAGTTCAGAAAGACTCACCTGAAGTCCAGATTAGACATGCTTACTCGTACCGATCATCTCGACACGAACCTACACTTTAAACCCATCACACAAACCAGGCTTAATTAATAAACCACTTCTAAATTTAATTCATTAAACTGTTTCTTGACTTAATTAATAAAACTACTACCTAATTAATTAAACTACTACTTAATTTATTAATGACCAAAATCGGTCCACTAACCTGCATCAATACCGAACCAAAATGCCTACACATCGGCCCATGCTATTCCCAAGCCCACCGACCTAATTAATGAATCCACTACACCATGCCTAACATTTCGGTCCAATAGGAAAAGAAAACAAACTTCACAATCTTAATGTAATACTGGTCACGTGGCCCAACTCTAAATCACATGGTCCAACTACTTCTTTAATTGCGGTCCAACAATTAAACCGGGTTTGCGCCAAACCGGGTTTGCGCCAACTTGGTTCTCCTATGTGCCTCATTTGCAGGTTTCGAACAAATATCGATTTCAGAACTTTTCTAACATTCAATCCTTCCTAAACATTCCAGTTTATGAGGTTTTATCAGAACATCCTTACTTAACATTATCGCTCAAAACTCATACTAACAGCATCCTTAGAATCGATTTGATTTTCATCTGATTAGGAATCCAATTCATTGGTTAAAATTCCCCAGAGAGTCTTATACAATATCACAGCTTAAATTTGAAGAAAACAAGGATATAATTGCACAATTCGTCTACTAAGCAGGGATTTACACAAGAGAAAGAAATGATTCCTCACCAGAACGATGTTCTCCTCACGATATGAGTTAATTGATTTCTTCTCTTTTCTCCTTCTTTTCCTCAGCCGCCAACAACAATGGGGATATAATGATTTGTGACAAAACCTAGGGATTTGGCCATTTTATATCTTTCACAATTGCACAAAGGCCCCTGAACTAAACTTTCATTTCTCACACTTTAGACACCAAATTCATATCCAATTAAAATAAAAACACGGTTGTTACATCATCCTCCCCTCAAAAGAATTCCGTCCCCGGAATTCCATCTTCGAATAATTCTACCATCACCTCCCCCACACAAAATACGTCTAAGACAGATAACGCTTTCTCAGCTTAATTATACTGATCCCAATCCAACAACAACAAATAATTCCTACGTTTATACCACAACGTCACTTCCCTACTATTACCCAATCTGATAGTCCTTCACCCTGAGCACCGCACTCGTCTAATCTCTTCCACTTCCTTCCTAAGCAATAACACGTCTCCAAAGAATGGTTCACCAGAAGATATAAACTCATGACCAACACACAGCTAGCTTTCTTTAATGCTTAAACCAGTCACCTATACATACCCCCAACGGTTACTATACCTAGCCCACCGTTCATCACATTTCATACGAGGATTTCTACCAAGACAATCCGCAATAATACTCCAAGCTCGAAGTGACCACACACTTCTCATTTCTCAAACGATATTAACTCACTCGCTTGCATTTCCTTTACACACAAGGATTAGCTCATCATTTCCAAAGATTTCGTATATACTACGAAACATTATAATCTAACCAATCCAAAGCACACAATTTCCCTCCTAGCTAGCCACCAACTGCCACTCCATCCTTTTATCCTCGCATAACCATACCACACACCACTTAGACATCTAAGCATCACCCCACACAGTTTCACCACATTTGAACAACTTATAAGCAAAACCCGAGCAAAGATTCCTACTCTTGTTCATCCCATAACAACGCTAGTCCACTACTTATCCTCACATCAACTCAGTACCACCATGCCTCGCATGCTCACTAAGTACCAGTTACCACCAACTTATCCACATTACCCCACACATTTGAATGCTCCATTACAAATCCATACATCCATCATTTCTCAACCACCCTTGACACTCTTCCACCAACTAGAGAGTAAGAACGCACCTCCCTAATAATTATTTTCCTTAAGAACCTTAAGGATTTTACTTCCCACGGACACTCACTTCACATTCACACAATACTCTTCTAGCTAGAGTCATCAGTCACACAAGAATAATTTTGCACCACACCCTAAACCGTTGCCATCTTGACAAGGTTAAGGCTTTACACACTATTGTTACTCTCCACACATTAATCATCTCACCCCACACACTACCATTCTTCTTTGCACTCGATCCACCACTCCCCACATACTATCAAAATCAGGACAACGATAATCAAGCACACCCATGCACCTGTAAATTCATAATGACATTGGCCAGATGTGATTTGAATTTACCTTGCATGAGAGTCCTCACTACCTTCGTCCTAACTTCTCAGTGTTTAAAGTTCTTCCTAAAGGCTTCCTATATCTCAGCTGTGACCTCCTTCTCCACAGTTTAAGTTTAGGCCCATCCGGTCACCTAAATCCCTTAAACTAGGGCTCTTATACCATTTGTAACGTCCCAAAACCAATAATACAAGGTACAAGCTACTTCTTTAATTCATAACGCCATAAACGGCTCAACACAGTCATACTATCCAGAATTACAACAAAAGGGTTCGTGGAAATAACCCTAAATACAGCTGAGATTTTCTAACAGGTTATAAAAGGAAGTTCTTCTACTTCTTCTAACCGCAAGCTCTGACTCACGTCTTGCCAAACTGCTAAACTTGCTCTCGGCTACCTGCTTACGTGAAAAGGTTTTAGTTTTGAAAAGCGAGGGTTAGACCATGAGGTCTAGTGAGTTCCCTCCACACCAGGTCACACCAAAATATTTCAGTTTATAATAGTCAGTTATGAAACGTTTGCATAAATCATAACGAGCACACAAAATTGATAAGCACACATTGACACATGTTACTGGTACGCGCTAAAGTCACACACACTGTGACAGCGCAATCGGGCACACACCGCCCATGTCACACACACCGTGACAGTGTAATCGGGCACACAACGCCCATATATGAAACGAATTCATATATATATATATATATATATAGGGAAAGGTTCAATAGAGAAGTGTAAATATTTAGAGAAATAGAGAAGTAAAAAAACACGGGACCGTTCATATATGAACGTTCATATATAAACAGTCATATATGAACGTTCATATATGAACGTTCATATAACAGTCATATATGAACGTTCATATATGAACGTTCATATATGAACGTTCATATATGAACGTTCATATATAAACAGTCATATATGAACGTTCATAAATGAACGTTCATATAACAGTCATATCTGAACGTTCATATGAACGTTCATATATGACTGTTTATATATGAACGGTCCCGTGTTTTTTTACTTCTCTATTTCTCTAAATATTTGCACTTCTCTATTGAATCTAAGGCTATATATATATATATATATATATATATATTAATCATGGGACACACCCCCATTTCACACCAAGGCCAGAGCATGATCACACACAATTTTATCACACGTAGTATCACACCATTTAATCATCGCTTGAGATAGAAACAGTTGAAAAGCACACCGTTAGACATTAACCACACTACACACTTGGTCGTCATTTTTGCAATAAAAGTAATTGATAAGCACACGGTTTAAATAATAACATGCCACACACTAAATCTTCAGTTTGTAATAAAAGCAGTTGGAAAATTCACAATTAGGTAATAGTCATCAACCACACACTTGTATAAAATTTAAGTTCAGAAAGACTCACCTGAAGTCCAAATTAGACAGGCTTACTCGTACCGATCATCTCGACACGAACCTACACTTTAAACCCATCACACAAACCGGGCTTAATTAATAAACCACTTCTAAATTTAATTCACTAAATTGTTTCTTGACTTAATTAATAAAACTACTACCTAATTAATTAAACTACTACTTAATTTATTAATGACCAAAATCGGTCCACTAACCTGCATCAATACCGAACCAAAATGCCTACACATCGGCCCATGCTATTCCCAAGCCCACCGACCTAATTAATGAATCCACTACACCATGCCTAACATTTCGGTCCAATAGGAAAAGAAAACAAACTTCACAATCTTAATGTAATACTGGTCACGTGGCCCAACTCTAAATCACATGGTCCAACTACTTCTTTAATTGCGGTCCAACAATTAAACCGGGTTTGAGCCAACTTGGTTCTCCTATGTGCCTCATTTGCAGGTTTCGAACAGATATCGATTTCAGAACTTTTCTAACATTCAATCCTTCCTAAACATTCCAGTTTATGAGGTTTTATCAGAACATCCTTACTTAACATTATCGCTCAAAACTCATACTAACAGCATCCTTAGAATCGATTTGATTTTCATCTGATTAGGAATCCAATTCATTGGTTAAAATTCCCCAGAGAGTCTTATACAATATCACAGCTTAAATTTGAAGAAAACAAGGATATAATTGCACAATTCGTCTACTAAGCAGGGATTTACACAAGAGAAAGAAATGATTCCTCACCAGAACGATGTTCTCCTCACGATTTGAGTTAATTGATTTCTTCTCTTTTCTCCTTCTTTTCCTCAGCCGCCAACAACAATGGCGGATATAATGATTTGTGACAAAACCTAGGGATTTGGCCATTTTATATCTTTCACAATTGCACAAAGGCCCCTGAACTAAACTTTCATTTCTCACACTTTAGACACCAAATTCATATCCAATTAAAATAAAAACACGGTTGTTACATCCTACCTCTCATATTACATATGTATACTAATTATATATAATAATGACCCTGATGAGTCGATAAACCGTCACTTTTCAATCAACTGTTAAATCAAACTCAAGATTGAATCTAGTTCGTTTAAACTAATTAATATACGGTTAATACTTGGATCCCGTCCACTCATATATTCCAGCCCACTTTCTTCTTTTCCCGTCCTATACTTTAGCCCACTCTGTTCCTTTCCAATCGCTTCACCTAACGATATTTTCTCCTTCTCCCCAACCCGCTCCTCCCTGTCATCTTCAACCTGCACGTTCATGGTTGTGTCTCCAACTTCCTCGGTTTCCCACGATCCTCAGATTCATCCATCAAACGAGTGTCGTAGGGTACACTTTAGGGAAATTCAGAAGACGTTAAACATCAACCCTCTGCTTTTTCTGAATCAAAAAACTTCTATTGATTCTTACATATTGGGAATTTTTTCAAAGATACTCTATGAATTTGATAATGGATCCCAATTCCATAACCCATTTTCTCTCTGAAAAACCAACATCTTCAATGGTCGCGCAACGATAATATCAAGATTATCGTCAAGGATCAGGTTAGATTTCATGTATATTCATCTTTTCGTTTCTGATTTCTGAAGTTTTTGATTGATCTTCGAAGTATTTATTCGGAATACACTTTCGTAAGAAGAAATTTAGTTCAAAGTGTGTTTTCTCCTTCGCTTTTATTGAAACTGTTAAAAGGTAAGATAGTATTTGTATCAATCTTGACATTCTTCTAACTTAAGGTGGTTGGTTTAATGTTTGTTGAATAGATTAGGGACTAAAGTTAGGAAACTACAATTCTTCTGGGTTGTGCCTCACTTTTCGTGAAAAGCTAAGGTTAGCGGAGCAAGGATACAAGAAGTTGAAGGACCAAAGTTGGAATTACAGTCTGGAGTATATAAAGAAGAAGTCACTAAAGATTTTCGATAACACAAATCATTTTTCCTCATTTCATTTAGTTGTATTCTCTCGTTTTTATTCTCTCTCTAGTTTCTAGAATATCTCTGTAACTAGTTAGGGTTTATATTCTTTTTACCTTCATATCTCTTGAAGGTTTGTATATTGTTTCATATTAGTTTGGTTAATAAGATGATGTTAAAGATTTAAATATGGTATCAAAGTACAAACTCCGATCCTCTTCTTATCTAAACATCATCTGTTGGTAAGCTACTGTGTTTCTTATTGATTCTGTGTTCAAAACCTTCTTTCAAAAGTTTCAAATCTTGTTATTAGTTGTTTTTTAAATCGATCTACTTAACAGATTTGTTATTTCTTGGTTTCATCTCTTGCGTGTGCTAATCTCCTTAGTTTCATTGTGTTCTCCATAGATCTCAACGATCGCTGAGATTTGTCACCTAGTATTCGTTGTTATCTTGTTAGATCTCGACGATTCTGGTTGTGTTAATCAGCTTGCTCTCGTTGTTTTCTCCTTAGATCTCAACAATTTTCTTGATATCTGTTACCTAGATTCGTTGTTATCTTGTTAGATCTCGACGATTTTGAGTTTTCTTGTTGCTTAATCTCGTCACTATTGACGCTTACTATTGTCTCTCTAGATTTCAAACTGTAAACAACAACTCATATAGTTTTTGTAATTTTTTGTGTATTACTGAAGTTGTTCATGCATAGGTATTAGTCTTCGAAGTTAAAACAGTGAATACAAGAATCTAACCTGGGTTGATTCTTGCCTGTTTTGCTCTCTGAAGCTTCCTTTCACTGTGTTTTGTAGATTCTGATATCTGGTAATTTTTTATGTGTATAATAGATCTGCTATTGTACATACTTGTGTGCACATACTCTTGTTCTAGATATGTTACTCTTGTTCTAGATCTGATCTCTCTGTATCTTCTGTGTATTACTGAAGTTGTTCTCTAGCATCAAGTGCCTGTGAGACTTTGTTGAGGCTTTGTACTATTCATTTGTTGTATGCCTGTGAGACTTTGTTGAGGCTTTGTATTGAAGTTGTTTGTGCCTGTGAGACTTTGTTGAGGCCACGTTTGTCAAGATCTGATTAGATCTAATCTTGTGATGGTTTATTTAGACGATGTCGTCCATCTCAGTGTCAGATTGTGACTCTATCTAGTCTCTTGTTCTTGTTCAGGTGTGGATTCTGATCTCTAATCTATCAGAGATCTGACATTTGTTTCCGCTGTGCTACTCGTCAAAGAAATCCAGTGTTCTATTTGTGCTGTAAGTGCTTATTACCTTATATCAGTGCTTGTCACATCTTTTCACCAATAATATTGCAAGACCTTTGTAAGTCTCCTTATCTCTCTCATCCTCTATGAACACTGTTCTTTCGGTTTCTTTTATCTTTGGTGGCTGAGAAGTTAGCTTGACCTACCATCACTGAGTGGCAAGGAATCTTGCTAATTAAGCTTCTTAGTTTTCACCTTATTTTGGTTTTGTTTCTCTGCTGATATCATGGCTGGAGGAGAAGCATCTAAAAATACAGAAGAGCAATCTCTTACTGCTAAGCTGGATTTTGGAGATCCTTTATTCCTCTATCCTAGTGATACCACTGGAGCTTCTATTTTAAGCCTAAAGTTGACTGGTACTGAGAACTATAAAGTTTGGTCATGTTCTATGGTTCTTGCTCTTGAAACCAAAAACAAGCTTGGTTTTGTTAATGGTTCTGTTGTACGTCCTACTGAAAATGAAATTCTTGCAAGGCAGTAGGATAGATGTAATTCAGTTGTTCTATCTTGGATCCTTGGCTCTGTATCCGAGGATTTATTTATTAGTCACGTGTTTTCCAAAGTTGCTTCCTAAGTTTGGGAAGAACTAAAGGGAACATATGACAAAATTGATGGATCTGTTACTTTTAATCTGTATCAGAAAATTAATTGCTTAAACCAAAATGGTGTTCCTGTTTCTGAGTATTATCACAAATAAAATTCCCTTTGGAAACAGTTTGATGCATTAATAAAGCTTCCTTCATGTACATGCAATGCATCTCATGAGTTTTCAAAGCATAATCAGTTAATAAAACTGATGCAGTTTTTAATGGAGCTAGATGACATGTATGTTCACATAAGAAGTAATATTTTAACAACCGAACCTCTGCCCTCGGTTAAAACTGCATTCTCTTTGGTATCAAGAGAAGAATCTCATCGTGGTATGTCTTGTTCATCTTCTGATACCAAAGGTCAAAACTCTGTGTTTTTTGGAAAAGCCTCTAATACTAAGAAACAGTCAGGAAAAACTCCTCTTGTGTGTAAACAATGTGGACTAAATGGACATACTATTGAGAGATGTTTTAAATTGATTGGTTTTCCTAAAGATTTTCAGTTTACTAAAACTAAGACTAATCAATTTCCTAGGTCTTCATCAAACAATGCTTGCACTACTGATAGTTCTGTTCAGCGTCAGAATCCTTCATCCTCTCTCACTGAAGAACAAATAACCAAATTACTGTCCCTCCTTGATCCAAAACAATCTGAGAGAATTGTTGGCAATATGTCTGGTATGTTCTCTGCTAACACATCTACTATTTTTGCCTTGTCTTCAAAATTAAGCAAATCTGGTTGGATTATAGATTCATGTGCTAGTCAGCACATGACATCTTTTGTGGCTTGTTTGGAAAATGTGGTAGATATTTATGATTTAATGTTAAAGGTAACACAACCTAACGGTGATGAAGCCATAATCAATCAAATTGGAAATTTTAAACTAAATGATAATGTTACCTTGTTTGATGTGTTAGTTATTCCAGTTTTTCATGTTAATTTGTTGTCTGTCCATAAGATTGCTAGAGAAAGTAAGATTTTTGTGGGATTTAATGAATTCAAATGTTTCCTAATTCAGGATTTACTTGCAATGAAAGTTGTAGAGACTGGTAGTGAACGAGGAGGTCTTTACTTCTTTGATCATGTCACCACAAATAAATCATCTGTTCCATGTTCTAATCATAGTGTGAATTCGTCCCACATGTCTATTTTTTGTAATGTTTCACATCAACTATGGCATAGCCGTCTAGGACACCCAGCTGACCAAGTTCTAAATGTTTTAAAACATAAGTTGAATTTAGGGAATAGTTTGAATGCTGGTCCTTGTGAAATCTGCCATAAGGCTAAACAGGCTATAGATAAATTCAGCCTTAGTGACCATACTACTAAGAGCCTTGGCGATTTAATTCACATCGATTTATGGGGTCCTTATCGTGTGGCAAGTAGAGAAGGGTACAAGTATTTCTTAACTATAGTTGATGATTTTACTCGCTCAGTGTGGGTTTATTTGTTAAAACATAAAAATGAAGTTTATGACAATATTGTGGCTTTTCACAGCTTGTTGATTACTCAGTTTGGAAAACATATAAAGGTGTTCAGAAGTGATAATGGATCTGAATTTGTAAATAACATGTTAGGTGAGTTTAAAAAAAAAAGAGGGAATCATTCATCAAACGTCTTGCGTATACACACCTCAACAGAATGGGGTTGTAGAACGCAAGCATCGTCATTTACTCAATGTTGCTAGGGCGCTTATGTTTCAGGGAGAAGTTCCATTAAATATGTGGAGTGAGTGCATTCTCACTGCCACATATCTCATAAATAGAACTCCTTCTTCAGTTCTTAATGGGAAGTCTCCTTACGATCTTGTATATGGTTTTGCACTTGTTTTAACTCATTTAAGGAATTTTGGATATTTATGTTTTGCTATTAAACAAAATAATACTGATAAATTTTCTTCTATAAGTGAAAATTGTGTTTTGCTTGGTTATTCTAATTCCAAGAAAGGATATAGATTATATAGTCTTGATTCAAAACAAGTAATTGTTTCTAGAGATGTAAAGTTTTATGAAACTATTTTTCCATTTAAAATGTGTGCAACCAAATAAGATTCTGGTTCTAGTGATTTGAATACTTTAAATTTTTTCGATTCCATTTTTGTTCAAACTAATGATTTCAATCTTGACCCACCCGACGATGACAATAGGGAGAGTGCTCAAGAAAATTCAAATATTAATACTTCTGAAAACAAATAATAGCAACCATGATAATTTGAGTGATAATAATAGCAACCATGATCATTTGGGTGGTCATGATAGGACTACCAGAATTAATTCTGGCAGTACTAATAATCCTTCAATGAATAGAGCTACCAGATCTGTTGGTCCTGGCAGTACTAGTGTGATTGCCAATGATCATGGGGAGTCTGATCATGATCATGGGGAGGCTGAGTTTAGTCCCTTACGTGTTTAACGTCATGATGAAAACTTGAGTTCCCCTTCTAAGGGTAATTCTTCTCAGCCAAATACAACTCTAGTTAGGAAATCTAGTCGTCCTTCAAACTTGCCACGACGATTCAGTGACTATATAGTTGAGGGTAAAGTAAAATATGGTCTTGAAAAGGTAGTCAACTATGCTAGACTTAGTCAGGAAATTTTTTGTTTTGTTTCGACCTTAAAAAAAGCTGTAGAGCCTGAAACGTTTTATGAGGCTTGTAAGGACCAAAATTGGGTCATTGCAATGAATGACGAGATGGAGGCTCTGTATAGGAATAATACATGGGTTCTAACAGAGTTGCCTCATGGTCGTAAACCCATTGGGTGTCGATGGGTTTACAAAATAAAATACAAGTCTAGTGGAGAAATAGAGAGATATAAGGCCAGATTAGTTGCAAAGGGCCATTCCCAAAGGGAAGGTCTGGATTATGAGGAGACTTTCTCTCCAGTAGTTAAAATGGTAACAATCCGTTGTGTTGTTGCTTTGGCCGTCCAAAATCAGTGGCCATTGTGCCAACTAGATATAAACAACGTATTTCTTTATGGTGATCTTACTGAAGAAGTGTATATGTCGTTACCTCCAAGATATTTTACACCAAATGATCGAAGAGTATGTAAACTAATAAAATCTCTCTATGGTTTTAAAACAGGCTCCACGGCAGTGGTATGAAAAGTTGTATTCATGTCTAGTTGAAAATGGTTTTGTGCAAGGTTCTTGTGATTATTCACTGTTTACTAAAAGTGTTAATTATGTGTTTTTAATTCTTTTAGTTTATGTTGATGACATTGTTCTTACTGGAAATGATTTATCTGAAATAAAGAAAGTAAAAGAACATTTACAGTCTAATTTTAAAATAAAAGATTTGGGTGAGTTAAAGTTCTTTTTGTGAATAGAAATTTTGAGGACTGAAAAAGGAATTTGTATGTCTCAAAGAAAATACTGTTTGGAATTATTAAGTGATTTTGGTTACCTAGGTGTTAAACCTATAGGTACACCAATGGATATGAATTTAGTTGTTACGGACTCTTTAGGTTCAGATTCCAAAGATCCTCCCTTAAAGGATTTTACTGCTTTTCAAAGACTAGTAGGAAGATTAATATATCTTCTGGCTACTAGACCAGATATTGCATTTGCTGTACACTGTTTAAGTCAGTTTATGCACTCACCCCGCTTATCTCATCTGAAGTTGGCTCTTAGAGTACTACGGTATTTGAAATTATCACCAGGTAAAGGAGTTAACGTTTCTCCTTCTACTGATTTTAAATTAAATGTTTATGTTGACGCTGACTGGGGAAAGTGTCTCACGACACGACGCTCAGTCACTGGCTATTGTCTGTTCTTAGGTAATAGCATGATATCATGGAAGAGTAAGAAACAGACTACTGTTTCTCGCTCTTCTGCAGAATCGGAGTATAGGGCAATGGCCTCTGCACTCCGTGAGATTATTTGGGTTTTAAGCATTTTGACAGATTTGAAAATTAAAAACTTGCTTCCTATAAATTTACATTGTGACAACAAGTCTGCTATTCAAATTGAGAATAACCCTGTTTTCCATGAAAGAACAAAACATATTGAAATTGATGTACACCAAGTGAGAAACAAAGTAACTTCTGGAATGTTGAACACTGTTAAAGTTGCTTCAACAAAAAATCCAACATATATTTTTACCAAGTCACTTGGTATAAGTCAACATAATTATCTTTGTGGAAAATTAAATTTATTGGATTTGTTCAGATGTCAAGATTGAGGGAGGGTGTTAAAAGGTAAGATAATATTTGTATCAATCTTGACATTCTTCTAACTTAAGGTGGTTGGTTTAATGTTTGTTGAATAGATTAGGGACTAAAGTTAGGAAACTACAATTCTTCTGGGTTGCGCCTCACTTCTCGTGAAAAGCTATGGTTAGCGGAGCAAGGATACAAGAAGTTGAAGGACCAAAGTTGGAATTACAGTCTAGAGTTTATAAAGAAGAAGTCACTGAAGATTTTCGATAACACAAATCATTTTTCCTCATTTCATTTAGTTGTATTCTCTCGTTTTTATTCACTCTCTAGTTTCTAGAATATCTCTGTAACTAGTTAGGGTTTATATTCTTTTTACCTTCATATCTCTTGAAGGTTTGTATATTGTTTCATATTAGTTTGGTTAATAAGATGATGTTAAAGATTTAAATAGAACCCAATTTAACACTGAATAAGTTGCTCAAAATGCAATTGATATATATATATATATATACACATATATATACTTCGATCCTACCTCTCAGATTATAGATATATAGTAATTATATATAATAATGACCACTATGAGCAGAGAAACCGTCACTTTTCTATCAGCGATTATATCAAACTCAAGATTAAATCTCGTCTGTTTAAACTAATTAATTTACGGTTACTACTTGGATCCAGCCCACTTCTATATTCCAGCCCACTTTCTTCTTTTCCCATCCTATATTTTAGCTCACTCTGTTCCTTTTTCATCGATTCACCTCGTAAAGAATATTATGTTAGGTATTGTGTAACTTTGAGATGGCTTTCAGCTACAACTTTCAACTTGCTTTCAACTCTCTCACTTTGCCCTCCTAATTTTTATTTATTTATTTATTTTTTCTGATTGGTCCAACCCATCACCCACTTTCTTTATTATACTTATGACTAAACACCCTCCTTTTTGTAACTCTCACTTTCTCTCTACTCCCTCACTTCTAAACCTGTGATTTTTTTTCTCAAAAATCTCCCAAACTCTCTCTCATTCTCTTTCATCCCTCTTTCTTCATTAAATCCACCAAAGATTATTGTTGGGAGCATTTATTACTCATCAAGAACACTTTTAAAGCATCAAGTGAAGAGAAATCAAGCCCAAGTCTCCATTTCATCTTCTTCACAAAATTCTAGGGTTTCACCATTTTTTAAGTTTTGCTCAAAACCTAGATTGTAAGTTTCCTAATGTAACACTCACACTCACACTTTCCTTACCTTCTTTTGCAACCAATTGATAAACATGAAACCATGAAACTTAATCTAAACAGTTAGATGCTAATTATCCCGCTAATTAGATAGGAGGGTAACTTCGTCCTTTTCAAAATTTCATTTAATTTCGTTTTTTTGTCAAGATTTTTAGGGTAATTATTTTTGGATAGAGTCGGTTTCCAATTTTCATGCAATTGAATTTCGTTTTTTTTTCATCCAATATCATTCCATTATAGCAGATTTCGTCTTTAGCCATTCAATGTTGTTTCATACAGAATTGTTTTCAGTTGTGGATTGTTCGTTCACAATGAATGATGATGCTTTGATCTCTTCAAAAGAAATTAACACCCTAGCATCGTCTGTGTTTTCAGAGTTCATAGTCGAAGATTCTGCAGAAACGTCTTTCGATTCCGGAGGTGATTGTTCCAAAGAATATAATGTTGATGATGCCATCGATAAAGATACGTCAGTTAACGCAAACAAAGATGATGGTTAGTTTTTGTTATTAGTTGTGCTTCCTAGTTATGTAATTTGAAGATGTATGAATAACCTTGTAGTTTTTTTTAGCGTGGTATTTTTGTTGTGGAAGTCTCATGGATGTATCATCATTGAAAGATATAAGGCAACATAAATTGTTGATCATTTTTATTTTTCTTAGTGTAATGGTCTTATGAAATATTAATAGTTTCTTATTCATAGGTGGTCATGTATACGAAATTTTAAAATTTTCATTGTTTACTTTAATCGTACAATATTGTTTTTTTAAAGTATGTCGTGTGAAATTTTCTATTTATAGTTGATAAATTGGGTTTTTATATTTCGTATCAGATGTGGTTGAAACCTTTGTCACTCCTGTGGTACGAAGTATTGGATACCGCGTGTGGATGATGAAATTAAGGTACATTTTGGGCATGAATTTCCGTCTATTGAAAAAGCCGAGGCAGCCTATATGAAATATGCAGAAGTTGCAGGGTTTGATGTTAGGAGGTCAAATAAATAGAAAATAGGTATAGAGATATTTTATCTAGGTATCTGTTATGCAGTCGCGAAGGTTGGCCTGAAAAAAAGGGTAGACTATGATAGTAGTAGTTGCGATCGTAAAGTGCGAAATTCAAACGTTAAAAGATCTGGGTGTAAGGTATGTGTATATGTTGTGTAAAAATTTGAAGAAAGGCATAACCATGCGCTATACAATTTTCATGATAAGTTGCTTTGCAAATCAAGAAGGCAATTGCAGTACACCGATTACAGGAATGTGTATAATGCTTCATCGGCAAGTATCGGTGGGGCAAGGGCCCATACTATTAATGCAGCGCTTAAAGGTGGATACGAGTACGTTGATCCGACACCGGTAGATTATGAGACAAGATGCCCATATGCTAATCAATTTGCTTGCTAAACGTAGGTGTAATGTTCTTGATTTCTTTTTTGATTATTTAGTCGATGAACGCGAAGTTCAAGCTATTTTTTTGGGTTGACGAGATTGCGAAGTTAAATTTCAAGGAGTTTGGTGACACAGTGTCGTTTGATGCTACGTACCGGACGAATAGGTACAATTTACTTACTGTTATGTTTTTTTATTTGTGTATTATGTAGGCATGCTATGAATTTTGTACCATTCATAGCAATTGACAATCACAAGAGGTCCGTTGTAGTTGCCGCTGCGGTGACTAGTCATGAGAGCATTGTTAACTTTAAATGGGTGTTGAATGCGTTTATTCAAGCACATGGGAATCAGCCTTTTTTTGTAATAACTGACCAATGCGCTGCCATGAAACAAGCCATTCCTGAGGTTTTCACTGAAGCTAAGCATCGTCTTTGCATGTGGCTCATTACAAAGAAAGTTCCTAATAAGGTATTTTCGATGTTAGTTACATTTCTTTAAGATACTGTATTGTTGTTTTTAAATATATTTTTAAATTTTTTCCATTAACAGGTTACGTTGCCAGCCGATGTGAATTCTGAGTTCCAAAGGAGGTTCAACAAGTTGGTTTGGAATCCAAACTCCTCGGCGGAGGAATTTGAGAGTGGATGGAACGAATTAATTGATGATTTCTCGCTGCATCGTAATGAATAGTTGAAATACATGTATGAAATCCGTTAGTCATGGATCCCCGCCTATTACAATGGTGACCGGATGTCTGGTCTAATGCGAAGTACGTCTCGTTCCGATAGTTCGCACGCCTTTTTCGGTTATTTGCGTCCTTTCGAAATGATTTAGTGAAATTTATCCACGCGTTCGATGGTTCGATAGAAAAGCAAAGAAACAAGCATCGTTCATTGGAGTTTGTTACAAGGAACACATTCCCCCGTTGTGTGATACCCATGTTGATTGAGAAGCACGCGTCCGAGGTATACACGCGAACTGTTTTTTTTTGTGTAGAAAGAAATCAGTAAAGCTCTCTATTTCTGTTGGGTGCAAGTCATTGGTAATAAACGATACCATGTTACTCACCAGAACAAGAAGTTTGTTGCTAAAGCGACTTATATTGTAAGTATTATTCATAATATTATTAGATTACTATTTTTATTGTGCCTCAAATATCTAAATCCGTCGCTTAACCGCAGGTTATTCATGACGATGATGCGAAACAGATGGAATGTGACTGTAATTATTTTGTTCGGAATGCATTAATATGTTGTCACATGTTTAAGGTTTTAATGAATGATGGACATGTTACAATTCCGGACTATATCATAGAAAGGCGTTAGACTAGATCCTTGGTACCTGTGGAGAACCAAGTTGCTAAGGCGCGGTGTGGTGAGATAGATGTTGAGAAGGAGCGTCTAATTAATGAAGTATATGCTAAGGTCGATGTTCTTGTTAGTCGTTTGTGGAATGAACTTTCTGCTTTTTCGACAAGTTTATACAAGATGAAGGCCAATTTTGATGTAGAGAACTATGTCCCATGTCCGGCACTGGATAAGGCCGAAGCACTGAGGGAATGTTATGGTGTTGATGTTCCCGATAATGCAAAAAATTTACCACCTTCTGGTATACGAAACAAAGGATGTGGAACAGGCAATTGATTGGAGCTTTTGAGAAAGTGTCTTCTAGCTCGAAGAAGCCTAAACGCTTGTGTAGGCGTTGTAATTTGTTGGCTAATCACGATTCTCGTAATTATCCTTCTCGTTCTAAAGACGATTAATTGTGGGTGTGCCGAATTAGTAATTGGTTTACTTTGTTTATCCGTGTGAACACTATTTTTTTCTCATTTTGTTTGAATTACCTTTTTATTTTCTATTTCTTACTGATTTTTTTATTTTTATTGTTCTGGATGATTTTAAATGATGAAGACTTTCTTGTTGAATGTTTTATTTTGTTTTGTTATTGAAAATAAAAAATTAAAATGTCTGTTCTTAGGTTTTTATCTGATACTGCCTCACGCTCAAATAAATTTTAGCGGGTTGTAAATGATATTTGTATGTTTTACTTATATGTCTTCATATGGTTTTTTATTAAATTCAAGTTAAGGGTTTTTGTTTTTATGAGTTAAACCGTTGTTGTCCATTTCCATGATTATTTTAAATAATATAATATTGAATTTAAAAAATGTTAGCCCCAAGTATCTCTTATGTAAAAGTATTGAAAATATTACAAGTCAGAAGACCACCAGAGATTCGACAGAAGACTTAGAAGAAGATCAACAAGAAGACCACCATAGATCGACAGAGCTCTGGCACAACCATCAGAGCTCGACAGAGCTCTGGCAGAAGACTTCTTCTGTTCCACCAGAAGAAGGGTTCACACTAGAAGACAATTAGAGCTCTGGCGTAAGAGCTCTGGTGAATGAAGACCTCTGTGAAGCTTAAGTCTCGTAGTGTAACAACCCATTATTCTAGTGAGTTTTAAAGTTAGTGGTCAAAGTAATATAAATGGAAGTAAACTTGAGGGACTAGATTGTAAATTTATGAAGGGTATAAGAAGACTCTAATCCCTAGGGCAGCCCCCATTTTTGGCTGAAATCAGTATTGTTTGAGAATGCTCTTAGTGTTTGGCGGCTAAGGAAGAAGAAGAGAGAGAAAGGAAGAAGGTTTGAGAAGAAATCAAGGGAGAAAGGAGAAATCAAACTAGAATGTGCAAGGTAATGTATACTAATTCATTCATCTGATTAGATTAATGCTTCTCCTTCCTATTATTATGAATCCTTAGGACTGAGGTGGGTGATTACTTGAGTTTTCACTATTTTTTTCCCTTAAAATGAAGTTTATGGGTTTTGTCATTTGGAATCGTTTTTAAGGGATTAAAGTGGGATTAATTGGGTGTTTGGGGTTGGTGGATGAACCCTTATGGTTATCTAATCAAGCAGATGGCTAAAATCGGGTTAGAAATCACTTTTAAGAAATTTATTTTCGGACAACAGTCGTATCCGGACACCTTCAGTTCTTGATGATATGGTGGTTTACGGATACGGATGCTAGTGTCCGGGTAAAACTCCATGGTAGTTTCCGGGTGAGGTTTATCCGGACTAGTATGGTATCCGGACTAGTATGGTATCCGGACTAGTATGGTATCCGGACTAGTGTAGTATCCGGACTAGTATGGTATCCGGACTAGTGTGGTATCCGGACATGTCAGTACCCGGAAATCTTGTGCTGGACAGTAGGCTGAGCCGTTTTATCTGATGAGGATCTATTGCCTTAGGTGTTCGTTTGGGTTAGCTTGGAAGTATTTAAGAAGCGCGTTGTACGTCAAGCAAGGTGAGTTCCCTAAACCCTTTTTACGACTTAAAGTGTTAAATGATTTTGACTGATTATGGTTTCATTACGAGCATGGAATGTTTATAACCGTTACGCATGTTTTCCATGACATACCTGTTTTACCTGAGAAAATGTATTGTACTTGATGAGCTGAGAATGACGATTTACTAAGGTTTTAAAGGTGCAAGTTTTATGAAATGAATGACGTGCTATGTGGAGTCGGTCTACACTGTAGGATCAGAGATAGATCCTCGGGGTCTGATGATCCCTTGGATGTTTATGACAGACTGGTAGGTTGGAATCCGTTTCCTCCTATTTCGAGTAGAAAGGGGGTCTGCGTAAGCTCCGGGAAGGGGAATGTTTATGAACAAGATAATAATGTAATCTGAATGCTATATTCTAGATAAATTCTTGTTATGAAAATTGGGATGTTACAAATGGTATCAGAGCCTTAGTTTAAGGGATTTAGGTGACCATTCGGGCCTAAACTTAAACTGTAAGATGAGGAACACAGCCGAGACATAAGATTGCCTCTAGGAACGATCACTATAAATGCGCTTAGGAATAAGGTGCCAAGGACAAACGTGTAAGGCAAGTTTGGGATTACACCTGGCCAGTGTAATTACGAACTTACAGGTACATGTGCGTGCTTACAATACCTTACTTATAGCAAATTTGTTGTGTCACGTCTAGCAAGGATTAACTATCGGTTTCTTTCAGTTTAGCGCTATGGCTGGGAGAACGTTGAGGAATAGGTCAGCAAGATCCCGGAGGGATAGACCGAGCTCCATTGCTTGGGGAAGTGTCGTGTAAGAGTCATTATGATGTGATGTATGTAGACATCGTAGAGAAGAAAGGTTGTGAAGAATGTTATGAGTCGTCTAGAGGTAGCTCTTCGTGGATTCGGAGAGGATGAATGTTTGAGTTTGAGTAAGACTCCAGTTTCGGGAGAGTCCTAGTTATGGAAATTATGGGATAGATCAGTTGGGATGGTAAGATAGAACAGTGTCAAAACCTTGAAAGTATCAATGGAGCCCTGACTTTTAGCCGAGCTTTTCATTGGCAGAATAAATGGAATAAGATATTTATAATAAATTGAAAGCATGTAGAAGTAGAAAGTGAGATAGTCGATCAAAGCGAAAATAGTGTGAAATGGTTGAGTAAGTGAGATGTGGAACACATGTACATCAAGTTAGTGTTTGATCGAGGGGGCGACCCTTGGTCGTAAGTGGAGTATCAAGGATAAGCTGCGTGAGTAAGCGGTTGACCTTGTTGAGTGAGTAGCCTTCTATTGCAAATAGAGTCTCATGCATAGCGTTCTTTTATGTGACATGAAATTTTCACGATTTAAAAATAAAAACATAACTGTCAACTTTGAACAAAATGAGTCAGCTTGTACGAGTACACGTTTAAAAAAAAAAAACGATTTCAGTTACGTCGCACATTGAAATTTTGGGCTTAACGATTTGCAAAGTATTCCACACTTTTAATGATAAGTTAAATTGTTATGAAAAGGGTCAAGAAAATGGTTAACTGCAATTCACTTATACCAAAATGCTTATTGACCTTTTGATATCATACAATTGAGTGTGAGAACCGACTGGTTTACTTTGTGTCGGTAATTCTTTCAGAATGGTCTCATACGAAAAGATTTTCATGCAATATATTACTATCATAATAACATTGTTTGGATTGAGCGAGATTGAGGTTCACGGGAAGATGCATGCCAACGATTCTCAAATCGTTGTGCAGGGTTTTGAAGTTATAAGAGTGATGGGGTCACGGGTACCCGAGTGTTTCTAAATGTTGTTTATTTAAAATGATAAAATGTGTAAAAGGATTTATTTACTGTATTGTCATGCATGAAGGCTATGAACCCACTAGGTCGTAGAGTATTACGTCTTAAGCTAAGGAAGAACTCTGAGAGCGGAGAGGCGTTGGTCAAGTCAGGGGAGAACGTATGTAGCTTTGGTATATGTGTTTAAGAGGAGAGTTGGACCTTGGAAGAGTCGGGAATGGATTTAGTGCCAGGTGTATGAGGGTCTGTACCTTTGCTCGATGACCGAGAACACAGTTGCCGAGGGGCGATGGTGCCCGGAGGAAGGACTAGAAGTCATCAAGGTATTGGTTTTTAGCAACTCTTTATGAGTAGTGTTGTGAGGCAGGAATGAAAGGTCCACGATGTAGGTCATGAGATTCGAAGAGAGCTGGTAATATTGATGTTACATGAGTAAGTTTCGAAATGGGGGCGACGGATTATAAAGTTAACTATGATGTGTAGGGAGGAATAGGTCCCGTAAGGAACTCATGTTAAAGGATAGGTTAAGGAAGTAGTTAAGAGTTGTCTTTTGTTGTTGAAGTCGGCAACGGTGTATGTTGGCCGAGGCCGAAGACTCAAACCAGATGAGTGTAAGTTGATAGATTATCTTGTAGAGGTGTTAAATTAGTAAGAGACTGTTGTTGTTGAATAGGCGTTCTATTTACGAAGTGAGGAGGGTCCGTAGAAGGACAAGGTGTGTAACACAGGCGGAGTGAGTGTAGATTATGCCAGTCTGTAAGAAAATGTGCCGTGTCTAAGAAAGGACTCGGGTCATAAAAGAGCTAGTTAGTTGGGAGAGAACTAAGTAGCGAGACAGACTCGATTGTAGTATACGGGAGAATATGAAGGAAAGTGTGAATTGTGTACGAATGACCATGAGAGACTTGGTCGGTAGTGTGATAATAGGAGTGGTGAATGTACGAATGAATAGTAGCGTCAATTTCCAAGATATTTGTGTCAGCCGGTGATGTAGTAAGGCGATGTTAGAAAGATGAAGGATTAGAAGGAAGTCCTTTTGGGATTTCGGATAGAGTGTACGTTTTGCAAGCTTTGAAGTACGTGGGTTGTAAGTAGGTGTGTATTTTGACTGTTATCGGAATGGAATGTCGGGGTAGAATTGGGTGATTGACCATCTGTGAGACCAAGCTTTGTGGTTACGTATGTTGTTAAGTATATTCTTGAAGGCAGAAGTAAGTTTAAAGAAGATGATGAATAGATTAGTCAAGCTGTAGTATAGTAGAGGAGACATCGTTAAAGAATGAAAATTGTTCCTTATGCTTGAGGGAATGATCCTAGGAATAGTTGGAAATTTTGGTTATGTTTAAGGAATGACGTGATGATGATTGTGGGTCGGAGTAGTAGTATGATCGTTAGTTTATTTGAATTGTCATGATAGAGGTATAAGCCTTTGGTTGGTTGATTTAAATTTTATAGATTTGTTAAGTAATGACGTTCATTTGTTATTACAGAAGGTGTTACAATTTTTGGGGAAGTGTTATTGAGACTAACACACTGATTGTTAAAGAATTATTTAAGGTAAATCAAAGTAAGAAAGCCGGGATGACGGTACATATATATATGTCTGTCTGATTTTATGATCATAGTGGTTAGTTGAAAGAATTGTGGAACCCGAGTTTCAGGGTGTTCCTGAATTAATAGATCCGTTTGTAATAGGGAATCCAAGGGGTGGATTATTAGAGTGAATAGGGGACGTTACTAAGAAACATACTTTGGGGTCATTGGAAGTTTAAAGAGGATGAGGGTTGTGTTAGCCAAAATATGGTGGGATAGATGTGAAATCCTTAAAGAACAATCAGACTGAATGTGATCCGGTTTCCCTGATGTACCTCCTTGCTGTATTCTTCCCCTCGGACAATCAAACTGAATGTGATCCGGAGAATTACATGAGAAACAAAACCGCATCACTCGACAGTCTTTAACAACATGTCCGGTCTTCCCACACCTAAAACAAACCCGAGGATCAACTTGACAATTTCCTTGGTGGATACGGTTTCATTTTGGACAAGGTCTTTCCGCTGGTCGGAAAGGTGGACGGTTATCAAATCGCTGAAACCTGGACTTCTTCGGATCATACTGCGGTCCTTCCCACTTTCTTTTCCCCGCACCTTTATCACTAATACTTCTCCCTTTATCTTGCTCCACGGTTTCCGCGGCGTCTACTGCGGCGGAGAAAGTTTCTGGTCCTTTAGCAATCACAAAACTTCTAACTTCTGCATTCAATCCGAAGATAAACCTTTCAATCTTCATTGCCTCTGTGGCAACGTAGTATTCCGCAAAACGAGACTTTTCCAGAAAACGAGCGGTGTAGTCCCGAACTGACAAATTCCCCTGCTGCAAGTTCATAAACTCCCCTTCCAATTGTTTTACTGTTGCTTGAGGACAAAGTTGTTTCCTAAAAGCTATAACGAATTCTTCCCAAGAGAAGGTAGAATATATGTCAGACCCTCCCGAAGAAATATGAGCTTCCCACCAGTATAAAGCATCGCCTTTCAACATTGCGGTTCCATAAAGTACTCTATCCTCTTCAGCACATTTACTAGTCTTGAAGATAGCTTCTATTTCTTTCAGTCACCTCATAGCTTTCACGGGGTCCCTGTCTCCTGCGTAGGTCGGAGGCTTACAACTTAGGAACATTTTATAATCACATTTCTTCACCACTGGTACGACAATAGGTGTAATGGGCATCTCCTCTTCATGAGTAGGATCTGGTCTTTCTGTCTCAGTATTATGAGTTTGGTTGAACATAACTTGGATATTGGCTTGTAATCTTCCCATTTCAGCTGCTAAGTCGTCTCTGGTAACAAATTCCGTGCCGCGCCCCTGAACTCTGCCTCCAGTTCTGCCTCTACCTCTTTCTCCCCCTCTTCCCCTTGCCCCAACTGTTGGATTTGTTCTATTAGGATTTCCTCCTCCCCGATTCGTTTGTCTAGTACCGCTTGCCATTCTGTAGATTCAAACAAGGTTAACATACACATAAGCACATACCCCATATAACAAGGTATTCCAGTTCAACATGTACCTGTAAGATCACAATTACACTGGCCAGGTGTAAATATGAAATTACCTTACATGGTGTTCCTTCTACCTTTTCATATTTAACATCCCAAGGTTCTACAATAATAGGGACATCCTACTTCACATGCAGTTTAAGTCTAGGTACAGATACTAATACCTAAATCCCTTAAACTAGGGCTCTGATACCATCTGTAACAACCCGGTTTCCAAATAGATAACAAATAACATACATTGTCTAACATCGTTACATAACAAAGATACATCATATATCAAATAAGGTCCTTTAGTCTTTACAACCAAAATATGGTATTTCGTTACAAACTTTTCGCTAATTACATACACCATATTTAGTAATGAAACTATAACTACAAAACACATCTTAGTCTTCAAATCATAAGTCTTCACCAAAGCTATCCACTGATTATTTCTCTTACTTGCTCTTATCCGATCCACGCCCTGGAATACATATTTAAAACAAAATGAGGGTTAGACCTAATGGTCTAAGTGAGAAAATCCCTGTTTCTTTGAAAACCCTTTTCACACCACCATTCACATAATACAAACACAATTACCAGTTATGACTCAATCATCATGTATTTTCCCATCTCATTCTCTTGGCCATATTAGTTGGTTGCAAGCCAACTAATAAATTAACTTCGCTGCACGACAATTACAGCCAACAACGTTGTACGAATATTACAGCCAACACACCGGTCCTAAGCCCGGACAACGTATTCTCGTATAGTAGAATACTCATGTAAATACAATATCTCAATATATTATATTTCAGACATAAACACATAATCACACCATCTATTAGATTCCCAATCCACACATAAATGTATTCCAGTTTAAAAACGTTTTAAAGTAAAACTCACATGTTTGCTTATCAAAAACTATTTCCAGTCTTTTCCACAAAGAATTCTTCTTTCACCTTCGATTCATAGTATCTGAAACAAATAGATACAGATATCTTTTTACCAAATAGAACACATAAGTCTTACTAAAGCTAGGAACTCTAAAGCACTCCAATCCTCAAAGGTTACCCCCAAACCCGAACTTAAGTCGAGTCCACAGTACATTTAGTCTTCATTCACTCCATGTCCAATAACTAACAATACATAGTTTACTGGAAAGTCAAAGGCATCTAAACTCTCAAAATTGACCAAACAGCTAAAGTTCCCGGACAACCCAAACTTCCCGGATAACACAGACTATCCAGACAACACAACTATCCGGTAAACATCAACTTTCCGGATAACATAACCAATCCGGATAACACCCGGACACCAAAGTAATCCGGATACCATCCGGTATCTCATTTCAACTGGAAACTTAATGAAAAGAGAAACTTACCGGGTGAGACTCATCCGGACACCATCGAAAAGGGACTATCCGGACACTAGCAACAAGATTACCCGGACACATTCGACTTATCCGGAAACTACTGACTGTTCATCACTTTTTACCCAGAAATCGACTGGAATTACTACCAGAAGTGAAATCGATGATTCTAATCCGATAGGAACTATCTACTTGCAATTACCAACATAAAATACAAAGCAACATACCTTAATTCCTCTTCCAAGTACACCAATTTGAGCTTTAACCTAACTTTCCTTCTTTTCTCCTTCTTGCTCTCTCAAAAACACACACACACTGGAATGATTCTGGATATTTGCAGATAATGAAAATATCTGAATATCCTAAGGGATATTATCTAACCATATTTACCCTCTAAACCTTAAGCTTTCCATTAATGACCCAAAACACCCTTAACTCCTAAATTAACCCAAACTTACCCTAAACATCAATTATAAAGTTAAATAAGTTTAACGGAGCTAACATTTAACTAACGAGCTTACCCGGGGTATTACAGATGAACACAGGTTCTTGATAAAATAATCCGAATGCAAGAGAATTAAGAGAGTTCTATTGCCTTAAGAGAGTATAATCGTGTAAAAGGTAAAAATATAAACTCGAAGGGTTTATATAGTGTGAGTAGAGAGAGAAAAACTAAGAGTGGGAAAAGTTTTTCATGATGACACGTGACACGTCCCTTAAATCTTATTGGACAAGAAAACGAAACGGGCGAGCGTGTCTGACGAAAAGGCGTGCCAT
The DNA here is from genome assembly GCA_033807775.1 of Saussurea involucrata. Lineage (NCBI taxonomy): Eukaryota > Viridiplantae > Streptophyta > Magnoliopsida > Asterales > Asteraceae > Saussurea > Saussurea involucrata. Next base: position 15,957,826 of record CM066312.1, read on the forward strand.
GGTTTATCCGTTGTGATGACGTCACAAACGTCCTTTCATATTAAAGTTGTCTCTGAGGGTTTTGAAAAACTCAGGGACATCTTTAAATTAGGAAGCACTGGTTGGAAATATCAGTGAGATTTTTAAAAGAATCACTGAAAGGAAAGGATATTCAGCGATGTATTTTATTTTGAAATCTTGCATGCTGAGGCGAATGTCAGCGTTTAAGAGAGAGAACATACCTTGATATCAGCGAATCAATTTTGTTCAGAGATTAGAGGATTAATAGAGGTATACAAATTCATATTATCACTGATCTAATTCTAACAACTGAAGATTTTACTCTTCCAGATTCAGCATTCCAAGCTCGCTGATGAGAAAGTTGAATCTTGTCTCATCAAGAGGTTTGGTGAACAGATCAGCTAACTGAAAGTCAGTTGGAATAAAATGAAGTTCTATATCACCATTCATCACATGATCTCTGATAAAATGATACCTGATGTCGATGTGTTTGGTCTTTGAGTGTAGCACTGGATTGTTTGCTATAGCGATGGCACTAGTGTTGTCGCAATAGATTGGAATTTTGGAGAGTTGAAGGTCATAGTCCAATAGTTGATTTATCATCCATAAGACTTGAGAACAACAGCTTCCAGCGGCTACGTACTCAGCTTCAGCGGTTTAGGTGGATACTGAATTTTCTTTTTACTTGTCCAACTCACCAGCTTTCCACCCAGGAGATGACAACCTCCTGTGGTGCTTTTCCTATCCAATTTGCATCCTGCAAAATCACTATCTGAATAGGCGATTAAATCAAACACTGAGTATTTGAGATACCAAAGACCTAGGTTAGGAGTACCCTTAAGGTATCGAAAAATACGCTTTACAGCGATCAAATGAGATTCCTTAGGTTCAGATTGATATCGTGCACATAAACAAGTTGCATACATAATATCAGGACGACTAGCTATTAGATACAGAAGAGAGCTGATCATCCTACGGTACGCTGTGACATTAACAGGTTTCCTGAAGGATTCTTGTTTAGTGTCAGCGGTAGTGCCATTGGGGTTTTCATAGCTGAGCTTTGAGTTAAATCAAACGTTTTCAGCATATCCTTAACATACTTACCTTGGTGAATGAAAGTGCGTTTTCATTCTGCTTGATTTGAAGACCAAGGAAATATGTCAGTTCACGCATCATACTCATTTTATATTCAGCTTTCATTCTTTCAGCGAAACGAGTACATAATCCAGGGTTAGTAGAACCAAATATAATATCATCGACATATATTTGAACATGAATGATATGACCTTTCACTTTCCTGAAAAATAGAGTTTTATCGATTTTACCACGCTCAAATTTTTCAATATGGAGATAAGTAGAGAGAGTGTCATACCATGCACGAGGAGATTGCTTTAAGCCATAGAGTGCCTTATCAAGCTTATATACATAACCTGGATGCTTAGGATCAGTGAATCCTGGAGGTTGTTCTACGTAGACTTCGTCATTCAGCCTTCCGTTAAGGAATGCTTATTTTACATCCATTTGATATACTTTGAAGTCTCTGTGAACATCGTATGCTAAGAATAGTTGAATAGCTTCGAGTCTTGCCACTGGGGCAAAGGTTTCATCATAGTCTATGCCTTCCTCTTGTCTGTATCCCTGAGCAACAAGACGCGCTTTGTTACGGGTTACAGATCCATGTTCATCTAACTTGTTTCGATAGACCCATTTAGTGCCTATCACTGACTTGTCAGATGGTATTGGAACGAGTTTCCAAACTTTGTTTCTTTCAAATTCTGTTAGCTCTTCTTGCATAGCACTAACCCAGTTTGGATCACTGAGGGCATCATCTGTTTTCTTTGGTTCAATGAGAGAAATAAAGTTAACAAATAAACAAATGTTACCTGAACCTCGTCAAGTCTGAACACCATCGTTTACATCAACAAGAATCTGATCAATGGGGTGATTGATAGTCCATCGCTGAGCCGGAGCATGATTCGCTGACTCGATTTGAACTTCTGGAGGAGCTGGCGAAGAAGCTTCTGCAACTTCAGGTATTTCAGGCAAAAGAGGAAGTGGTTCAGATGTCATTTCATTCACTGATTGCTGAGAAGTAAATGGGATATATGAGGTAGATGGTTCAGAAGCAGGCATAGTGTTGAGAGGAACATCTGAAACCCATGACGATTCAGCTTCACTTGTCTGCATGCTTGGGATGATGGTAGGATCATCATCATCAGCGGTAGGGATGTTGACCTGAGGATTGTGAGTACTTTCCGAGTCCCCAAGATGAGAAAACATCCATTGATTGAGTTCTTCAGTATCAGCAGAAGGTCTTGAGTTCGCTGAACGGGATTCGTCAAAAGTGACATGGATTGTTTCTTCCACAGTTTGTCTTCTACAATTGAAGACTCTGAAGGCTTTGGAGACTGAAGAGTATCTAAGAAATATTCCATCATCAGCCTTGGGATCAAACTTTCCAAGGGCATCCCTGTTATTCAGTATGAAACACTGACATCCAAAGATGTGAAGAAAGCTAATTGAAGGCTTTCTCCCATGAAAAAGTTCGTAGGTTGTTTTCTTGAACCTTTTGACAATCAGCGACCTGTTTTGAGTAAAACATGCAGTATTGACAGCTTCTGTCCAGAACTGAGTAGGTAGATGAGAATCACTGAGCATTGAACGAGCAGCTTCGATGATCGTTTGATTTCTTCTTTCAGCGACTCCATTTTGTTGTGGTGTTCTCACTGAAGAAAAGTTGTGAGAAATACCCTTACTTTCAAAGAAGTTTTCAAGGGAACTGTTTTTGAATTCAGTCCCATGATCACTCCTTATTGAGCGAACGGTCATATTGTTCAGGACTTCAATTTTCCTGACAAAAGATATGAGTTCTTCAGGGGTGTCACTCTTAGAGTGGGGAAACATAACCCAGGTGTAGCGAGAGAATTCACCAACAATGACCAGTGTATATTTCTTTCCAGCGATGGATTGTTTGTTAACAGGGCCAAACAAATCCATGTGAAGAAGTTGAAGAGGAGATGACACTGAGGAAACTTGCTTTGACTTGAAGCTTGCTTTGGTTTGTTTCCCTTTCTCACACGCTGAACATAGAGATTCCTTAGCGTATGAAGTTGAGGTAGACCAGTGACCAACTCTTTTGAAGAAAGAGTGTTCAGTGTTCTGAAGTTGAGATGAGAGAGCCTCTTATGCCATAGCCAGTTGACATCAGATGAGGCTTTGGAGAAGAAACAAGAATTCTCAGTAGTTGTCGAGTCCATGTTTATAACATAAACATTTTCCAAACGGTATCCGCTGAGAGCGACTTTCTCCTTTTTGTCAGTGACAAAGCAGGATTCCTTAGTGAAACATACTTTGTAGTCCTTGTCACATAGCTGAATGATGCTCAAAAGATTGTGCTTCAGCCCTTCAACGTATGCGACTCTTCTGAAGGTTGTTGTACCATTAGAGAGTACACCGAACCCTCGGGTATAGCCTTTTCCATTCCCACCAAAGATCACAGAAGGACCTTTCTCTTCCTTATATTCAGTGAGCAGGTTCTTTTTGCCAGTCATATGTCTAGAGCATCTACTATCGAGATACCAGATACTCTTCCGGACCTGCAAACAAAAGAAGATTAGTTTGATTTGGGCACCATTTTACTATGGGTCCACATTTGTCAGTGGCGGTGGGGGAAGTAGAAGGTTCAGCAATCTTCGCAGCATTTGAAGATTCAGTTTCAGTGTCAGTCTTCACTTTGGTCAATTTCTTAACCTCAATGGTTGTTTTCACCTTAACCTGATTTGCACCAGGATTGGTCTTCTTTGCCTTGGGGGCAGTGATCTTCACCTTAGCTAATTTTTCAGCTTTGGTGGTTGTAGGGCACTTACTGGCAATATGATCGGTAAGTCCACAGTGATAACATTTCCTATAGCTAAAAGTAGCTTTAGTATCATTTGCATGATTAGCTTAAATTTTTAAATGAGCAGGGCCAACACCAAGTATACATGTGGCATTAGAAATTGGTGGAACTATCAGTTCTTCAGATTTCTTACCGATTACATCCACTTTCAGTTTAGGAGTAGATCGCTGAATAAATCTAGGGATCTTGGTCTTAGACGTAGAGGGATGATTCACTGAATGTTTAGAAACATTCAGCTTAGGTACAAAGGTACCCTTCTGAGGTTTTTGATTAAAAGCTTTCTCTTTACCTTTGCCTTTAGAAGTAAAGGCATGTTTTTCCTCAGGAATGGGAGTTTTAGAAGAAGAACACTGAGACGAAGAGGTGTCAGGGATAGAGGACATGAACATTCCAAACTTAAGCATGGAACGATCAGTGGTTAATTGGTTCTTCAGCTTCAGCTTTATAACCAAGACCACTTTTGTCACTCAGGGGAATCTGAGCATGAATTATCTCAGTGGTCGTTGTTGAGGATTTACACCATCCTTCAACAGTATCCTTTTTAGCCTTTAATGCAGCGATAGCTTCTTCTCGCTCAATACTGATGATTTGATTTAAATAGACCTGATCTTTCAAAATTTCTTCTATTTTAGAAAGCTTTTGAATTTGCAAATGACAGTTTTTAAGTTGTTCAGCGAGATCAATATTTAGTTTTTCAGCTTTGGTCTTGCCATTCATGGCATCATATAAATCAATAGTCAAAAGATCGACGGTTCGTCGTCTATCAGCGTCATTATCGACTGAAGTAGAGGTATCAGTGGAAAGATTTGATACCTGAGAGGTGGAGGTAGAAGTAGAGGGAATTTCAGCTTTTTCTTCCTCTTCTACTATTTGAGCCATGAGGCAGAGATTGGCCTCATCATCATCAGAGTCAGAGGAATCTTCGTCTGATGCAGCCCAGTCATGATCTTCAGCGATCATGCCTTTACCTTTCTTCTTAAAGCTTTTCAGCTTTGCATAATTTTCTTTCAGCTTCTTGTATTTGTCATCTCTAGCCCTGAGGTTAGAGGATTTCTTGTGGGAAGAAGATGAGGGTTTGAAGACTTTCTTTGACCTGCACTCACTAGCAAAGTGACCTATCTTTTCACAGTTATAGCAAGTGGCATTTGCCTTATCTACCGGAGTTAAGATTTTGGCTTGTCAGTGAGGGAAAGATGTTTATTTCTTCTAAAGTTACTCTTTCTGGCGAATCTCCTGAAAGAATTAGTTAGGAGAGCCAGAGATTCATCAAGATCTGAAGGATCAGTGTCTGATGAATCATCAGAGTTAGATTCCAACTCAGTGATAGTGACAGTAGATCGTTGAGTAGGTACCAACTCTGAAGAGAGTAAAGCAACAGGTGTGCTTTGGAATCTTTTACAAGATTCTTCTTAAGATGACACGACTGCTCATGATTGAGCATAGTGCCAAATAAGGTAGAGAGGGTCATTGATATCAGATCCTTTGAGAGCTTAAGACACATAGAATAACTGTCCCAGCTTTCAGGAAGACTTTCCAGAAACTTTGTCAGGATCTGAAAGTTAGAATATTCTTTACCGACAGTTTTTAAGTCAATGATTAAACAGTTAAACCGTTGATGTACTTCAGAGAGGGTTTCATTCTTACTACAGATGAAACTTTCGTACGGTCTTACCAGGTTGATCTTTCTTGAATCCTGGACTTTAGATGTACCTTCATATTGAACACATATAGTGTTCCACATGTCTTTTGAGGTTTTCAGGTTCATGATGGAGTGATAGACTTCATCAGGAAGAGCCATTGAGATGATAGATCTGGACTTAGTGTCGATGGCCACCTTCTTATTGTCTTCATCAGTCCACGTGTGAATTTCCCTGGGAATGATTCTTTCAGGGACAACAGGTCTGGTAGCAGTGGCTGGAATAGCAGGGTCTATAATGAAAGGAACTTATGGTCCATTTTAAATATAGTAAGGTATAGTGGGATCTACACGTTCCAAGAAGAGCATCATCCTATTCTTCCAGAGATTAAAGTTATCTTTGGAGAACCAGGGGGTTTTGCAAGAGAGCCATTATCGATATAGTTTGTGTTTGTGGTGTTAGCCATTATGGAAAATAGCAAGGAAGAGGAAAAGAGATAGTATAAGCAAGATCTTGTTTATTAGGTTAAACAATATGCTCTGATACCACTTATTGGTCCCAAAGGGGTTATACAAGTTTGTAGAAGGGGGGGGGGGGGGGTTGAATACAAACACACAATTTTTATCTTTCTAAATTGTTTATTGATATATATCAAACAGTTTACAGTTTGTTGCGGAACAAGATTAAGGAATAAACCTAATCTAAACAAACTATGAGAACACTAAGATTTCTTGCACTAGAAATAAGATAGAAGGAAAATAAGAACACTTAAGGAAAGTATTCTTTCACACAGTAAGTTCAGTGATAGGAAATGGCCGAGCACTTCACAAATGAAGTAGGGTTTCCTTTATATACTGCATGCATTTAATGCACAACAGTACACCTTTACACGTGGCAGCCTCTGGTTGGTTGCATGGTTTGACTTCAGTAGATAACCTATTGGCCGCATGATGAACAGTGCAGAATCAGAGTTGGTTGTACGATCCTGGACAAAAGGGATGTCCGTTCTGACAAAATCGTACAAAGGCGTGCAAGGGGATAAGACAAAAGTTGCTTGTAGAGGAGGATTCATGATCAGCGTTCGCTGAATGATTCTTTTTCAGCGAATGATAAAGTTCAGCGTTCGCTGAAGTCTTCTACTTGAAACTTCACGTTGAGTGGACAAGTCTTGGCTTCGCTGATATCCGCATAAGGTCATTAGTAGACTTAGTCGCTGGTTCCTTGGCTTGATCTTCGACTTCAGCCTAGAACATGGTTGACGTGAATCTTGTCTTCAGGGATCATAAGTAAACAACATAAGTTATCAGCGATCATCAGTGAGACTGAACAGGCTCAGGGCTTACTGATGAACAGTGTTCGCTGAATGCATAAATTAAAGCGTATGTTTTCATCAGCGATACTAAACAGACTTAGTATATTTTCTTTGATGACAAAACATTAATACATATTGTCTACTTACAATTTTCACTAAGTATTTCTCAGAGTCATTATCAAATCACTGAGGGTTTGGATCAACAAAATTACAACGTAGATCCCTTATGTTTGCTAAATTACAACGTAGATCACTTATGTTTGATAAATTACACGGGACGATAAATTAGATAAAATCATGTTATATATAAAACAAGAGCACTAAGCATACAAGATTTATCGTCCTAATCAAGGGAAATCAATGTTTAGATCAACGCTATCATATCTTATACTTCCATGTGGTTTAAGCTCCGACGGGCCCTGCGTGCTACTTCGTTGGCTGACTGAACGTCTGCTCCTTGGCACGCTTGAAGAGGCAGGAGATGGACACTCTCCACGAGTATGTCCTACTGCTTGGCACCGAGTACATTTTCACTGTATCGGATAACTCCACAATTGACCCATCACCATTTTTAAACACTAACTTGCAAACAGCAGAAGGGTCGATTCCAAATTTTTGCATGGCGTATGCAACAAACTTCTGATGAGTAAAGTTTATTGGCGATTTTACACCATGCTTAGATTTATTAGCAACACTCCACTCATTGTTGTCTTGCACCCATTCACCATCGTAACAGAAAATTAGCTTAGCTTTTACAACAGATGAACTCATTTTTTCAGTAGTATCTCAAAAAGAAAATACTGAAATGATGAAGAAAGAAAGCAACCACAATTTATGGATGAATGATTATGGATTGTATTTTACTGATATTTATGGATGAAAATTCATTGAGGAAGATGAATTGCAACCACAATTTGGTCTTCCAAGTACAATAATTCAACATTGATGAAACAAGCCAGTGAATTAATTTGGTCTTCCAAGTACAATAATTCAACATTGATGAAACAAGCAAGTTAATTGCAACCACAATTTGGTCTTCCAAGTACAATAATTATGGAAAAAAACAGTAAAAACATGCAAAAAACGTGAAAAGGGACCAAAACTGAATATTTTGGCCCTAAATCGTGGCCCCCATCGAGGGAGGGGCCAAAACTGTAAATTTCGGCCCAATCACGGGACCATTGTGGGGCCTGGTTCGCGATCACGGGGCCCATCGCGGGATCGCATGGTATTTTGGCAAATCGGGAGAGATTTTGAGTATTTTTGTAAGTTGGAAGTCAACTTTGGGTATTTTAATAAATTTCCCTTGAATAAATAAATGCATATTTAATCCCATCTAATTGTTAATCATTATATTCATTTCTAGAGAAATTAATAAATAAATAAATAATTTGGAAGCAAATTGAATAAAGGGATTTTGGTGTGGAGTGGCAGTAGCCATGTGACCAAGTGCAATATATATATATATATATATAGTAAGAGAATAGGTGCATACTTTAGATCCCCCTTGCCATCACCCTTCCTTTTTGCCTGGCTTGAATTCTCTTCCCTCAACCTCTCCTCAGTCACTATTTCTTGCTCTTGTTGTTAACCCTTCCCCCATTTTCTTCTCCTTTCCTAATTAGCACAAAGGGTCTGTTATTTCTTCTTATAAATCGGTCTTGGGTGGTTAGGACTTCAAGATCTCATATTTCTCCCCATTTTACTTGGTTTTAGATTTTTTTCAAAACCTAGTTTCGAGAGATGCTTCTACCCTTTCTAAACTTTATACTTGTCAAAGTATTTCATTTTAGTCTCTTAGAACTTACCTCTTAATGTATTTTGATATTAATAGATTTTGACCAATTTTGGATATTTTGGGTGATTTGAGTTTTGACCAATGTTGGTTATGAATAAGATTTTGGGGCTACTTTTGACACATTATTAGGTTTCATTGTGACCCAGATAAATTTTCTAGAGATAGGTGTTTGTCGATCTAAATCTTTCACCATTGTGGAAGCTAGAGATGGGTTTGGAACTTAGGTTTAACCTAACCTAGTAAGGTGAGTTCAAGTTGTTTTACGAAAACTTTGTACATGCCAAAAATGTTTATTTTGAAGTATTAAAATGTTTTACTTGGTGTTTATCAAATGTGTTTGTTTATTTGATGAAATTTACATTTTGGATACATTCGATTTTATAAATATTGTAAAATGACCACCTTTGGGGTTTTGGGACATTTTGATAAAGAAACCATATTAATATGTTATTTTGATGATTTATTGTATAAATGGAGGTCATTTGACGTAAATGCACTTTTAGTGTATTTGGTTTTATAAATGGTATGAAAATGTATATTATTGATGTGATCCCAGAAACAAGTAAACAAGATATAGATCAAGAATCACTTGTCATCTCTCATTAATCTCCAAAATGCAATTACACAGTATAGAGAGAAACACAAAGTGTCTTGAAGTAGTAATGAAGTAGTTGTTTTGAAAACTAACTCTATCTAGGCTATTTATACCTAGACTAGAAGTTACAATGCAAGCCCTTCTACTTGGATACAAGTTATATTTTAAGCACCAACAATCTCCCCCTTTGTATCCAAGTAAGAAGAATACAAAATTAGACAAGTTGCTCAGGAGGAATGTACTTCTTCCTTATTCCAAAGATGATCTCGAATCTTCTAAGCGCATTCCTGTATTCCAGTCTATCTTCAATCGCTTTCAGAGCTCTATTGATCAACATCTTCTCCTTATCTTTTAGAGGCACTTTCTTTTGTTCATCAAGCCTTGTTCTTTCAGTCAACCGAATCTTTAACACATTGAGCGTACCATCACAATACTTGTTGATTTCAATCAACCTCATGAACTTCTTCTTTTTCTGCCCATTATAGTAGATAACCCCAAACTCAGGTTTCTCCAACACAATGTAAACCGGAATGCCTTGAACATCAGGCAATCTTCTATTGGGCCTCAAAACGTTTACTCTGATCTGATTTCCCTCCAACGCCATTTGAAAATCAGTCAAGTAAGCCAGTTTGATCAGATTCTTCATGAACCACTTCACAGCTTGATAAGCCTCAGACCAAGTCTTATCTTTGTTAGGAAGTCTGGAAAGAATATCATATAACCTGAAGAAGTCTTCACATGTCAAGGACTTGAAATCAGCTTCACTGAAAGACCATTATTTGCCATCTGTTCGGTAGACTATAAATCTAGGATACCAATCGTTCAGAATTTTCTCAGACTCTATCTTTGAAATCCTCACAATCTCCTTATCTGTTCTAACAAACTTCAGCTCACGGTCTTTGTTTTTCATCAGTTGAAGATACTCTATCGGGTGTGAAGGCGGTAGCTTTTCAATACAGTACAGTTTAATCTTGTCGATCGGTTGAACTTTACTTACAAACAAATCACTTCGGATATCTTCTTGAAATGGAGTGATAATCCTTATTCTATGCCAACGTCTTTCAATCAAGGATTCTCTGTCAATTAGCATCTGAAATACTATTAGTTCTGCCTCGGATACCGGATCTTTTATCTTTCCTTCTGGTAGATCTGGTATGACTGGAACATCAATCACAGGATCATTAGGTTTTGGAACACCAGGAATATTTTCATCCTCAGAATCAGCTCCTCCTGGTTGTACATTAAAAGCATCAAATACATCATCAAGTTCCTCCTTTATCTTGATCACAGTATTTTCAGGTTCATCCTCCGAATCCACATATATAATATCCTGAATCAGATCATCAGCCATCCTCTCCTCTTTCGTTCTGTTATCACTTCCACCAGGCTTTTCAACCGTAGGAATGATATCATCCATAACTCCCAACACATCACTTTCTTGTACATTTCCACCACCACCACCACTCGTACCAATATCCGCATCAACAATTTCAGTTTGAGTGCCCGAACCACTAGTTTCCCCCACTTTCTACCTCTTACTCATCTCCCCCTCATGGTGATCAGGATCAGGATCTTGATCATCAAGCTTATGTTTACTGGTTTGGGCTTGAGCACCACAAGATTGTTCTAACACTTTGATACGGTCAGAAAGGGTTGTGAAGCCAAAAGAAATGGATTCGGTCATGTCAAAAATTGACTTTTGTAAGGTTTGGATATCAGCTTGGGTTGGTAGGTTGGTTTGTTGTTCGGTTTGGCGTCTAAGAAGACCAAGTAAATCAACTTCCTCTTGAGAATTATTGTTACCTTGCTCTAACAAACTGGTAAGCAATTGAGATTTAAGCTCATGTAAGGGTAGGTTAGGAAATACCTTGTTTGGTGGGATAGGCTGAGATTGTGGATCAGGTTGAGCTTTGGTTACGGTGGATGGAGTTTCCGGAACTGATTTTCCTTTGACAGCTCTGCTCACTTCTTGAGATAACTTTTCAACAATTTCTTTCAATTCCGCAGTCTGAGCTTTATTCGAATTATTCAACGAACTAATTGCTAACTCCAGCAATTTCACTGAACAAAGTTATGGGGAAGAGGACCCACCAACGATCGAATCTGTTGAGCTTGAACCGGGGTAACACCCAGACCACTTAGGTTACTGGTTTGCATGACAGTCGAAGACACTGCATGGCCTGTGTTCAACGCTGGCATGGTGTTAACGTTGGCAGGACTTCCACCCGATCCTCGTAAAGAACCAATGAATGGCGACAATACTCTGGGCATTCTGATTGGAGCACGAAGCATTCCAATAGATTGTGTCACCAACGGTGTTGTGGTTAGCGGTCTTTGTGTCCTAAGAAATGAAGTTGTTCCAAAGGGCTCTAGACTCAAAGTGCTTACAAATGAAGTTTGTGGCCGGGGCAGCTGCCTACCTGTTTCAATACCAGCAAACACCGATTGTGTTGCCGATAGAGTTTGTGCTAATCCCCTGTGAGAAAATGAAACACCAACTTGTTGAGAAGTTGATGAGTGGGCGAGTGGGGTTGCGCAATGCATAGGTGAGTCCACTATGTCTTTTTCAATGTCTTGTGGCGACGGACGCTCACTGACAGTAGATGTGGCTACCCGGACAGACTCGGCTTGGATAGGATCAGTAGTTAAAACTTTGGTTGATCCTGTCTCACACTCACCATCGTTTTTTCTTTCCATCTTACTCAACCTCACATGTAATTCTGTTTCAACTAAATCTCCCTCGGAACACCTTATTTCCCATCGAGCACCAGAGTTAAGCTCGGAATTAACAACGATCTCAAAATCATTATGATCATCGGGTTGATCATCATCATCATCATATGAATTATCCTCCTCTTTTTCATCATCAGCCTCGTTTGAACTTGAACTTGCAGAATATACATTGGCTGGATCATCAATATCATCAAAAATATCGTTAGTATCCTCCTCGGATCTGAAGAACCAAGGCTTTCTTCATCTAGAGCACGAGACGACTGACCAGAAGCACCCCCTTCTTCAGTTCCCCTCACAATATTTTTACCACTCGTCTCACCCTGTTCAGGTATCCCAGTATCCTGAACTCTCTCACTACGAGCTATACCCTCACTTCTCTCACCTAATTGGTTGGCACTCTAGGTAGACCCCTCCGGTCTTAGCCGGGCCATAAGTGCATTTTCTTCTCTATACTCACTCACAAATGGTGACTCCTGGTCAGCGTAAGCGAGTAAATCTTCGGGTAATACCATAATATGATGAAAGGTCGTATCTTTAGGTAGACGGATATAGTGCATTCATTGAGCGGGACCAAGAACAGGTCCTTAACGTCTCGGTATTTCTCTGTTAGCATCCATGATATACTGAATAATAATTTGAAGAAACCTCTATAACGGTACAAGGGTTCCTGCCTTGGACGGTTTAGACTTGTCAGTAACAACCTCGATCAATTCATTCTAGATAAGAACATCGAAATCAATCTTCCGATCATAGACTATTGAATGAAACATCCTGAGTAATGAAATATTTCATCTGTCGAGCCCAGTATGTTTGGACGTCAAACACCTGTTGATGATGCTAAACAGTGTATAATAGATGTGCGGAAGATATTTCCTTTTGAAGTTAGAAGCACGAACTAATACACCATCTTCAGTATCATTGTATCCCAGTTGCATTATATCACGGCACAGATCCTCCTCAGAAATCATATCGGCAAAATTGGTTGAAAATGGTAGATCCAGAACGGTTATGAATCTTTTTAATGTCAGCTTCGCATCAAAGTGATCAACCTTTAGAGTGAAATACTGATTGTTCTCGGATACTGGCACAAACTGAATAGTGTACCACACATGTTGTAGATAAATTTTAGGTACAAGTTGTGTCTTTTCAAGAGCAGTGCGGAGCGGATGACCTTTGAGAATTTCAACCACAATGTGATAGTCCATTCTCACATTGGTGTCGAAAGTGAAATTGCTGTGTCTGTGATAGGCGGGTTTACACCCCCCCTAAATCTTACCGCAATTGTACGGTGTCGAAAACAAGTAATAGTACTGAAATTACGAGTATCGAACACAGGGAACTAGGAACTAAGTATCACAATGACTATAAGATCTATTAACTGAACGGTCGCAAATTTGAGTTGTTGGAATTTAACTAATCAATTGCAAATACTTAAATCAAACACGAGACAGTAGACAACTTGAGGAACTTTGGATAGAGAAAACAGTTGAGGGTTGGAAATCCTAAGGTTTTCACGTACAAACACTTGACTTAAAATAATTACCAATTATTCCCCTTAATGAATACCCAATCTCTAACAATCACCGTGGTTCTTTCTCAAGCAACCACGACTTTTATTTTGAAGGTATAAGTTTTATCTCTCGATCTCAACCTATATGATTCAAAACACATTAGACTTCAGATTTTAATAGGAACTAAGGCTTACTTGGTATATCTCTATCCAATTTCTCACCTTAGGCATGCAATTCTAATTCTAAGTAACAATTAATTCTCTCGAACTTAATTGCTAACAAACAAATCAGATGTAAATTGGCCAAACTCACAAAAGAATTAAAATCCAAATCACATGCTTCATTAAAATAGGAAAAACTGATAAAAGTCTCAAGTTACATGTTCATACGCTTTAAACCAAATTCATTCCAACCCCCAACATCTAAAGATTAGTTCATGTTGGGGGTGGACTCAAACATAAGAAAAGGGGATGAAAAAGTGTGTGTAAACATCGTGATTGTAAACGTAAAGAAAATACTGTTGACTCCCTTCTCTCGGCTCTAATCCGATTCTCCTCGTGAATTCCTCCTCAATCGATCCTCTATCGTGGCTCCAAAAGACGTAAAAAGTCACTGAAAATCGCCCCCAAGCTTCCTCGCGCGTGTCGAGATTCTGACCTAATTCCGCAAAACACCAAATTATAGAACTAAAACAGGGACATGCGCGGTTTGTCCCGCGGTTTGAAGTCGCGCCAGAAACCGCGCGGTTTCTGGATGTGTTGGGTCAGGTCCTGGTTATGGTTCGGATACGGGTCTTGGGCTTGGATCTCGGGCTTCCGTTGGGCTTCGTTTTGGCTCTCTTTTTCGATGATTGTCGCCTTTTAGAATACCTGCACATTTCACTCAATAAACCATAAAATTCCGTCTTTTTGCTAGAACACAAGCCAATCTCATTGGTTTGAGGACCGAAAATAACGCCAAAAAGTGGCGTTATCAACAACCCCAAACCGAGCGTTGCTTGTCCTCAAGAAAATTAGCGATAACAATAGAATAAAAGCATATATCAGTGAAATAATAACTGCACAACTCTCAATCGGTACCACGTGATGCACTGGTGATTTCCCATACCCGTGAATGCCTATCTCACACTCGCCTAATCCTTATTCTGTTTGATCTATGGCCTTCCATTGTGAGTTGAACTCGTGACTGCTCCGATTACATTAGGGTTGTACTAGGTCCAAACATACTAGGGAAAACATTTCGCCTTGACCCTACCTCACGGGATACTCTCATTTCACTCAAACCTAGGTTGTCGCACATGTTGTCATGTATAAGGAAGTTATGTACAAGAATACTCGAAAATTACATGACAACTCTAATGAAAGACGCACAAATGTCCACAAAGTTGATCTCAAAAGGAATCAAGTAGCAAGACAGGGACTATCGGTAAAGGTGGTCGTATACCCTAATCACATTTTCCAGAAGATCATCCAGGTCTTTACAAGGGTTGTAACGGGGCTAGGGTTTTGGCTACGAAACGAAGGGTAAGCGGATCAAAAATCCTCGGTGTGTCAACCATTAACAGTTCTGAACTTCTTGACTTCATTTACTATTATTTGGCCCTCTTTGTCATTGTTGGAGTCGCTTTGACTCTCTTATTATCCGATGTAGATACTATCTAACTAACTGTATTTTTTTTTTATTTTTTTTGTGGAGCATCATTGGCCCTCTTTATTTGATTGGGGCTGCATTGGCCCTCTTTTCTATCTATTTTTCATGACTGGCCTGTACTGCTTCTGATTGCCATACTTTCGGATTAGGGGTGGCTGAGGCTTTTGGCTATGGTTTAATTGTGGGTCTGAAATGAACAAGTGGTGAGTGTTTGGCTACAAAGGGGTTTTGGGTACACACATAATGGGTCAAAAGGGACGGTAGATAAAACAGGTTAAAATGCACACAATGCCTGGAATCATCTCTTAAGGTCCACACGATATGGTCTACTCCACCCTTACCCAATATCCTGATGGTTGTCTTTGCTACTCAATGCAATATTATAGCGAGATCATTCTATAATCACGACAAAGAATTTGAAAAAGTGTATACGAATTAAGTGTTTAAATCCCTCGAAATCAAAAACGTCTTTTAGGCTCAAATCTCGCTATTGGGTGGTCTCCACTAATGTCCCTAGTCATGCCTTTTCCCGGTCCTTCCCTAATGGTCACGTTACTATCACAAGATTCTTCCCACAATGGTCGGTCTCAATCATCCAAAACAAAAATTTAGCTACTATGATCTAAACATTCAGGAGTGCGGGAAATCTACATGCATAAACGTGGGCCCGATTGGGCAACCCCAAACCTTACCCAAACATTGTCCCCAATGTGTAAGTATCAGTGTAGGCGATGCGACACCAATCTTTGTGCAGTTATTACAGTTATCAGACAGGCAAGACAAAGTATTAACACGAAACATCCAAGAGCTCGCCCAAAGATTTTCAAATATGGGCACCCCAAACCTAGGTCGTGGCCTAGGTTTGTCAAATAAAGCCAACCCCAAACCTCAGCAAAACCGAGGTTTGCACAGGCGTAAAAGTGAGTGTGTAGATGTTGACAAGTGAGGCACCCCAAACCTAAGTGAAACTTAGGTTTGTTGCATCTCGTTTAACTAATAAGGAAACAAGGCATCATACACCACTCGTTAACATACAGAGTTAGAACATACCTGTCTGACCGGACGGAGGAGATTCTCATGAAAGATTTGAGCGCCCAGTTGAGAGACATCGGAGAAGATGGAGAGAGAATGCAAAAACAAAGGACATTAAAGCAAAAGACAAAAGAAAGCAAGGAGAACGAAAACACAAAGCAAGAAAGGGAAAACACTGAACGAGAACCACCCTAGGCGCATCAGGGAGACCCGCGCGGTTTAGGCCGCGGCCTTATCCCGCGGGGTATCCCGCGTAAGTATATGTTTCATCAAAACAACCAGAGACACCCGCGGTTTGGCGCGCGGCTTGAGGCCGCGGCCAAAACCGCGTAAGTCTCTGTTTCATTTTTATTTTTTTTGGTAAATAAAATCACTCAAAAACATAAATTAAAAAGAACGCAAACCTCGGTGGGTTTCCTCCCACCCAGTGCCTTGGTTTTGGTCGTGGCTCGACCTTCCTTCTGATCACTCCTTCGGCTTTCCTTGATTATCGGGTTCCTCTTCACCGTTACCTCTTACCCTCTCGAACATCTTGAACATTACCTTTTCGTCGCCAACCCTCAAAGTCATCTCGCCTTCTTCCATGTCAATTATTGCTTTGCTCGTGGCCAGAAGGATCTTCCCAATATTAGCGGGACCTCTATATCTTCATCAATATCCAACACCACGAAGTCCACCGGAAAGTAGAACTTATCGACTTTGATGAGAACATCCTCTATCACTCCATATGGATATGTTATCAATCTATCGGCGAGTTGGAGGGTCATATTTGTTGGCTTCACTTCCCCCAAGCCAAGTGTCCTGAAAATAGATAAAGACATTAAATTTATACTTGCTCCTAGATCACATAATACCTTATCAAAAGAAAGATTTCCAAGATGAATAGGGATAGTGAAACTCCCTGGATCCTTAAGCTTCGGGGGAAGCTTATGTTGGATGATCGCGCTACACTCTTCAGTAAGTGCCACAGTTGCATGCTCCTCAATTTTCCTCTTGTTGGAGAGGATTTCTTTTAAGAACTTCACGTATGAGGGCATTTGTGCCAACGCATCTGCAAAAGGGATGTTAATATGTGATTTCTTAGAAACTTCAAGAAATTTAGAAAATTTTAGATCATCCCTGTGGGCTTTAAGCCTATTTGGATATGGCACTTTTGGAGCTGTCGGCTTGACCGGTGGTTGCTTTGGCATAGTTGGTTGCTCTTTCTTCTTCTCTTCACTCTTCGAGTTCTCCTTAAAAACAATACCTTCATTGGCTTCCAACTCATCCATATCTACGATCTCCACCTCTTGCCTTTTGGGCTCGGTTTCCTTTGATGACGGTTTTCTTGTAGGCTCATTGATCAGCTCCTTGCCACTTCTCAGATAAATGGCATTGCATTCTTCTCTTGGTTTCCTTTCTGTTTGACTCGGGAATGTCCCGGGAGTTCGGGTCTGTAGGGCTTCAGAAATTTGCCCCACTTGCCTCTCAAGGAGTTTGATGGAAGCGGGTTTACACACCCCCTAAATCTACCGCAAGTGTACGGGTCGAATCAAGTAATAGTACTTATAAAGTACGAGTATCGAACCAAAGGAACCAGGTGTCAAGTACCACAATAACTGTATAGATTATTAACTAGACTAATGCAAATTGGTTTGGTTTGTTGTGTATTACAATACGAATTAAAACTTAATTAATTCAGATAGGAGAAAGAGTTGGAGGGTTGGATTCCTCAGGTAAACAATCACTTAACTCACAGATTTGACACGATTGCCATAACTTCACGATGACAGGCATAATCACATTCCATCACTATACTCTATCAAGCTATAGTAAATATCATTCAACACTTTGTATCATCATTCGATCTTAACAAAAGTAATTGAACAATCAGTAATTAAAAGCCACAAGGAATGGATTATTATATCACTATCTCAAATTCAACCAAGACATGAAAGATTTATCAAACCTAAAAACTTTTCTCAAAGATTAAAGATTCATAAAATCAAATAACAGTTGATCGGACTATTACAAGCATTAAGAACAATCTTACATGTGCCATCCATCTATATCATATCAATCATACCTACTGTAAAGCTAAACGATTATCCAACCATGATTCAAACCAACCCCCCAACATGAACGGATTAGTTCATATTGGGGGTTTCAAAACTCTGAAATGTAAAGATAGAAATGAAAGTAAACATGTTTTGTACTAAAAAATGAAATCTAAGAACTCCCTAAAAAAGCCTAAGCCGCCGATGAATGTACTCGATTCTCCCTTCGATCCATGTAAATGGATGTTTATCGTCTTCTATTCGCCTTCAAAATTCGTTCCTTAGCTCCCAAAATCGCCCAGAAAGAGTCCCAAGCCGTGATAGATTGATAACCCTAAAAAATGAGAAAATAGGGCCTTAAAACGTAACTGACAGCGTGGCGCTAGTTCTGGCGCTACTTGGCTCGCGCCATAAGTCGCGCCATCTTCTGGACATCAAAGGTTTCAAAGACCCGCGCGCACCACGGCGCTATCTGGGTCGCGCCAGCTTCTGATTCGCACCGGACTGTTGTAAACTTGCTCCGATTGATCCAAAACTCTTCCATCATCGGTCATTTATGAAAAACCTGTACTTTCTCATTAAAACCATTAAATTCTACTATTTTACTTGGAAACTTACAACAAATAGACCGATTTCGGGATCAAAATAATGTCGTAAAACGACATTATCAACAACCCCAAACCGAGCGTTGCTTGTCCCCAAGCAAAACAGCGACACAATTAAGTATTCAACTACTAACCAAACAATCGCAATTTCGACTTGTCGAGAATATCATTAGTGATCTCTAGTCAACTCAACAATCACCACGATTTACTTGTGAGATGGACACCACCCAGCAGACCTAGATATGGGATTCTAAACAACACAACCTTGGGAAAGGGAGTTATCAGGGACCACACCACACTTGAGTGTACCTAGAATAAACACACACATAAAGAGGATTTCGCCTTGACCCTACCTCACGGTTTTCTCTCTTCACTCGAGCCCTAGGTTTCACACATGTTGTCATGCTTTCAGAAGTTGGGTACAAGAATTCACAAAGCATGCATGAACAACATTTAAACAAGAACGCACAGTTGTATACAAATGGATCTCAGAAGGAATCCACTATCAAGACTAGGACATAGAAATGTTGCTTCGCCACTCTTTTAGAAACTCACCATGTTGAACTTAGATCTTTGAATGGGCCATGGTTGCTGCTTTCGGATGGAGGTCAATGGCTTTACAATCCTCAGAAGGAGGTTTGCTGATAATTGGGTGACCCTCCCGTTTTCTTTCGCTCATACTTCTCAACTCTTTATTTGAACTCCCTGAACTGACCTCTCAGTTTTATATATATATATTTTTTGGCAAACCCTTTTATGACTGATTGACTGGATTTGCGGGTTTTTTTAAGGGGGTACAACGGTTTTCTTTTGGGTACATGGAGTTATGAACAACAGTGGGATTAGCAGCAACCAAAAACTTGATGTATTCACACATGGTTTGTTCACAAAGATAGGCGAAAGCTTCACTCCTATTCCTATGAATGTCTTTGATAACGGATGCAAGTTATAGCGAGATCAACTACAACAACGACCAAAAGACTAAATGAGAAGTGTATCGAGTTGTGTGTAGTCTCTCAGAATCGAAATCAGCAGATGTATGGCTCAACAACCCACGGGTGGTCTCCACTAATGTCTCTGTGTGTGCATTCACCTAGATCCAACCTCGTGCTATATTATCCTTTTTAACTCCTCCCCCCAAAATTAGTGTCTTCGAACTCTCACACTAAATCATGCTAAACTGGTCGCCCATTCCTCACTATAAACAGGGTGATTGTTCAATCCACTGAGATCAACAAATGATAGACTCGACAAACCACCCCAAACCAGACACACACATTGTCCTCAACGGAACCAATTAACAGCACACAAGATAAACACGAGAATTGCGAAGCGGTACAAATAAAAATAATTACGCCACCCCAAACCTAATCTCTAGATTAGGTTTGTTTTCTCACAAGGAATCGCACAACGATAAAGTTCAAGTGAAAACAGGGACCCCAAACCTTGGTGAAACCGACGTTTGGGAAAAGGTGTTGTGTAGATACCTTTCAGGATGCATGCGCGGACCACTGTTCACTCGTTTTTGCCCTTTCTTCTGCTGCCTTGCTCTTGGTCATAACAGGATTTCTTCAGAGATCAAAAACTAAACACAAACACAAAAAACAACAAACAAAAGCAAAAACACACAATATAAGAAATTGCTAAAATAAAAAAAAATTAACCCTATGGTGGGTTGCCTCCCACCCAGCGCCTTGGTTTCGGTCGTGGCTCGACCTTCCGTCTGATCATTCCTTAGGCTTTTCATGATTGCCCGGCTCCTCTTCAACTTGACCTCGTACGTTCTCGAACATTTTGAGCACCGCTTTCTCACCGCCAACCCTCAGGGTCATTTCGCCTTCTTCCATGTCGATCAACGCTCTACTCGTGGCTAGGAAGGATCTTCCCAATATCAGCGGGACCTCTATATCTTCATCAATATCCAGCACCACGAAGTCCACCGGAAAGTAGAACTTGCCAACCTTGATGAGCACATCTTCTACCACTCCATATGGGTACACTATAGATCTATCCGCGAGCTTAAGGGTCATGTATGTTGGCTTCACCTCTCCCAAGCCAAGTTTCCTGAAAACAGATAATGGCATCAAGTTAATACTTGCTCCTAAATCATATAACACTTTATCAAAATTAAGATTCCCCATTTGAATAGGGATTAAAAAACTCCCTGGATCCTTAAGCTTCCGGGGAAGCTTGTTTTGAATAATCGCACTGCACTCTTCAGTAAGTGCAATGGTAGCTTGGTGTTCGACTGCCCTCTTCTTGGATAAGATCTCCTTCATGAACTTGAGATATGTCGATAATTGGGCTAGTGTCTCTGCGAAGGGAATGTTGATGTGTAGCTTCTTGAAGATGTCAAGGAACTTCTTGAATTGTTCCTCATCTTTATGTGCCTTTGCTCGACTCGGAAATGGTAGCGGTGGCACATACGGGTTGACTGGTGGTTGCTTCTTCTTCTTTTCTCCATCCTCCGGGTTTTCCTTCGCCATACCTTCTTCACTGGCTTCCTTCCCATCCACTTCTATGATCTCGACATCTTGCATTTTGAGCTCGGTTTCCTTTGATGACGTTTCTCGTGTAGGCTTATTGATCAACTCCTTGCCACTTCTCAGATAAATAGCCTTGCACTCCTCTCTTGGTATTCGTTCAGTCTGACCAAGGAATTGACCTTGAGTCCGTGATTGTAGTGCTTCAGCTATTTGTCCGACTTGTCTTTCTAACATCTTGATTGAGGCGGTATTCTAGTCAGTTGTCGCCTTCACATTACCCACTGTACTTGCCAACCCTTCAACCGCACCTTCCATCTTTGACATGAATTTCATCATCATGTCTTCTAACCCCGACTTCTTTTCTGAAGATTGTCCCTCATCATATTTCCTCTGATTATAACCTGGGGGACGATAAACATTCTGAATATTCGGTTGAATAGTAGCTCCTCTCAATTGATTAGTCAATGCATTCAATTGTGCCTTTATAGCCTCTAACTCTTCTGTTTCTTGCACGCTTGCGACTTTTCTAACAACGGATCTTGGAGTGGAATAGCTATGTTCTGCCAAATTCTCTATCAACTCGACCGCTTCCTCATAGGACTTGTTCATTAAGGCTCCACCTGTAGCAGCTGTGAGGTCATTCTTAAATTGAGGATTTAATCCCACATAGAATGTTTGGATAATCATCCACTCTTGTAACCCATGATGTGGACACTTCTTAAGCATCGCTTTGTATCTTTCCCATGCCTCGTACAAAGACTCTTGATCCCATTGCGAGAATATGTGATGTCGGATAACAGTTGAGCTGTTCGCCCCGGTGGAAAGAACTTGTTGAGAAAAGCTGTAACCATATCGTTCCAAGTTCGAATTGACCCCGGTGGTATATTCTCTTCCCAAGTAGTGGCTCGATCCCTCAATGAGAATGGAAACAACCGTATCTTGATCGAATCTTGGTCAGCCCCATTCACTTTGAAAGTATTGCATATCTTTTCAAATGCACGCAAGTGTGCATGGGGGTCTTCAGCTGGTGCACCTCCAAACATGTTCGATTGCACCAATTGGATGGTACCCAGTTTAATCTCAAAATTGTTAGCAGCTATCGGAGGTGCATAGGGTCCTCGTTGTGCAGCTCCCATGTTCGGGTTGGCGAAATTTCTCATGGGTACCCTTTGTGGTGGCGGCGGTGGATGATTGACATTGTTATTGACGCCATGATTAACATTATTGTTGACGTTGTGATTGAGACCATGATTGGCATTGTTGTTCGCATTTGCATTTGGAGGTGGTTGACCATTGTTCAATGGAGGACCATTGTTGATGGGCATCCCTTCTTCCCAATCATTTTCAATGTGGATGTTGACGTTGTGATTGAGACCATGATTGGCATTGTTGTTCGCATTTGCATTTGGAGGTGGTTGACCATTGTTCAATGGAGGACCATTGTTGATGGGCATCCCCTCTTCCCAATCATTTTCAATGTGGATGTTGACGTCAGCCATTCTGTTTCGTGCTTGTCTTCTCAGATCTCTGGCGGTTCTTTCTATTTCCGGGTCAATCGGTAGTAAGTCCCCAAATAGTCTCCTTCTTGGCATAAACCAAGAGGTAACCTGAAACAGAGAATATAGAATCTCAAAACCCAAAAATATATGAACTTTCAAAGCAGATTATAATAAAATAAAAACATGGTGTCTAATGTAATAATTTCCACAGCTGGTAGTGATATTCACACAAAACAGGTTCCCCAGCAGCGGCGCCAAAAACTTGATAAGCGGGTTTACACCCCCCTAAATCTACCGCAAGTGTACGGGTCGAATCAAGTAATAGTACTTATAAAGTACGAGTATCGAACCAAAGGAACCAGGTGTCAAGTACAACAATAACTGTATAGATTATTAACTAGACTAATGCAAATTGGTTTGGTTTGTTGTGTATTACAATACGAATTAAAACTTAATTAATTCAGATAGGAGAAAGAGTTGGAGGGTTGGATTCCTCAGGTAAACAATCACTTAACTCACAGATTTGACACGATTGACATAACTTCACGATGACAGGCATAATCACATTCCATCGCTATACTCTATCAAGCTATAGTAAATATCATTCAACACTTTGTATCATCATTCGATCTTAACAAAAGTAATTGAACAATCAGTAATTAAAAGCCACAAGGAATGGATTATTATATCACTATCTCAAATTCAACCAAGACATGAAAGATTTATCAAACCTAAAAACTTTTCTCAAAGATTAAAGATTCATAAAATCAAATAACAGTTGATCGGACTATTACAAGCATTAAGAACAATCTTACATGTGCCATCCATCTATATCATATCAATCATACCTACTGTAAAGCTAAACGATTATCCAACCATGATTCAAACCAACCCCCCAACATGAACGGATTAGTTCATATTGGGGGTTTCAAAACTCTGAAATGTAAAGATAGAAATGAAAGTAAACATGTTTTGTACTAAGAAATGAAATCTAAGAACTCCCTAAAAAAGCCTAAGCCGCCGATGAACGTACTCGATTCTCCCTTCGATCCTTGTAAATGGATGTTTCTCGCCTTCTATTCGCCTTCAAAATTCGTTCCTTAGCTCCCAAAATCGCCCAGAAAGAGTCCCAAGCCGTGATAGATTGATAACCCTAAAAAATGAGAAAATAGGGCCTTAAAACGTAACTGACAGCGTGGCGCTAGTTCTGGCGCTACTTGGCTCGCGCCATAAGTCACATCATCTTATGGACATCAAAGGTTTCAAAGACCCGCGCGCACCATGGCGCTATCTGGGTCGCGCCAAAGGTCGTGCCAGCTTCTGATTCGCACCGGACTGTTGTAAACTTGCTCCAATTGATCCAAAACTCTTCCATCATCGGTCATTTATGAAAAACCTGTACTTTCTCATTAAAACCATTAAATTCTACTATTTTACTTGGAAACTTACAACAAACAGACCGATTTTGGGATCAAAATAATGCCGTAAAACGACATTATCAACAACCCCAAACCGAGCGTTGCTTGTCCCCAAGCAAAACAGCGACACAATTAAGTATTCAACTACTAACCAAACAATCGCAATTTCGACTTGTCGAGAATATCATTAGTGATCTCTAGTCAACTCAACAATCACCACGATTTACGTGTGAGATGGACACCACCCAGCAGACCTAGATATGGGATTCTAAACAGCACAACCTTGGGAAAGGGAGTTATCAGGGACCACACCACACTTGAGTGTACCGAGAATAAACACACACATAAAGAGGATTTCGCCTTGACCCTACCTCACGGTTTCCTCTCTTCACTCGAGGCCTAGGTTTCACACATGTTGTCATGCTTTCAGAAGTTGGGTACAAGAATTAACAAAGCATGCATGAACAACATTTAAACAAGAACGCACAGTTGTATACAAATGGATCTCAGAAGGAATCCACTATCAAGACTAGGACATAGAAATGTTGCTTCGCCACTCTTTTAGAAACTCACCATGTTGAACTTAGATCTTTGAATGGGCCATGGTTGCTGCTTTCGGATGGAGGTCAATGGCTTTACAATCCTCAGAAGGAGGTTTGCTGATAATTGGGTGACCCTCCCATTTTCTTTCGCTCATACTTCTCAACTCTTTATTTGAACTCCCTGAACTGACCTCTCAGTTTTATATATATATATATATATATATATATATATATATATATATATATATATATATATATATATATATATATATATATTGGCAAACCCTTTTATGACTGATTGATTGGATTTGCGGGTTTTTTTAAGGGGGTACAACGGTTTTCTTTTGGGTACTTGGAGTTATGAACAGCAGTGGGATTAGCAGCAACCAAAAACTTGATGATTTCACACATGGTTTGTTCACAAAGATAGGCGAAAGCTTCACTCCTATTCCTATGAATGTCTTTGATAACGGATGCAAGTTATAGCGAGATCAACTACAACAACGACCAAAAGACTAAATGAGAAGTGTATCAAGTAGTGTGTAGTCTCTCAGAATCGAAATCAGCAGATGTATGGCTCAACAACTCACGGCGCTATCTGGGTCGCGCCAAAGGTCGCGCCAGCTTCTGATTCGCACCGGACTGTTGTAAACTTGCTCCGATTGATCCAAAACTCTTCCATCATCGGTCATTTATGAAAAACCTGTACTTTCTCATTAAAACCATTAAATTCTACTATTTTACTTGGAAACTTACAACAAACAGACCGATTTCGGGATCAAAATAATGTCGTAAAACGACATTATCAGAGGACGGTAAACATTGTTAGATTGAGAAGCATTAGAATGGTTAGAAGAATTAACGTATTGTTGCTGCCCTTGAGGTTGACTCCATGAAAAATTAAGGTGTTTCTTCCACCCCTCATTATAGGTGTTCGAGAAAGGGTCGTTCCTCGGCTGGTTGTTTCGGTTTTGTAAGAACTGAACATGTTCAGGTTCTTGAGCAGCGGGGGACACTTCTGGACTACCTCCCTTCAAGTGGTTTGTGATAGCGGCTAGCTGAGCTTTTATCACCTTCAACTCATCCGAGTCTTGAACACTAGCTACCCGTCTAATAGAAGATCGTGGAATGGCATAGCTATGTTCGGCTAAATTCTCGATTAAATCGACTGCTTCTTCATATGTCTTATTCATGAGAGCTCCACCCGCTGCAGCAGTGATGTCATTCTTGAACTGCGGGTGAAGGCCTCCAAAGAACGTTTGGATAATTACCCAGCTGTGTAACCCATGATGCGGACACTTTTTCAACATGTCTTTATATCGCTCCCATGCCTCGTATAGCGTCTCTTGGTCCCATTGAGCGAAGTGGGTAATATCGGACATCAGTTGAGCGGTTCTTCCCGGTGGAAAGAATTTCTGGAGGAATGTAGCTTTTAGGTCTACCCATGTAGTGATCTGATCCGATGGTAGGCCCTCTATCCAGATTTCAGCTCTACCCTTGAGTGAGAAGCTGAACAGTCTTAGCTTGATGGCATCCTCGTTCACCCCATTGACCTTGAACGTGTTGCAAATCCTCTCAAATGCACGGAGATGTGCATGAGGATCTTCTGTTGGTGCTCCTCCATACAGATTTTGTTGTACCATGACGATGGTACTCGGTTTTATCTCGAAGTAGTTTGCTCCGGTTGTGGGTGGTTGGACGCCTATCCGTGCGGCTGCCACATTAGGATTGGCAAACGACCGCATAGGACGTCTTTCCGGAGGTGGTGGAGGTGGGTCATTGCGAGGAGGTCTCTTGTCACCCATCTTCAATTGTCTTTGAGCTTTGGACGCTTTTCGTATCTGACGGGCGGTTCTATCGATTTCCAGATCGATCGGTTCGATTTCCTTCCCTCGGGTCTTCCTTGGCATAAACCAGTTAGTACCTGAAATGGAAAGTAAACAGAATTAGCAATCCAAAAACTAAAAGTGATGAAATAAAATAAAAAGAATAAAAATGTTCAATGTAATAGCGCTTACAGGTGGTAGTGCTATCAGTTGCAACTAGTTCCCCGGCAACGGCGCAAAAAACTTGATAGGCGGGTTTACACCCCCCCTAAATCTTACCGCAAGTGTACGGTGTCGAAATCAAGTAATAGTACTGAAATTACGAGTATCGAACACAGGGGACTAGGAACTAAGTATCACAATAACTATAAGATCTATTAACTGAACGGTCGCAAATTTGAGTTGTTGGAATTTAACTAATCAATTGCAAATACTTAAATCAAACACGAGACAGTAGACAACTTGAGGAACTTTGGATAGAGAAAACGGTTGAGGGTTGGAAATCCTAAGGTTTTCACGTACAAACACTTGACTTAAAATAATTACCAATTATTCCCCTTAATGAATACCCAATCTCTAACAATCACCGTGGTTCTTTCTCAAGCAACCACGGCTTTTATTTTGAAGGTATAAGTTTTATCTCTCGATCTCAACCTATATGATTCAAAACACATTAGACTTCAGATTTTAATAGGAACTAAGGCTTACTTGGTATATCTCTATCCAATTTCTCACCTTAGGCATGCAATTCTAATTCTAAGTAACAATTAATTCTCTCGAACTTAATTGCTAACAAACAAATCAGATGTAAATTGGCCAAACTCACAAAAGCATTAAAATCCAAATCACATGCTTCATTAAAATAGGAAAAACTGATAAAAGTCTCAAGTTACATGTTCATACACTTTAAACCAAATTCATTCCAACCCCCAACATCTAAAGATTAGTTCATGTTGGGGGTGGACTCAAACATAAGAAAAGGGGATGAAAAAGTGTGTGTAAACATCGTGATTGTAAACGTAAAGAAAATACTGTTGACTCCCTTCTCTCGGCTCTAATCCGATTCTCCTCGTGAATTCCTCCTCAATCGATCCTCTATCGTGGCTCCAAAAGACGTAAAAAGTCTCTGAAAATCGCCCCCAAGCTGCCTCCCATCGCGCGTGTCGAGATTCTGACCTAATTCCGCAAAACACCAAATTATAGAACTGAAACAGGGACATGCGCGGTTTGTCCCGCGGTTTGAAGTCGCGCCAGAAACCGCATGGTTTCTAGATGTGTTAGGTCAGGTCCTGGTTATGGTTCGGATACGGGTCTTGGGCTTGATCTCGGGCTTCCGTTGGGCTTCGTTTTGGCTCTCTTTTGGACTCTTTTTAGCTTCTTTTCTCGATGATTGTCGCCTTTTAGAATACCTGCACATTTCACTCGATAAACCATAAAATTCCGCCTTTTTTCTAGAACACAAGCCAATCTCATTGGTTTGAGGACCAAAAATAACGCCAAAAAGTGGCGTTATCAGTCTGATAGCCAACTTGTTCTTTGGAAGGATAAGATCGTCATCCGGATTTCGCGCGTTCACCTAAGGATGGGATGAACGGTGTGATGGAATAACCGTATTTTCATCGGAGGAATTGCCATCACCATGCTCAAGAATTTGTGCCATTGGATCTGTGTTGGAACATGTTAGATCACTGGGATAAAAGTTGCAAGTAACCAGTTTTGAGAAAAATCTCAAAATTTCCTAACTCTGGGATGTTGTCGCACAAAGCCAATCCTAATCGCATGACACTGTTAATCACACGACACTTGTGCGATGAAAAATGTTATCGCATAAGGCGTGTGCGATTAAGATGAATGCAAGAGTTGTGCGATGACTATGAATATTTGAATACATACGTTGTGCGACAACGTTGAATACTTCGAAATATTTTGAAGTCCCAACCCAGATTCTAAGAAATCAATTGAAAGATCATAAAAAAATGAACCCTATTGTCGATTCACTACCAGAATACTTATCCTATAATGTTTTAGCATTAAAACTAACACAAAGAGTGGATTTGAATCTGGAATATGAACAGTTGCAAATAACTCGACTTTTTCAATCAAAAATCAAACATATCTAACAATGTAACGGATTAATCGAATCAAAATGATAGAAATACTAACCTGACAAGATTGTGAATCGAATACAACAAGTATCAGCACCAAATACGAGAATCAAAAATCAACAGTTTCGAGAGAGAATGGGTTTATGCGAGAAGTCAGAAAAGTTCAAATGTTTGAAAAATCGCACTATATATAGAACCTAGGGATGTGTGACATGTGGCACAATATGATTGGTCCAAGGTTTGACCTGCCACCTGTCAACTAATCGCATGAAAGATGTGCGAGTAGTTCATCTTCATCGCATGAAGCTTATGCGATGAAGGATTCAAAGTTATCGATCAAAGAACATCAATGAACAGTAGTTATCGCATGATGCTTATGCGATAAGAACTTTGATCGCATGTAGCTTATGCGATGAACATGAGTTATCGCATGAAGCTTGTGTGATGAGGAAAGTTGTCGAACAAGGCTTGTGCGATTAAGAGACTTGATCGCATGAGCTATGTGCGATAACTTCCTACACTTAGACATTTTTCATAAAATCTGACTTTTTCCAACTTTCAAAAATCAACTTTTCCAAGTTAAAAGATGTCCAACTTTTAACTAGTTCTCTCCAACTGTCTTTTTAAAACATTTTGCTCCCCCTACAATGATGCATAAGATTTTCCAAAATAATTTTCCATCAAGTAGAGTTTGCTTGAAAATTAGAATTAGAAGACTTACCTCTGTCTTCAATGACTCGCATATGATTTGAGCAACGCATGTATAAACATGATTTCATGCTCCCCCTTGACAAATGATCAATTCTTTTCATTTCTCCCCCTAAACACATGCACACAAACATCAAACTGAACAAAGAAACCATGAAGAGATAATATTGAAAAAATAACAAGACAAAAGATAAAATTTGAAATAAACTTTGTAATCTACAGAAAGACATAAACTTTTGAACTAATCATAATAAAGATTCAATAATATGAAAATTATTATTTTCAAACAAGAGTTTTAAGCTTGAATGAATAATAAGAATTTTCAAAGTATTGAATGAATATTAAGAATAATCAAACTTTCATGTTCAACATGCCTAGCTTTGAAATTAAAATTTTGAAACGTTTCTCATCCAAAGCTTTTGTGAAAAGATCGGCAAGTTGAAATTCAGTAGATACAAAATAAAGTTCAATTGTACCTTTTTCAACATGGTCCTTAATAAAATGATACCGTATGTCGATGTGCTTTGTCTTCGTGTGTTGGACCGGATTCACTGAAATAGCAATTGCAGGTTTACTATCACAATAAATGGGAATTTTGTCATACTTACAGCCAAAATCCATTAGTTGAGTCTTCATCCAAAGAACTTGCGAACAACAACTTGCGACAGCAACATACTCAGCCACCGCTGTAGATGTCGAAACACAGTTCTGTTTCTTGGAAGCCCAGCTCACTATGTTATCTCCCAAAAATTATACATGTCCGATTGTGATTTTCTGTAACACCCTCGAATTGGGAAAGAGCAACTAATTAAAATTTTCGATATTACATCTGAAATAATAGGATTTCTTTCTATAATCCAATAGGTAAAATACCTCAAATTACAATCTATGGTTAACCTCAAAACAATATATAATTCAAGTCTTGTTACAAAGACTAAAACCACATCGAGTGTTACTTAACCCAAGTACAAGTTGCTAAACCCAAGGATGAATGCGGAAAACTTCACTTAAGCTATTCACCTCTCGAGCACTTTACTAGCACACGACCTTTCACAGTGTTACTAGAACTACTCCCAACCTGAACCTGTTGCACATGCCGACAAATAAAAAGGGTTAGGCTAACGCCTAGGGAGTTCAAGAGTTTATAGCATGACTTAAATAATTCTTTAAATGAAAGTTTGCAACATAGATTATGATTTCCAAAAGAGTTTACAAAATGGATATAAACGACTCATTTTCCAACACACCCAAAATTTATGAGAAAAGTTCCCAAAAAGTATAACGCGTTTTCCAAAATGAAATCCAATCCAAACTCACTCAACCCATGAATAATTCTATATTATGCAAAACCTTCAAATATGGTTGACGACAGAATGCTCATCCCATAAATCATGGAAACCCATCCATTTAAATATAATACTTCATCGAAAACATAATATGAACCAATACTCACGCGAACGCAAAATATAATGAAGTTCCAAATACCATAAATATGGAAGTGACCTGCTTCATTCAAACTTTAATATACATGGAGGGGAATCCAATATTAAAGCTATCAAATTGCAGTCAATCGTATAAGACCAACGATAATAAAACATGGATATTATAAAATCCCAAGCAAGGTTGGCCAACGACGGGGGAGACCCGTATCCATTGAGAGTGGATGAACACAAAAGTACGCCACTCAAACAATGTTTATCGTACGACACTCCACTGCATAAAACCCCAAGTGTCCCATACGACGCCTTTCAAGACACACCCTAAGAGACAGCTGACCTTAGCGGAATGTTACTAAGAACACCACCAAAGGCTCAGCACAAGCGGGAATACAACCATGGCATTGCCCCGACATGGCGAAGGTCAATAAAACGCCCGTCAATCAACCTGACAGCTCAACCGGACTCAACCCTCCTAGTGTACCCTTGAAAAGTAAAGGTCATAAAACATGGGGCCCGGTCAAATCCTGCGACTCCCAGTAAACCATCAAATAAAGACTGACTTACGTGCCTATGGATCCAATGCAACACAGTCTATAATAATACGCCCATCCTGGAATGACTAACGCACCCGAGCATGTAAATATCCATAATGCGCAATAATATGCGACATGATGCAATAAATGCAAACCATGAATAAGACCCCACATTAAGTCAACAAAACCGGACAAAATGTCCCCAAGACTTCTTCAAAGTCAAACCGAGCAAATAAACTCCATTTTGAGCAATAAATCTTTTAAGGACATATTTATGATTTCTACACATCACAATATCCAAAAATCCCAAATATGGGTGTTTTGCAACATTTATGAAGTTAAATACTTCAAGAGAGTTAAACTCATCAAATAACTCAACAATTGGTAGTTTCAAGTAAAACACACAAGTACTTGGAAAATAACATTTTTTTGGCATGTACAAATTTTTCACAAATCAACTTGAACTCACCTTGCTAGATTTAGGCTAAATCTAGATTTTCCCCAAACTTGCATCTTCAAGCCAAATCCTCCAAAAACCTAGATCCATAAGTTTCCAACCATCAATAATTAGATCTAACCATGTAGAATCATTCTCCAACCATTTACATCAAAATACCCTCTTATATCAAAACCCTAACTTCCATAAATGAATAGAAGAGAAGATTACCTTAACCATACTTGAATCCACCAACCAAAAACCTCTAGAATCACCAAGATGAACCACAAACTCCCAATCTTCAAAGTGGAGTGGAAAGGGTTGGATGAAACCCTAGAAACTTGATGAAGAAGATGAAGTGAAAGGTTTCTAGAAAAAGGTTAAGGTTCATAACAATGGTAAGGGGTTTGATTTGGGGAAGAAGATGAAGAGGATCGGGAAGATTTAGGGTTTCTTTGGGGAGAAATTCGGCATTAGAGAGAGAGATCTGTTTTGGGTTTTGGGATGAAGTGAGGAATGAGAGAGAGAAGTCTTAAAAGGAAACCAAAATATCCCACCAGACATGTCGCGAACGTCCGCATGGTCCTTTGTGGACGTCCGACTCAATCTGATCCGAATTCCCATTTTCTCTTTGTTGCTTCCGCGGATGACCCGTGGACTTCCGCACATCGCGGACGTCCGGCCTTGCCCCTGCGGATGTCCGTGAGTCCCAATTTCGTTTTCCAGTTTTTCGGGTGTTACAATCCTCCCAACCTTAGAATGATTTCGTCCTCGAAATCTAGATTCTTACAACCAAAGGCTATCTAACTCAACACCCTTCCCGTTCCATTAGCTTTTGACTGGAATTTAAATTTTCCCACACAGACTGCTAGGACAAATCCTCAAGCAAATTCTTACCAACAATGCCCTCTCAAGTACCTTGTACTTATGTCCTGGGTGAGCACTCTATCCACTGGAGTAACTCTTAATCAGACAACTTCGGTTGTCTCCCAACCTTAGAATGTTCCATACTTCCCGATTTCGGTCCAGACTCTAAATCAATTCAAGGTTTGATTAATACCGAGACCAACCGAAATCTCTAATTCCAATTGTTCCTACCATTAACTGTCGTTTAATTCCAACGAACCGTAATAGACTCCAAGACCCGCGGTCGTCACTGACCCATCGATTATACGACTCCAAGAATCCATCCCAACATTAATCATCAAACCGACAGGTTCTTTAACCACACACGAAAGTTATTCCACCAAAACTACTCATCACAATTGAGCATCTTAAGATTACTACAACCGTTATCATTATTTCTTTAAAATCATACTACACCCTCCGAATACGCTAACGGTTCTCGACCTCGAACCTAAAAGGTTGACACCTAGTCATACCACTAAGCTTTGAACTCTAACAGAACTCTACACACGAGTTTTGTTCACCGAGCATTCCCAGAAAACTAGGGTTATCAATACGGTGTCTAAAGGGTCCTTCCTGCGGAAATTGTCCAAGACCCAAAACAGGGTTGCCAACAAAACGGTTACCACCAACCTCAAAATACGATATCGCGAATCTAACCCTTCAGTTACCACACGTACATCGACTCTGCCACCGGTACCATCCGGCCTATAGCACCATCATGCGTCGAAACACTCAACTTTTCATAGTCGAGGTTCTACTCACACTTACTCTTAACCGGGGTTACATAACCTTCCCAAGGTCCTAATGAGTTCAAGGTTCTCAAGTGAATTATTTAACAAATATTCCAATCAAAACTTTTTATAGAAATTTTCAACATAAAGGTTTTCATATCAAATTATTCGTACGTATAAAAACTACTACTATCTACTCGGTAGTTGCGCAAAAATGGACACGCTTGTGCCACATATGAAAATCATGTTGAAAACTATTTCATCGCAGTTTAGATTATCAACAAAACGCAAAAGCGTAATAAACAGCTTCTTTGAAATGAACCGCTACGGTCCTAGAATGGATTGATTCATGCCATGCACTTAAAGTAACTGCCTACTTTAAATAGTGTGCAACGAAAAGGTTTGTACGTACTTTAAAAGAAGTTCAAATGACATTCGATTCCAAAAATTCCTTTTTAACCATAAAATGGCATGGGACAAGGTCCACCAACAAAATTTGCATGCGTCAGTTTATTTCACAAAACGATGAAACGATTCATAAGTACACTTTGGTCAAAACATAAAATGACTTGTGTCAGTTCCAAGTTTAAAGGAAAAATCAATATGTTTTCATCAGTTAAAGATATCGACTAAAACATCATGGGGAAATCTCAAATTGGAGTATGCATGCAAGCTTGTAACACTTTCCTAGTAGTTTTCTTGGAATGAAATAACATGCATCAAATAGTTCACGACTAATTTCAAAAGATGAAACTCTTTAAATCAATCTCCAAAAATTTCCCATCTGGTCATATAATGACATAAGAGTAAAACATTCTTGACAAACCTCACACATTAATGTGTTTTCTCAAAACTTAGGAGAATAACAGATGCTTGTAAATGATTAACACCAAAAAGGGTTTAAATCCACTTTCAACTTCGAATCATACAAACAGTGCGCATTAGTGTTCCAAAAACTTAAATAGTTTCACGCACTCTAGGTCGAGACAAATGATTCTTCCAAAATCCCCATCACGGAGCATTTACACTAAAAGTCTTTTCACTTGTAATACAAAACGTCGAAATGTCGATACTTAAAATTTACTTATTAAATACTCAAAATACACCTTTTCTCAAAAACCAAAAAGGGTTACAATTTTCCAAAATGTTCATCGAACCAAAATTGACCAAATGTCAACGACTCACACATTCGTATTTTCAAAATGTAACGTGTCGTAAACCATGCATGATCCCCACAACACTAAAACATACTTTGACCAACTGGCCTTCATTTATGCAATGTGTTAATAAAACATTTTCAATTCACGATTCATTTATCAAAATGTCGAGAGGTAATGGTTACCAAGCTATGCATACCCCTAGGTCGATATAATGTATTTGCATGAAATGGTAATAAAATAATCAACTGACCGAAAGCGCATTAAGTAAATTGTTATGAAATACTATCGAGGTGTTCTTTCATGCATTACTTATGTCACTTATAAATCAATCCATATGCTGAACAAGTTGCAACAAAATGTGCTAACACAAATCTTTGAAAGAGAAATCATGCGACACCAAAGTTTCAAAACTCATCCATTTTAGTCGTCTTATGGCATAAAATAATATTTCTCAACAAAGCCCGAGTTGGACAAAATGCCCAACATAACTCATAAATTTTCACATAAATAAATGGGGTATGCACATTGTAAAATTTGCACTCACACGACACAAAACGTCGTAAAACAAAACTCCATGAAATTCAATGGGCTCAATGACCTCAAGTCAATAAAATGGCACCAAACATTTTGCTTCCAAAAGTCGAATCGCAATAAGCAAAATCATGACTAAAACGTCAAAATTCCAAAAATCCCCTTCTTGTTGTAATACCATATAAACAACATTGATCAACAAACTTGCATTAAACCAAGTCTCCAAAATAGCTTTACATAGACATAATGGAAAATAACTTTCCGTCCAAACTTTAACATATGTGGAGGAGATCCAATGTTAAAGTCATAAGCCGTAGTTACTTGCCCAACATCTTAAACATCATAAAAATATGGATATCACTGTATCCGAAAGTAACGTTGGACAACAACAAAATGGAACAAGTTCCGACGAAGTTTGCAACTCCCGCAATAAAATAATTTCGTGCAGGTTCAAAACCATGATTTAAAATCTTGTGTGTGCTAAACATTTTCCAAGATTTCGTAACACAATCCATATAAGGATTTGAAACACAAGAAATAATTGATGCAATTTATTTTGAAATAAATTTCGTGCATAACTTAGTCGCCACTCAAAGTTTCAACCCATGCTCCTCCAAATCCCTCCGGTCCACTATTGTCATCCGGATGCTCAAACCTCTCAAGGCAAAGTTGGGAATTACATCGATTAATATTACGGTTTTTCCCTCAAATCAAAGTCGGTTCAATAAGTCTATGGTTCTAATCCAACCATCAATTTCGACCCGAAACGATCCACTTAAAGCAAACATCATGCTTATTGTCACCCTAAGTGACTAATACTAAAATCGTCAATCTTTTCCAACGACTATTCGCTCAGAAACTTCTTCACTACCCAAATGGTCGTCACATTAAAGTAGTTCAAGTATGCACATGTACTAGGAGGCTCACCATGACACTGGCCAGGTGTCATTATGAACGTACCGTACATGATTATCCTTGCTACTCTCGTCGTGATTCTCGTTTCTAGTGACTCCAACGACCTCAAAATATCCTATCTTAAAGTGCCTAATGGTGAATTTCACTCTCATTTACTTAAAGGAACGCTAGTTTGAGTCTAGGTATCCAAAATCAACACCTAATTCTCTCAAACTTATGCTCTGATACCAACTTGTAACACCCTCAAATTGGGAAAGGGCAACTAATTAAAATTTTCGATATTACATCCGAAATAATAGGATTTCTTCCTATAATCCAATAGGTAAAATACCTCAAATTACAATCTATGGTTAACCTCAAAACAATATATAATTCAAGTCTTGTTACAAAGACTAAAACCACATCGGGTGTTACTTAACCCAAGTACAAGTTGCTAATCCCAAGGATGAATGCGGAAAACTTCACTTAAGCTATTCACCTCTCGAGCACTTTACTGGCACACGACCTTTCACAGTGTTACTAGAACTACTCCCAACCTGAACCTGTTGCACATGCCGACAAATAAAAAGGGTTAGGCTAACGCCTAGGGAGTTCAAGAGTTTATAGCATGACTTAAATAATTCTTTAAATGAAAGTTTGCAACATAGATTATGATTTCCAAAAGAGTTTGCAAAATGGATATAAATGACTCATTTTCCAACGCACCCAAAATCTATGAGAAAAGTTTCCAAAAGGTATAAAGCGTTTTCCAAAATGAATTCCAATCCAAACTCACTCAACCCATGAATAATTCTATATTATGCAAAACCTTCAAATATGGTTGACGACAGAATGATCAACCCATAAATCATGGAAAACCATCCATTTAAATATAATACTTCATCGAAATATAATACGAACCAATACTCACGCGAACGAAAAATGTAATGAAGTTCCAAATACCATAAATATGGAAGTGACCTGCTTCATTCAAACATTAATATACATGGAGGGGAATCCAATACTAAAGCTATCAAATTGCAGTCAATCGTATAAGACGAACGATAATAAAACATGGATATTATAAAATCCCAAGCAAGGTTTGGCCAACGACAGGGAGACCCGTATCCATTGAGAGTGGATGAACACAAAAGTACGCCACTCAAACAATATCCAAAAATCCGAAATATGGGTGTTTTACAACATTCATGAAGTTAAATACTTCAAGAGAGTTAAACTCATCAAATAACTCAACAATTGGTAATTTCAAGTAAAACACACAAGTACTTGGACTCACCATGCTAGATTTAGGCTAAATCTAGATTTTCCCCAAACGTAAGCTCCTTTGAAGAAACTAGCATCTTCAAGCCAAATCCTCCAAAAACCTAGATCCATAAGTTTCCAACCATCAATACATAGATCTAACCATGTAGAATCATTCTCGAACCATTTACATCAAAATACCCTCTTATATCAAAACCCTAACTTCCATAAATGAAGAGAAGAGAAGATTACCTTAACCATACTTGAATCCACCAACCAAAAACCTCTAGAATCACCAAAATGAACCACAAACTCTCAGTCTTCAAAGTGAAGTGGAAAGGGTTGGATGAAACCCTAGAAACTTGATGAAGAAGATGAAGTTAAAGGTTTCTAGAAAGGTTAAGGTTCATAACAATGGTGATGGGTTTGATTTGGGGAAGAAGATGAAGAGGAGAGGGAAGATTTAGGGTTTCTTGGGGGAGAAATTCGGCATTAGAGGGAGAGATATCTGATTTGGGTTTTGGGATGAAGTGAGGAATGAGAGAGAGAGAGAGAAGTCTTAAAAAGAAACCAAAATATCCCACCAGACATGTCGCGGACGTCCGCATGGTCCTTCGCGGTCGTCCGGATCAATCTGATCTGAATTCCCGTTTTTCTCTCTATTACTTCCGCGGATGACCCGTGGACTTCCACACATCGCGGACATCCGGCCTTGCCCTTGCGGATGTCCGTAAGTCCCGAATTCGTTTTCCAATTTTTCGGGTGTTACATTTTCCGATCCAATAAACTTCCACCATGATCCGCGTCAGAATAAGCTGTTAGCTCATATCCCGTCCCTTTCGGATACCATAATCCAAGATAAGTCGTGCCTTTCAAATATCTGAAGATGCGCTTGACAGCTCCGAGATGAGATTCTTTCGGATCAGCCTGAAATCTTGCACATAAACATGTAGCAAACATAATATCTGGACAACTTGCAGTTAAATACATGAGTGACCCGATCATACCTCGATAAGTCCTTAAATCTACCTTCTTACCATTTGGATCTGGACCAATCTTAGAAGCTGGTGCCATAGGTGTTCCGATTGATATACAATTCTCCATTTTGAATTTCTTCAAAATATCGAATATGTATGATTCTCGTTGAGAATTGCTTCACTTGCAATCCGAGAAAGAAGCTGATCTCTCCCATCATTCTCATCAGGAACCTAGTCACCATGAGGTCAGAAAATCATGTATACAAACCAGGATTAGTCGAACCAAATATAATATCGTCTACATAAATCTGCACAATAATAATGTCACCTTCTTCGCGCTTAATGAATAATGTTGTATCAATTTTACCTTTGTCGAATCCTGACTCAAGTAGAAAAGTTGATAGAACTTCATACCATGCGCGAGGGGCTTGTTTCAGTTCGTACAAGGCTTTATGCAGAATATAGACATGATTTGGATGTTCCTTGTCGACGAAACCTTCTGGTTGAGACACATATACCTCCTCCTTAAGAATGTCATTCAGAAAAGTTGTTTTCACATCCATCTGATAGACGGTGAAATTCTTGTAAGCCGTAAAAGCTAGAAAAATCCTTATAGCTTCAATTCTTGCGACCGGAGCATATGTCTCGTCATAATTGATGCCCTCTTGCTGGCGATAGCCTTTTGCTACGAGTCTGGCTTTGTTACGAATAATTATTCCATCTTCATCCTTTTTATTTTTAAAGACCCACTTGGTTCCTATGACGATTTTATCCGCAAGTCGTGGAACTAGCCTCCAAACTTTTAACGCTTCAAACTGGTTAAGCTCGTCTTGAATGGCTAACACCCAATCTGGATCATTCAGAGCCTCAGAAACCATTACAGATTCAATATTGCTCAGAGAGATTGCAAAGAGACACTCATTGGCCGTAGCTTTTAGAGTTGACGATCGTGTTTGAACTGGTGAATCCGGATCACCTATTATCTGATGAATAGGATGAGCCTTCGTCCACTTTGTTGAGTGTGGGTGTGGAACATACGATGTTTGAACATTAGTTGTCTCTTCATCAGCTAATGGTACTTCTACTTCAACACTTGGAATTTCCAGAGGAATAGCGGTAGAAGGAATTGGTTCTCCAGAAGATTCAGGTGGTTGCTGAGGAGTATTTGTAACATTGACTGAAGAACTAGCGTTATGTGTTGAATCTTCCAAAATAATAGGAATTTATTGTTGTGTAGCATTGACAATTGGTACAGAAGATTCTTGAACAGAAGTAGAAACATCAACCGTTATTGATTGAGTTGCGTTTTTTTCAATAGTAGGAACGGCAGCGGAATTCGTTGTAGATGCTTGTCTCTTCCTGTTAAGAACATCAGATGAATTGTAAGTACCAAAATATTCATCGTATAAATCTTCAAATAAAAAATCAAGATCAGTTAAATGAGATTTAGAAGCTGAAGGTTGATTCTGATTCGGTTTTGGAACAGGTTCTGAACTGATATGTGCAGAAGCTAAGATTCCAGTTATCACGGGTTCTGAACTGTTGTGATCAGAAGCCACTTCTTCAGTTTCATCAAACTTCACGTTAACGCTCTCAATAATAGTCCTGGATTGCTTCAGATAGATACGATATGAAGTTGCAGAGAAAGAATAACCGACAAAGATTCCATCAATGGCCTTCGGACTGAACTTGTTACGGTTCTCCTTGTCGTTCAAAACAAAACATTTGCAACCAAAGACACGAAAGTGCTTTATGGTTGGCTTCCGTTTGTTCATGCTCTCGTAGGGAGTTTTACCAAACCGGCGATGAATAATAGAACGATTCTGAGTGTAGCATGCAGTTGCGATAGCCTCAGCCCAAAGAGATAACGGTAGATTCGAATAAGCCAGCATTGTTCTTGCGGATTCAACTAATGTTTTGTTTCGTCTTTCCACAACACCGTTCTGTTCAGGAGTTCTAGCCGCGGAAAATTGTTGAGTAATCCCGTTTGATTCATAAAAATCTCCCAAGATTCTGTTTTTAAATTCCGTGTCGTTGTCCGAACGAACGATTTTAATTGATACTTGTATATTATTCTGTGCTGACTTGATGACATTGATTAAATGGTCTGAAGTTTCATCCTTTGAGCGAAGAAACTTAACCCATGTGTAACGAGAAAAATCATCAACTATCACCAACATGTATTTCCTACCACCTATGCTTTTAGTCTTCATAGGGCCACACAAATCCACATGTATTAATTCCAATACACTCTTTGTTGGTTCAGGTTTCAGCTATGAAAAACCCTTTTCATTTTACCTTTCTCGCAAGCATCACAAAGATTTTCAGCACCAAACTTCAATACTGTAAGACCCCGAACTAAATCACCTAGAACTAACTTCTGGATGTATCGAAAATTTAGATGTGACAACCTTCGGTACCATAACCAGCTTTGTTGAACTGAAGCCTTTGACAAAAAACACACATCATTTTCTGGTTTTACCGCAGACAGATTGATTGTATAAAGATTTGACTTTCGCATGCCAACTAAAAGTTCTTTCCCTTCATCAGTTCTGACACAGCACCTTGTTGCTTTGAAATTAACTTCCAAGTCTTTATCACAAAATTGTCTGATGTTAAACAAGTTGTGTCCTAGTCCTTCAACATAACTGACCTTCTTTATTGTTAACTTGTCTTACCAAATCTCACTCGGCCGCGAACCACAAGGGTTGTGGCGTACTGGTTAAGGCCTTGGGGATGTGGTGGAATATCCCATCTGCCCAGGGTTCTAATCCAGGCGTACACAACAACTGTGGCCACTGAGGTTTAATCAGGGCTGATGTCTTGCAGTCATAATTTGCCAAGGGATTAGTCTAGGCATAGCCTAGGACACCCTTCCCCAAAAAAAAATCTCACTCGGCCGCAATCCTTCTCAACATAGTTTGTTAACATGTAACTTCGGCCGATCATATGTTTTGAGCATCCAGAATCTAGATACCATAAATTATTCTTCTGCAAACAACCAGATTAGGCATTTTTAGTTACCCATTTGAAGATGGGTCCTTTTTGGTTAGTTGCACGAGACACCTTTTTGAGAACTGGTGGTCTCTTTTTCTTTAAAACATTGGTTGTTTGAATAACGCTTGTAAGAATTAAACCAACAACAAGAATTAAACCAACAACAAGAACCAGGTTTAGCAAAAAGATTATTACGACCACAAGCAAAACAAAAACATTCCTCATTTGAAAAACTCAACAATTGCTTGTTTGAATAACGCTTGTAAGAATTTACAAGTTGTCGTATATCATTCGCAACAAATTGTTTCTTATTTGAAAAACTAATGTTTTTGACATTCTGCTTGGTTGGTGAAATAGTCTTTTGCTTCAACCGCCATTCTTTCTTCATATCCTTCTCATTCACAAAATGATCTGAAAAATTAGAAAATTTAGAGTCAGAAGTATCGGAACGATGAAAAGTGTTTTTCTTTGATTTTCCACTCTTCTTTCTTTTCTTTAAGGGTTTTTCGGAAATAGGAGCTTTCTTTGTATTTGAACATTCTCCCTTACAGAAAGTACTTGAAGGTATTTCATTTTTCAAAATGAAGTCATTATGGTCCGGAAGCTTCTTTGAAAAATCAAATTCACAAGCTTTTCCCTTATCACTAACCTCAGGCTTTGAATTCTCTTTAGAAACAGGGTTAGGTTGAAAATCCTCAAAATCAGAATCAGAATCAACATTGTGCACTTCAAAATCCTTTTTAGAAGAAGAATAATTTTCAAGAGTAAACCACGATTTGGATGCAAATTCTTTTCTTTCTTTCTCTAAAGCAATTTCTAAATCATTTACTTCTTGAGAAAGTTCACTTATTTTCTCTTCAAAAGATTGTCTTTCATTTTCAAAAATAACTTTCTCATTTTCAAATTGTTCACGCTCAAGATTGAAAACTTTCTCAAAATCATACATCTTTCTTTCATTTGTAAAAGTATTTCTTTCCTTTTCTAAATCATTTTCCAATGTCTTTATTTCTTGAGAAAGCTTACTAATCTTTTCTTCAAAATGTTTGCTTTCTTTTGCAAAAATTGCTTTTTCAAAAGAAGAATTTTCAAGATTAAACCACTTCTTAAAGTAAATTCTTTTATCTCATTATCCAAAACATTCTTAAAGTAAATTCTTTTATCTCATTATCCAAAACAATTTCCAAATCAATTACTGTCTTGGAAAGCTCACTTATCTTTGCATCAAAAGATTTACTTTGGGTTGCAAAATTGGCTTTTTCACTTTCAAATTGATTATGCTCAGAGATTAAATCTTGCTCAAGATCCGAAACTTTCTTAGAAAGATGGAAACACTTTTGATAAACTTTTTGTTTTTCATCAAACGACTTCTTAAAAGAATTTGAAAAACTTTTAACTAGAGATTTTTCAAGAACGTCCTTTTCGATTTCAGACTTTTTCTCGAATTCAGAAGATAATTCCTTAACACTATTTGTAAAAATAGATGTAAGAAAATCCTTTTCTAAGTCAAATTTCACTCTTTGTTCTAGAATGGATTTTTCAAGTTCGCAAATTCTTCCTTCTAGAATCAAAGATGGAACATATCTTTTTGCTTCTAAAGGTTTTTCACAATTAGGTTTAACAGCATAGATGTCAAAATAGTCATTTGAAAGTTTTCCATTCGGATTCTTTAAGTATTTTAAAGTCTCTTGAGTATAACAAAATGGAAGTTGCATTTTTGTTGTGGTCAATCTTTTCACGGCTTCCTCTTGTCTTATTTCTTCTTCGTTTGACCATTGGATAACAAATTCAGGAAAATATCTGGCATATCTTAAGTATTTAAAATCATATAACGTTGGTAGAGATCTACTTATCTTCGCCAAACGTTTAGGATTTTCATAACCAAGTCCCCAATATTTGTTAAGAGAACTTACTAACCTTGGTTTGTTCATTTGAATAGTTTGATCAGTTTGACCCCTCAAATAAAGCTTCTTTTCCAGATCTTTGATTTTGTCTAAAAACTTCGTGTTTTGAGTTGTAAAATTGTTCAAAGAAACTTCACTCTCACTATTCTTATCCTCTAGCTCTTTGATTTTCTTCGTTAAATCAGATATTTGAGACTCAAAAAATGTCTTTTCTTTTTCAAGTTTTTCTTGTTGATCTTTGAGAGTTTTAATTTCATCATGTTTCTTTTCTCTCTCAAAATTATCAGCAAGAATATTTTGATTTAAAACTTCGTTTTCTTCTTTTTGTTTTTTCAACTTAGCTCTTAAATCTTGAACTGCCGGTGTCATGATTCCTAATTCACGATGTAAAATAGTTGATTCTTTACGGGAATCTGCTAATTCATTTAGTAAAATAGCAATTTCATGATCAACCGAAGGAGGTATAGGAAATGAATTTACCTTAGAGTCACTGTGCGAAGTGTCCTCTTCATTAGAATTAAACCCTGCTTGGCACATATTGGCTTGTTCTTCATTCTCCGCCTCATCATCGATCATATCTAGCCAATACTCATCTTCCACGAGTAAAGCCTTCCCCGCTTCTTTCTGTTTGGCTAGCATAAGTTTGGTTTTGTAGTAGTCAGAGTTCCGAACTACTTTTCTTCGACAGTCTTTAGCGTAATGACCGGGCGTGCCACAGTTATAACACTTCGGTGCCTCAGTTGACTTCTTCTCCTCAAACCTCTTTTTACTATCAACTCTATTCTCAAACTTCTTCTCAACATCCTCAAACTTCTTCTCCTCAAATCTCTTCTCCTCAAACGGTTGTTTGTTCTCAAACTTTCTAGAACCAGGAGTGTACCTCAGATTGTTCGACGACAGTGTCTTATAAAATATTTTCTGAAAATGCCTTGAGTAGAAGCATAGCTTGTTCTAACTCAGCTCCGTCATCTGAAGTATTTCCTTTGTAGCCAGTCTCAAACATATCAGAACCTTTAGTCAAATAACTGTTAGAATGTATATCGGCCTTAAGTGCCACCGGATTAAAAACAATCTCCTTCTTCTTCTTCTTATTTCTCTTCTCTTTAAGTTCTTCCACTTCTTCCTCATCTTCTTGGATTGTTTCGAACAATTCATGCAACGGCATTGTAGAAAGTCGTGGATTTTGTTTCATTCGCCTAGACACACTCTTCCATTCCGGTTGTAAAATACTCAAAAACTTCACATTCACCTCGGTTGTCTCTTTCCGGATCTTATTTTTACTCAGCTCATTCAGGAGGGTGATAAATCTGTCATAAGTCTAATATAAACTCTCATCTTCCTTCGCCTTGAACTCCTCATATCGGTTAATACAAAGTGTGATTTTCATTTGATTACCGATTTGAGATCCTTGTAGCATTTTCTCCAATTGAACCCACATATTATGTGCATTATCTTTAAAACTATCTATTTTGTTAAAGATCTCATTCGAAATGCCCATGATTAAGTAAGATCTCGCTTTCTTATCAGCATCAAATCTTGCTCTTTCTTCAACTGAGTATTCTCTTATAGGTTTCAGTTTTTCAGCTCCTGCTTGTGCATTAGGAGTAAGAACAGGAATCATTAACGGTTTCATCAGTCCTTCTTTCAAAGACAATAGTAGATTATCTCCATTTTGTTGTCTCTCCATAAAGTCCAAAAATCTTTCTTTCCATTGCTCATACTCGTTTTCAATCAAGATAGGCGGACGAGATTCGGTTCCAAGTGACATCATCACGTCGTTTTTC
Organism: Saussurea involucrata; assembly: GCA_033807775.1. NCBI lineage: Eukaryota > Viridiplantae > Streptophyta > Magnoliopsida > Asterales > Asteraceae > Saussurea > Saussurea involucrata. The sequence goes on from CM066312.1 coordinate 16,002,772, forward strand.
ATCATCTTTTCAAGTTTACCTGTTAATGATATTTAAACAGATAAGCAAAATTAGTGAACAGTAGCAAGTTATCGCACAACAATATGCGATGAACAGTACTTAATCGCACGACTATTGTGCGATGAGGAATGAACAGTAGTTCACGGGCAAGGTATGTGCGAGCAAAAAGTTCTCGGTCGAAATTCTGTGCGATCAGGGAGGTTCTCGGTCAAAAAGTATGCGATCGGGATAAGTTCTCGGTCAAAAAGTATGCGATCAGGATAAGTTCTCGGTCAACAAAGAACTATGAATAGTACTTGTCGGTCAACATTCGTACGATCAAAATAAGTGAACAGTAGTTCTCGCTCAACACTTGTGCGATGAAAAGTCTAATCGCTCAAATTTTATGCGACAACTTTGAATGACAGTGTTGTGCGACAACTATGAATATATGAAGAACTCCTTTGTGCGACTACTATGAACTCCGAATGAAAATTTCTTCTAAGTCCAAGATCTCACTCAAAAATCCTCCAATTGCTACCAAACTTTGCAGGAATGATCGCGATGCAATTCTGAACACTTCTTGTGTAGAACTTAACACCAAAAATGCACTAAATCTACACCTTTCGATCCACAGCAGTAACTTTCTAAAAAAGTCTAAAAATCCATAAAAATCCACTGAGATATGTTCCTTCGATCCAAATTCTTGCACAGATTACTCCAAATACCTAAATCGAACAACTCTGTAACACTAATTACGCACAAAACATCCTAAATCTGTCAACTCGATTATAAGTCAGAAATTAGTCAAAATGCCCAAAAATCCTCAAAATCTTCACTAAAATCGCTTAAATCTGCTTGCTCTAATACCACTTGTGATCCCATAAACAAGTAAACAAGATATAGATCAAGAATCACTTGTCATCTCTCATTAATCTCCAAAATGCAATTACAAAGTATAGAGAGAAACACAAAGTGTCTTGAAGTAGTAATGAAGTAGTTGTTTTGAAAACTAACTCTATCTAGGCTATTTATACCTAGACTAGAAGTTACAATGCACGCCTTTCTACTTGGATACAAGTTATATTTTAAGCACCAACAATTGAATTATAAAACATTTTGGAATTATAAAATATAAATAATATAATTTCATTTGGAAAACGACTTGTCCCAACTCATGATGGGTTTTTGAGTTAATCCTACTTTGTAGCATTTAATTGCATAAACAATAGTTAAGTACATTTTATTGCTCATTATGACTTTTATTTTATAGTCAATGGTGTTGTTGAGCTATTGGCTCGACTTTAACTTGGATGAGTCTTGGGGGACATTTTTCCGGTTTAATTTTGTTGTATATCGGGTTATTGGAGTTATATGTAGTTAGGTTATATTTATTTGTAAGTTACATGTTTTGAGTGCATAGTCATTCATTTGGAGTCATGTAATTTAGACTATAATGCATTGGATCCATAGGCATAAGAGTAGTCTTTATTGTTTTAAATGGGACGGTTGTTCTCATGTTGTGGCCAGGAATAGGCATCGGGTAATCGGGAGCACTATGGTGCGGATTCTTATAGTCGAACATCTGCCATTGACCATCAGGTGTAATTTATGAGTCGGATATTATGGAATGATTATTTCCATATTGTAGCTAGAAATAGGCATTGGGTCATCCGGGGAAACTTGGTACGGTCTTATGGGAGCCGGATACTAGCCAATGGTCACATAATGTAATTTCTAGTGCATGAGTGTACCTAGGATCATCGGGGGCCTCGACTATGAATCTCGAATAATTAATCCCATTGGGGCCATTGATCCTCAGGATGAGCTCTATAACGTGGAACGGTGGCCTACTTTTGTGTTATGCCACTAACCACGGAAATCGGGTCTTGTTACGTGCGAAATATGTGTTTTAATCGCAGTGGGTTGCAAACTGTCCACAGTGGGAAGTGCAAGTGTACACTGTCCACTATGATCGTCACAGCAAGTAATAGTTGGTAAAATACCAGAATCGAATCCACAGGGACTGGACAATCAAGACAATACGGTTCTTATGAGCTCCTTTTACAAGTTTCAATTAGAGAGGAAAATAATACTTTGGTTTGGTTTGGTGAAATAGCTACTTTAAACGATTTACTAAAGGTTAAAAAGGAGGAATGTAGGTTGGATTTTCCCTAGATTTTATATCAAATACTCGATCCTTAGAAGTGATCCTCGTATTCGTGGTGGACATTTTCGCTAGAAAAGCCCGGTTACAAAATACTCACACCGTTTAGATAAAAATCCCATACTTTTAGTACTTATTGTTTTGTCAACGGTGATCTCAAGAATGGACCTTTTCAGGTCTCGATGGAATGTGTAGAGACAAATACTCTAAGTGTTTTTAATACACAAATTAGCTTGCCTACTACTCCAGTGGGTTGAGATTTGCTCACTGTGCCGACCTCACTTTCGTAAGTGTCATAAGAATTCTTTCGAATCCCCTAGCATCATTCAAGCTCGTGTCACTACGTTCTACTTATTTCTAAGTTAAGAACTAGACTTTATATCCTTGCAAGTGATCGGCTTGTTCGCATCCTTGGGTAAATATCGAGAATGAATGACCAAAACAACAAATATTCTAAGTATAAAGATTACTCAAGCATTTTTAATAAAATCCAGGTAGTTCTCCTTCCTACATCCCAAAGGGTGTTTAGCCCATACTTGAAGTAAAGAAAGCAAAAGAGTAGAAGTTGCACATAATTAAACTGAAAGTGACTTGAATAGAACTCACAGTGGGGAACGAGGGTTCGTCCCTGTCACTATGTATTGCGAACTACAATTAAGCTAAGAAAGTAAATTACTGAAAATTAAAGCTAGTTACTACAGTAAATAAAAGACTAAAGCTAATGTGGTAGTTGAGAGAATTTAAGGCTAAGCAAAAACTCCAAGGATGATAATAAATGATACCCAAGTGCTCCTTTATATACTAGGAGAAGGAGTTGGGTATTACACAAAAGAGGTGGGTCTTCCAATGGGTAAAGACTGTTGTGTTGTGGCAGAAATCAGTTCCTTGTGTAATCCTTTTATCCAATGGACTCTTTTCCAAGTCAATCTCCAAGTACAAGGAGGTGTACTTGATGCTATCTCCAATGAAAACTACCTTGTACTTCTCCAGCCCATATTTTCCTGCCATTTGAACCTTCTAAACTCCAGGTTTTATATTTCCAGCCCATGGTTTTCTTTTGTTTTCTTGATCTGCTCGAAGAGTGGGGAACCGAAGTGGGCACAACAGTGGTCACTGTAGGATAAAACGTGAAAAACACCCAAATTCTACCAAATAATTTATTAAAGACCATGGTTCACTCCTTTTGCTCGTTTTCGTGAAATATACCAAGAATGGGGGTTTTAAGAAGTGAAATGGCTAAATTTGACAAAATAAAGTGGAAAATAAATGGAAATAATAACTCTAAAAATAGAGTTATCACAACCTCAAACTTAAACCATTACTTGTCCCCAAGTAATAAAAAGAAAGAAATAAAATGAACAAAATGCAGTAGAACTTTTAGGGACTTACATACTTCTTGATTTGAAATGGCGTTGATCTCCTTCCTTCAATACTTCCTTCGGTTCCAAACTTGAAAATTTCACTTTTGTGTTTGACGAAATCTTTCCCTTGTTTTCCATTAATCAATAGGGCTTTCTTAGGTTCGACGGGTTTATGGCTTTGAATATTTTCCCAAGGGTTTTTGGCAAGTATTTCCAAACATGGACCGAAAATCTCGCTTGGAGATTTTTATTTCAAGAAGTGGGTATTTTGGATTTTTCATGGGTATGTACGCACACTTTCAGGCTTTATTTAGGTATGGCTATTTTTGTGAAAGTGGGTATTCTGATGGTCCAGAATAGACACACCATCTTTTTTGGGAGTGAACACTTTGATGGTCCCGAAAAGCACACCATCAAGTTTGTTAGTGACACTCCGATTTTCTTCTGTTTTTGTATTTTTGTTTTTTTTTGGGAGGGGGGTATGGCTTACCCACCTCAAACTTAGACTTCACAGTGTCCCCACTGTGGGAAGACTGGAAGTCACTCTGGAAGTTCCCACCTCAAACTTAAAATCTCACAGTGTCCCCACTGTGACATTGAATTAATGAACAAAGGTGGTGGTTTGGGGTACAAAAAGGATCGTGTTTGGATGCGAAAAACGGCCTATATCATTTCATGGTATCAAGTTGAGATTCGTACTTACTAAAGGGACCTTTTTAAGTCGGAAGCCGAAAGTTGTACCTTGAAATGGAAACGAGATCAAACAAGTATTCAAACAACAAATACGTTAGTACCCAAAAGTACCTACCTAGTGGTAGGATTTCATGCATCATTAAACTAGAAATAAAAAAAGTAGCAAATTGTCAGAAAGCCTAGCCATAGGCACAAAATATGAAACAAACACAAAATAAAATTGTTTTGGGAGCAAACGAGATAAACCATTGTTTTAACAAACCATTTAGGGGGTTGGGGTTGCATCTGGTGAACTGGCGGCGTCATCTTCTTCAAATTCATCATCGCTAGCATAAGTCGGGCAAATATCCTCAGGAAAATCTGGGAGCTGAGCAGCTAGCACCGGGTTGGCCTCCTTCATCATCAGGCCCATCACCTCATCCCGTTCTCTTGTATACATCCAAAATTTCTGCGTGGCCCGGTTCTGATATCGCTGCTCACCTTCCAGCAACTCGATCCTGTATGTGAGCTTCTTCAAAGCTGCCAAGATCTCTCCCATTTGGTTTCTTGACGATCCTGCCTCGGTTGAATGGAGTGGTGTATGCGGCGTTCTCACAACATGCTCCTCAGCAATGGTCACGGTGGGGTGAACAGTCCCCACTGTAGGAATATCTTCTTCTGGTTCAGATGGAGGAGTGGTGACGTACCTTCCCATCTTGCGGATGGTTTGTGCGCTGATGTTGCTTGTGGAGTCAAACCACTGATCCTCCACCGCTGAGGGTACACATGCGTCTATCATTAGTAACGTAATGAGGCAAGGAAGGGGCAAGACTACCTTCTTTCGGTTCCGAGCTTGATTGATGGCCGCATGCATAACAATCCCGACGTTGATCTTTCTTACAGTGAGGAGGCAGTACAACAAAGCACATTTATGCATAGACAATGTGGTATCGTGCGATGTTGGGGATAAAGAGGCACGGAGAAATTGGAACCAAACAGCGGCCTCGGTAGTGAGGGAGCTAGCGTTTAGGCACCTTCTCTGGCCGTCTTTATTCCACAGCTTCCCCTCGGCTGCTATCTCGCGCAAAACGAGATCCTCGTCCGCCGGGGTCATTTTCTTTAAAAACTGGGCAAACTCACACACAACCGGGTTCCTTTTTCCTAATACCCGGTTAATCGTTCCTGGATTATAACTCACTTGTTTTCCCCGAACTACCACAGTGGGATCCTTTGCTTGAGAGGCCTCGGCGTAAAATTCACGCACTAACGAGGCATTCGCGTGTCGATTGGCTGCGGCCAAAATCGACCAGTCTTGCGCTACAATCCTATTCTTAACAAATGGGTTGGCCTCAACAAACTCAGGGTCGAAACCTCTCTCCAACTTCAGTTTCTGCGTAGCAATGCACTCATAGTGGGCAGCCACCTCCGGAGTGGTGAACTGCCTGGGCACCTCACTGGGGGCATGCGCAGTGCCCATTGTGGATTGATGTGGGTTTTGGGTTTGAACTTGGTCATCCCCAACATCAACCTCAACAGAAGATGAACTCAAAGAGGGTTGTGTTGGTCCCGAAGGCCTACACAAGTTTGTAGAAGGGGGGGGGGGGTTGAATACAAACACACAGATTTTACTTTTCTAAATTGTTTATTGATAAATCATTAACAATTTACAGCTTGTTGCGGAGACAAGATTAAGGATAAAACTAAATCTAAACAAGTTGGAACACTAAGGTTTCTTGCACTAAGAAAGATAAGGAAATTACTAGTAATAACCTATCTTGAAATTAGAGATATGAACTTGTCCAGAGTTAGCAAGTTACTTCAAAATGAAGTGAGTTCATCTCTTTATATACTGCATGCATTTAATGCAAGCCAGTATATACTTTACACGTGTCATCAGCTGGTTGGTTGCATGTCATTGACCTTTGTTGACAACCTTAGTAGCCGTATGGATGAACAGTGTAGTATCAGAGTGGTTGTACGATTTCAGACAGTCGGAGGTTCTTTTCTGACATTTCGTACGGAGTCGTGCAAGGGTGGTTAAGACAAAAGTACTTTGTACGGAGGACTTCATGATCAGCTTTCGTTGATTCAGCGATTATCATTTACTATTCAGCAGATGATAAAGTTCAGCGATAGCTGAAGTCCTGTACTTGATACTTCACGTTGAGTGGACAAATCTGAGTCTTCGCTGATCCGCATCAGTTCATTAGGAGACTTGTCGCTGGTTCTTGAGCTTGATCTTCGACTTCAGCGTAGAACCTTTGTTGACGTGAAACTTGTCTTCAGGGATCATAAGTAAACAACTAACTATCAGCGATCATCATAATGACTGAACAGACTCAGAGCATTTATGGTGAATAGTTTCGCTGAATGTTTAACTTAAAGAGCGAGAGTTCCTATCAGCGGTACTGGAAGATCTTAGTACTTATCAGCGATAGTGAAACTCTGATACATATTGTTTACTTACAATTTTCACTAAGTATTTAAGAGAGGGTCATTATCAAATCACTGAGGGTTTGGATCAACAATCTCCCCCTATTTGATTATGACATAGCAACAAAGAAAATTGCAATTTAATGAAAACATAAGGATAAAAAGAACTCATAAAATATTTGTCCCTTTTACTGTTTTCTGGGATCTTTTCAGTACTGATGGAGTAAAGTACGTTCGCTGAAATCTTTCTTTAAAATATTGAATCAGGTTACAATGAAGAACAGAAAGATTATAAGTACAAGCGAAATAATTTACAAGTACAGAAGGATAACTGATACAATAGAGAAAAAGGAGATTATATCAGTTTTCAAAAGGTTCTTCCTTAATGAGAAGTTCATCAAGGGTCGTCTTTTTAGTGGGGATCATCCAGTCAGGAACCGTTACGCCTTGTTTTCTTTTGTTCAGCGCTTCTTCAAAGATCAAGGGTTTTAGGTGTCGTGCCTGAATGTCTTTTCTGAAGTCACACCAGTAGATGAGATCTCTGAGCTGTTCGATTGGAGTGATTGGAAGCTCAGCGATCCGTTAAAAGCATTTACGTCCGTCGTAGTCAAGAAAGAATATTCCATAAGGATTACTGATGACTTTACCAGGGACGAAAAGTTCACATGGTGGCAAAGAAATGTCAAGGGCAGATATATCAGGATCAGGACCAAGTACTTCAGCGCGAGAGAAACCAATTCCAGTTTCATTTCGTATAACAGGACCTGAGTTTGAATCTTGACGTTTCTTCTTTGGAGAGCCCCTTTTTCTTTTCAGCTTTAGATCAGGAAGAGGAGGAATGTCCACACAAGAAGTTATCAAATCGGTCTGTCTGTTTATCAGCTTTTCGAAATGATCCTTGTACTTAGATTGTGACGATTGGATAGCTAACCTCATCTCCAACCATTCAGAGAGACCATACCTTTTTACAGTGTCAGCGCGAAAGGCTTCGGATTGGCCATCTTCTCTGAACAGTTTGATGTCAACAATAGGTACTCCGATAGATGTTCTTCCAGAGATGAATACCTTGTTGATATTCGCTGGACGATATCTGAAGTGGATTTTCTCTTTACACCAGATCAGGGTGGTCTGAGAAACTTCAGTTTTCTTTTCCACGATCTTCTGGGCTTCTTCCCAAAGCTTTCGTTGGATTTGAATGGGAACACGTTTAAGCTTGGGGTCTTTGACAGATTCTTGAGTAAGCTTGATGGCGTATTCTCTGTCTTTTTCTTCAGCTTCCTTTCTTTCAGCGATGAGGCGTTCAGCTCTGAGGTGTTCCTTGTATTCAGCTTTTGAAATTCTGAACTTAGGAGGAACTGAAGGCAGTTGATCACGCCTTAGAATGATTCGCTGATCCTCGAATCGCTTTATCATTTATTCTCTTCTCTTTTGATCCTCTTCACTCAACTTTTGAGGAGCTGAGGAAGGTCTGTTTCTGTGCGAGAGAGGTTGTTCATCTGGTTCATCAGTCTCAGAGATCAAATCTAAGACTGGGATTATTTCATCAGCAGCAGCTGGCTTTATTTGTGAAGTCGCAGTAGTAGAACCTTCAGCGACATCCTCAAACAGGGGAGAGGACTAGCTGAAACGCAGCGATCTTACAAATAAGAACTGGGTAGAACTTGGGTAGAAAAGATAGAAAAAAGAATGTGGATGTGTAGAGAGGTTTGTGGAGTAGAGAACTGATAGTGTATGGAGATGTTCAGGGAAGGAATATAAGTAAAGTTTCGTGTACCTGACAAACCGGCTTTTCAAGCAAGATCGCCAGATTTTCATCTTCAGCGAGGCCTTTGCCTTTGCCTTTCTCAGCGCCAGAGGCTGAGGGCTTTGTCTTTGTCTTCTCCCCTGAAGGTTCTTTTATCAAGATTCCCTTAAGAGCTTTGAGCCTTGGAGCAGGTTTGACGATAAAGAAATCATCGTCATCTTCGTCATCATCATCATCATTCTTTGGAGAAGAAGATGGTTCATCATCAGGGATGTCGACGGCTTCATCATCTTCTGCTTCGGATTCTTCAGCATCTTCTTCGAGTTGGTCCCCCTCAGATACAGAGGCGAGCTTCTCGGTTCCCTCAGGGTTTTCATCTCCCTGAGGTTTTTCAGCGATCAGATCTTCATTCCTCTCTCCCCTGATAGATTCATCATGGGAAAGGTCTTCAGCGCTTTTGTTCAGATCTTCAGCGCTCTTCTCAGCGGTATGTTCAGCGCTCTTCTCCCCCTCTTTCTCATGATGACTGGGGGAGGAATGGGTAGATTCAGCGTTGGTGTTATCTCTGTCTTCTGGGCCAGAGATTTTCACACAACCTTCAAGCTTTGCTATTCTGTCTTCTAGGCCTGAAATAGCAGGCGTGATTTTCTTCAGCTCTGTGCGATCCGCCGCTGTGAAAGAATCCAAAATAGGGGCAGGGGCAGGAGCAGGAGCTGGATTATTTGCCTTGTTGACCAGCGTCTCGATCATCGTCTTCATAGAACCAGCGTCGGTCTTTACAGAGCCCAAGTCGGTCTTGACCGCTGACATATCACCCTCGAGTTTTCCAACCGATGTCTTCAGCGTTGTTACTTCGCTGGACACGGTCAAAACTGAGTTTTTGAGGCCGGTGTAGTCAGTGTAGATGTCAGAGAGCACCTTGGCAAAATCGATGAGCGTCTTATCAAGAATCTTGATGTCGTCTGTGGAAGCTTTCTTTTCCACCACCGTAGTCAGCTTCGTCAGATTCTCTCCAGCGTTTGTTACAGCTGTAGAGTTGTTGGAGATTGTGGTGGTGAGATCGGTCAGCTTAGTTTCCACGGACTTCAGAGACTCGTTGATGTCTCCCAAATTAGGACCTGTAACACATAAGTACTTGTGAACAAAGGAAAGCTCAGAAGTTTCAGGTTTAGTTACAGTGTATATGGGTTGATTTGTACCTGCAGGAGGATTGACGAAATCGTCAAAGTTGCGGACTCCTGAATAATGTTCCATATCCTCTTCGAAAGTACGGTGAGGTATGGTGATCTCTGCAGGTCCTTTCTTCATCATTTGTTGAGAAGCGTCAGCGGTGGCTTCTGGAATGATGGCATCTCCAGTGTTAGCTGGAGGAGTGTCCAAAGAAGTGGAGGGAGGAGCGAAGGATAAGAATGGGGTTCGGGTTGCGAGTTCAGCGTTGGAATCGCTGAGAATCACTTCATCAGTCTTTTGAGAGACTGAGGGAGGTTGGGTAGTTTCCAAGTTTCTAACCTCAGCGTTTAGAGACGCTGAAGTCTGGATTGGAGGGATGGCTTGAATGGGTGTGGCAGAGCGTACCACGGAACTTTCCTTCAGCTCTTCAGAATGAGCTGAGGAGTCTTCAGCATGAAATTGCTGGGGTTGCTCCTTGGTTTTCTTGATCCTTTTGGAATCAAGTTGGGAGTGAGAGGGTTTCCTTTTCTTAGAAGGAGAGGATTGTGTGGCCGGGGTATCAGCGATGGGTATTGTCACTGAAGGAGCCACAGAAAGCAGAGAATTTAGAAGAGTGAGAAGAGTAGAGAGACGTACCTCGTTGGCGACAGGTTTGAAATCGAGCACCTTAGGGCCAACCTGAGAAAGTTTCAGGTCACCCTCTTCAGGATAGCTGTCCTTCAGGCCATATTGGAAGATGGCGCTGATGAATCTTGGGTAAGGAACCCATGCTGGTCGGTCAGCGGCAGAATCCACGCGTTGTACTAGGTCATCATATATAATAGAGGCCCAGTCAATGTTTAGACCTTTCAGCAGTGCGTATCCCATAGCTTGCGTAGGTTGTGCAGCTTGATCAGAAGAGCCGGACTTCGCTGTCATGCAGCTGATCAGGTGAGCGAAGATGAAATTCATCTCGCTGGGCATTTTGGACTTCTTTATCAACGTCAGCTTCTTCTCGGGCTTCTTGTCCCTTCCAATGTCCCAGATGTAACCCATTGTGTCGAGAAAAGCAATGATGGCATCTTTGTCAACTTGCTTCTTATGGTCAGGGAATGGAACGAAGGGTTTTTCTTTGGTGGCATTGGGAAAGTTCAGGGCCTTTCGTATGATAGCGGGGTTATCTTAATTGTGCCATACTCAGTATCGCTGAGTATGCAATCGATGGTTTTGGAGGGGTCTTTGGCGGAGGGTAGCTGAGTGTGTCTGGCAGAGTACCAGAACTGGGATAGTAATAGCTGATTTGCGGGAGGTGTGATGGTTAGGGCTGTTGAAATGCAGCAGTTTTTCAGGAAATTCACAGCATCATCCAGATGTGTGACTTGCTTTCGAGGAGGAAACTCGAGAAGCGCAGAGAGGTTGTTGACCTTAGTCCAATCTAGTTGATCCAGCTTGAACTTAACCTGAGGGGCTTTGATGATGTCCACTTCCTCAGAGTCAGCGGAGATGGACTCAGCGGTGACATTGATCTTTGAAGATGCCATTTCACTGTATTATCAGTTCAACCAAAGATGTTAACAAATAAGAATTGTCTTAGTGTGGAAAGAAATTTCCATTAAGATTTTTCGAATTTTGTCCATTTCATTCAGACATAAATGTCTTAATGAAGATTAGGGTTTTTTCATGATTTTTGAAATGAAATGTAAAACCCATAAAGTCTTGTATTCCAGTTTCTAAAAGAAAACTGGATACGTATGAAGAACAAGTTTAAGATTTAGATTTAAAACTTGAAGAACAACCATGAAATGGTTGTGTTCATAAAACCATGAAAGAAATGATTTTATTTTACAAAGTTCTTTTGTTTGATCTTGTTAAAACAAAGAGAAGATCGAAAACAAGTTATACGCATTTGATAATAGATTAGAACATATTAACCTTGAAGTTTTGATGAAGAAGATGATGAACAGTTCTTGAGGTTTTTGAGCACAAATGCAACAGAGGATTCTTTCTTGCGGAGGAAGATTGTTCGCGTAAAAGACAAATATAAACCAAGAGTTGTTTATATAGGGAGTTTTAGAGAGAGAAAACCTTGAGCGGGAAAAGGTTTTCATCATGACACGGACACGTGTTTGCATTTGATTGGAAGTTTGAGCGAAACGTGCAAACGTGTGTCAGAAAGAAATTGTGCCTAGTGTTATCCGTTGCAATGACGTCACAACTGTCCTTTCACATTCTTGTAGGATGTCTCTGAGGTTTTGAAAAACTCAGGGACTCTTTTGAAAAACATGAAGCACTGAATAAAAGATATCAGTGAAGGTTTTAAGAACTTTCAAAATATCGCTGTTAAGGAAGAGATATTCAGCGATGCATTTGTTTTTTGAAATCTTGCATTTTCATGCGTTTGTCAGAGAGATAAAACATACCTGGATATCAGTTTAACCAAGTTTATTCAGAGAGAAGATGATTGAATAGGTTATACGAGTTGATTTTATCCTTTCGCTGATTAATGTGAACCGCTGAAGATTTTACCCTTCAAAGTTCAGCATTCCAAGCTCGCTGATGAGAAAGTTGAATCTTGTCTCATCAAGAGGTTTGGTAAATAGATCAGCTAACTGATAATCAGTTGGGATAAAATGAAGTTATATATCACCATTCATCACATGATCTCTGATAAAATGATACATGTTTTCTATGTGTTTTGTCTTTGAGTGTAGCACTGGATTGTTTGCTATAGCGATGGCACTTGTGCTGTCGCAATAGATTGGAATTTTGGAGAGCTGAAGATCATAGTCTAGTAGCTGATTTCTCATCTACAAGACTTGAGAACAACAGCTTCCAGCGGCTACATATTCAGCTTCAGCTGTGGAAGTGGACACTGAGTTTTGCTTCTTACTTGTCCAACTTACCAGCTTTCCACCCAGGAGCTGACATCCTCCTGTGGTGCTTTTCCTATCCATTTTGCAACCTGCAAAATCACTGTCTGAATAGGCGGTTAGATCGAATCCTGAGTCTTTGGGATACCAAAGACCTAGATTCGCTGTACCCTTAAGATATCGAAAGATTCGCTTTACAGCTTTCATATGGGATATCTTAGGTTCAGCTTGATATCGTGCGCACAGACATGTTGCAAACATAATATCAGGTCGGCTAGATGTAAGATACAATAGTGAGCCGATCATCCCACGGTACAGCGTGACATTGACAGGAACACCCTTTGTGTCCTTATCAAGTGTCAGCGGTGGTGCCATAGGGGTTTTCATAGCTGAACTTTCAGTTAAGTCGAATTTCTTCAGCATATCTTTAACATATTTTCCTTGATTAATGAAAGTTCCTTTTTCAGTTTGCTTAATCTGAAGACCAAGGAAATATGTTAGTTCACCCATCATGCTCATTTTATACTCCTCTTTCATTCTATCAGCGAAACGAGTACAAAGCTCAGGGTTAGTAAAACCAAATATAATGTCATCAACATATATTTGAACTAAAATGATATGACCTTTCACTTTTCTAAAAAATAGAGTTTTGTCAATCTTACCTCTCTCAAATTTTTCAATATGGAGATAAGTAGAGAGAGTATCATACCATGCACGAGGAGCTTGCTTTAAGCCATAAAGTGCCTTGTCCAGTTTATAAACATAACCTGGACGCTTAGGATCTGAGAATCCTGGAGGTTGTTCCACATACACTTCTTCATTCAGCTTTCCATTCAGAAACGCTGACTTAACATCCATCTGATGTACAGTGAAGTTTTTGTGTACAACATATGCTAAGAAAAGACGAATAGATTTGAGTCTTGCTACTGGAGCAAACGTTTCGTCATAATCTATGCCTTCCTCTTGTCTGTATCCCTGAACAACAAGACGAGCTTTGTTGCGAGTCACAGTACCATGTTCGTCCAACTTGTTTCGATAGACCCATTTAGTGCCTATCACCGTTTTGTCAGTTGGTCTACGAACGAGTTTCCAGACTTTGTTTCTTTCGAATTCAGTCAGCTCTTCTTGCATAGCGCTGACCCAGTTTGGATCTCTGAGGGCATCATCTATTTTCTTTGGTTCAGTTAGATAAATAAAGTTAACAAATAAACAAATATTACCTGCACTTCTACGAGTTTGAATACCAGCGTTGGGATCACCAAGAATTTGATCGATTGGGTGATTTACAGTCCATCGCTGAGCCGGAGCATACGTCGCTGACTCAGTCTGAACTGGAGAAACTGAAGATGAGGCTTCAGCTACTTCTGGATTATCAGCTAAGAGAGGAATGTTTGCATTTGTCACTTCATTCACCGATTGCTGAGAAATAGACGGAATTTCTGAGACATTTGGATCAACTGCAGGTATAGTGTTTATAGGCACAGCTGAGACCCAAGATGTTTCAGCTTCACTATTCTGCATATCTGGAATGATAGGAGGACCATCATTTTCTACGGTGTGAGCATGAGGAGTGGGAACTTCTTCTGAATCACCAAGATGAGAAAACATCCATTGATTCAGTTCTTCAGTATCAGCGGACGGTTTAGAGTTCGTTGAACGGGATTCGTCAAACATGACGTGAATAGTTTCTTCTACAGTTTGTCTTCTACGGTTGAAGACTCTGAAGGCTTTGGAGACTGAGGAGTATCCAAGAAAGATTCCATCATCAGCCTTAGGATCAAACTTTCCAAGGGCATCTCTGTTGTTTAGTATGAAACACTGACATCCAAAAATGTGAAGAAAGCTGATTGAAGGCTTTCTCCCATGAAAAAGTTCATAGGCTGTCTTTTTGAATCTTTTAACTATCAGCGACCTGTTTTGCGTAAAGCAAGCAGTGTTGACAGCTTCTGCCCAAAACTGAGTAGGCAGGTGAGAATCGCTGAGCATTGAACGTGCAGCTTCAATAATTGTTCTATTTCTTCTTTCAGCGACTCCATTTTGTTGCGGTGTTCTCACTTACGAATAGTTGTGAGAAATACCCTTACTCTCAAGGAAGGAATCAAGAGAACTGTTTTTGAATTCAGTTCCATGATCACTCCTTATTGAGCGAACAATCATATTGTTCAGAGTTTCCATCTTCCAAACAAAGGTGATGAGTTCTTCAGGGGTGTCACTCTTAGAATGGAGAAACATTACCCAAGTGAAGCGTGAGAATTCATCAACTATGACCAGTGTATATTTCTTTCCAGCGATGGATTGTTTGTTAACGGGGCCAAACAAATCCATATGGAGTAGTTGTAGAGGAGATGACACTGAGGAGACTTGCTTTGACTTGAAGCTTGCCTTGGTCTGCTTCCCTTTTTCACACGCTGAACATAAAGACTCTTTGGCGTATGAATGCTGAGGTAGACCAGTGACTAACTCTTTAGAGGAAAGAGTATTCAGTGTCTTGAAATTTAGATGCGAGAGCCTCTTGTGCCATAGCCAGTTAACATCAGAAGATGCCTTTGAGAAGAAACGGGAGTTCTCAGTGGTTGTTGAGTCCATGTTTATTACATAAACATTTTCCAAACGATAACCGCTGAGAGCTATCTTCTCCTTTTTGTCAGAGACAAAGCAGGATTCCTTAGTGAAAATCACTTTGTTATCCATGTCGCAAAGCTGACTGATGCTCAGAAGATTATGCTTCAGCCCTTCAACATATGCGACTCTTCTGAAGGAGGTTGTACCATTTGAAAGTACACCATACCCTCGGGTATGTCCTTTTCCATTTCCACCGAAAGTCACAGAGGGACCTTTCTCTTCCTTGTATTCAGCGAGCAGGCTTTTCTTACCAGTCATGTGTCTAGAGCATCCGCTATCGAGATACCAGATACCCTTCTTAACCTGCAATACAAAGGAAGATTAGTTTTTCTTAGGTACCCACTTAACCATGTAAACACGTTTGTCAGTGGAAGTAGTTGGAATGGAAGGTTCAGCAGTCTTCGCAGCATTTGAAGATTCAGCTTTGTCTTTCTTCACTTTAGTTAATTTCTTAACCTCAGTGGTAGAATTCACCTTGACCTGATTTGCACCAGGGTTGGTCTTCTTTGCCTTGGGGGTAATCTTCACCTTAGCTATTTTTTCAGCTTTGGTGGCTGTGGGGCACTTGCTAGCAATATGATCGGTAAGTCCACAGTGATAACATTTCCTATAACTAAAAGTAGTTCTAGGACCACTTGTATGCTGAGCTTTTAATTTTGAATTAGAAGTGCCAGCACCAAGTAAACTATTGGCTTTAGAAATGGGACGAACATTCAGTTCTTCGGATTTCTTACCAAGGACATCCACTCTGAGTCTAGGAGTAGATCGCTGAATAGATCCAGAGATCAGCTTTCTAGATCCAGAGGGGTTGGTCACTGAGGCTTTAGAAGCATTCAGCTTTGGTACTAAGGTACCCTTCTGAGGATTTTGATAAATAACAATTCATTTACCTTTGTCTTTAGAGACAGAGGTAGGTTTTGAATAAACCATTTTCTCCTTACCTTTTGAGGAGGTAGGAGTTTCCTCAGGGATTGGTGTAATGGACGAGGAGCACTGAGATGATGAAGTGTCAGCGACTGAGGATACGAACGTTCCAAATTTAAGCATTGAACGTTCAGTGGTTGGTTTTGGAGTATCATATTTATAACCCATACCACGTTTATCACTCAGAGGAATCTGAGCCTTAATTATCTCAGTGATCTTTGTTGAAGAATTACACCATCCTTCAACAGTAGCTTGTTCAGCTTTTAATGCAGCGATAGCTTCTGCTCGTTTGATTTTGACTAGCTGATTTAAATAGACTTGATCTTTAAAATCATCTTCAATTTTAGAAAGCTTTTCTATTTGAAGGTGGCAGTTTTTAAGCTTTTCAGCGAGATCAAGATTTTGGTTTTCAACCACAACTTTGCCGTTCATGGCTTCGTATAAACTTCTAGTCAAGAGATCGATCTTACGGAGACTATCAGCTTCATCAATATTTGCAATATTGGTAAAGAAAGAAGGTGATACCTGAATGGCAGATGTTGAAGTGGAGGGAATGTCTGAACTTTCTTCCTCTTCTTCAATCTTGGCCATGAGACATTGATTTGCTTCACCATCTTCAGAGTCAGATGATGATGCTTCTTCATCAGAAGCAGCCCAATCATAGTCAGCCATCAGGCCTTTTCCTTTCTTCTTAAAGCTTTTCAGCTTTGCATACTTCTCCTTCAGCTTTGAGTATTTGTCATCTTTATTCCTTGGAACAAAAGATTTCTTTGAGAAAGCTGAAGGTCTCATGATTTTCTTTGACCTGCACTCATTAGCGAAATGACCTGTCTTTTCGCAGTTGAAACAAGTAGCAGTAGCCTTATCAACAAAAGCTGATGATTTAGGCTTGTCAGTTATGGAAAGAGGTTTGTTCTTTCTAAACATTTTCTTCTTGGCGAATCTCCTGAACTTTTTAGTTAGAAGAGCCAAGGATTCATCATCATCTGAAGAATCAGAATCTGATGACCTTTCAGAGTTACTCTCTAACTCAGTGATAGTGACCGAAGGTCGCTGAGTAGAAGGTTCCTCTGAGATTAAAGCAACATGAGTGCTTTTGGAATCTTTTACAAGATTCTTCTTAAGATGGCTAGATTGCTCATGATTCAGCAATGTACCATATAAGGTTGAAAGGGTCATTGATTTAAGATCCTTTGACAGCTTGAGACACATGGAATAATTGTCCCAGCTTTCAGGTAAACATTCTAGAAACTTTGTCAGCACTTCAAAGTTAGAATATTCCTTACCAACAGTTTTTAGATCTATAATTAAACAATTAAAACGTTGGTGAACTTCAGAGAGAGTTTCATTCTTACCAGAAATGAAGCTTTCGTATTGTCTTACCAGGTTGATCTTTCTTGAGTCCTGGACTTCAGACGTTCCTTCATACTGAACACATATTGTGTCCCACATGGCTTTTGATGACTTCAGGTTCATGACGGAATGGTAGACTTCGTCAGGAAGGGCCATGGATAGTATGGATCTGGCTTTTGTATCTATAGCCACTTTCTTCTTATCTTCATCGGTCCACATGTGTATTTCCTTTGGAATCAGCCTTTCTGGAATAGCAGCTCTAGTTGCAGTGGCTGGAACTAAAGGATCAATTGTTACAGGGATGTGTGGGCCGTTTTCAAGATAGTAGGTCATAGTAGGGTCTACACCTTCTAAGAAGAGCATCATCCTATTTTTCCATAAATTGAAGTTATCTCTGGAAAATCTAGGGGGTTTTGCAAGAGAACCATTGTCTATATAATGTGTGTTTGTGTTGGCCATTTTCATATAATAGCAAGGAAGAGAAATATCTTAGATTAGATCTTGTTTATGAGATTAAACAAATCCGCTCTGATACCACTTGTTGGTCCCGAAGGCCTACACAAGTTTGTAGAAGGGGGGGGGGGTTGAATACAAACACACAAATTTTACTTTTCTAAATTGTTTATTGATAAATCATTAACAATTTACAGCTTGTTGCGGAGACAAGATTAAGGATAAACCTAAATCTAAACAAGTTGGAACACTAAGGTTTCTTGCACTAAGAAAGATAAGGAAATTACTAGTAATAACCTATCTTGAGATTAGAGATATGAACTTGTCCAGAGTTAGCAAGTTACTTCAAAATGAAGTGAGTTCATCTCTTTATATACTGCATGCATTTAATGCAAGTCAGTATATACTTTACACGTGTCATCAGCTGGTTGGTTGCATGTCATTGATCTTTGTTGACAACCTTAGTAGCCGTATGGATGAACAGTGTAGTATCAGAGTGGTTGTACGATTTCAGACAGTCGGAGGTTCTTTTCTGACATTTCGTACGGAGTCGTGCAAGGGTGGTTAAGACAAAAGTACTTTGTACGGAGGACCTCATGATCAGCTTTCGTTGATTCAGCGATTATCATTTACTATTCAGCAGATGATAAAGTTCAGCGATAGCTGAAGTCCTGTACTTGATACTTCACGTTGAGTGGACAAATCTGAGTCTTCGCTGATCCGCATCAGTTCATTAGGAGACTTGTCACTGGTTCTTGAGCTTGATCTTCGACTTCAGCGTAGAACCTTTGTTGACGTGAAACTTGTCTTCAGGGATCATAAGTAAACAACTAACTATCAGCGATCATCATAATGACTGAACAGACTCAGAGCATTTATGGTGAACAGTTTCGCTGAATGTTTAACTTAAAGAGCGAGAGTTCCTATCAGCGGTACTGGAAGATCTTAGTACTTATCAGCGATAGTGAAACTCTGATACATATTGTTTACTTACAATTTTCACTAAGTATTTAAGAGAGGGTCATTATCAAATCACTGAGGGTTTGGATCAACAGGTTGAAGATTTGTACCTTTCTTTGACGGTTGTTTTGCCGGTCTTTTTTCGGTTTTTTCAGAGCTTTGGTCACTGCAGACCTGGTGACCACGCCTTTCTTCCTCATGGCCCGCAGAATTGGGTCTTCCCCACTGTGGGCATCCTTCCTCACTGTCTCTCTTTCAACATTATCCCCAAGCTTGCGGTATTGTTCCTGATAGTCATCATCAACCTTCCTCTGAAACTCCACTTCTTCAGCAAAAATCTCTGCCTCAGCCCTTTTCCTTTCTTCCTCAAAAATCTTTTCCTTCTCAGCCTTTAACCTTTCTTCCTCCATTCGCTTTTCCTCTTCTTCCTTTCTGATTCTTTCTTCTTCCTCTCGATGCCTCCTCTCGACCTCTTCCTTTCTTTTTCTAATGGCTTCCATTTTCTGTTTGAACTCCTCTGCTAACCGCCTCTTTTCTTCTTCGGCTAGAAGTGCCTCGGTCTCGAAATGTGTGATACTGGTGTCTGAGACTCGCGAGGATGAAATAGCCATTGGGCTTTCGTGCCGTGAAAAACCCTCGTCGGCCGCACCGGAGATGATCGGGTTTTCGCCGGAGACTGGCTGCGGTTCGTTTAGGTCGCCGGTGACGATTTCCGGCGGTTGTTCCTCGGCGGTCCTGCGACGGACGGCCGCACGTGTGGGTGCATCGGGGTTGGTGTTCATCCTCTTGGTTCTTGCCATTTTTAGGGTTTTAGGAAGGTTTTTTTTAGATTGGGTTTCTTGGAGAGAAATGAAGAAGAAAGAGTGTTTTTGAATATTTTGGAAGTGAAAGTGGTTTTTGAGGGGTTAAGGTGGTTTTTGGAATTTTGGAAAAAGGTTTAGGGTGGAACCGTCGGTTTCTAGGAGAGAGAGAGAAGGACTATGATGGTTTTTCTTGGAAAATGGTGAACTATGACAACATGGCAGAAAAGTAGACTTGGTGGCAGAAAAAGATGAAAGCTTGTCAGCATTGGGCCCCAAAAATGGTCCCATCTTCCGTCAGATTTAAGAGTGGGGAGCGCAGTGACCTGAGTCTTCCCCACTGCGAAGCATTTTCTTCCAAAAAACGACAATTTCGCCTACACACATAAAAACAAACTACCATGCAACATTAAAAAGACCAAAAATAATTAAAACGCAGCAAATAACTGAAATAAAATATTTACAACTGGATCTGATGTTTCTTAATCATAGTGTGGTGGAGAGTGGGCAGGGATGTGGGTACTTTCATTCAGAAAGTGCTTCACCCTTTGCCCATTGACTTTGAATGTTTGACCAGATTGTGGGGACTTCAGCTCCACTGTTCCAAAGGGACTTACCTTGACAATGGTATATGGTCCCGTCCAACGAGATTTTAGCTTACCCGGAAAGAGCTTAAGACGAGAATTGAACAATAATACCTGTTGTCCCTCCATGAATTCCCTATGGTTAATTCGACGATCATGCCACATCTTGGTCTTCTTCTTATACAACTTTGCGTTTTCATAAGAGTGGTAACGCAACTCTTCTAACTCATGCAACTGTAGAGTCCTTTTGATTCCCGCAGCACCCTCACTCATGTTAAGATCTTTAAGGGCCCAAAATGCCTTATGCTCCAATTCAATCGGTAGATGGCAAGCTTTGCCAAAAACTAATTTAAATGGAGACATTCCCAAAGGAGTTTTATAGGCCGTTCGGTAGGCCCAAAGAGCATCATCGAGTTTGGTTGACCAATCTTTTCGGTGTGGTTTAACAACTTTTTCTAAAATTCCTTTGATCTCATGGTTTGAAAGCTCGGCCAAACCGTTGGTTTACGGGTGGTATGCGGTGGCTACTCTATGATGTATGTCATATTTGGCAAGGACCGAGGCCATGACTTTGTTCACAAAATGGGTGCCTTCATCACTAATCAATGCCCGTGGTGTTCCAAATCGAGTAAAGATGTTTTTATGCAAAAACTTTACCACGGTATTGGCATCATTAGAATGACACGCAATGGCTTCCACCCATTTTGAAACATAATCTACCGCATCCAAGATATAAAAATTAGTGTTGGAATTTGGAAAGGGACCCATGAAATCGATCCCCCAAACATCAAAAAGTTCTACCTCTAAAATGTTGTTAAGAGGCATTTCGTTCCTTTGCGAAATGTTCCCGGTGCGTTGACATTGTTCACAACTTTTCACAAATTCATACGAGTCTTTAAACATAGTGGGCCAAAAATACCCACTTTGCAAGATTTTTGCAGCAGTGCGGTTTCCACCAAAATGGCCACCGTAGTGGGATGCGTGACAACCATGGAGTATTTGATGTTGCTCACTCCCGTGGATACAACGCCTCAATATTTGATCCGTCCCTATCTTATACAAGAAAGGGTCATCCCAAACATATTGTCGTGTATCATGTAAAAACTTTTTAAATGGTTGTCCACTTATCCCATGGGGTTTTAGTCCACTTGCTAAAAAGTTGGCAATGTCAGCATACCAAGGAATATTATTTTCGAGAAGTTGGGCTGATAACAATTGTTCATCGGGAAAATTTTCTCTGACCGGAGTGGGATCAACAGTGCCCACTATCTTCTTGAGCCTGGACAGATGGTCAGCTATCTGATTGCTTGTTCCTTTCCTATCAACGATCTCAAGGTCAAATTCTTGCAGCAATAAAACCCACCTAATCAAGTGTGGCTTGGAATCAGCCTTGTTGATCAAGTATTTTATTGCCGCATGATCTGTGTGCACTATGACCTTCGTCCCTATCAAGTATGACCTGAAACGATCAAAAGCAAACACCACTGCAAGTAATTCTTTTTCAGTTATTGTGTAATTAATCTGAGCTTCAATCAGTGTTCTACTCGCATAATAAATGGGGTGAAAAACTTTGTTCTTTTTCTGTCCGAGAACATCCCCCACAGCCCAATCGCTGGCGTCACACATCACTTCGAATGGGAGTGACCAGTCAGGAGTGGTCACTATGGGTGCTGTGACTAAGGCTTCCTTGATTGTTTCAAAAGCATTTCGGCATTCTTTTGTAAAAATGAAATCTTTTTTCGTGTTGTAACAGGTTGCATAAAGGTTTTGTTATTTTCAAAAAATCTTTGATGAACCTCCTATAAAAACCTGCGTGACCCAAGAAACTGCGAATACCTTTTACTGTTGTGGGTTCGGGAAGTTGTGCCACTACCTCAAGCTTGGCTTTGTCAACTTCCAACCCTCTTTTTGAGACAAGATGACCTAGGACAATACCTTCTTCTACCATGAAATTGCATTTTTCCCAATTTAAAATAAGGTCGTGGGTCTCACATCTCACTAGGCTTTTCTCTAGATTTCCCAGGCAGTTATCGAATGATGTCCCTATCACAGAAAAGTCATCCATAAAAACTTTTATGGTGTCCTCTATCATGTCGGTAAAAATGGCCATCATACAACGTTGGAAAGTGGCGGGGGCATTACACAATCCAAATGGCATCCTCCGGAATGCAAAAGTACCGTAGGGACAAGTAAGGTGGTCTTTTCTTGGTCCTCGGGGGCGATGTGGATTTGGTTGTATCCGGAGTATCCATCTAGAAAACAATAAAATTCATTTCCCGCTAACCTATCAAGCATTTGGTCGATGAAAGGTAGGGGAAAGTGGTCTTTCTTAGTGGCCAAGTTGAGTTGTCTATAGTCCATGCAAATTCTCCACCCCATGACAGTCCTAGTGGGAATGAGCTCATTCTTTTCGTTCTTTACTACGGTCGTCCCTCCCTTTTTAGGGACACATTGGACGGGGCTCACCCAACTACTACTAGCAATGGGATAGATAATACCGGCATCTAACCACTTCAAGACTTCTTTCTTAACTACCTCCTTCATGATGGGGTTCAACCTTCTTTGAGGTTGGACTTTTCCAGTGTGGTCACTCTCCAAGTTAATCTTATGTTGACATAAAGAGGGGATAATTCCTCTAATGTCCGCTATGGTCCAACCAATTGCTCCCTTATGCTTCATCAACAAATCGATCAGAAGTTGTTCTTGTTTCTCACTAAGTTTGGAAGAGATAATAACGGGAAGTTTATTATCCTTAGCGAGATAAGCATATTTTAAATGGGAAGGCAATGGTTTAAGCTCTAACTCGGGAGGTTGTTCTATTGAAGGGGGTTGAACATCTCTATCCTTAAAGTCCAGAGGTTCAAAAGCTGCAACCATTTCGTTACACTCATCCTCAAAAGTGTCATCACTCTCAGATTCAGAGTGCTCACTATCACTCCCTACTGTGGGAACTGTATTCCCCACTGTGGGCAGTGTGTCAAGACTGTGGGTTCCATAAATCGAACTTAAGGCAAAGCAATCTTCGGTATCTATATATTTAAGAGACTTAAAAACATTGAATGTCACCTCTTGGTCATTAACTCTCATCGTGAGTTCCCCTTTGTGCACATCAATCAAAGTACGTCCGGTTGCAAGAAACGGACGCCCTAAGATGATTGGGATTTCTTTATCGGCCTCATAATCTAGAACTAGAAAATCGGCAGGGAAGATAAATTTATCCACTTGACCAAAACGTCTTCTATTTTCCCTTTGGGGTAGGCAATGGACCGGTCGGCTAGTTGTAATGTCACGGTTGTGGGTCTAGCCTCTCCAATACCTAACTTGTTAAAAATGGACAGCGGCATCAAGTTGACACTAGCTCCTAAATCACAAAGTGCTTGACCTACTTCTTGTCCTCCTATAATGCATGGAATGGTGAAACTACCCGGGTCTTTCAACTTAGGTGGAATCTTGCTAGTAAGGAGGGCACTACATTCTTCGGTCAAAGCCACAGTCTCAAACTCACCCAACTTTCTCTTTTTGTTCAAAATATCCTTTAAAAATTTAACATAGCTTGGCATTTGCTCGAGAGCTTCTACCAAGGGTATGTTAATATGAAGTTGTTTAAAAATGTCTAAGAATTTTTTAAATTGAACATCGACATTTTTAGGCTTCATTCTTTGAGGAAAAAGGATACTTCGTGGGTCAATTTGAGTTTGCTGAGGTATTGGCTTTGGAACAGTAGGCTTTGGAACAGGTCCAAAAGTGGGAAGGCCAGGGATGTCGGTCCCCACAGTGGGGGGTCACAGTGACTTGAGGAGTGCCTACTGTGGTGATCACAGTGGGTATTTGAGGCGAATCATCAGACTTAAAAATGATATCTTTCAGATCCTTTCCACTCCTAAGTGTTATGGAATTGACATGTTCAGACCCTTTTCCTATCACCATAGCGTGTTCGGTGTCACTAGGTAACGTCCCTGGTGGTCTATTCTTAACTTCAACGGCTAACTGTCCTACTTGGGTCTCTATATTCCTAATGGCTGCTTGAGTTTGATTCATAAAACCCTTGAGAATTGATTCAAGTGACAGTTGGGTCTCAGCGAGTTGAGTAGATCGTGATTGGTATTGTTGTGAGGATTGGCCTTGGTGAAAGTTTGGTGGGTTCTGCCCACTGTGATATGAGTTATGCCCACTGTGATGTTGTTGAAATCCAGGGGGTTGTGTGGTCTTTGCTGGATATGACTCGGCCCTTGGGCTTGGAGTCCTTGATTACCAGACCAAGAGAAATTCGGATGATTTCTCCAACCTGGATTATAAGTCTGCGAATAAGAGTTGTTCCTCGGGTTGGTCCCTATGACATTAACAGATTCGGGATTTGCTGGACAAAAATCAAAAACATGCTCCTCTCCACAGAGGGAGTAGTTTTCGGCGAGATGGGTTGCGGAATTAACTTGGCCTATATTTTGGTTTAAAACGATTTTGGTCAAGGCTACTAACTGCACATTCATGGTTTTAAGTGCTTCAGAATCGATGGTGTTGGTCTTTGGTACTATTGCTCTAGGATTGGACCACTCGGTATTGTTGTTGGACACTTTTTCTAAGATTTGATATCCTTCATTGTAGGTTTTACTCATGAATGTTCCACCGGCTGTTGCATCTAAGATAATTTTGGCTGCATTGGAAAGACCATTGTAAAAAGTCTCCAATTGGATGCAATGTGGGATGCCATGATGTGGGCACTTTCGAAGTAAATCTTTAAATCGTTCCCATGCATCTGAAACAGCCTCATCTTCTTCTTGCCTAAATAAAATTATGTCATTTCGAAACCTTACGTTCCTCGTTGGAGGAAAGTATTTTTGCAAAAATTTATCGGCAAGTTCTTGCCAAGTGGTTATCGAGTGAGGTGCATGCGAGTTCAGCCATGACTTCGCCTTATCCCTTAGTGAAAAAGGAAAAAGTCTTAGTCTTAATGCTTCATCACTCACACCTTGTAACTGAAAGGAATCGGTCATTTCCAAGAAAGATTTTAAGTGCGAGTGCGGATCCTCAGATGGCGATCCTCCAAACTGACCCATGGCTTGAATCATTTGAAACATCACCGGTTTGAGTTCAAAATGGTTTGCTACAATGTTGGGCCTTAGAATCCCGGAGCTTAAGTCATTAGCTCCGGAAGTAGCGTAGTCCCGTATTTTTGATCTTTGCTATCGGAAATCGTCACTGTGGTCTCCACTATAGGTGGTGGTATTGCTGCCATGTTTATAGTGGGGATCACAGGGGGTTGTCGATTTTTGTTTTTACGCCTTCTTCTAAAAGTCTTTTCTATTTCAAGATCG
Organism: Saussurea involucrata; assembly: GCA_033807775.1. Taxonomy (NCBI): domain Eukaryota; kingdom Viridiplantae; phylum Streptophyta; class Magnoliopsida; order Asterales; family Asteraceae; genus Saussurea; species Saussurea involucrata. The sequence continues at coordinate 16,028,155 of CM066312.1, forward strand.
ATTGGTACCAAAGGTTCGTGTTGTTGCCGTGGCATGCAACACGAAAAACTTAGAAAAACGAGTTACTCGGGCTCAAACAAAAACTAATATCTTGAGATTTAAAATCACGCCAGTCCCCGGCAACGGCGCCAAAAACTTGTTACGTGCGAAATATGTGTTTTAATCGCAGTGGGTTGCAAACTGTCCACAGTGGGAAGTGCAAGTGTACACTGTCCACTATGATCGTCACAGCAAGTAATAGTTGGTAAAATACCAGAATCGAATCCACAGGGACTGGACAATCAAGACAATACGGTTCTTATGATCTCCTTTTACAAGTTTCAATTAGAGAGGAAAATAATACTTTGGTTTGGTTTGGTGAAATAGCTACTTTAAACGATTTACTAAAGGTTAAAAAGGAGGAATGTAGGTTGGATTTTCCCTAGATTTTATATCAAATACTCGATCCTTAGAAGTGATCCTCGTATTCGTGGTGGACGCTAGAAAAGCCCGGTTACAAAATACTCACACCGTTTAGATAAAAATCCCATACTTTTAGTACTTATTGTTTTGTCAACGGTGATCTCAAGAATGGACCTTTTCAGGTCTCGATGGAATGTGTAGAGACAAATACTCTAAGTGTTTTTAATACACAAATTAGCTTGCCTACTACTCCAGTGGGTTGAGATTTGCTCACTGTGCCGACCTCACTTTCGTAAGTGTCATAAGAATTCTTTCGAATCCCCTAGCATCATTCAAGCTCGTGTCACTACGTTCTACTTATTTCTAAGTTAAGAACTAGACTTTAGATCCTTGCAAGTGATCGGCTTGTTCGCATCCTTGGGTAAATATCGAGAATGAATGACCAAAACAACAAATATTCTAAGTATAAAGATTACTCAAGCATTTTTAATAAAATCCAGGTACTTCTCCTTCCTACATCCCAAAGGGTGTTTAGCCCATACTTGAAGTAAAGAAAGCAAAAGAGTAGAAGTTGCACATAATTAAACTGAAAGTGACTTGAATAGAACTCACAGTGGGGAACGAGGGTTCGTCCCTGTCACTATGTATTGCGAACTACAATTAAGCTAAGAAAGTAAATTACTGAAAATTAAAGCTAGTTACTGCAGTAAATAAAAGACTAAAGCTAATGTGGTAGTTGAGAGAATTTAAGGCTAAGCAAAAACTCCAAGGATGATAATAAATGATACCCAAGTGCTCCTTTATATACTAGGAGAAGGAGTTGGGTATTACACAAAAGAGGTGGGTCTTCCAATGGGTAAAGACTGCTGTGTTGTGGCAGAAATCAGGTCCTTGTGTAATCCTTTTATCCAATGGACTCTTTTCCAAGTCAATCTCCAAGTACAAGGAGGTGTACTTGATGCTATCTCCAATGAAAACTACCGTGTACTTCTCCAGCCCATATTTTCCTGCCATTTGAACCTTCTAAACTCCAGGTTTTATATTTCCAGCCCATGGTTTTCTTTTGTTTTCTTGATCTGCTCGAAGAGTGGGGAACCGGAGTGGGCACAACAGTGGTCACTGCAAGATAAAACGTGAAAAACACCCAAATTCTACCAAATAATTTATTAAAGACCATGGTTCACTCCTTTTGCTCGTTTTCGTGAAATATACCAAGAATGGGGGTTTTAAGAAGTGAAATGGCTAAAATTGACAAAATAAAGTGGAAAATAAATGGAAATAATAACTCTAAAAATAGAGTTATCAGGTCTCCCCCGTCACCGAAAGGTGTTGTTTTGGGTATTGAGTTTTATCCATGTTTTTCGGCGATGTATTGGAGTACGGGGGGTTCTCTATAAGTTATAATTTTGTGATTTAGTCTTACTCATATCTTGACATTTTGAATAATAAAAATTTATTTGAATTACAGTATTTGAGCATTAATCATCATACTCGTTTTGGGTGAGTATTTGGTTTCGAATGAGTAATTAGTACTGGTGTTTTTCATCACGAAAATGGTGGTTTGGGGGAAAATGTTCTATTCATATTTTATACTTTTCCTTTTATAAATCGTGATTTAAATAACAATATTTCAATTTACTGTTTTATATAAATTATGAAAACTCTCGAACTCACTAGCGTTAAGCCTAACCCTTTTTATTTGTCGGAATGTGTGCATCAGGTCCTCGTTGGCGAATGGTACTAACGACGCTATGTAACACCTGTAATTTCTGTAAGTAAATATCACCGTACGTTTTTTACAGCTTGGTGGGGTTTGTGTTAGGAAAACATTACTTAAAGTCCCTAAGAGTATCGGGAGTATTGGCGTAAAAAAGTCGAGTTTCGGGGCTGGGTAGGGATCCGACTACAACGCCCTGTCATAGTCGCACTTTCACAGTAGCAGCAAGTGGGCAGAGAACTGGTACACCTCTACTACATTGCCATTCTCGCCCGACATAGTCGCCAGATGTGCCAGAGCGGCTTAAAGTCGCGATTTTTGGTGTTTGGCTCATTCCCACTTCTTCCCATCAGTTGTATTCTCTCTAAAAAAAAACCCTCCCAAAACATCCTCACTTAATTTGTGTTGATTTTGGAGCATCAACGACTCATATCCTTAAGTATTATGGTGCTAAATCATCATTAAGTTAAAGATTGGAAGCTAGGATCAAGAGTTCATCACCTCCATCCATTTCTGTCGCTAGGGTTTTCTAGGTTTTCACCAAAACCTAAGTGGTAAGCTCATCCCCTCCATTTCCAAACTTCTTTATGAGTTATAAATGCTCCATTGATGACATCCTAGTGTTTTATTTCTCCAATTTCGGTTTGGATGATTTTGAGAAAAGTTAGGTCGAATTGGGATTTTGGTCAAAATGGAGATTTTGATGTAATATGTTCGGGTGAATGATTCTAAGTGGTTGGTTATGAATATTTACGGTTGGAAACTTGTGGATCTAGGTTTTGGAACTTTTGTCTTGAGGATCCAAGTTTCTTTAAAGGAGCTCAAGTTAGGGAAAATCTAGATTTAACCTAAATCTAGCAAGGTGACTTCAAGTTGATTTATGAAAACGATGTACATGCCAAAATGTGTATTTTGTAGTAAAAATGTGTTTACTTGATAAACTATGAATGTGTTGAGTATTTGATAAAGCTTTTATATTTGGGAAATTTGGGTTGATAAATCCCATGAAAGCCCATATTTGGAGTTTTGATACTTTGACGAGTAAATCTCATAAATGTGTTCTTTTCGTGATTTATTGTACAAAGAGACTTCATTTGATGATTTATGTATTTTTGGTGTATTTGATTTTATAAACCCGTTGGAAATGCATGTTATCGTGTTATGAGACATTTTAGGAAAATAAGGGTATGGGTTCATTTGGAAAATGGTTTGTCTCAATCAATGATGAGTTTTGGGTTAATCATATCTTTGAGGTATGCGTTTACATAAATGCCTTTTAAATGCATTATATTATATGAGAACCGTTATTTGTTGGTCTATTGGGTTTTGAGCATTTTAGCTCGGTTTTGACTTAAAAGAGTCTTGAGGATATTTGTCTGGTTTTAATGGCTCAATGTAGAGCCTCGTTTATGATTTGCATCTTATTGCAGCTTATTGCATATTAATGATAATTACATGCTCGAGTGCACTGGTCATTCCTGTGTAGTCATGTAATTTTAGACTGTGTTGCATTAGATCTATAGGCACGTAAGTCAGTATTTATTTGATGGTCAACTGGGTGTTGCGGGATTTGACTCCGGGACCCATGTTTTACGACCTTAACCTTTCAAGTATGCACTAGGAGGGCTGAGTCCGGTTGTGTTATCGTGTTGATGGGCGTTTGGGACCTCCCCCATGTAGGGGCAATTCCATGGTTGTAACCCCGACTGTGTCGGGCCTTTAGTGGTTTTCATGGTAATATTCGCTAAGGTAAGTTTGTCTCTTTGGGTGTAATTTAAAAGAAGTCGTAAGGGCACTTGGGCTTTCATGTCGTGAAGTGCCATAACATTGTATGAGTTGCATACTTATGTGTTCCTCCACTTTCAATGGATACATGTCTCCCCCATTGTCGGCCAACATTATTTTGGATGTTATAATGTCCTTGTTTTATTATTGTTGGGCTTGTGCGATTGACTGCAAATGATGACTTTAATATTGGATTTCCCTCCACGTATATTAAGGTTTGAATGAAGCATGTCATTTCCATGTTTTGGTATTTGGATTTCATTCCATTTTATGCTCGCGTGAGTATTGGGTTTAGTTCAATGTTTTCAGTGACATATTATATTTATATGGATTGTTTTCCATGATTTATGGGTTGCATATTACGCCTCATCCGTGTTTGGATGTTTTGAATAATGGAGTTTTATTCCCGTTTATATTATTTGGATATTTAATACGTTTTCACGTTTTGAGTTAGTTTCGGATCCAAGTTCATTTTGGGGAAATGCTATGTATTTTGGAGCTTATGCCATAAGAATTTGTGTGCGTTGGAAAATGGGTTGTTGCATATTTAATATAAACCTTTTTTGTAAATAATGATTTAAGTTGGACTCTTTTCGTTTAACGAACTATTTTAATCATGATAAAAACTCTTGAACTCACTAGGCGTTAGCCTAAACTTTTTATTTGTCGCATATGAATCAGGTTCGGTTGGGGAATAGTACGAGCGACACCGTGAAGAGATAAGTGTTAGTTGTATGCACGAGAAGTGATTAGCTTGGTAATGTCTTCCGCACTTTGGGAATAGCAAATTGTATTGGGTTGAGAACACCTGACCTTAAGTAGTCTTGGTGTATAACTTAGAAGAAATTAATGATTATGACATTGTCGCTTGGAGTGACAGTAAGCATGATGATTACATTAAGTGGACCATCTCGGGTCGAAATTGTTGGTTGGATTAGAACCATAGGCTTATTGAACTGACCTTAATTCGAGAAGAAATTGTAAGGTTAATAGATGTAAATTTTGATTATTGCCTTAAGATGTTTGAACATTCGGATGACGATAGTGTGACCGGGAAATTGAAGAGTGTGGTTTTGAGACGTTGAGTGCCGACTAAAGTCATGCACGAAATTTGTTTCCAAAATAAGTTGCATCAATTGTTTCTTATGTCTCAAATCATCATGTGGGTTGTATTACGAACTCTTGGAAAAACGTTTAGCATATCACAAGATTTTAAGCCATGATTTTAAACATGCATAGTATTATTTTATTGCACGTGGTTGCAAACTTCGTTGAGGCTATATTTTTTTCGTTGTTGTCCAACGCTATTTTCGGATATCGTGTTAACCATATTTTAATGCTGTTTAGGGTCTTGGACAAGTAACTACGATTTATAACTTTAACATTTGATCTCCTCTACATATGTTAAGGTTTTGGATGAAGATTTGCCTTCCATTATTTTGGTGTTTGAGTTTTATTGGGAAATTTTATTCCATGCTGGTTTTGTTGAAAACTGTTACTTTATATCGTATTGCAACAAAAGGAAATTTTTTGGAATTATGACATTTTAGTCATAACTTTGTCTTATGCATGCCATTGAGTTTTATGGAAGTTTTGTTGAGTCTTATGGAGTTTTATTTTACGATGTTTTGCGACGCATAAGTGAAACTTAGTAATGTGCATACTTGAATTATTGTGTGTGTTAAGTTATCGGTTCTATTGATCATTTTTTTCTCATGCGAGTTTTGCGGAGAAATGTTACTCTATGTCGTATTGCAACCAAAAAGGGATGTGTTGGAATTTTGATATCGTATGGTTTTATACTTTTATGTTTTGAGTTTTTGCTAGCATATTTCGTTGCACATTGTTTAGTGCACGAATTGATTTATACCATGGCGTGAGTAAGCATATAAGGGTACCATGATAGTTTATCTTAATGTTTTGCTTTATGCATTTTCGGTTGTTGGTACTTTTGTTATCGTTTCACGCAAATGCATTATATTCATTTATTGGTATGCATGGCATCATGGCCGCTATTTTGGAACGATAATGTGTATCGTTTGTATGACTTGAAATTTGAAGTTGATTTAAATTATTTTACGTGTCAACCAAATTACATGCACTTATCGTTTTCCTAAGTTCTGAGAAAATGCATTAATATATGAGAGTCTTGTCAGAAAATTTTACTTCCATGTCATTATATGGCTAAATGAGAAAATCTTGGAATTTGATTTAATGAATTTCCTCTTTTGAAATTTCGTATGGACCATCTGTTGTATACTATTAAGGAAAACTTTTATGTGTGTGTGGCATAAATAAATACATGCTAGGACCATAGCGGTTCATTTTAAAAGTTTATTGAGTATACTTTTGCGTTTCGTTAGTAACTCGAGTAGTGATCGAGTAATTTTCAATATGATTTTCATATGTGGGACGAGTATGTCTATTTTGCACAACTGTCAGGTAACTGGTGGTAGATTTTTACACGTACGATTAACCGTTCTAAAAACCTTCGTGTTGAAAAATATTACGAAAGTTTTCGATTGCCATATTTGTTGAGTCTTTCACTTGAAAAACTTGAACTCACTAGGACTTTGGAAGGTTAAACAACCCTGGTTAAGGGTGGGGGCGTATAGAACCTTGACAGTGGAAGGTTGGGTATTTCGATGCGTGATAGTACCGTAAGTCGAGTGGTATCGTTTGCAAGGTCGATGTACTTTTGTAACTGAAGGGTTAGACTCGCGTATCTTCTGCTAATGTTTGTGGTAAACCGTTCATTTCAGAAACCATTGTTTTGGAAAATGATCAGTTATTGCTTAAGGGATGGGTAGAACCCTTTAGACACCGTGCTAACTATTTTGATTTTGTGGGTATGCTCGATTAATGAAAATCGTGTATGGAGCTCTATAGTGGTTCGAATCTTGGTGAAATGGTTAGGTGTCAACTTTTGAATTATAAGGCCAAGAACCGTTAGTGTATTTGGAGTGTTGTAGTACAATCTTAAGGGATATTTGTATCACATGTAGTGATTTTAAGAAGTTCGGATTGTGGTAAGTGGATATAGTTGGATGACTTTTCCGTATCTAGTAAGGAATCTGTCAATTGGATGTTTGGTAATTGGATGTATTCTGGGAATTGGATACTCTTTGGGTCAAGGACGGCTGACTATTTTGGAGTATGATTGTGCTTGTAAAAGTTAAGTGACAGTCCAATAGCGAGAACGGTTTAATTTGGGAATTTTATCGATCTCAATAGTGATCGTACCTTGGGTTGGTTGGAGAAAGAGTTTAAAAGCGTGTAGATCTGGACTAATTGGAAGTCGGGATCTATCGTTTGGGATGTATGGGTCACCTAAGGTTGGGAGGCAATTGAAGCCATGCGGTTAGAAACTACTTTAGCAAGTTAAACGTTTACTCGGATATAAGTGTAATGTGCCTAAGTGGACATTGGTTGTGAGTATCGGCATGAAGTTTAGCATGAATTTTATCTTGGCAGTTTTGTCAAGTAGATTGGAGACAACTCCTCGTAAAGGGAGACAGTCAGTTTGTGATGACAACGCTAGATGGGATTTGGGTCGTAGAGCGCTACTATCTTTTGGGAAAGACAGATGACAAGGTATTGAACGGGCCGATGCTATACGCGGGGAATTTCTGAGAACCATCTCATGTTTCTCCCCTAGTTTGGATGTGGTGCGGAGAGTTAAGGCCTCATGGCATCGACGTCCAGGATGGATTCTGCTGCCAAGGTTAGCCGACACAAGAGAGAAAATTCAAATTTCAGTTGGAAACCGAGGGAACATGAAAAGTGTTGAGTTAAGTAACCACTGGGTGTATGGGAATTAGATTTTGAGGACGCAATCGTTCTAAGGTTGGGACGATTGTAACACACGTATTTTCGGTAAGTAAAATATCACCCCGAACGTTCTTACAACATGTAAATGGTGGGATTTATGTTGGGAAAACATTACTTAAATTCCCTGAGAGTATCGAGAGTATTAGCGTAGAAAAAGTCGAGTTTTGGGGCTTGGTACGGGTCATTGCCAGCAACTTTGCGTCATTGCCACTCGACACTGTCACAATAGCAGCAAGTGGGCAGAGGACTGGTACACCTCTACGTCATTGCCAATGACTTTGCCACTCAGCATTGTCGCCTCGCATAGTCGCCATGTGTGCCAGACCAGCTTAAAGTCGTGATTTTTGGTGTTTGGCTCATTCCCACTTCTTCCCATCAGCTGTATTCTCTCTCAACCCCCCCCCCCCCCCCTACAACATCCCCACTTCATTTGTATTGATTTTGGAGCATCAATGGCTCAAATCTTTGAGTATTATGGTGGTAAATCATCATCAAGTTAAAGATTGGAAGCTAGGATCAAGAGTTCATCACCTCCATCCATTTCTTCAAGGTCGTCGCTAGGGTTTCCTATGTTTTCACCAAAACCTAAGTGGTAAGTTCATCCCTTCCATTTCCAAACTTCTTTATGAGTTATAAAGGATCCATTGATGACTTCCTAGTGTTTTATTTTTCCAATTTCGGTTTGGATGATTTTGAGAAAAGTTAGGTCAAATTGGGGTTTTGGGTCAAAATGAAGATTTTGATGTAATATGTTTGGGTGAACGATTCAAAGTGATTGGTTATGAATATTTATGGTCGGAAACTTGTGGATCTAGGTTCTTGGAAGTTTTGGCTTGAGGATTCAAGTTTCTTCGAATGAGCTCAAGTTGGGGAAAATCTAGATTTAGCCTAAATCTAGCAAGATGAGTTCAAGTTGATATGTGAAAACGATGTACATGCCAAAATGTGTATTTTGAAGTAAAAATGTGTTTACGTGATAAACTATGAATGTGTGAGTATTTGATAAAGCTTTCATATTTGGTAAATTTGGGTTGATAAATCCCATGAAATGCCATATTTGGATTTTTGATACTTTGACGAGCAAATCTCATAAATGTGTTCTTTTGGTGATTTATTGTACAAAGAGAGTTCATTTGATGATTAATGCATTTTTGGTGTATTTGATTTTATAAACCCGTTGGAAATGCATGTTATCGTGTTACGAGACATTTTAGGAAAATAAGGGCATGAGTTCATTTGGAAAATGGTTTCTCTCAATCAATGATGAGTTTTGGGTTAATCATATCTTTGAGGTATTTGTTCGTCTATTGGGTTTTGAGCATTTTAGCTCGTTTTGACTTAAAAGAGTTTTGAGGACATTTGTCCGGTTTTAATGGCTCTCTGTAGAACCTCATTTATGATTTGCATATAATTGCATATTAATGATAATAACATGTTCGATTGCATTGGTCATTCCTGTGTAGTCATGTAATTTTAGACTGTGTTGCATTGGATCCATAGGCACGTAAGTGAGTCTTCATTTGATGGTCAACTGGGTGTTGTGGGATTTGACTCCGGGGCCATGTTTTATGACCTTAACCTTTCAAGTATGCACTAGGTGGGCTGAGTCTGGTTATGCTATCGTGTTGATAGGTGTTTAGGACATCCACCATGTCGGGGCAATGCCATGGTTGTAACCCTGAGTGTGTCAGGCCTTTTGTGGTATTCATGGTAATATTTGCTAAGGTCGCCTATCTCTTTGGGTGTAACTTGAAAAGAGTCATAGGGGCACTTGGGCTTTCATGTCGTGAAGTTTCATACTATTAACGTTGTATGAGTGGCATACTTATGTGTTCCTCCACTCTCAATGGATACGAGTCTCCCCCGTTGTCGGCCAACATCATTTTGGATATTATAATGTCCTTGCTTTATTATTTTTGGGCTTCTGCGATTGACTGCAAATGGTGATTTTAATATTGGATTTCCCTCCACGCATATTAAGGTTTGAATGAAGCATGTCATTTCCATGTTTTGGTATTTGGATTTCATTTAATTTTATGCTCGCGTGAGTATTAGGTTTAGTATCATGTTTTCAGTGACATATTATATTTATATGGATTGTTTTTCCATGATTTATTGGTTGAGTATTATGCCTCATCCGTGTTTGGATGTTTTGAATAATAAATTTTTTCCTGTTTATATTATATGGAAATTTAATACGTATTTATGTGTTAAGTGAGTTTCGGATCTGAGCTCATTTTGGGGAAATGCTATATATTTTGGAGCTTACGCCATAATAATTTGTGTGCGTTGGAAAATGGATTGTTGTGTATTTAAGATAAACCTTTTTGGAAATAATGATTTAAGTTGCCTGATGCACTAGGCGTTAGGCTGCCTAACCTTTTTATTTATCGGCATGTGCATCAGGTTCCGATTGGGGAATAGTACTAGCTACATTGTGAAGAGATAAGTGTTAGTTGTATGCACGAGAAGTGATTAGCTTGGTGAAGTCTTCTGCACTTTGGGAATAGAAATTTGTATTGGGTTGAGTAACACCAGACCTTAAATAGTCTTGGTGTATGACTTAAGTTAATAAATGTTGAAGTTATTTATGTTTTAAAGTTGAAGTATTTCCAATGATGGATTTGTAGAAGGGATTTTATCCTTATTTTGTTATTTTATCAAAGTTTTTATTTAGTTGCTCTTTCCAAATTTGAGGGTGTTACACGCTATGAAGAATTGAGTGCTAGTTATAGACATAAGAAATAATTAGCAAGACGTTTTTCGCACTTGGAGATAGCGACCGTTGTTAGAGTTTAGTAACACTCGTCCTTAATTTAGACTATATGTAATCTTTGAACTATCTATTGTTGATGTTAAATCTTAGATTGCCATTATAGGTAATCAAGTGTTGACTTTTAGAAATGAACTATTCCTTATTTGATGTATTATCGAAAATTTAAAATTAGTCGCTATTTTCATATTTGAGGGTGTTACACCTAAACCTTTTGTTAAAACTAGATACATGTCTTGTGTGAGCTTTTATGATTAAACTCTCACCTTTAGGTTAAAACTCCTTGTAAAACTTGAAAGTCCATCTTCTTCATATTTGAGTAACTTGTGGGTTTTCTTTAGATAAAGTGTTCTGTTTGTTATTTTGAAGGTGTGGAAGGTATTGCTCCATAAACTTAGTTTATTGGTATCAAACCATTTCATGAAAATACCCAAATTTTAGGGTTTTGACCTAACTTATGGATTTGGTCAAATATAATTTTATTGATAATTATATGTTTAAGCTTTTGGTATTGAGGTTTCATACATGGATTGTACTTGTATAACATGGAGCTGTTGTGGTAATATGTATATTCCCCTTTGGCAAATTTGGACATGTTAATCCTACTATGATGCATGTGGTATGTAAGCCACAAGTGCCTATGATGGCATTGGAAATGAGTCACATGGATTTATGTGCCTTGTATGGCCTAAGGACTGTTGGATGAACTAAGTTAAGTAGACACTAGGAGGACATAGTCTTGGATGTCACCGTGTTTGTATGTACCTAGACCTCCGCCATTCGGGGAAATGCCTTCATTGTAACCCTCGGATGTGTCGAGCCTTTTAGTGTCACTCATGGTAGTGGGCACTAAGGTATCTCGACTCTTTGGGTGGAACTTGATTGGTGCTATGGGTCTCCCCCATTGACTCCTAAGATGGTTATTGGATTGGTATAAATGTTAATTATTCATTATTCTTGCATGTTATTATTGTTCAAACTCAGTAGGCTTTTTGGCCTAACATTTGCTTGGTGTCAACATGTACCTCGGTTTCTAGCGGCTCCATTACTAAGAAAGTTTAGCCGAGAGTAGGGAGAGCTTGGGGAATGCTTTTGGGATACTAACCTTTCTAAGAGCTTTATTGGAGTAGAGTCGACACCCTTTTTGTAATCTCATTTCTAGATAGAAATTATATTAGTTGGTCGTCGTTATTTACCGTCAAATTACAAACTGTAATTAAACATATGTTATTTATTTTCCCATTTTTGGGAGGCTCGATGCTTTGGCAAATATATGTACCATTATTTACGTTTCATTGAAGTTTTTGTTTGCCCCTATTTTTCGGGTGTTACATATATATATATAGGGAATGGTTCAATTGAGAAGTCTAAATATTTTGAGAAATAGAGAAGTAAAAAAACACGGGAGTGTTCATATATGAACGTTCATATATAAACAGTCATATATGAACGTTCATATATGAACGTTCATATGAACGTTCATATGAACGTTCATATGAACGTTCATATATGACTGTTATATGAACGTTCATTTATGAACGTTCATTTATGAACGTTCATTTATGAACGTTCATTTATGAACGTTCATTTATGAACGTTCATTTATGAACAGTCATATATGAACGTTCATATATGAATGTTCATATAACAGTCATATATGAACGTTCATATATGAACAGTCATATATGAACAGTCATATATGAACATTCATATATGAACACTCCAACGTTCATATATAAACGTTCATATAACAGTCATATATGAACGTTCATATATGAACGTTCATATATGAACGTTCATATATAAACAGTCATATATGAACACTCCCCGTGTTTTTTTACTTCTCCATTTCTCAAAATATTTAGACTTCTCAAATGAACCTAACACTATATATATATATACAATAACACCCTGTAATTATCATAATTATAATTAAACACATATTTTATAATTATCCTCCAAGAATAATCATTTTAACAATCAACATGATTTCATTCGGGTTTCTGAAAATGGAAGCAAACATATTCTTTGTGTACGGTTTACATACTCGTTGGTAGTGTCTCTGTTTGACACGTGTCGTGGACATATAGTAACTTACAGAAGGAGGGAAGTTTTAAACTTATGGTATTTTCTAAATTTAGGGGTGTTTCAGGTTAGGCTTGGGGTGCCATTTAAAGCCACAAGCACGAATCGCATTTTTGGAAGTGATGTCATATATTCTTGAAGATAATAGTGTCTGGTGTTTGTAGTAACCCCGACTTAAATGTAGTTCTAATAGGATTAGATATAAGTCTATAGTATTCTAATACTTTATTTTTGAACTTCGCTGTCTTATACTCATTGATACGTTTTTGGGTAAATACTTATATTTTGTGGTACTTCTGTATTTATTACCATTGTTTAAACTTACTACTATTTTCAAATTTTAGGGGTGTTACATATCACGATATTTGTCATGATATATGTCATCAATAATTTAGGAATAACTGGTTCTCATGGTTCTCCTTTTTGCGGTTCTCAAACGAAGGTTCAATATATATAGACCCCTTGTTGACCTTGGACGTGTTTGGTTTCTTGATCTGATGTCTCACAAAAATGCGATGACAAGACCATAAATAAACCAAACTTTTATAAGATTAATGTACGGTCCAGGGACACGAAGCTTAACATACTTGTCAAACCTTAATATACTTTGACATACAACCTTAAGACACCTTAACATGAAATTATTAAATCTTAACCATCCTTAACAAATTTGAACAAACATGAACATAACTTAACATATATCACATGCCTTAACATGTAAACCTTAATTTACTTTAACATGAAATCTTATATACCTTAACATAAAAAACAATGAATATTAATATACCTTAACATGAAAGTCAATGAACATTAGCATACTCTAACATATGAATATATGTTACAATTCCCGGATGTGGAACATCGAATAAAGAGATTGCCCCTGCTTCATGTGAACGATGAACGGTCAACGTCCCTCGATTGAATCTAGAAAACCCTGAAGTGGTTCTCATGGTTAAGAACATTTTTCATCGGAATCCAACTCTCTCTCTCTCCCCCCCTCTCTCTCTCTATATATATATATATGTGTGTGTGTGTGTGTGTGTGTGTTCTATACTTTGTACAATTGTACTTGCTCTTTTCATACCGCATATCCAACTCCGTGCAAGATGAGGTGAGACAGGACCACTTGAAAATTCTTCGAGTCACCATCTCTACTTATATTCACAACTTAAGGATATTTTCTCAGCACGGTTTTATTAGATGTGTGGTAAAATGAGAAAACGAAACTAACGTTAAACAAAGAAGCCAAAATAATAAAGTATGGAAGTAATTTAAGGCCTACGAAATCTATAACACAAGGAATATTGAAATGTTACTCACAAACTATTTTTGAACAATATAGTTTGAAGCCACATAGCTTAAATTTTAGAAATCAGTTTGTGTGATAGAAATATGTAAATGCAAGTTCAAAACAACTAACAATAACTACCAAAAAAACAACGGTTCACAGAAAACAACCTTTCAAACTTGTGACAAAGATAAGCACCCTTAGACGTCCTTTTCATATTAAACAATCCTCATTGTTAATCATGCGAGCTTGTTTGTTTCAAAACCTTCTCGAATGCCATAACATTTTGGTTGATCGAAAACAAAAAGCTTTCAGTTGTTAATGAAAGTTCACTTTTCGTTATTTTGCTACTAGCCATAGCGTTTTTTTCGGTACTTTCTACTTTTCAAGTCCTTTTTTTGTAATCTTGCTTTTAAATTGATAACTTTTTTTTGAAACAAAGTAGTCATTTCATTAATGAAGGAGATTACATCTAAAGTTTACAGAATCTCGTAAAAAACGGGGAATGTAAAACAAGGTGGTATGACTAGGAAAGTTTCGAGCGTTTCGAGCAAGAGAGTAAGCGGTCTCGTTAGACTGTCTCTTAACATGGATTAAAGAGAACCCGTTGCTTTGTAGGAGATAGGATCTGCACATATCGATTATAGTACCAAATTCAGAGAGATCATCGTGGTTAGAGTGAATGGCATCAACCACCATTTTTGCGTCGCATTCGAATATGACGTGGAGATAACCCAATTGTAGCACCCACACAATGGAGTTCATAAGGGCCATTGCCTTGCATTCTTTAACAGGTGGGTCCCCTGAGCGACAGAAGTCTGGGCCGCGATGAAAGACCCAGTAGCATCTCGGAGAATCATCCCCGAACCCCAAAGGTTGGATTCGCTAAAAATAGTTGCGTCCACGTTGCACTTTAAATAGCCCTCCGGGGGGCGTGCCAAGAGTCACACCTCGGAAGTACAGGGGCGGCGTTGGAATGATGTCGCAAGTTGTTTGTCGTGCTCCAATTCGCGATAGCAGTGGACGCATGGTGGATAACGATTGAAGGCAGATTCACCGCCCCATTAAGCCAAACTTCGTTACGGTGGTTCCAAATGCTCCAAAGGATCATCAAGAAGTTGTTAATATCGGGAGGGGTGGCATCGGCAAGTAGGGAAGAGAGGAAACTGTGGAAGTCCTCTGAATGGTCCGCTACCACATTGATACGATCCCAAAGTCTCGCTTGTTTCCAAACCTTGATTGAGGCCGGGCAGTCGATAAAGAGATGCCAATTATTTTCCGGGTTTACACCGCAGAACACACACAAGCACGAGGTATTTATCCCGCATTTTTTGAGGTTTTCTCTATGCAGGAGCACGTCTTTACACAATCTCCAAGCAAAGCTCCTAACCTTGAAAGGTACTTTGGCCTTCCAAAGGGCCACCCAATTTATAACGCTGCTTCGATCGTGGTTTATCGTGGACTGATCGATGTTTATAAGGAAGCGGTATCCGCTCATAACCGAGTATGATCTGTTATGACTCCAGTGCCAAATTAACCTGTCCGAGCCAACTCTTATGCATGGAATTTTGAGAATTTCCAATTGATCGCGTTGTGAGAAAACTCGAGATAACCGAGAGTGGTCCCAACCGTTAGAGTGGGAAGAGAAAGGATCGCAGACCCGGAGAGCATGCTCATTCGGATTTGGTGAACTTTCCACTCGAAGATTAAGGTCATCGCGAAGCAAAGAGTCCCTCCACACGGATATAGATTCACCGTTGCCAACCTTCCATCTAAACCCGTTTTTAAGCAAAGTGTGAGCATTCCAAATACTGCGCCAAATGTAACCCGGATTGTGGCCCAATCTTTCATTGAAGAAATTTCCTTTCGGGTAGTATTTGGCTTTAAAAACTTTGCCAACCAGTGAGTCCGGACATGAGAGAAGTCTCCATCCTTGCTTTCCCAAAATAGCAACATTAAACGCCGAGAAATCCTGCAAACCAAGTCCACCAAATTTTTGAGGAATACACAGTTTGTCCCACGAAAGCCAGTTAATCGACCGTGAGCCATCTTTCTTCGAGCTCCACCAATAGTTGTTAATTTGCTGTTGGATCTCCTGCAAAAGAGTGTTAGGAAGCAAAAAGACGCTCATAAAGTAAACCGGTATAGCTTGGGCCGCGGACTTGATGAGAGTGAGTCTACCCGCCCCGGATATCGGTTTTTTTCGCCACTTAGACAGCCGCTGCCAAATTTTTTCTTTTAGGTGTCGAAAGATGGCCCTCTTGTTTCTTCCAATTAGAGACGGGAGGCCCAAATATCTTCCCGTATTGAGTGGATTATAGACTCCAAGGACATTGCAAATTCTATCCTTGGAAGCCGTGTCAATGTTGTCACTACACATTATTCCCGACTTCTCGAAATTAACCGCCAACCCCGAAGCATTCTCAAAGTTTTCAAGAATAGTTTTAAGGATCGAGCATTCTTCAACATTAGCGTGACAAAAGAGGAAAGCATCATCCGCGAAGAGTAGGTGTGAGATGGCGGGGGCCTGTCTCGTAACTTGGCACCCATGAATGAGGTTGTGAGAAGACGCATCTTCCATAAGAGTGGAGAGACCCTCCATGCATAAAATAAAAATGTACGGGGAGAGAGGGTCACCTTGCCTAAGTCCCCGTTTGGGTGTGATCGGGCCTATGATTTCGTTATTCAATTTGATAAAGTATCTAACCGAGGTGATGCACATCATAACCGTCTCCACCCATTGCCGAGAGAAACCCATCTTAGTTAAAATGAGGCGGATATAGCTCCAGTCGAGCCTATCATAAGCCTTGCTAATATCGATTTTAAGAGCCACGTCCCTGAATTTTTTCCGTTTGTTACGTTTCATGCTATGGAGGAGCTCGAAAGCGAGGAGAACGTTATCTGTTATGAGTCTACCCTTGATGAAGGCCGATTGGAATTCCGAGACCACTCTAGGGAGGATTTTCTTGAGCCGATTAGCAAGGACCTTGGTTATAATTTTGAGCATAACATTGCAGAGAGCAATGGGCCGAAGGTCCTATAACGTGGTTGGCACTGCGCATTTTGGGATAAGGGTAATGATGGCGTCATTTATGCCTTCAGGGAAGGCACGATTTTGAATCCAGGAAACTCCCGCCGAGAAGATGGCATCGCCAATCAGATTCCAATAGTGCTGGAAGAAACGAGGATTAAAACCATCGGGTCCCGGCGCTTTGTTGGGATGCATATGGAATAGAGCGTCTTTGAATTCTTGCTTCGAGAAGGGAGCATCCAGACTTCTGCTGTCATCAATCGTTATGCACGACTTAACTTTGTCGGTGACAAGAGAGGCCGACCCAAAACTTTCCAAAAAGAGGTTCCTGAAGTAAGAAACGGTCAAAGAACGGAGCCCATTTGGATCCGTCACCCACACCCCGTCGCTATTTTTTAGACGACGGATAAAATTCTTTTTTCGTCTCCCATTAGCATGGGCATGAAAAAACTTCGTATTGGAATCTCCGTCTTTTAGCCAAAAAATCTTTGCCCTTTGCTTCCAATGCTCCTCCTCATTGATAAGGAGATAAGTCATTTTTCTGTTAACAAGGGCAGTTTCGTGCGCGCTACCAGGAGAGAAGTGTTCTCTGAGCAAAGCAAGTTTACTACGGCATTCTTTTAGCTCCTCTCTTTGGGTCGCATGGAGATCACGCCCCCATTTGGATAACTTACCGACATTTCTGGAAAGGCGAGTCTGGAGGTTGTGAGAGGAACCATTACTCCACTATTCTAAGATCCGGTTGTCCAGTTCCGTTTCATGGAACCATTTGTTCTTAAATCTAAATAATTTATAAGAGGAGTAGCGATACAGGGAATTATCCTCCATATGCAGGAGAATGGGAGAGTGGTCAGATATAGGACTAACAAGAATTTCAACCCATGCATTTGGAAACAGGTTAAGCCACGAAGAAGACCCAACCGCGCGATCAAGTCTCTCCCAAACTTCATTGGGTTTGCCTTTGTACCTGCACCAAGTGAAGGGAAAGCCTTGCATGGTAATGTTTGTGAGCTGACAGTCGGCCATGGCATCCCGAAAACCACGAATGCACCAGTCGAGATGAACAAGACGCCCCTTTTTTTCGTGCTGGGCGGTAAGATCGTTAAAATCGCCGATGACCACCCACGGAATATTAGAACGACTAGCGAGCGTTCGGAGAAGATTCCACGAATCTCTCCGCCTCCCCCTTTTCGGGGAAGCCATAGAAACCCGTGACTCTCCAGGAGCCAGCCACACAATCATTGATAAGTAATGATAAACCCTAAAGATCAATCAAGATAGAGAAGATGTGAATTCGTCATCTCATTGATCAAGAACACTGTATACAAGATAGGAGTTCTGCACTTTCTCTCTCTAAGATATGAATGTGAAAAATGAGAATGTTTCTTAGAGTGTTTCTTCAAACTAACCTACACAAAGGCTATTTATACAAAACACAATACATTGACATTGACTTTGACCTTTCTATATTTAAACCTTGAAGACATATTGCACTAACAATCTCCCCCTTGGATTCAAGGTTTAAACAAATGCGATCAGCAAGCTTTAGCTTTCTTGAATCTTCGGTCTTCATCAAAGCTTGTCAAAGTCAAAACGTCATCCAATCTTCAAACGGCAAATAACGAACTTCTTTCTTCGAACAGGAGAATATGAATCTTCACACAAAGCTTTTGAATACAAATAAGCACAAGTTCAAGAAAAAGAGATCACAGAATGGATCAATCGATTTTCCTCAAACTCTTGAAGAATTCTCCCCATTTCCATTGACTTGAGAATTTCATTCTTCAGTGTCGATCTTCAAAAACGCGCGAGTTTAAAAGAAAGAGATCACTGAAAGGATCAATCGATTTCTTAAAAACTCTTGAAGAATAAAACTCCCCCTATCCTTTCTTGAAACGATGTCTTCTTTCTACAAATCTCCCCATTGACATTAAAACGAATCTTTGATTTTAAACTTTCTTTGACATGAAATTGATGTAGACATTCTCCCCCTTTTTCGATGAAAGTGAGCATCACGAGCATCGAAAATCTTTTCAATTTCAGTCACGAACAATCTCCCTCTTCAAAAACATTTCTTCCCCTTGAAAAACACAAACAATCTCCCCATAAATGAAAGATCTTGCTCCTCCTAAAAATAAGAATTGTAGAGCAAGATGATTTTCTCCCCCTGAAAATTTGCATAAAAATCATATAAGCGCACATTTTAACATACTTATATAAAGAAAATAGAATTCATTGAACAACATTTTATAACTACTAACATTTAATCATTTGAACACCAAACAAAAGAAATTCAACTTTATGAAATGTAACAGATATTTCCATCAAGTGAAATCAAATGCATGCGTTTGGATTCAAAAACAAGACATCATTGCATATCAAGTTAAAAATGTTCAGTTTCAACTCCTTTATTAAATCTATTTGGTGTGCTAGCATGCGAAATATGATTTGCAACAAGCAAATGCACCTCTAAAACCTATAAGAATACTTTGCTCTTACTCACACTATTTGTCCAAAAACAGAATTTTCACAAATTTACAGGTTTATCGCGACTTTGTATTTTCTCCAAGTTTCAAGATGTGTGCTCTTAGGAATCTTTTCATATTGTGCACATTGGCAACTTATATTATGTGCTCATTGGCATCTTTTATAATCAAACAGTTTATTAAGACTAAGATACACCGTAAACGTAACTTTCTAACTGGTCCTATAGCAGGATTTGGGTCAGCCGATCCCAGACCAGATGGTCTTAGGGGCTAGGTGACAAGCACCCGAACTTACTCTCCCGAACCAGAAAGGCTACATCGATATACCTTAATCCCATCTGTACCAGTAGAACATGGCTTTCTACCTGGTTCTATAGCAGGATTTGGGTCAGCCAATCCCAGATCAGTTGATCTTAGGGGCTAGGTAACGAGTACCCCTTGGGACTTAATCTCCCAAACCAGATAGGCCACAGGCACAGACTATCAAACTGAATGATTTTATTATATATATAATTTTTTTTTATTATAGCATCTCAATCACTTGGTTAAAAAACGTAGTGCTTCCCCCATATTTTCGTTTCCATTCATGATTAAGACGAATAGGCTTTGTGAGCATTGTATTCTGTATAAGTCTAGATTTACACAATTTTGCGCTTATATCAAAATCTCAAACATGTTTCGCTGACCTTTCGACTTATTTCAGAAGCGAAAGTAGAAACAAATATAACTCTGACTATACAAAAATGCTCATAAAATCATCCTTAACACACATTTTATTCATTGAATGAAAAATTGAAGAATTTCACTTCATTGAATTAAATTTGTGAAGGTTCAAACTTTCAACGTTAGTAGAAATAAAATATAACACAATGTTACCTTTTTATCACTTGATTTGAGAAACAAAAAGATATGGCAGTTAAAGTTCAAAGAGATATCACCTGATAAGTACGAGTTCTAAACTGATTTGTTTAGAAGTCATAGCCTTTGAAGTACGGGTTCTAAACTGATTTGTTTAGAAGCCTTTACCGTTGAAGTGCGGGTTTTGAACTGATGTGTTTAAAAACCATTGTCTTTTATCTTTCTCCCCCTACAAAATACCAAAAGATTTGTCATTAATCACATGTATATATAAAAAATAATAAACTCCCTGAAAATATGTGATGTTCAATATCTTCTTGAATGCACAAGTACTTCATCTTCCGAGAGTTCAACACTTGTCTCTAAATCTGCAAAACAGATTAAGTAGATTTTGGTACCCAACGAGTCTTGGGTCCTGACACGTTAAGCGGATCTCTATAAGAAGGAAAATGGTAAGTACCATACCAATATTGAACATAATTATTATTAACAAAATCATTATTTCCGCAATAAGAATTAACAAAAGAATTAACTTTCGTTGTAAAATTCTTATTTGGAAATGATGATTTTGGTACATCTTTTCCAGGAAATTTACCTTTTACCTTCCATTGCATGTTGACTCTTTTGTGGGAAGGAAGATCAGCATAGTAGTTGGAAGACATATCCACAGAATGCTCGTAGAAAATGTTAGAAGGACGCATCGGACATTCTGAAAAACACTCGGAGTTGTTGAACGACCTCACTTTGTCTTTTAAGGCATTTCTTTCCTTTGTCATCAACTCGAGCTTCTTCCGAATATCACAATTCACCCTCTTTTCCTTCATGATATCTGTAGATAAACCCGCCAAATTCTTTGTGAGTTTCTGAATTTCTTGCTGAAATATCTTCCGTTCTACAGAAAAATCATCCTTTACGCTCCTGGCTTGCAACTCAGCTTTCTTCATCTTCTCAAGTTCTGCACAATTTTTATCCAACTCCATTTGTAACTCAGAAATTTTCTCAGTCAGCTTAGCATTCTTTGCTTCAAACCCTTTCCTTTGAACTTCAAAATCAACTATCTCCTTTTCCAACTTTTCTTTTTCTAAAAATAGAACTTTCTGAAAATCTGAGTTCTGCTTGGAAAGTCTCATGCATTTGAGTTCCACTTTTTTCTTGTCTTCACATTCTCTAGTCTTTATCTTCAAAGCATATTCAAGTTTCGAAATCCTTTGAATTAGATCCACTCTTTCTTTCTTGTGATCTTCTCTTTCCATAACCAACATATCTTTCACTTCTTGTAATCTCCTTGTAAGCTCGGAAATTTTCTCTTTCTCGTCTTCTCTTTCAACTTCCTTCTCTTCTATTTTCTGAAAATCAACTTTCTTTTCTTCCGCATCTGAATGATCTTCTTTGTGATTTTCAAAGTCTGAGGTTTTCTGATTTGCATCCCTTTCAGCTTTCTTTTGTTCCTTTACCTTGAAATCAACCTTTGATTTATGCAATAGCTTCGACAACTCGTTCCACATCTGCAAAGGGTAATTTTTATACACTTCAACCTGTTTGTAGATGTGAGGCGAAATTTTGAGAATAGCAAAGAGTAAGTTTGACGAAGCATCCTTGTCTGCTTTCTTCCGTTTAATCTCATCTTCAGTAAAATCTTCCACCCTTTTATGTATGATCAACGGACCTTCGGTGAAAGATTTTATCATATAATCTCCGTTTTCTCTCCTCGAAATAAAATCAATAAAAGAAATCGTCCATTGATCAAAATCTGAATCTTTGATTAGCACCGGAGGACAATTAACTGAAACTTGATAAGCCATCGTGATCGAACAGTACTGAAAATTGACTTAAGAGACAGTTTTCGCAAGCAACAGTTGCGAAAAACTAGTAGGTTGCGAATAGTAGACTTAGAAAATCCTGAAGAGACCTGAGAAGTTCGTAATTAACAGACGAAAAGACTTTTCGTAATAGAGAAACATTAGCCATACCATTCCAAAGAGCACAAACACCGCCACTGCGGCCAATACAGTCAACACTGATACAATTTTCAAATCCCAGCCTAACCTTAATAACATCCAATCTAGATTGCGTAACAAGAGTTTCGAAAAGAAAGATAATATCAGGCCTAGAAATACGAAGAAGGTCCTTCAGAACAGGAACCGCACGCGGGTTGCCCAGGCCCTGGTAGTTCCAGGCCATGATTTTCATTGATTTAGGCGGGCCCGTTGACCCGCCTCTGGTTCGTTGAGTAGAGGAGAAATGATCTTTGAACTTGTCTCTTCATCATACGTCTCTATGTTAGTTGAAGCAAAGTTGGTTTTGATTTTTTTGTCCTTTGCCGATCTCGCCATGTCCTTAATGGAGATACGTTTTCGGTTCGAGGTGGCGCTAGGAATTACGGCCAAGGTCCCCGTGGGGTTGCTGGTTAGAGGAGTATGGAGGGGGTGATGATTGCGTTGATTTTTGCATGGGGTGAATAGTTATCGTATGGGTGAGTGGGGGTGTATGAAATTTCATGCATGGGGGAGGCCACAATAGCCGTTGTAGTAAGTATGGTGGGGTAATTAGAAGCATAGGGTGGTGGGGACCCCATGTACGAAATAGTGGAAGGTGTGGCGGTAATGGGGATATAATGGGTAAGGGGAGGTGGGTTGTCAGAAGAGGTTGTCTTAGTATTAGGGTGCAGTTTGTGGAGTAAGGTGATGGGTGTCTTATCCAATTGAGAGATGGAGTGTTGGTCAACCAAAGGAAGGTGATCTTTCTTGTCAGCTAACAAAAGGACAAAGGGGTAAGAGGAAGAAGAAGTCTCCAAAGTGGATTTTTTAGGAGTAGAGTCAACTAAGTCACTAGAAGGGTAATGATTTTCCTTTTTTGGCTGTCCACTCTTTCCAAAGTAAAAAGTAATTTTACTTTTTTCATGGGAAGGGGTGAGAGGTTGCTGAACCTGTAGATTACCTGCAGATCGATTATCTTCACCGGTGGCCGTGGCGTTGCCGGAGACTTCACAGACGGTTGTGATCTTGCTGCCGTTTACGTGTCCTGCGAGTTCCTTAACAATCCTTTCTTTGTTTGCAAAGAAGGGTGTGAAACAGTCCCCTACGTTTGTTCCTAAGAGCCATGGCCCGTACAGTTGCATCAGCTTTTTCTCTGGGTCTTCTGGGTCACGGATCGCCACCGGTTTGTTGGTGCAACCTTGGTTATCATGTCCCCACAAACCACATCTATAGCAGATCAGCGGAAGTCGGTCGAACTTGAACTGGAGCCACTTTTTCCTTCCTTCAAACTCTATAAATAAGCCGACGCAGGGCCGTTTATCCACCGACATATTAACTCTTGTCCGTGAACTAGTGCGAATCATATCCAGATTGGAGCCTTTCCAAAGGAACTCAGCCTTTGGGTCTGCCGCTTTGATCCATGCGTTAAGATTGTTCTTGGTGTACAGTCTCAAAGGGATATTGTTGATAGTTAGCATGAGGGGAATAGTGTTGAGGCAAGCATCTTCCCATTTGCCGGAGGTTGGCCAAGGGGTTCCAATGAGGAAACCACCCGAAAATATACATGTGGCATTCGATGGAGAACCCAGTTTTGGTCTGTCGAGGTAGAAAAAGAAAAGCCAAAGAATGAGCTTTTGTCGTCTGAACCGAGAAGTTTAGCTTGCCAACTATCTCTGAACTTCCACATTCTGCCGAAAATAGTCTTTAGAAGTGCAACGGAGCAAACCTTTCGGGTGAAAACCCTAGCCACCATCAAGGTTTCAGCAAAGGTGTCGAGCGTGAGTTCTTCCAGGCCTTGGGTAATGGAGGAGTCAGTGGTATCTTCGACATCAGTAACGGGGGTGTGGCTGTTGGAAACAGAAAGTTTGGTAGTTAGCTCTGAGAGGGTTTCAATGTTATCGGTAGGAGTAGCCATGGTGGTGTCTAGACAGAGATGGTGACAACGGGAGGATGCAAAGGGCATAAAAGATTTCAGGGAAGGAGGAGAGTCGCCGGCGAGAGGGTAGGAGAAAATCTCAAGGAAGGGTTTTCCTTCAATCCACAGAGTTTTTTTTTTTAAATTGATAACTTATAAATACAATATCACATGCTTTTAAATTGATAAGTTTTAAGTTGATAACTTAAAGTAAAACCACAGGGACTGTATTGCAATTAACATAAACTTAAACTCCATTTATGTAACTTAGGCTAAACTTTTACCTTTGATCTCGACAAAATAAAGTCCTTGTTTTTATCTTCAAAAAAGTCCTTGTTTTTCGCTCCTTTCCTCTCATCATACCATGGATTCAACACTTCTTCCCTAAAATTCATAAACCCTTAAAGAAAGAGGATACCCACGTCACACGATTCACAAATAATCAAAACCCACAAAGAAAAAACGAGAATTATCAAAACCTTATTTGGGGGGTTTGATTCATTCTTTTGATTTTCTTGAATTTTTCATTATTTTTTTATTATCGATTCGTATTATGTATAGATCTGGAGCTGTGATGGCTTGGAATGTGTTCAAATTCTGTACGGCCCTTAGAGGATTAGGTTCGATCATGATCTTGTTGGTTCTTGGTGTTGTTGGGGTCACCTATTACGCCGTCGTTTTGTGCAATTATGGCCCTGCTTTGGCCGCCGGTGGCCTTGATTCCATCATCGCACTTGTTATCTTAATCCTATTTCATACCCTGGTAATTGTTAATATTTACATGATTTTTTCTTATTAATTGTTAAATTAAAGATGTTTTTAGGCGTTTTATTCTGTTTGTGTTCTAGTTCTTAATCTAGCAAAATAAACTTAATTTAACCAAGCTCATTAGAGAACATTTCTATATAAATTATGAAAATTAGCTGTGTGTGTATTCTTGAATTTCATTTTGTTAAATTTAACTTGATCATTTGCAGAACCCCATGACTGTAATTGGATAGATCATAGATGTTTGGTAATTTAAGGAAAGTTTCAGCTGCATATAGTTTATTTTAGTTTGAGTCAATCAAGCTTTAAGTTCTATTAATGATCGTGAACTTAAAATAGGAAATTATGATCATAAGTTCCAAACTAAAATTGTTGCCATTATTGTGATTCGAATATGTTCATGGCGTAAACAAAAGTTGTAGGAATCTTGAGCTCCATCCGAAGCTTATGCCAAATTTGGACTTGAAAATCGTTATTCATATCGTAAAGAAACGGGAATCTTTGCTTTTTTATGTACTTTTGGATACCCAAATTAATAATAAGAATCATGGCAACAATTATGAATATAGATACTCTGTTGCTTAATTTTCTGCAACTATTGTAATGTGAATGTGTTCTTGTTAATCCTAATAATGATAACTATGCGTATCCAGCTGGTGATGCTGTTATGGAGTTATTTTTCGGTGGTTTTCACGGACCCTGGTGGTGTGCCGCCTAATTACAGGCCATTGGTCGATCAAGAAAGAGGAGAGATTGACCCATTAGAGGCAACTGAATTTGGGCCGTTGGCTACACCTGATCCAACCAATGCAAGAATCCGTTATTGTCGGAAGTGTAACCAATTAAAACCACCTCGGTGCCACCATTGTTCTGTTTGTAAGTTCAATATTTTATTTTGTTTATACCCTTTTGTCATATCAGTTTATGCTTTAGTGGTAGTGGTCAGGTCTGCATATATCTTACCCCTTGCACCCACCTCTCTGTGGTATATACTGGGCTCGTTTGGTTTGGTACCCTTGGGCCCACCTTTGGGTGGGATATACTGTGCTCATTTGGTTTGGTACTCTTTGTGGTACTGATCAGGTCTGCCTACATCTTACCCCCAGGCCCACCTCTAGGTGGGATATATTGGGCTCGTTTGGTTTGGTACTCTTTGTGGTAGTGGGTCAGGTCTACCTACATCTTACCCCCGGGCCCACCTCTAGGTGGGATATACTGGGCTCGTTTGGTTTGGTACTCTTTGTGGTATTGGTCAGGTCTGCATACATCTTACCCCTTGGGCCCACCTCTGGGTGGGATATATTGGGCTCGTTTGGTTTGGTAGTTGGTACTCTTTGCGGTAGTGGTCAGGTCTGCGTACATCTTACCCCCTGGGCTCACCTCTAGGTGGGATATACTGGGCTCGTTTCGTTTGGCTCTTTGTGGTAGTGGTCAGGTCTGCTTACGTCTTACCCCTTGGGCCCACCTCTGGGTGGGTTATACTGGGCTCGTTTGGTTTGGTACTCCTTGCGGTAGTGGTCAGGTCAGCTTACATCGTACCCCCTGGGCCCACCTCTGTGTGGGATATACTAGGCTGTTTGGTTTTGTACTCTTTTGCAGTATCAGATAATCTTTTGTGTAGGTTTTGAGTTATAAGGAATGTACATATTTTTGTTGCGTGTTGTAGGTGGGAGGTGTGTGCTGAAAATGGATCATCATTGTGTGTGGGTTGTAAACTGTGTTGGGGCATTAAACTACAAGTATTTTCTTCTCTTTCTGGTATGTCCGATACTTATCTCATCACATACTTGTCAAAAGGGTTTCATTATTTTTGTGAAATGTCTAAAACGCCCTTGACGAAATAGAAGATCTTGTGGTATGAAAAATCAAGATCTTTAGTAAAATGCAGCCATGAAACCAGGCAAATAGATCATTTTCTTGAAACTTTGTAAAGAGAAGGAAGATTGCAAGCTCATGTAACATCTTTACGGCTTAATTGTTAAGCAATTAAGCCAACATGGCTATATGGAATAAGCGAAGACCCCTCACTTGTCCCCATTAAGCCACCTCTAACAAATTAATACCAGAAATTCCTCGTAATCCAACCCACTCTCTTTGCTACCTCAGACAGACAAATATATCAAGACAACTTAACCCATATAGAGCTTAAGAAGTAAATACCCCTTAGGGGCTGTTTGGTTGGTTTTCCATTAAGTCCTGTACGGATAAAGCTGTCTGTGTGGATTAATCTGTTTGTATAGATTGGGCATGTTTTTGTTTGGGAGAGTTTTTGTTCGGAGTGGCAGGTTTGGAAAAAACTTGGCTTTCCGCATAAACCTCCCCCCGGATGCGTACTGAATAAGCCACTTTCTCTATCATTAAGCCACTACCAAACAGTCATGTATAGCTGACCGAATAAGCTGCGAGTCCCATTAAGCTCATAAACAGACCCCACTTTTAGCTTGAAGGATTGTTAACATTTTGTATCAAGTTGAATCATAATTCATAACTAATGTCTTCATTGCAATTCTTACGAAAGGAATATTGCCATTAAGTTGATCTTCTTTTGATATTTTTGGTGAATTGATGCAGTTCTACACATTTCTCGAGACCACGGTCGTAACGTTAGCCTTGTTACCACATTTCATAGCATTCTTTAGTGACGGAGAGATTCCTGGGTCACCTAGCACTCTAGCAACAACCTTCCTCGCTTTTGGTATGTATTAATGACACCCCCCCCCCTGCAATTTTTCATTAAGATGCAACCTCTGAATCACTAAGAGGTGAATCTTGTTTGGCAAAATTGCCTTTTAATGGTTCTAAAACCCTCTGATTTTACATTTTGGGCCTCCCTTAACCATTCAGCGCCCGATTTTCATTCTAAACAATTACCAAACAATCATATTTCATTTTGCACTATATTGTAAGAGCCTCTTAATCATTCTGACCACTTAATCATTATGCACCAAACCATTCAGCAACTGGCAAACAGCCCCAGTTTGTGGACACCCTTTCTTCACTTATATAACCATTTCTTTTTGCAGTCTTGAATTTGGCGTTTGCTTTAAGCGTTTTCGGGTTTCTGATTATGCACATATCATTGGTGTCTGCTAATACCACAACAATTGAGGTATTTGTTTTATTTTATTTCTTTTAAGTTTAAATCCATATCTAGTATGCGATGGTCTTCTGCTTCTTTTTGTGCCATTATCGGGCATTGAGCGGAAACTGAGGTGGGCCCATGTTGAACATTGATGAATCTTGATATATGTTGGATTGATCAGGCATACGAGAAGAAAACTAGTCCAAAATGGCGTTATGATCTTGGTCGCAGGAGGAACTTTGAACAGGTACCGGGATGATTACAAGATTTCTGTTTTTGGCAAATTTATACTTCGAAATAGTTCCATTAAGAGGCAACCTCTGAATCTCTAAGAGGTGAATTATGTTTGGGAAAAAAAGTCTGCCTCTTAATGGTTCTAAAATCGTCTGAATGATTTTGCATCTTAGGCCTCCCTTAACCATTCAGCGCCCTAATTTCATTCTAAACAATTACCACACAACCATATTGCATTTTGCACTATATCATAAGAGCCTCTTAATCATTCTACACCGAACCAAAATAAGTGTCCACGTTTCTGTTTTAGTTTGTTCTAAAATAAGTGTCCACTTTTAAAAGTAAGTGCCTACTTTTGGATTCTGTTCTTAATATGAGATGGAAAATTTTGTTAGACCCTCTATTATTTAAGTGTAGAATTGTCATTTTGTTAATTAAAAAGTATGATAATTACATATTTCGAAAACTGTGTATTTTGTTCATTGTGGACATTTATTTTGAGACGGAGGTAGTATTTTGTAGTTCCAAATATTTGATGATATTGATCCGAGCCCACAAAATTTTCTTATTTTGTCATTATTCGAGTCCACAAAATTATGCTTATAACATTATTGATCGAACGTGTGATTAACCTCAAAATCCAGTTTCTAATTACCAAGCGTGTTTAATTACTCTTATACCCTTACGTAGACATCAAATTTGGTAGTTTCGTGGGATATAAGGAATTGCATTCATCGCTCTAGCAATTTACACTTAAAAACCTAACGGAAACAGATTAACCCATTGAACGGTAAAATGTTTGGCTATTTGTCAAATGTTTATAGTACCCCCCTTTAATAAATGCTAAAATAAGGGACTCAAACGAACCCAATATATCCCACACAGAGGTAATAAGGGACCCATCCTTGTTTTTTTCTTTTTTGAAGTATATAGTACTTATTTATGGCAAATACAGCACACTTGACACCTTTTATGAGGTTTGAACCCTTGACCTTCTTGAAAGTCGGGCCCTACCAGTAACCCGTGTCCCGCTAGCAAAATAAATGATAGGTCTGCTTTAATCTCACCCCTAGACCCTACTTCTGAGTGGGACCCACTACTTACTGTGTTTGTTTGGATTTTCTTTCTCTTTGCATTTATATTGGTTTTTTTATCCTTTTTTCGCTAAGAAAATTTGGTGAAAAATGTTAGGTATTCGGAACAGTACAGAGGTATTGGTTTATTCCAGCTTATTGTGACGAAGATTTGCGAAAAATGCCCGCCCTTCAAGGCATCGAGTATCCTTCAAAGCCGGATTTGGACGCACAAGAGTTCTAAAGCGGGAATCAAAGAAAACCGTTTTCTTGCTTTATAGCGTCAGCCCCCGACCCCCCATCACACGACGGACTGAACAGATTTCAACGGATTTTGGGTATAGGTGTTTTTTAACTTGCGTAGAAATAGCGGCTTGACTGTAAGACGGGGGCGGAGTTCGATGAACCAAATGTTTATTTGTTGGGGTACGGTTTTTCGGGTTGGGGTGGATGGAAGTTAGTGTAAGGAATATATAGGGTTTGCCAAGAAATGTACATTAGTAACATTTTGAAGAATTGCTTACACGTAATGAACTCGCAACTTTGTGTCGGTTTTTGTTGCAAATTGTCGTTTATTTGGGCGAATGATTAGTGGTTGTTTTGATGTTCGTTTATAAGCTTCTTATAAGCTCTATGTTGTGAATTATTATTTACTTTTTGGGTCAATATGTTGTTTTGTGCTATAGGGTATTATATAAATGGTATCGAAGGCGATCCTTGTAGCATTGGGATAATGGGGGCAAACTTCATTTGGCATGATGAGCCATCGAGATAAGGTGTTAATAACATCTTAGAGAGATCTCACATCACCGCAATACAAGAGGATTCCGGGAAAGATTTGATGACGATGTTAGGATTAGGTATGGGAAGAGATATGCCTAGTGGGGAACCCGGTGTACCCACCCCGATGAGGCTAGAGATTCCTTCCAAAAGATGGGAATGGGATCTCCAACAGTTAAAAATAGGGATCGAGACACGGATCCCCAAGAGTTCAAAATCGGGGATGGGGACAAGGATCCCCAAAGGTTAAAATCTAGGGATGGGGACGGGCTAGGTAATGTGATCCTCCATTCGAATCGTCCTTGTAAATTGAATATAATTTATACTTATTATTATTTATTAAATATATTGTTTATAAAGAATTAGATTTAGTATATTTTAGATTTAGAAAGCGTATTTTGACATTTCTTATTATATACATATTTGTACTTGTTTTACCTTTTTTAAATAAAGAACATGGAAAGTCGAAAACGTTTGATCAACCACTTACGTATGATGTGGTGATTTTGTTAACATATGAATACTTAATACTCTATAAAAACAAAATTTTGAAAATATGTAAGATTTAAACAGGGATCATTTTAGATCGAGTGTGACATTTAATACATTTGGTTTAGAATATTTCATAAAAACGGAAAAGATCATCGATTCCCTGTTGGTGTTGGGGATGGGGATGAGAATATGATCATGGATGGGGATTGGGGTCCCCGCCCTATTCAAATGCCTAGTAAGAATATTAAGTGAAGTAGCTTATAATAACTCGTAGGTATGGGAATGAAACTTGCCCCGTTGGGGAACCTAATGTATCCGCCTTAACCGGAGACGAGGATTCCCCCAAAAACTGTAAACCGGGACGAGAACAGGGATGGCGTTTGGTTCAAATGGGGGATGGGAACGGGTATCGTACTCTGCAACCCTTGCCTAGCGTTGTACCTGAAATAATAAATAATTTATTTGTTAAAAATATAATATACATCAAATATTGAAAAATATTAGGTTTATTATATTAGGATTGGGGTGGCCACTATTTACAAAATCAGATTAGGGATTGGAGTCATTGGACCGTTGAATTTTTCGTATTAGTAAAATTCAAATAATGCTGTTAATAAGATCCGTTAAATTAAAATTATAACTTTATTAACGAAATCGCAACAAGACAAACAATGAACTTTAATAAATCTCACTTTATAAATAAAGTCACAAACTTTATTTATAAAGATAACAATTTCTATAATTAAATCGTTTTAATTAAAACAATAAGTTATACAAATATGATTTTAATTAAAGATTTAAGTTAACCAAAACAACGATTCTATCCTTCGCAATAGATTCGTTAAAGAAAGGGGTAGAATCAGAGTGTTCACTCTAGTGAACGAAAATTAAATAACATGCAAAAAATTAAAACCAACCTGTTTTTCGTCGATCAAAGCGTAAAGGAACT
This sequence comes from Saussurea involucrata, assembly GCA_033807775.1. Classification (NCBI taxonomy): domain Eukaryota; kingdom Viridiplantae; phylum Streptophyta; class Magnoliopsida; order Asterales; family Asteraceae; genus Saussurea; species Saussurea involucrata. The sequence goes on from CM066312.1 coordinate 16,059,680, forward strand.
GCACGGTAAGAAAACATGTCCTTAAAGGTTTTATACGGTTAATCTATGAAGTTGTGAGTTGCAAACCGCAAAGCCCAGGATTTGATGCAGTATTCTCGTTCGATTATCGACAGCAACGATAATCGAATTGCAAAGCAAAGTTGACGAAAGAAAACTTGATGGAAACTGTTGGAATCTTGCGCAAACAGTAGCACCGAAGGGCCGAAAGAAAACGAGAGAGAGAGTTACTGATATCAAATTTTGGTGTGTGTTAAACTGCAGTCAAAGCCAGTGGTAGAAGACCCCAAACGTGGGCCAAAAAATCGTGGGCCGCTTCAGAAAAAAACGGGAACCACTTAGGGTTAGTTGGAGACTTAGTCTCCAACTCTGTTTACCAAGTTTTTAGCCACGTTTTTAATTATTTGAATAGCCAAATTCGAATTTAAACTGAATAACTGATAATTATCAGTAACAAACTCTTGTTTCTCAATAATTTTCAGCAAAAAGAATCTCGGGAGCTCGGGGCGAGGCTCCTCAGCTCCGATGCGAAGTGCAAAGTGCGCCTCCACGCGCCCCTCCGCAAAAACCGCGCCCGCACGCGTGTGTGCGTTGCACTTCTTTGAAACCTTCATCATAAGTCCTTTAACTCATTCAAACACTAATTAAGAGAAAAAGGCTTATAAGGTTCTCACATTTTCCCATTTCCATCTATGTGGGATGAAAGAGAACTTCCAACCTCCACAAATATTTCCAACAATCCCCCACCAGGTTGGAAAGTTTTCTGACATTCATATAAGATGGTGTAACAGTGGTGTCACTGAGATTAAACCATGTTTAATGCACGTATGCAAGAAGTGATCAGTTCAACGGTATCCTTAGGATTTAAACCTTGAATCTTAAGACCACTTCGGCTTACTTACACACATCATCTTATTTCTTTGCTTTCTCACTGAGCGCGAATATGGCCATGCGCTAAATCCTTTTCATGACTTTCTTGAAGAGGATCCACTACTCTTCAATTGAGGCGGCACCACCTCTTGGTCATATAGGCAAAGTTCTATATCATCTTCGTTGCTAAGATGCCTTCAAACTTTGTTAAGAGATCAAAACTCATCCTCGTTCTCGGCAACGACGTACTATAAAATACCTTACACAGGTCTATCTAGATTGATAGTACCTTCTATCAGTTGAGTGACTTGTTATTACCCATTAAACTTAGGAGATAGGAGCACTAAATCCATGTTGGGTTTCCATCACTAACCGATTCTGCGTGGTTTCAGACCCATGTCTCTGGTAGTTGATCCTACTAGGTCTCTCGTCAGAGGCTTAGTCAATGGATCTGCCAAGTTTCCATACGACTTGACATACACAATGCTTATGGTACCATTCTCTATCAGTTGTCTCACATAATTATGTCGGAGACCTATGTGTCGCGACTTCCCATTATACACGGCGTTGTAAACTTTTGACAGTGTGGGCTCACTGTCACAATACATGGGAATCGAAGGAGTTGGTCGGGGCCATAAATGGATATCTGGCAGCAGATCTTTAATCCATTCGGCTTCTTTGCCCGCAACAGCTAGGGCAATAAATTCGGCTTCCATAGTTGAATGAGCGATACATGTTTGTTTCTTGCTCGGCCAAGATATCGCTCCACCACCAAGTGTATAAATCCACCCACTAGTGGATTTAGAATCACTTGAATGATCTATCCAACTGGCATCAAAGTATCCTTCCATGATTCCTGGATGCGTCATGTACGTCAACTCTAGATCACTAGTTCTTTTCAAGTATCCAAATACTCTACTGATTGCCTTCCAGTGATCTGGACCCGGATTGCTTGTATATTGACTTAGTCTACTCACAGCAAAAGCAATATCCGGTCTAGTGCAATGCATTGCATACATCATGCATCCTATTGCACTAGCATACTCTAATTGAGCCACTACTCTACCAGAATTTTTATCAAGTTTCACACTTGAATCGAATGGAGTATTGAACTCCTTTATGTTCAAATGTTGAAACTTAGTCAGTATCTTCTCTATATAGTGGGATTGACTAAGAGAAATTTGAGATCCTGACCTTTTGACTTTAATCCCAAGGATCGTATCTACTTCTCCAAGATCTTTTATCTTAAAGTTCGAGGATAAGTAGTTTTTCGTTTCACAAATGCCTTTTAGATTGGTCCCGATGATCAACATAAAGAAAGATTATTACAGTGGATTCTTTTGTACATTTTGAGTAAATGCACCGATCAGCTCCATTATGTCGGAACCCGAAAGAGGTGATAGTAGTATCAAATCTTTCGTGCCACTATTTGGGGGCTTGTTTTAAACCGTACAGAGATTTGATAAGTCTACATACTTTGTTCTCTTGTTCGGGTACCACAAACCCTCGGGTTGCTCCATATAAACCTCCTCGTTTAAGTAACCATTCAAAAAGGTTGTTTTCACATCCATTTGATGAATGTACAATCCTTTTATGGCTGAGATTGCTATAAGAGTTCGGATAGAACTAATTCTAGCAACCGAAGCATAGGTGTCAAAATAATCAACACCCGCTTTCTGTCTATATCCTTTGGCTACCAATCTAGCTTGAAATGCTGAGATTGAACCATCAGGGTGCAACTTTCTTTTGAATACCCACTTGGAACCTATGGGTTTTGTTCCCTTGGGTAAATCAGCTAATTCCCAAGTTCCATTTCCCATAATTGAGTCCATTTCATCATTTATTGGTTCTTTCCATAGTGGAGCATCCCTTGAAGACATTGCCTCTTTGTAAGTCTTAGGATCATCATCAATGTTAATTGAGAAAATGACCTCTCTCGTCACCTTCTTTTGTGTCCCTTCTACTAAGTATGAATAGAAATCATCTCCTAGACTTTTCTCTTTTCTTACTCTAGTATTTCGACATGGTTCGTCAACCTTGTTAGAGGTTTTCGAACTATCACGAGATGTAGTAGGAAGATTCGGAGTCAATGTTCTTTCTGAGTTTTCAGCATCTTCTGAAAACTTGCCTTCAAAGAATTCCACATCTTTGGATTCTACTATTACTCCTGTTTCTTTATCCAGTAATCTATAAGCCTTGCTATTTCTAGCATATCCTACGAATATGCTTTTAATAGCACGGGCTCCCAGTTTAGATCGCTTTGGATCAGGAGTTCGATAGTAGGCAACACAACCCCAGACTCTAAAATAGTTCAAGTTTGGTTTCCTTCCTTTCCATAGCTCGTATGGGCTCGTAGGGATCACACGACTAGTGATCCGATTGTGAATATGGCAAGCCGTCTGTAAAGCTTCTCCCCACAGATTGGTTGGTAGACCCGATTGGTTCAACATACAGTTGACCATTTCAACGAGGGTTCGGTTCTTTCGTTCCGCCAAACCATTCTGTTGAGGAGTAAAAGGTGAGGTGCGTTCATGTTTGATACCATTCTCTTCGCAGAATGTATCAAATTCTCTATTGAAGTATTCACCTCCTCTGTCTGAGCGTAGGATTTTTATTCGTTTGTCAAGTTGATTTTCTACTTCAGCTTTATAAATTTTAAAAGCATCAAAAGCTTCATCTTTTGAGTGTAATAAGTAAACATGTAAAAATCGGCTGAAGTCGTCACAAAAAGTAATGAAATATCTCTTACCACCACGGGTAAGCATTCCATTCAATTCACAAATATCGGAATGAATCAACTCTAAAAGTGATGCATCTCTTTTAACAAACGGAAAAGGTTTCTTTGTAAATTTGGATTTTACACAAGTTTCACATTTTCCAAATTCCTTGTTGTTAATATTGATTAATCCTTTACTTTGCATTTTTCAATGTTCTTTATGTTTGTCTGAGCTAAACGTTTATGCCATAAAGAAATAGAACAAGCAAAAAACTCAAAATTAATTTTATTCATTGAAATAGGAGTTACATCAATAGTGCAAACTGAAAAACCTACTGAATTCTCAGACACAGACAAAGCATTACTAGCTATCGATTCACTAGTACTAGCTTCGTTATCATAACCACTCTCACGCAGATTTAGGCGATACATGCCCAAATGGCGGTATGCCTTTCAAATGAAATGTCGTCTCTTGTGAAACACAATCTTTCCATCTTCAAGAGCAATCCCGATTCCGTTCTCGTCGAGCTTGCTTAGAGAGACCAGGCATTTGCAAACCGTCAATATCAGCCCTGCCGCGGTTAGCCGTCACAATCTGTTTTCCGGCTCTTACCGGATTATAATCAGTGCATTTGGATCTGGAGTCACAAACATGAACCGTGGCTCCAGAATCTAAATACCAGCCTCCTCTTCCCGCCATCACCCTGGTCGAAGCTCCAACTATCATATCAATTTCTTCCATGAGGTGCAGATTGGCCACGAGATGCTCAATGTCGACAACTGCATTTGCTGCCGGTGGAGGACCATATTTCCTCAACTTACACTCCCTAGCATAGTGCCCTGCCTCTCCGCAGACATGGCACTTACCCGATCGTTTCGGCCCTTGACTTGAAGATTGGCCAGACTTCTTGAAGTTTTTCTTTTGGGGACCCAAGTTCCACTTTTAGTGGGTCCACCAGATTTAAACTTTCCTTTGCCACCAGCCTGCACGCTGTTGACATTCAAGATGGTCTTGCCTTTCTTATCCCTATTACGTACCTCTTCCTCAATCCTGACGTGTTTGATCAAATCGTCCAAAGAATAATCTTCGGATTTATGCATCACGCGTTTTTGAAAATCTTTCCAAGATGGGGCAGTTTATCAACAACTGCCCCTACTTGGAAAATTACAAGAAGAGAAATATTAAGAACTTTCATTTTATTAACCAATACTTGAAGTTCATGAATCTGTTCAAGTATTGGTTTGTCGTCTACCATATGGAACCTCAAGTAACAAGACACAAGGTATTTATTGGTACCTTCTTCTTGTGCCTTGTACTTGAACTCCAAAGCAGACCAGAGTTCTCGGGGGCACGTAATGGGAGCATATAAGTCATAGAGCCGGTCAGACATGGCATTTTTAATATGCCCGCAAGCTAGGGTTTCACACATCTTTCGGAATAGCCGCTCCTTCTCGAGTTCGGCTATTTTGGCTCTGTCCGGCTCTTTCCCTTCAGCGGGTATCGGATTCTCAGGAATTGGTTGCAAATTGGGGTCCACCACAAACCACAGCTTGAGGACCATGAGCATGAATTTGACCTTCTCAGCCTAACGGGTGAAGTTAGACCCATCAAAGCTGTCCAACTTCACCTGGTCTTGTGGCATCAACCGGAAGTTACCAGATTCCATTTCTTGATTATAAAACCTTTAAGATTGTTGAATTTTTCGTATTAGTAAAATTCAAATAATGTTGTTAATAAAATCTGTTAAATTAAAATTACAACTTTATTAACGAAATCGCAACAAGACAAACAATGAACTTTAATAAATCTCACTTTATAAATAAAGTCACAAACTTAATTTATAAAGACAACAGTTTCTATGATTAAATCGTTTTAATTAAAACAATAAGGTATACAAATATGATTTTAATTAAAGATTTAAGTGAACCTAAACAATGATTCTATCCTTCGCGATAGATTCGTTAAGGAAAGGGGTAGAATCAGAGTGTTCATTCTAGTGAACGAAAATTAAATAACATGCAAAAATTAAAACCAACCTGTTTTTCGTCGATCAAAGCGTAAAGGAACTGCACGGTAAGAAAACCTGTCCTTAAAGGTTTTATACGGTTACTCTATGAATCTGTGAGTTGCAAACCGCAAAGCCCAGGATTTGATGCAGTATTCTCGTTCGATTATCGACAGCAACGATAATCGAATTGCAAAGCAAAGTTGACGAAAGAAAACTTGATGGAAACTGTTGGAATCTTGTGCAAACAGTTGCACCGAAGGGCCGAAAGAAAACGAGAGAGAGAGATACTGATATCGAATTTTGGTGTGTGTTAAACTGCAGCCAAAGCCATTATACTGGTAGAAGACCCCAAACGTGGGCCAAAAAATCGTGGGCCGCTTCAGAAAAAAACGGGAACCACTTAGGGTTAGTTGGTTAGTCTCCAACTCTGTTTACCAAGTTTTTAGCCTTGTTTTTAATTATTTGAATAGCCAAATTCGAATTTAAACTGAAAAACTGATAATTATCAGTAACAAACTCTCGTTTCTCAATAATTTTCAGCAAATAGAATCTTGGGAGCTCGGGGCGAGGCTTCTCAGCTCCGATGCAAGCATGCGAAGTGCGCCTCCACGCACCCCTCCGCAGAAACCGCGCCCTCGGCCTCGGCCACGGCACAACCACGTGTGCGCGCGTGTGCGTTGCACTTCTTTGAAACCCCCACCATAAGTCCTCTAACTCATTCAAACACTAATTGAGAGAAAAGGCTTATAAGGTTCTCACATTTTCCCATTTCCATTTATGTGGGATGGAAGAGAACTTCCAACCTCCACAAATATTTCCAACATGGACTGCCACTACTTGTCGTGACCGCTTTTGCGATGGCCCAAACTTATTAGCCGTAGGATTAGCGACGAATAAACCACAAAACCATTTTGTTGCTAATCCCTCGCTAGTTAGCGACGAATTGGCTACGGAATAGGGTTTGTGGTCTATCCGTCGCTAATTTGTCACATAAAGCAACGAAAAAGGTTTGTGCCTATTTGTCGCTAATTAGCGAGGGATTAGTGACGTATAGACCACAAACCCTATCCATCACTAATTAGTAAGGGATTAGTGACAAAATGGGCTTATGGTCTATCAGTCGCTAATCCCTCGCTAATTAGCGACGTGTAGGCCCAATATGTCCCTATTAGCGAGGATTAACGAAGGATATACTTATTTTCTTGTTTTCTCATTTGTATGTATTATGTGTACACATGTGTATGTGTTATATGTATTTATCGGTCGTTGTTATATATGTATGCGTATACATGATGTGTATGTGTGTTGGTTGGTAACCACAAGTGGATCTATGTAGATATTGATGTATATATATATATATGTATATATATATATATATATATATATATGTTAATATGCATGTGTATCTAGGTTCGGTCTTAAAGTTCTATAAGAAGTGTAATCGGTCCCGGACTGCAGGACCCGGTCCCAAGTGATACCAGACGGGGCTCGGTCCCTGGCAGGCCAGGCCCAATTTGGCAATCTCTGCCTGTAATATATCAATTAGCCCTTTGATTACTCAAAACAAGAAATGCAAATACCGAATTTGTGTAATCATATATTGTTTTTTTTTTGCATAAATCGAGCTCTCCATTTTAAATTTGGCAAATAAAAGCTTGATGTCTGAAAATATGACAAACATAATTATACGAGTTTCTTGAAATATAGAGAATCTACGGTTCGAGTCAGGGAGCATGAAAAGCGCAAGTGTATGTTCGTGAAGTGGGGAAGAAAATGACTTGGATGTATAAATAAATCATATTAAACTATAATAAATCTAATAAAAAGAGATAATAGTTGAAAGCATTTCCAACAACTATACTAAAGCGTAGAGATTTGGGATATATTGGAGTTTTTTTTACTGCAACAAATATGCTATACATTAGAATAGAGAAACGAAAAAAGACAAGGTAAAAATCTCTAAAAGAGACAAAGATCTAGCATAAAAGTGTAAATTAACTATTTTAGTATTGGGATATATTGGAGTTTTAAACATATTTTAGTCAATATACAACTATATGTGTTAATATAATAAAAGTGTAAAATGATAAATAAAAAACTAAAAGGTATAAAGTAAATTAACTAAATAAGTATAAGAATATAAAATGTAACTTTAAAATAAAAAAATTAAGACCGTGAGGGGAGGGGGTATACAAATATGCAGGAGGTGGGGGTTAGAATAACCCTTTAATTAATTTCCCTAAAAAAAATCTCCAAATATACAAACCTTATTATGGGTTTGAGATAAGCTCAATAACAGTGATATTTGCATAATTGCATCTTGCACTGGAAGTCTCTTTTCTCTTGGATTTTATTCTACACAGTAATCAATAATCATCCAATAAAAAATAAAATCTGCCTCCCACTTTGGGAACATCAAAATCTATTTTTTATTTCCCATCTTACCCTAAAATCCACACTTGTTTGGTTACTCTACTAGTCTACTCCACTGAATTTTAATTTGATAATATTTAAGAAAATTGACTTAAAGTAGACAAAGAAATTGGTTTATTAGTTATTTCTATTCTGATTTTATATAAATATCATTGCTTCTATAATATTTAGGTCTACAACTTGTAGACTTGGTTAAACAACTAAGGCCTTCCGTAGCGGGGCTCGGGATGGGCTCGGGATGGGTGAGGTGGCAGCGGGGAAGGAGCGGGGTTGGGCTACGGCTCGGGATGGCATGCGGGGCGGGATGGTTTTCGGGGATGGGATCCCGATCCATCCCGAGGATTATTAAAAAAAAATTATTCAATTTTTAATAAAATAGCCGTTGAACGGCTCTATTTTTCTCACCTATGTATTTAACCCTCAACCTCTTATTTCTCACACCTCTCAAATTCTCTCAACCTCTTATTTCTCACACCTCTCAAACTCTCTCAAATTCTCTCAACCTCTTATTTTTCACACCTCTCTCATCATGAATTCAAACCGAAATCGAAATCGAACGCTCAAACCGATTTGAGAAAGACTTCGAGTTTTTCATAACCCCGCATGATCACCTTACGGGAAACGCTTTGAGGGCTACTTTAGCGAGAAAAGAGCAACTCCAAAAATTTCATAATTGGTAGTGTTTTGTATTTTGTAATTTTTATTTTTAATGAATGATATGAATTTTAATTTTTATTATTTATCTTATTTTTATTTATTAAAAAATATATAAATATTTTTATTTTGTTAAATAATTAAATGTATAAATAAAAGAATTAAAATAAATGAGGTGGCAAAAGGGTTTGAGGGAATGGGGTACGGGTGTTTAGGGATCGTGAGGGATGGAGTGAGGGATGGAAGAAAAACTGATGTGGCGCTGATGTGGAGTGGAATCTTTGAAAGATAGAAGGGATGGGGTACTGATGGCCTAAGAAAAAAATAAATCTGATCATTTTGACTTAAAAATTAAGGATCCAGATAATTTTTTTAAGAAAATTCAAAATAAAAAATTACATTTTCTATCCAAGTTGGCAATTACGGATCTGGATATTGCAAACCTAGTGACAGTAAAGAGAAATGGTTAGGAGACCAAATTTTTTTTTGTCTATTTTGACTATTTAATTCAATTTCCCTAATATTTAAGAGCATCTCCAACAGATATGCTAAAATAGAAAAAAAAATAGAATTTTAGAATTTTTGTTGCTCCAACAGCTATGTCATCCTCTATGCTAAAATAGAGAAAAGAGAAGAGAGATTGTAAAAATCTCTAAATTTACAGAAATATTTAAATAGATGGTTTCCTTCCAAAACTAATCATTATCCCCAAAAAGCTAACTTTTTTTCTTCCAACTTTCCAAATATTGAATATTTTAATAATATAGTTAAATGAATTGAATATTTAATAAGATAAAAGTTGCTAAAATAGCATAGTTATTGGAGTTGGATGTAGTATTTTTTAGAGATTTTTAAAATTTTCACTCTATTTTAGAAAAAACTTTAGCATAGCTGTTGGAGATGCTCTAAGAGGTTGTTTACTAAATGTTTAATGTAAAGATGAACTTAGATTTTTTTTTCAAGTGATGATATACTATTTAACTATAACAAACAAATATTGGATATATTTCACAAAGAAATGTCTTGTAAGCCAACTCTACCAAAGTAAACTTGTGTTGCCATTGTTGTTTTAAAATATATATAGTGACACACAACAAAGTTACAACTAGGGGTGAGCATAACCGGGTATCCGGCTAAAATTCATGGAACCGGAACCAGAACCATAACCGACGGTTCTTAGAATTAAGGAACCGGAACCGGAACCGCTTACATCGGTTCTTTATATTTTGGAACCGGAACCGACGGTTCCGGGACCGGTTTCGGGTACCCAATGTCAACTTTTTTAATTTTTTTTAACAGTTTATACAATAAAATTGTAATTTTAAGTCTATTGCAAACTATAAAGTACCAACATAAAGTTATAAATACAATAAATGGTGAAAAATAATCCGATAAAAACTAATTATTACATAAATAAATTAGAAACTTTTTAGTATTGAGTCTTGACATCAATAAAACGACTTCCATAAAAATTCACGTCTTTACGTCAAGTCGTCAAACCTCAAATAAAACACTTGGATGAAAACGAATAAAACACCTAATAAAGATACAAAACTAATACCACATTATTAAATATTTAAATATAATAAATATATTAGAAGTTTTTATTAAAAAATAGCGGGACCAGAAACGGAACCAGTCTTAATCGGTTCCGTATTTTAGGAACCGGAACCGGAACCAATCACATCGGTTCCGGTTCTAGAACCGGCAGTTCCAGAGCAGTTCCGGTTCCAAAGACGGGTACCCAGTTCCGATGCTCACCCCTAGTTACAACGAAGAAAAGAAACGGTGGCACGTGTCTCCACATGTCCGTTCCTAGCTCATTGGGTAAGTGCTTACTAGGTAAACACTTACCAACAAAAGTCACCACTTTTTATTTACCTTATGAAGTAACATTATTTGCCGTCAAAATAGATTAGCAGCAAGCATTTATAACTCGGTTCTAGGTAAGAGCTATCATGATATCATCCTCATTTACCGGGTAAGATTCTCGATCATCGTCTTTCCTTTTACTAATAAAATTATCGGTTCATGTTAATATGTTATATTCACCCATGCAGTAAGATAATTAAGTCGGTAAATATTTAGTAAACAATAATATATAATGTCTTTTCCAATAAACATTTAATTCATCCAACTCAACATTTCATTCATATTTGACACTAGCCACGTCGCAATAACTTTCCACTTCTCACTCTATCTCTCTCTCTCTAGTTTTCTAGTGAGAGAAAATAATGGAGGAAACTGCAGGAAGGTATTATGATCAGCAGCTGAATAGAAGCAGACAATTAGTAATGAAGAAAGAGATTTGGGCGATGCATTACTCGTCGAATCATCAGATACTTTTGGTTGGAGAAGGCGATTTCTCCTTTGCTCTCAGTTTGGCTGTTTCGTTTCGATCAGCTTTCAACATCGTAGCTTCTTCACTCGATTCTTATGGTAATCAATCCTTATTCTGTTAAATCACAATTTCAAAACCCTAATCTGCTTCTAGAATTTGATCGAAGATCTATTCTGATATCTTTTTAATTAACACAAGATTATACTACGTTTTTTCGTCCCATGGTTTGTTAAAAATTGCGATTTTCATTTTTATGGTTTAAAAATTACGGTTTTCGTTCCTATGGTTTGTAATTAATTATTATTTTCCCTCTTGTGATTTATAACTTGTTGTTGTTTCGGTGTTTGTGGTTTACGCTTTTTCACTGCTTTAGGTTATTATAATTAAGGGTAGAAATTAATCCAGGGACGTCGATAGTAATAAATTGCAAATTATAGGGATGAATATGCAATTTTTAAACCACATAGACGAAAATCGAAATTATTAACAAACGACAACACAACGACGAAAGTCTTAATTTACTCGTAACACATTATTGATTTATTTTTGTTGTTGTTGTTGTACCTTTCTGCATTTGATCACGAAGAAGGCGCATCGAAAAGATAATTTATGAGGTTGTTTGAAAAAAAAATTGATTACCGATAATCCGAGCTAGTACCACACAGAACTGGCCTCCAAGTACACTAACATGAGGGGATTTTTTTATCTCACTCAATAGCCTAGGCTAGGAGCCTGGGACGGCCTAGGTCATGACCTTTCTTGTCTTTATATTGGTACAAGACCACGGCGTTTCTAGCATTTTATAGGTCATTGGGGAGATGTAAAAAATGGACACTTGATAAGTAGAAAATTATTTTCAATATATTGTTTATATAATAAGAAATAACATTAATTCAAGAAATACTAATAATTCATATAAACCCGTTTTTCTGGTATTCCTAGACGCAAAATCAATCGGTAGTTGTTTCTTAATTAATATTATATGTATATCATTTTCACATTAAATCGTCAATCCGTTTCCACTGTCAAATGCATCATATTATATACATTTAATATATAGATTGACATCATTTGAGGTCACAATATTGACTATTCAAAATAACATTTTAAATAAATTAATACACATCAGGCGAGTTTCCATGTCAGCCCAAATTAATATTTTTCATCGCCATTTTAAGTTTCAAGGATATGATGAAAATATTTTTTAAGAACCAGCAAATATTTGGAACCAAATTCCCATTTTATGTAAGACCCTGAATACGTTTCCTGGATTGGAAGAAAATGAGCAGATTTTGTCAATCGATCCACTACAACCCAAATCGTGTTATGCTTCCTTGGCGTTTTTGGTAGCCCGGTTATGAAGTCCATGGAAATGCGTTCCCATTTCCAGACATGGATTTCTAATGGTTGTAGTAAACCGCTAGCCCGTTGATGCTCGATTTTGACTTGCTGACAAGTTAAACAACTTGCTACATACTTGGCGGTATCCCTTTTCATTCCATTCCACCAAAAGTATTGTTTCAAGACCCCAACCAACTTCACTTTTTAGCCATGTTTGGAACCAAATTCTCATTTTAGTTGAGTTTACAAAAATGTCTTGTGCATTTGCATAAAGCTTGTTTTCAATTTTTTCTTTTTGAAAAAAATATTTACATTAAATCTTTACGTACAAATTTGAATCCTTACATAAAAAAAAAAGAAAATTTAATCTGAAAATAAAGTTTAAGCAAAAAACTCATTTAAAAAAGTAGCTAAAAAGTGAATTTAGTTTGAAAAAACGACTATTTTAATCAACTTTCCCGTGAAGAATAGACTCCCTTAGAGCATCCCCAATGCATGAGTATTTTATAGTTTTCACTATTACAAAAAACTTTTTAAAAGGTTTTTATACATTGTAGCGGAAAGCTTTTTGGTAAGCGGGTTAGTATCTACCAACCTGTTATTGTAATAGCTTTTTGTTAAAGAGGTTGAGGAAAAAGCTTTTAAAAGACCTTAGAAGGTTTTTAAAATAGTTTTTTGTTAAAGAAAATTAGTGGAATTCTTATGTGGCAAAAAAAAGTCATTGAATGACTTATGCATTGTAGATGCTCTTATACATGAAATATCAAGTATGTTGGGTTCATGAATTTGATAACAAGATTGGTGGTAGAGATTCCTAGTTGTATCAACTTTTTTGTTCTAAAGAATTTAAATTAGTGTGAATTAAAGCTAACAACACATTTGATATTAAATATCATGTTCTTGATTTGGAAACCAAATTAATGGTATTTTTGGATGACTCGTAACATTTCAATCCAAAATTCTTCTTTAAAATGCATAATAAATTGTAGTTTGGATAAATGGATGACTCCTTGTTATCGATAACTTCATTTTGCTAGATGTTGTGATTCGGAAATACAAGAGTGCGAAAACAAACTTGGATCGCTTGTGTAGTTTGGGAGCTCGACTGTTATTCGGTGTTGATGCATGCACAATGGAGTTTCATCCTGATCTTCATTTGCGAAAGTTTGATCGCATCGTGTACAATTTCCCACATGCTGGTTTTTCTGGAAAAGAAAACGATGAAGGAGTCATCATGTAAGCTTATTTTTTTTACGTTCATTGATTACTAAGATGATTTGACCGACCCTCCCTGCTCCTACTACGACATTTGGACACTATAAAGATTTAAAAGAAATATATAGATTTATTGTTTTTTAAGGTGCTTTTGGTATGCAAGCATGACTTACGATGACAGATTATGGGTTATAGTGGGACCCATGCAACCACAAAAAATTTCCTTCTTAGTTTAATTTTTATATTCGGTCTTTAAGAATGTTATCATTTTGTTAGGGATGTTAACAAATAGAGTCGAGTTGCAGGTTTTTCGTGCTAGAGACAAACATATATTACTAGACTCGAGATCAAATAACCTTTTGACAATAGGACGCAAGATCGATTAGCTTATTGGCTTGACTTCAACAAATTTCATACTTTGATTATATGATTTATATGAACATATTAACATGTTTGACTCGAACTTTTTCTTCCTCATTCTTATTTTGGTTTTCGTATCACGGATCTTGGTTCGCGCTTTATGCTCGAATGGGTAATCGAGCTTTCGAACGAGCCGAGTCGAACATTGCGAGCTCGACTCACTAATTTAATGACTTTTAGTGTGTGTTCAAGATTGACTCGAGCTCGACATCTCGTTAAAAGCTCGATTCGTTAACACCCCTAGATCCACCACCGTTGGACGGGACGTCATTAGACGGTCGAGAGTGAGGTATGCGAGGGAAAGAATTATGCAAAATAGGTAATTTAGTAATTTACCAAGCTTGTACAATCTCCATGATTTTTGTTTCACCTATTTTGGTGTCCCACTCGATCCAATGTTGGTCTAAATGTCGCACCAAACATGAGACCTCAAGTTTCGTTCTTTATGTCTATCAAACGCGGATAAAAATCTCTTGTACCAAATTCCCAAGTCTAATTTGTGTCCATCAATCAAATTAATACGCATCATTTAAAAGAGAATGTGAACTTGAAAAAAATAAATCTAAAATATATAAAAATTCTGACGTGACTTAATTTCATTGGTTGGACAGAAATGAGAATGTATGATTTTGGAACACGAGATTTTTATCCACCCACGACGCTTGCATTTTTGCTTCAGCGTCTTCATTATTTGGTGCTATTTGTAGGATGCACAGAAATTTGGTTTTCGGTTTCTTCAAGAATGCAAGTCAAATGTTACGACCAAACGGCGAAGTCCACGTATCACATAAGACTAAATTCCCGTTCAACAGATGGAATATCGTAGAACTCGCCTCCCAAAGTTGTTTAAGGTTGCTTATATGTGTCGAATTCAAGCTCGAAGATTATCCGGGATACAACAACAAACGAGGAGATGGGTTGAGATGCGATGAGCCCTTTCATTTAGGAGAATGTCGTACATTCAAATTCATATCGTTATCAACCGATCTATATCATAGAAATCATCAACTTGACGAAATTCTTTTGCAGAGGGTTGATTGGCTACGTAGATCTTTTGGAAGAGGTTCGAAGTTTTGGTGAATGGAGGATCGAATTCTTGCAAAACCGGTTACTGGAAATCGATCATCGGAATAGCTTGTAGAAAAATGGCTTGCAGCTTCTTGTATTTTTGGTTCTTGTAAAAAGCTATTTTAAAACCTGGACAATATATTGTAGACGTAAGTGAAAGTATTTATTTGAAATGTATGGTTTCAGTTGTTATTTATGTCAAATATTTGAAAAAGAAACAAAATCCTTAGGAATCTTTTACAAAAGTCAAAATGCGTTTGTATTTATACCTTACGGCTCATGGGATGAAGGGTTTGGTGCAGAATGATTAACTGGCTCTTATGATATAGTATACAAAGATATGGTTGTTTGGTAATTGTTCCTAATGA
Organism: Saussurea involucrata; assembly: GCA_033807775.1. Lineage (NCBI taxonomy): Eukaryota > Viridiplantae > Streptophyta > Magnoliopsida > Asterales > Asteraceae > Saussurea > Saussurea involucrata. Next base: position 16,075,112 of record CM066312.1, read on the forward strand.
AATTATGGCGCTGAATGATTAAGGGAGACCAAGATACATAATCATCCAGAAAGTTTTAGAACCATTAAAAAGCAAACTCTTTTTTGCCAAACAAAGATTCACCTCTTATCGATTCAGAGGTTGCCTCTTAATGGAACTATGATGAGGTAAACAAACAGCCCCTTGAATTACCTAGAAAAATGAACTTTAAAGGTCAATTTCTAAATCTTTGTAAATTACATAATTAAAAAGTCAAATAATGAGACTTAAAATTGTTTTTTTTTTGCTAATGGCGTGTAACTCAGTTGGTAATGAATGGGGCATCTTTATACAAAAAACAGAAGGTTTCGGGTTCGAACCCAAGACACCCCCATAGCCACAACCACTGAATGAGTCAGGTATGTCCCCCACATTATGGATAGGCAACCGATTGTGGGCCGGTTGGGGTTACCGGTATCAACCTTTTTGTAAAAAAAACTGTTTTTTTTTAAACGCCACCACCTTCATTCACAAGATTTTCAATTAATAATTGGTTTTTCTTTATAAGTCAGCCACGACTATCTTTACCACAAAATTAATATTTACAATATAATATATAAAAATAATATTTAAAGTTTATAAATTTATAATACAAAAATACAATTCTTAATATAATAATATAGTAATTCTCAATCTTAGTTTTAAGTTTTAACCCCAAAAATTATATATATATATATATATATATCATTTTTGTTTTTACACAAACTTCTTTATTATAAATATGGTTTTTATATAAAATATCGTTTTTATACAAATATCATGTTTTTATAAAGGGAATTTAATATAAAGGGAATTTAATTAAAAGGGAAATTAATTAAAATACCCCAAGTTTGACTTTGCTTTATCAAAATACCCTAAATCTCTTTCATTTTACCAAAATACCACAACTGCCCGTGATGGACAATGCTAGCTGATTCTTTCTTGAAAATAAATTCTTCAAATCTTTCTAAAAACTACCTGTGTGACTTCCTCTACCGATTTTCTTCCCAGATCTGTGTGTCTCAAAATGTCCAATTCAAGGGAAAAGATTTTGGTCCTCCCAAAATTTGAAAAAGAAATTTTAGGTGCTGCACCCCAAATCTTTGATTCTTCATCAAATTTTTTGAGGACATTTTTTTTAAAAGGAAAAATATCAATTCTAAAAAGATCTTTCTTTATAGAAAATGATATATCTGTGGTGATGTTTCTCATTTTGCCATAACCTGTCCAAAAGAAAGAATTAATCTGTGTAATACCAATTATTTCTCTTCTAACCCAAAAGGACCCACCACCAAATGGGTACCTAGAAAATAAATTCTTTGTGTTTGCAGTTTTTGAGCTGGACAGATGGATCTATGTGGACAAGTGAGAAAGTTGACAAAATCTTCAAGATCATCATGCAAATTTGGAATGTCAAATGATGAACTCCTAAGATCTCCTTGTTTTGAAAAACCTCTCCCATTAGGACACTCATGTCAACCTCTTCTCTACCGACATCTCACATCTCCCATCTCTCTCCATATTACTTACATTTCTTTTCCCATCATACTTCTCTCTATACATCTCATCCTCAAAGTTGTCCTACCCAATGCTCTACCCACCGAAATCACATCCATAAGTCTACTTCCGTGGAATTTGTTATTACTATTACTATTATTATTATTATCATTTTTGTTATTATTATTATTATTATTATTATTATTATTATATATAATAATGATAAGAATAATATATATATACTAATAATAATGAAAATAATAAAAATAATAATGATACAACCTTTTTTTTTATGACACGTATGCATCCTTAATCATTGCATGCATTTCTCTTCTTTTCTTGACCATCTTTATCACCTCCTTTTCTTTCATTTTCAAGAAACCACTCATCTCCATCTTCAGAACCCCATTCCACCGAACCTGCATGCTTTTCCACCGAAATTGCAACTTGTAGCAATTAATTCCCAAGGTCACCACCCCATTTTTTTTAAACACACACCACCGATTCCAAACCTTTCCATCTTGCCATGCACCAAACCTTCCCACCGATTCCATCTTTTCAAAATTTTTACCGAAGACAATCACCCACCGAACATCACCCCTAACACAAAATATTCCACCACCTTTACTCCTGCAACCAAATGGACCAAATATCACCCCATAGATCAAATCATCGGTGATCAACAAGCAGGTGTCCAAACACGTAGAGGAGTTGGAAATATTTGTCTCTATGTGAATTTTCTCTCTCTTATTGAACCCAAGAAGATTGATGAAGCTCTTACAGATCCATGTTGGATCACTGCCATGCAAGAAGAACTTTCTCAATTTGAGAGAAACAAAGTTTGGAGATTGGTTCCCAGACCCCGAACGAAGGCAATCATTGGAACCAAATGGATCTTCAGGAATAAAATGGATGAAGATGGTACAGTTATCAAAAATAAGGTCAGAGTGGTTGCTCAAGGATACCGACAGGAAGAAGGCATTGTTTATGATGAAACTTTTGCCCCTGTTGTAAGACTTGAAGCAATAAGAATCTTTCTGGCTCATGCTGGCTACCGAAATTTCAGAGTCTTTCAAATGGATGTCAAAAGTGTCTTCCTCAATGGGGAACTTGCAAAGGAAGTCTATGTGAAACAACATCCTGGTTTTGAAGACCCAGCTCATCCAGACTATGTGTACAGACTAGACAAAGCTCTCTATGGTCTCAAGCAAGCTCCACGTGCTTGGTATGACAAGAGCCAACTTCCTTCTAAAGCATGGATATTCCAGAGGTAAAATTGACAATACTCTCTTCTTCAAGGAGACCTCAGGTAATCTTATTCTTGTCCAAATATATGTTGATGACATCATATTTGGTGCCACTGATGAGTCACTATGTGATGAGTTTGCTTCTCTCATGATGAGTGAATATGAGATGAGCATGATGGGAGAACTTACATTCTTTTTGGGCCTTCAGGTCAAACAATCTTCAGAAGGGATTTTTATAAACCAAAGTAAATACATTCGTGACCTTCTGAAGAAATTCAACCTTTTAGATAGCTCTCCTATGAAAACTCCCATGGCACCACCTTTAAAACTCAATGCTGATCTAAAAGGTGAATCTGTGGATGTTACTCTTTATAAAGGAATGATTGGTTCCCTTCTGTACTTAACTGCTAGCAGACCGGATATTATGTTTGCTACTTGTCTATGTGCCCGTTATCAAGCCAATCCAAAAGAATCACATTTGAAGGTTGTAAAACGGATTTTCCGGTATCTCAAGGGTACCTTGCACTTAAGTCTTTGGTATCCCAAAGACTCAGGTTTTGAACTAATTGGGTATTCAGATTCAGACTATGCAGGTTCCCAGATTGATAGAAAGAATACCACAGGTAGCTGCCAACTTCTTGGTGGAAAATTAGTCAGCTGGTCCAGCAAGAAACGATATTCAGTTTCAACTTCAACTGCTGAGGCTGAATATGTAGCTGCTGAAAGTTGCTGTGCCCAGATCCTGTGGATGAAGAATCAACTAAGGGACTATGATCAAATCTACTCCAAAGTCCCAATTCTGTGTGATAACTCAAGTGCAATAGCTATTGCAAACAATCCAGTTCTTCATTCCAGATCAAGGCACATAGATATCAGATATCATTTCATCAGGGACCACATCTCCAAAAGTGACATTGAGCTACATTTCATTCCTGCAGATCTTCTGCTTGCTGATCTGTTCACCAAACCCCTAGATGAATCCAGGTTCAATTTTCTGATAAGTGAACTTGGAATGTGCAACTTTCAATAACTATGTGTTCTCATAATCCACCGATCTCTCATCGGTGGACACTCTTCTCTTTCTCCATCACACCAAATCTCATTTTTCATCCTTTTCAATGTCTAAATCTATGTGATCTCTCTACACCGAAATCCATCTCAGTACTCTACACCGAAGCCATCACCTACTTCATTACCTACACTCTTTTTCCCACCATACATCTAACCAATCTACCATCACCAGAACAAACTTTCTTTGTGCCATCTCCTCATCCCATCCCTTCATCCACCATTCTTCACTCTTGGTTTGCAACCCATCTCTCCTTTTCTCAAAACCCACCTACTACAAACTATTCTGCAGATGTCTCTCCAAATCCTCAAACTCAATCTTTTTGGGTCATCAAAAATTGGAAGATGAAATTCCAATCTTTTCTTCACTTTGAAGATTTTCTCCACCCTATTCTAAAGATGTCATAGAATTCCACCGAATTTTTGTCTAACTCTTGCAAAATTTCGGTGGGAATGATAAATTTTTGGGAAAAAAATGGTGGATGAAGGGATGGGTTATGAGCAAAAAAAATCAAAAAAAAATCAATTTTTTTTTTTACCATACCACCCAAATTTCGGTGGTTGTCCCCCAAATTCGGTGGCTATGAGCTCACACACAAAAAAAAATCGGTGTTTCCAGTTGTTTGTGGTGTTTCTTCTTCGTCGTACGCTGAGGGGGAGAAACCATCTGAGGGGGAGCAATATCAGCGTCCAACTCGATCAACACCAACCCTCTGTACTCGTTTTCAGCGTCCAACTCGGAAAAATGAGGAAATCGGGCGGACCGGTCAAGGGGGAGCACATCAGTCCGGGCGGATCTAACTGAGGGGGAGAAACACAAAACCGACCGATCTACTGAGGGGGAGCAAAACAAAGACAAAGGATGATGATGCTGAACAGGAAGTGCTGAAGATGCCAAGAGAAAGAGAAAATGCAAGAGATTGGCAAAAGCATCCTGAGGCTGATTCACTCAAACTCAACCCTCCTCAAAGATTGTCACTATAATGGATGTGTCTCCTATCAAAACCCACAGACTCACTTGGCTGAAATCTTTTGAAGTAAATGGATGACTTGAAGATTTGGAACATCTGAAGAAAAGAAAAAGTGCCTGAAAGATAAAGTTCTCCAACAAATCAACAGGCTGTTAATCAAAATGAAGAATCCTCAAGCCAGACACAAGCTTCAACTCGCCCCTCCAAAGATGCAAGTAATATTCATTCTGTTCATATTGTTTATACTTCTTTCATTTTCCTTTCAATTATTTGTACAGCTATATTTTTTTTTATCTTTTCTTACTTGTAAATATCATACACACACAAATCCATAAAAGACAAAATAGATCAAAAAGAAAAAAAAATGGTCTATGTGAAAAGAACCCAAAAAGAGTAAAAAGGGTCAAAATGCAATTTTATTCAGATACTCTTCAATATTCTAAGTATGGAGCTCAAATTCAAATAGGGGGAGATTGTTGGGTCACCGAAGATTTGAAATTGACTCACCGATGTTTCCTCTAAATCTTACTTAGAATATTTTAGCATGGTTCTTTATAATGACTTGTACAAGATAGCAAATGTTTGGTGAAATCAAAGATCAACCAAAGTCAAGATTGAAGATTCTCTCATTGTGGAAGTGAAAGATCTTTTCTCAACACATACAAGTCATTGTCCACCGATGTTGTTCCCACACATTGGTGGACATATCTCCACCGAAATCTCTCTCTGTTTCGGCCAAAGAATCCCACCAATGGAAGTCCAATTTCGGTGGGATCTCAAAGATGGTTCTCTTCAAAGATGTGTTCTCAAAGATGTTTTTCTTCAAAGATGTGTCACATATTTCAAAGATGGTTTTCTTCAAAGATGTGTCACATATCTCAAAGATGCTTTTCTTCAAAGATGTGTCACATATCTCACAGACTTTCATCGGTGGTGGAATCCTTGAAGACAAAATGAGAAGCAAAATTATTATGAGACAAAATTAAAGTTGCCAAGAATCATCCCACCGATGATGATGCTTAAATCGGTGGGATCTTTTGTCAAAATATTTTCTTTGAAGAAAATATCAAGTCTTAGTGATATTGTCTTGGAAGACACACCAAGAGATCCGCATGGCATTATTCCTATTTCCAATGAAGATGTCCTTTCAGCATGGGTCTTACTTCTTGTTTCAAGGAAAAAGTAATTGTGTCTTATCACCTTTTCAGAAGTCCATTGGTTCTAAGCAAGTAACTTGAGGATAATAGTACCAAGCATTTAATGCTCAGTACACTCATCCTCACTATAAAAGGAAGACCTCTCCATGCAGAAGATATGTCTTACATCTTGAGATACTTGAAGATTACTGTGTGCTCTAAGATTCTACATGAACTGGAAGATTTCTCTCAGTGCAAGAAATCTCCATATTGCTAAAAACTTCATAGCTTTGTTCTAAGTGTTCTTAGTTATTTTGTTTAGTATACTTTGTGAAAGATTGTTAGAATAGTTTATCTGTTCTTTTCCGCAACAGTCTTAAGTTTCTATGTGTAATTCTTGTTGAAAGATTTTCAATAATAGAATTAAAATTGTGAAAATTTTGAGTATTGTATTCAACCCCCCCTTCTACAATACTTGTTATAGCCATCTGGGACTAACAGGAGGTACGAGGTTCTGGATAACCAGCTTCACGCGACTGTGCATATGACCGACCATGTTTGTTCGTGTTGCGAATTGCAAAAATCTGGATTACCGTGCGGCCATGCCATCGCTGCGGCAAGACATATGGGTCATAGAGATTGCAGCGACTTGGCTGTAACTTTCTTCAGGTCCGAAACTTACCAGAGAACATACGTAGAGGTAATAAATCCAGCTGGACCCCCTGAAGCATGGGTGTATCCACCCGACCCCCTTCCGCCATGCTATCCACCGTTAAACGATAAGAACAGAGCCGGGAGACCGAGAAAGAACGACCGACATTCAATACAACGAAAATGTACTCGGTGTCAAGCAGTAGGACATACTCGTGGAGAGTGTCTGAATCCCGCCCCTTCAACCGTGCCGAGTAGACGTTCAGTCAGCCAAGTAAGTAACACGCAGGGCCCATCATATGATACCGTTGATCTGAACGTTGATTTCCCTTGATTGGGACGATAAATATTGTATGTTTAGTGCGCTTGTTTATATATAACATGATTTTATCTACTTTATCGGCCCATTGTAATTTATCAAACATAATTTATGTACGTTGATCTGAACATTGATTTCCCTTGATTGGGACCAGTTATCTTTTGAAAGTTACTTGAAACAGAACATGGGATGATGATCATAATGGTAGTAGTCTAAATGGAGAGAATAGTAATGGTTATATAGAAATGGGGTTTTGACAATAGGACAAGGTTTCACGAGAAGAATATGAAATGGGGTTTTGACAATCATAATGGTAGTAGTCTAAATGGAGAGAATAGTAATGATTAGTATGTGTTTGTTATGAAATAATCTTGTATAACATCTATTAGTTGTATTTTTAATATGAATCACTTTTTAGACAAATTTCACACTACTTAAACACTACTTTTCACACAAATTAAAGACCTTTATTCATTACAAATTAAACAACAACATACAAACAGGAAAGGAACGAAACAACAATGTCGAACTGGAAACATACAAAACAATAACACATAAACAACAAAGTACTAAAGCAACACCCGTACCACCACCTACTGAAAAATTGCTTTAGTTTGATCAATCCAACTTTGCTTGTCGCTTATCTTCGCTTGAAGAATTGCGAAGTCTTGCGTACAGTGGTGAATTTCTTTTTTTTCTCGACGAATACCAGTCTCCCTATCTTTTATATCCCCTTTCATCATTTTGATCTCCTTTTCTTCCACTTCGATCCTTGTCAAGTGGACTTTCTTCCTGGCGATAATCTGGTTCCACTCTTCTGTCAGTTGGTCTATCTCCTTTTCCTTTGCTGCTATCGCCTTTTGGAGTCTAGGTGGCATTCCTTCAGGTGTAGACGATGGGTTAGATGACGATGCCATTTGTTTACTGAAGAAAGAAAGCAAGAAAGAAAGCAAGTGAAAACCACAAGGGTTGTGGCGTGGTGGTAAGGGCCTGGGGAGTTCATAGCGCTTGCCCGGGTTCGAGTCCCACACGCAGCACTTGTGGCCACTGGGGATTATCTCAGGGCTGCATTACTTCGCGGTCGGTGTGTTTGTCAGGGATGTACTGGGCCGAAGGCCCAGGAACCCTATCCAAAAAAAACAAGTGAAAGAAAGCAAGAAAAAAGGATGGAATGGTGTGAATTATGAATTGCATTTTACTGATATTTATGGATGAAATCTCAAACATGACAGTGAATTTGAACCACAAATTGGTCTTCAAAGTACAATAATTGTGGAAAAAAACAGTAAAAGCATGCAAAGATTCGTGCATAAAAGGACCGAAAGTGTAATTTTTTTGGCCAAAAAGAACCAAAAGTGTAATTTTTTGGCCACCGCGGGCAACCTCCGCGGGGAGGGACCAAAAGTGTACCGCGGGCATAGTTGGGGGGCTCCGCGGGCAGGGACCAAAAGTGTACCGCGGGCATAGTTGGGGGTCTCCTCGGGACTTTTGGCTAAAGACCGTGACACGTGGGTGTGGGCCCGCGATCGCGGGGCCCACCGCGGATATTTTGGGTATTTTGGTAAAGTCATCGAGATTTTGGGTATTTTGGTATGTCAAAGTCAAACTTTTGGTATTTTAATTAAATTCTCTTTTCTAAAGGGAATTTAATTAAAATACCCAAAGTTTGACTTTCCTTTACCAAAATACCCATTTCTCTCCCATTTTTACCAAAATACCAATTTTTTCGTGAAGGGGGTCCGCGATTGCAGGCAGGGACCATTTTTGACACTTTTTGAAACTTTTACCCCGCGATCGCGGGGGAGTGTCCCGCGGTGGACATAATTCCTTCAAATTTGATGATTTTGAATTGAAATGTTACACTTTCAACCCCTATACTTATTTACTTACTTTACTTTATACCTTTTACTTTCATAATTTTAATTTTACATTTAACAAATATAATCGTTTATTAACTAAAATACGTTAAAAATACGTTTTAATTTTAACAAGTTACACCATTATAATCGTCTCTTCGATACGTTCGAAATGAGCCAAATCTTGAATATTTTTTGATTTATATATTTTAATATATATCATATACACTACATAAAAAATATTTTTTATATTTAAAATTCATTTTTTAACGTATTTTCAATTTTGTTTTACACTCCTATCGGATTAACATAATAATCATATATTAACTAATTCATTAAATCGTTTTAAATTATTATTATTTGTATGTGTTTATAGATATCGTGAATGACAATAGGACAAAGTTTCACGAGAAGAATATGAAATGGGGTTTTGACAAGTTGGTATCACTGGACTCATTTAAGAATTGTGAAAATGTGTATTTGGCGAATGATGATTCATGTGTGTATAAAATTTCAATTGAAATTTACACTTTCAACCCCTATACTTATTTACTTATTTTATTTTATACCTTTTACTTTCATAATTTTAATTTTACATTTAACACATATAATCGTTTATTAACTAAAATATGTTAAAAAATACGTTTTAATTTTAACAAGTTACACCATTATAATCGTCTATTCGATACGTTCGAAATGAGCCAAATATTGAATTTTTTTATTTATATATTTTAATATATATCATATACACTACATAAAAATATTTTTTATATTTAAAATTCATATTCTTATAGTTAAAATACGTTTTATTTATTTTATTATCGATGGTCCAAGTGTAAGTATTAAAAATTGGCGGAGGCTTTGTGATGGACAAACATCGATCCTTTTGTGCATAATCTGTAACTGCAAATACTTCAGCTCCAAACACACATGAATCACCATTCGCCAAATACTCATTTTCACAATTCTTAAATGAGTCCAGTGATACCAACTTGTCAAAACCCCATTTCATATTCTTCTCGTGAAACCTTGTCCTATTGCTATTCACGATATCTATAAACACACAAATAATAATAATTTAAAATGATCTAATGAATTAGTTAATATATGATTATTATGTTAATGTGATAGGAGTGTAAAACAAAATTGAAAATACGTTAAAAAATGAATTTTAAATATAAAAAATATTTTTTATGTAGTGTATATGATATATATTAAAATATATAAATCAAAAAATATTCAAGATTTGGCTCATTTCGAACGTATCGAAGAGACGATTATAATGGTGTAACTTGTTAAAATTAAAACGTATTTTTAACGTATTTTAGTTAATAAACGATTATATGTGTTAAATGTAAAATTAAAATTATGAAAGTAAAAGGTATAAAGTAAAATAAGTAAATAAGTATAGGGGTTGAAAGTGTAACATATCAATTCAAAATCATCAAATTTGAAGGAATTCGGTCCACCGCGAGACACTCCCCCGCGATCGCGGAGTAAAAGTTTCAAAAAGTGTTAAAAATGGTCCTTGCCCGCGATCGCGGACCCCTTTCACGGAAAAATGGGTATTTTGGTAAAAATGAAAGAGAAATGGGTATTTTGGTAAAGGAAAGTCAAACTTTGGGTATTTTAATTAAATTCCCTTTTATAAATACCATTTCTATATAAATTTCGTTTTTTATAACTTGTGTATTTATTAAAGTAAACTACAATTTTGGTCTATACGGTTTACACCAATCGTTGAAAACGGTCACTAGACTTCAATAACTATAATTAGTGTCCCTGCCGTTTACATTTTGTTTTGAAAGTGGTTCTTAGATTTCCATAACTAAAATTAGTGTTCTTATTGTTAACATTTTGTTTTGAAAGTGGTCCTGATCAATGACTTCGTTATATATAGGTAAGGGACATTTATGTGTTTTTATCCTTTTTTTTTACAATTTAGGTCATTTGAGTAACGCCATAACGTGTCATAACACCTTGAAATTTCCGTTATTGTTGTACATTTTTGGAGAACGTTTAAATAATGAGAAAACATTATTTTAGACAAAATGTATGGGTTTATGTTGAGAGGGTTGAAAGTGCAATTGATACAACGTTTAAGTTAATCGTGAACTTATGAAATTTGAGGGTTGATTTTGATAATTGGCTATAGTTTTGGGTTAAATGGAAAAAGTGTGAATATGATATTTATAAGAGTGAGTCGGCTAAGGATTTGAAGTCTATCTCAAGTTAGAATTGGAAAGGCGGTTGCAAGCAGAAGAGTTTGGCACTCTCGTTTAGTAAGAATTGATCCATCTTTTTCACTTTCTGATTCTTTAGGAGTGGTAATTATGAGTTGAATTGATTCCTCCTTTAGGTTATCGATTCAGTTTTAAGTAAGAGAAGGTGATTTTAGATTTGGTTTGAGACTGACTTGGGTTCTTCAAACAGGTGAGTTCATCTCATTTTGATACTATGACATTGAAATTGGACGATTTTTATGTTGTTAAATTATTTACATGTGTTAGAACTGCTATAGTGATATGTATTGAACTGAGAATTGAGCTATTAAGGAAAGCCGATGGAAAAAAAATTGAATACTCGAAGTTATCGGATAAAATGTAGTATCCGGTAAACCCCTATTTGATGGTGTCCGGACAAGACATAACATCGGGTAAGTATTAATTCTCGCAGTGTCCGATAAAAGTTAAGTTCCCGAAAGTATCCGGAACTCAGTGTTCTCCAGATGAATCCGGAATAATTTTATGGGTTATCCGCGGAGTGAGGTTTCCGGATAGAAGTTTCGGATAACATTTTCCTGATTTCTTTGGTTTCCGGATTGTTACCAGATTCCGGTAGTGTCCGGATATGAGTTTCTGGTAAGTAGTGATATCCGGTAACTCTTGACAGGGGACATTTTTATGACTTGAAATTCAATCTTAGCAGCATGAATGTACTTATAACTTGATTTTAAGTATGATATGATTTGACGTATGATTTGGCTTAATACGCATTTATGCTAGGAAGTGTAATGGATCCATAGGCACTAGTATTATGTGAACATGTGGAATGGGCGTGGAGTAATCGTAATTCCCGTGTAATTGGTCAACCTGGAATAGGCATGGACTAATCGTAATTCCCGTTGAATGGAAATGAGGAATAGGCGTGGACTAATCGTAATTCCCATTTCGTACCGAAATGTGAAATCGTGGGATAGGCGTGGACTAATCCTAATTCCCGATTTCTATAGGAAGGAAAGAGATAGGCATGGCTTAATTGTAGTCTCTACTTCCTCTCCAAGAAATAGGCATCGACTAATTGTAATTTCTTGGATATGAGCAATGATCTAGAATCCGTTGAGATTCGTAGTGGGCTCTTGAACATGATGTTATGACTTACTCAGTGTTTGTCATACTCATGGAATCGAAAGATGTTATATGTACAGTAAGAAATATTGTAAACTGGTTAAATTAAATGTTTTGCTTACAAATTGGTTTTCAAAGCTTATAAAGTTTTAAATTGAAGACTGGGTGTTCTCACAAGGCGTAAGCCTAATCTTTTCAAATTAATGTTTCTTACCAGGTACTAACTCAGGAAAGAATAAACAGGGATGGGTGTCGAGAAGTTCCAGAGTTCTACTTTTGGGAGCTATGATTGGAGAAGTTAGTAGAACATCGATTTTTGAAGATATTGTGGACAACCCACATAATCTAATGTTGTGAGTCCCAATTGATCAGGTAACAATATAATCAATAAACAAAAACAAGAACAATTGTGGATTTCAACTTGTCATCCATCTCGTATTCATTCAAAGTATCGTTCAGGAAATATTACAATTCAAAGTAAAGGAACGATTAACCTAATTTTAGGTTAACTAAACTATTTATACTTAGGCTTAAAACCTAAGGCCCATAGCCCATTAAGCCTAAACTAAGCCCAATTAATGTAATTAAGGCTTTAACAAATAATGATTAATCTAATTAAGCTCTATATAATTCTTTATGGGTGCGTTTGGTACGCAGACAGGACAGGACAGGACAGGACGGGACAGGACAGAACAAGACAGGACAGCTGTTCAGTGTTTGGTAACACATAAATAGGACTGGACAGGACAGAACAGGACCAGTTAAATGATCCATTTACCCCTAGTGATTTGTTTAGTGGTGGTGGCGACGGCGGTGGTGGCGGTGGTGGTGGCGGCGACGGCGACGGCGGTGGCGGTGGTAGAGGCGGCGACGGTGGCGGTGGCGGTGGTGGCGGTGGCGGCGGTGGTGGTGGCGGCGGTGGCGGCGACGGCGGTGGTGGTGGTGGTGGTGGTGGTGGCGGCGACGACGGTGGTGGTGGTGGCGGTGGCGGTAGTGGCGGTGGCAGTGGCGGCGGTGGTGGTGGTGGTGGCGGCGGGGTGGTGGTGGTGGCGGCGGCGGTGGTGGTGGTGGTGGCGGCGGGGTGGTGGTGGTGGCGGCGGCGGTGGTGGTGGTGGTGGCGGTGGTGGTGGTGGTGGCGGCGACGACGGTGGTGGTGGTGGTGGTGGTGATGGTGGCGGCGACGGTGGCGGTGGTGGTGGTGGCGTCGGTGGTGGTGGTGGTGGCGGTGGCAAGTAGCGGCGGTGGCGGTGGTGGTGGTGGTGGCGGCGACGACGGTGGTGGTGGTGGTGGTGGCGGCGACGGCGGTGGTGGTGGTGGCGGTGGTGGCGGTGGTGGTGGTGGTGGTGGCGGCGGGGTGGTGGTGGTGGTGGCAGCGACGGCGGTGGCGGTGGTGGCGGTGGCGGTGGTGGCGGTGGCAGTGGCGGCGACGGCGGTGGTGGTGGTGGCGGTGGCGGCGACGGCGGTGGCGGTGGTGGCGGTGGCGGCGGCGGTGGTGGTAGTGGCGGCGACGGCGGTGGTGGTGGTGGTGGCGACGACGGCGGTGGTGGTGGTGGCGGCGACGGCGGTGATGGTGGTGGCGGTGGTGGTGGTGGTGGCGGCGGCGGCGGTGGTGGTGGTGGTGGTAGCGGCGACGGCGGTGGCGGTGGCGACGGTGGCGAGGGTGGTGGTGGTGGTGGGAAAGAAAGAAGAAGAAGAAGAAGAAGGGGTATATTTGTCAAAAAAATCCTTGTTCCACTTAGTTCTAGGGGGTAAGCATAGAACACCCTTGTCCCATGATGGTTCCACTTAGTTCCACTTAGTTCTACATTTGGTCGCACCAAACATGGGACATGTGTGTCCTGGCCTGTCCTGTCCCATGCTGTCCACCCTACCAAACGCACCCTATATATCTTTTTAATATGTAGGACATTTATGGTCCTAACAATCTCCCCCTAAAGATATATAAAGAAAAATCGGTCTTGAAATCTCCAAGTCTTGATCTTCTCTTCCTTTTGAATCTTTGGAACTCTATGGTGTAGCATGTCTTCATGTCTTTCAACGCTCCCCCTTGAATAAAGCTCTTGAATTTGCTTTCAGCTTTAAAAGAACTTGTAGAACCAATATGCTCGATGGAGGAAATAGTTTGAAGCGAACACCACTTGATAAGGAATGAGAAGAATTTTAATCAAATACTCAAAACAGTAAATCCAACGACTTTTCAACCTCGGATTTAATCTTTGCAATCTCATCTTCAAACAGAACACTGTTACTCCCCCTCGGCTTTTTGCTAACTCCCCTTCAACTTGATATTCGGTGTCTTTGAATCTGTACCCTTTCTCCCCCTCGTGATGAGTAGGAGCATCCGGAGCATCATGTACGTTCAAAGACAATAGTGACGAGTAGTAAAAATTCCAGATCAAAACATTAAGTAACCATAATGGGATAAATATCTAACACAGAAACACAAAAGTAATTGTTATCACAACAATTAAAATAATTGTGTGGCCTATGTTCAGAGCTGGCATTGGGGTATCTCTAATAGGACTTCCAGTTATCACTGAAGTAAAATCTTTAAAAAAATTACTCCTCAAACTGTTCCGGCAATATCAGGAATATATGCAAATGGAATCACAAAGACTCGTGCATGTGTGAAAAAATAAATTTTATCAGTTAGGCTCAAATATTGATTTAACCTGGGACGCAAGTTAAAAATCAATTGACACGGTGAATAGAATATGAAGTTCGGAGACCGGAGTTGATATCTTCCTTTTTCAATATCTAATACCTCCGAGTGAGGAATAGATAGGTTATGTGCTAATTCTCCGTGAATTTATGAAACAAGCATCTGTTGTGAGATACTTGAGTGGCTAGGTGGGGTGACACGAGTTATCGACATTGGTCCATGTCTGTTTCAATATTCATCTCCAAAGAACAAGAATGAATAGATTGTGTGGTTACCCGGATAACTGACTCGGTTTGGTAAGGACCAATATATTCCTTTAAGTCCTGTCATATCCTCACCATATTTCTTTTCACTCCGAACTCATCTATCAATCTAGACCCCTCACTATTGTCTATAAGGGATGTGTTTCTCGGGTAGGTACTTCCGGTTCTGGATAGACCATAGAAACGATGTAATTCCTAACAATCATTCCATGCAACGAATAGAACCATTTAGTAAACAGTGAAGTACGAGTTCTAAACTGAAATGTTTAGAAGTCAAAGCATTTAAGACCGAGTTCTGAACTGAATTATTCAGAAGTCATAGTTGAAATACCAGAATTTCAAGAAACAAAATCAAGCGCTAAACAGATTGACTCAATAAGCACAGTATGTTCAAAAATGAAACAATGAATTGAAAAGTTTAATTGTGAAAAACAAGTCACAATTAATATATCAGATAAGAATTGAATCATTTACAAGAAATACCGAACTTGGAAAACAACTAGGAATTCAAACGAGTGTATTTCCATCGAAAAATCAACAAAAATGTGAGACATGGAAATAACTAAGTCAATGAAACATAACACGTGGCAATCATGGAAATTAGAATTGGAGAATAACAAACACAAGTAAGTTATTCAGAATGATTTACCACAGTCTTTGAATTCAGTTGAAGTTCACTTACCTTTCATAAGATAGTACTCCCCCTCAAATGTGGCATAACCTTTGAATGTAGTCATGTGAAAAGTATATTCTGAACTAAACGCACATGACATTCCTGTAAAACAGATTAGAAGGGTTTGGTATCCATCCGTTGATGGATCCTTGACGGTTAGATGTCATATTATAGTGAGGACCAGGGATACTATAAGTACTGTACCAATGAGATGAAAATTTACGGTCAACAAAATCATTTGAACCACATGTAGAACAACAATACAATCATGAGAAAGTTGAAACAACAGTTGAATTGAATAAAGTCGTAAAGGAAACTTTACACTTTGTTCAACAGAAGTTCGAGAATTAAAGGCATAATGATTGTGATTTATTGTCCTAACATGCGGGACTGGCTTAAATGACTTCGTATTCGTCTTGCTTTCATTAGACTTTTTCACTACCCAAACTTGTTTGAATCCTTTTCTCCGGCCATTATTATCTGAATTTCCATTAATGGTATGACCAGTAGAGTTTGAGTAGCCAGGACGTTTATCAGTCGATCGACCGGTCTTTTGCCTCGGTTGTGATTGTTTTTTAGAACAAGACTCGGTTTTAGAAACCTTATTCACAGTCGGGGTCTTCGGTTTTGTAGAACATTTGCCCTTTTGAAAGTTGACAGGGCGATTTACCGCTTTTGAAAGAAAGTCGGTGTGACTCGGAAGAGGTTTGTCAAATGGAAACGATTCAAACTCTTCATCTGAGTTACCCTCGGAATTCATGAATTTTGAAGAATCAATATCCGAAATAGGTGGACTTGGATTGGTCGAGGAAGGCGAGGAACACTTTGTGTCTGTGTGTTTAGGGGAATTCGGTGTGGAAGCTAGGAAAAATCAGAGTTTAAATTCCTTAACACACACTTATCTTGAGACTCTTTACCGTCTTGTGAAGAGATTTTTCCAATGAAAGCTTTACACGAGGATGTATCAGAGGAGTTGGAGGAAGGTTCGGGTGAAATCTGCTTTTCATTTTGGAGTAGGTCAATCTGCTCTTGGAGTTGACCATTTCTCGTATGCTCGTTCATCGCTTCTGTTGCCAAGGCAGACAGTTTTGATGTGAGCTTATTGATTTCACACCGAAGGATTGTCCCTCATCCGATACAACTTCGGTTTTTACGGATTTGAAATTCTCAAGTTCTGTTATAAGCGCTTGCCTTCCTTTTGAAAACGGACCTTTCCTTCTCGAGTGACTCCTCTAACTCGACTATTTTTGCTTCCAAAACGAAAGGTGGAACATAGAGTTTGAACTCATCCGTCTCAGTTTTGGGTTCGGTTGCTTGGACCTCATCCTTTTTGGAGGAATCCTTGGGCGTCACAACCTTATAGCAGTCAAAGTAGTCATTCGAGAGCTATTTCTCTTGATTTTTCTCATAATAATAGTTCAAAGGCTCATAACAAAAAGGAAGTTGCATTTTAGTCGTGTGTTTGCGTTTATATTCCTCAGTTTCCTCCTTTTTTCAGGTTCAAGAGGACCGGTCCATTTTATCTCATATTCTGAATACTTTTTGTCTATACCGAGACAGCCAAAGTCATAAAGTGTCGGTCTTTTGAAAATACCCCTTTCAAGCACTGTGGGTTATCGTATCCGATTCCCCATTCCTTGTTAAAATATGTGAATTCCTTGGGTTTATTCATGTGAATGGTCTGGTCAGTTTGGCCTCTTTTGTGGAGTTTGGTTTCAAGATCAGTTATTTTGGAAACCATTTCTTTGTGCTGAATTTGAATAGCAGAGCATTGATAGACAATCTCTGTTTTCTCATTCTCACACTGATCAAGCTTTAAGGTCAGTTCAGATATTTTGGCCCTTAAGTCCTTTGGTGCTATTGAAAGATTAGCACACTTTTCTTTAAGATTGGCATTTTCGGACTTGTATTTCTCAGTGATTCTCTTTTGGACATCTAGCTTTTCTTTTAAAGAGTTAATTTCCAGCAGATGTTCATTAGAGGTAAACATATAGGACTCTACCTTTTGACCAAGCAGTTGAATCTTATCAACTAAAGCGTTATGAGCTGGTAGACGTACCTGACAAGCTGTTGCAGATTGAGATGAATAAGACATTTGTTACCTGAAAAATTATGATCGTTAATCGGTGTTGTTTTGAAGAATCGAAAAATGAGGAAGGTAAAAATCTCTAAAAGAGACAAAGATCTAGCGTTGGATTGGGCGTCGTGACTGTCAAGCTCATCCGTGGGGTGACTCGTGAAAGTGTCAAGGGGAGGTGCGATGAGCGGGCGTTTGGTGTTCTGAAATGGAGCAGACACGCTGATGTGTAGCTATGCTGTGTGGCGGAAGAGGGCTGAACAGTAGCAGCTGTCCCTAATAAGCTGCTGCTGTTTATGTGGGCTGTGTCGGTTTGCTCCTTGCAAACGCGTGCAGCCGTGTTCTTCTCTGCTGCTCATGGTTTTCGTTTGGTTTTGTTAAGTTGCTAGTCGTTTTTTCCTTTGGCTTCGGGCTGTTTTGTAATTTGTGACTGCAATTTGCCTCTTGTTCGTGACTTGTTTGTATCTTTTTGGGTTGGTTGGTAATATTATTGGTTTTCTACTGTTAAAAAAATCTCTAAGCTTAGAGAGGTATATAAGTATATTGCCTTAGGTTCAATAGAGAAGTGCAAATATTTAGAGAAATAGAGAAGTAAAAAAGCACGGGACCGTTCATTTATGAACGTTCATATATGACTGTTATATGAACGGTCCCGTGTTTTTTTACTTCTCTATTTCTCTAAATATTTGCACTTCTCTATTGAACCTTTCCCTAAGTATATTATTTTAATATATAATTAATGTTAGAATTGTTAAAATAGAATAGATATTAACATTAATATAACTCGACTAATTATAAAAATCCTCGATAATAACTAATGAGACTCAAACATAAGCTATCCAATAAGTGGCGGAGCCAGGATTTTGGCCAAGGAGGAGCAGTAATTATAAATAACGATCATATATTATTGAAACTCTAACCTATACAATTTCAACAGTGACATTTTTCATTTTCTGAAATTTATCTATGATGTTTTTATTATCTACCTCAACAAAAACATCATTTTCAATAAGAAATCAAGCAATTGTCCATCCATTGATTACCCATTTTATTGCACAACATATTCTTCACAATGTTTATGGCTGAAAATGCCCTTCAATTGTTATAACAATCACGACATGTAACATCATTGCTATTTTATAAGAAAATATAAGAGAGAAAACATTTTATCCCTTTTTGTTTCAATCATTTTTTGTGCAAGATCACTGATTTCTTTTTAAGTTAGAAAACTTTGTTGAAGTACAAGGGTTAGAACCTGAAAACTTGGAATCAACGTCTCCGCTGAAAGTTGGGATTTTAATTTGGGAGACTTTATTTTTTAAAAACTAATACAAGTGTACGCTTAATGAGATAGCTAATTAGAAGTTCAATCCAATATTAAATTAATGCCTTTGTCGGCCCAAAACCCAATTAAATAGAAATAAACTCAATCCACAATTGTATAGTATGACAAAATTATTATATAAAATATGTTATTGAAAATTTGAGGGTTAGTAGTTGCTAACCCTTGCTATTAGCTGCCTCCGCCCCTGTATCCAATGACTTATCGTTTTCTCCACGTCAGCTTTCCACCGACTTTTTTTAACAAAAACATATCACTAAAAGCCATCTCCAATGCAAAAACCTTTTTCAAAACCTTTTTCATCAATTACATTATACTAATGCATCCTCGTCTATTTAAAATGTTTAGTCAAAGCCCCTCATTTAATTTATTGTTTTACAGTCTACGTCGTATTTTTCGTAAATAAAAATAACTTAACTTACAAAAAAGAACTCGTTAAAGAATGAGAGACGATAAATATATTCGATATTTGTGTCATTTTGACAGTCTTGACGAAAACTTTTTTGTATTTTGTTATAAAATATATTTGTGATAAGGGATAGAATGAAAATATGATAAAGAGAGGTACAAAATAAAAAGTTGAGAAATTAATTAAAATGGACCAAGTTTGACTTTGAGTTACAATATTACCTCTCTCTCCCAGTTTGCAAAAATGACTCAAGATCCTGCGATTTAACCCATGATCGCAAACCCAGACAAATTACAGCCATAAAATAATAAATTTAATTTAGTGGGTCCTCGATTTGGTCATCGATTTAGACTCGATTGGAGTCTAAAATACTATGTGGGTGGTCATAAATTAAAAAAGCAACCACCTCATCACGGACAAAATACAAATAATTTAACAACCACCTCATAAGCTGGCATTGAAAGTCGCCTTTCTATTAAAATTAAAATAATTTAATAATACAAATATTGACCACCTCATCGCGGACAAAATATTAAGTGGGTTGCGGACCCATCTCACTTTTTAGCTGGGTTCGTGATCGACGGTTAAATCACAAGAAAATTGGATAATTTTGTAAATCGGGAGAGAGATGAAGTATTTCTGTAACACAATTTTAAACTTGGTTCATATTAATTAATTTTCCTAAAAAAATTAATGGTAAAAAGCTTTTGTTCAAAAGGTTGGAGTACTCCAACTATTTCATCAATAAATCTTTCACCTCAATATATGAAAGCTTTTATAATAATAAAAAAAGGTTATACATTGGAGATGCTAAAAAAAAGAAAAATTAATTAAAATACCTAAAATTCAAAATCATTTACCAAAATCTCCAAAATCTCCCCTAATTTGCAAAAAAACTCCATTTTCCTGTGAAGTGACCGGCGATTACGGACACCCCCTGATTTGGAGGCACTCAAAGATATGAATTTGATAATTTTTATTTGAAATTTACATTTTATACTCCTATAATTATTTACTTAGTTTACTTTATACCAATTACTTTTCTAATTTTAATTTTACTTCTTCATCATATTAACACATATAATCGTATATTAACTAAACTACGTTAAAAAATACGTTTTAATTTTAACAAGTTACACCATTGTAATCTTCTCTTCGATACCTTCGAAATTAACTCAATATTGAATATTTATAATAAATATTTAAATCGTAGACTCTTATTAATTAAGTATTATCTCTAACCACTTTCAAATCCTCAAATCAGAAACTTCTCAAAAAATGTCATTGTTTAAACAAATTTATAAAAAAAACTTTGAACGTTTTCTTAAAATCACACATTAAAATAAATTAAAACATTAAAACTGATATATATCGCGTTGCATTGCGCGAGTATACTTCTAGCTATATTATAAGTTTTGTATGTTTATTTTCTTAGAAGTTCTTAAGTTTAAAAAATTTAAGTGTTTTGAATATTGTGTACAATTGTTATATATACAAAAAAAATCCAATTTTTACAAAAACTCGTACTACCATTTTTATATGAATGGATTAGAAATCAACATATTTATCTTAATTTAAAACTTTATATTTATAATAGAGTAATATAATTAAATCAAAAAATACTTAATATTTGGTTCATTTCAAAGGTATTGACGAAACGATTATAATGATGTAACTTGTTAAAATTAAAAAGTATTTTTTAAACATATTTTAGTCAATATACAATTATATGTGTTAATATAATAAAAATATAAAATGATAAATAGAAAACTAAAATATATAAAAGTAAATTAACTAAATAAGTATAATGATATAAAATGTAACTTTGAAATAAAAAAATTAAGACCGTGAGGG
Organism: Saussurea involucrata; assembly: GCA_033807775.1. Taxonomy (NCBI): domain Eukaryota; kingdom Viridiplantae; phylum Streptophyta; class Magnoliopsida; order Asterales; family Asteraceae; genus Saussurea; species Saussurea involucrata. The sequence continues at coordinate 16,096,481 of CM066312.1, forward strand.
GAGGGGGTATACAAATATGCAGGAAGTGGGGGTTAGAATAACCCTTTAATTAATTTTCCTAAAAAAAATCTCCAAATATACAAACCTTTAATTATGGGTTTAAGATAAGCTCAATAACAGTGATATTTGCATAATTGCATCTTGCACCGAAAGTCTCTTTTCTCTTGGATTTTATTTTACCCAGTAATCATCCAATAAAAAATAAAATCTGCCTCCCACTTTGGGAACATCAAAATCTATTTTTTTATTTCCTATCTTACCCCAAAATCCACACACTTGTTTGGTTACTCTACTCCACTTAATTTTAATTTGATAATATTTAAGAAAATTGACTTAAAGTAGACAAAAAAGTTTAAGAGCATCTCCAACAGATATGCTAAAATAGAAAAAAAAAATAGAATTTTAGAATTTTTGTTGCTCCAACAGCTATGTTATTCTCTATACTAAAATAGAGAAAAGAGAAGAGAAATTGTAAAAATCTCTAAATAGATGGTTTTCTTCCAAAACTAATTATTACCCCCCAAAAAGCTAACTTTTTTTTTCCAACTTTGCATGTATTGAATATTTTAATAATATAGTTAAATGAATTGAATATTTAATAAGATAAAAGTTGCTAAAATAACATAGTTATTGGACTTGGATGTAGTATTTTTTAGAGATTTTGAAAATTTTCACTCTATTTTAGAAAAAACTTTAGCATTGCTGTTGGAGATGCTCTAAGAGGTTGTTTACTAAATGTTTAATGTAAAGATGAACTTAGATTTTTTTTCAAGTGATGATATACTATTTAACTATAACAAACAAATATTTGATATATTTCACAAAGAAATGTCTTGTAAGCCAACTCTACCAAAGTAAACTTGTGTTGCCATTGTAGTTTTAAAATATATATAGTGACACACAACAAAGTTACAACGAAGAAAAGAAACGGTGACACGTGCCTCCACAGATCCGTTCCTAGCTCATTGGGTAAGTGCTTACTAGGTAAACACTTACCAACAAAAGTCATCACTTTTTATTTACCTTATCGAGTAACATTGTTTGCCATCAAAATAGATTAGCGGCAAGCGTTTATAACTCGATTCTAGGTAAGAGCTATCATGATATCATCTTCACTTATCGGATAAAATTCTCAATCACTGTCTTCCCTGTTACTAATAAAATTATCGATCATGTTAATATGTTATATTCATCCAGTAAGATAATCAAGTCTGTAAATATTTAGTAAACAATAATAATGTCTTTTCCAATAAGCATTCAATTCATCCAACTCAACATTTCATTCATATTTGACACTAGCCACGTTGCAATCACTTTCCACTTCTCTCTCTCTCTCTCTAGTTTTGTAGTGAGAGAAAACAATGGAGGAAATTGCAGGAAGGAATTATGATCCGCAGCTGAATAGAAGCAGACAATTAGTAATGAAGAAAGAGATTTGGGCTAAGCATTACTCGTCGAATCATCAGATACTTTTGGTTGGAGAAGGCGATTTCTCATTTGCTCTCAGTTTGGCTGTTTCGTTTCGACCAACTTTCAACATTGTAGCTTCTTCACTCGATTCTTATGGTAATCAATCTTTATTATATATGTTAAATCGCAATTATTTTCAATACCCTAATCAGCTTCATACATTCTGCTTCTAGATCGTCTTCATTAAATTAATTACTAACAGTGTGTCAGTGTCAAGTTTGATCGAAGGTCTATTCAGCTATCTTGTTGACACGGACGGACCAGAAATTTTTTCATACGGCGGCACTATATTTTTTCATTCGGTTTTTATCAAAGTTTCTTTCATCTTTTTACCAACGTTTAATATTGTCCGATGTGTTTTTAGCCAAATTTCGGTGTTTCGAGAGATTTTTAACGTTTTTTACTTGATTTTTGGGGATTTTTAAGGTTTTTATCGATTTTTTCGATATTTTTTGTTGATTTCAAGAGACTTTTCCGAGTTTTTTGGTTGAATGGGTATAAAATTTGGGCATTTTTTTCAGTTTAGGTGTACCCCTTGTAGTTTCCAAAATAATACGGTAGCACCTCCTAAATCCATACGGTGGCACCTTCACGAAAACGAAATTTTTTACCTTTCACTGGAGAATTAATACGGTGGCACGTGCCACCACGTGCCCACCTACAGTCCGTCCCTGCTTGTTGATTAACACAAGAGTATATTACGTTTTTCGTTATGTGGTTTGTTGTGAAAATTGCGATTTTCGTTTTTATGGTTTAGAAATTACGGTTTTCGTTCTCATGGTTTGTAATTTATTATTATTTTCACTCTTATGATTTACAATTTGTTGTTGTTTTGGTGTCTTGGTTTACGATTTTTTTTAATTTTTTTATAATTAAGGGTAGAAATTAATATAGGGATGAAAATAGCAATAAATTGCAAATTATAGGGATGAATATGCAAGTTTTAAACCGGCGAAAAATCGAAATTATTAACAAAGCACAACGACGAAAATCTTAAATTAACTCATAACACAATATTGATTTATTTTTGTTGTTGTTGTTGTACATTTCTGCATATGATCTTGAAGAAGGCGCATCGAAAGATAATTTATGATGTTGTTTGGAAACAAAAGTTGATTACCGATAATCCGAACCAATACCACACAGAACTGGCCTCCAAGCACACTAACATGAGGGTTTTTTTTACTCACTCAACAGCCTAGGCTAGGAGCCTAGGAGGGCCTAGGATCGAACTCATGACATTTCTTGTATTTATATTGCTACAAGACCACGGCTGTTTCTAGCATTTTATAGGTCCTGGGGGAGATGAAAAAATGGGCACTTGTTAAGTACAAAAATATTTTCAATATATTGTTTATATAACAAGAAATAACATTGAATTCAAGAAATACTAATAATTATATAAAACCGTTTTTCCGGTATTCCTAGACGCAAAATCAATTAGTAGTTGTTTCTAAATTAATATTATCTACCGTATCATTTTCACATAACATCGTCAATCGGTTTCCACAGTCAAATGCATCATATTATATACATTTAATATATAGATTGACATCAATTGAGATCACAATATTGACTATTCAAAATAACATTTTAAGTAAATTAATACAAATTAGGCAAGTTTCCATGTCAGCCCAAATTAATGTTTTTCATCACCATTTTAAGTTTCAAGGTTGAAAATATTTTTTAAGAACCAGCAAATATTTGGAACCAAATTCCCATTTTATGTAAGACCCTGAATACGTTTCCTGGATTAGAAGAAAATGAGCAGATTTTGTCAATCGATCCACTACAATCCAAATCGCGTTATGCTTCCTTGGCGTTTTTGGTAACCCGGTTATGAAGTCCATGGAAATGCGTTCCCATTTCCAGACAGGGATTTCTAATGGTTGTAGTAAACTGCTGGCCCGTTGATGCTCGATTTTGACTTGCTGACAAGTTAAACAACTTGCTACATACTTGGTGATATCCCTTTTCATTCCATTCCACCAAAAGTATTGTTTCAAGACCCCAACCAACTTCACTTTTTAGCCATGTTTGGAACCAAATTCTCATTTTAGCTGAGTTTACAAAAATGTCTTGTGCATTTGCATAAAGCCTGTTTTCAATTTTTTCTTTTTGAAAAAAATATGTACATTAAATCTTTATGTACAAATTTGAATCCTTACATAAAAAAAGAAAATTTAATCTGAAAATAAAGTTTATGCAAAAAACTCATTTAAAAAAGTAGCTAAAAAGTGAATTTAGTTTGAAAAAACGACTATTTTAATCAACTTTCCCGTGAAGAATAGACTTCCTTAGAGCATCCCCAATGCATGAGTATTTTATAGTTTTTCACGATTACAAAAAACTTTTTAAAAGGTTTTTATACATCGTAGTGGAAAGCTTTTTGGTAAGCGGGTTAGTATCTACCAACCTGTTATTGGAATAACTTTTTGTTAAAGAGGTTGAGGAAAAAGCTTTTAAAAGACCTTTTGCATTGGAGAAGGTTTTTAAAATAGTTTTTTGTTAAAGAAAATTAGTGGAATTCTTATGTGGCAAGAAAAAGTCATTGAATGACTTATGCATTGTAAATGCTCTTATACATGAAATATCAAGTATGTTGGGTTCATGAATTTGATAACAAGATTGGTGGTAGAGATTCCTAGTTGTATCAACTTTTTTGTTCTAAAGAATTTAAATTAGTGTGAATTAAAGCTAACAACACATTTGATATTAAATATCATGTTCTTGATTTGGAAACCAAATTAATGGTATTTTTGGATGACTCGTAACATTTCAATCCAAAATTCTTCTTTAAAATGCATAATAAATTGTAGTTTGGATAAATGGATGACTCCTTGTTATCGATAACTTCATTTTGCTAGATGTTGTGATTCGGAAATACAAGAGTGCGAAAACAAACTTGGATCGCTTGTGTAGTTTGGGAGCTCGACTGTTATTCGGTGTTGATGCATGCACAATGGAGTTTCATCCTGATCTTCATTTGCGAAAGTTTGATCGCATCGTGTACAATTTCCCACATGCCGGTTTTTCTGGAAAAGAAAACGATGAAGGAGTCATCATGTAAGCTTATTTTTTTTTACGTTCATTGATTACTAAGATGATTTGACCGACCCTCCCTGCTCCTACTACGACATTTGGACACTATAAAGATTTAAAAGAAATATATAGATTTATTGTTTTTTAAGGTGCTTTTGGTATGCAAGCATGACTTACGATGACAGATTATGGGTTATAGTGGGACCCATGCAACCACAAAAAATTTCCTTCTTAGTTTAATTTTTATATTCGGTCTTTAAGAATGTTATCATTTTGTTAGGGATGTTAACAAATAGAGTCGAGTTGCAGGTTTTTCGTGCTAGAGACAAACATATATTACTAGACTCGAGATCAAATAACCTTTTGACAATAGGACGCAAGATCGATTAGCTTATTGGCTTGACTTCAACAAATTTCATACTTTGATTATATGATTTATATGACATATTAACATGTTTGACTCGAACTTTTTCTTCCTCATTCTTATTTTGGTTTTCGTATCACGGATCTTGGTTCGCGCTTTATGCTCGAATGGGTAATCGAGCTTTCGAACGAGCCGAGTCGAACATTGCGAGCTCGACTCACTAATTTAATGACTTTTAGTGTGTGTTCAAGATTGACTCGAGCTCGACAGCTCGTTAAAAGCTCGATTCGTTAACACCCCTAGATCCACCACCGTTGGACGGGACGTCATTAGACGGTCGAGAGTGAGGTATGCGAGGGAAATAATTCTGCAAAATAGGTAATTTAGTAATTTACCAATCTTGTACAATCTCCATGATTTTTGTTTCACCTATTTTGGTGTCCCACTCGATCCAATGTTGGTCTAAATGTCGCACCAAACATGAGACCTCAAGTTTCGTTCTTTATGTCTATCAAACGCGGATAAAAATCTCTTGTCCCAAATTCCCATGTCCCATTTGTGTCCATCAATCAAATTAATAGACATTATTAAAAAGAGAATGTGAACTTGAAAAAAATAAATCTAAAATATATAAAAATCTGACGTGACTTAATTTCATTGGTTGGACAGAAATGAGACTGTATGATTTTGGAACACGAGATTTTTATCCACCCTCGACGCAAAACATTTTTGCTTCAACGTCTTCATTATTTGGTGCTATTTGTAGGATGCACAGAAATTTGGTTTTCGGTTTCTTCAAGAATGCAAGTCAAATGTTACGACCAAACGGCGAAGTCCACGTATCACACAAGACTAAATTCCCGTTCAACAGATGGAATATCGTAGAACTCGCCTCCCAAAGTTGTTTAACGTTGCTTGAATGGGTCAAATTCAAGCTCGAAGATTATCTAGGATACAACAACAAACGAGGAGATGGGTTGAGCTGCGATGAGCCCTTTCATTTAGGAGAATGTTGTACATTCAAATTCATATCGTTATCAACCGATTTATATCATAGAAACCATCAACTTGAAGAAATTCTTTTGCAGAGAGCAAATGCGAGTTTGTTTACGAATCCTGACGAATGCTTAAGGATTTTCGTGGAGTATTTTGAATATGCACGATCGACATATGGGCAAACTGATTGCTATCTATTCGGTTCTGTTTTGGATCATTTGAGATTAGGGTTTGAAAGATACATGGCTGAAGATCGTGGAAGAGGGTTGATTGGCTACGTAGATCTTTTGGAAGAGGTTCGAAGTTTTAGTGAACGGAGGATCAAATTCTTGCAAACCCGGTTACTGGAAATCGATCATCGGAATAGCTTGTAGAAAAATGGCTTGCAGCTTCTTGTATTTTTGGTTCTTGTAAAAAGCTATTTTAAAACCTGGACAATATGTTGTAGACGTAAGTGAAAGTATTTATTTGAAATGTATGGTTTCAGTTGTTATTTATGTCAAATATTTGAAAAAGAAACAAAATCCTTAGGAATCTTTTACAAAAGTCAAAAGGCGTTTGTATTTATACCTTACGGCTAAGGGGCTGAATGGTTTTGGTGCAGAATGATTAAGTGGCTCTTATGATATAGTGTAAAAAAATATGGTTGTTTGGTAATTGTTTCGAATGAAATTAGGGCGCTGAATAATTAAGGGAGACCCAAGATACATAATCATCCCGAAAGTTTTAGAACCATTAAAAAGCAAACTCTTTTTTTGCCAAACAAAGATTCACCTTTTATCGATTCAGAGGTTGTCTTTTAATGGAACTATGATGAGGTAAACAAACAGCCCCTTAAATTACCTAGAAAAATGAACTTTAAAGGTCAATTTCTAAATCTTTGTAAATTACATAATTAAAAAGGCAAATAATGAGACTTAAAATTGTTTTTTTTTTCAATGGCGTGTAGCTCAGTTGGTAATGGCTGAGGGCATATTTGTACAAAAAACAGAAGGTCTCGGGTTCGAACCCAAGACACCCCATAGCCACAACCGCTGAGTGAGTCAGGTATGCCCCACATTATGGATATGCAGCCGATTGTGAGCCGATTGAGATTGCCGGTATCAACTTTTTTGTAAAAAAACTGTTTTTTTTAAACGCCACCACCTTCATTCACAAGATTATCAATTAATAATTGGTTTTTCGTCAGCCACGACTATCTTTACCACAAAATTAATATTTACAATATAATATATATAAAAAATATTTATAGTTTATAAATTTATAATACAAAAATACAATTCTTAATATAATAATATAGTAATTCTCAATCTTACTTTTTACCCCAAAAAAGTTATATATATATATATATATTATCATTTTTGTTTTTACACAAACTTCTTTATTATAAATATGGTTTTTATATAAAATATCGTTTTTATACAAATATCATGTTTTTATACTAATATCATGTTTTTATAAATATCATATCTATATAAATTTCGTTTTGAGTGAATTGCATTTTTGGTCCTTAAGGTTATATGATTTCTTTGAAAGAGGGACATGTACTTCAATATCTCAACTTGTGGTCCCTCATGTTTGAATTTTACTCCGAAAGGAGGACCTGATCACTAACTTCGTTAAAAAGCTCCGTTAAAACCAGGGGTATTTTCGTCCATCCATCTTTTTTTTTGTAATTTTCTTTGTCTATGTTTAGTTTTTGTAAAAACCATGAAATTATAGGGGCCTCTATGTAATTAACTTATATATATTACTTAACTTATATATATATGTATATATATATATATATATATAGGGTTGGGTTCACGTAAGACCAACATGTTTTCGTGAGACCGTGAGACCACAAAATAACAATAAAACTTCACAACGATTCATTGTGAAGGTAAGCAAAACAGTGAACCTTCACAACAAAAACACTGTGAAGGTTTACCTTCACAGTCTTTTGTTGTGAAAGTTTAATGTTATTTTTTTGGTCTCACGAAAATAGTTTGGTCTCACATGATCTCAAGTCTCTCTCTCTCTCTCTCTCTCTCTATATATATATATAGACTTGGGATCATGTGAGACCAACATGTTTTCGTGAGACCGGTGAGACCAAGTTTTTACACTTGAAACTTCACAACAAAATACTGTGAAGGTAACATTCACAGTGTTTTTGCTGTGAAGGTTCATATCTTTTTTTACCTTCACAGTGTTTTACTGTGAAGTTTCAAGTGTAAAAACTTGGTCTCACCGGTCTCACGAAAACTGGTTGGTCTTACGTGAACCCAACCCTATATATATACACACACGCACAGGTGAACCCAACACCACCACCGTCCCTGCCTTCAAAACTCCGGCACCGAACCACAGATCTCGAACGCCTACCTTCTCTCTCCTTGCTCCATCTCCGATAAACCCCCGTTTTTTTTTTCTCGAACTCCACCTTCTCTCTCCCTGCTCCATCTCCAGCTACTACACCATCGTCCCTTCCCCATCGTCATCTCCGGCCATGACCACTGCACCACCTATACTTTACCCAAAAGCGATATCAAAGTTGGTGGTGGCAGCTACATTCACAACGGCGTTAACATTTTTCCACATCTCTTCAATCAAATTAGAGACCGTAACTCCCAGATTCTCATAGGTGATGTCTCCGGCGACCGGAGTAACTTTTTCCGACAAGAAAGATTGCAGATTTGTACCATATTTCTCCTTCAAGATCTTAAACAAGTCCTTTGCTACTGCGTATATTTTTTAACTGGATGGATAAATATATATCAAGTTTTTGATGATTATAAACATGTTTAATTTTTAAATTGTCTAGGTTAAATGTTAAAATTTGTTTTTCACTTCTCATTTTTTTATAATATCTAATTATATTGATGAACCATCTACCATTTTTCAATAAATGTGTTTTCTTTAAACTAATGTTTGTAGCTCTCACCAATCACTCAATGTCTTAACTGATAGAAGTACTTTATGAATGTAAGGTGTGTTAAGCTCTGTGAACACTAAACATGAGGCTTTATGGGTCTTTCACCATAAAGAGTGACAACGATGGTTGAGAAATGATAGACGTATGGATTGGTAACACTAGTGTTGGTTAACCTATTTGAAGTAGAAGTGAAGCCGCATATTTTACAAATTAGTAGTCGGGTGGTAACTGTGAAGTTGGAGCATCCAAGTGTGTGGGGAAGTACCGGTACCGAAGGTTGTTTCAAATGTGAGGAACCTGATGGTTTGGTCGGCAATAGGATGTCGGCGTTGATTTGTTGTAACTGCAAACGGTTGACCTTGCTAGAGCGAATAGCCTTCAAAGTAATGTGAGTTATGCATTGTATTTTCCAACAAGTTACATGAGCCCTTCATGTCAAAATATGTGTGTATGTGTGTGCCTAGTAAGTTTCTGGTTTTGAAAATGAGCTGGCGCGTTCAAGTGTGTGTTTGAAGGAAAAGACAAATTTATTTACGTGGTGTGATAAATTTTGAACTAGGAGAAATAGTGAATTATTTCACCTCTTTTACGAGTGAGTTAACCTTTGTTGTAAAAAATCATAACAACATTTGATTGCATGGTTTTATAAGCAAAATCGGCATGAACACTTGTTGTCATATCAGCGAGTGTGAAAGTCGATTGACTCTCCCAGTGTGGGTGATTTTGCCGTATTTTAAAATTTTGCATGAAAAGAGTTTCAGTGAATGCACTTTCGATTGATGGACAAGATTGTGTGATATCATTGGGTGCGTGTGAGCGATCCTCGAGATCGATGTGTGTATAGCTACTTATTATGGAAGTGTCGTGTCATGCATATCAAACCTTGTTTCACGGTGTATCTCAAGTGTGTAAAACGATTAAATCATGGTGTCTTCATGCATGAAGGCTATGAACTCGCTAGGTAGTGAGAGGTATCGCACTTAAGGATGTAGAAATTTTCGAGAGTGGAAATATGTGGGTGAGTCGTCGATGGTCGATTCGTGACCTTGGTGTTTCATTTTAGGGAGGGCGACGAATAACTGCAATCTCAGTCTTTGACTTTGGAGATGCTTGTATTACGGTAGACTTTGCTCTTATTTGGTAGTGTGACGTGATTTCGAAGTAGGCAAGGTACTTTGAGAGGTAGCGTTGTAGTATATTGATGGAATGACATCGGCATGGAGCCGGAGTTTGAGGTGGCCTTGTAAATAGGCTATTTGTCAGATAAGTCTTGTGGCTCAAACATATGAAGATTGTGGCGCACAAAGTTAGTTACGATGCGTGGGAAGAAATAGATTTCACTGAAAATTCTCGGAGGTACCGTTGGAGCATCATCTTCGTGTCGGGCGTGGATGTTGAGGTCAACAATGGTTGTTGAGATCGTTGTCGGGAGATTGGAATTGGAAAAGGTAACCCTAGTGTAATTATTTTTGTCGGGATTATACGCAGAGATAAGAGGTCGGTTGTGGAAAAGTCTGTATCTGACAGGATGCTGGACCGCCTTTTGTGAGTATTCTGAAAGTGGAGAATTGATAGTTGGATAGGTGATCATTCCTTTGTGATTGATGTTCATTTGTGGATGAGGTAGTTAGCATAACTATAGGGGACACGTGGATTATGTTGGTCTATAAGGGAGCGTTTCATCGTCTGATTTATTTGAGCATGTCTCGTGTGAATTTCGAAGAGTCGACTGGAGATAAAGACCGATCGAGTGAAGTAGACGGTCATATTGTGGTTCATCTAGATTGAAGGAAGGCAAAGTCGTGAGATATTATTATTTCAATTATAAGTTGTGATTGGCATGGAGAAGGCAAGGACTAGTGTGCGTACAAGTAATCGAGGGGTTGTACCTCTAGTGTGTAGTGGTTGTGTGGATAAGTTGGTGGTAACTTATACAAAGTGGGCATGCGAGTCGTTGGTGGTAAGGAGTTGCTGCGAAGTTAAGTGGTGGGCTAGTGTCGTTATTGTATGAGCGTAAGTAGAAGTCTTTGCTCGGGATTTGCTAATAAGTTATTCAAATGTGTTAAATTATGTGTGTTGAGAGGCTTAGATGTTGAGTGGCGTGTAGTACTGCCTTCTGAGAATAGAGAATGAGGTGGAAGTTGGTGGCTAGCTAAGAAGGAAATTGTGTACTCTTTGGTTGCGATGAATTGTTGAGTGAGTTTGCCTTGTGTCATTGAATAATTGTGAAGATGTTGGAGTGGTTAGTTATGATATTCAGTGGTTAGTTATGATATTTAGTGGTAGATACGAAATCTTTGAGAATGCTGGGCTAATCCTTGTATGTAAAGGAAATTTAAAGGAGTGGGTTAAATCTCGTTCGGGGAAACGAGAAGTGTGTGGTGGCTTCGAGCATTGAGTGTTACTCCGAAATAACTTAGTTGATTGTATGAGAGGTAGTGAAACTGTTGGTTAGGCATTTTAACCGTTGAAAATGCGTGTATGGAGTGGTCTTTATTGGACGCGAAATGTTCCACACTAGCCTGAGGGAACGAGGATGGTGTGTTGAATTAAGTGAGTAAACTGGAAGTAGAAAGTGTGGCAAGGGACACAGAAGATGGGAAGCAACGTTTTCAGAGTGTCATTATCGGATACATGAACTCCTAATGGGAGCGTAGGAAAGAGGACTGGTGTGTATGTGATGATTCAAGGGTCGAGGGAAGCTAGCTTGCGTGGTTGGTCTAAAGTGAGCACCTTCTAGTGAGTTGTTCTTTGGAAGCATATTATATGACTTAAGAAGGAAGTAGCAGAAGGAAGTTGAAAGTAGTACGGGGAATGAAGGACCATGGGGTGAGGCTTGCTAGTAGTGAGGGAAATATTCCAATCGAGCTTGTCGACCAGCGTTAAGCTAATGGGAATAGTTTTGTGTGAGCATGGTTGCTCCTTCCTGTTGAGTGGGTGAAACTTGAATAATTTCGCATATGGATGGACAACTGTTGGATGCGATGAGAATTCGAATATGTGTTTTCAGGATTGGTTTTGTTTGGATTGGTGGGTACTTCAGATGTTAGAGTGTGAAGGTTTCTTACTTTTTAGCTCTGTATAGTGTGGGGGTGATGTTGTGGTGAAAGCGTGTGAAGTGTGATTATAGATGGATCGTAGTCAACACAATTCAGGTGAGAAAGTGTTATCTGCCTTAGACGTATATTGTGCTGGGAAAAGTGATTGTAGAATTGAGCGTTATATGTTGAAGAAAATCATAACTGATAGTTAAGGTGATACTCGAGGATGATCCTGTGTTAAGTGGGTGGATTGAACGTTCGTTATCCTAATAAGGAATTCATGTTGTTGCGGCGTTAACCTTTGTAAATCTGTCCTGTCACGGAAGCGAAGTTGTGAGTGAAAATCTTAATTCGTTTCAAAATCGTGCATCCAAGTGTGTGGACAGCTTTGTGTGCAGTTGGCTTGAGGCGCCATAGTTATGGTACAAGAATTGTGGGAGGTACGCGCTATAGTTGACCGAAAGTGTGAAAATTGTTGGGATACGACATGTTGTTGAGGGGTTATGCAGCGTAGGAGCAAGAGAATCCATAGAAAAGCAAAGAGGTCGGTACGAGCGGTTATCTGTGAATCTTCCAAAGATAAAGATATATCATGGGGGGGGGGGGGACTAAGACCCAGGTATGTCGGGTCGTTCGCCATCACCGAGCATGTAGGTGAGGTGGCGTATAAGCTGAAGTTGCCCGAGGAGCTTCGGGGAGTTCATTCGACATTCCATGTGTCGAATTTTAGGAAGTGCTTGGCCGAGGAAAGCATGGTCGTACCGTTAGAAGACAATTGTGTGGACGAAAGTTGGATTATGTGGAGGAACCGTTGGCGATTGTAGATCGCAAGGTTAGAAAGTTGAGGAATCATTTTCCTCATCTGTTCGAAGATGAAATTCCGGGGACGGAATTCGTTTGAGGGGAGGATGATGTAATAACCAAGTCCTTTCAGTGATTAAATAATAAAGTTTGGTGGCGAAAGTGTGAAAGAGGTAAAGTTTGGTGTGCATTTGTGTGGGATATAAATAAGAGTAAAAGCCCTAAAACCCTACCCTCTCTTTCAGTTTTAGCATTGTGGAGGCTAAAGAGATTACACAGTGAAGTGCGTGTGATGTTGAAGGTGCGATGGATGGGTGTAAGGAGCCAAGACAATCGAATTCTCCAAAATAGTGTGTACAATCATCAATCTCAAGGTAATATTCTTATCTTTCTCCTTGGCAATTCGATTAGAATGTTTGGAGTGGTAGAATCAGACAACTTATGTTATTTATAGGTAAGAAAGGAAATGGGGGTCTGTGGGTTTGATATAGAAATTGATGGATTAACCTAATATATCAGCTGGTAATAACATCCCCTCGTCTATAATGGATTAACTTCAAGATTGGAGGCGTGTGGAATCATCGTTTTAAATTATTGAAGCAAAATCGTTCGTTAAGAAAAAACCCTTTGTCCGGAAGACGCTAAGTCCGGAGTGTGGAAATCGGAAGGGGATCCAGAGAGTTGGAATCCGGAAGTGGTACCGGAACCGGTAGGTACCGGAAGTGGTTCCGGAACCGGTAGTACCGGAACTGATACTGGAATCCGGTATGAACCGGATATTTGATGCGGGACCGGGAATTTCCTATCTAATCCGGAATTCGGGAAATGAGTCCGGAGTCCCTTTAGAGAGAAATTCTGTTGTCAGTAAGATTCAAGAGAGTGCCATGAGAATTAACTAGTCCTATGTGTTGGGTGTGAAATGTAGGTGCGAGTAGGGCGTAACGATTCCAAGTGAGAGCAATTAGCGTGGATGTCAGGTGAGTCTTTCTAAACCCAAATCGTATTCAAGTGTGATTATTTGTACATGTATTTAACTGTTGTACCTATCAACTGCATAAATTACGACGCGAGGAGTGTGTGTGTGGCGGAAATGAATAATTTAAATGTGTGTAGACATGCTATAGCTATGGTGTGAAATGGGGGGTGTGTCCCATAATATCTATATATATGAATTTGTTTCATGTATGGGCGGTGTGTGCCCTATTACGCTGTCACGGTGTGTGTGACTATAGTGTGCGCCAGTAGCATGTGTCATTGTGTGCATATCATGATAAGTGTGCTCGTTATGATTTTGTATAAACTCTTTCATAGCTAATTTATAAATTGTGATATTTATTGTGTGGCCTAGTGTTGAGGGAACTCACTAGACCTCATGGTCTAACCCTCGCTTTTCAAAAACTAAAACCTTTTCAGGTAAGCAGGTAGCCGAGAGCTCGCTTAGAGGTTTGGCAAGACGTGAGTCGGAGCTTGCGTTTAGAAGGATTAGAAGAATTTCCTTTTATTTGTCTATTAGGTTTCTCAGTTGTATTTAGGGTTATTTCCGCAAACCCAGTGTTGTAAATCTTTGGCAGTGTGACTATGTTGAGCCATTTTTGGTGTTTTGATTTAAAGAGGTAACTTTCGGCATGATTGTTTGGTGTGGGTTGTTACAGTTGGTATCAGAGCGCTAGTTTAAGGGATTTAGGTGACCGGATGGGCCTAAACTTAAACTGTGGAGTAGGAGGACACAACTGAGATATAGGAAGCCTTTAGGGAAGACCTTAATCACCGAGAATTTAGGACGAGGGTAGTGAGGTCTCTCATGTAAGATAAATTCAAATCACATATGTCCAATGTCATCATAAATTTATAGGTGCATGGGTGTGCTTGATCACCGTTGTTCTAATGGTCGATGGAGGTGTTAGTGTGTGGAGTGTGGTGGTTAGTGTGTGGAGAGTAATGGTAGTGTGTGGAGTATGGTGGTTAGTGTGTGGAGAGCGGTGGTAGTGTAGAGATTGGCGGTAGCGTGTAGAGTTCTAATCTTGTCATGATGGCAACGGTTTAGCGTGTTGTGCGAGATTATTCATGGTGTGATTGATGACACAATCTGGAAGGAGTATTGTTTGAATGGTGGGTGTCCGTGTGAGGTAGAATCTTTAGGGTTCTTAAAGAAAAATAATTGGTTGGAGGTGAGCTCCTAATTTCTGATGATTCCTCATTCTCGGAGTTTTCGATGTCGATAAATTGGGATCCTGAGAGTGACAAGGGTGGTTGAGAAATGATAGACGTATGGATTGGTAACACTAGTGTTGGTTAACCTATTTGGGGTCGCAGTGAAGCCGCATATTTTACAAATTAGTAGTCGGGTGGTAACTGTGAAGTTGGAGCATCCAAGTGTGTGGGGAAGTACCGGTACCGAAGGTTGTTTCAAATGTGAGGAACCTAATGGTTTGGTCGGAAATAGGATGTCGGCGTTGATTTGTTGTAACTGCAAACGGTTGACCTTGCTAGAGCGAATAGCCTTCAAAGTAAAGTGAGTCATGCATTGTATTTTCAAACAAGTTACATGAGCCCTTCATGTCAAAATGTGTGTGTGTGTGTGTGTGCCTTGTAAGTTTCTGGTTTTGAAAATGAGTTCGCGCGTGCCAAGTGTGTGTTTGAAGGAAAAGACAAATTTATTTACGTGGTGTGATAAATTTCGAACTTGGAGAAATAGTGAATTATTTCACCTCTTTTACGAGTGAGTTAACCTTTGTTGTAAAAAAATCATAACAATATTTGATTGCATGGTTTTATAAGCAAAATCGGCATGAACACTTGTTGTCATATCAGCTAGTGTGAAAGTCGATCGACTCCCCCAGTGTGGGTGATTTTGCCGTATTTTAAAATTTTGCACGAAAAGAGTTTCAGTTAATGCACTTTCGATTGATGGACAAGATTGTGTTATATCATTGGGTGCGTGTGAGCGATCCTCGAGATCGATGTGTGTAGCTACTCTTTATGGAAGTGTCGTGTCATGCATATCAAACCTTGTTTCGCGGTGTATCTCAAGTGTGTAAAACGATTAAATCATGGTGTCGTCATGCATGAAGGCTATGAACTCGCTAGGTAGTGAGAGGTATCGTACTTAAGAATGTGGAAAGTTTCGAGAGTGGAAATATGTGGGTGAGTCGTCGATTGTCGATTCGTGACCTTGGTGTTTCCTTTTAAGGAGGGTGGCGAATAACTGCAATCTCAGTTTTTGACTTTGGAGATGCTTGTACTATGGTAGACTTTGCTCTTGTTTGGTAGTTTGACGTGTGGCTGTAGGAAGGGGGCGTGTCTCGCATGATTTCGAAGTAGGCAAGGTACTTTGAGAGGTAGCGTTGTATTATATTGATGGAATGACATCGGCATGGAGCCGGAGTTTG